>CM057452.1:759963333-762412500 GCA_016271365.2 Neoceratodus forsteri
TAAGGGACTAATATATGAAAATGCTGACACTAAACTTATGACTAATTGTGACATTGTTTCATAGCAAACTAACAATGCCTCCCTCCAAGGTTATTTTAATCAGTTGGGGTGAAATAAAAACAAGGTGAACCAATGTTTAAAAAATGTAATAGACTATCTTACAGAGTTTGGGTTAAATCTCAGACACAAGAACAGATAGAATGATTTGTTATACCACAAAGGTATAGAACTGAGTTGTTACAGATACTTGAGCACATGATAATCCTATGGCTGGTCACAGGAGGGACTGCACCATGCCAGATTGCTGTACAGAATTTACAGGGATTCATGAAGATGTTGCTACCTATTGTAGTTCTTGTGTTGAATGTCACAAAGCAGCCCCAGTGACTTAAAAAGACAAGATGCCCCAGGTGTCCCTACCCTTGATTGATGTGCCTTTTGAGAGGATGTGGTTGGCCCCTTAGACAAAAGTAAAGAGGGTAATTGATTCATTCCGGTAGTATGTGGCTATGTTACTTGATACCCAGAGGCAGTTTCAATGCGTACTGTCACAGCTCCAAAAGTGGCAACACAGCTTGCTAAAATTTTCAGCAGGGTGGGCATACCAAAAGAGATTTTTACTGATCAGGGTAGAAATTTTAGTGCTGCATTGCTGAAGGAGTTGTATCGCCTGCTAGGTATCAGTGTCATAAGAACCTCCCCTTATCATCCTCAGACAGATGGGCTTGTTGAGTGTTTCAACCAAACCTTAAAACGCATGTAAAAAGGTTTGTTAAAGGAGATGGGAAACATTAGGACCAGTTCTTTCCTTACCTGCTTTTTGCTTACAGAGAAGTTTTTTTGTTTGTTTATTTCAGAATTCGGAAAGAATACCGTTGAGTCAAAGACTCCTTTACAAAGGTTCCACGTCACATAGATTAGTGACAGACAAACATTACAATGATTGTTACAGAGTAAAAGTTCAGTTTGTTACAAGGAACAGTCAGGCTAATGTTCAGGAACTAGAGCAGTTTAAGACAGTTAAAAATCAGGATGCATAACAACCCCAGGAAGACTAGACTAAGGGCTGTGAGTAGGAGGCGGGCCGGAAGCCATTGTCAGTGGTAAAGGGAAGGGAGGGGCCAGGTTCAGGTACAATCACAGTCACTTGTGGACAGGAGGTGGGCCCTAAGGTGAGTTTTAAATTGACCAGTTTGATGTACATAAACCAAGGAGAAGGGTAGGTTGTTCAACCTCAAGGGGCCCTATAGCAGAAGGATCTTTGGAACTGAGTGGTATGACATGAAGGAATAGAGATCAGATGGGTGTCTGAGCTACAGGTTTGTTTAACTTTGGAGTCCGGGGTGATTAAAGGGGTGAGTACTGAGGGGGAGAGGACTAAGGCGATTTTATTTGCCAGAATACAGGTGTGGAATCTGATTCTGTTGTTAAGGTTAAGCCAATTGGTGTCCTTATATAGTGAACAGGTATGGGTGAGTCTATCACACCCCAATACAGGATGACAGACCTTTTTTAGGACAAGTCAAAGTCTAGCAAGGGCTGAGGTGCTTGTCTCTCCAAAAATCAGTAAGCCATAGTTGAGCAGAGAGAGTACCAAGGAGAAGACAGCAACCCTAAGGGCCTCAAGGGTAAGTCAATGTTTGAAGCAAAGCAAAAGCCCTAGTCTAATATTTAGGGCCTTAGATAGTTGGTGAATATGCTCATGATAGGTAAGGCCAGTGTCCAAGGTGATGCCCAGATATTTAAAGGAATCCACAAGTTCGAAGGGAGTCTGGGTTGCCATTAGTATTTGAGGGAAAAGCCCCATCTTGGCATTCTGCAGATGTGCGAATAGCATAACTTTGTTTTTTTTTATAGTTAATAATAAGGCATTGTGAGGAGAACCAGCCTTCGACAGAGTTTAGGGAGGACTGGAGGGATTGGTGAAGTTGAAAGGGGTCTGTGCTGGAGGAGAAGATGACAGCATCATCTGCATATAGTAATAAGTTGGAGGGGCAGGATACGGGGAGGGAGTTTTGAAAGAGGCTGAAAAAAAGAGGACCCAAAATGGACCCTTGTGGGACACCTGAGAGGACAGGAGATTTGATGGATAGGGCATTGCCAATTTTGACATGAAGGGTCCAGTTCACGAGGTAGTCAGAGAACCATCCCACAGCTTCCTGAGACAGACCCAGGTTGATCAAGGAGGTTTCGAGAAGAGAATGATGAGCGGTATCAAAGGCCTTTGTGATGTCTATGAAGATCGCACCCGTGATGTGGCCTTTATCAAGCACAGTATGGATGTGTGATGTAGGTTCAAGCAGTGCAGTAATCATGCTGTGCCCTTTGCGGAAACCATGTTGTTGTCTGCAAAGAAGGCTATATTTATTGAGGTGCTCAGTGAGCTGATCAGAAACAATCCTATCTAAGGCCTTGGAGAGGGGAGGAAGTATGGAGATAGGGTGGTAATTGTTAGCAGAGGAGTGGTCCCCACCTTTAAATATGGGCGTGATAAATGTGGATTTCCACTTGGCAGGGAATTTACCTAAAGAAAGGGAGAGGTTTAAAATGTGGGTAAGAAGAAGAAGGACTTCCTTAAGGGTGAGCCGAAGAATTCTGAGGTCAAGGGACTTGGAGCTGGAGGAAGCATGGCTAAGGGCAGTATTACGGTATGGTTCTGCTGACTTAGGAGAGATACGGTGCAGATAAAAGGGAGGGCGCACCGGAGGGGGGAGTAGGTGCGCTAGTAGCTGGAGGGTCATAGAAACTCGGGGGGAGAACATGGCTGAGGTTGGAGAAGGCATCGCTGAAAACTGCAACAATATGAGTGGGGATCTGTGGTCAAGGACCCGTTAGCCATGACTTGAGTAGGAACCGGGTTAGAGTCCTTACCGCATATTTCCTTAATGTTGTTCCAGAATTTGCAGCTGGAGTCCCAGGACAAGGTTAAGGCGGATTTATAGTATTTTGCTTTGGCTTTGTGAATGGCTCAAGTGCACTTGTTCTGAGCCATTCTATACATATGCCTATCATGGGGGAGGCTGGAGTCATTGGAGAGCTGCCACAATGAGGCTCTAGTTCACATTAAGGTCTTGAGCCGTTCAGTGAACAAAGGTACATGATTGCCTTTAACCATTCTTTTAGTGAAAGGTGCAAATAGGTTGCATATATTATTGAAGGACAGGGTGAATAGGTCCAAGGCACTATTGGGGTTTACGGAGTTTGTAATGAAGGACCAATCCAAGGCCCTAAGGTGAGCTTTTAATTGTGCCAGTTTACCAGGGCCAAGTTTATGTTGCTCAATTAATTTGGGAGGGGATCTAGGAGTTTTACAGGACCAGGAGCAAAGAACTGGTGAGTGGTCACTAAGGGCATTTGGGAGAACGGAGACATTAATGATCTTGTGTGGGTGATTGGAGAAGATGAGGTCCAGCAGGGTGGAACATCCAGCGTGCGGGTCAAAAAGGGTAGGGGAAGTGACCAACTGAGTTAGGTCTTGGGCTGTGGTGATATCAATGAGATGGATGGCATCCTTACTTAGCCAATTGATATTAAAATCTCAGAGTACAATCAATTCTGAATGTGATGGTAGTGTGTCCAGATATGACAATATAGCTCAAAAGGCTGTTTTTTGATCCCTGGGGGAATGTATACTGTTGTGATATATAAAGGGTTTTGTGCTCGTCGGAAGTGCCACAAGCATCAACAGAATTGTCATCATTTGAAATACTGTATGGTAGATAACCTAGGGGGCCAGTAGATGTAGTAAAGGAAGCATGGTAAGATTACCCCAATCAGAAAAAAATGTATTACATCTTATACAGTATGTGTGCCCTGAGACAGAAACTGGCAAAATATGTTGAAATTGCCTATAGTAACCTGGAAGAGGCCCCAGACCAGCAGAAGGAGTAACGTGACTGTGGGGTAAAAGAAAACATTTTTGAGCCAGGTGAAAAGATCTTGCTAGTGTTGTCCACTACAGAAAATAAACTGTTAATGAAGTGGCAAGGACCTTATAAAGTGCTTAGATTAGATGTACTGGCACAGTTAACTATGAGAATAAGACCTCTGATAGGAAAAATCCTACCAAGCTATACCAAGCTAACCTCCTGAAGAAATGGGCTGAAAAATCACCACAGGCTGCTTTGTTAGTTTTACCAGAAACGTCAGCAGAAGGCAAGGACCTTATAAAGTGCTTAGATTAGGTGCACTGGCACAGTTAACTATGAGAATAAGACCCCTGGTAGGAAAAATCCTATCAAGCTATACGATGCTAAGCTCCTGAAGAAATGGGCTGAAAAATCACCATAGGCTGCTTTGTTAGTTTTACGAGAAACGTCAACAGAAGATATTGATATAGCTTATGACAGACTGGAACAAACTGTAACTGCTGATGCTATAAAGGTGAAGTTTTCCTTAACCTCTGAACAAACCTCAGAAATCTGTAACTTGCTACAGACATTTAACAGTACTTTTACCACAGTGCCATGCCGAGCAAAAGGGGTTGAGCACGTAATAGTGACAGGAAGTGCTTTCCCTATCAGCAAAAGACATACAGATTACCAGAGCAGTTAATTGCAGACATGGTTAAGGAAATACAAAACATGAAACAGTTGGTTATCATAGAAAAGTCAAGAAGTACTTGGTCATCACCAACAGTGATTGTAAATAAAAAAGAAGGGAGTGTAAGAATTTGCCTTAATTTTAGGAAAATTAATCAAGTGTCCAAATTTGACAGTTATCCTATGCTAGAGGTCACTTGATTAATTTTCCTAAAATTAACAAATCTACTCACTCTTTATTTACAATCACTGTTGGTGATCACAAAGTGTGATGAAGCTTTTCAGGCCATCAAGGCTGCATTATGTTCAGCCCCTGTTTTACGAAGCCCTAACATTGAGAAACAATTTTTGTTATAGACAGATACATCAGAGGTAGGCCTAGGTGCAGTCTTGAGTTAGAATATAGATGGGAAGGAGCATTCCATTCTATATATCAGTAGGAAGTTGCACGACAGAGAGAAAATATACTCCACCACTGAAAACGAATGCCTTGAGGCAAAGCGGGCCATGGAGTCCCTTAAGTTTTATTTGCTAGGAGCTGACTTTGTACTTATAACAGATCACAGTTCTCTCTGTTGGCTTAACCAAATGAAGGATAAACCAACATCACAAGGTGATACCTGTCACTATAGCCATTTAAATTCAAAGTGATGCACAAATATGGGAAAGAGAACGTAAGTGCTGCTATTCTGTTAAGATATGGGTCAAGAACTAAAATTTCTGAAGGTTGAAAAAAATGTGTGGGTTTAAACTTAACTGTTTGCTGTACTGGTTGTTATGGAAAACAATTACTGCATACGCACAGAACTGTAAAGATGATAAGTTCATGCTAAATGAGAATTAAAAGAAGGTGTTGGAAACTTGTTTTTTTTTAAAGCAGGCTCCCTCATAAAGAATGGGGTATGTGAAGGGGCAGAATAAGACCCTATCCCAGTGATTCTGCAGAAAGAGTGTTAAAGCAAGGATCTTTTCTGAATCAAATTTTCATGTGAAATCTTGGACTTGATCACATAGATGTCAGAACAATAGGGTGGGGGGGGCGAAAGCCCTGGCACTTTTTATGGCCCAAAGGAGATTGCCCTTTGCCTTTAAGCAATAAAAGAAATCTGCAAGCGTAAGTTAGTCTGACACAAGGCACTCATAAAACAAGGAAGAGGTGCTTTACTCTCTCTGGGTTTCTGGAACTCAAGACCTGTCAAATGCTTTTAATATAAATAACAATATAGCATTTAAGTTAAGACTTCAGATTCCAGCCCCCAAATGTGTCTAGCAACCCAAGGAACATTAGGGCAATATAGCATGACTAAGTTAATTACGTTCCAATGCACACGCAAAACAAAAGAGGTGCTTTGCTGTCCCAAGAAGTACTTTTAACATAAATAACATCTGATCATTAATATAAGAACTGGCAGGGCCCTTACAAGTATTCTGTTAGGCTGAGAATGTGTTTCTTTGAATCTGCTATGCTCTGCCTGACATTACTTGCTGTGTGTTTGTGTAAGCCAGGGTCTCTCACACTTGGCTTGCCTTTAGTTTTCAGTCAAGACTCCGTGGTGGACAAGTGGTACATACTAAGGTAAGGCTCCCAAGTTTGGGAGGCTAAAGCTTATTTATTCACAACTGAAAATAAGGATAATGTTGCATTTTCCCCACAGGGGTGCTGGGCACTAATGAAAGTATTATTTTTTATTTTATGCATCTACATCTGGCTCTTGTTCTATTTGAAATCCCCCCTGCCCCTCTAACCAGCTTAACTGCTGACTGCTAGAGCTGTTCTGTATAGCAAATGTTTTTTTTTTTATTATTGCAACCTACTGTATGTTTGTCTGTAGGTAAAGGTGTAGTGAGGACAAACAGTACAGACTTACTCTGTGATGCATTTATTTCTGATGAAAGGCAAGGGTCTAACAGCACTGGAAAAGAAAGCCCTCTGTTTAGCTACAGGGAGAGAGGAAGTACAGGCTTCCCCACAGTGTGATGTATTTAGTGCTGGTGAAAGGTGAGGGACTGACATCACTGGAGACTGAAGCTGTATGTTTGTCTGTAGGCAGAGGTGTAGAAAGTGCAGGCACAGTGCAGACTTTGGGAAAGAGAACATTATTTAACCAGCAAAGACACACTAAGACAAAGCTGTTTCCTGATAAGACCTGGGAGCGCAAGGAAGTTAGGTAATTAGCTCAGGGTCACAGAGTATGCAAGTTGGGGTTGTGGATTAAAACCCAGATTTCCAGATTTGTAGGTCAGTGTCCTTAACCACTATTCTATACTGACTCCAACATAATAATCACTCTGTGGTGTATGGGTTGCTGATGAAAGGTGGGGACTAACAGCACTGGAGACTGAAGCCTTCTATTTATCTACAAGGATAGTGCGGACAAGTACTGTGTAGGCTGACTGTCTCCCACAGTGTGATGTATTTAATGCTGGTGAAAGGTGAGAGACTAACAGCTCTGGAGACAGAAGCCCTCTGTTTAGCCAGAAGGACAGGTGTCATGAAGGTCTATTCAAATTTGTGATAAACTGATGTTCATGGTGTAACCCCTACAAATGGGGGTTCCTGAAAGTCTTCCTTGGGTGAGCGAAAATGCCCACTGCCAGGGTGGTGTTCTGTGCTTTAGCAGGTTTAAATGTGTTTGCATGTGAGTGCCCAGTTGGCCTCAATGCCTGTCTCTTTAAGAGCTGCCTATTTTGTGGTTTATAATTAATCTGGGTGGGGACCAAGTGTTTCTAGGCTCGAGTCCTACCCGGGCTGCAGTACAGCCACTTCATTCTGCTGTCAACAAGTGTGCAGAAGGAGCTTATGGGACTCTTTGATTGTTTGTGGATCATCTGTACTGAATGGAAATGATATTGTAGTTTCTCTTATCTGCTTTTCTTTGCAGCAAGGACATTTTTGTTATGTGCCACCATCTTGATTCTGGACTGCCTATCTGCAACAATCAGCACCTTTGGGGGCTTAAAATGGAGCTTACCCCAAGGGAGGCCTTGTAGGAGTGAAATTCTGTAGGAATGGTAGTTTTTACAGTTTGGCACCTAAATGGATCAAAAGGGGGAGCTCTGGCTGTGACAGACAGGTGGATCTGCTAATCAAACCTTTTGGATCAGAGGGAAAATCCTGTGCTGCCAGCCTTAGAGAGTGAGAGTAGAGTTGGAGTTCGAAAGAGTGAACAGCTTGAGAGATTCAGGCAGCTGCTCCTGTGTAGCGTGCAGGAGAAATTGGTGGGACAGTTGCGTCTGGTCTACCCACTACCATCTTCCCTAGTGAGGGAACATTAGACTTCAATAGTTCAGACTGTTCTGAGCAGTATTGTGACAGAATCTCTGAATTGTGACTACATTTCACCTGAAGATGACCGAAGATTTGCATTTATGTGATCGGCCTGTCAGGACTTCCAAATGACCGCAGAGCATATGGTTTGCGCAGAGACACTGTAAATTGCAACCAGACTGTCATCAGAATCTGTGGTAATTCCCTACCTTTTACTGTAAGTGTGCTGATTGTGGAGCGTGGGTCGCAATTTGATTCCCCACTTTGCCTAAGGTGTCATGCTTGCTGGAAGCTGTATTCAGCACGTAAACGGACTGTATCCAGATTGTTCACCCAGTCTGGGCCTTGCCAACCTGGCCCAATCGCTCACGCTACAGAGAAACAACCAATGAGATACCCACTAGGGATTCAGCTCCCTGCTCAACAACAACAGACAGGAAAGACACCATGGTGCTTCATGTGGGCCCTGCTTCTCCTGGCCATCCAGCTTTTCATCCCGAAGTCTCCATTTCATCCATCCTGCATCCTGTACTGTGTAGCGTGAGTAAACACCAGGGTAGCTCCCTGCAACAAAGCTCAAATCAAAGTGTGTCAACTGATTTAATAATTGTTGCTAATCTTTTCGGACTGAGCCATCTGGCTTTGGATTACAAACTAAGGGTTAAAGTGCATGTTGTGTTTTCTTCCTTCCAAAGGGCCCTGACCAACTGCAACATTGGCCTACCCTGGGCAATGCTTCATAGTTCCACCTGGGTACCCAGAGTGTGTGTGATTGTATTACAGGGACCTTTGAGTGCAAGCCTTATAACCTGAATCAATCAGATCTAGAATCAACCTCTAGATTACTGCCCCTCCCTTGTTCACATTCCCCTAATAAATCAGATCTAAATCTTTTTGCATCTAAACTGGTGGTGGTGTACCTCTATACTGAAAGCTCTGTGATATTGTTGTTTACTGTTACAGGCCTTGTTTAACAGGGGGGTCTCCAGGGCGTTCCAACCAATCCAGCCCTTGTGGTAAGTGGTTATCAAGGGAAATTCACTGTATATTGCAAAGTGTATTGGTGTGGGGCAGCTGAGACCATAGTCAGAACTTTAGGGGAGCCAGAGGGGGATATCAGTGTCCCGGAGGTCTGTACCCAAGGCAGTCAAGTGGCCAATAATCCTGTCTTCTGGGTGGAGACACCCATTCAGAGAGTCCAGGCCCCTCAACGTGCAGGCCACAGTGCAGGCAGGGTTAGTATCCCTTGCGATAGCACCACCTAGGGGTTACAACTGTGTGTAGAATATCTTTTATTTACTTGGTATTTTCTGCTGTGTATTGTATTTACCAGTAAGCTAGTCTTGCACTGCAATCACAGAAAAAGCTTCCTTCAGTTCTGCATGTTAACTAATTCTGGGTCACCTCTAAAAATGGGACTTGCATATCTCAGTTGGCCTATCTGGTCATCAGAATTTAAATAAAATCAATCAATACATGCATACATAACTAAATAAACAAAGTAAAGTGTGCCTCCTGTGTGATGTATTTAATACTTGTGAAAAACGAGGGACTTGTCACCAACAGCACTCGAGACTGAAGTTCCCTGATGGTTTGTAGGGCCATGAATAGGGCAGGAGCAGTGCAGATTTCACTCCGTGAAGCATGTTATTCAGGTGAAAGGTGTGGGACTAACAACACTGGAGACTGAAGCTTGTTTACCCAGATAGACAGGTTATATGCAGGTGTGCCCACTGTGTAATGCATTTAATGTTGATGAAAAGCAAGGGACTGACAGCACTGGAGGCTGAAGCCCCCGGTTTGTTTGCAGGGCCATGTACAGGGCAGGTGCAGTGTAGGCTTCACCACACTGTGGTGTGTTTAGTGCCATTGGTGCCAGACGACTAGAGGGGCCGATAGCACTGGAGACTGAAAATCCTCTGTTACTTATAGTGTGGTGGCAGGTTCAGTGTAGACAAGAACAGTGTGGGCCTAGGTATAGTGCAGGGGGCAGGAACATTGCATGGGCAGGTACAGTATGGGGGAGGAACAGTGCATAGGCAGGTAGAGTGCTGAGGCAGGTACAGCATGAGGGAGGTAAAGAGCAAGACAGGTACAGTGTGGGGCAGTTACAGTGTGGGACAGGTACAGCATGGGCAGGTACAGTGTGGGGCAGGTATAGTGCAGGGGCAGATACAGTGTGGGGCAGACACAGGGTGGGGGCAGGTACAGTGTGAGGCACGTGCAGTGTAGGAGGGCAGGTATAGTGTAGGGCAGGTAGTGCAGGGCAGGCAGAGTACTGGGCAGGTACATTACAAGGTAGCTGGGCAGGTACAGTGTGGACAGTAGCAATGCTCCTTTACTGCTCCTCCGGTGAGTCTGTGGGTGGGGAGGGGAGCACTACAGTGAGAGGGTCTGTCAAGTTTTGCTTTGTCTGAGGTGGAGAATGCTCCCCAGCTGTCTACTACAACAGTTTACAAAACAAGCATTTGTCAATGCCGAATGTTTGCTTGCTGGCATTGGCAGTGGTAGTTTAGAAGTTACAGAGCTGCATAATAGGAATGGCAGTGAAGTACTGAACTGAAGCCAACCCCACCACCACCCCCCTGCAGAGAGTGACAGGCATTGGGGTGTGCCTTTGGGTCATCAGGCATAATGCCCGCCATTTCACTACACCCACCCTGCAGACACTGACAAGTGTCCACGGTGTTCCTTAGGGTCTTTGGCCCTTATCTTCCCATTCCATTAGGAAATACGGTGAGATGGTGCGATATAGGAGAATAGGGTGAACTTTGGGGCCAAAGAGTCCAAGGCATACCTCGATGCCTCTCACTGGCTGCAGGGTGTGGAATGGTATGAGCATTACAGGCAAGAATCCCAAGTCCACCCTGATGCCTGTCATTCTTTACAGGGTTGGGCGTTATGGTTGGAAACCCTAATACCTCAGGCATTCGTTGGTATTTTCACTCCAAATTTTCAACATGGTTTTTGTGACCCCACCTCATGAACAGTGGCAATATCAGTTTGTTGGCGAAAGCTGTATGCACAGCGACTATGGCATTTGGCACCACAGGTGCAAAACATTCCGAACAGGATGTAAAATGACAGCTGTACTGTTCATGGGGAGGTGTAAAATGGCAATGTTGCAAATCTGCAGTAAAATATTAAAAACTGGTGAAGTCACGAGCGTACATAGAAACTGTGCAACGCACACCCGTAATATAATTAGGTTGGGGATTTTTTACAGCAGATTGTCAACTCAGGAATTTTGGTGCCTCCAATCATGAACAGTGTCAGTGTGATTTTCTCTATCTGCCCCGAACAATGATTTCCCACAGCGGCCACGCATCTCTGCGCTGAAAGTGTGAAAACACACTTCGGCCATGTTGTGAAAAATGACAGCTGTACTGTTCATAAGGAAGTATGGAAAAATGCCACCGGTGAAAATCTGGACTGAAAATATTACAAATTCATGAACCTATGAAAGTGCGTGGAAACTGCGCAATGCTCACTCGTAACACAGTCATTTTATGGACTTTTGTCACCAAATTTTCAACATAGCCATTTTAAGACCTCTGCTCATGACCAGTGTCACTGTGATTTTTTTAATCTGTCCCAAACATTGTTTTCGCAAACCAACTGTACCATTATGCGCTACATGTGCAGAAACACATTTTAGGCGAGATGTGAAAAATGGTAGCTGCACTGCTCATAAGAAGTGCAGTAAAATGGCACTGTTAAAATCTGGAGTGCAAATATTACAAATTCAGCAAAACTTGCCAGTGCGGCGTAGGAACTGCAGAACGCAGCCCAAAACAGTCATTTTGGGAATTTTTTCACCAAATTTTCAACATAGCCATTTTAACACCTCTGATCATGAACAGTGTCACTGTGATTTTCTTAACGTGTCCCATACATTGATTTCGCACACCGACTGTGCCATTGTGCGCTACATGGGCAGAAACACGTTGTGGGTAAGATGTGAAAAATGACAACTGTACTGCTCATAAGAAGGTGTGGTAAAATGGCAATGTTGAAAATCTGGAGTGAAAATATTGAAAATATGCTAACTTACAAGCGTGCGTAGGAACTGCGCAACGCACGCTTGTAAAACAGTCATTTTTAGGAATTTTTTCACCAAATTTTCAACATAGCCATTTTAAGATCTCTGCTCATGAACAGTGTCACTGTGATTTTCTTAATTTGTCCTGTACATTGATTTCACACACCAACTGCGCCATTTGTACGCTTCATGAAGCAGAAACACATTTTGGGTGAGATGTGAAAATGACAGCTATACTACTCATAAGAAGGTGTGGTAAAATGGCAGTGTTGAAAATCTGGGTGAAAATATTGAAAATTCGCGAACTTAAGCGTGCATAGGAACTACATAACACTGCAGCTTCGTAAAAGTAATTACAGGAATGTTTTCACCAAATTTTCAACATAGCCATTTAAGACCTCTGCTCATGAACAGAAGCACTGTAATTTTCTTAATTTGTCCTGTACATTGATTTTGCACACCGACTGCGCCATTGTGCGCTACATGGGCAGAAATACGTTTTGGGTGAGATGTAAAAAATGACAGCTGTACTACTCATAAGAAGGTGTGGTAAAATGGCAATGTTGAAAATCTGGAGTGAAAATATTGAAAATTCACGAACTTATGAGCGTGCGTAGGAACTGCGCAACACACGCTCGTAAAAGTCATTTTTAGGAATGTTTTCACCAAATTTTCAACATAGCCATTTTAAGACCTCTGCTCATGAACAGTGTCACTGTGATTTTCTTAATTTGTCCTGTACATTGATTTCACACCAACTGCGCCATTGTGCGCTACATGGGCGGAAACACATTTTGGGTGAGATGTGAAAAATGACAGCTGTACTACTCATAAGAAGGTGTGGTAAAATGGCAATGTTGAAAATCTGGAGTGAAAATAGTGAAAATTTGCTAACTTACGAGTGTGCGTAGGAACTGCGCAATGCACACTCGTAAAACAGTCATTTTATGGACTTTTGTCACCAAATTTTCAACATAGCCATTTTTAGACCTCTGCTCATGACCAGTGTCACTGTGATTTTCTTAATCTGTCCCAAACATTGTTTTCGCAAACCAACTGTACCATTGTGCACTACATGTGCAGAAACACATTTTGGGCGAGATGTGAAAAATGGTAGCTGCACTGCTCATAAGGAAGTGCGGTAAAATGGCACTGTTGAAAATCTGGTGTGAAAATATTGAAAATTCACGAAGGAACTGCGCAACGCACGCTCGTAAAACAGTCATTTTTGGGAATTTTTCCACCAAATTTTCAAAATAGGCTTCTTGAGAGCCCACCTTATGAACATTGGCAGTGTCGTTTTGTTAATCAGTCCGGAAAGGTGATTTAGCGCAATGACTGCGAAATCACCCTTTGGACCCGAATACCGCCATGACAGTGACAGAATTCATGAGAAGTGGTCCAAAAAACCCCATGTTGAAAATTTGGTGCAAAAATTCCAAAACATGCCTGAGATATGCAACAAAGTTGAAAAAACCCTACCTATCCCATTATATAGCTTACCGGCATTTCCTCAGTTAGCGGTCGGCTTTGAAGAGTGCAGGCGTGTTCCTGGTACACAAAAAGATCATCGCGCGGGCTCCGGAGGTAAGTATGGGGTGAGGGGGTGTGGGGAGGCAGGAGTGCGCAGTGGGTGGAGTGCGGGTTGGGGGCAGGGAGACTGCATGGGACCGTTTTTTCTTTATAGGTTGTTTTTTAAATGATGACGCGGAACTTTTGCCATGCTGGGGTGGGCTCCCAGCGTGGCACAAGGATGGCTGGTTGGGGGCGTGGAGCCGATGGCAGATTGGGCACCCCCATCGGCCATAGCAACTATTGCCACGTTGGGGTGGGCTCCCAGCATGGCACCCTGTACTCTGGGGGGAGGACAGTGGAGCCGACGGGGGATTGGGCACCCCCGTCGGCTATACCATGAGTTGCCACGCTGGGGTGGGCACCCAGCATGGCATGTGGAAGGTTTTGGGGGCGGGAGCGCAGCACAGCCGATGGGGGATTGGGCACCTCTGTCAGCTATACAATGTGTGTGTGGGGGGGCAGCACGCAGTATGCGTGCGTGTGTTTGTGTGTGTGTGTAGGGGGAGCTGCGCATGAGCAGGCGATATCTGGTCGCTGCTCACTGAAGCGTAGCTCCCCCTTTCAACTGTATGCCACTGCATTTTGGAACTGTCATAGACAGCTCCAGCATGCATTCGAGGACTGGGGCCGCGCCTGCCAACACACTGACTGAATTGGAAGAGGGGGTGACACACCTCCGAAAACTCGGATGATGGCACTATGTTTCTTGCACATGCGTGCAAGCAAACATAAAAACTGGAGCACAGGGTCATTACCTCCAGGGCATAAGGCAGCCACTCAAAAACCTGCAAAAATGAAGAACATGTGACATGCACTGCCAGTGCTAAGGAATCTCATCTCCTGCTTGCATGGACATGAAAGAGTTACATTCCTGTGGTTAAAAAGGGAACAAACGGGGATAGTTTTCCTAATGAGGAACAGTTTAAAGCACTTTGATTTGATCCCACTGGCAGCTCAGTCCTGGGTCTCTGTTGAACAGACTGCCAAGTGTGAGGATGTGTGCATGAATGGGAGGTTGGAGCCCGTGTGCCAATACATGTATGATGACACCCAACTTTGTTTTCATGGGGACCTGAGGCTGTTATGAACCTAGGACCCTGAACATGGCCTGGTCAGGATTTCTTTTGTTCTTTGGTGTTTGTCTTTTTTTTCTCCCCATAAATATTTTATCCTCTGGCCAACTCCCCCCCCCCCATGATCTCCTAGACCTGTCTCCTCCCTGCTATACCTTCACTCTGTGCTGTGGGTATTGATTTAAAACTGGAATAAGCATGCTGAGACAACTCTTACTTTCAGATGTGACTTGGTGGACAGGGACATGTGGAGGAGTAAAGAAGTGCAAAAATCTGATGTAAAAATATACAGAACAAAAATAATCTGTAATCAAACAGGGGGAGCAAAATGTATAAAGTACAGTCATTGTGCTAGAATATAAAGAACAAAATAGTCTGTAATCAAATAGGGAAAGCAAAATGTATACGATACAGTCATTGTGCTAGAATAAGTGAAAAGCAGATCATCAGTCAAA
This sequence comes from Neoceratodus forsteri, assembly GCA_016271365.2. Taxonomy (NCBI): domain Eukaryota; kingdom Metazoa; phylum Chordata; order Ceratodontiformes; family Ceratodontidae; genus Neoceratodus; species Neoceratodus forsteri. The sequence continues at coordinate 759,978,288 of CM057452.1, forward strand.
GGGTGGTTGGGCTTAACTGCTAAGTTCTATCCTGAAGTCAGTAGAACCAAAAACTCAACACATTTGTATGAAGACTGTATGTTCGAGACTGATAATACACATATTATTACCGTGCCATCTTTCATTTTCACCTGGGTGACCATGGCATCAGGTTAAGCAATGGATAGTTCAAACTTCATAAAGAGCTGTCAGAGGTAATGGGTTGACAGCTGAGCCCTTAATAGACTATATCGGTCTTTATTCTTCTTCTACTCTTGTTCTTCTCTTTACCACCTCTATTCTTTTCTTACTCTTTTCTGTACTGTCTTTTCTTCTCTCCTCTAGTGTACAAGGTTTAAGTTTTTGTAAAAATCACTTTATATAATTATTACATGCCTAACCCTTATCTGTGTATGCTATCTATTTTGGACTTGATCTCACTTGATTAGCTTTTATTACCCTTCATATTTTATAATTACAGTCCGTCTGTTTATTTTTCCTGTCATAATTAATCTCATGTTGGTTTTGTTATCATTTTGTATATACTATGCATTTCTATCACATGATTTCAATATGTAAGTTTTATAAGTGATTCCTTCTGTTTTTTCCTATATGATGTATACCTCTTTATGTATATGTTTGTATATTTCCTTATATATTTCAATAAAAAGACAAACACATGCACACACAAAAAAAAGACTATATCAAATATTCCTATATGGTATAATGGCATTCTTAACATTACAATCTTCTTCATAAATATGTATTTATTGTATTTCCGTATAGCAAAAGCTGGTTTAGAAAAAGTGCCCTTTGTACCCTAATAAGTGCCCTTCTGATCCTCAGCCCCACACCTTTTACTATCCTCTGGCATCCCTGCTTAATCACTCTGGCAGTTTAATGTTTCCACCCTGCTATCTCCCTGCCATTGTTTCTTGCTATCTCTACATTGATTACATATGGTTATAAAAATGTGTGAATCTTAATATGAAAATGGGTCCCCTGGTTTCAAATGTATATAGTACATAGCAAACTGCTGCAAAGAGTTTGTCCTTTTTGATCTCAGGCTTTTGCAAACTGTCAGCAGGGGACCAGCTTGTTTTACAATGCGCTTTTTTGCAGGAAGGAAACTAATGAATTCTGTATTTGAGACAACTTGGTCTGGATTCACAAAGCTTTCAGAAGGAGCAAAATCTTCCCTAAGTCCCTAAAACTGCCATAGCTATAGAAAAAAAGGGGAGACTGCTATAAATGCTATTCACGAAAACCTCCACAGCTGCAGAAGAAAAACACTATGGACTGTGAAAAAAAGTGCAGCTGTGGAAGTCCCCGAGGAAAAAAAGGTGTGAGATAAGTAAGGCACAGCCCATGAAAGGCTATTCTCAGCCAGTTTTTTTCCGCAGTTGCGGAAAAAATGTTACACACAATGGAATGAAGTGTAACTCTCCCTCAGCAAACTGCAACAGTGCCCCAACAATTGAAATCAATTAAGGTGGTGAGGCACAGGTAATAGCATCCCAGATAGTATAGCAGTGGCTAATGTTACAGCAACAAAAGCACATATTGCCATGATATGGCAACAGGCAACAACCACCAGACCCAATTCAGCCCATGACGGAGCACCACAGACAGTAGAGCCTGACTAGCCTGCAGTGAATGCTACCCCGCAGGCCACAGGAACACCCCGGGGAGGGATGACGAGCAGTGACATTCGGCCACTGTGGTGCCATGGTATCGCTGGTACCTGTGGTGCTGCAGTGGTCCCAGTTGAGGGACTGGTTGCAGGTTTCTTTGTGTGTGCTGTCAGCTCCATATTATGGCAGCAGTGTTAAAGTCTGTGGATTCGCAGCACTTGCACAATTCCTGCGGCTACTAAATTGCCGCACCTGCTGCACTTTTTGCGGAAATCAGCAGCTGCACCGGTTTTCTTTAAGAATACCACAGAACTGCATTTCCACACTTTTGCAAGCCTTTTTCCCACAGCTGCGGGACTTTCAGCTTTCTTTATGAATCCTGTCCCTTGTCTTCAACAGGAGGAAGCAATTAACATGCTTGAGAAAAACTTTATAAAAGAGGAGAGAGAGCTGGATAGTATGTTTTTATTTTGGGGTTTTGTTTTGAGCTCAGAAAGTGGACTCTGGTTGGACTGCCTATGTTTGAAACAATTCTGTACTTTTTTAAAATTTTTCTTCCATTGTTATTGATAGTAATATAATGCTACTTGCGAATTTTACAACTTCTCCTAGTCTGCATGTTTCCTGACCTAAGCCTTGATAAAACATTGTAGACACCAAATTTTCAATTCCCACTCATTTTGAACACATCCCCTCTTACTTACATTCCAGTCTCTCAAGATTATTACAAAATAGGAGAATACATCCTAAAATATGGGATACTTTATGGTTATATTGCCATGATAAATTAAACATGAAAGCCATTCAGAAACATAAGTTGTTAAATGAATACTTTTGCTCTAGACCTGGCTGAGTTAATCCACCAGAAACAACATCATGTTTAGTTTTTGACTGCTTACATACTGTCTTTTGGGGGTTTGGGAGTTGATAGCAAACACTTGGGGCAGGATTCACAGAAGGGATGCACCCAGCACATCTGAGATGCACCGGGGCATCCCCAAGATGCACCCAAGGGCGATTCTGGCAGTGTGCCGATGCACCAGCAGAACCCCTATGTCCCAGAGCATCCCTGATGTGCTGCATACTCCAGCAATGCTATGCAGCACATCTGAAGGGGCTGTAATGGGGGGGAGTGCCCATGCATACTGGGTGCAACCCCATTCACAGCCCTATTCCATGGCGCAACCCTGGGGCAAGTCCGGGGATGCACCACAGAATGCTAAGTTTAGAATACCTAGACTTAAGTAGGTGGCCACCTACAGGCAGACTGCCATACTGTAGGCAGCAGCACGGCAGCCCAGCCACCCTGGCAGTCCAGTGTGCCCCCCGGCCCAGCCCCCATACAATGCCACTCCTGGCGGCAGTAACAGAAATGATGACCCCCCCGAGCCTCCATACAATGCTGCTCCTGGCAGCGGTAAAAGAAAGGATGACATCCCCTCAGCCCCTGTACGATGCCTCTCCCGGCAGTGGTGAATGAAAGATGAAGCCCCTTCCCAGCCCCAAGCCTTCATAAAAGCTGCCTTCTGCAGCAGTCGACTGGTACAGACATCCCCCTCAAGTGCCCCATCCCACCCCTCTCCCCCCATCCCAGCGGGGTCCCACTGTTGGCGGGCAGCTCAACCTACCGCATATCACCACAGCAGCCTGCGCGACAGATCTGTCTGAGAATGACAGCAATTGTACATCCTGGGGCAAGCCCATGCTTCAGGCTGTACAATTGTTGTCATTCTCAGACAGCTCTGTCGGCTGGTGGCTGTGGCGGCTGCAGGTGGTGAGCTGCCCACCAACAGTGGGACCCTGCGGGGGGGGAGAAGGGGTGGTTGGGGTACTTGGGGGATGTCTGCACCGCCGGCTGCCATGGAAGGTGGCTTTACTGAGGACTTGGGACTGGGAGGGGGGTTCATCTTTCATTCACCACCACCAGGTGTAGCATCATATGGGAGCTGGGGGGGTCATCCTTTCCTTTCACCTCCAGGAGCTGCATCATATGGGGGCTCAGGAGGGTCAACAATTTGTTTACTGCTGCCGAGAGCAGCATCGTATGAGGGCTCAGTGGGGGTCATCATTTCTGTTACTGCCGCCAGGAGTGGCATTGTATGGGGGCTTGGGGGGGTACATCATTTCTTTTACTGCTGCCAGGAGCGGTATGTCTCAGGCTGGGTTCGGGCCAGGAAGGGGGGTGGCTACAGGTCAGTGCATTCTGCTGGGGCATTCCTGCAGGCACAGTCCAAATAGGGCTGTAATGGCATGCTAATGGACCAATTGTGCCATGCAAGCCTAATGGCCTCATTTGCATGCCCCTGGCTGTGAGTCATGTTTTTGGGTGCTGGGCCTCCTGAGATGCCCTGCCCCAATGGGTTCAGAGCCTGACATGGAGAGAGATCTTGACACGACCTGAGATGTTCAGGGCATCCTGGGTTGAGCACACATGTGCTATTCACAGACGGGATGCGCTGGGGGCATCTCCCTGTACCTTCTCTGTGAATCACCCAATATGCACTCAGTGCATCTCCCCTGCGCCGGGGCAGCTGACATGCACTGAGCGCATCTTCTTTGTGAATCCTGCCATTGGTCTATATGACCATTCCAAAAATTAGATTACCATAACTTGGTTCATGGATTTTATGCTAAGGATTGGGTTAAATGGGAAATAGATACCCTGGATATCATTTTTACTTGTTTTAAATGGCATATTTGGCTCAACCATTGTCAATCCACACTACAAAATAGAAAATCCATTAACAACAAGAACTGTTATTTAAAATTACTTCTGAAATTAAAGTGGTTGTTATAAAGAGTTTTGATCTTGGCCTAGAGCAATGTTTTCTAAGAAATGCAAAATATTTACTGGTTGTAAACTGAGCAGGGGAGTGTGTGTATTTACAAATACTTTTGTTTTTATATGTTTTCTTTTTTCTTTCTTATTTTCCATTTACCTTATAAGTTTTCTCCCTTTTCCTTTTTTTCCCATGAAGCAGCTATAATGACAGTCTTTTGAAATTTTTTTTGTACACTTGACATTGTATCAGTGTTTGTATGTTTATTTTTCTTGCAATAAAAAATTACCCTATTTCAGGCCAGTGCAGTGGCGTGGAGGGCTGAGGCATCACACCTTACTTCCTGCCACACTGGCGACCCATGTTCGATGGCAAACGCTGGTTACTGGGGGTCAACTGGGAAGGGAGAGGATTTAGTGTCCGGAGCATGGCTCTCCTCTCCTGGGGAGGGTGGTTTGGCAGTCTTGCTGAATGACTGCCCCCAGGTGGAAGTCTGAGGGTAGAATAGGCAAGGAATGCCAAATGACAGGAGGGTGCTGTGGGACCCCACAATGTGTGCACGCATCCATGTGTGTGCATTGCCATGCACGCCCCAGCAATTTGGAGGGGGAAGGGACAAAAATGGAAAAAGGGGCAAGCTGGCAGGCTATGTGAAGCCCGGACCACACTCCCGACCCTCAGCTCAACCCTGGCATCTGGATTTGTCTACCGGGGGGGAGGAGGACAGCCCTCCCCTCCCTGGCCCTGCCTTGGGGGGAATACATGTGGGACTAACCGGGGGGGTCACAAGTGAGCAACATGGTCGCAGGTGGATGTAAGCCCTCCTGAGGGAGAGCCAGAAACCTGCCTGCCAGACATCCCATGGGGAGAAAAAGACAAAAAAATTCCCCTACTCTTGGAATGGGGTGCTGTTGCCCCTGAATCCAAGATGGCAGACCCTGGTGAGTTGGAGGAGGAAAGTTTGCTGTTACAGACCAATGATATTTGCCTATTTGTGGCCAAATAAGGGCGATGGAGACAACTAAAAGTGTGGGTGTCCAAACTGGTAACCCAGTTCTGCACACTGACTCAGTGGTATCTGCATGTTGGATACTCCTACATAGGTTCTGGGGATACTTTTGGTCTGGGTGATTTGCCATTTCATAATTGGACTGAAAAGGTGGAACAATGTATTCCGAAGTAGAATATTTGGAAGGCTTAGAGATTTTCTAAAATGAAACATGCCAGTCCTAGTAAGTCTCAGGCTACCAAATCAATACCTATTAAGTTAATCGCTCCAGAGTGTGTTAAACAATCACCTGTTTCTGATTCTTGTACCCCTACTGTCTCAAAACAAGTGTTAGTCCTGGGAGATTCAGTCATTAAGGACATTGACAGGTCGGTATGCAATAGTGACAAGAGCAACCGCACTTGGTCAAGCTTCCATGGGGCCAGGGTATCTGACATTACCTCCATGATGCCTAAAATTTTACAAAATGCCGGGGAAAATCCACTGGTTATCATACATGCCGGTGTTAATAATATAAACAACACCCCATTTAATCAGTTACAACAGGAATATGTGGTGTTATGTAACCTGTTACTTGATAGGGGATGCTGTGTATGTATATCTGAAATTCTACCTGTCCCGAGAGCAACATCTACCATGACGCAAAAAAATCAAAGCCCTAAATGAATGGCTGAGAAAGTGGTGTTTTAAGCAGGATATACCCTGTATTACCCACTGGGAATCATTTTCTGATCATTCTTCCTTGTTTTGCTGGGACGGTTTACATCTCAGTCGTAGGGGTAGTACACTTATGGGGAAAAGTATCACTAAAATCATGAATCATTGTTTAAACTAAAAACAACGGAGGAGAATGGGTCTATTCCCAAGTCTCTGAATACTTACCAAAATATTATTACAACTAAATGTAAATTCCTAGCTTTGAATGAAAGTTCTTTAAACCAACTCAAATTAGCAGAACTCAAAGCCAAATGTAAAACTTTAAATACAGGTGTGGTAGGAGTAACTGAAACTTGGTCGGACGCATCCTCAATTTGGTCCAGAGAAATTCCAGGTTATAATTTATATCATAAAGACAGATTAGATAAGCAAGGTGGTGGAGTTTGTATGTACATACGAAATTATATTCCTTCTTTTGAAGTGTGTTCTCCCTTTCCTTTGGAAAGTATATGGGTTAAAATCTTATTGAAGGAGCAGTCCTATATAACTATTGGTAACACCTATCGACCGCCATCTGCAAATTCAGATTACACAACTGATATGTTTAAAGAAATTACACATTTTTCAGAATCTCAAGATACTGTAATATTTGGTGACTTTAACCTCCCTCATATTAACTGGGACTCATTCTCAGGACAGTCCTATACTGAGAAAGGATTAATAGATGTGGTAGTTAGTACTGGATTACAACAACTTGTTACTGAACCCACTCGAGGTCCTAATATTTTGGATCTATTATTTACTAACATAGAGCAACAAATTAGCAATTTACAAATTTGAGATCCACTTGGGACCAGTGATCATTCATCTATTCTTTTTGAAATTCAACAGTTTAAAACTACACAAAGAAAGTTATACTGTATAAAAAATTTTAATAAAGCAAATTTTTCTAAAATCAATGAATACTTACAAAACATAAACTGGGAATCTAATCTTCTTAATTGTACAACACAACAAGCTTGGGACTTTTTTTAAATCATTGTACATTATTTGGAAAATACCTTTATTCCATCTAAGAAGAAATTTAATAATAAAGGAAAAATTCCCCCTTGGTTCAACAAGACAATTACAAATCAAATTAAAATAAAAATTAAACTTTTTAGGAAACTTAAGAATAGTTCTGTTCCATTTAAAACTACTCTATTACATAAATACAGACTATCTGTGAAAAACTTAAAAAATTCTATTAAATTGGCAAAAAATAAGCTAGAATTTAAATAGCTTACACAAAAGACTGTCGCAAATCTCTTTTCTCCTATATAAATAGTAAAAAAGGTGTATCAAGGACCATTGGCCCCATTATATTCAATGGCTCTTCTCTATCTGGTGCAGAAACCTCGAATCTCTTTAATAAGTACTTTTGTTCTGTCTTCTCTCAAAAATTACCTATTAGTACATTTAAAGTTCACCACATAGATTATCATAGGTTCTATTCAACTGACATTATACAGGCTATCAAAAACCAAAAAACAAATAAAATACTAGTCCAGGCCCAGATGGTATTTATCCATGGTTTCTGATCAAAACCTCTATAAATATTTCTATACCTTTGTCAATTATCTTCAACAAATCCTTACAAGAAAGCATTGAATCAAATTATTGGCATTCAGCAATAGTTACTCTCATATTTAAAAAAGGCAATAGAGGTTCTGCGCAAAATTATAGTCCAATTAGCCTGACCTCAGTGGCTGGTAAATTAATGGAACGAGTAATGAAGTCACTAATAGATCAAGATTGTAAAAAATTAGGAATTTATGATTCAAATCAGCATGGGTTTACTCCCAAGTATTCCTGCACCACCTATCTGATATATTTTTACAATAATATAAGTACTCTACTAGATGTGGGTATCCCTACTGATGTAATTCTTTTGGACTTTAGTAAAGCTTTTGGTAAAGTCTCACATGAAAAACTCATTACTAAAATGCACAATCTAGGTTTGTCAGCTGATATTGTCAACTGGACATTAAACTGGTTGACAAATCATTATCAGAGAGTCAGAATTAATGATATCTTGTCTGATTCGGGTAGTGTGACAAGTGGTGTACCATAGGGGTCGGTCCTGGGACCAACATTGTTTAATCTCTTTATTAGTGATTTACAAACAGGGCCAAATAACTTCATGGTTAAATTTGCAGACGATACTAAATTGGGGGGCAAGGTTAATAATCAACAAAATATTTCTGCATTAAAGAAGGATTTGGAAAAATTAACACTTTGGGCAAATGAAAATCATATGCAGTTTAATCAAGACAAATATTTAGTAGTTCATTTTGGTGTAAATAATCTAAAAATGACATATTATATAAACGGACTACCACTTCACTCATCAAATTGTGAAAAAGATTTAGGGATATATGTTAATAATAAACTTACATCAAATGATCACTGTGTTAGAACTGCTTGCTTGACCAACAGACTTTTGAGGCAAATAAAACACACTTTTGTTAATCACACTGAACAATGCCTTATTCCATTGTATAGGGTATACATTAGACCGTATCTAGACTATAGCTCCCCTTTCTGGAATCCAAACCAAAAAACGAAAAATTAACACTTTGGGCAAATGAAAATCATATGCAGTTTAATCAAGACAAATGTTTAGTAGTTCATTTCGGTGTAAATAATCTAAAAATGACATATTATATAAACGGACTACCACTTCACTCATCAAATTGTGAAAAAGATTTAGGGATATATGTTAATAATAAACTTACATCAAATGATCACTGTGTTAGAACTGCTTGCATGACCAACAGACTTTTGAGGCAAATAAAACACACTTTTGTTAATCGCACTGAACAATGCCTTATTCCATTGTATAGGGCATACATTAGACCGTATCTAGACTATGGCTCCCCTTTCTGGATCCAAACCAAAAAAATGCCATAGCAATTCTTGAACAGGTTCAAAGGAGAGTAACTAGAATGATTCCAAGATTAACAAACTTGGATTATCAGAACATATTAAAAGCTACTGGTCTCTTCTATCTTCAAACTAGAAGATTAAGAGGGGATATGCTTATGGTTTTTAATTTAATAAATTCCCAAGATCTAATGGAAAAATGTGGTCTAACACTCTGCAAAAGGAGACATGTTCTGAGACTGCATAATAAATAGCTTGAAGTAAAAACTTATAAAACCAGCAAAATGGGAAACTTTTTTCCAATAAGAGCATCCATTGTATGGAACACCTTGCCACAAGAATTGGTAGAGGCAACTAGTGCCACTGTCTTTAAAAACAAATTAGATGTTTGGTTGAGGAATAATAGATAAATAATGTCCCACATATTGTGGGGAACAGTCTCGATGGGCTCTGGCCTTCTTCTGTTCTTTCATACCAAGTAATGCCAAGTAAGTAATGCACAAATGATGAAACAATTCTTACTGTCATTATTCACATATTTAAGTTTTATTTATCCACCACCTTTTTGCTTTTGATACTAGAATATATAGCCATTTTTTTTCAGATGCTATGGGTGAGTTGATTGAATCTTGTAAAAAGAGATATTATCTAGCTACCCATAAAGCAGGGGGTTTAAACATGCTTAACCCTATTGTTTTATTTTTCTCCTGTTTTTCATTCCACAATATAGGAGGGTTTCCTACCTGGCACCTTAACCTGGCATCTTGGGTTTCATAGGGGTATGGAACTCTTTCTCTCCCATTAGGAACCAGATGCTCCAAAACTGTTAAAACCTTTGAGTACCCCTGATTTCATTAAACCTAGTCTGAGAAAACGGCATCAGTGGAAAATCTCTAAGTCTTCTATACTGTCTAATAATAGGATTCAACTTTAACAGGAAGTGGATGGGTCATGCTTGTATCCAGCAAATCTGAGATTCCTTTTTGTCAGCCAATAAAAGCCCCTTTAGTCTTAATACAATTGCAGGATAGCAGAGTACCACAATGAATATGGGACATTCTTTGGGTTAGCCATTGTGAAAAAATGGGTGTGCAAGGCAATCTGAAACATAAAAGTACCAAGGACAGATATTGTCCTAGATATGAATGTACTCTGCAAATGAAAACACAGGAACATGTCTTGCTGGACTGTTCTATTGTGGTTGCAATTTGAAAGTTGCTTGCTGACAGGTGGCACTTACCATGGATTCAGAGGTTAATGTAAATAAAAAAAAAAAGTTTGCATTAGAAAGGTGGCACATTTGATAAACAGCACATAATACAGAAAAAATAGGCACTCACCACCCCCTTAAAATAATGTAAGGCCACTCCAACTACGTAGATATCAAAGGGCAAGAACTTTATTCAAGTGCCATTCAGCTAAAAGCAAGACGCCTGACACATTTTGGATTACTGATAATCCTTTTTCAAAGGCTAACACAGCAACTAAAACACAAATCTTTTATAGGTCTCTCCTTGATGACATAATCACCAGATGTGGTATCAATGTACAAATTACATCACATGTCATGTCACCAACAACCGAAGTGATAACAAATATCAGTAATGCAGTCGAGCCACATCAAAAGGACCAGGTGCTCTGTGACAAGAATCAAGACAGTCGGGCATACAGTAAGTCACCACACTAACCACTCCACTCCAAATAACTGGGAGTCCATTCACTTCTTTATGTGCAAACTTCCCAGTTTTCATTGTTGAAGGCACATTAAAAAGACCACAGCAGAGAGAAGAAACCCTGATGTTTCACATGTCACATGCTTTTTCAAAGGTAGTGTCATCTCGGGATGAACCCTATTTATAGCAGGTTTACAGGTGTGCAATTAAACAATTTTAAAGAGACAGAGATTTAAATGTTTCAAAGATCCATTTAATACATATACATACTGTATCTCTCCTGTGGTGTAAAAAAAGAAGCAGGCACATAATTAAAACCAGTTGGAACCTAGCTCAGATACCCTTAAATTATACATTAAATATGAAAAACTTTCAATGTTTCTGTTAAACGGGGGAGAGCCAGGTATGCATTAACAGAGAGCCATTTAATTAAAGCATCAGTACGGAATTCCATTATAATTTATGAGGGTGCCAGAATCAACCCCCATAAAGGATTGAAAATAGAGGAATGAGCAGTATGATAGAAAAAAAAAAAGTCACTGTGGAGATGAGAAGGGAAGGAGGGGATAAATAAGGGAAAATCAAATATGGAAAAAATGTATCAAGTATGTACTGGCAAGGAGCTAGAGACAGAATTACAGATAATGAATGCCTTTGTATAAGGGAAAAAGTCAGGTAAAACATACCTCAGGGTTTGATAATGTCACCCAAAAGTGTGGATGTAAATGGTGGAAAAGTGGAAGCTGAAGCAAAAAAACACTTGTTTTTTCATAGCAGCTGGTTCCATAGAAGAGAGAGAGAGAGAACAGCACACAATGTGGGTCTTTGTAAAACCAAGCAACAAGATCATTTATATCTGTCTACCAAAAATGGCTCCTATTTGATTTGTTCATTCGGCCCAGTCACATTACTGCATGCTGCCAATCTATACAGCCAATAAAAGTCTCTTGCTCAGGGCTAACTCCCTGTCTCCACTTCTAGGACCCAGGCACAACTATTCAAGGGCACGGGGTCATAATCTCACATGATACAATGCTGCATGGCAAGATCGTGCTGCCAATACAGTGCAATTCTTGCCATGCAGCATATCTCTTTTTTCTGTGAGGGGGCTGTGCCTCCCTAAACCCCCCTACTATAGATTTTCAACTCCAGGGGGGTTCAAGTTGGAGAGCGTACAAAGTTGTAAAAAATAAAAGTTTCTGGGACCAAGAATCAAACCCAGTCCCAAAAGCACTACCTGGGTTTCCTACTGCTGTGGCTCAGTTCAATTATCCACAGCAGCTGCTTGGCAGAACCCACTCCCAGCAGAGGTCTTATCATTTTCCTGGGAGAGTGAGAATGGTGCAATATTGCTTACAGCAGTATATGCAGTATTGCACCATTCGCTCACTGGTGCAGTGCTGTACCGGGTAAGCCATAATGTCGTACGCTATTAAGCGTGCAAGATTATGACCCGGTACCCTATTCAAGTCCTTCTAACTTGAGCTCATGTTCATTTTTGTTTGCTGCATTGTTGATGTATGTAGCCCAAATGTATTCCATATTACCATTTTTAATGGATCAAATGTGTTCCCCTATTCGCTCCTTCCACTTCCTTTTTGTATGCTCCACTAGAGATGCAGTGAAATAATATTCTGCCCATGAAGTGGTCACAAAGTGACCACTTCATGTTAGGATTCTGCTACACAAAGTGCCTATTTTAAACCCTCACTTCGCCACTTCGCGTTGTATTTATGACTGCGCGTTGTGCACTCTGCCTTATTCTACTTTAAGGCAGAATGAGAATTCACAGGCAGCCCACACACATCACATGGCTTACACAGTGTAGGCCATATGCTTCAGGCAGGCAGTAGATTGTGGGCAAAAACACTCTCCAACGTGGGCTGCTTACACGTTTTGCATGGGGTGTGACAAATGGCTCTGCTCTGTGAATAGTCGGGTTTGGAGTGTGGACATGTGATGGAGAGGAGTGCATAGGTAACAAGTCCACAAATTAAGTTATTTTTCCCATTTTATGTACAGGAATTGATGCACCACTTGCACTAGACATACTTCATTGACCACCACCACCACCACCACTGCTACTCTGACCACCACTTGACAAGATTTCTGAATCATAATCCTCCCCCTCATCATGCATGTAATAATCCTTTAGTGTTATTTTATCGTTACTGCAGACATTGCTACTAGGTCTTACACTCATGGAAGGGGATAACATGCTCAGTAAGGTTGTTGTTGAGGGTGAATGCCCCACTTTGGCATTACCTGCCATCTGGTGTCGGGTCCAAAGTGCCATGTGCCTGTTCTTAAGATGTGTATGCTGGCCCATCATGCCCAGATGACTCCCCTTTTAACCTCGACTCACACATGCATGGCAACGCTGGCAGATTGCAACTGACTCATCATCTGCATCTTGGACAAAAAAATCCCAAACAAGGGATTGTGATCCCCTACTTTTAACATGTCCCTGATGCTGCTTATTGGACTCGGTTTTTTTTAACCCCTGAAATGGGGAGTGTGCTACATGATTTTTCAGGCTGGGCACACTTTGACTCCAACTGACCACCATATCTACCTATGATTATTACTGGGCCATCATCATTATCATCAACAGGAACCACTAAACCACAACTTTTTTGAGGAAGGGGGGATTTAACATCAGCAGACGCAGACACAGTCACCTTAACTTTCTATTTCTCCAGTTCCCAACAGGGATCACTGACATCATCATCATATTCATCAACATCATCCGCATCCACATTTTCAGCTTGGATGCTGTCATGTGGAGAACATGTTCCAACCACAGCATCATCATCATCATCATCATCATCATCATCATCATTACCTGATATTTCTGCACCACACTTAGAATCATTGGATGGCAAAGGCATCACATCAACAGCGCTGGAAGAAATGTGACATTGTGAGTTATCGTTGCCAGGATTAGAATCATGTTCAGCTACCATGGGGATGTTAATGGGGAGTATGACATCATCTACACTGTCAGTCATAGCTTTAGACTCAGCTATGTTTTTTGAAATGGTTAACTGGTCAGAAGTGGAACTTGAGGCAGCAGTACTCATGCCAGCAGAAACTGCACTACCACCACCAGCTGGGACATCATCTCCTCCAACTACGAGTGAAGCTACAGATTGTACTGTAAAAAATATTGATGGAGAATCCCTTTACTGACATCAGCTATGCACTTCTGCATACTATCACAACCACATACATTCTTGCCACTGGCAGCAGTGACATGGCCAGAAACAGCTTTGCTTGCATGTCTCTTTGCAAGCATTTTGGGGGATCACCAAGAAAATTCTGAACAAATTTAGATTTATGAACTTTCAGTCTGGGCCGGTGGATGTGAAGCCAGAAAAAAAACAAAACAACTGTGGCTTGTAGATGGAGACTGGGCACTAAACAGATGCAAAAGCAGAGACAGATTAAGATTGCACTGTGCAATCAAGAAGAGTTGCAGACACAAAGTCACAACACTTTAACCAGTCATAATCCAATCTGGAAAGGAATGCCGGTTGGGAGTATGTGTGTGTGTGTGTTGGGGGGGTGGGCAGTGCACTGCATTAACAGTCCAAAACTAAGATACCACAAAGCAGTACAAAATCACACAGGTGCGGTGGATAGCAGGTTCACACTGCTGCAATTACTCTGTGGCACAATAGAAGGTGTCTGATTTGATGCCACGTGTCACACACACACTCACACAGACACTACAAGTAATGCGTAGCAAATTGAAAACTTCAGTAATATAACCAAATCTTTACAACAAACTGAAATGATGCACTGCTACACCACAACAATCAATGAAACAATTTCAAGAATTACTGAAAATATTACTGTGTGTACATTAACACAGTTATACAAGAAAAATATAGCCAAAACAAAAAGACTGCCCTTTTCTCCCAGTTAATCTACCTCCACCACAGATACACCCCTTCCCCCAAAGCACACTTCAAGTGTCTGTCAGTATACAGATTGAATGTTCTAAATTAACAATCAAAATCCACACACAAACAATAAACACTCTATGATATGAGCACGGGAGGGTTTCCTACAATCGATGTACTAAATTTTGAGCAAATAAAAAAAGCTCAAAAATGCTTTTTTACAACATTTAGAGGGTTTGAACCGCAGAAAATATGAGAGCAAACTGTCTCCAGCTAACACTACACACACGCTACACAGAACTGTGGCTATGCAGAACAATCTAGAGCCCATGTGAGCTGCAGTCCAATGAATCACTGCAAAATACAACTTGGAGCTGAATAGCAAGGCAAAGTGATGCAAAGTACATTGATTTCTATGTACTTCACATTAAAATTGGTGCAGAAGTGGTTGGGGGAAGGCAGAGTAATGCGAAGTCATTGTTATCAATGGACTTCACGTTCCTCATTATGATGTGAAGTACTCCACTTTGCATTGAGGATTACTTCACAGATTCTGCATTGCTCCGTGAATTTGCTTTGTGGAGTGAATTTGGGCCACTTTGCCCATCTCTATGCCCCACGTAATTGGCACCACATTTACAAGTAACCATATACACAAGAAACATTGTGTCACAGTTAATAAACTGTAGCATTTCTAAGTTCTCATTGTTATATGGATTTTTAAATGTGGTTCATTGTTTCATGTAGGGGTAGTACATTTGCCACATTTTTAGACCACCTGGGAAGTGGGGGTAAATAATTCCTTGGCCTGGGTACTGACTGCACAGAGTGGACCAACTAATCTTTCAGGTTTCTGGCCCTTCTGTAAGCCATTCTGGGGGGAACCAATGCTGTATCTCTCAAGTGTGGGTCTGCACCTAAAACGTGCTAATTTCTGTAAATAATTAATTTTACTTTCCATGATCTGACACTGTATGTACTAACAAAATTGATACAATTTGGTACGTTATCCACACTTTCTCCAGCAGTATTTCTAACAAAAAGAGATTCTCTGCTACATTCATTACATGTGGCTTTAAATGCCTCAGAAGTGGAGCCTACATAGCCCCTTTTGTTAAAACAGTGTTCTAATACTTCTATTTCCCTGCAGAAATCTTCTTCTTGAAGCCAGCCCAGTAGTGCTGAGGGTTGAGCTGCTGGACGCCACACTTGGGTTAATGAATGGGGCTCAGGTCACTCAGGGGTCAGCTGGAGCGAGAAAGGATTGAGTGTCAGCTGACAGCTCTCCTTACTTGGGGGAGGGGAACAGTGTAGCACACTGTAGACACACCCACCAGTGGCTGGGTGTTGGCACAGGTGTGCTGCCCAGAATGGGGAGGGCCCATATCCAGGGCGTTAGACTGCCTCCACAAAGGTGGAGACAGGCACCCCCCCATTGCACGTTCATGGGCCCTGGGGCATAAAACTGGAGGAAAAGACAGAGCTGGCAGGCTCCATGATGGCCGGCTGCACGGCACCGACCACCGGCAATCTGGATGTTGGCTTCAAGGGGTGGGACAGGCCAGTGCCCCTTGCCACTCATCTTGTCATGAGGGAGGTAACCCATGGGGATGGCCGGGTGTGGGGAATCCTGGCCGGAGAAATGAGTCTCCTCTGAGGGAGGGGCCAGAACCACCTGCCCACTTCGAGGAGGAGCAGAAAAGGTGTATATGGAAAAAAATTTCTTCTTGACTATAATTGCATTTATCCTGAGAAACTGACTTTTGGGTATGTTCTCTATGGTATAGTGAGGTTGGCAGCTACTGGCCAACAACGTGGCATTACAGTCTGTTGGTTTTCTATACAAGCCCATGGCTATTGTCCCATCTAGCTGCTTCTGTATTTTCAGAGTAACTGGGCCTTTGAAGTGTTTAAAATACTGTCACTTTAAAATTGCTTAATTGCACACCTGTAAACCTGCTATAAAAGGTGTTCATCCCTAGTTGGTACTACCTTTGAAAATGCATGTGATATGTGAAACGTCAGTTTTGTTTTCTTCTTTCTGCTGTGGTCTTTTTAATGTGCCTGCAACAATAAATATTGGGAAGTTCTGCACATAAAGAATTGAGTGGACTTCCAGTTATTTGGAGTGGAGAGGTGAGTGTGATGACTTATGCCTGACTGTGGTAATAAATACCTAATCTATAAATAACACACCCACACAGATATTTTCAAAACCTTATAAACTAACTGCTAAAAATATAGCGTTTGCATAAAACCTCAAGTGTCAAACTGCCTAAAGCGCTGATTTACATATATGTCAAATCAATGCTCTCCTACTCTTAACATTTTTGATTGTTTTCCCCACGTAGAAGGCATTACATTTACATTCTGCCAAATAAATTACCCCCATGCTGTCATATGTGATAAATTGTCTGATTTCATACTGTTTGTCTATGTCATGGCTACTAAAGTAGACACCTACAGTAGGGCACAAATTTACAGGCAGTACATCTATTGCATGAAAGACATCCTTTAACACCTCAGTCTAGCTTAGTAGGCTGTATATTCCTATGACAGCTCTGAACCAGCTTATGACTACTGGCTTTTCTGTAGGTCATCCTTGTTGGATGGACTGTAATCTCTTCCAACACCCTGCCCTCCTTGGTACATGTCAATGTGATTTGAGTTAAGAGTAGGAGAACGTGGTGGTGCTATTGAGAGGAAAGATGTGCCACTGATTCATGGGATCTGATGGGAAATTTTGCTTTTGGTGGTTTCTGTTTTCCTTTTTTTTTTTGTCTGTTTTGTATGCATTTTTGTTTGACAGATTGAGCAAGTTTGCCTTTTTTATGGCAGATGAGTTACACTTATGATTGGAGGACTGATTATTTATTATTCTTATTTGCTTTACTGTATTTATTGTTTTTCATTTGTATTTGTTTCCCTTTGTATTGTTTTTTATGGTTGCAGGGGCAGAGCGCTGTAGAAGTCTTTTTATCACTTTGGAAAAAAGGGCACTTCAGACTCCTTCCAAAGCACAATTTCGGAGCTGAACCATGATCCTTCCACTACCTGAAATCACTGTGCTGGGTGGGGTGGGGGGAACAGTTCCTTTCTTACATGTAGCATTCTCCTGCCAGCTGAAATTACAATCAGTGGAGAGTAACAGCACAGGCAGCTTCTTTTAGTCTTAAAGAACACCTAAACCCTCTTTTTACATATTTTTATCTAAACAATGCCTTGTTGTAGGGGTGTAGTGTTCCCACACTTCTTAAAGTCTTCAATGATTTTTATGTTTACTTCCATGCATGTGCAAGAAACAGTGTGGTGATACCAAATGCAGTGCCGTACAGTTGAAAGGGAGAGCACCACTTCAGTGAGCAGCGCTCCCCCTCCCCACACACATACATGCCAGCACACATATTGCATGCTCATGCACTCCTCCCGCCCCACGTGCACACTGCATGGCCAACAGGGGTGCCCAATCCCGTCGGCTTCACGTTCCCCCCCAAAAAGATTTCCTGTTGTCACGCTGGGAGCCCACCCCAGCGTGGCAAATATTGTTATTGCTGACAGCCCAACTCCCGTCGGCTCTAGGCCCCCATAAACAGCCTTCCAGCTGCCATGCTGGGAGCCCACCCCAGTGTGCCAAACTTTCCGCGTTGTCTTCCAAAAAAAACAAACAAACTTGTAAACAGAAAACTGTCCCTCGCTGTCTCCCTGCCTAACCATGACCACCCCACTGCACACCCTGCCTCCTCGCACACCCCTCACCCTATACTTACCTCCGGAGTCCACTGTGATGATCTTCGGTGGACCGGGAACACATCTGCTCTCTTCAAAGCTGACTGTGAACTGAGGAAAATGCTGGTAAGCTGTATAATGTAATAAATAGGGTTTTTCCAACTTTGATGCATATCTCAGACATTTTTTGGAATTTTAGCACCAAAATTTCAACAAGTGGTTTTTGGGACCCCTCCTCATGAATTCTTGAACTGTCATGGCGTTAATCGGGCCTGATGGGTGATTTTGCGGTCGCTGTGTAAAATCACCTTTTGGGATCGATTAAGGAAATGACAGTGCCATTGTTCATAAGGTGGGTTCTCAAAAAGCCTATGTTGCAGATTTGGTGAAAAAATTCCTAAAAAATGACTGTTTTATGAGCGTGCGTTGCGCAGTTCCTATGCACACTTGGAAGTTCACAAATTTTTAATATTTGCACTCTGGATTTTCAACATTGCCATTTTACCACACCTCCTTATGAGCAGTACAGCTGTAATTTTTCACATCTAGCCCAAAATGTGTTTCTGTGCATGTAGCACACAATGGCGCAGTCAGTGTGCGAAATCAATGTATGGGACACATTAAGAAAATTACAGTGACACTGTTCATGAGCAGAGGTCTTATAATGGCTATGTTGAAAATTTGGTGACAAAAGTCCATAAAATGACTGTGTTACGAGTGAGCATTGCGCAGTTTCCACGCACCCTCGTAAGTTCATGAATTTGTAATATTTTCAGTCCAGATTTTCTCCAGCGGCATTTTTCCACACTTCCTTATGAACAGTACAGCTGTCATTTTTCACAACATGGCCGAAATGTGTTTTCACACTTTCAGCATAGAAATGTCTGGTCACCGTAGGAAATCATTTTTCGGGACAGATGAAGAAAATCACAGTGACACTGTTCATGATCGGAGGTCCCAAAATGCCTGTGTTGACAATCTGCTGTAAAAAATCCCCAAACGAATTACATTATGGGTTTGCGTTGCACAGTTTCTACGCATGCTCGTGACTTCACCAGTTTTTTTAATATTTTCACTGCAGATTTTCAACATTGCCATTTTTTACACCTCCCCATGAACAGTACAGCTGTCATTTTTCACATCCTGTTCAGAATGTGTTTTGCCCCTGTGGTGACAAATGCCATAGTCGCTGTGCAAAAGCAACTTTTGGCTAACAAACTGATATTGCCACTGTTCATGAGGTGGGGGTTCACAAAAAACCCATGTTGAAAATTCAGAGGGAAAATACCAACGAATGCCTAAGGCGTTAGGGTTTCTGCCATAACACCCCGCCCTGTAGAGAAAGACAGGCATCAGGGCTGTGACTTGGGATTGTCACCTGCAATGCTAATACCATTCCACCCCCACCCACACCCTGCAGCCACTGAGAGGCATCGAGGTGTGCCTTGGACTCTTCAGCCCCAAGTTCACCCATTCTCTATACTGCACCCATCTCACCATATTTCCTGATTGAATGGGGTGCGTATAAGAGCCAAAGACCCCAAGGCACACCGTGACACTTGTCGGTGTCTGCAGGGTAGGGTGTGGTGAAATGGCATGGCTATTATGCCTGATGACCCAAAGGCACACCACAATGCCTGTCACTATCTGCAGGGTGGTGATGGGGTTTGCTTCAGTTCAATACTTTACTGCCATTCCTATTATGCAGCTCTGTAACTCCTACACTACCAATGCCAATGCCAGCAAGCAAACATTCGGCATTGACACATGCTTGTTTTTAAAGTATTTCTTCAGGCAGCAGTCTTAAATCAGCACCTGAGCAGTCTTAAAGTACAGCTGTAAGGGAACTTTGTTTTATATAATTTCTGCTGAATTTCTTCAAAGAGGAACACAAGGTGATCTGAGATCAGATGTTGGCTTGTGGCAGTGGGGTCACTGGGCTAGGATAGGCATACAGTCATTGTGATGAGCCTCCAATTGAGTGAAACAGGCAGTCTCATTTTTTAGTAAATCTGTTTGTTTGCTAAGTAAAGTTACTTTCCTTTCTAAGGTAAGTAAATATCATGTAAACCTCTAGCCAGGTTTTGTATTGCCCTACTGTATTAGCAGGACCTAATGACTTGCACCCCAGGCTGTTAAAAGAGCTTTCAGCCGTACTTTGTGACCTCATACATGTGATTTTCCATAAATCCCTTAGCACAGGAGAGATAATGGCGGACTGGATCATAGCAAATATTGTATCAATCCATAAAAAAGGGTTCACATCTTTGTGTTCTAACTACAGACTAGTATTATAGAGAAACTTTTTGAGGGCTTTGTTAGGGATGAAATCTAACAACAAATTTGGGACAAAGGCAAAAATAACATCCACCAACATGGGTTCCAAAAGGGAAGGTCATGTATGACCAATTTGATTCAGTTTTTTATCCCATAAGTGAAGCACTGGATAATCATATCTTGGTGGGTATCTTATTTACAGACTTTGAGAAGGCATTTGATAGTATCTCTCGCATTGTTGTGACTTCTGTAACCTGCACTAAAGCTGTATTTACTTCTTGTTTCTTTTTTGTTATTCCCGGCTCGCCCCTGAAAAAGGGACCTCTGGGGCTCACTGGGCTAACCTGGTCACCAAAATTCAATAAATAAATAAATAAATAAAATAAACGCATTAAAAGAAATAAACCTAGAAGGTGATATAATGAAGTGGATTTCTGCATGGTTGGTGAATAGAAGGCAAAGAGTGATTATAAAAGGGCATTGTCTGATTATGTACCTGTGACCAGTGGAGTTCCCCAGGGATCTGTGCTGGGGCCTACACTGTTCAATATCCTGGTGTCATCATTGGCCATTGCAGAGGGGGCATGAATGGTAAGGTTTGCTGATGATATAAAATTGGGAGCATTAGGAACAAATATAAAAGATGCAGGAAAATTCCAGGAAACATTGATCAACTGGTCAAAATGGCAGATAAAAAGAACCTTTATTTTAATTTAGAGAAGTGCATGCTTATGCAATTGGGAAAAAAATCATAAATTTAGTTATAATATAAAAGGTTTTCAACTAAAGACTACAAATTCACAGAGGGATCTGAGTTTTCAGAAAGCAAACACCCTAGATTACATGGAAAATTGTGTTATGGCGGCAAAGAAGGAATATGTCATTTTGGCTTTTATAAGAAAGAATATAAGTAGTAGAGATAGAGAGGTCATGGTCCACTGTATACATCATTGGTGCACCTGCATATGGAGTATTGTGGCCAGTTTTGGTCACCTTACTTAAAGAGGGATGTGGCAAGACTGGAGGGGGTTCAGAGGTGGGCTACAAGGACGGTGGTGGGAATGGATGGGAAAACATATGGGGAGAGATTGTTAGCTTTGGGGATGTATTCACTTAAGTATTGCAGATATAGAGGTGATGTGTTTCATATTCAGAGCATTTCAGGAAAGTGATTTGTGGGAATGTTTGGGGCTTCAGAGGAGAACAGCAATTACTATGAACAGAGGTCACCAGTTTCAACAGGGTAGAGGACCCTTTAACAAAAGACCAAGAGAGCACTGGTTCTCCCAGCAAGTGGTTGTAAAGTGGCATGCCATGCCACCTGAAATAGTATCTAGCCACACTATGAGAGGGTTCAAAAACACACTATGCTATTGTCATGGGAATAGGTGATTCCAATACATTATATAAAATGGTACAGGTCTTTTATGGCTAACGCTAATTGACCAAGTAAATCATCCTATGAATCCTATGAATTGACAATCCTGTGGAATAATTTGGGTGGTTACACTTTATTTGCATTTGTAAGGAGTTTGTTTGGAAATACTGCTTGATTGATAATAAAGTGACCGTTTTATTGGTGCCTGTGTCTAATGGCTATCTTCCCTCTGGGACTTCTAAGGTACTGTAAGCAAGGGTCTCCTCTATTTAGTACTATAATCAAACAAGTAAACAGTAAGATAGAGCAACAATGACATTAAACTGGGATTACACTTAGCTGATACCTGCCCTATGGTGTTGCCTAATTATACACTTCAGATAGCGTGGACCCTGAAGTTGAATGCACTGTTCTGCTTTGACTTATTATATTGTCTCCTATGTATCTACTTGTGTGATATTTTTCTGTTTATATTAAATGAAGCCTTTGGCTGACATTGTAATGCTATGTATGTTTTGCTGTCCAAAGAAACAAGCATAAGTCAGTACCAAACATGTTTGCTTTCATACTGTTACAAGTTGGAACAACAGTATCTTGAGGCTATAGGCAGGCCTTTCTTACCCCATGAGCCATTGTTTCATGTACTTTGGGTTCCACTGGGCTAAGGAGTGGAGGCCCACATATTTACAGCCGGCCATGTGTGGTCTGTGGCAGTTTGCGCACAGGCTGCCTGGGGGGCATTATCCAGACAATTAGCTCACTGCAACTGGAGTGTGCAAACTGTCTAAATACGGGGCCATATCAGTACAGCGCATAGTGACTTTGAACTATGCTGACAAAGGCCCAGACTGACTACGGATGACAGGAGCATAATGGCAGTAGCGCAGATCACATGGAATAGCGTCAGGGCTCCTGTAGGCCATATTTAGCCCTAACATGCTAATGACCCCTTTGTGCATGGAAGGTACTATGGTATGGCCCATTTGTATGTTCATTACAGGCCTATTAATATGTGTGCATGCCCCCCCATTCTGTGGCTGTTTTACACATTTCTTGTGGTCTAATGGTCGTTCCACCCCCTATTCACCTGTTCTGTAGCTGTATTCCTGGTGGTTTAATGGTTCCTGCACCCCAAACTGACCATCCTGTAACTGTCTTGAATATTCCTGATAGTCTCGCATTCTTCCCCTCCCCATAAAGACATCTGATCCTCTGTCAACCCACCTGATCAGGACCCTTGTCCCCACAATCCCCCCCCCCACTCAGGTCAGCTAAGCCGAAGTACAGCAAAAGTGACAGCAACCTACACAGACCTCCATTCGCCACCTTGGCTGGCCACTGTCTGATTGCCAGTGAACAATCATGAGTACTGTAGACACAGGTGTTTGTGCAATACTTGCAATTGCTCAGAGACTGTTAGGTTGAAATCAGTTGAGGTGGTGAGCATAGGGCTGTGCCAGTCATCACTATTGCTGCAGTATGCATTATGTGACAAGGGCTGGGGGTGTGCCTGAGAGGGTGAGTGTGGAGGGGGTCAGATACCCTTATGGGGGAGACCACTAGACCACCAGGAATATACCAGACAGCTTCAAGATCTGGATGCTTTTATAATGTATTTTCCCAGGACAAATCAGCTTACATGCAACATCTGCTTTTCAGTGGGGTTCTGCTGTAGGGTCCTCCTTTTACAGTTTTATAATATATTTACTCAGTATAGCCCAGTTGAGTTGTGATAACTTGTTTGCAGTGGGGTTCTGTTTGACCCAGTTTTTACTCTGTATTTACCCAGGATAGTACAGCAGAGTTGCAAGATCTTTTTTTTCAGTGAGGTCCTCCATTTTTCATTTCATAGGTTTCATTCATAGGTTTTATAATG
This sequence comes from Neoceratodus forsteri, assembly GCA_016271365.2. NCBI lineage: Eukaryota > Metazoa > Chordata > Ceratodontiformes > Ceratodontidae > Neoceratodus > Neoceratodus forsteri. The sequence goes on from CM057452.1 coordinate 760,002,110, forward strand.
CATTTACCCAGGATAGCCCAAATGGGAGGCAATTTCTCATTTTCAGTGGGGTCCAGCTTTAACAATGTATTTTTCCAAGATAGAGCAGTATAGTGGGCTTACTTATTTAATGTAGCAAAACAGTAGTGCATGTTTAAATGTCTTCTCCATGAAGGATTAGTAACTTCATTACCTGGCAGTGATAACTTTGTTCTGGTCTTGAAGTTGGTACTTTTTCTTCACATGAAAGATAGATCTGCAATCTGGGGAATGTTCTGCAGCAATCCTCTAACCCAGTGAGTGGCTAGCTGTAACTGCGTGAACAGAGGTGCTGCTGGTACTATGCAGAGTTTGAGAAGGGAGCAGTCGAATAGTCATGCCATATGAGCCTATGAGGGATTCATTCTCACAAGTCAGGAGTCGGGACTTGGCTGGAACTGAGTGAGTTAGACGGTCAGTGCAAATAAAACAATATAAATTAATAAGCAGCCTGGCTTTATCATTAAAGGAGCAGTGAGGTAAGTTTGCTGTTTTGTATTAATAATTTTGTTTGTACTGAATAGCCTTATCTGACAGTGAGAAGTTGGGCTGTATCCAGCGACTTGAGTGATCTCTCTTTCCCGCAAACTCACCCCTTGCTGCCAGCTCCCCATCCTCCCACTGTGAGCAAACATAGAACCCATGAAGTGAAGTCCACGTGCATCTGATAGTGGATGGCAATTCTTCAGCATTAAAACCTGTGCAGCATTTGTATGAGGCATTAGGTCATGTATGTTTTTTTGGCTTTAGTGTCTGGGATAACTTCTGAGTGAGTGTTTAGGGTATGATGAGCCTACCACTGGCATTTCCCCTGCCCTTGCCATGTGACTGGGATGTGTACATGCCACGGGACATGCTTGGCATTAGGTCATCATCTGTTACAGTTGGCTGTGTACCCCTGATGGTGTTGTGGTTCTGGTGTATGACATATGGGGATTTGGGGTTGGCTGCCATGTACTGGATATGAATGGGAAACATCATCCTGCTGTAGAGCAGTGATAAGTATGGTCATGCCATTGTCCAAGGTCTCACACGGGTTGTGGAACCCTTGCTGCATGTCAAGTCTGTGGGCTGTGATGTCACTGTATATGCCCTATATTTCATGCAGCTGTCCCTGCTGCATCTAATGCTCCCTGCTCCAACCATCTCAGTTCAGCATACATGCAGATAAAGCATTCATGATCTGGTATACATCCTGTGTCATTGTTAGGCCTTGAGGGACTCTCCAATGGGTCCTGTGTATCAGTTCCATTCTCTGGCATGGATGGTCTGTCTACTTATCTGATGTGTGACAGACACATGTACCTCCAGGCTGGTGCTTTGTGTGCCCTTCTCACTGCCTTGCATGTCTGACTCTCTGGTGCACTGTTGAGGGGAGCAGAGTCTTCTGTTCAGGTTGCAAAGTAACAAGTGCAATGCCTGCTGCAGTGATAGCTGACTGTACTCAAGAGAAGGGGTACATAGTTGGATATTTGAAGGTTGGCTGGAGTGGGATTTTTGCTATAGTTTTGACAATTTTTTTAAACAAAATAAAAAGTAGTTATTTTGATAGTGATATTGGCTTTTTGGAAAAAGTCAAAGGAGGTTTTAAAAACAGCCAAATAGTCTAAAAATGACCCTCAAAATCCACCAGAATACATCTACAACCTGATAGCTTTAGGGTACCTAGGTGGCCCCCAGATCCCAGGGCTGTGGGGGGTTGAGGACATCGTAGTTCATGGAAACCCCACACTTCTAAATTTAGCACTACACAACTGCCTGTTGGTCAAAACTGAGTTTGTAATGAGAATTCATTGCTCCAGCAGAGATTCAGATTGCACTTCTCTCTTTCTTCCAACTGTGTGTGTGTCTGGCAGTGTACAATGATTTAATGCTGTCTGTAGGGGTTGTTAACCCTTTCATGACTGACCTAAGACTAAATGATAAATGGAGCTCAACCATTCCTCCCCCCCTCTCTTTCTTGGAACCAGACTTATACAGGGCCATGCTGAAAGGTGAAGCTGACAAAATGTGATAACTTACTTGAATTTTCTGTCACTTAAACTTTTAAATTATTTCCCAGCCTTTTACAAATAAAGTTTGCTATGTGCACTGAATGGAGGCTGATGGCTTGGATAAAAAAGTATGTATTTCTGAAATCACTGACTGTAACCTACAGCATATGTATGTAATGTTCATCTCTGATAGGCTTGATGGAGTGCATAGTACTACATGGCAAAGGAATTCAATATGTTTTGTTTTTAGTTTCATTTAATCCTCAAGCCCGCATCTCCTTACCCCACCTCCAACAACCACCACACACATTTGTATCTAAACTTGCTCTGTACATCAACTGTGTGAGTGCTAAACTGTAACAGCTGTGTGCCTTATGCATTTGAATCACATAACCTGTTAGGCATAGAAATGTAGCCCTTTCACCTTGTGTCTAGTTGAATTGATGGAATATGTCTGTGGGAAGGGGGTGCCCACAGTAGCAGAAACACTTCCAGTGGCCACGTTACCCAGGCCCAGAAGTCACACGCAGGGTCCCTTTTCCTTGCTGGTGCTGGATGAAAACAACAGGTTAATTCATATTAAACAGTTCCTTTCAATAATGGAATGTCCACATGGAACCTGAAGAAGCAACAGGGATTCCAAATTTATTAAACATATTCACACAGAGCTCTGTGTAGCATCAGTTAATACATGAGGAACACATTCAGCTTTCACACAGCCAGCATGGCAAAATAGTATCTTTTACCTGGAACGAGGAGGTTGTGCAGTCTTTAGGGCAGCATTAACTCAGGACCGCTATGGTCATAAAGGTTTGAAGGCAACACAAGTCTCAAAACCATTCACAGTGCCTAACAGCCCAATATTCTTGACAGGCACCCAACCTCTCAAGAATACCCATCTCTCTCTATCTTTCCCTCTGCACTGGCTCAGTGGGTTCCCCTTGGAACACACAATCCTCGTGGCTTGGGGATTTGAGGGTTCCCTCATGACCCCTGCATCCTTTCCCAGAACTGGGAGCAACTGTCCCCAAATTGAGAAAGGGGACATATCCCGTTGAGCTCCAAGGCAACTTGCTTTCTGGATACTACACTCCCTGCTGCATTCTTGCCCACTGAATCCCTACACAAATCGATACTTGCTACCAGGGAACTCCACAACTTGTGGCTGATGGCTCCCCTCTTTTAGCTGCCCTCCAAGATACTGTGCAGCTTGTGGCTACTGGCTCCCACTTCTTCCTCTGTGTCCCCCACCTGCCATCGGCTGTGGGGTTGGAGTGGGCAGTCACCCCCACCCGGCTCCAATTCACTCTCACTCCCTGCTGCTCACTCTTCTGACTGGAACTCTCCCACTGGCCCAAACTGTTGGGATCCCCCGCCACACACACTTGTGATAACCTCCCAACCCGCAGGAGGCTCCACCTGAGTGCTGAAAAGAATTAACTATTTTCCCCACTGGGCTTAATTAGGCCACAAAAACCCAGGGAGGAGCAAAAAACTAGTGATCTCCCAAAGGATGGGTTACATAAACATAGAAACTGATGGCAGATAATGACCACTGGGGTCATCTATTCTGTCCATTTTTAGTTATGATCACTTTTGCTGCAGACCAAACTTGCCCTACAGCACTGTTTCTTCCACCTGCCACTCCTCTTCCTTCCTCCTAGGAATCCTTTGTGCATGTCTCATGCATTTTTGGAACCCACCAGTGGTTTCACTCCCACTGCCTCCCAAGGTAGGCTGTTCCAGGAATCCACCACACTTTCTGTGAAACAGTACTTCCTCACCACATCTGTCCTGAATCTACTTCCTTCCAGCTTCATATCATGACCCCTTGCTCTACAGCACCTTTTTCTCTAAAAAAGACATATCTCCCTCCAGTACCTTATTAACCCCCGGGAGGTATTTAAAGGTCACCATAACATCCCCACTCTCCCTCCTATCCTCCAGGGTGTATATATTGTACTCTTTCAGTCTCTCTTCATAGGGCTTCTGATTCAGACCTTGCACCATTTTGACAGCCCTCACCTCTCTTCTTGCTGCTTTCTCCTTTTTCCAACTATTCCCCCTTCCACACCTTTCTCCTTTGATTGCTCCTTTCCCCCTTTTTTCTTTGCTAACTCCTTGCTTCCTTGAATAACTTGCATCCTGGTGGGACTCTCTCCCCTTGGGATCTCACTACTCTCTATCTCAGTTTGTAGTGGCCCACTCTCTGCCTCCCCTATTTCTTCTATCACCCCCCCGGCTACTTTAAATGTCTATTGAAGTAACATTTGAATCATCCACTGAGAACTGTGGTTGCCTCCTGGATGAAAGAAGACCATCACCTCAGTATAGGTTCTTATCCTTCTAGCTTTGGCCCACATCCCCCAATGTAGACATACCTCTCCTCCCTGCACCATTCCTTCTACCATTACTTTAGGGCCTTGGTGCTGAGCTCCCTCTCCTTCCACATATAGTACAATATGCACTCACCACTCACATTTAAACATATGGGAAACACAGGACCAACCAGATAAATAATCTACCTTTACCAAAAATTAACTTTACACACAGAGCTGACTACGGCACTTCATCTTTATATTTAAGGCCATGAAACACCCTTATCAAGTTAATGTTTTAGCTGCCATAGTGGTTCTGATCAGAATTTGTTTTTCTTTTGTTGTTTATTTGTTTTTGGCTTGTATTGTGCTTAGTTCTTGCATAATTGTATGACTGTGTTTTAATTTTTATTTAATGAAAAAAGTTCCCTGCTCTTTGTCGATAAGTACCGTGGACTCTTTTAATTCTACTTGGACAGTGATCAAACATGGGAAGAAAGTACCTCGGATTGACATCTCATTTAGAGGATGGCAACTTACTAGTGTAGAATTACCCTTATATTGTACTACAGTGTCAGTTATGATGATGAGCATTACCTCAAGTACCTGGTGTGGGACTAGATTCCATAACTTTCCAATCTTCCAGCCCCAGAGGTAAGTGTGCTACCTACTAAGTCACTGCCACTGATGCCACTGTCCATTCTCTCCACTCCACCTAGGACTTATTGCTAGCTGTCCCAAGATCTCTTTTGATGCACTCCAAAAATAGGGATTTCTTGTTGGCACACCTGCAATGTTGAACTCCTTGCCATGCCAACTTAGGTGTTCTCCCTTGGTGAAGTTGAATGGAGTCTGATAATTCACTTGTTTGAATTAGTATTCAACCTGATAACAAATTGTGTTGTATTCATATGTCTGCTGATTCTAAATGTGTGAAACTGATGATTTTGTTGTCTTATTTAGTGTTTTAATTTAAGTGCCCTGAGCCCATAGGCTAGGGCTCTATAGAAATAGAATTGCCCTGCGTTGTCCATGCCTTGCCTTACCCAGTCTGCAAACATCACTTAACTCTACTCCTGCTTCAGGGGACAAAAAATAACTTCTCTAAAAATCAATAAAAAACGTATATAAAAATAAATAAAAATTAACATTTGTGCCCTTTATGCCACCAGAACAGAATAAAAAACTATCTGCTGGATAGCGATTTCACAAATTCCCATAGGCCTTTCTCATCCTGCTCTGTTTACTCTGCCTGCTCCTGCTACAGGTCCTGCAGCTGTCAGTTCAGGCTCACACTGTGTATTCTCTCTGCAGCATGATTTCACTAGCATGCCTACTGGAAATTATGGTTTAATGTAGTGACTTAGCTAGTGCATGATTCTCTGGTTTCTAAAGTTTTTTGCATCACTCTTCTTTACATAGAAAGGTGTTCCTGCACTAACCACATCCTTCCCACATGAGAAGGGTGGGAAAAACCACAGACAAATATGCAGTGTGAGAACTCCTCTATCTCTAGGAAAATGGATTGGCTGCTGTAAGTCAAAAGACTCGACAACAACTTGAACATGCTCAGTGTGTAATCCCTGTAAAGAGTGCTGTGTTATGACACTGAAGTGTCAAAGTGCCAAAAGGAAAATTTATTTCTTTTCTACCTACATTGCTAGTGTCCAAAATACCAGATTTTGGTATGTTTGTCAAATGCAAATTTGGCATCAGCTCATTCATACCACCCACTTCTCTCTTTAATCGCAATAGGAGCACCAGCCCAACAAACCATTGTGGGGCTAGCCAGTACCACTTTTAGAACTCCTGCCATGATCTAAACAGGGCAGTCTTTCTTTGGCACTCCACATTCGATTTCTGCTGGTATGATTTTCTAAGAAAATCTGGTTTCTCCTTTAACAAAGAAGCTTTCAATGTGTTGCTAACTTCTGCAGTGTTTGAGAGGCACATGTTACCGAGTGCTATGGATGCCAGGCTGTATGAACAGGTATGACACTTTAATACCGAAGAGTGAAAACATGACAGTTTTTAATAAAATATTTATCTTTTTTACCTTTTTATCAGTGTCAGTGGCTCAGCAGGTACAGTATGTGTTAGTAGCTCAGAAGGTAACATGCTTACCTCTTGGGCTGGAAGATCAGAAAGGTATGAGTTCTAAACCCACACTAGGTATTTGGAATAATACCAATCATTGGCACTGTACTACAGTGCAGTACCATGGGTGTTCCCCCGGTGAGGTGCCATTCTTTGGATGAGATGTTAAACCAAGGTCCCTTTTGCCCATCTTTGGTCACTGTCCAGGTGGAAGTAAAAGAAGAGTAGGGGAGTTTCACCAGTGTCATCACCAACAGAAGCCAGACTAACTGCAATCTGTGGCTCAGTTCTCCCTATTCTAGACTATGGTAATGTGGTGTGTAGGGCTGCAACAGAAACTACCCTCCACTGAATACAACTAGTTCTCAATAAAGCATGTCATCTAGCACTCAGTGAAGACTGACTTACCCACATGTGCAGTCTACTGTTTATCACAAGACTAAATGGTTTACACTCCCTGAAAGAATCAAGTTCCAGACCTGAATGCTAGGGAAGAAGGCTTTGCTTGGGCTGGCGCCTGTCTCCATGCAGGAAATGTTCCAACCAGTCCCTTCCCTACATGTCACCAGAAAAGTCACAAAACAGGTTCTAACTGTCCCTTTCTGGAAGACAAGCATGGCCAGACATTCCTTCCTGGTGAAGGCCCCTACCTGGCTAAACAGACTGCCAGATGACATCTCTAGTATCACCCAACTAGGTCAATTTAAAAGAGCTCTCCTATACTCACTTACCCTGCATGAACCTTGCGACTGCCCAATATGACCTCTGACTATGCCGCTACTGACCAACATCCCCCTCGCATTACCTTCCCTACCCTTCCTTCTACCGCTAAATTGCCATGACCCTTACTGTCTCTGCCCCCCCATATTCACTCATCTTCCTCCCCCCCTCTACCTTCATCTGCCTCTCCACCCAGGCACTTCCTCCATACCTTCTCTACCCTCTCTGACTAGACAAGTGTGTTCAATGAATAATTGTGTTTCTGCTGACTTATGATTGTATACTGACAAAGCTTCACCAGCTGCGTTTGTTCCCCTCCCCAATTCTGTTTGTAATCCCCTTTACACTAGGTGATTGTTATTGACATGGAAACCTTGAAAAGGAGCTCTTAGATCAAAGGTGTAGTTTGAATACTTCATAAATAAATAAATTCGTAAATAAAAAATAACATTTCCCCATCAACAAAAAAGACTCATGCATCCCACCACCTGGAAACAAGCTATATTAGCTTAATGTGCCTTTCCCGGTCAAAAGTGACAAACAAATACATGAATTTACTTATGAGCAAGGATTTAGAAACATGATAGTGGACTGAATTTAAAACACTGAGAATGAAAAATCTAGAGACCCACAGTCCCCTGTTCACCTTGTGAAAGTAGGTGGTGGCTTATGAAACATCACTGATCACAACATGGCATTGTACCCAGAGAGAGATCAGTTGCATTTATCAGTTTGCTAGATTATTATTTTTTTCCATCGTTTCCTCTATGCTTCTGTGGCAGGTTGGGCGGCTGCTATCAGCCTGTCTCTTTTGGCACTGCAGCTGTTCAGAATCTTCCGACCCTCGGTCCTCTGAGCTCTAGAGTGAACTGTCAGCACCAATTGGGGCTTTATTAAACCCCAAACCCCAGTTTTTCTATTAGTTTTCTCCCCCTTCTTCCCTGGAGTTCCAGACAAGGTTGAGCTTGCATGTGGAGGCATGTATGCATGCCTTGGCCTGAGATGACTCTGTTCCTCCCACCCCTTGACTGGCACCTAGCCCCCCCTCCTATGACCACACCACCACGCCTCTACACAGTGACGGTAAAAGGCTGGGAGAACCAACCTCCCCAATCTAATAGAGAAGAGCTGCTTGGCAGCTGCTCGATCTTCACCCAGTCCCCCCCCCGGTCAATCACCAGCGACTTGTACTGGTAACTGAACATGGGCCACCGGTGTGGCAGGAGGTAAGGCATAATGCCTCAGCCATCCATGCCCCTGGGCTGTTAGATTATTTTTTTAATAATCAAGTGAATACCTTTGTTAAGTTATCTTTAGTGATTGCAAAGTGTTACTAATTTTGTATGACAAAGCCTGAAAATTGTCATATCTTTTTTTCATATACTGTATATTGGACCAGCCGGACAGTATGGTCTACTTTATTGAAAGGCTAATACCACCATGCAAAATTCATGATCCACATGTGACGCATATGCTCCATCTTCACTTGTCTCACAGTGAACAACAGTCTGCCATTTTGAATAGCACAACCTGAATGACACAAACAAATACAAAACACCTCTCGACACTGTAATTGTTATGGATAAATTATTGATATTTGGGTTTGTGTATAACTAAAATTAATCAATATTATATTGAAACTGAAATTGTATGTATGTCTGTTTATGTGATGTTATGTTAAATGTGGATTCAATTGCAAAAGAGATAATTTAATCTCAATTTGAAATCCAATAAAGTTTGAAAGTTTGAAGTTTGAAAGTTTGTCTTAGACAAAAAAAAAAACATTATGCTCTGTCTTTTGTGAGGTCCGCTTCACAAGAAATATTTTCATGGGTTCTGGTTTTAAAGTTGTTAATGCTTGCTTGAGAGCAACATTTTTTGTTGACAAATCCCATCTATTGACTGGGGTTTTACTGAATTGTCAGGCAATAGGCTTTCATACAGTTCTCTTTTAGAACAATGCCATGTCTGATAACATTTCATATTGTACACAGATGTAGGACTGCAAAACCTGAAGAAGACTGCTGCCATCAAAAATGTCTTGCAAATACAGCAACTCTAATATGGTCCTCAACTATGCATGCTGATGAGGAGACAAAAATAATTTCTCAGCACTTTCCCTACAAATTTCATAGTATGCAGTCTGTCAGCTCTGTCACTGCCACATAGACATGATGTACTGTACTTGAAACTGATAAAGCTGTCAAAAGATAATAAAACAAAAATTAGGCTAGAAAAAGAGCAGTAGGGTAAGACCAAACAAGAAAAGAGATAATCAATTGAAGGGGACTGCCTTTTCCTAGAATTCATGTTAGTACCCCTGGGGACAATGATTTCCATATTTGGGTACTGAATGGCTTTGTCTACAACTGATAATAAATTATACTGCCTTTTGAGCCAGAATAAATTCTCTGCATGCCTTTGAGAGCAATCATTAGGAACTCTGCTCCTTTCAAGCTGATTCCATGTGAGAATCATAACAATAATAATCAAAACTGACACACATATGGAAACTGCTTGGATTCAGCAGAATAAAAGTTAAGCAGCCTGAAGAACAGAAGTAAACAACCATAATAACCGCATAATGCTGTACAGAGGAATCATAGCCAATGCCTTGCTATGGAGTATGGCTAACTATTACAGACAAAGGAACTTTGATAAAATAATTGATTGCATCAGCTCTGCAAAGATGACCTTTATGGTTCACATTTATTACTTACTATAAAGCTTTGAAGTACAGCACTTGAATTGTGATTTGCAAAACTCTATTATCAGATCTCAGGGATGGAATTTCACTTTTGACTCTGCTATTGCAATGGCACTAAAGCAACACTCACCCTAGGGATGGCCACACAGTTTTATGAAAAACATGTTTTTAATAGCTAAGAGTCATAAAGCATTTGTTGCCAAGAGATCATTGCCTCATTTGTCACTCATTAGGTTTGTGGTAGCTCAGGTACTAGTGTACTGTAATCCTAAAATTAGATGATGATGCAGTATGTTTCAGACTCTAGCTTAGAATGTGCTATTTGTAGGGTTACTCAATAATGAGAACCTTAATGTTATTGTAATGCATTCTTTCTTCCAAAGTTGCTGTATTTGGTGTTTTATTACAGTCAAGTTATTTCTGTGTTGTATTTGGCAATCAGTGATGACACAGGACTTTGGTCACCATTGTCAATAGGCAGAAACAAGATATCAGTGATACAGTGGCAGCCATAGATACATTCCAGTAAATACTGTACAGTATATACTGCATATACTGTGTATCTGGATATATCACAGGAATTTACTTTCATAGATAGCTATTTCTAGATGTTCTGGAACTTATCTATGGCTCCCACTGAAGTAACATCAATGACAGCAGCTTACAGCTACTACTACAATCAATGACATAAATCACCCAATGGTGGCCTTTCTGCTGGAGACTAAACTTAAGTTTGATGAGAGCCAGAAGTTCTGGAAAGAATGGATGAGGCTGAAGGCACATAGCTGTGCCCCTCCTCCTAGAGATGGATCTCCATACTACTGCACAAGACCTTAAAGTGGTCCCTGCTGGATCAGCTGGCAGATGTGGAAGGCCACTGGCTGCTACTCCGAGTCTTCACTCCAAAAGGTCCCTTGGTTCTGGGTACTGAATAGGCCCCAACTCCCACAAAGTAGAATTTTACATGGGTTTAGGCAGGCATTAGTATATTTTAACTTAGTGGGATCCCTCCTGTTGCTAGAGGGAGATTTCAACCTCATCCTCAATGTGGCTATAGACGACTCCTTAGCTATACCTAAACCCCACCCCTTGGAGACAGCCGCAATGCAGGCATTAATGTCAGAATTTGCTCTGGCCAATATCTGGAGTGTCCTGCATCCCTCTTTCAGAGACTATTCCTGTTTCTCTGCCACTTATGGGGCTTCCAGTCGGCTTGACTGGGGGCTTGCTTCCCCCCATCTCCCACAGGTAACTCATTTGGCCTCAGTAGGCCCACTGTACATGTTGGACCATGCTGTGGTTCTCCAGATGCTTGTTCAGGATCCAGAAACTCTCCAGTCTTGGACTGACTCCTTTTGGAAAAAAACATCCTGCAATTGGTGCAGGAGGATGCTAAGGAGTTCTGTATGTGTAATGACACAGGCAATGTCTCATTCTGTATACTTTGGGAGGCATTTTGTTTTTCATATAGCTTTTAACCCCTTGGGTGGCTCATCTGTGCCTCTCCCCACATTCTCTCAGCTGGCACCCATCTCCTTCAGAACTACTGGAGCTAGTCCACACACCCCCAGAATCCAAATCCAGGTACTCTGAAGTGTATAGGTGGTGTTGTGGGTCTGAGGAGATGCATAGAGCATCATTCGGCCCTCAGATCCTTTTTTTTCCATTGTCTTTCCAAGCCCAATGCTGTGGTGTCACATCAGTACATGTGCATGGAAGTGCACATGTCCCGTAGATCAGCAGCCCCTCCATTCGAGCTTCTAGCTACTTGTATTTCTCCCCAGGTCTCCACCTAGTATCAGTCAGAGGCCAAGATGACTGGCCACCCCTCTCTGGGAGGGGAGAGCAGTCCTTGGGATGATCAGTCCTCACCCACCCCTCCAACCCTGGCAAACTGTGCTCATTCCTGAATATGGGTTGAAGGTGTGGCAGAAGGTAAGGTGTTCAATGCCTTAGCCCTCTACACCACTAGGTGGCTTCGTTTGGGAGGCATTTAAAGTCAAACCCTTTGAGGGTGGATTATACAGTTTGCTTCCCAGCACCGGAAAGTATGGGAAGCAAAGTTTTACACAATGGAGTAGTAGTTTAATTCCAACGAGGCTGAGTACAAAGCCTCCTCCTCTCATTCTCCCCCTACTCCAGCTCTGCCCAATCTAGCTGGTTTAAGGCTTCAACTAGGCATTCTCACTGCATGAAAAACCAGAGCTCACTCTCACTCACCAGCAACAAATACAGGGATGGGGGAAGGCTGGCAAACTGCTGTCCTATCACTTATGTAAACAGCAGGCTGAACATTTCATTCTGACATTGTTTGATATGAGGAACATTCCTCAAACCACCTGAGTGGGATTAACGATGTGATTTTAATGTGATGTCAGGCTTTTATGCTTCTCTTTATTCCACTAAAGGTCCAGAGGCTCTGTCCTGTATGAGTTTTCTTTGCCTCCATCACTCCACCTTCTGTGTCTTTCACTGGAGCACCCATGGTCATTAGATTCCCCTGAGCTGGAACTGGCCTTAGTCTTTCTATATACTCACAAGGCTCCTGGAGGAGACTGCCTCTTAGAGGACCTCTGGCAACATTGGTCATCTGTCTCATCTGTTTACAGGTCTCCAATGACTCCCTAGGCACTAGACAGCCCCCCACTCTCAAGAAATCTGTAATCACAGTCCTACCAAAAGAGAGAAAGGATCCTTTATCCCCTGCCAGCTACAAACCAATATCCTTGATTAATGCTAGAGCCAAGCTGCTGCTGAAAGCTTTAGCCAGATAGTTGAATGCTTATTTGCCCTTGACAATTCATTACTCCAAGGTTGGCACTGTGAAAGGGAAAGTGGTGGCAGACCAGCTCAGCACCTTTATTAATATTATACAGGACATCAGTACATCTCCCACCTCCGCTGCATCCATAGCAGTCAGTTCTGAAAGCCTTCGACTCTGTGGAGAAGGAATGCCTCCACTTTGTCATGGAGAAGATAGGTTTTGGCCCAGGATTCCAGTGATGGATTGTGACCTTGTACACCTCCTCCTTTGCGAAGGTTCCCACAAATAATCTCCTTTCTGCACCCTTTTGCCTCTCTAGGGGCACACGCAAGGTTGCTCATTGTCTCTGCTGCTGTTTGTGTTGGTTATTGAGCGTTTGGAAATAAACATTAGGGAACACAGGACTATGCCTGGCTTCATAGGTTGGTACTTGTGAATACCACACAAAACTTTGTGTGGACAACTCATTGGTCCCACTTTCCAGTGCTCCCTGAGACATTCCCTCTGTGCTGCTTCTCCTGAATTCCTTGACACAAATCTCATAGTTACTGTAAAGAGCAGCTCTTCCAAGACAGTGGTCCTTCCCCAGCCCAGAGGTAGGTAGGTAGGTAAAATATTTATTGTTCGTCATTTAGTCATTACAATTTTAAAACAGTCAAAAAAAAAAAACACAATACAAAATGTAAATACAAAATACAAGTTATTTGATTTCTATACATAGAAAATGTATTGTGCTTCATTACATTAATTAGATCTCAGTTTTTCACCTTATACATACAATAGATATACGGGCCCAGATATTCAAAAGAGTTGCGCCATGCGCAATGGGTTGCACCTGCGCAAGTCCGAAAATGCGCCATTCTGCGATATTCAGCAGGAGGCAGTTGCACCCCCCCAAATCATGCTGAGCAACAATGCAATGATAATGAATGTATGTGCAACTGAAGGGGGAGGAACCATGCATAAATGGCACAGTGCGATATTCAACAACATGCGCCATGCGCAATAGAGGAGCCAGCTGAAGTTGCGCCATAGCGGAAATGAGCCAAAATAAAAAGGAGCAAGAGAGAGGCGCAAGAACGCTACAGAGAAGGCACATGAGGCTGAACCCTAGCAAGAGAAACTGGGCAGCAGGGACACACAGAGCAGGCCAGGGAAAGAGCACCTGGAACCCACAGGCTCAGGGGAAGGTGTGGGAAGCCACAGTGCAGAAGGGGGAAGTACTTGCCACACAGCAGTGAGGCCAGCACAGTCAGGTGTTCCCGGTGCAGGGGAAGTAGCAGCCAGAACTGTGGGGGGAATACAGAAACAGCTGCCGGAGGGGGTGAACACAAGCCAGGGACATGGCCAGTGCCACCATCCAGATGGAGGCAGTAATGAGGGGGGTGAAAAGGCAGGCAGCAGGGGGGCATGGCCGTGGAAGGGCCCGTCGGTGGTATGCCCCCAACAGGCAGTACCGAGCCCGCACCAGCTTCGAGCTGTATAGTGATACTGAGATCGTGGGCTGGTACCGCCTGAATCGGGCAATTCTGAGGCGGCTGGGTGAGCTGTGCAGTGAAGTAATGCATGCACCCACACGACAGAGCCATGCTCTGTCAGTGGAGACTAAAGTGACAGCTTGCATGTGCTTGCTCACCACGGGTACCTTCCAGAGACCAACTGGGGACACCACAGGCATAACCCAGTCAGCCACGTTGCGCCACCTCACCCAATTCCTCAGCGCACTGCTGCCACATGCTTCGGAGTACATCCATTTCCCCAGCACACCGGCGGAGCACACAGCAAACATACAGGAGTTCCACAGGGTAGCATGTATGCCTGGTGTGCTAGGGGCAATAGACTGCATCCATGTGGCCATCCGCACACCACCTGGCCCCGAGAGGGCCACATATATAAATAGCAAGGCCTATGCCAGCATCAACTGCCAGGTGGTGTGCGATGCCAGGGGGCGCATAATTAATGTCTGTGCCACGCACCCTGGCAGAGCACATGATGTCTTCATCTGGCACCAGTCAGCACTGTGCCACAGATTTGAGAGTGGGGATATCCCCACTGGCCACCTAGTGGGTGAGTATGCAAACCACATGGACAATCATAGGGCCTGGGGGAGCATGGTCAGAGGTGACATGGGTAGTGGCCTACATGGCCTGGGGCAGGGCTATGCTGATCACCAAACTAAACTCCACCCTCTACACACAAGTGACAGTGGATACCCACTCTGTCCCTGGCTGCTCACACCCTACCAGTGGCTCATGACCCCATCACAGCAATGCTACAATGAGGCACACGCCACCACATGTAATGTCATTGAGCCGGTGTTTGGGATGCTGAAGGCACGTTTCCGTTGCCTGGATACCTCTGGCCGTGCCCTACAGTACAGCTCCTCAAAGGCCTGCAGGCTATTCCTGGCCAGTTGCATCCTGCAAAACATGGGCAATGAATGTGGGATAGCCATACAGGTCAAAGAGAGGGACAGCGATGGTTCCATGTCATTTGCACGCAAAACTTTTAAGCGCGGTCATTTACCGCATTTACATTACAGCGCGATCATTTTCCTCGTATAGATTTCTTAGCGTTTCACTGTTCAGCGCAGTTAATGTCTATGTTATTAGTGCAACAGCACAAATCAGAAATGTCTGTCTGACACTACCCCCTTTCTCTTTTGCCCTCTGCCCTACCTGATGCCCAATATCTACACAGCAGCAATCACTCTCTTTATTGCTAAAGTTCAATCTGTGCCAAACATGGTCATCTTTTAGCTTCCATGAGTTCTCTGCACCACATGTGTGGATAAACTGCACTTAGAGCACCTGAATTTTATACCCTCCTTTACTGTACAGGCATGTCTGAGTGAGTTACCTTTGCATAGAGTTACCTTTGTATAGTGTGGGCTAATATGTAGACAAATCAGGATGCTGATAGCATTACATGACTGTGCTGTGCCGAAGTGAGCTGTTCAAAATATGCTGATCTGTTATGCTTTACTGTACAGGTATGTCTGAGTGCATTACCTTTGCATAGTGTGGGCTACTATGTAGACAAATCAGGATACTGCCAGTGTTGCACGACTGTACTGTGACGAAGTGAGCTGTTCAAAATACGCTGAATTTGCGGTGCGCTTAGATGTACTTTGCGATGCAATGATTTTCACTGTGTTGTTTTCGCTTTATTGTTTGCGCTCAGATGTTTGTGATGAATTGACATGCTACCAACAGCGATGGGGATGATGAGGATGCCGGTGACAATGGTGATGAGCAGCCCCCCCTTGGGTGACTGGACCCCCGACTCCTCCGGCTGGCACAGCTGCACAGGGACACCATCACGGAGGAGCACTTCAGTCAAGCCAGGTAAGTCATGGGGCCATGTGCAACCACCAGTGGCTAAGGCACAACCCACAAACATGCATGGACACACACCAGGGGTGCATGCCATCAAGGGAACTGGCCGGGCATGGAACCACACACACCACCAGGGATGGGTGAGGTCTAACATGCCACTTGGACACACACACACACACACACATGCAAAATGCACCAGACAAGCACTAAGGGTAGGAGGCACACTGACCCAGAACGCCACCCTTAGCCACACACATGTCCACAGACCACCACGCCCACTGCCTGTCATTTTGCGTGTGTCAGATGCTGAGCACCATTGCACATTGGTGTACAGCACAATGCAGGCATCATCATGCACATGCAGCTGCGGACAGCAGCCGGGAGAGTGTGCAGATGGACTGTGTGTCTGTGTGCAGGGCCAGGTACCCACCCGTCCATTGCCCGCTGAATGACACAATGCACACAGGGCAGCACCAGACAGTAGCCACTTTGGGAGACAGGTCAGTCATGTGCCAAAGTGCCCCAGCTGCCACGGATGCATGGGCAGCCCCGCCGAGACCCGCCAGCACTGACAGGCTGACCACTGGCCTCATGGGGTGGCACCGATAGCCCCCAAGGGGTTCCACTGCATGAACATGACATGCTCTTGCAGGGGTCTGCAGCACACCAAACATGCCTGCGCCAGGCGTGCCCGGGATGCCCACAGCTGAACCCAGTGTCGACAAGGATGGTGTCGCACGACGCCGGGAATGGGGGGTGGACAGTGCACTGCGTGGTGTCTGCGACGCATGGGCAAATGACTGTGTGCCCATTGTGGCCATGACAGCAGTGAATGCCTGTGTCTGCCTGTCAATGGCAGCGGTCACATCCTCCCGCAACCGGCCCATCCCTGCCAGGATCAGAGCAGTGTCTCTGCTGCGACGCTCCTCTGCCTGCTCCAAAGCCTCACGCAGTGCATCCACCGACGTCGCAAGCCGCATCTACTGGTTGACTGATGCTTGCGGTATGCAGGTGTGCTCATCCAAGAGGTCTTCTGCCTCCTCAGCATTCTGTCCCTCAGGGTGTGCGCGGCCCTGATGCTCAGCACCCCTTGAGGGTGGGTGCTGCACACCAGGACCAGGTCTGGGCATGTCCACAGGCAGTGCACTGACGCTGCCCCCTGACACTGTACCCCCAAGTCCATTGGCTGACTGCTGATGCTGCCCCTCTGGCTGCCACTCCCCAGAGCTCACTGGTGCCACTGCAGTGGCCACAACAGTCCCACTGTCCTGTACACACACCAGTGCTGCCCCACTGGTACTGACAGGCACAGGCTGGGACTGTGATGACATGCAGGCCTCCAGAGCGGCACCACCCACAGCCATGACTGCGATGTTACCTGCTGTGTGGCCATCCCGTGGCACACACGTGTGACTGCCTATGGCGTTAGTGACATCATCATCGGTGACAGACCCGGCACCAGCCTGAGTCACAGCATGCCGGCATCCGTGGATGCCGGCATGCTGGGACACAGGCAGGGCCTCCTCTGCACCTGTTCCAACAACATTAGTCTGGACAGCCAGGCGGACCCACTGTCGCACTGAGCCATGTATACCTGTGGAGGTGGATGGGCCCTCCTCCATCTCCATCTGACTGGCCTCAGTGGACAGGCCCACCACTGCTGACCCATGCAGATGCTCACGATCTGTAAGGGAAAACAAATTTGCGTTATTGCATGTGACCTACCCTGCCCCCCCAATAGACAGACCATGACCTACCATGCAGTGACAGGCTGTCACCAGTCTGGAAGCCACCACCCAGAACACCCTCAATGGCACAATGCTGCATGCTGCCAGCAATCCTCTCCTCCTGTGGGTTCAGGTGTAGCACCTCCGGCTGTCACCCACCTGTCGCAGCTCATGCTGCCCTGTTGGCAGCCACCTTCTCCTTTATCATCCTCCTGTCTGTGCCCATCTTCTTCTTGCACTCCTGCACAGAGCGCTGGTGGCTGCCATGCAGGTTCACTGCATGCGCCACTTCCTCCCATGCAGCAGCACGGGCCTGTGGTGTTCCCTGCCATCCTCTGAGAAGTGGCTCCTGGTCCAGGTAGGCTTCAAACAGGGCATCCGTCTCAGCCTTGGTGAAATTAGGCCTCTTCCTCCTCCCACCACTCTGTTCCTCCTCTCCCACAACTTGCTTGGTCATGATTTAGCCTGTGAGAATGAAAGTTGTTACCTGTGACTGTGCAGTCCCATGCATGTCCCAAAATCCACAGTCCACACTCCCAAACAGCATGCAACTCACCAATAGTCTGCAGTAACCGATTATGGCCAGTGCAGCCCAATGTCACACTTTTATAGCGCAATCCATGCAAATGAGGCGAGGCGCAACTTTAAGTGGATGCAAATTGCAGTGCTGCACCATTGAATGGCTGATTAGCTGATTTGCATATGACGGCTGAATATCACGCTGTTGTGCTTTGCGCAGTTGTGTTGAACATGCTGAGCCAAGGTCGCAGTTCTGTGACATCCGCAGCACACACCTCACTGCGCATGCCCGGGGGTTGCTGATGCAGGCACCTGCCGCACTGCTGATGTGCTGTGTGCAGGACGCAATGCAGGGCACAGCCACCATTGTGCCAATGGCGATACAGCGATGTTCACCCATATGGCGCTGTGGCACTGGGGCATCATAGGCACACTGGGGCAACAGCGCGGTAGGCGCTACTGGAGGTAGCACACAGGCACCCAATCACGCTACATGCATTGGGTTCCAGTGGCGCGCTATGCCTGTCCGTGTGCCAGAGACCCTTGACCCTGTGCCTGACCTTTGCCCCTAGGCACCATGCGTCAGGCATGGGTGCACCACTATTGCACTGTTCGGTGACAGCACGATGGGAAATGGCAGCACTGTACCACGCAGCATCTGCACGTGGTGGAACCACATTGCAGAGTGCCATTTTGAACCTACTGAGCAAGAGAGATGGCACAGAGGAGAGCTGCCCAGTGGAGCCAAGTTGAAATGGCAAACCTGGTTGCCATTGTTGAGCCACTGTTTGGCCCACTGTTTGGGGAGGCACCCCTGAACAGGTCTAGGAGCCAGGTGTGGCAGGAGGTGGCCGACACCCTGGAGGATGCCACAGGAGGATGGCAGAGCAGTGCCGCCACAGGTATGGGGACCTGAGGTGGAGGGGCCCGGACCTGCTTGCCCGCCTGTGGGCACATGCCAGGAGGGGCACGGTGCCACGGCCAGGTAGGTGTAATGTCCACACACTTTTATCTTCCATATGGGTATCATGGTTGCATGTGTCTGGAACATGGGGGGGGACTGTCTGGTGTTGGCTGTGGTGGTGTCATCAGGGTGTGGGGTGGGTGGGTCTGGCTGGGTGGGATTGCACACACATGGGGGCAGGAGGACTTTGCTACAGGATTGTACTGATGTTCCTCTCTCCATGTTTGCACCTTAGGGTCAGAAGAGAGATGGCTGGTGAGGGAGCAGAGGCACCAGCAGAAGGACAGGACCAATAGGAGGGGTGAAGGTCCACAGTGCCAGATGGACCGGCCTGATGGTGGTGAGTGCCATACCTCCATGATTACTATTGCATGCTGTGTAACAGGGCGGGCAGCAGGGCATGGCCACCATCCATTGACACCACTGCCATGCACGCAACTTGTTACAGTCAGCACTGTCCAGTGGCACTGCATGTCTGGGAGTGCATCAATGGTGGTCCATGCGTGCACTGGGTACATGGCTGTGCCACTGCCTTTGCACCACATAGCCATGTCACTAAACAGCCACAGTGGTGCTGTGCAGGACTTGGCCGGTGGGTGTGTGTGCAGTGGTCTGCATGGCTGTATGCACCTGGGTGGGCAGGTCTTGTGGACGTGATCACTGTGGGTGGTCACACACCATCACAGAGGCATGTCCCATGGCTGTATGCCATGCACAGTGGGTGGGCTGTATGGGGCTGTGCATTCACACCTATTGACTATGCTCCCTTGTCCTAGGTGTCCGCCAGCTGCAGGCAATCTGGGAGGCACTGCAGGAAATACTCACCATGGCCAGGGCATCACTGGACATCCTGTGAAGGATTGAGCGGCTGGGGGTCCGGTGGAGACATGGGAGGCGGAGCAGCCGGAGCGGGGAGCAGGGCTCACTGACCATCTATGTGCCCTGTTCCTCTACCCCCTAGACCCACCCTCACCCCTCCTTTCCTGTCCCATTTGTTCACCCTGCCCTTACCCACCCCACCTTGTTTGTGGCCTCCCCAACACATTTGTACATAGCTGTAAATAGTTTTGTTTGATGTTTTTGATTACAATTCTTTTGATATAAATACTGTGGTGGTCTCTGATTTGCAGTGGGCTATAGGTGCTCAGCTGTAGTGGTGTGCATGGTGTCAGGGGTGGTGCAGTCATGGGTATGTGTGTGTGTGTGCCCATGGGGAAGTGACTATGGTGTGGGAGTAGCTATCAGTCAGTGTCTGTGGTGTGTGTGTTGTTCCCTGTGCACTGGATGACTGTGTGCAGTGGTCCATGGTGCATGCTCTGTGTCCATGGTGCACCTGTCAGACCATCCATGGCCTGTGCAGCTGACATCTTTGCATGTCTGTGACCTGCATGGTCTGCTGGCATGTCAGTGGTGGCTGTCCATGCAGGGCAGCCACTGTACCTGTCACAATTCTGGGTTGCCTTCTGTCACTGGTGTGGTGCATGTCTGCCTTGGGTGACACTGTGGCCTCTGCGGTTGTTGTCCAACCTCCATGCTGTGGCTTGTGTGTGTTGCAGGGGATGTGCACCACTGTCTGTGACTTGTGCTCCGGGCAAATGATGGTGGCATACAGGTCCACAGTGCCTGCGCAGGGTGGCTGGCACTCCTGTGCCATGGAGGACTGCTGGCCGTGTGTACACGGTTTCCATGGGCCCATGCTGGGGGTTTGGTTGCCCTGCTACTGCGTCCCTGTGTTGTGGTGCCCTTGGGTATGTGTGGGTATTTGTCCATGCACTGTGTTGCATCCGGTGTGGTGCATGCTTCCATGCACCACTGTGGGTGTCTGCGCTGGCTGTTGTGGCCAGTGCTGGGTCGGGGTGTGTCCTTGGGAGGGTGTGCAAGGTGCTGTACCACTGGTGGTGGGGTCCGGGGCATGCCCTGTCATGTGTGGGGTACCTCATGTGCCGACACATGGTCGGTCTCTCAGCTGTACCTCGGGGGCTGTGCATGGTGGCACTGTGTATGCCATTGTTGCATCGCTGTGTGCTGCCACCCACTCATGGGTGCCTGTGGTGGGGCTGCCTTGCATGGTTCTGTGGTGCACAGGGTTGCAGTGTCACAGTGGGGGTGGTGGCATGCATGGGGTATCCTGCAGTGGTGGACGCTGCTCCTGGGCAGAGTGTCTGGGGGTCACAGTGCAGGGTGTGCTCTGCATTGGGGGGATGGTGTGGCATGGGGTGGTCAGCCCTCCTTGTGTGCTGGTCACAGCTTGCCAGGGGATGTGATGGGACACCATGGCCCAGCTATGGGTTGGTTGCTTGTCTCCATGGGCCAGTGGTTATTCCAGCCCTCCCCCAATTGTGTAGTGCATGGGGTGTGGGGGGACGATGTCTGTTCTGCTGTTTGTTCCTCTGCCCATCTGTGGCATGGGTGGTGGGCCCCTGCATCTCTGGTTGTGCAGTTGCATTGCTGCCTTGCTGCTGGGAGGCATCCCTGGTTGCACTATGGCACCTCTGGACTGCTCAGCTGAACATCCCTTGTTGCGCTATGGCGCATCAGATATGCTCAGCTTCCCCTTCCTATTTGCGCTACGGTGCAAGCGGTGCAATATTCAGTCATCGGCTGTAGGCACATCTTGGCCGGCTCAGTTTTTGAATATCACACCTCTTGTGCATGGGCACAATGGACTTGTGTGTGCTCCTGCTATTACGCACTTTTTGGGCGCAGTTTGAATATCTAGGCCACTATGTTTAGGTCAGAATCTTAAAATGTTCAGTATCTATATATATGTGATTATAGCCCAAAGCTTATAATCTTGTAGACGGTAAAAATTTATATAACACATTTGGTATTTCTTTACATGTAGATGTAATGAAAAAGGAGACTAACTCCTCAGATGGGAGACCAAGGGTAGTCAATATAGTGCCTAGCTACTTCTTCCTTTTAATTTTGTATAATGGACAGTGAAGTAGTATATGTTTAAGATCATCTTCTACTCCTTTTTTACATTTGCATGTTGGATCATTAAATCCTGGTCTCTTCTGATCATAATAAATATAATTTGCTTCATATAGCTCTACCAAATCTAATTATGATTCTATGTTCCTCTGGGTCTGTTAATATTATCAAGCAAGGTTAGAAATTATACTTCTTTTTGATATTTTATACCACCTGTAGTTTTTCAATTATTAATTTTTAACTGATCCTATGAAATTGCTGCATCCCTTACTCTTGTTTTTATTTTCACTACTATCGCTTCCAGGGGGAGGCAATATATTTCATGAAGCAGATGTCCTAGTCCCATGGGTAGAATACATTCCTTAATAGTTTTAATTGTACTTGACACAAAATTCATGTGGTTATATTTCAATTCTTCCTCTAGGCACCATCTTGGAAGCCTGTATTCAGGCAGAAGAAACAAATTCAGTATAAATATTATTCTTTTTTCTAAAGTTAATGTATTAATTGAATATTGTCCTAGCTTTTTTTAAGTGTTTCTGCTGGGACAGATTGCTGAACTTTTAAGATGTATCTGTATATTTTGTTTATTTTAATTTCTAAAGGTTTTATTTCTGATGGAGTCCAAATTTCAGCTGCATACATAATACTAGTTTTGATTTTTGCATGTATTACTTTTAATAAACCTTTAATTGTACCTTGGCCCACTTTTGTACTAAATCTTCTGGATGCATTAAAAGACGTTTTGAGTTTTTGGGTCTTTAGTTTTATTTGAGGAGATCACAGGAGATTTTGTAAGAAACATAATCCTAAATAGGCATACAAAGAAGTCATAATTATTTTGCTTTTATCGAGATATAAAGATGGTACTGTTTTACTTTTATTACCAGATATAACTAGGCTTGTTTTATCTTTGTTTATAACTAAGTTATGTTGTTTACATAGAACTGAAAAATGAGTCAATTTATGTTGCAAACCCAGCAAGGAAGTAGATATTAATGTGATATCATCTGCATATGCTAAACATGATATTTTTGTTGAAAATATAGAGGGAGAATGAAAATTTAGATCATCCAATTGTTGCAGTATATTATTTGTATATAAACTAAACAAGAGGGGAGCCAGAAGGTAACCCTGTTGAACATCTAAATTGGTTTTAATCTGGGAGGTTAAATTCCCTTTTTGATTAAATGTGACTTGAAGCCAGGTTTCTTTATGAAGTTTTATGAGAATGTCCAAAATCTCTGGATCCATTATGTACTTTCTGAGTGCAGTTCAGAGTAACTTCCTACTAATCGAATCTAATGCTGTCTTTAGGTCAACAAAATAACAGTAAAGTTTTTTTTTTATTTCTACATACTTCCAGGTTAAATGGCGTAATACATACTAAGGTTGAATTGTTGATCATTTAGCTCTGATTCTGTTTTGGAAATCTCTGATTAGGGTATTCTCATCTGCCCATTGCTGTATTCAGGTTAATGGTATTCTAGTAAAAATATTTTTGGTTGCCTCTTACAAACTAATTGGTTGATACATATTCGGATTAATTACATTTCCTTTTTTGAAGTTAGGACACACAATGCTCCCCCCAGTCCACAGACTGTATCAAAGATCTGGGCATCCACATGACTAGAGACTTGTTTCATTTGGGCCTTATTAATCTAATCCTCTTTTGAAAGATTTGCAGACAGAATGTAACAGGTGGAAAGCTCTCCCCTTGTCTATGGCTGGGAAAACAGCCACTATCAAAATGGTCACGGACCCCAAAATATTCCACAAGCTCTACCACTTACTAGTCTCAATTCTTTCAGCTTGGTTTACCAAGATTGATGCCTGATGTGGAGGTTCCTTTGGGAGGAGAATCCCCCACCATTATAGCAGAGCAAAGATCTGGGCACATTGGAGACAGGGGTGTTGGGACCTCAAGTGATTTTATGGATACCATGTGTACCACTTGGAGCCCAGACTTGCAGGCGGCTAACATTGGTAGATCCCACCCCACCCTTGGGGGGTTTCTATGGAATGTGCCCTGGGGGAGATAGTCCCCTGGCTACTTTCCTGTATACCCATTTATCACCTCACTTTAATGCCTAGCGAACTCTCAAAGTGGCAGTGACTGCCTGGAAGAAACTGCAGGCATTGACCCTTAGCCATCTTACCCAGATGGCACTAAATACCCTGTGGAATAATCTGGGAATATGCATAGATAAGTAGCCATTTTACTCGGACACCTGGGAAATTCATGGGGTGCACATTATAGAGAATCTTTTTCAACCAGGCAAGTCAATGTTGGACTCCTTTGAAGGGCTACAAGCTTCTTTTTCTTTTATTTGCCTGTACTACTGTCCTCCTGGGATTATGTACAGTCGCAGAGGACTGCATTTGGCTCTAGGAGAACAGTGGTGATGGCAAACATCTGATCTGAGTTTATAAAAGCTCTAATATGCACTGTTGACTGTTGAATCTTCCACTGCTCCAGTCCTTTTCTGATGTCAGCTGCAGGGGTCTCTGGGATTTCTGGTTACAGCAAATGTCAGCTTGCAAGTCAGCAAAATCAGCCTGATACAATCCACTATATTCCATTATAAAATGGGCACATCACTTCCTGATTTATGATTGGATCGAACAGATTTTCAGCCATGTCCTAGGACATAACCTTACAACCAGCACTAATTGTGCCAACCAAAATGCAGCACTTGGTGAAATCAATGTGTGCCACTACTCTTCCACTGCAGTTCATCAGCTAGCATCTGACAGAACATCAACAGCTGCACTGGGAGAGTGGTGGCACCAAGACAGAAAGTAACAAAATACCATGCAGTGTGCATAAGGTCCTCCTGCCTCCACAAACACTAAACATGTGATGTTTCCTAAGTGAAGTCTGATCTGTGTTTCAGTGCTCAAACCTGACTGCAATCAGATCAGTAAACTGTGGTTTTCAAATCCCACTACAGATGCAGTCCTCTGTTAGCGATCCAATGAATGTGGCAATATCTTTGAAATAAAAATCCAGGCCCAGTCCTCCACCGATACTGCCATCTGTAGTTTGTAAGGTATCTTTGGTATCTGCAAATGCTGAGACCAGTCATTTGCCTGACACCAACAATCCACTTTTATTGAGAGTGAGCATGTCCCATTGGAGCCACCGTACTTAGTGCTTTCCACATAACACTTACAAAATCTCAGGTGTAACTTTGGGCAGGTCACTGATAATGATTGTTTTTTTTACAAACTACAGATAAAATTACTGGTGGAGGAGTGGGTCTGAATTTTTTTTTCTAAGGTATTCCCACAGTTGCTGGATAGCCAATGGAGGACTGCATCTTTAGTGGGATTTGAAAGCCACACTTCACTGACGTGATTGCAGTCAGGAGAGAACACTGAAGCACCGGTGAGACTTCACTTACGTAACATGAAATGTTTAGGGCTTGTGGAGGAAGGGAGACCTTACATACACTGTATGGTATTTGTCTACTTTCTACATCAGGAATGTATAGAAAGCCTTCTGCTGCCAATAACCACTTTTTTTTAGGGTGATTATTTTCTACTACTTGATCTGTTGAAACCTCCATTTTATATCAGACTTTTCTTTGGTTCTTTTTTTTTAAATAATTACTTGGGGGCCTATTTTTTAACTCTATTTCTGCTCCCTACCTTTGGGGCATCTCTCAGGGTCCCACTCACAGCTCCTTGGCTCCACTGCCTGTCTGAATCATTCTCCATGGCTACATCGGGTTCATGATTGCGGGGTTCTCCAGGCCCCTCAGAGAGGCCCCCAGAATCCCCAGGGGGAGGTGCAGAGAATGGCCGACATTTGATGTGTGGCCTTGGCTACTGATGGTTGCTGTTGCCTACCCGCCAATAGGGGAATTTTTTTGTAGTTTTCTCCCTGAAGCTCGGACGTGCAATAATGTCCCACTTGGCATATGCATGCTCCTGCACCCACCCACCCAACAGATGACCGCCACAGATCCAATCCCCTGAACTCTGCAGCTGTGGAGCCTCCAACCACCACCAGAGGTCACCAGTGCACTGGCTTGTGAAACCCCCCCTCCCAGAGGAATGGGAGCAGTCTATAGGATGCTCGAACCTTCCACATTCCCACTGACCCCCTATGACCTCAGCTCATTCCCAAACCGGGGTCACCAGTGTGATGCAAGGTGTGGCATCCAGCACCTCAACCCTCAGTGCCACTGGCTGGAGGGGCCCATTTTATAAACACAATAAGACATTCTGAGATGGTGGTTATGAGCACTTCCCAGGTGCTAAAGGCACTCATAGCAAGTCCCTCATGTCTCATAATGCACCTGGGGCATGCTTTTATCAGGCCATAACCCACACCTCATCAAGTCTGAGTGCTTTCATTAACAACAAGTAAAATGTTTTTGCACACAGAGTGCAAATTGGGACACAATCCTCACTTGGGTATGGGGTTCTTTGAGCTGACTATTCCCCTTTAAGGCTTTCCAAACAAATATGTTCTCTTAAGGATAAATGAGGCAAGGCTAAAGGGAGTTTAGCAAGTCACTTAAGAAAGCACAGGTATGACATTAACAGTATCTTAAATATGTTATAAATCTCATAGAGAGGAATAATATGTAAATCAAGCCAACATTGTTTACCTCAAGATGTTGAGGAGGAAACCAGCACTTGAGAGGTGACAAACAAGGGTTATTTAGATAATTAAGTTTTACATTTTTGAATTATCTATTTTATTGTATTTTTTTCTATTACACTGTATTATTTTGTAATAATTGTAAACTTTCATCTTTTGTATTTTAATTTGTTTCTATCACACTATATTACTTTGTAATAATTGTAAACTTCTTGTACCGTTGGTTCATTGGATCATTCCTGTAAAAAGGTACTTTATGTACCACTGTAGATTTCCTGATAATAACAAAACTAAAGTAAACTAATGTTGCCAGGACAATCAGATAAGTCCAGACTAATACAGGATCACAATACAGCCTGTGTAAACAAAAGAAAGTATTAGTCTTGGAAAAATAGTCATCTCACCAATACTACTCTGTTGACTGCTAAGGGAAATTACAAAATAGGTAGAAAAATCTCCAGAAACCTGATTGGCTAAGGAGCTCAGAACCCAGTGCTGATACCCCAGCACAACAGTACTGGAAAAAGATATGTGACCCCCACTGAACTGTACAGTAATCAGGCACTGCTGTATCAATGCACATCAATTCACCTGTATTCAAAAACAATTGCAGTATCTGCCATCTTCTCCCCAAACAAAAATATACAATGGCTCACTAGGACTTCTTTTTTCTTTTTTGCCTTTTTTACCTTTTTTTATTTTAATTACCTAAACATTTTTAAAATATTTCTTTACTAATCCTAATGAACCAATGGCATAATTGCAATAAGGTACTCTAGGCTGTGCTTCGTGCTGAGATAATAACACTTCTTGAGCTGTGTAATGACTCAGCCTCTGACTTTATGCTTCAACCCATCTGAGGCCTGTCATTAATCTAGAACAAAGAACACACTGTCACGTCAGTACCAGCAGCAGTTTTGCTACAGATATTTCCTATACCTCCTGTTGTGCAATGCTATAGAACCCAATGCTGACATTACCACTGCATTACAACTGCACACAGCTCACCTCCTGCTGAGTTGTTATCTCTTGAAAGGAACAAATTACAGAAGGTAATTCACCTTTTCCTTGTCACTCTCAGTACTTCCCTAACAAAAAGCTTCTTTTGGCCATGCCAAGCAGTCTTAAAAAAACAGTGCTGCTAGAGGCAATACCATGTGACTGTCTATACAGGTCCAAACTCGTTGCGAAATCTGTGGTAATGGTAGAACCATTACATGTGCA
The DNA here is from genome assembly GCA_016271365.2 of Neoceratodus forsteri. Classification (NCBI taxonomy): domain Eukaryota; kingdom Metazoa; phylum Chordata; order Ceratodontiformes; family Ceratodontidae; genus Neoceratodus; species Neoceratodus forsteri. The sequence goes on from CM057452.1 coordinate 760,030,052, forward strand.
CAAACTTTCCTTTTTACAAACTTTTCTACTTCTATTATTACTACTGTATTTTACATCAGCTTCTAAAAAACACTCACATTCTACTTTTACAGAATAATATAGCCAAAATGTGAAAAATAAAGAAAAACACACTAACATTCTACTTTCAAACAATATAGCCAAAATGTGAAAAATCTAAAAAAATCACTCACATTCTACATTTAGAGAACAATATAGCCAAAATGTGAAACATCTAAAAAACACCCTCATTCTAGTTATAGAGAACAATATAGCCAAAATGTGAAAAATTGAAAAAAAACACTCACATTCTACTTTTAGAGAATAATATAGTCAAAATGTGAACAATTGAAAAAAACACTCACATTCTATGTTTACAGAATAATATAGCCACAATGTGAAAAATCAAAAAAAAATAAAAAACACTCACATTCTGCTTTTAGAGAACAATATAGCCAAAATGTGAAAAATCTAAAAAACACTCACATTCTACTTTTAGAGAACAATATAGCCAAAATGTGAAAAATCTAAAAAAAACACTGTCATTCTACTTTTAGAGAACAATATAGCCAAAATGTGAAAAATCTAAAAAACACTCTCATTCTACTTTTAGAGAACAATATAGCCAAAATGTGAAACAAATATTGTTTTCCTTCACCTTCCCCTTTTGTCTTTCATTCTTGCTCTCCTTGTTGAACAGGCAAAACCTCTAGCAAATGAAGTCTGATTTTCAGAAACATTTGCATTATGATAGAGCTGGATCTAATCTAGGGACTGAACCATTTTGAAATCTGTAGCTCTTAAGAATAATTTTAATGACTACCCATTTGCCTGTTTCCCTTCACATCTGTGATGTGCAAAAGATTGGGATGATTCATTATTTTAGTAAACCAGCAATGTAGGGCTTTTTTGAACATGTTTTTCTAAAGCAGTAGTTAAGGAGTTTGGATTTAACGTAGACAGTTAAGAGTTCAATTCCTGCAATGAATAGAACCTCCATTACTGATATTATTATTACAATCTAAGTTTCATAATTTGCTATACATGCCCAAATTGTAGTACTACATATTTTTGTGGACCAAACAAGTTTGCAGGGAACAACAATTTCAGTGTTAGTGCATTTTTCAGAGCTTTTTGTATTTGCTGAAGTTGTGTGGCCCCCCCCCAAAAAAAAATCACTATAGTGGTGAACTAAAGAACAATACTTTTTTCTCTGTTACTATATGTTTGAGGGAAACCAGGTAAGGTAACAAGGGTTGCCCAACAACTGGGGTTCAGAAGTGAGCTGGGGCATTGGAGGGTCTGCTGAGAAAATGTAGGATGAGTATCTGATGGACTGTTCTCCCCCTCCAGGGTGGATGAGCAGTGGCACTCAGCATCAGGATGACTTATAACAGAAGCTGGGAGCACTATGACTGGAGACCACAAGATTAGGGTGGGAGATGTCTGCAGACATTGGCCTGCTGTGGTGGGAGCCCACACAGCCACAAACTTGATGTGATTGCACTGCCACACCTCCCTGGGGACACAACAAAGAAAACCCCATCAGGCAGTGCATAATGACATCTGGGGACCACAGCCTGCTCTCCTTCCAAAAGATGACCACATAAGTATCAGCTGAGTCCAAAGGTTGATCATAGTGTCATAGTGTGTTACAAGCTCAGGAGGAATTACCTTTGTATGAGCTCGCCACCTGAAGATGGAATTATGTTTATACATACTCAGATTTTGCATTACCCATTTGTTGGTACAACTGATATTTAAATGTATCTATAGTATTGCTTTCTATAATTGATCCTGGAAAAATATTCCATTTGTTGACTATACGTTGTGTGTACCAGTGACTTCTCGTTTTTGTTTTACAGTGGGACCCTCTTAATTTAAAGTTATGAGATCTAATCTGAGTATTATTTGTATTTTTTTCTAAACCAATTGTATCAAAGAGTACAGGATCTTTAATAGCTTTATATGTTAAGCAAAGATCTCCTCTAAGTTGTCGGTAGTTCATAGAGTGTAAATATAATTCCAATAGTCTTTCCCCATAGGACTTATTCGATATATCTACAATTCTTTTGGTCATTTTTCTTTGAACTCCTTCAACCAATTTCTTATCTCTAATTGTATAGGTAGTACAAAAAGAAGAACAGTAGTCCAAGTTTGATCTAACTAGGCTGGTATATAGAGGCATTATAACTTTAGGTTGTCTACTCTTTATGTGCTTAAATATACATCCCAAGGTACAGTGAGCTTTTTTCACCTTTGTTAGTGTATTATTTTCTAAATTAATTTTGTTATCCACTATTACTCCTAGATCTGTTTCATTATCGGTCTCCTGTAGCATTACTTGATTTAGTGTATATTTGTATTTTAAATTGTTATGACCCAGATGCATCACTTTGCATTTTTGTATATTAAACATCATTTTGTTCTTTTTAGCCCATAATTCCAGGCAGGTTATCTCTTTTTGGAAGTTAGTGGCTGCCTCAATGGAGTTAACTGCACATCCAGTCTTACAGTCATCAGCTAACTTAGTCATCCAGGTATTATTTGATGATTGCATTGAAGAAATCAGGATGTTAAACAAAACAGGGCCCAATACTGAGCCCTGAGGGACCCTACTTGTAACCTCTGCCCATGCAGATGGATACCCCTTTATTATTGTACATTGTCTACGTTTACTTAGCCATGATTCTATCCAATTTGTTAAATATTGTGGGAAAGCAAGGTTTTTCATTTGCTTTAATAAGATCACATGGGAAACTCAGTTGAATGCCTTAACAAAATCTAAGAAGACAATATCAACAGATAAGCCAACATCCACGAATGAACTAATGTTTTCAAAAAAATGCAGATGATTTGTTAAGCATGATCTGCCGCTAGTAAACCCATGTTGTGTAATATCTTGAAGGTTGTTAAGTTTTGTATGTTCTTCTATTTTGATCTTGGTCTCTTCCTTGAGGAAACCACACTATGATGGGTAAGTCATAGATCTCACATGCTGGGCACTTAGGGAGATGCTGAGGGTTTTGAGGGTGGAGGAAATCATGAGTTCAGTGAAGCAGATTATTCCTGCCTGGGCCAGAGAGCTGTAAAGAGTGTTAAAAATACATGGGTTTCTTAGGTATGCAACTTAATATTTGGCCCAAGGCACTCACATCTACTTCAGTGCAACTTGGTAGAGCCCTCATCAGCAGGTTTTCAAGCAAAGGGTTAAAATCTGGGAAGGAATATTTTATTTTGCATTTACTCTCTTGCTAATCATTCTATAAATTTTGAGGTGTTATATCGTTGCAGTCATTGACATACCTAGATGTTTCATGAAATTTCTGTGACATCTCTACCTGCCTGTAGTACCACTGTATGGCTACCAGAAAGAGTGCCATTTGAAATGTGACAAAATATCTGGAAATATTTATTTATTTATTTATTGAATTTTGATGACCAGGTAGGCCCACTGGGCCCCGGATGTCCCTTTTTCAGGGGCGAACCAGGAAGTAAACAGTACATGAAATAGAAGACAGTGGTACATATACAGGCTGAGGGTATACAGTACACAACAGCTTACAAATCCATGAGGCATAGCGTTCTTATCTATGAGTTGTAAATGTCTAACTACTTAATTTGTTGTTCATTTGTTCATGCTTCAGAAACATCAGGACAAATTGATGGCTACAACTGCACTTTATCTTGAAGAGTTGTACATTGAGCCTGCCACATCCAGGTTGCTTGGGGCACATTTTTCAACTTTCATTCCAGAAACCCAGGTTTAAATCCCATACCCTTGTATATAAGTCAATGTAGGCAACTAGATGTCACTACAAGTTACATCATCATTATTTCATTTATGGCTTGAATACCAGATAACAGACTGCTCCTGTGAGGGAGTGCATTTCTGATAGATGCTGTAGTATCCTTTAACTTTGGACCAGTATTGAGGGAAGAAGAGAGGTTGGATGCTAGAGGGGGAAGGGGGAGTTGCCTCATGAATCATGGAGTCAGAGCATTTGTAAGGGTGTGGGAGGGGGTTTACTTATTTGATGAGGGTGGGGTAACTGATTTTACTCTTGAGTTGCCTAATCCTACACTTATGTTAAAACTTGGCCAGGACTGTGTGTGTGTGTGGGGGGGGGGGTGCTAGTAGGTGGCTGGATGGGAGAGAAATGCATTTAAACATCTAGGAAGAGCTGCCCTTTGGTGAAGAGGGCTGAAGTGCCTGGTGCACCTTATCTTTTGTTACGCCAGCAACCTAGGTTCAGGGACAAGCATGGGTCTCTGGGTGTTGGCTAGGGGGAGAAGATCAAGAGTCCAATGGACAGCTCTCCTCTCATGGGGTGGGGAGACATGCCATCTCACTCCCTGGCTGCCACCTGGTGAAGGCCGGGTGGTAGCACCAGAGTAGAAGCATGGAAGGAGGGGCCACGGTTCTGTAACATATTAAGTGGTCCCTGGTTGAAGCCTCAGATCTAAGGATAAACACTGGGATTTTGGTCATGGTCATATGGTTCTGTCTCTTTGCTGACAGGTGTAAGTGCTGATTTTATTTTTTTCACTTTTTCCTAATAAAATTATATAATTCACCCTATTTTGGGGTTTACGGTTTTGAGTGCCTTACATATTTTTTGTGGTCCTGGATATTACAAGGATTATTACTTTCTACATATTGCACCTGTGATCTGAAGTTGCAAGAGTACTGGTTCTTTATGTTCTTCTGAAGACAGGGCTTTGGCTTTGGTAACTGAAATGGCCTTGTTGGGATGGAGTGACCACATTTTTAGTTCATGTCATGCTCCATCTTCTGGGGCTCATAATAGCTTCCATATTCACAGTCCCCTTGGCAAATCTGCATATGAGCCTACCTCAGTTGGTTACTGCAAGCTTAATGGTCTAAGGATTTGAAGCTGCTGGTCCACCTGATTGTATTTTGCTGATCCTTATAGTATGCCCTGCAGTAGTGACAGAACAAGAACATCCTGCTAGTGTTTTTTCCTTTTTTACAAATTCAGATGCAAGTAATCCTCACTTTGGATCCTTCCAGCCTGGGGTAGAGAACCCACTTAGGTCATTCTCATTATGGATTCCTCCAACCTGGAGTGGGACACCCACTTATGACCTCACCAGACCCAGTGATCCTTCTCTTCATTGGAACAAGACCGTCAAATAAATGTGGTAGAGATGAGGGAAGTTCTTTATGGTCTCAAGACAGTGGCCTTCCAGGTTCAAGGGATATCTTTACTGGTGCAGTTAGACAATGAGAGTGTGGTGTATTTCCTCATCAAACAAGAGGCACACACTCTTACTATGTGTGCCAGGAGGTCAGGAGGGTTTTGGACTGATTAGGGATCCAACGTGTCTCACTCATCACTATACATGTCACATGCTTTCTGAGTATCTTGGCAGGCAGCCCCAGCCAATCAATAATTCTGCTCCATGAATGGGATCTCAGACAAGCTATTGCAGACCAATTATTCAACATGTGAAGAAGACCAGAGTTGGACATTGTTGCATCACCACCCAATGTGAAACTGCCATGTTTTTGCTTGCTTGTTTCAGGGCATGGCAATTTCTGGCACATCATTTTGTCTGTCTGGTAGAATTTCTTTGTGCCTTTTCACCTCTGCCAGCTGGTCAGTTGTGGAGACCAAGGAACACCTGACCAAGCTGGGAGACAAATTGTCATCTATTTCATTTGGCATCTCCTTCTCTGAGATCCTGCCAGTCAGAGAGAGTGGGTAGATGGACAGATAGTCAGAGAAGGGGAGATAGAGGAATTAAACATGTGGCTCAAGGGCTGGTGCCAGGAAAAAGGAGACAAATTTGTCGGTAACTGGCAACAGTTTGGGGAGTGAAAGTTCTTTAAATTTGGTGTACTGCATCTGATTAAGGAGGGAGTCAGTGCATTGGGGCAGAAGTTTGATGTCTTTGCAGAATATTTAAACTAGCAGATGGGAGGGGGTGCACCACCCGATACATCAAACAGGAAGAACACCCTTCCCCCCTTAGCTAGTAATCAAACTGGAGTTCAGCATGTTTGTAGTTCATTTGGGAGCAGTACGTTTGATTGACTACTAACAAGCCAACATCTATTGACTAACACAAAAATACTGACACACTCACAAGATCACCAACACAAATAATGAATATCAAAAGAACGATAAACTACAGGTTCTGCAGCTAACTTGCACAAGCTTCTACCTTCTACTATGCCCTCATCTACTCTTGGGATATCACATAATTATAACATAATCAATAGTACTCACTGTGGGTGAAGTAGACTGGCCAGCAACTGGAGACAATCAGTAGATGATCTGGAGATAACTATCAGCATGTCCTGTGGTACACTGCTGAAGGAACGCTGCTTTTCATAGACATGCAGCTTTCCAACAGCAGTGTATTTCAGACAGCCATGAAGGAAATGTGCATTGAATTTAAAAGTCATTTTTATTTAATCTGAGTAAAAACGTGGCAGTCCATGTTGTGTCCACAGTATTCATGATACTCACAGTACCAGGTTGTGTGCAATTCCTTGCAGAAACTCTTTTGCCGAATGAATCTCTTTCTCTTGGATTATGTTGCTGAGTTTCTCCTCCCTCACTGCATACTTTTTCCTTAAAGGGGATCTCAGAAGGCCACAGTTGATTTTTTGAATCAGGTGTTGCGTGGTTCATTGCTCATTCATAATCTTGGTCACAAAGCAATGTATGCCAAAATGTGCTGAACCAAGCAATGCACCGCAACGTCTGTGCCACACTTCAACATTGTTCTGTGTCCTCAGGAAACCAAATGTGTGCTGATCATGAACAGACCATAGCTCCGGTGCGAACAATGGTGGGCTTCGAACAAGAGTATTGTTGCACATCCTATGGCGCACCCTCCCAAGCACATTGTTCTCCTGGAACCAGTCTAATATTTGCATTCAGCACTCAGGAAACTCTGCTTTCAGTGCCTCGAATGTTGGTGGTATCACAGAAGGTTGTAGGAATGTTAATGCCTGCAAATGCCTCATCAAGAGGCTGAAGTCAGGATCTGAGCCGAATTTTGCAGACAACCCCACACTTTGGTGTGGGCCAAGTGGTCCTTATCTGCCGTCAAAGTCTATGTATGTTTCTATGTATGTTTCTTTGTATTTTCCTCCAAATTATCTGCCCAAAATGGAACAGACAATTTTTATTTCATGCATCGGGAAAATCAGACTTGCAGGCATTTTTTGCAGCCTGCTCAAAATCAGTCACAATGAACGGAGGCTCAAGAGTTACTCTATGCTCATCAGCAATATTGAGAAAATCTTGAAAAAGCTGCATATCGCAATCTTGGGATTTTGATGACATGAGGGAATATGCCATAGGTTCATAGGTTCATTGGTTCAGAGATTCATCGCTAAATACAAACTAGGGAGGCAGTTATACCTTTTATAAGCTCATCACCAGTTTTCATTGGTGGAAAAGGAATTTCTTATTATTCATATATGAATCCAGACTATTTTTGAAAGTGTCAATTGTTTTGCTCTCAATTACACTTTTCAGTAGACTATTCCATATCTTTATTACTCTTTTTGTGAACCAATGATTTCTTTTGTTTGTTTTGTTTAAAGTTCCTATTAATTTTTTGTCATGTGATCTGGTAATAGCTTTAGATGAATTACTTAACAACCCAATAGTTTCAAATATTAATTCTTCATTTATAGCTCTGTATACTGTACACAAATTACCCCTCATTCTTCTGTATTGCATTGAGTAGAGACACAGTTTGTTCAGCCTGGTGCCATAATCAAAATGCCACGCAGTTTTAACTGTTTTAGTGGCTTTACGCAAAATATTTTCAATTAATTTATTGCCTCTAATGAGATGTGGTGCACATACTGCAGAACAATATTCCAAGTATGGTCTGACAAGGTTTGAAAAAAGATGGACTATGACATTTTCATTCCTACTTTCGATTTTTTTTTTAAATACATCCCAGTACTTAATTATTTTTTTTAGCAATGTTAGCTGTATGTGTATCAAAAGAAAAGTTTTTGGAAAATGTTACCCCCAAGTCTTTTTTGTTTTCAGTAATTTATAAGTTAGTATTGTTCAATTTGTAAGTGTAACATGGATTGTTTTTTCCCAAATGCATCACCCTGCACCTATGTACATAAAATAATAATTCATTTTTAATTGACCAATTCTCATGATGTGTAAGATTATTTTGAATCTGAAGTACAGAATCTATGTTAGTTACAATGCCTCCCAGTTTGCAGTCATTGGCGTGTTTAGTCATCCAGCAGTGATTGTTCCAGGGGAGCATGGCGATAAATATATTGAAAAGAACTGGTTCCAAAATGGAGCCCTGGGGAACACCACTAGTAACAGAGCCCCACGATAATAAACAGCCTTTTAGTGATACTCATTGTGTGCAATCGGAGAGCCATGATTTCACCCAGCTTACAATCTGAGGATGTATTTCTATTATTTCTAATAAACTAATGAGGATTTTATGGGACACTGAGTGAAAGGCTTTCGAAAAGTCTAAGAATATTATCTCAACAGATAGGCCTTTGTCTAAGGCATTGCTTACCGGCTCAAAAAATGTAGAAGATTTGTTTGCCATGACCTGCCCCTCACAAACCCATGCTGAGTTGTATCTATATAACTAATGTTTTTAAGATGTTCAGTTATTCTGCCTTTTAATAATCTCTCCATAAATTTCCAAAAAAATGGCTGTGAGACTTATTGGTCGATAATTTAGTACTGAATTTCTGCTATTTTTTTATGTAAGGGAATCACTGTAGCTTGCCTCCATATTGGTAGAGTTGACCTTATACTAAGAGAGGCATTGAATAAGAAGGTTAAAGGGTCCACTGTATGAGAAGAAGTATTCTTTATAAAAATTGGGGGGATTCCATCAGGACCAGTGGATCCATTTGATTTTAGCGTCATTATGGCATCCATAACCTCTTCTTCTCTAAGGGGCTTTATGGCATTATTTAACTCAATGTTTGGTGCTTAAATTTGAGCCTTGGGGCTAAACATACTAATGAAGTGTCTGTTAAATTTTGTTGCCTTTTCATTTTTATCAGTAATAACTCCTGCCGACATATCTAGAGGACCTATAGTAGGACTAGATTTTTTTATAGACCCAATGTAATTATAGAAACATTTTTTAGTATCTTTTGTTGAAAGTGCTATCTTTTCCTCAAAGTTTTTCTTTGCTTTCCTGATTAGACTCTTATTTTTATTAACTGATATTTTATATTTAGACCAGTTAGTAGGTGTTGGATGTTTTTTTATATTTTTTATATAGCCTTTGTTTCCTGATCATGTTGTGCTTTATGTTTTTTCTCCACTATGGAGGAGTTCTCTTATTGTTACTGTATTTATTTCTGGATGGAACCCAATGGTTAAAACAATATAGTATCTTGTTATGAAGTATAAACCAAATATTATTTAGATTTTTATCAGTGAAATCATTTTTCCAGTCCCAATCCATCAAAAATGTATTTATTGTTTGGTAATTTGCTGTGTAAAATGTTTTATTGCTGTACAGCCATGTGTTGTAGTATGTCATTTAATATTAACTACGGTTAGTACCATATTGTGATCACTATTTGATAATGGATGAAGAACGTCAACTTTGCTAATATTCTTCTAAAGGTTTGTTAAGAAAAGATCTAAGATATTATTTCCCCTGGTAGAGGTTTTAACAAGTTGGTCCATATTATTATGTATCATTATGTCCATAAATGTACTTTCTGTTGAGGACAAACATTTGCCCAATTCCCAGTTGACGTTAGGGAAATTAATGTCACCAAGCAGAATATAGTCCTGGTCAAGTCCCATTTCTTCTATTTTATTTGGGAATACATCATTTTCTTGATTGGATAGATTAGGGCCCTACAACTGAGACTTATAGTGATACTGTAATTATTGGAGAAAAGGACATTAGTGCATAATAATTCAGATGACTACTCATTGTCAGATCCATTGTCAATTAGAATGCCATTGTAAATGTTTGCTATGTACAGGGCGATACCACCTCCTCTAGAACCACTGCAATTTTTTTTTTCAGTTTTTGTGTACCCAGTTATCTCTGTACCCGAATCAGAAGCTTTGAACCATGTTTCAGTTATACCACGTATATCTATGTCATTGGTTACTATAAAATCCTTTAACTCATCTATTTTATTTAAAAGGCTATGAGCATTAATTAATAATATATTCAGTTTTGTCTTGTGTTGTATTTTTTACTGTGAATATGGCATTGCTTTCATATTGTTAGTGTTCATAAGCTCTGGGTTCAGAGGTATCCCTTTCCCCCTTGTCACTTAGTTTAAATTCTTCTGAATATAAGCAGTGGCACCACTCTACTGTTGTCTGCACTCCCAACTGGTGCATGGATAGAGTACAGCTGGCAAAATAATGTTGGAACCATTTTAAAGGTTCCATCCATTAGCCAAACTGTGGCAGCAGACAATTTTATTATGTTCTCTTTGGTGGTAAAAATCAGTATAGTGTTGTTGCCACAAATAGATTGCTTAACAAGAAACAACTCACCATTTAAGTATTTCAGTGAGTCTGGAATAGCTAGTTGTTCAAGTGTGTGAGGTTCAGGTGGCATCTTTTCTATTCAAGTACGTTTTACCACCTGTCTCAAAGCATGACGAGATGACATGTTATGGCACACCTCAGAATGAATACCTGCATATTCAGCCTGTATTATTTGCACTGGGGTATCATTTGTGCCAAGTACATACTGCTTTATAGCAGTGACTGCTTTGGCAACAGGTCCCTCAGCAACATCTGGTGAGTGATTGTGCTCTGATTTTGAGCGCAAAAGTGCTGCGCTCCAACTATCACTGTGCTAGCACAACCTCGGCAACCACACTTTTTTTCTGACAAGCCCAATAAAAGAGATCACCCCTCTACCTCTCCTTCACATACAGATATCCCTTCAATACATAACCTGTCTTGCCCCTTTTGTGAAGGGACAACTTGCAGGGCTCCACCATCGACACAGCCATCCTATTTTCCTATCAGTCCTACAGGCTGGTGAATTAGCTCTCAGTATGTACAGTACATGACAGGTTAGTCAGATGACGTGACAGGTTTGTCAGATGATATGCACCAATCCACAGTGATACAGCGATGGGTCGAGAGTGGCTGGAGGTAACCAGATTACAAATTAGAAAATGTTAATTTTGAAGTATCTTTAACCTGCATTGTTTGTTATTCTTTTAATTTTCTGTAACAGTGAATATGATTGTTTTAGTGCATCGGTAATTTTGGGTCAAGATATTTAACGTTGATTGATTGGATGTCGATATTTCAAACCAGACCCATTCATTTGCATAACCAGGTAAGGAAAAAGGTCCAGCTCTTCATACGATGCACAAGGGAAATGCCAGACCTCACCCAACAACTAACACACCAACATCTGGCCAATGGAAAATCACGTACACAAATGCCCACAGTCTGGGAAACAAGATCCCAGACCTGGAGGCAACAATGACAGAGGTTAAACTGGACATAGTAGCCATTACCAAGACATAGTTCACCAGTAACCACACTTGGGAGACTTCAGTACCCGGCTATGTACTGTTCAGAAGAGACGGAGGTGCAAAAATGGGGGGTGGGAGAGGCACTTTGTGTCAATGAAAATATCAAAGCTACAGAAATTCACAATGTACATAAGGAGCCAGAAGAACTGTGGGTCACCCTGGAAACAGGAAATGGGACAGTCATATGCACTGGAGTTGTCTACAAGCATCCAGACCATGGGGAGGACATAGACACATTACTGTTAGAAGATATACAAAACATGACAGCTAAAGGGAAGGTTCTGATAATGGGAGACTTCAACATGCCAGATACAGATTGGTCAATACCAGCAGAAACATCAGGCAGAACTAGACACATAGTGGATTCCCTGCAGGGGGAGGGCCTCAAACAACTGGTACAACAGTCCACAAGAGACAGGGCTATCCTGTATCTAGTACTGACTAACAGGGAAAGGATCACAGATCTCCAGGTAGAATGTCACCTGGGGGCCAGTGACCATCACATGGTATGGTTCAATTTGGCCACTAGAAAAAAATTATCCCATTCCAAGGCAAAAATGTGGCACTTCAGAGGAGCTGACTTTGATAAGGTGGCCAGCAGAGTTAAGCTAGTCCTGGCAAGAAGAAATACAGGTGAAGAGGCAAGCATTAAGGAAGCAATACTTGAAGCAACATCCCATTGTGTTAGGGAGAATGGCAAGAGCAAAAGAAGGAGAAAACCACTTTGGTTCTTAAAAACAGTACCAGAAAAGATCAGAGCCAAAAGGCTGGCCTTCAGGAAATATAAGGCAATGCAAAGGGACAAAGATAGGGAGGCATACCAACTTCCCTAAGGGAAGCAGGGAAGGCAGTAAGGTAGGCAAAGGCCCAAACTGAGGAAACACTGGCACGGACAGTAAAAGAAGGGGACAAGACTTTCTATAGATAATCTAGTGAAAGGAGAAAGTCCAGAGGGGGTATTGCTAAGATCAAAGGGGATAAAGGGGGAGTATGTTGAGGAGGCCCAAGGAAAAGCATCTATACTAAATAGATACTTCTGCTCAGTATTTACTGAGGAGAAGGTAAGGCAGGGCCCACAGCTTAGCACCATGGACATGGGGGAGGGAGGTGTGCACAAGTCCCTTCACAAAAGAAAGGGTCCTACAACAGCTCACTAAGCTCAGGGTGTACAAGGCAATAGGACCCGACGGCTTACATCCCAGGGTACGAAAGGGGCTAAGGGTGCAACTAACAGAGCCATTATCAGAACTGTTTAGTGAGTCTCTCAGCACAGGAGAGGTCCCAGAAGAAAGGAGAAGGGCTCATGTGATCCCACCCCACAAGAGTGGCAGCAGAGAGGAGGCAGAAAACTACAGATCAGTCAGTTTTACCTCAGAAGTGGGCAAGATTATGAAGGCACTCCATACGGAAAGAATAGTGCAATGGCTGGAATCCATAGGAGCACAGGATCCAAGACAGCATGGGTTTACAACAGGAAGGCCCTGTCAAACTAATCTCATAGATTTCTTTGACTGGGTAACCAGACTGGTGGACCAAGGGAGTGCAGTTAATGTCGCCAACCTTGACTTCAGCAAAGCTTTCCATACTGTCCCACATAGAAGGTTGCTTAATAAGCTGAATAGGCTCTGGGTGGGTCAGAGGTAGGTCAACTGGATGGGAAACTGGTTGGCAGGCAGAAAATAGAGAGTAATAGTAAATGGTGTATGGTCAGAAGAGATGAAAATCACAAGTGGAGTACCTCTGGGATCAGTCCTTGGGCCAGTCCTCTTCAATATCTTCATCAGTGACATTGCAGATGGACTGGATGGTAAGATTTGTCTATTTGCAGATGAAACCAAGATCTGCAGCAGAGCAGATGATCCAGATTTGGTGGACAGAATGAGAAGAGATCTGGATAAACTGGCAAAATGGTCGGAAGAGTGGCAACTGGGGTTTAATGCAAAGAAGTGCAAGATCATGCACATAGGGAAGGGAAACCCTGAAACTACCTATAGGTTGGGAGGGGAGTTGCTGGCAACAACAAGGGAAGAAAGAGACTTGGGTATCATCATCACAGATGACCTGAAATCATCCAAGCAGACCATTAAAGCAGTAGTTAAGGCTCGAGAGATGTTGGGGTGTATTAGTAGGGGTATCACAAGTCATAAAAGGGAGGTAATAATCCCTCTTTACAAGACACTGGTTAGGCCCATCTGGAGTACTGGGTGCAGAACTGGAGGCCGCACCAGCACAAGGACGTTAACAAAATGGAGGCAGTCCAGAGAAGGGCAACCAAAATGGTGCAGAGACTGCATCAGAAAACACCTGAGGACAGATTAATGGAGCTCAATATGTATACCCTAGAGCAAAGGATGGAGAAAGGTGATATGATTGAAACATTAAACATCTTAAGGGTATTAACAAGGTGAAAGAGTTTAACATGTTTCAATATAAGAAAAATAGCAGGACAAGAGGACACAGCATGAGATTAGATGGAGACTGATTAAGGAGTAATGTGAGGAAGTTATTTTTCACAGAAAGTGTGATGGATGCATGGAATGGCCTACCTCAGGAAGTGGTGGATATGACTACAGTGCAGGGCTTCAAACATGCATGGGATAGGCATAAGGGAGCAATACAGATGAGTATGAATAGATAGGCCATTGACAGAGTAAAGGTCTAAGGCACATTCATGAGGTGGAAAAAATGAGCAGACTGGATAGGCCTTATGGTCCTTATCTGTCATCAACTTCTATGTGTCTATGTTTCTATGCCCCTGATCCCCAGGGTCCTGAACAAACTCAGGCAGGATCCAACCAGGGTGATCCTGGCTGCCCAGCCAGATCTGTTCCACACTTCTGTGGGAACTGGTGGACGAATACTTGTTTCTGCTGCCCCCCTCGGCTGGGTTTCTTTTTCAGAATGATACTGTAGCACTTTGCTGCATATTCTGCCAAGATCTCAGCTGTCCTTGCTGGCTGAAAGCCTTGCACCAGGCACATCTAATCCCTGAAGTGCATGTATTTTGTTATATGGTGCCAGAAGGAATACCTGGTCCTCTTAACTTGCTGAGTGCAAAGGGTGATGGACTACCTACTGTCTCAGCCAGGGTTGTATTACTCCTTGGTGAAAGCTCACCTGTCAGCCATCTAGATTTTTCATGCCACTATCAGGGCAAGAAAGTATCCAAGCTGGGCATAGTCTGCAAGTTCCCTAAAGCCTCTTGCATGTCCTGCCTCCAGTCTGCAAACCTGGTCTGGTTTGGGAACTGAACTTCATATTTGAATCTCTGACTAAAGCCCCTTTTGAGATGGCTTCTACTATGACTTCACTATCTATCTTGAATTATTTTATTCCTTGTCGCTATTATTTTTGCCACATATTTGTCCAAACCTCAAGCTTTGGTTCAAGACTGATCTTTTTCTGGTATTTGACAAGGATAGAGTGGCATTACATACTCACCCCAAATTCTTGCATAAAGTGGTGTCTGATTTCACATTGATTCAGTCCTTTGACTAACCTGTGTTTTTCTCTTCCTCTCAGAACCTAGAGACGTGCTATAGCACTCCTTGGATGTCCACAGAACCCTTCAGTACTACCTGGACCCTACCAAGAATTGTGTTCAGTCCTCACAACTGTTTTCTTTGATTGTGGCACCAGGGGTAGGCCAGTTTCAAAACAGTGTGTCTCTCTAAATGGCTCTCCTCCTGCATTGTGTCTTGCAACAGGCAGGACAGGACAGGACATGCTAGGTACCATTGCTGTACACACTGCATAGGGTATGCCAGCCTCATTTGGCCTGCTTTTGGTCTTTTTTCAGACAATATTTGTGGAGTTGCTACCTGACATAAGATATGAACATACAAAAGAGTCAGCAGAAGAAGGCCAACTGATCTATCGAATCTGCTTGTTATTATTGCAGTGTCCCTGGCTTACGCCATTGACCCTTCTTCCTCCTCCCCTAACAACCCTTACTTCTTAGCACCCCCCCGTGTCCCATAGGTTCTCCTTATAGCTATTCCAGGTACTCTTAAAGCCACCCACCATCTTCACTGAGAACACTTCTTCTGGCAGTGCATTCCATATGGTACCACACTCTGTGAAAAAATGCTTCCTAACATCCCTCCTACCCTCCCTGACTTCAAACTATGCCCCCTTGTGTTTTTTTGTCACTTAACTTGAAGAGACATTCCCTATCCACTCTGTTTATCCCCTTCAAGTACTTACTTAAAATTCTCTATCATGTCCCCCCCTCTCTCTCCTCTCATCCAGGGAGTACATTCTCAGGGCTCCCAGCCTCTGTTCGTAAGACTTCCCCTGCTGACCCCTGATCATGTTGGTTGCCCTCCTTTTCACTCCCTCTATCAAGCTGATGTCCTTCTTATGGTATGGATGCCAGTATCTTACCCCATATTCTATATCCAGTCTCACCAGTGACCTGTACTGGAGCAGTATGACCTCGCTCCTCCTACTGCTGAATCCCCTGTCTATACATCGCAACATCCTGTTCGCCTTCACTGCTGCCTTTTTGCAATGCAAGAAGTGTTTCAGGTCACTAGTGAGCTCTACCCCCAGGCCCTCTTCTTCCTCTGATGCTGCTACCCAGACCCCCCCCCTCAGGTAATACTCGGTCCTAGGATTCCTGGCCCCAATGTGTATCATTTTGCATTTTCTGGCATTGAAGCCAAGTTGTCAGATCCCTGACCATCTCTCAAGTTTACTGAAGTCCTTCTGCAGATCCTGTATCACTTCTACTGTGTCCACCCTTCCACAGAGTTTAGTGTCATCTGCAAACAGGCACATCTTGCCATTTATGCTGTCCCCAATGTCATTTATGATGAACAACACCAGATCCACCAACAATCCCTGTGGCACCCTGCTGGTGACCTCCCTGGTGCTGGATAACTCTCCCCCCTCCACTACTCTCTTGGTTCTGCCACTTATCCAGCTTTCTTACCACCTTACCATTTTCTCCACAACCCCAAAATCTGTCAGTTTCCTGATTAGCCTCTTATGCAGCACCAAATCAAAAGCTTTACTGAAGTCCAGGTAGATAATGTCCACTGCCTGGCCTCCATCCACCACCCTGTTGACCCAGCCAAAAAAGTAAATCAGGTTAATTTGACATGATCTTCCTCCCACAAACCTGTGTTGCCTCTCATCCTGGAGATGATTCTCTTCTATGTACCTTATCAGCTTCTCCTTAAGTATAGGCTCCATGAGTTTTCACATGGTTGAGGTCAGACTGACCGGCCTACAGTTCCCTAGATCATCCCTGGGTCTGCTCTTGTGGAGAGGCATCATGTGTGCCATTCTCCAGTCCTGCGGCACCTTGCCCTCCTCCAGGGATCCACTGAAGAGGTCCGCCAGTGGCCCCACAAACTCCTTTGTTAGCTCTTTTAGTGCCCTCAGGTGCTTCCTGGGGGTTTGTCTGCTTTTAGTGCTAGCAGCCCCTTCCTCACTCTATCCACTTCTATTACCATGTCGGTGGCCCCTCTCCCTTCCCACCTTCTTCCTCAAGGTGGCACCTGCCCATATTTTTCCCCTACTGGGTCATAATGTCACATGCTCAATAGTGTATGACATTATGGCTAACCCGGTATAGCACAGTATGCTACCACTACTGGTGCAATACCGTGTATACTGCTATACACAGTATTGCACCAGTGGCTGTTTCCCAGGCAGAGGATAAGACCACTGCTGGGAACAGGTTCTGATGAGCAGCTGCCGTGGCTCACAGGACTGAGCCACAGCAGTAGGAACCCAGACTCTGGGTCACAGACCGGGTTTGATTCCCAGTCCCAGAAACATTTTATTTTTTTTTGGACATGTGTGCTCCCTGAGTTGAACTCCCCGAGTTGAAAATCTTTAGTGGGGGGTCCAGGAGGTGCAGCCCCCCCATAACAGGGGGTGTGGGGGGCTTTCATGGCATAAATCGTGCTGTATTGACAGTGCAATTTTGCCATGGGGCATAATGTCTTGCAACATTATGACCCCGTGACTATTTTTCCCTAGAGAAGACAGAGCAGAAGTACTCGTTCAGTACCTCTGCCTTGCTCTCATCTTCCTTCGCTCATACATCCCCTTCCTCAGCCTAGATATCCCATCCTTCTTGTTGCTCTTCTTGCTTATGTAGTAAAAGATGGCCATGTCCCATATCTTGATCACTCCAGCTATTTGCAATTCTTTCTGTACCTTAGCTTGTTGCACCACATTGCCTGCCACATTAGCTAACCTCAGGTATTCTTCCTTATCTGCTTTGTCTGCAGTCCTCCTGTATCTCCTGTAGGCTGCCCTCTTGTCCCTCATTGCCCTGGCAACCTCAGAGTTGAACCAGATGGGTGATTTGGCCCCCAATGTTTTCTTCTATGCTTAATACAATCCACTGTGGCAGCTAGTATTCCATCTTTGATGACGGCCTGTTTTTGGTCCACCTCCATGTCCACTTTGATGCCCTCTAACTGCAGCCTTAGACCCTGACCCATTTTCTGAAAATCTACTCTCCTGAAGTCCGGGGTTTTGATCTTAGTGAAGAAGCTTTTCCTTCCCATATCCAAAGTAAACCACACTGTGCTATGGTTGCTAACCCTCAGAGGTTCCTTGACTGTTAGCTCATGTACGTGCTCCCCATTTGTGAGCACTAGATCAAGGATTGCCCACTCCCTGGTGGGATCCATAAGGCTGTGGGTTATGAACCCTCCGTGTATCGCATCCAGAATCTTCTGACTCTTGGCATAGGATGTGCCCTATATAACCCAGTCCACCTTAGGCAGATTAAAGTCCCCCACCACTGCCGCCTCCCCATTTCCTGCTTCTTCCAGTGGTTGCAAACATAGTTCCCTGTCTCTTTCTTCCTCCTGGTAAGGCGGTCTGTAGACCACCCCCTAATCTGACCGTCCTCCCCTTAATGGTCTGAAGCTGGATCCATTGTCTTTCCACCTTCCCCTGCTCCTTCTCTTACCTTGTGCATACTATCCCATCCCTGATGTAAGCCGCCACTCCACCTTTACATAACACTCTGTCCCTTCTGTACAGCTTGTACCCTGGGATCGAATGGTCCAAGTCATGGTGTGTTGCAGCCCAGGTCTCAGTAGCTGCTGCTATGTCTACCTCCCCCTCTGCTAAGAGGGCCAGCATGTTTTCCATCTTGTTAACAAAACTCCGTGCATTGAGTGACACCACCCTCACTCTTGACTCTGTGCCTCTTTGCCTATTCCCTGTATTTGTCTTGATCTGCCCATCCCCTATATTCCTCCCTTCATCCCCTGCATTTTGTTGCCCCTCCTTGCCCCTTCACCTCCCTCCTGATTCTACTGCCTGTGTGCGTGTGTGGGGGGGGGCATAGATCTCCCTTTCTTGAAGTTTCTGTAACCATTGGACCCCTCGCCCCTCAGCAGTTTAAACTCAGATATTTCTTTATGTAATCGCCCAGCTTGTCCCTGAGTGCATTCAGTCGCTCCCAATTAAGGGATAGTGTACCAACCAAATATAGGCCCTTGTTTGGTCACTTGCTTCCCCAACCCCCAATATGGTTGAACCCTTGTACCCTACACCAGCTACTCAGCCAATAATTAAACTCCTTAATCCTCCTTTTTCTGACTGTGCTGGCTGTAGGGACTGTGATTACCTCTGAAAAGGCCAAAGAGCTCACTGAATCCTTGCAGGGCCTTGCTAACTCTATGAACCTATTCTGCATCACCCCTACGTCTTCCCGTGCTAAGTCATTGGTTCCCAGGTGGATGACCAAATTAGGCTTTCCACCCACCTGCCTTACAACTTCCCTTATCCTTGTTTCTGCCCTCCCTGCCTCCATCCCCGATATACAAAGTACCACTCTTCTATTGCTTGGGTCCCCCTTCCTCCCCTAGTGGATACCTTTAATTATTGAATCTCCAATGATAATTATTCTTCTGTCACCTGCAAGCTTGCTCTTTGACCTGCTATCCACTCCTAGTAAACCAGCCTCTTCCCCTTTCAACTGCTCTCTGTCTGTTTTGGATGCAATCCTGGCTATACCATTACTATCCCCTCTGACTGCTTCTCCAACTCTTCTTGTTCCCATCCCTCCAAGGCTAACTTTACTTTCTTCCACATTACCCTCTGATCCAGCTAGTGAATGGAGACATAAACACACAGCAGTTACCGCTCATGTCTCCCGTCAGTAACCCTACATATGATGTCATCCACCATTCAAATGGCTAGCAGCTAAAAATTGGTGGGAACACTGGGCATGCATGGAGGGGGGAAATAATTTAATGAAATACATTAACAAAACCATACCTTAATAATATTAATAGTTCCCCAGCAACAAGGACAAACAGCAACCCCAGAAACCAGGTAGAGGTCTGACTCTAGTCAGGTGTTCTTTAACCACGCTGTACATACAGCGCTTGAAATCACAGCAACAGGGGTAGAATAATGATAGGGATTTACCTCTACCCCTGTCGCTGCACGGTGATGGAAGGAGGGGAGAAGTTGCCATGTGCTGGGTGCCTGGTTGAGCCACTTCTGTGTTGGAGTGACTAGGGCACCAGCACACGTAGCAGTTGGGAGACCTGAGGCCATGGTTTGGTTTCCCCTCAGGGTCTCTCTTTCTGTAGCTTTTGCCGGCATGTTTTTTTTTTTAAATAAAACTACCCCCCTCCCAAGTTTCTCCCCCATCTCTAAAGTCCACTCCCCCCAGAGTTTGTTATTTAAGTTCTGGGGGGTTTGGGGGGCTTTGCAAAGCCCCCCACATAAAAAGATACAGACCCATTGTATGCAATAGGCGTGGTGCATGGAACAGGTCACTGTTTTGCCTGACTCTGTTTTTGTGGTGCACTGTTTTGTTGCAGCATTTTCAGCCACATGGTTTTGGCATACTTAGGTATGACCCTGTGCCAAGCCAGGTGATGTGTGCTTTGCTCTCCTGACTGTCTATGCATTATTGGTGGGAACAGCCACAATCCTGCAGCTGAATGTTTAGAACTCTGTTCACTGATTACAGGAAACTAAATTAGTCTGTGTCTGTCAACACTATGCAAATGATAGATAATGCTGTGCACCAATTATGTGCACATAGACACATAAATGTGGTGACCCCATCTTGCAAAAACTTCCAAAGAGGATCTGAAGCTGACAGCTTACAGTACAATGTATTATGGCTATATGGAGGTCCTCTTTATAATCTCCTGTTTCTATTACATAATTAACCTTTCTTTCTTCAATACCTCTCTCATTCAATATCTTTATCGATAATTCCAGCCTTTGGTAAACAACTATCTCTACCTGTCTCTCAGAATCTGCTTCAGTTCTCTCTGTTCATCTGTCTCTGTCACTTTCTCTCTCTCTCTCTCTCTCTTTTGTGCAGTTGAAATCCTTCTAACCATCACTCAACTCCTTTAAACTCCAACTTAAACTCTTGTCTCCCTGCCCTGCAACTGTCAGACCCCTACTTGATCTGCCATGGTCCTCTCTCCTCCCTTTTGTTTTGTCCTTCCTTCTAGTGTCAGTTCTTGATTCCAAAAATTGCTGCACTGAAATGTTTAACCTGCTGTTACCTTGTTACGTAGGCTGTGGTGATGCTCATAATTCCTACCTATGCCATCCATTATTGTTATTTGCACTTGTACCATGTTTCATGATCACTGTTTGCATTTTACTTTGGGTAATGCTTCTGTGCTTCTATAACTGATTGATCACATCCCCTTTTCCTTTCCTTGGGTCACACCTGGAAATGAGCCTGGGCTCAGAGTGACTTTCCCACTTACCAATTTTCAAATAAGTAAATTTCAATAAATAAATTGTGCTAGAGCAGCACATGTGTTTTCTGTCCCAGTAATCAGCATCAGTGGGAACAGCCAGAGCCCCTCAGACCACTGTTAAATGGCCCAAAGGGAATTACTCGAGTGTGACTGATACAAGGAATATGTAGTACAGGAACAAAGCAAAATAAACCATGCACACATATTCAGCCAGGTGCTGTCAGCTCCAGACCACTATCTGTGAACTCAACACACTGAAGAAAAATGGTGCACCCGCCAAGGCACATGTAGTATCTGTGCAATTTTATTTAAATCAAGTCCAAGTGCATATATTGCCTACTACTGTGGGGAAACATATTCCCCCAACATTTTTTCAGCTGAAAAAGTAGCTTCCTCAGGGGAAGAGTCAATTTACCAATATCCCCATTTCATACAATAAATTTAAAGCAAAAGTGCAATGAAAAAAGTGTTCCCAAAAAACTAGTTTCAGATACAGTTAATAAACATATTTGCATACATGTCAAAAGCAGTTTTCTAGGTACCTCTTATGCTGTACTCCATGAGTTTATCTTCTTGTTTGTAACCCTTGTCACATCTTTATTACAGGATTTAGCTCTCCAAAGACTTTTACCACTGGGAATTGTGTCCAACCTATCACCCAGAGTGTGTGTGAGGAAAAGGTATTCCAGGCAGTGCTACCAACAGTGGCTGCTAACTCTCTGTCACTCATAAGTACATCCCAATGTTGTATAATGATTCTGTTACCCTCAGTCACCTTATTGTTAAAGTTTGTAACACACGTCACCCTAAATGTACCATCCTCATTATGAACTTTGGGGAGTTGGGAGATTCCTCCTTTCTATTGAAGTGAATTTTTGTACACATTCTCCACCATCCAATGGGAGTAGCCTCTGGCTCTAAACCACCCCTTTGGTTTCTCCACCTATAGTTCAAAATCACTACAATCAGTACAACTTCTATGCAGCTGGAGGAGCTGCCCATAGGGGATGCTATATATTAAACTCACATGGTAAATGTAAGCCCTTAAAATACTATTCCCTGCAATGTATTTTATAAATTATCTTGAACAAATATGATCCAGATTATTATGATACAGTTTCAGGTCTAGAAACCCAAAGTTTTCTCTACTCATTTTGCTAGTAAAATAAAGGTTAAGGCTGTTGTCATTCAACCATTCCACAAAGAACAAGGCATCTAGGCACCTCCATGCCATACACATATGTCATCAACGAAGCAACCATATATGTATGTATGTCTCTGAAGGGGTTAGAGTCTGGGTATAAGGTGATCCCGCACAAAGGAAATGGAAGTTAGATGTATCAGAGACTAGGATAACATTTTGTAGAAAAACAAACATGTATAGCAGAGATGGCTTTTTTTAAACAAATTGAAAAAAGCTCACTAATGTGGCTGCCGGGCATATAACACTATAGGTGCCACTGGATAAAAATACTAACATTCATTAAGGTGGGAAAAATGAGAGCACTGATATTCCAAACACTTAACATTTCATCACATCCTAAGATAAGTAACAATTCATACAAACATTCTTTCAGGATAGCCTTAATTAATGCAAGTGGTTTGAATAACAAAACAACATTTCTATAGGAATAATGATGATGAATGAAATAAAACATAAGTGGTTACCAAGTGTTCAGAAAAGACAGATTGGACAGAAGGGGGTAGTGTAACACTTTACATAACTGATGCAATAACAGTACTTGAGTAAAATGATCTCAGAATTGGGAGGACATGATACTGAGAGTATTTGGACAAAATTAACATTTACCAAGAAATACATAGTTATAAGCATTTGATATACACCAGATAGTTCTAATGAGGAAATGGATAATGCTGTATGTGAGGAAATAAGTATGACTGGCTCACAGATACATTAATCCTTGTTCACTTCACATCTATCTTCTTAAAAGTCTGGGATGCCCACACTCCACTTTATTTATTTTATTTATGTCTTTGGTAACCAAGTAAGTGCACTGATCCAAAGGACCATTTTCAGCCACAGCCAGGGCCGTAGATGTGGCTACAAAATAACATAAAGGATTGGGGAATACCTTGTGACCAGTGGATTACAGGATTCGAAGCAGCATGGATTCACATGAGGATATCTTGCCCAACAAACCTGATTGATTTCTTTTACAGGGTGACCAGTGAAGTAGATTGGGATGGGTGGAGGATGTGGCCTACCTGGATTTCAGTAAGGTTTTAAACACTGTTCCACATAGAAGACTGGTAAACAAGCTGGGCAGCCTGGGAGTGGGTACAAAAGTAATAAAATGGGTACAAAGTTAATTGAGAAACAGGAGTCACAGGTTGATGGCAAATGGAGTTCACTCTGAAAAAGGCTTGGTAACCAGTGGGATGCCACAAGGGTCAGTACTGGGCCCAGTCCTCTTCAATTTCTTTATTAGCGACATTGTAGGAGGGCTGGAAGAGAAAGTATACCTGTTAATGGATGGCACAAAAATCTGCAACTGAGTGAACACACCGGGGGTGGGGAGTGGAAAAAATGAGGGACAATCTGAAAAATCTGGAAGACTGGTCAAGGGTTCGGCAATTGGGCTTCAATGTCAAAAAGTGCAAAATTATGCATATGAGGCACAGAAACCCAAGGTCAACATACCAATTGGGTGGGGAGGTATTGGCAACCACAAAACAGGAAAGGGACCTGGGGGTCATCATATTTGATGACCTGAAGGTAGCAAAACAGTGTGATGAGGCAGTGGGAAAAGCTAGCAGAATGCTTTGGTGCATAAGGAGGGGTATTACCAGCTGAAAGAGGGAAGTATTGTTACCCCTGTATAGATCGATGGTGAGTCCCCACCTAGAGTACTGTGTTCAGTACTGGAGACCACATCTCCATAAAGACATAGATTGAGTGGAGGTGGTACAGAAGAGGGCAACCAAAATGGTGCATGGCCTGCATCAAAAGCCCTACAAGAAAAGACTCAAGGAATTAAATATGTACTCTCTAGAGGAAAGGAAGGAAAGTAGTGACATGATAGAAATGTTCAAATACTGTACCTCAAAGGTATTAATAAGATACAGGAGGGTATCATCTTACTTGGAAAGAGATGCTCGAGGACAAGGGGTCATAACATGAAACTGGGGGGAGACTCGGGGGGATGTGAGGAAATACTTTTTCATGGAAAGGATGGTGGGCACCTGAGATGGCCTCCCAGCAGAGGTGGTGGGTACTAAAACGATGGCAGAAATCAAGCATGCATGGGATTGACACAAGGGTCCATAGTAATATGGCTGGGATTGGGTAAGGCTGGAGATCAAGTAGGGTCTGCTGTAGCACAGTAGGTAGGGAATTTAAGAGGTTAGGTGGTTTATTCCCAGGGCGAGGTTGAAAACTGCCGGTGATAGAGCTTTCAGTGTCGCCGGCCCCGTCCTGTGGAATTTGCTTTCTCCATCTATAAGGGAGGCTACCTCAGTGGAGGTGTTCAAGGCACACCTCAATGCCTTCTTTTTTGTACAGGCTTTCCCTGACACAGTTTTGTAAATTTGGTCCTGCTTTGCCTGATTATATTATTTATCCCAAATTTTCAGGATCTTATTATTTTTTTCTCTTTTTATTGAATCTGTATTTAATCATTATTATAGTTTTATGAGTATTGTTATTTGTTGATGATTACTTTGTGGTTGATTTTATGTACGGTGTCCAGAGCCTCTGTGATTGGGAGTCTTTTAAATAAAACTTGCCTTGCCTTACCTTAAGGCAGACTAGGTGGGCAAAGAGGTCCTTATCTGCCGACATCCTTTATGTTTCTATGTTTAACATAAACATCCAATGAGTTCAGCAGCAGATTAACAGAAAACATACAATATTTGTTGAAAAAGGGACCATTTAAGTGGATTTTTCCTAGCCATTTCTTACATAAGTAAGCACACGGAGGACATATCAAAATAATATGACTTATGCCCTCAACCATTTTCAGTCAACAGCAACAAAGACACAGAAGACACAGACACATGTTTTATCCTGTCTGCAGAATTGGGACCAAGGTCACAGGGAATGGGACAAGTTGTGGGGGAGATGTAGCTTCACCTCACCTCCACAGCCACTGAGCACACAGCCTTATTCCTTAGTTTCTCCTGGAGGGTTTATCCCTCCAAGCACTCCCTATGGGATGTACTCTACCATGTTGTTGCCCTCTCTGGAGGCAGTTTAGCTTGTTGCCACATGTGTTTGTTCACTGTTATGTTCTAAGTTTATGATGTTCTCTCTCAGGAATCAGTGCTGGGACCAGACCTCTATAATGTCTTTATAAATGACATTGCAGAGGAGCTGGAAGAGAAGGTCTGCCTCTTTGTGGATGACATTAAGCTCTAACTAGGGTGGAAACTCTGGGGCAGAGGGGGAGGGGCTAGAAAGAATGGCTAGAGACCTGAGAAAACTTGAGGAGTGGTCAAGGGTATGGCAGCTGGATTTCAATGTAAAAAAGTACAAAGGAATGCAGAAAAACCTGAGTGGAGTACATAAAGTGGGGTGGGACTGACAACCACCAAGCAGGAAAGAGGCCTGGGGTGATTATATCAAACAACCTAAAAATGGCCCTGCAGTGCAATAAGGCAGCTGGAAGAGCTAGTGGAATGCTGTAGTGAATGGGAAGGGAAATCACCATCAGAAAGAGGTAGGTGGTATTGCATCTGATTAGATTTTTGGTGAGACTCCACCTAATGTACTGTGTCCCGTTCTGGAGACCAGGGGCCAGATTTTTAAACACCTTTGCCACAGCTACTCCCAGTATTAGGAGGTCGGGCACAGGTGAAACACTTTACCCAATTTACAGCAGCTTGTGCCAAATATTTGATGCAAACATCATAAAAAGGATACCTGGGATTGACCCAAGCTAGACCAGAAAAATTTGGCCTAACTTGTGGCAATTAGCACACAGGATGGAAAATCCCACGTTTTTTATTTATTTATTTATTTATTTATTTATTTATTTATTTATTTATTTATGACTTGATAACCGGGTGAGTGCACTGATCCCGGGGACCATTTTCAGGCACGACCCAGGCCATAACACATGGTGCAGGGTGACAGTGGAGTACAAAGTAACAGTAATACACATGAAATAGATTAGATACAAGCAACAATAGTAGACACAATATACAGGTTTGATGCATAGGTCCATTTGAGAACAGTGAATACAAGGTTTCAATATCAGACATGAGAAGACTTGGTACAAACAAATCATAGGCACAGTGTACAATATGAGACTGTATCATCCAGTGAGCAAGTAATACACAGAATACTCAGTCAAAAATGTATATACAATACGTACAGGCAAGAAAGTCAAATATTACTGTGAAAAATGTAATATAACAGTTGTAGGCAAGAGAGTTGACTAGTGTGGGTAGGTGGGTAACCCCTGGGCTGGGAAGTTGACTAGTGTGGGTTGATGTGAGACCCCTGGGAGCATTGGCGGGATGAGTTTTCCAGGAACCAAACTTTAAGGTGGGACTTGAAACTGGAGTGTGTGTCAATGAAATGGAGTTCAGCCGGTAGCTTGTTCCACTGCAAGGGGGCAGCTGCAGACCAAGCTCTGCTACCCATGTTGGTGGATACCCTAGGAACAGCTAGAGGAAGAGTACCATTTGAGCGGAGGTTGCGGAGGAGTGTTTGGGTTTTCAGAAGGGCAGTTAGGGGGGGATTCTGGAGCCATGCAGATGACATTGTCCACCATGCAGCAGAGGGCTAGGTCAAAGCGACCTTGCAGTGGTAGCCATCCAAGGGTATTATAGAGGGTACAGTGGTGGATGGAGAATGGGGCCAATAAAGCAAAGTGGCAGGCACTGTTGCAAGCAGTGGAGAGTTTTGCTATAGCAGTAGCTGAGATCCTGGCATAAATAGGGGAGCAGTAGTCAAGAATAGGGAGAAGAGTACCTTGGACAATGGCTAGTCTAGCTTCAGGGGTAAGGTATTGCCTGAATCTATAGGCGGCACCTAACTTTTGATGGAACCTTCTGACAAGGGAATTTGCATGCTCAGTGAAGATGAGGTAGGGGTCGAGCAGTACTCCTAAGTATTTGTAGGTGTTGACGTCCTCCAGAGTTGTACCATCTGGGGTGAAAATGTGTAAGGGGGCGTGGCTTTAGTTTTGGCCAGGAAGGGCTTAGATCCAAACAGCATGGATTTAGTTTTTTTGGCATTTACTAAGAGGATGTTTTTTGAGAATCAGCTGTTGGCTGCAGCATAGTTGTGTGAGAGAACTGAGGAAATTGCGGCCGTGGATTTGTCACTGTGGAAGAGGACAAGGTCATCAGCATACAGGAGAGAGTTACAGTTGAGGCAGCCGAAGGGAAGTGCATTAATGAATAAGGAGAAAAGGAGGGGACCCAGGATTGAGCCTTGAGGAACCCCCACAGAGATAGACAGGGTGGGGGAGCAGGTTTGACCAATACACACGAATTGTGAGCGATCAGTAAGGTAGCTAGTGAACCAACTTGTGACTTTCTGAGAACAACCAAGGAGGCTAAGCTTGGAGGTAAGGAGACCATGGTTAACCATGTCAAAAGCCTTTGAGAGGTCGATGAAGACAGCCCCAGTGGCTTTACCATTATCCATGTTAGAGAGGATGTGGTCGGTCAGTAGAGTGAGGGCAGTGGCGGTGGAATAATTCTTGCGAAAGCCATGCTGTTGGTTGCATAAGAGGGTGTATTTGCTTATGTACACAGTGAGCTGATTGTGGACTGCTCTCTCAGGTAGTTTACTGAGATGAGGGAGGATGGATATTGGACAGAAATTGTTGGAGGATTTGGGGTCACCGGATTTAAGAATGGGGATAACCTTAGCTATCATCCATGGGTCAGGCATGGAGGAGGTAGAAAGGGCAAGGTTAAAGATGAAGGTGAGTGGCTTGACAATAGTGGAAGAGATTAACTTAAGAAAGACTGGAGATAGGCCATCAGATCCGGATAAGCCACGATTAGGTAGATGTTTGAGTAGCTTCACTGT
Organism: Neoceratodus forsteri; assembly: GCA_016271365.2. Classification (NCBI taxonomy): domain Eukaryota; kingdom Metazoa; phylum Chordata; order Ceratodontiformes; family Ceratodontidae; genus Neoceratodus; species Neoceratodus forsteri. The sequence continues at coordinate 760,058,313 of CM057452.1, forward strand.
ATCATGTATGGAGAGGGCTTTAAAATAGAATGGGGGTATTTGCAGGTGAGTGGCAGAGCTGGAGGAGGATGGCAGTGTGTCAGAGATTAGGGCCAGGCTTTGAGGTTGGGCAGTTGGCAGCTTATTTAGGTACATGGATAAGTTGGTGAACTTACAGTTGAAGACACTGGCCACATCATGAGGGTCGGTCAGCAGCCCATCCTGGGAGTTGAGATGTGGTGCAGTGTAGCTGGAGCAGGGGTTTAGGAGGGAGCTGACTGATTCCCAGAATTTTCTAGGGTCTCCAAGGTTGGCCTTTTGCAGGTTGAGGAAGTGGGTCTGTTTCAAAAATTTGGCCTGTTGTTTACATTTGTTCCTCATGTGCCTGTAAGCATCCCAGAGGGCAGGAGAGGGAGGTGCTTTGAAAGTGGACCAGGCGTGGTCTCCGGCCTTCATAGGGGTTAGAAGGTCTTTAGATACCCAGCGTGAGCACCCACCTCTGACCCGTCTGGTAGTGACAGGGAAAAAGTGGTCCTGGAGTGTTAGTAGAGTCTGGGTAAATGTGGAAACTGCCATGGCTACATTGGAAAGGGAAAAAAGCGTGGACCAGTCCAAGGACTGGGCCACCTTGAGGAGATTTGTGGAGACTGGGCAGCTGAAATTTCTTAGAGATAGGTATTTGGGTGGGGGGTGCTTTAGTTTGGAAGACCAGAGGAGATAGGTCAGTGAATGATCACTTACAGAGTCAGCCATGGTGTCAGCATGTAATGATCGGTCCTCCCTATTTATGAGGATCCAGTCTAGTAGAGTCTGGGTGGCAGAGCATAGATTAAGTCTGGTGGGAAGAGTAATCACCTGCACCAGGTTGTGCTGCTTTAACAGGGATACATAGTCAGGCTGGTGGAAGCTCAGCCAGTTTAGATTAAATTTGCCGAGAAGGCTAGATTCCCTATGGGGAGTTAGAGAGCTCAGGCCTTGGAGGAGGCTGGTGAGTCCAATGGTTCCGTTTGTGGGGGGGGTGTGTAGCAGCAGCCAATATAGAGTTTCTTGCACGATCCCAGGGTCAAGTCGTAGAGTAGCCATTTACTAGGTGAGGAAGGGTCAGAGTGTAGGACAATGCTAGATGAGAGGGGTTCCCTTAGGAGAAGAGCCATACCACCACCTTTTTTCCTGCCTGGTCTGTTGAGGCATAGGTAAGAGTAGCCAGGTATTTTGAAGGTGTTTTCGATGTGGTGTGGCTTTAGCCATGTTTCGGTGAGTCCTAGAATATGGGGCTTGTGTAGCTCAATCCAAGCCTCAAGGTCAGTGAATTTAGATGGAAGGCTGCAGACATTGATATGTGCGATTTTAAGACATGGGGCGTTTGTCCTGATGCTGGAGGTTGGGGTGATATGGGAGTTTGTTGGGCCAGGGTTGTATTCAGTGTCCCCAGCAAGGGAGAGTAGTAACAGTAGAAGAATGTATGGGCAGGAGGGAATAGAAGAAGATCAGGAGAGATTAACCAGGTAGTGGTCAAGGAGGTGGCATTCTCCTTTAGTGAGTAGGATGAGAGATATGTACCCCAGGGTGGACTTATCCCTAGTGGTGAGTAAAGAGGGTTGAGACAGGGGAGAGGGGGAGAATGAGAGGAAGGAGAGGCGCTGTTGATTGCAGGCCAGCACTGTCGCACAGAAGTCAGTCAATACCAGCGCAGTAGTTAGGAGATGGCGTACACATAGGTAGGGCCAGCTTCACCTTTCCGAGGGAGAGTGGGGACAATGGAAAGTAGTAGGAGGGAATTAGCTTGGTTTGCCTTATGAAGGGGGAGAGGAGGGAGTGGTGAGGCAAGGGGCAGTTAGAGATGTAGTTCTATGGGGCAGAAACACACTCTAGGTGTTCTGTAGCTTTAAATTTGTGTATGGCAAGATGGTCAATGGGAGAAAGGTGCACAGAAGGGGGGTGGTTTAGGTGTATTTAACAAGTCATGGAGGAGGGGGTGGGGGGGAGTGAAAAAAATCAGTTTCCACTAGTACCAAAATCCAAAAGACAGGGCAATTACCTTGCAGTATAGAGGATTTCTGAAAAACATTTTAGGTTCCAGAAATTGAGGGGTCCGTGGCCTGGTCAAGGCACTCTGGATCCCTGAAATAAAGTAGAAAAACAGGATTTTTAAAGGCTGGAAGAGGAGGCTTTTTACATCAGAACAAAGAGAATAATAGAAGTGGACAGGGTCAGAGAGCACAGCACACTGTTTGGGGGTTAGGGAGGAGACAGAGTGCAGGCCAGACAGCAGAAGGATTTACACAGTAAAAAATCAGCTTCCACTGGTACCAAAATCCAAAAGTCAGGGCTAGTATCTTGCAGTATAGAGGATTTCTGAAAAACATTTTAGGTTCCAGAAATTGAGGGGTCCTTGGCCTGGTCAAGGCACATTGGATCCCTGAAATAAAGTAGAAAAACAGGATTTTTAAGGGCTGGAAGAGGAGGCTTTTTACATCAGAACAAAGAGAATAATAGAAATGGGCAGGGTCAGAGAGCACAACACACTGTTTGGGGGTTGGGGAGGAGACAGAGTGCAGGCCAGACAGCAGAAGGGTTTACACAGTCAAGGCTCACAATTCACTTCTAATATCAACTCAGAACTTAAAATGACTGTAAGGATTAAACAAATTATTAAACCCTGGCACACAAATTCAACAAGAGAGACAGAGGGAGATACAGTAGTTAGAGATGTGTTCAGCAAAAATCAGCTTCCACTGGTACCAAAATCCAAAAGTCAGGGCTAGTACCTTGCAGTATAGAGAATTTCTAAAAAACTGTTTAGGTTTCAGAAACTGAGGGGCCCATGGCCTGGTCAAGGCATGCTGGATCCCTTGCAGTATAGAGGATTTCTGAAAAACTGTTTAGATTCCAGAAATTGAGGGGTCCGTGGCCTGGTTAAGGCATGCTGGATCCCTTGCAGCCTAGAGGATTTCTGAAAAACTGTTTAGGTTCCAGAAATTGAGGGGTCTGTGGCCTGGTCAAGGCACACTGGATCCCTTGCAGTATAGAGGATTTCTGAAAAACTGTTTCGGTTCCAGAAATTGAGGGGTCCGTGGCCTGGTCAAGGCAAGCTGGATCCCTTGCAGTATAGAGGATTTCTGAAAAATTGTTTAGGTTCCAGAAATTGAGGGGTCCCTGGCCTGGTCAAGGCAAGCTGGATCCTGTGCAGTATAGAGGATTTCTGAAAAACTGTTTAGGTTCCAGAAATTGAGGGGTCCCTGGCCTGGTCAAGGCATGCTGGATCCCTTGCAGTATAGAGGATTTCTGAAACACTGTTTAAGTTCCAGAAATTGAGGGGTCCGTGGCCTGGTCAAGGCACGCTGGATCCTTGCAGTATAGAGGATTTCTGGAAAACTGTTTAAGTTCCAGAAATTGAGGGGTCCCTGGCCTGGTCAAGGCACGCTGGATCCCTTGCAGTAGAGAGGATTTCTCAAAAACTGTTTAGGTTCCAGAAATTGAGGGGTCCCTGGCCTGGTCAAGGCAAGCTGGATCCTGTGCAGTATAGAGGATTTCTGAAAAACTGTTTAGGTTCCAGAAATTGAGGGGTCCCTGGCCTGGTCAAGGCACGCTGGATCCCTTGCAGTATAGAGGATTTCTGAAAAACTGTTTAGATTCCAGAAATTGAGGGGTCCGTGGCCTGGTTAAGGCACACTGGATCCCTTGCAGTATAGAGGATTTCTGAAAAACTGTTGAGGTTCCAGAAATTGAGGGGTCCCTGGCCTGGTCAAGGCACACTTGCTGGCTGCAAGAATGATGCAAGCTCTGTGTGCTATCTGGTTATTGTACCTGGGGCTTGCACCATTTAGGACCCTTTGAAAATGCAGTCCAATATCACTGTAAGGACATAAACAGAGTAGAGGCAGTCCAGATGAGGGCAACTAAAATGGTGAAGGGTCTGCATCAGAAGCCCTGCAAGAAGAGGCTTAAGTACCTAAATATATACACCCTGAAAGAGAGGAGGGAGAGGGAGGATATGATGGAGATTTTAAAGACCTCAAGAAGGTAAACGAAGTACAGGAAGAAGCATTTTTCAGAAAAAAAAGGTGCTTAAGCACAAGGGGACATCATATGAAGCTGGAGGGGGATGGATTCAGGAGAGATGTGAAGAAGTTCTTCTTCACAGAAAGTGTGGTGGATTCTTGGAACAGCCTTGCTATCTTGGATCACTCACCCGTAACATTGCAGCTGGACCTAGGCTTTAGGGCTATGACCACTGTGTGGTGCCTAAATGCAAATCTGTTGACTTATGTGGTGTTCCACTTTAAGGTGACATAGGATATCCAGGGATTCTTGAGTCAAAATTAAGAACAGGATTCTAAAATCAAATTTATATGGGATGGCTGAAAGGCTGTGTTACAGGGGCATTTCATCAGTCAAACTTCCTTTAAAAGAAACAGAGGCTGAAGAAGCAAGAGGCTCTGCAAAGGGAATTTGAATGTGTGTGAGCTTAGCATAAGCAACATAGCTCTTCAGAAAACTGGGAAAATCTGCAAAAAGTAAAACAAAAAACAAGTAAACGAAATTATAGCAAGCAAAATAATAAGCCAACTTAGATTAATATATGCAACAGCAGTATAAGAACAGTAGTAAGGCTATCCTCTTGCTTCGATTACTGGCTCTGCAAACAGGCAGCAGACCAGTATATCTCCAAGATTTGCAAAGTGGTGGTGGGGGGGCAGGGCAGGCTGGGTTTTATCACCAGAGGAGGTGGCAGCACAAATTTCCAAATTTTTTAGTGCTCTCTATAGGAGTGAAATTGGCATGGGGAGTGAAGAAGCAATTAGGGCTTTCCTGGCTAAGGCAAAGCTCCTGTAGGTCACAGAAGAGTGGCTAATGAGCTTAGAAAGGCCTTTTTTGATAGGTGAGGTTGAAGAAATTATTAAACTCCTCCTCAATAACAAATCCCCATTAGCCGGCCCACTGGCAGATTTGTTAGATTTTTTTCTTGTGATGTTGATGACCCGAGTTCGGTCGCAGGCCCAGAGAGTAGGAGGGTTGGCCATGGGAAGGAGAATCGAGCATCCAACAGACTGCTCTCCTCTGGAGGAAGAGGGTGGGGTAGCACTCGGTACTTGACTGACCCCTGATAGAGGCCTGGGGTGTCACAGCTGATGCTTGCAGGTTCTGGAAGGTGTGCCAGACATGGGCGCTTGTGCCCTTATGTCATTGCATGCTACACCTCCCAACAATAACCGGGGAAAAATTCTCCAGCTGTGGCAAGATAACATCCATCCCACGAAGCCCCATGCAGCTAGCTGAGGCACTCTGCCACCAGACTAACCACATGGCACCCTCTGGAGAATTGCGTGGTGACTCCCCCAACAGCCTTAAGGGACAATCCAAGGTGAATGCTGGTAGGCAGACTGTAAGTCCCGGGGCATGGGGCAAGGTGGCAGCGGACTGATCGGAAGCAGGCCGGGGGAGGGGAAAAAAAAATCCCCCAGGCCAAATGGTTTCATAGTGGATTTCTATAGTACTTTCAAGCTTATGCTGATGAGACAGTGACACCCCCACAGCAAAACCAGCACAGAGAAACCCCGATGGTTACGGACATTATGGCAATGGGGATTCCATGGCAACGGACTGTGCAGTGATGGGGGGGTAGGCACCTAACTCCACTGTCTGTGCAACGTGGAGTTAGTAATCTAAAGTGGGAGGGTGCGGGGGGCACAGCCCCTGCATGTGGGGGGGTGGAGGGGCTCAGTCACTCCCACACTGCTGTTGCCATGTTGCCGGTTGGTTCAGGATACATCAGTGTTGGGGATGTCGGCATGTTCAATGCGCTGTGAGGGATGTCACTGTGGCATAGTAAAACCTCCTTCAAAAAAGAGATAGCTCCCATCCTTACCAAAGTGTTTAATGAGATACATGAAGAAAGTGAAAGGTTTGAGTCATGGTCAGAGGCCATGATAACGGTCTTGCTGAAACCTGGCAAAGACAGCACAACCTGTTCAGCCTTCGACCTATTTCCTTCCTGAATTAGGATAAGAAAATATTTGCTAATGCGGTAGCAAATAGGATACAGAAAAATAATATAACCTCTCATCCACACTGACCAGATCAGCTTTATTCCTAACTGTGACACACAGTATGATATCAGGCACCTGCTAAATGTGATTTTTGGCACCAAGACCAGTAAGGACACTAATATGGTTATAACCATAGATGCTGAAAAATATTTAATCATATGGGCTGGTGTTCTCTAAAAGCAAGCATGGAAAAAAGGGGTCTAGGTGGCATGTTTTGTTCCTCTCTGGACTCTCTTTACTCTGCCCCTTTGCAAAAGTTAGGGTCAATGGTGTTTTATCTGCAACACTGAACATATGCACAGGCACAAAGCAGGGTTGTCTGTGTCTCTGTTGCTATTTGTGATCAGGATAGAACCCTTGACAGCTGCCTTGAGGGCCCAACAACACATTATGGAGATAAGTATTTTGTGGGAGGAGGTGAAAATCTCACCCTCCTATACCTCAGTAACCCAGAGACTTCCTTTCCCTACCTGTTTCAGCTCCTGAAAGACTACAGTGCAGCATCAGGCTATGAAGTAAGTACTGACAAAATGGAGTGCATGCTTCTAGTGGCACTCTTTCTCCCATACTGGCCCAGCTGTGCCCCTTTAAATGGGTAACAAAACATTTTAGATACCTATGGGTGAAAGGCCCCAAGGCTTTGGGCAGTCTAGTTAAAATGAACTACAAGCCTTTACTCCAAGCTCTCCATGCAGACCTTAAAAGATGGAAAGATTTACCACTTTCTTTAGTAGTGAGAGTGGAAGTTACCCACATGAATGTTCTCCTGCGTCAGTTATGCCTCCTCTCTACTTTACCAGTTGGTATTCCCCTGCCCTTTTGGAAATCCCTCATTAAAGCAGTTTCCAAGTTTACTTGGTCAAGGAAAAGACTCTGGATTAAAAGGGAGTTCTTGAAAATTCAGAGATGAGAGGGGGACTGGAAGTGCTGGACTTTTTTAGATACTATTTAGCTTGTCAGCTGTACCCAGTGCTGATTCAATTTTCAGATACAGCTCAGCCACAGTGGATGGGACTGGAAGAAGCTAATCCAGCAGTGAGGAGGGTAGGAGATATTCCATTTAGGTACATAGATGGGAGTATGGCAAAACAGCTAACCAACTCAGGGGCTAATGTGACAGTTTGAGCGTGGAACAACGCAACAGAGTTAATTGAGGGCAACAAGGGGTCAACAACCTAACCCCAATTGTGACCTGTGCATAGCTAGCCACAGGGACAATAGACCCCACATTTAGTAGGTGGGCTCCATAAGGCCTAACCCAAGTTGTGCAGCAAGGGCAGAGCCAAATGCTTTTTGAGACTGCAGCATGAATTTAATGTTCCACAGCAGGATTGTTACTGCTATCTCCAAATCAGGAGCGTCTTGCAGACTCCAGCACAGAGGGACCAGCTGCTACAGCTTACTGATGCATTACAACAAGCTGTGCAGCTACACAGGGATTCCCCTGATCTGGGACACTGGGTTTCCTGTTTATATAGGACTCTCCAGTTAAGGAAGCCCCCACCCCCAGCAGAAAGGCAGTTTTAGATAAATGGGAGACGGAGGCAGGCAGGAAGGCAATGGTCAGAGGTGGAATAAGGACAGATATGGCAGGCAACAGCTAAAGTATCTGCCTCATATGCATGGAGGCAACAAAGGTGGAAGGTGGTTTGAAGATATTTCTGGACACCAGTCATAACCAAGTATTTTGGTACCACATCCTTAGACTTTTGCTGGATAGGGTGTGGCCAGAAGGCCCACCACCTGCGCATCTTCTGGAGCTGTTGCAAACTTACCCACTTTTGGCAGAAGGTGGGGAAGTGCAAGGTCAGATATTCCAACATACTGTACTGTCCCTCAGGAGGTACAATTCCTGGTACTTGGTCTCACACTTCCTGGTTTAAGACAGAAACACAGTTATGATTAGTTGGTCCACAAAGGCCATTGCTAGCAACTAGCTTGCAGCAACTCCCTCCTCTCCTTGAATGGTTGGATAGCAACATGTAAGCAGATGCAGAACATGGAAGGGGTTACTGCCCAACTGCAATTGAAGGGAGACAGATGGTATCCAGTGATGTGGGTTAATGAAACTGAGTGACTCAAATTGAGTGAATTGAGGATACAGTGACCATTACAAAATAGTGAGCGATACTGTAGAGTGAGTGTAATAAATACTGGGTCAGTGAATAGCAAGGCAGAGGCAGTAGGATCAGGTTATAGTGCTTTATTCAGCAAGCCAGTTCCGAGCTGGCCACCTGATGTGGTGGTTGAGGTCATCACCCCTGAAGCTGACAGACCCAGGTTCGGGACTGAATGTTTTTTTTTTTGTCTTTAGTTGTTTATTTTTTCTGTTTTTGAAGGTGGCTTCCGGTTCCCCTGACTTGGTTCTCCCCACCCTCAGATTGCCCCATCCAGCATTCTCCCCTGCAGACTGATATCCCCATGGATTAGCCTCCTCCCGGGTTTACCTGTCCCCATTGTCAGCCCCCAGAGTTGATTATATGATACGTGGGGGTGGAGGGGAATGAAGCAGAGCCCCCTCATAAAGTTACTTCAGACTGCCCCCCATAGAGACAGTATGGAGCCGTCGCTGTTTTTATTTCTCAGTGTAGTGCTGATCACCATTTTGTTTTTCAGCGATTTGCACTCACTGTACTTGCAGTCGCTATTTTATTTTTGCTTTTGTCACATGGAACAAAGACTGACACATGGCCAAATCGCTCTTCTTAATGAACTACATGGAGGGTAGACTGGGCCAGTCAGTCCTGGACTAAATGGCTGGCCTCAGTTAAATTTGTAACCCTTATAGGAGCTGCCCACTACTCTGTAGATTTATATTCCACCAGAGTGTCCTTCCTACCTCTGTAAGGAGAATGTTTTGAAGTGTACTTTAATTTACAGACCTCTATAAAGAATGTGTTAAGTTTATATGATTAATTTACTTCTACTTTCTCAATATTGGAAATCCCATGTATTTTATTGTTGCATGTTAATGATTCATGTCTAACTCTCTCCCTAATATCCCTTCTATATGTAGTTTAGCACTTCTGCAGTCCCACCCCTTGCTTTTCTTTTTCCTTTTTTTCCATTTTGACTGGAGAGTTATCCTTAACTTCTGAAATGTTTAATTGCAAAATGGAACTACTTATCAAATGTCTTGTGAGATGCAATGTATTGTTCAGCTTTTATTGTATTGTTAAATGTACCTGAAAACATTTTTATTGCAAAAAAAAAGACATGATTGTTTTAACTAATCTTATTTTTAACTAATGCTTGCCATGCTTTTTTATTTAAAAAAATGTGTTGTGTATTTTGTGTAACAGATTGTAATGGTGTTTTTTCCTTAAAGTTAAACAATAAACTTGTAACCAACCAACCACCAACCAGCCAACCAACCAATCAGACCTCGACCAAAGTGAGAAAATGCATTATGAATAGTAGGTCAAAATAAAACTTTCAGTACCCTGGAAAATTGCTTTATTAATTTAAAAGCAAGTGCATGCTCTGTTTCACTGAATACAAATCACGGTGTGTGCTTTGCTAATACTGTATATATTGTGCAACTATAGTGTATGATGATTTATTTGCTATTTATGAAAATGTGGACACTACTGTTAAATTGCACTTGATGTACAATAAGTAAAGTTAATGGAAATGTGATTTTGAAGAAAATTTTAATATTGAAATACCAGCCTGCCAAGATTATAGTTTTGTCCACTCCAGAGAGGTCGTTAAGTCTTATGATACTGTGACTGTACTTTGACACAAAATCACTTTTCATGCTGATGTAGTTGCCAGATTCATTGTCTTGTTGTGCATATTAATGAAGCCCATGACACCATGAGAATCAGTAGAAGCATACGCTGTCCCTTTTAATAACCTTCCCAATACATCCACATAAATATTTTACAAAAAGGGTACTATACCATTTCCAATTATTAACTGCCACCGTGAATTTCATTAGGGTAGCCTTTATTACAGAAATCATTTGACCAAGGCATGCCCCTACATGCTAAAGTAGTTCAAAATGCATGAGATCAGTTTTCAAGGTTAACAAACAAGATACTGTAAAATCATCATTCTGCAGTGTCTATCCTAGCAAAAAATGTGGACATTTACTATAGTATATGAGGCAGAAGAAGGCCTTGGAGTCCATCGAGATGAGAACTAAAATAAAAATAGCATCTTTACAGATGGGCTTCAAAATACATTTTGAAATAAATGTCATTAATATCCTAACATTGAAAGAAATATTAATCCTGGAATAAATATTAGACTACAGGAGGTTTATTTTACTAGGATAAAATGCATTTGTAGTTTCATTTTTGCTGGTAGTATTTTATGTAAATCAATATGAATTTATTATATTTAATGCAAAGGTCTTCTACTTTCCAATTTAAATATATTTCATATTTTCTGGTGCTACACTCAGTAACTGAGTTCTATTGGTTTATTGTTTGATAGCTGGCTACCTGTCCATACTGCCAACATGCACACAAAAACAATATTTAGTTAGGCATCCCCTTCAGTGAAGCATATTACTGGTTTTCACACTACTCTGCTTCCCCCTTTACCATGACAAGTTGATGTGTTGGTGCTGCAGAAGGGTGATAACACTCTCAAATACAATGCAGCTGTGTCTGGGCTCAGTAAAGTCTTTTCTATAATGTTACACTGTAAATATTTGTATTAAATCTGAAGATACTGCTGTAAACATGCTAAATTACAAGAACAGAAAACATGGGTTAAAATATGTAGCAAAAACCTTTAAAACTTTTACACCTGCCATTTCCAGCTCTAAAATGTGCACTTGTGCCCAGACTTGAATGCATTGCTTTAGTAACCTCTCATGGCCCCATCTGTGTATTACTTTAAGCATGAGCTTAAAATAGTACATTTTATCCAATGGTACTTTAAGGGAAGGATGGTATGGAAAAGAAAGAAAAAACTGCATGTGTAATTCTGTGATATGTTTGTGATGTATGCATGTTTCATGTTCCATGATAGGTGCTGTAGTTGTTGGTTTCGGAGCGATGTAATTACTTTTGTATGGCACATTGCATGTTTATAAAAGGGCATCTAATAAATACATTAAAAATAAAAATGAATGAATAAATTGTATGCCCAAATGTAATGCCAGGAAAAACATTCTGACAGACATAAAAGATTTAGGGTGAAAAACAAATGCCATATGCTGTACAATGTTTGACTTGTCAGCGACAAATAAGTAATACACAGTTTTGTTGGTGTTAATGAATTCCGCACTGTATATACATATGTGTATATAAAAATTATTAAGATTGAATGTATACACTAGGGTTTCCTTTATCCCATACTTTCCCAGCCACTCCAGCAACTCTTTTCTTTTTAGTGCCCCTTCTGCCTGCTGGGCTCACCATTTGATGTTTGATCTTCCACTTCTAGACTTCATGGATGTCCCTTGTGTTCTGCTGTTTGCAACTTATCTGTGCAGGGTGAGGGGTGTTACAAGGGAAGAAACACTTGGGACATTGGAGCCTTGTTGGGGGGGTAGAGGAATGCAAGTAAGATCACCTAGTGCATGAGAATGGAATGTATCTGTCTTTATTCCTTCTGCCCTCCCACCATCCACCTCTCAAACATGAGAATACATATACTGCACTATCCAGGGGAGAGCCCATGGTGACATGTGATTACCCATGTCTTCAGGTGAACTTCCATTCTAGCCACCATGACCACCAGGAGTTATTCAGGAGTGATGTGTCACCAGCCCTCACATTTGAGGAGAGCATCATTTTGGATGCTCTGTTACCTTCCCTGCCAGCTTCTGTTTCTGCCATCTGTGGCTCAATGCATAAATGCAGGTCAACAATTGCAAAGTGACCACCCAGTCCCATAGAACAACGGGGTTTGCATTTCATTAATGACGAATTACTCTCCAGAGGCCCAGAATTCTATAAAAATTCATTAACAGATGGTTGCAGTCATATTAGTTCACTGTGGTCTCCCTTATGAAAATTCTGCTAAAGGAGCTGTATATTCTTGTGTAGATTTAAACTTTCAGTGGGCTGTTCATGATCAGAAAATGATTATTAGGAGGTTACTTGATGGAGTAACTCTTACGACTTGTGAAATATTTTAAAAAAATGGCTGTTTAGTACTACTTCATTACATTCTCTCTATCTTCATCTGTCTTAATCCTCCAGATGGTATCAGCTCATGAACAAAAGCCCAACTCTAATGATATTTTTTAGTTCTGCGATATATTTATTTCACATGAATGCCATAAGAATAAGTGTTGCAAATGCAAGCCCTGTATTTATTCAATGGTTAGGTGCAGCACTGTGAGTGCAGGTCAAGTTTCCGTTCACTGTTCCTCCAGTCCCAGGGGTCAGTTCCAGGATGGCATACGCTGGTGCAAGTTGAGTTACACCAAACCCCATGGCATAACTCGCAACTTGCACCATGCGATATGCATGTGCGATTCACAAAGGTGACCTGTGCCATGCCATATGCAGGTTGCACCAACTGTAGGCTACCCCGTTCACTATGCTGCAACTTGCACTGCCATGGTGCAAGGGTTGGTTATGGCAGCAACTCTGCCCTGTTCCACAAGGGCAGCTGCTGTAACCCACCTACATGATTACAGGAGCCGCATTGGTGCAGCGGAGTTAGGACATCTCGGAGATGCTCTAAAGGGCATCCATCAGTGCCATCCGACGAGTGCCCACTCTGCAGTGCTGTGGCAAAGACCCTTTTGTGCTCCCTTTGCCCCCATGAACATGTCCATGCCCCCCATCCCCAACTGTTGGGGACCCCGGGGTCTGTTGTGTACTATACCCCCTGTCCAGCACCTGCCATGCCCCCTGGTGCCTGCCATGGTGTTCTGGGGTGGGAGGGCTCTGGGAGGCAGTGTGCAGTGGGCCATGACTTGCAGCATGCAGGGCTATTACACCATGCCCATAGCAGTAGCCAACTTGTGCTTCAAGTTGCAGGTCATAAGTGCCAGGACCCAGCTGCTCTTAGAATGCTGTGCAGGGTTCCCGGCGTAGCAGCGACTGTTGTAGCTCACATGTGCCTGCGAGTTGCGACAGTCATCCCAGAATCAGTCCCCCAGTACTGTATTCTGATTCTAACATTTAAGCAATGCATCATTGTGATACCATGCTTATTTCTATAAGACAGTTTCAGAAATGAAATCCTTTGCCCCTGTTTAGATTTGGGTTGTTCAGATATGGTTCATTCAATTTCAGATAGTTCAGTAATGTGAACTAACCACAGGTTTGGAGTGCGTAGTGAACTATTGGAATTCATTATGTGGGTTAAATTGATTAGATAGTGCAGTACTTGGATGATAACGGTACTTAAGGTCCATCTTGACTGCCCCTTTTGTTGTACAGCAGTGACTACAGTATACACTGATACCCAGTTTGAACATGGAGACACATCCAAGCTTATCAGCCAGAAGGTGATCCCTAATGGTGCTGTGTAACCTGATGTGCAACCCTTGATACTTTTTCCACCAAGCAATCTGTCTTATCCTCTCTTAAAGACCTAAACAATTATATCTTCCACAACCTTTATTCCCCATGTTAAAAGCCCTCAGTGCTAAGCAATTCTTTCTTGAGTTTCCCCTAATATTACCTACCCTCAGTCTGACAGCACACTCTGATACATTCAGATTTTGTTTTATTTCTTTATTTTTCAACAGGATAGAACTGTTAGGACTTGTCATGGCCCTGTTTACAAAGTTGTCCTGCATTTTGTTTACAAAGTTAGATAAGGGACAGCATACATAGTTGATACTGGTACAAACTAGCCATAACAATAGACCAGTTATTTCTCACATCAGACATAGTTCCAGTCTGGCAATACAAGAAAGGATATATAGCTGACCAGTTATTTCTCACATTAGCCATAGTTACAGTCAAGAAAGTATATATACCTGGCATACTATTCGTATACAAGTTTTTGACACAAGACATAGTAATAGTCCATTATTGCTGTCAGTCCAAACCAGTTTTTTCAGTAACAGGTACATCTATCCTCTAAGTGATGGTCCAACATAATTTTAAACATGTTTGTTGTTGGGGCTTTTTTAACATCTGGATCCAGTGCACCCAATGCCTTTGTTATCCACCAGCTAGTTCTCATTTCCCCAAATACAGTTGCTGTTGTGGGGATTGTATAGCCTCTGTTTTTTACCTCCCTCAAGTTGTGGGCAGATTCAGGAGGCACCAACCCCACAACCTCATGATCCTTAAAGAGACCCATGTTTAGTTTGAAGGCTGTGATTGCCCTTAACTTCTTCCTTCTGGTTTCTAATGATTCCCAGCCTAATTCCATGTATGTTGTACAGTGGTGTGGGTCGTAGGTACAACCTAGGGCAAATCTTGCAAATTTATTGTAGTGTGTATCCAATTTAGATAATGTGGTTTGGTTGGCAAGTTAGTAGACTATGATTCTGTACTCTAGTGATGGTAGTACTAATTATGTCACTATTTTCTTCCTAGTTTCTCTTGGGATAAAGTATGCTTTCCTCCTCAGAGCCCCTAGATTTGTGTTTACTTTTTTAATATTGTTGTTTATGTGCGTGTCAAATTTCAGTGAGTCATCTATGATTACACCCAAGTATTAGTACTAGTGTACCATACAGGGTTTTAAATAATTGATTAGCAGTTTTTTTCTTGGGACAATGCTAACCGTACAGAAAGTATTTATATAGGTTTTCTAGAAGTGTTATGTTTGTTAAACACAGTGAGGCAAGTGCAATGCATTTTCACAATGTTTTAGCACTTTTATGAGCAAAACGCTAATCAATTTTTGGAGTTAAATAAAACCCTGCCATAGCTAATGTTTGCCCATCTACTGTTCTTATGGTTAAGGTTGCCTTGTTTTTGTTTTTCATCCTATTTTGCCTGAAAAACATCACCTGGGTTTTCTTACTGCTCAATATCATGTTAAAATTCATTAACCATTCTTGGAGTCTGTTGAAGTCATGTTGTAGGTTGTTTTCCAAGGCAGTGAGGGAGGCAACTTTTCCCATTAGCACAGTGTCATCTGCATTGAGTTTTATCGCTGTTTGAATTATGTGAGTTGGTAAACCATTGACATAGATCAGAAATAACAGTGGACCCACAATGGAGCCCTGTGGAACCCCTCTGCTCAGGGTTTGTGGGTTTGAGAGGGTATCATTTACTGTGATTTGTTTCCTGTTGTGTAAGTATGAGTGAAACCACTGAATGACCCCTCTGATATCCCTACTTGCCTCAGCCTGTTTAGTAATACTGCATGGTCTACCAGGTCAAATGATTTGGAAAGATCAACATACTCTGCTCCCACACATGCCCCTTTATCAAGGGCTATAGCTATTTATTTTTATTTATTTATCAAGTCTAGGATTACAAATACCTTTGAGCCTTGACTGTTTTACAAAGATTCCATGTCAGAGAAATACAAATTATGGGGAACATCAAGACAGACATTACAACAATGTGGACATAGCAAACAGAGTACAGATTAATACAATTCAAGGGTAGCATTGTAACAAGGCAGCCAGTGGCATTTGTCAGAGAAAATAGACAACAGATAAGAAGTGCCAGAGTCATAGGGAGAGGGAAGAGGGAAGGGGGTAGAAGGAATGTAGGAAGGGTGGGGAGAGGGTGAAAAGTGCAGCATTGGGTATACCAAGATGTGAGGGTAGAATCCAGTGAGGAGGGGAGGGGGGGACCACTAGAGCAGGAAGGGAAGTGGAGAAACAAGGTTAAGTTGGGCAGTCACAGGAGCTGTTGGTAGTGAGAGAGTCCCGGAGCCTAGTTTTAAACATACCAATTGTTGGGGCAGAGGAGATGGTTGGGCTGAGGCCATTGAACCAGAGTGGCGCTCGATAAGCGAAAAAGCGTTGTCCCTGTGAAGTGTGACAGTGGGGGACTTTCAGTAGCGGTAGTGTGGATCTCCTAAGGCACCGTTTGTTAATTCGGTGTTGTAACAGAGTTGAGACAGCAGAAGGTGCAAGGCCAAGGTAGATTTTTTTTGCCATGGAGCAGGTGAGAAACTTTATGCGGTTTGATAGTTGGAGCCATCTGGTCTGAGTGTACAGGTCACATGTGTGGGTGAGACGGCGAGCACCAGTGATGAGCCGACATGCCTTATTTAAGGCAGTTGAGAGGTGTCTAAGGGTTGTGGTTGTGCTGCCACAAATGATGAGACCATAGTCTATTACAGAGATCACAGAGCTCAGGACTGCAACCTTCAAAGCTTCTGGCGTGAAGTGTGGTCTGTGTTTGTAGAGGAGACCAAGCCATGTATTAGCAGCTCTAGCTACATTATCTACATGAAGTCCATAGGAGAGATTAGGGTTAAGCTGTATCCCTAAGTATTTGAAGGACCCCACCTGATTTAGAGTGTTCCCCTGGGTGGTGGAGATAGCCAAGTGTTGTAGCTTGTCTGGGTTATGAGAGCTGCAGAAGAGCATAGATTTGGTTTTCTTGTCATTGAGGACCAGTTTATGATTAAGAAACCATGTCTCACAGAACTGAAACCAAGTTGAAGGTTGTGTTGAAGAGTTGCAGGATCTTTGAGTGTAGAATACAACAGCATCATCGGCATATAGTATGATCTGCTCAAAGCAGTGGTAAGGGAGGGAGTTTAAGAAAAGGCTAAAAAGGAGGAGGCCCAGTATGGATCCCTGTGGGACACCCGAGCGAACAGGCAGGGTGTCAGAAAGAGTGTCCTCAATTGTTACTCTCTGTGACCAGTTTTCTAAGTAGCTTTTAAACCAGAGAGAAGAGTCAGGTGATAGCCCAGCATTCAGTAGTTGGTGTATTAGTAGTCCATGGTGTACTGTATCGAAGGCCTTGGAGAGGTCGAGGAAAATGGCCCCTGTGAGAAGGCTGTTGTCAAGGGATTTGTGCAAAGCTCCAGTGAACTCAAGAAGGGCTGTGGTGGTACTGTGACCTTTCTGGAAGCCGTGTTGTTGTGGACAAGGTATATTGTATTTATCCAAGTGGTCGGTAGGTTGATCAGCCACGATGCGCTCGAGTGCCTTAGAGAGTGGGGGCAGTATGGAGAAAGGGCAATAATTTGAGTGATTCATCTTATCCTCACTTTTATGGATGGGTGTCACAGTGGCTGTTTTCCATAGGTCTGGGAATTTTCCACAGCTGAGAGAGAGGTTTATGATTTTTGTTAATGGATGAATTACCTCATCGAGGGTGAGCAATAGAAGCTTAAGGTCCAGGGTGTCGCTACTAGATCTAGATTTAGAAATAGCTGCAGTAATATAGTGGTGAGCTTCATTCAGCCTTACCTCCCTGAAGTAGAAGAGGGGATGGTTAGACTGAGGGGCTGAAGTATTTGGGGAGTAGGCCCTGTTTTCGAAAAAGTCATGAGGTAGAACAGCACTAAGGTCTGAAAAAGCCGTGTTAAAGATGTTTGCGATTGCCTTGGGGTCGAGGGTTGAGGATCCATCAACCATTAACATGGCTGGAGAGGTTTTTGGCTGCTTCCCTGTGACATCCTTGATATTGTCCCAGAAAGCATGACCATTTCCCCATGTATTGGTGAGAGCATCTTTGTAATAGGTGGATTTCATTAGCCGTATGGCTTTAGTGCCAGCATTTTGTGCTTGTTTGTAATTTTGGATGTCCAGTTGTTTGCCAATGGCCCTGGCAACTGCCCAGAGGTGATCCCTTAGTTTCAGCTGTGAGAGAAGAGCCACGGTGACTCATGGGTTAGAGAGAGATTTTGTTTTGCACCTTTTAGCAGGGGCAAAGAGGTCTCAGGCTTTGTTGAAAATTGAGATGAAGTGATCAAGAGCCAAGTTAACATCTGTTGCTTCATAGATAGGTAGCCAGTCTTGTAGAAGCAAGTGTTGTTTAAAATGTGGAAGTTTTCCACGAGGAAGGACTCTGCTAGCAATAATTTTGGGAGGGGGCTTAAGGTATTTGTTAGACCATGCACACATGACTGGGGAGTGGTCACTAAGAGAGTCCGGGAGAATGGTCGTACGAGAAATCCTTGTGGGGTGAGTGGTGAGGACCCAATCCAAGAGGGTACTGGTGCCAGTCTTGTAGTTAATCCTAGTAGGGGAGTTTACCATTTGCATGAGGTTAGCAGCTGAGATGGAGTCTTTATAGGCACTGGCACTCAATGCTAACCAGTTTATGTTGAAATCCCCTAGTAGAATAAGTTCAGCTTCGGGAGGATGAGAGTTGATAAAGTTTAGGACATCATTGAAACCATGTTTAGGGTCCCTGGGTGGGATGTATATGGAGACAATAGTCAGGGCTTTATGGTTGGGACCTAGGATGATTTTTATTGACAGAATCTGGGCCGAGGCAGAAAGTGATGGAGTTGCTACAGGGTGCCAAGACAGGGAGTCTTTGATATAGATTGCGCAAACACCATCATTTTTTGGATATCTAGTCCAGCCTGTGGACATTGTAGCCCTGTATTGTTACTGCTGAGTCAGGAACTTTAGGTGTCAGCCAAGTTTCCACCATTGCAAGGATGTCAGGGTTGTGTTGGCATATGAAGGCTTGGAGTGCATCCAGCTTTGGTAGTAGGCTGCAGATATTAATGGTTGCAAGGATAAGGGCACCTGGAATTTGTGTGTGGCCTGGGCTTCTAGGGCCAGGATTGGGATGGACGCTGCCTGAGATGAGAAGGAGGAGGAGTAGGACTTTTAAGGAGCAGAGTCGCAGCTCTTTGAGAGAATAGTTTTGATAATTGTTTCTGGGAGTAGAGGTTGCAAGGTTCCAGGCAGTATCCCATATGGACTGCAAGGTGGTACAGTGTAGAGAGGTGGCCACACCTGTTGAGAGTAGTGGTCGGGTTAAGTAACCAGGAATATCCAAACGGTGCACCAAGCACAAGTCTCAAGTGGAAGTGGAGAGTTCCCTTGGAGTAGCAGTGGAAACCAGAGTAGAGGGTGGTGGGGGTGGGGTGGGGTGTGCTAACATACTCCTTGAGTGCAGTGCTAGTTGACCTCCTCGCCCTGAACCCCCATTGATGCTTAGTTAGAAGGCTATGTTTATCCAGATACTCATTTGTTTGATTTCCTACCACCTTTTCAAAAATTTTTGATACGACTGACAGTAGTGCCACTGGCCTATAGTTGGATGGGTTGGAGCAATCCCACCATTAAAGATAGGTACTACCTTGCTGTCATCCAGTATTCCAGGTAGATTTTTTCCATTAGGCACCTGTTATAGATTCTTGTTAGCATGGGGGTTATGATTTCACATGCATTTTTCAGGAATTTTATTTCTATCTGGTCTAGACCATAACATTTTTTAGCATTTAACCTTCTTATGGCTTTCTGTACCTCATTTTATTTAATAATTTGAAAAAAAAGCTGGACAATTCTTGGAGCTTTGGTCCTTGGGTTTGTTTTCCTTAGTACTATCTTGGGGTGCTGCATTAATCTTAGGGATCTTTAAATCTGGCAGTGTGCAAAAATAATTGTTTAATAGGTCTGCTATTTCCTTTTTTGATAGCTCCATCCCTTTCACATCTCTAATATTAATGTTTATCTTGTTTTTTTTATTGTACCTTCCAAGCTTTTAATTAGTTTCCAGTAAGTTGAAGGATCTATGGTTTCTTCTATTTTTGATTTGTAGAAGCATTTCTTGGCTTTCCTGATTTAGGATTTGTATTCATTTCTCAAGTTTTTGAATACATCCTAACCTTCTTTACTTAAGGTGTTGTTGGCTTTTTTCCATCATCTGTCTTTTAATCTTATTAATTTAACTAATGCTTATGTTACCAGGGGTACATGTTTCTTTCTTTCCTTTCTTTCAAATCAATTTTATTTGTAGTGCGCGTTTCTGAAACCAAAGTGCATACATAGTACAATACCAATCAAACATACACAATATAATATAAAATCAAATATACTATCTAAAAATATAAAAATAAAAAAGACAGCAGCAATAAAACTAATTTTAGCCCCCAAAAGCTAGGTAAAACAAGTAAACCTTTAGTGAGGACTTGAAGGACTTGGTGGACAGGCACTCTCTAATCCGATGAGGTAGAGAGTTCCACAGGGTCAGGGCAACAAAAGAAAAAGCCCCAGCACCTGATGTTTGAAGATGGACCCTGGAAACCTCTAGCAATCCTTCGTCAGTGGAGTGAAGTGGGTGGGATGGGGCATAATGCTGAAGAAGGTCTTGCAAGTAACCCGGTCCCTGTCCTTATAGGGTCTTATAGGTCAGCAATGCGACCTTGAAGGTGATCCTCCATCGCGACTGGCAGCCAGTGCAGTTCGTGCAGCACTGGAGTGATATGGATAGTTCTTGACAGCCCTGTCAACAACCTGGACACAGTGTTCTGCACCAGCTGCAGGTGATAGAGATCCACCCTGGGTAACCCTAGATAAAGAGCATTACAGTAATCGAGATGAGAGGACACAAAGGCGTGGACCAACACACGAAGGTCCTCAGGTGGAACAAGGTGCTTTATCAAGGTAATGTTCCTCAGATGATAAAATGAGGACTTAACAACTGCAGACACTTGTGCTTTTAGTGTCAGTTTGTTATCAAGCACAATGCCAAGATTTCACACCTGTTCAGAAGGTCTCAACTGGTTACCCCCAAGCACAAGGCCAGACAGTTGCCCAGGAGTCAACTTTTCTACCCATTGACCTGGGTCCACTAACAACACCTCAGTTTTATCCGGATTTAGTTTCAACCAGTTAGCACTTATCCAGTCCTGACTCTCAGTGAGGCAGTTGTTAAAAAACCAAGATTGCACTATTTTGTTCGGGTACAAAGGACATGTAGAGCTGAGTATCATCTGCATAGTAGTGAAAACTCAGCCCATGCCACCATATAATGTCTCCTAATGGCAGCATATACACCGTGACTAGCATAGGGGACAGCACAGAACACTGCGGCACCCCACAGCACAGGGCAAAGAGGGCTGAGGAGAAAACTCCTGACAGCACCCTCTGGATCCTGTCCGTGACGAAAGAATGAAACCATCTGAGGACTGTTCCAGACAGTCCACAGAACAGCTGCAAGTGTTCCAGCAGCACCCCATGATCCATGGTGTCAAATGCTGCTGAGAGATCAAGGAGGACCAAGATCGAACGGTTCCTCCGATCCCTCGCTATCAGTAGATCATTAACTACCTGAACCAATGCTGTCTCGGTACTATGCCTCTTCCTGAAACCGGACAGGAGAGGATCATAGATTTTGTGGGTAGTAAGAAGGTTTTTGAGCTATAATACGACTACCTCCTCAATAAACTTGCCCAAAAAGGGCAGGTTAGAGACAGGTCTGTATTTCTCAAGACAGTCTGGGTCACAGGAAGGTTTCTTTAAAAGGGGTGTCATCATGGCCTCTTGCAAAGGGTCCAGGAACACCCCTTGGTCCAGTGAGCAGCAGACTATCTTGGCAAGGATCGGTCCGATGACATCCATACACCCCACCAGGAGGTGGGTTGGACCAGGATCCAAACAACAGCATTGTTATAACTCTAGCAACTAAGTCTGACAAACTCGGTGATGCTGGGCCCTGCGATTGAATCAACATTTTCGTCTGACCTGCTCCAAAAGGAATTTTACTTGGGCTATTCAGCAACCATTTTTAAGAACAAAGGAAACATACAGACAAAAGGATTTCACATCCTGCATATGCCCAGGGCGCAGTTTATCACCTTTCAGGAATTTTAACACATTCTGTGACCCTGGGTTTCAGCAGTTCATCGTTTCCACTGGATGAAATTTACTACCAGGTAACAGCATTTTCATTTTAAATCAACTTTAAATGTACTTGTCTCTAAAGGGCTGCTCTACAACAACTTTGAAAACAAAACAGACAGACAAAGGTTTTTCACATCCTGCATATGCCCAGGCCAAAGTTCATCACATTGAAGAATTTAACACTTTCTGTGACTCTGGTCCTCTTCAGTTCATCATTTCCACTGGATTTATCTTTTATTTCATTTGCTGCTTTCTTCTTGAGGATCCCTGTCGGCGTTCTGTTGCCATACAAGCCCTCCAAGCTCCCTCTAATTGTGCCTCTGCCAGCAGCCTGAGTGGCACCTCAAAACCGGAGACCACAAAGCCTGCAAGCAACCACAGTCCTCCAAGACCTTTTAGCGGCGGCCGGCACCTTCAAAGCCACCACCACACCACCCTCTCCAGCCAGCAACAATGACAGGTACGGTAACTTTTTGACCAGCTGGAAAGCAGTGCTTCTTACTTCTGCAACCTGATTGGTTGGTCTCCTGACTGTGTGCTCCTATTGGCCAGTTTCTTTTGAAATGCCGCGTGGCTCTACAGTACGAACTTCTCATTCAAAATTCTACTGCTTAATTCTGGAAAATCTTAATATTAGCAAATAAGATTGTTCATAACTGTTTTAAAGCATTAGGCATTAATGGCCATTTAGTTTTCAGTGTGTGTATATAAGCAGGGCCCTCAACACTCTCAAAATGTCATTACTACAGCTTTTGTTAAATAATTTATTCTGTTATTGACTGTTAAGCAGTATCCTGAAACTATTAAATTGGCATGACCCGCCATGCAGAGCACAGGAGGGCTGGCAGGATATTGGAATTAAATATTACGTCATTATCGTAGTTTTAATATTAACTTTGGAATCGAACAAATTACACAAATCATGCTGAAGTTTAACTTTTAGGTTAGGTCATTTACGTGATCAGGGTATTCAGATAGCAACATAGTTTCTTCTGTGAAACTGGCCACTTCAGATATGGTGCTGCATCCCAGTCTCCCCTAATGAACCCTCCTCTCACCTCTAAAACTTCACCACTTATACTCCTGTCTCTCTGTTATGTCTAAACTGGCTAACAACTTGTACATCTCTTGCTACTTATCCCTGCGCTAACAATGGTAGTGACTTCAGGTTTTCTAACATCCTGCTGTACTATTATCGAATTCTACCCCTGCTCCTCTATCCTCATCAAAAGGGCTGTATCTATCTGTCTATCCACTCCTATCTCTTGAACTATAGTAGCCCAAACGCCAGCTAGGCACTCTCTCTGCCAACCTACTTTCTCACCTTGCCTGGGCTCCTTATGCTTGCCAGAGATATTGAACCCAATCCGGGCCCTATGGTTTCCGCTTCACCCTGCAACGGCTGCAACAAAAAAGGGTCTGCTTATAGCCCACATGAATATCCGAGTCTCACGAGTCACCTGGCTGAGCTCAAGCCTGGGCTAAACTGATTAACCCTGACATTTTATGCCTATCAGAGACTTGGCTGAAGCCTTGGGTGCCTGATGCCACTTGTCTTGTGCCTGGTTATAGCATTCTAAGGAAAGAGCCGTATTAGGTCAAGGGTGCGATTAGGTACAAAATCATCTATCCTAGACATCCTACCCTGCAGTGATTCCTAACACCTTGTGAAACTCTGCACGCTACCCTGGCACTGGGTTCAAAACTGCTGCACATCATTTGTGTCTACAATCCACCTACAAGCGGGATGAGTGGTCTCCAGAATTTGCTACAATATGTCTCCCAGAATGTAAAATCAAATGAGGCTCTACTCCTTGGGACCTGAACCTTAACTGGCTGGGTCCACAGCACAGCATCCTTGAATCTCTAATACAGAAGCACATCTACACCAAACTATCACAGGCTTTACCAGAACTACTACTCAGCACTCAGGGTCCCTACTTGATTGGATCCTCACCACCAGACCTGATCATGTACTAGATGCCACAGTGCTTGCTGACTCAATCACTGATCATTCCCCACACTTTGTCGATGGCGATCCTGTCCACCTCCTCCTCCTCCACCACGTCTGATTAGGTTTTCAAACCTGCTGCCCTGGACAAACAAGCCTTCCTATTTGACCTCTCTTGTGTTGACTGGTTTAACATTTATACACGCAACCAATGTTGATACTCTCCTCAATTCATTTCTGACTGAATTTGGCAACATCCAAAAAGCACCTCCTACAGTCAAAAGGAGGGTAAGGGCCAGCATTGAGGTGGCTGAAAAAGACCTGCTTCAAAGTTAAAAGTTAGAGACAATCAATGGAAAAAGTACAAACAAACTGGACTGCAGTCAGATCTCATTCTGTATAAACAATACAGAAATGACTGTAAAAGATGCATCAGGCAGGCAAAAGTAAATATTGCCAAAACCTGCTGATTAATTCTTCCAATGACCTCGCAAGTTTTGGGGTCACATTACGTCCTTCTTGGGTTCTGCAAAGATGTCACTCCCTCAGATATGGTCCACATGGTGTACTGTAATGATTCTACTACCATTGCAAATGCTTTTAACCAACAATTTTCTGACTTATCTGCCTACACAGCTTCCTCCCATCACAATTCTCTGCTTCACAGTTTAACCCCACAGCATCTGAAGGACCCCAAACTTAACAACCCTTCTATTTCAGGGAAGTGTCTAGGCATCAGGTCCTAAAGCTGCTCAGGTCACTCTGAAAACACCAGTACTGGCTCAGATGGCCTAGAACCAAGACTACTAAAATGGCTTCACTACATCTCTGGCCCCCTGGCACATCTTCACCCTATCTCTCTCCAATGGCATTGTCCCTGAAGTCTGGAAGGCAGCCAGAGTCACTCCTGTATTTAAGAAGGCAGTAAAATGACATATCAAATTACGGCCTATTGCTATTTTGTCTGTTCTGAATAAAATCCTGGAAAAAGTAGTATCCATGCAAATCACTGAATACCTAGAAATTCAATTTACTAAGCTCAGCACAACATGGTTTTAGAAAGCATCACAGCACCATGACAGCACTTGCAAAATTCACTTCAGATATCGTTACCAATATGGATAGAGGAAAGTTAACAGGGGCAGTCTTCATTGACTTAACCAAAGCTTTCGATCTGGTTGACCATTCTCTGCTACTATCCGCCCTCAGTACCTTGGGCTTCTCTCCCCCAGTCACTACCTGGTTCAAAAGCTACCTCTCCAACAGAACACAAGCTGTTAAGTTTAATTCATCCATGTCAGACAGTGCTGTTATCAACATTGGGGTCCCTCAGGGGTCTATACTTGGCCCTCTTCTATTCTCATTATTAGTCAATAAACTTTCTGAGCTGGTCACCACAGGTCACTCACTTCTTTATGCGGATGACCTGGTAATTTATTATCACTCTGATAAGGTCCTGGATCTAAATGCTGCCCTCACTGCAGATTTCGTGGCTGTACAACACTGGTTGAACTCTCAACGCCTGGTTTTAAATACAAATAAAACAAAAGTTATGATGTTTGGCTCCAATCACAAGCTTAGATCCTGTCCTCTGACCATCTCTGTCTCTGATATTGATGGGGACCCTATAGAAACTGTCACTTCCTTTCGTTACCTTGGCATCCACCTGGATCAAACCTTGGACCTGAAAGCACATATACAGGAAACCTGCAAGTCAATTAACTGCAAATTGGGGGCTGCCTATAGAACCAAATACCTGCTCACCCCTGCTGCTAAATTGGTGATAGCCAGAGGCATTCTATTGCCAACCCTTACATATGGGTGTCCCATCCTGTCCTTGGCCACCAAATCTTCACTGCAACTATGGGATACTACCTACAATAATGTGTGCAGGTATGCAACCAAAGCACCTCGGCTGCAGCATCATTGTCTCTTGTATCAGGACCTTGGTTGGCTCTCTCCTTCCTCTACCAGGCAGTACTACTTGTACAATTTAGTTGATTCCATCCTAAGGACGTCCAAGCCTGCTATCCTGTCTGATCTCCTCAGGCCGGCCATTCCCACAAGGAATCTTAGATCGGCTGATCAGACCTTACTATCCATCCCCTTTGTCGGACTAAAAGGGCATGGGCTCCTTCCATCATGCTGCCCCCACCTATGGAACCTACTACCTCAGGATCTAAGAGATGTCTCCACTCATGTGACTTTTAAGAGCAAACTCAGGACTTTCCTCACTACTATGGACAAATGTGTTTGCTTTGACCCTACCTGATCCGCTGCATTTGTACTGTTTCCTCATTGCTAGCACTTTTGCCTGTCCAAATGGGTGTTCTATACTGTGCCTTGTAATTAATGTTTTATTTTGTGCCTTGTAATTAATGTTGCCTTAATCTGTTTCTTTATAAGCCTAATGTTAGCTGTTGACAATTGTAAGTCGCTATTCTACTCCATGACATTCTTATCTTCACTTCACAGCCTCTCCTCCTTAACCCCACTGCTGTCTCTTCCCCCTTCTTCTGTTATATCCTCTTCCCCTTTTGCCACTCCCCACCAAACTCACCCTGTTCCTACCTCATCCATGCCCCTCCTTAGTCCCCACCCTCCTGGCTGTGCTTAGTCACCTCTCTCCACCTACTACCGCCTACTCCCACCGTCTACCGACCCCCCCTTCCCTGCCCTGCCATCTCTTGGTTCCACTGGCTCGGCTTGACTTTGACACTTTTGCCGCTATTGCCGTAACTCCTCTGCCTCTATCCCCCTCTCACCGGCATCCTCACTCTCGCCCTGCCGTCTATCGGTTCCACCAGACCGGCTGTATTTTCCTACCTCCTACCGCTGTTGCCATCTACTGCCGCTCCCCCCACCACCCTCTCTTCGCCTGCCGTCTTTCGGCTCCATAGGCCCGGCCGCAGGTTGGTACCTCACCCCGCTGTTGCCGTATCTGACGGCACCTCCTTTCCACTTAATCTCTCCCTCCCATCCTTTTGCCAGTTTTCCCTTCCTTGTGTCTTTTCTACTGATGCCTATCCTCTCTTATTTTCTGCCTTCTACTATTCACATTTTTGAGTATGTTCCATGATCAAGTGCTAAAGTATATTTTTGTTTACTAATGTATGTTACATTGCCATATGTATTTCTCTCTGCATTTTTTGTACTTGTTTTCTTAATAATCTGGCTGTACTCTTTGTGTATTGTAATTGTACCTCCCGGGTCGTGCCTGAAAACAGTCACTTGCTGACTAGCGCACTTACCCGGTTAACAAAAACTAAATAAATAAATAAATAAAAACAGTAAGTCAGTCACAGCTCTTGAACAATCTTCACGATATCCATGATTGCTGGCTGGCCAAAATCTGTCCAGACAGACTAGATGTCTGCATCCTTGCATCGACCACCGGCATACTCATTTGAACAAGTCAAGCAGATCTCTGACCTGATGGAGGACACCTTATCTGCAAAGAATTGAGTGAACTCCTCACACTTAATTTGTGAAAAAAGCTCTCTGACCCTGAAGACAGGCTGGACTGCACAGCCTGTCCACGGTCAGGAAAAGCTGGGCTGGGCAATTCCTTGCTGCAGTAATCTCCCTGGACAGGAACTCTGCCTTCTTACAGGAGATTTCTGACTGATAGTCTGTATAATGGGCTATCAACCTAAGTCTGTCCTCCTCCAGGCCAGATGTCCACCAACAACATTCCAACCTTCGCACAGTTCTCCTCAACTCCCTCAAGGTCCCATCACACCAAGGGACTGAGGACAGAGAGGGAGAGGATGAATGCAGACAGGAGCTAAGGAATCCAGGGCCCTCAGCACCACACTGTTATAGTGCAGTACTAGGTCTCCTGGATCTGAGCATTCCATTGGCCTATTTGATAGGTCCAGCACCACCATTTCCCTGTACGGATCATGTTTATTGCACACCATTAGGAATATTTTAGTAAAATTCTCTGCCACTAGCTAAATATCAGATATCAAGTCAAATCTAACTGTAATAAATGTCTTTTAAAGTTTGATACATCAAAGTTTTAAAACATCTTCTTTTCACTAGTGAGTTGTTACAAGCCCTTTTTCCAGCTCAATTTATTGTGCATACAGTATTACAGGGTTGTGGTCACTTAGGTTTGGAGCATCCACATTTACATTTAAAACTTCTATGTTTGGTGGTAGAAATACTAGAACTGGCATGTTACCATTGAGGTGGTGAGAGCCCTTTCTTGTGGGCGACCCCAATTTTTGAGTCAGGCCTACAGTATGGTAGAAAAGCTCATTGCTAAGCAGTCTCCTCTAGGTCCACCCAGGCATTGCTGAAGTTCTCAATAACTATCAGTTCCTTTCTCCTTGAGTGTTCTGCTATGCATTGTGTTAATTTGTCAAAATGCTTTGTTTTTGTTTTTGAGGGTGACTATACCACAGTAAGACACACATTAAATGTGTGGATGAATACCATGACCAACTCCATTCCTCAATAGTACCTGTGTACGTTATATCTACTTGGTCCAGTTCTGTCTTTAAATATATTAGAGCCCTTCTCCCTCTCTTCTGTCTATCACATCTGTAGTGTGCGAAGGCATCCAATTGTATTTCGGAATCAGTAACATTTTAGTTAGCCAGGTTTCTGTCAAAGCCATAATATCATAGTTCCCATTGTTTGCATAGATTTTCAAATGATCTAATTTATTTAGCATGCGTCTTGTGTTCTCATGTGCTATTCTGAAGCTTTTATCCCTAGGTCTGGGGTTTGATTCTATGTCCCTGCAGACTGTCATCAGTAACAATTTGGAAATTGATTCTTGGTGTTTAGTAATTTTAGAGCTTTACCTTCCTTACTGTTTACTATTCCTATTCCTATCTCTACAAGCTGGCCTGGTGGCACTGAGGGTTGAGGCACTGGACACCACACATCATGCCACGCTGGTAACCCGGGTTCAGGAATGGACTCGGGTCATCAGTGGGTTGGCAGGGAAGGATCAGGATCAAGCATCAGTAGACTGCTCTCCTGATCTGGGAAGGGTGGGGAAACCCGCCGCACTGTAGTGGCCCCTGGGGATGCCCGGAGGCTCTACAAGCTGGTGGACATGGGGGGGGCATGGCGGATGTTGGCATGTTTTGCCTGGACGTCATTGCACATCCATGCTCCAGTGGGCTCAAAATTAGGTGAAAAATGGCTGGGCGCAGTCTTGCAGCTTGATAGCCGCACCCTGCCTCACTGGGAGGACTCACGTGTAATTGCACTGGGGGGGTCCTGGGCCAGTCCGGTTGGGCAGGGAATGTGGAGGCCCTCCAGCAGACTGATGATGGCTGTACCAGATCCCCCATCATGTGAGTGAGCCTGGTGCTCTCCCAGAGGGCAGGGCTGGCGGCTGGATGACCAGGCCAGTAGTCGCCACAGTAAGGAGAAAATAGAGTAGTGATAAAAAAAAAAAAATTCTATCTCTACAATTGTCGGGTGTTCTAAGTACCATTTGTTTTTAAACCTGTTTCTCCTGTGTTGCACATAAGCCCAGTTGATTGGGGCCATTAGGGTTGCTTGAAGTTCAAACAAATTGTTCATTGAGTTGCTCTTGTTTCCCTGGGTGTTTTCAGGTGTAAACTGATGTATAATTATGAAGCTCAGTGTCAAGGTAAATAATAGATACATAATTGCAGTTTCTGTCTGTCAGTGACTTTTACATTTATAATCAGATTTTATGTGCCCTAGGGTTGCTGTAATTGGCTGTTACTATCCTAAAGGTTCAACAATCAAGTGCAGAGTCAGTAAATCAGCTATAGGGGTGTACCTATGGTTGAGGAGTACTCTGCAGTGTGAGGGCTTATAGTCAGATATCGGGGGAAAGTACAGCTGGGGGTAGGGGGGCTGGAGCTGACTCAGATGACTGAGCTGAGCAGGTAGAGGACCTGCCAGTACTAGGTGAGGAGGAAGTCAGAAGTGATTTTGATGCAGAGCAGAGTGTAGTTCTCTCTAGAAAAAGGAATCTGATTGTTGCTATATCAGGGTTTCTCCTGAGTAGTACCTCAATGTTTCTCAGTGTGCTGGGCTGGGTACCCTGGAGGAGGGAGTCTAAAATGATATTGGTGGAGAGCAGACTGGAGTTCCCTCTATCAATGGGAATCTGGTAATTATTGTATCAGGGTTTATCCTTAGTGGTACTGTAACTCTACATTTTCTTATGTGCTGAGCTAGGTTCCCTGGCTGATTGCAATCAGGTGCAGCCCTTCTAGATTTAGCTGGTTAGTGACCGGCAAAGTATAAGAGTGGTTACAGGACCTTGGTGGGAGGGTGGAGAGCAGGTAGGTGTGAAAGTCCTTTACAGCGCCACACTAGTGGTGCCATCTGTTAAACAACAGCAATGCTGTGCAGAGCTAGATTATTCCTCCTGGACTTGTGTCGTGGTGTTCTGCATGTAGATGGGGAGGGCAGTGGACTCTCTCAACCCACCACCTCTCTGGTGTGCTATTCGGCTTACACTGAGCCTATATTGCTGGGGAGGCAAGAGATAAGATCAGTGGTTTGGGCTGGGTGAAATTTTATACCTGTTGCAGCAGCTTATGTGAGAAAACAAAAATTGATCAGTCAGTGTCTGCTGACTGCAAATACTGATCTATATGCAGGACGACAGGGGACTGAGCCAACAGATAAAGCAGAAAGCTTATACAAATGCAGTCCAAAATATAGAAACATAGAAGTTGACAGCCCATTTCTTTTTCTACCTTATGAATGTACCATTGGCCTTTGCTCTGTCAATGGCATATCTATTCATACTCATCTGTATTGCTCCCTTATGCCTATCCCATGCCTGTTTGAAGCCCTGCACTGTGCTCATATCCTCCACTTCCTGAGGTAGGCTGTTCCATGCATCCACCACCCTTTCTGTGAAAAAGAGCTTCCTCACATTACCCCTTAATCAGCCTCCCTCTAATCTGATGATGTGTCCTCTTGTCCTGCCATTTTTCTTATATTGAAACATGTTAGAGTCTTTCACCTTGTTAATGCCCTTAAGGTGTTTGAATGTTTCAATCATATCACCTCTCTCCCTCCTTTGTTCTAGGGTAAACATATTGAGCTCAGTTATTCTGTCCTCATATGTTTTCTGATGCAGTCCCTGCACCATTTTGGTTGCCCTTCTTTGGACTGCCTCAAACTGGTTAATGTCCCTATGAAGGTGTGGTCTCCAGTACTGCACACAGTACTCCAGATGGGGCCTAACCAGTGTCTTGTAAAGAGGGATTATTACCTCCCTCTTCCGACTTGTGATACCCCTACTAATACACCTCAACATCCCTCTAGCCTTACCTACTGCTTTAGTGGTCTGCTTGGACAATTTCAGATCATTGGTGATGATGACACCCAAGTCTTTTTCTTCCCTATGACTGCCAGCAACTATTCTCCCAACCTATAGGTGGCTTCAGGGTTTCTCTTCCCTATGTGCATGATCTTACCCTTCTTTGTGTTAAACCACAGTTGCCACTCTTCCAACAATTCTGCTAGTTTATCCAGATCTCTTCTCATTCTGCCTACCCCACCTGGATCATCTACTCTGTTGCAGATCTTGGAGTCATCTGCAAACAGACAAACATTACCCTCCAGTCCATCTGCAATGTCGCTGATGAAGATATTGAAGAGGACTGGCACCAGGATTGATCCCAGAGGTGCCCCACTTGTGACTTGCATCTCTTCTGACTGCATACCGTTTACCACCACTCTCTGTTTTCTGCCCGTCAACCAGTTTGCCACCCAGTTGACCAACATCTGACCCACCCGAGCCTACCTAGCTTATTAATCAATCTTCTATGTGGAACAGTATCGAAAGTTTTGCTGAAGTCAAGGTAGGCAACATCAACTGCTCCCCCTTGGTCCACCACTCTGGTTACCCAATCAAATAAATCTATGAGATTAGTTTGACAGGACCTTCCTTTTGTAAACCCATGCTGTCTTGGATCCTGTGCTCCTATGGATTCCAGGTGTTGCACTTTCCTTTCCTTAAGGAGTGTCTCCATAATCTTGCCCACTACTGAGGTACTGTAAGACGGACTGGTCTGTAGTTTCCTGCCTCCTCCCTGCTACCACTGTTGTGGAGCGGGATCACATGAGCCCTTCAACCTGGGACCTCTCCTGTGCTCAGAGACTCACTAAATAGTTCTGATAATGGCTCTGCTAGTTCCACCCTTAGTTCCTTTAGTACCCTGGGATGTATGCCATCAGGTCCCATTGCATTGTCCACCCTGAGCTTATCGAGCTCTTGAAGGACCCTTTCTTTTGTGAAGGGACTAGTGCACACCTCCTTCCCCCCAAGTCCATGGTGCTGAGCTGTGGGCCCTGCCCTACCTTCTCTTCAGTAAATACTGAGCAGAAGTATCTATTTAGGATAGATGCTTTTACATGGTCCTCCTCCTTACACGCCCCTTATCCCCTTTGATCTTAGCAATACCTCCTCTGGACTTTCTCCTTTCACTAATGTTTCTGTAGAAAGTCTTGTCACCTTCTTTTACTGTTAATGCTAGAGTTTCCTTGGTTTGGGCCTTTGCCTGCCTAACTGCCTTCCCTGCTTCCCTTAGGGAAGTTTGGTATGCCTCTCTATCTTCATCCTGCTGCGTTCCCTTATATTTCCAGAAGGCCAGCCTTTTGGCTCTGACCTTTTTTGCTACTGTGTTTGAGAACCAAACTGGTTTCCTTCTTCTTTTGCACAATAGATGGAAAAGCAGCTATAAATCTGTATAATTATAAGACTCTGTCACAAAATAGATGGAAAACAGCCATTAACAGTGCATATATATGGCTCTAGAAGGAATATTTCAGTTTGTTTCATTTAGTTACAACAGAAGCTGGCTCAGTATTTAAAAATGGCACTAAAAAAGCTGGCTAGGTATTTAAAAATGTTGCTGAAAAACAGTGGCTGTCCTCCAAACAACAGCAGTGCTGCGCAGAGCTAGAATATAATTGCTGGACTTGTGCTGCAGGGTTCTCTCTGTAGATGGGGAGGGCAGTGGACCCTCTTGACCCAGGACCTCTCTGGTGTGGTAATTGGTTCATACTGGGTCTATATTGCTCCTGGACTTGCGCTGCAGTATTCCGACTGTGAATGGGAGAGGGAAGAGGATTCTCTTGACCTTGGACATCTCTGGTGTGGTAATAAGCTCACAATGAGCCTATATTGCTTCTGGACTTATGCTACTGTGTTCTGGCTGTAGTTGGGAGAGTGCTGAAGACCCCCTCAACCTATGACCTCTCTGGTGTGGTAATCAACTTACAATGAGCTTATATTGCTCCAGGACTTGTGCTGTGGTTTTCTGACTGTAAATGGGGCAGGGCAGGGCAGCAGACCCTTTTGACCCAGGACTTTTCTTGTGTGGTAATCAACTCACACTGAGCCTAGTTTGCTCCTGGACTTGTGCTGCAGTGTCCTGGCTACAGATAGGTGAGGGCAGCCAACCTTCTTGACCCAGGATCTCTCTGGTGTGGTAATTGGCTTACACTGAGCCTGTATTGCTCCTGGACCTGTGCTGTAGTGTTCCAGCTATAGGTGGAGGAGGGCTGAGGACCCTCTCGACCCAGAACATCTCTGGTGTGGTAATCAGCTCACACTGAGCCTACCTTGATCCTGGACTTGTGCTGTGGTTTTCCAGCTATAGATGGGGGAGGGCAGTTGACCTTCTTGACCCAGGACCTCTCCAGTGTGGTAAACAGCTCACACTGAGCCTATATTGCTCCTGGACTTGTGTTGTGGTGTTCTGGCTGTAGATGGGGAGGGCAGCAGATCCTTTTGAACTAGGACCTCTCCGGTGTGGTAATCAGCTCACACTGAGCCTACATTGCTCATGGACCTATACTGTGGTGTTCTGACTGTAGATGGGGGAGGGCAGCAGACCATCTTGACTCAGGACCTCTCTTGTGTGGATAGTACATCAAAAGTACACTATTTGAGCATTCAGATATGGTAACAGATAACAGAGTGCACTGAGTATTCATATATCTTGGCAGATCAGATAGTGCTTTATTCAAGCAATAAGGTATCTTGGCAATCAGCCAGTGCTTTGTTCAAGCATTCAGATAACCTGGAAAATCACGTAGTGCTCTATTCAAGCATTCAGCTATACTGGAAGATCAAATAGTGCTGCAGTCAAGCATTTATCAGTGCTGGAAGATCAGATAGTGCTTTATTCTAGGAGTAGCAGTGCCTCAGTAGGTAGCATGCTTACCTCCAGGGCCAGAAGATCAGAAGGTCATGTGTTCTATCTTCACACTAGGTACAAGGGATAATACCCATATCTGACACGGTAGTGCAGTATGAGGGGGGTTCTGCACAATTTAGGTGCCATCCTTCAGATGATATGTTAAAGCAAGATCCTTTCTGCCCA
Source organism: Neoceratodus forsteri (assembly GCA_016271365.2). Taxonomy (NCBI): domain Eukaryota; kingdom Metazoa; phylum Chordata; order Ceratodontiformes; family Ceratodontidae; genus Neoceratodus; species Neoceratodus forsteri. Next base: position 760,092,309 of record CM057452.1, read on the forward strand.
TCTCTGGTCAGTGTGCAGATGGAATTTAAAGATCTCAAGGCACTTACTGAAGAAGAGTAGGATAATGTTTTTATTGAAATGAGAAAAAAGAAGCATCCACAAAACCAAACAGAAATCACATACAGAATCCAACTAAAATGCAGAACAAAAATCAACAATAAAGAATCATACAGGTAGAAAGACAAACCCCGAGCTTAAAGAAGGAAATAATCCCACCTCAAACTTTCATATACAATCTTATGCAAACATACTATAAATCTTATGTGTATGTGTACAGGGACCACTACCTTATGTTTTACCTTACAACATTATTGAGGCAGTTTTTCCACAATTTATTCATAGTATTACTTGAAGATAACATCAAATACTTCTGATAAACTGAGAATATAACGTCTTGTATTGTGTTAAATAAACTCCATATATGGCATATATTTCTTTTGCAAAGAGAAGAGACACTTGGCCTGGCAAATATGGAATTTGAGAAAAGCAAAAAGCATGATCTGTATCCCCTTCATCATAATTACTCCATTTTGTGGGAATGATTCATAGAACCATAGACTGGTAAGTGATGCTAGGAATTAAGGGTTCCCCCCACCTCTAGGCTAGAAAAAGCCAGAAAGCCACCACATATTTTTTTATTCTTTTTAGTTTAGACTTTGGTAACTGGGTAAGGCCCACTAGGCACAAGTGCCTGTTTTCAGGGGCAACCTGGGAGCACTGGGCAGTTAAGTGACTTGCTCAGAGTCACACAGTATGCAAGTGGAGGTTTTGGGACTCAAACTCAGGTCTGGTCTGCTGGATGTATCAAGCTTGTTCACACATCATTCTTCTAACCTCTTGGCTATATGGGCATGATAAAAAACAAATGAGGCAGCATTTCCAGAACTGAGTCACAATGAGGTCTAGAAGAGTATCTCTCATCCACTTTTTTGTGATTCAGGGAATTGCTGACCCTAAATCAGCCATGGCAGCTGAACCACAGTACATCTCACATATGGGTTGGCACTGTAAGATTGACTAATTTTGACAAACTTCAGCCTTTGAGCCCCGCAGGCATTCCATAAACCAGAGTGGCTCAATAAAGGTGCCAGAATGAATGTTGGTGTACAATTGCCTCCTACCCCAGGTTTCCACGATGTCAGGAAACAGCCCCAATTGTCTCAGTTTAGTCAGGGTCAAACCAACGTATCGTGGGATAACTGCTTCACCCAGGGTTTTCTTAAACCTTATACAACCTTTTCCTTAACCTAAGTAGAAGGGTTCTATACACTGTGCCAGAAGTAGGACCCAGTACTTTTGATCTCCAATATTTTCTGAACATTAACAGTTAAGAAAATGCTATAGCAAAATGCTACAGCGTTAACAATAGCAAAACCTTCACCATTTACACTTCTGTAAATAACTCTAATAATAGGACTGAACCTACTCCCCCAGAAAAAAAATACAGTAAAAAGTTTGGCTTCCAAAGATAATGATACTAGCTATATATAGCTTGAATACAGAAAAATGTGCAGTGCTAGCAATTTTTGCAAAAAGACTTTTCTTTTTTGAGAGTGTCCGGCCCTTCCAATTAGCAGTCCTTGCCAGAAGAACTTGGATACAAGTATTCCAGTTAACTGTGGCCATGAGCCCCCCCCCCCAAAGATCACCCCCAAATTTTCAACAGTCTCTCCAGATATCAAAATTCCTGCAAGGAACATAAGTGCAACCCTGTTTACCATCTATACCTATTCCATTTCCTTTAGCATAACTAATAGAGGAACCTGATGCAGATGCATATGTAACCCATAGGTGGCACTATCCCGAGGGCTACTACCCCTGCCTGTTTGACTACGGACAGGTTGAGGGGTCTAGGTCCTAAGGTGGGTGCCTCCACCCACAGGTCAGGGTTTGTAGTGGTTAGACTAGCTTGGTCACAGCTCTCTGGGACACTGAGACCCCCTTTTATTCCCTCTAGTGGCTCACACAGTACGCCGGAGTTACAGCCCCAATACCCCACATATACACACTGTTCACTCATATAGATGCCACTTACCCTCGAGACTGATTCTGCAGCATGTCTCTGAGGACCCTCTGTAAAATAAGGTTAAATAACATACACAGCAAAACACAATACTGTTTCCATAAGTATCAACACCACAGACAGTATATAATGTAACAACAACAAATCTGATTTATTTAGGGGGCAGTAACACGGAAGGGGGAAATCAGGTTAATTGGTGGCATTAAATCACAGTACTGTGCACACATAAAGGGGCTGAAAAGTCACACTCTGGGTACCTAGGTTGGGGGCGGGGTTAGCCAGGTCTGTTGTCCGGGGTTAGCCCGCAGATGCAGATGGATAGGGCCCTGTAGAAGAAAATATATGCCCAATACCCAATTGTAATCCAGAGCTGGATGGCTCAGTCCATGAAGCACTGAAAAAACAAGAATTAGATGACACACTTGTGTTTGAAAACAGGCTGCAGGGAAATACCCTGATTTGTACTCACAATACCCAAGCTGAGGACCGGATGGTGGATGTTCTTCTGTATTGCGAGAACAACAGGGCATGGAGACAAGGTCCTTGTGACTGGACCCCGCTGCAGTTGATAGCAACTGTATTTAGTCTGAGACAAGCTGGGGTTTGCTTCCAGCTTCAACACACAGCACACAGCACTGGGGAATGGAAATAGCGATTCCCCACAGGCACTAAGCACATTCATATGTAAAAGGAAAGTACTATACCAGGCAGGCTACTCCCTCGATCCCGATCATAATTACTGCAAAATACCCGTGAGCACACACAGCAGCTTCAGTTCCTGACAGACCAAGCGCAATTCAGCAATTTCTCCAGTCTTCTATAGGGTGAGCCTGGTTTTTACACTTCTAGTGCTTCTTTCTTTTCACAACTCGGATTCAGTCCAAACTGGCACTACAAAGGCTGCAGACCGAAACACAGGGCCTCACACGCGCTTCCTGCATGAAACTATATACCGCAGAAGCACAGAGCTCCTTCTCTCTTCACAGTCACAACTGATCTACTCTTTCCAGTCACAGAGCAGGGCATTTCCTTTAGCTCCACACCATTCTGTTGGCTGGTTCTGCTGTCTCTCACAATAAGACTCCCTTTGTTGGTGGAAAAAGGCACCAAGGTTAAAACTACATTTCCCAGAGTCACTGCCCATACAATCCCCTTGTGGCTGGCTCAAAATTGAAAGTCCAAGTTCTGATTCATCCACAGGCTCCATTTTAGGGTCTCCCTATCATCCTGATTGGTCCAAGTCAGCTATTCAGGATCAAAATGAAAGAGTTACACTGAAACAGGTCATGCTGAAATGAAGACAGGTTAGACAAACTACATTTTCTCAGTCACTCTAAATGATTTCTGACAAACAGTAATATCTTTCAACCAGGCTCCCTCTGCACATGTAGCAATGGCAGAAACAGAGCGAATTGACAGCAGCCCAGGTGGGATTCGGGCATTAGAACACACAGTCCCCCCATACAAACGAATTAAGTCTGCAAGCAGACAGCTCTTAAAGAGACGGTAAGTGGAGGCTCAAATAGCACTCACTTGGAACCACATTTAAACAGCTTAAATGCCGAACACCAGCAGGCAGGGGAAAACTTGAGCAAGCTCCTAGGAGGCTTTTTAGGAACCCTCATTTGTAAGGGGGTTACACATACGAGCCTAGTTGCCATTTAAATGCCTTCCATTGTTCCTCTGCATCCAGAAATAGGCAAATAGCATTCACAGAGAATGTGATTTTTATGACCTGAAGACCTGGTTTGGGTGTCAGACCCTGAATATCCACTTATCCCTCAATTCTCCTGATCAGTGGGAATTTACAAAACATGTACTATGGTGGTGGTGGTGGTGTTGAGGGGTACTTAAGGGAAGGCCCTGTCAAACTCTTCTATATAAAGAAAAAGTAGGAACCAACCATCCATTTACACTTGGTAATGTACTAAACTAGGTGATTGGTATAGGCCCTTTACCCAGGATATAAATTGGGCGTAATCCCATATGCAGTCAGAACTGAAAACAAAATCATGTGCGATTCTACCGAAAGTCCTCCATTGATCAATAGACATAATACTGTATCCATCCAGCAGTCCTATGACTTCCCATAAAATTAAAAGACTATCTCAGATATATCTGCCTTGGATTGAACAAGGCTGAATAGGGGCAATCAAGGGCTCTGAAAGTTGTGACAATCTCAGGGCTTGCATCTTAGATAAAATCTTTTAAGCAATATTTAAAAGATTAATAGGCCTCCAGTTATTCAGATCTAACACATTTCCTTTTGGAATAAAAAAATGAGTAAAGCCTGTGTCATGGAAGCAGAACAGGTATCTAAATCCAACATGTAGTTAAACACCAGGCATAAATGAACTAAAAAGGTCTAATAAAATACTGTTGACAAACTGTTGGTGCCGTATTGTTTTTCTGAAGTTTTATGGCTCCATCAACCTCCTCTTCAGTAACTGGGCTTATCAAAAATTGTTTGTTCCTACCATCCAGTTTAGTTACTGACAGCTCTGCTAACAATTGTGCCCCCTAGTCACTAGCCACATACTGGTTTGAAAAGAAGCCAGATGCATGGTCTGTTATGCTGCTAAGCAACTCTGATTTTGATCTACTTAATCTGCCCTATGAATTTTGTTGGGTAGAAATAAAACTATGAGAAACCCTGTCCTGAAAACGTTTGAAGGTGTCAAATGACTGCTTATTCTCCTGCATACCAAATTGCTGTTCCTTAGTCAGGGAAGATACCCGATTATATTGCCACTGCTTCATTTCTAATTTTATCTGGTGGACTTGGTCTGAGAAGTCCCTTAGTCCTTCTTGTGTTTTAGTAAATAATTTATATGTAACCAATCAGTCCCCTAGGGTTACTAGAATCCTATCAGTATTGTTGTTAGGAAAGTAGGAGGCAGCTGGTAGGGAGCTCATTAGGAGTTTCTTACATAATGACATCATTGTCGACTCAGCTAGCCTGAGGGAAGAATGATTAGATCATTCAGAACTCTTGCAGCAGCACAAGCTACACTGTATGGAAAGCTGCTCTGGGGAGCTTAGAATGCTCAGTCTGTTTTAGTTAAAGCTTGAGTGAGGAGGTGAGAGTGGCAGAAGGATTGCCAGTTGGGCTCTGAGGTGAGGGTCCAGGATTTCTCACCTTAGTGGACTGTCATTTTCAGCTTCCAGTGAAGTGGTGTAGACCAGTGCTACAGCAGGATTTCATGATTTCTACTCTCAGTGAAGCGGAAGGAACTGCTTGTTCTCAGTAGACTCAAGGGGCAATCCCCTGAAGGTTCTGTGTGTGTTTCAGCTGCCTTGGAAAGGACTTTGATAGACTGTTTGATCTGCTATCCAAGACAGTGCCTTTTTTTGTTGTTGTTCTATGCCCAGTGGATGGGACAACCATTTGTGAGTACTGTTCTAGGAGACTAGATCTCCACATAATTTAGGGGAATCATTAGTCTGGGGAGTGCGTGCCCATAGATAAGGCTGACACCTGTCAGTGCCCCTGGTTCACCCAAGTGAGTGAATTTTCTATTAAACTATTCACCCAAATGAGTGCAGTTTATTTTCTGGTCATCCCAGTGTGTGATGAAGTTAAAGTGTAGGACCTCAAGCATTTCAGTGGGAAATGGTGGTTTCAGTGGTGTAACCCCGAAGAATGGCAGAGACTGTCAGTTTGGGCCAAGGGTGGAAGGAACACCATCTAAGTGCTTATATGGCAGGGCTTCCTGGTTCATAAAGGGTACCACTTATACCTGAGCAAGGGCTAAGCTGCAGGTTAAGGTGTGTGGCTGAGTTTCACTAATGTGCACCTATGTTCAAAGAAGAGTTCTGAGTGTGTGACTTAAATTCACCAAATGGCACTCATGGGAGGAAAATGTTCATGTGCATAGTCAGGTGTCTACTATATGCACCATCTGGGAATTTGGAAAGAAGATAATTCTGTTGTGCATTTATGAACAGTACTGCATGCAAGGAGAGTTCATGAAATGTACCAGTCCAGCCCAGACTGACCCTTGGGGTCCACTTTTGCTTTAATTTTCCATCTGTTGAATAAAACCAAACTGAACAATCCCAGTCACTATTCTGGACATTCCGATAATTGCTTCTGGTTGTGTGGATTTTCTGGAGCCCACTCAGCAGGTTAGATCTAACATATGCCTAGCTATCTCCATCCAGGACCTGGGTTGTAATGTTTACACAAGGTTCATGTTGTTTTGTTTCTGTACCCCAACCACTCTCTTCCTCTAGAAAATGAGTCAGGTATACATCCTAACGCCAAGGGTGGTACCTACCTTTTGTAAAATGGTATGCCAGTATGTGGATACTAGTGTTTCCAGATTTTAGTGGGGGGCATGCTCACTAGTTAAAAAGTGGCCTGGGGGTTACAAAAAAATGGGGGCTTGTCTTGTGGTATTTAATTTGGGTGAGAGGCATGCTGAGGGTATGTCTAGGATCTTCCTGCCTGGTGGGGGTGCACCCAAACAGAAGATCTTTTTACCAGAAAGCAAAGTTGTACCAATAAATTGCCATCTGAACATCTTTTGCTGCCTGAGTTCTGTGTGAAAAGAAAGAGGAAGAATTTGCTGCGTGTGTGCTTACTTTGAAATCATGGACTGAGAAATAATTGCCCTTGCCTTGTAGTAAAAGCACTTAAAAACTGTTTAAAAGTTCAAAATTTTCAGAGAAATTATTTGTAGACTTAAAGGACAGTGTTTTCTAAGTGCTCACAAAGTGTCAAGTGTGTACAGTGAAAACTGGGGGAGTCGCTAGGGAAAATGGAACAAGTACTGAATGAAAATGCCTTAAAATGCTTGCCCCACTGAAATTTCAAGCCAAGAAAAAAAGTGGCAGTTTGCAGTTTAAATTGTGCCTTCTCAACAATCGCTATGCCGGATTGTGGCAGACAGAGTGAGAGAGAGCTCATTTGCATAGCATCGTGTGATTGGTCCCAGTGCACCTAAGCCTGCCCTTGCCTGAGTCTCAGCTTGTGGAACATTCATGGAAGAGCAGCCTGCAGTGTACAAGCAACGTGTAGTCTGTGCAGTAGGAAGGAGGAATCGCTTACAGCAGAACTGCTTCTGTAGCAGCAGTTTTTCGAACTTTTTCGCAAATAACCCAGGCTCAACCCATATTCTGACTGACTGGAGAGTGATCTAGGTGATTGTAGAGACAATCAGTGGAACCGCCAGTCAGTTTCACCCCAGAGGCCTTCCTCAAGTTGGTAGTAGGCCGTATTCCATCGATGGAATAAACCACCTACTGCCTGTAAGTACCCTGTGCAAAAGTAAATGACTGGGGTGTTAAGGTCGGAAAATTGCATAAGAACTTGAGCAAATGCAGCAAAAGTACTGAAAAAGAGAGTTTTGTGAATGGTTAAATCTTGGACTTTGTGTGTGAAAGTGCTATTTTCAAAGAAAGTGAACTTTAAGACAAATGATCCCTCTGATCCAAGTGCTTGTAAAGTAATGGATTGAGAAAAAGTAAAGTGAACTTGTGCTTGAGAATATTAGTTAAAATGCAAAAGATCCAGACAGAATTCTAGCAATTTTTGTGTTTGCTTGTGCGCATGCACAAGAAACATTATGTGACAGCTTAGGAGAGAAGAGGGGAGTGGAGGCATGGCAGTGTTACAGCCAAGGGAGACACTGCATTTGGGGGCTTGGCACTGGTGGACCAATGGAGGCACAGTGTGCCAATGACACTGGTCTCCAAAAAGTGCACCAAGTTCTAACATTTTCACCGCAGCAATCAGGGGCCGCCTCGTCATTGCAGCAATAGTCATTGTGCTGCAATGAGGTAGCGACCTGTCATTGCAGGACAGAACGTTAGCTAGCCTAATACTGTTTGTGAACATGAGGGGCGGCTTGCTGCCACCTTCATAAACAGTATTAGGCAGCCTCCCATGCTGAGAGGGTGCCCAATTCCCCTCGGCAGCATGTGCCCCCCCAAATGGTCTTTTTGTTGGCTGACAGGGGCCCCAATCCCCACCAGTTTCAGTGCCGCAATGTTTTATTTAGCCTACGGTGGAGCCCACTCCCCGTCAGCAAGATGTAACCCCCCAGACGCTGCCGTTGTCTGCCAATGGGGGAGCCCACTCCCTGTCGGCATGATGTAAACCCCCCCGGTTTTGTTGCCTGCTGACGGGTGCCCAATCCCCGTCGGCATGATGGTTCTACCCCTCCCCTTTTTCTGGTGTGCTGATGGGGTTGCCCAATCCCTATCGGCTACAGCTGCCCCCACCCAAAAAGAGTCCCTTGGCATGTTTGGAGCCCACCCCAGCATGCCAAATGCCCCTGTAAAATTGAAAACCGTCCCGTGTTTTCTTTTTTTTTTTCCCTGTAAAGGAAAAATGGTCCCTCACGGTCTGACTGACGCCTTCCCACAACCTTCACCCACCCACTGTGCACCCTGCCTCTCCACACACCCCTCACCCCATATTTACCTCCGAGTCTGGCGCGATGATCTTCGTGGACGGGAACACGTCTGCACTCTTCAAAGCTGACCGCAAACTGAGGAAATGCCGGTAAGCTGTATAATGTAATAAATAGTTTTTTTTTCAATTTTGCTGCATATCTCAGGCATTTTTGGGAATTTTGGCACCAAATTTTCAACATGGGGTATTTGGGACCCCTCCTGATGAATTCTGTCACTGTTATGGAGTTAATCGGGCCCGAAGGGTGATTTCTCGGTCACTGCGTGAAATCACCTTTCGGGACTGATCAATGGAATGACAGTGCCAGTGTTCATAAGGTGGGCTCTCAAAAAGCCTATCCCAAATGTTGCAAATCTGGTGAAACTAATCCTAAAAATAACTGTTTTATGAGAATGCGTTGCGCAGTTCCTATGCACGCTCATAAGTTTGCAAATTTATAACATTTGCTCTCAAAATTTTCAACATTGCCATTTTATCACACCTACTTATGAGTAGTACAGCTGTCATTTTTCACATCTCACCCAAAATGTGTTTCCGCGCATGTAGCGCACAATGGCACAGTCGGTATGCGAAATCAATGTTTGGGACAGATTAAGAAAATCTCAGTAACACTGTTCATGAGCAGAGGTCTTACAATGTCTGTGTTGAAAATTTGGTAAAACAATTCCTAAAAATGACTGTTTTACAAGCATGCGTTGCGCAGTTCCTACGCACACTCATAAGTTCACAAATTTGTAACATTTGCACTCCAGATTTTCAACATTGCCATTTTATCACACCTACTTATGAGCAGCACAGCTGTCATTTTTCACATCTCATCCAAAATGTGTTTCTGTGCATGTAGTGCACAATGGCACAGTCGGGGTGAGAAATCAATGTTTGGGACAGATTAAGAAAATCACAGTGGCACTGTTCATGAGCAGAGGTCTTAAAATGGCTATGTTGAAAATCTGGTAAAAAAATTCCTAAAAATGACTGTTTTATGAGCGTGCGTTGCGCAGTTCCTATGCACGCTCGTAAGTGCATGAATTTTTAATATTTGCAGTCCAGAATTTCAACAATGCTATTTTACCACACCTACTTATGAGCAGTACAGCTTTAATTTTGCACGTCTCGCCCAAAATGTGTTTCTGCGCATGTAGTGCACAGTGGTGCAGTTGGTGTGTGAAATCAATGTTTGGGACAGATTAAGAAAATCACAGTGACACTGTTCTTTAGCAGAGGTCCTAAAATGTCTATGTTGAAAATTTGGTGAGAAAAGTTCATAAAATGACTGTGGTACGAGCGTGCATTGCCCAGTTTCTACGCATGCGCATACCATCGCACATTTGCAATATTTTTACTCCAGATTGCCAACACTGCCATTTGCCCGTACCTCCTTATGAACAGTACAGCTGTCATTTTTCACATCCCAGCCCAAATGTGTTTCTGCACTTCCAATGCTGACAAGTGTGGTCATCGTGGGAAATCCATGTTTGGGACACATTAGGAAAATCACATTGACACTGTTCATTAGCAGAGGTCCTAAAATGGCTATGTTAAAAATTTAGAGACAAAAGTCTATAAACTAACTGTTATAAGCGTGCATTGTGCAGTTTCAACGCACACTGATAACTTCGCACATTTGCAATATTTTCACGCCATATTTTCAACATTGCCATTTTTCTGCATCTCCTTATGAACAGTACAGCTGTCATTTTGCACATCCTGGCCCAAATGTGTTTTTGCACTTCCGGCACAGAATAGCACGGTCGCTGTGGGGCATCACTGTTTAGGGCACTTTACAAAAATTACAGTGACACTGTTCATTAGCAGAGGTCCTAAAATGCCTATGTTGAACATTTGGTGATGAAAGTCTATAAAATGACTGTGTTACAAGTGTGCATTGTGCAGTTTCCATGCACGCTTATAACTTTGCACATTTGTAATATTTTCACTCCAGATTTTCCCATTTTCCTACACCTCCTTATGAACAGTTCAGCTGTCATTTTTCATATCCAGGTTGAAATGTGTTTTTTCAGGTCCGGCGTAGAATACCATGGTTGCCATGGGAAATCAGTGTTCAGGACACAGTAACAAAATCACAGTGACACTGTTCATGACTACAGGTCCTTAAATGCCTATGTTGAAAATCTGGTGATGAAACTACACATTTTCAACATTGCAATCTCTTCATACCTCCCTATGGATGGTATGGCTGTCATTCTTCACATCCTGCCCGATCTGTGTTTTTGTACATGTGGTGCAGAATGGTACTGTCACTGCTGGAAATCAGTTTTCAGGACACATTGACAAAATCACACTGCCACCATTCATGACAAGAGGTCCCAAATGCTTTCATGAGGTGGGGTCACAAAAAAGCCATGTTCAAAATTTGCATTGTGAATACCAACAAATGCCTGAGGCATTACGGTTTCTAACCATAACGTCCTACCCTGTACAGACAGACAGGCATCGGGGTGTGCCTTTGGATTGCCAACTGTACTGCTCATGCCATCTCACCCCCACTCCCCAGCCACTGACAGGAATCGAGGTGTACCTTGGACTCTTCATCCCAAGACTTCACCCCATTCTCCTATGCTGCACCCATTTCAACATATGTCCTTATGGAATGGGGTGACTGTAAAGCCAAACACCCTAAGGCACAGCTCCACACGTGTCAGTGTCTGCAGAATAGGGTGAGGTGGCATGGTTTGTTCATCATGGGTGACGACCCAAAACCTTACCCCAAATCCTGTCCATCTCTACAGGATGGAGGTGGGGTTCATGTGAAGTTCAGTGCTTCACTGCCATTCCTATTCTGCATCTGTCTAACTCCTGCATTTCTAATGCTAATACCAACAAGCAACCATTCGGCATTGACAAATGCTTGTTAACTAAGCGTGACGCAAAGTTACAGGCAGCATGTTGGGGTGTAGCCAGCAATATAAGCAAAGCAGCTCCATTTTAGAACAGTGTTTTCAAAACCAAAGCAAAGTTTCAGATGGCTTCTTGCTAAGTTGTGGAATAGAATTGCAGCAGCCAGGCAACCTGTTAGTGAACTCTTTCCAGTGTATTAAAACCAAATCTCAGAGTGTTTGCAAAAATAGTATTTGGGAACTTGTGTGTTTTAATTAGAGAACATGGCGCAGCAACTCCCTCACTACCCACTCCATGCCAGGATGTTGGTAGCCCAACAACAACAAGAACTATCCCATTCAGAGCAATTGTATGACTATTCATCAGCACCCACTGAGTTGGCTTTGCCAAACCATCCGGTTAATGTGTACATAGTATGCCTAAAGCCAGGAAGAGATGTTCTGCCAATTCCACATTGTACAGACTGTAGAAGATGATTTGGAATAAGCATGTCAGGTGGCACAAGGGTAGCTAAAGCAATATGCATCCGTTTAGCTCCAACTTGGACAAAGACAGGGAACTCTGCAGAATTGGAACAACAGCGACAGGCTGGGTGCAGTGAAAGAGACCCCATAGAGTTTGTAAAGGAGTTTCTGGACATTGTCTGCACCAATGCATTGCATGGCCCAGGGGACATGAAGTGTTGCACGCTGCAGAAGGTGGATATGGACACTGCCAGTGCAGGTTTATTAATAATAATAATAATAGTAATAATAAACTTTATTTGTAAAACTCCTTTTAGGCACCAAGGTCCTGAACAATAAATAAACAAATAAAAGTAATAAAATACATAATAATAAACCTACAGAACAGAATGAATAACAAGGCTACAGTATAGCTAAAATAATCAGTCTGGGTAGGCAATCAGCCATAGACGTGTCTTCAAGGCCTTCTTAAAGCTCTCCATGGTTGTGCACTCACGTATCTGATGGGGTATAGAATTCCACAGGACTGGGGCAGAATGTCCAAATCCAGGCCTCGTGGGAGAGTCCGAGATGGAGGAAGCATGTCACTGGGAGGGTAGAGCTTCCAAGGACAGTGGAGAGTGGACAATTTGGGGGTTGACACAATCACCAGCTCCTGGTCAGAATATGTAAAAGAGGAAGAAGCAGCAATGGCTTCAGTGGGACCCTGTGAGTCACCATTGGCCTTGGCTTCTATGGAGTCTCCCTATGTCCATGTGGAGGAAGGCTCAAGAAATGTGCCCTTGAGTGCAGAGGTGGACTCAGTCAGTACTGGACACCTTCAAGCCATGCTTCTGGACTGAAGTTTTAAAACCAGCAAAGAGGAGACAATTGTGCGTAGACAAGCTGAGGCCAAGTATGGACAATAGTACCCTTTCTAGCCTCGGAAGATATGGGAAGAAACTGAGAAAGACAGGCATGCCTGGTTGTGGGAGGAAGCTTGTGCCAACCTGCACCCTAAAGTAAACAAGTGGGTCCAAATTAAAGTGTGTAATGAGAGACTGCAATTCTGGAAGCGTGGCAGGACTTTGTTAATCAACTTTGTGAGAGTAGTGGACAAAGCTAGCCAAGAGACATTCTATAAGTTCACATGGTTTGTCCAGATGGGGTGACAGTTTATGCCCCAGATCCAGAATGGTACTATCTCAGAAATTGGTGCCATTCTTGAAATTGTGTGCCCGCTTGCCAAAAGTGAATGCAGCCTTTGCCAGTTCAGCCATCTGCTACTGAAGAGGCAGCAACCCAGGATGGAGGTGCCATGCTTCTGGTGATCCAGGTTCATCAGCCCAGCAGTTCAGAGAATATTTCCAGTCCAGATCCAGTAGGAGGTCATGGAAGCAGCTGATACAAAGATTTTGTCTACCCAGCAGCCGAAGATCATCAGGCCACAGGTCCCGAGAGGTGATGTTGACATTCTTGTGTCAACCAGAACTGGTAAGAGATCTTTTTCATTTTTAATTTGACTGTTTCCTGGTAGTTTGAAGATTCCTTGGAAATATAGTCTCTGATGGACTTTCCATCTAGACTGTAGTGCTTCCAGGCCTTGTGCCTGTTCCAGAACTGTGCTTCAGCAGGCTCTGGCCTAGGAGAGACCTTTGTTGTAGTGCCCTGGCACTCTGGACTGTTCCCTAGTTTCAGACATTGCAGACCTCCCCCAAATGTTTTTGCAAATGTTTTTATGTTTTCTATTTTTGTACTTTTGTAGAAAAAATCCTTTTAAAAGTGCTTTTTGGGCTTGTGCAGTATCCAGTGAGATGGTTTTGGTCACTATTTTTGGCTTTACAGGTTGTAGTTGTGTGCCGAAATGTGTTTTGCAGCATTTTCATTTGCAGGTGTTCCTGGAAGAATAGAAGAAGATCTGATGAGGATTTTTGGGACTCATTGGAGTCCTCCTTTGTGCAGAGTTGTTAGGCTTGTGTAACTGTGTAGAACAATGTCTAATCTTTTTTCATTTTACAGGTGTTGGTGTAAACTTTTTGGGGGATTTGGGCACCTGGTAGGTAGCATAGGTCAGACAGATTTCCCTTAGAGGTTTAGGAGGAAGGCTGGTTAGTGGTCCTGATTTATGATAGGGGTCACCAATACTGTCTGATAGGACATGTTTCAGGCATTTACTTGGAGCCACTGAGAATCCATAGATATTACAGTAGTAGGATAGGAACTGAAGTTTCTTCAGTGGCCCTCTATCATTTGGTGTTATCTGCCTGTGCCTGGCATATGGTAGGGGGGGACTTGATCAATCCTCCCTATCGGGAGCCTCCGAGGTAAGATGACCTGGTACCAGGTGGAGGTATGACTGCAGACAGTCATTTGCCTGGCAGGGGTGAGTGTAACCACCCAGTCCCCTGGGGTTACTAGAATGGACTCAAGGGGCAATCCCTTGAAGGTTCTGTGTATGTTTCAGCTGCCTTGGAAAGGACTTTGAGAGACTGTTTGATCTGCTACCCAGTAAAGTGACTTTTTCTTTTGTTTGTCAATGGCCAGTGGATGGAACAACCATTTGTGAGTACTGTTCTAGGAGACCAGATCTCCACATAATTTAGGGGAATTGTTAGTATGGGGTGTGCGTGCCCTTAGATAAGGTTGGATCACACCAGTCAGTGCTCCTGGTTCACCCAAGTGAGTGAATTTTCTGTTAAACTGTTCACCCAAATGAGTGCAGTTTGTTTTCTGGTCACCCCAGTGTGTGATGAAGTTAAAGTGTGGGACCTTTAGCATTTTAGTGGGAAATGGTGGTTTCAGTGGTGTAACCTTGAAGAATGGCAGAGACTTTTGGTTGGGTCCAAGGGTGGGAGGAATGTCATTTAAGTGCTTACAAGGCAGGGCTTCCTGGTTTGTAAAGGGCACCAGTTATACTTGAGCAAGGGCCAAGCTGCAGGTTAAGGTGTGTGGCTGAGTTTCACTAATGTGCACCCATGTTCAAAAAAGAGTTCTGAGTGTGTGACTTAGATTCACTAAATGACACTCATGGGAGGAAAATATTTATGTGCGTGGTCAGGCATCCACTATATGCACCATTTGAGATTTTGGGAAGAAGATTGTTATGTTGTGTGTGTTCATGAACTGTGCTGCATGCAAGTAGAGTTCATGAAATGTACCAGTCCAGCCCAGACTGACCCTTGGAGGTCCACTTCTGCTTTAATTTTCCATCTGTTGAATAAAGCCATACTGCACAATCCCAGTTACTGTTCTGGACATTCCGATTATTTTATTTATTTAGTTTTTGTTTACTGGGTAGGTGTCATAGTAACAAAACTATTTTCAGACACGACTCAGGAGGTTACAAACAGTTAAATGGGCAATTCATACAGATAATTTACAGAAATACAACAAACAAGAGAGTTAGTCAAGCAATGTTACAGGCATAATAGTAATGATATGAGCTGAAAACAGAAGAAAATACAAATAGTTTGAAAAATAAAATAATTAGGCATGACTGTCATATTTCACACTCCAGAGTAAGTGCTCAACATAACAGTTGTTAAATCCGATGAGAAGGGTTGCATAGAGTGCTAAGCAGAGGAGTGTTAGCAGTCTATGGAGGGTTAAAACAGGTGAATTGGGCATATTTGACAAGAAGGGTATGGTGCATTTTTTTGAAAACAGCATGACTAGGTGCTGAACGAACATCAAGTGGTAAGAAGTTCCAATATATTGGGGTCATGCTTGAGAAAGCTGTTGTTCCTTTCCAGGTTCTAAACCTAGGGGTGCATAGTAGAGAGAGTTCAGTTGAGTGGAGGCCATAGGAGGAGGACTGTGGCACTAGCACGGCAGCAGGAGAAATAGGCAGGTTGGATCTTATGATATTGTTCACAGAATCTCAAGGGTAAGAAGTCGATGGACAGATGGAGAGGGCCAGTTAAGGTCTGTGTATAGCAAGTAATGGTGTATCAGAGGTGGTGAAGCTGACGCAGCAACAGATGCTATTGTATGTAGTGTCCCATTTGTTAAGGGTGCTCTCAGAAGCATTTATGTAGGTGACAGCACCATATGTAAGAGATGGGAGTAGGATGCCCTTAGCTGTAGCCAGCTTTGCTGAAGCAGTAAATATCCAACTTGTTCTGTAGGCAATTCCAAGCTTAGTTTAACTGACTTACAAGGAGCCATGATGTGCTGTTCAAAGCTAAGAGTTTCATCAAACAGGACACCTAGATACCTGAGTGAAGTTACTGTCATTAGAGATGAGCCATTAGTACAGGAGATATTAAATAAGCTGCTGTTTGTGTTAAGTTTGGCAGGGTACCCAAAGATCATGCCCTGCATTTTGCTTATGTTGAGGACAAACCTATGTTTGTGGATCCAGTCTTGTATAGTAAGAAATGCAGAGATAAGACGACTATTTATTTCCAGTATGTCTGCAGAGGAGGTGTATAGCACAAGATCATCTGTGTATAGGATGGTTGAGCACAGGGGTATGTTCAGATATATGTGATTTATAAAAATAGAGAAAAGAAGAGGCCCCAAAATAGACCCTTGTGGAACACACAACATTAATAGGTTCAGAATCGGAAACTGCAGAGTTGAATTTTACTTTTTGACTTCTATCAGTTAAGTAGCTATGAAACTATTCAATGGATTGCGCAGAGAAACCGAGGGAACTGAGGCCAGCAAGCAAGAGAGGGTGATCAATGACATCGAACGCCTTTGAGAGGTCAATGAACACAGTTCCTGTCATGAGGCCTAGGTCGATAGCAGTTAAGACATCATAGGTGAGTTGCAGCAATGCAGTGGAGGTCCTTTTCAGAAGCCATGCTGTGTAGGTGAAAAAAGACTGTATTTAGAGAGGAACTCAGTGATCTGGCTAGCCACTAGTTTCTCTAAGATTTTGTTTAGCACTGATAAAATGGCTATGGGCCTGTAATTGAAATGTCCTTTTTATTATGTTTGCTTGCATGCATGCTCAAGAAACATCTTGGGAGAATACCACTTTCTGGAGGCGTATGCCTGTCCCTGCCAGTGAAGTGCTCAATGTATGGGATGCGTCCCATATGCACCAATGGGGTAGTGAGATGTGTATGGCAGCAGTGGCCTTGGCTTCAAAGAAAAATTCCGCTTCAATCACTGTGTTAAACGTGTCTTCAGGGAACATGCACGCTACGCCTGCCTGTCCATCTCACCTGCTAGCTCTGCACCGCCATTAGCAACAGACTACTGAGCAGCATTTGCAAGATGAAGAAAGAGAAAACTCTATTTGTGTGCAGACAGCCACTGCAGTACACATCATTCTCGTAATCAATCTATGCAACATGTCTGGTTTACATGCATGCTGTGCTAGTTCTTACATTTCTTGTTAAGAGTTGACAAAACTCTTCAGAGGCAAAGGTTATCATCGTGTTTTCTGTTATTGCCCAAGTCCTGTCTCAAACTACCTCAAACTTAAATCACTGACTGCCAACTTTTTATTTAGACCCTCCTTGTATTTTTAAATAGTAAAGGAGATTACCTAGCCTCGTCCTTGGATTATTCAGCAAAATTTCTTTAAGATGCCCAGGTGCAATGCTCATAGCATAATGGGTTAAACAGTGCTGGCATCAGTTCTTTGCCCCAGGCTACACATTACAATGTCAGAGGCAGCGGCTGCATCCGGGATGAGGAGAAGGAACACATTTCATACCTAAATGGTTCTCTTCTCTCCTCTACCTTTTGGCCTGTCAAGGTTGCTGTTGAATGAAGATAGTTTCCTTCACGTTAAAATATCGGGCGGGAGGGGAAGAGGAGAATATGATTTGAGTGCGGCCATGGAGACTGGAGGCCGAACACCCGACACTAAGCAGCTGCAGATGTAACCAACAAAACTGAAGGGCACTCGATGTCCACCGGCTACTTGTCTTTTATTTTACAAAAAAAGTCACTTTGTTTTTTTTTTTATTCAATCACTGGAGCCCAATTCTGAACAACAGATGCCATGGATAGAAAAGGAGCTTCAGCAGCATCGTCATCATCCGCAGCCTCTGCTGCTGCTGCTGCCATGAGGAGGAAGGTGTCCTCCAGCTTGAGCCAGACATCAGGTGTCAGGTCTGACACCATGGATGAAGGGGAAGAAAATGAAGTAGACCCCAAGCTCAGGGGCAGCAGCATCAGGATGATGAGCAGGCCAGGAGGGGGAGCAATGAAGAACTCCAACAACAATGAGATGCAAGGAGGTGGCAGCTCTCAGCAGCAGCAGAGAGAAGGCAGCATCAGCAGCAGCCAGTGGAGGCAGCACCCACAGCAGCAGGCGTGAAGTGCAACACCAACGGGGACTGCATGAGAGACCAGGGCAGCCAGGAGAAGGGCATCGGTGCTGGTGGAGATGGGAAGAAATCCACCAGCATGGATGGCTACCAGACCAATGAGAGGAGGGATCCTCAGGTGTCTTTCTCCTACACACCCAGCCGAAAGGCGTCCCAGCTGATTCAGAACCAGCAGCCACAGAACTTGGTGTGTTTCCTCAAATCAAAGGAGGGCACTACCCAGAGTCTGGTGGATGATGGGGAGCACAGGGGCAGCCAGAGCAACTTCATGCAGAGGCAGTTTGGTGCCATGCTCCAGCCCGGGGTCAATAAGCTCTCCTTGCGGATGTTTGGCAGCCAGAAGGCAGTGGAGAAGGAGCAGGAGATGGTTAAATCTGCAGGTTCTTGGATCATCCACCCTTACAGTGACTTCAGATAAGAGTGTAACATTTCAGATTTTTTTAAACAAAAAGTCACCCCCTGAGGGTTTAGACTAGGTGTTTGGTGCTTTCGTGGGTACCGAACTCATGTCTGATGATGCCTTTCAGTAACCCTGGTGTCCCATCCTTGCAGCCCAAGCACACCCTCAACTTGTTATTGCATGCACATAATCTCTGACAAGGCCAACCCAATGACAAAATGAGTCCCGAACAGCCAGGTGGGACCCAGCGGTCAATGTTTGCAGAAATGCAGAATTTTAGGGTGAGAGGGCCACTGCCATGTTAGGCAATGCCGGGGACATGCAGCTGTGAGCAGTGAGCTTCACTTGAGTTTAGAAACTCCGGGTAACTGCAAAGCACTGTGCGATAAATGTATTCCTTTCCAATGATTCCACGCTCTTGCACTTAAGAGTGTTTTCTTTCCTGCAAACAAAAACACTAGAACAGAGAGAGTGTGAGAGGGGAGCACCAAGCTTGGAGGAGACTGGAAACAGGTGCCAATTTAGCATATCATCTCAGCGCAATGGAACAGGAAAGTGAAAGTTTATGTGGGGTAAGGGTAGGGTGGATGGTGGGCTGCAGGCTAGGCATTTTGCTCATATGTGGCATTTCCATAAGCACAAGGGAAAACAGATTAGCTGGGCTGGCTATGGGGAGGATGCTTTGCCATGTGTGTCCTTGCCCTGTTGACTGCTGAAGTCCATTAATGACAGGTGAGCCAAAAAACAGGTGGTTAATAAAGAACCAGCTCTGATGTGAGACTGCATCAAGTAGTGAAGGGGAAAATAATCCAAGACCAATGAGAAAGGGAGAAGGTATTCCAGTTATCCTGGCATTTAGAGTGACTTTTTCCCCATAAGCGTTTGTATATACCGGATGCTCTTTTGCTTCAGAACACGTTGGGGTTGGTGCAGTCATTGGAACTGGTGTCTGTCTCTCTTGAGGCTCTTGGCACAGGTACAGACAGCATGATAGTGTGCTGTCAGAACACTGGCTGCTTGAATACCAACCATCAGACCCACCTGTGAACCTTACTTAGTGTGTACCTCAGCTGAGCTGTTCTGGGTAGACATATTGTAACAAAAAAAAAGGCCACACAACCAGGTGTACAAAATCTGGCAGACAGATGGAAAACATGCATGCACAGAGAGAAACTCATAGTCAGATTCAAGCAGAACCCAACACAGACATACATACAGATAATGCACATAAAGGCATAAGTGTGTGTGTGTGTGTGTGGGAGGGGGATGTCCAAAGGATGTACCTGCTGGAGAGCAGTGTGGGAAAAGCAGTATGAGAAAAATGCCCCTTCTCCCAGTTTTTATGTGGGAGTGGTGTCCCCATCAGCAGTTGAAGAGCCTCACTAAGAGTATCACAATGTTGCTTTAGTATTTTTCACAAACAAGAACTTTAAAAAACAAGATTGTATCAATGAGCAGGTGTGACATCATCAAACTAGTGTAAGCACCCTCCAAAGGGCTGTTACACTAGTATCAGCTGGACTTGAATAAAATAGTCCTCACTACAGAACTGTGTATGTATACAGGATTTAAGTGACTGGCCCAGTGGTGCAGGCGGCCGAAGTGTTTGACACTTTACCTCGTCCACGCCGGCAGCCCAAGTTAAGGAATGAGGTTGGGCTGCATGGGGTCGGCTGTGGAGGGGATGGATCAAGTGTCCCAGTGAAAGTTGTCCTCCAGGGAGAGAGAGAGGGCAGCCAGCTTTGCCGCTCTACTGCCACCTGAGTGACCATGGGTGGCAGTGCAGCCAGAGCAGCTCATGGGAAGGGGGACGTTGGTGGGCACCAAACATCATGCACTTGTGTGGGGTCGTGCTTGGCGTGCCCTTGATGCTGATGTGCCAGGGCACTTGGGAACACAAAAGTGGAAAACTCTCCCTGCCAGCTGGATAAAGCTGCCTAGTTCACAGGCCCAGCACCTGGATGCTGAGGCACAGTCCCTCCCCAGATGGATCCTGTTCAGAACGGAAGGTAAGGGTGGCCTCCGTTGCCCCACTAGAGGGAGAAAGCTCTGGGGGAACAAGGGAGGGAGCCACTAAAGTCCTGGGGGATGCCAGGGTGACAGGGCTGGGACCAGGGACAGGCAGAAGGGGGCCACCAGAGAGTGCAGGGGGAAAAATAAAAAAAAATAAAGGATTTAAGGAGACCCCCGTCCCCACCCATACAAGCCACCCACAGAGCATCTGAATTTTTCACATCTCAGTTGTGTGTCCCCAAAGTTGCCCTCTTTCTGTGATTGTAGACCAGTTCTGGCTGTCTCTTTTTTGACATCAGGGTCAGAGGATTAGCTCCCACAGATGTGACCCTCACCTGGTGTTTCTTTGACCTCACAGGTACACTGTTTCAGAGGTGCAAACTGCACTGCAACATCTGGTGCCAGTTTTAGTACAGAAACTCTAGGCTTGCAATAAGGTGAACAGTCCTGGCCAGAACTGAAGTACTTGTTAGGATTTTCACAAGGAAACTTTTGGGAGACATTTTGTGACATGGAATTCATGAAATTAATCAGTAAACTGTTAAAAATGTAACATACTCATTCCCGTCTCTCCTCTGTTATACAATGAAATGACGATTACTCCTGACATTAGTTATTAGCTCCTAAATGTGAAGAAACCAAAGAGAGCCATGGATAGACCTGGCATTAGGCACTGGCAGCAGAGTTAGTTATATCATCAGTTTTTCAATGCTTAATTATTAAATTATGCACTTCCTGTTGAAAGAGCATAAGGGTGTGCACTAGGCTGGGCTGAGACTTCTGATGTGACATTTATCATCAGGGAAGATCCCAACCATCCAGAGGATCTGAAATGGGTGGATGGCTCACCAAGAACTAAATTCATTTGGGTTCTCCAAAACAAAAGATCATTATTGTGGGTGAATGGTGGGCCCACATATTGTCCATGGACCAGCATACTTACTACTAGTCCCACATTGTCCATGGACCAGCACACTTACTACTAGTCAGAATCCAAGGTCTGCAAAATCTGCAAAGCTTTTGGGTTGGCTGGAAGAGAGTTCTCAATTTATGCAAAGGCCTGCAGGAGAGAGAAGGGATGTTTTATTTTCACTTTCAGATGATCTCTGTAGCCATCAGACTTGCTACACAACTCTGGAACCTTGTGGTATTAGAAGAAAATACAGATGTAGAAAAATAGAATCTGTTGGCAGAAAAAGGCCTATTGGCCCATTATGTCTGTCCATTTCTACCTAGCTAGTGTTGAATGAGAGAGCCTTAGAGGATCTTCACTCTCCACACCCCCACCTCCCATTCTGGTGCGGTCTTTACCAAGCCCTTGTATCTGTCCTGCCCTCATTTAAATCCTCCCACTAATTGTGCACAGACTACCTCCTCCAGCAGTTGCTTCCACCCTTCTACCACCCTCTCCATGAAAAAGTACTCCCAGTCCCTGGTATCGCTCTTACATTTCCCTCCCCCGCCAGCTTCATGGAGTTTTCCCTGGTGTGTGTGTTCCTGCTCAGTATGAGCAAGTCCCCGTTATTCACATTATTTACCCCGCAGCGGTATTTGCATGTTTCAGTCATGTCCACTCTATTGCTTCTCACCCGAAGTGTGTATGTGTTCCTATCTGCTAACCTCTCTTCTTAGTCCTTTCCAGCTGTTCCTGGATCATCTTTAACCCTCTGCACCACCTCCACTCTGTCCTTGTCCTTCTCAGATGCAAACTCTAAAACTGCACACAGTATTCCAGGTGAGAACAAACCAGTGACCTATATAGTGGTAGCAACACCTCCCTTCTGCTGCTGGTCGTTCCCTCCACGCACCCCAATATATTATTTGCCCTACCCACTGCCCTATTGCATTGGGCTGATGTCTTCGGACTACCTGAACTTATTTCTCCCAAGTCCTTTTCCTCTGTAGTGCTTTCCATCGCTACCTCCCTTATTCTGTATTCAGTGTTAAGATTTATTTTCCCCATATACATCACCTCACACGTATTGCCGTTCAGTTTTAACTGTCATACTTTTGACCATACCTCCAATCTACCTACATCCTACTTTGTAATTTTTACCCCCTCATCACTATCTACTGGGCCACAGATCTTAGTATCATCTGTGAAAAGGCATATTTTGCCCCCGACTCCCTACCTCTGTGTCACAGATGAAGATGTTGAAGAGGACCAGTCTCAAGACTGATCCCTGTGCCACCCCGCTACTGACCCCCTGATCCCCAAGAACTCCGTATTTATTACCATCCTCTAGGTCCTGTTACTTAATCAGTTTCTCAGCCACCTAGTAATTGGCAGTTAAACTGCAAAAGTGGTTCACTGGGAGAAAACTGGGATGTCCCCTCCCACTGGGGCTGCTAAATCTCTAAAGAGGACATGTGTCCAGACAGCCCTCTGCTTCTGCCTATTCTGGAGCTGCATGCACTGTCACAGTTTGTGGTGGGGCAAATGTGATGTGTAGCAGGCTCTGTGTGGCACCACTGTAAAAAATGCCTTACATAAAGATTTAATTGCTGAGAGAGTCACCCTGTGACAAAGATGCAGTGCAAATAGTGCAACCAAATGCCAGTGAGTACAAACAGTGTTTACACCTGATAACACACCGAATTGCACCCCCACAGAGGTCTGGGGATGGCATAACACCAGTCACATAGTGTGATGCCATGCTTGTGTGCCAGGGACATGATGCTACACTAGTTGTACTCCTCCCAGTGACTCGCCTTATACCTTTGGACCCACTTATGAATCAACAACAGGGCCATTTTTCATGTGACTCCTGTCATGTCCTGGTAGCCCACTAGATCCCACAACCCAGTCCCAGATAAATTCCTAACATTCAGTGGATGCTCCCTAGTCCTGTCCCATATTCCTGATGATTGGCAGTGTTGTGGATGGCCTAATCCCTTCCCCCACCAGAATGTTAGTTTAAGATTGAAAGTCTTCCCTCCCTGTAGAACTGGGCTAGGTTGTGCTACGGCTTGCAACTAGGGGTGGGGGTGGGGGGTGCTATGAGTGACTTTGAATGGCTCAGTAACTCATTATCAGGTCAGCCTTTGCATTTCCATGGCAGTCCTTGCCCTTTTACCCAGGCAGTCATAATTAACTTAACAAAAGAGAAAGACTTGCAACCCTGTTGTGCATAGCATAACAGGATGCAAACCAAGAGACTGACGCTACGTGGTCATTTGAACCTTGTAGTTCCAGTAATTTGCTACAATAGGGCTCTGATGTCATAAGATGAGTCTTATGCAATACTCCCTGTTAACCTGAATGCCTAGAATGCTCAAGTTCTTACTGTTTAACAATAGAATTGTTACAGCCACATTGCTTTTAATTACGAACTGTAGTATCTTTAAAGTGAGTGTGCCATGGAGTTCATATTCTGACATCGCAAGGGAATGTGGAAAAAAGCTGCACTCTAGTATGGAACATGACTGCTGATGAAAATGTATTGACGCTGAGCTGCTTTGTATGTGAGCTAGTGATTACGTGTGGCAGGAGAACCTTCTTTCTAAGCTGTGCACCAGAGTGGTGTGTGTGTGTGTGTGTGTGTGTGTGTGTGTCATGTGTTTGTGTGCTAGGTTCTATTTAGGGATCAGCTGGCTCACTTCATAACCTACCAGGTTACACTACAATAGTAATAATTGAGTGGGGAGGATATCTTGTGCTAAAATGTTGTGGCACTGCAGTTGTGGCAAGGCTTGGAACTAGTGAGCAAAGCAGTTGAATGCAACTGGACACATAGTCCTGAACCTTCATATTCTTGCAGTTAGATCATTTCTTCTCTTACTGTTAAGCAATGTCACAGATAATAGATCTAAATGGCACCTCCGCAGTGGCAGAGCTAAAGGGGGGCTGGGGGGGGGAGTAGTGATGCCCCTCCACCATCTTTAGTCACTGTTTAATGCCCATTGTGGATCCCATGATCGACCCCACGGCTCCCAATCCTGGCTATGTCACTGTACTTCCATACCTCTGCCTTGGGCCTCTTATGAGTTAGCTAGCACCTTTACAAGGACTAGGGGCTGGAGTGAAACTAGAGCAGTGTAAAGGTTGTAACCCCAGTCTTGTGCACTTGGAAAGCAACCAAGCTGTGAACAGTGATCAAGCAGGAATTAATAAAGCATAGCATTAACCCCGTATGTCACGGAGAGGAGTCTCTATCACTTTTCATATCAGATAGGCATAGTTTACATTAGGATGATAAGACAAAATGCATTATATTATGAATACAGCTTACGTGTGGCAACAACAGTACTGCTTAATCTTTTATATAAGTGATGGGACATGTAGCACTTTGTCAGAAATATTCTTTATTGGCATAACTTATCAAATAGAGACGGGGTATTTGTAACACTTTCTGTCTGAGCACGGATCTTCTAGGGTGTGTCTGTGTTTGTGGGGCTGAAGTAAATGGTAATTTGAGGCGGGGTAAGGTTAGTTTATCAATTCTTATAAAATGTCAGGAACAAATAAAGGATCCTTTCTGGTTGAGATCTGTCACCTGACTGCATCAACAAACACTAGTATTGCACAATCCGGTGTCTAATCTCTTTTCTGTGTCCCCCAAAAAACTGTTTTTCACACCAAATCGATTTTATAAATAAACACACTTGAGGGTGTACAGTAACCATTTGTGATGCATGTCCCAGGGTCTGTGAGGGTACGTGGTATTTAGCTTCATTCTTCATAAATCCCCTGCCTAAATTGTGCATCACAAATGCTTTAATGCACATCCTGTCTATGACACAAAATCCCTCATCAGGGACTTTAAGTTCACTGCCACCACTGTGGGTTTTTATCAACAGGACCACCAGGAAACCTGTTTTATTTTATTCTTTTTACTTTTTATTTGTTACATTTTTGCCATTACAATGCACACATACATCCTGAGCAATGCAATACAGCATTCAAAAAGGAAAAAAAAACGATAATAAAATGATACTAGATTAGATGAGTCACTGCTCAGTTTGTTACAAGATGGGGGAAATGACAATATATTTAGTCACCAAGAAAAACAAATTTGTTTAGCTGTTACTGCCAATGCGTTAAACTATTATTGTCCAATATATTAAAGTCCCAAAATAACACTACCTGCTATCCAGTCTTTGGTTTGATTTCAAACAAGTTAAAGTTCAATATATCTTCTCAGAATACCCCCTGCACATCCATAGAGAAATAACCACTAGACATTATCTTAAAAACAAAAGTTATCATAAAGCTGAATCAGTTCCACAATTGCAACCTAGGGGAAAAAAAAGAGAAGCACAAAATGCTTGTTACAGGTTCATAGTCTCTTCCAAATTAGCGCCTTTCCTATGGGGAATAAAAAACGTTCATAGCCCCTCTCCTTGCAACCACCAGCTGGTAGAAAAGCAGATCCTGCCCATCACATTGGATACAGGGAGCACAGTAGCCATTTTAAACAGTCCATTTTACTGAAGAAGTCCCAATACATTTGAAATAAAAGCACTACACTTGAAAGTATACTCAGTTCAATAGCAGGTTTTCAAATAAAAGATCAATCCTTAATCTGGATTCAACAGAAAGGTATGGAGAATAACGTCTATGCTCTGCAACAGCCTTTATCAGTAGAAACAGTTTTTAAGGAGTAGGAAATTTGCCCTTACTCCGATAAGTGATAGACGCAGACTTACTGCTGTGTATTCAAGTTTCTCTCTCTTCTGAGTCCGAGGAGTCTCCATCCTGGACTGCTCTTTCTCTTTCAATTTTTTCAGTCAGCTTTGCCGTTTCTTTTGGATCCGTGTAGATGTATGCGTTAGGGCCAATCGTGACATGCAGGCGAGCCGGCATCAAAATGTTATTGGGAACCTCCAACTCCTGCAAATGGTGACAGATCACATCAAAACTTTTCTGCTTTGTGCAGGTGGCATACGACAGGTCAGGAAACAACATGATCCTAGAGCCATCTATCTCCACACCTGTCTTGTTTCTGGCACCTGTAAAATCCGATCCTGAATTGCCATGGATGCTGTAATCAGTATGATGGTTCTCATTTTCACAGGTTGACTGCTGGCTCTGTGGATGTTAACTCTGTATACCGGGACCACTGAGCCACAAATGTCCAACCCATAGGTCTCTTCCATCCAATTCAACAGAAAAGAGTTAAAATCTTCCCCCTTAGTTCCTTCGGGGACTCCGATAATTCTAATATTCACCACTCGGGTAACATTTTAAAAGTGCTCCAATCTTGAGCGCAACAGGGCCAGTTCCTTAACACAGGTCGGGAAACCTGTTTTTCACCACCTCCTTTGCACAAGGTCAAGAAGATCAACACAATAACTGTTGGTAGAGTGCCCCTTCAGAGACGGACTGCAAACAGAGCCCAGCAGAAATAGTAGAATAACCCTTTCAAATAAAACAAGCAGTCACTGATTCTATAAAAATATGATTCTTTACTAAAAGACTACGAATATTTACAACAGGATTTATTTACAGGAAAACAAAAGGGTTGCACATTTACTAAGAAGCAGAAAATAACACAAGTTGAACAGATAGTTGGTGTACAGCAAAACTCTGAGGAATTCTCACCTAAAGTCATTCACCTTCCTTAGCTACAGAGAAGCACTGCCCCTTACTGTCCTGTCTTACCAGTCAACTAGTCTTTGAATGGCAGGGTTCCTGGTCTTCAGATGTTCAAGGTCCAAGAAGATGTGCATACTTCCAGCATTACAATATATATTTCATTCCCTGTGGGGAGGGGTCTCACTCACTTTGAGTGACAGACCCATGTTGTCCCAGCCCTCTTTGAGAGAGTGTGTGTGTGTGTGTGTCCACTCAGCCTTCAGCACCTCCTTGCTAACATTATGACATGCACCTGGGTCCTTTGTCCAACATGGGGACATCTCCAAGAAGGACTCCCCTTTGGGGTTATTGCTTTATTGCCTCATCTCTAGTCTTCCTGTTAGTTCTCCCATGAGAACCATCAGTCCCTCCACCCTGGCTGACATAAGCTGCCATATACTACATGATCATGTGATCTGGTAGCCACCTTGTATCTGAAGCAGATGCATATCAGACAAGAAAAAATGAATCAAAAGAATACATGGTTCTGGACCCTTTTCCCATCACATCTCCCCCCTTAAGAAATGAAGGTGTGCCTCTTTTGGGCAACCCCCAAGAGACACTGCTGTTCATGTAAGGCCTGGAGAGTGACTAAAGGAATATGCCATGCACTTAGCCCTGCCTCGACAGTCCATCTGCACTGGCATTTTGCACCCCATTTTGGTGCTGAATGATCATATTATATGACTGTAGTACCAAACTCCAGGGCAATAACTTTGTGTTTTGACTACTACTCTTATGGACCCATGTCAAGGGGTTATGATCTGTGGCCACAGTGAACTCCCTCCTGTACAGATATGGCTGCAGCTTCTGAAGGGCCCACACTATTTATTTTTAGACATTCTCTCTCCACTTTGGCATATGACTTTTCCCTGGGCAGAAGCTTTCAGCTCAGGTACACTATGGGGTGCTCCTCCTCCTGTGGTGTAACTTGGCTCAGGACGGCACCCAGCCCATGGTCTGAGGAATCCATGTGTACTACAAACTTTAAGTCATAATTGGAGCTAGCAAGTACAGGTTACCCACATAATGCCTCCTTTAACCATTGGAAGGCAGACTCACAGTCCTCTGTCCAGAGAACTTTCAGGCATTTTTTTTTTGTTAGGTCTGTCACGGGCTTGGCCACATCACTGTAGTGAGGGACAAACCTCTTGTAGTACTCGGCTGTTCCCAGAAATGCCCATACCTGTTTCTTTGTGGCAGGGGTGGGCAAGGCCTGGATGGCATCAACCTTCACTGGCTCTGGATGGTTGAATCCACTGCCCACCTGGTGCCCAAGGTAGGACACTTTGGCCATGCCTGCTTGGCATTTTCCCATCTTGTTTTTTTATTGTTTTTTTATTGATAAATATCGGATAACACTTTTGTGTCAAAGACTCTTTTACAAAGGTTCCTCATCATACATAAGAAGAGACAGCAGTGTACAGAGTAACAAGTAACATAGTAGTTAAACACAGCGGTTATAGAATGGTTGCAGATAATTACAGAAAATACAAAGAATACAAAAAATAGCAGCTGGGAATAAAGGTTGCAGGTATATGCTTAGCATTTCAGGGTGATGGCACTAGCCATGCCCACACATTATTCATTGGCCAAGGCTGGACAGAGATGTCCATTGTCATGGTAAAGGCACGCTCAGGGGCAGCAGACCAGAGTTAGATCCGTAGACATGGATGATGGGAGGTGGTAGAAAAATGGATAGAAACATAGAAACATAGAATTTGATGGCAGATAAGGACCGCTTGGCCCACCCAGTCTGCCCATTTCCCTACCTGATGGATAAGCTGAAGATCCTAGTTAACCAGCAGCCTACTTCTTCCTACCCCACCCCCTAGAATTGCCTTATGACTGTCCCATGCATGCTTGAATTTCACCACTGTTGTTGACTCCACAACCTCCTCTGGAAGGCCATTCCATACATCCACAACCCTCTCTGTGAAAAAATACTTCCTTAAATTACCTCTGAGCCACCCCCCTTCTATCTTGAAATTGTGCCCCCTTGTTCTTGCACACCTCTTTTTTTGAAAGATGCTACCCTCTTGGACTTTGATGATTCCCTTGAGGTACTTGGCTCATCTTCAATGAGAGGCTAAAGTACCAGGCCTGCCTCTTCGCAAAGACAATCACCTCAGGATTACTCCCTCCAGCCCTCACCCCACTACTTCAGGCCCCACTGTCCAGTCATCTCACATGGCAGTCAGCAACTACCCACTTATTGAGGGCCAGTCCAATCTTGGGTCGGTGGGTGGTGTCGGCCGCACCATGGACGATGATACCATAGTCATTTAGGGATCGAATAGATGTAGAGATGGCTTGGCGGAGAGATTCAGGTTTAGGGGCAATCACATACTGATCCTTTGGCAATAAGTTCTCTTAGTTGATACTTGAACTGACCAAGTTTGGGTTCAGTGAGAAGGGAGTTTGGGAGTGGGTTGAGCCAGGTTGGGGCCAGATATTGAAATGTTCTTTGGCCAGAGGTGGTTTTGCAGCAAGGTACCCTAAAGTGGGTAGTTGCTGACTGCCATGTGAGATGACTGGACAGTGGGGCCTGAAGTAGTGGGGTGAGGGCTGGAGGGAGTAATCCTGAGGTGATTTTCTTTGCAAAGAGGCAGGCCTGGTACTTTAGCCTCTCATCGAAGATGAGCCAGTTTGCTGAGGCATAGAGGGTGCATGTATGAGTGAGTCTAGGACAGCCTGTAGCAAGTCTGCAGGCCTTATTGAGGGCCAGTCCGATCTTGTGTAGGTGGGTGGTGTCGGCCACACCATGGATGATGATACCATAGTCATTTGGGGATAGAATAGATGTAGAAATGGCTAGGTGGAGAGATTCAGGAGGCAGGCAGTGCTTATAGTGGTGAATGAGACCAATACGTACGTTGACGGCGGTGCTTAGTAATCGGATATGGTCATGAAAAGTGAGACCCTTGTCTACGGTGATGCCAAGGTATTTGAAAGTGTTAACCTGTTCAAGGGGGTCATTTAGTGAGTTCAGAATGTGCAAAGGTTGGCCTAGGTTCTTATTTTGGTGGTGTGCAAACATCATGGATTTAGATTTTTTGTAATTTAGTACTAACCTATGCTGAAAGATCCAGGATTCAGCTTCAGAGAAGGATTTCTGGAGTGCCAAGCGGAGGGCTGTGGGATCAGTGTGAGAGTTGTAGAGGACTGCATTGTCTGCATACAATAGCATTTTCCCAGAGCAGGCAATGGTCAGGGTGTATAGGGAGAAGAGAAGTGGGCCAAGGATAGAGCCTTGAGGGACCCCAGACCTGACTTGGTGGGGGGATGACAGGGAGTGGGCAATCCGGACTGTCTGGGTTCTCTCAGACAGATAACTGGCAAGCCAGTCAATGGTCTCATGGAAGAGACCTAACTAAGTGAGGGAGTCCAGGTGAAGCGAGTGGTGCACGGTATTGAAAGCCTTTGAGAGGTCTATAAAGACAGCGCCAGTAGTGTTACCAGTGTCCAGGGATATATGGAGGGCATTTATAAATTCCATTAGGGCAGTGGTGGTGCTATGTTTCTGGCAGGAAGCCATGTTGTTCAGGATACAGAGTACTATATTTGGTGAGGTAGTCTGTTAGTTGTATGGCCATGATTTTTTCCAGGGTTTTAGAGAGGGGAGGCATGATTAATAATGGGCTGTAGTTCCCAGGCAGAGTGCGGTCACCACTTTTAAGGATAGGAGTGATGACAGCAGATTTCCATTTGGATGGGAACTGGCCCAGAGAAAGGGAGTGGTTCAAAAGCATGATAAGGGGGAGGAGAACTTCGTTGAATGTGAGTCTAAGCAGTTTTAGGTCCAGTGAGTCACTGCTGAAAAGGGATTTGCCGTCAGCCGATCTTAACTGTCAGCTCTGCGGCCTTCAGTCTGCAGAACACCTCCCTCACATACCTGACATGATCCTCCCATGTCTGGATGTAATGGGCAATGTCATCCATGTAAGCCAGTGCATAGTCACCTGCTTCAGCCAGGATGCGATCCACAAGCCTCTGGAAGGTTGCGGGCACATTCTTCATCCAAAATGGCATTACTCTGAATTTGAATAAGCCATATGGGGTTAACAAAAGCAGACCTCTCCCTGGCTGTGGGGGTTAACAGCACCTGCCAGTGGCTCTTCGTCGGGTCTATTGTGGTCAGGAACCAGGCTCCTCTGAGCCATTCCAAGGTCTCATCCATTCTAGGCATGGTGTAGGCATCAGACTCTGTACAGCTGTTGAGCCTCCGGTAGTGGACACAGAATCATGTGGTACCATCCTTCCTTGGGATCAGGACCACAGGTGAAGCCCAAGGGCTACTGGACTCTTGGATCATGTAAACAGCCAGCATCTCCCCAAATTCCTCCAGCATGGTCTTCTTAAATCCCTTGGGTACCCTATAGGGGGACTGCCTCAACGGAACTTGGGCCCCAGTGCCTACTTGGTATTTAGCCATTGTGGTACACCCAGGTTTCCCCGTAAACAAGTCCCCACGTTTTCACACCACCACCCTTATCTCAGCCTGGGCCAGTGTCAGCTGCCCTGAGAGGGTGAGGTTATTCACTGAGAATCTCTCCCAGGCCTCCCCAAGGAGGTCCACCAGGCGATCAGCCTTATTTCCCATCTCTGGCATGCTGCACATGGTGAGGATCATTTCCTCCCTATCATAGTAAGGCTTCATCATGTTCACATGATATACCCTCTGCTGTGCCTTCTGTCAGGCAGACCTACTATATAGTTAATATCACTCAGCTTCCTAATTATGGAGAATAGGCCCTTCCATGCTGCCTGCAGTTTATTGTGTCGGATTAGGACACATACCATCACTTGCTGTCCGACATCGTATTTCAGGGTTCTTACCCCACTGTCGTACTTGGCTTTCTGTTGTTGTTGTGCAGTGGCTAAGTGCTCCTGGTGAGCCCCATAAGCTTCTTAAGCCTGGCCCTGAAATTTAGGACATACTCCACAACAGACTCCCCTTTGGAGGCATGGTTACCTTCCCATTAATCCCTGACTAAATCTAGTGGCCCCCTCACCCTGTGACCAAACAGGAGCTCAAAAGGTGAAAACCCTGTGGACTTCTGTGGGACTTCCCTGTCTGCAAACAGGAGGTGGGGCAAATATTTGTCCCACTCCCTTTTGTGTTAGTCTGCAAATGCCCTGAGCATAGTTTTAAGGGTCCCATTGAACCGCTCGACCTGGCCATTTGTTTCAGGGTCATAGGGTGAAGTACAAGCTGTTTCACTCTGCACTTCTCTCACAAACTGGTCATTAAGGACAAGTGAAATTTGCCCCCGGTCTAATAAAATCTCCTGGGGAAATCCCACTCAGCTAAAGATTCCCAGGAGCTTATCAGCCACTTTTCCTTTCTCAGTGGAGGACACTGCCACTGCCTCGGGGTACCTGGTTGCATAATCTACCACAACCAGTATGTATCATTTGCCTGTGCAACTTGGGGCACTTAGGGCCCCCATTGTGTCCATGGCTACCCTCTTAAAGGGTTCATCAATAATAGGCAGGGGCACCAAAGCTGCCTTAGCCTTGTCCCCGACCTTTCCCAACCCACTGGCACTGTGGAATAGTCCAACAGTAAACATAGAAACATAGAATTTGATGGCAGATAAGGACCGCTTGGCCCACCCAGTCTGCCCATTTCCCTACCTGATGGATAAGCTGCAGATCCTAGTTAACCAGCAGCCTACTTCTTCCTACCCCCACCTCCTAGAATTGCCTTATGACTGTTCCATGCATGCTTGAATTCTACTACTGTTTTTGACTCCACAACCTCCTCTGGAAGGCCGTTCCATACATCCACAACCCTCTCTGTGAAAAAATACTTCCTTAAATTACCTCTGAGCCGCCACCCTTCTATCTTCAAATTGTGCCCCCTTGTTCTTGCACACCTCTTTTTTTGAAAGATGCTACCCTCTTGGACTTTGTTGATTCCCTTGAGGTACTTGAAAGTTTCTATCATGTCCCCCTCTCCCTCCTTTCCTCGAGGCTATACATATTAAGCTCCTTAAGTCTCTCTTCATATGTCTTCCGGTGCAGACCCTGCACCATTTTAGTTGCCCTCCTCTGGACAGCTTCCATCCTGTCTATGTCTTTGGGAGATTGAGTCTCCAGAACTGCACGCAGTACTCAGATGTGGTGTCACCAGCTGTCTGTACAGAGGAATAATAACTCTTGTTTTCTACTGGTGATGCCTCTCCTTGCATCCCAGTATTCCCCCAGCCCTCCTTGCTGCCCTCTCACATTGCTTGCCCACCTTTAGGTCATCTGATATGACTACCCCCAGGTCCCTTTCCATTTTTGTTGTTGTTAGTATCTCACCCCCCATTGTGTACTCTTCTGCTGGGTTTTTGTTTCCCAGGTGCATTACCTTGCACTTCTTAGCATTGAATCTAAGCTGCCATACATTTGACCATTCCTCTAACCTTGCCAAGTCCCTTCTCATCCTTTCCACCCCACCTTGTGCATCAACTCTGTTGCAGATCTTTGTGTCATCTGCAAAGAGACATACTTTTCCTTCCAGTCCCTCTGCAATGTCGCTTATAAAGACATTGAAGAGGACCGGTCCTACTGCTGAACCCTGCGGTACCCTACTACTAACCCCCCTTTTTTCAGAGTGGACTCCATTTACTATTACTCTCTGTGTCCTATTCTCCAGCCAATTCTTTACCCAGGCTGTCATCTTGGGACCCACTCCCAGGCTGGCTAACTTGTATATTAATCTTTGTGGGACTGTGTCAAATGGCTTGCTAAAGTCTAGGTAGGCCATGTCCAGAGCCCATCCTGATCAACTACTTTGGTCACCCAGTCAAAGAAATCTATCTGATTTGTCTGGCATGACCTTCCCACTGTGAATCCATGCTGCCTTGGGTCCTGTGCCCCTCTGGCCTCTAGATACTCAACAATTCTTTCCTTCAGAAGTGATTCCATCATTTTCCCTACCACTGAGGTTAAACTAACAGGTCTGTAGTTTCCTGCTTCTGCCTTGCTCCCACTTTTGTGAAGAAGAATCACATCTGCCCTCCTCCAGTCCTCAGGTACCACCCCATCCTCCCATGATTTGTTAAAGAGGGTAGTCAATGGTAATTTGCCACATCTTTGTACATACTTGGCCAAAATAAATTGTTGGCAAGCCATGTTTTTGTGCTGTTAATACCCAGGTAATCTGAAAAAGGAATGTCATTGGCCAGGGCCAGAAGCTGCTTTCGGTATTCCCAGGAGACTACCAGCTGCTGGAGTACCTCTCCCTCTATCTCCCTTTGTGGTGTACACTACCTGTACAACAGCCCATTCTCCCAATAAACTGACTTTTTTCTTCTTTGAGGGGCCTCAGCACTATCTGCTATCTCTCCCAGTTTTTGGAGGGTAGAATCAGCTTGCTGTATCCTGCCCAGCTCCTCCTATCTGACCCTCCCTAGTTCCACTTCAGAAGGGAAGCTGACCCTGGTGGCAGCCTCCTCTGCTTGCAGCTGGGGCTCAGGGTTGCTACCCCTAGCTAGCCCCTCACCCACACTAGTCACTTCCTCAGCTGTTGAGGGATGGGTCTGCACAGGCTGTGTCACCCCCTGCTCACCCTCAGAAGCTTTTGCTTTTGCCTGGCTATGGGTAGTAACACATACTAGGCTTTCCCTGTGGTCATAATCATTCCCCATGATCACATGCACAGGGAGATCAGGTACAGCTCCCACCTACTTTACCCCATGGTCGCCCTCCCAGCTCAGGAAGACCTGAGCCATTGGCACTAAGACCACTGGACCCATGAGTCCCCAAATCTTGGAGAACTGCCCTGGTGGAATCTGCTGTGCCTGGATCAGGTCCTGCCTCATCATGGAAATGAAGGCGCTGGTGTCCCTCAATCCCTGTGTCACCATCCCATTGACTAGAATAGGGTGCATATGCTTGGTGGTGTTTGGTGGCACTATAGTGTGTGCTCAGTTTACCAACTGTGGTGAACTGTCTTGGTCACCCTTCCCCCTGGCTTCTGCCCTCTGCTCCTTGTTTTCAGGGCAGTCATAGGACAGATGCCCCACTTTCTGGCAAATTCAGCATTCCTTTGCCCCCTGCTTCTTGTTCCCCTTAGAACCGGTGAGTTCTGTTTTGGGCTTTTGTGCAGGTTGATTTCCTTTAGGATGCCCTCCCTAGGTCCCCTTAAAACCATGCACTGCCCAACCCACATAGTTCTTATGCTGCGAATGTGGTCTGCTGGCCACATACAAATCAGCACTTTCTGCTGCCTGCTTTGCGGAGTTGCATGCCTGGTCCAGTACAAATGCGCAGGTCATCAGGCACAATTTTAAGAAACTGTTACCTTACAATTAATTTTTTAATTTGCTCTACAGTCCTTGCCTTATCACCATCTACCCAATGGTCGAAATAAGCACACATTTGCACATGCAGTTCTACATAGCTATATCCAGGGCCTTTTCTTAACTCTCTAAATTTCCATCTATAAGCTTCAGGAGTCAGTTCAAAACATTTTAATAACATTCTTTCAACTTTATCATAGTCCATGCAATCATTATCATCCATTTGAGCAAATGCATGCAGAGCACGGCCAGTAAGCATTGGGGGCAGGTGGGTCATCCAGAAAGCCTTGTCTAATTTAAATTGCCCACAAACCCTTTCAAATGATTTGAAAAACAACTCCAGATCACCCCTTTCCGATATTGTGGAACATTTTTAAATTAATTGTGGCTTTGTGGGTTGAACCCCTTTTGCCATTACTTACTGTTTGCCGAGTTTCTACATCTCAGTCTTGTGCTGTCATTCTTTTTCTCGCTCTGCTTATTCTCTGTCTCGCTCTGCTCATTCCTGCTCTCTTTCCTTTTGTATAAGGATCTCATGCTGGTGAATCTTCTCCCTTTCCTCCCACATAAGGATCTCATGCTAACGAATCTTTTCTCTTTCCACTACCTCCAACCTTATTTTCTCACTTTCAGCATCCAGCTTTGCCCTCTGCAGTTTGGTATCCTGCAGCACAAGATCTGCCTTCAGGATCTCAAGCTGAGGTTGATTGGGCTGCACAGCTCCCCCAGTTTGTGACACAAGGTGCCCCCTTGCTTGCCACTGTGTCCTCAGTCTCGCTACCTGGGTCACTGCTCTCAGCAGTCACCTGCTGACCAGGTATTGGCCCATGTCTTTCTGAGACTGTCTGCCCCTCCTGCAGCTCATTGTGCATCAAGAGGGCTTCCATGAGTGCCCTCTTTGTCATGCCCTCATAGATAGCTGGATAGATAGATAGATAGATAGATAGATAGATAGATAGATAGATAGATAGATAGAGATGGATGATGGATGGATAGATAGATAGATAGATAGATAGATAGATAGATAGATAGATAGATAGATAGATAGATAGATAGATAGATAGATAGACAGACAGACATACAGACAGATAGATAGATACTTTATTTATAGAGTGCCCCATTCTGGGGATTCGGAGCACTGTACATTGAAAACAAAAATTTAGTGCAATACAGTATTGAAAATTTTCAAGCCAGCAAGGACAAAAGTTCTTGAAAACGCATCTATCCGCACATAAAATAGGATACTGTATCCAATTTTCATTATGGTTTTGAATAAAATGCCTGTTGAAAAAGGAGCGTTTTAAGACAACCCCTCTCTCTGCGCACAGCTCACAGAGCTGCTGTACATGAAATTTGACATATCCTGAGGTGCTCATATTCTTTAGCTATGCTGCACCAAGCTGTCTAGAAACAAAACAAAAAAACAGTAATAAACAATGCAACCTTTTGAAATCCTGTTTCATGTCTGTTGAGGTATTTTTTTGCTGGCATTCTGTCACCAGTGTGTTGCCTCTCTCTCAGAGTTCCTGCCTCACAGGAAAGCACACTGTCCACTGCTCTGCACCAGACTGGTACCAGTTGCAACACTGATCCCACCATGCTGCCTCCAATGTGACACAAAGTCCCTCACCAGAGACTTCAAGTTCACTGCCACCACCATGGGTTTTTACCAATAGGACCTCCTGGAAACCTGTTTTTTTACCTCCTCTTTTGCACAAGGTCAAGAAGGTCAACATGATAACTGTGGGTAGAGTGCCCCTTCAGAGACAGACTGCAATCAGATTCCAGCAGAAATAGTAGACTTACCCTTTTATATAAAACAAGCAGTCACTGATTCTATAAAAATATGATTCTTTACTAGAAGACTGCAAATATTTACAACAGGATGTATTTACAGGAAAATAAGAAGGTTGCATATCTACTAAGAAGCAGAAAATAACACTAGTTGAACAGGCAGTTGGTGTACAGCAGAATTCTGAGCTATTCTCACCTAAAATCATTCACCTGCCCTAGCTACAGAGAAGCACTGTCCCTTACTGTGCTATCTTACCAGTCAGCTAGTCTTTGTATGGCAGGGCCCCTGGTCTTCAGATGTTCAAGGTCCAAGAGGATGTGCTTACTTCCAGCACCACAATATATTTTTCACTCCCTGTGGGGAGAGGTCTCACTCACTTTGAGTGATAGTTCCATGTTGTCCCAGCCGTGTGTGAGTGTGTGTGTGTGTGTGTGTGTGTGTGTGTATGTGCATGTGTATGTGTATGTGTACGTGTACGTGTATGTGTATGTGTGTGTGTGTGTGTCCACTCACCCTTCAGCACCTCCTTGCTAACATTATGACATGCACTTGGGTCCTTGGGTCCTTTGTCCAACATGGGAACATCTCCAGGAAGAACTCCCCTCTGGGGTTATTGCTTTATTGCTTCCTCCCTAGCCTTCTTTTTAGTTTTCCCATGAGAACCATCAGTTGTCCACTCTGGGTGAC
Organism: Neoceratodus forsteri; assembly: GCA_016271365.2. Lineage (NCBI taxonomy): Eukaryota > Metazoa > Chordata > Ceratodontiformes > Ceratodontidae > Neoceratodus > Neoceratodus forsteri. Next base: position 760,130,117 of record CM057452.1, read on the forward strand.
GTAAGCTGTCATATACTACTTGATCATGTTGTTGTGGGGAGCCCAGGGTGACCCATCCTTATATATTTTGGGCTTGTCCTGCATTGCAGCCTTTCTGGGCAGAGGTGGGCAATAGAATTATAACAGTATTCAGTGTTAGGGAGCCTCTCTGTATGCAACATCTGGTTCTGGGCCTTCCTCTGAAATTTCTAAAGGGCAAGGAGGCTCAGTACATATGGCATATTTTCATGGCCATATCTTCCAAAGCCATTAGTAGACTATGTTTACAGAGTGGGCCCCAGCTCCGCAGGATTGGGAGGAGATAATAGCACAAATTGCAGATATAGAACACTTAATGTTTCAAGTGCAGGATGGAATGCAGGCATTTATTTCTCAGTGGACATGCTGAGAATCATCACAAGGAGAGGGGACAACACTCAGTGCTGGATTAAGGCGTAGGCAACATAGGCATGTGCCTTGGGGCCCTGCCTGCCAGGGGGCCTACAGCAATCTCCAACATATATTTACTATGTATCATTTTCTTCTACCTGAGATGCTTTTTTATGTTTGCTTGCGTGCATGAGCAAGAAACATAGTGCCACCATATGAGAATTCGTAGGTGTGCCTCCCCCACTTCCAATGCCCTGCTGCCTTTTGCAGGTGTGGCCGCACTGCGCCAATGAATGTAGGAGCTGTCTATGACAGCCATTCAGATGCAGTGCCATACAGTTGAAAGCAAAAAAAATGCTGCAATCAGCAGCGGTAACATGTAGGCACTTTGCATACTGCCGTCTGGCGGTATGCAAAGTGCCTACACGTCGGCACTGCACTGAAACAGCTGTCATAGACAGCTCCATCCCCCCACAAGTAGTATGCTGGAAGCCCACCCCAGTGTGCTCATGCGCTCCCCCCATACATGCTGTATGGCTGACAGGGGTGCCCAGTCCCCCATCGGCCCAGCTGCCCTCCCCCCAACAGAGTTCTTCGTGCCACGCTGGGAGTCCACCCCAGCATGGCAACAATCCGTAAGGCTGATGGGGGTGCCCAATCCCTGTCAGCTTCATTGTATCCCCCCCAACAGACTTCCAGGTGCCACGCTGGGAGCCCATCCCAGCATGGCAGCAGTCCGTATGCCCAACGGGGGTGCCCAGTCCTCCGTCAGCTCCACTGCCCCCCCAAACAGCCTTCCAGCTGCCACTCTGGGAGCCCACCCCAACATGGCAAAAGTCCTGCGTCGTCTTTAAAAAAAAATGCTCTGTAAGAAAAAACGGTCTCTTGCTGACTGTCTTGACCCCCCTGCTCCCCCGTGCCCACCCTCTGTGCACCCACCTTCCCCCACACCCCCACCTCACTCCATAATTACCTCCGGAGTCCAGCGCAATGATCTTCGGTGGACCAGGAACATGTCTGCACTCTTCAGAGCCGACTGCAAACTGAGGAAATGGTCGGTAAGCTGCATAATGGAATAAATAGGGTTTTTTTCAACTTTGATGTATATCTCAGGCATTTTGGGGAATCTTTTCACCATATTTTCAACATGAGGCTCTTGGGATCCCCCCTCATGAATTCTGGCACTGTCAGTTTGTTATTCGGTCCTGAAAGGTGATTTCACGGTCACTGCGTGGAACCGCCTTTATGAAATGACACTGTTACAGCTCATGAGGTAGGCCCCCAAAAACACTATCTTGAAAATTTGGTGAAAAAATTCTCTAAAAATGACTGTTTTATGAGCGTGCATTGCACAGTTCGTACGCATGCTTGTAAGTTTGTGAATTTTTTATATTTTTACTCCAGATTTTCAACATTGCCATTTTACCACACCTCCTTATGAGCAGAACAGCTGTTATTTTTCACACCTCACCTAAAATGTGTTTCCGCGCATGTAGCACACAATGGCACAGTCGGTGTGCGAAATCAATGTTTGGGACGGATTAAGAAAATCACAGTGACACTGTTTATGAACAGAGGTCTTAAAATGCCTATGTTAAAAATTTGCTGACAAAAGTCCATAAAATGGCTTTTTTATGAGCGAGTATTGCACAGTTTCCACGCACCCTCGTAAGTTCATGAATTTGTAATATTTTCAGTCCAGATTTTCACCACTGGCATTTTTCCACACTTCCTTATGAACAGTACAGCTGTCATCTTTCACACCATGGCCAAAATGTGTTTTTGCACTTCCAGCGCAGAAATGCATGATCGCAGTGGGAAATCACTGTTCGGGACAGATTAAGAAAATCATAATGACACTGTTCATGAGCAGAGGTCCCAAAATGCCTTTGTTGGCAATCTGCTGTAAAAAATCCTTAAACTATTTATATTACGGGTGTGCGTTCTGCAATTTCTATGCACGCTCGTGACTTAACCAGTTTTTTTTATATTTTCACTGCAGATTTTCAACATTGCCATTTTTACACCTCCCCATGAACAGTACAGCTGTCATTTTTCACATCCTGTTCGAAATGAGTTTTTGCACTTGTGGTGCCAAATGGTGTAGTCGCTGTGCAAAATCAGCTTTTGGCTAACAAACTGATATTGTCACTGTTCATAAGGTGGGGGTCACAGAAAACCCATGTTGAAAATTTGGAGTGAAAATACCAATGAAAGCCTGAGGTATTAGGGTTTCCGACCATAGTGCCCCACCCTGTAGAGACTGACAGGTGTCAGGAGTGTGACTTGGGATTGTCGCCTGTAATGCTCATACCATTCCACCCACACCCACACCCTGCAGCCATTGAGAGGCATCGAGGTGTGCCTTGCACTCTTCAGCCCCAAAGTTCACCCCATTCTCCTATACTACACCTATCTCACTGTATTTCCTGACGGAATGGGGTGAGCATAAGGGCCAAAGACCCCAAGGCACACCGTGACACTTGGTGTCTGCAGGGTAGGGTGTGGTGAAATGGCATGGCCGTTATGCCTGACGGCCCAAAGGCACACCCCAATGCCTGTCAATTTCTTCAGGGTGGTGGTGGGGTTGGCTTCAGCTCAATACTTCACTGCCATTCCTATTATGCAGCTCTCTAACTCCTACACTACCAATGCCAATGCCAGCAAGCAAACATTCAGCATTGACAAATGCTTGTCTCCTTTCTTGAAGACTGGAATAACTTTTGCTATTTTCCGTATGCCCGGGACAGGACCATTGCAAAGAGACATGGTAAAGATTTTAGCCAGGGGAGCAGCAATGAAGGGAGTGGCTAACTTCATGAGTTTAGGCTCAAGGCAGTCTGACCATACACTAGTACTGTCAGTGATTAAATTGAGAAGTTTAGGAACATCTACTTTGGGAATAGCTTTAAAGTAAAAGGGTGAATGTTTAGGCATGCTGATTTCTGAGTTTCTGGTTGTGTGAATTTACTGTGGCCCACTCAGCAGGTTAGATCTAGCATATGCCTAGCAGCCTCTGCCCAGGACCTGGGTTGTGTTATTTACACAAGGTTCAAATTGTTTTGTTTTTTGTACCCCCACCTGTCTCTTCCTCTAGACATTGAGCCAGGTATACATCCTAGCACCAAGGGTAGTAACTACCTTTTGTAAAGTAAAATGGTATGCCAGTATGTGAATACCATTATTTCCAGATTTTAATGGGGGTGTGTGCTCACTAGTTAAAAAGTGGCTTGGGGGTTACATATACATTTGCATATGGAAACCTCAGTAATTTGTATATTCTCTGTTCATTTTGTTCTTTGAAAATTCTGAAACAACTGTGGAAATCCTTTTTAAAATCCTGCCACCAACCTTCCATGTTCTCTTAAGCACAATCAACAGAAAGCCTGGCACTAAACAAGCCTCTCAATTTGGCCATAACCCTTTCATCACTAAGGACTGATGGGTTAAATGTCCAAAGCCCCTGCCTCTGGTAGGAGATGTATTCATTGAATACCTAGAACTCAACAGGAGGGGTCTGTGGTTTCTATAACCGTTGTGTCACCCTTTGTCACTGTTACAGCCCGAGATTAAAAGAAATACTTCATTTTGGAGGTCAGAGTCCCTCTAACATGAATATGTTCCTCTTGCAGAGATAAAGTAAAAAGCCATCATAGAACTTGGCAGTTGACAGCAATGTCTCTAGAACACTGGAATCACAATAGATTTTTGTATCCTGTGGTCTATGCCCAAGCTGAAATATGGAACAATCAAATTCAAGCAACCATTGTCTGAGGGGCATACAAACATATGAGACAGAAATCGAAGCATACACAGGTCACATCAACCAATAGGGCTCTCCCTGGATGAACATCATCAATTTTTTTTAAGTTTCCAGGTAGGACCCCAAAATAAGAGCCCCACACTATCACACATGTCAGATTCAGCAGACCAAAAGAAAAAATCCCTTTCTCCATGGTTTCTGTGCCTGTGTTATTTCAAATATTGACTTGATGTGAACATAGAAGAAGTGCCAGCAGAATAAGGGCTTGCAGTTTATGTAAGCTGCTCATATAGCAGAAACTCCAGCAGCAGCTAAGGACTCCATTCCAACTCCTCAATTGGTACCCCCCCACCCCCCATTTTCTGGCTTGTCCTCTAATGGCGTTGACTTCACCTTTTACCCTGACTCATCCCCTTTTGGAACCATCCACTGTTTCAAGCGATACTATCCTCAGGGAGCCCGTTCCTCCCCCACCCTTTCTATGAAGGAATACCTTCTGATCTCCCTCTAGAACCCCCCCTCCATTTTAAGGCAATTCCCCCTCGTGTTTTTTTTTTCTACTGAGCCTTGAGAGGCACTCTTTATCCACCCATTCTATGCCTTTCAAATACCTAAAGGGTTGAATCATGTCCCCCTTTCCCTCATGTCCTCATGTGAGTACATGTTCAGTGCTTTGAGCCTCTCCTCATATGTCCTGCCCAGCTGACATTTAATCAACTTTATCACACTCTTCTGGACTACCTCCAGTAGCTTAACGTCCATCGTTAGGTATGATGCCAGTACTGCACACTGTACTCCAGGTGCAGCCACATGAGCCACCTGAACAATAGGAGTATGATCTCCTGCCACTTGCTGCTTATTCCTCCTGCAATGTAGCCCAACATTCCATTGGCTTTTGCTGCTTCTTTAATGCTTTATGTGGAGTGCTTTAGGCCACTGGTGATCAATGCTCCCAATTTGCATTAAAGCCAAGTTGCCAAATTTTGGACCACCTTTAAAGCTTATTTATATCTTCTTTTAAATCCTGTACCCCTTCTCCTGTATCTGCCCTCCCACAGAGCTTGCTGTTGTCTGCAAACAAGTAAATCTTGTCCTTTATACCTTCACCATTGTCACTGATAAAGACATTAAATTTTACTGGCCCACACACCGAATCCTGTGGGACCTCGCTAGTGACATGTATGGTACCTGAGACGCCCCAACCCCCTGGTTGAGCCAGGTGTCCTGCAGAAAAAAGATAACTCCTAGCAGAGACTGTAGAATAGAGAAGGTGGTGGTCCTTTTCCTGAATGATTTAACACTATTCATATTAAGTGACCCCACAGTTAAGGAGCAGAAGGCCATTAAGGATAAACAACAAAGGGTATACATTAGTGTTTATTCCTTTCTTGAGTCGGATCTAGTTCTGCTTCATAATCTTTTGGAGGTAGAAGCCTCTGGATTGAGGTCCTTGAGGTTTGAGAACTGAGCTTTCTGGAGGATGTGATGGAGACCTTGGAGTCTTTATCCTCCTACCCCTCAGTTCTCAACAAGCCTTTCTTGTTTTCACAATCTCATATCTGTTACTGTACCTACTTGCAGGGGGAAATTCATTTCTTTACCTTAGGTTTTTTGCTCCATCTCCTCTTTCTGTGAAAGACTACCTGTATAGCAGTACATCCGCTGGAGGGGGTAGTGGTGGGGGCATTTCTCTGTGGCCCACCTTGTCACCCTCATCCAGCTTCATCTGGGTATCAACATCTGGTATATCCCTTGTTCCAAAGTTTGGTGCTTGGTCCATTGATAAGGATATTGTAGGGCTGGAGGTAGTAGGAACCTGAGTGACTAAGGGGGTTGGGGTTGGATCCAGCTGATTATCTGCTACCACCACCATAGAGGTCATTCTTCATAGGCCTAGGGCTATCAAGGGTCTGAACCTGGTCTGGGTGGTTTACTTCCATTCCCAGAGGGTTCTGGAGGGTCAAGGGTTCTGGGGTTTCAGTGCTTCTGAAGGTTTGGCAGATGTTGAGGGTGGTTTAGCTGAACCCATCTGAGCCCTGTTAATCAAATTATCTTTATCATATCCTCCCAAGTCCTAGTTATGTGAGGTCAGTGGGCAGTTTCTGTATGAATGCCCACATTCCTCTCAGAGGTTGCAGTGGAAGAAGCTGGGGAACTGGAAGCTCCCATGTCCATAATCTAGGTAGAAAATACACATCTGGTGGTTACAGATGTTACTTAAGTGGAGATGTGACACAAGGCTGGCAGTATAGTCTAGGTTTTAGAGTGACAAGCTGTGAACAAGCTTGGTACATCCAGCAGACCAGACCTGGGTTTGATTCTCACAACCTCCACTTGCATATTGTGTGACTCTGAGCAAGTCACTTAACCACCCAATGCTCCCAGGTCACCCCTGAAAATAGGCACTTGTGCCTAGTGGGCCTTACCCAGTTACTAAAGACTAAATAAAAAAAATAATAATAAAATACCTATGGCATGCCCTGGGATGGCCATTGGAAAAACAGAGACAATGAACTCTGCTCAGAAAGTAACAACTTGTGAGGTGATTGAGATCAGTCTTAGTATGGTGTAGCTTCACCCTGAATTTCCACCCCACCTCCTAACCCCCATCCAGAGTCCATACCATCCCAGAATACAGGATTGGTGATGGGTTGTCCCGGTATATCACAGTTCTAATGTAGCCAATACTCAATATCTGAAACTTTAGCCCCTTCATTTCAGAATAATATTGCGACCACCTTGACTGTTGATTTGGAAAGGGGGATTGCTATGAAAGGGGTCCATGGGGTATCTTTTAGTGAAATGTGCTATAAACAAAACCTTTCTAATGACATTATAGGTTTTAATGATACATCAAACATACTGTTCACAGGTACATGTACTAAAGCATACTGTCAATAAGAATAACATTTCAAAGAGTCTTTCAGTAAACCTCACCTAAGTTCAGACAGGATGGAGACACAGCAGCATAGGGTCACCAAGAGGTTTTATGTGATAAGGGCACCTCCCAATGCACGAGTCCCCAGTGGGTGACTGCACAAGGGAGAGCGCCATAAGGGTGACTGGGAAGAAGAGCGACTGGCTGTGAGAGTGCCAGCAGCAGGCAGAGCCATGTGGAATGGTGCAACAGCAGTGCGATTGGATGGGCAGTGGCAAACCTGGGAGGCTGGGAATGGGTGACAAAGCCTAGGCCACCTGGGTATGTGGGACCAAGCCCTGGGCAACTGGGCAACAGTGACGTTAATGGGCAGTGGTGTCCGGGGTGAATGGCAAATACCTGGGCCATGACCACATGGACATTGGTTGGGATAGGGATGGGCGATGCTGTGGCTTCTGCCATGGGACTGGTGAACCCTCCCCCCGGCTCCTGCCTGGCAATGGCCACAGCACAATGCCTTGACACCCCATTGGCCAGTACACCTTCCCAAATGCTCAGCCACACCTTCAGACAGCACTATCCCCCCCTTGCCAGCCCTACAAGGCATATTGCTATTGCCCTGTGGTCTAGTGCCTCCCTTAGCCTGTGTTCCCCACCCCGCTCCCCCCACCCCTGTATGCCTTGTTTGCATGGCTACAGGTGCCTTTTTGGTGCATGCCACCTGCTACTCTTGCTTATCTGGGCCGGGTCCTCCATGCACTCACCTGTATGACCGTAGCCATACTATCCATCACCCTTAGTGGGGCTGTGGCTGAAGTCTGTGTTTCACTGGAGGGTGGGCTTTAGGAGCTTTCACCATTTCAGTATAAGCTCTTGCGACATCGCCCACCCCGATCGCGTTGATGTTGAAGTGCTCTACATGGCTGCTTCCCACCAGGAGGATTAGGGCCAACAGGTCAGATCTTACAAGAATCGTCTTAAGTTACTGAGCATGTACTCACTGAAGACCAAGTGAAGGAGGTGGGATATGATAGAGATCTTCATGTTTCTGACAGGAATAAACAAGGTGAACCATGGGAAACTATTTAGCAGGAATAAAGATTCAAGAATCCAAGGTCATGAATAGAAACTGGCTAGAGGAAGGCTTAAGAGGGATGTGAGGATGTTCTATTTTATAGAAAGGGTGGTGAAGCCATAAAAAGTCTGCCAGTGGACGTGATGGGTTCCAAGACCATAAATAGTTTCATGCATGACTGGGACAGAGTAAAGATTTTGGTGGTTACTCAGCTCTTCAACATTAGGAAGGAAAGGAAGGGGTGAACAGAGAGGGATACAGCCTTGTATGGACAATAGGTAGAGTGGTAGACAGGGAACTACAGGCAGGCTAGATGGACCCTTGGTCTTTTTATGCCATCATTGTCTATGTTTCTGTGTTTCTAATATGGACTGTATGACACATACCCATTCCGGGGGTAATTCTAAGCCCTCTTTGTATTTAATTCTCACTGCACTGTTCCACTGGGCTGGTTCATCAGGCTTTGAGAAGAAGTCTGAATATCTGAAGGACTGTCCTTCAGGGCCATACTCTTGCCTTTGGCCCTGATGAAAAGATTAGCCCTCCTGTCCACAGGAGATCAGAACCCTTAGGGTTGCCCTTATGCCAATTTACTATCTGATGTTTTTGTGTTATCCTTAACCCCAAATGGGCCCTCTCTTAAATCCCGAGATTGTCCCATCCCCACCAAGTCTGATGAGGGACCTGCATTTGGTCTATCTTTAGCTGGTGGTCTGGACATATCAGGGTGAACCTGTGTCTGCTTTCTGCTCACAGCAGATCCATGAGTTGATATTCCAGGATTTGATTCTCTCCCCATATGTCTAAGGATGGGCTAGCAGAATTGTGATCAGGAAGAGATGTGGATTCAGTCCTTCAAACTTCAGCTGTCAGTTTTCTGGGAGCAGGAGTTCTAGTCCCATATTGGGACACTGCAGCTACCCCCACCCAGTTCCCACTGGCTAGTAGGGGCTTCCTTCAGCTGCAGCTGAAATGAGTCAGTATGAGCAGTGGAGTTATATTGGTCACGACACTGGAGTTAAGCACAGAGGCAGGTACTGTACTTACAGCTAGGCTTGACAGCACACCATCAGCCTCCCATGCAAAACATGGCTGACAATTTCCATTCTCAGACTGTGACCAGCCAGCACCTCTCGTTGTCTGTCTGGCAACCATGGCCCATCTCCTCTGCCTCTAGCTGGGAACCAGAATGGCACTTTCTGCAGAGAAATCTATATCATCTGCTTAACATTCCAGCTGCTCCACCACATGGACAAGTTCCTGGTCCTTCTGGTGCTAATTTCTGCTTTGCTGATTTTGCAACCACTGCTGCTCTTTGATAGTGGACCACAACATCTCCAGTTTCCCACCTGTATATGGCATTTACTGAGAGCCACCTGCCAGAAAATGTAACTGCTCAGAAACATCTGAAGGGCACAAATCCATGGTGTATGGGACAATGGAACACATGGAAGCAACTCAGCCTGTGGCGGGTTCTGCATCTCCATGGCAACCACAGGAAGCTACACCAGACCACAAGTATCAATGATAAGGTCGGAGGTCAAGACAATTCCTTCTGTCTGTAAGTGGCTGTCAGTGACAGCAACCTTGGCTGCCCCTGGCAGCTAGCCAGTTGTTGGCAGCTCAGCTGTATTGCCACTCAGATGTCTGATCAGCTGGACTGCAACCAGTCATGCCTCTCCTGCCAGAACTTACCTGACTTCTTATTTGGCCATTATGGCCATTAGGTGATTTTTCCTTTTGTTAAGGACTTGTCTTCGCTTTATTTATTTATCTTAAGGTGATTAGTTTACTTCATGTAAATGTCTACAGTCTCCTAAGGAAGACTGACACTCTCTGATCTTGGAGTTGTCACACCAAGTCCGATATACTGGTGGTTATGGAAACCTGGCTCAGACCCTCTACTCTGGATCATGAAATAAATGTCCCTTCCTACAACGTTCACAGAACCAACAAACTATTCAGAGGAGGTGAGGTAGCTATCTACATACAGGACAAATTTACTGCCAAGGTCACGGACTCTACCTTGGTACCCAAGGAATCTGAAAGCATGTCCTTAAAGGTTCAGCTCTCCTCTTCTATGTCACTTAGTATCATAGGCTGTTACAGACCTCCATCAGTGGGGCTTAGGGTGTTGAACTACTTGTGTAACATACTTGAAACTCCGTCATCAGAGGTTATCATCCTGGGTGATTTGAAGCTCGATTGGTTTTCTGCCAGCTCCAAACCCCTAAAAGATGTTTGCGACACCTTCGGGCTTATGCAGCTTATCATGGAAGCCACCTGCCCTAACAAGGAAAATCCAGCCAAAAACAGCCTAATTGACCTCATTTTAGTGAACAAACCACATTGTTTTACTCACTCTAGCATCTTCTTTAATGACCTTAGTGACCACTGCTCTATAACGTGTGTCAGAGCTGCACCTAAATCTGTTTCCACCTCTAGGTTTACTCTTTAAAGAAGTAGACATAATCTCAACCTGCATGCTTTCCTCTCTGACCTCCAGTTCTCAAACTGGCAAGAGTTTTACCTGGCCCCTACTGTGGATGAGGCCTATCAGGCCTTCCAGTGCATTGTATTGGGAATATTAAATCAGCATGCACCCTTAGTGAAAGTCTGCACAAAGAAAAAAATCTAACCCCTGGTTCTTGACTAGCCTGAAAAATGCCCTATATAACAGGGAAATCCTTTGGAAAAAGCCAGAACAACCAAACTGCCCTCTGACTGGACAGCCTTTAGAGTTGCCAGGAATCAGTGCATGAAACTTATCAGGGCAGAAAAAGTGAACTACTTTTGTACAAAATTGGACTCCTCTTCCAAGTGTTCAACTAAATTCTGGAAAACATTAAGAGATATTGAGGAGTACTCCTTGGCTAACTCAATCCCTGCAAAAATCTCTTCTGGTGGCACCTCCTTCACCAACAGACAGACAATTCCCAACCTCCTCAACAACCACTTTGCCACTGCTGAGTTAGCATTTGACTCCTCTCCTACTAATAACCTTTGTACCCAGCTGTGTGCCCAGGACCCGGCTTGCCATCCTCGGACACCCCTGCTCTGGATGTGGCATTCACTTTTAGCCCTGTCATTGTGAAACAAGCAGAAGACCTGTCACTGGAATTGGCTATCAGAAAGAGCATGGGTGCTGATAAGATAGACCTGTATTTCCTAAAACTTAGCTATCATGTCTTGGCTGCCCCTATTACCTGCCCATTCAATTTATCTTTGACACAGAGTGTCCTTCCAGCAATTTGGAAAACCACCCATGTCAGTCCACTATTCAAGTCAGGTGACCAAAGTGATCTAAATAACTACAGGCCAATATCCTTGCTCCCCATACTCTCTAAAATGCTGGAGAAACTTGTTAACCTTCAGCTTACAAACTTCTTGGAGACCTTCAATCCACTGAATCTGGTACAATCAGGTTTTAGGCCATGTCACAGCACTATATCAGCCCTCACAAAAGTCACCAATGACTGGCAGAAAGCCTTAGATGCCAGAAATAATGAGTGTGTCTTATTTCTTGACTTGAGTGAGGCGTTCGACTCAGTGGATCATGACCTTCTCCTGGTTACACTTAGAAACGTTGGTCTGGATCCATCGGCATTCAAATGGCTCTCCAGCTATCTTACAGGACATTTCCAGCAGGTCAAAGTGCAAGGTGATCTTTCTCCTTTAAAAACTCTCCAGATAGGCATGCCACAGGGTTCCATCTTGGGGCCTCTGCTATTCACACTGTTTATCAACAATATTGACTCAGGAATCAAGTTAGCTAATATCCATCTCTTTGCAGGTGATACGGTTCTCTGTATTGACAGGCCTACTCCTGAACTGACCAGTATGGACCTCCAAATAGACTTCAATCATTTGCAACTAAACATCATGAGTCAAAAATGTTATTAAACACCAAAAAAACCAAGGCTATGTTTTTCCCCCCATTGCCAACACACTCAGTCCCTATACCCTCAGTCTAGTTCCACAAATTACTACACTTTTAGATGAATCCTTAGAGTTCATGGCAAATTTCAAATACCTGGGACTCTGGATTGACCACAAACTCTCTTTTGCTGACTACATTGAAGAACGTTTGATAAAACTTAAACAAAGACTTGGCCTTTTCTACAGGCTCAAGCATCTACTCACTCAGGATGCAAAAAACTGGCTAGTGGAAAGCACATTTATTTCACTTTTGGACTATGTTGATTTCATTTATGGACATGGTCCCAGCTCTGCACTATCCAAACTTGATACCCTCTATCACTGGGCTATAAGAGGAAGTACCGGAGCGCCATACTCCACTCATCATTACACCCTTTACTCCCAGGTGGGATGGATGTCACTGAAATTTAGAAGGCAGAAAAATGCTGCATTCTGGATTCTTAGAGCTTTCATCAAAAAAATTCCATGTTACATCAATGAGTGTCTGCCGTTGCATACTGCAGGTAGTTACACACTGAGAAGCCTTTCCTTTACCTCTGTCCTTATTCCCAAAGTCAACTCCCACTTTGGTCGAGCACCTATAAGCTACTCGCTCCCTTTTCTATGGAATAAACTCCAAAAAACCTTGAAGTTAGTAATCCCTGTAAAATTTTCTACCTTCAAAATGTTATTTGTAAGTGCCTTTAATGAGCCCTGCCCTGAGTACTTACAACCTATGGCTTGGGCCTTCTACCCTATGTGGCCTGTTGGCCGCTCTTCCCTCTGTTCTCTTTATCCTGCCTCGTTACGCTCCCTACCACTTCTCCTCCTCTTGATATCTGCCTCATAATGTCCACTTACTCCTCCTCTTGACTTCTGTCTGGCACTCCGTCTTTAAATCTCATGAATTTACTAAGATTTACTCCGCATATCTATTGTACTCTTATGTATATATTGTATGTAACTGTTATTTTTGAATCTGCATTATTTTGTCTTCCCACTTCTGTGTATTCTGATCATTATTGTTTTCTATAAATTTTGTACCCTGTTTGCATTGTATAATGTTACATGACCGTGTCCAGGTCCACCTTGCAAATGAGTTCCAACTCAATGGTATCTCACCTGGTAAAATAAAGATTGATTGATTGATTATTTCTTCATCCTGAAGTCCCATGTCCATTAATGCATCTAAGTCCTCAGAACCCTGTTCAATGTTAATGAAAACCTGATATTGGACCACTAGAAATCATTAGCAGGGGATAGGTCAGCCCCCATGCTACCACTCAATACAGCTCGGATCTGCAAAAATTGGCATGACATCTGGTAGCAGGCATTTCAGCCTAATAACATTTTCTGTAATGCAACAGCTAGGCAAATTTACCCTGACTTGCACTAGCAGTGGAACAGTAAGCATGTAGAAGGCAGTCATATTGCTACCTGGTAGTTGTAGCCACCATGTTACAACAAATATCCTGTAGGGCATACCATAAGTAGGCAACAATTCCAACATAAAACATTGCAAGGCTGCATAATGTTAGTCCAATTATCATGCCATGAACCAGTTCACCTCCTCCATCCAAGCCAAAACCTCCCATCTTGCAGTAAGATTACCAGCAGTGCCCTCTATCAAAGAGTAGGAGAATATGAGTAATTCAAAAACGAAAACCAATACAAAGCACAATACATAACCTGGAAACTATGAAGCAAAGGGGAAATTAGTGATTTTAAGAAATCCATGGCATATTCTCCCACAATTTCCTTCAGACAGACCTTGGCATGGCAACCTATTCCCTCCTATTTATGCCTTTCATAGATGCAGTGACTATGCCCTCCAGTTCTGTTATGGAAGTCAAATGTTGCTGTATTACAAACTGGCATCAGTCTTGCTAAATAAAAAAGGTCAACCCTGAAAACCATACTGTGATGGTAAGTTTATAATGTTTACTCCACTGTTGTCTAAGAATATAGGTCAAAAATCCATTAATTATATTGAATGGAGAACAATAACTGCTCCTTTCAGATTGTGGCAACATGTCTCTAAATCAAAGCAATATAATGATACTCCAAAAAAAATGTTCTTGGGTTTCAAGAACATTTTTACACCTGAGCCTAGGGCAAAATCATTTATCCAAACCTTTGTTTTTTCCATTATTTCTGACCCCCAGTTGCCTGTCGCAACTAAGCCACAGCACATCCCACATTCATGGAGGAACCCTTTTCCTTGCTTGCATGTTTAAAGTAGTCTGTTTTTCAGAAACTGAGTTATAAGCAAAACTAAATATGGCTGAAGAGGAACTGCTAAGTAAAGGTGTACAGTATATAGTCCTTTCCTGGTTATAGTTCTTTCATATGCAGAGGACAATTTCCATTGTCTCACCTTTATGACTGATGATTTAATATACTCAAGGTACTGCGATAACATCACCAATTTAGAGCATCTGTATTTCTCTTGTTCCCATTGTGCAAAAAAAGGGCCCTTCCCACTCCAAAAACATGGCTCCCAATTAGTTTGAGTATCCCATAATAATTATCCAATTTTTTTTATTAGATTTCAAAACTACATACAGATATATTCGTATATGATGGCCTCCAGTCCAGTACATGAGGGGGCAATATTGGTAACTATCACAAAACAACATTATAACTCCTTTTAAGCAGCATGCAATTAATTATTATTTAATGCAAGCCTTATAGTCATTTAATATTTTGGAAATTCCACCAAATAATTACAATTATAAGTGTAAGGTTCATAAACTTACATGAGGAGTGCCATTATTAACAAATATGTTGATTAATTAAACTATACAAAAGTGAATACTTAAAGAAATCAAAAGGAAAAAAAAAATGTAGCTTTTTAAATAATTCACTGTTTTTTTAAGTCTCTTAATCCATTCCATCTACAATTTCTTGAGCAGTTGCTGAGAACATTTTGTCAGAGGATGTCAGGGACTCTCCATCTCTGAGGGAATCAGAATTATACTGGGATTGTATAAATGCCACCAGCTGGTCCACCTCAAAAAAGATATGGGTCTTGTCTTCATAGTTGATGTGGACCTTTGCTGGTGCAGCATTGGATGTATTACAATTGGCTTGTATTTCTGTATGCCATAATAACTACACTGGTAAAACGTAGTAACCTGAATTAAAGGGGCACAAGCCTATATGTTGAAAGAGTGCTGGTGAACCATGCCATTTTTTGACACACCACAGATATTGTTTCTCATTGTCACTTTGTAGCACCTTACAGCCATTTTGCTACTCCAAAAAGCTTAGAGAGTACAACATACTTTTGTTTTTTTGCATGTGATTGAGTAGCCAAGCTGTTAGGAAGCCCCATAATTCTCATATTCTTGTATCAGATCTGATTCTCTAGAAGCTCCACTTTTCTATGCAGGTTATAAGATTCTTTTATTTGTGCCACATTGGTAGCTTCAAGTGCACTTGAATCCTCCAAAATTTGTATATAAGAAAATACTGTAAAAGAAAACAATGGGATTAAGTATGCCCAGCCTGCCCTTCTTAACTAAGCATGTGACGTTACATTTCACTGGGTTGAGCCTATTTCCCCATAATATAATGAAAAACAATCTACCAATACTAGTATCAAAAGAAATTGGGGGTGGAAATTAATTCTGTATGTTTTTCCTTTTTTAAGCTATGTAAGATTTAACCACGCACACCATCTTTTTTTGCCAGCTGCTAGGATTTCTACCTTTCTACTTGTCTTTTTCCCTCATCTAACTTTGCCTTCCAGTTCAATTTAGCATAATCCTGACTTCCAAATTTAATCTCTATGGTTCTGATCATTTATGTGGGTAATCCTTTGATTACATTCCGAGTGTAGTCTGTATGCCACACATTTCTCTTGTTTATTTTGGACCCTTATGCCAAAGAAAGGGCTCTGAGTAATGAAAAAGCTGTTTCACACATTGCTACATCTCTGGCCAGAAGACACAAGTCCTTGGCATATGCCAACATTTCAGTGTCAGTAAACCACCAAGTGTCTTAGTCCCTCTTATATATGTAGCTTGGCTCAATTTCCAAAGTAGTGGGTCTATGCCAAGTATGTATAAAAGTGGGCTTAAAGAGCAGCCGTGCCTAACCTCCCAAAACAGGAATCCTATTCCCCATCCATCCATTTACATTAGGATACCTCCTGCCCCCCAGCAACAGATGAGAATCCATTTTATAAAAATATCTGGAAAACCATAGTTTTGTATAACGATGGTTAGCTGCTCATGTCACAATATCTCATAGATTTTCTCTTGATCTACATATAGCACTAGCCCAGAGAGAGTGCC
This sequence comes from Neoceratodus forsteri, assembly GCA_016271365.2. NCBI lineage: Eukaryota > Metazoa > Chordata > Ceratodontiformes > Ceratodontidae > Neoceratodus > Neoceratodus forsteri. The sequence continues at coordinate 760,146,421 of CM057452.1, forward strand.
TTCCTTGCTGTGTGCAAAAACCTCTCCAAGTAATAATGAATGGTCCTAGATCTTTTCTTAAGGTACTGCAGCACAGGTTTGGGTCAGATCAGTTACTGTTCCCAGAACCTGACTCAGTCTATTTCTGAGAATCTTTACTAGTATTTTAAAGTTCACATTTAGAAAACTAATCTTGCTTAACTTTCATATATTCCATCTGCTAGGTGGTTTTGCCGGGATGTACACTTTTTTTTTTCATTAATGTAATCTGAATAGTTTTATGATTTTTAAAGAGATAAATAATTTTTTTATAATTTATGTATTTTTAGTATCTGTGCCACAGGAGATCACATAACATCCCAGGCTGATTAAAAGGTGCATGCATGCTATTTGTCTGTATTCAGCCACAATCCTCTATGCCCACCTGCAGTGAGTTGACCAGAACTGCAAATTAGAATATACTTGCTAGCTAGTTTCTTTTGCTAGCTTTTGCTGGCTGTTTTTGAGCCTTTGGAGCTTCTTTTTGGAGTAGTGTAATTGAAACATGTGGCAGAGGACCAAGTGATACTCCTGTGGTTGCGAATACAGAATAGCTGAAAGCACAGAAGTAAGCACAAATTAAATACTTGAGCTTTTAATGTGTATTGAAGTTTTTATAGAGGTTTGAGAATGTGCTAGGGTATTGATTGAATTTGTACATTTGCTATTTAACACTGTACTACCACAATGATTTTATTAAAAACTTGGGTTGGTTTTTTTTTTTTTTCATTTTATAACATATAAAATCAGCAACTGTATTTTTAGTTCTTAAGTAAATTATTTGAGAACTAGTTTGTTTGGGATTGATAATTAACCCAGACTTACTATTTAGCTAAACTGTTGCTTGCTTACTTACTAGCTAGTCCAACCAGAGACTAAATTGGTTAAAGAGCCAACCAATTAACTACTGGAGAACACCTGTTCATGTAAAATTGGAGGAGATATCTAACTTAGATAACACATATATAGGAACTATTTTATTACACTAATGCCACTAAACAATATTGTTTGATACTCCATTAGTGGCCAAGAAAGCGTACAAGAAAGTACTCAATGAAGTGAGCACACTTAACTTGACATCGGAGAGATGAGTGCATGGTGGGACAACAAAAAAGAGTCAGGGGAGCTGCTGAACTCTTCTTTGAGGAGCAGCACAAGACAGGAGATTGTGTACCAAGAATCTTGAAAGAAATAACTAATAAACAATGCTGTTTTGGAGAATGGAAATCAATAAGAGTACCAAGGTCCTCAAGGGAAAAACAAACAAAAACAAAACAAAACACATAAACGTAAAAGACATGAAAAGCTAATAAAGCTAACATGTTTATAAAGCCTCATAAGCCATGACAGAGAAACTCTGTGACTGGATGAAATCATGACTAGCTGAGCAGAGCAGTTGGTGTAGAGTGATAACTGTTTTAAAATGAACTTGGAGAAAGATTAAGACAGTTAAACAGAATCCACAGATCCACAAATTTTGCTATATTGGACTAGAACTAATTTTAAAATTTACTGTTCTCTACATTGCATTAGGTTGATTTTTTGCATTACAACTTTATTACCCATTGTAGTGATTGAACTTGTAGAATGATTAAGTATGTAATACAGTATATAAAATCTACCAGGTGTGCTATAGTTAATCTTATTAACACAAATTTTAAGGGCCAGCTTGTTAAGTAAGTTTTATACAGTTAGGAGTTTATACAGCCATTTTTATGTTGGGGCACTCTTATATTGTTACCCACTTAAAGTATATTCAAGACTAGATTGCCATAACAACATCTTAGTATTAATCACCCACTTTTGTTCTTCAGGAACAATTAGTATCTGATATTCAGTAATGCCAGAGTGTACTAGAAGTCAATCAATACCAAAATGTTTTACCACCTCAACCCTGGTGAAACAGAAATGTATCCCCAAAGAAAGTTAAAGGGGAAAGGGAGGGAAACCAACAAAAAGGGGTAAAAATGAAGGTAACTGTAAGGAGAAAAAAGCAATTACAGATTACCTCATTCATTCCCAAACATATCTGTGTGGAAGATAAAGGATTAAAAAGTGATAGTTCAAAAGTTAATCAAACCAAAATATCCATGCCTAAACCAAGGATAAAGTTTCCCCATTTGGAAGATGGAATGGAGGAATTAAGGGACAAAAAAATCAAGCAGAGCATAGACAGAACACCACAGGATAGGAAGCTAGAAAGAGATGCCAGAAAAAAATGTTTATAAAGATAAGATAGCTAAAGAAAACAGTCTAAATGAAAGCATTATTTAGAGTAGCAAGAAGAGCCTCAGCGAGATCTCCCAGAGTTTCATTTCTCTACCCTATGGGCCAGCTTTCGAGTCAAAAATTTGTCTGACCCCAAAAGAGACCATAAATAGGGTAGCCACCATGAGCTATGGGGGTAACAGATTCACAGAACTACGCGATGTCATAAATCAGCTGCAGTATACTATTTCTGGGTTGAAAAAGGTTGACAATAAAAAAGATGAGAGGAAAAATGAAGAACTATCTGAAATCAAACTAAACAGATCAGATAGATTAGATAATCTAGAACTATATGAGGAGGGCTCAACTCTATGTATGAGCCAAGAACATACATTCATCCCAGATCTGGATACTGTAACGAAAGAATTAATGGTTGCCTTAAAAGATCCATATTTGGCAAACATTTTAATGTTTGAACAATTGATAAAACGTAAGCAAGAATTAAACTTTATTAAAGACATTTCAATTGAGAATAAAAAAAAAGCAATAAAGGAACTTGGTCAAAATAATCCAGAAGCAAAGGAAAGGGAGATTATGGTGGAAACTCCCTAGACTGGGATAAAAAAAAAAATTACCATAATAAATGACTCAAGCCAAAATCCAGGTATGGAACTTATTATGCTACCATCCCAGAGAGCTAGAAATGATAGTGTGGGGGGAAAAATTAAAACTGGTCAATAAGACACGATGAGAAAAAGGAGAGCAGAGGAAATGACACAAGTGAAAAAGACAGCACAGGGGAAAATCTAGCAATAGAGATAATCAAAACAAAGACTAGGACACAAGATAGAAATGACCAAGGACACGAAGATAGAATAGAGAAAGAATAGTAAAAACTTATGGAAAATCAGTTAAGAGTCAGGAAAGAACAATCAGAAAAGGCAAAATAAGGATACCACAACCAAACAGAAACAGATAACAACAGATAGAGGTACAAACAAGCTCTCAGCCATGGTCAGACACACTAAAGCACCTCAAGATTACCTCAAGGCAGTAAGGGAAAAGAGGTTGACCTATAGAAGATTCAGGAAGACCAAAAGAGAGGTGGATAGGGAAAATTACCTAAGGTTGGCTAGTGAGACAAGTAAGGAAGTCCGTTGGGTAAAGGCACTGAAAGAGTTGCAGATAGCTGAAGAAATTGAGAAGGGGAGAAGACTTTCTTTCACTATATAAGTGAGAAAAGGGGCAAGAAGGAAGGGACTGTTAGGCTTTAGAAAGGGGTGGAGTTGGTGAAGGATAATGGGGGAAAAGCTGAGATACTAAATGAATACTTCTGTTCCGTCTTCATCAGGGAGAAGGATGGACCAGTGCCTTTAGGAGGGAGAAGAGGAGCAGGGAGGAGGAGGGGAACACAGATGTAGTGATAGAGAAGGATAGAGTGAGGGAGGGTCTGCTGGCATTGAAGGTGGACAAATCACCAGGCCCGGACAGAGAACATCCAAGGGTACTAAAGGAACTGGCTGAGAAGCTGGCAGGACCACTGGCAGACCTATTTAATAGTTCACTAGAGCCAGGCATGGTACTGCAGGACTGGAGAACAGCACATGTCGTGCCCCTCCACAAAAGCAGTCCTAAGGATAACCCAGGGAATTACAGGCCAGCCAGTCTGACCTCCATTGTGGGCAAACTCATGGAAATCATAATAAATGAAAGGTTGGTGGAATATCTAGAGAAGCATTGTCTTCAGGATGCGAGGAAGCATGGGTTCATGTCAAAACATCTGACTGACTTCTTTGACTGTCACTAAGACAGTAGACAGTGGTCATGTGGTAGACATCCTCTATCTTGATTTCAGCAAGGCCTTTGACTCTGTGCCCCACAAAAGGTTAATTAGGAAGTTGGCGGATCTTGAGGAGGGGGAAAAGATAGCCAGATGGGTGGAAAACTAGCTGGGGGACAGAATCCAGAGGGTGGTTGTGGGGTGAGAGTTATCTGGTACCAGAGAGGTAACCAGTGGGGTCCCACAGGGCTCTGTTCTGTGGCCGGTGTTGTTCAATGTCATCATCAGTGACAATGGAAGTAGCTCTGCTTTTGCAGCTCTGCAGACTGCTAGTTTTTGGTCTCTAAATTCGTATTAGTTGCTTCTCATTTCTCCATTTTGCCCCTGGTCTTATTAGTAAATCATTTAAGCTTATATTTTATAGCTGCATTGTTAAGTTTTAAATCTTACCTTCCCAGTCCGGAGTGTTGTCAGAACTGCTCGATGGTCATGAAGTGTGCACTGGCCTGTGCAACTGGATCCACTGCCACCCCGAAGATGGGAGGAAAGTGTAGTCTGCCATGCTGTGAGGCATAGTGCAAAGAAGTGTGCAGCAGAAGAAATGCTCAATTAAAAGCATTGAGCAATCTCAGGGAAGAGTTGGGAGCCTGTGGGAACCTGTGAGAGGAATTTTCCAGGATTGTGTTTTTGGATTAATTTGACCCTTGATTAGGAATCTGCTGTACAGCAAGGAAACTGTATTGTGCTGTGCAACAGAGGGTGCACCTGGGCATGAACTGTAAAACGAGACCTGGAAAGGAGAGCCACATTGGCTGCCAGCCTAAATTGTATTTATTAGTAAGGAATCATTTACCAAAGCGATTTTCAAATTGCCGTGGAGTTATTATTCAGGAGACGGCTTATTGAGAGCGATCTTCTGACTGCTGTGGAGTTTTGAAAGACCAGGACATTATGACCCTTTAATTGTGGGTGATTAGCCACTGGAGGCTGCTTCCACCATGGTAGACCAGGCCAGGGTTGAATGGGGAGCTGGCTGGCAGGCCTGTGATTCTTCCAAGGCCCCTTGCTGGCCAGCTGGTGGGCTAGTGCAGGTGGGGTACCAAGCTGGTGGGGCAGGTATTTCCAGTGGCAGCCCCTACAGATAAGGTTGGGAGTGTTTGGCTTGGCATCTGAGGAACATTGCAATTGTGACCGGGATTTTTATTACTCCAAAGAAGACTGGAATCTTACCAGAAGATACCACAAGGAGACTATCTACAGGGATTTGAGGCACCAAAATCTTGAATTCATGGTCAGACTACGTTGGTATTTCCTGCAAACTTTGACTGGGCAGTGAGAGTGCCCGGTTTAATGTTGGCTCCCAGGTAGTGAGAGTGCCTGGCTGTCAAATCTTCATTCAGAATTCATACTTATTTTTTCTGTAAATTTTGTCTGGGCAGTGAGATTGCCCGGCCCTTCATTGACTTCCAGGTAGTGAGAGCACCTGGGAGCCGAAATTGTATAAATACTGTTTATTTTATGTTAATTTAATTTGTACTCCTCAGCGAGAGGCGGGGTACTTAAGTTTTATTTTTTTTCTGGCTTTTTAAGTTTCAGTTACAGTTTTTTGTGATTTGGACTCCCCTGAGGTGGACTCCCTCAGGTATTATATCATCTTTCTCCCTTGTATTCATAGTTTTTATTTAGAGACTTTGGAGCCTGGACTGGTGTTTTAAAACTTTTAACTTTCTCTGTAGTATAGTTTTGGTTGGATGAGGAGGGTGGTTAGTTTTGATTTATTTATTTTATTTGGTTTGTGTTTGGTGTTTGGTGTTTACCTCTCCCTCAAATTGAGAGTTGGGGAGTTGTATATAATAATTTATACCTTGGATTTAGTTTTTTCAGGGTGTTTAGTTGTTTTGCTTGGCCTTTATTTGTGCCAGTAATATGTGTTGTGGGCCTATTCCCCAGTTTGTGCGCTACTTATCTTCTGCTCTTTGAGCCCTCAGCCTTTTCTCCCCCCTCTATTATTTTCAACCTATCAGCACTGCAGAGTGCTGGGCATTGCCCAGAGGAAGGGGGGCAGGATGGTGGGTGCGAACAGCAGAGGATGGATGAACGAAGCTCTCGCATCGGGGTTGTTAAGTTCAGAAGATGCCCTGGGGCAAAATGGATTCTGGAGTGTGGTCAAGGGCACCACCATTACTGGAGGGCAAGTATTTGGGGTGGTCCAGGAGACCCCTCCAACCCAAGCGGTGTTATGCAATGCCAGATCTAGTAAGAACAAGACTGCAATTATTGCGGATCTTGTCGGGACATCAGATCTGGCGTGCATCACTGAGATCTGGCTGGATGAAAATGCAGGCCCCATTCTTGAAGCCATGATTCCGGCTGGGTACTCGATGATACATCGCTCGAGATTGGACCACGGGGGTTGGGGGTTTGCAGTCTGTTTCAAGACTGAATTGGGCCTCACAAGTGTACCAATTGAGGATGCCGAGTCATTTGAGTGTACTATAGTAGCAAGTGTAAGCTGTAGGCCAGTCCTTATCTACTGTCCACCCAGGAATGAGAAGCGATTCCTTTAGGAAGTAGCAGATTTTGTGATCAACATGGCATTTGAGTCGCCCAGGCTGATGGTCCTGGGCTACTTCAATGTCTGGATCAATGGTGAACTCTCACAATTTGGATAACACTTCCTGCAGTTGATGACATCATTGGGTCTTACACAGATTGTTACCTCTGCTACTCATAAACAAGGTCACTCCCTTGACTTGGTTTTTCACCTGGGGATTGAAGCCTCCAATGTGGGGGTGGAACCCGATGGATGGTCTGATCATTACACAATGAGATTCAATTTTTTCTCCTCTCTCCAGCCCCTATGGAGATGGTCAGGTAGCGCTCTTTATAAGATGTGAGCCCTGAAGGTCTAATGGCAGTACTGAACCTATCGGACTTTCCTGTGGCAAGCAGGAATCCAGAGGCTTTGGTCTTGGCCTATAATGAGGTCATCACCACAGCCCTAGATTCTGTCACTCCTGTCCGTGTTCATCCTCTCTCCCTTCACTCTCTGTCCCCTTGGTTTGATGGGACTTTGAGGGAGTTGTGGTGACTAGGACGAAGGTTAGAGCATAGCTGGCGGAAATCAACCCTGGAAGCTGACTGCCTTAGATCATTAGACCATTACCAGCTCTACCAATCAACAATCTCCTGTAAAGAAGGCAGAGTTCCTGTCTGGAGAGATTGCTGACACTCAGAACCGACAGGCCAGGTTCTTTTGAACTGGAACAGGCTGTGCAACCCAGCCTGCAAACAGGTTCAAAGAGCTTTTTTACAGTTGGAGTGTGAGGAGCTTGCTCAGTTCTTTGTGGATAAGGTGGCCAACATCAGGGTGGAGACCCATCCAACACACTCTATGGGGGATGCTAGTGATCGGTGCCCAGTCACTATCCCTCATTTCTCCTGGAATACCTTTGACTGGCCAGACCTCATGGATGTCATGCAGATTGTCCAGGGTATGCGTCCTATGTGCTGTAGTTTGGATCCGGGCCCAACTTCCCTGATTAGGGGTTGTTGTGACATCATTGGTCCGGTCTGGTGCTCCCTTGAGTTGGGTGAGTTTCCTAGCTCCCTGAAGGAGGCGGTGGTGACACCCCTCTTGAAGAAAGCTTCTCTGGATCCAGACTACCTTGCTAACTACAGACCTATCTCTAACTTCCTCTTTGTGGGGAAGGTGATTGAGAAGATAGTGGCTGTACAGCTGGACAACCATTTAACCATCCATAGCACCTACAAACCTCTCCAATCTGGTTTTTGAAAGAGGAACAGTACCGGGACTGCACTGGTTTGAGTGTTCAATGATCTATAGATGGTGAGAGATAGGAAAAGCTGGTCCATCTTGGTGCTTCTAGATCTCTCTTCAGCTTTTTTCCACCATGGACCATGGGGTTCTGCTTGAGCGCCCTGAGGTTCCTCTGTGGCTTGATCAGTACTGTCCTCAGATGGTTTAAATCTTTCCTCACTGGCAGAACTCAGAGGGTGGTGTCGGGAATTTATTCCTCTGACCCTCTCTCTCTGTCATGTGGGGTTTCTCAGGGGTCCTTGCTATCCCCCATGTTGTTCACGGTGTATATGCTGCCCCTCAGAGATATTGTATGACGGTATGGGCTGAGGTTTCACTACTATGCTGATGATACCCAGCTCTACCTGTCTTTCGCACCCAACCAGGATAGTGCACTCTCGGTTTTTAGTGACTGACTCACTGAAATCCTGGACTGGATGAATTCTAGCTGGTTGAAGTTGAACTCAGGGAAGACTGAGGTGATGGTAGTGGATCCGGGTCACCGGATAACGGGGTCAGGGGCTGGTCGGCCCACAGGGCTTTTCCTGGGGGGCTCCCAGCTCCTTACCTCTGAACTGGTGGAGGACCTAGGGGTAATGCTTGACAATGGGTTGACACTGCGATCGCAGGTGTTGGCAGTCATCAAGTCATCCTTTTACCATCTGAGGAACGTCACTAGGATCAAGCACCTTGTTCCGTACGGTGACCTGCTTACATTGATCCACACCTTTGTGACCTCGCGTCTTGATTACTGCAACACTCTTTACTTTGGGCTACCGGGGGTTGATATCCACCACCTGTAGCTGGTGCAGAATGCTGCAGCCCAGTTGTTGATGGAGAGCCCCTGTACATGTCACATCACACCGGTGTTGATCAAACTGCACTGGCTGCTGATTCAGTGGTGGATCACCTTTAAAGTCAGATTACTGATTTACAAAGCCCTACATGGACTTGGTCCAGACTACTTGAAAGAGCTCTATCCCCTTAGTTCCCCGAGTGACTGCTCCGTTTGGCTGATATGGGCTTGATAGAGATTCCAAGGGTATCTTTAAAATCCTCAGGGGCCAAAATCCTATACTCCTTACCCTCTGCCAGAGTGAAATGTAATGGGGTATTGTCACAGATTATTAGATTAGAAAGGGGTACCAGGCAGGGATGTCCATTATCCCCATTATTATTTAATATATATATTGAGCCGTTCCTGCATAGGTTAATGGTAAACCCGTGTATCGAAGGGATCAAAGTAGGGAGTAATGCCTATATTTGCTCAGCTTATGCAGACGATGTATTATTACATGTTGTGCATCCAAATGTTTCGTTAGTAGCGATACTTGAAGAAATTGATTGTTTTTCCAGGATATCGGGTTACAAACTAAATCGTTCTAAGACCAAGATTTTCCCTTTAAATAATAGAGTGATAAGGGCGGAGTTGCAATCGTTAGGATTGGGTTGGGAAACTAAATCGCTGCCATATTTGGGCATTAACATCAACATAAATCTCTCATTGATGGTTAAGGAGAATCTGAATACTCTTATTCAGTCTATATCAGATGATTTAACTAGGTGGCGGTCAGTCTCTTTGACACTGTGGGGTAAGATAAACCTCTTGAAAATGAATGTCTTGCCCAGACTTTTGTATCCTTTGGGGATGCTCGGGGTTTATCTCCCGAAAAAGTGGTTTACCAGATTACAAAAAATGTTTAATTCCTTTATAGGGCAAGGAAAGCGTATCCATAGGTCTTATAGTAATTTGACAGCCCCAAAAATTAGGGGAGGATTGGCTTCTCCCTCCATGTTTATATATTACCTGGCTCAGCATGTTTGTAAATTGGGTTGGTGGAGTAGGGATTATCAGCACTTGGAATACAGGCCTCTTTGGTATGATATAGAGAGTGATCTAGCGAAAGGAGTAAAGTGTTCCTTACGTGCCCTATTATTTCTCTCTCCTTCAAATATCCCGAGGCTGCTAAAGAATAATCCCATGGGGTGGTCACTGAGAGCTTTCCTCCAGTTGCAGCAACACCTAGGTTTCAAGTGGTGGACCGGATGCCCAACCTATTTTTGAAAATGTGCATTTAAGATTGGTGGGATGGCGATATCTCCAACCTTCTGGCCTCAGATCAGCCATATAACAGTAGCGGACTTTTAGATCAGAATAAACCACGGTCTTTTGATTATATGAAAAGATGCTTTGTATCGGATAATTGTTTTTCAAATGGTTGCAACTTAAGAAGGCCGTGTTTCAGGGGCTGCTCCTCCTTCTACTCAGTCGGTCGGTCTGAAAATATGGATTGTCTGTTGAAGGTTGCGATACAGCCCCATGCCGTCTCAAAGTCTATAAAGCTTCAAGAATGGGATAGTAAACTCCATTAAGGCTTGTATTATTGAGTCGGGGGAGCTGGGTAGAGACTCTCCGGAGTTCTGGAGGAAGCTATGGAATTCCATTTATAAATATGTTAAGCAAGACAGACTCAGGTTGGTTCAATTTAATATCATGCATCATCTTTATTTAACACCCATATCTCTATACAACTGGAAGGCACGCAGTTCCCCATTATGTTGGCGCTGTAAGCTGGAGGAGCTCTCTATTACATATGCTTTGGAGGTGTCCGAAAAATTCATACTCTTTGGGATGCCATTAGTAGCTTGCGCCTATCCTTGGCTTTATAGAATGAACACTCCTGAAATTTGTCTATTACAAATTTTCCTGAAGCGACCTCTAAATTTTGGAGGGCTCATGTGTCACTCATTGTTGCTATTCTAGAGTTAATAATTTTAAGGCACTGGTCATCTGAGAGTTCCCCTCTCTTTTGGAGTGGCACGGGAGTGTAATGCTAGCATTACAGTTGGAAAGCATATAGCTCACATCGTGGCAAAACTAATGCCTTAGGCTAGTTGTGGGGTCGCTTAGACTCATTGTTGAAAACTTGAAATTGTAAGCCTGAGTGGAGTGCGGTAGGCTAATGTCCTTTTTCCTTTTTCTGTCTTGGATTGCTTTCGCATTATGTATCCTATTGTAACCTTGGGGGGGAGGTGGGAGGGTGGGGGTATATTGCTATAGATTGTATATTTCTTATTTGTTGGGGGGAGTTTTTATTATATATATTACACCTCTTATGTATTATGTCATATGTCTGTTGAAATCTCTCTTTTTTTTTTTTGGTAGTAATTATTATGAGGTCCACTTTTGCGTAGTTGTGAAATTGACTGAGGTGGCGTGTAAAATCAATAAAATTAAAATTAAAAAAAAAAATCCTCAGGAGCCCGTGCATTTATGTACTTGTCCCCAGTCCTTTGGAATTCTCTACCATGTCTGCTTCAGGAGTGCGTGACTGAGGGGGGTTTCAAACAGGCACTAAAGATGTATTTATGCACCCAAGCTTATCCAATGTATTAATGCTGATGATCAGATTTTAATGAATATTTTATATGAAGCTGTTTTATCTTCTTGTTTTAACTTATTGTAATGCGCCTTGGCAATTTGAAAGGCGCACAACAAATAAAAATTATTATTATTATTAGTAAATGGTTATATTATTATTACAATTATTATTATTTATTTTTATAATTATTATTACGGGCAAAATGTGCCTATTCGCAGATGACACCATGATCTGCAGGAGAGTGGATACAGCTGAAGGGATACAGGAAATACAGAAAGATCTGAAAAAGCTGGGGAGGTGGCCCAGGATCTTGCAGCTTGGCTTCAATGCCAAGAAGTGCAAAGTTATGCGTATTGGATCCAAGAATCCCAGGACAGAGTACTACCTGGGTGGAGTCCGAATATCTGCAACAGAGGAGGAGAAGAACCTGGGAGTGAAGATCACTAGTGACCTGAAGCACTCCACATAGTGCAAGAAAGCAGCAACAAAGGCAAACAAGATGCTGGGCTGCATATCTAGGGGGGTCTATAGTAAAAGAGAGGAGGTTATACTGCCCTTGTACAAATCACTGGTAAGGCCACATCTGTAGTATGGAGTTCAGTACTGGTGCCCACACCTCAAAAATGGCATTAACCTGCTGAAGAAGGTCCAGAGGAGGGCTACAATGATGATAGTGGGCCAGCAGGGTAGGGCATACGAGGAGAGGTTGAGGGCACTGGACATGTACTCCCTGGAAGACAGGAGAGAGAGAGAGGGGACATGATTGAGACCTTCAAGTACGTGAAAGGGATAAATAAGGTTGATAAGGAGATTCTTGTTAAGCTGAGTGGCAACCATAACACTAGGGGGCACAGTCTTTAGCTGGAGGGTGAGAGGTTTAGGAGGGAGATCAGGAAGCACTTCTTCACAGAGATGGTGGTGGACACTTGGAATACACTGCTGGAAGAGGTCATCTTGTTGAAGAGAGTGGGCAGCTTTAAGAAAGGCTGGAATAGGCATGGGGAAGTAAGGATCATGGGTAGAGAGGATGGGAGGAGTGGAGAGGGAGGTCAGGGACATTATTGAAGAGAATTGGAATTACAATCCTTTGAGTCATTGACTCCTTTGCAAAGGCTCCACATCAGTACAAACGAAAAAAAACATAACATTTACTAATATTTATACATAGGTCACATAGTTCAGTGTGTAAACACTGTGTCAAGTATGATACGTAGTCCTTTGGTCTAGGTTATGATACAAAGTATGTTACTGTTATGGAGGGTCCTAAGTGAACCCTGAGTCAGAGTTTATATACAGTGTGATCATGGGACTTTGTGGATGCAGTCAGGATTAAGGTTAGGCAGTTAACCCTACCATTGTGGATTTTTTAATTTTCTGCTCTAGTGATATAGACAGCAATGATTTCCATCACAAGTAGCTGATTCAAGGAGTTTTTTAAGACCAGTTTTAAAATGGCCAAGACTGGGGGCTAGAGAGATGGATGCAGGTAGGTTGTTTAGCCAGAGGGGAGCCCGGTATCAGAAATACCTTAGTCCTAGGGAGGTCCTACAGTGGGGGACTGGGAGAGAGGAGTTAGTTAGGCATCTAGGGACCCTCCTGTGTGGGACAGTCTGGATGAGGGGAAGAAGGCCTTTGGGTGATAGTTTGAGGAATATTTTTTTGGCTTGGAGAGAGGTGTGATATTTTAGCCTCCCTTCAAAGGTGAGCCTGTCTGCAAATTTGTAAAGCTCGCACATGTGGGTGTCTCTATCGCTTCCTGTGACCAGTCTGCAAGCTTTGTTGAGTGCTATGTTGATACTACGTAGGGCTGTTTGGTCTGCAGATCCATAAATCGTAATACCATAGTCCACCAGAGATAGGACAGAAGAAGTTAATGCGAGATGTAGGGCCTGAGGGGGTAGGCAATGTTTATGTCTATATAGGATCCCTAATCTGGTGTTTACAGCAGAGGAAAGGTGTTGGATGTGTGCATGGTAGATGAGGGAGGTGTCCAGGGTGACAACCAGGTATTTGAAGCTATTGACCTGTTCAAGACTGTGACCCTGGGAGTTAGTGATGAGAAGTGGGGCACTACTGAATGGGCTTTGGTGGTGGGCAAAGATCATCGATTTTGTCTTGCTAAAGTTGAGTACTAGGTGATGCTCCAAGAACCATGTTTCTATTTCTCTGAAAAAGCCTTGCAGGACAGATTGGAGGGAGTTAGGATGGGGGTGTTTCCATAGCACTACGTCATTGTCTGCATAGAGCAGAAGCTTTCCGTTGCATGATTGAGGTAGGGAGTTTAGGTAAAGAGTGAAGAGCAATGGGCCAAGTATGGACCCGTGTGGGACACCCGATTGGACTGTTTTTTTGGAGGAAAGGGTAGTATTAATTTTGCCCTGTTGTGTTCTGCCAGAGAGATAGTCTTTGAACCAGGCGGTTGCTTCAGGGGAGAAGTGTAGGGATGGAAGGGAGTGCAGAAGAAGAACCTGACTGATGGTATCAAAGGTTTTGGTCAAGTCAATGTAGATGGCTCCTGCTATGTACCCCTGGTTGAGGGCCTTGTAGACATATGAGGTAAAGTCCAGGAGGGCTGTGGTGGTGCTGTGCCCCCTCCGGAACCCATGTTGTTCATGGCAGAGCAGCGAGTGTTTGATCAAGTAGTCAGTTAGCTGGTCCGAGACTATTTTTTAGAGTGCATTTGAGGGGGGGAGGATCGAGATAGGTCAGTAATTACTGGTGGAAGTGGGGTCACCGCTCTTGAGGATGGGGGTAATGATGCCACTTTTCCATAAAGTGGGAAACCAACTGAGGCATAGTGACCAATTTAGTATTTTGGTGAGATGTGGCAGAGTCACGTCCAGAGTTAGCCTGAGAATTTTGAGGTCAAAAGTGTCACTACTGTAGCGCACATTCGTCAGGGCTTTGGTGAGGTAGCGCTTTGCCTCACTGCTTGAAACTGTTCTTATGCGGAAGAGTGGGGGGACCGTGGTAGCTGAGGTGATCTCGGGGCAATTTGGAATTGGGTCGAAGAAGTTATGTGGGAGGATGTGGCTGAGGTCCGAGAAGGTGGAATTAAGGGCATTGGTGATGGTGGTGGGGTCCTGGGTGAGGGCCCCATCTACTAGAATCTGCGAGGGGGCAGGTGAGATGGTTTTCCTGCACAGTTCCTTTCTATTGCTCCAGAATATTTTCCCAGTGCCCCAAGTGGTGGTGAGGGCATGCATGTAGTATGAGGCCTTGGCAAGTTGGATGGCCCAGGTGCATTTGTTCCTGGCCTTTCAGTAGAGCTGTCTATCCTGGGGTTGTTGTGAGTCCAGGGCTCTGTGCCAGAGGTTGTCTCTATAATGCATCAGGTCAAGCAGAGACTGTGTGATCCAAGGGGTATCCTTGTTTTTTTGAAATATGCTTAGTGACGGGGGCAAAGATGTCACAGGCAGCGTTAAAGGTGGTGATAAAGGAAAGAAGAGCGATATCAGCAGTCTGAGCTTTGTGGATGGGTGACCAGTCACTTGAAGCAAGGTACAATTTGAGGTGGGAAAGGGAGCCTTTTTTGAGGCACCTTTGAACTGTAACTTTAGGTAGACTGGGAGGAAATGTTTTTGACTACCGGCAGGTGATCAGTGAATGGTCACTTAGTGCATCAGGAAGCACTTCTATCTGGGAGAGGTGATTAGGATTATTGGTGAGGATAAGGTAGATAAGAGTAGAGGACCCAGTTCTGGGGTCAAGTCTGGTAGGGGAATGGACCATTTGAGCGAGGTCGTAGGCCAGTACTGCATCTTTGTAGGTGGCCGATATGGTGGATAGCCCGTTCACGTTGATGTCTCCCATAATAATTAATTCACTCTTGGGGGGGGGAGATGAGTGATGCTGGACAGTATAGAGCCAAAGGCTGGCTTTTGGTTAGTGGAGGGATGTAGACCATCATAACGTATAGTGTTTTTCTAGGATTGCCAAGAGTGACCTTAATGGCAGTAGATTGGGCACCATGGGTCAAGCTTTGGACCCTGCAGTATGAGCAGACTTGATAGACCAAATGGCCTTCTTCCACTAGCTTCTTCATATGTTCGCAAGATTGACTGACCTTCAGAACATCATGTGATACCTGCGCAAACTTGTCAAATCTACAAAAGTTAACTACTATGTTTGTGCACTAGACGGTGCAAAGGGCAACCCATCAAAAATATGGAGAACCATTAAATCTGTTAAAGGATATAGAGCCCTCTTTGACCCCAATCAGAATAAGCTACCAAGGGTCTATAATATCCAATCAAAATATAATCCTCAAAAATTTAATTTGTACTTTGCAACAGCTGGGCTAGCCTTCGACTCATCCCCAGCTTCCAAGTTCCTGGGCTCCTCTCCCTCAGATAACTCACCTATGTGTCCCCAACAGCAATACTCCTTTTGCATTTCTGCCATAGCTTCTGAACAGGTAGAGGACTTGTTAAAAAGCCTTAACTCCAAAAAGAGAGCTGGAGTCGATGGTATAGACCCGTACTTCCTGAAACTAGGACTTTACTACCAAACTGCACCATCAACCCACTACTCAACTTGTCAATCATCACTAGTACTGTCCCCCACATGGAAAACCACTCATATACTGCCCCTATTCAAATCTAGCAACCCAAGCGACCTTAACAACTACATGCCCATTTCCATGCTACCCGTCTTATTAAGCAATTGTAAAAATTACTTAATGCCCAAATAAGGGACTAACTCGAATCCAAGAAACTAGTTAACCCACTCCAGTCAGGCTTTAGGCAAAATCAGACCACAATATCTGCTTTAGCAAAAGTGAAAAATGATTGGTTCACTGCCTGAGATCACAAACACTTAACTGGTGCCATCTTCCTGGGCTTAAGTAGAGATACAGCGAATTTAAATTCCGCCGGTGAAGTGAACACGAAGTGGGCACTTCGTATTGCCACTCCACCACACATAGTGGGCAATGCAAAGTGCTCACTCTGCCTTGTCATTACCACTTCGCATTAAGGCGGAATGGCAATGCGAAGTAAGGCGAAGTCATTGTTTTTAATGGACTTTGCATTCCTCATTATGATTCTAAGTGATCCACTTGGTGTTTCACATTTGGCAGACCCCCAACACATCACATGGCTTAAAGTACTGTAAGTGACATGCTCTTTAGCTAGGCAGGAAGGAAATGAGTCATACAAGCAGACACTTTTACTTTCTCCTGTGCAGAAAGAGAGAGAGAGAGAGAGAGAGAGAGAGAGAGTCTGTTTTGTGAGTGCTGATACTTTGATATCAGAGCAAGGAGGAGATTTAAACTTTGATTTAGACACAACAACTTTTTTAAAAGCTATATTTTTTTGTCTTTTCTGTCTGTACTCTATTTTTATTTAATTTGTTCTTTCTGTAAATGTTATTTTTCTTACCTTTATAAGTAGTTAGTTGTTTGTCTTTGTGACTGTGTGTGTGTTGTGTGACAGTGTGAGTAGTGATTGCTCGGACTGAAGGAGCTCAGTAGGAGAGATGGACGAGGGTAAGGGAATTTCTGGGGCGGGGGCAGCTCTGGGACAGTGTGGTGGTGGTAAGCGTCATACCATGATCATGCGTGGGAGGCATGGGTGCCCATTCCTGTTGGACCACTTGAAACTTGTGAGTGTCTTCTCCCCTGGAAGCAGGACTAGCACCGCCTCCTATCCTGACTCTGAAGCAGTTGAACCACCAACATCACCACCACCACCACCATCAAGTCCAGCACCAGGTCCTCTGAAGCAGGATGTTCCTGTTCCTCAAGGCCCAGGTGTGGATCCCATCCCTGTTCAGCACCATGACCAGCCAGCTGCCAGTTCATCTGGCCTTCCCCTGCCTGTGCCTGGTCCTCCCCGCACCTCCATTGTTTGGCAGTTTTTTGACTGTGTCGGGGGGACAGCAGTGTGGTCAAGTGCCACCTATGTGAGGTGGAGGTGTGCCATGACCCCTGGGGGACTCACCTGGGGACTGGGGGCCAGCACCCCCATATGCTCAATCACCACCAGTTGGAGTGGCAGGCTGCTACAGAACAGACCATGCCCGCACCTGCTGGCCATTCTGTGGCAGAGGGTGCAGCTGTGCATGGCAGCATCCCTAAGAAAAGGAGGGCCACAGCAGCACCTGCTGCTCCACCAGCATCCCCACCACCACCAGCAGGTCAGCCTGTAGAATGTGTGGATCCCAGAGAACTGCATGTAACACAGGCTGACTTGGCAGTTCTCTGGAGTGCTGTCAAGGAGAACAATGAGAGGGTGAGTGCTGTGGAGCAGCAGCTGGATCACATAGAGGGACCATGTGCCCCCCCACCTTCCTTGCTGTGTTATAAAATGTATTCCTCCACCATCCCCGACCGTTGTATGTAATTATGCCCTTTTTTGTTGTCTTCCATATGTATTCTGAGCAGTGCAAGTATACTGTGCTAAACTGCATGGGTGCAGTCTTCTTTCCAGTCTGTGTATGTACTGCAGACACTGTCCAACTCCCTGACTTAAAAACACTTATTAATGAGTACAATGGTGGGATGGTGAAGCCTGGAGAGATAATACAAAGCAGGCTTACAATACATCCAAGTAGATAGTAAAAAAATTAATGTTGTGATTCGTGACATAATCATAAATTGTGATTTGTAACTGTATTTGTGACCGTGGTGATGAAGAAATGTGAATGCCTATGGCTGTACTTCCCTGGGCCCGATGAGGTGTGGCACAAAACTCCCCGACTTAAAAACACTCATTAATAAGCACAATGGTGGGGTGGTGAAGCATGGAGAGATACTACAAAACAAGCTTACTATACATCAAAGTAACTATTAAAAAAAATAATGTGATTCGTGACGAGATCGTAAATCGTGATTTGTGACTGCATTTATGACTGTGATGATGAAGAACGTGATTTGTATGATGAGTGACTTGTGATGATGGTCCTGACTTAAAAATGCTTATTAATGAGTAAAATGTTCATGCAGAATTATGCACCACACCTGTCCAGTACTCTGAAGGGAAGCCAAAGAAACAACTGTGACTTAAGTTAGAGATGGAGATTGGGCTATAAAGAGATGCAAATGCACAGACAGATTAAGATTGTGCTGCACACTGAAGAGATGCAGATGCAAAGGCACAATACCTAACCAGTGCTCACCATCAGAAATTCAAATCTGGAAAAGAATACCTTTGCCAGTTGGGGAGAACCGTGGAGGGGGGAACAGTGTGCTGCACTGCTGCAATAACAGTCACTAGTTCTAGTACCAGTAAAGAAACCACAAAGAAGTAAAAAAATTACACAGCTGCAGTGAATAGCAGGTTCACATTGCTGAAATTATGTGGCACAATAAAATGTGTATGATTTGATGACACGCGTCACACACATACTCACATACACACTAAGCAATGCGTAGCAAATTGAAAACGTCAGTAATATAACCACATATTTTAAACAGACTAAAATTATGCACTGCTGCACCACAACAGTCAGCAAAAAAATGGCAAGAATTATTGAAAATATTACTGTGTGTACATTATCACAGTTATACGAGAAAAATATCACCAAAACAGAAAGCACTGTCTTTTTCTTCAATTTAATCTACATACACCACAGATACACCCCTCCCCCAAAGCACATTTCCACTGTCTCTCAGTACACAGACTGAATGTTGCACATTAACATTCAAAATCCACACACAAACAATAAATGCTCGATGATATGAGCACAGGACCGTTTCCTATAATCGATGAACTAAAGTTTCAGCAAAAAAAAATGACTCAAAAAGGCTTTTTTAACAGCTTTTAGGTTTGAATCACAGAGCTCTCAGAGCAGATTGTCTCCTACAGCTTACTACACACACTACCCCAAACTGAGGTTGTGCAGAACAATCTAGAGCCCATGTGACCTGAAATCCCATGCATCACTGCAAAATTCACCTTTGGAGCTTAAAAACAAGACAAAGTGAGGCGAAGTACATTGTTTTCAATGTACTTCACCTTAAGAATTGATGGAGTAGTGGTTTGGGAAGGTGGAGTAATGCAAAGTCATTGTTTTCAATTGACTTCGCATTACCCATTATAACGCAAAGTACTCCACTTCGTGTTGCAGAGCACTCCGTGAATTCACTTTCACTCTGTGTTCCACTTCACAGAGCGAATTGCGGCCACTTCACCCATCTCTAGACTTAAGCAAAGCATTCAACATGGTGGACCACAACCTCTTGCTGCTGAAACTTAGCTCTTTCGGCTTCACTAACACTACCGTAAATGGGTTCTCAAGTTATCTTAAAGGTAGAATTCAATGTATCAAGTCAGATGGGTTACTATCCTCTCCCCTGCTGCTCTGGAGAGGCATCTGCCAAGGATCCATATTAGGCCCCCTCCTGTTCTCTATGTATATTAATTCTTTAAGCAACAACATCCGCAAATCCAAACTGCACTTCTTTACAGATGACACTGTCCTCTACCTCTCAAAACCCTCCCTGACAGATGTCGTTTCTGAACTACAATCTGATTTTAACCAGCTCCAACTGAACCTAATATGATCCAAACTATTGCTAAATGTAAATAAAACAAATGCAATATAGTTCCTACCTGCATCCTATTCAACCCTATCATCCATGCAGAGTACTTTAGTCCCATTTACAACCTTATTAGGTGATTCATTAGAGTTTGTTAATAAATTTCAGTACTTAGGCTTTTGGCTGGACACTAAACTCTCCTTCATAACTTATATTGAGAACCTCATAAAAAATTGAAAATCAGGCTTGGCTTTTTTATAGGAATAAACAGCTATTCCCCATTGACGTCAGGAAAAGACTTGTCCAAGCTACCTTTGTCCCCCTTCTTGGCTATGCAGACATTATACACAATAGCTGCTCAACTACCTATCTGCATAAATTAGATACTCTTTTTCACAGGGCCATTCATTTTATATTAAATGCCCCTTCTACGACCCATCACTACACCCTTTATTCAGCTGTAGGTTGGTTGTCCCTCACTACTAAAAGGATGTTTCATGGCTGCCTCTGGGTATATAAATCACTTTTGAACAAACTCCTCCAATATATCTAATCCTTATATATCTGCTCACACAGCTGTTACTCTCTTAGAAAAAATTCCATTATACTATAGATGTACCAAAATTGTGCACCAGCTATGGCAAAGCTGCCATCAGCTATGCCATCCCCTTCATTTAGAATAAAGTACAATCCTCCCTCAGACTCACTGAACTGGTCTCATTCAATGTGGCCAAAAACCTAATTAGCTGCTCCCTCAGTGAAGAATGTCACTGCCACATAAAGCAGCTTGCCTTCTTGTTTTGTATGCTAACATTACCAAGCAGACAGCACTTACCCCCAATCCTGAACTAACTGCTCCCCACCCCCACTCAGCATTCCACCTCTATGTCTATTGTAACTTATGTACTTCTTATTGTACCATAGAGTTAGTTTGAATGTTAACATTTGCCTTGCATAATGTCTATATCAACCTGTCTTTTTTTTGTAGTTTTTTTTTAAGTCTTTGGTAACTGGGTATGGCCCCCTAGGCACAAGTTCCTGTTTTCAGGGGTAACCTGGGAGCACTGGGTGATTAAGTGACTTGAGACAGTACTTGTTGTGTTGCTTTCTGTACTACACGTTGTTCATTATCATGTATTGCATCCACTGTATTATATAATCCTAAGCAGGACCTCCTTGTAAATGAGCTTGCTCAACTGAGTCTTCCTGGGTAAATAAACTTGCACTTGAACAAGAATAAAAATTACAAAAGTGCCAAAAGCAAGAGATGTAAAACACCTCCAGTGAATGATCCCATCAAGATGTTTACATCAGACAAAGGGGATGAGATGGTACATAAAACAAACAAAAAGACAGGAATCCAGTAAGGAAATTCCTTTATAGAAGAGGAAATACCCACATAATGGGTGAGAAATAACCAGGAAAAGTTGAATATACTACCCCTTGGGGAGAACTTAAATAATTCAATGAGGAAAACAAAGGCACAGATTATGTACTTTCACTGTTTAATGTGGGAGCACTCCCTTGTGAAATGGAAGCACCTCTGAGTAAAACATTAAATTATTTTTTCCCACTTTTATGGGCAACAACCAGGCCATAGTATATTATATAAGTACTGCACTGTTAGCCCCATACCAGATGTAGAGTGGGTACTGGTTGTCTCTAATTAATACTTCATATTAAAAACTACTGAGCTAAAAACAAAAACAAAATGATAACAAATGGGTATTCACTGTGAGAGCATTTCAACCCTGGAGCAAATATTTCCGGAATACTATTGACACCAAAAAAAATCAGAGGGGAAAAATACAATAGATCTTTCTCCATATTTGGAGTAAATTAATTCTATAATGAAACAAACAATAAATTGAAAACAAAAGTAAGGTAAATACTGGAATCCACTCCAAAAATTCCCGGATTAGGGACATGCATTAGAAAGACTACCAAATGGGAAGATAATGGACACATAACAGTCTGGATTAAAAGAGATGAGGCCTATCACCAATTAACTCATAGAATTGGAGAATTAGACCCTCTGGGGATACACATGTATGAAGACTATAGACAAGACAAAACTTGGGAATGTACAGATGAGACACCATGTTGGGTAAAATTGCTGGAAACCACCAACAGGTTCTTAGCATTGGGCATAACTGAACATAATTGACTCTTATTGAATAGGGAAACTGAAAATGTTGCCAGAAAGAATACTCCCAATGTAATGCCCTGAAATGTATCCAGATTAAAAAACAAGTTGGCAGACAAAGATTGTATATCTTATATCAATAATTTTGATTTTATTAGTTTTTAAGAAACATGGTTAATTGCGGAGGCCAATGTTAATGGATATAAATCCTATTTTTAAACAAGCTAAGTGCAACAATAAATATGATACAACAATTCAGGAGGCCCACTCATGCTATATAAACTAAACAAAAATTGCACCACAGAAGAAATTGAAATTCCCAGTGACAACATATTGGGAGTCAGAATTCATGGCAACACTATGGAAACTGTAATCTTTTTTTTTTTTACTTTCTTTTTATCCCTCCTACCTGCCATCATCAATCCACTCCTTTGGGCCGCTCATACCAGTCCAGCCCCCTGGTCACAGAATCTGTCCCCAGAGTGCCCCTTCCTCCTTGCACCTTGCTCAGCAGGGTCTGTCCCTTGAGTCGGTGGCTGGATGGCCTGGACCTGTTGTCATCTAGGACTGCCAAGGGTTTTTTTCTGATTTTCTGTGGACCCTTCCATGTCCCAACCCACTGGAACACTTCGCATGAGTACATACATCCAGATAGGTGATGTGCTAATGCACGTCTCCTCCCAAGTGCCTAACAGTGTCCCCCCTCCCTGACTCTACGAAGTGGAGCCACCAAACCCTCAAGAGCCCATGCTTCCACTGACTCTCTCTGGACATTGGGTACTTGTAGCACCCCTGGTATCCCTCCCCAGAGGGAGGAGAGCATTCATTGGGGAGCTCAATCCTCCCTCTCCCCGTCAACCCTCGATGACCTGAGTCCATTCCTGAACCTGGGTCACTGGCATGGTGCAAGGTGTGGTGTTCAGCACCTCAACCCTCAGGAGACTGTAATCTTCAATGTATGCATTCTGCCACTAGATATAATGAAAGTGAGACCAACGCTATTAGAATGCCAGGAGAAGACTCTGGATGAAGACACAAATGTTAGTTTAGTAACAAGATATATTGTATTACAGGACTTTAACATGAGAGTTGGACACCTTTGAATAAAAACTGAGGATGTATCAGACTTTCTTGTCATTAGTAATAAACAAATAAGTGATACTAAGAACACAATGGATAATGTGGGTAATGATAAGGGGGGACATAAAATATTAATGAATAGGAACTTTATATTGTTAAAGGTCGAACCTCATCAGATAGTATGGGTAGCTACAGTTCACTTATATAAGACCCAAGGGAGCCTCAGTAATAGATTTGATATGGATCAGTTTAAACCTAATTCAAGACTGTTTAAATATGGAAATAGGAAATAAGGGCATGAATGACAGCTGCCACTGGAGCTCTGAATTAATATGGGAAGTGATCAATTGGTTGAGAACAATAGGAAAATAGACACTATCCAATGAGTAAATAAAACTAGAAAAGGAATTGGCTAAGACCTAATAAATAGCAAACAGTTCTCAGAAATATTGGAAGAAAGAGGAATAACATAAAAAATGTTAGATTAGTTGGACTTGAAAGACAACCAGGATTGTATAATTAAGTATGAAAGTATAGTAACACAGTTGGTGGAAGTAGTGATAAAAGAAACAAAGATCTATGAAATAAAAAAGGTGCACCTTGGTTTAGTATGGAATGTGCAGTAGCCAAGAAAAAGCTAAATTAGCAACTATGAATAGTAAAAAAGTATCCTAATAGTGAGAATAGAAAAAAAATTAAATAGACAAAGAAAGAATTATAATAAGGTCATCATTAACCAAAAAGAAAAATATAGGGAAGCTACATGGGAAAAGTTGGAAAATGCAATATACAATAAGGATAATAAGATATTTTGGAGAATTGTGGCCAAAGGGTTTGGGGAAAACCCTGAGAACATAGAAATTCATATAGAATCAACAACCTGGATACAGTATTTCAAAACTATATTCTTTAATTCCAAAGAAATAGTAAACAAGAATCACAACTCAAATATTTGGAGGTCACTGGAAAATGAAATTGAAATTGAAGAGATTGTCAGGTTTATCTATGAATTTTCCAAACACAGTGCACATGAGCCAGAAGGCATCCCAATAGGTGACATTATCAACCAAACCAATAGATGGGTCCTTGTTTTACACAAACTTTTTAACTATATTATAAAAACAGGAAGTACCCCAAAATCCTGGGAAGAGGTGAAAATAATTCCAATTGTAATGAAGGGGGACAAACAAGATCCTGCATACTATAGGTCCATAAGCCTTCTGGATTCTACCCAGAAAATATTCACAAGGATTTTAAACTATAGAATATTATAATGGATACAAAATCATAATCTAATAGATGAAGCAAAAGCAGGGTTCATGATGCAGCATTCAACAACAGATCAATGTTTCACTTTGACACATTTATATACAGGTACACTGTACAGTAATCAAGGGGCAGAAACCTTTCTGTGTGTTCATAGATTTAAGAGCTGCTTTCAATAGTATTAATAGGGATTTGCTATTGAATACCTTGGACAATGTGGGTATGGACAAAGCTATGTTAGGACTTTTGAATAGTCTGATGGATTCACAACCAGACTACTATCTCCTCCCATATCTGCCACCAGGGCAGCATCTTCCTCCACCAGTAACTACAGCTATAGGGACCAGTGTTCTTTTAATCCAACAATTAGGATTGTCACAGCAGGTAGAATTCAATCTTGGGACACAGGTACAGTAACTTCAGATTTGGATAACAAAGCAGCATTTGATTCCATTGTATCTCTATTTAGAATGGAAAATTTGACACTCCATTCAGCATCAGTGCATGCAACTGATGGCTCAATTTGCCTACTCTCAGATGCAGGAGATTCTGCAACAGAAGTAGTAGGTGTGATTTATTGCATGCTGATAGCAGCATGTCCACCTCCTCTTCCACCACCTGAGGTGACCATCTTGGCAGGTAGCCAGATGGCCAGAGTTCCCCCTACTGGAAAGTAGGGGATTTGTTTTATTTGGAAAAAAACAAATCCAGCTCAATGGCCACACTGGTGTGCTTGTTGCAATGAGACACAGTTCCAAAAGAGCAAGCAACAGCACAGCACCACTTGAGGTAAAGCATGCAAAAAAACAGCTTTATTAAAGTGCAGAGTAACAAAACTACCACAGCTTGGGTTCTACAACCTCTATCAATTTCAAACTGACTGTTTAGTAGATTGTAAAAGTTCAATAAATTGTAAAAGTTGTTCTTGAGTTATTTCCATTTGTTGTAGGATAAATATACATCTAGCTTGCCATATCCAGTATTTTAGGCATGCTAGAATTACTCATACAGTACTATGGTCATATAATAATGTCCCAGGGTTGATAGTTCCAAAGAACAAAACTTCAGGTGTAATGTTATAAAAAAAGGGGTGGTCCATCTCTGTTGAATTATGGTCCAAAATTTTGGGATGAAGGAGCAATTAAAGTATAAGTGCTCCATTGTTTCTAAAGAGCCTTGGAATTTGGTTCTAGGACAATATCTTTCTATTATACCCTTATGTTTTAAATTGTTCTTAACATTTAATTTCCCATGTGAACAAAGCCACGTTATGTTCCACATTTTGGTGGACATTTGGGTACTAGGAAGCATTTGACTAGTAAGTTCCCTGTCTTGGGGGGTCTTTGTCAGAATAGTGATGGTTCCTGATAGTACTGGATCATGACGGTGTTGTAAAACTGCTTCCTGGTAGTAGTGACAAGGAGTGATTTAGGGGTATGCCACTGCTTCAATTTACCAAAAACAACTTGAAAATATAATGGTAATCTAGATAAATGATTTTGCTTGGGGATTGAGGTATTTAGTGCCCAATTTTCAGTAATGGGATACATCTGGTCAAATACCCAAGGGGTCCAGATGGATGGAAAATGTGTAAGAATTGGTTCAACGTTACTATGTATGAATATGCCTTGGAAAAATACCAGTGGCTTTATCATATCCAGGCACCCTTTGGCTAGTTCCAGATATGTAATCCCTCTCTTTACAGGGCATAACCCGTTACCCCACATATAGGTGAAAAAGCAACTAAGCAACCAAGTTTCAAGTAATGTGGGGGGGGGGTAAATATAACTGATATGTAGAAAGACAGGAATTAAATAGGTTTTGATCATGTAGATCATTTTTTTTTTACTCATTAGCCGTCTATTCCATAATGCAATCCTATCAAGGGTCCTCTTTATCAGGTAGTCCCAATTTAAATATGCCAAGTCTCCGGTGCCCCAAAAAACACCTAATGTTTTTCTTTTTTCTTTTGTGATAGGTATACCTATTAACTCTTACATATTTGAGTGAAGGGATCCTATAGAAATACAGTTGATTTTTTGATAATTGATGGATGTGCTAGCCAGTTGTGAGAAATGCTGTAAAAAATAGTAGACTTGTATTCCTGATTGGACGTCTGCTAATATAAGACAAATGACATCTGCATAAACAAGTGTCTAGATATCTATATCTTGGCTATCTTCAGATAAACCAGTAATTTTAGGAGAAGTATTAAGTGAGCATATTAGTGGTTCTAAAGAAATAATATATACGAGAGGGCTAAGTGGACAGCCTTATCGTATACCTTTTAGGACTGGACACTTATTGCCCACCCAACCATTGATATAAGGGTAAATTGAGCCCTGTTTATAACACAGACCAATTCAGGTAATAAAAATCTCTGAGATCCCATATACTTCTAGACATTGCCATAGGTATGTATGTGACAGATTGTCAAATGCTTTGGATTGATCCAGGCTAAGGAGAAAACCAAATAGTTCTTCAGTCACTGATTTTCTAGGATCTCTCAGATCAAAATCAACACATCTGTAATTTTCCTGCCTGGAAAAGAACAAATCTGTGTAGGATGAATAACTGTGTCCAGTATCATAGTCAGTCAGTTACTTAAAACTTTGGTTAGGATTTTGAAGTCCACATTCAGAAGGGTAATGGGTCTCCAGTTATTAATAAGTTCTTTATCTCCTGTTTTATGTAACATGATTAGGAAACCCTCATACATGTTGTCAGGGAGAACATCCAATGTTAAGAAATAATTGTAAAGTTCTGTAAACTCCTGACATATGAATGGGAGAAGAAATTTGTAAAATTCACAGGATAGCCTGTCCATGCCAGGAGCTATACCTGTTTTTAGATTTGAAATCACAGAGGTAAGTTCCAGCTGAGAGACAGGTTTCATCAAAAGTTGATTCTAGTGATGAAGTAATGTGGGCAAATTGCAATTTTTTAACTAATTAGATAAATCACGGTTATCGGTAGGAAAATGTCCAAAAATTTGATTAATGTGTTGATCGATCTCAGCTAGGATTTGATTTTTCCAGTAATTGTTGTCCCTTGGTTTGTTTTCAAACAATGAATGGATTTCTTTTTTATACAGATGGCATAGTTCTTATATGGATTTACTTGGTAATATTTGGCCTGTGTACCAAATTTGTGTTTGGTCTCTAGGAATTTCAATCTATTATATTGATAGAGTGCTATTTCTTGTTAATCTTCTGCAATCTGTTCAGAATAATCTTGTGAAGAGTTGTTTTGCAGTGAAAATAAATAATGAAGATGAGAACGAATGGAATTATATTTTTCATTTTGTTCTTTCTCATTAAGTTTCCCTTTGAGCTTTAAGTATGTGATAAAATCAGTTTTACTGTCTTTCTACCACTATAAGGGTGGATCATAAAAAAAAAAAACTGACCTGTGAGCTTCAACAATGTGATGTAGGCCTTGTTTTATCTCCATATTTTTTAAGAGCGTACTATTTATTTTCCAATAACCAATACCTGGTGAGGCATTTGCAGTATTAGCCAAAGTAGCTCCCAAAAGCCCATGATCCGAGGTGGCTACCGGAGCGACCCATGTCTTCTGGATATTTAAATACTGAGAAAGAAACCAATAATCAATTTTCGCGGATAATGTTCCACAAAAGTATATATGTGGTGGTGCAAGTGAAGTGGAATAAAACGCATCTACTAAACCGGCTTGTGCAATCAAATTATTCAATAAGGACACGTCACAAAATGTTTTATTAGTTCTTAGGCCTCTATCAGAGTGGAGCTGACTTCAGTTAAAGTCCTCGCCCAATGGGATGTATTTTTAGCTAAAAAGGTAGGGCTGTACTAACTTTAATAGATCTATATGGCTAGCTTTTGTCAGGGGGGGGGCATAAAGGTTTATTAATCTAAAATCCTGGTTTTCAAGTGTTATACCCTACAGAAGAGCTCTTCTGGGGCTTATCGCTACTATATGGGTGATTTTAATCTTGGGGTTATTTATGCAAATATCCGCTCCACAGCAAAGTTCTGTCCCTGTGGAACAATATGTAGAGCCCCATATCCAATCTGCATTGGCTGCCTGCATCTCCAAAGTGGAGAGTAGCCTAGTCTCTTGAAAGAACACAATATCACATTTACAGGCTATAAACAGAGCACAAGTACTTTTTCTCTTTCTTTCAGATTGTATGCTGTTGACGTTCAGTGAAGCTATTTTAAACTCATAGTTATCAAGTGACATGTTTCACATAAGATAAAAGGAATCATGACACTTTTTTCACCCCGATCTAGGACCATATCTTTTTCTTTTGGGCTTTTGTTTTTCAATGTTTTTAGGTTCTTCCATATTGGAATCAATTTCTTTCGAGGTGGAGTATGTGAATACTGAATCAGATTCCTCATCCATTTTCATTTTGCTCCACTGCAAAGAGCTAAATTTGTTTTACAGTGGGAGTTGATCAGATGGCATAGGTTTAGTTGTTTCTACTACACCTTTCTCCTTTTGTACCACATGGAAATCATCTTGTGTTTGTTGGGGGAGGGGTCATTATTTTCAGGTATGACTTCTGTGGTAGATTCAGAGGTACCAGGGGAAAGGATTGTCTCTTGACATTCAAGGGTAACTGTATTCTCAGTAGTGCAGGGCACAGCCAAACTCTGAGAATTGGTGCTCACATTTCTCTGTGCAGTCTCCAAAGTTGAGACCACTGTCTGCAATGAAACGGGGATTTGGGCTTTTGCAGGTTCATGCCAGAAAGACTCAGTTCTAATGTTTGGGGGAATGACATGAGGTTATTGAATTTGCCCTGATCTGGCAGCTTTGTTTTTGTAGTAATCCTGCTCTCCATAATCTGCACTAGATGTATTGTGTGCCACCCAATGGCAGGTATTAAAATTATGTCCAGGTTCTTCACAAAGATTACATACCGGCTTTGCTGTTCAGTGAAAACTTGAGTGTCCTACAGATCCACATTGTAAACACTACTGCACTTTGCAATTATTGCTGATGTGTATGTGAGAATCGCATTTGTAGCAGGGCCTGGGTTGGTCCTGATAAAAGAGAATCCCCTGGTCCCTCCCCAAGTAAAAAAAAAAAACAGCTGTGGAGATGGGAAATGCCTGTGTCTGTTTGCTTTAATTTTATCCTGAATTTCCAGCCCCCCATCCAAACCCTCTCTCCATCTATGATGGGGTTTCAGGTGCCCTGGATTTCACATCATTTTTCCAGCCAAAAAATAACATTGAAGATATTATCTCCCTCGTTCCTGAACAGTATGGTAATTATCTTGAAGGTAGGTTTGTCGATGGTATGGCTTGGAGAGATGTCCAAAGGGGAGTGTTCTTTTGTGCTGCAAACATTATCCAAAAGTGATCTAACAAGCTACCAGTTCTAAAGCTGATATGATATGTATTCTCTGTCAGGGCATGTATGAGGGCATAAATGTTATGGGGGACAAATCCTAAGGCTTCTTTATTAAGATCTTTCCAACAACAACAACACAAAAAAGATCTGGGGGGATATCCATTCCCCCTAGACATCTCAGATGCACTGCATGCATCCTTTTTGCCATTTCTATAGGTTTATTTATTAGGCTGGCATAAGTAGGAGCTTGTGCAGGAGGTTCAATTGCAATATTTATATTTCCTGCTGTTACATCAGTGTCTAGCATTTCCACATTATTTTGTATTGATTCCTGCCTTGCTGAAGCCATTTCAGTAAGTGCTTCAAAAATACTTCACCTGGACTCTCTAATGGGGAATAAGCTTGTATGCTTGCAGTTTGTGTATTTTGGGAGCTGACTGTGTCGCATTAAGGGAAGTCATGGAAGCTTGCAATGTCCTGCGATCTTTAAATGTGCTCCTGGTATTGGTAGTGGTTTCCTCTGTGATAGTGCTTGAAGTCCCTGGAATAACAACTTGTGGGTTGGGAATCCATCCTCCTGTGGAGGTACGTATGTACCCCACTCCTTCCAATGCTGTTTCAGGTGTCCATTTTGTTTTTTTGCACAGTTGTAGGTTCAGATAAAAACAAGTTCTAATCTGGGGTCTGCTGTGATGTGCCAAACAGAAAAACTTTGCTCTGTTTTTGTCCTTGTGTGTCCGGTGAACTCCCCATCATTCGTTTGCATTGTTTCTTCCCTTTGAGTTTTGTCTTCTTCAAAAAATATTTTTTCTCTATTTCTTTCATCTGCTTTTGCTGTGCCTTATTTTTCTGTAGAGTTTGTTCTGCCTGCCAAAGGTCTTCTGAATCAATGTTCACAGAATTACTGGTATGTTCAACTGTATTTGCAGTCAATGTAGTCACTGTATTCTCAGTTGTTGATTCAAATGTTGTTGTTTGAAAAGAATGGCTTGAGTTTACTATTACAGTGCCAGCTGCACTGTCTTGCACAATGCTGTCTCCTTCACCTCAAGGCTCCAAATAAACTGGGATCTCCAACCTTCCAACAGAGTGTGTAGGGGGTTTTATTAGGGACAGGAAAATCCAAACATATAAAGCATTGCAAATATTATACAGTAGGAGAACAAAAACATATCTCAATGTAACACAAGTAGAAACTGGATAAAGAAAAGGAATATCATAACTTTTAGTATAGAATCAAGAAATAGTTGAAAAAATAACACAAGCTTTAAACTCAGCTATAAAATAAAATGACAATTAAATCAATTTTTATGTCATACATCGTCTAAAAGGGTTAGAACCCCCCTTCAAAGAATTATAACAAAAAAGAATATATCCAAGAAGCATATAAGTTATAGTAGCATCCTAGTCAGTGATCTAGGGCATGTTCTGCCATACTGCCTTTAACACCCTGGCCAACATATTGTTAGCTTCTTGTTTACATATTTGTCTCAATTCCGATGTAATTTTCTCTATAAGCTCGAGATGTGAAATCTGCTTCTGCTGCAAGCTAAATAAACACCTAGTATTCCAAATAATCCATTTTATACACAGCATTACTATATGTAATGAGCTCTTGTTCCACTTGTTAACTGAGCCATGGTAATGACCATACATTAAGTCTTCAAATGTAACATAAGCGAACCATGGTTCTTTCCAAGTAGTAGAAATCTCACTTCAAAAACCAGAAATATAAGAAAAGGTAAAAAACAAGTGATCCAGAGTTTCCAATTTTTGCACACAAAGGGTTCTATTACAGATTCATTCTTCAAGTGCTATGCATTTCTAATTATCTTTAACATTGATTTTCAAATGACAGCTAAGCCAGTAAATGTCCTACATTTAAACTGGGATATGCTGTTCTTTTAACAGGTGATGTAGGTCAGACAGAAACTGAGGGGGGCATTTTGGAAATGTTTCTGTCTCTCTATAGTTATTTTCCTGTATCCAGTCATACAGCATCTTCCTAGGTTTGGTCAAGACCATTACACTTGTGACTTTCCAGCTCTTGAGTTTTACAAAAGTTTCTCTTTTATACAAGGGAACTAGATTGTGTCAGCTAAGTGGACCAAGTCTATCCCTTTCCCATTGTTGATACCAGGTGTGGCAAGAAAAATGAAAGATTGGTACCCAGCTTTGACTTGTGTGCTGCCACAGGGGCCTTATATTAGTACACAGTAGTTGAAAATAAGATAGAAAAAAACAATAGGGTTCACCATTCCCAAACCTCCCTGCATGATAGGTAATTAGATAATGTTTCCTTTTATATGGTTCATTCTGCTACCCCAGACTGCTTGGTAAAACACATTAAGTAGGGTAGTTTTCAAACTCTTTGGAGGAGGAAAAACATAGCTAATGAATAAAATTATGGGCACTAAATACGTTTTGACAAGGTATACCCTCTTCTTTTTCCCTAACTTCTACTTATTCCATTGAGCCACCAGATTTTCCTTTGTTGTAATTTACTGTTCCAATTTTCCATAACATCTTGTTGTGTCCCAAAAGTAATCCCCAACAACTTTATTTAATCCTTATATAAAGTAATTCCTGCTACTGCATCAGTAGGCACTAGGGGCTGTCCCAACTCGAAACCAGAGCACTTCTGTACATTTAATTTTGACCCTGACACTGAACTGTAATTATAACAGATACCTAAGCCTTCTTGTGCAGAGTAAACATCAGACACTATTGTGCAAACATCATCTGCGTAAGCAATAGCTACAAAGGGAACTATATAATCAGGTGTGGCTACTTGCCTAATACTATGTGAAGAATTTAGAGCACACAACAGAGGGTCTATACAAAACACATAGAGCAGTGGACTTAATGGGCACCACTTATGTACCCCCTTTAATACTGGTACCATTGGGCCCACCCATCCATTTATCCCTGGAGTAACCATGGCATTTTTATAAAGACCTCTAATCCAATATATAAATGTCTGAGGGATCCCATAATGTGCTAATACTGCCCATAGGAAGGAATGACTGACCAAATCAAATGCCCTTTGTTAGTCTAGTGATAGCAGAAAACCTGCCAAAGTTCCTGCCGGCTGTTGCACAAAGACTTCCCTTAATACGATCAAATGTTCAGTTATAGAACGTCCTGGGAGGGCACAAGTTTGTGCCTTTGATATTAGCTCTTGCGCCACCACTACTAATCTTTTATTCAAAATTTTTGAAAAAATGTTAAAATTAGTATTGAGGAGATTAATGGGTCTCCAATTCGTAATGTCCTGCCTATTTCCTTTTTTGAAAAGACATATAGGTCTCCCATTCACCATTCATAATGATGGAGACTGGTGTTCCAATATGTAAGAATATACTTCAGCTAATTCTGGAGCAAGTTCCTTTCCTATGCACTTATAGATTTCCCCCATGAGTCCATCTTCTCCTGGGGCCTTATCATTGGCCAAGGATGAAATGGCAGACACAGCCTCATCTGGAGTGATAGGTACAGTCAGCTGAGTCTTGTTTTCTAAGGATATATGGGGGACTGTACAGGACTGGAAAAAATAGCTGGATCCGGTAAATCTAGATTATCTGGCTGAAAAAGGCACATGGAATACTTCGTAACTATACTTAAAATGCCCTGTGGTGTTGCTTGAACTCCCTGATCTGGACCCATTAGTCCCTCTATATGTTTATGCTGAATTCTATCCCTGTAATGCTCAAAGGGACAGATCGTACCCCAATTACCTTGAGTTCCATGTCTTTGCTGATACTGCAAACTCTGGGCCTGCAATAAATGATATTGTGTCATATCTGTTTTAACTTGTTGGATTTGATTTGTGAGGTTTTGTTCTGTTGTGTAAGCTATTGTCAAAAGGTGCTGTAATAAATTTCTGTTGTGTAAATATTTCATGTAAGTTGTGTTTCTTTGATCTTTGCTGTGCATTTTCAAAATAGCGACCAAATCCATGAGAGTATCTTCCCACCAAAGGGAGGGATCAGTGTACATAATGAGAACTGACTTCCTTGCCTGAATAAAGTACTGTAAATTTGTTGTTAAAGATTCCTGAAGTAAAATGAGGAATTAAATTTCCAGTCCCCTGGGCCATTCTTCAGATGTGACCCCTGACCTAGTGTAACATGGATCATATTGTGATCTGAAAATTCAGCGAGTAAAATTCTAGCAGATTGAATAGAAATTTTAGCAGATATAAAGAAATAATCTAGTCTAGTAGCTAAAGGTCCCCTTTTGAAATGTTGGGCGTGGTTGTTTCTTTCAAATTTGCTGTTTGAATCATGGATTCTAAAATGGCCATATCACAAAAAATCTTTCCAGTTTCAGTGTTGCTCCCTCTGTCTGATAAGGACACACCACAATTAAAACCTGCCCCCAGAATCACATTTTGTGATGAGTGCAGGTGGGGCTGGATAGCCTGTACACAAAAGTGGAGATAAATCACTACACACCAACTACAGACCTATCTCCATCCTCCCTTCATTGTTGAAAGCCCTGGAGCATATTGCATCAGACTAGCTAGTCGAGTACCTGGAAAAACATTACATCCAGTGTCCCAAGCAGCATGGTTTCGAAAAGAGCACAGCACCACCACTGCACTATCAGAATTCATGGGATTCATCCATACCACTATCGATCAAGGAAACTGTGTGGGGGGCAGTATTCATTGACCTTACAAAAGCCTTTGATACTGTCAACCATCCACTCCTATGTAAGCAACTATCAAACACTGGGCTCTCCGAAGATGCACTACTCTAGTTTTTAAGTTACCTTTGTGGGAGGGTCCAGCAGGTTAGGATCGCCAGTGTCACCTCAAAAGAAAAGCTGGTCCTCTCAGGGATCCCAAAGGGGTCCATGTTGGGACCACTACTCTTTAGTCTCTTCCTGAATGACCTTCCCAGTGTCTGCCATCAGAAATTACTACTCTATGCCGACACCGCCATCATGTTCCCCAGCCATCAAGACGCAGAGCTCCTTGAGAAACAAGTACAGCATGAATTCATGTACACTGAAGAATGGTTCAAGACACACAAACTGGTCCTGAATTACAACAAAACAAAGGTAATGACTTTCTGCAATGCTAGGAGCAAGTACAAATTCCTGGCCCTCACCATCAAAAACCAAATGGGGATCATACTTGAACACATTCCTGAATTTAAATACCTAGGCATTACATTGGACAAGTTCCCTCTCCTACCATTGGTACACTGATTATGTCGCAAAAGCCACCAATATCCAGATAGGTCTGCTCTACAGGCACAAACACTGCATGATTTCTGACTCACTCCAGCTGGCCATCTATAGTTCTGTCACCTCAATCATTGATTACAGGCTAGCAATCCACAGTTCTGTCTCTGCTTCTGCCCTCCGCAGAATTACGGTTGCACTCAACAAAGCATGCAGACTTCTAACAGGTGCTGACAGATTTACACACGCATGTGACCTATACGTTTGGGCACGATGGCTTTCTTGCCTCAGCTGGATCCAGTATCAAACCTGCCTCTTAGCCAAAAAGGTCCTTCTTGGCATCATGCCCCCTGATGTTGAAAAGCTCCTCACTGACTACAACACCCAGCATACTAGAAGTTCACAACAAACCTTCCTGGTCCCCAGATGCTGGACTACAATGGGCCAGAGGGCTTTTGCCCATAGAGCTCCACAGTGGTATGATACTCTCAACAAAGGGACTCTTACAGCTGCTGCTCTTGGCCCTTTTAAAGGTCAACTCTGCCTACACCTCATTTCAACTAGTCATTGTGACTGCTTCACCTAATCTGGGGCCCTACGTTCCCTGAACTTTACACTTTAGTCAGGACAGCTACCTCCCTTTGCCAGTCACTCCTTCTCCTGTGTCCCCTTGCTCACCCTTTCCTCCCCACCACTCCCTTACCTCACCCATCCCCTTCCAACTGGCACTTACCGAGAATTATCCCTCACCTCCCTCCTCTTATGCACTCCTACCTTCACCCGCTCACCCTTCGGCAATGGCCTTCCAGCCAGCCTACCCCCCTTCCCTAACCTCTCCTCAGCAGCTCTTAATTTAAAGGTTGCCCATGGTTGTTGTCTCATTCTACCTAACATTGGCTCATTTTGAAGTACTATAATTAACAAAGTCTCAGCCTCTTGCTTCTATTTATTGTATAACTATGTGTAAATATGTCGACTTTGTATGTATGTTTACCCTCCATTTTTCAACAATTAACCTTTGTAAACGAGCAGTTCCTACTCAAAGGTATTTGTAATCCTAGAATTCAATAAATAAATGAAATACATTTTCACATCCAAGATTAGTGTTCTCCCAGGTATCAAATCTATTAATTTTATTAAAGTAAAAAGCAGGGTATGAAACAGGACAGCTACCCCAGAACATGATTCCATTCCTGTTGACCAATAGGAAGGCCCTACTTGACACAATTTTATGGTTGTTTCACCTCAGAGGTCATGTGCAACCTGGTGTCCTGGATAAAAAATAAACCTGGAGGGACAGACTTTGGGTGTGACAATACAATCTGTTTCTTTCTATGATTCTTAACACTATTTGTGTTAATAGTATAAAAAGAAAGTGAAAAGGCCATGCAGGGTGTTTAATGAAAGCATAGTATCTCATACAACCACGAATATTCAAGGAGGCTGTTTGTTTCTAGGCATAGTGGCACTGGTATGCCTCTGTTTGCCCTCCCTTTTGACTGAGACTCCTCTTCCACTACCCTTTTATCAGAGGGGGGGTCCATCTATGTCTGACTCTGAGTCATGGAAGGATGTCCATAAGGAAGAGGTGTCAGACTCATTCCCTGAGGTGTCCACCACCTCGGTTAAAACATCCAATCTATTAGATGTAGTAAAGTCAGAGGTTTTAGGGATTTTGGAAGCAGGCACTTTCCAAGCTTGCCTTCTTCTAGTAATCACTTTTTTCTTTGGTTATTCTTTTTGAGGATGGGAAAGTGGGGGCATTTCAGGATTACTCACAGAGGGGACTACTCCCCTGGTATCCACAGCAGGCAGTTGTTGTGGAGTGTCAATTTCAGGATGAACAACTTCACTGTCCTCAATATCGACCAGCTGCACTTCAGTGTTAGTAGAAGGGGGGGGTTACCTCTTCTCTGGGGTCAGTATCCACTGTAGGAGAGGGGAAGGGAGGAAACAGGTAGAGGCTGCCTATGGGCCTGCTGTCTTGCTCTCTCCCTCTGTACTAGTGTTATTAAGGGGCGCTGCTTTTTGTCAGCTTGGTCTGGCTGATTGTGTGCTGCTCAGGGGCATGTGTGGTAAGTATGACCCACTGTCTCGCACAAGTTACATCCTTGTTCATTTCTACAAAAAACACTCATATGACTCAATTCATTGCAAATGGTACATTTCAACTTATCACATAAACTGCTGATATGCCCCACAGACCCACAGCAATAACAGGCTTTGGGATGGCCTGCATAGAACAGCACCCCCTATCCCTACCCAGAAAAAAACAGTTGGACAGATGTTCAGGTCCCATATCTATGCTGTTTAGGATCACATGGATGTGCCAGCCACCTGTAAAAATCTGTTTGTCATCCAGTATTACCCAAAACTGTGCATTGTTGTTTCAACCAATACAAAAGGTCTGTTACACTAACCCCCTCATTTCTAAATAACACAGTTATTGTACAGTTTGCTGCTTAGTCAGTGGGATCACTTCAAAGGGAGCACACAAAGGATGAGTTTTTAAGATATGATATTTTGTCCAGAATTTCTGTAACCCTGAACTCAGCTTGAAACTGAAGTCGAAAGTAGCCTCCCCAAACACATATATCAGAGCGTATAGTTTGGCTGCTGAAAAACCCATAGATTCTTTTAATAAAGTTCTTGTCACAAATTTTCTATCTGGGAAAGCTCCACAGCTCCCATAAACAGTAGGTGCACAGCATTGTGCGGTTCCATGTGATAAGGGCAGTTGCAGAAAGACGATCTCCATTAGGGTGAGAGTACATCACCGAAAATCAGTTTCAGAGATGTACACTCCTGGCGCACAGCAAAAGGATGCCGGGGACTTTTTTTTTTTTTTTTTATGCGGGAGGCTGCACCCACTGCACTACCCCTACTAAAGGATTCTTAACTCTGGGGGGTGCATGTCAGGGGGGTGCAAAATGGGGGAAAAATAATTTCACGGGCAGGCGCAACAAAAGGAACGGGCACCTGGACCCAAGTCCAGCACCCTCGCAGCCCTAACCTGCTACCCACCCACCACACCACAGGGCCAGCTCAGCAGCCCACTGCTGCAATACGTCTCACAAACCCACCCTCCCCTTCTGCCCGTCACTCGGCTTACTCACTCCCCCCACGCATGTGTACATATAGCGACATCCTGGTGCTATATTCAAGAACCCCCCCAATCCAGTAGCCCTCCCTGCCCAATAGCCCTGTGGACAGGCACCGCAATTGAGTCGCCCTTTTTGGAAGTGCTCAATCGTGGCTGCCATTGTCACAGGCTACCCATTGTGTCTCTTTGCAGAATATGTGGAAGCCCTAAAGAAGGAGGCATAATATCCTGGCCTAGTACCCTCTGAGTGGGAAGCCCTTTGAGTAGCATCAGGTGCCTTTTGGCCAGTTTCAGTCAGCTTATGGCACAGCGATGGTCCAGCCTGACACTCATCACTCTGATTCTGTGGATTTTTATGTTCCAAGCGAGAAATGGGAGTATGGGGTAATTGTAAGCACTGAGTGAGATGCAAGGTGGAGGGTTCGCAAACAATGGGATCCACATTTATACCCTGAATGTCCATTCCATTATTATTTGTAGCAGTTTGTAACAGTACAGGCACAGCTGAAGCTGCTGAAGTGCTTTCTTGTGGCATGATAATCGGCTGGAGTCCTGCCACCCATTGACCAGCCTGTTCATCCCTCTCCCATCCTGCAGATCTAAGCACTGACTCAACAGAGCAAGGTTAAGTGCTTGCTGATTCTGTAACACTTCACTCTGTCTTTGCCTATCCAAGTCACAAGCTGCAAGCACTCACTAAATTTCTTGTTTGTGCTTTAGGAAGCAATCCTCCTCAGACATAAGTAGCCCTTCAAGATCCTGTGACCCACCGTCGACTGACAACGCAGCAGGTATTCCTTTGGTATTTTTCTTTGGTACAAAAGGAGTTGATTTAACTGGTGAATGTCTCTGCTCTGGAAGCTTACACTGAGAGCCTTGTTGTGGCAGCATTACAGCTACCTCTGGTTCCACCGAAACTGGCACATCAAAAAATTGTTCAGCCTCACAAGGTAGAGAGGTAGAAGAGGAGGCTTGCACCTCTACCTCCCTCACGTCCATCCTCCCTGCAGCTCCAGGAGAAGTGGCCATCCTGACAGAAACAGTTCCCCCTATAGAAGAGCAGGGGAATTTCCCCAGTGTCATAGCCAATATTTCCATGAATAAAACAGGTTCATGTAACTCACCACCCCAAGATACACCTGGAAATAATCTGTCACAATTCAATGTGCCTTCCCTGGTCAAAAATTGCAATGGGGCTGGCAACATAGCCTAGAGGTTAGAGTAATAAGCTGTGAATGAGCTTGGTACATCCAGCAGACTAGGGTTTGATTCCCACAACCTCCATTTGCATACTGTGTGACTCTGAGCAAGTCACTTAACCTCCCCAGTGCTCCCAGGTTGTACCTGAAAACAGGCACTTGTGCCTGGGCCATACCTGGTTAATAAAGACCAACAAACTAATTGTAGATACATCAATAAATAAATAAAAGTTAGATATATAGCTGATCTGATAGTGCTTTATTCTGGCATTCAGATAACCTGACAGATCATATAGTGCTTTCCTCAAGCATTCAGATATCCAGGCAGACTACATAGTGCCTTATTGAAGCATTCATACATCCTAGCAGTTCAGAGATGCCCACATATTGAAATAGTTAGCATGGCACTAACGGGTTTACTGCCATGCTAACCATAATTAGCACTAGTGGTCGAGGTGGGGGCCATATTCAGAGGCCCCCAGTGAGCTGCACCAACCCGACAGCATGACGACGTAGAATACACTGCTGCACTTACTGTATGTAAATTAGGGATCCTTCATGCATAATGGGCACAGCAGTATGTTCAAAGGTTCTGTCAGTGTTAACATAAAAGCATAAAATCTGTCAGCAGAAAAGGATCACTTAGTCCACCCAGTCTGCCTGGATGGTCCCTGCCATGTCTGCCTTCGCAGCCCCTAACTGGTCTTTGGCAACCCTCCTTCCTCCCTATTTACTAATATTCTTCAATGTCTATCCCATGCATACATGAAGCCACCAACTGTTTTTGCTTGTACTATGTCTGCTGGCAGTCTGTTCCAGGTAGTGATGTGCAAAGTTGGAAAACTTTACTTCGTTAATTAATTTGTGAATTCACCTCATTTTGAGAAGTTACTCCATCTTGTTAAGTCCAAATTTGCAAAAAACTAATAACTTTGTTAAATGCGAAGTTGGTCACTTTGCCGGAGAAGTTTAGTACGAAGGCAACGTTTGTAATGCACTATGGGATTGGAGGCCATATGTTGCTGAAACAAACTGTATGCCATGAGGAGGCTGTCTTCAGTCAGTCTTCTGAAGTACAGTAGGAGAGAAGTCTATATGTACGCTTATCTGAGTAAAAAAAGCTTTTAAAATACATCTCAGAACCAAGCTTTTTGAATCCAAATTGCTCATAAGTTGTTCTAGAGGGTGTTTGCGGCTAGATTTCTGTTTTTTTTTTTTTTTGCTGTTTATTTACTTTCAAGTAGTGGTTTCTGTTTTGTCAGTCTGTGAAGCAGTGGTGTGGGGGAGGGTGGGTGTACTGCAAAGTAAGGCAGCCCAGAACGATCCGGAACTTTTTTGTCTAAGCAGGAGATTTATGTTATATTTTAGTTTTCTCACTCTTTCTTGTTCATCATTTTTGATCTGTACTGAGTAATTTCTCATTTTTATTTCTGTGGTGTAGTTTAGTGTGTTTATGCAAAGTATTTTGTCAGTGTCTTTCTGCAGCAATTTTAGTTATTTTTTAGTAATATTTTTCTAAAAGTGACAGTGTTCTGTCACTTTTTGTTATACTTAATATTAAATTACCCCAGTTACCCCTGTTGTTTTAATCCTTGTTCAGTTCTTTTTTTAAGTAAACAATAACTTTTTGGGTTGTTTTTTGTGGTAGTTTTTTTAGATCACACTGCTGGTCCTTGATTTTTTAAGGGTAGGTGTTGTCTGCTGTTGCTGATAGTTAATAATTTGTTCACCCC
Organism: Neoceratodus forsteri; assembly: GCA_016271365.2. Lineage (NCBI taxonomy): Eukaryota > Metazoa > Chordata > Ceratodontiformes > Ceratodontidae > Neoceratodus > Neoceratodus forsteri. Next base: position 760,187,178 of record CM057452.1, read on the forward strand.
TGTAAAACTGCAGTACCCATGTGGGCTCTCTGCTTACCCCAGGGAACAGGTTTATTGCATAGGTTGCAAGCGACCACACTAACCCTAACCCTAATATCCTATAGGATAACACTGCAAATTTAACAAGCCATAACTCCACCAGTCTTTGGAGATAAAGGGCACTCTATACATCAAAACATAGGTCGCAATGTGTACTACAAAGGTAACACATACTTACCCCTGGAAAAATTATTGGGGTGTGCACAACACCCCATAACCACCTCCCAATTTGACCATGGTGCCAAATCAACAATGTAAGTCCGATAATCATAAAAAATCTACAACGTATTCGCCTCCTCTTGGACTACAACCATACCAAGTTTCAGACAATTTCAACAAAATGTGACAGAGTTACACCTACAAAGTCCAAAAGGAGTAGCCAGTGGAAGTCATTTTGACCCAACTTCACCTTTTTGTACACCAAAGAGAAGTTACAGGTGCAGTTGCAAGGTGAAGTTACCAATGGCAGATTTCCTATTAAACAGAAAAATTTCACGAAATGATCTGAGGAGGCGAATTTGGTGATCTCGCCTTAACTCTGCCTGCCAATTAAAATGTCGCAACATCTCTAGTTCAAGGCATCCACCACTTTTTCAGTGAAGTAATAATTGCCCATATCCCTCTTAAACTCCCCCCTCCAACTTCATCACATATACTCTGGTGCTCGTGCTCTTTTGCATTTGAAAGAGAGTCCACTCCTGCACCCTGTTCACCCCCCCCAAAGTATCTGTTGGTCTGTATCATGTCCTTTCTCACTCTCCTCCCTTCTGAGATGCACATGTTGAGATCCCTCAGTCTTACTTTGTAGGGCTTTTTATGCTTCTCCTCTGGACTGCCTCAAGTCTGTCTATGTAATTTCTGAGGTGTGACCTCCAAAACTGGACACAACACTCCAGGTGAGGGTCTTACAAGTGAGCAATACAGTGGTTAACACCACCTCCATCCTCCTGCTGGTTATACCTCTCCGTATGCATCCCAACATCCAACTAGCCCCACCCACTGTTTGCTGCCCTGCCCTGTCACTTTGAGGTCATCAGATATGATAACCCCAAGGTCCCTTTCCTTCTTAATGACTGCCAGTACCTATTTAGCCATTCTATACTCAGCTCCTGGGTTCCTATGCACTAGTTGCATGATTTAGCACTTTTTGGCACTGAACCCCAAGTGCCATGCTCTTGACCACTCCTCAAGTTTCCCAAGGTCCATGTGAATTCTCTCTAACCCCTCCTGAGTGTCCACCCCATTACAGTGTAATCTGCAAAACAGTATATCACCCCTTCCAGTTCTTCTGAAATGTCACTTATGAAGACATTGAAGAGGACCCATGCAAGTACAGAGCCCTGTGACACCACATTAGTCACTCTCCCCTCATTAGAGTGAGTGCTGTAACCACCAGCCTCTGCCAACTATCCAATAACCAGTTCATTACCAAGTTCACAACTCTGTATCCCACCCCTTGGCTACTCAATTTCTTTATCAGCCTCCTGTACACCACAGTGTCAAAGGCCTTTCTAGAGTTCAGAAAGGCCACATCCACTGTCCTCTCCCGATCCATTTCCTGGTCACCCTGCTGAACAAATTAATCAGATTTTTTTGGTATGATCTCCACACCCACCTCAATGACTTCATGCTGAACTTGGAGTTGTAGCCCACTGTATGCTGTACCAACCTTTCTTTTATCAGAGTTTCCATTAATTTCAAAGCAAAGGGTTTAAAAGCTGACACCCACAGCAACTAATTCAATTTTAAAGAGCACTGTATTACTTCATTTTATTCATTCTTGATTTATAGTTCATGCAGCCATATACAAATTCCCGATGTTTCACTTGTCAGACACATACTTTATCAAGGGATGTCGTCCTGTGCTTCAAAAACAAATGTAAGCATACAATAAGTATTCCTTACAAATCATTAAATTTGTTCATGTAATCAAATATTTTGAGTTAAATTTGCAAGTTAAATAATGTTTTCTTACCTCAAAACTGTCAGAGCAAATTCTACAGGCAGCATATCAATGCTGAAAACCAGCATTCTTTGACACCCTGAAGACACCTTTAGTACCATCTGCTGATCAAAAGAACTGCCTTCTCCTTTATCCATGTTGGCAGCCTTCCCACACCCCACACAGATGACATGTATCATCTGTTGCATGGTGATGTCATGACATGCCCAGTCACATACCACCAACTAGTGATATGGTGGTTAGAGATGGTGGTGCATCCAGAGATATGCTGTGCACCAATGGGTCTCTAAAGAGAGACACACCTCCAAAGTGGAGGGTCATTGTGTCATCATAGTTACCAAATGCAAAACATAATTGTATTGCCTAGTGACTGAATATAACGGTATTAAACATGGAGTCAGTGCTTCAACCATTAGCCAGTATTAAGCTTCACACATTAACTGGCATAACACCCCTCAGAAATTGGGCATTACACAGTGTCCTTTGTTACCCTGGAAAATGTAAGAAATAAAAATGGACTCCAACTCAAAAATTCAAAATAAAGGTTTATACAAAACTTCTGCAATATGGTAATATTTCAAAAACTTGCCACTACAAATATACAAAAAATATGGTACGTTATAGTTTACAGGGAGTGTGGGTATAGGGAGTGGTGGAAACAGGGTGTGGAAACATTTCGAAAATGGCTCCAAATTAAGTACACACTGATAACTTAAAATGTCTAAACCATAACTCTGTTGTTGATATCATGGATACTATATTATAGATCAAGGGAGAGCTCCTGACCAATCGGAGCATTCCTTTCCCCTGCACATGAGACACTCTTATTCTTTGAAGAGCATCTCATGCGCAGATGTCCTGGAAACAGGCCCATTCCAGGAACAGTTTTTTTTTTTAATATATTATTGATCACTCTCAATCAATAATATATTATTAAGTCCCCCATTGCCACTCATTCCTGTATTAGAGTAGGTTCACTTGCCTTCAGCTTGAGCCAGAACAACTCAGCTTCACTGTTCTCACTCCAATGGTAGGCCCATGAAACCACTCTTTATAGCAATGAGTGGCTCCAGGGGGTGTATTAACATATAGGATAGTCACAGCTGATCTTATGTCATAAAGGCTGGATAAAATAGGGGACAATTATTAAGATACAGATGAGATACTATAAAAAAAAACAAGAAAATGTTTTATAGAAATTTTAAATAAAAAAAAGTATAAATAAAGTAGATACAGTATTACTTTAGAATGAGCAGATGACCAATTAAAGCAAAAGGAAATTATCACATAATGGGACTAGGGATGTGCAAAGTTCTGAAAACTTTGATTCGCTAAAACTTTATGAAGTCTTGCAACTTTACAAAGTTATTCACACTTTGTAAAATCAAACTTCAAGTAATTGGTAACTTTCTGAATTTGCTATTTACAGCTTCACTAGCGAAGTTCACTTGAGACTTTCCAAAGCAGCTGAGTCATTAAGTGCTGTTGCTGTACCATGTGACCTACATATATGGTTACACTGCAGAGGGATAGAGACCAGAAGAGCTGTGCTGTGTGTAATTCTAGGAACTGTGTTCAAGATATAGGGGGCTCAATTTCCAAAGCCCCAAGAATGCATCAAGCCCCTGATGCACTGACCATTTGGTGCACAGGGCTTGCAGCATTCTCCCAGCCGGTGATTGGGATTTTCTATCCCGAGTGCCAAATGCCACAATTTAGACCAGCTTTTCCCTGGTCTGATGTGTAGCATTTCAGGAACTCTTTTTATGGGACTTGCAGCAAATCTTTGGTGCCAGCTGCCATAAAATGAAGAAACTGTCACAAGTGCACCCACTGTACTAAAATTGGGTGCAGTCACATCAGAGGAGTTTGGTGCAGCTGCGCCAAAAATGGGTTTAATGCAGAGCTTGATGGAAGCCCTGCATCACCATTGAAAATCGAGTCCTGGATCTGCTCTGTACTTAGTGCTCAGCTTTGGATCTATTTTTACTGTTCTCATTGCATAAAACTAATGTTTTTTTTTTTTTTGTAAAATCCTTAATGCACTTGCTGTTCTACATCAGCAGATGTTATTTTGAATGATTTTGCCTCTGGCTAATTTGTTTTCCATTGTCTTTCTGTGTGGAGTTCCTGTGGTGTGCTGGACTGGTGTTGTGTGTGGGGGGAGGGACAGGCTTTTGTCTGCAGCCAGCAAACACAATAGCTTTAGTTTCAGAAACTTTCTGTGCATTTTTAGTTTTCACTGTCACTCTCAGACAATTTATTTTTCTCAAGTCCTGAAAAATCTAATTTCCTATATTTTCTCAAGTCCAATAATTTCTGTACATTCTTAGTGTTCCAGAGCTATTAAAATACTAACACCTGTCCAGTGCTCTGGGGCAGTAAGTTGTCAACATTTGTGATTATTATTTTTCATAATACTTTAACCATTTCTTGTCATTTTGAATTTTTTTGTTTGATCACAACTATTTTATTATTGGCAGTATTTTTATTATTTTTCATGCCAGTAGTACTTGTACATATTACCACATTACAAAGAGTGGTAGAGGGAAAGGAAAGGAAAGGAAAGGAAAGGAAAGGAAAGGAAAGGAAAGGAAAGGAAAGGAAAGGAAAGGAAAGGGTAGATAGAGTAGAAAAGCAGGGAATTCAGCACTGTTGACCACCAATGGAGGCAGACAAAGGTGTGGTAGTATGGACGCAGCAGACAGTAGTGCATCTGCAGTGTGAGATGGTAGTGGCACTGTTTAAAAAAACACTTATAGCACTTGATTTGGCTGGTCTCTTAGTTGAGAGAGGTGGCAGCCAGAGCCAAGATGTGTTATCTGAAATTTTCTCACCAATGAGTAAACACAGTGGTGTTGAAAAATATCCAAAAGAGTCCCCGCCAGTGCTTAATGGTAGTGGACCTCAGTCTAAGGATGATGCAGTGGCAGAGTTGTGTGTGCCACTTCCATTGCAGGAAAATGAGGGAGTGGAAGACCTGTGAAAAGAGGAGGAGGAGGAAGTGGAGTGTGAAGGTGATCACTGTCATTGATCCTTCATGGGAGCCTGAAAAGTGTATGATTTTTTTCAAATTGAAGGGTAGGCAATCTATATCAGAAAAGCTAATATACTGTATGATTACACATATCCCAGAACAGAAAGAAGTGTGGGTATGGTGGCCTTCAACACCACCACAACTGTTGCTCCACATAAATATGTGCATCCTTCAAGATGCCTTGTGTGGCACTTTTTTATTACTGATCTAAAAGATCCAGAAGCAAATGATTTGATACCTTTTAATGGACCGACATAGATATAACAACAAGAACAAAGTGCTCTAGCTTTCAGACCAACCAGTCCTTCTTCAGAAGCATAATGGATCTAAAAGATGACACCGTGGCAATATGCCAGCTATGTCATGCCTGAATAAGGCATGGCAAGAAAATGTCTTGTGTTGGCAAAGGTTGACAGCATAACCATCTTCAAGTAAGACATATAGCTAGGTAGCTAGGTGGCAAGTGCATCAGCAGAGTGTCCACAGGTGGTTTGGGAGGTAGAGATGAGGCAGAAGATATTGTGGAGGAAAAGACAGTTGAGGAGGAGGTCAGTAGTACCCCTGAAAGTGTACACATCATTGAGCAATAGCAGCAAGAGCAGCAGCAGCAGCAGCAGCATCACCCAGAAAAACACCCTCAGCCAAGGCACATGTTTTTTGACACCATCTCCATCTGTGACAACCTCTGAGCAATGTGGAGCCTGCACAGAACTGTTTCCAAATATCACCAACCCAAAAAAGAGCCAGCCAGCTATCATTAGCATTCGATCAATGCGATATAAATTCCCCCCAATCATTCAGTGACCAGGGAACTGAATGCTAATGCAGTAGAGAGGATCATTACTGATTTCTCATTTTCTTTTGTGGAAAATGCTGATTTCTTTCATTTTATGTCCAAAGCATGCCCAAAGTGGAAAGTGCTGTCCAAGACCTACTTTTCACAGCGTGTTATTCCTGAACTGAGTGATGTTATTGGAAAAGAAGTTTCACATGCCTTCAGCATTCCTCCATTTGATATATCCAGCTTACCACCAGTATATGAAGCAGTGGACCAGCAGATGCTACTTCTTTTATGTGTGTAACAGCACATTCAGTAGTAGTGATAGGAGTTTTGTTTGGTGCCCTGCTTTATACACTGTTTAAATATGTCTGTACAAAAGCTCTTTTCACAATGTGACATTAAAGTGCTCATCCTGTGTCATTGTATATGTGGCAGTTTTGCACAGTACAGAAATGCAAGGGACCAGTGACATGCACTGCAATTAGAAGTGGCCTACTTCAATACCAATTAATACAGGAGGCTGTCATGAAGTGTAATTCAACCATGTACAGTATATGCTGGAGCAGATGTATAAACAGTATAAGGTCTTTTCAGACTATATGCTCCTTCATACAAGCCATTACAGTTCTGGAGCTTCTATGCCACTAACAACAGAACAATATAGGTTTATGGATGGATTGATTTTGATCTTGAGGCCTTTGGAACATGCCACACAGGCAAAGAGTGGAGACACTGCCTCTATCAATCAGACCATCACTTTGCAGAGGCAGGCCATCTGTTATGTGCAGCAGCATTTTGACATGGCAGGTGACTCTGTAAGCTGTGCATTGTATTGCTGGAAGCTCCTGTTTGGATCAGCATTGTTGCAGTCATGAAATCCACTGATGTGAGGATAACATTCAGGTGTCTGTTATGATCCAATACTTTAAGCATGTGTTCATACAATGCATCTTGAGACATCTTTGCATTTAAGAACTGCAAAGCAAAGCTGAAATTTATTTACATTTAGAATAGTTTGTACAATCAGGCTCCAGAGGAGATAACATCTTAGATCTGGTTTTAAGCAATTTGGAAGACCAAATTAAAAAACATAAAATAAGGGACCCTCTAACTGGGAGTGATCACAATGTGGTCCTCTTTGAAATAGCCAAACTGAGCAATAAATAAAAAGTGAGTATCACCAAAATTAAGTGCTTTGAAATGGCAGACTTTCAAGGGATGGAGTTGGCTTTCAGAAACTGGAACTGGAGGGCAGATTTTAACCATAAAAATCTTAATGAGATGAGGGAGATCTTGGCTACTAAACTAAATGACTGTGTTGGTAAACTTGTCCCTGAAAAGAATAAATATAATACGTGTGGGAAAAACACAGGATGGTTCAATAGGGCAGTCAAAACAGCAATTACAAATAAATGCAAGGCTTATAAAAATGCTAGATTATATAACACTTCACAGGCATGGAAGGCATACAGAAAGTCAATACAAAATGTACCAAATATATCAGAAAAGTTAAAAGGGACCACAAACTCGAATTAGCTGCAAGGGTGAAAGATAACTATAAACCATTTTATAAATATGTTAGTTATAAAACAGGCAGGGCTTCTCATCTGGGACCCCTGACTACCTGAAAGAGCTTCTGGTTCCTTACCTCCCAGAGCGACCGCTCCGCTCGACCAACGAGGGGTTGCTGGAGATTCCGTGGATAGTTTTAAAATCTTCTGATGCCCATGCTTTTATGTTTGTGGCACCGACCCTATGGAATTCTCTACCCCATTGGATTAGAGAGTGCATGACTGTGGGGGGGTTTAAATAAGCACTGAAGTCCTTTTTATGGATTAAGGCATTTGGGGATGGTTCCAACAAGGATTGATGGTATTGTTTTATTGATTTTATCATGATGTTTTATTGTGAATTTATTTAAATTATGTACTGTGCCTTGATCTTTGAAAGGTGCACTATAAATAATGATTATTATTATTAGTTATTATTATTATTATTTATGGATTATTTCAGTAATGTGGTAAACGAAGAAAAAGATAACAGAAGAAAAAGAATGTTGAAATATTAAATAACTACTTTAGTTTACTGTATAGTAAGAAGGAATTTTGTTCAGTGAGAAATGAGACAACTGATAAATGTGATATGAATGTAACAGAGAAAGATATCTGCAAGAGATTGGGGCAGCTAAACCCAAATAAGATGCAGGGACAATATGGTATACATCCAAAAACTGTAAAGGAAGCTGCAGAGGTATTAGCAGGTCCAGTTTCAAAAAATGTTCAAGTATCATTAGATAATGGAGAAGTTGTACATGCATGGTGAAAGGCACTAGTGGTCAATATATAATACACTCTGGTCAGAGCTGATAGGGCTGTAGGAGAGGAATATAGGGTAAACATATTGAAAAGTGTTTTTTTTTTTGTATTTTTACACTGCATTTTCAACATAGCCTTGTTATGGCCCTGCCTCATGAAGAAAGGCATAAAAAAGTTTTAACTCCTGGCCTAAAGGTGATGGCATGCAGGGACTGTGAAGTCAACTTTCGGGATGCAAATGCACATTTTGGGAAGGAGTTGAAAAATGACAGTTGTCACATTCATGAGCTGCTGTACAGATATGGCTATGTTGAAAATTTGGGAAAAAACATATTGAATATTACCATAGTTATGAGCCCGTTTTTGCAAAATTCAGCATAGCCTCATAACTTTGTTTTTGTAAAATATTTTTACACCAAAGTTAAAACATAGCCTTCTTATGACCCTACTTTATGAATTATGGGACCGGTCCTCTTTAATGTGTTTATAAGTGACATTGTGGAGGGACTGGAAGGAAAAGTATGTCTCTTTGCAGATGACACAAAGATCTGCAACAGAGTTGATGCACAAGGTGGGGTGGAAAGGATGAAAAGGGACTTGGCAAGGATGGAGGAATGGTCAAATATATGGCAGCTTAGATTCAATGCAAAGAAGTGCAAAGTAATGCACCTGGGAAACAAAAGCCCAGGGGAAGAGTGCACAATGGGGGGTGAGGGGTGAGATACTAACAACAACAAAAATGGAAAGGGACCTGGGAGTAGTCATATCAAATGACCTAAAGGTGGGCAAGCAATGTGAGAAAGCAGTAAAGAAGGCTTGGCGGGGGGGATACTGGGATGCATATGGAGAGGCATCACCAGTAGAAAACAGGACGTTCTTATCCCTCTGAACGGACAATTGGTGAGACCTCACCTGGTACAGTATGCAGTTCTGGAGACCCCATCTCCACAAGGACATAGACTGGATGGAGGCTGTCAAGAGGAGGGCAAATACAATGGTGCTGGGTCTACACCAGGAGACATATGAAGAGAAACTAAAGGAGCTTAATGTGTATGCCCTTGAGGAAAGGAGGGAGAGGGGGACATGATAGATACTTTCAAGTACCTCAAGGGAATCAGTAAAGTACAAGAGGGTAACATCTTTCAGAAAAAGAGATGTGAAAGAACAAGGGGGCACAATTTGAAGATAGAGGGGGACAGCTCAGAAGTAATATGAGGAAGTATTTTTTCATGGAGAGGGTTGTGGATGCATGGAACAGCCTACCTGAGGAGGTTGTGGAGTCAAAAACAGAGAGGGAATTCAAGAATGCATGGGACAGACATAAGACAATTCTAGTGGGGGGTAGGAGGAAGTAGGCTGTTGTTTAACTAGGATCTGCAGCTTATACATTAGGTAGGGAAATGGGCAGACTAGGTCGGCCAAGTGGTCCTTATCTGCCATCAAATTCAGTTTCTATGTTTTTATAATGTCAGAGAAAATCTTCAACTTCTGTCCAAATTGTGATTTCATGCAGGGACTGCAAAATCACATTTTGGGATGTTAAAAAACATTTTGGACAGTAAGTGAAAAATAACAGCTGTCACATTCATGAGGTGCTGTAAAGATACAGCAATGTTACAGATTTGGAGTACAAATATTGAAAATTACCCAAGTTATTCACAAAATATAACGTAGGCTCATTAACGTTATTCTTTTTTAATATTTGTATACCAAATTTTCAAAGTAGCCTTCTTATGACCCAGCCTCGTGAACAAAGGCAGAGAAAATTTGCAACTCCTGCCTGAAAGGTAATTTCACACAGGGACCACAAAATTACCTTTCAGGGTGTAAAAATACATTTTTACCATGATGTGAAAAATGGCAGCTGTCACATTCATGAGGTGCTGTAAAGATTTGGCTATGTTGCAAAATTTGGGGTAGCAGTATTAAAATTACCAAAGTGATGAGCCTGCATTTGGAAAAATTCAACATAGGCTCATAACGTTGTTGTTTTTGAATATTTATACACCAAATTTTCAACATAGCCTTCTTATGACTCCACCTCAAAAACAAGGACAGAGAAAATGTTCAACTCCTGACCAAAAGGTGATATTGTGCAGGGACCGCAACATCACCTTTCTGGATAAAAAAAAAGAAACAGTTTTGCCAGGATTTGAGACATGACAGCTGTCACATTCATGGGGTGCTGTAAAGATATGGCTATGTTGCAAATTTGGAGAACAAATATTGAAAATTACCAAAGTTATGAGACTGCGTTGGCAAAATTCAACATAGGCTCATAACCTTTTGGTTTTTTAATATTTTAACACCACATTTTCAACATAGCCTTCTTATGACCCCGCCTCATGAACAAGACAGATAAAAGTTTCAGCTCTTGCCAGAAAGGTGATTTCATACAGGGACCACAAAATCACCATTTGAGGCATGCAGGGACCACAAAATCACCTTTTGGGACAGATTTGCCTAATGTCAGTGTCATTGTTCATGAGGAGGGGTCCCACAATTTAGGCTAAAAATATATAAAAATGCCCAAGTTATGCCACTAAGTTCAAACCCCTATTGAAATCCATTGAACCGTGTATCTGTTTCTTCAGTTCATGGTCTGGCTTTGAAGAGTGAAGATGTGTCTGTGGTCTAGAGAGGATTACAGCATTGGACCCCGATGGGTAAGTAAGGGCTGGGGGGGTGCGGCATGGTGGGTGCTCAGTGGAGGTTTGGAAGGGGGTAAGGAATAGACACAAAAGACATTGATGGACCATTTTCTTTTTACAGGCACAAAAAGAAAAAAAAAACATGACTGAGGATTTCCGATTGTGACACTGGCGGATTGGGTACCCCCACTGTTGCTGTTATTTTTCTGGAGAGGGTGATGGGTGCTAAGATGGAGGGTCAGTGGGGGAAGAAAAAATATTATTAAAAAAAGGCCAATAGACACTGAGGGACTGGGTTTTAGATCACTGTTATGTTCTGAAGTGCTCAGAGGGAGGGTCAGGTGTGGGAAGAAAAAAAAAATATAAATAGATATATGTATACAAAATACTGGCACAGTAGTGCCAGAAGAATCAGGGTTGCCTGGGCACTTCTATGTTAACCCCCACATTTTGCACTTTAATAACTTTGCCACTGTACTTTGGATTTGCCTGAAATTTTTCATGCGTGGTCTGGTTCCATAGTTCTCTGGATCTGGCAAGTTGCGTTACAGTTGAATGAGCAGTTGTGGCACTGCAGAGGACTATTTGTCTGTTTGGTCTGAAATCTTCAGGGAAGATGCAGTCTGGGTCACTGATGTGCCTTTCAAAGGTTTGGTGAAAAAATATTAAACCGTTCACAAGTTATTCACAAAACAAGTTTCCCATTATAGTCAATGGGAAAAAAATATATTTGTCTCTCGAAAGCTGCCACCACTATATTTTACTGTTGCAAATGCCCCTTTTACCGTTGTGTGGCAGCCATCTTATTTTCAGTTAGCGAGAGAAAAAAACATGCTTAAATTTGAACGCCTCTATGTAAACACTGACTGTTGTGTTTACCTAGTTGGACCCAGAGGATCACAGCACTATCTTTTGGGTGCCCCCAGAAATGCTGTTTTGGCAATCAGACCACCTGTAGTGTCGCAATTGTGACAGAACAGATGCAACACTTTTGCAAACCACAAAAGTGTTGTACCCATTCTGTCACAAAATTTTGCAAAACTGTCACAATTTGTGACAGAACATCATCCAAAAACAGCAATTCTTTGTCACCCCACAGAATCAAAATGGTTGGGGCTTTTGGACTGAAATAAGCAGCATGGCAAGCCCTTGTCCCACAGATGTTCCTTTTTGTGGTTTGGTCCCAAAAAATTACAGCGCTCCGAAGTTGAGAATGTTCCTATAGGCTAACACCGCAGCGCCCACAGTGACTTTTGATGCCTGTATCTCAGAAATGGTGCAAGATATGGATTTTTCATTTTCTGCGGCTTAACTAAGCCCATGTGAAAGTTTCAAAGTCATGAATACCGCTGCAGTGGAATTTGTTTCTTAGTTGCTATGGTTTCTGAGATATTGCCAAATTAGTGTTAAAAGGGTTCCTTTTGAGTACTGTTCAGCTGTTGTATGGCTCAGTACTTATGTGTAAATGGGGGCACAGGGCCCAGAGGGCCTGTGCTCCCACAAACACATACCATTACACAAAAATGGGCATTATGAGCGGAGCGCAGGGCTCAGAGAGCCCATGTTCTCACTACCACAAACCAGTTACTTGTTACATTGCACCTTCTCAAAAAGAAGGGAAATTCATTGCAAAAAACATCATTAATGCATCAGTTAGGGTTGAGAGCACAGCAACCAAAGTTTGGAAATGTGATGTTAGGGTTCCCCCCACACCTTCCACCCCCACCTCCACAATCCACTCACCAACAGACATTAGGGTGTGCCATGGGGACATCAGGCCTAACTCTCACCCCATTCTCCCACACTGTAGCATATCAGCCTGTTTACACATTGAATGGGGTGAGAGTTGGGCCTGATGACCCCATAGAACACCCCAATATCTGTTGGAGTATGGAGTGTGGGGTTGGGGGGTGGGGTATAGGGTGAAACCCTAACATCATATTTCCAGACTTTTGTCACTGTGCTATCAACCCTAACTGATGCATTGACAAAGTTTTTGCAATAAATATCTATCTATCTATCTATATTTTATTTTATATATATATATATATATATATATATATATAAAATAAAAAAGGTAGAGATAGGGAACACGATTGTGACACTGGGGACTAAAGTACCCCAGTGTCATTCTATATTCTGGGGGGTGGCCATTGCGACACAGGAGATTAGGGCACCCCAAGTGTCATTGTTATGCTTCTGCAGGAAGTGTGGTGGTGCTGAGAGGGAGGGTCGGTGAGGGGATATGCATAATTTTAAACAAAAATAATTGACAGTCGTAGGTGGTGCATGGCACACTCCACTGTGACCAGGGTGGCTGCCACTCTTTACTGTGCATGCGCTAATAGTTGCACATGTGCAATACAGTTTGGTGGCCATTTTGAATATGGCAGATTGTGCCATGTTCCACCATAACCCCCAACAAAGAAGAACAGAGCAGTGCAACTGCCTATAGAGACAGTGAATGGAGTGCTTCACAGACTTGGACACAACTGTGTTGGAACTCCAACATGTTCAGTCAGAAAGGATGTGGGAGTCCTTTTCTCATTGCAAGAGGTCTGCAGGACTATGCCAACTGCAACCCCTAAAAAGGGACAAAAACAGTAAAAACCTTCGGCTGATGAGTCTCACCTTGGTCTTGTGTAAGGTCTTAGAGAAAATTAGCTGATGAGACAGAAAGAGAGAGAGAGAGAGAGAAAGCAGCCAGAGATTCCTTAAATCAAGGAGGTTATTTTTCAGACTACACTGAGCTGAATTATTACTTTTTGGAGCTGTGTAAGTAACTAGTATTAATTCTGTTTTTGGGGTTGACTTGTCTTAGTTTTAACTTTAATTTGCCAGGGAGGAACTATAGCTGGGAGATATTTGCAGTCATTTGTGACTAGACCTGGTACTTAACCTCTGTGAAATAGGTATCTGAAAGGAAGGAAGGCACTCCCCAGGGTGGAGGGTCAGAGTTGTAGTTAATTGTTTCTGGAGGGCATAGGTTTACTCCTCCCACCCTTCCCCACACCCACCCACTCCAAGTGCATAACTTCCTTTATAGCAGGGGTTCTGATGTCACTTCCCCAAAACTGCCAACAACATACACCTGTTCATATCCTTAAAGGCACAGCACACTGAATAGGGGGTAGAGACACTCACAAGCTTGCACACACTAAAATAAGAACAAAAAAACAAAAAAACAAAAGAAAAGCATCTGTAACAGGAAGGGACACAGACATGTGGGGAGTGGTGCAATGTACTGGCTGTGGAGCAGCTGTCTTCCAAGATACATTCTGGAAAATGTGTTGCTGTCCTATTTGCAGGCACCTCTCTGGTCTGAGGGAGGAGGTTGCTTGTCTCCATGCTGACCTGGCAATGATTCAGAAAATCTGCTCCCCTACCCAGGGACCACCCAGGCCACCACCACTGCCTCAGAGGTTGCCAAGAAAGAGGAGTGGTTGGACCATGGTGGGCTCATGGAGGGTGAGGGCGGTGGAACAGAGGATCATCCCTCCAGTTGTGCCTCTCCACAATTCATTCACCACTCTGGCAGAGCATGGTTTCTCTATGGGGCACCCGCAGTGCAGACCAAGGAGGATGCTGGGAACCTCCATAATGGATACCCACAGGAGGGTGGCACAGGACCCCACAGGTGAAGGAAACATCTCCTAGTGGGGGACTCAATTGTTAGAGGGGTAGAACTGGGGGAGGGAAGGGAAAGGGAGGTAAGGTGCCTGCCTGGCACAATGGCTTGGAGGGACAGGAAATGAATCCTCAGGATCATGGGAGCAGCTGCAAGGGGGAATGAGCTGGATCTCATTGTCCACCTAGGGACAAATGACCTGGCTGAGAATGGGATCAGAGCAGTGCAACAGGAGTTTGCGGTGTTGGGGAGGGGCCTTAAACAAGTAGCACACTCGGTATCATTCTCGGAAGTGCTACCTGTCTATAGCATGGATGAGGCTAGGGTACTCCACACCATGGGATTCAAAGACTGGTTGAAAAATGGGTTCAGAGCTCAGGGTTTTGGCTTCATTGGGGACTGGGGCTCCACCTGGAGGGATGCAGGCCTATACAACCATGATGGTCTGCATCTATCCTGGAGGGGAACCAGGATCCTAGGTGATAGGTTTAAATATTTCATTGGCAAGCATTTAAACTAGCCAAGAGGGGAGGCACTGAAAAGGAGGCGGGAAATCCTAGGCCCCCCAACAGTCAGGGTAGTTAATGAGGTAAACACCATGATAGAGCAGTCAATAAGGATAAGGGCAGGGGCAAATGGAGAAAAAGACAAAGGCAGTAAGGACATGGACGGGACAAAAAGAAATAAAGCCAGAAAAAAATTGAGGATAATGAGGACCAATGCCCATAGTCTAGGTAAAAGGCTCCCCAAAATGGTGGCCTTGATGGAAGAGGGATGCCTGGATATCGTGGCAGTCACAGAAACATGGTACACAGAGAACCATGACTGGGATGTCAACATACCAGGGTACACAATCTACAGGAGGGACAGGGAGAGAAGAAGAAGAGGAGGAATAGCTCTCTATGTAAAGGAAGGGATCAAAGCAACAGAACTAAAGGGTAAACAGGGAGGACGGGAGGCACTGTGGGTCACCCTGGAGATTGGAAATGGCGCCACAATCCGCACAGGGGTTGTATACAGACTCCCATTTCAGTGGAAGGAAATGGACAAGGAAATGATAGAAGGCATCCTTGGGATGGCAGAGAAAGGTGAGATATTGTTGATGGGGGACCTGAATATGCCAGATGTTAACTGGAGCACCTTTGCTGCAGCCACATCCAAGATCAGGGCCATTCTTAATGCCCTACAGGGGGCATGCCTCAGACAGCTAGTTTTGGAACCCACTTGGGAGGGAGCACTCTTAGACCTAGTACTTTTGAATGAAGAAGGAGAGAGGATCGCTGATCTTGAAGTGGGTAGCCATCTGGGAACAGGTGACCACCAAATGGTGTGGTTCATGATAATTTGGCTGTAGAGTCAAGCCACACAAAAGTGAAGTTACTGGACTTCAGGAGGGCTGATTTTGTCATAGTGGGAGAGTGCCTCAGAAAAGCACTAGCAAACAGGCAAGAAGGTGGGGTGGAGCAACAATGGGGAAACATCAAAACTGCCATCACAGAAGCAACAAGCGTTAGTGTGAAGCAAATAAACAAATCAAAATGAAAGAAAAAAACACTATGATTCTCAAAAGAAGTGGTGGGGAAGGTAAGGGAGAAAAAGATAGCATTCAGGAAGAATAAGGAAACACAGAAGGAGCAGGACAGAGAACTGTACCAGTTAAAGCAGAAGGA
The DNA here is from genome assembly GCA_016271365.2 of Neoceratodus forsteri. Classification (NCBI taxonomy): domain Eukaryota; kingdom Metazoa; phylum Chordata; order Ceratodontiformes; family Ceratodontidae; genus Neoceratodus; species Neoceratodus forsteri. The sequence continues at coordinate 760,203,262 of CM057452.1, forward strand.
AGTGGGGAAGGCAGTCAGAATAGCAGAGGCCCAAACTGAGAAAAAGATAACCAACTCAGTTAAGAAGGGGGATAAAACCTTTTATAGGTACATTAGGGAGCAAAGAAAGATGAAGGCAGGGATACTGAGGCTGAATAAAGAGGAAGGTGGTTGGGCAGACAGCAACAGTGAAAAAGCAGGGATACTGAGCAAATATTTCTGCTCAGTATTCACAATGGAAAAGCAGGGGGAGAGTCCTAATAGAGTCAATAGTAGCACTCTGGACAGGGAGGTTGATATTAGTCCTTTCAAAGAAGAAAGGGTTTTGAAAGAACTCTCAAAACTGAAAGTGGATAAAGCAATGGGGCCTGAAGGGATTCACCCCAGAATTCTAAAAGAACTAAGGGAAGAACTAGTAACACCACTGATTACCTTTTTTAATAAATCATGGGAGGATGGTGTGGTACCTGATTACTGGAGAAGGGCAGATGTGATTCCCCTTCACAAAAGTGGGAGCAAGACAGAGGCAGGAAACTGCAGACCTGTCAGTTTGACCTCAGTGGTAGGGGAAATGATAGAATCACTTCTGAAGGAAAGAATTGCTGAGTACCTAGAGGCCAGTGGGGCACAGGACCCAAGGCAGCATGGATTCACAGCAGGAAGGTCATGTTAAACAATTCTAATTGATTTCTTTGACTGGGTGGCCAAAGTAGTAGACCAGGGATGGGCTGTGGACATGGCCTATCTAGACTTTAGCAAGGCATTTGACACAGTCCCCCACAAAAGATTAATAAACAAATTAGCCAGCCTGGGAGTGGGACCCAGGGTGGTAGCCTGGGTAAAACACTGGCTGGACAACAGGACACAGCAGGTAATAGTAAATGGAGTCCACAGTGAAGAAAAGAGGGTTACTAGTGGGGTACTGCACGGTTCAGTACTGGGGCTGGTCCTTTTAATGGCTTTATAAGTGACATTGTGGAGGGACTGAAGGGGAAGGTATGTCTCTTTGCAGATGACACAAAGATCTGCAACAGGGTTGATATGCAAGGTGGGGTGGAAAGGATGAAAAGGGACTTGGAAAGGTTGGAGGAATGATCAAATGTAAGGCAGCTTAGATTCAATGCAAAGAAATGCAAATTAATGCATCTGGAAAACAAAAACCCAGGGCAAGAGTACACAATGGGGGGTGAGACACTGACAACAACAAAAATGGAAAGGGACCTGGGGTAGACATATCAGATGACCTAAAGGTGGGCCAGCAATGTGAGAAAGCAGTAAGGAGGGCTGGGGGGATACTGGGATACATAGGGAGAGGCATCACCAGTGGAAAACAGAAAGTTGTTGGCCCTCTGTACAGACAGTTGGTAAGACCACATCTGGAGTACTGTGTACAGTTCTGGAGACCCCATCTCTGCAAAGACATAAACAGGGTGGAGGCTGTCCAGAGGAGGGCAACCAAAATGGTGCAGGGTTTGCACCAGAAGACATATGAAGAAAGACTAAAGGAGCTTAAGTTGTATAGCCTCGAGGGAAGGAGGGAGAGGGGGACATGATAGAAACTTTCAAATACTTCAAGGGAATCAACAAAGTCCAAGAGGGTAGCATCTTTCAAAAAAAGAGATGTGCAAGAAAAAGGGGGCACAATTTGAAGATAGAGGAGGGACAGCTCAGAGGTAATGTGAGGAAGTATTTTTTCACAGAGAGGGTTGTAGCTGCATGGAACAACCTTCCTGAGGAAGTCATAGAGTCAAAAACAGTGGGGGAATTCAAGAATGCATGAGACAGACATAAAGCATTTCTAGTGGGGCGGATAGGAGGAAGTAGGCTGTTGTTTAACTAGGATCTGCAGCTTATCCATTAGGTAGGGAAATGGGCAGACTAGGTGGGCCAAACAGTCCTTATCTGCCATCAAATTCTATGTTTCTATGTTTCTATAAAAGAGAATATAGAAGATTATGTTACATGAACAATCTGTGTGATGCTACCCAACATGGATTTGTGAAGGTTAGGTCATGCTTGATCAATCAGATTTCCTTTTTCGAAGGGGGGAGCAGGGCTCTGGATAGAGGTGATTTGGTAGACCTGATTTTCCTTAATTACAGCAAAGCATTCAACAGTGTTCCCCACAAAGAATTAATGGAAAGTTTAATTAGCTTGGGATGCAAAATTGACTGCATGGATAAGTTCTTGGTTTGGTAATAGGGAACAACAAGTGATACTGCGCAGGGTTACATCAAATTGGTTTCCCATGATTAGTGGAGTGCCACAGGGCTCGGTGCTGAGGCCCTGTCTATTCAATCTGTTCATACTGTATCAACAATGCAGTGTAAAATGGATATATGGTTAGCGAAATTCTCTGTTGCTACCAAAATAGGTTCAATAGCCACCACGCATGAACAGACTTATAACCTACAGCAAGAACTGCTCAAAATAGAATAGTGGGGCCATGATCACAAACTGAAATTTAATGTTGACAAATGTGCAGTAATGCATTTTGGCACAAATAACAGAATAGCAAAGTATGTGCTTGGCGGGTGAAGTATTGAGGTCAGTAACTGAAGAAAGGGATTTAAGTATCACAATTACATCTGACTTTAGAATCAAGAAACATTGCCAACTGATAACTAAACAGTCTAATGGGGTATTGGGCTGTTTAGCAAGGCACATCACTAGCAGATATATGGTACCACTCTATGGTTCATTAGACAAACCACACCTGGACCATGGTGCTAAGTTTTTGGGCCCTTATAATAAACAAGAGATTACATCTTTAAAGAGGGTGCAACATACAGCAGCCAAAATGATAGTGGGACTGGGCCACTTGCAATATGAGGGTAGACTGAGTAGCTTGAAGCTCCACACCTTACAGTACCACAGGCTCAGATGGGACCTTTGGTGTTTTGGGCATTTGAAAGTCCTGACTTGTGGGATGCACTGGGTATGAAATTAAGAGAGTTATGGTATAGTGTCAGGTCACACCGGCTCTAGCTTAAGGGTAATTTAAATCATACTAAAAGGAGAGCCACATGGTTCTCAGAAAGGGTGATACAGTATCAATATGAAATGATTTGCCATTAGACATGGTGGGTTCTAGGTCAATGAACAAATTTAAAACAAGACTAGATGAATATTGTATGGGAAATTAAATTTTGGCTACAAATATTAAAGATTGTCAAGCATCTAAAAAACAAATTGTCTAATGTTGCTCGTAATAACCTATGTAACCTATGTTTCAAGATAATCCTCTTGATTAGCCAAGAGACATCTCAAAAACAGCATTCATCTTTTGTTAAGCATTTCTTTTTCCCACAACACCACCCACCAACACACACACACACACTGCCAGTTTTGTGTAGTGATTACAAGTTTGTACCGTGTCTATGATAGTGGAGCACCAGCAATGATCCGCTGGCCCATTTTTCATCTTTCAGAAATATTACTGCACTTCGAGTATGGGTAGCGTGACAGGTCTGAAGCCCCATGGAGCACTGATGCAGGCTGTCATCTAAGTATGTGAAACCGGGTTTGAGGTTTTCTGAGGAATGACATCTGACTGTTTCTGTATTATTCTCCAGAAGTTCGCCTTCCATCTTCTCTACAAACTGAATAGCCACAAGTGACACAAACTCAAAAAAACAGAGATCATAAGTAGAAACATAGAAACATAGAAACATAGAATTTGACGGCAGATAAGGACCGCTTGGCCCACCCAGTCTGCCCATTTCCCTACCTGATGGATAAGCTGCAGATCCTAGTTAACCAGCAGCCTACTTCTTCCTACCCCAACCCCCTAGAATTGCCTTATGACTGTCCCATGCATGCTTGAATTCCACCACTGTTTTTGACTCCACAACCTCCTCTGGAAGGCTGTTCCATACATCCACAACCCTCTCTGTGAAAAATACTTCCTTAAATTACCTCTGAGCCGCCCCCTTCTATCTTCAAATTGTGCCCTTGTTCTTGCACACCTCTTTTTTGAAAGATGCTACCCTCTTTGACTTTGTTGATTCCTTGAGGTACTTGAAAGTTTCTATCATGTCCCCCCTCTCCCTCCTTTCCTCGAGGCTATACATATTAAGCTCCTTAAGTCTCTCTTCATATGTCTTCTGGTGCAGACCCTGCACCATTTTAGTTGCCCTCCACTGGACAGCTTCCATCCTGTCTATGTCTTTGTGGAGATTGGGTCTCCAGAACTGCACGCAGTACTCCAGATGTGGTCTCACCAGCTGTCTGTACAGAGGGATAATAACTTGTTTTCTACTGGTGATGCCTCTCCTATGCATCCCAGTATCCCCCAGCCCTCCTTGCTGCCCTCTCACATTGCTTGCCCACCTTTAGGTCATCTGATATGACTACCCCAGGTCCCTTCCATTTTGTTGTTGTTAGTATCTCACCTCCATTGTGTACTCTTCCCCGGGTTTTGTTTCCCAGGTGCATTACCTTGCACTTCTTAGCATTGAATCTAAGCTGCCATACATTTGACCATTCCTCTAACCTTGCCAAGTTCCTTCTCATCCTTTCCACCCCACCTTGTGCATCAACTCTGTTGCAGATCTTTGTGTCATCTGCAAATAGACATACTTTTCCTTCCAGTCCCTCTGCAATGTCGCTTATAAAGACATTGAAGAGGACCTGTCCTAATACTGAACCCCTGCGTACCCCACTGCTAACCCCTTTTTTCAGAGTGGACTCCATTTACTATTACTCTCTGTGTCCTATTCTCCAGCCAATTCTTTACCCAGGCTGTCATCTTGGGACCCACTCCCAGGCTGGCTAACTTGTATATTAATCTTTTGTGTGGGACTGTGTCAAATGCCTTGCTAAAGTCTAGGTAGGCCATGTCCACAGCCCCTCCCTGATCAACTACTTTGGTCACCCAGTCAAAGAAATCTATCAGATTTGTCTGGCATGACCTTCCCGCTGTGAATCCATGCTGCCTTGGGTCCTGTGCCCCTCTGGCCTCTAGATATGCAAGAATTCTTTCCTTCAGAAGTGATTCCATCATTTTCCCTACCACTGAGGTTAAACTAACAGGTCTGTAGTATCCTGCTTCTGCCTTGCTCCCACTTTTGTGAAGGGGAATCACATCTGCCCTCCTCCAGTCCTCAGGTACCACCCCATCCTCCCATGATTTGTTAAAGAGGGTAGTCAGTGGTGTCACTAGTTCTACCCTTAGTTCTTTTAGAATTCTGGGATGAATCCCATCAGGCCCCATTGCTTTGTCCACCTTCAGTTTTAAGAGCTCTTTCAGAACCCTTTCTTCTGTAAATGGGCTGGTATCAACTTCTGTATCCAGAGTGTTTCTACTGTTTGTTTTAGGTACCTCCCTCTTTCTTTGTAAATACTGAGCAAAATATTTGTTTAGTATCTCTGCCTTTTCCAGTCACCTCTGCCCACCCTCCTCCCCTTTATTAAGCCTCACTATCCCTCCCTGGTCTTCCTTCGCTCACTGATGTACCTATAAAGGTTTTATCCCCCTTCTTTACTGAGTTGGCTATCTTTTGCTCGATTTGGGCCTTTGCTGTTCTGACTGCCTTTCCAGCTTCCTTTTGCTTTAACTGATACAGTTCTCTGTCCTGTTCCTTCTGTGATTCCTTGTACTTCCTGAATGCTTTCTTTTTCTCTTGAACCTTCACTGCCACTTCCTTTGAGAACCATAGTGGTTTCTTACCTCGTTTCGTTTTGTTTATTTGCTTTACACAAAGGCTTGTTACCTCTGTGATGGCAGCTTTTATTATTCCCCATTGTTCTTCCATCCTCCTTCCTGCCCATTTGCTAGTGCATTCCTTAGCACTCAGCTATTTTGGCAAAGTCAGCCTCCCAAAATCCAGTACCTTTGTCTTTGTATGGCTTGACTCTATTGCTGTGTTTATTGTGAACCATACTGTTCGATGGTTGCTAGTTCCCAGATGGCTACCCACTTTACATCTGTGATCCTCTCTTCATCTCCATTTGAGAGCACCAGGTCTAAGATTGCTCCTCTCGAGTGGGCTCCAATACTAGTTGTCTAAGGCATGCCCCTGTAGGGCATCTAGAATAACCCCACTCTTAGAAGTGGCTGCTGCAACTGCACTCCAGTTAACATCTGGCATATTCGATCACCCATCAGCAATATCTCCCCTTTATCTGCCATTCTAAGTATACTTTCTATCATTTCCTTGTCCATTTCCTCCCCCTGAGAGGGGGTCTGTGTATAACCCCTGTGCAGATTGTGGTGCCATTGCCTGCCTCCAAATTGACCCACAGTGCTTCTTCTCCTCCCTGTTTACCCTTTTGTTCTGTTGCTTTTATTTCTTCTCTTATGCAGAGAGCTACTCCTCCTCCTCTTTACCCTCCCTGTCCTCCCAGATAGTGTATCCTGGTATGTTTACATCCCAGTCATGGTTCTGTGTGTACCATGTTTCTGTGACTGCCACGATATCCAGATCTTCCTACTCCATCAAGGCCACTAATTCAGGAAGCCTGTTACCCAGACTACGGGCATTGGTACTCATTGCTCTCCATTTTTTGATGGCTTTACCTTCTGTAGCGGCAACCCCCACTGACCTTTCTACCTTGGTCTTTTTCTCATTTAGTACCCTGTTTTGTACGGGGAGGCTGGGATTTTCCTGCTGCTTATCAGTGCCTCCCACTACACCACCACTACATGGGGAGACTGGGGAACAGCACATAGATGGCATTGTTTATGAGAACATAGATGGGGGCTGCTTCCGGTAAGAGTACTTTTTTGGTTTTTGTTTGGCTGACAGGTTAAAATCTGTATGACAGGTTACTGATATGAGTATATAGTTGTAACTGGGCTGCTTCTGGTGGCAGTCCTTCTTTTCCTCTTTTTTTTTAGTGACAGGCAACTGGCCAAGGAAGCGTGAGGAATGGATGCCCAGCAGGAGAGTATGTAGGCAAGATAGCAGTTGGGCGGGAGTGTGAAGAGGCTAATGGAAAAATGAAGAGGGAAAAAAATAACACTCGGGACTCAGAACACAGGTCTGATTCTAAGCTGCAGCACATGAAGACCTCTTGGTTGTCTAAGAGGTATTTTCATGCTACAGCTACTGCAGTGGGTTCTATGTCATAACAATGATTGCAGAATAGTGATTGCCATTAACAGTGAGTTTACATCACTGAAAATAAATTTTGGCAATGCACACTCATGGTGAGGAGCAAGAGGGTGCCTCAGACCCAGGGGATTTTTGTTTAATGCCGGGAGCTGTGCCCCCCCCCCACTAATGGTTCTCAACTCCACGGGGGTGCATGTTGGGGGGGTGAAAAACATAAAATGAAAAGCCACCTGTTGGCAAAAAAAAAACGTGATGTGCCAGACCCGAACCCTGCACCCTGCACCTCCCAACTGACCACCCTCCCCACCACATTAACTGACCAGCTCAGCAGCTGCCTGCCACATCCCCTCCCACATACCATCCCTCAGCTGCCTCTCCCCCCGCACGTGTGCGCACATGCATATACACGCGTACTTCCTGTCGCTGTATGTCACCCACCCTGGTATCCAGTTGCCCCCCTGCCAGGTAGCCCTGAACACAGGTGCTGTAATTGAGTCACCATTTTTGTAGATGCTCAATTGCGGTCGCCTTGTTCACAGGTTACCACTGCAGTGTATTCCAGTGAGAAGGGAAAAAGAAATGCCTTATAAAGAGGTGTACATGGCAGACCCGAAACTCCTTGGAGCTAATGATGACCCCCCTTCTGTACTGGAATGACAAAGTTAAGAAGTGGCCTGCACTGGCAGATGTGGCTTTCAAATATGTAAGCTGCCTGCCATCAAGTGCTAGTTTTTAACATACTTTCTGTGCAGCTGAGGCAATCATTACAGACAAACATACAAACCTATCCCTCCAAATTGTTGCTATGTTGACATTCATTAAAATGAACAATGCACATATACCTCCAAATAGAAGTGCATTGCTATGGGTACCACTGAAACACCAGAATGAAGCAGGGGAAGGACAATCACCCATCACAAACACAGAGGTACCTGTGCTTTTAAGGGATGCAGAATTCCTATGTGGTGAAAATTTAGATATTGAGGATGCAGAGGGAGTATTTGCTGTGAGAGATGAGAAGCAGCACAGTGATTTGGAGGACACAGAAAGATGGAGGATAATGTAACTACACACTAGGGCCTTCATTCCTCCTCACCTGGGAACAACATGGGCCTCTTCCTCCTCCATCTTATACATGCCTCCAGAAAAACCATGACTCTTAACCCAGCCAAAATTCCAGACACCAGACTAATGTGAACCTGTTGCCATGCATTCCACTACTAGAAATGTTGCAAAGTTTAAATTTTTTGGCAAAGTTCTGGTGAAATCAGCAAATTCGCCTCTGTGGAGCAATTGGCAAATTTTTGTTATTAAGCTCATAATTTGCCAAGGTGATTTTGCATTTTTTTTGAGGAATTTTGCCCATGAATTGTGTAATTTTGCCTGCGAAATTCCACTGTTCGTGGCGAAATTCTGCAGTTCATAGGGGAAATTCTGCACTTCGCAAGTGGAACTTCACACTTTGCATCAGAGAATTAATCTGCAAATTGTGTGGAGCAGAGCAAACAAAATGATGGGTTTCATTGTTAGGGGGATCACTTCGAGGAGGAAGGAGGTTATCCTCCCACTGTACAAATCCTTGGTGAGGCCAAACTTGGAATACCCTGTGTAGTTGTGGCACCCATACTTAAAGAGGGATGTCAGCTCCTGGAAATAGTCCAGATAGTCCAATAGAGGAGGGCATCTAGGATGATCTGCGGAATGGGGGAGAAGCCTTATGAGGAGAGACTGCGGGAGCTCAACATTTACTCCCTGGAGGACAGAAGGGACAGAGGGGATATGATTGAGACCTTTAAGTATGTGAAGAGTATCAACAGAGTTAACACTGAGGGTTTGTTTAGATTGAAAGGGGAAGGGACCACAAGGGGACATAGCCTAAAAATGGTGGTGGCGGAAGTACAGGAGAGAACTGAGGAAGCACTACTTTATGGAAAGGGTGGTGGTACTTTGGAACACACAATCTGAGGAGGCGATCTCACTGGAATCAGTGGGGAGTTTTAAGAAAGGATGGGATGAGTTCATGGGCAAGGTAAAATTAGGGAGGGAAGTGAACCGAGGGGGGACTCGGGAAGGCAACCTATTGATGGAGGGAGGCAAAAGGGGAGGGGGCAGCAGCAGTGTCTTAACTGTATACTGCATTTGAGAAGACGAGATAGACCTTATGGTCTTAATCTGCTGGCATTGCTGTATTTTCATAGGTCCGTATGTTTCCCAAACTTTGCCCATCTCTATCCACCACTGATGATAATATGCATTATGGCCTCCTGCAGTTCTCCTCACCTAGGAACATGTGTCACCTCCTCCTACTACATGTCATGACTCCTGAACATCTTGGGGCAGGATTCACAAACAATGGCAAAGTGCAGCACAAATGTTTATGCTGTACCTTGCCATTGAGCAGAGGTCAAAAATTGATGCTCACAATCGGCTAATGTACCACGCTATCCGACTGTGAATAGGTGCAGGTGGGAGCAGCACTAACCCAGGAAAAGAACTGGGAACCTCAGTAGTGCTGCCCCCCACAGCCAGCCAGGTGAATGGGTTGCCAGCAATAGAACCACCACACTAATCCCCCATTCATGAAAGGAGCCATGCAAATGAACCCATTGGGCATGCAAGGTGCTAGTGGCCATTAGCATGCCCATTATGGGCTCATTTGCATGCCATTAGTGTAGCAGTATGTGGCCCTCTCACCAGCCTAAGCCTCACAAAGCCACATTCCCCCATAGTCTAGTGGTGCACTCCCCCACCCTGATCGTGTACCCGACATTAAGAAAATATATTTCCATAGAGTAGAGTCCCACCCCATCCCCAATCTCCCACACAATGTTTAGAAAAACAAAGATTTCCATAGTGTAGTGTTCCACCCCATCCCTGATCTTCCACTCAACATCCAGACAATATTTTAGCATAGTGTAGTATCTCACCCCATCTCCAATCTTCCACCTGATGTCCAAACAATATTTTACCACAGTGTAGTGTTCCACCCCATCCCTGATCTCCTACCCGATGTTAGGAAAATATGTTTCCATAGTGTAGTGTCCCACCCTGTCCCCGGTCTCCTACCCATAATGTAATCCAAGTGTTTCCATAGTTTAGGGATCCACCCCCTTCCCAATCACCCACATGACTGTAATAAATCATGTTTCCATAATGTAAGGACCCACCCCCCTCACCGATCTCCCACCCAATATCCAAAAACCTTTTTCCACAGTGTAGTGGTCCCTCCCCCCTCCCTAGTCACTGATCTCTGTCCCCAAATACCTACAACCCATTTCCCTGGTAGTCTAGGGTCCCTCACCCCACCTCCCACCCCGTCAAGTGTGAAGCACCACCCAACTCCCCCATCCCAATCTTCGGTTGTCGACCGTCATAACCCATCTCTCACCACCGCAGCTGGCCACTGCATGAGCCCTCTTGGAGTGCTTACAGTTTACAGTATGGCTCCATGTATGTGCTCCAAGATGGCTCAGTTGGCATCCAGCCAAGGTTGTGAGAGGTGGACTGTGCTGGCCACTGACTGAAGATTAGGATGGAGGAGAGGGATGGTGGGTCACATTTGACGGGGTGGGTGGAGGGACCCTAGACTACCAGAGACTGGGGTTGTAGGTATTTGGGGATGGAGATCAGTGACCAGGGAAGTGGGGGAGGGACCACTACACTATGAAAAAAGGCTTTTGGATACCGGATGTGAGATCAGGGAGGGGTTGGGCCCCTACACTATGGAAATGGGATTTACTACAATCTGGTGGGTGATCAGGGAGAAGGTGTGTCCCTACACTATGGAAACAATTAAATTACATTTTGGGTGGGAGACCAGTGTATGGGGAGAATTGCTACACTATGGAAACAATTGGAATAATAATAATAACTTTATTTATAATGTGCCTTTCAAAGTCAAGGCACTGTACATAAAATGACCGCATATAAAAACAAACATTAATATTCCATAAAATTGAGATTAACACAGCATCAATCTATAAAATCCGAACAGCAGCATGGCTAAAACTATCAGTTAGCACTTTCAGGAAATGCCTGACAAAATAAATATATTTTTAGAGCTGACTTAAAACTCTCGATGGTCAGGCACTCTCTCACCCAACAAGGTAGAGAATTCCACAGGGTAGGGGCTGCGTAAGAAAAAGACAGACCCCTGGATGTCTTCAAGCGCACCCTGGGAATCTCTAGCAATCCCTCATCGGTGGATCGAAGTGGGTGGGAGGGGCAGTAGGGCAAAGGAGATCATTCAGGTAGCAGGGTCCCTGGTTGCGTAAGGCTTTATAGGTCAGCAAGCTGACCTTGAAGGTGATCTGTCACTGTACAGGCAGCCAGTGCAGTCTGCAGAGCACAGGTGTAATGTGACTAGTCCTAGAAGTGCCAGTCACAAACTTGGCTGCCACATTCTGCACCAGCTGCAAGCGGCTGATATCAACCCCTGGAAGCCCTAGGTACTATACAGGGCATTGCAATAGTTAAGGCGGGTAGTGACAAAAGTGTGGATCAAGGTAGAAAGATTATCGGGAGAAACCAGGTGCTTCACCCAGGTGATATTCCTCAGATGAAAAACTGAGGTCTTGGCAACTGCCAACAGCTGAGATTTTAGCATCAGTTCATTGTCAAAAATAATGCCCAGGTTATACACCTGATGTGAAACAGCTAGTGTAACATCCCCAAGCCATAGCCCGGGAGACTGTCCAACCATTGTGCCTGCCACCCAACGATTGGGGTCCACCACCAACACCTCAGTCTTATCTGGATTTAATCTCAACCAACTGGCACTCATCCAGTCCTGATTCTTGGAGAGACAGCTGTTAAATACAGAGATCACATCCTCCTGCCCAGGCACAAAGGACAGGTACAGTTGAGTATCATCTGCATAGCAATGAAAACTCCAGTCATACCTCCTAATAATGTGTCTGAATGGAAGAATATACACTGTGAACAACATGGTCACTAAAATGGAATCCTGTGGAACCCCACAGGATAGGGAAAGGGAGTCAGAGGAATAAATCCCCATGACCACCCTCTGAGTCCTACCCTGGAGGAAAGATCTAAACCACTTGAGGACCGTGCCCAAAAGTCCACAGATGGTCCACAGGTGCTGCAATAGCAATTCACAGTGTCAAATGCTGCAGAGAGATCAAGGAGAACCAAGATGGAATGAGATCTCTGACCTCTTACTATTAGGTGATCATTAAGTACCCAGACAAGAGCCGTCTCAGTACTATTTCTCGTCCTAAATCCAGACTGGAGAGAATCATATACATTGTGGGTGATAAGATGATCATCCAGCTGCAGTGCAGCCACCTTCTCAATAACCTTACCCACAAAGGGCAGGTTTGAGACAGGTCTGTAGTTAGCAGGACAGTTCAGGTCAAGGGAGTTTTTTTCAGGACTGGTAGCAGAACTGCCTCCTTAAGGGGTCCAGGAAAGATTCCCCTCTCCAATGAACTCCAAACTATCTCTGCAGGGATCCGGCCGATCTCATCTACTCAACCCACCAGAGGTCGCGTAGGGCCCAGATCCAAACTACAACAAGGTGGCTGCAAAGACTGGATGACCCTCACAATGTCAGTGAATTCTGGCCAGCTGAAATCCATCCAAACGGAAGGGAGCTTGTGATATCCCACCAACCACCTCAACACCCATTGGAGGTGGGATGGCTGATCTCAGATCTGATGTCGGCAACCTTATCTGCAAAACATTGAGAAACTTGTCACACTTCTCTTGTGAAAAAGCTCCAACAGACTGAAGACAGATTGGATTGACCAGTCTGTCCACAGTCTGAAAGAGCTGAGCTGATCGATATCATGCAGCAACAATCTGCCTGGACAGGAACTCTGCCTTCTTATGGGTGATTGTCAATTGATAGAAAGTATAATATTCCATCAACCTAAGCCTGTCTCCATTAAGGCCCAATTTCTGCCAGGCCCTCTCCAGCCTATGCCCCATTCTCCTCAACTCCTTCAAGGTCCCATTAAACCATGCAGACCTTGGATGGAGGGCGAGGGGGTGAACACAAGCAGGAGCAACTGAATCCAGGGCCTCTGTTACCGCCACATTATAGCCAAGCACCAGGGCTCCTGGATCCCTGCATTCCCTCAGCATGCTCAATAGATCCAGCACCTCCATTAGGCCATCAGGGGGTCACACCCCATAAAGGGTGGTACTGGACCATCTCCGTAGGGGCAGGCCCTTTGGGGGGAGCCCCAAAACTGAACCTTATGGTGTGATGGTCAGATCATCTGACTGGTTCCACCACTAAATCTGATATCTCCAGCCCCAGGAGGAACATCAGGTCCAATGAGTGACCCTTAATATCAGTAGCAGAGGTAGCAACCTGCATGAGGCCCAGCTAAGTCATTAGTTGGAGGAAGTCACATCCAAATTGCGAGAGTTCATTGTTGACTCAGGCATTGAAATCCCCCAGAATCAACCATCTGGGGGATCCAATACCACATTAACAATGAAGTCCACAACTTCCTGCAGGAATTCTTTCCTATCTCCAGATGGATGGTGAATGAGACTTATCCTGCACCCCATACCCACACCCACGATACACTCAAAGGATCTGGTGTACTCCACTGGCACCTCAATAAGGCCCAGTTCTGATCTAAAACAGATGGCTACACCCCCACCCCCATGATTCATCCTTGGACGGTGTATCACCAAGTAACCTGGTGGAACAGCCGAGGCCAAGACAGGACCTGCATTCTCATCCAATCAGGTCTCAATGATGCACACCAGGTCAACCGTCCCAACAAAATCTGTTATAATAGCAGTCTTGTTACAAATAGACCTGGCATTGCATGACACCATCCGAGTAGGATGAGCAGTTGGGGAAGACTGCACCACCTGCCTGCATTCAGCAGTGCCCTTGGGTATGGGAATCAGGCAGGGAGAACCCCTTTTCTGATCCCATTTTGCCCCAGGGCATCTCCTTGTCCCCACCACCTCTATCCAATCATTCCTCTCCATTCCTCCCCAGACCCAGGATGCCCCTTATCCTCTTCCTAGCTATTCCTAGGGCACAACATCTAATATATGCTTCAGATGACATGGAGGACAAACATAGAAGTGAAGGTCTCAGAATCTGGAAGGGGAATAGTGCCTGACCATCTTATAGCCCTCCCAACACATTTCATACAGCAGAGAAAATAATCAAACAAATTCAACTACACTCAGGCACTCAGTTAGATTAAACCTCTCACCCCTTCAATCATACAACCAGAAAACCAATCAAATAAGTTCACCTCCACTCAAACACTCTCTTAAACTATAATCTCTTGCTGATATAATCTGTGCAACATATTCAACAACAATTTCTCAATACAAAATAAATTAAAATTAACTTAAAATAAAATAAATATAATTCCACCCCCAATGCCCAATAACAGTAACAAATCCAACAGCAGGTGAAAAAGTTTACTGATAATGAGCAGTCACTGATGCACTCAGAATGTCAATATATTAAAGCTGAGGGAACTGTCACTTCTTCAGACAGTTAATTCAGAGAGGTTATCCAAGTACTAACTCTCACGAAGACTTAGAAAACCAACAGTATTATAATGAAGTAGTTGATTTAAGGGTCATTCTCACTGACCTACATAATTTAGGCCCAAAATGTGGAGATCAAGAAAAATCTGACCGTTCAGCTCGACCAAGCAGAAGCCTCCTCAACAGACAGCGTGAAGTCCATACAGCTCAGATATTCTCAGTCTAGGGCTTGCAGTGTTATCCGTAGTGAAGATACAAGTGACACATCCCAGTATCACCGCCAAGGACCCCACTGAAAATTACGTGCACCCCACCTCGGCCACTATCACCGCCAGCTCACCAGCCAGCCTTGAAGATGGCCTAGGAGGAATGGGAATCCTACACTGCTCTCCAGCAGGCCTAATCCCCACCTCCTGAGGGCACACAAATCCAGCCAGGATCCCCACGATCAACCAGGGAGGCCGCCCGTTCCACAGTCCTAGATACAAACCACAGATCAATTCCCCAAATGCTGTGAGTTTGTAAGCTTTGCTAGGGCAAAGTTGAAACAGTTCAGGCAGAGGCCAGAATGAACTCCTGGCCACAATCCATCAGCTGAACATGCCCCAGCAAAACTTCAGAATTCCCCACCAAGCAGTTCCGTGAGCCACTAAACGTAACTCAGACTACACAACTGAGCCCCAATAAGCACCAGTCCTCCACGAGCTCTGGACTCCTTCCACTTGGGCCAAATGGAAGATGAGATGGAACAAGACACCCAATTCCACACTGCGTCAAAGACTAACACAACTTGGCAAGGTAAATCCAAAGATAAATCAGAAACTCCATTTATAATATTCTAATTTGTCACTGCGCAGGAGTGGGATAGTGTTTACGAATCCTGATAGTGTCTTGCATGCTTCAAAGCCCCTGAAGCATAAAACCACCCTACCTTTTATAACTCACTAAAAAACCCTATCTAACTGCTGCTAAACCTAATTACCCATCTTTTAACAAACACAATAAAAATACAACAATAAAAAATAAAAATTAACTCCACTCTGCTGCTCCCCGACTGATAGCTAGCCCAGCCTGACCGCCATCTTCAAGCCACCTTCTTCTGGCCTGGGGTGGTTCTGGGTGAGGAATACATTATGGGTCAGTGATTGAGGTACAGGGTGGGACCCTACATTATGGAAACAATTATTGTACATTACGGGTGGGAGATTGGGGAATGGGGTGTACAGTACTGCCACAAGCCGCTAGGGTTGCGCGAAATACTGTCAGGTTTTTGCTGGTGGTATTTTTTCCATGCAAGGGCTATTGCAAACAGCCTTTGCGAAGGCTGCAAATTTTGTGAATGGGATTGCAAAGATATGCCGGTCCCCTCCCCATCATTTGCATTGCGGCTCTTTTCATTGCATTGCCCAGGTGCAAACCCAGTTTGCAGGGGCAAACTCGACTTTGTAAATACCAACTATTCGCAAAGCCCAGTTTGCGCCCAGGCAAAGTTTTGTGAATCTGGCCCTTGGACTCTTAACACAGCTGAAATGCCAGATACTGGACTAATGTAAACATGTGCCACGTGTGCCACCACTGACAATGATCTGCACTATGGCCTCCTCCAGTCCTCTCCACCCTGGAACACCACAGGCCTCCTCCTACATGTCATGAATCCAGAAAAACCAGGACTCTAAACTGAGTTGAAATGCCAGACACCATCGTAATGTGAACCTGCTGCCATGCATTCCACCACTGATGATGATCTGTACTATAGCCTCCTCTGGTCCTCCTCATCTGGGAACATAGGCTCTCACTCTCAAAAGGCTAGCATGGTAGGCTCTTATTTTCAAAAGGTTAGCATGGCACAACCCAGGTTTGTGCCATGCTAACCTGGAATAGTGCTAGCTGTTGGGGGCATGCTCATATTCAAAGGATACATGTGCTCAGCATACCCTGACAGCGCTGTTGTGCACAGTGTTGTGTTGTGCCTATGCAAATGAGGGATCACTCATGCATATGTGGTGTATCAAAATATTAAAAGGTTTCAGAAGTGCTAAATGGCCTTAGTGCCAGCACATTTGAATGCTTCTGAAACCCAGCCTATAACAATGCGCAGAGGGGATGTGTGCCCCACATCTTGTCCATGCACTGTCAAGGGCTGCCAGCCCCAAACCCCATTCACATAATAAAACATCAACCCTGGTGATCTAGTATCCCTCCCCAGCCCCAATCCCTGTTCCTGTACAGAAACCCATCATCCCTGGTGGTCCAGTGTCCCTCCCCAACCCCAATACCCATTCCTGTACAGAAACCTGTCATCCCTGGTAATCTAGTATCCCTCCCCAGCTGTGATTCCCATTCCTATACAGAAACCCATCAACCTTGGTGATCTAGAGTCCCTCCCCAACCCCAATCCCCATTCTTGTACTGAAACCCATCATCCCTGGTTGTCCAGTGTCCCTCCCCAGCCCTGATCTACTGGTATGATACACATACATAACTCCTGGTGGTCTATAGGTCCCTCCCCCAGTCTCTGATTGCTGTCCTGACTAGAAATAAATATCCCTGGTAATCTTGTGGCCCCACACCTTCTACCCTGGCAGGTAGTGACCCACCACCCCACTCCCCCCAACCAGACCCGAGACTGCCTAATGCATGTGCTCATTGACAGTTCAGTCAGTGACTGGCCATGGTGGTGTGAGGTGGACTGTGCTGGTTGCCAGCTCAGGTCAGGTTGGGGGGGGCGGGGTGGTGGATCACTACCTGCTGGGGTAATGGGTGGGGGGCCACTAGACTACCAGGGATACTTATTTCTAGTCAGGACAGTGATCAGCGACTGGGAAGGGACCACTAGACCAGCATGAGTTATGTATTTGTCTCATACCAGGGGATTGAGGCTGGGAAGGGACACTAGACTACCAGGGTTGGTGTTTTATTGTCTAAATAATTTCACTGTTGTGTTCACAGGTCACCTGTCCTGCTGCCTCATCCTCAGTAGCCAGAAAGCTGCCACCTCCTCCTCCTCCTCCTCTGTAGCATCATTGTGCCATTACACAGCCCGGTCATCAGTACTGTGATGGTAAGTAACAGTCACTTATTATTTTCTTTTTTCTTTTCAGTTTTCCTTTCACAGGTACAGTACACTGTAAGTGCATGCCATGGACCACCAACTGAGCAGAGCAACCATAATTTCTGAGTGGGCTTCATACATGACAGCAGTGGCAGGAGGACTGTAAGACTGACAAGGGATATATCATGTGGCCTCTACAGTGGCCCAGTGAGGAAAGGTAAGTTTTCTGTTGTCTTCACAAGTGACAGCTGGGAGTGCACAATGGAATACTGTGCAGCCACCATGATGGCAAACTCAAACTAAATGTTTTTTTTCTTCACAGGTGATAAGTATGGAAGCAGTTCGATTGGACAATCTATTGTGTGGCCACAACAGTTGCAAAGTCAGGCTAAATAATTTTTTTTCTTCACAGGTCACACGTATACTAACATACTAAAATGCCAGCAGAATAGGCCTAACGGTCTTTCGTGTCTGCTCGTTTGGTCAGTCCCCAACCTGGGTGCTGACTTTGCTGTCCCCCTCGCCTTCTCTGGCTTCTCCCTTCCCAGTTCCGGATATTCTTGCTGCATTGGATTTTGCTTCCAGAACCCTTCCCCTGTACCTGTCCCACCCCCCTTGAACCCCTCCACTGTCTCTGCCTCCACCAGCCCCCTAGGCAGTGCATTCCATGGCTCCACCACCCTCTCAGTGAAGTAGCACCTCCTCCTTTCTCCCCTAGATCTTCCCCTCCAGTTTCCACCCATGCCTCTAGTGGCCCCTTCCTCCTTCCTTCAAGCACCCCGACTGTTCCTCCCTATTTACCCTCTTCATGTACCTAAAGACCTCTATCATGTCCCCAGTCCCTTCTCTCTTCCAATGTGTACATATTTAGCTCTTGAGCCTCTCCTCATAGGTCCTGTCCCCCAAGCCCCAAATCATTTTGGTTGCCCTCCTCTGGACCCTATCCAGGAGGTTAATGTCCCACTTTAAGTGTGGCCTCCAAAACTGCATGCAGAACTCAAGGTGCGGCCTCACCAAGCAGTTATACAGAAGGAGTATCACTTCCCTCCTTCTGGAGGTGATCCCCAGCGATGCATCCCAGCATCCTGTTGGCCTTGGCTGCTGCCCTCCACAAGTCTCAGAGTTGTTCATCTTGACATCCACCACCACCCCAGGTCCTCTCAGCCATCGAGACTTGCCAGCATTTACCCCAGAAGTGTACCTTGGCCTGGGTTCTAGCTGCCCCAGGTGGAGTACCTTGCATTTCCCTGCATTGAACCTCAGCTTCCACTTTCTAGACCATCTTTCCAGAGCCTCCAGGTCCCCCTGTAGGGCCACCCTCCCCTCCTCCCCATCCACCACCGCCCCCAGTTTCGAGTCATCTGGAAAGAGACTCATCTCACTCCTGATTCCTGTCCTTATGTCAGATACGTAGACGTTGAACAGAAGGGGCCCAAGGACTGATCCCTGTGGGACCCCACTAATGACCCTCCTTGGAGATGAAACTATCCCACCAACTACGACCCTCTGGGTCCGGTCCTGGAGCCAATTGCCTATCCATCTGATCATCTGGTTCCCAACCCCCATTTCTCCCAGCTTATCCAACAGGCCCACTTGAGGAACAGAGTCAAATGCCTTGCTGAAGTCTAGAAAGAGGACATCCACTGGTCTACCCAGGTCCAAGGCACTTGTCACCCAGTCATAGAACTCCACCAGGTTTGTCTGACACGATTTCCCGGGATGAATCCATGCTGTCTATCGTCCAGGCACCCTGACTTATCCAGGTCC
Organism: Neoceratodus forsteri; assembly: GCA_016271365.2. Taxonomy (NCBI): domain Eukaryota; kingdom Metazoa; phylum Chordata; order Ceratodontiformes; family Ceratodontidae; genus Neoceratodus; species Neoceratodus forsteri. The sequence continues at coordinate 760,222,615 of CM057452.1, forward strand.
CCCCAGCCTCTCCTTGACAATGCCTCCCATCACCTTGCCCACCACCGAGGTCAGGCTGACAGGCCTGTAGGTTCCCTGCCACCTCCTTGATCCCCCTTGTGATAGGCACTATATGCGCCACCTTCCAGTCTTGGGGCACCCACCTGTCCTCAGAGAGATGGTGAAAAGCTCTGCCAGGGGTTTGCCAGGACATCTGCAAGTTCCTTCAGCACTCTGGGATGTAATTTATCCAGCCCCGGTGCTTTCCCGTCTTAAGGGAGCTGGGGCTTCCCTCACTCTCTCTGCTGTAATTTCCACCTCCGTACCCTTCTTCCTGCTTAGCCTCCCCCACCTGCCAGTGATACCGCCCCTCCCCAGACCTGCTGATCGGTGGGGTCCCCCCTCCTCAGTATCTCTGTCTCCTCCCATGTGATGCAGCACCCCATTTTCCTGGTGAAAACTGAGGTGAAGTACTCATTTAGTGCCTCACCTGCTCCCCGGTCTTGTGCCCATCTCTCCCTGATTTAATCCTGCTAATCTGCCCCTTCACCTTCGTTTTTCCCCAATGTATCTAAAGAACCCTTGTTCCCTCTCCTAATTTCCCTGGCCAGGTTCTGCTCCTTCCTTGCCTTAGCCTCACCACTCTAGTGGCCCTTCTAGCCATCAGCTCTGCTTCCCTCAATCCCTTTCACCCTTGAGCACTTGAATTGCTTATAGGCTGCTTCTTTCCCGCACCACCTCCTGGACCTCCCTGGTCCACCAACAGGTTTTTGGGCCCTACCGCATTTTCATCTTACTCTTGCACAGGTGCTGGTAGCATCCTGCACCCCTCTCCTGATGATTTCCACCTACTATCAGTGTCCATGTCTGACCCAATCCCATCAAATGCTCCTTAAGGATCCTTCCCATTTCCTTAAAATCCGCCCCCCTGAAGTCGGTTACTTCTGTCTTTGTGCAGCCTTCTACCCCTCCTAGGTCCAGGCAGAACCAGACCGTGGCATGGTCACTCCCCGCCAATGGGTCCCTTACCTCCAGGCCCCAAATCTGGTCACTGTCTGCCAGGACCACATCCAGTACCCGTGCCTCTCTGGTCGGTTCCCTCACCTGCTGAGTTAGACACGCGTCTTGAAAGACATCCAACAACCTCTGTTCCCTGGTCACAGAGGATGTCCTTAGTCTCCCAGTCTGTTCCTGGCATGTTTAAGTCCCCAACACCACCACCGTTCCTCTGCCCAGTCTGCAGTGTCTCTAACATCTGCCACCAGACTGTCCTCCAGCTCCTCCGCCAGGCAGGGGTCTATACACCACTCCTATTTTACTCTTGCACCCCTTGTTATCAAGGTGACCCAAATCGCCCACGGTTCCTCTCGCCTCCTCTACTCGCCCCCTATGCCAATGCAGTTTTTGACTATCATTGCTACCCTCCTCCCCTTCCCTCCCCTGTCCTTCCTGAACATAGTGTATCCCTCCAGGTTCAGGTCCCAGTCATGTCTTGCAGTGGCCCAAGTCTCAGTGACCGCTGCCACATCCACTGCTCCCTCAGTTAGCATCACCTGGTGCTCAGGCATTTTATTGCCCAAGCTCCTGGCATTTAGCAGGACTACCTTCCACCCTTTCCCTATAGTTCCATTTCCTGCTCGTGTTCCCACGGGATTCTGTTTTCCCTGGTCTGCACTTTGCCAGTCGGCCTTTCCTGCAATCCTCCTGGTCCCCAGGGGTGGAGACAGAGTCCCTCCTTTATCGACACCCCTTGACAGCCTTTTCTCCCATCCACCCCCTTCACAAGTTTAAACCCCACTTTTCACCAATGAACCCTCTATTTTCAACTTAAGGATTCCCTTCCCCTCCAAATTGAGATGTAGTCTATCTCTAGCATACAGCTCCTTATCCTCCCAGGTCTCCCCCCAATTCCCCATCAACCCATACCCTCTGGCCTCACACCACTCCCTGAGCCACTGGTTTATCTCCCTAATTTTCCTTTTGTGTTCCCCACTAGCCCTTGGCACTGGTATAGTAAGACTTGGAGTGGACAACATACATACTATCCGTGTGGTCAGTTATCCACAGTTGCTACTTTAATAAGGTCTACATAATTTTCCCTTGTCTTCACAGGTCTCCTCCTGTCTTGCTCTTTTCTCATCCTGAAAGCAAGACTACTTCTCCTCTGCCTCCTCTGTCTGGGGCACCTCCATTGCATTTCAAGGCCAGGACATCACCAATATGACAGTAGGTATCCATTCAATAAAATGTTTTTTCCATCAATTTTTTACTTTTGTTTTCCTTTCACAGGTGAGCTGTAACCCATTATGGAGCATACTACAGTCTGAATAATTTCTTTCTTGTATTCATATCAAGTTTGTTTACATTCTCCATCAAGATGAATTCCTTGTCCTACAGCAAGCAAACCATTGCCATTTCCTATTCTAATCTCTACCAGATAACTGATGTGGTCAACCTTGCCAACTAATGTTGCCTCAGACCTCCTCTTCCAGCTTCTCCACCACTGTATGCTGTCTTATTAAGCTCAACCCATCCTCTCTATCAATCAAGCATATATAACAGTCCTCCATCTGATGCTGCTGCCTTATTGCACAATTTGTCACGCACCATAAAAATACCTCAAACAAGAGAAATATGAGCAGACAACAGTTATACCATAACATACAGATACAGATAACATTTAAGAAAATGAAAAGAAAAAAATACTTACCTTCCATGGTAGGAAACACTCCTAAATTACATAACCAGTGCCTTGCAAGACCCATGCAAAAACAGGATTCATTCACCCTAGTAGTGATAAATACCTGCAAAGAAATAAACAGTAACAAAAGATGGTTACAAATACAATGGTTTCAAATACCCTCACTCCTCCAGCAACCAAGAAAAAAGACAACCGACAAGCATTTGTCAATGCCGAATGTTTGCTTGCTGGCATTGGCAGTAGTAGTGTAGAAGTTACAGAGCTGCGTAATAGGAATGGCAGTGAAGTATTGAACTGAAGCCAACCCCACCACCACCCTGCAGAGAGTGACAGGCATTGGGGTGTGCCTTTGGGTCGTCAGGCATAACGGCCACGCCATTTCACCACACCCCACCCTGCAGACACTGACAAGTGTCACGGTGTTCCTTGGGATCTTTGACCCTTATGCGCACCCCATTCCATTAGGAAATATGGTGAGATGGGTGTGATATAGGAGAATGGGGTGAACTTTGGGGCCGAAGAGTCCAAGGCATACCTCGATGCCTCTCACTGGCTGCAGGGTGTGGAATGGTATGAGCATTACAGGCAAGAATCCTAAGTCACACCCCTGATGCCTGTCATTCTCTACAGGGTTGGGCGTTATGGTTGGAAACCCGAATACCTCAGGCATTCATTGGTATTTTCACTCCAAATGTTCAACATGTTTTTTTTGTGACCCCACCTCATGAACAGGGGGAATATCAGTTTGTTAGCCGTAAGCTGCTTATGCACAGCGACTACGGCATTTAGCACCACAGGTGCAAAAACATTCCGAACAGGATGTAAAAAATGACAGCTGTACTGTTCATGGGGAGGTGTAAAAAATGGTAATGTTGCAAATCTGCAGTAAAAATATTTTAAAAAATGGTGAAGTCACGAGTGTACATAGAAACTGCACAACACACACCCGTAATATAATTAGGTTGGGAATTTTTTTACAGCAGATTGTCAACTCATGCATTTTGGTGCCTCCGATCATGAACAGTGTCACTGTGATTTTCTTTATCTGTCCCAACAATGATTTCCCACAGCGACACGCATCTCTGCGCTGAAAGTGTGAAACACACTTGGCCATGTTGTGAAAAATGACAGCTGTACTGTAAATAAGGAAGTGTGGAAAAATGCCACTGGTGAAAATCTGGACTTAAAATATTACAAAGTCATGAACTTACAAGGGTGTGTGGAAACTGCATAATGCTCACTCGTAATACAGTCATTTTATGGACTTTTGTCACCAAATTTTCAACATAGCCATTTTAAGACCTCTGCTCATGAACAGTGTAACTGTGATTTTCTTAATCTGTCCCAAACGTTGCTTTCGCATACCAACAGCACCATTGTGCGCTACATGTGCGAAAATGCATTTTGGGTGACATATGAAAAATGGCAGCTGTACTGTTCATAAGGAAGTGTAATAAAATGGCAATGTTGAAAATCTGGAGTAAAAATATTAAATTTGCAAACTTATGAGCATGCATAGGAACTGCGCAACGCACGCTCGTAAAACAGTCATTTTTAGGAATTTTTCACCAAATTTTCAACATAGCCATTTTAAGACCTCTGCTCATGAACAGTGTCACTGTGATTTTCTTAATGTGTCCCATACATTGATTTCGCACATCGACTGCGCCATTGTGCGCTACATGGCCGGAAACACATTTTGGGAAAGATGTGAAAAATGACAGCTGTACTGCTCATAAGGAGGTGTGGTAAAATGGCAATGTTGAAAATCTGGAGTGAAAATAGTAAATTGCGGAACTTACGAAAGGCAGCGTAGGGAACTGCTAATGCACGTCAGAAACAGTCATTGTTAGGAATTTTTTCATGAAATTTTCAACATAGCCATTTGAAGATGTGTGCTCATGAACAGTGTCACTGTGATTTTCTTAATTTGTCCTCTACATTGATTTCGCACACTGGCTGCGCCATTGTGCGCTACATGGGCGGAAACACGTTTTGGGTGAGATGTGAAAAATGACAGCTATACTAATCATAAGAAGGTGTGATAAAATGGCAATGTTGAAAATCTGGAGTGAAAATATTGAAAATTCGCGAACTTACGAGCGTGCGTAGGAACTGTAAACCGCACGCTCGTAAAACAGTCATTTTTTGGAATTCTTTCACCAAATTTTCATCATAGCCATTTTAAGACCTCTACTCATGAACAGTGTCACTGTGATTTTCTTAATTTGTCCCGTACATTGATTTTGCACACCAACTGCGCCATTGTGCGCTACATGGGTGGAATCACATTTTGGGTGAGATGTGAGAAATGACAGCTGTACTACTCATAAGAAGATGTGGTAAAATGGCAATGTTGAAATCTGGAGTGAAAATATTGAAAATTTGCGAACTACGGCGTGCGTAGGAGCTGCAAGCATGCCTTCATAAAACAGTGATTTGATTTTTCCACCAATTCAAAATAGGCTTCTGAGAGCCCACCTTAGAACACTGGCAGTGTCGTTTTGTTAATCAGTCCCAAAAGGTGATTTCACGCAGTGACTGCGAAATCACCCTTCGGGCCCGAATAACGCCATGACAGTGACAGCTTTCATGAGAAGGGGTCCCAAAAACCACATGTTGAAAATTTGGTGCAAAAATTCCAAAAAATGCCTGAGATACGCAACAAAGTTGAAAAACCACTATGTATCCCATTATACAGCTTACCGGCATTTCCTCAGTTCACAGTCGGCTTTGAAGAGTGCAGACGTGTTCCTGGTCCACCAAAGATCGTCGCGCCGAGCTCTGGAGGTAAGTTTGGGGTGAGGAGGGGTGTGTGGGGCAGGGTGCGCAGTGGGTGGGTGTGGGTTGTGGGAGGGGCAGGAGAAGCGCAGTGGGACCGTTTTTAATTTTCAGGGCTTCCAGCGTGGCACCCTGTACTGGGGGGAGAGACAGTGAAGCCGATGAAGTTAGGCACCCCGTTGGCTATACCATTGAGTTGCCACTGGGGTGGGCACCCAGCGTGGCATTTGAGCTTTGGGGAGTGCAGCACAGCCGACGGGGATTGGGCACCCTGTCGGCTATAGAGTGTGTGTGCGGGGGGGGCACACAGTATGCGGCGTGCGTTTGTGTGTGTGTGTATAGGGGAAGCTGCGCATGAGCAGGCGATATCCTATCACTGCTCACTGAAGCATAGCTCCCCCTTTCAACTGTACGCCACTGCATTTTGGAGCTTGTCATAGACAGCTCCAGCATGCACTGGTGGACAGGGGCTGCGCCTGCCAACTCACTGACTGAACTGGAAAAGGGGGTGACACACCTCCGAAAAACTCGGATGATGGTACTATGTTTCTTGCACATGTGTGCAAGCAAACATAAAAATACTTACATTTGCTGGTAGGTCACTAAAAGCTCATGCTCTAGTTGAAGATTGTCATCCAGATCCAGCTGTAGACTGCATTCACAAAGTTCAGCAGCTGCAGCAAATCAGATTACTGGAAGCACACTCATTTCTGGGCATCTTAAGAATTTTTCCAGCCATGAGAATTAACTTTTATTTTCCAGGCACTAAAGTGCATCTTGACAGTTGCTATGGAGACTTGCGCTCAGCACAGCAGCACCAGCTAGCAGGAGCAGCATATTAGATTTCTAGGAGCACATCTCATTTCTGGGCATACTAAGAATTTTTCAGCCATGAGAATTCACTTTTATTTTCCAGACACTAAAGTGCATCTTGACAGTTGCCATGGAAACTCATGCAGCTGCACCAGCTAGCAGCAGCATATCATATTTCTGGGAGCAAATCTCATTTCTGGGCATCCTAGGAATTTTTTCAGTCATGAGAATTATTTTATTTTCTTGGTACTGAAGTGCATCTTGACAGCTGCTGTGTAGACTTGCACACTGAACACCACCAGCTAGCAGCAGCAGCATCTAAGATTTTTCTCACAATTTTCTCTACAGTGTGTAACAAGAACTGTGGTGGGAGAGTGAATCATAGCACACAACCTTGTAGCAGAAAGCAGCAGCACAAAATATTTATGTTGGTACTTCAGAACAAGTCTGGGCACAGAGAATTTATGTGTATCATGCTTTTCTCACAATTTCCCTTGAATGGTGTGCTGCTCTCACAATGTTCCCTACAGTGCGTAACAAGAAATGCTGTAGGTGACTGAATCATATTGCTCAATCTTGTAGCAGCAGAAAGCAGCAGCACAAGATCTTTATTCAGGTACTTGAGAACAATTCTAGGATCACAGAATATATGTACATTGGGCCCGATTCTAGAAAAGTTACGCCTGGCGTAACAGCACTTATGCCAAGTAGAATGGCGCATGTAGCAACTTACGTCAGCAGTTGTGACATGCGTGATTCTACAAAGTGGCCTGTGACATGTTGCAGGCAAATTGCACTGAGCAGCTGTTACGCCAGCAGTTGCACCATAAACCCCCTGCAACATGGTGCTAGGGGGTTTATGGCAGCAGTTGTGCCCCATTCCAGAAGGGCAGCAATAAAGTCCCCAATTTTGGGATTCTACAAGAACCCCCAGAGAAGAACCGGCAATGTAAAAGCTGGTGTAACTTATGGACACCCCTCCGGGGTCCTGTAGACCCGCCTGCAGTCATGCCACAGTTGTCCTACCCCCCCATGCCCAGCATACCCCAGTGGGTGCCCCACAGGGCTACTCACACCAACTGCCCAGAAAGTGCATACGTAATGCCCCACAGGACTACCCACTGCAACTGCCCCAAGTGTACACTTAATGCCCTGCAGGGCTACCCACACCCCGAGCCCCCAAAACCTCCATTGTGCATTGCCCCACAGGGTGGCACTGTCATCCCCCAACCCATGCCCTGACCCCAGAGTCACCAGCTGCAAATGTGGCAAATACCCTGCCCTGGCAGCCTAGTGGCCCCCTGCCCAGAAGTGCCAGCCCACCCAGCACCACCCACCCATTCCCAGCCGGCGACTGGCCCAGCCCATCTCCCACCACCATGGCCAGCTACTGACTGAGTTCAGAATGATCAAATTCTGTAAGGACGCACTCAGAAATTAATTTCTGAGTGTGTCTTTTCAGTATGCGCTCATACTGAACTCAGTCGGTGGTTGGCCATGGTGGTGAGAGGTGGACTGTGCCAATCGCTGGCTGGGGATGGGAGGGGGGTGCTGGGTGGGCTGGCATGGCTGGGTTGGGGGCCACTAGGCTGCCAGGGCAGGGTATTTGCTGCATTTGCAGCTGTGACTCGGTGTCAGGGCATGGGAGGGGAGATGACAGTGCCACTCTGCGGGGCATATCTGAATGGGGAATTCGGGGGGCTTGGGGTGTTGGAAGCCCTGCGGGGCACTTTACTGGAGGCATCGGGGGACATGAGGTGTGGCCAGCCCTGAAGGGCGTGCACTGGATGCTTCTGGAGGGGTCAGTTGGTGTGAGCAGCCCTGCGGGGCAGTGATTGATGGGTTTGGGGGTCAGTTGGTGTGGGCACCCCTGTGGGGCAGTGATTGATGGGTTCAGGGGCAGGGGGTGTGGGCAGCCCTGCAGGGTGCCTACTGCAACATACTGGGCATGGGGGGCACTTGCGACCTGTGTTGTGGCATACGGCATACTCGCCAGGTGTGTCCTCTGTTCGGCGTACCTGGCCGCATGTTGCAAATCACAGAACTTAGCTGCAGTGACCCTGTCCCTCTAAAATAGGGTGCAGGGTCAATGTCGCAGTTGCGGGTGGCCCAAGTTGTGTTTGGTGGTGACTTGTGCCACCCTTCTAGAATCGGAGCCATTATGCTTTTCTCTCAATTTTCCCCAAAGTGTTGTGCTAGTCTCATAATGTCCCCTACAATGCATAACAAGAACTGTGGCAGGGCGCTGAATCTTGGCGCTCAACCTTGTAGCAGAAAGCAGCAGCATGTGATACTTGTGATAATTATTCTTGTTCTTGACAACAATTCTGGGAGCACAGAATTTACATACATGGGCCCAGATATTCAAAAGGCTTGCACATGGTGCAACAGTGTTGCACCATGCGCAACCCACTGATGCGCCCCGGCACGATATTCAAAAGGGAAACGTGCGCGGCACAAATCCCAATGTGCCGGAGTGCATCAGTAATGTATGCAGGCACAGGTGGAGGCGTGCCCATGCATAACCTGCACAGCCTGATATTCAGCCGGGATGTGCAGAGCCATGCATCGCAAACCCCTACCTGCGCCAACACAAAGTTAAGCAAAAAAAGAACAACTGATGGCCACCCACAGGTGAGCTGCCACATTGCGGGGGCAACAAGGCAGCTGCCACCTGTGGTGTACCGAGTTCCAGCTGCACTGCGCGCCCCATGCCTGATCGTGGGCATTTGTACAAAAAGATTAATGTCCTATATCCTGGTGGTCCAGTGGACACTATCACCCGATCGCGGGCATCTGTAAAAAGAATAATCTGTCCTATATCCTGGTGGTCCAGTGGACCGCTATCTGCTAATCGAGGGCATTTGTAAAAAAAAATAATTCCAATATCCCTGGTGGTCTAGGGGTACCCCCACCTGCTGAGCCCCATCACACCGCTCCCCGGTCAGCTGGCGGTGGCAGCACCACCGCATGCCACCCGCCACCCACTGACTGACACCTCGGTGGGGCTGCACCCATTGGTTCCTGGCATGAGCCAATGGGCGTGCAACGCCTACCGTGTGCATTCAGATATGTGAATGATTCATTCACATATCTGGAATGTTATCTGACAGAGCTGCCTCGTTGGCTCACACTGTGAGCTCAATGGGCGGCTGGCCTACTAATCGTCGGCCGAGCGAGTAGGTGTCAGGCGGGTGGGTCTGCCGCCTGCCGGCTGACCGGGAGAGCGGGTGGTGGGGCTCAGTGGGCAGGTGGGGGTACCAATAGACTACCAGGATATTGGAATTAGTTTTTTTTTACAAATACCCGCGATCAGGCAGATAGCGGTCCACTGGACCACCAGGGATATAGGATGGATTATTCTGTTTTTTACAGATTCCCGCAATTGGGCAGATAGTGGTCCACTGGACTACCAGGGATATAGGATGAAATAGTTTTTTGTTTACTACAAATGCCCACAATCGGGCTGCAGGGGGCGTCGGTCCCCGATGGCTGCTGCCTGGCAGGTCGCCAAAGGTGCAGAGTCGTCGGGACTGGCGCACGGCGGCAACGAAGAGGATGACATGCAAATGGACCCATGTGTGCCTTGCATACATTATGGCCCCATTTGCATGTCAACTTTTGAATATTGCAGTTGCTGTGCATAGCGCAATGGAACTTGCGCTACTGCATGCCCATGCTCCACTCTGGCCACTTGCACTGGCACAGTGCCACTGTGCCATGCACACTTGGGGTAGTCAGGTGCAATATTCAATGCTGCTGAGCCATGGCTCAGCTCCGTTGAATATCGCCCAGTCCACACCCCTGTGCAGCCAAGCTGAGCTGCGCCCAAGCTTGCGCCACAGCCTGGCACAGTTTGAATATCTGGGCCATGGTGCTTTGCTCCTAATTTCCCCTAAAGTATTATGCTTTTCTCACAGTTTTCCCTACAGTGCATAGTTAGTACCGTGTGTGTGTGTGTGTGTGTGTGTGTGTGTATGTGTGTGTGTGTGTGTGATCATATTTCATCACCTCAGGGTGTAAAACAGCAACACAATATATTTATTCTGGTAACTGAGACAAATTCTGAGAGAAGAAGACAATGATAGTGTTAAGGATTACATAGTTGCTCAAGAAAGAAAGGAAAGGGAAAGGAGAAATTGTTTAACAAGGAAAGGCATACTAAGCCAGAGCTTGTTTCCAGGTGCGACCTGGGTGCACAAGGAAGTTAAGTAAAATGCTAAGGGTCACACAGTATGCAAGTGGGGGCTGTGGGATTCATCCCAGGTCCCGGGGTTTGCTGCTCATAACTCTAAACCACACGCTATAATGCCTCAAAGAGAACAATATAGAGAGGAAATCAGATTTTTTTTCGTTAAGCAGCAGGAGAAGGATAGTGGACAGAAGATTTTAGATAGAGAGAAAGAAGCAATATCAGAAATCAAGACAGAGACTTTAGAATTTACAATTTTTTTGTATTTCTTAAATTTCTTTTTACTTTTTCTGTTTTTTAAGCTACAACAGGTGAAGATAAGAATAGAAGGCAGCAAGACAGATAACAGCTGGAGTAAACAACAATAAAGGTTCAATGTTGGGGGAATAGATGTGGGGTATTAGTGCTTATTTAACTTTGTAGTACTTTTTGTGGCTTTACTCCATTTCCAGCCTTGGGTAGTTGTCATGTAGGTAGTTAGTAGTAGTAGGGAATAGAAGGCCCATGGACAACAGTGAGAAGAGTGATAGAAAAGGAGGAGGAGGGGAAGGCAATGGAGGAAAAATCACAAGCTAAGCAAGGGAGGTGTGGCAATGCTGTGTTTATTAAGAGGTTGTGGGAGGAGCTATTCCCCACAATGAACCTCAGGCAAAGCCCTCCCATTCAATGTTTGGAGAATAGATATGGGGTATTAGTGCTTATTTAACTTTGTAGTACTTTTTGTGGCTTTACTCCATTTCCAGCCTTGGGTAGTTGTTATGTAGGTAGTTAGTAGTAGTAGGGAATAGAAGGCCCAAAAAGATACCTCCTCCAGCTCACGGAGAGTATGACCTCTAGCACTCAGGAGAGGAAAAACCCCTTCTGAGGAAACCTCTGAGGACCCATGGCTATCAGTCTGCCCGTCCTCTGGATGAACTAAGAGGAGAGTACCCTAAATGTGGAATGGAGTTCTTGGTTTGGATGGAGGATGTAGATCTCGAAGGCTGAAGACATCCATCTTCCCAGTCTTTTAATGATGTGCTGAGGGATGTTGTGTCTGGAAGCTGAAGTAGTTGCTCCAATTCAAAATGAGCAACCAGAGAAAGAGTGGGGATTGTGACCCAGTCTTTGTAGTAGAATCTTGATATTGTTCATGAACCAAGAGATTGTCATAGGTTGATGTTGGTTGGAGAATAGCAGAGGGGAGGAAGATTGAGAGCGGAGATGAAATCTGTTTAAGGCATCCAAATAAATGATGGGATCATAAGAATTACCAGAGGTAAAATATTGAATGAGTACTCCTTGATGAAGCCTATCTGTTTTTGATGTGGGGAGGAGTAGGTGATAGTGGTCATTTACTTTGGTCAAATTAGACACTTTGAGAAATGCAGAGATGGAGGTTGAGTCAACTGTAAAATCTTCCGGTCATAGAAATCTAAAGAATGCAAGACAAACTCCAGAAGAAATCATGAGTGTAGTAAGAGGATCGAAAGGCTGTAATTTGAGGAGATCTAATAAGTTCTGAAGAAGGGGCCATCAATAGGCAGGTGACAAGGAACTGAAGGCTTTAACGTTCTTTGAAGTCCCAACATGAGAAGTTTGATGGAAGGATTGCTGAATAAAGAAGGGACAGATGGTGCAGATTGGGAGAGGCAGAATTGGATGCCAGAGAGGTATTGCTTTATTGTTCCATAGGAAAACTTGAGGGATTGGTGACAGAATGAGAGGAATGTAAGAACATTGTCGATGTTATCAGAAGGCAGCAGCGATAACTTGGGGCCACAAAAGGCAGTGTAGTGGTTCCAAGCAGTGAGCAGTGGGTGGGAAGAGGGGGATACTGAAAAAGCAGGGATACTGAATGAATATTTCTGCTCAGTATTCACAAAAGACAAGGGGGAGGTGCCAAATCCAATTAATAGAAGCACTCTGGCTGGGGGGGTCCCAGTCCTTTCACAGAAGAAAGGGTTCTGAAAGATCTCCTAAAACTGAAGGTGGACAAAGCAATGGGGCATGATGGAATTCACCCCAGAATTCTAAAAGAATTAAGGGGAGAACTAGTGAAACTACTGACTACCCTTTTTAATGAATCATGGGAGGATGGTGTGGTACCTGAGGACTGGAGGAAGGCGGATGTGATTCCCCTTCACAAAAGTTGGACCAAGACAGAGGCAGGAAACTGCAGACCTGTCATTTTGACCTCTGTGGTAGGGAAAGTTATGGAATCACTTCTGAAGGAAAGAATTGTTGAGTACCTAGAGGCCAGTGGGGCACAGGACCCAAGGCAGCATGGGTTCACAGCGGGAAGGTCATGTCAGATGAATCTAATTGATTTCTTTGACTGGGTGACCAAAGTAGTAGACCAGGGAGGGGCTGTGGACATGGTCTACCTAGACTTTGGCAAGGCATTTGACACAGTCCCACACAAAAGATTAATAGTCAAATTAACCAGCCTGGGAGTTGGTCCCAGGGTGGTAGCCTGGGTAAAACATTGGCTGGACAACAGGACACAGAAGGTAATTGTAAATGGAGTCCACTCTGAAGAAAGAGGGGTTACTAGTGGGGTACCACAGGGTTTCTTTACTGGGTCCAGTCCAATTTAATGTCTTTATAAGTGACATTGCAGAGGGACTGGAAGGAAAAGTATGCCTCTTTGCAGATGACACAAAGATCTGCAACAGGGTTGATGCACAAGGAGGTGTGGAAAGGATGAGAAGGGACTTGGCAAGGTTGGAGGAATGGTCGGAAGAAGGCAGCTAGGATTCAATGCAAAGAAGTGCAAATAATGCACCTGGGAAATAAAACCCAGGAAGATTACACAATGGGGGAGTAGTAACAAAAACAAAAAAGGAAAGGGATCTGGGGGTAATCATATCAGATGACCTTAAGGTTAGCAAGCAATGTGAGAAGGCAGTAGGGAGAGCTGGGGGTATACTGGGATGCATAGGGACAGGCATCACCAGCAGAAAACAGGAAGTTGTTATCCCTCTGTACAAACAGTTGGTGAGACCCCATCTGGAGTACTGCATCCAGTTCTGGAGACCCCATCTCGGCAAGGACATAGACAGGCTAGAGGCAGTCCAGAGGAGGGCAACTAGAATGGTGCAGGGTCTGCAAGAGAAGCCATATGAGAAGAGACTAAAAGAGCTTAATATGTATACCCTTGAGGAAAGAAGGGAGAGTGAGGACATGATAGAAATGTTTAAGTACCTCTGTGGAATCAACAAAGTCCAAGAGGGTAGCATCTTTCAGAAAAAGAGACATGCAAGAACAAGAGAACACAATTTAAAGATGGGGGGGCGGTTCAGGGGCAATGTGAGGAAGTATTTTTTTCACAGAGAGGGTAATGGATACATGGAACAGCCTTCCTGAGGAGGTTGTGGAGTCTAAAACTGTGGGAGAATTCAAGAATACATGGGACAGGCATAAGGCAATTCTTGTGGGGGGGTAGGAAGAAATAGGCTGCTGGTTAACTAGGATCTGTGGCTTATCCTGTAGGTAGGGAAATGGGCAGACTAGGTGGGCCAAGTGATCCTTATCTACCATCAGTCTGTGTTTCTATAAGATGATCTTTAGCCAGAGCCAAGGTAGTCCAAATAAGATGTGAAGTCTGAGCACGATAGTAAGCTACCTCATTATGAGACCTGAGAACAGTGGAGGTGGAACCATGATGGGATCTGCTGAAGGGCAAAGGTGTCTGAATTTCTGAAATTGAAAGTGGGATAATGCATCAGCAGCTTTGTTTATATGACCAGGAATATGAAAGCATTGTATAATGAAGTGATGAATGAGGGAGAGCCAAGTCAATCTTCGTAGAAACATCATAACTACAGAGGATGAAGATCTGCCTTTTGAAATAATGTCTGCTATGGGTAAATTGTCCATGAAGATGGAAATGGTTTGAAATGACCATTGGGACCCCCATGCTGAGGCAGCTGCAATGCTGGAAAAAAATTATAATAAAGGAGAAGATCTGGAAAAGTCAGGGAGAGAAGATGTTTCTCTGGGCCATGGAGTGGCAAACCAGGCTGTACCAAACATGGCTCAATATCCGTGAAGTGGTGAATCATCTGTGTAAATCCTGGGTTGGTAATCAGGAGAAGGATCCTGATAAAACATGGAGCAGGCAGACCAACTGGAAAGGAATTAACCCCACATGGAGAGATTCGATCTTGCGGCAGCTGAAATAATAAGGTAATGATGGAGACCGATAACTGAAAATACCAAGGTAAGCAGGTAAGAAATAAAGGGCTGGCCTTGAGGTATGATTTGCATAGCAAAGTTTAGGTACCCTAGAAGGGACAAAAGCCCACGTTATGTACAGCTGGACCTGGTTGAGAAGGAATCAACTAGTTCACGTATGCAATGTAATTTGTCCAATAGTAGATGGATTTCCATAGCTGAAGAGTCTAGGATGATGCCGAGGAACTCAATGGAGGTGATTGGACCCACGGTATTTTCTTTAGAGAAAGGAACAGCTAGATCATAGAAGAGAGTCACTAAGGAGGTGATGTCAGCAGCCGGGGGTGCAGTTAGAGAATCAATGAGGAGAAAATCGTCTAGGAGATGTATAACTGCGGGACAGTGACATATGTTTAGTAATGCCCAACAAAGAAACTCAGAGAAGATGTTGAATAGTTTGGGGCTGCTTTTGCAGCTGAAGGTCAGGCGTGTGGCAAAGTAGAATTGGTTCTGCCATTGCATGCCATATATGTGCCACAATGAAAGGTGAATTGGAAGAAGTTTAAAGGTGTCGGTGATAGCGGCCTTGGCTAGCCAGGAACATCATCAATTCTTGCATAGGACAGGGAGTACTGGCCTGAAGGTATTAGCAAGTCGATGCTTGGAATAGCTGAATTGCAAGGAGCTGAGAGATTGATGATCAATCATTTTTACCGGAGAACTTCCTGGTAGTTATTCCTATAGGGTTGAACCTGAATGTGGGAAAAGGAGAAGTAGTGAATGGTCCGATGATGAATCCTTTGTCCAGTTCTTTCTGTATTAAATGAGTGGTTACTGAAGGTTCTGATGTGATGAATGAAGATTAGGACAAATGACTGAATCCAGGGGGAGTACTGAGTTGTCAGTGTGGAACCCGTGAGTGAAACCAGCTATGAGATGGAGAGCAATTTCTGGAAAAGGATAATGTTCCATAAACCGAGTTAAGGTGTAAATACTGATTGGTGTAGATAGATATTCTCTGTAGTCACAGGAGGCACTTTGGTGCTTTCGGGCAAATGAAGTGAGCATGAGCTTCTCTGAAATAAGTGCAAAAGTGGAGCAAGGTACAGCCATGCACGGGACATCCAGATTCATTAAAATTGTTACATACTGCTTTGCCACCAAAGTATTTAACTGGATGGCCACGAAGGTCAACGCAAGCTGAAGGATTTGAGATAGTATGAACTAGCCTGGGTATTGTATTGGAATAAGAGGTAGATTGTCTATCTAGGCAGTTATGGTTGAAAGTGGATGAAGAAGATGACATGGCTGAAAGGGAGCATAAGGGGGCAAAATGATTGAATGACCCACAGGTGGAGCAGGAGTAAGCTCACTGACCGGCAAAATATCTACAAAATAACTCTGTATCCAGGACAGCCCAGTTGAGTTTGAGAGCATAATGGCTAAGGGATGCTGCTGCTTTGGCTGAAAATGATTTTTGATATTCATGGAAGTGGGTTCCACTGTAACGGATGCTCAGATCAGTAATGAGGTATAGATAGGCATCTAGCACCTTGCGCCAGGCAGGGAATGCTGAACATAGAATATCCCAGAATATATTGAATGGTAGAATACATTTGGATAGGGTTAACTTATGGAGAAGGCATGGGTCTTTGGATTTAAGGACAACAGATACATTGCCACAGGACACTATGCGATTTTCCACTATGTCTTGAGAAGCGATCAGGAGGGAAGCCAGGCTGACGTCCTTTCAATCTATGATATCCCTATGAAGATGAAACGGAATAAGATGAGCTGGAGTGATGATAGGAGATGAAGTTGATGAGAACATACCTGTAGGTAGAGAAGAAACTGGCATTGTGGAAGGCAGGACGGGAGGAAGTACAGATGATGTAGAGGGGACAACTGGTATTGGACTCAGGACTAGAGGAACTGATTGATCAACCGGTGTTTGAGGATTCATAGTCTGAGGAAGGCAAGATTTAAGAGCCACCATACAGGAATCTAGCTGGGAGACAGAGTTGGAAATCTGAGCCATAAAATCCCGGATCTCAGCTAGAGAGGTAGAGGCAATGGTCTGGTCTCCTGGTTCAGGAACTCAGGAACGGGATGCTCCAGCTTGGGAAGTGATGAAGATGTCATATAATTCTTGCTTTCTAGCCAAAGATGAGTGAGGAATACCATGCTTCTTGAGTTCTGCCATAAGGCAAGGCACTGTCCAGTCTGTGATGGAAAAATTGGTCTTTGACTGACATTTTCGATGAGTAGCAGGAGGAGCTGCTGGAGTTGAAGAATTTGCAGTCATTGTCATGAGGAGCGTAGGGCAGATCAGATGTTTGGGAAGCATCCATGGTAGTGCCGCAATTGACAAGGTGGCCTCACGGAAGAAAGGTGCGAAACATTGGACTTGGGGAGACCTGTTGGCAGATAAGGGAAGGATGAGATAGTACTTTGACATGTATAGCCCAATCTTTCAGTCTGTGTAGTCAAATTCATGGTAGGAAAAGTAAATGGTCAGGATTTATAGACTGACTCCGGGCATGAGGATGATTCACATATGAGAATGGTCGGAGTTGTAAGCTGTATGAGAATCATAACGGAATCCCATCCCTGGTAGACAAGGGAAGCCTACCTGCACTCAGCACTTCAGAAAGTGCATTTTAGGGACAGAGTCCAGAATACTGCTGGTATGGGCTGGCCAATGCATGACACTGCTGCAGAGATAAGAGATATAGTATATGAGCAAGTATAGAGTGGAAAGGTAGATGAAATTTGAAATTATGATATGGGAAACAGGAGTGGAAAGAGACACATAAAATAGTAACACATATGGAAATAGTAGATAGGGTAAGTGCTCTGGAATGTAGAGCATGGAGAGGACTAAGTAAGATGTAGTGCTGAAGTGCTGAGTTTTGGAGAAGGCTGTGTGCCATAACAGCTGTGAGTAGTCTGTGGATAGCTGCAGCTAAATGCAGCTGTAAAAATAATCATATTCCTGTTGTAAGGTAAGTTTGGAGGAGGTGACTGAATTGTAGAGTCCAAATATGCCGTTTCAGAGCTACTGGTTTGTGTTGGCAGTTACAGTGTTCTGAGAAAGCCCACTGTGATGAAATACCATGATTGTTGCTATTAAACACTGCTTCTCTAAGCTAATAGAGTATACTTAATGCTTGGCTGACCTGTAGTCATATATCGGTACATCCCAGGGAAAGAAAACTGGATCCTAAACAAATGCAGGATGAAGCTCACCTGACCCCCCCACCCCAGGTATGGTCCACCCTGAACAAACTGAAGGGGTTCTGAAGAATTGAGGGATGGCCAAATGTTATGAGCTAGAGACATGTAGCTCAGTGGGCAAGTATGGAAAACTGGGAGGACAGTACCGGATAATGTGTGCCTTTGCGAATACAGGAACGATGGCTGGGGTATACTGAAATGCATAGCTAAGGTTGGAAAATTGCTTTTGTAGTTGCAGTTGCCTCTGTTGAAGTGGTTGCTCTGTAGTCTAGAGCAGCTTTGCAAATGCAGTAATGCTAATTTAACTGGCTCAGAAAAATAAAGATAGCAGTGCAACATACCTTTTGTGAAGTTAACAGCGGCCAAGGACTAACTGAGAACATTGAAGAGGAAGGAACGGTTTGGACTGCGCGTGGAGATGGAAGGTGTATATTCACTGAGGGACAGTAATGGGAGTGGTCAAGGCATCCTGTAACGTGATTGGAGTTGGCAGGGAAGAAAGGAGAGGTAGGCTAAGGCTAGGAGTGAAAACGAGGATGAAAGCAATCATTTATAAGAGATGCAAGGCAGGTTTTAATACGAGAGATGGTGGTGGAGATAAAACAAAAAGCAATTCAGGATCCTTGAAAGCTTGTCGTCCATTCTCGTAGGTGAGTAAGGGTATGTGGCCAACTGCAGGAGAAGGCTTGTGTTGGCCGAGCTAGGCTACCGAGAGTGAAAGGGGAGCTAACAGACAGGAGGAGCGGACAAGATGGGGGAGAGAGTGTCATACAAGTAGCCAGCTGGAGAATCAGGGTGCCCAAAAGAAACAGAGGGAAGAGACATGAAAAACCCCAAGACAAGGTAGGGGCAGGAGAAGCGAGGTGGCTCCACAATGGTAGGGAAACAGAGCAGGACAAAGGACACAGAAGGCATGGGACACAGGGAGGGAAGAAGTGGGGAAGGGAGACAAAATGAACCAGGCAGCAGAAGCACAAGAGCACAGACGCATGAGCCACGCAGTAGCCTAAGGAAAAACACTCCCTAAGCAAGGGAGGTGTGGCGATGCTGTATTTATGAAGAGGTTGTGGGAGGAGCTATTCCCCACGTTGAAACTTGGGCTATGTCCTCTCATAGAATCAGACTATGTTGTTGGAACTGAGCCAGGTGCAATGACAGTTCCACCTCAAACTTCTGTAAAACCCTCAAGAATGTTCATCTCTACCCTGGGTGAGGGAGCAAAAGACAGTCCTTTGGCAAGGACCAACTTCATTAGGTGCTAAGTGTTTGGAAGGGAGGTAGAGGACTGCGCTGTGCGAGTCTCTACCTGATTCCTGTTCTTCCTGCTGTTCCCTGTTTATGATTTGTCTATTGTTTTTGTTTTACTTGTGCTTTTCATTCCTACAATACCTTTAGGCTTGATGTTGTTGGTTTAGATCCCTCCACCACCCCTTGTGCGTCCCTCTCCTCTGAATATGCACATTCCAAATCTGTTGTTTTTTTCTGACCATTTGTTCTTCTGTATTGACTGTTTTCTTTGTTGTCTACTTAAAAATCTTTAGGTTGTTTACTGCTGCCACTGCCTTGTTCAACCCTGCTGTCTTCTAAGCTGCTAGCATTTGAAAAACGTTCCTAGGGAAACCCTCCTTTCCTGGAGTTTTCCCCAATTATTAATTAATTAATTAATTAATTAATTAATTAAGCAATTCATTTTAAAAGTTTCACCAAGAAAGACATACTGAGCTGCTAACAGCTTGTTTCCAGATGCGTTATGGGGGTACGTTAAATATAGCAAATACAATATGTCAAAGCAGCGTAATCAAAAAAAATGGAAGGCAAATCAGTATAACTGATATGTTTAGTGTATAAAATTGAGATAAATTAGGTGAGGGAACCTACTCTTACCAGTACATAACAGTGAAACAGCTAATGAAGGAAACAAACTGCCAGGGCAAAACTACTGGAGGTGGGGGGTCTTGAATTCCTGTAATTTTCTTTGTATAAGTTTTTCTTCAAAACTATTTAAATCTTGCTTGATCTTGTTCAGAAATCTGTAAAGGCCTGTTCCACAATCTGCAGCTTCAGCTGCTCCTCTAATTTTGAAATTTTCTGGTCTACTTTTTTCTTCTCGTTAGCTGTTGTGTCGATTACATCAAGCATCTAATCAATAGAACATTTTCAACAGATTGAATCACATCTGTCTAAAGTTTCTGATTGTAAAAGCCAGTGTTAGGCTCAAGCAGAACCCTCAGTCCCCTGGGGATCCTGCAGTTCTGCACATACTCAATAAATGTTATTACATGCCACTCATATTTAATGCTCTTTTCTCTAAGAGTTTTAATCTGTTTAGTAAGAGTTTGTTCTGTTAACACTGTGTTACCTCTACACTTGAATGTACAGTTGCTGACTGATTCATTGCATCACCTGAATACCCATCTGAATATCCACTAGGCGGATGATGATGTCACACATCACCTGAGTAAAGTGGTGGAAGGCTATTGAGGAGGATAAAAGTAGAGGCAGATCCTTTGAACAGCAGATACTGCTAATGGTGTTTTCAGGATGTCATGGAATGCTGGTTTTCAGCAATGATACCTGCCTGTAGAATTTGCTCTGACATTAGCTTTGGAGTAAGAACATGTGATTGAACTTGCTAATTTTGCTCAAATTTTTGCTCAAAAATGCTTGATTAAATGAACAGATATAATGGTTTGTAAAGAATACTAATTGTATGCTTATATTTGTTTTTAATACACAGGACAACATCCCTTGATAAAGCGTGTGTCTGACAAGAGAATGTTGGGGAATTTGTATATGGCTGCATGAACTATAAATCGAGCATGAAAAAATGAAGTAATACAGAGCACTTGAATATTGAATTTATTGTTGTGGGTGTCACTTTCTAAGCCATTTGCTTTGGATTACAAGCATCCTACAGACACTAACCCTGGTGACCTTAATGCCTTCCGGAAAGGTGCTGAGGCCTGTGGAACTGTCCGATGTGCAGTTTCCATTAATTTCCCCTCCACTGATGTGAGACTGACCAGCCTATAGTTGCTAACCTCCTTCCTGCTGTTGCTGTTATGAAGAAGACCCACATCTGTTTGCCTTCTGTCCTCCAGAATCACACCTGTTTCCTGCTGAGCTGTTGAATAAGGCAATCAGTGGGGCAGCTAGTACCTTCCTGAGTTCCTTTAGTACTCTTGGGTGTATTCTATCCAGTCCCATAGCCTTGTCCACTTTCAGAGCTGCAAGTCCCTTCAAGACTCTTTTTTTATTTCTGAAAATTGACTGGTGTTCACCCTCCCCTTTGTAGCTGTCATTCCCTGGTGGTCCATCCCCCCCTCCTTTTGAAATTTAGAAAGCTTAATTACATTTTTCCAAAAAACACAATCATGTACAAGGCAGTCAAGGTAGTAACATAGCAATATCCCTAACCCCCCTCCCCCCTTATAGACTCTCCCTCCTCCCATCCCCCACACCCAACCCCCCAGAGCAATCCTCTTAACCTCATATAGGGCAGATCTAATATGTTCAGTTTATACAGGGTAATGAAACTATAGGGAGCTGGAGAGCCTGGTCAGATTAATTCAGATAAAGGGCATATAATTTGCCCCACTTGCAGTAGAAGTAGGCCAGCCTATTCTTAGTACTTGCCATCAGTCTTTCCGTTCTAAGGTAAAAAGACATTTCATGTAGCCATTCCGTACGAGAAATGGTGGCTTGATCCAACAAGTGCTTAAGAACTAGATTTTTTAACAGCAATGGAAATAAGGGAAATGTGTTATCTCCTTTCTCTGACACTAATTTGGGACAAGTCCTCCATTAAACAGACACTTAGAGTAAAGAGGTCATCTAAACCCAACAGAGGATCCATATGAGACTTGATTGTGTCGCATAGAGGGGAGACCTTTTCCCAAGTCCAGAAAACATGTAGTAATGTCCCATCTGCCTTATCACATCTAACACAAGTTGGTGACTGCAGCCACCCTATCTTAGCCAATTTGACCGGGGTGTAGTACATATTATTGAGTATCTGATACTGGATGCATCTTAGCCGGTCTTGGGTATTGTGTATATATAAAGGTCCTTCCAGATATTTGACCAATTAACCCCGTGTTTGGGGATAAGAGATTTCCATATTTTGGATCCTGTCAAGGAAGTGGGGTAGAAGGTAGAGAGAAGACAATTATATATTAATGAGACTCCATGTGGTTGGACAGCCAAGTCCTGAATCTGAGAAATTAAAGTGCTTAACCCAGATGGAATATGGTCAGCACCAATTTTTTTGAGGAGATGTCTCAATTGGAATACCTTATACATGTGCATGGGGGTGATATGAAACTTTGCGAGTATCTCTATTGATGAGAGCAGTCCTTCGGCATTATAGAAATCTGAAGCCCTGATCCCTTGTAGCTGAGGGAGCCAATCTACTGGGAGAGTTGAGTTTCCTAGTCACATGGCTGGGCTACCAAGAATAGGTTGTATGATATCCTAGGCATGACACATTCGGAGGGAACAGCAGATTTGGAAGAAAACTTTATTCGAGATGCCCAGTACCAAGTTCTTGACTTTGTCTGGCAGTGACTTCAGGGATGATAGAATAACTGCCATTGAAGACAACTTAGTAGAGCAAAAAATGTCCAAGTCAAGTTGAAGCCATATAGGTATATAATCTTGATCCTGCTGATTAAGATGGAGAGATAGCCATTTTCCAAATTTTGGGAGATGGCTAGTCCAGTAGTAAAACAGGATATTAGGAAGTTTGAGCCCCCCCACTGACCTTAGGAAGAGTGAGTTTATTATAAGTGCATCTGGGTGCCTTATCTAGTCATAAAAATTCTGTGATGAGATCGTGTATATGATGGAAAAAGAAAAGAGGCAGCCAAATATTAAGCATATTAATAGGGAAGAACAGTCTACGGAGAATGTTCATTTTAATTAAATTTATCCTGCCCCACAGAGAGATGGGAAAAGCTTTCCACTGATATAGGTCTTGTTGAATCTTCTGGATCAGGTCTTCTAAATTCAGTTTTTTGAGTGTAAGGGGATCTGTGGCAAGATGTATACGCAGGTACTTAATAGAATGGGAGGCCCACTTCATTATTTAAATCTGGCAAAATACTGACTAAAGGTATAATGATTAAGGAGGATTTCCATTTTATTACAGTTTAGCTTGAAGTTAGAAACCAGACCAAATTCTTTGAGAATAGCTAGCGCCAAGTCAAGAGAAGTTGTACAGTTCAAGAGGTCCAGGAGAATATCATCTGCATATACAGAGAGCAACAATTTGGAATTGCCCACTGGTATACCATGTATCTGAGGGGAGGCTTTTAATTGCCTGATCAATGGTTCAAGATACAGGTTAAAAAGAAGAGGGGATAAGGGACAATCCTATCTCATGCCTGAGTAAAGAGGGAATTGACAAGAGAAAACCCTATACAGTATATTCGCACAGTGGGAGCGGAATAGATTACTTAAAGCCAGCTAATGAAATCAAGGGGAAAGCCCATATGTCTAAGGGTGCAACAGAGAAACTCCCAGTCCACCCTATCAAAGGCTTTTTCAGCATCTAAAGACATCAGGACAATTAAGGGTAGGCACGGATTGGGCCGAGGAACAGATATGGGCCAGCTTGTGGAGATGATCACCTGCCGATCTACCTGGGACAAAACCTACTTGTTCAGGGCTAAGCAGTGGAGACAATATTTTCCTAATCCGTGTGGCTAACATTTTTGTAAGTATTTTGAGGTCACAATTTAACAATGAGATAGGGCAATAACTAGAGGGATGGCGGGGGGGGGGGTTGTCCAGTTTGAGAAGCTGGATAATCATAGCCTCCAAAAGGGAGGGATCTATAGAGTCTGTTGAGATCATGTAATGATAGAGCTTAAGTAATAAGGGAGATAATTCCTTGAGAAAAAGTTTGTAGAAGTTGGAAGGGAAACCATCTGGTCATGGGGCCTTGTCCAAAGAGAGACTATTAATTGCTTGAGAAACTTCCATCATTGTAATAGGAGAGGACGGGGGTATCAATGATATTCTAGCAATTTGGGAAGCTGGGATCTTGTTAAGTATTCCTCTATTTCCTGTGTTGATTGGGGGTGAGATCTTTTTACCATAGAGATTGGCGTACAAGTTTTCAAAAACTTTTGATACATCTCTGGGGAGAGTTTTAATAGCTCCATCTGTGTCTGAGATGGCTTGAATAATTCCAATTTTCCAATTGTCTCATGTGAAGGGCTAGGAGGTGACCAGCCTTCTCCCCTTGATCTATATAAGTTGACTGCGTCTTGAGAATGGCATACTCTGCCTTCTTCCTGAGAAGATCTGAGTAGTCATTCCTGAGGGAAAGAAGAGTCATGAGGGAATTCTGTGTAGAGGTAGGAGATAGATCTTGTTCCAGGGCACGCATCTGTTCCAAGAGATCTCTTGCTTTGGCCTCCCAAATTTTCTTTTGCTTCTATGCCAGTCATATGAGTTCCCCTCTTAGAAAGCATTTTAACGCACACCAGACTTGGTCTACCTGAGGTATGGAATTCAAATTATTTTCCAGAAACTGGCAGATGAGTGTCCAGATTTTGGAGACTATAAACTCATCTTTGAGGAGCTGGGTGTTCAGCTTCCAGGTAGCATCTCTGTATGTTGGCAGAAGGGATGAGGTGGAGCCATACTGCTGCATGGTCTGACAAGACTACTGGTTCTAACTCACTACCCAGGGTCCCACTAACAAGCTAGAATTTATGAGGAAATAATCTATTCTGGATGAGGTCAGATGTACTTGAGAATGAAATGAGAAGGCTCTAGTGGTGGGATTAAGGATCCTCCAGGGATCACACACCCTAGGAGACCCATCATCTCATTGAGGGCCCTCTGGGATGAGGACAGGGGTCGGGGAGATAGGCTAGACCGATTCAGCATCTGACTTGGGGGAAGATTCCAGTGTCCCCGTAGGACCAAAGAGGCCAGAAGAAGAAGTGCTAACTTATCTGATACTTCCATTAGAAAAACTGGGTCTCCTCCTACGTTGCCATAGATACTACCTAAGACAATTGAGGTTCTGTCAAGCAGTCCCTTAACTAAAACAAATCTACCTTGGGGATCTACAATGGTAGTTTCTGGTTGAAAGGGGATATTCCTCATAATGAGAATCGCCACAGCCCTTCTAGTAGTGGGCTCCCCAGCAGCAAAAAAGTGCTGGACTTCTTGCCGCCTGAAGCTAATTGCTTCCTAAGTAAGGAGATGTGTTTCTTGAAGAAAACTAACATTAGATTGTAATAAAGATAGATGTTTAAGTATCTGGTATCTTTTGGATTGCTCACGAGCTCCCCTAACATTCCATGTAACAAATATGACTTTTAGGTTAGCCGTGGTCTATGCTTATACTTAAAGACCAAAAACCAAGAGATAGCCGTATGGTCACTTCAGACTCCCCCCATCCCCTCACCCCAAAACCCACAATAGTAGTTCCAGATGGAAAACCAAGCTTATGCAATAAAACATCAGCAGTGGAAGTAGAAATGAAGATTTGAGAGTGAATAATCCCCCCATACCTTCCCATTCTTCCTCTCTCATCTATGTATACCAGAGCTACTCTTGTTACAGTTGGTAATACTTCTTACCAGACTATGCTAGACTGTAAAATACCAGTGAAAATCCTCCCTCCCGCCCTTCCCTTCCTTCCTTCCTACCCATATCCCATAGAGACCCCTACCTCTACAACTATATACAAAGGTTCTCCTAACTGAGTTACAAGGTGTACACTCAGCATGAAGTACGTAGAGGAGAAGCCCAAACCCCCAAGTCCCCTCACTGCCCTTCCCAGCAACTGAGTTACAGAAAAAATAATAAAAAATAATAAACAAGTTAGATGGCTAAGCTAATTAGTCAATATATTAAAGGCCTAAGAGTTCCTCCTAAAATTTGGGTCGTGGTGCAGTCTTTCCATCAGCTGCTAGGCGCTGAGGACTCCCCCCCCACCCCAATCCACCAGCAAAAAACTGGAACCCCCATAGACCTAGAACACTTACTGCCTGTCAATACAAGTGTCTAAGCTTAGGAGATGGAAAGTCAATGAAGTCTTTGCTACACCCTATACCATCCTAAGCACTAACAGTCTAATGGCCTTGTAAGGCATTTGCCCGCCCTCTGCTCGATGTTCTAAAGTATAAACAGTATGGGGCTCTATAACTCCAACAGACTTTAACCTGCCAAGCCCAACCACAAATGATAAAATTGCTAGGTTGTAAAAGCAAGGAGAACAGGTAATGTTCAGATTATTTGATAATTGAATCCAGTGGTAGACACAGTCCGATTCATTGGCGGTACCAAACTGATGGGACTGTGTCTCCTTATAACACTCCTCTTGCAACTTCTACCTCACTCCAAAGTTCCGGTTTACCACTAGGAGGAGAGATGCGAGCAGACATTTTCTAGGCTTCAGGCCTAGTCCAAATAATGCCAGTAGGCCTTTATAGTCCCCAGCTCAGAAGATCCTGAGGGCCGGTTCACTAGTCCCCGTGGCACCGTTCTTGACCGGACAACCAAACAGGAGGAAACCAACAGATTAATTAAGGCAACAGGTTAGTAAATAGCAGACAACACATTTTAACAAACTGGTCCTTGTAGATTATTAACCCAGGATGTGCCTCGGATCTTCAGCCCTTTTGAAACAAATCAGGGAGTTTACTTGCCAGGTCTTCAGTTGCTTTAGCAGATGTCTCATAGGAGAGCCAGTTGCCCACAATAGTCACCTGCAGACAAGAAGGATAAATAATCTTAAAATGAATTCCTGCAGCAATCAGTTTGCTGACCACAGCGTGATAGGCCGCCCTTTTTTGCCTGGTCTCATAGGGCAGGTCTTGGGTGATATGGATCTTGGCGTTTTCCCACTGTATGGACTGGAGCTCATGTACTTTAGCAAAAACATGCTGTTTGTCTATGAAGCTTAAAAATTTCAGTATAAATGGCCTGGGGGGGGAGTGCCTGGCAGGGGACGAGGCCCAAGGGAGTGATGGGCTCATTCAATCTGGTACGATGCTTCCATAGGGGAAGGACCGACAGTCTTATTTAGGAACTTTTGTAAGAACACCTGGATATTCGGCCCTTCTTCTGCCTCAGGAAGGTCGATTATCAAAATATTATTCCTACGACTCCCCCCTGCCAGGTCCTCCATTTTGAGCTGTAGCTTGTGGATTTGTTATTTTAGTACAGCCATCTCCAGGTCAATCTTGTCCTTCCATCGTTCAATAGAGATTTTTTTTTTTTTTTGAAATTTAATTTTATTGATTTGAAAAAACAAAACAACAACAACACAATACGAAACACATCAAGGAAGTACAAGAAAAAATTTGGAATGAACGGTACAACCAAAGAACCACTCCCTCCCCCCCCAAACATATCCAAATCCCCATACAAAAAGGAACACAAAGCCCCAACCCCCAAACCCAATCCCACCCACAATCCCATCAACCCACCCTACCACAAATACAAGAAACAGTGTACAATGCCGAACATTCACCCCCAACAAATAACTTCCTCCTCCCGGTGCACCAACAAACACCAAACAATGTCTGGATAAAGCTACATATCACCATCATTTCCAAATCTTGACATTGGTATAAAAGCAAGACATTCCTAATAACCAGGATTAATATAGTTCTTAAACTAAAAGGCAGACATGAGGAATAGGGTCTAGAGTTATGTAAGTTAAATCAAGTCAAACACAGGGCTTGGAATTTACTCCATCTCCTCTGAAAAAGGTCCAAGCGACATTTAAAACTCGCAATCAACCTTTCAGACTGGAGATATGAAGTCAGTTCAGTCAACCAATCAGCAAATGACAAGGCCAGTTGGTCAGTCCAGTGTCTTAAAACCAATTTTTTAACAGCCATAGACACCAAAGCCATATAGTATCTACACTCAGCACTATCTATACAGGAGAAATCACCAAGAATACATATCTCAGGAGAGAAAAAGCCAGACAGACCCAGAAGAGGATCAAGATAATCCCGGACCAGAGACCACAAGGGGGCGACTTTAGGACAGTCCCAAAACATATGGATTAAGCTACCTTCCCCTTGCAAACACCTGAAGCACTTTGAATGAGAGACCCTCTTAAGCTGAAAGAGTTTAACTGGCGTATAATAGAGGTTATTAACAATGTAATATTGCATTAACCGCAACCTATCCTGAGTATGATATCTATAAAGATCTTTCCAGATACCAGACCAATCCAGGGAAATATCAGGTAGAAGGTGTGCCCACACACCCGAGCCTTCAACCATATCCAGCAAGTTATAATTCAGAAGGAAAGAATATATCAGAGAGATAGAATGGGATTGGGAAGCAAAATTGATAATTCCAGAAAGAAAAGGATAAACGGCCGAATCCTTAAAGGTGGTACCAAATCTCCTACCGATCAAATGTCTCAATTGATATACTTTAAAAATATCTCTCCTAGGTATATCAAATTTCTCCAGTATATCGCCGGAAGAAAGAAGTAGGTCCCTGCTGAAGAAATGCTCAAGTCTGGCCTCTCTGATTTGCGGTAGCCAATCCAGGGTAATCCATGAAGTACCCAATTTAACATTGGGATTACGAACAACCGGTTGATCGTTCAATAGAGATGGTGCGGGCCTCGAGTCCCCAACCCTGCGAGATAAGTCAGACAGGTTGCTACACATGGATTTCTGCTTTTTTGAGATATCAGTAAGCGTTTCTTTGAAAGGGAGCATTTCTTGAAGGACTCGGTCCTCCGTCAGGGGGATCGAGGTGCTTACTGGAGAGATCTTTTTCTCAGCTTGTTCTCCCTGGTTCTTGGGCTTCTCTGGAGTCTTCTCCAGCGTTACTGGTGGTGTATGGTGCAGCAGGGCTAGCCACATTTGAGCCTCCATTGTGGACTTCTTGAGCCAATTGCGATTCGGATCAGAAGATCAGGAGGTTGATAGATTATAGTGCAGCAGTTCTTGTGTGAAATTAGCTTGTTTTTAGCCCTGATTGCTTGTAAAATTAGTGAAATTAGGAGATGAGAAGAGAGAGCTCAGCACCTTTGCTGCTATCAGGCTGCCTGCATCACATGACTCCCCCCCCTTTTTGGACCTTCCACCCCAGAAATGGGTTGTGTCCAGGGTGAGGAACGGTTGGTGTTAGAGGGATCAGAGCAGGAAGGTGTTCTGGGGGTACACCGATTGATTGGAGGGATGCAGTATCCACAAGAAACCAGGGGGCAAGTATTTGACTACATGTTCAATTGGGGGGGTTCCACTAGACACCAGGGAATAGGATAGAATTTGACAGTATGGGCAACTGGGGGATGGGGTTCCACTAGACACCAGGGAATTGTACAGTGTTAGACAGCATGGGTGACAGAGGGTTGGGAGGACAAGTAGACACCAGGGAATGAGACCGTATTGGACAGCATGAGCTATCTGGGTGGGCCCACAGGAGCCCTGGCACTATCCTGTTTGGGCAGCACTTACCCCAGTGGGTTCCACTGTGGGCCATATTCAGCTGTGGGCCATGTGAGTGCAGTGCATAGCCACTATGTACT
This sequence comes from Neoceratodus forsteri, assembly GCA_016271365.2. NCBI lineage: Eukaryota > Metazoa > Chordata > Ceratodontiformes > Ceratodontidae > Neoceratodus > Neoceratodus forsteri. The sequence continues at coordinate 760,252,006 of CM057452.1, forward strand.
GTGACAGTCTGCCCCATATTCAGACAGTTAGTGTGCTCCACTCAGAGTGTGCTTTCTGTCTGAATATTGCCACATGACAGCCGTGTGCTAACTGCCATGCAGCACTCCTGGCTGTGGGATACAAATGGCAGGCTTCGAATATGGGGGCCATAGTGCTTCATTCAAGCATTTAGATGTACTGACAGATCAGATAGTGCTTTAATCAAGCATTCAGATATCATGACAGATCAGACTATTCCTTATTCAGTCATTAAGATATACTGGCAGTTTAGATAGTGCTTTATTCAAATGGTCAGATACTGAATCCAAGTGGTCCAGGTTGTGCTTTATTCAAATGATCAAATGATCAGATATTCTGGCAGATCTGATAGTACACCATTTGAAAATTCAGATGCTGTTTGCTGACAGATCATACCCTACCTAAGAGTTCAGGGGCCCAATATTCAAATCCCATTTGCCTAGTGTTTGTGCTGGAGCTCAATATTCAAAAGGGGCAGTTATGCATGCTAAAATAGTTAGCGTGCATGCAAAAATAATGTACATGAGTGGCAAAGGGGGGGGTGATGGTGAGGAATACCCACACAACACAATATTCAGTATGGTAGCGCTGCATAAAAGGCATAATGGAGGCAATTTTGCACAGCACTATTACCTCATGCAAATACCCCAACTTACTCTGGGCAGCCCCAGTGACCACTGGATCTAGTGCAGCTAACAAGCATGTTGGCAGTTCAGGGAGCACACTGGCATCCTGCTGACCAGTGGCACCCCCATCCTCTGATCACTATCATGAATAGATTATATTATTTCCCTGGTGGCAAGTGGTCCCCCACCTCATCACCATTCAGATAGTTTATTTTATGTCCCTGGTGCCTGTTGTCCCCCACCCTCTGATTGCCACCCCATAGATTGTTGTATATTACCCTGGTTCCCAGTGGTTCCCCCACCCTCCAATCATTGTCCTGTATATTTAAAATACATTCCCTGGTGATCTGTGGTCCCCATCCTCTTATCACTGACCGATCGCTGGGCATGCCTTGGATGCTCCAGAACCAGCCCAGCGAAACTCCTGCAAGGCGGTCCTGTAATCAGGGGACCGACCGCCTGCCGATCCACACGAGCAGGTAACTCGGAGTTCGCTGTCATGGTCCTTTGTTCGAACACTTGCAAACTGAGAAATCTGAATCTTGGTTTGGCGCCTAAATCCTTGGGACATGATCCTGCTCCTCTGAGCCCCTTCGGTTACACTGAGGATTGCTGCTGCACCAACGCTGAACTAATTTCAATTTTAAATCTACACAGCAGATCTTGCAAGCTTCAATTAATTATTGCAGAAGCTTGTTACAAGTAATTGAATTTTGTGTGCAGTAGCAGACACACTGAAACGGTGCCGCTCACACTTCAATGGACTCCAGTATTTGAGTAAAGTAGGCTGTGACTCTGTCAGCTAAACCCTGCGGTATGTTGTGCTGGCTCCCACCCACCCACCACCCGCCTGCCCTATCTGGGCATTTGCTTATATAGCTCAATCTTGTCAGTTTCTGTGTTTGTTAGTTTCAGGTAGAAACTAACAGGCCACTTTGCCATTTGCTCCTTATAAGAATCTACCACTAGGGGTGTTCTGTTGAACACTAGTGCTCTGTTCTTTATTAAAGTGACTGTGTATTCTCTTCTCTTCAGCAGCTAACTTTCTGCTCAAAATTGTGAATTCTTTCCTGTGACCACACATCATGTCTTGGAAAATTCCGCCTTTGCTTGTTATCTGTCTATTACACCATTTCTTCACCCAGTTTTCCCTGCCCGTATCCTCCCATAATTATTTCAAACAGGAACACCCGAATGATGATTTCCACTTTTCTAATCAATTGGTCAGACCTGCTGACTGCTTTGATCTCACTCCACTACTAATCCCCAGATATCTAAATGGTCAGCTTGCTGGCTACATAAGCTATACATTAAGCCCTAAAATCACACCTCTCTCCTTGTGCTTCCACCACAACCTCTGGCATGCACTGCTGCTTGCTAGCCTACTGGCTGGCGATGTGGAATTGAACCCTGCTCCTCCACATCATCAGATGGGTAACAATGTCTCCTGGGCCACCGCTACAGGGCTTCGCATAGCCCACCTAAACATTAGGGCCCAGATATTCAAAAGGGTTATGCATGGCACAACCCACTGATGAGCCCCGCCGTGATATTCAAAAGGGAAAAGTGCGCGGCACAAATCCCGATGCGCCGGAGTGCATCAGTAATGTATGCAGGCACAGGTAGGGTGGGCATGCCCATGCATACTCTGCACAGCCTGATATTCAGCCCGGAATGTGCAGAGCCATGCATGCGCAACCCTTACCTGCGCCAGCACAAAGTTACGCCAAAAAGAAAGGAACAACTGATGGCCACCACAGGTGAGCTGCCACATTGCAGGGCACAACACGGCAGCTGCCACCTGTGGGTGGCCACCCGAGTTCTGGCTGCACCTGGCGGCGCCCCCTCCCATGCCCGATCATGGGCATTTGTAAAAAAAAACCTTAAATTCCAACATCCTTGGTGGTCCAGTGGACCGCTATCTGCCCGATCGCGGGCATCTGTCCAAAAATAGAACACAGTCCGATATCCCTGGTGGTCCAGTGGACCGCTATCTGCCCAATCGCGGGCATTTGTAAAAAAAAAAATCCAATATCCCAGGTGGTCTAATGGTACCCCCCACCCGCCCACTGAACCCCACTGCCCGCCCCCGTCAGCCGGTGGGTGGCAGCACCTCACCCGCCTGCCATCCCGCTGCCCGCCGACTGACACCTCGGTAGGGCTGCACGCCCATTGGTTCACAGCGTGAGCCAATGGGCGTGCAGCCCCTACCATACTACACATTCCAGATATGTCAGATTTAATTCATCTGAGTCCAGTGCCTCACCAGTTAACCTAGGTGTCCCCAAGGGGTCGATATTAGGCCCCCTTCTCTTCTCTATTTTCATTAATAGCATCGCATCAGCTATTCCAAATTGTACCGCGATCCTCTATGTGGACGATCTGGTTCTGTACTGCAGTGACAAGAATGTAGACCACATAAACCAAACTCTCTCATCTGCTTTCATGTCTAATAAATCCTGGCTCACCCAACACAAGCAAATCCTTAATGCTAGCAAAATGAAATCCATGCTGTTTGGGACTGCAGTCAAATTAAAACAAAATCGGGACTTATTTAAGGTATCTGGATAGGGAGGGATGGACCATGAATCAGTACTCTCTTTTAAGTATCTTGGAGTCCTACTAGATGAAAATCTTAATTTTGATAAGCACATAGCAGCTACCTGCAAAGCAGTTAACGCTAAAATTGGGGTAGCCTACAAAACAAGCTATGTCCTTACACAGTCAGCTAGACTAGCCATTGCCCTTGGTATACTGCTTCCATCGCTATCCTATGGGGTAGTCACTTACCTCTACGCATCCCTCTTGCTCCTCAAGAAGTGGGATACCACCTATAACAGCATATGCAGGTATGCCTCTGCCTCCCCTTGATTGAAACATCACTGTCAACTCTATGCTGATCTTAACTGGCTACCCCCTACTTCTGCTCTTGCTCTCGTCCTTGGCTGCTTGACTGACAATATTCTCAGAGCAGGTATCCCTGTCTCACTTGTCTCGATCATCTGATAAAGCCTTGCTGCTACTAACTAGATGCAAATCTAACAAAGGAACCCTTGCTTTCTCGCATTCGGGAGCCAAACTCTGGAACTCCCTTCCTCTTGATGTCCATCTAGCTCCTAGTCATGGCAATTTCAAAATCAAATATTCCTCCTTCCTCTTTAGCCAGGTCTCCTGTACCTGTTTCAAATCCCCCTGAACATGGCACCCTGTTTCTGCTGCCACTCCCCCCAATGTGATTTGACCTCCTCATTCTAGGCACTTAAGCTTCAAATGGCTATGTATGATGCTCTGAAACCAATTTTATTGTTTGCTTGTTGTGCTGTATCTCTCAACTTAGTATTGCGTATGTACCCTTAGCTGTTTATTTCTTGCTAATCTCTTTATGTGCCTGTCTCTCAGGGCATAATATGTATTCACTGTTTACCCACCTCACTGTAATCTCTCGGTGCGTGACAAGAATCAGTCTGTTTCTTAGCTAGGGCACCTACCTGGTAAACAAATTATAATAATTTAAACTAATGCTAAAATCTGGCTATAAACTTCTATGATAGTTTTGAACCTCCTGTGCAAACCAATGTTACCTCTGATTTTGCAACCTTTTATATACTCTGTACCCTATATGCATATTGAAATCCTGATGAAATTTTTTTCACTTTGTTTTTTGTACCATCTTCTGTATTTGCCACTGTCTGTAATTTTTCCCTGTCATTGCTTTGTAATTCTCCTTGGTCGTGCCTGAAAATAGTCATCTCTATAGCTAGTGCACTTACCTGGTAAACAAAAACTAAATAAATAAATATATGCAAAATGCATTTCCTGGTGCTCCGTGGTCCTCCTGGTGTCCAGTTGCTGTTCTGTATATTTTAAATACATTGTCTGGTGGCCTGTGGTCCCCTGTCCACTGATCACCATCCCATATACAGTCAAAGCTGCTTAAATGCATACTATTGGGACGTCCAGTTTACATGCATTTAAGTGGGCTATGCAACTACTGTATGTGACCTTACATAGCTCAATAAATAAAATAATAATAAAAAATAAATATTTTAACATGTGGGAGGTCCAGTACTAGGCATGGGCTACCAGTTGGGTAGCTGGGTCAGATGTCAGAATATCGCCTATTTTTGGAGGGGCAGGGTAGTTTGGGTAATGTACTATCCTGCTCAACATAACAGCATGATTTTTTGAGTTGGGTAATTTAAGACAGGTAATGGGTCATTGACTATAATACAAAATCACACATGCCCCCACAATGCAAAGCATCATGGGCTACATATGCAAATCACCACAGAATGTTATGCTGGTCCAACTTTAAGCAGAATTGCATGGTGCCGAAAGGCCTCTCACACAGTTTGCAAAGGGTGCTAACAGAAGACATAGACACGTGTTTCGTCCTACCAGGACTCATCAGTATGCCTCGTCTGTTTGACACCCCAGTGGAATGGACCAGCTACCCTAGAGGCAGTGTGCCTTGAGTGGGGCATGTGTGATTTTGTATTTTCTTGAAACTTGGCTTCCCAGCCAAATGCCCTTTGGGGTAACCCTTGCCTCAGTGTTTGAGCACAGAGGTTCTTTGTCTTTTAAATGGTTTTTTATTTTAATGGGTTCACCACAATATATCCAAGGCACACTGCCTCTAGGGTAGCTGGTCCATTCCACTGGGGTGTCAAACAGACGAGGCATACTGATGAGTCCTGGTAGGACGAAACATGTGTCTATGTCTTCTGTTAGCACCCTTTGCAAACTGTGTGAGAGGCCTTTCGGCACCATGCAATTCTGCTTAAAGTTGGACCAGCATAACATTCTGTGGTGATTTGCATATGTAGCCCATGATGCTTTGCATTGTGGGGGCATGTGTGATTTTGTATTTTCTTGAAACTTGGCTTCCCAGCCAAATGCCCTTTGGGGTAACCCTTGCCTCAGTGTTTGCGCACAGAGGTTCTTTGTCTTTTAAATTGACTATAATGCAGTCAGTGGCTGGCCATGGCGGACAGTGCAGGGCTGTGCCAATCACAAACTCAGGGTTGGGATGGAGGGGAATGGTGTGATGGGCCACTCCTCCCCATCCCGACCTTGAGCCAGTGACCATTACAGCCATCCACCCCCCAACCCCCACCTCCCACTCAACACCCACCACCCCACACCCACCATACACCTCCCACACCCTCACTCATGTGAACAGGTCACAGGGTGAAGATCCATTCTCTGATTGAAACACATCTTGCTGCTGGAATCACCAACTGCAATATGAGAAAGTAAGGTAAGTGTGGCTCAATGTATTTCAATGGGGGTTTGAACTTTGATGCATGCCATCGTCACTTCTTCATATTTTGATACTGAATTTTCAACATGGCCTTTTTAGGACCCCACATCATGTCCAATGGTGGAGCTATGCAAATTGAGATCAAAAGGTGATTTGGTAGTCGTTGGGCAAAATCATTTTTTTGGGCAGGATTTGAAAATTTTCAGTGCCCTTGTTCATGAGGCGGGGTCATACGAAGGCTATGTTGGAAAATGTGGGTCAAAATATGTCTCAGTGGCAAAGTTATGCACATATGTTAACATTTTACTGCACTCACTCAAAATTTGGTAATTTTAAATGATTTGACCCCAAATTTTCAACATAGCCATTTGTTACACCAGCTCGTGAAAGTGACAGCTGTTATTTTTCAAATCCTGTCCAAAATGGCCAAAATATGTTTTGCACTTGTGGCATGGAATGACGTTTCAATGCCACATTATCATGTTTTAGTGGGGAATTGATAATTTTCACTACCAGGTTCATGAGGTGGGGTAATAAGAAGACTATGCTGAAAATTTGTTGCTGTTTTGGCAGAAAGGCAAGTGCAAGGCTTGGAGGGCCCTGTGCTGCCATAGACAACTGAGCATATGATTATACTACCTCAAAAAATAACACAACACAAGTACCAAGACAACAACTACTTCAATATAAAGAAAAGACAGCTACAGACAGAATACCCTTAGTAGTCACATATCATCCAGACCTTGAACTTCTGCGTAAGATTATTAAAGACCTCCACCCAATATTCAGTGAGGATGAGACCCTTAATTGTATTTTTAAGGAACTACCACTACTATCTTTTAAACAACCACCAAATTTAGCCAGCCTGATTATTAGGAGTAAGCTTTTGCCAGAACAGAATACCATGACGCTAAATGGCACATGACCCTGCAATCAACGCACCTGTAAGACTTGTGAGCTCGTTTCCACCTCGGACTGTGTAGTTACATCACAAAACAGACAATTCAAGGTACATGGGAGTTATACATGTACATCACAACATGTTGTTTATTTCATTCAGTGCAAGAGATGTCCACAAATTGATTATGTTGGTGAGACAAGCCAACAGCTCCGCACTAGGATGAACTCACACAGACATACTGTTAAAGCAACGAAGACTGAAAAACCAGTGGTGCAACGCTTCTCCCAGCCTGACCACTCAATTTTGGATATGTCAGTAATAATCTTAAAAGGAAATCTCAAAAGCACACAACAGAGATGAGCTTTTGAAATTAAACTTATTTTACATCTCAATATGATAGCAGATGGGATGAACATAGATCTGAGTTTCATGGGACATTATAACTTTTAACATGCACAGACCTTTTCTTCTTCAGACTGACATATTATAGGACTTCAGCACGTGTGGTGTGTGTGTGTGTGTGTGTGTGTGTGTGTGTGTGTGTGTGTGCATGTGTATGTGTGTGTTCTGAAGTATGTGAATACGGCAGGTGTGGGTCTTGCTGTCACATTGAGGTAGGCTTCTATTTAGATACATGGAGTCATAGTGTGTTATTACTCTTACTTCACACACATAATGAATATTAATTACTCCTTACCATTTACCTTCACCTAGGAGTGGGGTTGATTCCATTGCACCATATTCAGATTCCCTAGCCTGTTACTGTACATACAGTAGTGTTATCATAGACTCACATTATTTTTAACTCTGAACATATTGGGGTGTGAGATCTCATTTGCAGGGGGGTCCTTGACAGATTTATTTACATTAGGCTAATATTGTAGTGATTTGTGGAAATGTAGGTATGTTAGGACTCTTGTCTTACACACATACTTTATATTTATTACAAGTTACCTTACCCTGGGAAGGGTGGAAGTTTTATTTCACTGTGGTTCTATCCAGAATCCTTGGAGATGTTACTTTGCAGATAGGAGTAAGGTTAAATAGTGTCACGTTTTTGCTTCCTTGATATTAGGATACATGATCCCTTTTACTTGGGATTTCATGACAAGTTGAATTCCTTTGGGTAACAATTGCAGTGACTGATGTGAATGAAGGTGCATTAGGAGAGTGTGTGTGTGTGTGTGTGTTTATGTGTAACTCCTTAAAACTAGTTATCCCTCCCCCCCCACCATTATGGGGATGTTGGGTGGGGTAGGGTGTGTTGTGTGTGTGGAAGGGAAGAGAGAATTACATTTTTATCTCTTATTCAGATTCCTTAGACATTTTCAGTACATCAAGTTGTTATACACTTGAGAATGTATTGACATCAGTACATATCAGGCTGCATGGTCTTAATTCCTTGGTGGTCCTTGACAAGAGTTTTTGTTTGACACTAATACTGTCAATTCATAATTAGATTATCATTTATAAAGTCTTGTTACTACACTATAGGCTTTTGAAGTCTATGGAGCATAATATCTAGTTGGAGAGCATAGCCGGGTAATGGGTCCAGCAACATTTGACACGTCATACAGTATGTGCTGATCTTTTTAAGACAGCTTTACTGGTATTTTTTTTGTCTATAATACATATATTGATGCTTTCTGTAGTCCTAAAACAATCTTAATATGTCTTTTTTCCACGTGGGGGTTATTTTTCAGCAATTGCATTCTTATGCACATTGTGACACTCATAGTTTGATTTAAGAGCCATCTGCTCAAATAGTTATCTCATGTCAATTTAATTTATATTCGGTGGAGTTCTTTGCATGTGTTTTGCACTAAGCACCTTTGACCCTGAGACTCTACCACCTTATGGTGATGTGGTACTGTTCAGCTTCTCTGACATCAACTTCTGTTTTTTTTTAATGAGTATTTTAAACCAATAGGGAATTTTCTGTTTTTTTCTACATGTTCTAGTTGTTATAAGTATTGCTTTTTCTAAATAACTGTCATTACACTTCTGAAGAAGGACAGGTTGGTCTGAAAGCTAGAGCATTTTGTTCTTGTTGTTACATTTATGTTGGTCCATTAAAAGGTATCAAATCATTTGCTTCTGGATCTGTTCTTACAAGGACCAACACGGCAAATACTAAATTTAGATCTCAAACAATAAGGACATTCTTTTAAAAAAATGCATTGATGCAACATTTAGGGCTCAGATTAAACCAACAAAAGTAGAGAAATGTGATGTTAGGGTTTCAAACCTTAAAACACCTGTCCCACAACTGACGCAAATGAGGGATGGAGTATTCCTTAGGGTTGTCAACCCTAATGCTCACCCCATTGCAGTAAGAAGGTTTACAATGCAATTTCAAAGCCAAATGTGGTGGCCATTTTTCTTCTTGAGAAAAAACAAAATTGAAGCATTCATTATACAGTCACATTTTTCAGAACTAGAAAATGTTACCACAAAATAAACTTGGAAGATGCCAGGAATCTTTTATAGTGCAATAAAGCTGGGGTAATTTTTTTTTACCCATTTCCATTGTACTGCTACTTTAATAGAAGTTCTATAGAATTGAAGGACATATTTTTGGAATGAGGTATAGACTGGGAAATCTGGAGAAAACTAGGACTCAAGCTTTGAACTGTACCATGGAGAACCTGATTTCATATGAGGAACAGAAAACAAATACCACTATGCAGCTGAATTTTATAACACCTTATTCCACTCAGTTGAAACAGGTTCAGAACATGCCAGATAAAAATTGCCAAATTCAAGGAATTGAACCAATCACCCTTATAGAATACCACAAAATTACCATCCAAAATAGGTTTTAGAATGGTAAAAACCTTATTGATAAGTTTTTCTCCATGGCCTACTGTGCATCTGACTCCCAGGAAAAACACTTAGTTACCATATCATCCTAGAGGTTGCCATAATTGTGGTAAATATAAATTTTGCATAGCTATTGTGAAATCTGACTCTTTTCATAGTGTCAACCGAGTAAAGATTTATGACAGTAGGGACTGTTTGAACTGTAGTAGTTTAATGACATGTATTTAGCAGAGTGAACATGCAAGGCCTTTTAAGTCAGAAAAAAATCCAGACCTTATAAAGTCAGAGTCAGTGAACATATTGGATCAATTAAGAAACAAGATGGTATCAATGCCTTGACCATATATGTTATGAGCTCTAGTAATCCTAAAGACCATTGTCTTAGCAGGCCACATTGCCCCTCCATTCATCCAAACAGACTGAGACATACACAATGCTTTGAAAAAAATGGCCACAACTATATGTTTATTGATATGAAATTATAACCCAAGTTACATAATTATTAGCATGACATGAACAGCATGGGAGTCATAGTAAGGCTTTAGATGCTCAAAATTTTAGGAACTCGTCCATACCCCTACCCCAGTGGAATTCGACAATGGGTATGGCCTCTGGAGGTACTCTGGCTTCTGATGGGGATGTAGCTCAGTGGGAGAGTGCATGCTTTGCATGTATGAGGTCCTGGGTTCAATCCCCCAGCATCTCCAAAAGTGAATCAGTTCATTTAAACTTATTCATGAAATTAATTCAAAACCTGAATGAAAATATTGTTTGCAAGAACAAGGGGACACAATTTAAAGATAGAAGAAGGGCAGTTCAGGGGGAATGTGAGGAAGTATTATTTCACAGAGAGGGTAGTGGATACATGGAACAGCCTTCCTGAGGAGGTTGTGGAGTCTAAAACTGTGGGAGAATTCAAGAATGCATGGGACAGACATAAAGCAATTCTTGTGGAGGGGTAGGAAGAAATAAGCTGTTGGTTAACTAGGTTCTGCGGCCTATCCTGTAGGTAGGGAAATGGGCAGACTAGATGGGCCAAGTGGTCCTTATCTGCCATCAAAGTCTATGTTTCTATGTTTCTATGAGGCATAAGGAGTGGTTCCTGGGCTGTGTGACATTTACCCCTCCCTGTTGGATGGTGCTACACCTGCAGGACATGTCCAAACAGGCTATCCCTCTGATCACTTTCCGCAGGGGGTACTTCAGTCATCCAGGACCTTACCTCTTGCCAGGCATGGGGTGAACTGTCTACAAATGACACATGATTCTCTGGTGCCCCCTTTGTACAGTCCTTGTGAGACTACTGTGCCATCATGTACAGTATTACACAATTGTGACAGTCTACCACCAAAACCTACTCTATGATGATGGCCCTCCCATAGTGGGACAGCAAGGTTCCTATTCCCTGTTGTTCCCTTACCCTACTTTTAGGAGGGTGGAAAGGTGGGAATTTTCACCAGAGAAGAGAAGCAAGAGGGATCTACACAGCTGTGCTTCCATTACATATCCTCTTGTTCCTCTCCTCTGACCACAATCCCTCCACCAATGCCACCTGGGAACCCCCTACCTACGTAGCACCTCCCCATGTGGTGTCTGCCCACCTAATTCCTTCATCTGCCAGCTCATGTGCCAGGAGGAGCAGTGTCCACAGACAAACCTCATCTGCAACAATCCTTTGTAGGCTTGCTATTGCTTCTTATTCAAGGCAATAGGGAAAATATTTTGGGATGATGGAGGGTGACATTAACTCTTTATTGTTGGGAAGGGAGTCCAAGTCAATTTTAACATGGGTGCATTAAAAACACTCTCTTTAAATCAGCAGTGGAATGTCAGCAGTGTCAGTGGCTCAGCAGATTGCACACTTGGCTCTGAGGCCAGAAGATCAAAATGCTATGGATTTCATACCCACACTAGGCACTTGGGTTAAATCCCTATACTGACACTGTAGTGCAGTATGAGGGAGTGCTGCACTCCTGAGGTGCCGTCAATTGGATGAGACATTAAACAGAGGTCCCATATCCCTGTTCTGGTGGTAGTTTAGGTGGATAATAAAGATCCCATGGCACTTCTTGAAAATAGTAGGGGAATTTTTATTAGTACTTCAAATCATAACAACACATATTATCTTTACATCACATAATGAAAAAAACAAGAAAAAATAGAAAGCAATAAGGAAAACCAAAACTAGTATTCAAAAACATATTAACGAAACTTTAGGAAGTAAGCCTTCCTAGAAACCAAAACATAATACTTTACCTTTATTATTCTAAATCATAATATGTCAAAACTAATAAAGAATTTTTATATACCCTACTAGCACCACTCTACTTCCTCTCTTTCTACACAAGAGTAGAGGAAATTTTCATTTATTAATATAATTTCAATCACACAATTTATACAATGTTGTACCTCTATTCCTCTGATACATGTACTTCGAATAAAACTTTGCATACACAGAAATACCCCATAGAAACATAGAATTTGATGGCAGATAAGGACCACTTGGCCCACCTAGTCTGCCCATTTCCCTACCTAACGGATAAGCTGCAGATCCTAGTTAACCAACAGTCTACTTCCTCCTACCCCACACTAGAATTGCCTTATGTCTGTCCCATGCATTCTTGAAATCCCCCTCATGTTTTTGACTCTACAACCTCCTCAGGAAGGTCATTTCATGCATCTACAACCCTCTCTCTGAAGAAAGACTTCCTCACATTACCTCTGAGCTGTCCCCCCTCTATCTTCAAATTGTGCCCCCTTGTTCTTGCACATCTCTTTTTTCTGAGAGATGCTACCCTCTTGGACTTTGTTGATTTCCTTGAGGTATTTGAAAGTTTCTATCATGTTCCCCTCTCTCCTTTCCTTGAGGCTATACATCTTAAGCTCCTTTAGTTTTTCTTCATATGTCTTCTGGTGCAGACCCTGCACCATTTTGGTTGCCCTCCTCTGGACAGCCTCCACCCTGTCTATGTCTTTGCAGAGATGGGGTCTCCAGAACTGTACACAGTACTCCAGATGTGATCTTACCAACTGTCTGTACAGAGGGCCAACAACTTCCTGTTTTCTACTTCTGTTTTAGTCTCCCTCTGCCCCTGCCCTTTCATTTTTGCCCAAGGAGGTATTTCTTCAGGAAGCGTGAAACTGGAACTATCATTCTCTTAATCATGTGAACCTACTCCACATTCCTATAAAAAGGTTTTTTGTTTACATATTTTTCTTCATGTCTTCTGATTTTAATAATATTTTGGTGAATCATTTGGAAAAATTACTCTTGTGTAATTGTCTATTGTTGAATTGTAAACCTACACCTACTCTGCCAGATCCAGTATTTACAAATTGTGAGAATTATCCTAAGAGTACTTTTATTATATTTTGACTACTGGGGAGAAAGAAAAGCCCCAAACACTAAAACCTCATACATCAAAGAGTGAAATGGTGAGGAATCCCATTTTGGTTTTGCTAAGTCCCAAAACTCAGTGGTGTACAGACATTCAAAATATAAGTGTGACATTGTTTCTAGCTCGGTTGTGCAGCCCTGCCTAGGACAAAATCATTCTGTTCTCTCTTTATGTTTTAAGTTGTTCTTCACATTCAATTTCTCTTGCACTGAAAGCCATAATACATCCCACATATGTTCTGGTATTTGTGGTTCTGTCAACATGTAGCATATGTGTTTCTTTCCTAGTTCTGTTTTTCCTTCAAAGGGATCACAAATAAAAAATGTATCTACAATCTGTTCATATACCATTTTCCAAGATTGAAAAAGTAATGAATTCTTTGTAATTCTCCAGGTTTTTAGTATGTCAAAACATATTTTTAAAAATGTTGGGAGATCTATGATTTTAGTCACTCTAGGAATTGGAGCCATGTCTTCCCATTTATCTAATACTGTTCTTATTTTTGGTAATGTCCATTTCCCCCAAATGGGCACTTCTCCAGACAACAATGATCTTACATTAGAGAAGAAGAACATTGCTGAAAAAAATTACAACCAGGTTTTTCATTCCTAAACCTCCTTGTCTTATCAGTAGGTATGTTATTCCCCTTTTCATGGATTTAAACTGCTTCCCCAGATACAGTGAAAGAAACATCCAAATTGTGGTGTTTCTAAATTTTTTGGAATAGGAAAACTATTGCTAAGGTATAAAAACACCAGGATGAGATACACTTTAATTAGATAGATTATTTTCTTTTTACTCATTGCCCATTTTTGCCAGAGTAGTGTTCATTGTTTGGCTTTCTCTAAAAGTATGTTCCAGTTATACTGAGCCATATCATGTGTCCCAAAAAAATCTCTTAATATTTTATAAGAACCAGTTACCATATGAACTCCTATACTATGTATGAGGTCTGAACTGTCCATATTACCCATCTGTAATCCAAAACATTTAGGATAATTTATTTCTGTCCTTGTAATTTGTGAAAACTGATCCAAAGTGTTTCTTACATACTACATTTGAAACAATATTTGAAAGTGTGATACACAAGTCATCAGTGTATGCTATTGTTCTGATTTCAGCTATTCCTTTTCCAGGGGTAATCCCTTTTATTTGGAGTTATGTATTTAACTTTCTGATTAATGGGTCTATGGTTAAGATGTATATGACGGGACTCAAATGGTACCCCTGCTGTACACCTCATTTAATCAGGATTGTTTTCCCAGTCCAACCATTCACCAATGGAAAAATTGAAGCTTTCTTATAACACATTTTCACCCAATTAATGAAAGGGAAGGGGGGAGTCATATTTCTGTAGACAAAGCCACAAATATTCATGGGCTCCTTTCTCAAAAGCTTTTGATTGGTCTAAACTAACCAGTGCTCCTGATTTATCTGAGGATGTACAAAACTGTATTACTTCCTTTAGACTGATTAAACTGTCCAAAATCTTCCCACCTGATCAGGACTCCTTTATTAAATTCTTCTGGAATTTCTGTACCTTTTAACATAGAGTTAAAAACTTCTAATATTTTCTTTTGTATTAGTGACCACAACCATTTGTAAAATTCTGGTGCCTGACCATCTTCCCTTGGTGCCATATTTAGTCTTAACTCCTGTATTACCTTCCCTAATTCTTGGCTTGAAAAAGATACAACCAATTCTGTTTGCTTCCGAGCTTATAGTCTGGGGTTATTTACCTCTGTAAGCCAATGAATCATTTGTTTAATGTTAGTAAATGCTACCCCAAACACTTGCCTTGCATAATTATTTATTTCATTTAACATTTCTGTTTTAGAATTCACCCCTTCTCCTGACTCGACTTTAAGGCATTCCAATAGCTTGTTTTGATTCATGTCTTTAACATTTTCATATAGATTTATTGTAAAGGGCATCCCTTGTGTCCCGAATATTTGCTCAAGTTACAAGGATGTTAGCCTATCATATTGTATCTCCTGCATTTCCTCTTTTATATTTCTAATTTGATTTATTATTTCTGGATTTTTTTTGTGTTATGTTGTGTAAGCTTTGCAATCTCTTTCTTAGCTCTTTATACTTCTGTTGCTTATTTATATGTTTTTCCCTCGAGATCTTAATGAAAAGAAATATAAAATCATTCTTTGTATCCATACACCATTTTTATTATGGAATCATATAAAAATTTTACTCACAGTTGCACCCTGAGTAAATCTGCTAATTCCTCAACTTGTTCTGTATCTTCCAGTATGGACGTATTCATTCTGCATAACTCTTTTCCTTTGGCCATGTCTGTAGAGTCCCTTAATTTAATAGTTATCATACAATGATCGGAAGTACTGTAGCTGCCACCTGTGTATCAGATTCTTGAATGGGAATATTGTTAGATACAAACCAGTAATTGATTCTTGTTGACAGGGTTCCTTTAAAAAATGTGTGCTTCAATTCAAGGAATTTTGTTGCTTGAGCATCTGCTAACTGGGCTTGGGAAATCATATTTTTTAGTGATTGAGCATCACAAAAAAGTTTGTTGTTTTTAATTCCTCTATCTGAACACAATAGGCTGCCATTAAAATCCCCTCCTAATAGTATCAACGTGGAGGTGAATAGGTAGGGTTGCATTACATTAAAAAGTTCTATATGCTTGGCTTTCATTTGGGGTGCATACACATGTATTAATCTGAACACCTGATTTGAGAAATTGATATCTCTAAGAAATGCCCTTTCAGGATACATCTCTACTAATTCTAATACCTTAAGTTCTTTATTATTTATACAGATTCCTAGACCACAACATGTCTCTTCTCCTAAAGACCAATAAGCCCTTCCCCAAATCCACTCTGTGGTCACTGTACCTGCCTCATTTTCTAAATGTAAGCAAGTATCCTGAGAAAAGACTACATCATACCTATTATGTTCAAAAGTAGCAAATGTAGCTTTCCTCTTTTTCTCAGTCTTGATGCTGTTTACATTTAATGAGGCTAAAGATAAAGAATACGGAACAGACATTTAAACAAAAATCAGCTAGTCTTTATCGTTTTTGCCCTGCACCTGATTCCCCATCGTTTTTTCTTTACTTCTTTTGAGACTGATGGGTGGGACTTCATACTCTGAAGAAGGGTCCAATTGGGACGAGGTGTCTGAATTCATTCCCATTCCCAGTTCTCCACACTGAACAGCCTCAAATTTGTTTTCTACAGGAATATTTATTTTTCTGGTAGCGCTTTACCCTTTTTCCCTTTCCCTTTTGGAATTGTATGAAATTTGTCAGTGTCAGGTGGAGGCATACTGCTAACTGATCCTGTGGATTTTCCACATCAGAAAGGGTTGAAATTTTAGAGAGTGCTTCCTCAGTCTGCATCTGTCCTGGGGGGGGGTGGGTTCTACTGTAGCTGTACTTGGATTTGTGGTCCCGGTTCCCTGGTTCTGTAAAGGATCTGGAGAAGGAGGATGAGTCCTAGGCTGAGGTGTTTGATGAGTTGCTTCATTAATGTGAAAATCATGTTCAACAAAATCTGCATCTGAAGTATTATTTGAGGCTCTAGGGTAAGCAGAACAAGTATGTCCTTGTTCTTCATTCAAGTTACATCATGGGGTGAATGTGCAATGTATTCTAGGGTGATCCAAAGTACCACACATCATGCATTTGAGTTTATCACAGTTGCTACTTAGGTGTCTAGGGGACCCGCATTTGTAGCATGATTTTGACTGACACAGATAAAACAATATCCCTCTGTCCCTTCCCAAGAAAAAAACTCCTCAGGAGGTGTTGGTTGCCCAACTCTGTGTGCTTTAACTATATCTTAAATCTCCATCCCCTGTCCAAAATCCCTCATTATCAATAACAAGCTCTGGCAACCCTTGTACATCACATTTTTGTTCTAGCCAGTAAATTATATCTTTTACATTGACCCTCTCATTTTGAAATAATATTGTGACCATTTTCACAGTTGGTTTTGATAATGGTATGGCATAAAAATGCACCCAAATCAGGCTGTGCTTTACTATCTGATACTGTTTCCAGAATTTGTCTAAGAGAAATGCGGACCTGAAACTCACATCAAATGTTTGCTCTCCAGGAGCATGAATAAATGCAAAAGCATCTGATGGAGTAAAGTTTAAAGATTGTTTTATAAGTAGTTTCCAGTCCACCTTTGTATTTTATCTGAACCGCATGTCTTCTTCTTGCATTTTCTGGGGTTTTATGGAATAGACTTGCAAAGCTAGGCTGCTGTCTGGTTTCTGAAGGTTCGGATCTTGCTTCTGTAGAATCTGGTATAGCTTTTAACTGACTGTAATTTCATTCGAAACATTCAGAGACATTGTTTCATTTGTAGCATATTGTATATTGAAAGTACCTCTGTGTATATTGTCCTGCTCCAAAAAGTCTGGTTTTGTAATAACTTCTGTTGTTTCCCTTGGCATACCTGATAGCTGTGCTTGCACTGTTTCTGTCACTGCTGTTGTTCCTTGATCCTTGCTTGTTCCTGGTAGCAGGATTTTTGGATCTGTTATCCAGTTCCCCCTCAGCGTCCTAAGTCCAGCCAGCTGTGGCTAATGCAGATTCTGGAGTCCATTCTGAAGAATTATTTGGGTGTGGTTCTGTGTTGAGACCTGAAGGTAGCTCTTGTGTTTTGGCATCAAAACTTTTTTCCATAGTTAGAAATATTTTTACCCGATAATTATGGAGGACTAGTGTCCAAACATTCTCTTTTTATGTTTTTTCTTCTAGTTTTGTTTTCTCTTGAAAGAACTGCTTTTCTGCTGCTGTGAACATTTCTGACAAAGTTTTTTTCTTTTCCTCAAGGTTTTTCTTTACAATCGATTCGGCTGTTTCAAAATCCATGTCCTCTTGATCTTCTGGTACGTAAGGGTCTGCATTTAGATTTCCATCTGAAATATAGTTTTCTAACTTGGCCATCTCCAAAGCAGGACCTGCAGAGAGAGAGATATGCTGACCTGCAGGTATACGAGCAGCTTCCCCACTCTGACTGCTATCTGCCACGATTTCCTGACAGTCAGAGGCTCCCCCTACTGCAAGAGTAGGCGAATTTTTATTAAATCTTCAAAATCAAATATTTGCACACACGTTGATTACTCATCAAATTAATACAAAATAAAAGTAAAAGGAAATCAAATACGTATTTTAGTCATACATTCTATTTTAGAAAAAAGGGAAACATAAGTCCTGAAGCAAAAGAGTTGATAGTATGGGAAACTCTCCCCAAACCTCCCCCCTCTCCGAGGCATGGAGGAATTATTAATTCTTGCAAGCTGTAAATCAAAAATGCTGAGCTTATTCTAAAACACATAAAATAATACCAGTCTAAACAATAATATGAAAAACAAATAATGCATTATACCTTCTTTCCACCACTTAATTTCCCCCTTTTTTGTTTTTGATTAGTGACACCTGGTACCCCTGCTTTTAAAGTCCCACTGATAAGATGATACTAGCTGCAGAACAGGACAATCACAATATGTATTTCAGACCTACCCAACTTTCTGGGTCTGATCAAAAGACTAATTATGTTCACAAACTCCATCACTTGAATCCTAACATACCCTACTATAATGCCATTATGGTGAGGTCTGCTGCTGACATAACCTTCTTATCTACCCAAACCTGGGAGATAGCTAGGTCTACTTTCTCCATCTGTTTTAAAGGCATAACAGGAGTTTCTTTGTCTGCTAGCAGCCTTTCTTATGTCTTACTGGATCCAGCTGATACTACCCCACCATGCTTGATGTACCTGGGTAGGGAACAAGGGTTTTTCTTGAGACTTCAGATTTATTATAGCATTTTCTATCATATAAAAAAGTTATTCTTCAGATACTGTTACCTGTTGGATTGAAAGCCTACACCTCGCATACCATTTGTAAAACTTAAAACACACTAAAAACAACCACATAGTCTGTTCATCATGCTTTGTACATAAAAAAGGCAAAATGCCCAAACATAAGATTTCAACTGTAAGACAGTGAAATGGTGAAGCAGGCCAGTTATGCTTCAAAAGTGCCCTCAAACCATGCTATAAATGGACATTCAAAAAATAAATGAGTTATGGATCCAATTGTAGTTGTACAAATGGGTCTGGGACAATATCACTCTTCAATACCTTTATATTTCATATTTTCCTTGACATTCAATTTTCCATGCACTGATAGCCATACAATATCACACATCTGGGGAGGAATCTGGCATGATACCAGCATTTTCCCTATATCCTCTTTTTGTTCAGATTGGGACTCAAAATGGGTCACTTCCTTAAAGAAAAAAAGGAACATAATATACTTATACAGTTCCCACTTCTGTAGTGTGCACCTGGAAACAAGGTCTGGCTTAGTGTGGCTTTCCTGGTTAAACAATTTCCCCATTCCCTTTCCTTTCCCTTTCATTAGAACCCATAACTTTATTTTAACAAAACAAGATTGAAAATGTGTTGGGGCGGTCCTTAATTACCTTTACCTTGGGATCTCACTATGTAGTGGCTATGTCTGCAGCATAGGTACCAAATTATCTTGGACACATGAAATCCATACTTTCTCCTTACCCAAGAGAACAGGTCTTACATTTGCATTAATAAACATTGAAAAGAAAAGGGTATTGGATTAACCATTTTTATACCACCCTGTGTTTTATCCAAAAATAAAATACCCCATTTGATGGGATTTAGCCTGCTCCCCCATATGCATGTGAAAAAGCAATTATACATTTTCATTTCCAGCTGTTTAGGCAGAGAGAATATGCAACTAAGATGTAAAAATATTGATAAAAAAAAGTTTTGGCCATTTACACCCTCTTTAGCTTTGACATCTTCCACTCATTCAAAAGTGTACCTTTATCATATGCTTGTTAGATCTTCTCCTGCCAGTTCAGCAAATCTAGGTCTCCTTTCTCAAACAGAATACCCAGAATGGTGCATGTGCCTATTATAATAGGAATATTAATTCTAGTGCCTACAGACTGTGACATCTCACCTATTGGTATGCATTTGCTCTTAGAATAATTAATAGTTGAGCCAGTAATCTTGGAGAATTCAGCCAACATCTCACCTGCTTGGTTACAGGAGTTTATATCCTCAAGTACTAAACAAACATTATCTGCATAAGTGATTGTTTTGATTTATGGGTCTTCACTAGAAAATGACAAACCTGTTACTGAGGAAAAGTAGTTTATTCCTCTCAACAGAGGATCCAAAGTCAGAATGTACAGCAGGGGACTTAGAGGGCACCCTGATGAACACCTCTGCTCACCCTGCACTCTCGTCCTAACCACCCATTACAGTATGGTTTTGCTACAGGCTGATTATAGCAAGCCTGAACCCACCCTATGAATGCTGCCGGGATACCATATGCTGTCATACAATCCCAGACAAAGGCATGAGACACCATATCATGGGGGGTGAGGATATAGCATGCACCAAGCAGGAAAGGGATCTTGGAGTTATCATCTCTGATGACCTCAAGGCAGGGAAACAGTGTGACAAGGCAGCAGGTAAAGCAAATAGGATGCTGGGATGCATAGGCAGGGGCATCACCAGCAGGAAAAGGGAGGTCATAATTCCACTATACAAGACACTAGTGAGGCCGCACCTGGAGTACACTGTGCAGTTCTGGAGACCTTACCTACATAAGGACATAGACAGGGTAGAGAAGGTTCAGAGGAGGGCAACAAAGATGGTGCATGGATTGCATCACAAGTCCTATGAGGACAGGTTGAAGGCACTGAACATGTACTCCCTGGAGGAGAGGAGGAGAGAGGGGATATGATAGAGACATACAAGTATCTTACAGGGAGGAACAGGTTCAGGAATGCACTATTTTTAAGCGAAAAGATGTTCCAGGACTAGAGGCATGGGATGAAGTTGGAGGAGGACGATTCAGAGGAAACGTGAGGAAGAATTTCTTCACAGAACGGGTGGTGGACAAGTGGAACACCATGCCAGAGGAAGTGGTGGGGGCTGAAACAATCACGGGATTTAAGAATGCATGGGATAGACATAAAGGAATTCTGGAGGTCAGGGGTAAGGGGCAACAGACTTCCTGGAAAACATAAACTGAACTTACAAACTTAAATGGGCAGACTGGGTGGGCCATAGGCCCTTATCTGCCGACACTGTCTATGTATCTATGTATCTATGTATATCGAGGGCCTTAGCTTGGTCGACACTTAATAAGAAACCTGGCAATTCACCCTCCTGACCTCGTGCCATTATTTCATGAAGTAATATCAAATTATCTGAAATTTTCCTAGCTGAGATAGCACAGATTTGTGAGGGATGCATAATCTCTCCTGTAACCAAAGCCAATCTATTACTCTGGATGTTTGTTAAAATTTTGAAGTCTGCATTTAATGAGGTTATTGGTCTCCAATTTGCAAAGATACTTTTGTCACCTGCTTTATGCATAAAGACAACTAAATCAGTGTGCATACTAACTGGTATATACTTAGGGCAGGATTCACAAAGAAAGCCAAAAATCCCGGAGCTGCGGGAAAAAGGCCTGCAGCACTGCAGAAATGCAGTTGCGTGATATTCACAAAGAAAAATTGAGCAGGTGTGGAATTTCATAAAATCCCTACAGGTGTGGAATTTCGGCAGCTGCGGAAATTGCGCACGTGCTGAAAATCTGCAACTGCAGATCCGCAGCTCCAGAAATAGCTTAGGAGGCATAGCAACAGGTGAACTTAATTAGTTGAAACAGCAGACTATAACAGGGCTGCCATAGAATGAAGCTGAAAGCACCCACAAAGAGACCAGCAACCAGTCCCTCAACTGGGACCACTGCAGCACCACAGGTACCAGTAATACCATGGCACCACAGTGGCCAACTGTTACTGCTGGTTCCCCCTCCCTGGGGTGCTCCTGTTGCCTGCAGGGGTAGCACTCACTGCAGGCTGGCCAGGCTCTACTGCCTGTGGGGCTCCATCATGGGCTGCACTATGTCTGGTGGTTGTTGTCTGCTGCCATATCATGGCAATGTATGCTTCTGTTGCTGTTACAGCAGCTACTGTTATACTATCTGTGATGCTATTACCTGTGCCTCACCTCCACCTTAATAGATTCCAATTGCTGGGGCACTACTGCAGTTTGCTGAGGGAGAGTTACACCTCATTCCACTCTGTGTAACATTTGTTCTGCAGCTGAGGAAAAAATCTGCTTGTGAATAGCCTATCAGGGGCTGTGCCTTACTTATCTAACACCTTTTTTTCCTCAGGGACTTCTGTAGCTGCACTTTTTCCACAATCCTTAGTGTTGTTTTCTGCAGCTGCAGAGGGTTTTGTGAATAGCACTCAGTGCAAGTTCCCCTTAGTTTCCATAGCTATGGCAGTTTTGGGGACTTAGGGAAGGTTTTGCACCTTCAGAAAGCTTTGTGAATCCAGCCCTTAGTGCATAACATATCATTAAAGAGTTTTACCACTTCATCTAACAATTCTGGTATAATACACCTGTATAATTCATAGGGAATTCCATCCTGCCCTCTTTTAAGTTATTAATTATACCTAGCACTTCCTGTTTAGTAATGGACTGTATAAGAGTGTGTTGGAGCTGAGTGGAAAACTTTGGTAATGCACTCAGCCAGCAATACCCCCCTACCCAGAGAGGATTCCTGAGACTAACGAAATAAAAGTGCAATATGTTTATCAATCTCTGATAGAATGGCTGATTTTGAAGTGACCTATATACCATTAAATGTCATAATGTGGGAAATACCTTTTTTCGTTACTGCGTTTGACAAAATTGAAATGGGCTAACAAAATCTTGTCACCCTTGAGTACTGAATCTCTGTTCTTTTTCTAGTGATTTAAGCTTATCATATTGAATGTCTGACATTTTTTGTTTTATGTCTGCAATTTTCGTGATTAGATCCATATTAGTCTGGCCCTGCAGGGACAATAGCTTGTATAATTGCTCTCTATATTTATTATAGAGGTCTGTTTTCTCTTTACTATTCAACTTCTCCATTAGTTTAAAATAATTCTTTGTGTCCCTTTCGGTATCCTTCTACCATTCTTGGGATGACTCATATAACAAATGTTCTGACTTATGGGCTTCCATAACATTATCAAACCCTTGTTTAATTTGAGGGTTGGCAAGAAGGCTTAGGTTCATCCTCCAGTATCCTGGCCCTCTACCCATTTTTTCAGAATTATAAACTGTCATGCTTAATATGGCATGATCTGATGATGCAACTGGTATCGCCCTGGTATTCTTTATCTCCAGGCTATTGGAAATAAACCAGTAGTCAATTCTCATAGCAATATTACCGCAAAAATATATTTTCTGTGGTGTAATTCCCCCGGTGAAGGCATCTATGAGGCCTGTTTGTGTCTCTAGGTTATTCAGACAGGTGGCATGGCAATAAATCTTATGTTTTAATCCCCTATTGGTGGTGCACCTACTGCAATTAAAGAGCCCCCCCCCCCAGCATTACATATATAAATGTAAATACAAAGGATTGTGTATTTTGAAACTGCTAAATTCTTGCAGCCTTTGTTTGCGGGGCATAAACATTTATGAACTGAAAATCCATCTTATACAGTATAATGTAATGTCCAAGAGTAATGCCCTCCCTGACACAGTATCAGCTGTGTGGATTATTTTTTGCTGTTGGATTGTTTGCACAAATACCCACCTTGCTGCATAAATCCTCCTCCATTAACCAGTGGGTCTTCCCCCATATCCAAACTGTGCTATTTACTAACTGAATGTAGATGTGTAGCCTGAAAAAGAATTACATCGTGAAAGTTAGCTTCAAACTGTGCAAAGATAAACAATCGCTTTCTTTCAGTTTTGATACTGTTGACATTCAAAGAGGCTACAGCCAAGTCATAAAGGGATTTCTTCATGGGTTACACCATCACCTTTTCTTTTTCACCCATGCCCTACTACCCATCCATTTCTTTTCTGTTTTAGGCTCTGTATCCTCACACACATGTTCCATATCTGATCCTCCATCTGGTTGGGAAGAGTTGAGGGATGCAGAATCAGATTCTGTTTCCACATCTGCTTTGTCATCTAGAAAGACAGTTTACTTATTCTGTACTGTGAGCTGGGGGGCTGGAGGCTTCCCTTTGTCTGAGCTTCTCTTCTGAAGCCCACCCCTTTTTTTAACAACTGTGTATTACTCTTCATCAGGCAGAGGAGGAGGAGGAGGCATGTCTGATCCACTAGCACCCTGAATGGCCTGAACTTGTTCCTGTGTGGAAGATTATTGTGTAATGTCCAGAGGTCCATCCGGTCCAGGACCCACAACAGTTTATGTGCCTGCAGGTGGTATAAGTATCCCCTACAGGATAGGTACTGCTTGCCACTGTGGGGTTGTTATGGGGGGAGACACTGTTCATGCAGTTTTCAGAGTTTATTGATATAATAATCCTGAATGCCATAATCTGCATTGTCCATATTGTATGCTGCCCATGGACATTCAGTGAATGAGTGGCCCTCTTTGCATAATCAACATTTCAAAGGGCTCCTACAGTGGAACATGGAGTGCCCCACTTTGCCACACTGGAAGCACTTTACCACCTCATAGGTGTGCTAAGATGTCTGGTAGAGCCGCACTTGTAGCAATGGTGGAATTGGCCTGGGTAAAAGATGCAACCCTTATCCAGCCCCAAATAAAAACAATTTGGGAGACGCTGAAGGCCTGAGTCATTCTGCAACAGATTTATTTTAAAGTGCCACCCCCATTCCAAAAGCCTTCATCATCTAAAATTGGCTTTGGGTTGCCTTATATTTTACATCGCTTCTCCAATCAGTAGATAATGTCAGTGATGTTCACACCCCCATTATGGAAAAAAAAACGTTATTACCTTAAACATCTACGTTGTCAGAGGTATTGCCTGAAAGTGATCCCAAGCAGAGTTTGTTTTCAGGGTGACATACTTGATTCAAAATCTGTCCAGGATTTCAGGGGTTCTGAAACTAATATCATAAGCATTTTCACTGAGTGTGTGGATCAGAGCATATACCTCAGATGGGAAAAAAATAGCATTTGTTTCAATAGGATTTTCCCTACATAAAACCGGTCAGGCATTTCATCCACACTCCCCAAGAACCTCAGGTGCACTGCATTGCATCTGTTATCCAGTTCTACCAGTCTTTTAAACAGGCTGGCATAGGTTAGGGCTGCTGCTTGCTCTGCCTCAGCAACCGATGGAACATTCAATTCAACTCAATTCATCTTTATTTATAAAAAAGGCGCCTTTCCAAACCAAGGTGGCTGTACAATAAAAACACAATTAAATAATTATCCCATTAAAGTAAAACCAATAAAATACCATAGCAACATCAGCAACTGTTGCTGAATTTGAAGTAGCCTGACTTACAATTCCTGATGGGGTCTGTGGCCCCGTCTGTGCATCAAAAAATGTTTTTCGTATAGTATCATCTATAGGAGAAAAGGATATGTTACCTTCGTTTTCTCCAGGTGCAGTTTTTTGGTGGGGTATATTTCCCTCAGTATGTTCTGTAGTCACTGTGTCTTTCCTTGTTTTTGGGACCTCCTCCACCTCTCCTTTCCACTGTGCACTCATTCCTGGTATTGGAATTGTGGGGTCAGGGATCCATGACCTGTCTCCATTCTGCAGCCACCCCCTCCGCTCAGAGTTTTTTCCAGTGACCATCCTTGATCACTGGGCTGCACGCTGTGCTCCAGGATCCTGCTCTGGGTTCCATTTATTTTCTTCGAGGGTAGTGGCCTTTCCAGAACAAACAAACACTTTAGCCAATTTCTATGCGGGCTGAGCTGGTAAGTTCACTTGGTTTCTCTTCTGTATTTTCTCCTTGTCAATCCTTATTTTTGCTGTCATATAATCCTGCTTTGCCTGTAGCAAGCGTTGCTTTTTGTCTTGTAGTTCTCTCTCCAACTGCAGTGCTGCATGTGCAGAGTCCATCTCCATGGCCACACTATCAGATGAAGGGTAGTCAAAACTATCTCCCCTATTTTGGTGTCGACAGCACCAGACAATTCAGTCCCAACAGCGCGTTGCAGTATAAGTACAACAGTGGGTCCATTACCACCATTGTTTCTGCCTCCTCCTTCATCAGCTTTTAACTAAATACATTAAAATGGGTAATTCCCTGATCTAACATTGTGCAGAATTATGAGGAATTTTTTAAAAATTGTCTAGCGTCATGGTGTTCTGTCAGAAGCAGAATTCCAAAATTCTGAAAGTGGAATTTTTTTAAGCTGCATATTAGTAATTCAACAGTTTATGTAAACCACTGATTTATTGTCTGCAAACCATTAAATAATAATTTGTAGATTACATAATCCACATAACACTATTCTGAGGTTAACACAGAAATGCTTTTCACAATGCCATAGAATTAAAAAAAGAAATTCTTAAAAGCATTTCAGAAGTAGATTTACCATTCCACATTCTGCACAGCTATACTCTGATCCCCATTTTTATGTTTGCACTTGTAATTGTACAAAACAAACATATTGGTACGATAGTGGATTTTGACAGATGTGCCACTGTCGGTTCAGTGCAGAGTAGTCTGTGAGGGGCCCAACAGTGTCAGACCAATCATTGGCTAGGCTGATTATGACACTTTTCTGGTCTTGCTGGGCAAATACTTTGTGTAGTTCAAAGAAAAGAGCCACTTGAATCAAAGGGCAGCTCTTTCTTTTGATCTGCAGAATGCCACCAAACAAGTAGAGCTGATCAGCACCATGATCAGCCTGCTGTGGTCCTCCCCCCACAACATAAAAACAATCCCTTCCAACACTGGGGTGCCCAATCCCCAGTGCCATCTAATGCCCCCACCCACCTGTTTTCACTGTGCGACCCTGGGGATCCCACCCCTGATACCGCCAAACGAAACACCAATACTTTGGTGCCCATTCCCCAGTGTTGGTACCTGAAATAAACTGTCCCTCAGCTCCTCCCACCTCTTCCTTCTTAGTTTTCCAACACCAGAGTGCCCAATCCCAGGTGTCATCTACAACCACCCACCCCACCCATGTTCACTGTGCAGCACTGGGGAGCCCACCTCTGGTGCCACCAAACATAACACCAATACTAGGGTGCCCATTCCCCAGTGTCAGTACCTGAAATAAATAAAACTGTCCCCCAATCCTTCCCACCCCTTCCTTTTAATTTTCCAACACCAGGGTGCCAAGTCCTTGGTGCTGGCTACTACTACCCACCCAACCCATTTTCACTGTGCGACACTAGGCAGCCCACCTCCAGTGATGCCAAATGTAAGAAAACCAGCCCTTAGTCTCTCCTACCAATTCCTTGTTAATTTTCCAACAGCAGGGAGTCCAGTCTCCCATGCCAGCTACTACCCCCACCACACCCATTTTCACTATGTGGCACCAGGAAGCCCACCCCCGGTGCCGCCAAACATACAAAAACTGCCTCTCCTTCCCATCACTTTCTTCCTAATTTTATGACACGAGGGTGCCCAGTGCCAGCTTCTACCCCTCTTCCTCCCTGTTTTCTCTGTGTGATAACTGAGGGCCCACCCCCAGTGCTACCAAATATAACACTGACATTGGGGTGCCCAGTCCCAAATTGGTACCTGAAATGGTAGCCTGTGACAATGGTGACTGTGAATGGACATTTTCAAAAAGGGCAACTCAATTGCAGTGCCTGTTGACAGGGCTACTGAGCCGGGAGGGTGACCAGATGGAAGGGTCCATGAACATAGTGACAGGATGTCACTATATGTACACGCCCCCGGGGGGAGGGAGTACACCTAGCAACAGGCAGAATGGAGGGAGGGTTTATGAGGCATGGTGTGGTGGTGGGCTGCTGAGCTGGCCCCACGGCATGGTGGGTGGGTGTCAGGCTAGGGTTGCAAGGGTGCCAGGTTTGGGTCTGGACATGCATACATTTTGTTGCACCCAGCCTGAAATTATTTTTTCCTCATCTTGCACCCCCCTGGAGTTGAGAATCCTTTAGTGGGGGGTGCGGGTGGTGAAGCCCCTGCGGGGTAGAGGGTGCCAAGTCCCTGGTGCACTTTTGCTGTGCACCAGGAGTGTACATCACCAAAATTGATTTTCAGCAATGTACACTTGCACTAATGGTGATTGCCTTTCCGTGATTGCTGTTATCACATGGAACCCCTTAAATAAGAAAAACTGTTCCTCATAGTCTTTTTTTATTTTTTTTTACATTCTGTAAAAAAAAAATAGAAAACCTTCCATCAATGTCTGTTGCCAGCGCTGGCCCACCACTGCCATTACCCTCCACCAACCGACCCTCCCAATCAGCATCAACCACTCTACTCCACCCCACCCCACACCTTACTTACCTACTGGGATCCATCAACATAATCCTGTCTGGACTGGAGACACATCTTAACTCTTCAACACCAGACCAAGAACCGAGGAAATCATATATGTGGTTCAGTATATTTCAGTGGGTTTTGGACTTGTCCTCATAACTTGGTCCCTTTGAATATTTTCTCCAAAAACTTTCAACATGGCCTTTTTGGGACACCACCTCATGAACAATGCAGTGAAATTATGCAAATCCATCCCAAAAGGTGATTTTGCAATCGCTGCACAAAATCGTCTTTCAAGTAGGATTTGAAAATTTTCTCTGCCCTTGTTCATGAGGTGGGATCATCTTGAACATTTTGGGTAACAATATTTATTTATTTATTTAAAATTTGATAACTGGGAAAGGCACCATGAGGAGAAGCTCATTTCCAGATGAGACCTGGGGGGGCAGGGGTACAGAGGGTAGACAAACGTAAGTTACATGGTAGTACAGTGTACATTAAACAGTTAGAAACAAATGGCAAACTACATGTAAAAATGGATGCAGATATTTACAAAATATGTACAATATAATATAGAGTATATATTTGTTATTCTGGGCCAGAGCGTCACAGAAGGAGATCAGCTATAATGGAAACAAATAGATGGGAGCCTGTTAGCACCTAGATATTAAAATTACTATATTAAAAAAAAACAAAGTTATGCGTGTACGTTGAAATATCTTAATGCCCATTCATAATGTTGGTCATTTTCAATATTTTGACTCAGAATTTTCAACAAAGCCATTTTTTTAACATCACCTCAAGAATGTGACAGCTGTCATTTTTGATTCATGGCCAAATGTGTTTTGAAATGTGTGGCACAAAATCACCTTTCAGGCGGGATTTGAAAATTTTCTACACCCTTGTTCATGAGGTGGGGTTATTAGAAGGGTATGTTAAAAATGTGAGGTAAAAATATTACAACACAACAAAGTTATGAGTATATCTCAAAAATGTTCAATGCACACTTGTAACTTTGATAATGTTCAGTATCTTGACCCCAAATTTTCAACATAGCCATTTTTTCACACCACCTCATTAATGTGACAGCTGTCATTTTTCAAATCCTGGCCAAAATGTGTTTTCACACTTGTGGCACAAAATGTCATTTTGGCTACTGTTTTATTAATGGCACCTATCATGTTTAAAAGGAGTGGTCATAAAAAGACTATGTTGAAAATTGGGGTCAAAACGTGAAAAAAAAACTATGTTATGAAGAAACATGGAATTGTTCCAATGTTTACTCATAACTTTATTTCTGCAGATTTTGGCCTCTGATGTTCAACAAATCCCTTGTGTTACCCCATCTCCTGAACATGACAGGTGTCATTTTTCAAATCCCCTCTGAAACTTGTTTTCACAGTCACACTGTGAAATCACCTTTCAGATGAGATTTAAAAATAATTCCACCAGTCTTGGTCATAATGTCAGATCATAAAGACTGTTGGAAATTTGGGGACAAAATGTGGCAGCCCACTAAAAAGTAGATATTACCTCTCAGCTGGCCTATCCTGGGTAAATAAAATCTAAAAAAAATTTGTAAAACAGGACACCACTGAAAATGAGATACTGCATCTCTTCTGGTCTATCCTGGATAAATATATAGCACAAATGTGTACAAGCAAGACTTGGTACTACAGCAATTTAAGCAGTGAACATTCACCATTGGCAAATGCTTGTTTGTTCTGTTCCAGTTGTTGTTTGATGCTAATAATCTGCTTCTTTTTCCTTGTATTTACTGGGCCCAGTATCCAGTCCATCACTGTTTTATCTCCCACAGGTAGTAACCGAACTGGAGATTCCAGACATATGGCTTTGAGATATACTGGACCATTGCCCTGGAGAGAACTGAAATTAAATTTTGGATTAATACACTCGACAAACCATGTTTAATATATATTTGATTATGTTTTTGTATTTTATTATCCACATCTGTAGTTTTACAATTATTTTGAGGCTTTTGTGTCTGATTCTTTGTAATACTGCAATCTGGTGTTGGTATTAATACTATGTACTGTAATTCAATGATGTCTCTTGAAAAAGTTTTTTATCTGTCAGACAAAACTAGTCGGGGTGTGTTTGTCCTGTCTTGATGGGTCTGCTAATTTAGAAGATGGTGTATGTTTACCTTATTTCTATCTTTATATTTTAAAAAAATTTGACTCACAGACCATGGGCATTTTCAAAATGCTGCATCCATTTTACGGACACAGCTATGGGACATCTGCAGGAACTGGTAGACCACCTAAAACATGGTCTGCCATTTGGGTGTAAGTCACATCAGATGCACTCCAAAAATGATGAATGCTTCTAAGTTTGATCCATGCTTCATCTTTTTGTCATAAAAAAGTGACAAATGTTGCAAGTGCTTCAGGATGTTTGGAAACATGCCACAAACATCCTGACATATTTGGTAGGATACGGCATGTGTTTGAAATACAGATGCAAGGCCTGCGTCCACATGTTTGAAAATCTCAGTCCAGATGTTTTTGTAGTCTCTTGTGATTGTGTGTGACTAATTCAAGTTTCTTACGTGAATTTCAATTGAAGTATATCACAGCAGGGTAGAAACTAACTCTCTCCCTTCCAAAAAAAAAAAAAAAACTATACACTTTTGGTAGAGCTGCATGGAGAGTTTAGTAACAACAGTATGCACACTCCAGCAGACCCTTCAGTTATCTGAAGCTTACCCTAGGATAAGGATGAGAGAAATGGGCTAGCACCATTATTAGTTTGGCATGAACTTGGGGCCTATAACTTCAGTTCAGCTTCATCAATTCAGTAGAACCACTTTGACTTCAAAATCATTAATTGGCATAAGATAAAACAGACAACAGATGGGGGGGGACCTTGAGGTCACCAATAAATATGAAATACTGTAGCTTACTTGTGGCAGATGATGCTGGCATGCATCTGCTGTGACTTACTGCTTGTGGTGGTATGACACAGTCCACAATGAATATGAGCTTTGGAGGAAGGGAGGTAAACACTAGCCCTTTTTCAGTGGAGAGGATCCTGAAGGAACTTACTAATCTGAAGGTGGACAAAGCAATGTGGCCAGATGGGGTGCATCTGAGGGTACTGAAGGAGCTTAGGGAGGTACTGGCTGCACCTTTGACAGTCGTATTTATTTATTTGCTTTTGTTAACCAGCTAAGCACACTTGACAGCCAAGTGCCTATTTTCAGGTACTACCCGGGAGGATTACAAAGGTACAAACATGAATGTCAGGCAAATACAGGGTACATACAATAGCATCAGGCACATAATATACATCCGGAGATGGTTAGCTGCTTAATTCAGGCTAGGGCAACAGATGTCTACAGACAGCCCAGAAGATCATCAAGATACGATATATCAATAACAGGCAAATCAGGGTACATGCAGATCATCAGGCACATAGATAACATCAAAAGGTAGATAAACAGCTTAGTACAGGCATGATCAGACATCTACATATAGGGTCAGACAAGGGACCCAACATTAATGGTACCACAGATGGTAATGAGCCATCCAAAAGGACAAAGTGTTGTGGTAGCTGGGGACTCGTCGCCCAGCAGACAAGACCAGGTTATAGAGACTCAGGTGCAGAGACAGGTGGAGGCTGATTTTAGAAGCCCCATAGGGTGGCTTTGAAGCAGCAATGGGAGGGGGAGGAGGGGTACTAGTAGGCAAGGAGTTCCACAGCCTGGGGGTGCAGGCAGCAAAGGCCTGATCACCCATTTGGGTGTGAGTTTTAGGGATCAGGAGGACCTGAGAGCCACTGGATTGCAGGTGGTAGGAGGGATTTGCAGGCTTGAGGGATAAGGTGAATGCCAGACGGATGGCAGTTCTGATGACGTTGTTGATGAAATTGCCAAGGACGAAGGTACGGTGACTCTCTGGGGGGAAGCCACTCCAGCCAGGTGTATAGATCACATTGGTGCATGAAGCGAGGAGCAGAGAGTGCAAAGTGGCATGCGTTGTTATACGCTGCATCCCATTTGGAGAGACAGGATTTTGGGATGTGGGCAAAGGATACCAGGCCGTAGCAGAGAGTGGGTAGGAGGACCCCCCCCCAGCTAGTGCGAGCTGTTCTGCTGGGGTGAGACAATTTTAGCATCTCACTAGAAAAAAGAGTGGTTCCTGAAGACTGGAGGAGGGCAGTCCCACTTCACAAAAAGTGGTAGCAGGGAGGAGGCTGGCAATTATAGACCAGACAGCCTGACATTGGTGGTGGGAAACTTAATAGAATCATTGCTGAAGGAATGGCTTATGGAATATCTTGAATCCAGTGAGTTACAAGTCCTGAAGCAGCATGGGTTTGTGGGGGAAGGTCATGTTAAACTAATCTGTCAGATTTTTTGACTGGATGACAAAGGAATTAGATCAAGGTGGAGCAGTGCATGTGGCTTACCAAGATTTCAGTAAGGCTTTTGACACTGTTCCACAAAAGAAAATAGTAAGCAAGCTGGGTATCTTAGGAATGAACTTACATAACAAAATAAGAATGTGTCAGCAGAAGGGGACGGTATGATTCATCTAGTCTGCCTAGATTGCCTATCCCCCTATTCTCTTCTTCATTCGAGATTACCTCAGTACTTGTCCCACGCTAGCTTAAAAACAGTGACTGTTTTGGCCTCCACAATTTCTGGTGGTAAGCTATTCCAAGGGTCCACCACCCTCTCTGTGAAGTAGAACTTATGAATGTTGATTTTAAATTTACCTCCTGTTAGTCTCAAACTGTGCCCCCTCATTCGCGTGGTCTCGTTTCTGTGAAAGAGGTTTTCTGCTTGTACCTTATTTATGCCCTTTATGTATTTGAAAGTTTCTATCATATCCCCCCTGTTTCTCCTTTGCTTGAGGGAATGGATCCAGAAGTGGTAAATTGGATAAGAAATTGGTTAGGGGATGGGTGACAGAGGGTGGTAGTAAATGGAGTTCACTCTAAAAAGGGAGGCTGATCAGTGGAGTG
Organism: Neoceratodus forsteri; assembly: GCA_016271365.2. Lineage (NCBI taxonomy): Eukaryota > Metazoa > Chordata > Ceratodontiformes > Ceratodontidae > Neoceratodus > Neoceratodus forsteri. Next base: position 760,285,291 of record CM057452.1, read on the forward strand.
CCTCAGGGACCAGTGCTGCAACTGGTCCTCTTTAATGTCTATATAAGTAACATTGTAGAGGAGGTGGAAGGGAAGGTCTGCCTCTTTGTGGATGACACCAACATCTGTAATAGGGTGGAACACACCAGGGGTTGGAATGGATGAGCAGAGACCTGAGAAAACTAGAGGAGTGTCAAGGGTATGGCAGTAAATGTAAAGAAGTGCAAAATAATCCAGTTACGGCACAGACACTGAGGGTCGGAGTACAAAATAGGTGGAGTGGTACTGATGACCACCAAGCAGGAAATAGTCCTGGTGGTTATCTTATTGGATGACCTAAAGGTGGCAGGCAATGTGACAAGGCAGTCAGGAGGGCTAGTTGGATGTTGTGGTGCATAGGGAAGGGTATCACCAGCACACACAGGGAGGTGATGTTGCCTCTGTATAGATTGCTGGTAAGACTCCACCTACAGTACTATGTCCAGTTCTGGGGACTACATCTCCAGAAAGACATAGATAGAGGGGAGGGGGTCCAGAAGAGAGCAACTAAAATAGTGCTTGGTCTGCAACAAAAGCCCTATGAGGAGAGACTAAAGGACCTCAATATGTAAACTCCTGAAGAAAGGAGGGATAGGGGGATATGATAGAGACCTTTAGGTACCAAACAGGGGTAAATAAGGTAAAAAGGGAAGTATTTGTCAGAAAAAAGATGCTCCAGAACAAGAGGTCATGATATGAAGCTGGAGAGAGTAGATTCAGGAGAGATGTGAGAAAGTTACACTTCACAGAAAGAGTTGTGGATTCCTGGAACAGCCTTCCAGCGGGGGTGGTGGGCCAAAAACCATGGTGGGGTTCAAGAATGCATGGGATAGGCACACAAGAATCATAGTAGAAAGGAAGGGGGAGGAAGAAAGAGCTGTAGATTAATTAGGGTCTCTGGTGATTATGTTGGTAGGGTAAGATGGGCAAGTGTGCCAAGCGGACCTTATCTGCCATCAAATTCTATATTTCGATGGCTCCTGCATCCAAGTTCTGACTATAAGTAAACAATAACAAACAGGGTGTGCTTTATTCTCTGATAAACTTACAACTAGGGGCAACGTGAGGCACGAGGCAGCAGATAGAGTGCCTTTCTGCCCAATGAAGTGCATTTATGCAAGCAATAATACCCGACAGGGTTGGCAGTATTGCGCAATACTGGACTGCCCAGGGGTGTAATGAGGCCTGACGCTGCAGGCGGAGGTCCCCATAGCCCCTGGAAGGTCCGGTATTGCACAAATGGCCCATCCTGGAGGATATTATTGTGCTTAGAAAACTGGCTTACATTATTTATTTTTTTCAATGATCATTTCATAAAAAAACAAGTGTAAAATATTACTAAAAACTAACAGAAATGTCAGGTTCTGTTAAATAGTCCCTTTTCTGGTTTAGTGCCACTAGAAGGAGCTGCTATTTGTGAGATCCCTTTTGGGTATTAGCTTGGACTGTCACTTTTATGTAGTGGTACCCAGTAAAATTGTTAGATTTAACCCCCTCCCATGAGTTTTCTCTTCGTGCTCTAGATATAAAAATAGTATTGGTTGTCAGAGTGTGAGCAGGGAGTGAGTGGTTGAGCTGTGCAGCAGGAATGGCGTGGTGTGCTGTCACACACGATCGGGGGACATGGAAATTGACTGATGAACTGTAGAAAAAAGGAGGTAATCTGCATTTGTTGAAAAACATAAAGGTTCCTGCTGTGGGGTGATTTTTTGCAGTCCGATATAGGAAGAGAGACAGTGTAAGGCAGGCAGTGCGGGCAAGCAGCACAAGTGAGTTTTGGTGCTACAGAGTGGCATGCACTGCTGTTTTGAAAGCCGCGCTGCCAACTGCCGGTGATGTGAAGCAGGTCAGATTGTTGGCTTCTTTCTCTTGTTTGTTTCCTTCATTGTTTTTTGCGTGTGTGGCTACTCTATAAAAAAATTATTTAAATGTACATTACAACAGATGGGAGGGGAAGCTTGGCCACCCACCAACTGGTTCCTCAACTCTCTCACAAAGCGAGAGGTAAGAAATGGCGGCTGATGACTCTGATAATTTGGTATGCCCATGGATACCTTCAGTAATGGGGAACCCCCAATTGGAACTTGTTTTAAGTGGGTGTCTGTTGAAAGTTAATGTACCCCTCTGTACTGGCTCACAGCCAATGAGAGAGCTCGAAGAATCTTGCCCATTTTCTAACATAGTATAAAGAACACCCCAGACTGTATTGCCGCCCTTATAACATGGGAATATGTTGAGAAACTGCAATTTCTTTTTAAATTAGTTAAATAAAAAATAAAAATCTCAATTCATGTGAAATAATCCATCCGCTTATCATAAATTTAGTGATGCTGTTAAATTAATTGCAGTCACTAGTGGTGCTGAACAGAGCTGCCAAGTCACAACATCAGGCTACTGTCAGGACTGCAATTTTATTTTGGTCCTGCAGGCAGCATACTACCATCTGTGGTAGCAAGTGTCACTAAAGTGTCAGTGTTCTCACTGTGCTCAGTTCAGGAGTTGTGGCAGGAGAGCGTGGTCAGCTCAGCAGTGAGCAATTTGTGTATTAGTGTTCAGTAGTTAAAGCAAGTGGGTTGGGAGAGAGAACCAGAGACAAAATAAGTTTTTAAAATGTTAAAATGTGATTTTTACTGTTTGAGGCTGAAAGCAAGCTGTCATTTAGAAAAAGAAAATGGCAGAGAAATGGTTTTCAAAACAGCGGCACATGGATATGTTGGTTCTGAGTCCATAGGTTCAGGCACTTTTTATTTACTGTACTACACAAAAAAAACCCAGATAGAATCCCATTCCAGAACAATCTGATTCCTTTACTGGCTCTACTCATTTTATAATTGTTAATATTTATTGCTGATCTTAAGGCTTACCCACAGTAGTCTCTGCTTTACTCTGTAACAATTATTAAATTTTCAATAGCTTCATATATTTAGAAAATGTATAGTCTTCCCCACCAAAAAAAAGTGATCCATTCAAGAACAGAAACACAGATTAATAGGCTATTATTTTAGGGCATTGCATTTACCTTCTGGATACAATATTTCATCATGCATGGATATAGAATTTTTGTTCTTCTTTGTTGTTTTGTTTTTGAACATTTTACATGTTTTTATATTGACTGAAGTAACAATGAATACACCTGGGCCCAATATTCATAAGACCCAAAGCATAGCTCAAAACCTTGTGCTGCGATTTGTGATTGCTCAGGAGCCCGAGGAGGCTGTATTCAGTTGAACAGTGCACTGGCACTATTCGACTGAATACAGGGCCATAGCAGTGCGGTAATAAGTCAAGTAGAGCTGCCCCAACATGGATCCTGAATTACGCCACCAGAGTGGATAGTGCCAGAGTGCTATCTGCAATATTCAAAGGGACTCATGCAAATAAGCCCATTGGGCATGCAAGGTACTAAAGGACCATCTGCATGCCCATTATGGCCCCATTTGCATGGGTAGTGAGGCAGATAATCACAGTGCTGCCCTCCCAATTGCCCAGTCCCAGATATGTAGATATCACTAGTGCTAGTGGTCTCCCGATTGCTGGCTCATAATGTAAAGATACAACTCCCTGATGCTAGTGGTCCCCCTTCCAATCTCCAGCCCATAATGTAATAAAAAAAATCCCTGGTGCTAGTGGTCCCCCCCCAGTCGTCTGTCCATAATGTAAAACTAAAATTCCCTGGTGCTAGTGGTCCTCTCTCCCTCTGCTCTCCAGCCTGTAATGTAAATATAAAACTCCCTGGTGCCAGTGCCCCCCTCCCTCTGACTGCCAGCCCACAATTAAAAACCAAAAAAATCCTCCCTGGCATCCAGTGGTCACCCTCGGGCACCGATCCATGGTACCGCTGCTGAAAATTCCATAATCCCTGGTTTCTAGTGGCACCCACATGGTATGAAATACCCACCCCTTAGTCACTGTACCAGTACCCTAAGGTGACCGGCACAGCCCTCCTCATACCTCCACAGTTGGCTGCCATATGTCCAGGCAGGGAGCAGAGGTGTGTGAAGGGGGACCAGGAAAAAGCAGATGTCCTGAGCAAATTGATTTGTCCGGTATTCGCAAAGGAAAGGGAATGCAGGGGACCACAATTAAGTGACAGGAGCATTGAAGGAAGGGAGGTGGACACCAGTCCATTTACAGAGGGAAGAGTCCTGAAGGAAGTCACAAATCTGAAAGTGGAAAAGGTAATGGGGCCAGACAGGGTATATCCAAGGATATTGAAGGAGATTAGAGTGGTGCTGGCCGCAACACTGACAGTCCTGTTCTACCATTCAATGGAGACAGAGTGGTTCTGGAGGACTAAAGGAAGGCAGATGTAGTCCCATTTCACAAATCTTGTAGCAAAGAGGAGACTGGCAACTACAGGCCAGTCAGCCTGACTTTGGTGATGTGAAAACTAATGGAATCCCTACTAAAGGAAAGGACTGTGGAATATCTAGAATCCAGCAGCTTACAGGATCCGAGGCAGCATGGAGTCACTAGGGGGAGGTCATGTCAAACAAATCTGACTTCTTTGACTGGGTGACCAGGGAGTTAGATCAGAGTGGAGTGGTGGATGTGGCCTACCTAGATTTCAGTAAGGCCTTTGACACTGTTCCAGACAGGAGACTCATATACAAGCTGGGCAGTTTGGGAGTGGGTACTAAGGTGGTGAACTAGGTAAGAAATTGGCTGGGGGATAGGTGACAGAGTATGGTGGTAAACAGAGTTCAGTCCGTGGATGGAGGGTGACCAGCAGGGTACCACAAGGATCAACAGTGGGACCAGTCCTGTTTAATGTCTTTGTTGGTGAAATTACAGAGGGTTAAGAAGGGAAGGTATGCCTTTCTGCAGATGACACAAAGATCTGCAACAAGGTAGACACTCCGGGGGGGGGATGAAGAGGGATCTAAGAAAGCTTGAGGAGTGGTCGAGAGCATGACAATGAAACTGCAATGCAAAGAAGTGCAGAATCATGCACTTGGGGCACAGGAACCCAGGGTGGAGTACTAGATGAGGAGAGTGGTTCTGATTACCTAAAGGCAGCCAAACAGTGTGACAAAGCAGTGGGGAGAGCTAGTGGGATGCTGGAGTGAATATGGAGGGGTATCACCAGCAGAAAGAAGAAGGTGGTGTTACCGCTGTGCAAATCATAGGTGAGACCTCACTTAGAGTAATGTGTCCCGTCCGAGAGACTGCAGCTCTGGAAAGACATAGACAGAGTGGAGCCAGTCCAGAGAAGGGCAAATAAAATGCCTTATGAGGAAAGACTAAAATACCTCAATATGTACACTCTGGAGGAAAGGAGGGAGAGGGGGGGATATGATAGAGACTTTCAAATACATCACAAGTAGAAATAAGGTACAAGAGGGTAGCATTTTTCAGAGAAAAGGATGTTCAAGAACAAGGGGTCATGTTATAAAGCTGGAGGGGGTAGACTCAGAGGAAATGTTAGAAAACATTTTTTCACAGAAACAGTGGTGAATGCATAGAACAGCCTCCCAGAGCTGCTGATCGGGACAAAAACTGTGACGGAATTCAAGAATGCATGGAACAGGCACAAGTGAACCTTAGTATGTAGCAAAGGGATATTAAAAGCTGGAGCTCAAGTAGGGTCGGTGGTATTACTGTAGGTAGGAAAAATGGGCAAACTAGATGGGCCAAGCGATCCTTATCTGCCATCAAATTCTATATTTCTGTGTTTCTGTGATGCGCCCTGGTGTAAGATTAAATTGTGCTTTGGGTCAGTGCAACTTCTTCATTATGGGAAGACCCAAAACTACTGGGAAAACTGATCAACATTTGGTTGACTTACAGAGCCAAGAGTAGAGAAATAGCCTCCAGGTGCAGAGGGGGAATCTCCTGAAGTGATTGAAATTCTGCAAAGAGCAGTAAATATGCATACTGCCATGTTTCAAAAACATGGCCAGAAATTAGATGTAGAGAATGAAAAGCTCTTTGGTTAAGCAGAGGATCAATAGCATGGTGAATACAGTCACAGACACCAATAAAATGGCAGGGAGGACTCTGGCCACAACTGCAATGGCAGTAAAAGAACAAGGGGCAATTAACAATAGTCCAGTGCAGCTTGAGAATCTGGTGAGATAAACCAATCTCTGAATACCAGGGGTTCCAAAGGGCACCAAAGGGGATGATCTTAAGACTTTTCTTGAGTGATGGCTCTTCAAAATAGTGGGTCTGGGCTATGTTGTCCCCATTATTTTTGCTTAGCGTATCAATCCAGTTCCACCAAGCCAGTTCGAAAGAAAACCTGCTGACCAGCTTTACAGTGACAGCACAAATGTCAACTGTGATTGCAGTCCGCATTATGCCGTTGGGAACACAAGTGTGTTTTCTTCGGGGGACTGCATCCCCAACAGCCCCCAGATTTTATTATAATCACCTCCATGGTGGAGGTGTTTCGGGGAGGGGGCACAAGACCTGGAGAAGCTGTGCCATGGGTCCCACTACTGTAGTGTGACCATTACAGTGACCCACAGTGACTTGTCATTTTGTCGCTGTAAATGACCTGCCGCTGCAATATTTTCAATGAAGCAATGGCATACCTTGCAACCCACATAGAGCCTCTCCAGTAGGTGAGATCTCATGCATGATCCTTTCAGTCACCACATCTTTGGCAGCTAGGAACCACATAATGAAGGCTGAAAAAGACTAGCCCCTGGTACTGCTGAGGGAGAGCCGAATTCTACCATTTTCAGACTATTGTTATGCTATGCAAAGTTTGTGAACGTCATTTGAAGGGTGCTCTCCAAACTGTAGTAGTACAGCATATCATATAGGCTCAAATTTCCTGCCTCTTTACAATTTGTGTTCCATGATAAATGGTACCAATGCACAGATCCAAAGTCAGCAGGAGTGTTTACGACAAAGCTGGCACAAGTGGCAGCTGCAGCTGCAGTGGGAGAGGACACCTCTATTGAGGAGGAAGACTGAAACATAATGGATGTTTTCCAGGAATGGGTCATGGGTCACGGGTACTGTGAGTTTTCACTGTTTGTTTCTCATCTTTGTTTGAAAATGGGATTCCAGAAGGTGAGTTCTATGTGATAACAGTGATCGCCAAAAGACGATTGCTATTAGGGCTAGTGTATATCACTGAAAATAAAAATGGTGATGTACACTCACAGCGAGGACATTCGCTCATAGTATTTATGCATGGGGGCTTTGCCCCTTACACCCCCCTTGCAGGGGACTTTGCTCCCACACCATCTTCACTAAAATAACAAAACTCCGAAGGGGATTCATGTCGGGAGGGGGAATCAGCAAAATAAAAAAAACTAACACCTGTGCGTAAAGCACAAAATATTGTGCTCCTCCCCAGTAGATCCAGCCACCCTCACCACTGCCCCACACAGCCAGCTTGGAGGCTTCCTCCCTCACCACCTCTCACATACCTTCTGTCGTCTTCTGGTATCCTGCCACTCTTCCCTTAACCCTGCCTTTCCTAATTGCTACCCTTTCAAGGACGCTGACCTTATAGGCAGAGACTGAGTCGCTCAAATCTGAGTCACTGAATCTCTGTCGCCCTTTTCAGGTATACCCAGAAGGTGGGATGGTTTCTTATCTCTCAGACTCTAGTTACACAGGGTTGCAGTTTCAGTGTGTACAGCTTTAAGACTTCAGTTTACTTTTATGACTGCTAACTATGTATTTTTGTGCAGGAGAGGGCTTCATCGATATTGTTTATTCCATATGCTGCAGCAATTAGTCCAGCAATAAACTGGGAGTGCAATGTTGAATTATACAATTTGCAAAATACCCCGATGTCTAAATGTATTTCTTTCTTTCCGGCCATGACTAGCTGGGAAACTCTAATATACCAGGGGAGAGGGGGGAATGTTAGGATTGCGATGGCATTAGGTGCTTGATCAAGCAAGGATGCTATCTGTGTGGTTAAGATGATGGTGGAGCCTCTCATTTGGAGACCAGAGGTGTCTGACTGGCTAGGTTAATGCCAATCTGCTATCTTCACATTTTATATGGGTATACATTCTGTATGCTGTCTGTCCTATTAGCCCTCACAGTATTCAGTTCCAGATTTAACCAAATGTTTGCTTTACATTAGTTCTTGGATTAAATTAACATTTGTGCTGCTTTAAGCTCAAGTTGTATTATGCTCCATTTAGAATGTTCAATTCAATTATACTTTCTTTACCCTGACAGTAGCCTAGAGGAGCTGCGTGGAAAGTTAAAAGTTGTGACTGTATTTTCTATTTCAGGTGGTTAATTAAAAGTTGTAATAGCTGAGAATGGACTTTACATATTTTGTGGACAGTTATAATACATTGGCAGTAGTATCGTCTCTGTTTGGCTTTCAGAATTTGTGGTTTCATTCTTATAAATGTGTACTATCCCCTCAATGTGGTACTACCAGAAGATTTGATGTGATCGTGTCTATATTAACATTTTGTGATGTATTACCTATTTTCATCTTCTGTATGCAACTGTTGCATGTACATTTTATATAATGCAACAACATATAAGTAAAAAAAAAAAAACAGAAGTTGCACATCTGTGCGTGGCCATCACTGATGCCTCATTTGGTATTTGGGCTGTCCCTTTATTGTGGGTTATGTGACATGACAAGACTTATTTAACTGGCAATGACTTGGTATGAGCTGCACTTTGTACCTGATCACAGCAAGCTTGCTGGTGATAACACTGCAAAAGTAGTACTATCTTCAAGAGAGCTAGAGGTGGAGGTGTGTGTTATAGTCCTTGTGCTGCTGGCACTGCTGGGAATGTTGAGTCAGACTGTGGTGCCAATGCCAGTGGGAGTCCTGGGAGACTTGCCAGCAAGAGTAAGATGAGTGGGACTAGTAGTAGATGCAACTTGTTGGACATGGGAATAATCAAATGGATAGTGGAAGTTAATCCATGGTCTGTTGAGTTTGAGAAAGGCTAGGAATTCAAAATTATCAGGGCCTTGCCAGGAGCTGCACATACGAACATACAAATGTACGAAGAAGCCAGCAGAAGAAGGCCATTTAGTCTATCAAGTCTGCTCGTGCTGCAGGTCCACAGCTCAAGCTATTGTCCCTGCCCCCTCTCCCCACTCCTCCCATCTTCCCTACCATGACTCTTACCCTCCCCCTGTACCTGTCCCAGCCTCTCTTAAAGCTGCCCACTGTCTTCAATGAGACTACCTCTTCTGGCAGCACATTCTAAGTGTCCACCATCCTCTCTATGAAGAAGTACTTCCTGACCTCCCTCCTAAACCTCCCACCCTTCAGCTTAAGACTGTGCCCCCTTGTGTTATGGTTGCCACTCAGCTTAAAGAAACTCTCCTTATCAGCCTTATTTAATCCTTTCAAGTACTTGAAGGTCCCAGTAATGCCCCCTCTCTCTCCTGTCTTTCAGGGAGAACATGTTCAGTGCCCTCAAATTCGCCTCATATGCCTTACCCTGCTGACCAGCTATCATCTTTGTAGCCCTCCTCTGGACCTTCTCCAGCAAGTTAATGTCCTTTTTGAGGTGTGGGCACCAGTACTGAACGCCATGATATAGACGCGGTCTTACCAGTGACCTGTACAAGGGCAGTATAACCTCCTCTCTCCTACTACTAATCCCCCTAGATATGCATCCTAGCATCTTGTTTACTTTTGCTGCTGCTTTCTTGCACTGCATGAAGTGCTTCAGGGCACTAGTGATCATCACTCCCAGGTTCTTCTCCTCCTCTGATGCAAATACTCAGACTCCACCCAGGTAGTACACTGTCCTAGGATTCTTAGCTTCAATATGCATAACTTTGCATTTCTTGGAATTGAAGCCAAGCTGCAAAATCCCAGACCACCTCCCTAGCATTTCCAGATCTTTCTGTAGGTCCTCTATCCCTTCAGCTGTGTCCAATCTCCCACAGAGCTTGGTGTCATCTGTGAATAGGCACATTTTGCCCTTAATGCCATCTTCAATGTCATTGATGAAGACATTGAACAACACTGGCCCCAGCACTGAGCCCTGCAGGACCCCACTGGTTACCTGTCTTGTGCCAGATAACTCCCCCCTACAACCATCCTCTGAGTTCTGTCCTTCAGTCAGTTTTCCACCCATCTGGCCATCTTTTCCCCAACCCCAAGATCCACCAACTTCCTGATCAACCTTTTGTGGAGCACAGAGTCAAAGGCCTTGCTGAAATCAAGACAGAGGATATCTACCACTTGGCCCCTGTCTACTGTCTTAGTGACACAGTAAAAGAAGTCAGTCAGATTTGCTTGACACAATCTCCCCCACAAAAACCCATGCTGCCTTCATCATAGAGAAAATGCTTCTCTAGATATTCCACCAACCTTTCCTTTAGTATGGTCTCCATGAGCTTTCCCACAATGAAGGTCAGACTGACTGGTCTGTAATTCCCTGGGTCATTCTTGGGACTGCTTTTGTGGAGTGGTACTACATGTGCTGTTCTCCAGTCCTATGGTACAATGCCTGTCTAAAGTGAACTATTAAATACTGTAGGTCTGCCAGTGGCCCTGCCAGCTCCTCAGCCAGTTCCTTTAGTCCCCTTAGATGTACTCTGTCCGGGGCCTGGTGATTTGTACACCTTCAATGCCAGCAGCCAATCCCTTACTCTATCCTTCACTATCACCCCATCTGTTTTCCCCTCCCCCCTGCTCCTCGTTTTCCTCCTGAAGGCACTGGTTCATCCTTCTCCATGATGAAGATGGAACAGAAGTATTCATTTAGCATCTCTGCTTTTCCCCCATTATCCTCCACCCACTCCACCCCTTTCTTAAGTCTAACAATCCCTTCCTTCTTGTCCCTTTTCTCACTTGTATAGTGAAAGAAAGCCTTCTACCCCTTCTTAATTCCTTCAACTATCTGTAGCTCCTTCTGTGCCTTTGCTCACCTGACTTTCTTACTTGCCTCACTTGCCAACCTTAGATAATTTTCCCTATCTACCTCTCTCTCTTGGTTTTCCTGAATTTTCTACAGACCAGCCTCTTTTCCCTTACTGCCTGGGCAACCCCAGAACTGAACCTGCTGGGAGCTTGGCCCTTGTGTTCTTACCCCTGAGCCTAACGCAGTCATCTGTGGCAACCAGTATTCCTTCCTTAATGATGGACCACCTTTGGTCCACCGTATCTGCTCTGATGATCACCAGATAGCTCTTTAGCACTTCGCCATTTTCCTGAAGTCGGCCCTCCTGAAATCCAAGATTTTGGTCTTAGTCAGTATGCTTTCCCCGCCCATATCCAACTGGAACTACACTGTGCAATGATCACTTCCTCCCAGTGGATCTTTGATCATTATTTCCTGTACATGCTCTGCATTTGTGAGCACCAGATCAAGAATTGCCTCAGCTCTTGTTGGTTCAGTGACACATATGTGGTGAGATAATATGGCGAGGTTCTCTTAGAATAATTAACTCTTCTGCATCTCCCATGTAATATAATTGCTTGGGTAGAATCGTGGCTGACTAGTCGACGTCAAAGGGTCAGTATAAGATGTTTCTGCTCAGACTGAGGAGAGGTGACCAGTGGAGTGTCCCAGGGCTCTGTCCCAGGGCCAACACTTTCAATGTAGTAGTTTCATCTATGGCAGTTTCACAAGGGGCTTGGCTTGGAAAATATGCAGATGATAGTAAAGTGGGAGCTATGGTCAACAACCAGGAGGCAGCTAACAAGCTACAGAAAGACCTGTGTCAACTCAGGCAATGGACAAATAAGAATAAACTAAAGTTCAGTCTGGATAAATGTAAAGTCATGTACTTAGGCCCAAGAAATTAGAAATTCAAGTATGGGGATGGTCACGTGATGACAGGGTGAAAAGCAGCAGCAACTCCCTATAGCTCCGCACCTTCGCTCACTAATTCAGATATTTTCTACCTAATTCTTAGCAAACAGTGCGCCTCACCGATATTAACCATCTGCTGGGGACTCTTAGGAAGCATTGAAGTGCTTCAGAATGGAGGTCTTCATGAAAAAGCCGCCGCCAAGACACTCGCCACCATCAATGCCAGAAAAAGAAAAGGCTGCAAAGTGGCCTAAACATCAGCCGGCGAGTGCAAGCAAAACTTCCTCTCCTACAGTTGCTCTCTCAGAGGAAAGATTTTTGGAGGTAATGCGACCATTGCAGGAGAGAATAGTAGAGATTGCAGTGGACATGCAGCAGATTAAGTCTTCTGTACAAGCCCTTACAACGAGAGTTGGAGACTCAGAGGCTAAGCTCATATCTTTAGAAAAGAAACAAGACAAGAGTGAGCTGATGATTACACAGTTCAGGAGGAGACTAAAGAAGTTGGATAACAAGTTGGAAGATTTAGAGGGGAGAAGCAGGAGGAATAATCTCCTCATTATTGGTATGTCTGAGAAGGAGGAAAGCTCGAAGCCAATATTATTCATGCAGAAGTTGTTTGAAAAGGTAGCAGGCCCTTCCCACGAACGGAGCTACCTATGTTATAGAGCAGGCACACTGGGCTCTTCGTCCTCCTCCGCCTCCTAACTCTCCGCCTCGACCCTTGATATGTCGGTTACTGAATTTCCTTGACAAACAATATATTCTGGCTAGGGTCAAGGACTTACAAGAAGTTTTATGGGAAAGGCATCATTTAAGGATAGCGCAAGATTTGCCTCAGTCGGTGACAGTGAAATGGCAGGAGATGCACCCGATTGTTTCAAAATTGATTGCAGCGGGAAAGCCCTTTAGAATGCAATGCCCCGCAGTGCTTCAGGTTAAATATGAGGATCACTGGATACCCATGGAAACCAAGGAGCAAGCACTGAAAGAGCTCAAAGAGTTATTCCCCGATTTGTTTAAGTGAGTAGATTGACTGAGCACACCAAGGCTGCAATAGGCAAGGGATTGCTGCTGCAGAGAAAGCTGTAACCTGGGACAGTGAAGTTGTTAATGATGTATCTTGATGGATCTTCTTTGAGAAGAGTATCAGATAATCGGGGGGCTCCCTAAGAATTATTTTACCACGAGGAGACCACCTTTGATGCTGATTTGGTGCTGGGCAGAAAAAGCTGTCTTCGGAGTCAGACTTTGGAGTCAGCGCATGTAATCTGCGGCTTGTCCGAAACTTGTTTTTTCTTTCGCCCGTAAGGCATAGCGGACAAAGATGGAGAAGACCGTGCATATTAACCCTACAGCGATATGGGACTGCTGTCAGCACTACCAGCTACTCGGGGACTGATTTAAAACCCTTTTTTTCCTTTTTGTTTCCTATTTTGCCCTTCCTTTTGTCCCTTCTTTCAAGAAAGGTCAGTCAGGTTGGTTCACGATGAAGTAATTGGATCTTGAAATGTTAAACTAAGAGTGCTGTATCTCATTTACTATTGCTATGTTTTCTAGGAGATTTAAATAATTTAAATGTGTGCAGGTTTGGCTTGCTGTTTGTTTAAGCTGGGAAGGTGCGGGACATGGGGAGGAGGGATTTTGGTGCGCATCAATCTAAAAGACATCACGCACCTTATTTATTTGGGTGTTGCAGTTCATTGGAACTGGGGGTGAAGGAAAGAGAGGGGTTGTTTCTGCTTTATTTTGGGGGCATAATGATAGCAATAAAGAAGGTATATAGCTGTAGTTGTGTTACGAGGGGTGGGGGGAGGGTATCAAGTGTGTGTAATCTATATACTACTACTCAGTTTTGGTTAGGGCATGCTTCTGGGATTAATCATGGACCTCAGAAACGGAATGGTATAGATTTACCCACAGGGACATAAGTCACTGAGTGTAATGAGTGGTCCATATAACCTAATAAGTTGGAATATTAAGGGTGCCCAGGACAAAGGTAAAAGGTGAGTGGTCCTCAGACACCTGCAGCATTTACAGGCAGGGATAGCATTCCTTCAGGAGACCCACCTGAAGCAGGAGAATATCCATTTATTTGCCAAAGCATGGGTGGGACAGGTTTTTGGTGCTGGGAGATCAAATAATAGTGGTGGGGTGGTGGCAATTCTAATAAATAAGAAAGTTCTCTTCATAATGGGGAAAGAAATATATGACTCCAACGGGAGATACATTCTCTTGCATGGAAGCATTGAAGCTCAGCCAATTATAATCGGTGCTATATACAGCCCAAATTGTGAATCCCCTGCTTTTTTCACATATCTACTGAGTATAGTGGTTACTAACCCACCGATCATAACTATATTAGGAGGGGATTGGAATGTGGTTCCATATACACATTTAGATAGATCTGACTCTCGGAGACAGGGGTTCTCTCCTTCACAGAGGGCATTACACAAACTGATGAGTGGTGTAGACATTTTGGATGTATGGAGGGTGTTGCACCCTATGGGACATCAGTACACTTTTTATTCACCCCCGCACAAATCTCTTTCTCGAATTGATTTTATCTTGTTAAGCTCTCCTTTGCTCCCAAATGTTATAAGCTCAGTCATTCATGAGAGGGTCATTTCAGATCACTAGCCTGTCTCACTTCTGTTTTGTTTGGGGCTGGGTGTTAGAAGAGATTTTGTCTGGAGGTTGAATAATCAGTTACTCCAGAAACCTGAAACCTTGCAACAGATAAAGGACTTTCTTTCTAATTTTATATCTATTAATAGGGGTTCGGATACAAGAACTGATGTGGTCTGGGCGGCTATGAAGTGTGCCTTGAGAGAAGAATGCCTGCGGCTGGCTGCCACTAAATCCTGACAGTATAAAGCCCAGCAGGACAAACTGCTTTCTGCCATTTGTACGTTAGAGACCACCCTTAATAATAGATCCCCAGATACTGAGTGGGCAGCCCTGCATAGGCTACAGGCCCAATATTCAGCCCTGATATACCAGAGGGTGGAGTTGTCTTTGAAGCATACCAAGATCAAATATCTGGATGTAGAGGAAAAGGCAGGGAAATTATTAGCAGTTAGGCTTAGGCAGGGTGAGGCCTCCCATTTCGTTTCAAGTATTAAAGTGGTAACCAAATTATAACATCACCCAGAAAGGTTGTAAATGAGCTGAGGACATACTATCTGAGGCTGTACTCAGTTGACCAGATTGATCGCCCCACAACCCAAGTTATATCTAATTACCTTGCCTCAGTAGCGCTCCCTAAAGTGTCCCCCCAGAATGTCATGTCACTTGGTAATCCGGTCACGGTACAGGAGGTAATACAGGCAATTCAGCAACTAACATTGGATAAATCTCCTGGACCGGATGGTCTTTCTAATAACCTATATAAAGTGTGTATATCAGAAATTGTCCCCTTTCTAACAGAGGTATTTAATTTTTGGTATCTGGAAGGTATGTCGGAGGATAGCTTCCTGAAAGCGTTGATTACTCTTATACCCAAACCAGGTAAGGACCCCCTTAATCCCCGTAGTTACCGGCCCATCTCTTTGATCAACGCAGATGTAAAGATTTTAGCTAAAATTATGGTCAGTAGGTTAAGTCCCATGTTAGCTACCCTTATTGGTCGTGAGCAGATCGGTTACATGGCAGGTAGGTCATCCGTTGATCATTTGTGAAAGGTTATGCACATCCTCTTGCTATCCAGGGACTCTGACTCAGCTGCAGTATTGGTGTCCTTGGATACCGAGAAGGCTTTTGATGTGGTTTCCTGGGATTTCTTATTTCTAGTGTTAGAACAGTATGGCCTCCCTACAGAGTTTGTTAAATGTGTCAGGCTACTATATACTTACCCTTCAGCGCAGATCTGGTGTAATGGGATCTTGTCTGACCCTTTCCGACTCCAGAGAGGAACCAGACAGGGTTGTCCCTTATCCTCCCCTTTGTTTAATCTTTATTTGGAACCCCTAATTCGGAGGCTAATATCCTCCCCACAAATTCAAGGTATTAAAATCAGAGAACGGTGGTATACCCTGTCGGCTTATGCGGATGATCTGCTGATACACCTAGAGGACCGTGTAGTAGGGATTCCTGCACTTTTGGAAGAGATTAAGTCATTTTCAGTGGTCTCCCACTATAAACTTAACATATCTAAAACCAGTGTCTTTCCCTTGAATAATAAGACCACCTGGATGGTGATAAATGACACTAACTTGGAGTGTGAACCTCATACCCTTACCTACCTTGGAATACAGGTTGTTAGAGATATTCCCACTATGATTAAGCTTAACCTCACGGACTTGATTAAAACTATTAAATTAGACCTGGATAGATGGGAAAGTCTCCTTCTCACATTATGGGGAAGAATAAATAATGTAAAAATGAATGTTCTACTCAGGGTATTATACCCTTTAGGGATGCTTGGGTGTTTTCTTCCCAAAAAATGGTTTACCCAGTTCCAAGCCATGTTAAGTACCTTCTTGTGGAAAGGCAAAGTTGTTAGGTGATCTTATAATAAGCTTACGGGGCCCAAGGCACAGGGTGGATTAGCATTGCCCTCCTTCTTTACCTATTATTGTGCCCACCATCTTAGTAGAGCGGTTTACTGGTCAAAGGCAGAGTGGGAGATAGAGGGTCAGGCTTATATACCCCTGTGGCTGGACATAGAAAGGTCCCTAAAATACCAACATCAATGCACTCTCTCCTCTTTGATCTACATCAGTCCTAAGAAGCTCCCCAGAATGCTGAAGAACACTCCCATTGGATGGTTGGTTAGAGCCCTCCATCAATTACAAACTCACCTCTCGTGCAACTGGCATATATCCCTGGAGCAACCGATAGTTGGTAATCCCCATTTTAAAACTGACCATAAACCCATTTTACCCACATTCTGGCCTCTTTTGATTGATAAGAAGGTTTCTGATTTATCAGAGAATGGTAAGTTGATATCCTTTGTTGCTTTCCGCTCACGTTTTGATGTGCCTGTCACAAACGTTTTCAAATATAAACAGATTGAAGAGACAATTAAAACTCACCTGGGAAAGGAGGATATAAACCGGTCGCATACGAAAATATTGAATAGGCTTCTACATTCAGCTAAAGAATCCCATGCAGTGTCTAGGGTCTACAAGGAGATGCAATCTGTTGACACTAATTTACCCTGGGGGATCTGCTATTATTGGACCCAGGAATTATCCATTACAATGGAAGTGGGGTCTTCGGAAAGTGCATGGAAGAATGTCTATAAATTCGTTAAGCAGGACAGATTATGACTGATACAGTTTAATATTATGAATAATCTATATTATACACCAATTAAATTATTCAAACTGGGTCATGTCCCCTCATCTACTTGCACTTGGCATAATCAAGCCCCAGGTTCCTTATATCACATGTTGTGGGAATGTTCGGTGGTTCAGACCTTGTGGCAATATATCAAGCAGTTGCTGGATCCGTGGCTTGGGCTTGATTCCCTTTTCACTCCAGAAATTTGCTTACTATATCTTTTCCCGAAGGGTATCCCAAGGGTCAGAAAGGCACATCTAGCTTTGATTTCTGCTATAGCCAAACTCATCATTATGAGACACTGAAAAGACAAAGCAAGGTTGTCAGTTTTGGAATGGTATAGGGAAGTGCTTATAGCTCTTCAATTAGAAAAACATATTTTACGCATGAATAACTGTTCCCATCTATACCAGTCTAGATGGGGCTCCCTTGATGCTTTACTCACTGCATGGAAACCATAAAGGTCTATGGTTTTTGATTGCTTTTCTTTAGTGGTAGTTCAATATTGCTGTTATACTGAAGTTAAGCACATACACACTTGATGGGTGGGATGAAAGGAGGGAGGAAATAAGGAGGGGGGATGGGGGTAGAATAAGGGTGGAAGGGTATTATGGTGTGAGATATAGTTGTAGATGTAGTTAGTAATAGTTGTTATTGAGCCGATGTAACCACAAGGCTAAAATGTCATGTTTTTGGTTTATGTTTGACATCTTCTGTGCCTAATAGCCCAACATGTACAATGGAAAAAAATGAATAAAGCATATTGAATTAAAAAAAAAAAGAAATTCAAGTATGAATTAAATGGTACCCTGTTGGAGGAAACAACAAATGAAAATGACCTTGGAGTAATTATTACAAACAACGTGTCCTCCAACTCCCATACTAGAACTAAAGTTCAAATAGGAAATAAATTACTAGGATGCACTTTTAGAAACATCAAGAGTAATTTCCAAAACACCCATGAATAACCCCATGGGCTGGTCCTTGAAGGCATACATTCAGTTGCAAACCCACCTTGGTGTCAGATGGTGGTTCCTGGATAGTCAACCTATTCTGGAAAATCCTCAAATTAAAATAGGGGGTTTTGCAGTGCCCACCGCTTTCTGGCCCCAGATAAGTCATTTCTCCGTATCGGACTTTTGGGAACAGGGTTGCTTGCGTCCTTTCGATCAACTGAAGAGACTCCACGAGATTTCTGACCTTTACTTTTTCAAGTAGTTACAGCTTAGCAAAGCCATAGTTCAGGTTTTTCTCTCAGAGCCCTCCACTGGTCGTACTTCAGCTAGTTTGGATGCTCTATTAATTACTGCGGCCCAACCACATCCAGTTTCCAAGGTTTACAAATTGCTTCAGGAATGGGATTACAGGCTCCCCTCAGGGGTTTGTTATTACTGGGCGGGAGTCTTAAACATCCAGGCTACTCCGAATCTGTGGAAAAAACTCTGGGTCACCATGTATAAATTTATTAAACAAGACAGGTTAAGGATGGTACATTTTAATATTATGCATCATCTTTATTTAACTCCTTCTCATCTATTCAGGCATGGGGCATCTCCCACGTCTTTGTGCTGGAAATGCAAGAAGGAGGAGAAACTTTGTACCATATGCTATGGACTTGTCGGCTACTCACGGCCCGCCTGGAATGCCATTTCCAGCCTCTTGAACCCTGTCCTTGGCTCACATCATAGGCTCACCGGAGATTTGCTTGCTGTTTCTTTTCCCCGCAGGTATCTCCAAGACTTGGAAAGCCTATGTTTCTCTTGTTTCAGCGGTTATGAAATTGTTAATTTTAAGACATTGGTCGTCTGATAAACCACCATCCCTATTAGAATGGTATCAGGAATGTACTTTAGCTTTACAACTTGAGAAGCACATTGCATATATGCGGGGGAAGCAAGAGCGCTTTGCACTTCTCTGGGGCCCTTTGGATGAATTCTTCATGACTTGGAAACCTTAGTTTCCATTATCTTAACTTGTATGTATTTGTTCTTGTTCCCTGTTGCTCGTAACCTTTGGGGTGGGGGGAACTGGGGGGTTGAAGGAGGGGGAGGATGGGGATGGACTTTGGGTTCCTTTTCTCGTCTGTGTATCAACTCATTGTATCTTGCACCTAGTCATGGCGAGGTTAAGCCAATATTTTCTGATTTTTACTTGCTTTCTCTTTGTCTGTCCTCTATCCTGGGTGTGTTTATAAAATCAATAAAGATGTTCAATTACAAAAAAAAAAAAGAAACATCAAGAGTAGAAATCCATCGGTGATTGTACCCCTGTTCACATCACTTGTGAGATCGCATCTTGAGTACTGTTCACCACTTTGTGCACCACAAAATAAGAAGGGCAAAGTATTGATTGAGTAGGTACAGAGAAAGGTAACCAAAAGAATTAGGACAGTGCATCTGAAGAGTTATGGGATAGACTGAGGGATCTGAACATGCACTCAATGAATTATAGAAGGCTCAGGGGTGATCTATGCTTGGTATTTCCTGCATCTAGAGGTAATTATTTATGGAAAACCACTGGATTAACATCTCAAGGCTTTACTAAGTGTACACGTACACAGGGATAAAAAATAAAAGGTGAAATAAGTAGAACAAACAAAAGGAAAAACTGATTTTGCCAAAGAGTGGTTGCAGCATGGAACACCCTTCTAGAATCTATAGTTATGTGTAAAACTTTGGTGACCTTTAAGTTATCCCTAGACCAATACATGGGTAATAGAAAATATGACTATCACCACTGAGCAAGCGGTGAGCAATAATTGGTTCTTGGACTTCCCAGCTCGTATTATCCTATGAATAATATCACCAGTTGTGCTGAAACAGCTTTCCTAAGTAACTGAAGTTGGAGGGCATCCAAGAAAATACAACACTAATTTAGCCAGTGCAGGCCAAATTACTTTCCTGTCTTGCCAGAATGTAACGGGATCAATATTTCAGCTAGACAGTTGCTCTGCTATATAAGTCTTCATAATACTCTAGTGAGATATCATTGCTTTCCACCAGAATATCTGAGCGGCGCTGGCAGTCAGTGTCAAATTAAGCAATAATCTATGACAAGGTGTGGATTATGCTGGGACTAACCCATGCCTGGTGTGGTCTGGCCTTGTGACCAAACCACAGCATAAGTGTATAAATCCCGGCATAACCCACACCCTGAAGTAGTTTATTTTAATTATACAATTTCCTCCTTTATTTTTGTACCCCGGAAAAAAAAAATAAAGAAAACGTTTTTTTCTTTTGTATTTTAAATTATTTTTATGTAATTTATTGCTACACTAGAAAAAAATAGTCCTGGGTTGCTAAGGTCTGGTGCACACACACACACACACACACACACACACATGCATGCATGCACGTGCATGCACGCATGCACTCACTCACTCACTCATAGGAAGGTTCTGGTTGTTTTTTTCCACTTCCTAACTTTGTTTAATCAGCAGTATGTTGGTGACTGTGGGGAGCAATCAGTGATATCGGCTCCCAATTGTCAGGCATGCTTTTTTTTAAAGGAAATGGCTACATCAAGAATTTCAGAAGCAGGGCACAGGAACATTTACTTTTATTCTGAAGGAGTAAACAGAACTGGCATTTTGAATGGGGCAAGCTGTGAAGGGCCACCTGGTGCTGCGAGTGGGCAGTCACTGGAATTTATTTAATATTCATCTGTTCCATTGCACAGATTCACCTGGAAAGATATGGTGAGCTGTTAACACCTTGGACAGGATTCTGACTGCTTGCAGGAGTGTGTGAGTGCATGTCTGTATATATATGTGTGTGTGTGTGTGTGTGTGTGTTAAGAATCGGTGTGTGCTGCGTGTCGGGCTGGTGTCGGGGTCCACAGACTGGATTGTAGGCAGGGGGTTGCTTGATACACAGGGTGGAGTTGGGAGAGAGCCGTGGTCTCACTTGGCCATATTCTGGAGCACCTAGAGGAAACCTGTATTCTGAATGGTAAGGATTATATTTCTGTTTTCAGTGAGCAGGCTTCTCTGGTTACTGGATGATGTGAGTTTACGCACTGATGGAGGTAAGGTATACATTTTAGCACAGTCCAGGGATTGCGATTGGGTCAGGGTTTAAGAGTCAGGATGTCGGGTTTAATGTTTTGATTCCATGGGGGCAGAGTGATATCATTAATGTCCAATTGCAGATGTGATTGACTGGCCCCTTTTACGTGGCTTATGCTAGGATTTACCACAGCAGAAAGGTGCCAGTCAGCTAATCAGAGTCTATGATTCTTGAATCCCATTGTATAATACATTCCAAAAGACATTTGTTCTCTCTGGGTCACCACTATCCACATGTCTTCCATTTCATCATGCTGATGCCAGGCAGTGGCAGTATGTTAAGTCAACCAAGAGGAAGGGGCAGTACTAGCAGAAAGAGATTGTTGCTTGGTTGTTTCTTCACATCGGCTGTGCTGCTCCATTTGATATGTATGCAACAGTTTCTGATTGATAACCCATGCTGAATGTTACACCCAATTTATCATAAAATGATTAGCGCTCTGAAGAAGTCTGAGGATTTCTGAGACATGTCCAAAGTTTCAATCCTTTAGAAAGCTTAAACATTTTCAGAGCACAGAAATTTGTATACCCCTAGCTTTTCTCAGCTTATCTCAATTTTAAATGTCTAAGAACAACATTGTTCTGAGAAATTGTTGGACTTTTAGTATGAGACAGTTGGATGGTGGGAATAGTGGAGAAAAGCTTGGACAATATTATTTACTGTACACTTCAGCAGTTTATGAGAAATTTCAAGCAAAGTGATGAGAAATGTCTACAGGAATGGGTAAAGATGTATACAGTTCATAGACAATCGTTCAATCTGTTATCCATTTCTAATATTATCTGTTTTCTGTTTGGTTTCAAAAATATCAAGAATGTAAGCCATAATACATTTGAGTTGCTGTTATGTAATGAAAGGTTTGAGCTGCTGCCTCTGATACCAGGGAGGCAAGGGTTGATCCCTGGGTCTGACACATGCTATTATTCAGTTTGCAAATGTCCCCCACAAGCTGGGTTGGATATTACAGATGCAAGTAGTTTAGGGTTCAGGGCTTATTTGACAACAGTCTTTGAAAAATATGTTGCATATTTTTAAGATTGGTTGTGGTTTTGTCATTTGTAATAACTGTTTGGCATTCATTTTGCTGTGCAACAGGTAATAAACTGAATTGCTTTCTTTTTTATCTCTCCTTTTGAACCTCCTTAAAACAAGCTACTTAAATGTGTGTTGTAGCTTTTGTTTAAATGTATGAAATTAGAAGCTTCAAGCTGATGATGCTAGAGGTGAAACAAACTTAGAATCACCCAAAATAATTAAAGCTGCTAATTTGAAAAGCTAAGATGAATAGTAAAAACATGTAGGTCATAGTTGTGAAGTTAAAAAAAGTTCTGCCTGAATGCTACAGTGAGTAAAAGCACAGATCTTTAAGGCAATAGATTGCTTGTTAAATCCCACTCAGGGCCACGAACAATCTTATCTAAGGAAATCAGAGCTGCAGCATACCTTTTTAGCAAGCTACTACCATAGCCCAGCAAAGCTGAGAATGAAACTTGACAAGCATTTGTCAATGCCGAATGTTTGCTTGCTGGCATTGGCATTGGTAGTGTAGGAGTTAGAGAGCTGCATAATAGGAATGGCAGTAAAGTATTGAACTGAAGCCAACTCCACCACCACCTTGCAGAGACTGACAGGCATTGGGGTGTGCCTTTGGGTCGTCAGGCATAATGGTCAGAGCCATTTCACCACACCCTACCCTGCAGACACTGACAAGTGTCACAGTGTGCCTTGGGGTCTTTGGCCCTTATGCTCACCCCATTCCATCAGAAAATACAGAGAGATGGGTCCTGTATAGGAGAATGGGGTGAACTTTGGATCCGAAGAGACCAAGACACACCTTGATGCCTCTCACTGGCTGCAGGGTGTGGAATGGTATGAGCATTACAGGCGAGAATCCCAAGTCACACCCCTGATGCCTGTCAATCTCTACAGGGTGGGGCGTTATGGTCAGAAACCATAATGCCTCAGGCGTTCATTGGCATTTTCACTCCAAATTTTCAACATGGGTTTTTTGTGACCCCCACCATATGAACAGTGGCAATATCAGTTTGTTAGCCTAAAGCTGATTTTGCATAGTGACTATGCCATTTGGTACCACAGGTGCGAAAACACATTTTGAACAGGATGTGAAAAATGACAGCTGTACTGTTTATGGGGAGGTGCAAAAAATGGCAATGTTGAAAATCTGCAGTGAAAATATTAAAAAAAACTGGTGAAGTCATGAGTGTGTGTAGAAAATGCACAATGCACACCTGTAATGCAATTAGTTTGGGGATTTTTTACAGCATATTGTCAACATAGGGATTTTGGAACCTCCGCTCATGAACAGTGTCACTGTGATTTTCTTAATCTGTCCCGAACAGTGAATTCCCAAAGTGACCACGCATTTCTGTGCTGCAAGTGTGAAAACACATTTCAGCCATGGTGTGAAAAATGACAGCTGCACTGCTCATAAGGACGTGTGGAAAAATGCCAGTGGTGAAAATCTGGACTGAAAATATTAGAGATCCATGAACTTACGAGGGTGCGTGGAAACTGCTCAATGTTCGCTCGTAACACAGTCATTTTATGGACTTTTTTCCCCAAATTTTTAACATAGCCATTTTAACACCTCTGCTCATGAACAGTGCCACTGTGATTTTCTTAATCTGTCCTGAACATTGATTTTGCACACCAACTGCGCCATTGTGCGCTACATGCATGGAAACACATTTTGGGCAAGATGTGAGAAATGACAGCTGTACTGCTCATAAGGAGGTGTGGTAAAATGGCAGTGTTGAAAATCTGGAGTGAACATATTGAAAATTCATGAACTTACAAGCGTGCATAGGAACAGCACAACACATGCTCATAAAACAGTAATTTTGGGGAATTTTTTCACCACATTTTCAACATGGGGTGATTGGGGGCCTACCTCATGAACTGTGACACAGTCATTTCGTAAACTGGTCCCAAAAGGTGGTTCCACGCAATGACCACAAAATCACCTTTCGGGCCTGATTAACAAAATGGCAGTGACGGAATTCATGAGGTGGGGTCCCAAAAACCCCATGTTGAAAATTTGGTGAAAAAATTCCCCAAAATGCCTGAGATATGCATCAAAGTTGAAAAAACCCTATTTATTCCATTATACAGCTTACCAGCATTTCTTCAGTTCGTGGTCAGCTTTGAAGAGTGCAGACGTGTTCCTGGTCCATTGAAGATCGTCGCGCCAGATTCGGAGGAGTATGGGGTGAGGTGGGGTGTGGGGAGGCAGGGTGCACAGAGGGTGGGTGCGGGTGAGGGGGGGTCAGGACAGTCAGCAAGAGAAGTTTTTCCTTGCAGGTTTCTTTTTTTTTCCCTTAGACGAGGCGGGACTTGTGCCACACTGGGGTGGGCTCCCAGCATGACAGCTGGAAGGCTGTTTGGGGCGGCAGTGGAGCCGACGGGGGATTGGGCACCCCTGTCGGCCATATGGACTGTTGCCACGCTGGGGTGGGCTCCCAGTGTTGCATCCGGTACTCTCTTGGGAGGGGGGACAGTGGAACCGACGGGGGATTGGGCATCCCCATCGGCCATACAGACTGTTGCCACACTGGTGTGGGCTATCAGTGTGGCACCTGGAACTCTGTTGGGGGGGAGTGCAGCAGAGCTGATGGGGGATTGGGCACCCCCGTCAGCCACACAGTGTGTGCAGGGGGGAGGAGCATGAACACTCAATATGCATGTGTGTGTGGGAGGAGCGCATAAGCATGCGATATCTTAGCACTGCTCACTGAAGCATAGCTCTCCCTTTGAACTGTACGGCACTGCATTTTCAACTGCTGTCATAGACAGCTGCAGCATTCATTGGCAAACAGTGGCCATGCCTGCAAACACACTGACTGAATTGGAAGACAGGATGCCGCACCTCCGAAAACTCAGATGATGGCACTATGTTTCTTGCACATGCGTTCAAGCAAACATCAAAATGATCCAACCTGGGGGGCGTGGCTTGGCCCTGACTCAGCATGGACACTTAATGCGCTAGTTCCTGGAACACAGGGAATAACTTGTTTAAATATCCGTTACTTGGACCCTCTATTTCTGCCTAAACCTAAGACACAGCAGAGAGGAATCCCCTGGGCATAATTCTTTGCATCTACTTTACAAGTGCTTACTCCCGGTGACCTACCGCTTTGTTCTCTCTACGGCAAGCATCAGCACAACCTATGCCATGCAGGCCTCGGAGGACATCTCAAGAACAGAAGTGATGTTCAGTCAGCTCATGACTCAAATGGCACAGTTAACAACTGCAGTCAATGCCACTACACAGACCCTACAAGGGATCGAGGTCAAGATTTTTCATAACGAGCAGCGAAGCTCCTCCCATGATGTGGCCCTCCAAGAAATAATGGCTACTATGAGGGAACAGAATAAAATTATTCATAGACTACAAAGCAAAGTTGACGACCTTGAGAACTGCAGTCGTCGCAATAATTTGTGATTTGTGGTGTTCCCAGAGGGTGCAGAACAGAAATCGACCAATGAGTTCCTACAAAAAAACCTCCCGAAGCTGCTTAACCTACCGGCAGATCTCCCTTTCCAGATAGAGCAGACCCTTCGCTCTCTTGCTCCACTGCCAAGGCCATGACAATGGCCTCGTCCCCTTCTAGCTAGATTGCTGGATATCAGGCAGAAGGACTCTATTGCTGCGGTAGCTAGATCTGCAAGGAGAATCGTATGGCAAGGACATCAAGTGCAAATATATCAGGACTATTCAAAAGAACTTTGAGATCGCCGGAAATCATATACCCCAGCATGGAGACTGCTACAAAAATTGAACTATTCCTACTCCCTGTGCTACCCAGCGGTCATGAGGGTTATATACAATGGATCCCCGCTCCTTTTTGACACACCGGAGAGCTTGACAGATTTTCTGTGGGCTAGACAACCCGCAGAATTTCGGGGATCAGACTATCAGGGTGAGCCATTGCATCGTTCTCCCTCTCCAGCAGCAGTGGACATATCACCGGCTACCATGCAAGTTATAATAGACCCTGATGTGTGAGTCTTCGAGGCATCCCTTCCCCCGAGGTCAAGAAAATGGCAACCCTCTCACTGACATAATCAACAACAACACCCTGCTGATCGAGTCGGATCCCCAAGGCCACAGGCAGCAGAATACCCGGACCAACCTCTGGACCAGCAAGATTCCTTGGATCTACAAACTTTTTCACTCCCAACCCATATGAGATCTTACAGTCTGAGCTGCAGGACCCACCTAACATACAGGATGCATCGGCTGGGTCAGAGACCGCCTTGGCAGAAGTGGAGGCCTCACGGCCTTTGATCTCCACAGCCCAGATCAAATCCTAGGCTCATATAGTTGATAATAGCCCATGCTCTGTCACCAACCCACCTATTGTGGACTCACAAGATGACAATGTGGACACTGCAATGAACCTTCCTAGACCCTAGTCAGAACCCCTGGACTGAGGACATTAATAAGATGACTGGTCTAATCAACTGGTTAGTTCTTCAGGTTGTAACCTTGGAAAGGGGGTAGATGGCTCTCTCTGTCTGTACTGTTATTACCTCCTTCCCCAGCACAGATTATAACTATGGCTGAGGGTATTACCTGCATATCTTTTTTCCCTTGCCTAATCAATAAAATGAGATGTGGTAGGGGTGCCCCACTACCTACAACCCAGGGACCGATAACTCTTATGAGTGGTAAGGGGGTCTCTGTTTTGCTCTGCTCCCCGCTAGTATGGGCAGTGCTTACTTGGATTCCAGGCCATACCCCCATGGATACCAGAGGATGTCTTTCGACTCTGAATGCTGACATAATACCTCTGGGACTCCCAACAGCTGTAGAATGGCCAGACTGTGTATATAGTTGTTTAGATTCTATTACAATTTATTATTGTTTGAAACTAGCTGTTAAAGTTTCTTGCTATGTCCAGGTCACGATCACTTTGAGATCAAAGGGGTCACCTATATACAGGGAATGCCTCATTGATTGTGCTCCTTTTAAATTTAGCAGATCCTCCAATTAGGAAGAAATGGGGCTGCCTGTCATTTTCAGACTTGGTCGCTATACATAGCTTGTTTCCTCACAGACCAGAACTGCTATTGTTGGGTTATGGCTGAAACTCGCTGTGTCACCTGGAACGTGTGAGGCCTCAATATCCCTATGAAATGTTCCCAGATGTTGAATCATCTTAAAAGACTGCAAACGCAGGTAGCCCTGCTCCAAGAAACTAAACTGAAAAAACTAGACCATGATCATTTGAAAGGTGCTTGGGTGGGACAGGTCATCTCAGCCTTAGCTGCCACCCGTAAACAGGGGGTAGCTATTTTACTTCACAAATGCATCCAGTGGTCACAACTAAAAGTGCAACATGATTGGGGCAGCAGGTGGGTGGCAGCTGTCCCAGATACTCTGTCAGGCCACCTGGTGGTAGCTAATGTATATGGCTCTAATGATGATCAGCCACAGATTTTCCACTCATTGGCTCAAATTCTAAGCTCTCTAGCCTCCCCACATGTCCCCATAATAATGGGGGGAGATTTTAATCTCCCCTTGGACCCCCTATTAGACTGCACTTCCTCTAGTACAGAACACCATCAGAAAACTCGCCTCTGTCTCAAACAGCTGATTTCAGATATGGGGCTACAGGACCCATGGCACATTCTTCATCCAAGGGATAAAGATTACACTTACTTTCCCCCTGTGCACAGCTTTTTCAGTTAGCTTGACTATTGGCTGGTATCTCATACAGTTATGAAGGGCATCAATGATGCTGTGATCCACCCTGTCCTTATATCGGACCATGCCCTGGTCCAACTCAATTTACTACATAGCCCCCCAGCTCCTCGCTCTCAAAACTGGCGCCTAGATCTGTTACTTTTGAGAGATCCAGATTTTCCTTAGTGGCTTCGGACTCAGGTCACCAACTATCTACAAGACCATCTTAATACCTCGGTTCCCTCTACAGTGGTCTGGGAGGTGCTGAAAACTACCATAAGAGGTGCTTTCATAGGGTATGCTGCCCGTCGCAGGTGGCAAAGAGAGCACTTGCTCAAATCATTAGAATTTCACCTTACTGAGCTGGAGGCTAAATTCAAGAGTGCACCCCACATCACACTTCATTCCCCGATAGGCAGGGAGATTACTAACCTACGTCATCAAATTCAGACCTACTTGCCAGGAAAGCTGAGTTGTCCCTTCTAAGATTAAGGCATAAATATTGGGAGGAGGGAGAAAAGAGAGGGAAAGTGCTAACCTATTGACTCCAGAAACAAAGGGCTGAGTGCCATATCCCGGGACATAGGCGACAAGGGGGCACCATGCAAGTGCAGCCAGACCATATCAATGAAATAATGACAGACTTTTACAAAAAGTTATATACTTCATCCAGTACCATTGATATGTCACACATAAACATCTTTCTGAAGTCTCTCCCCCTATGCCATCTAACCCCTCAGCAAGTGGCCACACTGGAGAATCCTATCACCCCCCCAAGAGGTCACAGAGGCACTCCAAAATTTAAATCATGGGAAAGCCCCTGGTGGGAATGGTTTTTCCCCTGAAATGTGAAGCCTAGTTGCACCACTGATAACCCTCTTGCTCAGTGATGTCTTCGACTAGGCCCTTGTTACTGAATCTCTTCCCCATCTTTCAGGGAAGTGACTATCACAGTCTTTCCCAAAAAAGGGAAAGATGCCACTCTTCCATCCAGCTACCACCCTATTTCACTTATCAATTCAGATAGTAACATTTTTGCAAAACTGTTTTCCACTAGGTTAAACCCCTTACTTACCTGTCTCATTCATCCATCTCAGGTGAGCTTTGTCCCCTGTCGGCTTAGTAGAGACCATATTCGCTCATTGATTAATATTATTTATGGGGCTGGCAACTATCCTGCTCCCTCCAGTGCTGTAGCCATCAACTTCAAGAAGGCTTTTAATTCCCTCGAATGGCAATACCTCCATCAGGAGCTGGAAGCCATGGGTATTGGCCATAATTTCAGGCATTGGGTAGCAGCCCTATATTTTCGCCCTACGGCTCGGGTTTTAACTAACTTCATCCTTTCTGCACCCATTCCCCTGGGACAGGGTACAAGGCAAGGCTGCCCCCTTTCCCCCTTCTATTCATTCTTGCAGTGGAACCTCTTGCAACAACCATACGCCACTCCCCAGATATTGCAGCATCCCCTATTTGTGACAACGCCTTCTCCACGTTTATGTATGTGGATGATCTGCTAGTTCCACCAGTAGATGTCCCCAATTTCCTCCCAGCCTTACTCTCCCTTCTTGCGATGTTTACGAGTTATTCCGGTCTGAAAATTAACTAGTTCAAAACCGAGGTATTGTCCCTTAACAGTCTCTGCACTGCTGACCAGATAACCCATCTTGGCCTTCAGTGGGCTCCCCACTCCCTTGTGTATTTAGGGATCCGTCTAACCGTAGATCTTACCAAACTTTGGGATCTGAACCTCAAACCTCTCCTTGAAGAAATTAAAATGGAGTTTGCACACTGGCGTGGCCTTCAGCTTACCTTGGCAGACAAAATATCTGTGATCAAAATGGTAGCAGCCCCTAAATTACTATGTTATCTCGCATCTCCCTCTTGCACTACCGGCTGCATAGGCCAAAACTATAAATCAGGCCTTTTCTAATTTTATCTGGGAAGGCACTAAACCTCGACACAATAGGAATAAACTTAGGTCACACTGGACACAGGGAGGTTGGGGCCTTCCTTGGCTAGAGGAATATAAGTGGGCCTTTGCCGCTGCCCAAACCCTAAATTGGTTTCTCCCACAGACATCTTAGAGGCCTCAATGGGTGCATATGGAGGCTTCTATGGCTCAAACCCAATCATTGGCGGTCCTACATTATAACCCTTTCCCCCAACAACTGCACCCCTTGTCCCACAATAGCAAGTTCTGTTCAAATATGGCATTTAGTGCAAAAAAGATTGGAGGCAGATCTCTGTCCTCTACTGGCCACCCCTATCTGGGGGAACACGGCCTTAAAGGTGTATGGCAGACCTCTGCAATGGTCTTTATGGCAGAATAAAGGTGTCCTTGCACTGAAAGATTTAATGGTAAAAGATGGCATCAGCATAAAATCCTTTCTAAACCTAGATCAGGAATACCAATTAGACAAGAAGGCCTTTTGACAATACTTGCAGCTTAGGAGCTCGGTATTAGCTTATATTATACAATGTCACATGGTGCACAAGGCAAGGCCTTCACTTTTGGCTAAATGGCTGATCCATAAGGGTGGTAAAGCTAGCCTTATATACGCAAATCTCAGGAACAACCTCCCCTCACACTTATCCCAAGCCAAGGGTAATTGGGAGCAAGATCTTCAACAACCCCTTTCCGAAGCTCAGTGGAAGCTCTGTTGGAGATATGCCCATTCTGTGTATCCAGACCCAAGAAGCAGGATCATACAAAATAAAATTCTATCACACTGTTACCGTACCCCTGTGGTTCTCCATAGAATGCACCTGATGGATAACAGCCAATGCTGGCGATGTCTATCCGGAGTGGGAGATCTCATGCACATACTCTGGCTCTGCCCACTTCTCTCTCCTTTTTGGATGGCCGTCTTAGGTCTGGCTCAACAGGCCTTAGGCCTCGGTCTGACTCTAGACCCATTGGTCTGGATTGTGGGCCTTCATCCTGTGCCCAGACCACTCACCTGTCAGCAGCAAAGTAGTTTTCAAGCTAAGAGGCTTATTCTTTCTCAGTGGAGAACCACGGTGATACCTACTATTTCAGAGCTTTATAATGCCCTATCTAAGATGGCAGCGTTGGACCGTTTATCCCACCTAGCTTCCAATACACTCTCACAATACCATCTCACCTGGGCCCCTTACCTGGCCTACCTCTCTCCATGTGTGGGGATTGGCTGAATCTCATCAAACAGAATGGTCTGGAATGTTGTAAGATGGTTACCTGTATATAAGGGTTAGGACCTGGGTCCTACCTCCCAAAAGAAGTTATCTTTTTCCTTGACCCCTTTTCTCTCTGAGATAAGATTTGTGATCTGGACTGTTGTGTTTATTTCTTTGTTTTTCTCTTCCTTCAGGCATTGCCAGGTACCAGGATGCTCCTTTGTCATCCTCACTGCACTGACCTTTTTAGTTAATTTTGATATGGCTAACACTTAGGATCTTTACAAAATAATGCATAGTGCTTTTAAATGTTTACTTACTCACCAACCTGCTTTGTCTCTCCTTATCCGTTGAACCTTGCCTAATATATAACTGCATTGCAGCCAACTTGTAGATCCATTTTGTTATGCTGTAATGTATGTACCTGGTTCTGTCGGATGCTATTTCCTAAAAAACACTTAATAAAAATTATTAACAAAAAAAAAAAAAAAAGATCCAACTTTTTCTAAACAAATAAAAAAATACAGGTGCCTATACCCTTGTAGTCTTCTAAACTTCTCCCTCCCCTGGAGTTCAAAGAAAAACATAGAAACAAAGAAACATAGACTTTGACGGCATATAAGGACCATTTGGCTTATCCAGTCTGCTCTTTTCCCTACCTATTGGATAAGCTGCAGATCCTAGTTAACCAACATCATAATTCTTAAACCCCACCAGAATTGACTGATGTCTGTCCAATTCATTCTTGAATTCCCCCACTGTTTTTGACCCCACAACCTCCTCAGAAAGGCCATTCCATGTGTCTACCACCCTATCCGTGAAAAAGTACTTCCTTACATTACCCCTGAGCCATCCCCCTCAATCCTCAAATTGTGCTCAATTCTTGCACATCTCTTTTTCAGAAAGATGCTACCCTCTTGGACTTTGTTGATTTCCTTGAGGTACTTAAAAGTTTCTATCATGTCCCCCTCCTTTCCTCAAGGAAATGCATATTAAGATCCTTTAGTCTTTCTTCATATGGCTTCTGATGCAGATCCTGCACCATTTTAGTTGCCCTCCTCTGGACTGCCTCCATCCTGCCAATGTTCTTGTGGAGATGGGGTCTCCAGAACTGCACACAGTACTCCGGATGGGGTCTCACCAACTGTCTGTACAAAGGGATAACAACTTCCTTTTTTCTACTGGCGATGCCTCTCCCTACAAATCCCAGTATCTCCCCAGCCCTCCTTACTCCCTTCTCACATTGATTGCTTACCTTTAGGTCATCTGATATGACTACCCCCAGGTCCCTTTCCATTTTTTTTGTTTTTAGTACTTACCCCCCATTGTGTACTCTTCCCCTGGGTTTGTGTTTCCCAGGTGCATTACTTTGCACTTCTTTGCAATGAATTTAAGCTGCCATACTTTTGACCATTCCTCCAACTTTGCCAAGTCCCTTCTCATCCTTTCCACCTCCCCTTGTGTATCAACCCTGTTGCAGATCTTTGTGTCATGTGCAAAGAGGCATACCTTTCCTTCTAGTCCCTCTGCAATTTCACTTATAAAGACATTAAAAAGGACCGGTCTCAGTACTGAACCCTCCGGTACACCGCTAGTAACCCCCCTTTCTTCGGAGTAGGCTCCATTTACTAATACTTTCTATGTCCTGTTTTCCAGCCAATTTTTTACCCAGGCTTCCACCCTGGGACCCATTCCCAAGCTGGCTAACTTGTTTGTTAATCTTTTGTGTGTGACTGTATCAAATGCCTTGCTAAAGTTTAGGTAGGCCACGTCCACAGCCCCTCCCTGGTCTACTACTTTGGTCACTTAGTCAAAGAAATCTATTAGATTCATCTGACTTGACCCTCCCGCTGTAAATCCATGCTGCCTTGGGTCCTGTGCCCTGCTAATCTGTAGGTACTCATCAATTCTTTCTTTCAGAAGTGTTTCCATCATTTTCCCTACCACTGAGGTCAAACTAACAGGTCTGTAGTTTCCTGCCTCTGCTTTGCTCTAACTTTTGTGAAGGATGAATCACATCTGCCCTCCTCCAGTCCTCAGGTACTACACCATCCTCCCATGATTTGTTAAAAAGGGTAGTCAGTGGTATCACTAGTTCTCCCCTTAGTTCTTTTAGAATTCTGGAGTGAATCCCCTTAGGTCCCATTGCTTTGTCCACCTTCAGATTCAGGAGTTCTTTCAGAACCATTTGTTCTGTGAATAGACTGGTATCGACCCCCCTATCCAGAGTGCTTCTATTGATTGGATTAGGTACCTCCTCCTCCCCTTCTTTTATGAATACTGAGCAGAAGTATTTGTTCAGTATCCCTGCTTTTTCACTGTCACCCTATGCCCACCCAGCTTCCCCTTTATTGAGCCTCACTATCCCTCCCTTGGTCTTTCTACACTCCCTGATGTACCTATAAAAGGTTTTATCCCCCTTCTTAACTGAGTTGGCTATCTTTTCCTTGGTTTGGGCCTTTGCTATTCTGACTACCTTCCCTATTTCCTTCGGCTTTAACTGGTACAGTTCTCTGTCCTGCTCCTTTTGTGTTTCCTTATACTTCCTGAATGCTATCTTTTTCTCCCTAACCTACCCCGCCACCTCTTTTGAGAACCATAGTGTTTTTTTCCTTTGTTTTGATTTGTTTATTTGCTTCACACAACGGCTTGTTGTCTCTGTGATGGCAGTTCTGAGGTTTCCCCATTGTTCCTCCACCCCTCCTTCTTGCCTGTTTGCTAGTGCTTTTCTAAAGGCACTCTCCCATTTTGCCAAAGTCAGCCCTCCTAAAATCCAGTACCCTCACACTTGTATGGCTTGACTCTACAGCTGTGTTTATCATGAACCACACTGTTTGATGGTCACTTGTTCCCAGATGGCTACCACTTCTAAATCTGAGATCTTCTCTCTGTCCCCATTTGACAGTACTAGGTCTAAGATCGTTCCCTCCCTAGTGGGTTCCAACACTAGCTGTCTGAGGCATGCCCCCTGTAGGGCATCAAGAATTACCCTGCTCTTGGATGTGGCTGCAGCAAAGGTGCACCAGTTAACATCTGGCATATTCAGGTCCCCCATCAACAATATCTCCCCTTTTTCTGCCATCCTAAGGAATCCTTGAGAATGTCTCCCAGAAGACTGCCGCTCTACAGTCAATGCACTGCACCACTCCCATAATGTCTTATTTGTGGTCCCTTGATGGTTGTTTTGTATGCTGACTTTTTCCTCTGTTTTCCTTTTTTTTTATTTGTTTTTTCTCCCTACTTTCCTATTGCTTCTGTGCCTTCATAGCTCCTGCCTTTCCCTGTTCTGGGACAGGAAGTTCCTCTATTCCTCAATAGTCTCCTTCTTACTTGCTCATAGAAAATCTGAGCTTTTTCAAGTCAAACGTTTCCTTGAAGTTCTGGGAATTTTAGTCTTTGAATGTATGTGAGAAAACTGATGCATCCAGGGGGAATGCAAATATCATTACACCTAGGATCCAATAGTACTACATGTGATCATCCTTTTAGATGGGAAATCACACGTTTCCTGTTTTCCCACACATACTTTGTAGATCATGCTGGACTTCGCCAGGGATGTTTTACCATTGTTAGACTACAATAAGTCCAAACTCATCTACTTCATGGCAAAGACTACACAAGAAAAGTGTTTTTTTTTTTTCTACTTTACCATTAAAACTACATGAAGTGAACCCAGACTTCCCACATCCCTGCCCAGATCTGCAGAGCTGTGCATGATGCAACTGCAATATGTGTTAATACTGTGATGTAAATAGCAGCTACAACTGTGTCAGGGTGTGTAACTATTGAAAGATGGTTTTGTCACTATTTGCTGTGTTTGCTATTGTGTTATGATTGTGTTGCAGTTTATTCCAGAAAAATTACTTACTCCACATTTGCATCAGAAAACTGGCTTATACTACATGTGCATTAGAAAAATGGCTTACACCAATTACTAACACTTGTGACAACTATTTACATCACAATTATGATGCAAATATCAAACCCCTAAAAATGTGGTCTAAGTCATTTGGTAGATATAAAGGCAGCAAAGTTGGACCTCCAAATTGAAAGGCTTACAGCAATAGGAGACATGAGAGATGCAGAGAAATAAATTGTTGTTTTCTGAGTTAATATGGACACACACACACACACACACACACACACACACACACACATATAGTATATGCTTGCGCTCATGTCTGAGCTATGTCATGCAGTGTTTTGTTATTCCATCTCCCTAGTGTTTGCTTCTAGAAGCTCAGCATATCAATAATGACATTTATGGGCCCAAAATTCCTACTCCTGTAGTTACCTCCTCATCCTGAAAATCTCCCATACAACTGCCTTATTTAACACAATGGGAGCTTGGGGAATGCCAGCCTTCTGCTCATTCAACTCCAGTTCCACAGGCAGTGGACTGTGATGCCTCCAACGTGACCTACATTGTCCATCACATACATGATGTATGGAGTGAGGGTGTACATCGGATATAGTTGTCTACCAGGGTGGTGGCAATCACCATGTGGTGCTGACTGGTGAATCTGGATATTGTATGGCCTAGCCAGTGCATGTTCTGCTGGTGCTGCTGCTGATTTACATCTGCATCATCAATATGTGCCATGAATCGAAATACATGGGAGGTTCACGTCACCACAATTATTGTACCTGTGAGACAGTACTAACATGGATCATATAGGACAACACACATATGACTCATGGGGTATATACAGATACAAAATGTGTGCTGTAACATGCATCTTGATCATGTACTTGATATATTAACCATAATTATCTTGTTGCCTGTACCTGGTCTACAGTATGTGTGAGTGGTGCTCTCAAATAAATAACAATTACATACAAAACCATAATTTATTCGCAGTCTGGTAATGTATATTTCTGCGTTTGTGATGTTCATGCAGCTCACTCCAGCACACCAGCAACACCATCTGCTGATTCTCTCAACGTTGCTAGGTCTAGTACATCATCCACAGCACTCAATGACTCCCCTGTGCTGCCCATAACACTTGCCTGTGTCAACAATATATTTGGTATAATGAGTCCAATTAATTTTTGTCTGCTGTCAGTCATTACAGCCTGTCTCCAGAGCAGTGTACACACACACCAACATGATGCATCACCTGTGTTTTTATACATGCCCCATCACATCCTTTAGCAACAATATAGATACTAATATGAGATGACATGCATGGTTTCCTGTCAGCATATCTTGTCACTCTTAATCTCTCTCACTGTTCATTCTTCTCCTCTCTCACAATCCCAATGCACTTTGGACACTATGGGCAGGATTCACACACATCGGGGGAAGGTCCCGCAGCTGCAGGAAAACCTCGGTGCTGGTGTGTTTCCACTTGTGAAGCCGCAGGTCTCCCACAGCTGTAGGTATTCACTAAGGTGGAGCCGGAGTACGACCGGCTCCACAGATTATGGCAGCTTGTGGGTACTGTTGCCAGGGACAGCACCACAGCTGCAGGAGGCTGCTACGGGCAGTGGGACCTGCCATAGCACCCTCCACAACTGCTGTGACTGTGGATCTGCCGCCACATAGTTGCGGCAAATACGAAGCACAACTGGGGTTGTGGAGTGGGACTTAGTCCCAAAACGCTTCATGAATCCTGCCCTATGTGCTTACATTGCAAATTTGTGTCATTTATGCAGCTGCAACTATGATGTAAATATGATGCACGTTTCTAGTAGCACCACGTCATGATGGAAATTTTAAAATATGACACAGGTATATTGTACCATCTTCATTACACAATTTTACACATTTTGACACAGCTCTGTCATCTTTGGACCCCTTTGAAAATCCCACCCCTTGATGCTGCATCTTTCCTAACCTCTGTGCATAATCTTCTTCATCTCACTAGTCAACAGTTGCCTTCCTTTCACTCAAGTTTCTTTTTTTTTCTGACTATCATGCTCCTCTGAAGACAATATATTTTCCACTGATGCATTAAGTACAACTGCTGCTATCCAGAATTGTTACCACAACATATTGCATTTGCAAGTAGCTGCTGACTTGCATTTTTAGGTACTGGAATATGAAAATAACAACATAAAGTGAACTGTGTGGTGAAAACCTCTGACCGTTAAGGAATACTTAATTTGTCTTAGTTTTATTTATTGTTACCTTTACCCTCTATTCACTTTCTGCTGTAGTCTTTTGGCTGGGCTCATGCCATTGCATTTAATTACTATTGTTTTATTTTTTTTTTCAATAGTAGCAGCCACGCCCTTTCTAATATTTTGGTTGTGCTGAGACACATTGTTATAATTATTATTGGTATCATATCCACATACTCAAAGTTCACTACAGGCTCCATCGGAACTTCACTCCAGATTTGAGCCCACGTCTTTGAGGAGCAGCTCAATGATTTTCAATTTTGCATAATATGTTACTGCTAAGGAAAAAAACTTGACAATAGGGCAACACTACTACCTGATCTGTTAAAGGAATGCAAAATTGCTTTGTTCCATTTAGCATGTTGACTGAGACATTTGATTTACTGTATGCCTGCTAATTAGCATTCAAAAAAGCAAAGCAATAGGAAAAAGACATTTTAAACCCCTCTCTCCAACAATGAGTTATTTCTAGTGCTGAATTATAATATTTTTCACAGAATAGGTTTTACTTTTTGTATGGCCAAGCCTCATTCCCCAGTTTATACCCCATCTCCCTCCCAGAACATTTGGAACCGTTGAGTCTACATTTGTTCCAGTGTTACCCCATGGTTGGCCAGTGTGGGTGTGTGAACAATGTGTGACTTGTACTTTCCTATGGGACTCTCTCCTTCATAATACATCTGATGCCACCAGTCCAAAAGGGGGAAACCAGGGTCTGTCAGGTTGCAGCCAAGACATAGTACCCACTAAATAATTTTTACTTTTTCAAAAAGAAAGGTTTTCTACATGACCCAAAGGAATGTTGTGTTTTGTTAGTAAGGGAAGGTATAACCAAACCCCAGCACTTATGTTTTTCAAAGGTTCCATCCATGCTTTTGTAGTTCAGAAAACCACTGTGTTCAGTTAAGGATAACTGCATAAAATATTTGAAATCTAAAGGACACTTCAATGCATTTCATAATAATTGCAGGAACTCATAACCTGCCAACATAACATTACCTTTTAAAGCAAAACCTGATCTTTATAGCTAAAATTGTCAGTTTCAATGGACATAAGAAACTGCATGATAGGTATTAAAGTGGCATGGTGCAACCCTTTCCTAAAGATAAATGACCAAGCAAAAGTTATTTTATCAATGGCTAGCTGTGTACCCCAGGGAGGTTAACTTGTTGGACAAAATGAATGGAAAAAACAGAGGGCAAAAATGTAGCTGATAAACCATCACATTCAAGGAAAGATTAATGACCACAATGATCCAGCTTCCATCTTTATCAGCTGCTGAAAGCCTTTTTATCTTAATGAAAGATGCTGTTTACAACTTTTTGCCACTGTTTTTTTTTTTTTACAAAACTTTCCCTTTACTGTAAAAAACATAACTCAGCAAAAAATGAAAGCAAATGTTATTGATTTTAGAAAGTTTATTACAGTAATTTAGAGGGGTCAGGAGTACCAGAAATAGCTTTTTCACAGTTGTATTTTCAATAAGTACTGTATCATGTCTCTTTATTGGTTGCCCTACATTTTCATTCCCTTATACAGCACTGTATATGATCCCTTCTGTATTTCTATTACCTTATATACACATTTTACTTTTCAGTTATGCTGCATTGCTTACAGTATTGTGCTTTGGCTGAGGATGACATTATTACATTTTTCATTAAAAATATTGTTTTACGCAGTTTATAATACAATCAGTTTTCAAACTGCATAAGATAACAAAAATACCACTGCAGGGAAACTATAAATACATTATTTTCTTTATATCACATTTTTCTTACACTATTATGAAAAATAATAACAGTAAGGCTGCATTTTAAATGTATACGTACTGTGACCAAAGAAGTAAGGAATAGCATTTTTTAATACTGAAATGTAAAGGTGACATTTCTCTAATAAAATATAATATCTAATAGGTTATTAATATTTGTACACCTACATAAGAAATGTAACTTGTTAAATAATGTGTTGAACAAGGCAAACCTGGCCTTATATTATTGCAACTTATTTTAACTTATGATACCTCAAACATAGCATTGTATGATACTTGAAACATAGTGTTGTATTGTTTTATGAAAGATGCCATCAGGAATGAGCATGCACTTAATGCTTTTTTGTACATCTTCTGTTTTAAATAAAACTTACTTAACAGTTAAAAAAAGTTATCATATAGTGCATTTTAGACATGGTACCTTATAGCATTTGACTGCAAATAAGTTCAATGCTGGTATTGCAGTAAATAAATGGGTACAAATAGGGAGTCATGTATGTGTTCATCTACTTATTTATTTATTTTTATTTATTAATTTTTTGTTGACTGGGTAAGTGCACTAGACAAATCCTGCCTATTTTCAGGCATGATCCGGGGGAAGGGGATACAGATGAATGCCAAGTGACCTTGAACCAGATTAAGCTGTTGGTGGTATTTTTTTTTTTTAGTGAATGAGGGAAATTTGGCCAGGACACTGGGGAAATTCCCCTACTCTTTTCGATAAGTGCCATGGGATCTTTAACATCCACCTGAACTACCACCAATCCAGGCAGATGGGACCTCGGTTTAGCGTCTCATCAGAAAGACGGCACCTCCGAAGTGCAGCACCTCTCTCATGCTGCACTACAGTGTCAGTACTGGGATATTAACCCAAGTGCCAGATGTGGGAACTGAACCCACAGCCCTCTGATCTCCCGGCCTCAGAGGCAAGTGTGCTACCTACTGAGCCACTGACACTACTGATGTTGAATGAAGGGCATTTTTGTTTGCTACCTCTATATAAGTCAATGCACCACATAATGAGTTGCCTTCTGCACAATCTGTTTTGATTTCAAGTCCAAGCTGATTTTTTTGCTTTTTCTTAATGTCAGACTTTTTTTACTGTTTATTTACCAAATACCATTTATTCTCCTGCTTTTGTTTTACATTGGTAATTTAATATGTCTTGACTCCAAACATCAGAAAGCACATTACAACTAAATATTTTTAACAATAATTATATTTTATTGACAGAATAGGATGATTTGGAATGCAGCATGGTGTTACAAAAGGTAGATCCTATCAAACCAACCTGGCTTTTTTCTCCAAGGGAGTAACTAGGGAAGCTGATAGGGGCTGGGGGTGGATATAGCATATTATTTATTTATTTAGCTTTTGTTGACCAGGTAAGTACACTAGACAATCTGTATGCCTATTTTCAGGTATGAGCTGGGAGAGTACAATGAAAATACAGGTTCAAACAAGGTACATAACAACAAGGGGGGGGCAATGTACAGAGTTACAAAAGAGCAAGATAAACATAGATAGTATACAGTGAGCAGTAATAGGTAAAATATACATATACATGCAGAATAAATAGACTAACACATTCAATGATAATTACATTGCATGAGTAACCCGATTTACCAGGGCCACTTAATTCATAAGCAAATGACGATCAATCACATGCTACCCAGAGATTAAAGAACAGTAGGCAGTGGATCAGAAAGGGACACATTTGAAGACCTGGTTAGGGCGGCTTGGGACACCCACACACCGAGCACAGTTTCAAGTGCTCCCACAGGGAATTCCAGAGACACCGTTGGGAGGGGGAGGTACTTACATGGTCAGGAAGGGAGAGTTCCATAGCCTCAGAGCACATGTAGCAAAGTCCCTATCCCTCATTAGGGTTCAAGTATATGGAACTTTGAGCACTGCCGGACCCTGAGACCTGAGGGAGTAGGATGAGGATACAGCAGGCAGAAGAAGCTGCGCAAGCCCCGGTGGGGTGCCAGTTCTGAGCACCTTTCCTACAAAGCAGCCCAACCCGTATTTCAAGTGATTGGCTGAGGAAAGCCAGCTTAGTTTGTCGTATAATTGACAATGGTGGGTGAGACGTGGGACAGCCAGGGCAAAGCGACAGATGTTGTTATAGGTCATGTTCCACCTGGCAAGGTGGACCTTGGAAGTGCCAGTGAACAGGGTATATGGACTTCAGCTAGGCTTTTGATACT
This sequence comes from Neoceratodus forsteri, assembly GCA_016271365.2. NCBI lineage: Eukaryota > Metazoa > Chordata > Ceratodontiformes > Ceratodontidae > Neoceratodus > Neoceratodus forsteri. Next base: position 760,326,364 of record CM057452.1, read on the forward strand.
GTACTGCTTGAAAAACTTGGAGAAAGTTGCACAGTTACTAGTCCAGAAAGTTTGTAAGAAGTATGGTAGATAACAAATTGGCTGATAGGAAGGGAAAAAAAGAGTGGTGGTGGTGAAAGGTCACTATTCAAAGTGGATGGATGTTCTGCATGAAGAACTATTGGGTTCAGTGCTGTATCCATTGATCTTTAACATAGTGATTATTTATTAATGACTTGGAAGATAACATCAGCAGCAGGCTGCTGAAGCTTGCTGATGGCACTAAATTGACAAGAAGAGTAGACACAACAGAAGGATGCACTATATGGGGATTTTCACACACCAGGGGTGTGGACCAAAAATGGGGCTAGATTTAATGTAGGGAACCATAAGGTATTACACCTGAGGTGAAGAATCAGGATTGTACATACACCCAACAGTGGACAACACAACCAAGGAAAATTATACAGATTTATTTGTTAACAGTAAGCAGAAACCAGACAGGAAATGTGCTGCTGCATTCAAGAAAGTAAAGAAAATGTTGTGATGCTTTAGGAGGGGAGAAAGAAGCAGACCAAAGAAGGTTATTATTCTCATGTATAACTCACAGCTTTATACATTCTCATGTATAAAGCTGTGATGAAACCATGGCTGGAGTGTATTGTGCTGTTCTGGTCACAACAGTACAGAAAGTACACTGAAGTGATCAGTAGTGTCCAGCACAGGGCTACCGAGCAAAATTAGCACCCTGGGGAAAAAGATAAGAGGAGAGACTGGACATACTCTGATTACTTAATCTAGGGAATAGACAGATGAGAAGGGGCATAGTCATGGTGTTCAAGTTACTAAAAGAAATAGACAGGGTGGACATGGATGTCTGAGCTTATGAGTGTAAGCAGAACTCGGGGACATGCAATCAAACTGAGGGGGCAGGATAAAGGGAAACATTTTTTTTTTATTTGAAAGTTAGTAACTGGGAGTGGCACACTGAGCTGTGGCTCATTTCCAGGTGTGACCTTGGGGGAAAGGGAAGGGGAATATGTGTACAGTTGAACACTGACTTACAGAACCAGATTAAGCTGTTGGTGGTATTAGTGAATGGGGGGAAATTTGGCCAGGACACCGGGGAAATTCCCATACTTGCCAGTAGGGGAAACTCTGGCCATCAGTCCAAGATGACCACTGCAGGTGTTCCACTGGAGAGAATGGATGTTTATGAGATAGGGGATCAGGCCTCCTCCTCTGCCTTAACTTCACTAGAGGCTATCAAAAATGCAATTATAATGGAGGAAATCCAAGAAGAAGATATGGGCTCAGAAATGTTTGTCTCTATGGAGGATTTGACAAACAACAAAGATGGCAGTGTACCCACAGAAAATGCTAAGCCTGAGATAGAGCACAGAGCATCAGATTCACCTGCTGTACATCAAACAGAACTTTTATCATCTCAAATTGAGGAAGAGGAGCAAAGCCTGCAAATAAAAAAGAAAGAACTGCAAGCCAGAATTGCTATGTTAAAAACCTGCCCAGTACCTGTCAGTGGAAATCAGCAGTCTGTCATCCCGGATCAGCTGCAAAATGACGCAGCTTCATCAAAAGATCCAGTAGTCTCACCCGCTGTTGTGGGGCCCTCTTCCTGTCAGAGAAACTCCGGGTCTGTCTTCCAAGAGCATGGCTGGCAGTTATAGAAACCCTCCGGTCATGTGCCAAGAGCAACAACACTAGGAAGAAAAGCAGAAACCAACTGGAAAAACCAGAGAAGATTGGGACCACTGAGATCTGCTGGTGGCTGTCCAGAGGTGCAAGATCTAAAGTGCATTCAGCTGCAGCTAACCTATAGAACTCAAAGGACAAGAGGCATCAATGTTCTCTGAATCAGCCTACTGTAAATCACACTGGACTGAAACCGCAAGCAGAGGAAATCCACCAAAGTACTAAGTCCTTCAACACCCCTGCATTAATGAGAAACATGGACATCGGGACTGGGAATTGGTCACCAGTCCATGCTCTTGAGGAGGCCAGCTGGGTCCTTACTTCAGAGGGGCAATGTATTCTGGACCCCGAGGACCCTCAGGTAAAGAACTTTTATGCTATAAATAAATCAAGCAAAGAAAAAATGGTGGCCACTGTTAGTTTATTTATTTATTTATTGAAAATGTTTCATCAGAAAAGGCACACTGAGCAAAAAGATGCTCGTCTCACGGTGCGACCTGGGGAAGGGGGGGTTACAGAGGAGGCAGGTATACATACAGTAGTTGAACTTTACAGTAGCGCAATACAGATAATGTACATAGTTGGGAGGGATTACATTTGAACTTGTTACATAGGCAGAGCAGTACAGTACAGCACAGCACAGGATCAGCAAGTACAGGTTATACAAATCATGGTTACCCAACGAGGTAAGAACAGTACAGAACATGATCGTAAGGGCATGGTATACAAAACATGAGTAAACATCGAGGCAAAGCATGAAATACATAAGTGCCAGTTTACAGAACAGGGGTAGTAATAGCAGAACTTGAGTGCCAGTAGCAGAGATTGAGCTACAGGGAGATGCACCAAGTTGACAGGAAGGATTTGGAGAGCAAGATGGGGGGTAGAGAAGGAGGGTGTAGAAGCATTAGGTGTATAGGGGGGAGGTTAGGTGAGGAGGGAGGGAGTGGGGCTAGGGAGCGTGGGTTGATTAGGAAGGGGAGAAGAGAGAAATTGAGAGTGAGAAGAGTAGGTAATAGAGAAGGAGTAAGTGTGCAGGGTAGTAGATAAGCCAGACAATTAGTGTGGCTAATATCGGAAAAATTTCAGAACAGGAGAATCCAGCACTGAACATTTTACCCTGGGGTACAACAATTACTCAAAATGAACTTGCTAGCACCAGCAAAATAGCTGATGTCACAGAGCTGCAACCAGAAGGAGAGATACCACCTCCTTCTAATATTCAACCCATGGAAGTTTTAAACCCAGATCATAGGGACAATGATCTCATCCGAATGGGTCCTATGGAAAAGATTCTTAGATACCCCAACTGTAGGGCTTGGTTGGAGCCCATGTTTCAGCTAGTGGATCTATTCTAGAACAAAGGAGAGCTGACCCCTAGAAGAAACACTATTTGTTTGATTTATAAAGGGGGATTGGAAACCCCACCAGACAGACTGTATTTGGCTAAAAAGTTACTAAAAGGGTCAATGAAATTTTTTTCATTGGAAATTTTTGCCCTAATTCATATGGGAAATCCTAATTATGATGTTAGCTTTAAAAATGCTATAGGGCTAGACAGATTTTGGTCACAATACCAGAACCTAAAAAACACTGCAGTTTAGATCCCTTGTTTAGCTATTCTATTAACAAAACCATTGGTAAAAATATCACTGTCATGTTTTGTAATTAAGTTGTCAATATTGAGGACATTTTTATTTTGGCTGAGACAGAGGTGTGGGGTATTAGATAGGCCTTCTCCCATTCTTAACAGTGAACAGATATAGAACGGGGGATGGAAAATCAGAGTTAAATTATTTACCTCAAACTCAGGTCCTGTTCACTTACCTAACAGTCTTTTTTTGGGAAAAGTCGGGGGGTCTATATTTCACCCTGGACAGCCAAGGACTTGTTTTGAACATGGATCAAGAACACATCTAAGTTCTGCATGTGATACAGCAAGGTGCAATCATTGCCTGGAGTATGGGCATGTGTTAGCTAACTGCCTTAATCTCTTTAAATGCAACCTTTGTGAAAAAACAGGATACACTTATGGCAGGTGCCCATGGGCATTCCACAACAGAAATGACTGTCCATCTCATGAAGGTCTCATTAATAGGACTCAACTCATGCAGGCAAAGAGGGTTGCAGCCCAGGATGAAGCTACATTCAGGGATGGGGGGAAGAAAGAAATCAGTGTATGGCTCCGGCTCAATCAGCTAATACCTCAGTACAGCCAGAAGTCTTAGATCAGGAAGAGGATCATATGGTAATAGACATAATTGTGTCAGAAACACCTGTGAATGAAACTGAGAAGACAGAAACAGATATCATCCAAGTTCCAGAAGTCTCTAACCCCAATGTTATGCCCCCTCCCCCCAATCCTGTGCCTTCCTTTAAAACAATGTTGTCCAAAAAAAGATCCAGACTAGGAAAGGCAGTCCCCCAAGTTAAAACACCACATGCAAAGAAAGAGAAAACCCCTCCCCACTCTTCTTGGAAAGCAGGGAACAAATCTGCCTCTCTGTCAGCAGACAGGGATAAGGGGAAGTCAGCGGATGAATGGTCAGACTCCTTGTCAATAGCCTCTACCACTACCAAGATCACGTCAGATGCAGAAGAAGGGGGTGAATTCTATTGCCAAAAGAACTAGGCATATAAAATTATCCAAAACTCCATAGAAGCAGGTAAAAGATTATGTGTTTTTTCCTTTCTTTGTTAATATAAAATGCAGTCCCTCTCCATAACCACTATTAATGTTAACAGCATTAAAGGGGTAAAAAAAAAAGATTAGGAGTTTTTCACTCTTTGCAAAATGTTAGGGGGGATATCTTTTGTCTCCAAGACACCAGGCTTAATACCCTTCTAGAACTGCTCCAAGCCACACAGACTTGGATGAATGGCATTGCCTTCTGTGATGGCATTGGCATCCTGTTTACTAACTCAGAAAAAAAGCCTCAAGGCTGGTAGATATTCACCCTAGCAGGGCTTTAATTCTCAACTTTAACTATCAGTTGGAAAGGTTTTGTTTTATTTCTATATGTGTGCCAGACTAAAGCACAAAGCGTAGCCCTTTTTAAAGAAATACAGCCATTTTTACATACTGCCCGGCTGATTGTATGGGTAGGGAACTTTAATTGTGGCTTGTCCCATTCAGATAGAGGTTTGCAAACTGATAAGCACTTTTGTGATTCAGTGGCCCTACAAAACATAATGAATACAACAGTATTGGTGGACTCATATAGGCAGCAATTTCCAACAAGAGGACACACTTATTTTAGGGGCCCTCTTTCCACCCATATAGCTTTCATTTTTACTTCCCCCCCACTTAGAATCCAGAGCCTGGCAACTCAGGCATGGAAAATTTCAGACTACAAAACCATCTCTATTCAAGTGGAGTGGGAAAATTCCCCTAGATGCAAAAAAAAAACAGTTGGAGGTTAGATGAATCTTTATTAGATAACCCTTTGATATTACAGGCTTGGAGAAGGGAATGGGAAGCATGGCTCTCTGTAGTGGGGTGTTATGAAGATCTGGTAGACTGGTGGGAGGACACAAAAAAGGCATGGCAGAGTTTTTTCCAAGCACAATCAAGAGATATGGACAATAAGGAATATTTAGGTTGCATACAATTGAAAGACCAACTGCAAAATCTGATCTCAGAGATCAATAAACTTGATTATGGAGAGCAAATCCAAAGAATTAAAAAACAGATGAGAGAAAGCCAACATGACAGGGCAAAATCTCTAGACCAAGAACTTAGGTTCAGTACACAATTAAAAAAAAGCTCTTTACACCCTTTTAAAGAATGTAAAGAGAGAGTAGGGCACAGGATAATGACTGAACTAAAAAGAGAATCAGACCAAACCACATCCTCCCCAGCAGAGATGGTAAACTTGGTGGAGAATTATGTGGAATCTCTGTTCAGTACTGCCCCACAAAGAACTTTTTACCACTCATTCAATAAATCTTTGAATCTCCCACAAGCCTCCAAGCTTGGTGCTTGAAGCTTATCAGAAGAGTTTTCAGTAGAAGAAATTTCTTCAGCCATAACTAGTTTAAGGAAAGATACTGCACCAGGTTCTGTTGGGATAGGGGCTGGCCTTTGTAAAGCTTTTAAGGAAGAACTGTCCCCAGTTCTGGTGATATTATTTGATCACATTCTATGGTCTAACAAGTTGGCAGATTCTATGGAGTAAACAATACTTATTCTCTTATATAAAAAGGGAGCAAGGGAAGAACTATGTAGTTGGAGGCCACTGAGCCTCCTAAACACTGATGTTAAAATACTAAGTAAATACTGCTGAATAGGCTTTCCATGGTGGCAGAAAAGTTAATTAACCCTGCACAAACTTGTGATATCCCATTTAGAGGTCAGCAAGATAATTTGATAACTCTTAGAGAAATATTTCAGAGAGGGAATACATTTAGGTTACAATGGTATGTATCTGGTCTTGACCAAGAAAAGGTATTTGATAGGCTGTGCCATTCCTATCTTTTTGAGTTCTTAAATGTATTTGGCATACACAAAACTTTCATTACCTTGACCAGTTGTATCCATAATAATGCTAGTCTTATCCCCAGTGTCAATGGTTGGTGTGAGTAGAAAATCAGAGTTAAAGAGGTGTGAGACAAGGTTGTCCACTTAGCCCACTACTGTATGCATTTGGGATAGACATTTTTATTAGTAGTATCAGTTCCAATACAGATATCATAGACCTTTCCCCAGATACTGGTGGATACCCTGTAAAGATTCTAGCCTACCCGGATGACATTATACTGACCTTACCATTTGGCATTAGGGAGGAAGCCCTCACTAATTTATGGATACATTTTCAGAGATATCTGCTTCAAAAATAGGCTGTTGGTTAACTAGGAACTGCAGCTTATCCAGTAGGTAGGGAAATGGGTAGACTAGTAGGGCCAAGTGGTCCTTATCTGCCGTCAAAGTTTATGCTTCTATGTTTAAAAATAAACTATAGGAAAAGTCATGGAGTAACATTAGCGGATATTCTTATCCCGGAGGGTAACACATTTGCTGGATTTTCCCTTTCCCATGATCTCATAAGTATATTGGGGTGGAATTTGATTCAGGGGATAGGGCCCATATTAAGTGGAGGACAGGTTTAACTAGAGCAAATAGACTGGTGTCCATTTGGAAGGGCCAAACTTTGCAAAGAAGAAGAGAGTGATATTAATTAAGACATTACTGGTACCTAGTTTCCTTTATATCAACTATGTGTTCCCATCCCCTCAGACTATAATAACAGCCTTGTATAACGTATTCTTTCAAGTCTTATGGGTAGTAGACTGAATCCCATAGAAAGGGAATTAACCTACAGAAAGATCCAGGTAGGAGGTATTGGTATGATAAACTCTGGAAGTTGTTTTACAAGCAGGTTTAAGAATCATAATTTGGGGGAGCTATAAGACCTGGTGAGAAGTTATGGAAGCCATTTGTATTAGAATGGTTAACCCTATTCCTGACTCCTTGGGCACTAGGAAGACTTAGATTACTGAACAGTATTACCAATGTACCAAAATATGGGTTAGAAGTAATAAAATGTATTTTAAATTGGGGTTTAACAGAAACTCAGATACAGACTCTGGATAGAAAGGTAATTTCTGATAATGTCCCCCAGGTTGAAAGGAAAGAGGAGGTGATTTTTCTCCAATGCCATGCCTCAAGATTCAGCAACATCTTAAATCAACTTTCTAACCCTAGATTACCTGGGTTAATTTGGGACATGGTATGGTTAAATAACTACGGAAGACTCAGTGTAAGAAACAGCACTAAACATGAACAAGTGATAGATATTGCCTTAGGGAAACATAGGTTCATAGATTCATAGATTGGTACAAGTTCAAAAGGCAAGATGCCCTTTTCTGAACTCGCCGCCTGCTGATTCAGTGGTGGAAATAAAATTTCTTATCACCCATGTATTCATCAAGTCTTTTTTTAAACTGTTCTACATTTTCACTATTTATGATGTCAGCTGGTAGTGTATTCCAAATTGGAGGAATTCTCTGAGTGAAAAATGTCAGCCTTTTGTTAGTTTTACATATGGTTGATTTTAGTTTCAAATTATGAGATCTAGTAAAATTATTTCCAAAGTATTTTTCTAATCCAATAGAGTTTAACAAATAGTCATTTTGGTATGCTTTATAAGAATAAATTAGATCACCGCTTAAAATTATATACTTCAAGGAGTATAGTTGTAATGTTTTTAATCTGGTACCATAATCTACTTCAGACATTTTATCAATCCTTTTAATTACTCTACGCTGTAATCTTTCTGTCATTTTTGAAAGCCTATAGAGGTTGGGGCACAAAATGAAGCACAGTAATCTAAGTGAGGACGAACCAAGCTTGTGTATAGGGGCAATATAACTGATGGTTTCCTGCTTTTGATATGTCTCAAAATATTACTTATAATCATGTGGCATCTTTTAACAGTTTTATTAAGATGGGAATTAAATTTGAAATCATCTGTATTTGTTATACCCAAATCCTTTTCCTCTGTAGTGGTCATTAATTTTATATTTTGTATAGAATATGTGTACTTTTTGTTGTTATTCCCCATATGCATAACCTTACATTTTGCAGGATTGAATTTCATTTTATTTTATACTGCCCAAATTGTTAAATTATTTAAATTATCTTGTAATATGTTTGCTGATAAAGTATTGTTCACAATACAACCTATTTTACAGTTGTCTGCATGTTTGTTTATCCAGACGTCTTTAGATGTTTGCATACTAGTTATCATTATATAGAAAAGTAGAGGTCCAAGGATGGAGCCTTGTCGTACTCCATGTGTACAGATATTATAAACCCAAGAGCACTTTTTTTCAGAATGTCATGGTAACCCGTGAGGTGGGAGCATGAGGAAGGGTGCCATCCATAACGGCATCACATTCCTAGTGCAGTCCCTCACGGCGATGGAAGGGTAGGATGATCGGATGAGGGGTTGGGAAAGCTAGGTGACAGGATGTTGCTATGTGTATGCGTGCGCGGAGGGGGAGCAAGCACGGTAAGCATGGGCTGGGAGGGGGCGGAGGGGCTGTAGGGGGTGGCATTGCGGTGGATGGCTGAGCTGCGTTGTGGTGTCAGGGGTTTGCTAGTGGCTGGGGTGGGTGAGGTACCAGGTTCGGGTCCGGGCGCTGGTGCGATTTGTGCATCTGTCCAGAACCTTTATTTTTTAGCTCTTTTCCAATACACCCCGGGTTGAGAATCCTTTAGTAGGGAGGCGGGGGGGGCACAGCCCCCCCTACAGAAAGCATTAAAAAAATCTCCTGGCACTGTTGTCCTGTGTGCTGGGGTTGTCAGAGTGCCAAAAAGCTTTTCAGCACTCTGACTGTGTGATAATGGACATCGCCTTTAGGCGTTCACCATTATCACATAGACCTGAATGTCATTAGGTTAAGGAATTTGGGGTATTTATAGCTAAGGAATGGGGGGCACCCAGGTTCACTAGTTTGTCATACTCAGAACTGATGTATGCCACACCTCAAGGGAGATGGGGGAGATACAACATAGATGCCTTATATATTGTATTTGCTGTTTTAAGATATTACATTTGGCAGGCTAGATGCTTTTGGATAACACAACATAGGAGGGTATCTCACATTGAATTGTTGAAAAATGTTAACATAACTATGAAAAAATATTCTTCAGCAGGATATGAAGAATTATCCATTAGAAAAGGTTAATTTATTATGTGCACAATGTATGCACTGGGTAGAATAGTGATGTAATATAGCCTACCTGGCAAATTAATTTTGTACAACTGTGGGATATGTAAATATTGTAAATATCACTTCTTGATTCATTATTGATTCATTATGTTGTAGTTGAAAGTTTTTTCCTGTTTAACTATATTGTGAATGTTTATGTTTATATTGTTATGTATTGTTATTGTCAGTCGTCCTCTTACCAATAAAAATGTCCCTACTGTTTCTAGAGTGGGCGCTGCAGACATCTGGTCAGTGCGCCCAGGAGTTTCAGTTGATCTGATGGTGTTCTGGGTGGAGAAGTCTGCTTTTCTCCCCACCCAGTCTACAGAGAAAGCCCCTTGTGGAAATTTGAAGTTCATTGGTGAGGATGATGTGACCGCTGCTGGTCTCACTGAACCGCCTAGTGCGGAAATGGAACCCGAGTCAGGTTTTTTGTCTAATGTGGCAGTGGATAGATCTGAAGCCTATCAGAGATGGAAGGCTTACCTGCTTGCCCTTCTGGAGAAGAAAGAAAGCCAGTTCAAGGGAGTGGCCACAGAGAAGGAAAGAAGATACTGTCTTGAATCCTGCTGCACCCACGGAAGTCAGACATTCAGTGCTTGAAACAACCAAACCAGCACAGCATGCACCAGGCACTGTTGATATTTCTGTTCAGATAATGATGAAACAGACTTCTAATTCCCCACCAGAATAGCAAGAAATGTTTGTCAATATGGCAGGGCATGATGCCATGAGTGTAGGGGGCAGGCAGCATGACACTAGCATGTTAATTACAAAGCCAAATGCTGATGTTAGTTTCACACCATTAACAGAGCCTGAGACTGACATTTCCTTGCCGTCAGTTTCCAATACTGTTTCTGCTACTTTTCAGAAGGTGCAGGTGGCTGGCCAAAAACCTGGTACAGACAGAGGTGGCAAGTTTGGAACAAGAGGAAGTTTTTAACAGCCAACCAGATTATGATGATAATATTCTGCTTACCTGCCTGTGGGAGAAGCCCTTAGACAAGCAGTATGGGTTAGACCTGATAAGTCCCAGCCATGATCTTCACCAGAAAGGATACCTGATTATATGGACTTACCAAGCTCTTTAGAATTTCCAACCTCATTTGAATTTATACAGAATCTTGTTCTATAGCTCCCTTCTGACGTTTTGAGCAGACTACAATTACTATGGAACATCCCATGACAGAAAGCAATTTTGGAAACAAGGAGTGTGTGCCCTCCACTCTCATGATTAGGTCCAATTCCACTAAAGCCCAGGGCCCATCCCCAGATGCCCTCCAAGTTTTTCTTCCAGAGGGAGTGCAAACAGAAATGCAGCTGAGAATTCAGCAACGAATGAACAGTTTCTACAATTTGGCCCTCAGACATACTCAAATTTATTGCACTCTCCACCAGAACCTGCCAATAGATGAAATGCCATCAGGGTGAAATACAGAGGGGGACTGGACACTTTCCCTTGATAGGGTTTATGTGGGCAGGCAGCTCATAAAGGACAGAATCTTTTTTTCAGCATCAGAAATCTATGCCCTCATTCATACCTCAGGCGACCACAATTTTGATATTAGTTTTAAGATGTCTGAAGGTCTGGAATTATTTTGGCAAAGATATAAAAGTGTAAATATACTCCATCATGGTCACCTTTTGTTGCTATCCCCCTCACGAAGCCTGCCTTTTGCACAATAACTGTTTTGTTTAAAAATGAAGGAGTGTCTGTCTCAGATATCCTGTACTGATTAAAAACTAAATGCTCTGCTCTGGGCCTTCCTGATCCCATAATGGACTCGGAGCAAATCTTGACAGGAGGCTGGAAGATACAGGTTCCCCTGCCACAAATCAATGGATAAGATCTCTCACACATATAAAAAATGTCTTTGGGCATCTCATAATAATCCATCTTCAAACCCTGAAGAACAAGAAGCCTCTGTGTCCTGAGCTCAGCACTGATCCAGATCAGATCCAGTCACATGCATGCGCCAGCATTACACAATGGAGGATCCTGAAAATCCTGAAAATGAAAACACTGGTCGAGATTATCCTCAACCATCTCCTAGGTTTCCTAGTGAAGTGACTACATCTTATCTCCAACTGGTTCAGGCCAAGTCTTATGCTGGTGAAATGGAGCACCCCGGAGGACAGTGCTGGATCAGCTTCCCCAATCTCCAAGCCATATCTAGAGGGATCCAGAGCAGAAATAGGTGCTCAGTTCTGGCTAAACGCAAACAGGGGGCGGACACCGCAGACAAGTCAGATGCTTCCTCAGTGGCTTCATCACAGCTAGATCCCATGATGGACACGAAAATAGTATCCGAGGACTCAAAAAAATATTATGAAATGAAGAGATCTAAACTGGAGACCACAGCACAAGGAGAAAATGGCTAGTGTGATACTACTTTTTCAACCTACATTTGAGCCGGCCTGGTGGCACTGAGGTTTGAGGTGTTTGACACCACACCTCATGCCACACCGATGACCCGAGTTTGGGAGTGAGCTCAGGAGTCAGGGGTTGGCAGGGGAAGAAGAAGGATTGAGCACCCGCTAGGCTGCTCTCCTGTCCCAGGTGGGAGGGCATGGGTGGTCTGATGCTATGTCGACCCCAGGTGGAGACCAGAGGGCATCATGAGATGCTGGGCTGCATGTAAGAAGCGTGGCTGATGCAGACAGGATTTGCGAGCACCACAGCATCAAATGTGCACCACGCATGGGAGGGAGGGAGGGGGCTTCACGCTTACACACAAGAAATACCCTCCAGCCCAGATAGGCGATGGCTCTGCTGGTGCCACTGCCACATGCCCAAAGCTGGTTCCCCACCACTGCCCCTTCGGTCTCTCAGGGTTGTAGTCCCCTGACCCAGGGAACCGTAACAAACTTGAAGATGGTGGGGGAATACAGCAGGCAGTAGAGCAAGTTGGCGAGTGCAGTGGCCTGAGAGAGTTCCAGGCTGGAGGGCTAGTAACAGAATCATAAAAAAAACCCATGCATTTTAACTTATATTGTGGTGACTTCCAGTGACATTACCGATCGATATGGCCACTTGAGCCCAAGCTCCAAGATGTCAGCGGTCTAATCTAAACCCATCTGGTGCCTAAAGATCCCTCAGGAAAGCCAAGAACATACCTGTGGGTCAGGATGAGCCAAGCCATTAAAAACCGGGGGCTGATTTTCAACAAAAGCAAGAGGAAGGAGGCATTCAAGAACAGATCTCAGCCCCAGCGCATCCCTGTCCCGGGCCTCTAAATTGGCCATGGGCTCGGGTGGCTAAGAGGATGACATGGCCTCTCGTAACAGCTCTTTAGATGGGAGAGCCACAGCACACATCCAAAAAATGCTCCAGAGAATTGATACCAATGTAAAAGATATCGAACAGGATTTAAAGAAACTAGAAAGGCGTACCTCCAACTTGGAAAACAATGTAGATGGTCTCCATGAGGACACATTGAAACGTAGCCAGGTGGTGGTATTTCTGGCACAATGGGAATGTGAGCTGACTCTCAGGGCAGAGGATGCAGAGTAGCAAGGCCGCAGAAAGACTATATGAATTTTTGGCTTCCCAGAAGGCAGTGAGCAAGATAACCCTTCTGAATTTATTCGCTCCTGGCTGCAACAAGAACTGGCTATTCCTGAGACTGAACCCTTGGACTTGGAGTGAGTTCACAGGACCTTAGGCCCGTGCGCTAAAAATGATGCACCCCTGAGATCAATCCTGGTGAAGTTTCACAGATACCCGGTGAAGGAGATGGTCTTAAGGAAGGCCTGGGTGAAAAGAGATCTGAATCTTAATGATAAAAGAGTTTATGTAGATCAGGACTTCCCACCCTCCATGATGCAAAAACGGAAAAGAGTCTTGACCATTATTAAACAATTACGGGACAAGCAAGTTAAAGCTCAACTAAGATATCCAGCAAGAATCCTGATTCACTGTGAGGATGGTAGTAAAATGTACAGCTCGCTCTCGCAGGCCAGTAAACCGCTCTCCAAGCTTGGGATCGTAGTCCCAGAATGCCAGCAGGAACTGACTGAGCAGACCTTACTTCAGCTTCATTGGGCAACTGCAGACAAGAAGGGACAGACAGCAGTGGGTCGAGGAACAGCAGAACCAGATGAACAACTATGTCAGGACTTGGTCCATCTTAGCAAGAGGCTGATCAAGCAAATAGACACTTGAATTTCACTATTAGTGGGACCTTAGTCCAAGGAGGTGGGCCTAGAAGGGCGGATGGAGCCATGAGGCTTTCTTGTCTCTCTGCTGTACTGCACTGAGTGACTGTAAGAGAAAGTCGAATGTGCTCTAGGGACAACTGCCCCTCGAGAGGGGAATTTCTTTAAAGTTCTGTACTATGGTTTACACGGACTGAGAGAGCTTACATGTGAAAAGACTTGTTGCAAAGACATAATTATCAGGGCCTTTGTAATATTTGGTAAAATCAAAAAAAAATTGGGTATCGTACTAAGGCACGTAACAAAACTTTCCGAGGGTAGCTGCTTTCCCTTAGATTTAAAGTGTGCCAAGAGTTGCCGTTGGGAAAACGGCACGCAAATGCACTGTTCCTTGCTTCTAGCTCCTAAGGGGAGGAGAGGGGAGCAGCGGGGACCCACTTTTTGTAGAAGGCCCTTGAATAGCCCCTATAGACAGTGGGAAAGGCTATGCTTTTGCTTTTTACTTTCTTTCAAGGGGGGGCATCTCCTTTCCAGAATAAATGAAGCCACAGGTACACCAGCTACAATTTTTCTTTTAAACATGCATCAAAGCCTGAGGGAGAATAGTGGAGGGTATCCTCAATTAACCAAGCCTCACATCCATCTTTCTGATGTGTGCATGGCTGGAGTTAATGGCCTTATGGATGCGAGGGCCAAAATAATGTATAGCTTTGGGGGGGGTCAAAAAGACCAGATGGCATCTGCAGAAATAGAGGGGTCCAGGAACACCTGCTGTTGGGACTCCTGCCCTTTCCCATCCAGAACATGATAGCCGGAAGCCGGGGTGACAGAGTCTGCTTTTCTCACTGAGTTCACCCTAATATTGAGTGGGGGACTTGGAGGGGGAACATTAAATCCCTGTTGCCCACACCTGGGGACTGTACACTTTCACTGCTCCAGCAGAAGTGTGAGTGACGAGGAGCCAGAATTGCATGGCTCGTGCTCCAGGCCAGAAAGAGTTTCTTTCTGTTAACAGTCTCAGTGGAGAAAACACCACTTATTGGTGAGATACAAGGTTGTATGTGTCTTGTACATAGTTATAGTTCTTTGTTGGTTGTGGGATTCAGGAGGGAGGAAATTGAGCTTAGGGTAATGGTCACTTTTGGGGAAAATGGGATGCAGCATTAAAAAATGGTAAAAATGCAGTTTAATAATTTAGAGATTATAACATCAGAAGTTGGGACACCTGGAGTAAAGGGAGGAACTCAACTGTGGGACACAGGCAGGCTTTCTTGGCTACCTACAGGACGTAGGTCATTTGACTAAGGATTAAATGGGGTCACTAAAAATACAGTCCCTCAATATGAAGGGACTTATTACTCCCACTGAGCGATATGCAATTTTAAGGGATTTAGCCCAGTCATATTGTGACATAGGTCTACTAAAGGAGACACATCTCCCCCCCTCCGAGCACTCTAAGCTGCAACGCTTGTGTGTAGGAGACGTGGTGGCCTCCTCTCATCCTACAGCTAAAAAGACTGGAGTGGCTATTTTAACTAGAAAAGGCCTCGGTTTTAAAAAGCTTAACTCATTTGCAGATGCCCAAGGATGGCTAGTTGCCATCTCTGGAAACTTAGCAGCCAAGATCATTAACATGGTCAATGTATATGCCCCCACCCCTTGTGTCCCACAGTTTTTCCAACAAGTATTTGGGTATATAGCCTCCCTGGGGAAGGGTCAGGTAATCATAGGAGGTGACTGGAACTGTGTAGAGAACACCCACTAGGACTGCTTCCGCAGGAGCCAGGCAGTTGAGGGAACTGATCCTAGGGTTCTGGCCTACTTAAGGAAGGAAGCAGGATTGTTGGACGCATGGAGGGAGAAATTCCCAACTAGTAGAAACTACACATTTTATTCTCACCCCCAATACACTTATTCTCGCATTGATAGATTTTACATGCAGAAATCTTGGCTGCATAGATTTGCTGACCAAGAGATCTATCCGATCTGCCTGTCAGATCATGCCAAAATAAGTTTGACATTAAATCTGGGACAGGTGACTAAGCAATCTGTGTGGCACTTAAATGCGGGGCTTCTAAAGGACCCAACTTTCATATCCAAAATAAAAGAGGTCCTAACCAACTATTTGTGGGATGGTATGAATGCAGTGGTGAGGGGAGAGGCCATTGCATTTGTGTCGCACAAGAAGAAAGCATTAAGACAACAACAAGACACCCTAGAACAACAAATTAATGAACTTGAAACAAAACATAAAAGAGGTGATTGGAAGGAGGTTCAGGAGGAACTTAAAAAAGCTAGGGAGTCACTGCAAAAAATTCTAGCTGTCCAGATGGAGAATACTCTCCAGTTTGTGGCCCAAAATACTATGAGGGAGGCAATATGGCAGGGAGGTTATTGGCCTTCAGGCTTCGTAAACAGATAGCAGGCAGACATGTTCCAGCAATTAAAAATCCCAGCACCCCTGGAAAAATGGAAAATATGCCCAAGGAGAATAGCTGGGTGTTTTTGGAGTTTCTACGAAACTCTTTACTCTTCAGAATCACCTGCAGGTCAGGAACAGAAGATAAAGGAGTTTCTGGATGCTCTGAGGCTCCCCAGTCTCTCTTCCCTGCAGGAACAGCTGTTAGACTGTCCCTTCACCCAGGAGGAATTGTCATTGATCATAAAAATTTTTAAACACAATAAATCCCAGGTCCGGATGGCTTTATAAGTGAATATTATCAAAAATTCCAGGTTGAGCTGTCCCCAATTGTGCTCCAGGTTTGCAAAACTCAGCACATGAGCCTCAGGAAACCCCAGATACATGGGCCAGAGTCTTAATATCCGTATTTAAATCAGGAAAAGATGGGACACAGTGCAGTTATTATCGACCCATTTCACTTTTAAATGTGGATGTTAAGATTTTTGCCAACTTGATAGCCAACCGTCTCCAGGCAGTAGTCACCCAGTTGGTCAATCCTGATCAGGCAGGTTTTATGCCAGGGAGACAACTCCATGATAATGTCAAAAGACTACTCACCATAATGACACTGACTTCAGGACCTTCGGGGGATACACCAGCGGTCATAGTCACCTTGAATGCAGAGAAAGCATTCGACTATTTGGAATGGTAATTTTTAATGGCAGTCCTGGAGAAATGTAATTTTGGCCCCAAATTTAGAGCCTGGATAAATGCACTTTACACTAGCCCACAGGCCCAGGTGAGAGTCAATGGCACACTTTCTAGATCCTTTACCATTGGGAGAGGAACCAGACAAGGCTGTCTGCTCTGTCCGCTCCTTTTTTCGTTGAGTATGGAGCCCCTGGCAGAGGCATTTCGCACATCCCCACTATAAAAGGCATAGAAACAGGCTCAGTGGATAACCAGATCTCACTCTACACCGATGACACCCTCCTATACTTAGGAGATCTCCCGAAAGCCATGGCCCTATTGGAAGAGTACAAACGTGTCTCCGGTTTCAAGATAAATGAGACCAAATCTGAGATCATGGCAATTGGAGGGATCATCCCTCCACAGGTGAGGTCACTAACCAAGTTTAAATGGGTGCTGATGAGTTTTAGGTATCTGGGCATCCAGATCCCCCTAGATTTAACCAAACTTTACCAGAGCAATCATCTGAGGCTGCTTGAGGACATAAGGAAAGAGTGTGAGACATGGGCAGTGTTACCACTCACTATCTCTGGCAGAGTAGAGACAGTCAGGATGAATATTCTGCCCAGAATGATATTCCAGTTTGACTCCATTCCCCTAACTCCACCAAAGGAATATTGGGATAGGAGCCACAAAATACTTCAGAGGTTTATATGGGCTGTGAAGAGGCCCAGGTTGAAATGGGTCTTACTGAAACTGGATAAAGGCAGTGGTGGATTGGGAATGCCAGACCTAAAAGGTTATTATTAGGCAGCACAGCTGCAACACCTGGCAACCTACAGCAATACCTTAAATAGACCTAGCTGGGCAACCATGGCGATGGAGTCATCCCAACCAGATAAACAAAACCCTAACCTATTCAGCAAACTGACCACAAGGCTGCAGGGAGCCCTTTCCATGCCTAGGATTAAAAATATGGTGAAAGTATGGCACCTGACATTGAAAGATTTAAAGCTTCAGGGGTAATTTCATTATGTGGGCAGATAGTTCAATCTATAGACTTTATTCCAGGACAAGAGAACCCAACTTTTAGAAGGTGGACAGAGCTAGGCTTTAAATTCTTCTCTCAATTGTATGAAAAAGATTTACTGAAAAGTTATACCCAATTGAGGCAGGAATTTAAATTACCACAGGCAGACTTATATGCCTAACTGCAATTAAGACATTTTCTACACACCAAGTTCAAGGGAGCCCACCTGTCCTCACTCCCTAACCCTCAGGTAGTAGAATTTCTTCTTAAAGTTGCTAGGGGTTTGGTATCAAAATCTCACCTAGTCTCAATAACTTATAAGATGTGGAGAGGAAATCTGAATCAGCACAGGGTACCCATTCAACAGGGGTGGGAAAGGGAACTAAACCTGCTAGAAAATGAAATACATTGGGACATGATCTGGAAACTGGCACAGTGGACCACTGCCTCCCCATTTTGGAGGGAATTCTGTTGGCAGACATTGATGAGGTATTTCAGAACCCCAGTAATTACAAAACACTTTGGGGGATTGACCTCGGAGAACTGTTGGAGAAACTGTGGCCAAAAGGGGACCCATGAGCATATTTTTTGGGGTTGCCCAAAGCTGAGAAGTTTCTGGAGTTTAGTAGCTCAAAGTATGGCATCCATTTTGCGGGTTCAGATGCCTGAGAATCCCCAATACTTGATATTGGGAGAACCCCCACCAGGGTTGAAGGGCCATAAAGCTCAGTACTTTTTCCCTATCTTGGCTGCAGCAGCCCACAAAACCATAACTATTTTATGGCTGACTGACAAACCCCCCACAAAGATCTTTGGTTGGCAGGCTGTAAGCAGATCGGGGTATGGAACAAATGACTGCTAATCTGCACTTTCAACAGGAGCTACACAAAAATTGAAGTGGCTACCTTACTTAGAATTCCTTAGAACACAAGAGGGAGTTTCCAATATAGTTATTAGCCACAGACTCCCTGGGCTGCTAGATCTATCCCATGACCTCCACCAGGTGACTGCTAGATCCTTATTTTAACTGTCAGCCACTGAACTTTTCTGTTACTTTAGACTTCACCCGAACTTAATTGCAAAAGGAAAATGATGCTACCGGTGGGAGGGAGGGAAGTAACCAGGGATGGGGGATGGTGGTAGTATTGTTGTTGTCTTAGTATGTATAAGATTTTGTTTGTATAGGTTTGTCTAAAGTTCATTGTTTATTAGATGTGTGCATTTACAGTTTTTTTGCAGTGATGAGACTGGAGATGTATTATTTAAGGTCTATTTTAACCTCCAACCACATTTATTATGAGAATTATGGGACACTACACTGCCATTATGATTTAATTAACTTTTTGAGAGTATGTTCCTGATTTATTAACTGTCATACAGTATATGCTGATCTAGATGTATGAAGGACTGGAATATAAAAAGGAAAAAAATCAGTAATATTACAATTAAAAAAAAAGAACTTACATTGTGGTTCCTTAAACACCAACAGCCTGAAGAATCAAAAAAGGAGAAATATCACTTTTTCCATCCTCAGGGACTTTAACTTGCATATTTATTTTGTACAGGATACATGGCTATATACTATTACAGAAATACAACAGGCCTCTAGGGAGTGGTTTGGATGGCCATATTTTTGGTCCTTGGGGGTTGATATGTATTCAGGGGTGGAAATTTGATTTAATGGCCCAGATTTTAGGGTTAACAGATTAATACATTTAGTCCCTGGTAGAGCCTTTATCTTAGATGTTACTTATACTAATCAGGAGTTTATATTGGTAAACATCTACAACCCTCAAATGAAATATCAAAGGGTTAAAGTTACAGAGCAAATCCACCCTTTTTTATGCACCACAAAATCCATAATTTGTGGAGGGGATTTGAATTGTGTTTTGTACCTAGATGATAAAAGGGGTACAGAAGGAAACTGTATAGTGATACAAACTTTTTGAATACTCTTTATCAAACAGCCAGACTTAAAGATGGACAGTCCCCCCCCCACCCCCGGGAGACTGTCGACAATAACTGACTTCATGTTTTTGCCAGAATGGGTACCTGTTTTTTCTTATTCTACTATTCCAATTGAAACAACCAAAACAAGGATAGGCTAGTAAAAATTGACATGGGGAATCCCCTGAACAAACCAGTCTCTCTTAACACTTGGAAACTTGGAACATGGATAGGTTAGTAAAAACTGGCATGGGAAATCCCCTGAACAAACCAGTTTCTTGCAACACTTAGAAACATAATGATTCTTCATTAGAAGATGTAGAGAGTTGGGGGATCTCCTGGAATTATTAGAGACATGAAAGTCTGTGTTATAATTGTATGACAATTCATTGTTATGGCAGCAAGAGACCAAAAGTGAAGTACGCAAGGTGGCTTCTCTTAAGAAATATTTGAAATATTTGAATGTGCATAAGCATCTTCAAAAATTAACTTTTTAAATGGTGGGGTCTGGGTATGATTATTCAGCACAGATTAATACCATCAAAAAAGAAATAAGCTCTTTCCAGTATGATAGGGCCCGGGCATTGTTTATGGAACAGAAATTTAGTACCAAGGGAAGGCACAACATATGAACCCATATGATAGTTGTAGACAAATGGTGGAGGTGCAGTATATGGTGGAATTGCAACAAGGTTCTGGTAGACTTACTATTGATAATGCAGAGATGGAACAATTTATAGCCATCCACACAGAAAATATGTTTGGCCGCCCAGCACATCTTTCTTCTACTTTTACAGAGATTTTAAATTCCTTGCAGATCCCTGACATCCCTCCGGATGTTCAGGTCACAGTACTTAAACCCATCAAAAAGGAGGAAATCCATGGTAATCTCTAGTTTGAATAATGGTGTGGCACCCAGGCAGGATTGACTCCCCAGGAAATTTTATAAAAAGATCTTTGATAATTTGTCAGATTTTTTTGTCATTAAATTTAATGACGTGTTGTAAGGGCATGTGCCCCCACCCCCCGGGCAGATAGTCTGCTTATTTTCATGCATAAGAAAGATGATAAGAGAAATATTAATAAATGGAGACCAATAAGTCTGATTAATTCAGACCATAGGAGACAACTTTTTTTTTTCCTGGGTAGGCTTAAGAAATGGCTGGGGGTCTGGGGGCCACCAAGGCCCCCAGAAGCTCTGTGGTTTTTGATGCTCTATGGTGCATTTTAAGGGTTTTCCTGAAGAGACAGCACAACATAACAAACACAGTTTCAATGCTAGCAGATTAATAAAATGTGCCTGAATTTTGTTATCACTCATCACCTTGATGACCTACTGCCTAGCAATAGGTGGTGTCGCTCACCTACCTTGACCCCTCCCCAGCTACTGGCATCTCCTCTGGTGTTGTCACTCACCACCTTGGGCCACTTCCCACCTGGTCTGGGACACTAGTGGTGTCCCTGATTGGGTTACTTTTTCTGCACTGTAACAGGGGTCAACCTTAATTTTTTTTTCACTAGCCATCAGGATAAATTGATTCCAAACTGCACTAACCCACAGATTATTGCACTAGCCCACAATTATAATGATCAATTTTGATCCCCTATACTGGAAAAAATGCAAGCCATGCAATGCTCCAATTATTACACATTTATCCTGCTCTCACATTGCTTCCTGTCCCCAAAAAAAAACTGCAGTGCCATCACACACAGTGTGCCCACCATTGTTTTGCACCATGGCCTTCACTCTTCCTTTTTCTGCCCCCCAAACTAGAGGATACCACAACACCAAATGTTCAAACGAGCAGTTCTAGCTCTGCACACACAGTAGCTAACGTCATTATGCACCTCATCACACTGTCACCACCACCCACATGACAATGAACAGAGTCAGGCAGACAAAGACAAACTGAGCCCCCACCATGAAAATCAACCAGAGACCTGCACTTCTGGAAGTTTTCTTACAGTATCAAGTAAGCCAGGAATACATCTAGGAATTATTTGGGGAGGAGCCACACAAACCTAAGGGGCTTGGGAAACAGAAAACTTTATGACATTTTTGACTGTAACATGTTCTGCCCCAACAATAATTGTTTTTTTTACAAACATTGTACTTTCATCCACCCAAGGGAAATAGTACACAGGCATGATGCCATACAACCTTTTTTTCTGTATAGAACGATTGATGCACCCCAGGAATGCCTGTTTTAACCTTTCAGATTATGTATGGATGGTTTTGGTTGGTGTGGTCCATTTAAAAGGGTTGGGGACTCCCTACAGTTGCCAATAATGGCAGCTATAGATCTATGGATGGTCATTTCAGAGTCTGGTCTGCCGTGGTGCCCAGGGAAAGTATAGGGCTGAGAGATTTGGAGGGGAGAGGGAGCAGCTATGAGGAGGCTGGGATAAAATTCATCACTTGCAGTGAAGACACATTCAGAAAACTGGAAGTTGGTGACATGACAGCAGTCTACCCTTGATCACACATTGGACACTAGCTGAATGTCCTCAGACTGGAAAATATTGTGCAAAATTATCAGTAGTAGACTGGCTTTGGCAGCTTCTCACCTTATTTCCCATGAACAAACTTGTGCCATATCCCAGCATTCAATGCTGGATAATTTGAAAACTTTCCATGAATGTTACAACACACCTGGTTATGTATTAAATTTGGACCAGTCTAAAGCCTTTGATGCAATCCCGCATGAGTACCTGTTTGTGGTATTGCACCACTATGGAATTCCCTCATTGTTCATACAGTGGCTACAATTACTGTATAAACATGCATCTACAAGTCCAGTCATTAATAGAAGAGTGGGGAGATATATCCCAATATTGAGAGGCATGAGGCAGGTTCCCTCCGAGCCCCTTGCTTTATGTCTTTGCAATAGATCCTTTAATTAGTAAACTTAATTTAGATAGGGAATTAACACCTATTAAGGGGAGGGGGGCACTAGCTTTCCCATTGCTCTGGCATATGCAGATGACTTCAGCCTTTTGGTAGCTGATGCTTCATTGGGTGAAAAAGCTCTGGAGATACAGGTAGTTCAAGAATTTTTTATGGTTTCAGGCTCTTCACTTAATAAACAGAAGAGCACGGGAGTTGTCATTCCAGGCCATAACACTGTTGTTACTCATATAGCTAGAATCTGATTCTGAATACTCCCTTGCAGATTTTGGGGGTCCTGTTTGGTGCTCGGGACCCTGCAACTTTCAACTGGGAAGAAAAACTTAACATAGCCTAGGAAAAAGTTGAGAAATGGAAATCATATCCACTGTCAAGATGGAAAATAATTTATATGTTAAGACTTTTAATATACCCATTTTTTATTGATTAGTTATATTTCCTGCTTCCTGTGAAATTGGAACCTAAATTACAATATATAATCTGGTTTTCAGATTATTGTAGAGAAGCAGGCTAAATCCTATCAAAAGAATGATTACTTATTGGCCAGTTAAGTGTGGTGGCTTGGATATGATATATTCTGTGCTGTTCTTTTTTGTTATTTTCATATTTTTAAATTTATTACCTGTTGTCCAGCACAAACAGAGTACTTTGATTATAATTTTCCAGTCACAATGTGCATATTTTTTCAAAAATGGAATACACAAAATTGGGGTGTGTTTAGGGCTCTCCTCCAAGGGACAGCAGTGCATGACATAGATTTTTTGTAAAAAGTGAAACAGTGGAACATAACCCCTTGTGAATTAACACACATTACTAGGACGGTATCCCATGAGAAGGGCGACTGCTATTGAGTGCTTACAAAAAGGGCCTGTTCTCAGGGCTACTGGACCAGGGGGGACTGCAGGTATAGCAACATCCTGTCACTATATGTACACACGTACGGGAGGAGCAAGCAAGCATGCCATGCGATGGGCAGAAAGGGAGGGAGGGTTTGTGAGGGGTAGTGCAGCAGTCATTTGCTGAGCTGGCTCTGTGGCATGGTGGGTGGCAGGTTAGGGCTCCGAGGGTGCCGGGTTCAGTTCCAAGCACGAGTTTGTTTTGTTGTGCACCCGGCTAAAATTTTTGTTCGGGTTTTGCACCCCCCCGACATGCACCCCCCTGGAGTTGAGCATCCTTTAGTGGGGGGGTGCATAAACAAAATAAATGTAATTCCCTGGTGCCGTTTTACCATGCACCAGGAGTGTACATCAGTGAAATTGATTTTCACCAATGTACTGTACATTCACCCTAACAGCGATCGCCTTTGTGTGATCACCATTATGACATAAATCCTACCAGGCAGGACATATATAGGAAAGTGTTGAATGCTCAATTCCTTACCTCACCTTGTCTATCATCTCCGAGTACTATTGAGGAAAAATGTTTGTTGTCTCAGTAAACTGATCCTAGGATTCTGAACAAAATGTGGGACATTCTGTGGCTTTGTTGCCATGATAGGTTAAATTTCCATGGTAATCGTTGTCATAAAAGTGCACAGAAGAAGGTTCCATGACATCATGGCAAAGACAAACAGTGACGGTGAAAACAGCCATGGCTTCATCTCGACCAGAAAGATGGCAACTTGTACTTAAGTGAGTCTACGCCCCCCACATCCCCCATTGAGGGGGGCTTTGCCCTCCACACTCCCATTTCTAAATATACTGACTCCACGGTTGTAGCGCCTTGGGGATGGGGAATATGACTGTCACTGTCTTCCTAGTCACGATAAAGCCATGGCTGTTTTCACAGTTGCCGTTTTTGCATCTTCCACATCACGGGCTACCCACAGGAGAGATTGTGTTTGAGAGAACATTGTCACAACCAAGTGGAATTGATTTGCAATTGGAATTGCAACATTTAATCTTTGATTGCTGTTATATGTTACACTTTTGGTCTGATTTAGCCAAGGATTGGGCACTGCATCAAGCTGCCAAAGTTACATGTGAGATATTCGTATATGGAATGTGTACAGCTGATTGGAAGAAGTTTTATCCTGGGACGCTCCAGATCCTTATGACCAGTATTAAATGGGTTACTTGGTAACTAAGATGCCAATATGTATTACAACAGAAGGATTTACAACTAATAGGGCTTGATGAAAAAATTACCCAAGAGATGGCTTTAGTGTATACAAAAGTTCAGTATACCCTCCAGAAACCTGAACTGAATACTTGGTGGACTCACATTCTCAGGAATGTATATTCTTAGGGGTAGCCTTTTTTCTTGTAATATTGTCACTGTATGAGCAGTGTCTAATAATTTTGTAGTGTGATCATACTACTGTTTGGCATTTTATTGTACCTAGATTTTTTCTTTTGACATAATGCATTTATGTTTGCTTACAAATTTTGCACTAATAAAACTCCCCTACTCTTATCCAGAAGTGCCATGGGATCTTTAACATCCACCTGAACAACCACCAGAACAGGCAGAGAGGACCTCAGTTTAACGTCTCATCTGAAATACAGCACCTCAGGAGTGCAGCACTCCCCTCATGATGCACTACAGTGTCAGTATTGGTATTTATCCCATGTTCCTGGTGTGGGGCTAGAACCCATAGCCTTCTGATCTTCCGGACTCAGAGGCGCAGGTGCTAGTACCTGCTGAGCCACTTACACTGGGAACATGGGAAAGTATAACTTCCCACAATGTGGATAACTTGTGGAATAGCCTATCCAGTGAGGTAATGAAAACTAGCATTGTTTAGGCATTTGAAACAGAACTAGACAGATTTTTGAGGGACAATGGTATTGAAGGTTTCACAGCAACAGCAGCGGTACAGTGGTAGCTAGTAACAAGATGCACTATGCAGTACATCTGACTATATCAGGGAATAGTACAGAAATCTAACTGAAATAAATGGGGATATCCAGTGATATCATGTATCATATTATATCTCAACATTCTACATCATGTCACAGACTTTGCTAGAATGGATAACATACTTAAGGAGCACCTGGCAAAGCTCAAGCTACAGATGGATGCAGAGCAGAAATGGGCAGTCCTCAAGAAGGGGTTAATAAAGGCCACTGACACCTGCACGAAGATTCATAAAAAAAACTGCAGGTGTCAGAGACCCAGCTGGTATAGCAGGAGGGTGGCCAAGAATGTGAAAGTAAAGCAGGAGGCCTTCCTGAAGTACAAGCGTACCCTGAAGGACGAGGACAGAGAGACTTATGCAAAGAAATCTTGGGAGGCAGGGAGAGAGGTCCAGGCTGCCAAGGCGGATAAAGAGCTTAGACTAGCTCAGGAGATAAAAGAAGGGGAGAAAGATTTCTTCCAATACATTAAGGAGAAAAGAAGCAGAAGGGATGGGATTTTAAGGATTAAGAGGGAAGGAGGATGGGCAGAAAAAGGGGAAGATCAAGCAGAGGCTTTAAATGAATACTTTTGCACTGTATTCACTAAGGAAGCGGAAGGGCTCTTACCACAGGGGAGGAACAGGAGGAACCCGGGAGGGTGGACTATGATGGGGAGATTGGGGTGGACAGGGTCTTAAATGGAATAAATGAGCTGTGGGTGGACAAAGCACCGGGACCAGACAGGTTACACCAGAGGGTCCTGAGGGAGTTGGTGGGAGTACTGTACTAGCAGCCCCACTAAGGGACCTGTTTTACTCCTTGCTGGTGGAGGGATGTGTTACACAGGACTAGTGAACATCTCATGTAGTTTCACTCCACAAGAGCTATCCCAGGGATGCTCCTGGTAACTACAGGCTGGCTAGCCTGTCCTCCATTGTGGAGAAGATAATGGAGACCATTCTAAAGGAAACACTGGTGTCCTTCCTTGAATAATGGTCTCCAGGATGACAGGCAACATGGGCTTGTCAGGGGGAGATCTTGTCAAACCTACATGATTGACTTCTTCAACTGGGTTATGAGGTCATTGGACAGGGAACAGGCGGTGGATGTCCTGTACCTGGACTTCAGCAAGGCATTTGATTCAGTGCCACATGACAGGCTGATCAGCAAACTGAGGGACCTGGGAATAGGGGACAAACTGCTGAGGTGGATCAAGAACTGGCTGCAGGATAGAAATTAGAGAGTGACGGTTGGGGGGAGCTATCCAAACCTCAGCCTGTAACCAGCAGGGTCCCACAGGACTCAGTACGTGGACCTGTGCTGTTCAACATCTTTATTGGTGACATAGCAGAGGGGGGTCAAAAGTAAGATCTGCCTCTTTGCAGATGATACCAAGCTCTGTGGGAGTGTGGACACAGTGAAGAGGGAGATAAGAATTAAGGGAGGATCTGGCTAAGCTGCAGAAATGGTCAGGCATCTGGCAATTGGGTTTTAATGCCAAAAAATACAAGGTCATGCACCTGGGTGTCAGGAACCCAAGGGCCAGCTACTGGCTGGGGGTAGTACAGGTGGCAGTCTCAGAGGAGGAAAAGGACCTTGGGTGATGGTCAAAGGAGACATGAAACACTTGGCGCAGTGCCGCTAGGCAGCAGCCAAAGCAAATAAAATGCTAGGCTGCATCATCAGGGGGAATAATCTCTATGAGGGAGGAAGTCATCTTGTCACTGTACAGGTCACTGGTGAGGCTTCACCTGGAATACTGTATGCAGTTCAGATTCATGACTGGTCATTGACAAAATGTCTAATGACCAGACTGCTAAACCAGCAGGTTGACTGCATTTTGCAGTCAGAAACTGGTTTCGGAGGAAAACAAGTGTTTTCTTTGGGGTGCTTCACCACTAACACCCCCCACTTAGGATTCCAACTCCAAGTTGGAGCTGATTTGGGGGGTGCAGGACCCCCGACAGACAGTGCCGGGTTGCAGCGGGTTCCCTACAGTGATGTGCCTCTGTAGTTGCTGTAGGGGACCCCGCTGTCAAAATGTAACTGTCAGATGTGTATACCTGCACTTCTGGTGCCTGTATCTGAAGAAGGATATCAAGCAACTGGAGGGGGTCCACAGGAGGGTGACCAAGATGATCCAGAGTATGGGGGAGAAAACATATGAGGAGATGCTGATTGAGCTAAACATGTACTCCCTGGAGGATAGGAGAGAGAGAGGGGACATGAAAGAAACCTTCAAGTACCCTAAGGAGATAAACAGGGTAAGATCAGAGGGCATCTTAATCTTAAGAAAGGAGTGTACAACAAGGGGACACAGCCTGAAGCTAGTGGGGAGAAGATTTAAGAAAGAAAAGAGGAGGAACATTTTCACTGAAAGGGTGGTGTCTGGATGGAATGAGTTGCTGGGGAGGTGGTCGCAGTAAATACATTGGCTAGTTTGGGAGGGGGATAGGGTGAAGATGAAAATTAGGGTGGATGTTCTGGGGACGGGGATGGGGAAGGGGGAGGGTACTAGGGGATGGATAGTTGACTTCAGAGGGAACGGGGGAAGCTCCAGGGAACTAATTTAAGCTACAAACTCAACCAGACTTACTAGACCATTATGGGCTGTTTCTGCTGGCAAGTTCTTATGTTCGTATGGCTACCACTGTAGCAGTCATTCTGATAAGCTTGATCATATGTTCATACTCAAATTTGATGAACAGTAGTCACTGCTGTATGGAAGAAGGGTAGACAAGATGTACCCTTTTTGCTTTGTTAGATGTGTCATGTTCTGTCCGGAAATTTCTTTAATTGCAACAAAACATTGAAACATGTTTTATGTGGTCTAATTTTTGGATGCAAGTTGTGCGATTACAGCAAACAGATGGCACAAGTCCAGGATGCCCCATTGCAAATCCAGCCCTATGTCTCTTAAATCCACCTAATACAATGTTAATGTGTCACATTCTATGGAAATATGCTTACAGCTGACACACTGAGTAAGGAAATCCTCATTTAGAACAAGCCATTAAAATGTATTAATAGTTGGTGATTGCCCTTTACCTCAGAACTTAGAAGGTAGTCATGAATGTAAAATTTTACTGTAACTGTGACATTTCTGTCATTCTATTCTTTTTATTTTCTTTGCAGTATATTCCTTCCTGAGCTTGCAATTTAAAGTTGAAATATTCTTCCAACTGTAAGGCCTTTTCTGGATCTAAATTTGAACAATGTATTGCTTGTCCAATCAAGATTGCATTGGAAGATCACCCACTTGTCTTTCTTCTAATAAGTCTACCATTGTATCATGGGCTTCACTGTTTGTTATTGAAAATAAAGTGTCAGTCATTATTTAGACCCCATTCCTTAAAATATGTTTTGAGGTTTATCTTACAGAAGCATTTTTGAAGACCAACAATTCAAATGTGTTAATCTGAGATTTGGGAGAAAAGTTAGATCCTTTCTAAAACTATGTTTAGTTGTACCACAGTTAAGGAGTAGTTAGATGTAGAGTATTATTTACTTGGTCTTGTTTGTTAAATGGTTTTGTCTCAGTGATGACACTTTGTCCATGGTTGAGTCTCCTCCATTCATTGTCGTCGTTCCTTGTTTTGTGTTATTTTTTTTTCTGGGAGCCCCTGTGTGGGACTATTTACTTGTTTTTGCTGTGGGATCATGTTTTTGTCTAAAACAGCCCTTGAATGGAATGTGACAGGTTCCAATATTGTCCTCCTCCACTCAAAGGAGGAGTCAATCTCACTCATTGTGGGTGAGGTTGTATGAGTACCATCTTAACTCTTCAAATGCTGGCCATTGACATCCTCTCCCCTACTAACAGATCTTGGTTTTTCCAATTTTTACATATGCTACTGTAGATAGTCCTGCATGTCCCTCTAGAATTTTTACTTTTTTTCATTTGTTAACATCTTACTTGTAAGTGGTAGTTTAGTTTTCAATTTGGGGTATCAAGTTTTGAAATTAGCAGTCTCTTTAAATTGCAACAGTTCAGTTTCTGATATTTCAGTCTCCTTAAGGATTTGTCCATGGCTTTCATGATCTTGTGAAATTAAAACGTTAATAAATTTGTGGGAGCCCTCACTTGCCATTGCATCCCACTTTTCCTTAAAAGCAGAATTTATAAAATTACCTTTGGTGTTTAATCAACCATTAATCCTCTGTAGGTGCCCAATTCTTCTCCTGATATTTTTCAAGGGTCACATCATTATAATATAAGATCTCACTTCGAGGGGGTTCTTGAAGCAGGTTACACCATTAAGACTGAAGCTGGCAGGTGTCTGGACCCCAGGGAAAACTTCTAGCTACCAGTATATGGGGGGGGCACCCCCTGACATTGGCCCACCCCCGATGTCCGCCTATGGTATAAAAGGGGCGGCCCCTAGCACCACTTCAGTTCTTTTACAGATGAAGATCCAAGTCGGATCTTCACGGACAACTTCTGCTATAATTGTTCACCATTTTCTTCGAGTTACCTATGTTTTATTATTTTCAAATTATTATTCTTTTTTGCAGAGATCTGTGCATGTCTTCTTCTCCTTCCTCATTTGTAGACTGGTGGTGAATAAAATGTGCTTGTGGAAAGCATCTTCCCCACAAGGATAGCCATTCATTGTGCCTGCTTTATCTAGGTCTGAACCACAACACTGAAGTCTACTAGCACTGCCATAATTTTAACCAGTGCACCTGGCTACACCACCAGAAGACCTTGGAAGCCTTTTAGCTGCAGCAAAAACTTTTGGCGATGGAGAAGGAGATTCACCAGGGTACCTCTTCTTCCCCAGCCTCTGGGGCCTCCACTTCTTCATCAGCCATGGAGAAGTCTTTGGGAAAGCACAAACACCGGTGAGAAGCATAGGGAGAAACCCTGGTCAGCTTCCTGCTCCAGGTCCCCATGCAGCTCTGGCTCTGATCATGGGTCTTCCTCCCACAGGAGAGCAACTCCATCCACTTCATCAGCCATCTCTCTCTCTCCAGGCTGCCAGTGGTCAAACCACGCAATCTCCTAACTGTCTTGGGCAGTGGTCCTTTGGGGCTCTGGACTTCATCCCCAGCCTCTCAGCCCCTGAAGCTGCAGCCCAGGTGGCTCGGCTGGGTTCTCCTTGGACAGTGGGTCATTGCCAGTCACCCTCCCAGTCAAGGCATCTGCAAAGTTGGTTCTGACATCATGGACCGAAACCACATCGCGATGCCAGGGGCATGTGTTCACCTCCCCCGCATGTGTGATGCCTCTGCCCCACTCAGGAGTCGGCTCTCCTAAGCAGGCTTCTCCCTCCAGGCTGGCACCATCAGCTTCACCAGACAGTCATCAGCCTGCACCTGTACAATCGACACTGGCTTCCCTGGAACCAACCACGACGATGCCTCAGCCACCATCCCTAAATCCTCCGCATTCACCAGCTGGACAGGACGTCATTCTGTCGATGACCAGGAGACCAACGCCTGGTTTCTCAACTCCAGTTAGATGAACACCGGACAGTAATATACCACAGGGACCAATGCCAGTCAACCCAATGGCAGTGGATCTGATGCCAGAGTTACCGCAGCCTAACCAATGGACACTGGGGCCATCCCAACCTACTCCACAGATGCTGGTTCCCCTGGCTATATCTTAGAATCTGTCCATAGACCTTAATGCACTTTTTGCAGTCTGGTAGGCATACTTTAATGATAAGAAGGCCCCAAAGAAGATCTCAACTCTGATTCCAATGGATCCTCCTCCCAGTCTAATTAAGGAGTACTTTCCCCCTAGGAAGCCCTCAACACCATCTCTTAGGGAGCCTACTCCACAATCTTAAGGGACCAGCGCCAGTTGTTCAGGGCCTCACCAACATAGGCCTCACCACTCATCCTCTCCCTCTCCAGATTCTGGTGAATCAGGGGGATATTCTTCTTCCTTTTCCTACTCTGACTTTGGGGACTCTGATGTACACTCAGAACCAGAGGAGCACAAGGACATTCCATGGTTTTCTCCAGATGACCCAACTTTCATGGATGTGATGAGGCACATCCATGCCCTCATGGGTTGGAATACTGAAGAAGTGGATCCTGAACAAAGTCAGTTAGCCATTTTACTCTGCAAGAAGGAGTCCTTACCCTTAGTCATTCCTCTACTGATTGACTCCTTCAAAGATGTAAATAGGGCTGCTTGGAAGCACCCTCCCATACAACAGCAACATCTGAGAAGGTGGATCACATATATAATGCCCCAAGGAATGATCCTTTTTATGGTGAGCACACAGAGGCTGACTCGGTCATCATTAATGAGGCCCATGACCAATCAGAATGACCCTGGCATCTTAGCACTCATCCCTCTGATAAGGATTCTATGAAAATAGATTATTTCAGAAAGAACTCTATTCCTCAGCCACTTGTGCTATTTGTTCCTTAAACTTCCATACCCACATGGTCCAATATCAGAATGCCCTGTGGGAGAAGACTTTTGAGATGGTACAAGCTCAGACAGATTTACCCGGAAAGGCCAAACTGTTGCACTTACTAAAATTGAGCTCAGATGTGGGAACCCATGTTCTCTGAGCCTCTACCTACTTTGTGGACTCCACAGGTAAGGCTGTGGCTACAGGGGTTTGCCTTCAGTGCTACTTCAGGCTGTGGGTCTATGGTTTTGCTCCGGACGTCCAGTGTAAGATTTAGGATGCCCCCTTCAGAGGACCTGTTTTGTGTGGCAAGGACTCTCAAAACATAATCACTCACCTCCAAGAGTTGGGAAAGGCTATCCAGTCTGTCCATATACCTTACTGATCTCAGCCTAAATCATCCCAGCAGCAGTCCTTTCATTGCACCTTGACACAACAGCCCAGAGACCAGCAGACCAGAAATGCCTTTAAGAGAAAGGCTACTTACTAAGCCTCAAATGGTTCTGCCCCCAGAGCTCCCAGAACCTCCCAGGTCACATTACCTTTCCCCAACTCCTCTGCCAGACTCCTTAACTGACCACCCTCCCCAAGCCGAATCCCTGGGGAAAGTGGTGGGAGGCCGTTTCTCTTTCTCTTTCTACCAAGAGGGTTGGTGCAGAATAACCTCAGAGCAGTGTGTTCTGCAGTTAGTGGAACAGGGGCATACCCTAGAATTCTTGGAGATTCCCCTGGACAATCCCCCAGTTCCCTCCCATTACCCTCAGACCCACATTACTCTCATTCAAGGTGAGATTGAATCGCTCCTGTGAAAATAGGCCATAGAACCTGTCCCACCAGCTCAGCGTGGGAAGGGATTCTACCCACATTTCTTCCTGATTCCACAGAAAACAGGAGATCTACATCCCATTCTGGATCTCAGCCTCCAGAACCAGTTTGTAGAATACAGACGGTTCATGATGTTCACTCTCCCCAGCCTTCTCTCCTTACTTCATCAGGTGGATTGACTCTGTTCTCTGGACATGCAAGACACTTACCTTCCCATACTGGTGTTTCCACCCCACAGAAGGTTTCTTCACTTCCGCTTCCAAGGAAACCACTACCAGTTGTGGGCTTTGTCTTTCTGCCTGTCCTCGACCCCTCAAGTCTTTTCAAAGAGCCTTGCAGTAATGGTGGTGGCCTTAAAGAAGGAAGGCCATTATGCTTTCCCTTACCTAGATGACTGGCTTCTGACAGTGACCACCAAGGAGCAATTGCTCAGAACCTTGGAGGCCACCTTCAAACTGTTTCAGGATCTGGGGTAACTCTCAACCTCCCCAAATCCTCTCCTTGGCCAAGTCAGACTCCAGTATATAGGGACAATCTTGGACACTGCCCAAGGCAAAACATTTCTTCCTCCAGACAGAGTAGATTGCCTTCAGGCACAGACTCAGCTGGTCCCATCGTCTTGCCAGGTTCCAGCCAGAACCTTTCTCAGACTACTGGGACACATGGTGGTGGTCACTGCAACAGTTCCTCTGGCTTGCCTGCACATGCAAGTAGCCCAATGGAACCTTCAAGTTCAATGGGATCAGTGCACAGACAATTTGGAACAATTGGTGTCGGTCTCCAACTCAGTGCAGCAGACTATGATGTGGTGGCTGAACCCTTCCAACCTCTCCAAGGTGGTTCACTTCTGGTCAGAGTCACTTCATCAGATCCTGATCATAAATGCATCGGGCCATGGCTGGGGCACCCATCAGGCCGACTGTCAGACTCATGGGACAAGGTGCCCACTGGAGCAGCATCTTTACATCAATGTTTTGGAGATGTGGGAGATTTTGTATGCTCTACAAGCCTTCCAATCTAACTTACTCCCAGGTCCTCTTTTGAGCCAGATGGACAATATGTCTGTGGTATTTTACATAAACAAGCAGGAGGGAACACATTCTTACCCCCTCTGCAAGGAGGCCATGAGAGTTTGGTATTGGGCTATAGAGCATCACCTGGGCCTGACTGCTGTGCATGTTCCAGGTGTCCAAAATACCTTGGCTAACAGCCTAAGCCATTCCTGGTCCTAGGCTCATGAATGGGAACTTCTTCCATCAGTGGCCAAAGATCTCTTTGACAGGTGGGGTGGGGTGTCCCGAACTGGACATCTTTGCATCCACATCCTACAAAAAAATGCCCAATTTCTGCTCACTAGATCCAGAGCCTGGTGTTTTCTGGCTAGACACATTGTCCCCCTCTTGAACAGGGAGATTTCTGCATGCCTTCCCTCCCTTTCCATTACTGCAGAGGTTTCTTCTTGAGTTGCAGTCAGAAGGGGCAAAGATGATCCTTATAGCCCCTTACTGGCTGCACCAGATTTGGTTTCCACTACTCCAGCAACTAGCATTGGAGCCTCTGATTCCCTTGCCTTTGTACTCTGACCTGCTTTCACAGGAGCAGGGCACCCTGGTCCATCCATACCTCAAATCACTGCACCTGCATGCATAGCTCCTGCAAACTTAGCAGTTGCCTATTTGGGGGTTTCTCCCCAGGTGACAGATGTCCTAGTGGCAGATAGGAAACCTTCCACTAGTTCCACCTATGCTATGAAGTGGAAGCGGTTCTGCATATGGGCCACCACTCATCAACTGGATCCCTTCACTTGTCTGGAGAGTCTCGTTCTAAAGTACCTCCTCTCCTTATCAGACTCAGACTTGAGTTATTCATCAATCAAGGTGCACTTATCCACCATCTCTGCATACCATGCACATATAGAAGGCAAGACCCTTGCCCTACTTGACCTTTCCCACACCTTTTTGTGGGGTATACTGCATCTGAAACCTCCCATCCAGGACCTGTCCCTCTGGGATCCTTTGTTCATTCTAGAGAAACATACTTTACCTCTCTATGAACCTGCTGCAAGCTGTGAGCTATGCTTTCTGTTGTGGAAACCATAATTTTTAGTAGCGATTACTGCTGCTCAGAGGATTTCTGAGCTTCAGGCTCTGATGTGTGAAGAGCATTATTTAGTTTTCCACAAGGGCAGGTTGTCCTTGTGGACCAATCCTAAGTTTATTCCCAAAGTGATGTCTGAGTTTACTCTGAATCAAGACATCCACTTGCCTGTGTATTAGCCAGAGAATTCAAATCCAGTGGAGGCCTTACTGCATTCTCTGGATGTCCATCTGGTGCTTCATTATTATTTGGATCGCACCCAATCCATCAGAAAATCTGATCGGTTATTTGTTTCATTCGCCTTGCAGAAAGAAAGGGCTTCTGTTTCTAAACATTGTTTGTCCAAATTGTTGGGTAATTGCATTGTCTATTGTTACCATAAATATGACAAGCCTTTACTGGGCCTGGTTAAAGGCCATTCTACCGGGGTGTAGCAGCTTCTTTTGCCTCCTTCAGAAATGTGTCCATTGCTAACATTTGTGCAGCCATGCAGCCACTTGGAGTTCTTTAAACACTTTCTTCTGACATTACAGTCTGGACATCGTATCTAGGTACATGGCAGGTTTTGGACTAGCTGTTCTACAGGTCCTGCTCTCTTGAGAGCCTTTACGCTGACCTCTACCTCCTCCAAGCTGACCTGGGTCAATCCTTTTACTGCTTGGGACTCGGTCCTAACAGTATATCCTGCTACATGAGCCCCCTCAAACTGAGATAGTACAGCTATGTAAAAAATTACCGTAACAGTAGATCTTCATGAGGAACTCTTGCAGCAGGTGCTGCTTTCCCTTCTTCCATCCCCCAGTGACTGCTTCTCCATCACTGTTACAGTTTCCTCAGTTTGAGAGGAACATCTCAGTTCTCCATTCACTGTACTTGCTGGGGTCTCCGGAGGGAGAACTGAGGTGGTGGTGGGAGACTGACCCTTTTATACCCTAGGAGGATGTTAGGGGCTGCCCGATGTCAGGGGGCAGTCCCCCCTATATACTGCTAGCTAGAAGTTTTCTGTGGGGTCCTGGCATCTGCTGGCTTCAGTCCTAGTGGTGTGACCTATTGCAAGAGCTCCTCTTGAAGATCTACTGT
Source organism: Neoceratodus forsteri (assembly GCA_016271365.2). Lineage (NCBI taxonomy): Eukaryota > Metazoa > Chordata > Ceratodontiformes > Ceratodontidae > Neoceratodus > Neoceratodus forsteri. The sequence continues at coordinate 760,362,125 of CM057452.1, forward strand.
TACTGTAAGTTCTTACATAACTGTATTTTTACTGTGGGTAGCCCATACAAATGTATAAAAATGGTTGTGCAACATGTAAGGTTTGACTGGTTCCACTTCTTAGTTTCCACCCTGTAAGAAGTGCCTGGCTATTTGAACCTAGGCTAATGGAACTGAACTGCTCATCCAAAAAATTGAGATAAAGAGAAGGTGGGGTTAACAAGGCAGCCAGCCAGGCGGGGCTTGACCACTTGGGCTTTAAGCAGCATGACTCTAGTAGGGAGAGTTTGACATGGGCTTCGCCCACCAAACTATGGGCCAATGCCTGTAAATGCTCAGGGGCATCCCCTGGAACTATATGGAGTGCTTGTGCAACATGAAAGATTTGGCAGATTCCGCTATTTAGTTTCCATCCTGTAAGAAAGGCAGGGGTACAGGGGCAGGGTTAAAGGAAACTGAACCATGCAAAAACATCACTGGATGCATGACCAAACTCTTACTGCAACCTTGGCATGGAGGAAAGGAATAACCACCTGTGGAGAAAACCTCTAGGGATCCAAGGCCTCGGTTAGCCTTTCCTACTGGTGAATTAAAAAGAGACCTGGATTTGCACATTACATAGTAGAAAGGTCATAGAATGGACTTAGGTTTCAAAACATAATACATTCCACCATCCAAAGTGGTCAGTGGTACAAGCTTGGATGTTTGTTTCTAATACAGAGGCTTTGGCTCTTATTTGGAAAGCATGTCAGGATAACTCGGAGTTGTTGAAACCTAAAAAAGAAAGAAGATATCAGCTGTGAATTAAAACCAGGATGTGGTCATGACGGTCTTGGTTTCCATCTGGAATAGAGTTTCAGGGCCATTGTTTCAAACTTGGCTGGATAGTATTCATCAAAGGGGGATACAAGACAGTATTTTTAGCGGCATTATCAAAATATGCATTCCTGTTGCATTTCTGTCTGTTTGGAGGATCATAGAAGAAGAACATATTTGTTTGGTAATCTTCTCTGGAGGTCAGTATGTTTGAGATATGTTTTAAGGTTTAATTAAAACTCACTGCTGAAAATATCCCATGTCTTTGGAACACAAAAAGAAAGGAGTATGATGGTCCAAAGGAGAAGGGCTGAAGAATCCTTGACAAAGGAGTTTTTTTTTTTTTAACTTTCAGTCTTTATTGGATTCTCTTACAAAGTAACCATACACATACATACTATATCACACTAAAACACAAAATACATTAACACACAGAGACAATACAGAGACTAATGTACAACTTATTTTAAAACTCATTCTTAAAGTTATAGGGCACTTCCAAAATTAAACCAGTAAAATTCTGTTAACCTAGGGTAGATCACTAAGGAGGGAATGAGAGCGGAATATTGCAACATCTATGTATTTTCTTAAGGGTTTCATAACTAGTGCTGGGTGAAATTTCTAGTACTCTTGGAAAATTGTACAAAATCACCAATTTTGCATTTGTGCAGTGTTCACAAAAGTGCACCAAAATCCAGTGTAATTTTGTATCTTTTTTTTCCAAAATTGTGCATTTATTCTCAAAACTGAATTTTTTTCAAAATGTAAGTTCTTAAAAATGGGCAATGTCAGCAGATAGCACCCCTTTCCTAAAACTGCACATATATAAAAATGAAAATTCTTAAAAATGTGCAGTTTCAGCAAATAGTGCCACTGGCTGATCATAAACTTTCAAAAGTAAGTATTTTGGAAAATGTAAATCTGCAAAATTGAGCAATTTCGCTCATTTTGTGCAAAAAGCTACATAGTACTGCATAATTTGCTCAGTTCACAAAAGTGTGAAATCTATCTGGCTGATAACATCACTCACATAATAAAGCGGGACACTACACCGCAGGCATAACATCACGGTCAGAAAGACCGCCTGGTTACAACATCGCGGTGCAGAATACCACAGGCCACCACTCTGCCTTGCATTACCAGAGTCTCACAGTGCCAGCAGGACATGTACGGACAACAGGGCACCCTGGCAATGAAGCACGGGACAGGCACGATGAAAGACGCACAATGACTGATGGCTGAATCCCGGTGCCTGTCCTGCCCTGCAAGTGCAGCAACTGCTGTTCTAGGAAGCCTCAGCCAGTGTGTGACTTCTTTAAGCATTGTTCTCATCATGATACACACAATACCAACGGTTAGTGTAATTCACAATGACATATAGCTAATGGGTCTTCTAGTATCCTGGACCCTCATTGTCTTCTAACACGGAAGTCTCCATCTCCTGCTGGCGGGGCAGGCACTGGGATATGGTCGTCAGTCATTGTGTGCCTTTCATCATGCCTGCCCCGTGCTTCATTGCTGGGATGTCCTGTTGTCTGTGCATGTCCTGCTGGCACCGTGGGGCTCTGGCAATGCAAGGGGGAGTGGTGGCCTGCAGTATTCTGCACCGCAATGTTGTTGCCAGGTGGTCTTTCTGGCTGTGATGTTATGCCTGCAGTGTTGTGTCCCACTTTATTATGCGGGCAATGTTATCAGCCAGAATCATGTGAAATTACACAAAAATATCACAATTTAGTGAGAACTGCACAAAAGTGGATTTTCACAGTTTTGCTCAGCAGTATTTATAACAGGGGTAGCCCTTATGACAGCCTGAAAAGCATCATTATGGGAGGAAGGACAATTTGTCTGGGAACTGAGTATGCAGCATAAGCTGAACACCAGAAACATATGGTAGTATAACTTGAGTGTTGCAAGAAATGGCAATAGATAGCAAATGCTATAAGTAAAGTTGTGGATGCTGTGATATGAGATGTAGATTAGTCACACATTCATAGCAAGTGGTATGCCAGTTGAGTAGAAGAAGCAATAGATGTTCAGCTGCCCATCAAAGGCTAAGAAATGGGTCACCTAGTGCTACATATCCTGATTCAGAAATTCCTGTTGAGAGAGTAGATTATCACTGAAAAACAGCCCATTCTGTAAGGTGCTATGCTGATAGACTCCAGGGAAGCTAAGGTACAGAGAGAAGTATTCTGTAGGTCCGCCTCCCCTTCAAAGCCTTAGTGAGCTATGGATCCTTATAGGCAATAAGTAAGGTGGAGTTTGCAAGTACCCATGGGCAGGGCAGTGCATCCCCAGGCAGTGGTGCCTCCTTAGATCATGCCAGGCAAGTTTGTGTCAGGATGAATGCTCTTCAGTGTGCTGTTTATAAAATTCCTGTAACTGCCACTACTGTAGCAAGACATGATAATCACCTATAGGCAAGTGGGCTACTGACTGAGTGTCACAGCAAAATGAGCTGCTTGTGAGCTGAGGTCCCTATTTAGAGGTCCTGTAGTGTCTGAAGTTCTGATGTGGCTCAGCTACTGACATCTGTCCCCATGCCCAAGAGAAGCCAGGGAGTGCAGCTTATACTTAGTAAATCCCTAGTGCTTGACTGGAGAAGTCTGTTTGTTGCAGAGAATAATATGATGAACTATGGTATTTAAGTTGCCCTCTCTGCCTCATGCCACATGGCTCTACTGAAGAAAATCTAAGAACCTTGTCTGCCCCTCTCCCATTATGGTAGGTCCCTGTAGTCCCCAAGAGTGGGGGCAAGGGAAGGGTTGGACACAGAAGTTTGAGCATTTCTACACATCATGCAGTGAAAAACTCCTTATATTGATATACATTATGGGGCTGAATAATATGCTCCAACCCAAAGCCTTCTTTTAAAATGAAAGCCTAGGTGGGATTATTGTTTTCCTCTGGACTCAATTTCTTTTCATACAATGCAGATTTTGTGTTGCATTTGAAAATTGGCTTCTATCAGCAAAAAAGTACATTTTCTGTAAAAGCTTACTAATCAAATGTTAAATCACCACTGTTTGTTACAGCTCTTTCTAAAGCAGTTGTTCCCTGAAAGGGAGGTACTGTATCTACAGCACAGACAAAGTCCTTGTTATACATTCTTTGATGTGGCTCTGATCTAGTGCAGTACATACAAGTTATCTGTATAAAACTATGTAGAACAATGCTTCCAGTTCATTAGCACTTAGTTTACCTTGTTTACATATTATTATTTTCTGTGCAGGAATGAGTTCATAAATCCTATAGGAGTGCAGCTGAGCAGGTTCCATAACATCCCTTTTTGGACTCCAGGGATCCCTAAAATTATTGGGCACTGAGGCAGCTGCTAGAACCCAGGTCTTTGGTTAAGACTCCACTTTGCTGTGAATCTAGTGTAGCATACTGTGTATTCCTTAAAATCAACAGACTCTGAAATTACAGAAATTACTTGCCACACATGCTATGCACAACACAGACTTGCCAGATCAATAGTTTTACTATGATCTCCTAATCCTTCTTTTTTCTGTCAATATGTAATTTCTTCTTTTTTTTCACAAGCAAGTAGTGCCCATCTTTCAACCTATTGATCTGTCTGTCTTAGTTTGTTTCACTGAGATGCTCTTGGGTTTAATTACTTGAAGAAGCATCCTCTTCTTCATTAAATCAGTATTTCCAATGTCCCAATTTTAAGCACACAGTATCTGTGATAATAAATAATCTTCTTTTTGTTAATTTTATAATGTATCCAGCCTGGATAGCCTGTCATGCAACAACTGTTTTTACTGTGTGCCTTCTTTGATGCTAACCCTACCAGGAGAGACTGAGGAATCTCAACATGTACACCCTGGAAGGGAGGAGAGTGAAAGATGACATGATAGAGACCTCTGAGTACCTCACAGCAGTGAACAGGGTGCAAGTGTGTTGAGTTTCTTTCAAATGAAAAAGAATGCCAGGACCAGGGGGCATGCGATGAAGTTGGGGGGGGGGTCGTTTAAGAAGGATGTGAGGAAATACTACATCACTGAAAGGGTTGTAAATGCCTGAAACAGACTGTCAGTGGAAGTGGTGGGGGCTAAAGCAGTGGGGTGCTTCAAACATGCATGGGATAGACATAGTGGTATATTAGTAAATAGATAGGGAGGAGAGAGGGTCACCAGAGAACAGTGCCTGGGGAGATAGATTAGACAGGGAAAATCTGGGCAAACTGGGCGGGCCATGCAATCCTTTTCTGTTGATAATGTCTGTGTTTCTACAGTATTTTGCTATTTAATAGCTGGCAGAACTAAAGGAAAGTGATGTCAAATCACTTTTGTAGGGTCAAACAGTGAGTCAGACCCTGTGGTGAGATTCAAACCTTTAGTTTCCTGGTTCACGGTTTAGTGCTCCATCCATTAGACCACAACATTTTGAATCTTACAGTATTTAATTTCTGAGAGGTCTGAAACAGAGTATAACAGCCCTAGTAAAATCTACCTGCCATTTATGCATTACATTCTTTTCATTCATTTGGTAGAAATGCCTTTTCCTTTGCTGCTCCATCTGATTGGGATTCTTTTCTTGCTAATGTAAAGACTAATACTATTACCCAGAGCTTCAAACAAACCTGATGCACTTATCTTCTTGTTTCCTGCCACTTTCAGAACTCCCAAGCCTGCTCAACCCCAGTTTGCTGCCCCTCCTTTAAATCTCCACTCTATATCCCCTTCTGCTTATCATTTGTTTCTGTATATGCCTTGTTCACTTTATTAATGACAGTACCTGTTATTAGTCTCCCTGGGACTAACTTGAGAAATAGGCATTGTCCCTAAGTCAGAATTGTCTGGTGGGTTGAAATCTAATAAATAAAAATAAAGAAATACTATATTACCATATATGTAAAAAAAAAATATTTCAGAAATTACATGTCTAGTTTATTATGTGTGTTCATTGAGTTGCACCTACTCCACTTTTGAATCGAGGTATGGAGTGAAAGAAAAACTAGAGAAGACACAGAAAAGAAAATCATTGAGGTGGCTGACCAGACAGCTGGACATATTGTGTCAACCCATCAGGTGCATTAAGCATGACATGATGTCTAAACGTATACCGACTTGGAGCTTGCAGGTTTGCTTTTTAAATTGCCGTGTTCATGTTATTTAAGTTCTAATGCATAGCTCATAGCTGGCCTGACAAGCACTGAAGTGTATCTCAGCATTGTTTCCCCCCTCAAAATGTCAGAACATGGTCGTTGTGCACCATTAGCCTTTTAGCAATAGGATCAAGCTGCCAACAGTACTGCTGAGATGTTAGGCTATGTCTCTTCCATTCTGTCTCTACAAATAACTTGCATGTCAATCTGTGGTTGACTTTTTAGCCTTGCATACAAACCACGGTGTCACAGTTCTTTGAAAGATTCCCGAAGTTTGACTTCTGGCTTCACAGTAAGTTGCAAAATAATATTTAAATGAAGATTTGTTGCTTCTAATACAAACAAAGAAGTATTTTGCATTGCAATGCCCCATATAATCAACTCAAAATGTTACATTGTATTAGCTCATGCACCACAAGTGTATTTCCTGCAGCAAAAACTGGATTTGTGCAAGTATTGTGTGGGATACATTGCCTGAGTAGTTAGCTATTAAGGAAAACATGGACCAGATTTGTTAGGGAGACAACAGAGTGAAAAGACATTGCTCCATATCTGATGCCTGCCAGTGCTCTGGGCAGAGGAAGTGAAAGAAGAGCCCAGTTAGGGATCCAGAGATCAAAGTAACAGTTGCTATATTGCTTAGAAAGGGGAGAGGCTGTAATTGCTTAAGATCTAGGGTGTTGTCTGCCCTGTGTGTCCCTGAGCTCTGCATGTGTAGTGAATCAACCACTCTCCTATTTATTAATTTAGTTTTTGTTAACCAGGTAAGAATACTAGACAAAACAGATGCCTATTTTTAGGTGCGACCCAGGAGGTTACAAGGAAATAAGGAAGCAGATTACAAAACAGAGCTCAGGTAGATATATATACAGATATTTCACAGATGAGGCAGGAGAGGCAAAACAAGAAGCATACAGTAACATACACAGGAGCAGGTAACTTAATATACAGATATTACAAACTTTGAGCAGATAAGCAAATTTCAAATACCATTTCAAATACCAAAGGGTGCAAGCATGAGGATCACTGTGGGCAGGTTGGGCTAGGAAGGTAGCTGAGCACAGAGTCCGGGTAGGTGCCCCTCAAAGAGGACCAGTAGTATCCAGTGTGTCATTAGTTTAGGAGGGCCACTGGCATCATTAAGTGCAACTGCAGGTCAAGGAGAGCAACAAGTGATCCCACAGGGAGTTACGGAAACAGGTATGGGAGGGTGTGGTGCAAACAAGGGCAGCAAGGGAGTGCCATAATTTTGGAGCACAAGACGCAAATGCTCTGTTACCCATTTGGGCGCAGGTACTGGGGACCTAGAATATCGCAGGCCCATGTGACCTTAGGGAGTAGGAGGAGGTGACAGGTTTGAGGAGCTCTGCCAGAACAAGAGTGGCCGTTCTTACCACCTTGTCAGTAAAGCAACCTAGGACGAAGCTATGATGCTGGCCCAGTGGAAGCCAAGTAAACTTATTGTAAAGGTCAAAGTGGTGGGCAAAGAAGGGTGAAAATCCACCACAAGTGGTAAAGAGGACAATCAAGTAGCCAGTAAGCAGTGGGGATCAGGTAAAGCTGTGGAAACCACAACACTGGAGTAACAAGAGTTGTCTTCCTGTTGATCCAGTGCAGAGCCCACCTGCCCAGTGTAGTATTTTTTGCAGTTAATTATTTTTATTGAAAGATTTTGAATGAAACAGAGAACAGAAACACCACAGTAACATTAACAGTAGCTGTCAATATTTTAATTTACATGCCAGAAGGATTGCAATGAACTAATAACAAGCAAGGCAGACTCGTGTACATGCATTCAGGAAAACCAGATAGGCAATACAGCAGTATAACAAGAGTCCTATAAAACAAGCTATCTGGACTTATTGTAGGGACCACATGTCTGATTTTTTTTCCAAGTAATTCCCCCATTACTCCAAGGGAGATTGAGGGACATAGGAATGGAGGGAGGTGAAAAGAGTTATGGAGTAGGTATTCTGCCAAGCCCACTGGGGGACAAAGGTACTAAGGGGTGAGCATAAGAAGGCTCCCCATATATTTTGGCATGGGGTAGTTGTTTTTTAGCTATATGGGTCATCTTAGTGAGGATGATTAAATTCCTCACAGCTGCCAGTCATTCTTGGAGAGAGATGATTTCTGCTGACCTCCGCCTTTATAAAAGTAAGTGTTTAGCTTCTACTCCTACCATAAGCAGCCATCTGAGGATGAAGGTCAGGGATGTGAGCAATCTGGTGGTTAGACCAAGTAAATACAACTGTGTAGACATATGATAGGGGAGACTAACCACTTACTTACACATGTCATGAAAGTTACCACAAGATGTCCCTATCTTTGGGTATGGCCATATGGAGAAGACATGTGTGACATCTCCTGTATGCCCAAGCAGTAAGCTTATAGACTGAAATGCCATCTATTATTACCATATATGTCTTCCTAGCCTTTTACCTCTTGGTTTCTGTCCAGAGAAAAACTGGTGATTAATTAAATTACATGGTTTGAGAAGATCGCTCCTTAAGAAAGGGAAACAGAACATTCCATATCTGAAGAAATTTCCCGAAATCAGTGCAGGGTTGATTGTAGTGCCTTTGGAGATTTGCAAAGAAGTCTAAATGGAAGGAGTTGGGTTGGATTAGATCCTTTACCCTAACAATCATCTGGAATCCCGATGTATGCCAGTTAATGGCCTTCTCTCTATCTTTATTGTCAGGTTATGACCCAGTGGTATAAGCTTCTTTGAGTTGAGGGGAAATTTGGTAAGCATGTAGAGTTTTTTCCACATGTTGACTGAGGCTAGAATCAATTAGCAGGTTTTCACATTACAAGAGGAGGGGGGGGAGTGTAGCAGTGCCACCAGAGATGTGCCACCCATCAATTCACTTTCTATCAACAGTCAGACCATAGAAGAGTCAGAGTGGGTGTTGAACTATTGGGTAGTTTGAGCTGAAAGCTATGTTGTAGGCCTGAAAGCACGATAGGTTCAAGCCACCTCTACACCAGTGTGCTCTTAGTTTGGAACTACTGAATCTTGAAGGCTTGCCCTCCCACAAAAATTCCCCAATATGTGCATCCATCTTTTTCAAACCATTGCTGTGGGGTAACTACTGGTATGTGCACCAGATGGTGTAGCAGCTTCAGGGTGGCAATCATTTTAACTGATGAGATTTTACATGCAAAGGGGAGTTGTAAAGGGTTCCTCCTGTCACATTCCTCTTTGAGTGTCTACAGCAGCAGCAGGTAGAGATTACTAGACATAATGTTGGAAACATCTGAAATGATCCAAATGCCTAGATGCTTGATACCAGTAGGAGCCCATCTAAGCCCTAAGTAGGGCATGGAGGTCTGGTTGCACTGCTGGTTTAAAGGGACACGGTCAATCCCGTAAGGTCTCAAAATGTCCCTAGTTCAAAAAATGCACTTTGTGTTTGCTAACATTCTGTAAAGATTGCTGATGTAGCTGGTAGTTTGATTCTGGCTTTTTTTCCTTTAAAAAAGTGAACAACAGACTGCCCACCGTACTGCTGTTACCACACAAACACGGGTTTGTTTACATTCCTTGATCTGCTCCAACTGCATCTTTCCTGGAAGTGGGAACACCCACAACACAGTCTAGACCATCATGTTACAGTGAGAGTTTCGGAGGCTACTGCCTCATGAGTGACTGCACTGTTTGGGTGTGTTTCTAATGCTACAGTTGCCCTACTTGGATCCCCACAGTGCTGGGTGTTGTCTAATGGTCAGGGCCAGAGGTTCAATTGCTGTTGTCTAATGGTCAGGGCCAGAGGTTCAATTGCAAAACAAGTAAGAGGGGTGAGAGAGGGCATCCCTAGTGGGTACCTTCCTGCACTATGGAGGAAGATATTTGGGAGTTTGTGAGTACTCTAGCCATCAACTGATTGTGGAGAAACACAGAAACATACAAACATAGAAGTTGACGGCAGATATGGACCGTATGGCCCATCAAGTCTGCCTATTTATTTCTACCTTATGAATGTGCCATAGGCCTTTACTCTGTCAATGGCCTATCTAATCATAGTCATCTGTATTGCTCCCTTATTCCTTTTCCATGCCTGTTTGAAGCCCTGCACTGTATTCATATCCACCACTTCCTAAGGTAGGCCATTCCATTCATCCACTACCCTCTCTGTGAAAAAGAACTTCTTTACATCACACCTTAATCAGCCTCCCTCTAATCTCATGCTGTGTCCTCTTGTCCTGCTATTTTTCTTATATTTAAACATGTTAGACTCTTTCACCTTGTTAATGCCCTTAAGGTGTTTGAATGTTTTGATCACATCACTTCTCTCCCTCCTTTGCTCTAGGATATACATACTGAGTTCTGTTAATCTATCCTCATATGTTTTCTGACGCAGTATCTGCACCATTTTGGTTGCCCTTCTCTGGATTGCCTCCATTTTGTTAATGTCCTTGTGAAGGTGTGGCCTCCACTATTGCATGCAGTACTCCAGATGAGGCCTAATCAGTGTCTTGTAAAGAGGGATTATTACCTCCCTCTTACGACTTGTGATACCCCTACTAATACACCCCAACATCCCCCTAGCCTTACCTACTGCTTTAGTGGTCTGCTTGGATGATTTCAGGTCATCTGTGATGATGATGCCCAAGTCTCTTTCTTCCCGTGTGATTGCCAGCAACTCTCCTCCCAACCTATAGGTGGCTTCAGGTTTTCTCTTCCCTATGTGCATGATCTTGCACTTCTTTGCATAAAATCCCTGTTACCACTCTTCCAACCATTTTGCCAGTTTATCCAGATCTCTTCTCATTCTATCCACCCCATCTGGATCATCCACTGTGCTGAAGATCTTGGTGTCATCTGCAAAGAGACAAACCTTACCCTTCAGTCCATCTGCAATGTCACTGATGATGATATTGAAGAGGACTGACCCCAGGACTGATCCCTGAGGTACCCCGCTTATGACTTACATCTCTTCTGACTGTATACTGTTTACCACCACTCTCTGTTTTCTGCTTGCCAACCAGTTTGCCACCCAGTTGACCAACTTCTGACCCAACCTGAGCCTACCCAGTTTATTAATCAATCTTCTATGTGGAACAGTATCAAAAGCTTTGCTGAAGTCAAGGTAGACAACATCAACTGCACCCCTGTGGTCCACCATTCTGGTTACCCAGTCAAAGAAATCTATGAGGTTAATTTGACAGGACCTTCCTGTTGTAAACCCATTCTGTCTTGGATACTGTGCTCCTATGGATTCCAGGTGTTACACTGTCCTTTCCTTAAGGAGTGCCTTCATAATATTGCCCACTACTGAGGTAAGACTGACTGGTCTGTAGCTCGCTGCCTCCTCCCTACTACTACTGTTGGGGAGCAGGATCACATGAGCCCTTCTCCAGTCTTCTGCGACCTTACCTGTGCTCAGAGACTCACTAAACAGTTCTGATAATGGCTTTGCTAGTTCCACCCTTAGCTCCTTTAGTACCATGGGATGGATGCCATTTGGTCTTATTGCCTTGTCCACCCTGAGCTTAGCAAACTCTTTTAGGACCCTTTCTTTTTGTGAAGGGACTTGTGCACACCTTCTTCCCCCTGTGTCCATGGTGCTGCACTGTGGGCCCTGCCCTACCTTCTTCTCAGTAAATACTGAGCAGAAGTATCTATTTAGGATAGATGCTATTCCTTGGTTCTCCTCAACACTCTCCCCCGTATCCCCTTTGATCTTAGTAATACCCCCTCTGTATTTTCTCCTTCACTAATGTATCTATAGAAAGTCTTGTCCCCTTCTTTTACTGTTTATGCTAGTGTTTCCTCAGTTTGGGCCTTTGCCTGCCTTACTGCCTTCCCTGTTTCCCTTAGGGAAGTTTGATATGCCTCCCTATCTTCATCCTGCTGTGTTACCTTTTATCTTCTGAAGTCCAGTCTTTTGGCTCTGACCTTTTCTGCTACTGTTTTTGAGAACCAAAGTGGCTTCTTCCTTCTTCCTTCTTTAGCTCTTGCTTTTCTCCCTAACACAATGGGATGTTGTTTCAAGTATTGCATCCTTGATGCTTGCCCACTTTGCCTGTACCCCTTCAGCTGTATTTCTTCTTGCCAGGGCTAGCATAACTCTGTTGGCCATCTTATCAAAGTCAGCTCTTCTGAACTCCCATATGTTTGCATTGGAATGGGATGATTTAGTTCTAGTGGCCAAATTGAACCATACCATGTGACGGTCACTAGTCCCCAAGTGACCTTCTACCTGGAGTTCTGTAATTCTTTTCCCATTAGTCATTACTAGATCTAGGATAGCTCTGTCTCTTGTGGGTTGTTGTACCAGTTGTTTGAGACCCTCCCCCTGCAGGGAATCCACTATGTGTCTAGTTCTAGTGGATGTTCCTGCTGGTATTGACCAATCTGTACCTGGCATGTTGAAGTCTCCCATTATCAGAACCTCCGTTTTAGCTGTCAGGTTTTGTTCATCTTCTAACAGTAATGTATTTATGTCCTCTCCCTGGTCTGGAGGTCTGTAGACAACCCCAGTTTGAATGGCTGATCCATTTCCTTTTTCCATGGTGACCCATAGTTCTGGCTCCTTATGTGTATTCTGAATTTCTGTAGCTTTGATATTTTCATTGACATAAAGGGCTAATCCCACCCATTCTTTGCACCTCGGTCTCATCTGAACAGTACATAGCTGAGTACTGAAGTCTCCCAAGTGTGGTTACTGGTGAGCCATGTCTCACTAATGGCTACCATCTCCAGTTTAGCCTCTGTCATTGTTGCCTGCAGGTCTGGGATCTTGTTTCCTAGACTGTGGGCATTTGTGTACATGATTTTCCATTTGCCAGATTTTGGTGCATTAGTTGTTGGGTGAGATCCAGTATTTCCCCTGTGCATCGCATGGGGAGCTGGACCTTTTTCCTTACCTGGTGATGCAGATGAACTACAAATATGCTGAACTCCTGTTTGATCACTAGCTGAGGGGGGAGGGGGGTTCTTCCTGTTTGATGTATAAGGTGCTGCACCCCTCTCCCCATTAGCTAATTTAAATATTCTGCAAAGACATCAAACTTATGTCCCAATGCACTGATTCCCTCCTTAGTCAAGTGCAGTCCATCAAATTTAAAGAACTTTCACTGGCAAAACTGTTGTCAGTTACCTACAAATTTGTGTCCTTTTTCCTGGCACCAGCCCTTGAGACACATGTTTAGCTCCCCTGTCTCCCCTTCTCTGACCTTCCATCCATCTGCCCCCCTCTCCCAGACCAGCAGGATCTCAGAGAAGGAGATGCCGGACAAAATGGATGACAGTTTGTCTTCCAGCCTGGTCAGGTGTTCCTTGACCTCCACAACTGACCAGCTGGAGAGATAGTTAGTCCCTATGTGTAACAGGACATCAATGTTTTCTCCTGCTTCCTGCATGATTTTAGCACTGTGATCAGTTTCTCTCCACACTGATGTACCTGGGAGACATCTGACCATTACCCCCGGTTGGAGGTAGGTATCAACTCTCCGAATCATGGAGTCTCCTATGATCAATCAATCAATCAAATCTTTATTTATCCAGGTGATCACCTTTGAGTAAAGCTCATTTACAAGATGGATCTGGTAGCACAGGTACACAGGATACACAATGTAATAACAGTCGCAACATAACATCTCAGAAATATTATACAGAACAGATGAACAATAGTTAAACAAGGTCATAAGTGGAGAACAGCTTGGAGCAGTGGTTCAAATTCTTCGTAGTGTATAATGTGTCTAGCACAGAAGCTGAACGTACTAAAGAGGACAACTGATAGGTAATGGTGTATTACATACAGCGCCATAAGATATAGGACAGACGTGAGTTGAGAGAGGAAAGAACAAACAGGGTAACAGGGAAGAAGGGGAGAGTGTGTGGTCTAGGCAAGATGGGGACAGGCAGAGTGGTAGGGGATAGACAAGGGAAGGATAAGGCCTTAGGAGGACACATGACAGAAGGGCAGGGAGCACAATTAGAGTTTAGAGAGTGTGATGGAGAGGCCACTAGGCCAAGTGTAGTGGAGGGGACAATGCTATTGTAATCCGCCATAATGCGGGGAAGTTTAGGATCGGGGGAAGCAGTTGCAAATTTCCTTGACTGAATGGTCTTATAGTATCTTGAAGGAGGATAGACTGACCGGAGAACTGAGTTTTAGTGATTTTTGTATTTTGTTCCATAGGGATGGCAGTGCAAAACTTATAGCCGTTCTCCCAAATCGTGTTTTTAGCTTAGGTACCTTCAAGTAAATAAAGGAGTAGCTTCTCAGAGCATAGTTCCCAATCTCACATAGCGGAAGACAATCAGAGATATATAGGGGAAGTTTCTTGATAATAGCTCTGGACATCTGGAGTATAGCATTTCTGTTTCTCCTGTACTGAAGGGAGGGCCACCCCACAGCAGCATAAAGGCCAAAATGATGGGTGGAAAAAGGTAGTCCAGTAATGAATCTCAGAGCCCTATGATACAAAGTATTCAATTAAGCAAGATGAAAGACAAGGCAGTGACTATAAAGAAAGTCAGCATAGTCTACTAATGAGAGAAACGTTGTTTGTACCAGCCGCTGCTTGGCATCACTAGTAAGGAAGTTATTAATCCTGAAAAAGAGTCCAAGCCTCTGCCTCAGTTTCTTTAGAAGATCTTTGATTTGGTCCACAAAGGAAAGTCTGTAGTCGAGCCATACTCCCAAGTACTTGAATTTGTTGACAAATTCTAGCTTTTCTCCAGGATTGTGGTGATTAGTGGAATGGAGCCAGCACTGGCCAGATTTACATCATGGAGAAGTGGAGAAAATAGCATAGCCTTGCTTTTTTTGTGTTTAATTTATTTATTTTATTTAGCTTTTGTTTACCGGGTAAGTACACTAGACAAGTAGTATGCCTATTTTCAGGAACGACCCGGGACAGCACAAACATACAGTATACATACAAGGCATCATTGGAGAAACAGCGTAATACAGGAAAAAACAGCTATAACAACACTTGTATAAAGGCAGAGATACAGCCACAAATTGTACAAATTGTTACAGGACATAGACAGACATTAGAGAATTGCTGAGTATACATTTCATAGACCATCATAGACCTATAATAGACATTAGTGGATTGCTGAGTATTCATTACATTACAGAGGCTAAGAGCAGTCACACATTGACGATTGTTTTAAGTGGGACCACAGGGAGGTGCGAAAGGTCCCATGGGAGGAGCCAGGCGGACATGATCCGAATAGAGTTCCAGAGCCTTAGCACAAAATCAGCAAAGTTGTGATCCCCATAAGGGTCCAAGTAGGGGGACTTTAAGCAACCTCGGAGGTCTGTGACCTGGGCTGGTAGGGGATGGCGTCCAGTTTAGGGAGGAGATCGCCAGTCCGACGGGATGCCAGTATAAAGCACTTTCCTGGTGAAGTTTCCTACACCAAGGTTCAGGTATTCCACGCTGGGGGAGCCAGTTGAGGTTTGTCATAGAGCTCACAGCGGTGGGGTGAGTTGGGAGCAGCTAGTGCAAACCGACAGATATCATTATATGCCATGTTCCACTGACTAAGATGAATTTGGGGTGACCTGGCAGATGGGTGGAATCCATAACTGAGG
The DNA here is from genome assembly GCA_016271365.2 of Neoceratodus forsteri. NCBI lineage: Eukaryota > Metazoa > Chordata > Ceratodontiformes > Ceratodontidae > Neoceratodus > Neoceratodus forsteri. The sequence continues at coordinate 760,377,596 of CM057452.1, forward strand.
AGGGAGAAGCACTCCCTCGCAAAGTCTCAGATCTAGCTCCGGAGTTAGGTTGTATTTGGCCCTGTAGGCCAGGCAAGCTTACACCTTGTAGCTCTGCAGATGTTGAGGATATGGCTTCCCATGTCAAGTTGTGGGTTGAGAGTGACTCCAAGATATTTAATTGAGCTCACTGTTGGCAACAGGGGCCACCATCCTAAGTTATTTTGAGCATAGCTGATGAGGCTTTATCTTGGCCATGGAACCAAAGAGCATGGCCTGAGTTTTGATTGGATTCAACACCAGTCTTGGTTGGTAATCAGAGCTGAGACCCTCTTGAATTCTTCAGATAGGCACTGGTTAAGGTCAACAGCATCACGAGAATGGGCCACTAGCACAAGGTCATCTGCATATAGCATGACTTGGCAGCGAGAGGTCACCAGTGGGAGTTGATTAATAAAAAGTGAGAATAGGAGAGGTCCTAGTACCGAACCTTGGGGAACTCCCATGGTCACTGCCCTGGGCTCCGAGAGGACCTTGTTGAAGCAGGTACGCTGCTTTCTGCCCATTAGGTAGCCCATCATCCAGCTTATGGCTTAATAGGAGCTTTTTGTTTAGAAGTTGGCTCTGAAGTAGATTGAATTCAGATTGTAGATCTCCACAGGCAGCTTCAGGCAAGGGACAGCTTAGATAGAGAACCGTGTCATCTGCGAACAGATGGATATTGGCCTTAGTTATATTATTGTCAATGTTGTTTATGTAGATTGCAAACAGTAGCGGACTAAGAATCAATCCCAGGGGGACTCCTCTTTGCAGTGCTTTAAGGGGAGAAAATTCACCTTCTGCCTTGACTTGCTGCCACCGTTCAGAGAGGTAGTCAGCAAACCAGTGTAGGGATAGTGAGTCCAGACCTATCGCCCTCAGGGAGGAGAGGAGCAGGCCAGGATCGACAGTGTCAAGGCCTTGCTCAAGTCTAAGAACACTGCACAGATGAAGTTTCAATTTTCCAGATCATGCTGCCAATCATTGGTAATTTTGGCAAGGGCCGTAATAGTGCTACGCTGTGCTCTAAAGCCAGATTGCATTGGGTTTAGAAGATTCATAGTTTCCACATAAGTTCTCAGCTGCTTGCTTACAATTTTTTCCAATAGTTTGGACAGTATAGGGAGTAAAGAAACTGGTCTGTAGTTATTAAGATCACAGGGGTCTCCTGATTTGAACAGAGGGATAACATGAGCTGTTTTCCATAAGGGTGGGAGGATTCCATGAGACAGTAAGAGACTGAAAAGGTACATCATGGTAGGCAACCTTTAGGAAGTATGGGTCTAAGGAGTCAGCACCCGTGCTTTTTTTGGTATCCAACTGTAATAGGAGTTCTTCGAACTCTTTCAGTGAAGTAGGCTGGAAAGAAAAGACTGAGTTGGTTAGAAGCAGTTCAGAGTTTTGTGCACCCAACTGGGAGCATAAAGAACATGCAGGAGAGTTGTCGAATTCAAGACCTGTGGTAGCAAAGTGGTTGTTAAAGGCATCCAGGATCTCCATTTTATCGCAGATGGTGACACTGGTAGAGGTAATCTTTGCAGGCAGGGAGTTACCCGAGGTATGTCCAGACATATCCTTAACGGACTTCCAGAATTTAGAAGAGCTCCTAGCAGCAGAGTCCAGTTCCGAATGATAGAAGGAGGCCTTAGCATCTCCTATCATCTTGGTGCATGCATTCCTCGCTTTCCTGAAATGGCACTAATCCATCGGTGCCTTAGTAGTTTGTGCTTTTTTCCATAGCTTGTCCCTGTCCAGCAGTGCTATTTTGAGTTCTGAAGGGAACCAGAGATAGGTTCTGCTCCTTATCCTAACTTTTACAAGAGGGGCGTACTTATTTAAAGCCCTAGTCACAATTTTGGAAAAAATCTCATAAGCCAAATGGACCGTTTTAGCTAGGTAAAAATTCTGCCAACACAATGAGTATTTTAGCTCATCAAGGTAGGCCGACTGATCAAAGTTATGTCTGGACCTCTTAGTGGAGAACTTTGATGAGGATAGTGGGTTCTGAACTGATCTTACGCTGGCGATGATACTATGGTCACTAACGTCAGAGAAGAAGATTCCTGCATGGGAGAACAGGTACAGTTTACTTACTAAAATGATGTCAAGTAGTGTACTTTTAGCAGAGTTCTTTTTATTGGGGTGTGTTGGCTCACCAATCAGTTGTGTCAGCCCATGGGCCCCAAAGAACTCCTTAAGTGGTGCAGCGGCCTTAGACATCCAATCAAGGTTAAGGTCCCCAAGGATAGCAGTTAGATGGGTGAGGATTTGACAGCCAGCAGAAGGAGGAGGTCTATAGCATCCAATGACACAAAGCGTAGTGGAGGAGGATATCTCAAGCTTTAGTGCTAGGCATTTGAATTGGTTTGCAACAGATAATGATTCTAGGCATGTAACCGAGTATTTATCCTTAACATAGATGCCCACTTCTCCACCTCTAGTGAGCCTTTCAGCTATAAATAATGAATAGTCTGGGATGTTAATTTCCCTGTCAGGCATAGAGGGTCTGAGCCATGATTCAGAAATCAGCAAAACATCCAGTGCAGTATGATTGACCCAGGCCTGAATCAGTGTAAGCTTTTTTAGCAGGCTGCATATGTTCATATGCATAAAGTACATTCCTTTTAGTTTTTCTAGGTCCGATGGGGAAGTAAGAGCTTTAGCTGGGTCAGGGTTAAGCTCAATGTCTCCTGATCAGAAATGTTTTGGATTTCCTTTTTGATTTTTTTTTTGTTTTGGTCCCTGTTTTGGGTGAGTTTTGTTGCGCTAGCTCCTATGTTGCAGCGTCCTGCTCTGCAATGTCCTCAGCCCCTTTGTTTGATTTTGGAGATAGAGGCAGATACCTGTTTGTAGATTTTATATGGTTTGTGGAGGTGATATGTTGGAGAGCACTGAGTGATGCGGCACCCGGTTTGCCCCTCCTAACCACCTGCCAACCTCCTGGACCAACTACCCTCTGTGGTCGAGGTGCTTCAGTTGGATGTTGGGGAAATGGCAGGCAGTTCTTATGATATATTTCCTCCTGAATATGTGATTTGAGGGGCGCAATCTTTGCCCATGCTGCCTGGAGCTGAGCCCTTAGATCTCCAATGGTCTAGCATATAGGACAGCATCCTAAATCCTGTATAACTGCACTTTTGAAAAGTGTTCTGCAGTGCCTACAGTTAAAAATATCCATTCCACTTGAGTTGCCAAATGTATAACCTAGTCTGAATAATTAGAAGGAAAAAGAAAGCAAAAGTTTGATTTTATTTTATAACTTGTTATAACAAGTTAAATTACTTGTGTTGCTGTAAGTGAGGGCACTGTGGATGCCCCTCTGATCCTCCCCTTCCTGCTTTGCTACAGGAAATGTCACAACTGTGCTACTCTATAAAAGGAGTGTAGCATGGGGTGGTTGGGGTTGGTGGTGGGCCCTTCCCCTGCCAAAAAAGAACCATAGACAAAAAAAAAACAAGGAGGTAAGAGTAGAAACAATCAATAAACAACAAATGCAGTAGCCCTGAAAGCTTAGCCTAACAATAGATAAAACTGTAAACCCTGTAAGCACCACTTGTAACAATTTCACATAAGCCATACCCTGCAAAAAACACTTTACTACAGAGAAAAATAAAGCAGTAACAGAAGATATACCTTGCAAAAACACAGTTTGAATCAGAGAAGATTACGGCAGTAATCTGTAGGCACAAAACAGTAACAACCCTGTAGGCACACACTGTAATAATGCAGCAGAATGTATAACCTGCAACAGCAATTTGAATCAAAGAAGATTACAGCAGTAAAATGTAAGCAAAAAAACAGTATCAAATCTTGAGAGCACACAAGAAAATAACAACACACAGTAAATCTGCCTCTCAAAAAGAAGCCTTGATCCTTTTCTTTGCTCTGATAATGTTGTTCCTTGCTCTGTCGTTACAAACAAACCTAGAAGAAAAGAGCTCAGGTGAAGCTATGTACCTTTGCCAGCAAACCTAGTCTTCCAGAGTGACTTAACCCAATCTCATAAGGAAGGGCCAAATCCCATACTTTCCAGAACAGCATGTATATAACCCCACTTCACAAAATTAAACAGCTGTTCAAAATCAATTGTCTCATCAACTGCTGGGGTGTGGATTGAGGTGGCGGTCACCATGAGGGATATCTTGGATCTGAGATGATCAGAGTTGGACTAATTTCTTACTAAGCCCACCTGGAACTTATGTATGAGGAAAGGAAGGATCTTCTACAATCTGACAGCAGGAGCTTTTGCCATTATCTTTTGCCAGCATCTTGGCATCAGCATTGATCAGAGAAATGGGTCTGTAATTGATAGCCACTGTGGGGTCCTTCCCTATCCTGGGGAGGAGAGTAATTATTGATGGGAGAGTATTTTTCAGTGGAAAATTGTGCAGATGTCCCAACACACAAAGGTGGGGTAAAGGAACCATTTGAAATCTGTGGACCCATATCTTTGCTGTGTCTCTGGCCAAGATCTAGGAAAGACTGATTTACAATCAGCTATAGAAATACCTGGAGATGCATACTGTCCTAACTGAGGTCCAGCATGGCCTCAGGAAACAGCATGGCATCAAGATTGCCTTGTTTGATCACATCTGATCTCTTCAATATTTTGGAGGGTGGGCAGGCTATGGGTACTGTTTTTGTTGATCTCACTAAGGCATTTGTCCTTGTGAATCATGATCTTCCATTGAACATAGAAACATAGAAGTTGATGGCCGATAAAGACCGCAAGGCCCATCCAGTCTGCTCATTTATTTTTCTACCTTATAAATGTGCCATCGGCCTTTGCTCTGTCAGTGGCCTATCTATTCATACTCATCTGTATTGCTCCCTTATGCCTATCCCATGCCTGTTTGAAGCCCTGCACTATATTCATAGCCACCACTTACTGAGGTAGGCCGTTCCATGCATCCACCACCCTTTCAGTGAAAAAGAATTTCCTCACATTCTCCCTTAATCGGTCTCCCTCTAATCTCATGTTGTGTCCTCTTGTCCTGCTATTTTTCTTATATTTAAACATGTTAGACACTTTCACCCTGTTAATGCCCTTAAGGTGTTTGAATGTCTTGATCATATCACCTCTCTCCCTCCTTTGCTCAAGGGTATACATACTGAGCTCTTTTAATCTGTCCTCATATGTCTTCTGATGCTGTCCCTGCACCATTTTGGTTGCCCTTCTCTGGATTGACTCAATTTGGTTAATGTCCTTGTGAAGGTGTGGCCTCCAGTACTGCATGCTGTACTCCAGATGGAGCTTAACCAGTGTCTTGTAAAGAGGAATTATTACCTCCCTCTTACGACTTGTGATACCCCTACTAATACAGCCTAACATTCCCCTAGCCTTACCTACTGCTTTAGAGGTCTGCTTGGTTGATTTGAGGTCATCAGTGATGGTGATGCCCAAGTCTCTTTCTTCCTTTGTGACTGCCAGCAACTCCCCTCCCATCCTATAGGTGGCTTCAGGGTTTCTCTTCCCTATGTGCATGATCTTGCACTTCTTTGTATTAAATCCCAGTTGCCACTCTTCTGACCATTTTGCTAGTTTATCCAGATCTCTTCTCATTCTGCTCACCCCATCTGGATCATCAACTCTGTTGTAGATCTTGGTGTCATCTGCAAACATTGAGTAAATTAAGGGGCCTGGGCTTTGATCACCACTCTTGTCTGTGGTACAAATATTACCTTATGGGATGAAAACAGCTTGTGAAATGGGGGGTGGGGTTAGTAGGTCCTCCATGCAACCGATCACTGCTCGTATACCTCAGGCCTCTATCTGAGGTCCCATATTGTTCTAACTGTTTATTAATGATCTCCCTGATAATTGTGGTTATGCAAAAATCTTGTTGTATGCTGATGATGTGGTGATGTGTAGGTCTGGTCCCAACACCCATATGATTCAGGGGGACTATCAAACACTGGAATCCTGGTTCAAGTTCAGTTTACTTATGTTAAATCCTAAAAAATCTAAGGCTGTGCATTTTGGTTCTCAAAGTATGGGTTCTGGCAGACAAAACCTACTCAATGTCCAAAATGCATCGGGTGCATGTGTTGAAGCAGTGTTTCCAGTTGAATAACTGGGAATCCAGTAGGATCAGGAACTTTCCCCCCAAGACACATACTGAAGGCATGGTTAAAACCCTTCACCAGAAACTGTTTAATTGAATTGTTTAATTAGTATTTCGGAAAGACCTTTGAACGTCAGCTCTTTTACAAAGGTTCCACGTCAGGGTGGACAATAAGGCAATACACATATCCAGTGGTTACAGAGGCCTGATCATTAGGCATTAAAGAGCGATTACATGACAATTAGACAAATAGGAGAAAAAGTACTGAGCAGTTGTAATTGAATACTAAGCTATTTCTAATCAGTTGCCCTAGGTAGCACATCCCTGGAAACCTCCCAAATCTGTTGATAGACTATGGCAGAGTAACCGCATAGGGTTTAACGCTATCCCAGATGGCGAGAGGCTGGGTGACAGTGAAACAAGGGGGACTGGGTTTGAAACCAACCGCAGAGAGCGAGAGGTTGAGGGATAGTGAAATGGGGGGCTGTGATGAGGAGGAGCAGCTCCAGAGGGCTTTGTCGAGTCTGGTGTGTGTGTGTGGGGGGGGTTGGTAGGGGCAGTACCAAGTGCATCTAAAGAGGACAGATAGCTTACTTAAGCCCTTGGCTAGGCTGGAATGGAGACAAGGTTCTCTAGGTAGCCCTGTTGGGTGTTACCTTGGGGGTAGGCCTGTCTATCAAGTGGGGCCTGAGAAGCAAGTGCATTTTGAGTTAGACATTAGGTGCTGTTTGAGGCCTACTTTGAATTGAGACAGGCTGTTGTTTGTTTGTAATTTAATAGGGAGTTCATTTATCCAAAGGGGGGCCCAATAGGAGAAAGCACGCTGCCCTAGTGAGGTTCGGCGGAATGGTATGGACAGTGCTCCATTCTTCCTCTGTCTGGTGATATGTGTTGAGAGAGAAGCCTCTAGCAGGTTTCCTATACAGGGTGGGTTTTTTTCTGAGGAGTGACTTCTTTCCCTGGAGGCAAGTTTGGTATTTGATCCTGTCTTTCAGGTTAAGCCAGTTTGTATGCTCATACAGGGTGCAAGTATGGGTGTAGTGATCTGCACACAGGGTGAGGCAGCATGCCTTATTGAGTGCAATTTGGACCCTTTTGAGCACTATATCAGTAGCAGCTCCATAGACCACCAGCTCGTAGTCTATCGTGGAGAGTATGGAGCTGGAGACTGAGATTCAGAGTGCTTCTGGGATGAGGGATTTCCTATGTCTATAAAGGACCCCGATCTTTGTGTTTACCACTTTGACAAGGGAGTCTACATGGTGAGTATAAGTGAGAGAGTCATCAATGGTGACTCCAAGGTACTTGAACAAGTGCACCTGCTCAATCTGCTCACCATCCTTGTTGGTGATTACGAGGGGAGCATGCTTGTGTTTGTTGTAGGGGCTGGATTGTAGCATGGCTTTGGTTTTCTTGTAATTTAGTAGCAGCTTTTGCCTACTGCACCAGTCCTTGAGTTTATTGAAAGAGTTCTGTAGTTCTGTTTGTAGGGCAACCTGAGAGGTACTGCTGCTCAGCAGCACGGCATCGTCCGCATACAGAATAAGTTTGGTGTCACAGGCTGTAGGTAGGTCATTTACAAAGAGGCTGAAAAGCAGGGGCCCTAGAATTGGTCCTTGAGGGACTCATAGAAGCACATCTCTGGAGCTGGATAACATCTGCCTGATTTTGACTCACTGGCTCCTGTGTGTTAGGTAGTCATTGAACCAATTCACGGCGTTTGGTGCCACACCCAATCTTTGGAGCTGGAGTACTACTGAAGGGTGGTTGACGGTGTCAAAGGCTTTGGTGTGATCAATGAAGATGGACCACACCAATTTGCCTTCATCCAGTGCCTTGTGCGCATAGTCAGTGTATTCCAACAGTGCCATGGTGGTACAGTGTTTTTGCCTGAAGCCATGTTGGTTTGGGCAGAGCAGATTGTACTTACTGAGGTATTCTGTGAGTTGACTTGCCGCAATTTTTTTCCAAAGCTTTGGATAGTGGGGAGAGGATAGATATTGGCCTGAAGTTTGACACCAGCACCTTGTCACCATTCTTATGCACTGGGGTTACCAGGGCTTGCTTCCATACCTCTGGAAATTGAGCTAGGGTCAATGATTTATTAAATAGCATTGTTATGGGCATGAAAATAATATCAAGGGTGAGAGATAGTAACTTCATGTCTAGCCCATCACTCCCCAATCTGGTTTTGCCTAGGACTTTCCTGACCATCGTTAGGGCGACCCTTCACTGTTACCTTCTTAAAGTAGAAGGCTGGGTGGTTAGTTATGAGCAGGTTGGTGCAACCTTGGTCCTCCACAGGCAGAAGGTAGTCTGGAGACAGCACTGAGGACAGGTCTGTAAAGGCCTGGTTAAAGGCATCAGCGATGGCTAGTGGATCTTAGGAGAATGAGTTATTAATGTTGAGCATCTTTGGGTGCTGCTTTTGATCTTTACCAAGGATGTTCTTGATGTTGTCCCAAAACCTCTTTCCATCTCCCCTTGCATTGTTAAGCTGGGTCTTATGGAAATTGGCTTTTGCGAGCCTGATAAGTTTGGTGCACTGATTTCTAGCCATTTTGTAGCACTGTAGGTCATCCTTGCTGCCTGAGTTTAAGGCTTTTTCCTAGAGGCGGTCCCTCTCCTTTAGGAGGGAGAGGAGCTTGCCATCAATCCAGCTGTTAACATCCCCCCAAATTTTCCATTTTGTGCATGGTGCATAGATATCACAGATGGAATTGAAGTCCTCAGTTAAAAAACTAAGGGCCTGGTCCAGCTTAGGTGCCTTGTTGATGAGGGACCAGTTGTAGGCAGACAGGGCTAATCTGAGGGATCCAAGTTTGCCTTTTCACAGAACCCTGCTCTCGATGAGGCGGGGTGGGCTTTTGGCAAGTTTAGTTGTCCATATAAAGGAGATTGGGGAGTGGTCACTTAGCACATCCGGAAAAACCCTGAGTTTGGAGAATCGAGTCAGTGAGCTAGCTAAGACCCAGTCAATAAGGGTGCTGGTACCAGCCTTGTAGTTCTGCCTGGTGGGGTGAGTTACAAGTTGTATGAGATTCTGGGAGATGATTAGGTCTTTGGAGGGTGTTGTGTCCTTACATAACCAGTTAATATTAAAGTCACTGGTCAAGATGAGTCCTGAGCCCTTTCTGAGTGCGCTAATTTCTTCCATAACAAGAGGAAGGCCTTCCTTGGCTTTCTTGGGGGGCAGATAGGTTGTGGCAATCATAAGGCGATGGTAAGGGTCTTGCCTTTTAGGCCCACTTGTATTTTTACCACTTGTAGCTCATAATCCTCCACAACTTTGGAGATGTGGAGGACGGAGCAACTCAGTGAGTTTCTGGCATATAGGAGGCAGCCGCCTCCTTTCCTGCCTATTCTATCAAGTCAAAATGCTTGGAATCCTTTGCTGGCCACCTCACCATCATTGATCCTACCTGACAGCCAGGTTTCAGTTAGGCAGAGTATGTCAGAGGCATGGATGGTCATCCAAGCCTGGAGCTGGTCGAATTTGGCAGTTAGGCTGCAGATGTTTAGCAATGGGATCTTTAGGCTGTTCACGGTATGGACCCCGCTCCTCAGGGTTGTTGGTCCAGGGTTTAGGTGAACATTGCCAGAGAGTAGCAGTAGCAGAAAGATAACCTTTCTGGCAGATAGGGTGATGTTTATCTTCCCTCATGTCTTCTGTCACCTGTGCTTCAGGTGGGGGAGGTGTCTATACGCCTGTGTTAAATTAGGGGGAAAGCCAACCTTTAAGGTTATGGTTTGGAAGGTTGGCTTGCTGATAACTGTGTATGGGAGGTGCAGGAGGATAAAGAGCCTATTGTTACCGGAAGTGGTAGTGGCCATGTGTATGCTTTTCTTCCAGCTTGCACCCAGTGAGGATTCAGAGTGGGGAGATAGGGGTCCGATTTTGTATATGGTACCAGCAATGCCAAAAGAGGTAGTGAGGAGTAGTAGTAGGTGGTTGCACCCCATGGTAGTTTATTTGGTGTTGCTGGCCTGCTTAACTGCTTGCTGGTTTATAGTTGAAAGGGTATATAGTCAAATTAGGGTGAGGTCCCTAACAATAGGGCAGGTAGAGCAGTCATTGAGAGGAATTAGATGGAGTGGCTGGAGAAAAAGTTGAGAGCATGCGTGTGATCCTGTGGGTGGGACTGCTTTAAAAAGGGGTAGTGAGAAAGTAGGTCAGGTCAGGTATTGAAGACAGGGAGGCCAATAGCATGAAAATGTGCAGCAGTGGAGTGACCAATCAGCAGCTAAGCTGAGGCAAGGGGCAGAGTAAGGGTCTATTTAACACTGTGAGGAGGTGGGGGAGGGCAGGTGGGAGAAAAAATTCAGTCCAGAACATAGCACAGAAAGAGATTTCCCTGAGATCAGGAAGTACCAGGCGTTGGAAAATCAGCCAAGGAGCAAAGCTGCCAATCAGTGTCTGGCTCCTCCACTGGGTGTCCAGTCAAAACAGCGGTATTCAAAACCACGAGTTTCAGAGGTCCGGTGCATATCTGAATCTGTCAAGGGGTCAGTCGGGTGGTCTGTTAGCTGTGGCCTGCTCGGAGAGAGCCAGGGCCACAGGAGCAGTTTGGGAAGCCCGCAGGTGCTCTGTCTGTGGAACAAGGAGGGAAACACAGAGGATTAAATACAGCTAGAGTACAATTGCAAGCTCAGTGGGGGGCAGGCAATGGGGTAGGACAAAGTATGAGGTAAAGAGGTGGTAAATGCAAGGCAATTATTTAGAGCTAGAAGAGGAGTTAATGGGGGTCTGTGCTTTGGCACGGGATGTTTGAGGAGGACAGCAGCAGCAGGGAAGGGAAGGAGGTTTGTAGTAAGGCAGAGAGAAGAAAGTAGGGTGTTGAGAGACAGCATTACAAGTGGGGCAGAGAAATTAATAATTAGCAGAGTGACCAGTGTGGGGAAGGGGCAGGGTTTGTCAATAGGGCAGAAATGGAAAACTGCAGTAGTCTTGCTCAGTAGCTAGGTCCAGCAGTCAAACATCAGCTACTATACAATTCAGTTTGTCCAGCACTAGATTGCACAGCACTAAGTATCACCGAGAGACTAGACTAGTGGCTTGTAATAGACTAGCTAAGCTGGCAGGTAAAGTAAGACCAATTGATGCATAACAAACGTAAATTACATTAACAAAAATTCAGTCCAGAACACAGCACAGAAAGAGATTTCCCTGAGATCAGGAAGTGCCAGGCGTTGGAAAATCAGCCAAGGAGCAAAGCTGCCAAGTCATGCGTGGCTCCCCACTGGGCGTCCAGTCAAAACAGCGGCATTCAAAACCACGAGTTTCGGAGGTCCGGTGCGTACCTGAATCTGTCCGGGGTCATTCGGGTGGTCTGTTAGCTGTGGCCTGCTCAGAGAGAGCCAGGGCCACAGGAGCAGCTTTGGAAGCCCTCAGATGGCTGTCTGAATCTGTCCGGGGGTCAGTCGGGTGGTCTGTTAGGTGTGGCCTGCTCGGAGAGAGCCAGAGCCACAGGAGCAGCTTAGGAAGCCAGCAGATGGGCTCTCTGGACCTGCTATATAGGCTGAACCCCTACACTACCAAGCATTCTAGACAGTCCACCGCCAACAGTATCCACATACCTGCCAATACCTAAAGTATGAAGCAATGTTACACTTATCAGTCAAGAAGTCTGATCTATACAACCTAAAGTTTGCTTATCACCACATCTCTCACTTTGCTGCTGGCACCAGCAAAAGCCATCATTGCAGGGCTCATGCTAGGTTAAACTGGATCCCGCTAAAGGGAAGGCTATACTACCCTGTGCTGTGCATGGACTATAAACTTCTGCAATCCCCTCCACAAAATCTATGTGGTTAATGGGATTCAAACAATGGAGAAGGACTTTTATATCAACTGCACTAAAACTAGCAATGGTGCCATGGTTATTCATTGCTGCTGGTTAGTTATCTTTTGCTGCAAGGGTATCAAGACTACAGAATGAGCTCCCTCATACTTTAAGTCCAGGAATGCCAGACCTTATTATGCTTTAAATGTAAATCTTCCCTCAAGGAGCTTATTTACAGGAGTAGTCCTTGTGACTGCTACACGTAACAATCTACTGTTCACTTTTTTTTTCTCCTACTGGCCCACTCCACTGTCAAGCTAGCCAACATGGCAATCATGTATTCTGCTTGTAACTAATATCTGACCTATGGACATGTTCTTGTTTATTGTTAACCATGTGTTTTCACTGCTTGATAGTTTGCATATTATGTTTGTAATTAATTCTAGGTAAATCCTGAAAAAGGGACAATTTGTCTCAATGACCCTACCCAATTACGAAAATCCAATAAATGAATTATCACTTCCCTCATGGATGGTGGAAGTGTTTTTTGTTGATGCATTGCAGCGAAGACTCTCTGGAGGATGATGAATACTACATCTTCTAGGGACTGGTCAACATCTACCTGGAAGCCATCGCTGCCCGGGGGTTTAAGTGGTGAGAGGTTCTTTATGGCAATTTCTTGCATTGATTGAGGTGCCTCTAGGCTGCTTCTTTGTGCTTCAGTCAGCTGGGATAGGGGGAGACAAAAGAGAAACGGATCTAGACTAGACATGTTCAGGTGGCTTTTGGATTTGACTAGCTAATTATTTTGTAAAAAGAGATTCCAACCATATTGGTCCTTGCAAAACAGGAGAAGATGGAAGGTTTGATACATTTCATTGGACCAACAAGTGTCTTGTACAAAGATAAAATAATGGACAAGCTTTCAGGACCACACAGGTCCCTTCTTCAAGTGAATAGCAAAACTTAGCAACATAAGCAGTATATATATCCACTGTGGAGCATTTAAAAATCAGGACGTGAAGAAGGAAGGTGATAAAGAGGATTAGAGATGAAAGCCTAAGATGCAAAATAAAAACATGAGAAGAAACTCCAGTAGGAAACCATTTTTCACAAACAGATTACTCTCTCTTGGATTTATCTGTCTTGATACAAAAAGGCAACTTCAGAAACACACAGGACAGAAGGACATGGGAACTGAAATATATTAAACAATTTAAATCTAACATTTCTGGACTGAATCGGGACATCGGTTTCATGACACACTATTGTAAACTGTAATTCTTTTTTTATTGTGTATCAAATCATGTCATTATTTGTCACACTTTGGTTCTATATTTCTCTTATTATTATTTGTTTTTTTCTTTTTCTCTGAGTCCTGCTTGATCTGCTTTTTTACCAGTACCTCACATCCTCCCTGCCTCTCTTACCAACTCTTTAGCTCAGTCCCACCCACCCTCTTGTTTTCACACCTCTGTTTATACTACCTCACACTCTTTTTATATGTGCCTTTTTTCTTTTGTTTCTCCTAATTTCTTGATTGCCTTGCATCTCTTAGGCATCTCCTGTCTATTCCACCCTTACAGTCAGCCTCTGATCTCAGATCCTATCTGCGTGCTTTTGTCTTCCCTTTAGCTTCCTTTCATCTCCAACTGACCTGTTCCTACTTAGCCTCCCCCCCATTTCTTCTCATGTTTTTATTTTGCATCTTAGACTTTCATCTCTAATCCCCTTTATCACCTTCCTACTTCACTTCCTGATTTTTAAATGCTCCACAGTGGAGAAAGATACTGCTTATGTTGTTCAATTTTGCTATTCACCTGGGAAGGGACCTGTGTGGCCCTGAAAGCTTGTGTATAATTCTATCTTTGTACAAGACACTTGTTGGTTCAATAAAAGGTATCAAACCTTCCATCTTCTCCTACTAGCTCATTTTAAAAGTTTAGGATTATATTATTAATCCCTTTGGCAAGGTGGATGTGGAGCCCTGTGTATCCTGCATGGAGAAGATCTGTCTCTCAGCCTGCTGCTTCCTCGGTTGGTAAGACTGCAGTTTGTCAGCTTTCCTCCTGTCCCAGTAGCTTTGCTTAATTTTCAGTATAGTCAGCTCTGCCTTTCTAGTGGTTAGCGAGTGAAGCTGAAGATGCAAGCAAAGTGGAGGTTTGTTCTTGTGCTGGTCCCCGCCTGCTTTATTATATTTTTTCTTTGTCAACTGTGACTCCAGGTCCTTCCATTCAGCATCCCTTACATGACAGCAGTGTGCCATGTACCCCACAATCTGTCCTCAAGTAGTAGCCTTCAAGACCTCCCACACCGAAGCAATATGAACCTCTCCCGTATTATTTGAGTCAAAAGATGCGACACCTTGTTCTCTAATCCAGGAATGAAACTGGGGGTCTTGCATCAATAAAGAGGTCCATCCTCCAGGTGAAGGATCTGTGCACACCCTTCCACACACCAAAGCCAGAGTTACTGTGGGATGACTGGACATATATAGAGGAGCAATACTGGAAGTCACTGTTGTCTGAGTTATGATGGGCGATGCTAGCCACAAATCTATCCTAGTTGAAGTAGAGTGTGTGACAGGGACAGGAGTGAAATCCATATTCATATGATGAAGTAGTAACAAAGTATTCATCAGCGAAAATTTTGCCATCATCATTTTAAGGGCTGAGAGTGCTGTAGTATGTGGCTCCTGACCCTCGTGAGATCGGTCAACTGGGGCTTCAAGGGTGAGATTGAAATTACCACCTATCAACACAGTGGTGGCGGTGCCCCAGATTGTCAAGGCAGCATGGGATAACACAAAAAAAAGGATGGCATATCCATATTCAAGCTGTACACATTCCTTAAGAGGAGGTGGCCTTCAGGAGTTTCAAACTTTACCTCCACCCAGTGGTCCTCAGTGTCCGAGATATGTTGGAGTATTGTCCACTTTAGTGCCTTGTAGATCAGGACTGATAATCCAGCCTTGGAGGAGGTAGCACAGCTGTGCAGTTTCAACCCAGCCTCTGCAATGCACTTCTGAATTTAGTCTCTTACAATAGTGCAATTAGCACTTTAATGAATTTTAATCTGGTCAGGACTCTCCTTTGTTTAACAGGGAGTGTGAGTTCACTCCCTGTGCATTTCATGTTACATATATAACAGGGGGTACCCATGTGAATTTGAGAAAGGTTTTCCAATGGACAGACTATCTTGAAACTGTGATAGTATATATACTGTACTGTGTCACCAGTTAGAATAGATACAGTACCTTGTCTGCATTTTAGAAAATCTTTATAACAATCCAGATGGCCTGGGGCATTCCTGAAAACAGTATCTCAGACCAGTGTACCTGCACAGTTAAATAAAAACAAATAAATAAATTAAAAAATAAATAAATAAATATTGAAGTAGAAAGGTTCCATGTTATGTCAGTGAAAACAAAATAGCGATGGCAAAAACAGCTATGGAAAAACAGCAACTATGAAAACAGCAATCTACTTACTCGCGCCTAGACAAAGGAGCGAACTAGGCACCGAAGAAAACAAGAAAAACCCAGCACAAATAGGTATAATGGAGGGATGACACTAATGAAGAGGAACAAAATTGGGAAGGGTGTATCCCGACTCTTGTTTCTGTAACGATAGTCTACAGGGGGCTTTTCTCACCCCCCCCCACCCACTACCTTTGTTAAACTATCTAATCATCAGCAGGGGAGGGTGGAACTTGTAAACAGGGAAAAACTAGGCATGGTGGAGGATAAATTATTCCCACTTGGGGGGTGAGGGTACAACTCTGGGAGGGGTGTACCTAAAGTTTAATAAGTTGGAGGGGGGAGGAAGTGAAGATGGCTACCACACTGTCCAAAAACAGTTGCTGCAGGAATCGAACCCAGGTCTACTGGACATATGTGCAGCACATGCAGGCAGTGACCAAAACCTCTACACTACATGGCCAAAACAGTTTGGGATCACACAAACACACTTCTTTTACTACTGCAGTACACTACTACTGCCCCCCCCACTGGCGACTTGGTGTAATGATAATTTTCTCTCACATTACACCGGTGCTATAAACAGTCGCCAATATTTCAGACTCTCTTTTTCATTTGCCCAAAATCACTCGCTCAAATCACGGGATACCAAGTAGGTATATAGCATTTAAGATAAACAGAAAGCACAAAATCAGAGCTCTGACAGGTACTGAAGCATTCTCTGCACTAGGATTACCAAGTAGAGTTCTGGATGCCTGACTGAATGGATCAGACTGGAAGGTGTGAACTGGGTGGCCCAACACCTTCAATGCCTGGTTCCCACCAACTGGGGAAGTGAGCTTAACCATGGATGTCATTAATAGCCTGAAATCTCAGAAACAGTATAGCCCTGGTTCATTCCTGAGCTGGAAAGAACAACCTGTGATTGCTACTGGGATTGAGTTGGTGGGGGGACAATGGCATCTAAATCAAACTGGCCATATGTGGGGAGAGATACATCCCACTATCCCCCATACAGAGCCTAACAAGGAGGGGTAATGAAGTGCCGGAGAAGTAGGTGATAGGGTTTTCATGGCTTACTTTAGTAAAACTAGAGGTGGAGGAAGGGGAAGGGGAAGGGAGGAAGCATATGGAGGCTCAGTCCAATAGGGTATTACTAGGACCACTTGTTTTTGCGGTTCTGGCACAAACAAGTTATTTGTAGTATTATGGGCAAAGATATGCTAGGATATACCTTGTGCAGATATACCTGCAGTGGCCCAGTATAATCACAACCCAGTGTGAGAAAGAAAACATGGGGGACCACAGAAGAGAGTTGTATAGAGTAGCTCCAGCTGACTGGTTCTACTACTAGAAACCTCTGGGAGGAGGATCTCAGCACCAATGGCATATAGCCACTTACCATCTTACCTCTGTGTCTGCCCCCCACCAACATACCCCCTCCAAGCATGTAACATAGTAACATGGTAACATAATAATTGGCAGCAGATAAGGACTGCAAGGCCCACCCAGTTTGCCCGTATTCTTTGCCTGCATCTACAGTCACTGACCATACATGGCCAGTGGCTTTAGCTTCTCCTTCCCACCTCCAGGATTCTCCTATGTCTATTCCATGCATGCTTGAATCCACCCACTGTGCTAGCTCCCACCACCTCTTGTGGCAGGCTATTCTATGCATCTACCACCCTTTCTGTGAGGAAAACCTTCCTCACATTCCCCTTTAGCATGCTGCCCTCCAATCCCATATCATGCCCACTCATCCTTGTACATCTCCTATACTGAAAGATGTTGCCCACTTGCACTTTGATTTTTTTAACTTAGTTGTTTAACCAGGTATAGTACACTAAGCTGAAAGCTTTTTTACAGGAGCGACCTGTTAATACCCTTGAGATACTTAAAGGTTTCTATCATATCCCCCCATTCCCTCCTCTCTTCCAGTGTATACATATTGAGGTCTTTTAATCTCTCCTCATATGTGTTGCAGTGCAAGCCCTGCTCCATCTTAGTTGCCCTTTCTGAAATGCCTCCACCCTGTCTATGTCCTTACAAAGATGTAGCCTCCAGAACTGTACCCCATACTCCAGATGAGGCCTCACCAGAGTTTTGTATAGTGGCATCACCACCTCCCATCTTCTGCTAATAATATCCCTTCCTATGCACCCCAATATGCCACTCGCTCTCCCCACCGCCTTGGTACATTGTTTGGCCACCTTCTTGTCAACTGAGATGAGTATCCCTAAATTATTTTCTTCACTGGTAACCGTCAATAACCCCCCTTCCCCTATCCTGCAGTTCTCCACAGGGTTTCTGCACCCCAGGTGCATTATTTTGCACTTTTTTGCATTAAATATTAACTGCCACACCTACAACCATTTTTCCAGCTTTCCTAGGTTCTTCCTTATTTACTCAACCCCCTTTGGAGTGTTTACTCTGTTGCAGATCTTGGTGTTATCTGCAAATGGGCAAACTTTCCCCTCCAGTCTTTCAGTGATGTCACCAATAAAGACATTAAAAAAGACTAGCCCCAGGACTGATCCTTGAGGCACCCCACTGGTCACCCCCCTTTCCTCAGATTGGATACCATTTACCACCACCCTCTGCTTTCTGTCCCTCAACCAGTTTCTAACCCCGTTTACCACTTTTTGGCTCACCCACAGGCTACCTAACTTGTTTACCACTCTTCTGTTTGTAATGGTGTTGAAGGCTTTGCTGAAATCGAGTTAGGCGATATCCACCGCTCCCCCCCCGATCCATCTCCTTCACCACCCAGTCAAAAAAGTCAATCAGATTCATTTGACATGACCTTCCTGCTGTGAATCTATGCTGTCTCAGATCCAGTGCTCCACTGGATTCCAGTTGCTCCACAATCCTTTCCTTATGCAGTGCATCCATAATCTTTCCCACTTCTGAGGTGAGGCTGACCGGCCTATAGTTTCCTGCTTCCTCCCTGCTTTCATTCTTGTGAAGTAGGATCACATGTGCCCGCTTCCAGTCAACTGGAACCACTCCTGTATTGAGTGACTCACTAAACAGGGCTGTCAGTGGTGCTGCTATCACCATCTGTAGTTCCTTTAATATCCTAGGGTGTATACCATCTGGTCCCATTGCTTTGTTCACCCTCAGTTTTGAGAGTACCTCCAGGACTCTCTCTTCCATAAATGGACTGGTGTTTACCTCCCTCCTCCCTGTTTCTGATGCCTAGTTGTGGTCTGTGTCCCTCCCCCTCTTCAGTGAATACTGAACTGAAGTATTCATTCAGAATGACTCTTTATCTAGGTCTCCCTCCACACCCACACCCTCCTTCCCTCTGAGTCTTACAATCCCCCCAGACCTTCCTTCATTCACCTATGTACCTATAGAAGGTCTTGTCCCCTTTATTATCTGTGCTAATCTTTCCTCCTTTTGCACCTTTGCGCTCCTCACTGCTTCCCTGCTTCCCTCTGTCTATCTAGGTACACTGGCCTATCCTCATCCTTCTGTGTCTCCTTATATTTTATGAAAGCAACCTTTTGGGCCCTTATTTTCTGTACTACCCCCTTTCAGAACCATAGTGATTTGTTCCTTCTTTTGCCCTTACCTTTCAGCTTAATGAAATGTTTTGTCACCTCTACTTTGGCTCCTTTTTGGTTTGCCCACTGATCCTCAACCCCACTTTTGCCTCCTTCCTTGCTAGGACTTCTTTGACCTCTATTCCCATTGCAACAAAGTGTCTGTCACACATTTCTTTACAGATTAATTAGGGCTGTACACTCATAAATCTGAGTGGTTCAGTTAGTTAAACCATGATGCTCAGGCTGTGACTGCAGTGATGCAAATTTTGTTCTTTGTCAGTTGTAAATTTTGCAAAAGGTAGGAAGCCACACTGAGCTATATAGCAAACACCTCTGTGTGTACCTAGAGGACTGTTATTCTGATCCCAAGCCTGGGAGTGATATCAGACACATTTATAGCCCCCCACCGTCCCTTCTTTCTATCATCTCATACAGCATAACTTTAGAACAATATCCCACTTTTTGGAGAGGTATCTGCACATCTGTCACACACAGTCATAGTCACTTCCAGTGTCTGATTACTTATGTTCCCCATGCTTAAACCTGTAACCTAAGGTATGGATAAGAAGGGGGCTAACCTGCAGAAAAGCGTAGTTGAACATTTCACAGGTTTTCGGTAGTGGCTAAGACTCCAATTGTGTGTGTGGGGGGCAATAAGCATTATTGGGAGAAATGAAGGTAATTCTCTATTTAGTGTTCAGTTTCTAATTAGTTTGCTCTTCAGCATTAAGCTGTACAATCAGTCTCTTGGCCCAGACAACTTAGGCGGGCACTTTCAAAGATCCACCCTGCTATCTTGATTATTTGAGGAAGCAATATCAGCTCCTGTTCCTTTTTTCTTTTAAAGTACAGTACCTGCACATTAAACTTAACACCATGAGAGCTGAAACACAATTAAATCCTCCCACAGCCCATTGTCCCTGTTCAGGTATGGGGCACTCAAAAAGGGCTTGGGAGAAGGTTTCAGCCTTACAAACCAGTAGGCACTATCACCCACTAATTCCAAACAATATACCTAAAGATGCTTACTCACACTTCTGATGCCTCTGCTGGTTGGGAGATGCTGGAAGTGCAGTGGTAACTGGTTGAACAACAGGAGTGGTAGGAGGGGTAGCTACAATCTCAGCCTAGGTTGGTTTGCCAGGTTGCATTAGCATTTTCAATGATGACCTAGTTGTTGTTGCTGGTATATTGGGCTGGCAATCTGCACTCGCAGAGGGTCTTGACTAGGCAGACTCAGTTTGAGGACTTCTAATCTGTTGTTAACTGGTAGGTTTGTGGAGATAGATGGGCTGCAGAAGGACATATAGGATGGGAGTCCACTCTGACAGGTGTTTGCTCTCTGTCTATGAAGATCTGTTAAACAGATCTCAGCCTTTTCACATTTACTACCTCGCTCATATCTGCTGGATCCAGAGTTCATCATCCTGGCAATAGTGTTCATAGCCAGTGACAACTTGCTGGTGTGGTGCCATGCTGTCCATGTGTTGCAGGGCATCTTCAATGGGGTAAGCATGTTGTTAGCCAGTAGATAAGATACAGTTGGGCCACATTTTCTGAATAAAGGAGCTAGCCACCTCAGGGGTTTCAAAAGTGACTAGTGTTCCAAATAAATGCACCCTGAGCTATGCAGGGTACCTGAGGGCAGCTTTAACTCACAAATGAGTGAATTTCCATTTAAAATCAGCCTCTGTCCTTGGCTTCTCAACCAACAAAAGTCTTGCTGCCAGTAAGTGGTGAGCATGCTCAGTCTCCAGCAGCGAGCAATTGGGAGTGTTAAGCAAGAGCAGCAGCACATGCTGCAAGAAGTTGATCATGTCTGCTCCCTCTGTCCCTTCAGAAGGCCTACTAGACAGAGGTTATTGCACCTGGTCTTATTCACCAGGTCATCCATTTTAGAGAGCATGTATTTGATGGCCCTATCGTGCACTTTAGGTCGGGCCTGCATAACATCTTCTTTCCCTTCCACCTGCTGGATTTTCCATTCACTTACCTCGACTCTGGCTCCCATCTTGGCTTGGTCTTTGTTAGTTTGAGCAGCAGCAATTTTTATATTGGCAATAGCTTTCAATATTTTTGTGAGCATGGCTGTAATGTGAGTTATTTCAGAGGAGGCAGTAGCAGGATTTAGCATCATTCAGCAGGGAACAGTGATTGCAAAGTGGGGTGACCTGCAAGCAGCATGTTGGCTCAAGAGCCGGCCCCACATCCTAGACAGAAAGTGAAAGTGCTTTTGTCTCATTCCCAATGTGGAAATAAAGCCCAATAGATTTAAAAAAAAATAGTGTTGCTCGGATAGTATCTGCCAGTATAGGATACTGTAAATGAACAAATAATGCTCACTTTAAATAGTGACAGTGTATACCCCAAAAGGTTCTTGGCTGGCACTTTCCAGTAACCCAAATAAAGCCACAAACACCTTAAACTTAGTGCTAAATTAGTTGTTATTTAGTAATACTTTTATTTATTTATTAGTTTTGGTGACCGGGTAATCAAAAAGACAAACCAAAAGAATCTAATTATAATTATAAAGATGCATCCAGACATGATTAACAATTCTAATTTGCTAAGAGAGATGCATTTTAACATCATCTTTAAGCATCAGATAGCCCACTACTATCTGGGTGTTCCTAGCGCAGTTCAAATCTAAGCAGCCAATGGGGCAGTCCCAATGGGGTGTTTCTAACATGCAGTCTAAACAGCTAGTAATATTTTATTACAGAGCTACAGGTTTTCAGAGAAAATTAAGTGATATTACCCTTTTTTTTCCTCTGGGTCCTCCCGCATCCATGACCGGCCTGGTATTGGGCTCTATTCCTCGGAGAGAGTCACTGGACATGTAATTTAGGTCCCATGCTTATAATCTGAGTTGTTTACAACAAAGATGCATAATTGGGACTTTTCCAAAGCTATTACAGCATATTTGGCAAAAACGATAAGTCATCAAATTTGTCATGAGATGGGGATCGATAAATACATTGATTATAAGATACAACTGTTGTTTTGCAAAAATAAGGAGTTTTGTTTTAATGTCATCTTCGGTGGAAAAACAAGGGGAATATTACTTTACTTAAAATACCCTGCTTAGGAGTACAGACTCATATTACAAAATAATCTTATAATAGACAATTATTAAAGCAAGCAGAATAGATCATCTTTTATCAACTATTTTGCTACATATTTTTAAACATAAGTCATCATGAAATGGAGAAGTGGACCAAACAACAGATCAGTCATATACATTTTTATCTTTGCTGGCACAAACTATGTAGACTTATTTTTAGCTATGATCTTTATGTTACAGAGAAAAACTTGTTTTTGAATAAAGTATTTTCTGCCAAACTCAGCAAATTAATTTTGCTTAGGACGTTTGTTTTAAACACAACTTATGCCCTCTCACCCACTTTTATGTATCTCCAGGCATATTGTCACAAGTAGCATTTACTTATTTACCAGCCATTTTAGGCTTGCAACTCCACTTTCTCTTGCCTCAACTTCTCGACCCTTTGCTTACAGTTACCTAACACCTTTGTACATTAAAACATATGCAGGTAATAAATCAGTTACCTGCCGTACAGTATTTTGACAGTCCCTACCTCGAAGATGAAGGGTGACCCCAAAGGGGGATCCCAAATCTTCACAGAAAACATAAAAAGTTATTTAAACTTAAGTAATTACTTTTAGTAGGTTAAATTTTTTTAATCTTTCTAGCCTATAAAATCATATATTTCTTACACTAAACCTCAAAGCTTGGATATGTGAGCCATTCGCTAACCTCGCAGCTGTTTATTGTGACTCCTAATAGTACTTCAAAGACAACATGACATAATTATTAGTATCACAATAAGAATTGCCTGGATTACCACAAAAGCCTTAAAAGCTGAATCTACTCTATTATCAGTAAGCATACGATTTAAATCTCCCTGATGAATCATCTCCTTCATATCTTGTTCTGTATTATACATCCTGTTCCCAACTTCAACCAGATGGGCATCCTTTCTGGATAACAGGGCCTTAACGTTTAAAGTAAGCATTTCAATGGCCACATTAAAATAAGGTAAATACTCTTCTGTTATCTTGATAGTCAGGGTCACTCATAATGGTTTCTTCTTTAAAGACAGGGATAGGTTTTAGGATGCTTTGACCAATAATAATATGCTGGGTGGGGGTAAAGCAAAAGTTTGATATATTGATTTGGCATGATAGCGGTCCATAAGAAAATGTTCTGTGATTGGTGGCCACACAATATTGTCCTTGCCCATTATATGTTACCTTAGCCATGGGTCTACGCCATCTAGTTAGCTTAACTGGGCAGGTAATAGTAGCATTTGGGCTATAATAATCATCTGCTCATTCATTTTCATAACCGCACACTGGGGTAGTGACATCAAACACATCACATCTACATAGGTACCTGTATCCCCTTATAGCACAACATGCTAGATGTGGTGCAACCCAAGTTTGTAAATTGGGGAGGTACACTAAAAGGGAGGGGGAATCTAACCGATCTTTATAAACATCTTCTTCCAAATAACCTACTGAGTGGACAGCTGTTATTTTATCAAATATGGCAGTGTGAATATCAAACGAGGAAAGTGACACAGTAAAAGAGTCATATATGACATCTTTTTCTCTGTGCAGGACCCCCATGCAAAGAAATGCCCTCTATTAGGATGTGGGGTCACATAGCCCAAATTACAGATAGTGCCAGGGGAGAGGGAGCTGCACTCTTGCACACATTGTCAGTTTACTCTTTTTGCTCTGGATACACATTGGGGGCAATACCATTGGGCCAAACACCCATCTTTAATCAAATCTGGAAGCTGTCCACTCTCTATGTCCTCCAATAAATAACTTGGTTATAGTAGTGAGAACATACTCCCCATATGCGGTGCAGATAATTTCTCTTCCTATCTTTTTCTTCTGTCCCTCCTGGTTGTTAACCTCAACTAGCTGGTTTATTTTTGTCTTTGTTTTCTCAAATAATCTCTCTATGTCATGCATATTAAAGATAGTAAGTCTCTGTTCTTGGGCCAAACCTTCATTTACATGCAGCTCAGCTTTATCTATTACTTGGGCTTGATTTGTCTCAAAGTACCTCATATGATTTTTGATTCTATCTACATTCACCCTATTCCAAATGGACATACCTGACCCACACAGACCTGTGGCTGTTCCCACCATTCTTCCCAAGATTCCTAGAACCAAAGCATGTGAGCATCTGGACCACAATGCTCCTTGAGTTTTCTGTCTGGCTACTCTATCCTGAGCCCGTTGGTGATGGGCTACTATTACATCTATTACTAAGGACACATAAAACAAAGCTACATTGCTTTTAGCACAGTTTCCAAACTCTGCCATATTCCAGTGTGAGATGTTTAACACAACACGGATATGCATAAACTGTACATTGTTTATAAGGGTTCCTGGTACTGAGGTGGCAGTTAATCCATTAGGGGGCCCTGGAGTTAGGATAGGGCACTGTGGGAATGTGCTATTTGTGGAATTGTCAGCTGTGGTTGGGAATGAATTTTCAGTGGGGTTGGGGGAAGGTACTGATGTACTGGTTACCTGAACTCGGAGTTTGGGAGACTGCGCAGGGACTCCTACTGGGTTCTTTGGCATCAGCTACACTTGTACTATGTACTCATCTCTCCCCTGCTACCCAGGTAATGACACTCGATATTTGCACCACCATGAGCCATAATCATCTTTTTGCACATTTTTTACCCTTACCAACCATAAGTATTTCTGCAGTTTGTATTCAACTGATATTCTTCCTTGATAATATGGCCCCACAGGGTCATAACTGCACCCAATTGCCCCATACACTGAATTAACAGCTCTACCATAACAAGCACACTTGGATGGACAACAGTATAAGGTACATGCATCTAAATTGCTTCTAGTGTCTTTAATCGGTATAGTGAATTGTCCTTCAATTAAAATTGGTCTGTATTGCTCTGGCTTGAACCACACCTTATATGTATAGTAATCATATTAATCATAATCATTCTTTCAATCTTATCTGCATTTTCCACTCCTACTTCATGGCCCTGAAACCAAACTGTTAGCTGTCCCTGCAGTGGGGCCAGGCATTCGAGCAGGATGATTATTTGGATGATAATACTGATGGAGGAAGGCAAATAACCTTTAACTGTTCCCATCTTGCAGTCAGGGCATTGTCTGATATATAATCTATTGTACAAATATAAGATCAGGGTCAGTACCTGTTCCCATTTACTGCACATTTTTCAGCTGGTTTACTTGATACCATTTTAACACAGTCTGCTTTTTCCTGCCTGCCAGCTGAATTAAATATATGGCAGAGCTTGCCTTGTCTATCACAGGGAATGGTCCCTTCCAAGTGGGTACAAAGTAGTGTTCCTTTTAATTATCATCTTTTACCATAACTAAATTTCCAATTTGGTAATCAAATGGCTGTACTTTTTTGTCAAAGTAATTTTTCATTTGCTTTTTTGTTTTGCCAATATTCACAGCAACAAACTTATTTACCTCCACAATGTAATCTTACAATTGTTTTACCCAATTTTAAGTTACAGCTCCTTGTGGGGGGGTCACCATTGGTAGCAGCAAGTGCCCAGGGGTTTTCATTAACCTCCCAGTCATAGCCTGATATGGGCTAACACCAGTAGTTCTGTTTGGCATAGACCGAATTGCCATTAAACACAAGGGTAACATTTTGGTCCACTGTATGGGCTTATCAGCACAGAATTTGGTTAACATTGTTTTTAAAGTTCGATTTCCTCTCTCTAACACTCCTGATGATTGTGGATGGAATGCCACGTGTAATTCCTGCTTAATGTCTAACATTGTTTGCAGCTGTTTAATCACTTTTACTGTAAATTCTGGTCCTCTATCTGAAGAAATCACCTGAGGCAGTCCCCACCTAGAAAATAACTTGCATAGCAATACACAAGCTGCAGTATAAGCCTCTTTATTTTTAGTAGGAAATGCCTCTATCCATTTTGAGAAAATATCAATGACGACTAAACAATTAGTATAGTTACCCGGTGTCCTTGGCAATCTGGTGATAAAAGCAACTTGTATATGTTCCCAGGGACCATTGGGTGCTTTTGTTAGCTGTAATAGTGCTCTGTTTGAGGTGTGGGGAGAGTTAGTTTGTAAACACAGGAGGCACCGGTGGCATTTATCTTGTAGATCTTGATGCAGTGTTGGCCACCACATAACTGCTTTTACCTTTTCTAAAGTTGTATCTAATGAGTAATACCCTCCTGTTGGGTGGACATGATAGAGGTGGAATACCTCATCTGCTAGTTCTGTGGGAACACAAGCAACAGAATAAGATTCTTCATTTTCTTGATACATCAAGACTGAGTTGGGGGATCATCCCTGCCCAATAAGGTTTTGCTTGCCCAGGAGCAGGTAAGAGACATTGCTGCAAATGCCTATTAATGACTATTTGGTGAGGATCATATGTAGACTGTAAGGATTTGAGATCTGAGGGATTGCAGGGTTAAATGCCGTAATAGGTACAGGTGCGAATGAAGGGGGAGGGGACCAAGGGACATCTTTTTGTGCTGCAGCTTGAGCTGCATTGTGGGCTGCTTGATTTCCCTTGGCTTGTGAAGTGCCAGTGGAATGTCTCTTAACTTTAAGTATAGCCACTGGGCTGGGTAATGTTTTTAATAAATGCACTATATAATGTAACAAAAACACATGAGACAAGGGCTTACCATTTGAAGCTAAAAACGTATTTGCAATATATAATGGAAGCATAGCAACAGTGTTTATCACATATGTACTATCAGTGTACACATTAACGGGCAATATTTAATATTTTCCAAAGCACAACCCAGTATTTTGCTTACCATTTACGTGATATGATAATCCATCTGTATACCAATTCTCTGCAAGGGGCATTGGGGTTGTATGTGGAAGAGGCTTGGGGAGACTAAAGGTTTGTGGGCCCTCATGGGGGTCCCCAACATAAAGAAGAGTGGCAGGCAACAAGATTGTCTTCTTTGGAGTAATATCCAAGTCTCTTTGCAGCAACATTAAAGTCCATTGTGAAAGTGTCTGTGAGGAAACAGCAGTCTCTCCTGGTTTTAGCAAGTAGTTTAGTGGAGTATGCAGTGTATGAATAATAGTCTTTTGCAGTCCAGTAATATAGGTAAAATGCTTAACTGCCCAAAAAGTTGCTAGTAGATGCTTTTCACAGGCTGAAAACTTATTTTCCACTTCAGTTAACACTCTTGAGGTGTATGCAAGTGGTCAGAGCATGTTTTGTTGTTCTTGACACAGGACAACTGCTATAGCAGTTGGTGAACCAGACACTTCTAGGTGAAAGGGCAAAACTGGATCTGGCTGCACAAGGAGGGCTGCTATTGCAACAGCTTCTTTTAGTTGTTTCACAGCTGTAGTGTGCTCTTCTGTTCAGTGTGGTCTGATGTCATCATCTACTAAGCCTTTAAGTAGATTGTAAACTGACCTTAACAGTTCAGCATAAAAAGGAATAAAGTATCTGTGATTGCTGGTTAAGACGAGAAGGGATCATAAAGCAGTCTTAGTAACAGGCAGATCAAGTCTTTGAATAGTCTTTACCTTCTCAGCATCTGGTTGCTTTCCACTGGGCGTGATGGTAATGCCAAGGAATGTCACCTTCTCCTTTACCAACTGACACTTCTTTGGATTTACTTTGAGTCCTGCCCTCTGCAACAACTGCAACAGTTCACTTAATAACTTGAGATGTTCCTCTTCTGTTTCGGTGGCCAGCAGCAAATCATCAACATATTGTAAAACAGCTTCAGGCTTGGAAAAACAAGTTAAAATGGCAGCCATTCTCTTGTGAAACACTGTGGGGCTATTACAGAAACCCTTCGGCAATCTGGTCCAGGTGAGCTGTCTGTTGCCCCAGGTGAAAGCAAACTTGTACTGAGAGGCTCTGTGTACAGGCACACTCCAAAAGCCTTTGGCAATGTCCAGAGTACTAAAAACCTTGGCAGAGGGAGGGATTTCGGACAGCAGTGAAGGAGTCTCTTGTAGCTAAATTTAGCTTCTGGTAGTCAACAGTGAGCTGATAACTGCCACCTGGTTTAACCACGGGCCAAACGGGGGAGTTAGTAGTGGACTTGCACTCTCTCAGTACCCCTTTCTGCAGTAATGATGGTATAATAACATCTACATCAGCCTAACATTCATTTGGGATCTTGCATTGTTTCTGGGCTACATGAGCTTTACCAGTTATAATCTCTTCCTGTTCTAATAATGCACAATCATGTTTGTGTTTTGCAGAAACCTCTGCATGCTGATTAATTGACTGGTTTACCAAAGGGGGAGTCATGCGTGGGAAGGGGCAAATTTTATGGATTCTTAAGAGCAGAAATAGCATATACATCTAAGACAACAACAATTTCATTATTTTCCTTGCAGTTTGCATGCAACCAAAGGTGATTGTTTGCATAATCTATTACTGCTCCTGTGAACCTTAAAACTCAGATCCCAAAATATCAATTTGATTAGGCAAATTCACTAAATGTGCATTTAAATCAAAGGTACATCCATCTATAGTTATCTTAACTGGCTTAGCTTTAATTGCTGTAGCATCAGTGCCCTGAAAGGCAGATAGTATAACCATCTCAGTGTTGCAAGCAGTTGCATTTCTGGGTGTGAGGTATGTAGAATTGACATGGAAGCTCCTGTATCAATAAGCATTACCTGCTGTAGGTCTCCAGTTACAGTAGCTTGAATGATGAGTCTGTTCCAGTCATCTCTTCAGAACCTCACTACCAGCTGAAGAGAGGCCAGACATCCCTATGGGGAGTTGGTGATCTCACTCACCGCCTGTACTGTAGAAAACCTCTGCATTATTTGGGTCATTTCATTGAGCTTTATAAGCACTTCAGCACTGGTGGGTGCAGAACCCCCCATTGATTGAGGCTCTGTTGGGGTGGCTGGGCAAATGCTGGTGCTATAGCACCTGGATTGGCAAGTTACATTTGAGGGGAGTATTGTGGCAAAGATGGCTGGGACATAGGATGCAGGTAGGGGCACCTGGGTTATATGTGTCCAGGCTGCCAACAGTTGTAACAAATATCAGGCTGTTGAGAGTTGAGGATGGTTCTGGGGGGACCTTCCACTGTTTCCACTGGCCCCTTTTTAGCTGGTACAGTAGCCTTGAGCAGTGATTCTGATCAATTTATTGTGGGAATTAGTTGTGGATAAGTAGTTGTCTTATCCACTGTGGTCCCTAAGAGTGCTCGCAGTTCTGGCAACATTCCACTTAGGAGCCATCTTTAGTATAGAAGGTCTTCATATTGAGGCTTAAACTCCCCATTGGGGTTGTCTGCCACACAGGCTGGGAAAGCCGTGCCATAAGCACAATATAGTCTTTCTGCCCAAGCAATGCCTGATTCTCACTTTTTCTGGGTTGCCAGTGTAAATCCCTGGTGAAAGGCCACAGTCTCACCTGCCACCGGACATAATACTTTGTACAACAGATTTGGACCTGACCTTTCTAATACCGAATCTGATAATGCTTGTCTGAGTGATGAGTGCAGGCAATACAGTAGCACATCCTTTATATCTACCGGCTGTAAATCAGAATGCATCCTTATGAAGGTCTAACTTTTAACATTTACCTCTGACAAATTATCCTCTGCATTTATTTGTCCCAACTCTTTATCTAAGGCTGCCACATATTTGGGGTTTAGCCACCTCTCTTCAGTAACAATGGTGACCACTGGTGGTGGCGGGGGGGGGTTGGGCTGTTGGTCAGTGCCAGCTGGAATGGGGTCTTGGTGGGATTTCCCTGTGGTAAGCACAGGTGTCATAGGTGTTTGTCTTCTAGGTGATGGTGCAGGTGCTATAGGTGATGGTGCAGGTGCTATAGGTGCTGATGGGAGAGGGGGTATATACTCAGGCGGGGGCGGAAGATGCTTTGTGTCAAAGCCCCTCTTCCTAGAGTTAACACAATCATCAGGGTATTTTTGACAATGCTCTTGCCAATCTGCATCATCTATTTCCTCCCAAACTACTGTACGTCATTATCATCATCCCCATCATCCCCTAAGGGGGCACCATTGTAAGCGGTAACTACCACTTGGTGTGTTCCCAACTGGGTTTCTAATTTTTTGATGCGCTGTTGGTATTTATGGTGGTCTACATCAGGCTTGGAGAAGGTATTGGCTTGTGAGAGGCATTAAAATGTCCCCTTGTGCTTCCTCCAAACATTTAGTTAATTGCTTCCTTTGTTTCTCTAAATATTGATTTTTTCAATATTGCCTGAGCAGCTGTTGCGTCTTTAGCCAAAGCAGACTGGGCTACCAGGGAAAGATGTTGGTTATCCCCTGTTAAAACCCTAATTTGTTGCCCCAGCTTCTCTTTTGATGCTTTAAGAGCCGACATTTCCTTTTTAAACTGACCTGCTATCCAGCAAGCACCAAACATAAGGAAATTTGCACCCTCTTTGTTTGAAAGACTCTTTTCCTTGATACATTTCCCTACATGCCCTTGGGCTTGTTGCCATGGGTCTTCAGACCCTTTCATATACTTAATTAACTCCTGAACACATTTACACTTACCAAGCTTTTTCTTAAGCTTTTCCATGGACCTTTACCTGTAGGTTCAAGTTTACTCGAGCACTCATAGTTTGTTAAAATCCCTTTTCCCAGCCACACAGTTAGGTTATGACCCCTACCTATGTGGACTCTATTTAGATTACTGCTAGTTTAAGCTTTACCTGATTCACTGGAACTAACACCAAACCAACTCCTGGCTGGCTAGGCCAATTTGTAAATTAACCAAATAACGCTCACTTTAAGTAGTGACAGTGTATACCCCAAAAGGTTCTTGGTTGGTGCTCTCCAGTAACCCAAATAAAGCCACAAACACCTTAAACTTAGTGCTAAATTAGTTGTTATTTATTAATATCAAAAAGACAAACCAAAAGGATCCAATTATATTTATAAAGATGCAGCCAGACATGATTAACAATTCTAATTTGCTAAGAGAGATGCATTTTTAACATCATCTTTAAGCATCAGATAGCCCACTACTATCCGAGTGTTTCTAGCGCAGTTCAAATCTAAGCAGCCAATGGGGCAGTCCCAATGTGGTGTTTCTAACATGCAGTCTAAACAGCTAGTAACATTTTATTGCAGGGCTGCAGGTTTTCAGAGAAAATTAAGTGATATTACCCTTTTTTTCCTCTGGGTTCTCCCGCATCCATGAACAGCCTGGTATTGGGCTCTATTCCTCGGAGACAGACACTGGACATGTAACTTAGGTCCCATACTTATACTTGAGTTGTTTGTAACAAAGATGCATAATTGGAACTTTTCCAAAGCTATTACAGCATATTTGGCAAAAACGATAAGTCATCAAATTTGTCTTGAGATGGGGGTCGATAAATACATTGATTATAAGACAAAACTGTTGTTTTGCAAAAATAAGGAGTTTTGTTCTAACGTCATCTTTGGTGGAAAAACAAGGGAATATTACTTTACCCAAAATACCCTGCTTAGGAGTACAGATTCATATTACAAAATAGTCTTATAATAGACACTTGTCAAAGCAAGCAGAATAGATAATCTTTTATCAACTATGTTGCTACATATTTTTAAACATAAGTCATGAAGTGGAGAAGTGGACCAAACAATAGACCAGTCAAGTACATTTTTATCTTTGCTGGCACAAACTATGTAGACTTATTTTTAGCTATGACATTTTTCTCCCCCTACTCGACTATGGCGATGTAATCTATTCCTCCACCACTCTTGCAAATCTAAGTAAACTGGACATCCTTTATCACCGTGCATTACGGTTCATTACCAACTCCCCTTACCGTTTGCACCACTGTGACTTATATGCAGCTGTTGGTTGGACATCCCTTACTACTAGACGCCTGCTCCATGCTGGGCTATGGACTCTTAAACTGCTCCTGCAGAAATTGCCAAGCTATCTCTCTTCCCTTATTAGTATCTCACATAGTGCATACTGTTAAGAAAATCTGACTTTATTATGCTTGACATACCAAGGACGCCGGACTTCCTTTGGTAAACGTGCTATTGCATATGCCCTTCCTCCATTTGGAACCAATTACAAACCGCATTGAAACTAACTAGCACAGTTTCAATAAACTTCTACAAATCGCTAAGTTCAGCCAAAATAAAGACACCTGTAACTGTCATTAAGTCTCTTCCTTCCCCATATGTGCCATATTTATCCACTGGTAAGGTATAATTGATTTGTCATATTAACTGCTTTCCTTCCCTTCTACTCCTGGCTTTATCTTTGCTTACGCCCAGTGCTACTCTATCAAATCTCCTCCCTCTCATATCAGTTGTAGACTGTTGTTTGTTCTAGCTGCCAAAATACTGTATATTTGATTTGATTTGATTTGATTAAATCAAATCACACCAGTCATCATGTTTCATTTATCAGTATGCAACCTATAAGTCGCTTCCCTGTCTCATATCAATGTTTACCACCTGCGGTCACCCTGTGTGGTACCCTTGTATGTATATCCAGCCTGCATCATGTAACGTGTATTTCATGTATATACTGTTATTACCTATCTGTGTTTGTACTTTAAGTGTTTATGTCACAGGACCTCCTTGTGAATGAGCTTGCTCAGTGGAGTTTTCCTGCAATAAACTTGAACTTGAACTTGAACTATGATCTTTATGTTACAGAGAAAAACATGTTTTTGTATAAAGTATTTTCTGCTAAACCCAGCAAATTAATTTTGCTTAGTACATTTGTTTTAAACACAACTTATGCCCTCTCAGCCACTTTTGTGTATCTCCAGACCTATTGTCATAAGTAACATTCACTTATTTACCAGCCATTTTAGGCTTACAACTCCACTTTCTCTTGTCTCAGCTTCTCGACCCTTTGCTTACAGTTACCTAATACCCTTGTACATTAAAACATGTGCAGGTAATAAATCCTGCCATATTTTGACAATACTAGCAGATACCACTGTTTTGATTGGGTGTCGGGTGCCTTCAGATATTTTATTTTATTGAATTCTCAGATAAACCTTTGAGCTGAAACTCTACATAGGTCAGAGGGATATGTAATAGAGAACAATAAGGTTGAAAGAAGGCAGTAAAACACAATAAGCAATGTTACAATGTAATACGGTTCAAATGGACAAATCAATGCTAAGATAAGGAGCAAGAATGAATGAGTATGAGTGGCATTGCACAATGTATGCCATACAGTGAAATGCATATACAAATTTGCCAGACACTGCAGACAAAATACAAAATAAAAAGAAGGATAGAAAGAGTCAGCCCGTGAGGCCTTCTCAAAGGAAAAAAGGGTCGGAAGGGGGTGTAAATGGCGGGAGGATTAGGAAGGGCATGGAGGAGGTGAGAGAGTGTGGGGGATGGGAGAATTTAAAGGAGGCAGAGATAGGTGCATTAAGGCAAGCTAGACAAGTGGGGAGAGGCTGCAGACGCAAGTTATAAGTGCTAAACAATGCAAAAAATTGACTGAAATTAGTGGAAGCAGTCACAGCTGGCATTAGCTACTAGTTGTTGATTCAGCTTTCGCTTCAAGCGGCCCTGTGTGGCTGCAGAGGATATGTCATAATGAAAGGAGTTAAGCCAAAGCAGGGCTCTGTAGGTGAATGACCTTTGTCCCTGGGAAGTGCGACACCAATGGATCATGAAGATCTGGCTATCAGAGTTTCTGGTACAACATTGGTTGATGTAGGGGATGAGGAGTTTCTGAACCCCAGTGGCACCATACCTAAGCATACTTTTTTTGCCAGCAGACATGTTTGATACATAATTCTGCTTTGATACTGGACTCAGTTCACCTGAGCATACAGGTCACAGGTGTGAGTCAGTCATGCTGATTCCGTTAGCAGCCAGCAGGCTTTGTTAAGTGTCATTTTGATGCGACGGAGGGATGTGTCAGTGACAGACCCATATATAATCATCCTGTAGTCAATAAGTGAGACAACCAAGCTGTGTACAGCTAGCTTCAGAGCTCCTTTTTATAATGAAAGATTTTATTTTCTTGTTTTTCAGCAGCGATCAGAAAAATACAGTATGTCTTTAAAGCTTAAAGTACTTATAATGCAAGCTGCTACCTTCCAAAACTATGGAAGAGTACATCTAAACAACTTCTATTAGGATATAGTGTCAGGAGGAGCAGAAATGCAGCTCTATGGATCTACAGAGCTTTATCAAAAAAAACTCCCAAGATATATCTTGGACTGCTTCAACCTGACCAATCCCAGCTCCTATGCCCTAAGAAGCAACAATATCATCCTGCTCAAATTGCCCAAAGTCAACACCAAAATAGGGAGGGCAGCAATCAGCTATTCTCTAGCCATAGCATGGAACACCCTACAAAAATCCCTAAAACTGTCCATTATCATTCCATTTACATCCTTCAAGCAGCACTGTACAGCCTTCTTCACAGAAATGCAGTTGCTACCGTTAGAGATAGAATAGTCATCCCACAAAACCATATTCCAATCACATATGGCATATTCCTTCCAGCCAGACACCACCAGTATAGGCACCCAATATTCCTTCACCATCCTTGTACTCATTCTGTGAGTGACTGTCATAGCCCTCATTGTGATATATATGTACTGTACATATTGTAGATGTTAGTTTAACTTTCTCTTGCCAAGCTTTAACATGTGAATTCTCTGTATATTATTGTGTTATAAATAACATTTCCTTTTTTCTGTATGTATAACTGTCTCATAAGTATGTGATGTAATTGCTGTGCACCAACTCAAATCTTGACCTTATCAGGTCCATCTTGTAAATGAGCCTTGCTCAATGATGATCGCCTGAATAAATAAAGATTTGATTGATTGATTGATTGATTGATTGATAGTGATACAAATCAGGTATATACACCAAAGTGAGGTGGGTGAATTGCTATTGTCAAGTAGTTATAATAGAATTACACACAGTCAAAAATATCAGAGAATGTACCTGTAGGGATCATAAGTCCATAGTGGGGTTGTGTGAATAACCACCTTGACCCTTACCACAGAAGGGAAATAGGAGGGGGAGAGTTCCCAATAAGCAGAGTCCACATCAGATGTGAGTGATTGGCCACTGGATAGCCACGGATCTGAGGTGTAGTGGAATATGTCAGTGAAGCTGTCAAAGAGGGGGATTGCCAGGTAGTGTAGGCAGTACTGAGCACAGATTTGAATGTAAGTAGGCATCCCACTTCTTGTGAAATTCATGCAGTTGATTGTTACTCGAAAAGGATAGTCTTTTGAATATGGCCGATTTTGCTAATGCAGAGTGCCAAATCAGGACTGAAGGTGGCTGTGGCTGCCTCCACTTCATTAAAATTGCCTGCTTGGCTTCAAGCAGAGCTACAGTACCAGGGCCCATCCCTTGTGAGGTGATGGCAAGGGATCTATAGATTACTGGTCCCCTAGTAGTAACATTGTATTTGATTGGTTGATGGATCTGCCAACCACTCTTGAGCAGTCTGCAAATACCAAGGACCATAAGGGAGTCAGCCATGAACAAAGCCACAGTATGTACAACAGAAGGGCAGGGCTTTGTTGGCATCTCCAGCATTGGGAATGGTTGAAGATTCCATAGACTGGAGTGTAGCAGGGGTTCTATACCACTTCAAGAGGATCTTAAGTTGGATAATCTGACTTCTGGCATCTTTACACACCATATGGGTGGCTCTAATGCAATGGTCCCAGGTTTCTTGAGGGATGGTCACATGCATGTCTGATTCCCAGTGCAGTCTGCACTTCACAGTGGGATCCAGCTGTGAGACTCGCAAGATGCGATAAACTTTCCTGGCTAGACCCTGTTGTGCAGCTGGTTTGTGAAGTGAGCTTGACCATTCCCATTTGGGGTCTTCTACCATTCAAGTCTGGAAGGAAGGGACAGCACTTCAGATTTGGAGATACCTTCAAAAGTCCTGGACTGGTAGGGCGACTTGGGTCTTTAGTTGTTCAAATGACTTTAACACTTTGGTGTTAAGTAGATAAAGGTCCTGGAGGAACCTGATACCTTTGTCAGACCAAGTTGGTCAAAAAATCTTTTTGTTATCTATTAAGGCACTGCAATTTTTCCAGAGGGGGTGTATTCAAGGGGAGCAAGCCATGCCTCTTTGACATATGGGAGGAAGCCATAATGGACCACCAGGCTCTCACTGTCTCCAACATAACTGGAGTGGCTTGAGAAGGTGGACAGTGGCCTGGCAAAAGAAGTGAATGCAAAGTGTCCTCTGGTACCAGGGAGGCCTCAAGGCTGACCCATGGAGGGAGCTGAGTGGTAGTGGGAACAAGCCATTTAGTTGCTTGTGCTATGAGGTACACCAGCTGATACCCCTGAAGCTGGGGGGGGGGCGAGGCACCCCTTGGACCAGTGGGCCCAGAGCTTGAATCAGCCCCAGTGAGCTGCCTTGCCTTCCCAGAGAAGAGAGAAATTAGCTTTTCTGGTGATTTAAAAAGTTTGTGCGATAGGCACATGGGACAGTTGTGAAAAAGGTAGGAGATCTTAGGCAGGAAAAACATCCACACAGCCTCGACCTTGCCCTTCAAGGAGAGGCTGAACCTGCACCAGTGGTCCATCTCAGCCATGAGAGCAGTAAGAAGGGGGTAAAGTCAGCACTTTCTAACTCTTTCCATCTGGTAGTAATAGACACCCCTAGGTAAGAAAAACTCTGGGGTGACCAAGATATGGCAGTTCCCTGCAGGCAGTCTCTGGAGCAGGCCAAATTCGGAGGAGAAAGAATGGTCTTTTTCTGGTTGACTTGCAATCCAGAAAGTCTAGCAAAGTCTTGTAATATGGCAAGTGCTTGAGGCAGCGACTGTTCTGGATTAGACATAGTAAGGAGTAGGTCATCTACACATGAGTTGACCAGATAAGATTGCCCTCCCACCTGCACTCCAGACATACTGTTGATAGATATGAGTTTCCTTGCTGGGGATCTAGGGCAAGAAGGAAGAGCAGAGGAGAAAGAGGGCATACCTGGTGGGTGCCCCCTGTATCTGGAAGGGGGATGATATGCCCTTATTAGTTAGGATCTTGGCAGAAGGGGAATTGTTTAAAACAAAGATCCATCCCCGAAAGTAGAGGCCAAAGCCATAAAGGCTTAGGACCCTGTGGAGATAGTTCCACTCCACAGAGTTGAAAGCTTGAGACAAATCGACAGCCAGGCAGCCATAGGCACAGAGGTTTGTAATGCCAGCCATTTGAGGTTAAGCACCAATCTTATATTGTCTGATCTGGATTTCCCTTTTGAAAACCCTGCTTGAGATGGGTGAATTAATGTAGGCAAGATGTCCTTCATTCTATTGGCAAGCACCTTTCGCCACAATCTTGGTGTCCAGAGATAGCAGTGAGATAGGGTGAAAATTAACACAATCTAGGGCATCTGAGGATTTCTTGGGGAGCAGAGTGATTAGTGCCTCTCTCATAGTGGGGGTGGAGACATGTGTCTCTTGTGGGGCTTAGAGGAAAGAGGTCGAGATTTCATCCCGCAACAATTGATAAAGCTCTACTGTCATGACATCCAGACCAGGTGACTTGCCTTTAGCCAGCTGGGACACAGCAGTTTGGAGTTCGTCCACAGTGATAGGCTTATCTAGGCCTGTGCATAACTCTAGAGAGAGTTGAGGGATGGCAAAGGTGTTACAGAAAACCTCCAGCTCCTTTGCTAACCCCGAGTCATCTGGGGGGGGGGTTTAGATTGGTATAGAGACACCACTGATATTAAGCATAGAAGGAGCTGATTTGGGGTCCTTTCCTGTGATGTCTACAAGATTACTCCAGAACTTTCTGCCATCATTCCAGGTGTGAGTGAGGGCAAGTGGATACCTTCGTGTGACAAATGATCCACTGGATCTGATAGTTGGATCAGGGATGCGGCAGTCAGATGACAACACTCCAAGGATCGGATACAAAAGATATGCTTGATCTGATGACTGGACCATAAATCCAGTGGTCAAATCATGACAATCCGAGGGTCAGATTTAAGGATCTTACTCCAGATTAAGACATTTAACCCCATATGGCCCAGGATCTAACATTCAGTCGTGGTCAGATGAGGGTCGGATCACACAGCTGGATAGACTGGTATCTGGGCACCACTTTAAAAAAAAGGTCTTGTTCAGTTCAGGCTGCTGAGTCTTATTTAACTAAACACTACTTATGCAATTACTCTCCAATCTGTTGGATTTTCTATTTGTTTGCCTCAACTCTGTCTCCTGTTGTGGCTAGGCTTTGTTAGTTTGATCTGCAGCAAGTTTTATTTTGGCAGTATCTTTGTGCACATGTCTGTGATGTGAGTCATTTCAGAGGAGGTAGTATAAGGATTTTCCATCATGCAGCATGGAGTAGAGATGGCAAAGTGGGTGTCCTGCAGGCAGCGTGTCAAGTCAACCTAGGCCGCCTGCTTAATTGAAAGTGAAAGTGCTCGTCTCACTCCTGATATGGAACTAAAGCCCAATGAATTTTTACAAACAGGGTCTTGTTTGGGTTAGACTACTGAGCTGTACTTAATAGAGCACAAGTTAAGCTGCTGATAAAAGGATAAAAATGGGATGTACAGTACAGGGATTCAGTCCAGTGCTGTTTGATGACAAAAAATTAAGCAGCCATCCTGCTAGTGGCTAGCTCCCCCCCCCCCCCACACTGTAGTATCGGTAGTTTGGTTAGGATAGGATTTGCATATGTTCTGGGCAGGATTATACCTAGCACATAGCTCAAGAGGAAGATCAGGGAGTCCAGTGTTATTGTGTGAAGCATTGCTTTGTTGAATCTTTTTTTCCCCCTTTGGATTACAAATAACTTACTTTTCCTCTTGTTCCACAGCAAGTCATCTGCATCCTTAGGAATTCTTCCATCTACAATAGCATTCAGCCTAAAGACTTGGCTTATCTTCTTAGAACTAGGGGGATTGGGGAAACTCTAGTGCACCAGTCACATGAGGATTGGTGGGGGTCATAAGTGCTATTGTGCTGACCAGAAGTAGTTTGCCTTAATTATTCTGCTTTTCTACATTTGTACCCTTCCCCTAAAAAAATTGTGTCATTCTGGTGCTTACACTAGCAGACTTTTATTCTATTTTCATGTGCATTGTACACATAATTCAGAATACTCTATGCATTGTTACTGTAATTGTATGGTTAATTCCAGGGGATTGCACCTTTGCATCCCGGCTGGAGGCACTACACTAGCAGAGACAAAGCAGAACAATCATCAAACCCATGAGGCATTCACTCAAAGGTAAACTCTAAGCCATCCAACATATATGACTTAACTTCACCTTGTGGGTTGGAGTTACACATTATGGTCTTAATTCACGACACTCCGATTGTGGCACAAGTTACTTGCATCAAACAGAAGTGACACAAGTGACACCTTGCATCACAACTTGTGGAGTTTGCCATTCAGAAAGAGCAGCTGCAGCACAAAGGGGACCCCTGGACCAGACCGGCCATGTACCAGGCTTGTGACAAGGTCGGGGATGTGCCAGGATGCTATGGGGCTTGCAGCAGATGCTAGCTGTAACATCCCCTTACATGGGATTCCAACAGCTAGTGGGACCGACCAGGACTTAGAGCACCCAACAGGTGATCTAACTGTCCTTGCTCCACCCCTGGAGCATTGGGGTTGGAGGGTACCTGTGACACTGCCTGCCTGCGGTATTCCACACTCCCACAGCACTCAAGCATTCACATGCAATGGTGCAGTGCCTGCATGTTCTGTCCCAATGGTGCCAGGCATGCAGTGGCCTGTCCCCCACCATGGATGATAAATGCACAGCTGCATCCCTTTCAGGAACCTGCTGCAACCCGCCGGCACCCATCCATGCCCTATTTGCCCTCCCTGACCCCTGTACTGCCCAACTGTGCCAGCCTCCAGTCTAATCCCCGTTGCTGGGCGCCAATTCCACCTGACCACCCCCACAGCTTGCAGCTAATCTCTCCTGTGCACCTTGCCTTTGGCGCGTAGCAACATTTGCCACAACTTGCTGGACTTTGGCACCAGAACCCCACCCATACGTGATGGCGCAGCTTATATTGATCTTTGAGAATTGAGCCCAATATATGTAATTATTCATGAGGTAAATACGTGCTCTAACTGGCTGCAGTACTTGGCCTTAATCCCTTAGATATGCAAGGTACAGCTCAGAGCAGTGCACGCATTTGTAAACTTCAAAAAAAAAGTTTCACACTTACTAATGAGATCAGCCTTATAATTGCAATAATACCCTAACACCCAGGCATTTCTGTGGGCTTAATGCCTTTGCCGAGGTTAATGACCTCCCAAGCCAGGTGTTAATCTTTAGGACATGACCTGTTGTTTGGGCAGTTCACCACTCTGCCTCCTCCCTCCTAGTTATGCTCTGTTATTCAGCTTGT
This sequence comes from Neoceratodus forsteri, assembly GCA_016271365.2. Classification (NCBI taxonomy): domain Eukaryota; kingdom Metazoa; phylum Chordata; order Ceratodontiformes; family Ceratodontidae; genus Neoceratodus; species Neoceratodus forsteri. The sequence goes on from CM057452.1 coordinate 760,417,861, forward strand.
GGACTGACAGAGCTGGTGGTCAAGTGTGCTGTGGGTTGGGGGGGCTGTAGCTATCCTGTTTATCTTGCTACATATGGCTCCCTATATCATGGCTGGGGGCTGTCCCAATGGCGCTGAGGGTTGAGGTGCTGGACACCACACCTCACGCCATGCTGGTGACCTGGGTTCGGGAATGGACTTGCGTCACTGGGGGATGGCAGGGTAGGGGAGGACTGAGCGTCCGGAGAACTGCTCTCCTTTTCTGGGGAGGGTTAGGGTCTTTGCTCACTGCACTGGTGGTCCCCAGTGGAGACCGGGGGAAGCAGTGATCAGTAAACCTACAACTGGGGTCTGGGAGTGGTGGACATCCTGCAAGCATGCATGGGAGCATGGTCACTGCACGCTGAAAGTCATTGCACGTCCGCTGCCTGGGGGAACCACACCACAGAATCTCCCTCTCTGCAGCAGCATGAAGCTGTCGACAAACAACTGGTCCCACACCAAAACAAAGCCCGACAGTTGAGGCGGAGGCTCCAGGGTGATGTGATCTCTTCCCCTGGCTCACCCCTTGCAGGGAGAGCTCCTTTATAAAACACTATTTTTAAGCGAAAAAGATGTTCCAGGACTAGAGGGCATGGGATGAAGTTGGAGGGAGGACGATTCAGAGAAAACATGAGAAAGAATTTCTTCACAGAACGGGTGGTGGACAAGTGGAACACCCTGCCAGAGGAAGTGGTGGGGGCTGAAACAATCACGGGATTTAAGAATGCATGGGATAGACATAAAGGAATTCTGGAAGTCAGGGGAAAGGGGCAACAGACTTCTAGGAAAACAAACTGAACTTGCAAGCTCAAATGGACAGACTGGGTGGGCCATAGGCCCTTATCTGCCAACACTGTCTATGTATCTATGTATCTATGTATCTATGGTAAGCTATGGTCATCCCTGCTTCACTAGTCAAGGAGGAGGCTGGCATCAGGACTAGTTGAACGCCTGCACAACTGTCTGAAGTCCACCAGCTGCAAAGAGAGCCTAAAATAGAGTCGACAAAAAAAAATCATGGTTGGTGGTCAGGAGGGGGCCTAATATCTAAATCATGATTTGTGGGAGGGACCTTGGTTAAGAAGAGAAGACTTTTAAAAATGCCAGGAGCAGGAACTTTTGTTTGGTTAATCCCTGAGGAAGAATGGGGAAGAAGTGAGGGTGGTAAATCTCAGGAGTGTGGGAGGTGTGGTCCAAGGAGTAGTCTTTGCCATCTGTGAAAATACAGAGTTTGGTTAACACCTGAAGAAGAATAGGGAAGGAGTGAGAGTGGTAAATCATAGGAGTGTGGGGGATGTGGCCCAAGTACTTGATTTTGCCACCTGTAAAAGGACAGAGTCTTTTTTTTTTATTCATTTTTAACTACTTTTCTGATTAAGAGTACAATGAATAGTGGGATATACTCTGGATGATATTACTCATGGATTTAATTAGCAAATGCAGAGCTGCACCAGACCTGCTGGGTGCTCAGTGACAAAATCAAACATCTAGTAAAGCAGTCATGGCACATCAACCACACAGTTATGCTATCCACAAGATGGGTTGAGTAAAGTGCATAAGATTTTCTTCATAAAAGCCAATGACTTGGTGAAACATTAGATGTTTGTAACTGTGGGCTTCTAAACTAGCCTGAATAGGTTGTTTCTTGTGTGTTCCATTCAGTGAGAAAATAAATCTTATGCACTTTGCTCAAACCATCTTGTGGACAGTACAACTGTGTGGTCGGTATGCCATGACTGCTTTACTAGATTATTCATGGATTTGTTGTATTCTGGGATTATTATTTGGGATGTGCGTGCCCATAGCTGCCCCTGAGAGAGACAAGTGGCTTCTTAGGCCTTCCTGGTCCCTCTTCACAGCCTGCAGCATGTGCATCCCCCACCCCTCTGAGGACTGGAATATACAAAACTTCTTGGGGAAGAGGTGGCTGAGCTTGTAGCTGGTCTACTGAATAAAAACAGGAGCCTACCCAAGATCTGCAGCCGCTTCTATGAACAGCAAGGCCCAGACTCTGGAAGTTGTTCAGTGAGACACAGGGCATGCACAAGCTGTGAATGGTGGCACAATGCTGACCTGAGCAGATCAATAGACACTTCCAAAGGAAATAAGGGATACACCAGCTCTCATTAACCCAAAGCTAAATAAATAAATAAAACCCACCCACCCCCAATCCCCTGACCGCAACAGTGCTGCACTGTGGCTGAATTCTGAAGTGTCTGCAGCATGAGCTTTAGGCCCTCCACTTTCCTAGCAGGTGAGAGTATGCCAGTGGCCAGTACAAAATCTCATCTCACCACACTGGCCACTATCTAAATAAATGGGACTGAGCCTACTTGTTAAGTACAAACATCTTCTTAGGGTAAGGTGACAGGTGGGGGAGTATGGTGGGTGCTGAGTGGTTGGGCTGGGTATGGGGGGGTTAATTGGCTATATTACAGAAAATAGCAGGTGGGAGGAGGGTACCAATGGACTGCCAGGGTAATATATTTTAAAAGAATGGAGATCGGGACCCAACTAGCACAGCCCCCACCTGCAGCCAGGAGAATGGCTTTGCAATGAATAGTGCAGGTGTGCTTTTTCCAAATCACTAAAGCAGCCATGTAAATGAGCCCATTGGTCATACAAGGTGCTATGTGGCCATTTGCTTGCCCATTTTGATCCCATTTACATAAGCTGTGCCAGAGTGTAGTGAGCCCCCCAGCCCCTACCCCAGAGGCAGCCCCGTATCCCTGGTGCTAGTGTTCCCACCTGCAGATTGCCTGCCCAAATGTGAATATATTATATGTCCCTGGTGCTAGTGGTCCCCCCACCGATCGATGATCCGATGTGATAAGATTGTTTCCCTTGTGGTTTGTGGTCCTTCTCCCCACCCAATCCTGTGCCCAGTATTGAAAAACCATTTCCCTGGTGGCTAGTGGCCCCTCCCCCCCACCTGATCCGGTGCCTGATATTGAGAAACTATTTCCCCTGTTGGCTAGTGGTCCCTCCTTCCACCAATGTCCACCCATTATGACATCTCCATCTCCCTGGTGTCCAGTGTTCCCTCCCCCACCTGATGTCTGCTAGGTATTACCATTTCATGGTGTCCAGTGGTTCATTCATCCTGATCCCCTGTATGACATGCTAATGCCTTTCCCTGGTGCCTAGCAGCCTCCCTATCCCCCCTTTGCAGGTAGTGCCCCACCACCCCACTTCCCCCCATCCAGAATTTGAGCTGGTGAGTTTCACAGTCCTCCGCTTTCCACCACAGCTGTCCAACAACTGAACTGTCAAGGAGCATATACTATATACAGTATGCAATCATTAACTGACAGCTCTCAGAACATAACAAATAAAGCTTCCACCACCAGAGGGGGAGAGAAAATATAGCTATCATGATGGAATTAGGAAGAAGCAAAGATTTAATTTAAAAAGATGCTTCTTTTTTGCCAGTTTCCACCCTTTCCATCTCTGAATCTAGACTGAGGCCCCTTGCAGGTGGTTCTCCCAGTTAAAAAGTGCCATATCATCATCCCGAACCTCATGTCTAGGAGGGCTGAAGAGGTACCAGATATTGTAATGTGAGCGAAATCCAATGCCTCTACCTGTACATAAATTAATTACAGAGCCCATGACTAAAGAAAAGTCCTCCAAAACAATTGCTAGATGAGGACCAGTGGAGACATCCTCTATGGAGAGACTAACATCATCTCTGTAAGTGAGAACTTTTAAATCAGACTGAACCATGTGGACCTCTAGGCCATGGATGTTTCTAGAGGCCTGTAGAACCCAGAGCAAGGGATCAATGCAGAAAACATAAATAAGGTGGTAAGTGGGCAGCTCTGATGAACACTCCAAAATACCTCATAAACAGACCGCTGCCATCCTTTAATCACAGGACATACCATGGCAGCACGGTAAAGGCATTCTATCCAACTTGCAAAGGCACCTGGGAATCTGTATTTTTTAAGAACCTGGAACAAAAAAACATGGGAGACCCAATCAAATGCCTTTACCTGATGTAAGGATAAGACATATCCATCCAAGCATCCCATGTTTCCCTGTTCAAACACTTTCCTCATGACAATAAGATTGTCCTATATTGAGCAGCCTGGAATTCAACATAATGGGTGCAGTGATATGACGCATGTGGCAGCTTGTGCCAATCTCCTGGCGAAAATCTTAGAGAGAAGAGAAGTCTACAGTGAGTAAACAGATAGGTCTCCAATTCTGTAATAGAGAACAATCTCCTTTTTTTAGGTGGGAGACAAAAATGTCATTATACAAGGCAGCCAGAGCCGAACCTAACTCTTCCAAAAACGTTTCATAAAACTTTACTGGGAGGCCATCGTCCCCTGTAGCTGTATTGGAGGGCAAAGACTTAATCACCTGAAGTACTTCATCCAGGGTAATGGGTGCTACCTGAGCATTCCTAACCCCTTCCAGTAGTCCAGGGATATGAAAGTTTTCCAAAATGGGAACTGTATCTGTTTGAGGAGGTACAATATGCAGATCCTTAAGATACTGTTCTACTATAGTTATCATGCCAGCTAATGTGGAGAACTTACTTCCTCTACTACAAAACATATATTCTGTACCCTCTGCTGACAAGATTTAAAGGTATAAAAACATTGCTTTGTCCATTGGGTGCCAAGCTATCATTCCTGGACCAGGGACCTAGCTCTGCTGTACTGTAAGTATTTCATGCTAGCTTTAATATTCTGAATTGTATCTGAAAAATCACCAGGGCCTCTCTATCCTTTATCAATTACCTTCTGCAGGTAGGGAACATAGTGTTAAATATTGTTTATATGAATCTGTACTCCACTTAGTGGATAGTCTTCGAAAAAGTGATGTAAAATCCTTCTTTGAATCTTCCCACCATTGAGAGAGAGAGTCATAAGCACAAACAAGGGACAATCTAGCCTTCCATAGTTCACCGCATTGATACTTAATGTGGGCATCAGAGACCAGGGAAACATTTAAACTCTATGTACCTTTTCCCCATGGGGATAAGGGGTCAGACCATGATAATCAGAAGTTTCAATGGGACACACTTCAACTCTGCCTACCTGCACAGTTCTAGAAAGAAATACAAACTCAGTTTTTGAGGCTAGGATACCCCTAGTGTAGGTATCCCCTCCCTAAGCATGAAGTGTGCAATATGTGTCATGGAGTCTAGCTGTCTAAATCATGTCATCCAAAAAGGAAGACTCTCAATATACTTTCTTCCCCTTAGCCAATTGAAACTGGTGAGATAGAGAACAATTAAAACTGCCCCCAAATCACTTTCTTAAAAGTGTGTAACTGGAGTCTGAATGCTTTAAATAATTTGATTCTGGACAATTTTGACTGTGGGGAATCAACACTAATAATCCTATAATGGCATCCCTTTAGATGTGTCAATGACAAGTACCTTTCCTGGGTGAACTTCAATTAACCTAGTGACATATCAGTTAAAGCTGGTAAAAAGTATATCCACCCCATTGTATGTCTCATTTCCCACAAACCAAAAGGAAGGCGCTGGTCCACAGAGATTGAACACATGCCATTTTTTGATGGATTTTTAATCTAGTGCCCTGTTGAGGCAACATCTCACCAGGCCATTAGCTCAGTGTTAAGAGAGCAGTTGAACACTTTTTTGAGACTTCAGGTATTTATGTTCATTGTTATAACCACAAAAGTCTACATCAAAAATACTAGGAAGATGGCCTGGTGGCACTGAGGGTTGAGGCGCTGGACGCCACACCTCGCACTGCGCCGGCAACCCAGGTTCGGGAACAGACTCGGGTCGACGGGGGTCAGCGGGGAGAGGCAGGATTGAGCATCCAAGCGGATGCTCTCCTTCCTCGGGGAGGGATACCAGGGGTACCAGGGGGTACCCGACGTCCCAAGATAGCCGGTGGAAGCATAGGCTCTCAAAGGGCTCTGGCGGCTCTGTACAGTGGAGTCAGGGAAGGGAGATGCTGTTAGGTGCTTGGGAGGTAGAAGTGCATCAGCACGTCACTCTCTGGATGTTAGTCCTCACGCCGGTGCCTCTGAGGGTTGGGTGGAGGGGAAACAGGGAATCTGGAAAAAAGCCCTCTTGGTCCTAGATGAAGACCGATCAGTGCCTCCTAGGATCCACTGACTTACGGGCAGACCTCGCTGTGCCAGTTCTCCTCCAGTAAGGTTGAGGAAGGCCCATCCTCACCTCACCCAGGGGGGATTGCTGGGAATCAAGGTAGTACAGGGGAGAACAAGAGCACTTTAGGGGCAGACTCCGAGTCGGTGTACGGGGGTGTTGATCAGTGGTCCGAAGGAGTGGACCAGGAGGGTAGTGCAGGCAGATAAAGTGGTGTACAAGCACCACAAGTAAAAAATAAATAAATAATACTAGGAAGAAAACATGACACCACCCACACATCAAGAAGAACTGCCAGCACCCTCAAAGACTGTGACCTTGTACAACCTCTTTTTTTTTCAAAGGACATAGTCTTGAACTGGGAATCATCAAGGTCAGAGGATGGGTTCCTCTGAGAAGAAACAGGAGAATTCCGAGTCTTCCTCTTCCTCTTCAGTGTCTCCCCACATTTATTTGCCTTGTAATGTGGAGAATCCAAAAGCAACATGGATGGGGACAGCTTTCTGGGTTTTGGGTTTACAGCTAGGCCCCCTCTTTTTCTTGGAAACTGCATGTTGTGCTTCCTGATTTTCCACAGAAGACTGTAAAGGAGGTTCATTGGCGATGGGGGAGGGGGTGAAGGGGGCAGCATATGCTGGGCTGCTACCACTTCATCCTGTTGATCCTCATCTGGGTTTCAGGGCAGTGAAGCCAGTAGAGGGTCCTGTCGAGGTTTGGGGGGACTACTTCTATTACCTCTTCTACATCAGGAGGCAGCACAGGGCCAAGAAGGGCAGTCATGCCAAGCTGGACATTGTCCTCAGGGACAGAAACTCTAGACTGCAGATTAGAGGTTGGGGGTGATGTCCTCTGAATGTAGAAGATTAAGTGGAGCTGGTGTTAGCTTATCTTGCAAGAACATAAATTTAGAAGACGTGTTGCTGCCCATTTTGCTATGTGGGACTGTTATCCCTTTCCTATAAGAAAATCTTGGTCTAGACCAGCCTCTTGAATATGCAAGGCCCATGGTTAGTTCCTATATGAATGATCCTCCTCCTTGCACAAATTGCACCATAATGGGTTTGGGCACGTAGAGCTGGTATGGCCATATTCCAAACACAAACCACACCTGTGCTAATCACAGCTCTCTTCAGATGGTTCAGTGATCCACACTTATAACAAAAATGTAGTTCTCCCTGATAAAAACAAACACATCTATCCCCACCTGTGAAAAAACTGCTAGGTAGATGAAATAATCCAGTGCTGCTATATTTCAATGCCTTGTTAAATAGCAGAGTGTCGAGGCCTCCTGACCATCTAGCTAAACAAGGAGTTAAGGTTGGTAAAGTGTTCTGCGGTAAGAGAGCTGGAACAGAGTCTGGGACCTCTGGGGGCACACCTGAGGGACCAGGAAGTAAAATAACAGCCATATTTTCAGCAAATTCTATGTGCTTGGTCTTGGCTTTTTGTACTGTGATTACACTAGTCTCAGGAACCTGAGATTCAGCAGGAGTCATGGTCAGTATTTGCATAACCTCATCAGGCACAGCAGGATTTATAGGAGGATGACCAACTAGGGGACTGGTACTATAACAGCCTCACCAGTCTCAGAAGAATTATCAGGAGTCTGCTGGGAGCTAGTATGTGAGATGCCAGGATTCCAGGTAAACCATCCTCTGTAATGGAGGGGGGGGGGGCGCACTATTCTGGATTGTGGAAATGATAAGATTAGCAACATTAGGTAGTCCAGAATCCCCCTTTATGTCATGGATTGCAGAGCTGTTTTCAGTATCTGAAATATGAAAAAGTCCCCCCTTACGGGAAATACTATGAACAGTTTTAGGCAAAAAGTCAACTGTGTCTGTGAACTGGCTTACCTTAGCAGGGAGAGAAATAATTTCCGCTGTACTGGAAACAGAACTGGTAAGCCACAAGACACTGTCTGCCACATCACCTAGCTGGCCAGTTGGAGCACCAATTCAGCAGTCCATGGGGCATCCAGCAATTGAGTCTACATGTGACTTCCTATCATGAGACCCAGCCCATCTCTGACCTGTCTCCATTCAACAGAAGTGCTCATCTGCTCAGCTGGTGCTGTCAAAGCCTGTTTAGTTCTGCATTTAGTTGCAAGTTTCACCACAGTTCCCAGTGAATCAGCAGTCTGGGACAACTTCAGTTCCTCCTCTGCCAATAGTCGAAGCTACAAGTCCCATCTCTTGGTAATGGCGACAATAAGTAAATGTTCTGTTGGCAGGTCCTCAGCTGGAGAATTTAGAGCAGGAGCTTCAACTACCAGAGTACTAGCAGGCACCTCAACAAAATAGACATCAGATGGAGTCTCCATTGCCTTGCTGAAATGGAGTACTGGTACTGAATGATGATGCAGAGCAGTAGTTCCAACCAATGCTGGAGTCTCTGTTTCAACTGTAACATAGCTACCACATTCCCCTCCACCTCCACATCACCTGGGTCTGTTACCATGCAGATTGCAAGCCAGTCTCATAGCGTCCCCCTCAAAAGAGTAGGGTAATTTTTTATTGAATCAAAACAAAACAGTGCAGTTCAAAACAATTCAATAAACACAACAAAACAATATACATGATTATCATATAATGATCAGTTTGAAAGAAACTGTTGTACAAATTGCAATCAGTCCAGACTAGAGAAAAATTCATTTGTATTTCCCCTCTTATTTCTAAAAAAAGGCAAAAGGTATTTCAAATTACAAAATGTCAAAAGAACATATTAAACCTTGAAAAAAAGAAAATATACTTTGAGAAAGAAAAAAAAACAAAGAAATGAAGAAACAACATTTTCAATCATGCAAAAAAATTGTACATGCAGGGCATTGATCACCACCTGGTAGGAATTAAACATAACACTGTGTCTATTAGGTCAAAAACCTAGTGTACTTACCTGGTTAACAAAAGCTAAATAAATAAATAAATAGTGCCACGGGGGGCTACTAACCACCGATGAGCAGGCTGGGGAAGAGGGGTTTTCTTTTAAACTGTGCTGGTAGCTATGCTGATATGACAGCAAACCAATTAGCTAACCAGTGCACAGAAAAACAGAAGGTCTGCAGTAATGAATTCGTGCTAGAAGTGCTTTACATTTACTTTTGCCTGCTTACCAAGCATCTAGCAGGCTTTTGGCTGTTTTAACCCACAAACAGTGTTTCTTACAGACACAAAATGGGGAAGGGGGTTCCAAGCACATATTGCCAAATGGAACACAAGAAGGGCACTCAAGGCAAAGAGGAATTTAAAAGAAGGGCAATGATAGAAATGAGACACCACAGTAGGAGGCCACCCTACAGCAGTACATATGTGAAAATTAAAGAAAAGGAAAGATTTATAGCTACTGCAGCAGACTTTGGAAAAGGGAACAGATAAGAAGGAAGCCTCAAGTTACCTTTATTTGAAAATTGGGGGGGGGGGGTAACTAAACCTATCACAACTGGTCAACAATTAAATTGGCAACTTACTGTAGGAACTCTTACGAACATACAAGCATACGAAATTTGCCAGCAGATAAAGGCCTAGAGGTCTATCAAGTCTGCTCGAATGTGTAGCTAGCACCCCTTATTCTGCAGCTGCCCCTCCCTTCCACCCTTCCCCTTCATTGACCCTCCCTCTTGCCCTGTCCCATCCCCTTTTGAAGCAGTCCACTGTTCTACTGGATACCACTTCTGCAGGTAGCACATTCCACCCAGCCACCACCCTCTCTGTAAAAACGTGTCTCCTCTTCTCCATCCTGAACCTTCCTCCCTCCCTCCCTACAGTCTCATATCATGGACCCTGGTGTCCCTCCCCTCCCTTACTTTGAACAGCCCATCTGTACCTGTCTTGTTTATTCATTTCATGTACTTAAAGGTTTCAATCATGTTCCCCTTGTCCTTCCTCTCCTCTAGTGAGTACATGTTCAACTCCTCAGCCTCCTCTCGTATGACGAGTCCCCCAGCCCCTTGATCATCTTTGTCACCCTGAGCCGCACCCCCTCCAGTAACTTAATGTCCCTCTTCAGATATGGGCGCTAGTACTGCATGCAGTATTCTAGGTGCAGTCTAACTAATGACCTATACAGTGGCAGAATCACCTCCTCGAGGATATACCCCTTGCAATACAACCCAGCATTTTGTTGGCCTGTGCAGCTGCCTTCCTACATTGTGCAGAGTTGTTTATTGACCCTGTAATGAGCACCTCCAGATCCTTCTCCTCCTCTGTCTGGGCTAGCTGCACTCCCCCCAGCTTGTAATTCCTCCTTGGGTTCTTCATCCCAAAATGCAGCACCTTGCACTTTTTGGCATTAAACTCCAGTTGCCAGGTGTCTGACCAGGTTTCAAGCTTTGCCAAATCATCCTGCAACCCCTGCCACCCCCCTAGGTCATTCAACGCTGCTCTTACCTTGGTATCATCAGCAAACAGACTGATCTTGCTACTGATGTCCAATGATATGTCTGAAATGAATATCCCAAACAACACTGGTCCCAACACTGAACCCTGTGGAACACCACTCATCACTACCCTTGGGTGTGAGAGCTCCCCACCTACCACCATCCTCTGTTGCCTTCCCTGATGCCAGTTCCCTACCCATCTCACCAGCTTTGCACCTGCCCTTGTGCCTTCTAGCTTACTTCCCAGCCTTCCATGCGGCACTGAGTCGAATGCCTTACTGAAGTCCAGATACAGGACATCAACTGCATGGCCCCTGTTCAGTTGCCTAGTTACCCAGTCATAGAACTCCACCAGGTTGGTTTGGCAGGATCTGCCCTGTATGAAGCCATGCTGTCTGCTGTCCTGTAGTCCTTTGGCCTCTAGGAGGGCCACCAGCCTCTCCTTAAGGATAGTCTCCATTAGCTTACCCGCTATGGGTGTGAGGCTCACTGGTCTGTAGTTTCCTGGGGCACCACATGAGCTATCCTCCAGTCCTGAGGTACACACCCTGAATGTAGTGAGGCATTAAATAGTTCTGACAAAGGTCCTACAAGGACCTCTGCCAGCTCCTTCAGTACCCTGGGGTGGATGTCATCTGGGTCTGGCGCCTTGTCCACCCTCAGTGCCTTCAAACCCTCCTGAACTCTGCCCTCCATGATTTCCCCATCTGTCACCCCCTCCACCCCTGTTTCTGCCATCCTCCCCCCTTGGATGTCACTCCCCACTTCTCCTTAGTAAATACAGAGCAGAAGCAATTATTTAGTGCTCCTGCCTTATTGCACCCTGCTTCCACCCAACCCCCCTCCTTCCTAATCCTTACTATGTGGTCCTTACAGCTCCTTTTCTCCCTGATGTACCTAAAGAAGTCCTTCTCCCCCTTCTTAATGCCTTGTGCCAGCCTGAGTTCCGTAGATGCCTTGGCTCCCATCACTGCCCTTGTCACCTCCTTTGATTCCATCAAGTACTCCTCCCTGTCCTTCCCCCTCCCTATTTTCTTGTACCTCCTAAAGGCAGCTCTTTTCCTCCTTACCTTTTCCATGACCTCCTTGCTCAACCAGCTTGGTTTCCTAGCCCTAGCCTTCTTGCTCTGGGCCTTGTAGCAGGTTTTTGTTGCCTCCACTATCCCCAGCTTTATGAGCTCCCACCTCTGGTTAGTGTCCATACTAGACTGAATTCTGGCCAGGTACCCTTTTACCACTTCCCCCATCCTCCCAATGTCAGCTGTCCTGAAGTCCAGCACTCTTGTGGCAGATTCCACTCCCTTGCCCATATCTAATGTGAGCCTTACTGAGTGGTGGTCACTCCCTGACAGTGGTTCCTCCACTGTAAGTTCTCTCACAAAGTCCCCATTTGCTAGCACAATGTCAAGGGTATTCCCTTACTTGGTTGGTTCACTGACCATTTGCAGCCGGACCCTGTCCTGGTAGGCATCCAGCAGTACCTGCTCCTTTCTGTTCCTGGTTGTTGGGGTACTCTAGTCCACTCCTGGCATGTTGAAGTCCCCCATAATCACCACACTACCATTCTTGCAGGTCCTCCTGATCTGTCCCACTAGTTCCCTGTCTAATTCCTCCATCTGAGATGACGGCCTGTACACCACTCCCATTCTGAGAATCCTAATCTTGGAATACTGGATTTGCATCCAAAGTGACTCCATACTACCCTCCTCCCCTTTCTCCCTTACACACTTCAGTCCTTCCTTCACATATTGTGCCACACCCCCTCCTTTCCCAATCACCCTGTCCCTATGAAATAACCTGTACCCTGGTATGGACACGTCCCAGTCATTGTATTGGGTGGCCTAAGTTTCTGTGATGGCTGCAATGTCCACCTTTCCCTCTGCCATGTGCACCAGTAACTCTGCAGTTTTCCTCCCAAGGCTCCTAGCATTAAGGGTAACCACCTTCCTCCCTTCCCTCCCCCATCCTGCCCTCCTTTACTAGCATCACCAATAGTACTTGCCATTTGTCCTTTGTCACTGTTATGGGAGGTAAGCTCATATGGTTTCCCAACCTGTGGTCTCTGCATGTCTCTTGCCCAATTGCCACCCTCCACTCCTAGTTCAAATTCCCAACTTCCTATATGTACTCCTCCATCCTCTGTTTTGACACTTTCTTTCCCTCCTCACTCAAGTGTAGTCTGTCCTCATCATAGAGACTACTGTCCTCCCAGGTCCCTCCCACCCCCCAACAGCCCATACCCTTTAGCACAACACCAGGTCCTTAGCCATCCATTAAATTCCTCTATTCTCAGCTTTCTTGCTGTGATTTCCTTGGGCACTGGAAGTATCTCTGAAAAAGTTACTGATCTTCCTGCCCCCTCACATAATTGTCCTAGTTCCTCAAACCTCCTCTGGGCTATATCTACTGTCATGTCAGCTGGATCGTTCATCCCAAGATGTATAATTAAATGAGGCTTGTCCCTACCCCTTCTGGCATATTTCAGAACACATTGTCCCATCCTTTCTGCTGTCATTCCTGGCATGGCCTCCACCCAAATGCGACTATGCCTCTCCCCCTTGCTACCCCCACCTGACTCCTCTTAGTATTGAGTCCTCCAGCACTAAGATTCCACTCCTCTTACTCCCTGCTTGCTTCCATTCATCTCCATCTCTCATTTCTGGCTCCTTTTCTTCCTCCTGCACATTATTTCCCCCATTTGCCCCTGTTGCACTTCTCCCAGCAGAACTTCCCCCGGCTCTGGTTTGGTCCAGGCATTTATCAATTACTCCTCTAAATTCATCATTTCCCTCCTCTTCATTTGTCTCTAGCAGTGCAAAACTATTTTCTGAAGACCCTTCACAAATGCCCACTCCCTCTCTCTTCATAGTAACCTGTTCTCTCCTTTCCACTCCATGACTTTTGCCACTTCTTCACCTCCCCTCACAAGTCCCTATCTCCTCCTTCCATTTGTCTTTTGTCTCCTGACCTGGTTTCCCCGGCACTCGTTCTTCCTGGCCTGAGCCCCTTTGTCTCTGTTTTCCTTCTTCTGACCCTCTCCTCACCTCTGTTGGCTCAAATCACCCTCCCACATCTCCCCTCCTTTCTCCTTCCAGTATTGGGCTAAACCCACCCCCAGTCTGCCTTGCCTGTCTTAGTTCCTCCTGCAGACCCTCAATCTCCTTTCTAAGTTTCTCTATGTGGTTGCACACTAAACATCCCCCCACACTCCAGGCAATTTTCAGAATGATTGGTTCACCGCAGTTGTTGCAGCGTACCACCCTGCCCATTGCTGTTGTTGCCCACTAGCGAACCCTCACCCTTCAAGATGAAGGATACCACACACTTCCCCAAGTGTCCCCTCTCCTCCCTCTATCAGAGCAAAACATTCTTTTCTTAATTTCACTTACCCCCTTTGTTGTATACATTTAGGTAGATTGAGCAACTGCTTTTTATATTCCTATCCTTCCTATCCACACCCAAAAGGAGACTTTAAGTAGCTATTGCATAACCTTCTTCTAACTCCTACTCCTCCTTTCTACAATGCAATACAAATGCAAGGAAGTAACAATGAAAGCTCCTTGATTTGCAGTTACTTCACTTCCACTGAGATAGCAGTCCCCTCTTCACTCACTGCTGTTCCTTTCCTGGATGTATGTTTCTGCTATGACAGGTGCATATCCTTTGCCCATTTGAAGAAGTGATGTCAGAACCCCTGGTATAAAGGAAATCATGGACTGGGGTGGGTGGGGTGAGGGGTTGTGAGTGGGACCAGCTCAAGCCTTCCAGAAACAATCAGATAGCTGAGGGCCCTGGTCAGACCATTAGCACCCTTCCCCGCCTATGCACTAAACTTTGCAGCTGGTGAAGCCAGCAAAAATTAATCACAATTCTACTCAAAGCCCATAAAATAGGTTTGCGACCAAATGAAACAGGTTTCCAATTCATTCAGCTTCACCAACAACACATCAAAATAGGCTTGAAATTAGAAGACATAGGTCTCCAATTCAAAGAAACAACCCCAATTAAATCACACCATATATGTTTTAAATCAGAAGAAACAGGCCTCCACGAATGCAGCCTCCTACACAGTGAAACATTAAACAAATGAGCCCACCTATAGCTACCAAAACAGGTTTCAAAATTCCTACAGCCCCAAAACAATACCCTGCTAGCCTCTTAGAAGTAGTAGGAAAGAAAAGAAATAACCTTCTACCAATTAAAATCCACAAGAAACAATGTAAAAACAACAAGAAGAAGCTAATGTACTGGAACATATCTGATCCTTTCCCCTTCTAGTTCCTACACAGACCGAAAAAGAATGTAATGTTTATCCAGCAAGTAAATCCTTTCCCCAACTGCTTAGCAAAAGAAGGTTCAGACAACCTCTGCCAGACCCGAACTGCTTCTGCAGTTAACAGACCTCAAATACAATGTCCAACACACAGAAATGGCAGCTACAAAAACTACTTTAAATCAACTTACAACATTCTCAGCAGCTAAATGCCCTTTCTCTCTCTCTCCTCTTGCTGAAGACTGAATGAGATGGCAGTTAAACACCACTAATCCTTGTAATATGATACCTGCACTTACAGGCCAGAGAGCAACATTTAAACGCACAATCACCAATTTGTCTACTAGAATATCGTAATCCAGCCCAACCCAAATTTTGAAGCACAAAAAAGGCAGTTAGAAACAAACCTCAAATACATAGATACATTGATACATAGACAGTGTCAGCAGATAAGGGCCTATGGCCCACCCAGTCTGCCCATTTGAGCTTGTAAGTTCAGTTTGTTTTCCTAGAAGTCTGTTGCCCCTGACCCCTGACCTCCAGAATTCCTTTATGTCTATCCCATGCATTCTTAAATCCCCGTGATTGTTTCAGCTCCAACCACTTCCTCTGGCAGGGTGTTCCACTTGTCCACCACCCTTTCTGTGAAGAAATTCTTTCTCATGTTTCCTCTGAATCGTCCTCCCTCCAACTTCATCCCATGCCCTCTAGTCCTGGTACATCTTTTTCACTTAAAAACAGTGTTTTCCTGCACCCTGTTCCTCCCTGTAAGATACTTGTATCTCTATCATATCCTCTCTCCTCCTCTCCTCCAGGGAGTACACGTTCAGTTCCTTCAACCTGTCTTTATAGGACTTGTGATGCAATCCATGCACCATTTTGTTGCCCTCCTCTGAACCTTCTCTACCCTGTCTATGTCCTTACATAGGTATGGTCTCAGAGCTGTCACACTGTACTCCAGATGGGGCCTCACTAGTGTCTTGTATAGCGGAATTATGACCTCCCTTTTCCTGCTGGTGATGCCCCTGCCTATACATCCCAGCATCCTATTTGCTTTACCTGCTGCCTTGTCACACTGTTTCCCTACCTTGAGGTCATCAGAGATGACAACCCCGAGATCCCTTTCCTGCTTGGTGCATGCTATATCCTCACCCTCACAACTGATATATTGTGCCAGGGTTTTTGTGCCCCATATGCATTATCTTACAATGTCCAACATACAGAAATGGCAGCTAAAAAAACTACTTTAAATCAATTTACAACACCCTCAGCAGCTAAAGGCCCTTTATCTCTCTCTTCTAGCTGAAGACCTTGTCCTTAACCAGAGATTGGTAAATCATGAGAAACCTGAACCTCACATCTGCATCACCCTTCATAGCCACAGATTTGAATGATCTCATCTCCTTCAGTGGGAATGCTGTTAGTTTTAAGCAGGATCTAAAACAGATGGCCACCATGCCACCCCTACCCTTTCATATAAGGCAGTCTACCTCAGAGAACCTGACTGGGATTGCTTCTTCTGGAACTGACCCAGAGTGATCACCCATCCAAGTCTCAATGAAACATACCGTATACTTAGAGAAAGCCATGATACAATCTGATATCATGGCTACTTTTTTCCTCAGGGATCTGTATTGCACAACATGCCATGAAGGGGAGTACCCAGTACTTCTGCTACCTACCTACTACAAGAATGGTGCTTCCTAGTGTTCAGGACATGGCAGGGGGGACCGCACTCTATTATCTTCATAAACCCAGAGTGCCAACTAGCCCATCTCACCCTGACACCTACCCCAATATCATATCTCTGCCCAGTGCTCCACCTTCTCAGAATTCCCAGTCATCAGCTGCAATCTAGGACCTCCCCTGAAAGAGCTGGGGTCTGAAAAGAGTGGAATAGGTGGAGCAGTTCCAAGAAGGTGTGTGCAGGCACTACTATACTACAACACATACCTCGGAGATCTCAAAGAACCCAGATCACTAAAAAAAATACACTTCGCACATACCTATTAAATACAGTAACCACTACCAGCAATTATACATTCCCATGCATACTATGGAACACATAACATTTAAAACAATACAGCCCCCAAAAATAGCATACCTAAGAAAAAAACATAAGCAGTGGTATTAAAATGTCCAAAACTGGTAGAGTCAATGTAATAAAACCTATTTCATAATTTTTTTTCTGTTGATCATCACAATTGCTGTAACTAACTGTAAGGGTACAGGTAATTAAAGAGATCCAATTGAAATAGTATGTCTCTGGCAGCAAGAATCAACAGACTGTGTACTTTACCAAAGTGAAAGTTCAGTGGTGTCTTCCCACCCTACTCGCCCTAGGTGGAGAAGTAAGCAACAGAGTCCGACAGGCATGTCCTTTACTCTGGTATTTTTTCACTATGCCAGTCCAGAGCTGGGGCAGAAAAAAAAATAGGAGTATGATGATTTTAACCTGGTGTACTGCCAACAGCTGCTGCTCTCACTTAGAGGCTAATAGCAGTCTTCATCCTCAGGTTACCCAGTCTGCACACTAAGTAAAGCATCTAAGAGTATTCAAGAAAAATCTTGCTTTCCAGTTATAGAAAATATCCAACTTAACTTAGAACCAGCTAAGAAGCACTTCTACAAATAATGGTTGCACAGTTATAAATTATAGCAGGACCATTCTTGTAACAATCTGTTTCTTCACTTCAAATGAAAAGCATTGACAATTCCAGAAAAGGAATCCAGTTTTAAATGAGTTCCCATAAGAATTGGCAATCAAGCTCTAATTCCAGTACTGTACTAATACTGATCCACAACATCCAGTGATCTGTTTTCTAAAGAAGCTATAGAAAATGAATTAGAATGATTTAAAGTTATGCTTAGATCCAAATAGCATACATAGGTTTTTATCTGCATTCAAGCAAGGTCATTTTGAACAAAATAATACTGAAGAATCTAAAAACCACTTTGTATCAAATTTACAATGCAAAACATTTTTACCAGAAGCATATAGAATTGTTTCATCTGCATAATGTTGTGTAGACGCAGTTCTCAGATTCTTGTCAAAGTTGTATACGTAAATGGTGAAGAGGAGAGGTCCCAAGAATGGGACCATGTCTCATCTCTTCGAACAAGGCCACTTGGTAACAATTTCACAGATAACTGTCACAAAAGTCCAAAGAGATTCTATTGTATATAGACAACTTAGACAAACATTTAGAAGAGTCCAAAGAATCAAAGACCTTAGGTAGGTCACCAAAAATAACACCAGATTATCTATTGTCAGTAATGGACATCAATAAATTATTGGTGACCCTCACCAGGTTGGAAGTAGTGCTGTGGTATTTCTTGAAGTCTGATTAGTTTGGGCCAAAAAGGATTGTAAAGATTCAGAAATTAAGTCATCTGTAACAAAACCAGTTTTTCTGAAATTTTAGGGATTGTTGGAAATTGGGCAGTAATTGGTAATAAGATTGGACTCACCATTTTTTATGTTTGCTTGTGCACGCAGCTCACAAGGAAGCATATTGAGGTTAGTAAAGCATTGCAGAGGCATGACAGTATTGTGGCCAATGCAGAGGATGCTTTAATGAATGCTTCCCTCAGCCACCAATCAACAGGGAAGCTGGCGATGATGGCAGTTTAAGATCGAGAGCCTGACTTGAAAGAAATCTGCCACTCCAATCACATAGACAGTTTCGTGACTGCAGCAGCACATATTTTCCCCTCCTCTTTCCGGCAACCAGGCACACTCCAGCCATGTGCATTACAATGCACAGTAAAATGCATGGCTGCCCTCTCCCAGTGTTGGATGCACCCCTCATGCCCCCTTTTTTCAGTCGAGTTCGGTGTGCCCAATCCCCGGGTCAGCATTGATCCTCCCCTCCACTAGTCTGGCACACTGGGAGCCCACTCCAATGTCCTGAAATTTATTTTTCATACTATTTCACCTGTAAAAAAGAAAACTGTCCCCCGAGGCTGTTTTTTTTTAAACCTAAAGAAAAGGAAAATGGTCCCTCATCATCCTCGCTGCCCCTCCCCATCCAGACCCTCCCTCTGCACACCCCACCTCCTCCATACCTACTTCTGGAGGTATGGCACTGTGATCTTCTGTGGACTGTGAACACATCTGCACTCTTCAAAGGCTGACTGCAAACTGAAGAAAATCATGGTAAGCCTTATAATGGCAATCAATTGGGGGGGGGGTTAACTTAGGTTGATATCCAGCCATTTTTGGGAGTTTTGTCCCAAATTTTCAACATGGGGTTCTTGAGACCCCACCTCATGAACACTGGCACTGTCATTTCATTTCTCAGTCCTGAAATGTGATTTTGTGGTTGCTGTGCAAATCACCATTCGGGATGGATTAACAAAACAACAGTGCCACTGTTCATGAGGTGGGGTCCCAAAAAGCCCATGTTGCAAGTTTGGTGAAAAAATCCATAAAATGACTACATTTCGAGTGTGCATTGCGCAGTTTGTATGCACTCTTGTAACTTCATCAATTTTTAATATTTTCACTCCAAATTTCTAACATTTCCATTTTTTCACACCCCCCTTATCAACAGCACAACTGTTATTTTTGGCATCCTTCTTGAAATGTGTTTTTGTACCTGTGGTGCAGAATGGCCCAATCGCTATGTGAAATCAACTTTCGGGACAGATTAACAAAATCCCAGTGCCACTGTTCATGAGGGGAGGTCCCAAGAAGGCCATGCTGAAAATTTGGTGAAAACATTCCAAAAAATGACTGCATTACGAGTGTGCATTGCAGTTTCTACACACACGCATAACTTTGCCACTTTTTCATATTTTCACTCCAGATTTTCAGCATTGCCATTTCTTCACACCTCCTTATGAAAAAAATAGCTGTCATTTTTCACATCCTGCACAAAATGTGTTTTTCCACCTGTGGCACCAAATGGCACACTAGCTGTGTGAAATCACCTTTTGGGATTGAATAACGAATTGATACTGCCACTGTTCATGAGATGAGGTCCCAAAAAGCCAATGTTGAAAATCTGGAGCAAAAATATCAACAAACACCCAGGACATTAGGGTTTGTAACCGTAACACCCCACCCTGTACAGACTGACAGGCATCGGGGGGTTGTGGCTTGGGGTAATCAGCCATAATGCCCCCAACCTGCAGCCACTGATGGGCATTGAGGTGTACTTTGGGGTCTTCAGCCCTAACATTCACCCCTTTCTCCTATACTGCACCCATCTCAGCTTATTTCCTTATGAAATGGGGTGAGGGTAAGGACCAAAGACCCCAAGGCACACCATGACACTTGTCGGAGTCTGCAGGGTGGAGTGAGGTGAAATGGTTTGAGTGTTATGGTCAGTTACTCAAAGGCACACCCCAGTGCCTGTCAGTCTCTGCAGAGTGGAGGTGGGGTTGGCATTAGTTCAATACTTCACTGCCATTCCTATTATGCATCTCTCTCTAATTCCTGCAGTACCAGTGCCAATACCAGCAAGTAAACATTCGGTATTGACAAATGCTTGTTTTAATTGGTTTCACTGTGAATTTTGAAAATAGTTTTGCAGATTTACACTTTTGAAAATTTGGAGAATAGTCAAGACTAAAAAAACTCAGATTTGTTTGTCTGCCACTTCTAGAGACTATAGCCTTTACTAACTGGGATCTTGATAAAGTGACACTGTCAGCTTTTGCATAGTATTATTTCTACTTGAAAACCCACATTTTATAATTACTTACCTTCTCTAAAATCCATTGATGTTGCTGATTGTTTTACCTGCATAATTTCTTGTTAGAACCGAAGTGCATGCTAATGGTATAATTACATCCAATCTTGTTTTGTTTTAAATTCTTGGTCAACTCTTACTGCATACTTCCTGAACATTAGGAACACCCCCAAACAGTGCAGCCACTCAGGATGGAATAGTCTCCTGTTCAACCACTGCATCATGAGTGGCTAGACTGTGTTGCAGGTGTTCCCAAGTCCGGGAAAGATGCAGTGGGAGTTGATCAAGGACTGTAAGCAAACAGGTTTCTGTGTGGTAAAACCAGTGTGGTGGACAGTCTGTTTTCCACTTTTAAAATTCAAAAACAAAAGGGAAAAAGAATTAAGCAACCAGTTACATCATCAGTCTGCATAATGTGACTAATCATAAAGTGTTTTTAAAACTAGAGACACTGTGAGGCTAGAGGGGGTTGACAGTGTCCCTTTAATGATTGTATGTTAAAAGCTCTGGATTTCACAGATTCATATGTACCAAATTTAATAAGCTTTTCATTTATGAACCAGACATACTGTAACCTGTTGAAGTTCAGCTCCAGGCAAAAAAACACTGATAGTTTTAGTAGCAAGTATCTTTATTAGACAGCGCGTAAATTCTAAAAATCTGCCAGGTAAAAGGGTCATATAAATACCATGATGCAAAACTTTATATGTATCCTTACATGGCTTAACAAGCCAAGCAAAGAAGATGAAAATGTTTCCAATATAGAGAGGAGACTGAGGAGCTTGAAGTGTGTCTTTCTGTCCTAAATCTTTGCGAGGCATGTATCTGTTTAGGGGTGTGTGGGGGCACAGTTCCCTGCATGGGGGGTGCAGGGGGGCACAGCAACCCTCAAGAAAACAAATTTGTTCTCCATGGCTCCATGCCGACCACAATGCGGGAGACACAGTGGTGTCGGGGAAATGTCTCATCGATCAGAAACTGTCGATGTGGTGCCATGGATCTGACTCAAAAGATATGGGACTTGGATGAAACAACAGAATCACCTATAAACAATACAGTTGTATTACAATCCCCTGCAGAAATGGTTATACAATATTCTTCCACTACTACAGTAATAATTAGATACTCGTAACATCTGAAACTGCATTGTTGGAATGTGCAGATCCTTGACTTTGAGAACTGGTCTGCAGAGGTATTGTAAACATCAATGAACTAGAACCTGATGTCACTGTGATTTATTTCATTTCAGGGGAAATTCATTCTATGACTTATTTGATTTCAGTGGAAATGTTTGTGGCTATGAAAATAATCCCTGCTTTTGGAATATAATTCATACCTTTTGGCCAGACATTAGAAGCTGTGGACTTTATAGATTTATTTTTTCCTATTTGTGGATACATACTGAATTGTTTAAAAATTGTAAAGAATAAATCAGGTGGCATTCATGTTACACAAATATAGTTAATGTATCAAAATCCTGAAGGAAAACATAGAAATGGATAACTGCAGAAACAGTGACGTACCCAAGGGTTGTACCCGTCCTAAGGGAAATTAATCAATTCATCATCATTTTTTTGGGTGATTATTTCCATAAAATAAATTTGTACTATATGCTGCATTATTGATCACTTCCTTTTGACCTTTCGGATTTATGCTGAGATTTATATTTCCATATACTGTATGCATAACAATTCTTTTATTGTTTTGTCTTATGCTGTAGCTCGAGACATACCGATATATTATCAAAATACATCTAAATGTATAAACATGCACAAACAAAAATTTAAAAAAGGAAAATCAAGACATCATAAAATATTAAGAGGATAAGAGCAGTAAGCTGATAAATGATCAAAGGCAATGGACAGTCATGCATGCTTGTGGCTGCAGAACCGGGGCAGTGCTAGGGTGCATGCATTGTTCACAGCAGCGAGAATGAGCCAGATCTTCAGCCTGCAGGGATGCCTATGAACACAATCTGCCACATGCCTTGCTCAGTATGGCTAAAGGACCCCACTAGTCAGGCAGTTCATTATGGATACATGAGGGCATGCCCCTACTAAAGTAAGGGTGAACAAGCTGATGAATGCTAAAGCAGGTTTCAGGGTTTACTTCAGAAAAGACTACCATTTGTGTAGTCCAGAGCCCTAAGATTTGGCGTAAGAACTTAATGACAAAAGGGCATGAAGCCTGTTTTGGTTTGAAAATGCAAGTTGCTTGTGGGGGCAGAGCCTTTTGTGTTCATACACCATGGAGCCCTGTGATGAGTGGCACGGGGCCCTTGTTCATTAGGGCATGGAACCACTGTTTTAGGAATGCAAAGCTCTCCAGGAAATGCCCCCCCCCTCAAAAAAAAAAAAAAAAAAAGCACTAAGGCAAAACACAAACAGGGAATGCATTAGTGGTCAGCAGTAGGCCAGACAGACCCAATAAGCCATCTGTAGTGGATAGAATGCCACATAAGGACAGAACAGACACAGGAGAATTGGCATCAAAGAATTCACAAGTGCAGCTATAAAGCAGCACTGACTCTAGAGCCACTACAGACAGCAGAAATACCAAGCAAGGGTACTAGGACCTAGGGAGCAGTATGAGCTTTGCAGGAGGTGACAGCACAGCATAATGGTCAAAGGGGGCCCTGACACAGAATCAGAAAGAATGACACACGTGAAAAGAGGACAAATGGAGAACCAGGGAGTGAACTGATAACAAACCTAAATGTGAAGGTGGTGCAGGTAGAGGGCCCAAAACAGATGCTAAGAAAAATGCAAGAAGAAGGCAGTAGAGTGGCCCTAATTGTAGATGAAAGGGGGCCAAGGGTTAGCACAGAAATGGGAGTGATAACTGAAGAAGCAATCCAGATGGGGCAGTGGACTTCAGAAGCTGATGTACAGAGCGGGTTGGCAGTGAGCAGCTATCTTGATGCTGTGCACGCACTTTAAATAGTGTTCCATGGGGGACAGAGTGTTGATCCCCACCAAACCCCAGGCATTGCCTGTTCAGTTGCTGTACTTGTACAGTTGTACATATTTTAGAGCTATTGTATTTCAAACCATTTTTCTTTACAGTTTATTTACCAGGGATAGCACAACTGAGATGCAACATCACATTTCCAGTGTGGTCCTGATTCTACCTATTGCTGCAGTGGGGTGAATTGGAGCAATGAGAGGTTATAATAACTGGTGACCCCTGATATCAACTCGCTTGATGGAGTTTTCAAAGCCCTGTTAACACAGTGTGATGTCATGCCAAGTTAATACAGCATCACACTGAGTTAATATGGCTTTTTCAGGCTCACGCTCAACTGCCTCTGGTAGAGCAAAACACACTGTGTTTTTTTTTTGTTGTTTTTATAAAATTACAGCATTTGTACTAACATATGACCATTTGATAACAATAGTATGCAGACTACAGATATGTATCTGGAATAAAGGTTTTAGACACTCCTCAGAAAGTTATATAAGGTGGGGGTCCTTCACGAGTAGCACAATGGCTGACTGCATTTTAAAGTTAGGCAGCTTGTGGTCACCAGCCACTGCCAGGCATTGACTCATCGATTTAAAAACTAACATATTTCAGAGTATTTCCTAACTTCAGGAGAGAGCATCAGCACCAACCAGCATGTTTCCAACTTCAGGGAGAGAGCATCAACTGGTCAAGTAGGGGTAACAGTTTTTTCTTTGAAACATCAAGCACCAGTTATTATAAAAAATAAAGGGTCAATTGTGCTTATGCAACTGGATGAGATGTATGCTTTTATAACTTCAATACATTGTGGCTATTTGCCTCTCTATACATGGGATATACCACCCTGTAGGAGTATGACACAAGGAACTCTAGGGAAAGGTTCCTCCCCTACAGGTGCCATGGGAATGATTGCCTTGGCTAAAGGTAGCTTAGGAAGAAGCCCAAGGTAAGTAAGACAAGCCACTGGAGGAGGAGGGATGGATGGTGGGGCAACAAAGAGACGAATCCTGGAACAGTCCAGGAGGAGTGGCCTTTTAAGGCCTGATGGGGGATTGATGTAGTTGCTTCACCCATTGAATATCAGGCTTAAATCCTTCACATTCATATGTGGTTATGCAACTGGATGAGATGTATGCTCATGTGACTTCAATACATTGTGGCTATTCGCCTCTCAATCCATGGGATATACCACCCTGTAGAGGTATGACGTGAGGAACCCTAGGGGAGGGTTCCCAACATAGGTGCCATGGGAATGATTCCCTTGGCTAAAGGTAGCTTAGGAAGAAGCCCAAAAAGGATACTCCAAAAGGGTGTCGAGCATCGAAGAGGCAAGAATTCAGAAGATGTCTAGACTGGAAAGGAATGCAATGGACATAGACAGGAAAGACAGGAGAAAAATGAGAAAATACGAGGGCAATGAAGGAAAGGAAATAGATGAGATGCTGAAGGGTGACTTCCTAAGGAGAGAGGGAACAGCTGGAGCCACCATCTGACTCCATCAAACAGTGGAACCTAACTAAGGAAACTATGAAAGCACAAACCCTAACTAATAATGACCATTGGCACAGAGGAGAGAAAAAAACTCCTAAGAGGAGGAAACCTCTGGGGATCCAAGGCCTAGGTCGCTTTCCCTCCAGGCTGAAGGACATTTTGATTATAGATGACTCTGCTACAGCAATTTAAAGTAGAGATCAAGGAAGCAGGAAAAGTTCAGTTTTAGAGGAATGTCTCGCTTTGTCCTAAATGGACAGCGGTCAAGGGATGCGAGCAATGTCTGCAACTTAATGCTCAAAAGCAAGAGAGGAAGTGCAATGATGGAAAGAAGCCTTGAAGGTCTGAATGGTGAAAGGTGAGACATGAAATGAATGATATACGATGATGGAGATGTAGCCTGCCAGCCTTAGCGAAGGGGCAACAGACATGAAGGCATTTCTCTGAGTGGCAAGTTGGTTGAGTCGAGGTAGCATGGACCTGAGAGGGTTATGCTTGAGTATTTGATGTGAAGGAGTAGACCAACAGAGGTCAGATGAGCGAGGGATATCCAGATGCAGTCATGGGAACACTGAGGATGATAATAACCACATGAATGCTGTTGATGAAGTAGCATAAGACCCAATAATAATAATAATAAAGCTTTATTTATATTGCACCTTTCTCAAACTCAAGGCGCCTTACAATAATTACAGATAAAACAAATAAAACATCAATTTGAACTCATAGCATCCCAACAATCAATTAAGATAGATCTTAGACCATACATACTGTAGGTCTTTAAGGCCTTTTTAAATTCCTCCATGGACGCACACTGACAAAGCAGACAGGGTAGAGAATTCCAGAGGGTAGGGGCAGCATACATAAAATCATGAGCTTCTGAAGATTTTAAAGAAACCCTCAGAATCTCTAGCAACCCCTCGCCCACCGAGCGGAGAGATCGCTTATGTCAGTAGGGACCAGAAGCTCTTTCAAGTAGTCTGGGCCCTGTCTGTGTAGGGCTTTGTAAGTCAAAAAACCAACTTTAAAGGTGATCCACCACTGTATTGGCAGCCAATTCAGATTGCACAGAACCAGAGAAATATGACAGGCACGAGACGTACCAGTCAATAATTGGGCCGCAGCATTCTGCACCAGCTGCAGGTGGCGGATATCAACCCCAGGAAGCCCAAGATAAAGGGAGTTGCAATAATCAAGACATGAGGTCACCAAAGCGTGGATCAATGTAGGCAGATCACTGGGCAGAACAAGATACTTAATCCTGGTGATGTTCCTAAGATGATAAAAGGATAATTTGACAGCTGACGGCACTTGCAAATGCAGTATCAGCTCATTGTCAAAAATCACCCCCAGGTTCCGCACCTGTTCAGAGGTAGAGAACTGGACACCCCCCAGAAATAAGCCTGAGGGAAACCAGCTCCTGTCCCCTCTACCCTTCGATCTGAGTCCACAACCATTACCTTTGTCTTCTCCGAATTCAACTTCAGCCAGCATGAATTCATCCAGTGCTGGATTTCAATAAGGCAGCTATTAAATACCGAGAGAGCTCTATCTTGGTCAGGTGCAAAAGACAGGTAGAGCTGGGTATCATCTGCAGAGCAATGAAACCTCAGCCCATACCTTCTTGCAATCTCTCCAAGGGGTGACATATACAGTGCGAACAACATGGGGGACAACACCGAGCCCCGGGGAACTCCACATAACAGAGACACTAGGCGGGAAGAATTAATCCCCGACACCACCCTCTGAGTTCTGTCTGTGAGGAAAGATCAAAACCAATTGAGGGCTGTACCTGACAGGCCACAGATGAACTCCAGGCACTCGAGAAGTACCCCATGGTCCACAGTGTCAAAAGCTGAAGAGAGTTCAAGAAGAACCAAGATGGATCAGCTCTTCTGATCTCTAGCCATCAGGAGATCATTGAGCACCCGAACCAGTGCTGTCTCAGTACTATGCCTCTTTCAAAAACCAGACTGGAGTAGTTCATAGATGTCATGGATGGTTAAATGGTTCTCCAACTGTACGGCCACTACTTTCTCAATAACCTTCCCTACAAAGGGAAGGTTAGAGATCAGCCTATAGTTAGCACGGCAGTCAGGGTCGAAGGAAGCTTTCTTCAGGAGTGGCATCACCACCACCTCCTTCAGGGAGTTAGGAAACTCACCCATATTCAAGGAGCACCAGACAATCCGTGCCAGGACTGAGCCAATAATGTCATGACAACCCTTTATCAGGGAAGTCGGGCCCGGGTTCAAACTACAGCATGAAGAGTGCATACTCTGGACAATCCTCATGACATCAATGAACTCAAGCCAGTCAAAGGAATTCCAGGAGAGACTAGAGGCTGCAGCCAGATGCCAATCTACAGCTTCTCCCATAGAGGGTGCAGGCTGGAGTACTGCCCTGATGTCGACCACCTTAGCTGCAAAGAAGTGAACAAGCTCATCACACTCCACATGTGAAAAAGCTTTCTGAATCTGCAGACAGGCTGGGTTGCACAGTCTGTCGACAGTTCGAAAAAGCTGAGCTGGTTGGTTCTGAGCAGCCGTGATCTCCCCGGACAGGAACTCTGCCTTCTTACTGGAGATTGCGGAATGATAGAGTTGATAATGTTCCATCAATCTAAGGTGGTCGGTATCAAGGGCAGATCTCTGCCAACAATGCTCTAATCTTCTTACTTGTCGCCGCATCTCCCTCAAGGCCCCATCGAATAATGGAGACCGAGGGCAAAGGGGGAGAGGAAGAACACGGACAGGAGCAATTAGATCCAGAGCTGAGTAAATGGCCCTGTTATAGGTCAACACCAAGGCATCAGGATCATTGCTCACTCCAGAAAACTCTGATAGGTCAAGCACCGCTGCTAGGTCTGCAGAGCTAACATCTCGCAAAGAGCAGTACCTGACCATATCCACAAGGGTAGGTCTACAAGGGAGGTGTGCAAAAACTGAACCCCACAGTGTAATGATCAGACCAACCGACAGGTTCCACCCCCTAATCGAATGTCTCAATCCCCAGGAGGAAGGCTAAGTCCAATGAGTGACCACCTTTATGAGTGGCAAAAGTAACCACTTGTGTGAGGCCCAAAGATGCCATTAATTGAAGGAAGTATTGTCCAAACTGCTAGAGTTTGTCATTGACCCAGGCATTAAAGTCACCCAGGACCATCAGGTTAGGTGACTCAAATGCCATGTCGATGATGAAGTCTACCACTTCCTGCAGAAAACGCTTCTCATCACCTGGTGGACGACAGATGACAGCAATTCTGCAACCCACATCTGCCACTACAGTACACTCAGAGGACTCAGCCCCCTCAACTGATACACTTGTGAGGCCTAGTTCTGTCTTGAAACAGACCGCAAACCCCAACCCCCTTCGGTCCAACCTTGGATGGTGTAACTCTGAGTACCCTGCTGGAACTGCTGCTTCCAAAATCGGACCCGCATTTTCATCCAGCAAGGTATTGGTAATGCATGCCAGATCCACAGACCCAACAAGATCTGCAATAACTGTAGACTTGTTCCTTATGGATCTGGCATTACATAACACCGTCCAGGTTGGACAGGCCTCTGGAGCTGCACAGACCACTTGCCCATCATCACTGGTGGTGCCCTTGGGTATGGAGACCAGACAAGAATGACCTCATTCCAGAGTCCATTTCGCCCCAGGACATCTTCTGGTTCCCATTACCCCAATACGGTGTCCCCGCTCATTCACCCTCCACTGTTCACACCCCCCAAAACCCCTCCTCCCCTTTGCACAATAACCAATGCTCTACAGCGTTGGTATATAGACAACTGTAATGGTAAGGGTGAGAAAGGGTGGAGGGCACGAAGAGAGAAGGATGAATAGTGTACGACCATGGGGGTAGGCGTTCTACACATGTTAAAATCAATCACTTTAAAACCCCTATGGTTTCTCTGAGAATCCCACAACACTCACACCAGGGGGAACTCAGAGAAACAAAATCTAAGCCATCCCAAACTAAATCTATAATATGATAAAATACAGAAAAAACCATAGAAACAACATTTTCAATCAAAAAAGAAAAATAATAACAAAATGTCCAAATATATAAAAATCCAAAAATTCAGTAAGTATTTTGGCAAGTGAGGCGGTCACCCTCTCTCAGTTCTAAAATGCAAAATCAAATATTACTGATCCCAAGATAATAACAGTAGGTCAGCGTCCAAATATGTGGAATATCATAAAAGTTCAGGTGAACTATTTCTTCAAGTGGGAGAGGCTCTCACCCTCTCCCAATCCAGTCCCGCACCAAATAATTCCTCCAAATGGTCGAACAAATTCTACTTTCCTTCTTCTCTAGTAAGTCTCCTGCTTGATTAAGCAATGTGAATGATTAGACTCTGAGGATGGACTGAGCGAAGGAGAACCAGACTCTGGCACTGGAACACCAGACAGACTAGGGTAAGAGGTGGATACAAATCAGGGAAGGTAATGCAGGATAGGGGAACTCCCCCCCCCAAAAAGCACAGGATGAGGAAGGAAGGCAAGTACCCACAATGGGGAGGAACGAGGAAAGGGGCACATTCAGGAGAATATATAGAAAGCTCAGCATGGCAGAACCAGGAGCAAGGTCTGGTGAAGGACAAAGAGCCCCGAGAGAAGGACCCTGTAGGTCCTGGAAGTGGGAAGAGTGAAACTGTGAGAGACAGGAGCCAAATAAAGCAGTGGGGTAATGCAAAACATCAAAGGGGGAAAGCAATTCTGGGGGGGGACCAGAGTTAAGGTTCTAGGAACAGTACACCTTAAGAAAGTGGAACAGCATGTACAAGAGTGGAAATGAGGTAAGATGAGAAGGAGGGATGAAAGTGAAATGAACAACCAATACAGAAAGCAGGCAGGGCCATACCTCTCAACTTGGTATGAAGCATGCATAGCGCTATGAATGTTACACACAAAGCATCCCTGGCTCTGCACCAGCCTGTCAGCACAGCAGTTGTATTTCCACTTGTGACACTGGTGATTTGGGTTCGGGAACGGACCAGGGTCGCTGGACGGCCGTCCGGGGGAGAAGGATAGAGCATCCCACAGACTGCTGTCCTTCTCTGGGGGAGGGTGGGGAAGTGCCTAATGTATGATGGACCTCTGGTGGAGGCTGGGAGTCGCACAGCTACTGGCGCTAAAATATGTACAGGAGGCAAGGTGGACACCAGACGTCATCGCACAGCCCTGCCTCCCCAGAAAATTGGAAACAGGACAGCTGCCGGCCACCATCCAAGAAGCTATGGCTTCAATTAGCCCCTCAGGCTAAGCCCTCTGACCTATCCTGAAGTCTACAGCATGTAGGGAGAGTGCCGCAGCCCCTCGTTGGGGGGAAAGCCATGGGACTTTGGAAGGATTGTGGCTGATATGAGGAAAAAAGTCCGTGGCTCCATGACCGGTTTGAAAGTAACAGGTGGCTAGCAGCTCGGGGAAAAAGAAAATAGAATTAAAAAAAAAACCTGGCTCTGCACAGGCTTACAGATAGTTACAAGAATGTTAGCACTAGTGCTGGTGACGCAAGCTAGGAAATTAGGGAATGATACTGATATCGCCCTCACAGGTAGAACTAGGAATCCACAAAAAGACAGCAGAGGATAATACTAGGAAGGAAGAAAGAAGGAGGAATGAGTAGCCAAAGAATCAAGCAGTAAGCACTGCATGCCAGAAAACAGCGCGATGAGAAAGGGACAGTCGAACGAGGAAGTCAGCAAAGCAGGGTGCCAGAACAGAAACCAGGAAGAATGCCAAAACCCTCCAAGAGACAGAAAGACAGGCAGCAGCCCAAGGGGTGGGTCAAAAGCAGAGCATGATGAGAAGCTGGAGTGGGGAAGAGGCTGACAACTGACCACACCAAGCAGAAATGCAAGGGTTAGGGTGGGAGATGTCAGAGCATCAGTCCCTGAGAAAAGAGGTAGGACAAGCAAGGTACACGAGCAGGGTGACTGGACCAAGGTACAGGAAGTGCTGAAAGATGGAGGGGAAGAAGCAGTAGAAGCAAAATACTACCAGAATTGTGCAGAGAACAGGAATGTAGTGCTAGTGCAAGCAGAGCAAGGGGGCCAAAGTTCAAGGAGCAGGAGGCAAAAAGCAACGTGGGGAGGGGTGCGGAAAATGTAAGTGAGGAAGGAAGGAAGGCACTGGAGCAGTGTGAAAACAGAGCCAGTGGCTGGAGACACCCCAAATAAGTTACAACAGAGAGCGGAGGAGCGGCACCTCCAGCCGTAGTGAAGACATGAATCCTGGAACGGTCCAGGAGGAGTGGCCTTTTAAGGCATGATTGGGGAGTGACGTAGTTGCTCCACCCATTGAACCTCAGGCTTAAAGCCTTCCCAATATATAACTGTGTTTTTATGAGTTTTTTATAACACTCCCTTGGTGTGTGATTACTGTATAAACCTCTCAAGCTTCGCTCTTGAGGTTTATGGGTCATCACACACCTTGGGAGTATAAAAAAAACCTCATGGTTACGTATGCATTATTCTCTATAAGTTACTTTCCCTAAGTCACACTGTGAGTATTTTGGCTCTTTGGGGCTTTAAACCTGGGGTCTACTGGTTACCAAGCTGGTTCTAACCACTAGATCATACTGCCTCTACCCCTTTAGTAACCCCCAGGATAACTGAAAATACAGTATAGCGTATGTCCTTGAAGACCCATCATGCCAAATATTAAGATATTGTTTATTTATTTGTGAAATCAGTTTACAACCTTTGAGCCAGAGGCTCATTTCCAAAGGTACCTCATTACTACTACACCTCCCCCTCTACCAGCACCACCATCTCTACTACTATTACTATGCACCATGGGTAGGGAATACCTCTAAATTAGCAAATTTTTGCATGGCATACTGCACTTATTCATCTCTGCTGATGAACTGAGGAAAGACTTTTGATTGACCTAGAGTTTCTTTTGATCTTAAATTACACACAACTAATATACTGTTTCCCTGTGGGTTGCACACGCATTGTTAAAGCTCCTGTGCTCTATAGAAAATATATTTTCTGTAAACAGTTTTATCACAGCAACTTGTGTAAACAACATTACATCTTCACTTTGAATTGTCCCTGGCAATTGTATGGTCCCCATAAAAAAAATAACTATAGCTAAATGGCTCTTCCTTTTCACCAGTGAATGAATAAACATATTGATTGATTGAGTGATTGATGTGTTGTTTTAAAGAGAACTGAATTATTTATATTACAATTGTGAAGTTGTTGACTGGAATTAGCTGTTGGATCAATTAAAAATGCTTCCAAGTTAACTTGCAGACAAAAAGGTGGCCACTTAAAACATTGTGGGTGCCACAACATAAAAGCCTTAACATAACATGACACATTAGTGTTTGTGGGGGCTAGGATGCTACTTTAGTTATCTGGTAAAGAGCAAGGAAAAAACAGACTGCCGGTACTGGCTACTCACAGCCTGTAGATGCAATACATGCATGTCTCTGATGGTTTGTAAATAAGGCAAATCCACTATTTCTTTATGAAAAAAGTGCTTGATTTTATTTTCTTGTGCACACAGTACAGGCTCCAAACAAACCCCCTCCACATTACATGAGGATAGCTACCTTACGCATTTCACACCCCTTGGCGCTTAATCATAGGATAGCAGGCTCACCCCATACACCAGAATAAACAGAGTGACAATTAAAGTGACAGTACCATTGTGTTTAAAAACAGTTCTTATTTAGGTATAATGTATAGCAGCAAACAAATGTTAAAATACAATGCTGACCAGTTATTCTTGTTCTATCATATTTAGTAAAGCACATCGCATAGCTTTTTTGTTTTAAAATATCTTTCTTAAATACATGTAAATGTACTTACACTGTAACCCAGCTGGAAAATCCACATAATGGTGTCCTCATTTTTGAACATGGTTTCCCACAAGGATCAACTATAGTGACAGGGTTCCAGAATAAGGGCCTAAAAAATAAAGAATAATAAATACAGTATTATCAAACATACATAGAGCTTATAAAATTATATACTTTAACAACTATACAAAAACCTAAGCATTCATAGAAGGAGCAACTTATGCTGCATTATTTAATCATTTCCGATAAGGAACTTTGGGGTTCAGGACCCTTAATGATATCACTAAATACTGAACATGAACACATGCTTTTTCTGGGGGGTTGAGGGCTTATTTCCTAAGAAAAGGTTTCAGTTCAACTTTTTCATTTAGTCCTGATTTCTCAGATCCCCTCAAAGTAGGATATCCAGTACTGTTCTCTTTTCAATAAAACATGGTTGTAATCGCTCCACCTGGGGCTTCTGATGGGTTTCTCTATGCCCACAAATTCCCATGTGTGGTCCTTAGTACTAGCCACTATATTCATATGTACTGCCAATGCATTCTTAGGGTCTTTGTGTTCTTTTGCCCTGAGATGCTCTTCTATTTGTCCTTAAATTTTCTTTTTGTTTTTACAGCATAAAAACTATCACAGGAGCAGGTGGAACACAGAAGGGGGAAACGTTTGAGGGATAACTTGGATCACTCTGTACAATCAATAAAGGACAACCCAAGAATGTGGTTACCCAGCAGACAAGATGGATGCCACAAATGTGTTTATTGTAAATTTTGCCCCATTGTTAGAAACACTAGAAACTTTACGAACTCAAAAACAAAAAGGGAAACCAAAGTGAGAGGGTTCATCACATGTGCCACAGAGGGAGTAGTGTACATGGCCACCTGCTCTTGTGGTAGTTTTATGTTGGAAAACCAAAAAGAAAATTTAAGGAATGAATAGGAGAACATCTCAAGACAATAGAACACAAAGACCCTAAGAATGCATTGGCAGCACATATGAATATAGTAGCCAATATTAAGGACCACACATGGACCTTTGTGGGTATAGAAAAACCCATCAGAAGTCCGGGGGAGGGGGGGTGGAGTGATTACAACAATGTTTTATTGAAAATTTTGCAAGAACTCAGGAGGTACTGTTTCTTGGAAACATGTAATATAAAACAGCAGCAGTGCACATACTGGCAAATCATATAATTTATGCAACCAATGTCACGCCACCTTGACCAATTACTTCATGTCCTTGTCAGCATGATAATGAACTAGGGAAAGAACAGTATTTTGCAGAACAAAGCTACAACATGGAGAAGGATGTCTGAGATTCGCTGGGTCCTCAGGTGGGAAGGTACTAAGAGTGACACTAGGTTGTACATTTACAATTTACTAAGCACCTTTGGCGACATGGAAAAAAAGGCTAAACAAATCTGCTAAATGTCTGGACGCATTCTGAAGATGTGGAATGGGTGAGTTATCACTGCAAGTACTCCTATGCTGCGCATCATATTTAATCTTTACCATACAGGATTTAAAACTTTTAAGAATGATTGAGGAACAGAGACTGACGCTGTGTGACATGCTAGGATCCCCGAATTC
Organism: Neoceratodus forsteri; assembly: GCA_016271365.2. Taxonomy (NCBI): domain Eukaryota; kingdom Metazoa; phylum Chordata; order Ceratodontiformes; family Ceratodontidae; genus Neoceratodus; species Neoceratodus forsteri. Next base: position 760,452,195 of record CM057452.1, read on the forward strand.
ATCTGGGTAGGTGGGAAAGAATTAAAAGTAACACTGAACCATGGATTAATTCAGCAGCAACCATGGATTAATTGAGAATTAATCCATGGTCATCTGATGCAGTTTCACCAGTCAAGAAACAACCTTTTCTTTTCCCCATGCTACAAGGCAGGTCTCTTAACTATTACATCAGGTTCATAACAGTCAGTTTTTACAGTTAATAACATTGCATCTTTTGCACAGTGTTCCTCCCCTAACTAAAGAGGGCTCGGGGGATGGTTCAAGGAAGTATCTCACAGCCTCACATTTGTAGTTTATTTGCTTCACTGTTCTACTCTTGCTGTCTTCGATTTCAAGATTTTATGTGTGATGCAGAATGTAGTCATCACAGAGGAGAAGGACAAGAAGGCATTTGCTTTTATAGAATAAACTGATGTGGGGGAGAAAAAAATTGAGAGCTGGCAATTCTGGACTAGTGCAGGTTCCAGCAATAGTTCAGCTGCAAATAAGGGAATGAACTGAAGCTAGAGCAGGTATACTGTACTGCAGTTAGCTTGTAGAGCTCTGTAGCCTCAGTGGGGAAAGAAGTGGGGCCTTTCCATTCAGGAGAGTACAGGCAATCAGAGTGGAAGTGGCATGGGAAACTGTGGATGGGGGTCTGGGAGATGCTGGAAGGGCACCAGGAGCAAGCAAAGGAGAGAAATGCAACAGGAGAAGAAGGCACTGGAGAAACAGGGAAGGTTTGTTGAGGAGGAGATGGCCTCCAGGGAGAAGTAGGCTTCATTGGAGTATAGAGCAAAAGTTGGAGGAAAAGCCCAAGAGGCAAATCATATTGTAGAAATATGAGAAAAAGAGAAGGGTGTCTGGCCTATTCTGTCTGTGCCAAGTTTAGCCCCATCCCAGGATCATATTGCACTAATCCAGTTTTCCAGCTCTCTCTGAATGCCTATTTATTTTCTTCCTGCTAAACTACTCTCTAAGTACCTTTCTAAATGCTGCTATTGATTAATATACTAGAAACATAGAACCTGTCAGCAGATAAGGACCATACAGCTCACCTAGACTGCACATCTTTCTACTCACTGCTGCAGCCCAGATCCCGTATGATCTGAGGCTCTCCTGCTCTGCACGTCTTCAGGGTACTTATATGTCTATCCCATGCACTACTTATATGTCTATCCCATGCAGTCTTGAACCCCCATATTGTTTTTGCCCCCACCGCTTCATCTTGAAGGCTGTTCCATGGCTCCACCATCCTTTCAGTGACAAAGTACTTCCTAACGTTACCCCTGAGCCTTCCACCATTAAGCCTCATATCATGCCTTCTTGTTCTTGTGCAGTTTTCTCTGAAACATGCTTTCCACTTGTACCCTGTTTATTTGCCTAAGGTATTTGAAAGTTTCCATCATATCTCCCTTCTCCCTTCTTTCCTGCAGTGAATAGATATTAAGGCCCTTAAGTCTTTCCTCGTAGGGCTTCCGGTGCAGTCCATGTACCATCTTCATTGACCTTCTCAGGACTGCTTTTATTTTGTTAATGTTCTTCCAGAGATGTGGCCTCCAGAACTGGACATAGTACTGACAGATGCCTCACCAGTGATCTGTACAGTGGCATCACCACCTCTTTCCTCCTGCTTGTTATGCCCCTCTCTATGCACCCCAACATTATGTTTGCTCTCCCCACCACCTTTTCACACTGTTTGGTCACCTTCAGGTCATCAGATATAATAACCCCAGGTCTCTCTCTCCTGGCTTGTGAAGGACAGAATTTTCCCACCCATCCTGTACTCCTCCCTTGGATTCCTGTAACCCAGGTGGATGATACTGTTGCCTTCAGTGGTAAATCACTGTATATTCTGATGACTCAGTTTGAAAGTGTTTCCTCTTATATTCCCATCTGTGCTTAGAGCTTATTTTTAGCTTATGTTAATTTGTTTTCACTCTCCAGACTATGGAAAAAATTAATGCTGCCTTCAATCATTTTAGCATTTTGAAAACCTCAAGTCAACATCTCCTCCCCCAAAAGATTTGGTTAGAGCCTAGTTTTTTTTTTCTAACCTAGACCTCCTATCTCTGTCCTTATCCTGGTAAATCTGTATAATCATGGGTGTCAGAACAGGGGGCAAAGTGTGTGGCTGAATTTAAAAGGGCACAGGGTAAGAAATGCAATTTGTGCAAGCCACTGTTTTTATATACACAAATTAGCACAAAACAGAAGAAATAATGCATCACACTTACCCACAAATGCAAATCTTAAAATAATTTCAAAACTTTTTTGTTCGATAAATGCAAATGAAAGTAAATAATCAAACTTTGCATCACATCAAGGCAACTATAGCAGTTGCAGAGGTCGTGAGGGCCAATGGAGCAGTTGCCCTCTCTCACGCTCCCCCGAAACCACCACACTTAAGAAGCTGAGAATCCTGAGGGGGGCCAATGGAGGTCGTGAGGGCCAAAGGAGCAGTCGCCCTCCCTCACGCCCCCCCCAAAACCACCACAGTTAAGGTACGGGAGCACCAGACCTGGGAGCTCCAACGCTTGGGCTGATATACTGAGTTGGTACCTTTTTTGAATTTCAAACCAGAGACTGTGTTGAGCGCCACTCCAAGTTTATTTGTTTCTTTTTTGTTGATGTAGATGTGGAGATACTACATACTAACATACTAAAATGCCAGCAGAATAAGCCTAACAGTCTTTCGTGTCTGCTTTTTTGGTCAGCCCCCACCCTGGGAGCTGACCTTGCTGCCCCCCTCTCCCTCTTTGTCTTCTCCCGTCCCAGTCCCGGATATTCTCGCAGCACTGGTTTTTACTTTCAGAACCTTTCCCCTGTACCTGTCCCACCCCCTCTTGAACCACTCCACCATTTCTGCCTCCACCAGCTCCCTGGGCAGCACATTCCATGGTTCCACCACCCTCTCAGTGAAGTAGCACCTCCTCCTTTCTCCCCTTAATCCACCCCTCCAGCTTCCACCCATGCCCTCTAGTTGCCCCCCCTCCTTCCTTCGGAGCACCCTGACTGTTTCTCCCCTATTTATCCGCTTCACGTACCTGAAGACCTCTGTCATGTCCCCACGATCCCTTCTCTCTTCCAATGTGCACATATTTAGCTCTCCGAGCCTCTCCCCATAGGTCCTATCCCCCAAGCCCCAAATCATTTTGGTTGCCCTCCTCTGGACCCTCTCCAGGAATTCAATGTCCCTCTTTAGATGTGGCCTCCAAAACTGCACTCAGTACTCGAGGTGTAGCCTCACCAAGCAGTTATACGGTGGGAGTATCACTTCCCTCCTTCTGGACTTGAGCCCCCTAGCAATGCATCCAAGCATCTTGTTGGCCTTTGCTGCTGCCCTCCTACAAGTCTCCGAGTTGTTCATCTTGACATCCACCACCACCCCCAGGTCCCTCTCAGCTATCGAGACTTGTAGCATTTCCCCTCCCAAGGTGCACACTTGGCCCAGGTTTCTGGCTCCCAGGTGCAGTACCTTGCATTTTCCTGCATTGAACCTCAGCTTCCGCTTTCTAGACCACCTTTCCAGATCCTCCATGTCCCCTGGTAGGGCTATCCTCCCCTCCTCCCCATCCTCCACTGCCTCCAGTTTTGAGTCATCCACAAAGAGACTCATCTCGCTCCTTATACCCTTCCTTATGTCAGAGACATAGGCGTTGAACAAGAGGGGCCCAAGTAATGATCCCTGAAGGACTCCACTAATGACCCTCCTTGGGGATGAGACTATCCCACCAACCATGACCCTCTATGTCCGGTTCTGGAGCCAATTTTCTATCCATCTGATCATCTGGTTCCCCGCCCCCATTTCTCCCAGATTATCCAACAGGCCCCCCTGAGGAACAGAGTCAAACACTTGCTGAAGTCAAGAAAGAGGACGTCCACTGGTCTACCCAAGTCCAAGGCACTCATCACCCAGTCATAGAACTCCACAAGGTTTGTCTGACATGATTTTCCTGGTACGAAGCCATGCTGTCTGTCGTCCAGGCACCCCAACTTTTCCAGGTCCTCCCCTAGTCTCTCCTTGACAATGCTCTGCATCACCTTGCCCACCACTGATGTCAGGCTGACGGGCCTGTAGTTCCCTGCCACCTCCCTTGATCCACCCCATTGCGGATAGGCACTATAGGTGCCACCTTCCAGTCCTGGGGCACCCACCCTGTCCTCAGAGAGATGCTGAAGAGCTCCACCAGGGGGTTTCGCCAGGACATCTGCCAGTTCATTCAGCACTCTGGGATGTAATTTATCCTGCCCTGGTGCTTTCTCCATCTTAAGGGACCTGAGGGCTTCCCTCACTCTCTCTGCCATGATTTCCACCTCCGCTACCTTGTCTCCCTGCTTTGGCTTACCCCCACCTGCCAGTGATGCCCCCTCTTCCCAGACCCGCCGATTGGTAAGGGTCCCCTCCTCCTAAGTTTCACCATCTCCTCCCACGTATGATGCAGCCCCCCCATTTTCCTTGGTGAAAACTGAGGCAAAGTACTCATTTAGTACCTCAGCCCGCTCCCCCGGGTCTTGTGCCCATCCCTCCCCTGTTTTAATAATGTAATCCGCCCCTTCACCCTTTGTTTTTCCCCAGTGTATCTAAAGAACCCCTTGTTCCCTTTTCCTAATTTTCCTGGCCAGGTTCTGCTCCTTCCTTGCCTTAGCTGCCCTCACCACCCTAGTGGCCCTTCTGGCCAACAGCTCGTACTCACCTCAGTCTCTTTCAGTCCTTGAGACCTTGAACTGCCTATAGGCTGCCTTCTTTCCCCTCACCACCTCCTGAACATCCCTGGTCCACCAGCAGGGTTTTCGGGCTCTACCGTATTTTTGTCTTACTCTTGCACAGGTGCTGGTAGTGTCCTGCACCCCCCTCCTGATGATTTCCCAACTACTATCAGCATTCATGTCTGGCCCAATCCCATCCAAGTGCTCCTTAAGGATACTTCCCATTTGCTTGAAATATGCCCCCCTGAAGTCAGTTACCTCTGTCTTTGTGCAGCCTTCTACCCCTCCTAGGTTCAGGTAGAACCAGCCCACGGCATGGTCGCTCCCCAACAACGGGTCCCTTACCTCCAGGCCCTCAGTCTGGTCACTGTTTGCCAGGACCACATCCAGTATCCGCTTCTCCCTGGTTGGTTCCCCCACCTGCTGAGTTAGGAATGCATCCTGAAAGACATATCCAACAACCTCTGTTCCCTGGCCACCGAGGATGTCATAATCTCCCAGTCTGTTCCTGGCATGTTTAAGTCCCCCAACACCACCACCCTTCCCCATCCCAATCTGCAGCGTCTCCCAACATCTGCCACCAGACTCTCCTCCAGCTCCTCTGCCAGCACAGGGGGTCTATACATCACTCCTATTTTTACTCTCTTACCCCCTCCATTGTTATCAAGGTGACCCAAATCTCCACAGTTCCCTCCGCCTCCTCCATTCCTCTTATGGCAATGCAGTTTTTGACTATTATTGCTACCCCTCCTCGCCTTCCCTCCCCCCTGTCCTTCCTGAACATGGTGTAACCCTCCAGGTTCAGGTCCCAGTCGTGCTCTGCGGTGGCCCAGGTCATAGTGACTGCTGCCACATCCACCTCTCCCTCAGTTAGCATCGCCTGGAGCTCAAGCATTTTATTGCCCAAGCTCCTGGCATTTAGCACGACTACCTTGCACCCTTTCCCTATACTTCCATTTTCCCTGCTTGTGTTCCCTTGGGGATTCTGTCTTCTCCTGGTTCGCACCTTATCAGTCAGCCTATTCCAGCATTCCTCCAGCTCCCTAGGGGGGTGGAGAGAGAGTCACTCCTTTCTCGGACCCCCCTCAACAGCCTTTTCTCCCATCCTTCCCCCTTCACAAGCTTAAACCCCAGATAGTTTATTTATTTGCTTTTGTAATCTCCCCCAGCTACACTTTTAACTGAAACCAGAGTGAGCTTTAATTGTTGTACTGTAAGGCAGGAATGTTCTAGTTACCTGAGAGAGCTTTAATTGCACCAGCTAGCATTAATTACTTAAATTAACTTAGCTTTCTTCCCCCTCTCCTAAACTGCATTTGTTACAGAAAGAGGAGATTAACTTTAAATTGTAGTGGAAGGCTAGATTGTTGCTGAATCAGTGGGAGCAAAAAGTGCATCAGCTAGAATTTAACTCATTATTTAAACTCAATTGCAAGCCCTACACTGTTGCGATAGCCCCTAAAACTGCATTGTAGTGGTAGGCTGGAATATTGCACTAGACAATAAATTTTAGCCCCTTTGGTCATGCCAAAAGCCCTACGCAGTCCAGCTGAGTACTGAAAGGAGGCGTTTCACAATAATCAGCCTTTTACTTTCCTACAGACTCACTGCAGTTCTTTTGCAACCCTTCCACTTTTTTCCATTAAATCTCCTTGCCTGTTGTACCTTTCTCCACAGAAGTTGAGGATCCTGAGAGGGTCCTACGGAGGTCATGAGGGCCAATGGAGCAGTTGCCCTCCCCCACCCCCACCCCCAAAACCACCACGCTTAAGGTACGGGAATGCCAGACCTGGGAGTTCCAACGCTTGTGCTTATATTCTGAGTTGGTCCCGCCCACCCCCCACCACCCTTGCTCGACACTTCCCTATATAGTTGCAGGAGGGAGGCGGGATCATGGTTATAAACCAATCAGCCTGCTTCTCCACCTGCAGATTATACGCGTTTGCTACTAGGGAGCTTACAGTCTGCCACTTTTTTCTCTTATTGGCCCTTTTTGGTCCTTCTCCCATTTCATGTTCCATCACGTCTCTGGTAGACATCCCTATACTCGCTCTGCTCTTCCTTGTACTGACTCCTCCCCCTGCTATCTTTCTGGTGAATCTCCCCAACTGTGTTAAAGACATCCATCTGCCTGATTGTCAGCCTCCACCCACCAATCAACCCAATACACCTAATATGACCATCTGTTTATCACTTGTGCTGTGCTGCACCTGAAACCTCTTCACTACCTGCAGTGGGTGCCTGACTTCCCTCGCCTCTCTACAACCCTACCCCCCTGATCCTGCCAAGCCCACCTGCTATGCGATTCCTTATCCTGGGTTCCACACATATACTTACCCTCCCCATCTCCACCCTATCTAGTGACAGAGGGTCACATGCATACAAATCATACTACCCTAAAAAGATGACCTGAAATCCCATCATCAGGTCCATTCCCTTCCTCCTGCTCATGACTGGTAATATACACTCACACCAAGGACCTGTTACAACACAACCTCCTGCACATGAGTTACGTATTGCCAATATCAACATTTGCAGCCTCTTAAAAATCATGGGACTCCTACCAGATATGGGTCCAGCAGCATCAGCCCGATATCACATCTACCCCCACCATGTATTCCATTCCCCTCTTTCCCACCCCAACTCATCTCACACACTGGACCTCCATATCATCCTGCTGCACCCTCTGCCAACACCCACTCCAACCACCCCACCCCCAGAGCAGGATGGTCTCACCCCATCCTAGCCATACCTACCCTTAGCTCCCTACCCATCCCCTACACCTACACCTCCAGATCCTCTCATCAGCTCAAGCATATCAACCCCAACTGCCGTAGCCCACTCCTCCGACTTACCACCTTACTTCTTCTGCTCTCTGGAAATGCCCACCACAACCCTGGTCCTGGGTCTTCTACCCCCCTCTCACACCCTGCTGGCTGTGGCCTCCGCATTGCCTCAATGAACATCTGCAGTCTCCCAAAGAACATTGCTGCACTCCAGTGCTGGGTCACCCAACACAGGCCCTACATCCTTGCAGTAGTGGAGACTGGCTGTCTGCATCAACACCTGACTCTGCTGTCTCCCTCCCTGGTTTCACCCTGTTCTGAGAGGATCGAGCTGGTAAGCATGGTGGCAGATGAGGCAGCGAGATAACTTATGGCAGGTTGTGGTCGAGTCAGGCAGGACAGTGGACAGACAAGCCTATAATGCCGCTCATAACCAATGCATCTTGGCCATAAGGCAAGCTAAGGCTAAATACTACCAAACCAACCTGGCCTCCTCCTGGGACTCTACATGAGTGTTCTGGGATAATATTAAGGAGCTTAATGGAAAAACTCGCTCTCTCCCCCTTCTCAGATACTTGTCAATGGCGCTATTACCACTGACCCCCCCACATATTGCTGACTGCCTCAACATGGCTTTCTCTGACCAAAGCGCAGTCCTTCCTGTCCACTTTTTTGACCCTATCCCTACCTCAAACCACCCCACCCTGAATCGCCCCTCTTTTGTCCTCCGCAGCACATCTACCCATGATGCCACACCACTCCTACTAAAAGCCCTCTCCAGCCACAAACCCAGTTGTGACCCCCTTGACTCCAGGATTCTCTGTCTAACTCTAGATGTCATGCTAGCCCCTCTCACTGACCTGTTAAACCAGTTTTTGTGCATCGGTCAATTCCTGAGCACATGGAAATCAGCTGAAATTACCCCAATTCATAAGAATGGAGATCGCACATTAACAAATAACTACAGACCAATCTCCATCTTTCCCCCTGTCTCTAAAGCCCTGGAAAAAATAGTATCCACCCAACTCATGGAATATCTAACCAAATACAGCATACTGTGTCCAGAACAGCATGGCTTCTGCCCTGGACACAGCACCACTTCAGTCCTCTTAGAGATCTAGTCACAGCAAATACACTCTGAACTTGACTCTGGGGACATCGCCAGGGCAATGTTCATTGATCTATCTAAGGTCTTTGACACTGTGTGTCACCCCTATTGCTTGTCCATCAATTAGGTTTCTCATCTGACCCCCTGGCCTGGTTCTCCATTTACCTCAATACCAGATCCCAACGGGTCAAGATAAATGGTACCTTATCAGCTGCCCTACCTATTCGCTCAGGTGTCCCTCAGGAATCCATCCTGGGCCCCACATTGTTCAGTCTCTTTCTCAACACCCTTCCTAGCTCCTGCTCAGGCAGAATGCTCCTATATGCTGATAATGTGGTCCTCGTCACCTCCCACCCTGACCCCATCACCCTCCAGAACTCTCTGCAACACACCTTCAGCCAAGCTGAAAAATGGTTCCTCGACCATCGTCTGGTTCTGAACCACAAGAAGACAAAATCTATGCTTTTTGCCCACCGCCAGAGTAACTTCAAAAATGCCTCCTTCTCATCTTCCCCAGCTCCCTACACCCCCTTGAACAGGTGTCTGCATACAAATATCTGGGCATCACCTTTGACTCAGCTCTCTCTCTTTCCACTCTCATCTTAACTCCCTGTCCTCTGCCGTAAACACCAAGACTGGACTCCTCTACCGCCACAAAGGCTGACTCCCTCAGAATGCCCTCTGGCTGTCTATCACCTCCTCCATCCTGTCATTTGTCAATTATGGGCTCCCTATCTATTCGGCTGCTGACCCCACTGCCCTCACCAAAGTCCAGACCTCGATCAACAAGGCTTGCAGACTCCAGACCGGTGCCCCTAGCAGAACGCATACATGCCAGCTTTACTCCTCCTGTAACCTACTCACCTTTGATGAGCGCCTGTGCTACCACACTTGTATATTGGCCAAAAAACACTACTTGGGTTCTCCACCCCTGGGGGTTGCTGCATCCCTAAAAATGGCCTCCCACTCAGTCACCACCTGAAATGCAACCAAAGCCATCTTCCAGGTCCCGAGATCCAGGACCTTGCTCGCTCAAGGACCATTCCACTACAGAGCCCCCTCCTGGTACAACTCCCTCCCCGCTCATATCACAAACATCCCCAAAATTGGCCCCTTCAAAATCGCCCTCTAAAATCACCTCACTGACACTCAGAGCTGTAAATGCCCATGACTGGGCCATACCTAGAGTTCTGCCTGGCCCAATTTACAGACAAAGTTCTCCCGGACTGCTTTCCTCACTCAGCAACCACCCCTCCCCCTCCAGGTATAGCTACCTAGAACCTCTAGTGATACCTTATTATTTATATGTATATTAGACTAATGGTAACTAATTGAAGCCTTTGTACACCACTGTGTTACTGGAATTGTTTTGTGTGTTCTTTTATTATATCTCATCTGCAATGTTCTTCATTGTTGTACTCCACCAATTGTTGTCTACCCTCCCTGCGATGAGGTGCCTCTGTAAATGAGTCTTTGACTCAAAGATTGTAAATCCGAATTGTGGAATAAATAAATAAATAAATAATGGAGAGCTTGACCACCAACTGAGGCCCAATGCCAGCTGCCATGGGCTTCCACTTCAGTTAGAGACTGTGTTGTAAACACAAAAGTATGACCATGACTGCTTCTTTCCATACTTTGCATGTACTAAAGGGGCACCTTGAATACTGAAGGGCAAATGTTGGGGGGGCTATGGCCCCCCACACCCATATGTTCTGGCACCTACAGTTCGCCTATGTTGCACTTTCCCCATGGTCATTACAGTATATCCATTCTTTACTGAGGAACAACAAACTGGAAACAATATTGTTACTGTGGTGGTCTTAGCAATACATTCCCCTTGCTTATGTATTCCAGACATTTTGATATAGACCCAAATCCCATTTAATTTCTTTGTCATATTTCCTCTTCTTCTGCTTTTAAGGTCTCATAGAAAGAAAGTTGCTCGGGCTGCTTGCTCTATAAATGGGACAATTTATAGAGAAGAATCTACCTACTAACTACCGGCAAAACAATAGGCAGCAGTTGGGTGCATTTTCAGAATAAGGAAATATCCACCACATAGTAAGAGGCTACTGCTCAGATTATCTACTCTGACCTAATTGCAACATATTTTACAGTATGTTCATACTATATTGGGAGCTGAGAAGCAACCAAAAAGATTTATACATTTACTGCCAGCATGTTAAGAATGTCCCTTTTCCTATCAAGTACAATTCATAAAATGTTATAACAGAAAAAAAAATCCAGACTTAGTGAAATCAAATTAATTATTTATCTTCTCATATTCAAAGGTTTTAGTTGTTGCTGTACAAAGACCCTATCCTGAGCGCAAATTAGTACAAGGCCCTAAATGTGATATATTCAAACATTTTCAGAACACAGTGTTTGAATACAGTTCCTTAGGACACAGACATGTACGGCACTAACATGTGCTTGGCTGAAAGCATGACCCCCTGCTGGCCACAGAAAGGGACAGTATGTTCATACACTTAACACAGGCTGTCAAGAAACAAAAGACAGACCTGTTAACACTCTTGCACTAACTTCCTACTGTATATTCAAAACTCCCAAAGCAAATCACCTATTTGCAACAGAAGACACTATCATGTGCACAATTATGCTCCTTGGATTGCATGGAGGAGTGGCCCTCCATTAGTGGGTTGCAACTCCCCACCACAGCTATGTATGCTAAATGGACACATAACCCTGTGCTCAGTTCCCCCCTCCCACCAAAATCCCAGTGGCAATTTTGTATAACACATATCCCTGGTAGTCTAGTGCCTCCCCCCGCCCATTCCTCACCTGATTCCAGTGCCAGGATTGTATAATACAAAAACAAGCAATAGTAAATTACTGCACTGGTGGGTAGGCAGAGATATGAAGGGCTGGGCAGCTAACCCAAATACAAGGAGAAGGCTCCAGGGACACACTGGCAGGATACATATATACAAAATACTTCAATTTATCAAAATAACAAACCAACAGAAAATAACAAACCAACAGACAGAGTGACTGGCAGGAGTGTCCCACAAATGCTTCAGTTTTGTGGACTGCACTAGACCTTCCTCTGAGGGCAGACCAAAGCAGTGGGGTATTAATCAGTCATTCCACTGGCCACTATGTCTGGTGGCTTATTCTGATAAATTAAAGTAAGTTGCAGATATTTATCTTGTCAGTGTCTCTCTGCAGTGTGGGGGCCTTTTGTGATTCTGCTTATATAACACAGATCCCTGCTTGTCTAATGGAACCCCCTCCTTCTCCCAATACCTGTTTTAAATAACAGATTGCACGTAGTCTAGTGGAACCACCTGTCAGTCATTGTATCCAGGCCCCCACCAAAGTAACCTTACTCGGTGTTTGGTAGAACCTTCCACCCCTCATGCTCTTCACTACCCAGCCAAGTCACAGTGAGGGCAGTCAGCACGAGCCCACCACTCTCCTTTGTGGCTAACCACATGTGCCATATGCTACTTGCAAGTACATTTATCACTGTATAACTCTGTATATTGATGTGGTACTTGTGGGATGACCATTTAAAATCATGGCTCTGACATGAATTTGAAAAGTGGCCGCACAAGTACTGTATCACTACACAAAGTTATATAGCAATACAACTACTTGTGACTGGCAGATAGCAGCCAGCATATGGCCAAAGAAGTGAGTAGTGGATTTGTGCAGGTTGCCATTATTAGAAATAGGCTGGGTTGGGAGTTGGGGCATGTTTTGTTTTGCCAGTAATACTTGAACATTAAGGCATGACCAGGGATTGGGTTATCACTATTAATCTAACCATAGATGAAGATCATGAGACACAAGAGATAGCCATGAGTTTTACGTCTCTAGGATAAGATTAACAAAGGTAACCCAACCCCTAGAGTACTTTAATGCTATTATTAAACTAAAATGTTTTCATTTTGCAAGGGCTGGGCATCCCCTCATGTCTAGGCATACATTGTAGTCTTCTTATAAGAGGAGCACCCACCTTACACCATGAAAGTCGTACCTGCACCTTTTACCTTTTGCCACCATGAGTCTGGACCACTGGAGCAGGGGCACGATTAACAAACATTGGTGCACCAAATAACATGAGACCAGACACAGACTGAATGTCCTGTTCTGGAGCAGAGGTCAAACTTGGCTCATTTGGTAATCTGCCTAGTTGATACACAGCTACTAGGGCATTCTCATGCCACTTTACTCTTCATTACCCAGGGTTTATCTACCTTGCACTACTCCCTCGGATACTGTTGCCAGGTTTCACCCCTGAGTTAAAGGACATTAAAGTTACATTTGCTGGATCTAGTTCAATTACATTTAGGTTCCATTATAATCCCTATCTTCCCTATGGGGTTCCTGGAGCCCTGGTGCTCTCATGACCATTTGTCTGTTGGCACACTTCTAGGCAGGCCAAACACTTCTCTGGGGGCAATTCTGTGCCTGCACATGTCTCACAGTGCTCAAGCAGGGCAACAATGGATAAAGCAGCATGTCAGCATTAATAAAGTACTATAAATTAAATAAATTGGTCTGGCCTTGCCTACCTTCCTCCAACTAACCACTGATAGCCCTAATGGCACAAAGAAGCAGGCTCCCCTGCCTGGCCCCTCACATGGGGATTTAGCAATTCCTTGACATAACGGTGAGATTGTCCACTAACTGAGGCCCTCTTGCCAGGATCCCTCCACCTGATGCCCATTCATTTGACTACCTGCTAGTGATAAATACCCTATGTTGCCTAGGTTTCCTAATACTTTACAAGACATCCTTAATGCTGGGCTTATGTACAAATGTGCCATTTTATCATGTACTCTCTTTCAGTCTTGAGCTGTAATGGCAAGAGTGGATTCTCATTGATCCCAGCAACCTCCCTTGAGGTGAGGCCCTCCACTAATCCTGATGGTGCCATTTTGGGTTCTGATCCTCTGGGGTCCTTCAGGCCCTCATTTGATGCGCTTCCTCCTGGCAGTGCGGCTGGTGTTGCTGCAGAAACCTACATAGGTGACCAGTGTCCCCTTGTTACATGGACTCTGCCAGCATCATTGGGGTTGGAAGCCCCCTGCCTCAGTCACAGCAGGAAGCTGGACTCACTTCTCCTCCCTCTGTATTCTGATTTCATTATGCTCCCATCCTAGGACTATATTGGACCTCTGCTTTTCCAAGCTTGCCTCCCCTTCTTATAGACATCAGGGGGAAGGCTGGGCCATGAATATTCATGACATAGTTTCCTACTTCTAGCTGAGCTAGAACACTCTGTACAGAATCCATTCAGACATCCTGGGCCAGATTTTTTAAAGTGGAAAAATTGCGCAAGTGCTGAAAAAAAAGTTACGCAAGGGTAGCTTTCCTTGGGCAACTGCAATTTTTTTCCCTATGCACTCAACTTTCAAACAGGTTGCCTTTTTGCAACCTCATCCACAGTTTATGGCAGCTTGTGCATATTTTTGGTTTTATCAAGTGCACCATTTTCCCTAGAACTGTATATAAAAGGAAAATGCTGCCTGTGTGCACAAACTGTTGACAATAGCATTGTTTGCATGTTCGTGGAGTTTTCCCTGCACCAGGGAGTTGCTCACAGGGACTTAATCCTGGTACCATGTCAGGTCTTTTGAAAATCAGTCCCTTTGTTTCCAAGCACTACTCCCACAGAGGACAACTTTCAGGGTCAAACTTAACCCTTTGAGAACCCTCTAGTAACTAGCCTCAAGCTGAGTGAAGAGACAGGCTGATTACAATTCTTTTAAAATAATTGTTTCAAAAGTTAAAATTCTAACTCTTCTGTTGTACAGTACATGAGGGTTTCCAGCTGTTAATGTAGCCCTGTTAGAATGCATTCAACCAATCAGAATGCTCCATTTACAAGTATTGTTTTATGACATTGCTTTAAAGGAGATAAGAAATTATTTACAGTGATTTACAAGTAATACATAATCACAGATACCATGCAATGGTCTCAGTGTGTGTTTTTCATTATTGCTGAAGTGTAAAAATGCATGTTTACCTGCTGCCCTGTTAATGGTGAAACCGCTATCAGTTTGACAGGCTTTTTTTTTCAATTGGGAGTCAGCGTGTGCCAAGCTATGGAAGGTCACTTCACTGACTCTGATTTTTGACTACTGCAGTGTGCGTACTGGACTGGCAATGTTTTTCATAGCAGCTTTGTGAGATATTCACACTCCTGCTAGCTCATGTAAATAACAGCGGAGTGACTGAAAACAAGTAACACTTTTTCGTGACCAAGTCAGTTAGTTAGTTAGTTACCCCCCATGCATAAACACACTTGGCTGGCTATACAAAACAAGGTAAAGTCAGGATACTGTATTAGTAAAAACTCCGCATACTACCTTCCTCCTGTCTAGTAACCACACTAACCTCTTGCTGTCTGGTAACTCCCCCCTCCCTGGTCTGTAGCTTAATTTACCTTACCATCTCATAAGCACCGTCAGCCTCCGCTGAAACCATTCCTTTAGTGGTTACCAATTGATTGTCAACTCACACTGCCATTTCTTTGGTTCCCCCCCCCCCATTTTCATGCAGTAGTCCAATTTACTTCATGTTTGTCTCCCACACTGGGCTGATCTTTGTCCCACTCCCTCGACTAAGTACCTACTTAGCATCCAGGGATTTTTTATATTTCTTACTTCATCACTTTCTGAGATGACAGTGCACACTCTCCCTTGCTCAGTCTATGTTCTGCTTCTTTTTCCATCTTGCTCCTTTTCTGCTTGGCTCCCCCCCTCCAACCGCGACTGTGGCTGCCATGGGTGACCTCACTACCTCTCATCGCTCCTGCATCCCAAGTTCCACCGAATGTCATCGGACGCTCTCCTTCTCTCCTTTCACCATGTCCTGGCTCTGTACCCATCTCAGTCTCACCCATACCTACAAGGAGCTCTTTGCCTTGAAACTGTTGGCCTCATTGTGAGTGCCCCGGTCTGGGGTCCATCCAAGAGGAATTATAAATGTGACAATTTAACTCTTCCACTATCTCCCAACAGCCATCAAGATGCCATTTTGTCTGTGTACACTCCATTTTGGGATGGAAACCCCAAAGGACAGTGGAGACTGACATCGCTAATGAGACAGTAAGGTACATTAGGCCCCAGATGGGGGGGAGTTTTACCAGACAGCAAGAGGGTAGTGTGGTTAATGGACAGTAAGAGGGTAGTTTGTGGAGTTTTTACTAATATAGTATCCTGACTTTACCTTGTTTTGTATGGACAGCCAAGTGTGTTTCTGCGGTGGTGGGGGGGACTAACTGACTTGATCACGAAAATGTTTTACTCATTTTCAGTAACGCTGCTGTTATTTACATGAGCTAGAAGGAGTGTGATTATTTCATGAAGCTGCTATGTAAACTATTGCTAGTCCAGCATGCACACTGCCACAGTCAAAATTCGGGGCACTAGGTTTGAACAGCACTAACAATAACAGTGCCATATAAACAGTGCTGTGAAGAACAGTGACAAGTACAAATACCGCACCACAAAACAGTGCCACAAGTAGTGGTTGTAAACTACACTGATGACCACTACCAGTGCTAAAAAGCACAGTATTCACTTGTTTTTAATTGTGGAGGGTTCACCCCCTGCATCTCCCGGACTTTATATAACCAACTCCGGAAGGGGTGTGAATCTTGCTGTAAAGTAGAAACATCTGCAATGGCAGATAAAAAAATACACTTTGGGGTGGGGGAAAATGTTAACTTAATGGATTGGGAGACCAGGGACTGAACCCTGGTCTCTTGCTGCATGTGCTGTTGATGTCTTAACCCGCTCTGCCACGGGAGCAGTTTGGCCAGCTGGTGCACTTTTCCTTGCCGTGCATACCCTCAACAGTCCCTGAATAGCTACAGGGACGGCAGTAGATACTACATACTGTTCTACCCCTGTCGCTATTCAGGCACTACATGGTCCAGACAGTGCTGTTTAGATGGCACTGTTGAGGACACGCTATTCTTACCGGGTAAAAAAAATCAAAGTCAGTCACTTGATCTTTCACAGCTTGGCACTCGCTGTCTCCAAACAGAAAAAAACAAAATCTGGTCAATTCCGCCACGGCTGCATTTTGAACTTGGTGAAGTTGTGTGGAACTCTTAAGGAGGTATGGAGAACCAACACAATGATTTGTAAGTGTTAAGATTTGTTTTAGTTCCTGTTCTAAGGAAGGCATACACATTATTAGGAAAATATATGGAGGTGTACATTTTAATGGAAGGAATAGGAAGTTTACAAAAGAACCCAAGAGCAAATACCACTGATGTATGTGTTATCCTGGATGATATAGGCCAGACAGCCAAATTTTAAAGAAAACACAATTGCACATATCCCAAAAATGCAAAGCAACAAGGGAAACATATGCAAATTCCCATGATGGTACAGAAGGTGGCAGTACATGAAAAAACAATGGTTGGCATATGTTCAGCTTTGGGATTATTTACACAGTTTTTTTTTTTTTAAGAGAAACAGGGTTTTTGTCCATGAGGTGATGTACTGTACTTAAGCAATGTGTTGATGTCAGGAAGTCAGGTGTAATGATGATGGACTGTTAGAGAAAATGTGATACTTTTCAGAGGGGGTCGCTTTTGATAAGGCAAGATAGTTATGTTTGTGATAATGGGGCTATTAGGAAAGTATGAGGTCTATGCAGAAGTGGAGTACAAATATGCACAGTTTCATAAGTATGTGCTTAGAGTGCAGGCAAATGTGATATGCAGGCTTGTTTTAGAAATAGGTAAAAATAGCGATACATGCAATTAATAGAAATATAATTACATAGAAATATTCATACAGAGAGACACACACAGACAGACAGGCAGAATAGGAATGACAGTGAAGTATTGAAGTGACGTCAACCCCACCCCCACCCTGCAGACATGAACAGGCATTTGGGTGTGCCTTTGGGTCATTGCCCATAATGCTCACGCCATTTCACCTCTCCCTACCCTGCAGACACAGACAAGAGTCGAGGTGTGCCTTGGGGTTTTCAAACTTTACGCTCACCCCATTCCATAAGGAAATACGCTGAAATGGGTACATTATAAGAGAATGGAGTGAACTTTGGGGCTAAAGAGTCAAAGGCACACATCGATATCTGTCACTGGCTGCATGGTGGGGATGGGGGTGAAATGGCATGAGCATTACTGTTAGCAATCCCAAGTCACACCCCTGATGCCTGTCAGTCCTACAGTGCAGGGTGTTATGGTTAGAAACCCTAATGCCTTGGGTGTTTCTTGGTAACTTCACTCCAAGTTTTCAGCATGGTCTTTTTGTGACCCCACCGCATTAACAGTGACACTATCAGAGACTCAGCGGAGAAAGGAGGAAGTGGTACTTCACTAAGAGGATGGTAGAACCATGGAATGCACTGCCCAGGGGGCTGGTGGAGGCAGAGACTGCGGAGAGGTTCAAAAGGTGGTGGGACAGATACAGGGGAAGGGTTGTGGAAGCAAAGTCCAATGAAGCAGGAATACCCTGGACTGGGAAGGGAGAAGCCCATGAGGATGGGGGAGGCAGCAAGGTCAGCTCCCAGTGTGGGGACTGACTAAATGAGCTGACACCAAAACCCACATGGCCTATTCTGTTGGCATGTTTGTATGATAGTATGTTGGTATGCTTACTACACCAACATCATCATTAACCATAAAACAGATGACTGCCATAACTAGGAAGGCAGTATAGCACAGTGGTTTAATGCTCTTAACTGCAAATCTGTAGATCTGGGTTTGAATGTCACAGCCCCCACTTGCATACTGGGTGACCCTGAGCAAGTCACTTAACTTCCATGTGCTCCCAAGTTGCCCCTGTAAACAAGCTTTCAGCTTAGTGTGCCACTCCTGGTTAAATAATTGAAATAAAACAACACAATATATTATTTTTCTTGCTTTATTTTGCTACTACAAGCTTTGACTAATACATCCATCCATCCTTATTTATAGCTTATGTGTCTGTGACCTAGGCAAAACTACACTCAAAATCTCACTCATAAATAAAGTGCCCATGACACTATGTGCATATATTTATACCTTTTAACTTCAAAGCACTAAATCTATTCAAATGCAAAAAAACACAAGACTTTATTCTCTTCACACAATAGAGTTAAACTTTAGATCCCAGAATGGCCAAGAAACAATTTAGAATTCACTCTCGCATGTGGTTATGGAAACACAAGTGGAAACACTAACTTTAATAGTAACGGAAGCGCACACCCTTTTTTCCCCCAAAAGCTGCATAAAGAAACACAGTGAATACAAAGAATGTATGCATAATAATGGGCCTCAGAGCAGGAAATGAGTACTTGAATACTAAATTGCTTATGTCTCAGGAACCGTATGACATAGAAAAAAAATTCAAATTTCGTATAATTTATGACTTTCCTGGTTAGTTTTGCACTTAGTCTCCTAGTGGGGGGCTAAGCATTTTTCAGACGAAAAGTCCGTATCTTGAAGCACTTTCCAAGATACGGGCCCACGAAAGGTGCGGTGGATGCCGTAATGTTAGTCTATGGGAAAAATAGTCAATTTCAGAGTACAGTAACTTTGCAGCCCTCTAATATTTTGTCACCAAATCAAAAAAGGCACATCTGTTGGATCTTGGCTTTCTTCCCTCCAAATTTCTGCCCAAAAGACCAAACTGTTCTTTTGCAGCTGGGTGGCAAAGATTTCCTATTCTTTTGGGCATAGTATTGCAAAGTAGTGTCACAAATCATGACACTTTCACCAAAAAAAAATCATGAAAGTGTTGCAAGTGCAACACTACTTTGCAACACTACAATTTACAAAAATTTGAAAAACATATTTCTGGGTGTTTATCCCCCAAAAAAGACATGGCTAGTATCCTCAGGGCTCGGCTAGGTGAACACAAAAATAATTGTGTCCCTAGAGCATCCCAAATTTAAATGCCAAGCATTCCTGTGGCCAGTAACTGAAAAACAAATGGATGACTCAAGGCACTACAGGGGTCATTTGCAACACTAAGAACTGCATTTGCAACACTGTCAAACATTTTGTTAACTTTTCCCATGAATATAATGGGAAACTTTTTTTTTGAATAACTTTTGAACTGTTTAATATTGTTTCATGAAATATTTGAAAGGCACGTTGGGGACCCCGGCTGCATGTTCCCTGAAGGTTTTGGACCAGTCGCACAAACTGTGTGCCCTGTAGATGCGAGCAAAGAATGGGCAAAAAGGCATAAATGTAACTTTCTATTGTGCTTTATAGCTCCGCAACTGTATATCTGATTGTTATGAAACTTGGCAGATCCAGAGAGCCATGGTACTGACCTGTACATGCCAAATTCCAGGTAAATCTGTCATACGGTGGCAAAGTTATTAAGCTGCAAAATTTCACACTTTTAACCTTAAATGGGGTACTCAACATTAACTATAGTGGCACTACTGGGCCACAATAATAACTAAATATATATATATATATATAGTATAGTGTCTCGGTCATGCCACCATTGTTAGGGTTCAGTGGTCACTTACATACTAAAGTCAAATGTTTGGGCATTAATAACTTTGAACCCATTCAATGGATTTGCTCTGAAATTTGGAATGTGTAGTGGGGCATGGTAGATCTCTTGATTTGCCAAATTGCGTTTCGGTCAGACTTACGATCTTTATGTACAAAGACGCAAATAAAGCAAAATTATCTGTTTTTGGAGGCAGCTTTTGGGATTCTGGACGTGGCTCTGCACAGCCATCATGTGGCATACCACTCTGTGAGATAGTGCATTTGAAAGAGCTTTGATGGCCGAACATGCCACTTTTTGTTTGGTGAAAAAATATTAAGGCATTCAAAAGTTATGCCACTTTTAAATTCTCATTATAAGTCAATGGGAAAATGTATATGTATTTTTTACGAACAAAGAATGGGGTTCTGGCCATCTGGTCCTGCCTGGCAATCAAAGAATTTGCAGCCTTGTGGTTCAAGAATCTTAGTCCCAGAGAATTTTCAAAATTCTTTGATTACGAGGTCTGCCATCTTGTTTTTTAATTTCCGATCAGAAAAACACAAATATCTCAGCTCAGGGGTCACTTCTGAAGTAAAACTTGGATGGGTTTTACTTAGGGGGCTCCAATCTATCAAGTCATGCCTTTGGTTTCATCCAATTTGGTTAGAAAATAGAGTTTTAAGCTTTTAAAATCTTAATTTGTGGCTCGCTAACGATCTTTGATCGTGAGCCTGCAAATTCTTTGATCGTGAGATCCTTTGATCACGATCTTGCATCGCTACCAAAAAACACTAATATCTCAGCTCAGGGGTGGTCTAGGGACACAAATGAGGGTGCGTTTTACTGAGGAGGCTTCATTCTATTGATGCTTGGCATTGGTTCACTTCAAGTCAGTGAAAAAAAATCAAATTTCACCACTTTTTATTCTTAGATTGTGAGCATGCAATTTCTTTGATCATGAGCATGCAGATTCTTTTATTGTGAGATTCTTTGATCACCATTGTGCATCGCAAGCGAAGGACAAGATGGACAAATTTAAAAATGTATTTTCTCAGCCCAGGGGTGCCTTAGGAAGTCAAATGAGAGTGGGTTTTACTCAGGGGTCTTTGTTCTGTCAAACCATGGTGGTGGTTTATCACAATTCCTTCAATTATTTTATTTTTAAGATTTTTAATTCTTTGTTCATGAGCCTGCAAATTCTTTAATCACGAGCCTGCAAATTCTTTGATCTTGAGATTCTTTGATTGTGATCTTTGATCACAAAATAGGGACAAGATGGCCAGATTTTTCATAATGCAGTAGAAAGGGACATTTTACTAATCTTTGATATTGTATTTCTCGGAAACGGTTTGGTCTTTTTACTTTAAATTTGGAGGGTGTTTATGACATGGCATGGCACTGTTTATGTTCTGCGGACAGTGTTTTACATGTGGTTGTGGCTTGAAATTGATAGGATACCTAGCCTTACTGTCATGGATGTAGTTTTCACTTGTAGTGTGTGTTAAATGTCAACAGGTGTGGAACTGTGTCAGTCTGACGAATGAACATCTCAAACATTAAAATGTTATACCTCAGACATGGTTTGGTCTTTTTACTTGAAATTTGGAGGGTGCTTACGGCATGCCCTGTGGCTGTTAATTACAGTGTTTATGTGTTGGAAAATATTTTTTTGGCGGAGATATGGTATGGCACAGTCTTTGTTCTGCGGACAGCATTTTGCTTGTGGTGGTGGCTTGAAATTGATAGGATAGCTAGCCTTAGTGTCATGGATGTAGTTTTCAGTTGTTTTGTACATTGAATGTCAACAGGCTTGGAACTGTGCCACTCTGATGAATTAAAATTTCATACTTTGACATGTTATATCTCAGACACGTTTTAGTCTTTTCACTTGAAATTTGGAGGGTGTTGACAGCATGTCCCATAAATGTGAAATGCAGTATTTACATGTTGGACAATATATTTTTGGGGGAGAAATTGTGTGGTGCAGTTTACATTTAACGGACAGCATTTTCTTTTGTTCTACTATATTAACATTTGTTTGGTGGCTGGCCGTGGTGTTGTCAATGTACATTTTAGTCATTAGGTGTGTAATGTGGCCCAAAACTTACAAGTTGGTGGGCCCCGCGCTCCCACCAGCTGGTGTAACTTTCTACTTTTCTATTCTTTCTTAGAAAGTAAGGAAATTCTGTGTAAAAAAACATCATTAATGCATCAGTTAGGGTTATTCTACAATGACAAAAGTCAGGAAATTTGACATTAGGGTTCCCACTCCTTGCATCTCACCCCCATCCTGCCCCAACCAACAGGCATCGGGGTGTGCGTTGGTGTCATCAGCCCAAATGCTCACCCCATTTTCCTACACTGCACCACACCAGCTTTTTTACACATGGTATTGTGTGAGAGTTAGGCTCAATGACCCCAAAGCACACCCGATGCCTGTTGGTGGGGGCGGGATGGGGTGGGGTGCAAGGGGTGGGAATCCTAATGTCGAATTTCTCACTTTTGTCACTGTAGAATAACCCTAACTGATGCATTAACAAAGTGTTTGGCATATAATATAATATAATATAATATAATATATATATATATATATATATATATATATATATATATATATTATGGTAAACAACTATTGTTAATCCCAAAAGCTGAACTTTATGTTTTTAGGATATAAATGTTTAAGAAAAACCTGTGGCTCTTTCAGTTTGAATCAGAATGCTTTTTCTATTGTTTTCCTTGGGAGCTGTAGTTTCAGGCACTCCTTAATTACTCTTTCCTTCTGAGGTCCCAGGTGGCACCTGATAATTATTTGTTCCAAGGTCTAGGAGGGAAACCAAGATCCTCAGTGATAGGTTTAAATACTTCATTGGCAAGCATTTAAACTAGCCAAGGGGGGAGGTACTGGAAAGGAGCAGGGAAATCCTAGCCCCCCCCAATAAAATGAAGGTAGTAAGTGAGGTAAACACCAACATAGAGATGTCAGTAGGGAGAAGGGCAGGGGTAAATGGAGAAAATGACAAAGGCAATAAAGACAGAGATGGGGCAAAAAGGGATAAGGTCATCAAGAAATGGAGGGTAATGAGTACCAATGCCCATAGTCTGGGCAACAAGCTCCCTGAACTGGTGGCCTTGATGGAAGAGGAACCAGGAATGGGATGTTAACATACCACGGTACACAACCTACAGAAGAGACAGGGAGGGTAGAAGAGGGGGAGGAGTAGCTTTCTATGTAAGGGAAGGGATAAAAGCAACAGAACAAAAGAGTAAATAGGGAGGAGATGAGGTACTGTGGGTCACCTTAGAGACTAGAAATGGCACCACAATCTGTACAGGAGTTGTATACTGACCCCCATGTTAGGGGAAGGGAATAGACATGGATATGATAGAAGACGTCCTTAGGATGGCAGAGAAAGGGGAGATACTGTTGATGGGGGACCTGAATATGCCAGATTTAACTGGAGCGTCTTTGCTGCAGCCACATCCAAGAGCAGGGCCATTCTTGATGCTCTACAGGTGGCATGCCTCCAACAGCTAGTTTTGGAACCCTGTCATGAGGGATCAATCTTAGACCTTGTACTCTGAAATGGGAACAGTGAGAGGATCTCAGATCTAGAAGTAGGTAGCCATATGGGAACAAGTGACCACCAAACAGTGTGGTTCACAATAAACTCAGCTACAGAGTCAAGCCATACAAAAGTGAGGGTACCGGACTTCAGGAGGTCAACTTTGGCAAGATGGGAGAGTGCCTTACAAAAGCACCAGCAAACAGGCTAGAAGGAGAGGTGGAGCAACAATGGGGAAACATCAAAACTGCTATCACAGAGGCAACAAGCCTTTGTGTGAAGCAAATAAATAAATCAAAATGAAAGAAAAAGCCACTATGGTTCTCAAAAGAGGTGGTGGGGAAGGTTAGGGAGTAAACAATAGCAATTAGGAAGTATAAGGAAACACAGAAGGAGCAGGACAGAGAACTGTACCAGTTAAGACAGAAGGAAGCAGGAAGGGAAGTCAGAATAGCAAAGGCCCAAACTGAGGAAAAGATAGCCAACTCGGTTAAGAAGGGGGATAAAACCTTTTATAGGTATATCAGGGAGAGTAGAAAGACAAAGGGAGGGATAGTGAGGCTGAATAGAATGGACAGTGGGTGGATAGAGAGGGACAGTGAAAAAGCAGGGATACTGAATGAATAATTCTGCTCAGTATTCACAAAAGAGAAGGAGGAGGAGGTGCCTAATCCAATTAACAGAAGCACTCTGGATAGGGAGGTTGATCCCAGTCCTTTCACAGAAGAAAGGGTTCTGAAAGAACTCCTAAAACTGAAGGTGGACAAAGCAATGGGGCCTGATGGAATTCACCTCAGAATTCTAAAAGAATTAAGGGGGAGAACTAGTGACACCACTGACTACCCTTTTTAACAAATCATGGGATGGTGGTGGTGTGGTACCTGAGAACTGGAGGAAGGCAGATGTGATTCCCCTTCACAAAAGTGGGAGCAAGACAGAGACAGGTAACTACAGACCTGTCAGTTTTACCTCTGTGGTAGGGAAAGTGATGGAATCACTTCTGAAAGAAAGTATTGTTTAGTACCTAGAGGCTGAGTGGGGCACAGGACCCAAGGCAGAATGGGTTCACAGCAGGAAGGTCATGTCAGACAAATATAATTGATTTCTTTGACTGAGTGATCAAAGTGTAGGCCGGGAGGGGCTGTGGACCTGGCCTACCTAGACTTTAGCAAGGCATTTGACACAGTCCCACACAATAGTTTAATAATCAAATTAACCAGCCTGGGAGTGGGTTCCAGGGTGGTAGCCTGGGTAAAACTTTGGCTGGACAACAGGATGCAGAAGGTAATTGTAAATGGAGTCCACTCTGAAGAAAGAGGGGTTACTAGTGGGGTACTGCAGGGTACAGTACTGGGTCCAGTCCTTTTTCATGTCTTTATAAGTGACATTGCAGAGGGATTGGAAGGAAAGGTATGCCTTTTTTGCAGATGATACAAAGATCTGCAACAGGGTTGATACAGAAGGAGCTGTGGAAACAATGACAGGGGACTTGGCAAGGTTGGAAGAATGGTCAGAAGTATGGCAACTTGGATTCAATGCAAAGAAGTGGAAAATAATGCACCTGGGAAACAGAACCCTAGGGGAAGACTACACAATGGGGGGGGGTAACAACAACAAGAATGGAAAGGGACCTGAGGGTAATCATATCAGATGGCCTTAAGGTTAGCAAACAATGTGAGAAGGCAGTAGGGAGGGCTGGAGGGATACTGGGATGTATAGGGAGAGGCATCACCAGCAGAAAACAGGAAGTTGTTATCCCTCTGTACAGACAGTTGGTGAGACCCCTTCTTGAGTACTGCATCCATTTCTGGAGACCACATCTCCACACGGACATAGACAGGATGGAGGCAGTCCAGAGGAGGGCAACTAAAATGGTGCAGGGTCTACAAGAGAAGCCATATGAGGAGAGACTAAAGGAGCTTAAAATGTATACTCTTGAGGAAAGGAGGGAGAGGAGGGACATGATAGAAAATGTTAAGTAACTCAGTAGAATCAACAAAGTCCAAGAGGGTAGCATCTTTCAGAAAAAGAGATGTGCAAAAGCAAGGTGACACAATTTGAAGATAGAGAGGGGACAGTTCAGGGGCAATGTGAGGAAGTATTTTTTCATAGAGAGGGTGGTGGATGCATAGAACAGCCTTATTGAGGAGGTAATGGGGTCTAAAACTGTGGGAGAATTCAAGAATACATGGGACAGACATAAGGCAATTCTTGTGTTGGGTAGGAAGAAATACGCCATTGGTCAACTAGGATCTGCAGCTTATCCTGTAGGTAGGGAAATGGGCAGACTAGGTGGGCCTATATTTCTATGTTTCTATGTTTCTAAGGGGTTTTAAGTCAACTTGAATGCATTAAGTAACTTCTGTTCTCCTAGTCCTTAATAAAATGCAGGGGCTCCACAACATCGATCACTCCGCAGACTTTTTCTGTTGCTTGGTCCAGGTCCCAAACCAGTCTGTCCTGTTTCAACATGAAAGATCCACCTCATGCCCCTCCCACATGAATCAAAAAAAAGGTGGAGGTGGATCTTTAGGCGCTTATGTGTGTGTGCTGGGGGGAGGTGATATTCCTAGATGCAGTTTCAGGCACTCTTTAATTACTTCCCCAGGCAGCTCTGATAGTCAGTTGTTCCAAAATGATAGCTCCACCTCATGCCCCTTCCGCATGAATCAAAAAGAAGGTGGAGGTGGATCTTTAGGAGCTTCTCAGGTGGAGGTGGGGGTGGATCTTACTGCCCAAAAAACCTAATGCTGCCTCCCACTACTCAGGTTCCAGTTCTTGTACCACCAATTTAAGAAAGAAAATAATACCCTGCAACCATTGACTAACATGAAACCATATTTATTTGAGGGTGGAAAACATTTCTTGTAGGAGGGTAAGGCAATGGAGACTATTTACACCTTCAGTCAGTTCCACAGACAGAAAACATGGCATCACTCCTTTTATTTATGCAAAACATCTGCAGGCTACACCTAACTGCAGCCATAAAAAGCCTGTCAAACTGAAGGAGGTTTCACCATTAACAGGACAGTAGGTAAATATGCATTTTTACACTTCAACAATAATGAAAAACATACACTGAGACCATTGCTTGGTATTTATGATTTATTAGTTGTAAATTACTGTAAATCATTTCCTATCTCCCATAAGTGACCTGCTGTCAAGCTAAGTATTCATTTTAGGCTGCATGAACACGCAAAGGCCTTGCAAAGTCAAAGCATCCAAAGCACCAAAGGCCATAGCCAAGCATGTACTGTACTCCACTGTCTTTGAAATACACACTTGTGATCATTACTAGCAGAACTGAAAAGGTGTAATCTTAAAGTTTGCAATGCACATTACTAACTGATGTCATGCTGTAAGGCAAAATAAAAAAAGAAATAATTGCATCTTGTATCTCTTGTGCACAACATAGACCCACAAATCAATAGGTTTCACATGATCTTCCAATTTTTATTAATTTTGTCAATATTTAATTTATCCTTCTTCCTCTTATATCTGTCTTGGAGCTGGGGCTACCATCTGAAAAGTTATTAATTTCCTGCATTCAGCTTTGGCTCTTTTACAGTGGTGTTTCTGTGAAGCTAAGGACTGTGCTAATGATTTTTACAGTACACCATGTCAGTTTTAGAGTCAATAAACTTTATGCAACTTTCTGCATACTAACACATGTTCCCTTGATCTTAGAAGCCAATCTAAATTCCAGCCACATTTGTTAATGATGGAACACGGCTTCTTATTGCAATGTCTTATCATATTGATTTGATAGATATGAATGAACAGACTAGAAATAAGACTGCTAAAATGCACAGAAGCTCATTTGACACATAATTGTCAAAGGCAAATGATCAACAAGAGACTGGTTTTGCACTTATCTTATCAAAAGCATCAATGAGGAGCTATCTGAAAGATTGTTAGATGAATTAACAAATTTCATATTGGAAAAAAAAGAAACTATGATGAGGCTTCTTGCTCACATGTGCTGAATACAAAAACAAGGCAGTTTGTACAGTAACTACATTTCCACAGTTTTGGAGGCATACAGTTATGGGGCCAGATTTTCATAAATCTCGATACTGGTGCAATTCCCTTTTTTAGGCTGTGCCTGTGTCAAAACAAATGCACCAAACTGTTTGATTGCTATTTTATAACACTGCGGTGTCTTTACAACAGTTTACCTGCTACACAGCAAACAAATGACACATGCACAATGTATCTGATCCATGCATAATTTTCTGTGCACATTTCACGTCACTTGTGACAAAAAGTTAGATCATGTTATACGTGGTTTCACAATTTTGTGCAAGTAGTGCAGTTGTGCTAAAATTGTGATGGGTATCACCATGCACTTCCAGAGGACTTTGTAAATTCTGCCCAATAACTTGGGTAGTTAAAATCCTCATTCAGTTAGGTCTTCATGGTATTATGAGTTCCCAGTCTTGTAACTTGACAACATGCATAATTTGATCAGTCAAAATTGAGTAACCCCGTATTGTACAAACTCTTGTGCAACATATCTGATGTTATTACCTGTGCTAGTGGGAATGAGAAGATTTCAAAGCCAATGTCTACATGCACTTTCTATTACATATTTTTTTTATTATGTAGGACATAGCAAAGTCCAGTGTTCAAAACTCTGACATAGTCATGTCCTGTTTTCAAAGTTCAGGGTCTGAATTTTCAAACCTCAGGTGTACAACCTGAATTTGTTGTGAGCTAGCGACAGGGTAAAGAAAGGCAACATGTTTGAATGCAGTTTTCAAATGTTGAGCCCTGTGCATTAAGAGGAAGATGGCCTATATGCCATGGATCTGTGGTGCATAGGCAACCTCCCTGAGCTGTTCATGTAGCTATGCATGCAGCCAGAATGGAGACACATCTGTCTGGCATGTCCACACACCATACCATTAGCGAATGTGTGGAGTTGCAGCAAGGGGGGGCAGAATACAACAGCTGGGACCCTGCTGTATCTTTTGTGTGCCTACACAATGACACCTGACAGCTGCGGCGGACAGGAATTCCCCTCACTGTGCTGCCCACTGGGCTGACAGTAAGGGCTGTCGGCATCCATTTGGGTACTCTTCCATACATTTAAAAAAAAAACAGACCTGAACTTATCCAGAATATCCTTCTAGCCCAAAGCAGGGGATCCATTTTGGGACTCAGAACAGGTATCTGATTGGATGCCTGCCTGTGTCTCTTGATCTGCTCCTAGTACAGCAACATGACAGGGGTGGGGTCATGGACAGACACCCTGCAGAGGTGCATGGTTGTGCATACCATGCACCTTGTGACTTTCCACAGGTGCAGAGCTATGCAGGCTGGGTATGTGTGAATCACATGTACCCAATCTGTAATAATACACATACCCCATTGTGAACATTTATGAAGGTGGAGGCCGCTTTAGGCTAAATCATGGTGCATGCATCAAATATTGAAACATGCATCCTTACAGTGTAAGACTCCTGCTTTGTTGCAAGACACAACAGAAGTCCATATACAGTAAGTTAGAAAACTTTTTAGGTTGCTGCAAATGTCAGGGATATGGCATGATTGTGTCCTAGGACAATTCTTTTATATTATCTCTTCAAGCCCACTTCAGCTAGGGCTCAGTGGTGGTGTATCAGCATCCAGGGCTCCTTCTCCCTGTTCAGGGATCTCTGTGCATGGCTGTGGGGTGGGATTTTTTGTTAAGTAACTAGTTTGTCCCATCCCCAACCCTGAGGACACCAGTAAACAGCACCAATGTCCAAGTGGTAAGCCATGGAGAGGCACGACTTCTGCCACTCACCTAACGATGCCCTCCCCTCCTGACACTACCCACTAGTTGGCGTGGTGCCTGCCCAGCCCAGTAGAGGAGTTTTGCCAATTGGTGACTCAATCCAGCTCCTCCCTCTCCCCAGCTGACCCCCAGCGTCCCAGGATCATCCCCGAACCCGTGTCACCAGTGTAGCACGAGGTGTGGCATCCAGTGCCTCAACCCTCAGTGCCACCGGGCTAGCATGTGTGCCATAGGACATTGATGTGCAGCTGAAAATCCAGCCCTAGATATAATGTACTGTAGTTTTGCCAGACCAAGTTTGACTTGACCCGTCATTTACGTTCACGTACTATAGGCTGCATCATAGCTGGATGTAAGCTACCAGAAATCAGATTGATTTGCTGCAGACACACCCAACCTTTTCAAATAGCTTCAATAAGACTGAGGGCCAGATTTTCAAAATGGTCAGATGCAGAAGCAAATGCATGTCTTGCCTGCATCGCATCCCCTTAATTGTGTGGGAGTAGACCTGCTACTATCATTGAAAGATGCATCCATTTGCAACAAAAGTCGTGACTTGCAGCCCAAAATTGATGCAAACACAGTGTGCATAATTTTTTTGGATGCAGTTGTGTCTTTTGTTTTGATATAAAATCTTGACACAGTTAGAACATCTAAGAGGTGGTTTAACAGTCCAGATGCATTTCCCTTTTTGAAAATAGCAGTAGACAACTCTCAGATGGATCCTTTTAAAAATCCATATTTAAGCCTCAACTAGACATACCGAAGCAGCATCTGGCATTGAATTATTTTGTTTTAATTTGTTTTATTTTATTGGATTGTTTGGAGTACACCTTTGAGCATAGCTCATTTACAAAGGTTCCATGTCAGAATACAGGTATTATTGGTACAGATACATTTACACAGTTAAAAGACAAACATGCGGAAAAGGACCATGCAAGGTCACAAGTTTATTTACAAGTTCAGAAGAACAGTCATAATCTTAGTGAGAGCAGGTTTTAGAATACATATATGATACTAATGTACAATATCAGCAGAACAGGTGCTGCATTGTCCATGATTAGAAAATAGTGCAGCTGCAATTTGCAACTTTGTCTGTAGTAATCCAATTCTGCCCGTGAGGCACAGCAGGGGAGAACATTGTTAGAAGGATCTGCCTAGTGATTACACTGGCATATAAATTGTTTGGCAAGTTATTTTTTGTGGGACATTTTAAATTGATTCAGTTTGGGTAATTCCAGCAGTGTGGTGGGGAGTTCATTTACCCAGGTTGGCGCTCAGTAGGAGAAGGCCCTCGTAGCTTGACTAGTCCTACAGTGTGGGACGTAGAGGGAGTTTCTTGCTGCACTCATAGTAGAGTGATAGTTATAGGATGTATGTAGTAGGGATAGGAGATGGGGGTGGGGGGGAGCGTGCCCTAGCAGGGGCTTCTTTCCAATTAGACAGGTTTGGAATTTTAGCCTGAGGTCTAGCTGAATTGTCTGTATTAAGGAAGAGACAGCAGACCTTATTTAGGAAGGTCCTAATTCTCTCAAGGCTGGCGTCTGTTATAGCTCTATAAATTACCAGTCCATAGCCCAAGGTGGAGAGGTCCAAGGAAGCTACAGCAACTTTCCTAGTCTTTGGTGACATAGCAAGCTTATGTCTATTGAGGACCCCCTTTTTTGTGTTAATGACATGGTCTATATGTTGAGTATATTTTAGTGCACTGTCAAGGTGAATACCAAGGTATTTAAAGGAATTTACTTGTTCTAAGACCTCACCATCTTGGTTGTAGGTGGCCAGAGGTAGGAGTTTATTCTTCTTGTGCTGACTAGTGAATACCATAGATTTTTTTTTATGGTTTAGTAGAAGCTTATTCTGCAGGAACCAGTGCTCTAGGGCATTGAAGTTGCTCTGTAGGGTTTGGCTGTCAGTTTGCTGCTTAACACTGCTATTGTAAATAACCGCATCATCTGCATGTAGCAGGATTTGGGCTACTACACAGGCTTTAGGCAGGTTGTTGATGAACAGGCTGAACAGTAGTGGACCCAGTATTGATCCCTGGGGAACCCCTACCGTCACTGCCTTAGAGTCTGAAAGGATTCTGTTGATTTTCACTTTTTGGGTGTGGTCTGTTAGGTAGTTTTCAAACCAGCCCACAGTGTCTCTAGATAGGCCCATCCCCATTAGATTTTTCAAACGCAAGATGTGGTTGATGAGGCTGAATGCTTTGGTTAGGTCAATGAAGATTGACCAGACCAACTTGCCTTTATCAAGTGGCTCATGTAGTGCGTTGGTGAATTCAGGAAGGGCAGAGATGGTGTTGATAATATTATGATTGATATTTATACACATACATATACATATAGGAGTTATATCCTTGATAGGGGCTTTTGAAAATCCTGCCCAACTATGACCTAACCTTGCAAACTGAACAAACAGGCAATTTGCTTTTATGCCCAAATTTGTACACAATAGAAAATTGTATTTAGGCATGGGGGAGGATTTTTAAAGCCAAAGGGCCAGATGTAGATCCCTATTTTGGCTGCAGCCTGCATCATAACAAACGTACCAGCACAACTGCATCCTATTTTCAAATGTGTTGACACATTTGCAACATGTTCCTCACTTTGTGGCACAAAACAGATGCATGCATCATTATTTATTTATTTAAAAGTTGGTAACCAGGAAAAGCACATTGAGACGATTCTCATTTTCAGGTGCGACCCGGGGATAGAAACATACAGGGTAAGATCATGCACATAGGGAAGAGAAACCCTGAAGCCACCTATAGGTTGGGAGGGGAGTTGCTGGCAATCACAAGGGAAGAAAGAGACTTGGACATCATCATCACAGATGACTTGAAATCATCCAAGCAGACGACTAAAGCAGTAAATAAGGCTAGAGCGATGTTGGGGTGTATTCGTAGGGGTATCGCAAGTTGTAAGAGGGAGGTAATAATCCCTCTTTACAAGACACTGGTTAGGCCCCATCTGGAGTACTGCATACAGTACTGGAAGCCACACCTGCATAAGGACATTAACAAAATGGAGGCAGTCCAGAGAAGGGCAACCAACATGGTTCAAGGACTGCATCAGAAAACATATGAGGACAGATTAACAAAGCTCAATATGTATATCCTAGAGCAAAGGAGGGAGAGAGCTGACATAGAAACATAGAATTTGATGGCAGATAAGGACCGCTTGGCCCACCCAGTCTGCCCATTTCCCTACCTAATGGAAGAGCTGCAGATCCTAGTTAACCAGCAGCTTACTTCTTCCTACCCCCACCCCTAGAATTGCCTTATGACTGTCCCATGCATGCTTGAATTCCACCACTATTTTTGACTCCACAACCTCCTCCGGAAGGCCGTTCCATGCATCCACAACCCTCTCTGTGAAAAAAATACTTCCTTAAATTACTTCTGAGCTGCCCCCCTCTATCTTCAAATTGTGCCCTTGTGTTCTTGCACACCTTTTTTTAAAAGCTGCCACCTCTTGGACTTTGTTGATTCCCTTGAGGTACTTGAAAGTTTCTATCATGTCGCTCTCCCTCCTTTCCTCGAGGCTATACATATTAAGCTCCTTAAGTCTCTCTTCATATGTCTTCGGTGCAGACCCTGCACCATTTTAGTTGCCCTCCTCTGGACAGCTTCCATCCTGTCTATGTCTTTTGGAGATTGGGTCTCCAGAACTGCACACAGTACTCAGATGGGGTCTCACCAGCTGTCTGTACAGAGGGATAATAACTTCCTGTTTTCTACTGGTGATGCCTCTCCCTATGCATCCCAGTATCCCCCAACCCTCCTTGTTGCCCTCTCACATTGCTTGCCCACCTTTAGGTCATCTGATATGACTACCCCAGGTCCCTTTCCATTTTGTTGTTGTTAGTATCTCACCCCATTGTGTACTCTTCCCTGGTTTTGTTTCCCAGGTGGATTACCTTGCACTTCTTAGCATTCAATCTAAGCTGCCATACATTTGACCATTCCTCTAACCTTGCCAAGTCCCTTCTCATCCCTTTCCACCCACCTTGTGCATCAACTCTGTTGCAGATCTTTGTGTCATCTGCAAAGAGACATACTTTCCTTCTAGTCCCTCTGCAATGTCATTATAAAGACATTGAAGAGGACCGTCTAATATTGAACCCCACGGTACCCCACTAGTAACCCCCTTCTTCGAGTGGACTCCATTTACTATTACTCTCTGTGTCCTATTCTCCAGCCAATTCTTTACCCAGGCTGTCATCTTGGGACCCACTCCCAGGCTGGCTAACTTGTATATTAATCTTTGTGTGGGACTGCGTCAAATGCCTTGCTAAAGTCTAGGTAGGCCATGTCCACAGTCCCTCCCTGATCTACTACTTTGGTCACCCAGTCAAAGAAATCTATCAGATTCGTCTGGCATGACCTTTCCACTGTGAATCCATGGTGCCTTGGGTCCTGTGCCCCTCTGGCCTCTAGATACTCGACAATTCTTTCCTTCAGAAGTGATTCCATCATTTTCTCTATCACTGAGTTTAAACTAACAGGTCTGTAGTTTCCTGCTTCTGCCTTGCTCCCACTTTTGTGAAGGGGAATCACATCTGCCCTCCTCCAGCCCTCGAGTACCACCCCATCCTCCCATGATTTGTTAAAGAGGGTAGTCAGTGGTGTCACTAGTTCTACTCTTAGTTCTTTTAGAATTCTGGGATGAATCCCATCAGGCCCCATTGCTTTGTCCACCTTCAGTTTTAAGAGTTCTTTCAGAACCCGTTCTTCTGTAAATGGGCTGGTATCAACTTCTGTGACCAGAGTGTTTCTACTGTTTGTTTTAGGTACCTTCCCCTCTTCATTTGTAAATACTGGCAAAATGTTTATTTAGTATCTCTGCCTTTTCACAGTCACCCTCTGCCCACCCTCCTCCCTTTATTAAGCCTCACTATCCCTCCCTTGGTCTTCCTTCGCTCCTGATGTACCTATAAAGGTTTTATCCCTTCTTAACTGAGTTAGCTATCTTTTCCTCAGTTTGGGCCTTTGCTGTTCTGACTGCCTTCCCAGCTTCCTTTTGCTTTAACTGATACAGTTCTCTGTCCTGCTCCTTCTGTGATTCTTTGTACTTCCTGAATGCTTTCTTTTTCTCTTGAACCTTCACTGCCACTTCCTTTGAGAATCATAGTGGTTTCTTACATTGTTTCATTTTGTTTATTTGTTTCACACAAAGGCTTGTTACCTCTGTGATGGCAGTTTTTATTATTTCCCATTGCTCTTCCACCCTTCCTTCCTGCCCATTTGCTAGTGCATTCCTTAGGCACTCACCCATTTTGGCAAAGTCAACCCTCATAAAGTCCAGTACTTTTGCCTTTGTATGGCTTGACTCTAATGCTGTGTTTATTGTGAACCATACTGTTTGATGGTCGCTAGTTCCCAGATGGCTACCACTTACATCTGTGATCCTCTCTCCATCTCCATTTGAGAGAACCAGGTCTAAGATTGCTCCCTCTTGAGTGGGCTCCAATACTAGTTGTCTCGGCATGCCCCATGTAGGGCATCTAGAATAACCCCACTCTTCAAAGTGGCTGCTGCAACTGCACTCCAATTAACATCTGGCATATTCAGATGACCCATTAGATAAGTATACTTTCTATCATTTCTCTTGTTGAATTTCCTCCCTGAGAAGCGGGTCTATATACAACCCTGTGTGGATTGTGGTGCCATTGCCTGTCTCCAAATTTACCCACAGTGCTTCTTCTCATCCTATTTACCCTTTTGTTCTGTTGCTTTGATTCCTTCCTTATGTAAAGAGCTACTCCTCCTCTTTTACCCTCCCTGTCCCTCCTGTAGATAGTGTATCCTGGTATGTTTACTTCCCAGTCATGGTTTTGTGTGTACCATGTTTCTGTGACTGCCATGATATCCAGATGTTCCTCCTCCATCAAGGCCACTAATTCATGAAGCTTGTTACTCAGACTACGGGTATTGGTACTCATTGCTCTCCATTTTGTGATGGCTTTACCTTCTGTTGTAGCATCCCCCACTGACCTTTCTACCTCTGTCTTTTTCTCATTTGGTACCCTGTTTTGTAGGGAGATGCTGGGATTTTCCTGCTGCTTATCAGTGCCACCCCCCTTGACTAGTTTAAAAGCTTGCCAATGGAGCATTTAAACCGATTGCTCAAAAGACTTGTTCCTTCCTGGACAGATGGAGACCATCCTGCCAGTATAGGCTGGTGTCCCTCAGGTGGAACCCCAGTCCCCATGAAGCCAAACCCCTGTGCTCCACACCATTTTTCAACCCATTCATTAAACTGCATAGTTGCAAAGTCCCTCGCCTCACCCATGCCTTTGACAGGCAGCACCTCTGAGAAGGATACTGTGTGCTACTTGTCTTAGGCCCCTCCCCAACTCTACAAAGTCCTCCTGCACTGCTCTAATCTCATGATGAGCCAAGTCATTTGTCCCTAGGTGGACAAAGATGTCCAGCTCAGACTCCTGTGCAGCTGTTCTCGTGATCCTGAGGATGCGCTTCCTGTCCCTCCAAGCCATTATACCAGGCAGGCACCTTACTTCAGTTTTCCCTGCTCCCCCCAGTTCTATCCCCCTTATAATTGAGTCCCCCACCAGGAGCTGCTTCCTTTCCCTGTGGTGTCCTCTGCCTCCTTCCTGTGGGCCTCCCTTGTGACAGTTGTCCTCAGCCTCCTTAGTCTCCTCTGTGGGTGCATCCATAGGAGAGCTATGCTCCTCCAGAATGGTGTATGGATTGTGGAGTGGAACAACTGACTGGATGTGCCTCTGTTCTACCATCCTCACCCTCCCTGAGCCCATTGTGGTCCAACTGCTGTGCTTTCTTTGCAACCTCTGAGGTAATGGTGGTGGCTCTGGTGCTCCCTGGATGGGGGAGGTTCCCTTCCTACTGTCCAGTGTGGCCTGGGGGAAGGTTCCCTTATTACTGTCCAGTGTGGCCCGAAGACGGGCAACTTCCTCCCTCTGGGCAGAGAGTTGTCTGCAAATAGGGCAACATCTCAGCCTCCAGAAAGACTCCCGGAAGACTGCTGCCCCACAGCCGTTACATTGCACTACTCCCCACATGTTTATCTACTTTTTTTTTTGGTGTGTTTGTGTGTGTGTGATTGGTTTGTTATATAGAAATATATATATATTATACAATGTGTATGCTTATATTGTCAGTGCAGCGTGCTAGAGAGGATATGACAGTGATATGCACCTTGCACTCTTGAGGAAATGATGTCAGAACCCCAGGTATAAAGGAACTATTTCAGGGGTGGGTGGGGTGAGGGTGGGCAGGGTTGGGCCTAAACTGTGCCCTCATGAAACAATCAGCTAAAAGCTCTGACCCACCGCTGTGATGAGTGCCTTCCTGTCAGCAAGATGCCCTATACAACAATTTGACAGAGAAAATACCCTGCTAATCAAACAGAGAAAAATCCAGACATCCAAGTCAGACACAGGTAAACCTCCCCAGCCCCAAAATAGCCCTTTGTTTGTGCTCTGAAAGCAGTCAGCCCCAAAATAAGTCAGCTGTGCTTTAAACTCTTCCTGCACTGAAAATCTTAAGACTTGTAACAAAAGTAAAGCTAGATCCACCTCCCTCTGTTGGTTGAAAGACTGTCTTTTCCTGATAATTCTAAGTTCCTTATTTCACCTTTCATTTAGAAGTAGCCTCCACCTGCAGAATATCTGCTTCAAACCAAAGACAATCGTAAGGTTCACCTCCCTCTGTTGTGAGCATAACTCGATTTCTTGCAAATCCTATGTTCGGTATTGCAGCTTCCAGCCAGAGGTAGCTCCACCTGAAGAACATTCAAACATCTTAAGGGCATTAACAAGGTGAAAGGGTCTAATATGTTTCAATATAAGAAAAGTAGCAGGACAAGAGAACACAACATGAGATTAGAGGGAGGCCGATTAAGGGGTAATGTGAGGAAGTTCTTTTTCACAGAAAGAGTGGTGGATGCATGGAACGGCCTGCCTCAGAAAGTGGTGGATATGAATACAGTGCAAGGATTCAAACAGGCATGGGATAGGCATAAGGGAGCAATATAGATGAGGATGAATAGCTAGGCCATTGACATATTACAGGCCTATGGCACATTCATAAAGTAGAAAAAATGGGCAGAGTGGATGGGCCTTGCAGTCCTTATCTGCAGTCAACTTCAATGTTTCTATGTAAAACAAAACAGTTGGTACAGTACATGAATTAATAAAAGTTTATAAAAAAGTTACAGAACAAAGGTATAAACAGAGGTATCAGAGTAATACAATAATACATTTTAATAACAATAGTGCATTTATGTACAAAATATTTGCAGGTATGGAGTATCAGCACTGGCCTGTGCATGTGCGATGGTGGAGAAGGGAAAACATACAGGCATCCCTAGAATGAAGGGAGTACATGGAGGAGCTAGCTGGAGATACGCAGGAGTTGAGGTGGGGGAAGGGGGTTGTCCCAAACTAGAATTTGCCAAGGAAGGTGAGACTATAAATCTGTTGCCTGGTGGGTACAGGCATTAGGCAGAGAGAGGATTAGAGGGTGCAGTGGTGATTGGGGGAGGTGTCAAAGTGGCAAAATGAATTGAGTAGGCTATTAAATCTTGCTAGGAAAGTAGCAGGAGCAAAGCCGTAGACAACGTCTGCATGGCCCATTACAGGGAGAATGGTTTTGGTGACTAAGTCTCTTTGAGTGGCAAAGGGAGGGATTTTTTTGTCAGTAGAGGTCACTGAGTTTAGGGCAAAGTTTAGTGCAAATGGAGTCTATATGGGTTGAAAAATCAAGGCTGCTATCCAACCAGACCCCTAGATATTTGATTGAATAATTAACTGTCTCTAAGGGTAAGCTGGCCAAGGTAGCAAATGCTGGGTTAATGGACTTGGACCATCTTTGCCTTAATCCAAAGAACATTGATACTGTTTTTTGGGGAGTTTAGTTTTAGCTGGTTTTGATGTGATGGAACCAATGCTGCACTTTGTCAAAGTTGCACTGCAGGGATGGAGTTACGTCTGCAGCAGAGGGACTGAGAAAGCATATAACAGTGTTGTCTAAGTACATATGGATTTTAGAGGGGGAGCAGATGGAGGGGAGGTCATATATGAACATTATGAATAGAATGGGACTAAGAATAGAACCTTGTGACACACTGGCTAGGATTGGGAGAGGGGGGGAGAGGTTATTTCCTACTTGTATAGATTGCTGTCTGTGTTGGAATTATTACCCAAACCAATCAGAAACAGCTGAAGCCTTATCAAAGCCAGACCAAATGAATGTAGTTTTGGATTAGAAGGTGGTGAAAGACAGAGTAAAAGGTCTTTGCCAGGTCCACGAAGATGGCAGCAGTTGACAAGGCCTTTGTCCATAACTGTCTGGATCGAGTATTTGGACACATGCATCATTTTTGGAGTGCAACTCACAGCACTTGTAACATGAAGTTAGACCACAATTCTTAAGATCTAACAGTCAAGCTGAAATTAGCGTAAGTGTACTAAATTGTGCAGTAGCACTTTGAAAATCCATCTCTAGACATGGATAATACCCAGAGAAGCAGCAGGCACAGACAGCTGGAGGCTGTGGTGCCAGGGTGCCTGTAATGTTGTGGATTCCCTCTTTGGTGCTAGGGATATGCCAGGTCGGGGCTTTGGAACATACAGCTTTCCTCCAACTCTGCCTACAGCTTGCCACTGGCACTACAAAGTTACCCCAGTAAATATGCACAGAATATCCTCTAACCATCAATACCATCAAAGGATGATGCCAGAGCATCACTCTCCCTTTGGCTACTGCAGTGGAAAATCACCTCCCCTTAGGAGGGGACTGTTACACAATCAATTACATTTAAAACTGGTTCAGTAAATCAGTGCATTGTACTGCTCCCCACAGTTTCTGCAGCCAGCGCCAGGACTCCCTCTGCCAACTGCAGGTACAGACTCCTGTTGGCAGAGCAACGCTGATTTGATTTATTACAGCTGTGTCTCTGCCTTTGCAACACTGTTTTGTTACTGTTTGTTAAAGATGCTTTAAGACTGTGGGGCTCCGATATTTCAATATTTATTACTGTACAGCAGTGGTTCCTTAAGGGTACGAGGCTAGATATAAGGCTTTCCAGTGGATGTGTTTGTTTTAACCACAGTGATTGTGAGTCAGTTTCTGAAGTTCAGCCACAGGGATTTGTAGCAGATTTGTGCTTACCAGCTGATGCTGTAGACCATGTGAGATGTAACCCATTTCACCTAGCTTAGTGTTGAGTAGCCTGCATTTGCTGTTTGCTTCAGGAGTTGGTGCCATCTTAGCTCCATCTCCGTGGATCTGGAACTGGCCCCCTCCTCCAACCAGCCTATTTCCCACCTTGACCACAGACAACCCCTTTGTTCTCTTCACTCTGATAACTGTTGTCTCCTCCCTCTAGGCTCAGAAGGTAGGAGCCCTGCTCCCTGGAGCATCGGCAGCCAGTGCCTGGACCCTCCCTCCAAACTGCTGGTACTGATGGATTCCTGCTGGCAGAGCAGTGCTGACCTGCCACTGCTTACGCATGGCTGCCCCACCTCCCACCCTCCCACTCTGGGTGGACATTCCTATATAGGAACAGGAAGTCATGTGACTATCTCCTCATTCCCTCATTTGTACCTTATACTGCCTGGCCACTAGGTGCACTCTCTTGCCATTAATATTCAGCCTGTAATAGAATTTGTTAATACCGAGTTCTCTATGCATACATTCACTTAATCACTACTGCCCCTTCATAGAGAAACCTCTGAGCAAATCCAAGCTCCACTCCTTTCCTCTCTCACCCCCTCCCTGGGACTTGAAACACATCCTGTGGAGCCAGATCACACTGCAGCATGCCTCACAATCCAATAGGCTGCACAGTTTGTTACAATTTCCTTAGATTATTGATCCCATAGTGCATTTCTCCCCCACAGACAATTGAGTCAGCCCTCCCCCTCACACTTAGTACTTCCAATTTCAGACCTGCATCACACTCCTTTGCTGAGCTCCTAACATACCCCTACTGCTGCTCATACTACACAGCTCTGCCCTTTACTCACAACTATAGTAAACCTAACAAACTCAGGAATGTCATACCATGCAAAACTCCTTCTCACCTTTGAAGTATTGAACACACTTCTAGACACTGCACCAACAGAACACTCACACACTAACAATCCTCCTGCACAAAGCTCATACAGTGTTGACCCACACACACACAATCTTAAAGCATTATAAAAGCACTCTAGCCAACACAACCCACCAATTCAATTATCATAACCCTCTGCCCTACTAATTGCAACAACCAATCTACACTTCCTATGCTGCCATCTACTGGATTGCACATCTCAAGATAGTGGCCATATTCCCCAAACCCACACAGTCACTGCACTAGTATACCCCTAAGAAAGCATTCATCAGGGATTGTCAAAATGCAATAATGCTACTGTTGCTATTGTCATGCAATATCCACTCCAACCCAGGCCCACCATGAACAGTACACTCACCCCACCCCACCAAGGGATAGATCAGAATAGTCTCCTTAAACATCTGTAGTTTACTTTCCAAATTCACCCAGCTGAAAGCATGGGTGGGCCTGCACAACTCAGATATCATATACTGACTGAAACCTGGCTATCTCAAAATTTCCGACACTGCAATAACACTGGAAGGCAATTCTACAGTATATTCAGGCAGGACAGTGCAAGGAAGCAGGGCCATGGTAGTATGCAATACATCTGCAAAGATCTTCAGGCAGAAAAGGTGTCACTGACACACCCCCACTACTGACTGTGAGGGGTTAGCTACCAGGATACATCAAGATGGAGATAGAAAAACCCTAACAATCATGACTATCTACATCCCCCCAAGAAAGAAACAAGCAGGGCTAGAGGCTTTTACACATCTTGACCAAGAAGTCAACACGAATTATGAGACATTGATGACTGGGAACTTTAACACTGACTGGGTCACAAGCAGCAGCAACCCACACCTAGGGACATAGTAAATAACTTGTACCTCATGCAGGTGGTAGGGGAAAGTACTAGGTAAAATTACCATACTGGAAAAGGTACAGTCATCGACTGGGTACTGACATCCAAGCCAGAAAGGATTGCAAAGTGCAGGTGATGCCACATACAATTAGTGATCACTCCCCAGTCCTAGCTGAATGGACCTCCAAGACCATGAGATAGCCACCTAAACTCATTGCTTTCAGTGTACTGAGAGGCGGTGCTTTGATTGCCTTCATTCAGCATCTGGCACAAGTTGACTGAAGCCACATGGACTGTATTACTGATTTTGACCAGGCTCTGGATGTCCATGTAAGAGAAATCACACATGCAGCTGACAAATTTGCACCAAACAGAAAATGGGTGATCCGAGGTCGAATAGCTGAATGGCTCATCTCAGAGTTACTACAACTGATGTACCATCGAGACAACACCTGGGCCATAGCCGGACTCTCAGGTAGCCCAATGGATACCCAGATGTACAAGACAGCCAATAACAAATGCACATGCGCTATTGGGGGGGGCGGGGAAAAGCCAGCTACTATAGAGAAAAGCAAGACAAACTCTGGAAGGATGGCAACAAGTTCTGGGGGTCCCTAAAGGGACTTTTAGGGAGCTCAGACAAGGGTGCCACACAGCTGATCACCCAAGGTGATTCCCACATTTCCAACGCCAAAGAGATTGTGGACACCCTTAACAATGCATTCACTGACCTTAGCTCCTACCTCAACACCATCGACTCCACCACCCAACAACATACTCCCCTTAGTACCTTACCGCATGCCACCCCAAACACTCTGACAAACAAGAACACACATGTCAACTACCCTAAGTTTTACTTTAGAACACTAACTGAATCATAAACTACGGAATATGTTAAAAGGGTACTAAACAAAACCAGGGTAGGTAGTGATACAATTGACATGAAGCTCCTTGTCTCAGCACTTGATATCCTAAAGCACTCAGTCACTAAACTGTACAACCTCTCCCTCTTCTATTCCAAATTCCCTGCCTTATGGAAATCAGCAATTGTCACTCCAGTACACAAAGGAGGTGACAAAATGTGCATTATAAACTACAGGCCAATCTTCATACTTTTCCCCCCTATCCAAGGCCATAGAACGAGTAATCACAGACCAGCTGGCAGACTACCTCACTTGCTATAACCTTCTATGTCCCCAGCAGCAAGACTTTAGATGACAACACAACACCATTTCAGCCCTGTTAAAATTTATTGACTCTCTACACAAGTCCCATGACAAGGGTGAAATGGATGGGTCAGTCTTCATTGACCTGATGAAGTTATTCAACCTCATGAACCACACAGTACTATTGTATACATTTGCAGGGATTGGCCTATCTTGGGAAGTAGTGGGGTGGTTTGAGAACTACCTAACTGACTGCACCCAAAAAATGAAAGTCAGTGAAGACCTGTTTGACTCTAAGGCTGTGACAGTAGGGGTTCCCCAGGGCTCAATACTGGGACCACTACTGTTCAGCCTGTTTATAAATGACTTGCCTAATGCTTATGACGGTGCCTGCATCCTGCTCTACATGGATGACGTAATTATCTCTAGCAGCAGCACAAAGCAAGCAACTGTCAACCACGCCTTACAGCACAACCTCCACTCCTTGGAGCATTGGTTCCTATGAAACAAACTGCTTCTAAACTACAAAAAAACAAAAACAATGACATTCGCAAGCCAAAAGAGGAAGAACAAACTCCTACCCCTTTCCTTCATTAATCAGAATGGCAAGGTTTTAGAACAGATAACATCTTTCAAATATCTTGGCATATACCTTGACAGTGCTCTAACATACACCAGGCATATAAACCATGTTGTCAGCACAATAAATAAAAAAACTCGGGGTTCTTTACCGACACAAGCACGCTATGACACATGATGCCAGGAAGCTTGTGGTAGCCTCTTCCATGCTCTCCTCTGTGGATTATGGTCTAGTAATCTATGGAGTCGTCACAGAAAACAACCTTAACAGAATCAGGACCCTCCTGAATAAGGCCTGCAGTCTTGTCCTTGATGCAAATAGGTTCACACACACTACAGGTAGCAACCTGTATCAAAGTATAAACTAGCTCACACTAGACCTAAGAATACAATTCCATACTTGCCTTCTTGGGAAGAAGGCCCTGTTAAAACTCCAATCCCTGTTCCATGTCACCACAAATCACCACACTACAAGGAGTGTAACTAGAAATGCACTTTATGTCCCACGCTGCAGGACCAGTCAGTCCATGAAGGCTTTCCCGAACCAGGTGCCAAACCAGCTAAATGAATTCCCTACCCCAATGCTGAATCTACCCAACCTGAGTCAGTTTAAATCAGCATTTAGACAACAGCTTGCTTTGAGACATGTATACCAGTGCAGTCACTAAGGAAGTCCACAAATCTCTTGGCAGTCCTACCAGATATGCATGTTTCACTGCAGACAAAGTTGCTTCATGGCAACTGCCCAATCTTTCTGATGAGGCAGAACCTACTGCATCAACTTGTACTGTTTTCTATGCATATAAACTAATACCTTACTGATGAGATTCTTGTTATTGTAATGTTGCATATGTATTCTTGGATCCTAAGTGATCCTTTTTCCTTTTTTTTTGAGTCACTGTACCATACTATTGTATCAATGATGTGGAACCTTGTAAATGAGCTTTGTTCAAAGGTGTTTCTCTGAACATTCTAAATATATAAATAAATAAATAAGATTGGTTATAAATTTAGATTGAATGC
Source organism: Neoceratodus forsteri (assembly GCA_016271365.2). Lineage (NCBI taxonomy): Eukaryota > Metazoa > Chordata > Ceratodontiformes > Ceratodontidae > Neoceratodus > Neoceratodus forsteri. The sequence continues at coordinate 760,496,296 of CM057452.1, forward strand.
TTATGTAAGGTAAACTTTGGCTGTTGCTCTCTCTGTCCCAGGAAGAAACTACCACCCTTTGAGGGTACCACTTTGCTCAGCCATATGGCAAAGGAATCTATTTTGATAAGGGCTTTGGTCCTAGAGGTACTTCAGGGACAAGGGCCTTTGACTGAAGGCACTTTAAGGAGTATAGTAATAACTCTTTGTGGTGAGAGAAGGAGCCGTTGGCTGAAGAGCACAGGAATGTGGAGCAAGGAAATGAATCGCTGAGGGAGGCAGGAACATGGTCAAATAATAATACCCAGAGCGGGTGGAGTATGTAGTCAGCTGCCCCACTGAAACTAAGGCATAGCCTCTTAATTCACAAGTTCAGTGTCAATTTAAGTTTGTGTTCTGTAGGACTGGATATGAATGTAGAATGGCTGCTTATATAATATAAACTGTGTCTGTCCCTGTCTATCCCAGGAGGGGATCACCACCTTTTTGAAGTACAGTACCATGAAGTTTGGTTATATTAGAAAACTGCTCATTTTAAGTATGGTCCTGTCCCTAGGGATGCTGCAGTGGCAAGAACCTTTTAACAAAAGGTACCTTAGGGAGTACAGTGGTGATCTCTAAAATGACAATAGTGAAGGTGAAGCAGAGCATGTAAAAAAATGAAAAGTAGTTTTCCATAAGGAGAAAGAGAATGGAACTAGCCATACTAAACAGATGAGAAACCATGCAGACCCCAGCTCACAGAAAAAAATATTTTATTACCATTGTTAGTTGGAGAGGTAACCCCCCCCCCTCCCATTTAGGAAACCTTTGGGGGTGCAAGGCCTATTTACTTTCACTCTAGGCTTGCAGATTGCTGTATTATATAAAATGCCCCTAAAACTAAGCATGATACTGCAGCTCAGAAGGGCTAAAACATGAAAACAAACTGAACGGGAAATGAAATATTTCAAGTACTACTTGGAATTCAAACTTCATTAGCGACAGTGGTAATTTTGAACAAGGAGTTACAGGTACATAAACTTTTAGTCCATCCCTTTAATGGGACAACCAGCCTCAAAGGTGTTACAGAGCTCTCTCAGTATGACTAAAGGAGCCCTCATATAAGTGAGGGCCCCACCCTTACAGGGGTGAAAGACCTGATCCCTGACTATGGCTTAGGAACACTAAATAAAGGTAATAGCTTCTGAATGGAGCATGCAGATGCAAGGCCTCATGCCTACAAAGAGGCCTGATTTAATGAAGGGTGCCACAGAGCTTGGTGAGTGTTCCCCTGATGAAAGAGGAGCTTTGCCCTGATAAAGGAGAATGGGGTGGGTTCAAGACCAAGCATGGCCATAAGCAGGCTTGTTGGAAAATTTATGAATCAAGCAAAAATCAAACTTGAGAATGCCTCCTGGGCCAGTCAGTGCAGTTACAATTTGGGCTACAGAAGAAACTTATGCTAGTGCTCAGTCTATAGGACAACTCAGGCAACACCTTGGACTACAAAACAGTGATAAAGTTAACTGAACAAGTTCCCATAGAATCCATGCCCTACAACTAGGCCCTAATCCAAATGAGACCCCTAGCTAAACCCAGGAGGAATTTGTGGAAGGCCTCACAGACTGAGGAGGAAGTGCAAGGAAAAGTGGTTATGAAGCCATGTATTTCAGGGGAATGGAGTCCTTGTCATAGTGAATGAGGGCACACTGAACACTGATCATGAAACAGTAAAGGAAGGAATTCAGTCCATAATTTATCCAGAGCCCTGACTGAGAAACAGCCCAGTCCCAAAAACAACCCATTCCCAACTCCTATCAATCCAAATTGGATTTTGAAAAATGAACCCAGCTGCATCAGTTGGAGATAAACAGGGGAAAGTGATCCAGAACTGAAACTATGGAATAAACAAACAAATCAAAAGCTGAGATGCACCAAGTGATGAAGTGAATCCACAGAAATAGAAAGGTCAGGGAGCAGGGCCATGAGGAAGGACAATATGCAGCAAATTGGGTAAGTAAAAATAGATTTTCTAGTAGACAAGAGAAGGATAGATAGGAGTAGCAGGGACTCACAGCTCCCTGAAAACTGAAAAGCAGTAACAGGGGAATGAATGCCCCCTTGCCTCTGAACTAGTGCTGTGCAATATTTAAATTTCAGCAGCAAAATGTGGGCAGAATTATATGTAGCTTCCATGAAATTTTAAACAATTTTCACAGCGTTTAGCACAATTTAGTCAAAATATTACTTTTGTACTTTTTCATCTAATTTAAAAAATACTTGGCCACATTTAACCAGCTGTGGAAAATGTAAAAATCTTTATGAAGTTATCATATGTGTGAAGTGTCAGATTTCTAGCTGTAAAGGGGCTGAGTTATAAGCTGCCAAATAGTATGAAAATTGTCATGAAATTTTGCAAGTAAAGCTAAAGTTTAAACACCTATAACTTTAAAACTAGATAATGAAATATCACCAATTCTTGTTGGATCGTAGACACTTAAAATGAAACTGCGTACAATATGCCAGCTTTCTAATCTCATGCTGAAAGGAAGGCCAAGTTATAATCTGCCAAAAACTGAAAATATCATTAGAAAGTTGAATTTGATAGGCTTTGTGAAAATTGCATAATAATTTTGCGATAATTTAGTGTAATCTATATCCCAAAATTTGCTCAGACATATGCCTGGCCTACCAAGAAGGAGGAAGGATTAGCCTGAAAAGATTTATAATAAAATCACTTTAATAGAGGACACCATAATAGAGGCAGAAGAGCAGTTGAAATGGAATTACAGGACCATAATGTTAGTGTATGTAAGGCAATTTATTTTATTTTTTTGGTAACTGGGTAAGGCTCACTATGCACAAGTGCCTGTTTTCATGGGCAACCTGGGAACACTGGGGTGGTTAAGTGACTTGCTCAGAGTCACAGAGTATGCAAGTGGAGGTTGTGAAAATCAAACCCAGGTCTGCTGGATATACCAGACTCATTCACAGCTCATTAGTCTAACCTCTAGGCTATACTGCCAGCCCAATTTATTTACTGATTTATTGCTTTAGTTATTTTTACTTATCAAACATTTCCACAAGTGCTCATTTACAAAGGTTCCAAGTCAGTTACAAAGGAAGAAAGAGACTTGGGCATCACCATCACCGATGACCTGAAATCATCCAAGCAGACCACTAAAGCAGTAGGTAAGGCTAGGGAGATGTTAGGGTGCATTTGTAGGGGTATCACAAGTCTTAAGAGGGAGGTAATAATCCCTCTTTACAAGACACTGGTTAGGCCCATCTGGAGTACTATGTGCAGTACTGGAAGCCACATCTTCACAAGGACATTAACCAAATTGAGGCAGTCCAGAGAAGGGCAACCAAAATGGTGCAGGGACTGCATCAGAAAATGTATGAGAACAGATTAACGGAGCTCAATATGTATACCCTAGAGCAAAGAAGGGAGAGAGGTGATATGATTGAAACATTCAAACACCTTAAGGGCATTAACAAGGTGAAAGAGTCTAACATGTTTCAATATAAGCAAAATAGCAGGACAAGAGGACACAGCATGAGCTTAGAGGGAGGACGATTAAGGGGTAATGTGAGGAAGTTCTTTTTCACAGAAAGGGTGGTGGATGCATGGAATGGCCTACCTCAGGAAGTGGTGGCTATGAATACAGTGCAGGGCTTCAAATAGGCATGGGGTAGGCATAAGGAGCAATACAGATGAGTGTGAATAGATAGACCACTGAGAGCAAAGAACTATGGCACATTTATAAGGTAGAAAAAGAAACAGGCAGACTGGATGAGCCTTACGGTCCTTATCTGCCGTCAAATTCTATGTTTCTATGTTTCTATGTCAGTGTCAGTGACAGAGTTACAGTGAAACAATACAGACATCTACAAGCAATTCCTGATTAATGTAATCAAGGCAAACACAATACATACAAAAATTGTACAATCATCCAAATCTTGTGCCAATTCAGTCACAAACTAATTCATAACAATAGAGCTGATTACAGAAGCAAGCCAGTGTCATCACCAGGTAAGATGCATTAAGGTTAAATTAAGTTACAGTTGCATTGAGATGCTAGAGCTGACCACAAAAATCTCTTGAATTGGTCAAACATATGAAGATTTATCAGGGATTTGGGCAATCCAGCTAGCAGCCCTAACAGCAAAGGAGCAATTGCATGGATGAGTTCTATGAAAAGGCACCTCAAGGACATTCCAAGCCATTCTCCTATGTTGTATTGGTTGGCAGCGGGGTGGAAGCAGTTTATAGAGTGTGTGTGTGTGTGTGTGTTGGGGGGAAGTGTTAAGCCCAGTAGCACCATTTTGGCTAGAAGACAGGTTTGATACTGTATTCTGCCAGGTTGGGGTAGCCACTTAGGGTATATAAGATGCATCTATGGGTTCACTCATCAGCCTCTAGCACAAAGTGACAAGCTTCATCACAGACCACCTTTACCCTGTTTAACACTGTGTGACAGATAGCTGTGTAGACAGGGAGGACAAAGTCAACTAGTGATAGGACAGAGCTGGCCACTGTGAGGTGTCTGGCATCAGCAGTGTGGTTAATCTGATTTTGGTACAGGGCTCCCAACCTTCTGTCTACTATGGACAACAGGCTGTTTACAATGGGGGGTGGCAGGGCTTGAGTTTTTGTCCCATATCATTAAGGATGTCGGGGGGGGGCTAATTTCCTCTTCAGTGAAATGCTTAAAAAGAGCGTAGTCTTAGTTTTTTATTGGTAGGACCAGTTTTTTGTGTGAGAATCAATTTTCTATGGACCCAAAGTTGCATTTAATGACCATGGTGAGGTTACCAAGGTCATCATTTTTGGTATAAATTACAGCATCATCTGCAAATAAATGTATATTTGCTGACTGGCAGGTATCAGGCATGTGGTTAATGAATAGACCAAATAGGAAGGGGCCCAGTATGGAGCCCTGGGGCATGCCAGTAGAAACTCTAGTATTATCAGACAAGGAGCCCTCAGTCTTCACATACTGTGTGAAATTAGAGAGATAGTTTTGTAACAATGCTACTATGTCAAAAGGCAGACTGAGGATATGGACCTTGCTTATGGTTGACCAGGTTGAAGGCTTTCTTGGGTTGATATGTATATCGCCAGCCATGACATCACTGTCAAGGGCCTCATGAGTGTAGCTAGTATATACCATCAGTGCTGTATTGATGCTGTGTTCTTTCTGAAAACCATGCTTTTGGGCACACTGGATTTAATATTCTTCAAGGTATGAGACAAGTTGGTCAGACACAAATCACTTCAGGACCTTAGATTAGGGAGCAAATAGAGACTGGCCCATAGTTGGCAAGGTTAGAACAGTTACTGCTTTTAAATTCTGGTGTAACTAACATAGATTTCTATTTCTTGGGGAACTGGAAGTAACACAAGGGAAAGCTAGAAATTTGGAAATGGGATAGGAGAGCTCCTCATTAGCCAGGGTAAGTAGCTTCAAATCTACCATGTCTCCCTTAACCTGGTTTTGCCAAGCACCTTTCTGATATATTTAGAGGTGTCTTTAATTGAGAAAGACTTAAAATAAAATGTATGGTAACTTTGCTCAGGGTCCAGCAGTTGTTTGACTTCACTACCAGGTTCATTGTGGGAGGGGGGGCTGGGCAGGCTCAATGGGGTGACAGAGCTTAGGTCACTAAAGTGTACACTAAATTTGTTAGCAATCTCAATGGGATCAAGAACCTCATTTCCATTAATGATGAACATTTTCAGGGACATTTTTCCTCACTTACCAAGGAGTTCTAAGACATTCTCCCAGAATCTTTTACCATTACTCCAATTTGTAGTCTGCTGGGCCTTACAGAAGTTGAATCCGGCTAGTCTAACCCTACTAGTTTATTTATTTTGAGTTTCCTTGTACTTTTTTTAGGTGAAAGTAAAAGCAGAAAAATACCACACTACAACAGGACAAAAAAAATGCTCCTAAGGCAAAATACTGAGTGAAAAATGCATTTTATTTGTGGGCTGCTCGCACAGTAACCAGTAAACTACTCCCTGGTGCTTTGAACCCAATGGTTATTTTCTCAATGGGTAAGGTATAATCATTAGCACCATGCTTGTCAATACAAATCTTAGTGACATAGAGCACTTTTTTGGCACAGTCACATAACAACGATGCTTACAGAAAACCCCACACTGTACAAGCAAAACACCCAAACTTTAAACCAGTGAAAAAACTAAATCAAAAAGTGGAGTCCAGTGGCAAAAATAAAAACAGCAGGCACCAGGTGCTTAATAATAATACTGTAACTGTATGCCATATGAGGTTAAGCAGCACTTGTGCTTGCTTTTATAACTTACAAACATTTTTGCTATTACTTTGAAGTTTACTGGAACTTCCTCTGGCTACTTTGTTCCACCCCCTTCCCTGCCAATACCGCTTTCTTTTCTCATTTCTTTCTTTGGTTTTAACCCGCCCTCCTTTCTTTGCCTCCACCTTTTTTCCTTCTCCCCTCCTCCTTCTCCTCCCCTTTACTTATATCCCTTTCTTTTACTTTTCCTGTATTTTTTTCTCATTCAATATTTCCTTTCTCCTAGCCCCTTGTCCTCAGATACCCTCCCCAAGGAAAAACTCATCACACCAATTAAGTTGGTTGCTCAGTTGGCAATCAATTTATTACAAGATATTCCTAATATTTACATTCCAATGTTCTTTATATCATATAACACATCATAATGGTTTCATCTTCATTTCTACAATTTACATTATCTTTAATTTTATTACATTTTCATTTATTCTTCCCCCCATATGTACATCTGGGGTGCTTGTCCTCCTTGTTCATCTTTCCTGCTGTATCCTCCATGGCTCCCCCGAGTGTACCCCCCAGAGTAGTTTCTCCCCTCCCAGCCATTGTTTACACTCTGGCCAGGTTCAGCCTCCCACGGTTTATTTTTCCTTCTCTTTTTCTTACCCCTGCTATCCACCTTCAGCAGTCCAATCCCATTGTTCCTTCATTATACCTTTTTCTCCTCCAGCAGTATCCTGTAGCCCACATTCTCCCTTCTATCTTCCTATCTCCTGTTGCATGGGTGGGTGGGAAAAAACACTGGCTAGCAAGAAAAGAAGGGCTGCTTCACTCTGTGCAGCCTCCTTTATACCCCTTACTTCTTTCTCTGTCTCTCTCTCTCACTCTCTCCCTTCCCACCCAATCACTGCCCAGATCTCTCCCTCCCTTGTTCCACACCCTTTCTGACATCATCACCTCACCTTCCCTCCCTCCTGACCCTCACCTTTTCCAGCCTGATTGAGCTCCCTATTCCCTTGGTTAGGATCCAGGACAATGGGGCTTGCCTTTCAATCATGCAACCCTTCTTGTCCCTGGATACCCTCCCCAAGGAAAAACTCATCACACCAATTATGTTGGTTGCTCAGTCAGCAATCAGTTTATTACAAGATATTCCTCATATTTACATTCCAATGTTCCTTATATCATATAATACATCATTTCCACAAATTATATTCAATTTTATTTCATTTTCATTTATTCTTCTCCCCCCCCCCCCAGATATACATCAGGGGTGCCTGCCTTCCTTATTCATCCTTCCTGCTGTAACCTTCATGTCTCTCCTGGGCATACCCCCTAGAATAGTCTCTCCCCACCCAGCGATTGTGTACACTCGGCCGGGTTCAACCCCCTCGCCATATAATTTTCCTTCTCTTTTCCACTAGCCCACCTCCAGCTTGTGCAGGATGGTGGGCTTCCCCCCTTTTTTAACCAGAAATTTTTATTTTTTATCCCCAATCTCCTGCTTCCAATTCACTAAGGCATATTGAAACACCATGTTAAACAAATCAATACCTAAATTGGACAGGTGTACACCATCCAATTGGTGCAAATATGCAATCTTCTCCTCTATATTCTTGTGCTTTATGTATCTGCCCTGATTTTCCTTGAACAAATTCCCTACCCTTTTCTTTATCCTCCCATGAGACCCCTCAATCACTTTATGCTTTCTAGCATAATGCTACATCCTGTGTGATAACATTTCAGATCACAGTAGCTTAACCTGATGCCACCAGTTTTTTATTATTTTAATGTCCTCTTTTATCTGGTAAAATATGTTGAGCCATGGCCTGGTTCCCAAATCATTTCCTCCCAGGTGAATTATTATCATGTACGGCTCCTGCTTCTTGGTCCGTGTCTCCTCTAGCAATGTTAGTAATTGTACCGATCGCATTCCTCAAAGGTCTCTCCACAATTTTTAGAAATTTGTAGTACATCTGTCTTCCTCCTGTTTTTTTTACTGAGGCTCTGTGCTCTGCCCAATAAATATACGAGTGGCCACAAATCCATACCTTCAATCTTTCCCCCATACCTGTGGTCAATTAAACAAAACTGGTGAGTTACCGCTTCATATACTCTCCCCCCACACCTCCCAGCCAAAGTTTTCTTAGCCCTTCTCCCTTTTATACCAAATAATTATAATCCTTCCCCCTCCCTTTTCTAAATCTTGTTCCCAACCTGTAAGACAAAACAAAGAATTTATGAGTCATTTAGTTTTCTTACATGACTTTTATAACTGTCTGAGGTTCATCTCCCCACTTTCTTTATGTCATCCGAGGACTCTCCTCTCACTGCTGCCTCTGGCGCAGCTCCTATCTTAAAGGAATGTGATGAGTAAATACTCGGATCCTCACCCTCAAAACTCATTGCCATCTTCAAAATTGCTTTTAATAGCCCTATTGTTGTCCTAGTGCCATCCCCATACTTGAACAATGGTCCTCCACAGTTGGCCTAACTGTTGTATATGCCTGCATGGCCTGTATGGGACAAATAGTCACCCTTGTGTGTCTCTGTAGCATAACTGTCATCCCCCTTCCCATCTGATCCATTTTTGATTTTGGAGGTGCAATCCAATTGTATCTCCCTGCCACTGCATCTCTTCCCACTGTAAACAATCTTTTTCATCACCCTTTCCTTGTCCTAAAACTTGCCCCACTCTGAATGCCCAATGATACATTGTCATATAAATGGCCCCAAACAGAATTGCCTCATCCCAAATAACAGCTCGCTGCAATGCCTCTGCTATCCTCTCCAACAAAGCTTCAGAGATCAGCCTCCTCTTATCCTGATCTTCTCATCTTACCCTTTGCCAACCTTACATGATTCATCTCACTATTTGTCCTTTCCTTGGGTCCTCCCATCCCCTGAGGTTGGCGACCCACCCTATGGCAGCTAAGTGGACCCCCATGGTGGAATGTGCTACACCTGTTCTCCATCCATTAATTAGGAATTTTGCCACCTGTTCCTCGGTAACCATCCACCTTACCTACATGTTATTGTTTGTGCAAAAGGCCTGGAAAACTCTCCATGATCCTTCATACACTCTCAGGATCCTTTCCGACCAAGAGTTTTGAAACAAAAATTCGGCACCTTCCAACCAGTCTCCCATAGCTGGGTTGGAATCCTTGTCCTGTCACTGTTTGCACCTGGTGCAATGGCCCAAAACCCATTCAGCTGTAGACGGGAAAGGCTGTCAGCCACTATGTTCAAAATGCCTTCAATATGCCTAGCTCTAAAGCACATGTTCAACCTCAAACCCTGAAGCACCCACTGTCTCAATAACCCACAAAACTGTTTCTGACATTACCCTCCTTTTGTTTAATACATCTACCAATGCCCTATTATCACACCAAAAGGTCACCTTTTGGTTGCAAAACCTCTCTCCCCTACTACTATTGCCACCCATATGGGGAACATTTCCAACAATGTGATATCCCATGACAAACCCCTCTGGACCCATTCAGCTAGCCATGACTCTGACACCCATAAACCTCTCAGATAAGCCCCCACCCCCAAACTCCCGGCAGCATCTGTGTATAACTTTGTCTATGTTAAACACCCACTCGTCCTGCCAAAATGTCACCCTGTTATGTACCAGCAGGAAGTTTTTCCAAACCTCCAAATCTTCCCTTACCCCTTTTGTGATGTTGACCCCATGATGGGACCTCCTGGCCCCTTATGTAGCCCTAGCCAGATGGCGTGTAAACGCACGGCTGGGGGCAACTGCTCAACAAGCAAAATTGAGATGTCCCAGCACCTGCTGAACCATCTGCAATGTTACTCTTCTCTTACCTTCCACACTATCCAGGAGCCCTTTTAACCTTTGCACTTTCTGTGTTGGTAACTGAAAGATCCCTGTCTTCACATCTCTCTCTATACCTAGAAACTCAAGGCATTGGCTAGGGCCTTCCATTTTGTCTGCTGCCAATTGCACTCTGAGCTGCCTGCATATCTCCCTAAAGTCTTCCAACATCCTTAATGCCCTCCCTTCACTGTTACACACTAACAAGAAGTCATCCAGATAATGTATGACTGTTTTGTGTCTATATCATATTCTAAATACTCATTGCAACTAAGTACTGAATGTCTCAAAAGTGGAGCAGGCAACCGAGCACCCCATGGGCATGGCGTTGTCAAAATAAAACCAACCATTCATGCAAAACCACAGTAGATTCCAATCCTTCCTATAGACTGGTAACAATGTAAGCACTGCTTCAATGTCTGTTTTTGCCAGCCATGCCCCTTTTGTTGCTCTGATCATCTGAATTACTTTCTCCAAGGTTGCATAGATCACTGTACTATTTTCTTTACTAATGTGATCATTCACCAATTCATCCTCTGGGTATGACAAATGGTCAATGACCCTATATTTCCCAGGCTATGTTTTTGAGCACCGAACCTAAAGGAAACACACTGAGGTTGTGTGACGGAGGCTTCTTGAAGTGATCCTCTACTCGTCACGCCCTCCTCCCCTTTTCAAATTTTCTTGCCAATATCTCCTCCTTCCCTCTTATTGATCCCAAGTTTTTTGATCCCTTACCAACCCTCTCCCCTTGATAATGTAACCTGAAACCCTTTGTAAAACCTTCCAATAGCTTTAATGTCTCCCCCAATCTGGATAATCCTTAACCCATTTCTGTACTATATCAGCTTTGCTTGGTGTTCTGCTCAGTGGCAATGCCTGCTTATCTGCCACCTTGTACATATCCCCTGCTGCCTGCATACCCCTGTCCTCTTCCCCTGTTATTCCAACTAGCTCCTCGGTATGCTGTGTGCCCTGCCTGAAAGGACTGCCCCTATAGTTACACCCCCTATATTTTCCATATTTGTCGTACATTTTTTTTTTGCATGTTCTGTTGATGCCCCCTTCCTTCCAACCTGGCCACCCACTCCTTTGGGCAGCCAAGTCCTCACTCTCTGTTGCTCCACCGTTCTGCTGTCCATCTTCCCCGCTGCTGACTGTTCCAACATATCTCTTCAGGGTCCCCCCTTCTCATGGTAAGGCATCTGGGAGGGGAGATTGAGGTGCCCTTCAGCACCCCCTCACATCTTGGTCAGCGTGGGTCAGCTTGGGGGGGCTTCCCAGCTTTGTGGCCAGGGGAGGTGGCCACCGTCATCCAGCCAGCATGGGTGGCCATTTTCCTTGTTCTTGTTTCCCCAACCCCCTAGGAGGCATGCCTTGGTGTCCTTGTTTGTTGTGCACACAGCATGTGGTCACCCATGCCACAAAGTGCAAGGCCGAATCTGGCCATGAAGAGCCACTGAAGGGCAATGCCTCCATGACCTTCCCCCTCAGGAGAAGAGCATCCATGGGACACTCTTGAGCCCTCCCTGCAGGCCTCCACTCCTGACACTCTGGGCTCAGGCGTGAACCCGGGTTGCCAGCATGCCAGGCAATTCCCCATCACCTGGTGCTACAGAGATGGCACTTGTCCTGCATTTTGATGCAGGGTGGAAACTGCCACATCTTGTACATGCATGTCTAAAATGGCAATTTGGTCATGCACAGTGTGCCCTGTTATAGCCCCAGCAACATTTCTGATAGGTACCTTTGCTCTTTCCCCACTCCCCATCTACCACACCTGGCACTGTCATGGTCTCAAGCCACAAATCCGATTGCCTTGTGCCCTCCCTCACATTCCCATGTGTGGCCATCCTTTGCCTAAATAATTTGTCATACTGTATCCAGTTATCCCCCCCCCATTTTATATGCACTATGAATAATAAGTGAGTAAGTCAACAGAGGCATTGCCAGCTCAGGTTTCTTTTCTTGTACTATCACATTAAAGTATGTGAAGCCCACTGACCAGGCATCCCATGTCATTCCCTTTGCCCCTTAGTTTCTTCCCCTTTTCCTAATAAAATGACTGCTGCTGCCATGTCTTTCTTCTCAAATCTCTCTTTGTTTGTATATTTCTTAACCATATCCTTATTTACCAGGTGAACATGTCCACATATTCCCCTTTCCAAATCTTTTCTTTAGTGGCCAGTGGAACATAGTCACCAATCAATACTCCTGTGGTCCCTATTTCTTCCCATAGTGTATTTGGCTTCACCCTCCCCCCTTCCTCTGTAGCTAATGGTGTTTCTGATTTTCCATTTTTATCTCATCTAATACTTTTTCCAAATTTCCAATCACATCACCCCCATGTTATCCAACATCTGCTCCACATATTCCTCTATACTACTTTCTAGTGATACGTCTACTTTACCTGGATTGTTTGGCAGTGGGGCTGTTTTCCCCATCCCCCTGGTAGAGGGACAAAACTGTAGTGTCACCTAAATGGAGGGCAGGTGTTGTCCCAGTCTATAAAATGCCTCTTTCATTTTGAGATGTCATGTTACTCAAATTAAATGCAGGCTTCAAGATCGTTTGCCAAAATAAAAACAGACAGCACAGTTCCTTCACTGCATCTGGTTCAAAAATAATTTAATGCTGACAAGTTCTGTGGAATGGGTGTGTGGGGAGGGGAGAGACTAAAAATCTTTTTTTGTGTGTTGTCAGATGAGCGGAGCTGAATACTGTAATTGCAGAGGCTTTATCTCTCTCTCTCTCTGTCTCTCTGTCTTAGCCACTGCCCACCACAGTGCTCTCAGCAGAGTGGTAAGAGAGAAAGAGAGAGATCAGTTCAAGCATCTTTCTTTTTTCTTTTAAGCAAATCATGACTTTAACTACCAGCTCAACAATTTAAGAATTTAAGAACCCTCTCGGACCCATCTGTAATTGACAGAATCAGTGATGCGAGATTTTTCAGGAGATCAAGAAAAAAAAAATAGTTAAGGCTGTATAAAGGGCGTGAGTGGTCAGAAGAAAGCAGAGAAATAAAAAAAAGATGAACATGGATTCAGTGAATGGGCTCGCCATTCTGCTGGTAGTAATGTTCAGAAGATAGGTAGATTGTTCACTTGGGAGCTTAAGCAACAGGTTGGTAGAAAAGAGGCCAGGAGTTATATTTTGTTTTAAACTGAAATATTTGAATAGTTTGTTAGTGAAATTAGTTCTATGTGTTAAAAATTATTACCTTGAATTTGAACTGATACTTGGGCTGTGATATTGTAGGTTTGGGGATAGATGTTTGGCAGGAAAATTAGAAGGTAATTTAAATGTGTTTGCCTGGTGTTTGGAGGAGGGACATTAGCTGCAATTAACTTGTCTTTAAACAGGAATTACTGTGGCTTCATTGTTCACTTGGGAGCTTAAGCAAAAGGTTGGTAGAAAAGAGGCCAGGAGTTATATTTTGTTTTAAACTGAAATATTTGAATAGTTTGTTAGTGAAATTAGTTCTATGTGTTAAAAAAATTATTACCTTGGAATTTGAACTGATACTTGGGCTGTGATATTGTAGGTTTGGGATAGATGTTTAGCAGGGAAAATTAGAAGGTAATTTAAATGTGTTTGCCTGGTGTTTGGAGGAGGGACATTAGCTGCAATTAACTTGTCTTTAAACAGGAATTACTGTGGCTTTCATTGTTCACTTGGGAGCTTAAGCAACAGGTTGGTAGAAAAGAGGCCAGGAGTTATATTTTGTTTTAAACTGAAATATTTGAATAGTTTGTTAGTGAAATTAGTTCTATGTGTTAAAAATTATTACCTTGAATTTGAACTGATACTTGGGCTGTGATATTGTAGGTTTGGGGATAGATGTTTGGCAGGGAAAATTAGAAGGTAATTTAAATGTGTTTGCCTGGTGTTTGGAGGAGGGACATTAGCTGCAATTAACTTGTCTTTAAACAGGAATTACTGTGGCTTTCATTGTTCACTTGGGAGCTTAACAACAGGTTGGTAGAAAAGAGGCCAGGAGTTATATTTTGTTTTAAACTGAAATATTTGAATAGTTTGATAGTGAAATTAGTTCTATGTGTTAAAAATTATTACCTTGAATTTGAACTGATACTTGGGCTGGATATTGTAGGTTTGGGGATAGATGTTTGGCAGGAAAAATTAGAAGGTAATTTAAATGTGTTTGCCTGGTGTTTGGTAAGAGCCCACCCAATCTGTTTTGTGAAGGCTTACTTAAATACTGAAAAGCCACTGGGGGTTGGGATTGAGGGCTGAGTATTTCTGTTTGGGACTGAAATTTTAAGCAACAGGAGTTGGTGGCCTGTGACATCATATTATACCTGGAGTCTGCTTACACACACTGTTATGGGACTGGAACACATACTGGACTGTATGTGTTTCAGAGACTGGGAACTTGTTGGTGTTGAATTGGCTTGTAAATAACTACAGTCAGTATAGAGAGAAACTGTACTCCAGGGAAAGGGACTGAGAAAAGGGTGTGCTATTATAAACAGAGGGGATAATCTGGGTGGCCATATTCCACCATGGCAGGCATCTTCGGAAGGGGTTGTAGGCTGCACAGGCTGTGGGATGGCAATAATTCTAAATTGGGCCTGAGAGAGGGAGGCTGCCCACCTGTAGACAGCTATCTCTATTAGGAGTGAGGTATATTGGTTAAGGAGTAAGCTGGAGCTGGGGGTGTCCAAGGATAAGGGGTATGGATATGGGCAGAAGGGTGGGGGCTGAGGGCAGGCTGTAGCAACACTCTGAAATTACAGGACATTATGCTACAGCAAGCAGAAGGGGGATATTAGGACAGAGGACCCTTAGATAGGAAGTTGATGCTAAGGGGAAAGCATACAGGGTGAAAATTTGAACTCAAGGAGACTGAGGGGAAAGTCAGGAGGGGCTGTTGAAGTGAGTCTAAACAGCAGACTGTGGGAAGGGGAGCTCCTAAGGTGAACAGTGCAAGAGAGGAAGAAGAGGGCAGTCTTAGATGCAGTCAGGGGAAACTCTGGGTTATTTGATGGAGCTGACATAGAGTGTCACAATAAATTTGAGATACTAAGCATCCTAGAGGGGAGGAAGGGTTGGTGGAAATGAGGAAACTTACAGAGGCTGGGAGGGAGTCAGATACCCATAGGGCATCACAGAACAGCTATGGAAAGGATAGACATAGTCCCAGAGGGAGAAGGGGAAACATATATGTTAAGCAAATGGGGAGATGCAACATATTCCAGACATGAGGAGGAGAGAGCATGATTGAGAGGAACTGGGAGACAAGGAGGTGGGAGAGGAGCCCTTCAGCAGGAAGGTCAGTACCAGGATGGGGCCCCAGCTAAAGGGGACCCACAGAGAGCCCCTGGAGACAGGGGCATTATATACAAGGGGGGATGAGGGTGGAGAAGGGAACCATCAGGCTTAGTAGATAAATGGTTCAGATAAGAGAGGTTAAAGGGACACTTATCAGAGAGGTTTGAGTTAAGGGCAAAATAGCAAGGGAGGCAGAAAGGGAGGCAAGGGTCTCTAATAAGGCAGGAAGACTCCCATGAAATTGTGATCATGAATAAAGTGAGAGGGGGGCTGAGAGGTACAGTGGAGGTAACCATAAGGATGATGGAAGGTGTTAAGGTTCTGTTACTGGAGACTCGATGATTAAGGGTATCCATTGGGAGGGATAGGGATGGATGCCATAGCCAGGTGAAGGTGAGATCTCTGGGCTGACAGAGCACAGAGCAAAGTTCATGGTGTATGAAATGGTTAGGATTGTGGAGGAAACCGATTTCCTGGCATTTGGGAACTAATGATCTAGAGGAAATAGCAGCATTATGGAAATCCAAGCAAGGTTCCAAGAACTTGCCAGAGTCTGTCGGATAATGGATGCAACATTTTCGGAGATATTGCCAGTACCAGCCCTGTGGAGAAAAAAAAACAAGCCTGCTAGAGGTTCATGAATGGCTCAGAAGTGGGTGAAGAGAATGGCTGTGTAGGAACTGGAATGGAGTTTGGGAGGATAAGGGACTATATGCCAAGGACAGGTTTCATCTTGCCCCATTAGGGAAGGAAGTCCTCAAACAGGGATGGCTGACCACATACAAGAAAGGTGGGGTTTAAACTTGTAAGGGGAGGGATAAGGAGGGCTGACTAGAAGCCTCCCTCCAGATGAGGGAGAGCCTCTGCCCAAGGGGGAGGGGAACAGACTGGAGGTGGAGGTTTCAGGAGGAGCAGGGGAGGATGGAAGTATAAGGAATCTGGGTGGGTTTCGACAAAAGGATCAGGATAAGGGGTGAAGTTAGTGTTAGTAAATGCCAGGAGTTTGGGAAACAAGTTGCTAGAGTTCCAGTCATGCTGTTCAAGGAGGGGTGTGATGGTGAGTCACGGAAACGTACAACAAAAATCATGACTGGGACCTAAATGTACGGTTAATTATGCTTAGGAAGGATAGAAAGGAGGGCAGAGGGGTGGAGGCTATGTTCATTAGAGTATTAGAAATTGCTATGGTAGAAGAGGCAGAGGAAACGTGGAGGCCTTATGGGTCACCTTACGATCTCCAGAGGAGATAAGGTCAAGCTGGGTGTAGCAGCAGAAGCCCCTGGATGAGGTAGAGGATGGTTTAAGGGACAACATCGCTGCCCAGTGTGGTCCAAAAGGGAAGGGAGTGGTGCTGATGGGGACCCATATGCCAGGTACTAACTGGGGAACCATGTCCTCAGGGTGCCAAGGAGCAGAGGCTGCTGGATGGCTTCCAGGATGTGTTCCACACAGCATGTGATGGAGCCCAAAGGGAGGGGCATGTCCTGGATGTGGTCTCTGCAGATGGGGATCTGGTAAGGGACATGGCTGTACAGGACCCCTGACTGGGAGTGACCACAATACTGTCTGGTTTCAAACAGCATTGGGGAGTGGGGGTGAGAGTCTAGGACACTGGCAGTGGACTTCAGGGGGGACTTTATGGGCATGGGAAACATTCTCAAGGATCACTTGAAGGGGATTACCCAACAACAAGTGTGGAAAGGAGATGGAGGTCATAAATGGGGACTTCATGAGGCAGTCAGATCTGCGCTAAGTTGAAACGTAAGTAGCAAGGTCACATAAACCATGCTGGTGGTCCAGTGAGGTCCAGGTAGCAGTCAGAGAAAAGAAGGCGGCTTACAAAAAATATAAAACAACAAGAGGGGATAGGGATAAGGAAATGTACCAGCTTGCATCTAGAAAAGTCACCCGTATGGTGAGGGGAGCAAAGTCCAGTAAAGAGCATTGGCTGGCACAGGGGATACATGGAGGGGAAAAGGGGTTCTTCCGGTACATTGGGGAGCGGAGAAAAACTAAGGGCCATCTCAGCAGATTGAGATCAGAAGGAGGGTGGGTGGAAGAGGCGAGGGACCAGGCAGAGGTATTTAACGAGTACTTTGCCCTCTGTGTTCACTAGGAGGGGGATGGAGATCTACAAAGCAAGGCACAAAGGGATAGAAGCTGCAGGGAGGACTGGGGAGAAAGCAGAAATGGAGCAAAAAAGGGAGTGGTGCTGCACCCCAGGTGTCGTGATCTGGATAAGGATAAAAAGACTAGTAAGGTGGAGGGGACGGATGATGCCATCCCAACAAAAGGTGTGGTTTGCCCTCAAGGCCCTAAAATAGACAAATCTCCTGGGCCGGATGGCATCCATCCCGAGAGTACTATGGGAACTACGGGACATACTGGCTGCACCCTCATGGAGCTTTCAACAGGTCACTTGAGACAGGGAGGGTACCTAGGATTGGCGAGAGGCCATGTGGTACCAATCCATGCTGGGGGGGGCCTGCCAGTACTAGGAAACCATATAGACCCACCAGTTTAACCCCTCGGTGGTGGGAAAATTAATGGAGAGTATACTAAAGGAAACGATTGGGGTTTACTTGGAGGAGGTGGAGGTCTGGATAGTCGCAGCATGGGTTTGTGCCATGTAGATGGTCGTCAAACCAACCTTGTAGAGTTCGGTATGAATGGGTAAACATCAGAACTGGATAGGGTAAAGCCTGTGGATGTTATTCTGGACTTCGCAAGCATGCTTGACTCTGTCCCCACAATGGTCTGGTGGAGAAACTGATGGGGTTAGGAGTAGGCCTTTGATGGTCTGGATGGATTGAAAACTGGATAGCTGGACGACTACTGAGAGAGTGGTCTGTGGGGAGCTCTCAACCCACAGAGGTTGGTAGTGGGGTACCACAGGGCTCGGTCCTGGGTCCAATCCTGTTTAATGCATACATACTGTGACATCAGGATGGTATAGGGTGTGAAATGAGTCTCTTCATGGATGACTCCAAGATGGGAGCAGGTTGAGGGAGAAGAGGGGAGGTTGGCCCTGCAAGGGGACCTGGACACCCTGGAAAGCTGGGCTCACACATGGAAATTAAATTTTAATATCACCAAGTGCAAGGTGTTGCATCTTGGTCGGGGAAACCCTAAACACAGGTACACCCTGGAGGGAGGTGCCAGCCCAATAGGGAAAAGACCTAGGGGTCATGGTGGATACATGTATGAATAACACTGGAGCAGGAGAGCAGCTAGCAAGGCAAACAGGATGTTGGATGCATCGCAAGGGGGATCACCCTAGGAGCAAGGGAAGTGATTCTGCCACTGTACAATGGACTGGTTAGACCACACCTTGAGTACTGTGTACAGTACTGGAGACCACACTTGAAGAGGGACATACAGCTCCTGGAGAGGGTACAGAGGAGGGCAACAAAGATGATACGAGGGCTAGGGGATTTGACTTACGAGGACAGACTTGAGGAGCTCTGCCTGTTTTCATTGGAGGAGAGGAGAGACAGGGGGACATGATTGAGGTCCTCAAGTACCTCAAGGGAATAAATAGGGTAAACATGGAGGGGATCTTTAGACTAAAGCAGGGAGGCATCACCAGAGGGCATGGTTTGAAGTTGGAAGGTGGAAGGGTGAGGGGGGAAAAGAGGAGGAGGTTTTTCACTGAGAGGGTGTGGACCCTTGGAATGCTCTGCCTGGTGAGCTGGTTCAGAGATCCACAGTGGAGAGCTTTAAGAAAGGGTAGGACAGACACAGAAAGTGGATGTATCAGATGATGGCCTGTCCCGGGGGGGTGGGGATGGATGATAGGGGTTTCTGGAGCACAAGGGATGGGAGGGTCTCGGCACCCAACTAAGGATCTAGGTTCGAGCAGACTTGATAGACCATAAGGCCTAATCTGCTGGCAAATAGTATGTTAGTATGTTAGATAATAGCTAGAGACTCATTAAAAAGACATTTAGCAGTCTGTAAACTTCAATTACAAATCTGTGCCTTTCAGCATTTTACTACAGAGGTTTCTCACAAATCTTTGCTATTACAGTTACTGCCACTCTATAATTATATCACTAATGTTGACCAAGTTCTTCTGTGTCAAATCCTGATTTTTGCTATAATTCAAGTATATAAGGGATAGCAATGTGTGTGTGTTTGGGGGGGGACACCTCTAGACGTGTAAAACTTTCACTCTGGATCCTGTAAAATGTGACTTGCTGATCATTGCATTGACAGCTGTAGCCATATACAGAGTGAGATTGTGAAAAAATGTTGAACACAGTATTCTGATGCCAAATGACTGCTTCATTATTAGGATTAATAACTGCATTGTTGACATCTGATTGTTTTTGTAAGTCATAAATTGCTAACTTAGTCACCAATGTTTTACTGCCATTGCTGCAGGTACTGGACCTCTATCTGATCGTTGGGGAACACCACAATAGCTCAGAAAAAGAATAATAAGACTGGGGAACGTAGACTTAAAAAACTTAGATGAGGACTTTTCCCTTGCCTAGAGTGGACTAATGCAAATATTATATTTGTGGTTTCATACAAAATATGTCTGTTGTGAAAAGTCGCATGTTTAAACATTGGAACCAGAAACACTGTACTTGCCCTGGTCTGCTCCAGCCAAGGGACAGTACTATATTTATTATTAATAGTATCATTAGTATTATTATTTTTTTGCTTTAATTTCCCCAGTCTGATTGTTCTTTTTCTGGGCTATGATGGCCTTCCAGAATGATTACATAGAGGTTCAGTACAGGAGGCAATGGTAATAAAAGTTTGGACTACTGGAGGGAGACACAATTGGCTGAACGGATACTCAGTTGGGTGAACAGGAAACTATACTACTCTGTATAGCAAAAAGAGGATTACTCAGGTGATCAAAGGGTCACTTTAGTTGGGTTGGAGAATCAAATGCAGCTGCAGTTCAGGGACTGAGTCAGAAATGTATAACTTACTTAGCTAAAACTCACTGGGGAAGATGAACTGCTCTTATTTGCAGTCTATCTCAATGGTATAAAATGCCTCACCCTGTCCCACCATCTATGTGGTGGTGGCCTTCCTTGCATCTGCCTTCCTGCCTGCTCCCATTACCGTCTAATCTCCTTACATTATATATGCACTGCTGATAAATGCATCCCCCCCATAAAATAAATAGTTTGCACTCTACTGGTTTTGATAAAAAAAAAATCACATTATAGTTTGTAGACTGATGACTGGGACATTGTGTAGTATGGGGGATGAATTGGAAACTTGAGAACCAGAAGACTCATGTTCATAATACATCATTCCAGAGCATCTTACTCATTGTGTGACCATACTCAAGTCATTAAACTGCTTGATACAGTGCAGATACTATATTTCTGATTTGACAGAAATATGTCTGCTGTCAAAAGAATGTTCAAGCATTGGGGCTGGAAACACTGTATCTGCACTCATCTGCTCCAGCCAAGGGAAAGTACTGTATTTATTTATTTACTTATTTCTTTATTTCATCATTTATTTATTTTAATGTCAGCCTTCCCAGTCTTACTGTTCTTTTTATGGGCTACTGCTGCCTTCCAGAATGATTACCTAGAGGTTTGGTACAGGTGGCAATCTTAGCCAGGAGGACTGTTTCCACATGATCATTTGAGGATAGGTCCCTTTACTGGAACACCACAGTACTTTAGTTCAGAAAAAGAGCAATCAGGTGGGGGGCCTGGAATTAAAAAAATAAATAACTATAGTAGCTTCCCTTGCTGGAGAGAAGGAGCACAAATACTATATTCCTGGTTTCAGAGGAATATGCCTGCAGTCAAAACCATGTTCAAATACTGGAACCAGGAACATTGTATTTGCATTTGTCTGCTCCAGCCAGGAGGAAGTACTATATTTTATTTTTTTCCATTTAGTGACTAAAAGGAACCATAGATCCCCATTTCAAAAAATGGGTCCACTGTTTCTCAGCCCCAGAAGGGGCTGAATGTAGGAAACCTCTGAATGTGCCTTACTTGCACCACATGCATCAGCGATTTCAGATGAGCCAAATCACAGCAAAGAAATAAGAAATAAGATAGATAAGAAATAATGTATGGTACATTTCGGACTTCAGAAACTACTTTTGCACTTTTTACTTGCACCATGTAAAAAGTATTGTCCTGTTGTAACAAATGTTGTTCAATGCATTCATCAAGAGACTAAAACTCATTAACTACCATTTGACCAGACAAGAAAATGTTTACCAAACTGTAACGTTGCTCTCCATCTGTTGTTTTTATTCTATTCCTCTTCTGTGCTTGCGTACTTCTGCTGTTTCTCAGGAGAATGGCAATAAACAACAGCACACAAACAAAACAATTTGCAGGAATTTTACTATATTTTTTAGGTATGAACTGCCTGACAACTAAAGCATGGAAGTGAATAAGCAGTTTTTGGAGGACCATAATGGTCAATGTAACTTTGTATCACACTTCTTATCATTCAGATCTGGGGACACATTCACTCAAAATGCATGAAAATAAGGCAAATATTGGACATTGCACAAAACAGCATCATCTCCTAACACTGGGAATTCATGTTCACAGGCTGCCCAGTTCATTCTTTCCATTGATTGATGCAGATTACTATGACTTTATTTTACAATACTGGATTGTGTCCAACATGTGGCAGCAACCTCGCACTGTGAGACTGGTAGGCTTCTGGAGGTAAAATGCCAGGCTAGCCATCAGAATGTGATCCACTTGAGACAGAGGTGCGCTATTTGTGTGTGTAAACAACAATGTACTAAGGGAATGTACACAAATAAAACTACTGCCAACTAAGTAAATAAATGTATCCACAACCCACATTCAATCAAAGTGCATGAAAAAAAGGCAAATATTGGACTTTGCACCAAATGGCATCAGCTTCCAACACGGGGATATTCATGTTCACAGATTGCCCAGTTCATTTTTTTTATTGATCAATGCAGATAACTATGACTTTATTTTACAGTATTAGATTGTGTTCAACGTGTGGCAGCACCCTTTCACTGTGGACTAGTGAGCTTCTGGAGGTAAAATGCGAGGCTAGCCATCAGAATGTGACCCACTTGAGACTGAGGTTTGCTTTTTGCTCTATGCAAAAACAATCAGCCTCCGGCCAAAGCAGGCATGGCAGTGGGGTGTGGGAAGGGGCACAACCAAACACCGGGGAAAGGGTGGCTCACAGCACACACTGCAGACAGCAGCATGACTTCAGCTGTGGCTGCAGAAGTCAAGAAATTTCAGCTCTTCTCATACAGAGAACATGGGGGATGTGCTACTCTTGCTAAGCTGGGCACCCAGGATTTGGGGCCCAGAAAACATATTTGTGGCCCTAATGCCAATAAACAAACATCATAATCTAGTTAAACAGGTCTCATTTATCTAGGCTCTGAAGTTTGTTTTTACAAATCACAGCATTTTTATGTATTTTCCACATTTTGCAAGTTGTGGAAAAAATCAACAAGATGACAGTTGGCATGACACCAAAAAATGTTTGGTGCTTTGCCAATTAAGTGGCGCAAAAGGAAAAAGGGGCATTTGCAGCATTACATTTTTACTTTCACCACAGAACATTATCTGAAAACCCGTACTCCACATGCGCAGGTTGGAAAACACTAAATTTAAAAGCCTTATAACTCAGGAATCCTTTAATATGTTTTCACCAGACCTGTTAAATGTACTGCCTGGGAGATGACACATGCCCCCCTGTAAGTTTGGGGGAAAAAATCCATTCAATGCAGGCTGCAGGGGAGAGCAAAAAAAAACATGTAAAGTATAGGAAAAAAGTTGTTTTTTTTTTTACTACAAATGCCACATGGATCTCAGAAATTGCACAAGCTGCTGTCACAAAAATGTCCACACATCAAGACCTTGCCTCCTAGACAACACATACAAAATTTCAGCTCATTTTGTCAAAGAGAGCCAAAGATATTTATGTGTAAAATGTGAGGTTTAACATTAAACAGGCTACTCAACCCTAACCATAGGGCACTACTGCACCCCTTTAATGTTATATTGGCATGGTAGTGCCACTATAGTTAGGGGCTGAGTAGGCACTTTAATGTTAAACCCCAAATTTACCACTTTAATATCTTTGCAACCATTCAATGGATTTCTACTAAGTTTTGCATGCACAGTCTCATGAGGTGACTCTCTTGACTTGCCAGGTTTTGTTCCAGTTGAATTTGCAGATTCTGAGATGCAAATAGTAAAAAAACATAAAAAATTGCAGTTTTATTTGACATTGCCTTGCACCCAGATGGTTTGGAATTTTGGTCTGAAATGTTCATGGCAAAAAGGGCTTAGTCCACAGATGTGGCTTTCATTAGCTTGGTGAAAAAATAGTAATCCATTCCAAAGTTATTACATTTTAAAAATTCATGTTCTGTGCATGGTCTGGAAGCACTTCAAAATACCTGTATGAAGTTTTTGTATAGAGAATCCTTTTTTATGAGGTTTTTCATATGCCACCACTTTGTCTCTGTTTTGTTTTATTCAAAAACTCACAAAAATGGAGTTGTTGACACAGAGGAACAGATGTTTGTTGCTCTTCAGGACTCCATAATGTGGATTCCATCATTAAATGTTGGAACAAATGATGGCCTAATGTGTCTTTTCTTTGTTTTTAATCTTTTTTCGTGACTTGCTTCCACCATTTTTCATATCAGTTGATATGATAAAATGATGCTTGTTGCTGTATTTTTTGTCATTGCCTTGCACTCAGACAGTTTGGACTTTTGGTCTGAAATTTTCATGGTAAAGAGGCATTGGCCCACAGCCGTGCCTTTGGCTGGTTTGGTTAGAAAATATTAAGTAATTCCAAAGTTATTACATTTTAAACATTTGGCTTCTAAGCATGCTAAATAAGCATATAAAAATAGCCATATGACTAATTGTATACTGCTTATACTTTTCCCTAGTGCCTAGTGGCACCCCTGACCTCCCTCATTGCAGTCCCTGTAATGACTGAAAGTTTCCCTGTTGTCTAGTGGCACCCCCCACCTTCTGTTCACCATCCCCATTATTATTTCATATTTCCCTGGTGCCTAATGGCACTCCCCACCTTCTGATTGCCATCCCCATAAGGTTTAAATATTTCCCTGGTGTCTAGTGTCAGCCCCCACCATCTGATTGCCACCCCACTAATAATTTTAGTTTTCCTGGTGTCTAGCAACACTCCACACTCCCCAACCAATGTCCCTGTTCTTATGTTATATCTCCCTTGTGTCTACTGGCACCCCCCACCCTCTGATTGCTATTCCTGTTATTATTTTATATGTCCCCATTGTCTAGTGGCACCCCCACCCTCTGATCACTGTCCCCATAAAGATTAAATATTTACTTGATGTCTAGTGGTGTAAAAAAGCAAGCAAAAGTAGGCTCACGGTAAACAAGTATAAGAGAACAGACACTCGGTCACATTAAAAATATATTTATTATTAAAAGATAACGTAGCACCCCCATGCAAACCACGTCAATGTTTCATGCTTTCTGGTGCTTTTTCAAGACATCAGAAGCTAACAAAACACATCCCTATTTATACATCCTATTGTGCAACTCTGAATGCATTTAAAGTGATACATACTCACTTATACAAAATCACCCAAAAAACACAAACCAAATTAATAGACATAATATGTAAGTTCAATAT
This sequence comes from Neoceratodus forsteri, assembly GCA_016271365.2. Classification (NCBI taxonomy): domain Eukaryota; kingdom Metazoa; phylum Chordata; order Ceratodontiformes; family Ceratodontidae; genus Neoceratodus; species Neoceratodus forsteri. The sequence continues at coordinate 760,521,317 of CM057452.1, forward strand.
CACATCAATACATAAAAAAGTTTAAGATAGTATGTGCCAAACAAGGCAAATGGATAAAATATGAAAAAGAAGTGAAAAAAAAAAAAAAAAAAGAAGGGGAATAGGACAATGGGAAAGGAAGGGGGAAGGGAAGGAGGAGAATGAAGTGTAGTTGAATGAATAAGAAAGGTAAAGAATCAACAGCAACCTTAATACAGTGCATGTTATCTACAATATTGCACATATTTTACTCATAAACTAGATAAAAACATCAATATATTAAAGATATCCTAAATTTCTTCTAAGATATTGCACATATCACTTAAATTACCAACATGTAAAAATAAAGCAGTCACTGGTGTATAAATCTAGTATACATATCTTTGGTTTTTAAAATGGGGGACAATTGGAAGGTGTCATTGAGTCCTGGATAGGTGCCTGCACAAAGTTTATACTGCCAAAAAGTCTCACTGCATAACAGCTTGTTATTAAGGTCACCACCTCTTGGACCCAATGTCACCACTTCCAAGCCCCTAAACTTAAAGGAATGCCCACTGCCTTTTTCTTGTATATGAAGTGCCAATGCATTTTCAGGTTTACCCAATCTGACAGATGATGTATGTTCCAATATTCTGTTTTTAAATTTGCGGCCAGTCATACCCACATAAAAACATCCACAAACACATGTGGCCAAATAAATCACAGCCTCAGTAGAGTGTGGAGTACAGAGTTGAGCATGGGGCTAAAGATTAGCTGCTGCCCCTTTAACTAGGAACCATAATGGGCAGCCTGCTATGGTCACATGTAATGCTATTTAGTGTCCAGCTGGGGCTAGGGAAGGGCAAATTCCTTTGTCCTCTGGTCAGTCTAGGATGTTCCCTGTGTGGATGAGTTGTGCCTTTCTAAGCTCCTAAATAAACCTTATCTTGTTCATCATTTTATGCATCCAACTCAGTTTGTTTGGTACCTAGTGACTCCTGCAGCAGAAGCACCAGATGGGAAAGCAGAATACCAGGAGGCAAGCGGTCCTAGTGGCAGACCAAATACTAAAATGCCACACATGGTGGAGAATGTGGCCCTTCCTCTTCTGCCCAGACCCCAATCTCGCATGCCCTGCATCGTTGGGTACCCCAAAGTCATCACCCAAGTGTGCCTGGACTGTATGCATGCTCAGAAAGAATAAACTTGGCTGCAGAGAGGAAAATTAAAACTGAACTGTCCTCTGTTAAAGAATGCCTCCTGCATTCTGCCTCAGCATATATACGTCTCCTTGCATATAACTGTGCTCCAAATTAGGACACTGTCTGTGCAACAAAGGTACAAAGTTCTTTTATGGCTCCACCACCCCCATGGAGCTGCATGCTACAAACCTTGGCAGGCTTCTGCAAACTCCTTGTCTAGAAAGCATACCAAAATCTAAAACTCAGCTCCCAGCCAGCAAAAGCAAAGAATATACACAGCAATCCCTGCCCAACTGCCCTCTGCTGTAGGGATCGATCACCAAACTATAAAACCAGCAAAGCAGCAACAAAATTTTAAAGTATTTTTCCAGATGCTGTCTCTGGATTGCAGTTCCAGCAAATGCAAATTCCATACTAATCCTGCTAACCAGCAGCATGCAGCCCTTCTCTAACATTGTAGGCTATAAAAAAATGTGTGTGCTGCATATTATCAGCCTGTTAACTGAATGAACTGTAAATTACAATTATGCTAGCCTGAGCACCAAGGGCTGAGGACTGTCTGTTCATTAACTCTTAAACCAGAGAGATATGGACTTCTGTTATTTTAAGTCAAGGTGCTTTCCAGTACACAGACATTTTGCCAGTTCTGCCTGAAGAAAGTATTTGAGACTTCTAAACCTTGAAGAGAGTAATAAATATCTCAACACAAATACTTTGGATAGCCTGGGTGGGAGTCACTCAGCCAAACCAAAGCCTGCCATTTATCTTTGAACAGACTGCAGAGTGGCCATCTTGCATTCTTTCACTTTCCCTGAGATAAGCCACTGCCTACAACTACAAAACAGGAAGCAACCCTTCCCCCCAGTTGGCAGCCATATTGGGAATGTCAAATTAGACAAAAAGCCTATGTTACAGGTCCAGTGGCCATCTTTCTGAGGAGCATCAGCTTGTTCAAAACGACCTCACTCCATGGGAAGTAATGGCAGCCATGGCTTTGAGGGGCACTCATTGAAATGAATGGACACTGCAACAAATAGCTGCATCTCCCAAAAGTAAAGTTTATTTCAATAACAGACAACACCAAACTAGAGCGGCAGTTGTTTATTGAGATGTCCCATGCTGAAAATTGCTTACATATAACTGTACTTGTCTACAAAAAAAACAACTTTTTATTCTGTCAACGAATCCTTTCTTACAAGGTATCACCTTCTCTCCATGACAACCACTCCTACTCATTCCTATGACCTTCATTCAGGGCCACGCAGCCCCTCTCCAACCACGTCTTCCGAGGACACCAATGCCCCGAGCACTGCCAGGTCTGGGGCTCCACCTTCGCTTACCTCAAGAGCATGGGGTCTCAAGATTGAAACTATGCTGCATGACATCCTGTCATCCATTCCAACCCAAGGGACACCCACTATACAGGCCATCCAGGATGACGTAGCCTACCTTAAAGCTATTTCAATACACTCAATGGTCCACTCCAGCTTGCAGCCAGTACCAGTCTCAGCACTACCTCATGAAGATGCAGTCATCTGGCTCAAGCAATTTCAGGCTAGGATCTCCTTCAATGGTTGGATGGATGCCTTGCAAATTTCCAATGCTATGCGCTTGCTCCTGAGAGGGATGGCCATATCATGGTTCAATGCCCTTACAGACCAGACGAGAGGGAACAATGTCACCCTGTATTCCACCTTCAAGGACTATTTCTTACAAGCTCATCCACCCTGGTTGTTAGAATAGCAACTATGGGAGCACACTATGCAACCCTCTGAATCAATGGAAGCATTCATAGTGGACATTGAATCACTGTGCAAACTTCTACAAAAATCAGAAAAAATCAGATTACAGCATTTGTCCGAGGTCTGCCTTCACAGTTTCATACCTGCGTTATCCAACAAAAGCCAACCACCTGGCTAGACATGATCCAAGTGGTCCGGTTATCCGATGAGTCTATTTCCATGCTTCAGCCTACCACTGTTCAGGACCCACAGTCCTCACAGTTGGCTGCACTTGCTACTTGCATCCAACAGCAACAAAAAATGATTGACCAGCTCATTTCAACTGTCAACAGCATATATTACCCCACTGCAGCTCCCACTGCAACTCCTGTTAATGCCTTACAGCCACCTCTCACAGCAACCTGAGCCACCTTCATCTTCATGGAAGCCAGTCACCTGTCAGTGGTGTGGGTTCAGGGGTCACGCTGCTGCAGTTTGCCGCAAACTGCAAAACTTCCATAGGACTCAAGACAGCCACAGGCACCTGCTGCAGCGCAATCAGCAATATGCTAGCAACTATTCACAGGACCAGGGAAACAAGCACGGCCCAACAAACTAGGGGCTCTTGTTGGGAAGGAAAATGAAGCAACAGACTGCCCCATTGACTCGCATAACACAAACAAACAGCACCCTCTAGCTGCTAAGTCAGGCACAATCTCGTCTAAAGGAGCCAAAGTTCCTGTCATCAGATTATCCCTCCTTGAAACTATGTCCCCATCACTATTGGCAATTGGTCCACGCATGCCTTGGTCAACTCTGGAGCAGAAATCTCTGTGATCCATAGCAGTATCCTAGACAATCCAACTATTTGCCATGAACCTAGTGTTGCTCCAGCCGACCTAAAATACATCCTCACTGCAAGTACTGCTACCGTACCTATCACCGGCGTGGTCCATCTCAAGCTCCACTTCAGCTCACAGCAAACTATGGTTAAATTCTACTTAGTGCCTGAACTTCAAACAGACGTGATCCTTGGCCTGGACTTTCTCAAGGCACACAAAGCCATACAGGACTTTGCCTCAAACAAACTGTCACTAGATCCCCGGAAGCAACTCGCAGCTATAGACTCAGTCACTGTACCTCTGAAGTCAGAGATGGTTTTGATTGCCAAGATTAGAGGTGACTCCCTTCCCCGAGGTGTTGTTGGCATTGTCATGGGATCCCCAGCTTTGCACTCCTCAGGTCTCCTTCCAGGGAACACCCTGTCTGCTGTGCATGGCGATTTACTATTCCAAAAGTGCTGCAACTTCACAGATGAACCAATGGTCATCCCCAAGGGTGCCAGTATTGGGAAGTTTGTTTATCTGTTTTCAGGGGATCAGCTTCAGCTTCTACCTGAACCTCAGCCTGGTTCCACTAATGGTCATCCTATCAGTACCATCGCAACCACCCCCATGTAACAAGAAATGCACATGCCCTTTAGCTAGTGTTTCTCTGCCTCAAAGCTCTCAGCCTGTCCCACAGAGAAACAACAACTTCTGGAGTTCCTGGAAACCTATTCAGATGTCTTTGTTGACCCTGATAACAAGTTGTATGCTGCGATACCCTGCAACACACCATTGAGGTGCAGCCCAACCAAAAGCCAATTCGTCAGTGATCCTACAAAGTGGGACACAAACAAAAGCAAATCCTAGAGAACTTGATCACAGACATGCTCGAACAGGACATAACTGAGGAATCCACCAGTCCCTGGGGTGCACCTTGCTTGCTGATAGTCAAAAAGGATAAAGGGTATCAGTTTGTGGTGGACTACAGAAAGCTCAGTGCCCTCATGGTACAGGATGCCCATCCCTTACCCACAACAGATGATGCCTTAGAGAGCCTTGGTACAGCCAGCCCAGCCTACTACACCACCAGATCTCCAGAGTGGATTCTACCAAGTTACTATTGATCCAGCTTCATGCCCGTACACAGCCTGGCACTGTCGCTTGGGGCTTTTCCAGTTCAAACATCTGCCTATGGGACTTTGGAACAGCCCAGCCACCTTTCAACGTGTCATGGAGGCTGTATTGCATGGATTGTCTTGGAAATCTTGCCCAGTGTATCTCGACAATGTTATTGTCTTCAGCAGAACTTTCCAAGAACACCTCCGGCATCTAAAAGAGGTGTTTGAATGTCTCAGACAGGCCAACCTCAAACTCCGTCCAGAGAAATGTTGCCTCGCTCAACATCAAATCCATTACCTGGGACATGTGGTCAGTTCACACTGCATCTCGCCAGACCCAGATAAGCTTTCTGCAGTAAAAGACTATCCACAACCCACAAACCTCAAAGACCTTAGAGCTTTCCTAGGTTTGTCTGGCTACAACAGAAAATTCATTTGCAACTATGCTAACATTACAGCTCCCTTGTATGCTCTCACAAGAAGGGGATGCGACTACTATATGGAATTCTGATTGCAAAGAGGCCTCTGAAACCTTGAAAGACAAACTTATTTCTTCCCCAGTATTGGCCTATCTCCGCTTTGACCAGCCGTTCAGGTTTTACACAGATGCTAGCTCCTTTGCAGTGGGTGCTCTGCTGTGTCAAATCCAAGATGGAATGGAACGAGTTGTTTCCTATGCAGGGTGCTCTCTTTCTTCAGTGGAGCAAAACTACGGCATCACAGAAAAAGAATGCCTAGTCGTGGTCTTTGCTGTAAAGAAGTTTGACTGCTACCTTCGCTACTCCTCCTTCACAACCATCGTGGATCATTCAGCCCTCAGATGGTTATTCGAAATGAAGGAACCATTAGGAAAGTTTGCCCAATGGGTTACCATACTGCAAGGCTACAATTTTGAAATTCAATACCTACCAGGTCGAGTTCACTCCAATGCTAATGCTGTAAGCTGGAAATGATATCCCTTCATAGCAACCTCTCCTGATGAAGAAGCCTGCCTACAAGCTCTCTCCTTCTGCTCCACAGATGAGCTCCCTGTGGACACTCCTACAGCACCTCAGGTCACTTTGCTGCTCCCAAATGCTTCTACACAAAAGAGTACCAATCCTCAACTATTGCAAGCAGCTGAAGAGCTTCTTACAGCCTCCAGCACTGATATCTCCCTGGCCATGATTAAACTTCAACAAAGAAGTGATCCTCAGTTTACAGACATCATCACTTATCCTGAGTCTGGAACTTTATCGCAACAAAAGAAATACCACCAGGATGTACAATTCTTTGCGTCACAGTATTTTCTCAATGACGGAGTGCTTTTTCACATTTGGACTAAGGAGGGCAAGGGCCATCGCACAGACAGAACTCACGTACAGTTAGTTGCGCCGGCCTTCCTAGTCTCTGAAGTTCTTCAATCCACTCATGCCTCTCCACTTTGTGGAGGTCATATGGGTATTCACAGAACTCTCAAAAAGACAAGGCTCCACTTCTTCTGTCATCACATGAACAAGGACATTGTCCATTTTGTAAAATCCTGACAGCCCTGTTCCCAAAGAAAGCCTACCACCAAACCAACCAAGGCACACATCATTCCAAAGCCTGTAGCCACAGAACCCTTCCAAAGAGTCAGCACATATATTCTTGGGCCCATGCCTACCTGCCCTGACTCCGGCAACAAGTATATTCTTGTCTTTGTGGACTACCTAACTAAATACTTGGAAATGATCCCATTAAAAGACATTAAAGATGCTACAGTGGCAAGTGCCTTCCTCAGTACAATCATTTGCTGTCATGGTACCCCTGTACCTGCATTCAGACAGAGGCACTAACTACCTCTCATCTGTTGTGTGAGCAACCTGCAAACTTCTCGACATCAAAAAGACTCATACAACCAGTTACCATCCACAGTGCAATGGACAAAGTGAGAGAATGATGTTGACCATTCTTAACACACTATCCAAGTACCTGGATGAGACTCACAGGACTTGGGATCATTTTGTTCCCTTCATTCAGTTTGCATACAACTCCAGCCCTTGTGTCAACAGCACAGAGTACACCCCATTTTTCCTAGTCCATGGACGTCACCCAAGAACACCTCTGGACAAAGATCTCTCATTGCTAGAGTTCCCAAAGTCAACGTCCTCCTTCATCATCCCAATGTTGGAATAGCTTGAACTTGTGAGATGAGTTGCTATTGATATCCTGGGACAGAGAAAAATGGCAATGCAAAGAATGTCTGCAGCCAAGTGTCATGATCCTTCATTTTTTGGTGGGGGACATTGTATATTTGTATCAACCTGTCCTTGTTCCAGGCGCCACCAGAAAACCACTTTGTCCCTGGACCAGGCCATTACACAGTGTGCAAAAGCTTCCCCCAGTTCATGTTCGCTTGCACTGAAAGCCAGATGGGAAGCATGTACACAATAAAATTCACATTAACAGGTTGAAGCATGGGTACTTGCATGATTCCTTCCCTGATGATCCCAGTCCCCCAAGTAATGAAGCTTCTTTGGAACCTGCAATCCTTTCAGAAACTGAACTTCCTGCTGACAACTTGACAACTGTTCCATGAGCACCTCATGGTACTGACACTTATCAGCCAGATCCCGTTCTTCCTGCCCAACCAGATGAACTTTCCAGAACTTCTCAGCCTCTTGCATCTCCTTAGGACTCTCTTATACCCGGAACAGTATATCAGATCCTGAAGATTCTGCTCAAAAAGTACATCAATGGATCTTGGTCATACTCTGTTAAATGGTGTGGGTATAACAGTGTTCACAACTCATGGGTCCCCTTTTCTGACTTGACCACATCCTGTCAAGAACTAATTCAAGCCACCCACTCAGCAATCCAAACTGACCGTAAAAGCTGCAGAATCCAGTGAACTTATAATTTGGACTCAGTGTAGTGATTCTGTTAATTCTTTGTCTTAATCTGCAAATTGCTTCTCAATTCCTGTATGATCTTAATTTTTTTTCTCTTCTAAATTTTAGCATTTTCAATCAATCAACCAATCAATCATCTTCTAGTAATGTCTCTACAAAACTGTTAAACGTTATCTTACTGTTACTAAGGTTTTGCTACTTTCTTGTTGTTCATGCATAACAATGTCCTTACTTGTTCAAGTGGTGCTCACATTTACAATACCTGGGGTGATGTGGAGTACAGAGTTGAGCATGGGGCTAAAGATTAGCTGCCACCACTTTAATTAGGAACAGTAATGGGCAGCCAGCTATTGTCACATGTTATGCTAATTAGTGACCAGCTGGGGCTAGGGGAGGGCAAATTCCTTTGTCCTCTGGCAGTCTAGGTCAGTCTAGGATGTTCCCTGTGCTGATGAGATGTGCCTTCATAAACTCCTAAATAAACTTTATCTTGTTCATCATTTTATACTTCCAACTCAGTTCGTTCGGTACCTAGTGACTCCTGCAGCAGAAGCACCAGATGGGAAAGCAGAATACCAGGATGTAAGCAGTTCTAGTGGCAGACCAAATACCAAAACGCCACAAGAGCATGAAATAAATTGTCTCACTTGGTACTCATTGTGGTGATGTGGAATTCTAAAAGTAGATCCTACCTGTATGAAGCCACAAGCTGCACAGTTACCACACTGAAAATTACCAGCTGGCAAATTTGATTTCACAGGGAGTATCCAGTTCCTTTTGTTGTGAACAACAAGGTCCACTATGTTACTCCTGTACACAAATCTTGGGCCCTGTTCCACGACATCCTTCAATTTCGGTTCCGCCTTCAAAATATGCCAGTTTACTTTTACAATGCTTTTCATCATCTTTGCTTGGGCACTGTAAACCATAACAAAATTCACATTACTGTCAGATACAACCCCTGGTTTCCTTTTGCCTTTCTGTAAATTCCCACCCTGGTACTTCAACAAATCACCTCTACTAAGATTATCTACCCTGTCCACAGCTTTTTGCAAAACACTAACATTATAACCTCTTTCAACAAAACGCTTCATCATGTCGTGTTTACTCTTTGCATATTCATCCTCACTACTACTATTTATCTTTATTCTCATGTACTGGCCTACTGGAATGTTTCTCGTAAAATTACCAGGATGACAGCTATTATAATACAGTAAGCTGTTTCTATCAGTCTCCTTCCTGTAAAGTTTAGTTAACAAATTACCTTCTCCATCCTTGAAAATTATAAAATCCTAAAAGGAAACATGTTCCTTACTTGCCATCATATTAAATTTTAAATTGGAGTTGGTGCTTTTAAAATACTGAACAAACAGTGTTAACCCCGGTAAATCTCCAGTCCATATCAGTAAGATGTCATGAATAAAGCGTCGGTAAAAATTCAGCTGCTCCCTGAAGGGATTTACTTCTGCATCATATACAAAATTTCTTCCCCATTCTGACAAGTAAATAGTTGCATAATTGGGTGCCATGGCTGCCCCCATGGCCATCCCCTTTAGTTGATGGTAAAACTGATCTTGATACAGAAAAACATTTTGGGTTAGCATCAACATCAAAAGGTCCAAAATAAACAAGATGAAAGCACTGAGATCTGTGTTGACCGAAGGTGATTCAAAGACTGCTGTCAATCCCTCACAATGTGGAATATTAGTGTACAAAGATTTTATATCCAATGTTATCACTCACCAATCCTCCTGAGCCTTCATATCCTCCAATATTGTCAGGATATGTGTGGTGTCCCTAAGATAGGCCCAAGTATTCATAGCTAGTTGTTTAATGTGAGCATCAACAAATTGTGCAAGGAGCTCAGTGAGAGATCTAATGCTAGACACTATTGGTCACATTGGAGGATTCTCTCTATCTTTATGCACCTTAGGTAAACCATAGATGACAGGAACTATTGGGCAATCAACCTGTAAAAAATGGTATGTGTCTGAAGAAATGAGACCCTCCAATTCAGCCTGATACAGAATGATGGCAATCTGAGAAGCATACTTCCCAGTAGGATCAATCTTAAGTGTTTGGTAAAAGGACCCATCATCCAAATGTCAAAATGATACTTAGCTTTGGTCCATCACCACCACGACCCCTCCCTTATCAGCTGGCCAGATGCTGATGGTCGAGTTCTGCTGTAAACTCTTGATGGCTTCCCTTTCAGCCCTGGTACAATGTAATAGTTAAGTGCTGGTAAAGATTCATGAAGTTTCACCAGGTCCTGCTGGCAACATTTCTGGAAGGTATTCACCATCTGTTTCATTCCTGGCATAAATGTGGACTTCTTTTTCCAAGTCTGGGTGTCAGTCTCTAGCTGCTCTTCAATGATCGAAGTATCCGATGGTGTCACATTTTTGAAAAATAAAGTTTTAAGGTTTAATTTCTGACCAAAACAATGCAAATCCACCACTGTATTAAATTTCTTAGCCTGATGTGTAGGACTTGGTTATTAATATCTCCTTTTACAGCCTCACACTAGCAGAATAGGGCTTGCCAATAAAAGGCAGGCCAGGTTGTCTAATAGCCCCTACCAGGAATGAGCATGAAAGAAGGAAGGGGTTGGGGGAAGGGGGGGGGAAGGATCAGGTAGAAGGGAAGGGATAGTGACATCATCAGGACAGGTGGGAGGGCAATATGACAAGGCAGGTCAGAGGCGAGGGGCAACCACGGGGACAACACTTTGCATCCAATGGCTGGTAGGGCGCCAAGGGGAGGGTGGTGATGCAGCTGTGGCCAGCACCACTCTGGGCTGGCAGTGGTAGAGGAGTGGACCATGGACTGCCTGATTAAGGGACCAGGGCACCTATCCTTAAAGGCACAGCACACTGAATAGGGGGTAGAGACACTCACAAGCTTGCACAAACTAAAACAAGAACAAAAAACAAAAAAGCATCTGTAATGGTACACAGAGAACCATGACTGGGATGTCAACATACCAGGGTACACAATCTATAGGAGAGACAGGGAGGGAAGAAGAGGAGGAGGAGGAGGAGGAGTAGCTCTCTATGTTAGGGAAGGGATCAAAGCAACAGAACTAAAGGGTAAACAGGGAGGAGAGGAGGCACTGTGGATCACACTGGAGACTGGAAATGGCTCCACAATCTGCACAGGGGTTGTATACAGACCCCCATCTCAGGGGAAGGAAATGGACAAGGACATGATTAAAGACATCCTTGGGATGTCAGAAAAAGGGGAGACATTTCTGATGGGGGACCTGAATATGCCAGGTTTTCACTGGAGCACCTTTGCTGCAGCCACATCCAAGAGCAGGGCCATTCTTGATGCCCTACAGGGGACATGCCTTAGACAGCTAGTTTTGGAACCCACTCTGGAGAGAGCAATCTTAGACCTGGTACTCTCAAATGGGGATGGAGAGAGGATCTCTGATATTGAAGTGGGTAGCCATCTGGGAACAAGTGACCACCAAACAGTGTGGTTCACGATAAACTTAGCTGTAGAGTCAAGCCACACAAAAGTGAAGGTACAGGACTTCAGGAGGGCTGATTTTGTCAAAATGGGAGAGTGCGTCAGAAAAGCACTAGCAAACAGGCAAGAAGGTGGGGTGGAGCAAGAATGGAGAAACATCAAAACCGCCATCACAGAGGCAACAAGTCTTTGTGTGAAGCAAATAAACAAATCAAAATGAAAGAAAAAAACACTATGGTTCCCAAAAGAAGTGGCAGGGAAGGTAAGGGACAAAAGATAGCATTCAGGAAGTATAAGGAAACACAGAAGGAGCAGGACAGAGAACTGTACCAGTTAAAGCAGAAGGAAATGGGTAAGGCAGCCACAATAGCAAAGACCCAAACTGAGGAAAAGATAGTCAACTTGTTTAAGAAGGGGGATAAAACCTTTTATAAGTACATTAGGGAGCAAAGAAAGACTAAGGCAGGGATACTGAGGCTGAATAAGAGAGGAAGGTGGTTGGACAGAGAGCGACAGTGAAAAAGCAGGGATACTGAATGAATACTTGTGCTCAGTATTCACAGTGGAAAAGCAGGGGGAAATACCTAATCCAGTCGATAGAAGTACTCTGGATAGGGGGGTTGATATTTGTCCTTTCACAGAAGAAAGGGTTCTGAAAGAACTCTTAAAACTGAAGGTGGATAAAGCAATGGGGCCTGATGGGATTCGCCCCAGGATTTTAAAAGAACTAAGGGAATAACTAGTAACACCACTGATTACCCTTTCTAATAAATCATGGGAGGATGGGGTGGTACCTGAGGACTGGAGGAGGGCAGATGTGATTCGTCTTCACAAAAGTGGGAGCAAGACAGAGGCAGGAAACTACAGAACTGTCAGTTTGACCTCAGTGATAGGGAAAATGATGCAATCACTTCTGAAGGAAAGAACTGTTGAGTACCTAGAGGCCAGTGGGGCAGAGGACCCAAGGCAGCGTGGATTTACAGGGGGAAGGTCATGTCAGACAAAATCTAACTGATTTTTTTGGCTGGGTGACTAAAGCAGTAGACCAGGGAGGGGCTGTGGACATGGCCTACCTAGACTTGAGCAAGGCATTTGATACAGTCCCGCACAAAAGATTAATAGACAAATTAGCCAGCCTGGGTGTGGATCCTAGGGTGGTAGCCTGGGTAAAACACTGGTTGGACAACAGGACACAGCGGGTAATAGTAAATGGAGTCCACAGTGAAGAAAGGAGGGTTACTAATGGGGTACCGAAGGGTTCAGAATTTGGGCCAGTCCTTTTTAATGTCTTTATAAGTGACATTGCAGATGGACTGGAAGGGAAAATATGTCTCTTTGCAGAAGACACAAATATCTGCAACAGGGTTGATACACAAGGTGGGGTGGAAAGGATGAAAAGGGACTTGGCAAGGTTGGAGGAATGGTCAAATGTATGGCAGCTTAGATTCAATGCAAAGAAGTGCAAAATAATCCACCTGGGAAACAAAAACCCAGGGGAAGAGTACACAATTGGGGTGAGATACTGACAACAACAAAAATGGAAAGGGACCTGGGGGTAGTCATATCAGATTACCTAAAGGTGGGCCAGCAATGTGAGAAGGCAGTAAGGAGGACTGGGGGGATACTGGGATGCATAGGGAGAGACATTACCAGTAGAAAACAGGAAGTTGTTTGCCCTCTGTACAGACAGTTGGTAAAACCACATCTGGAGTACTGTGTACAGTTCTGCAGACCCCATCTCTGCAAAGACATAGACAGGGTAGAGTCTGTCCAGAGGAGGGCAACCAAAATGATGCAGGGTCTGCATCAGAAGACATATGAAGAAAGACTAAAAGAACTAAAGATGTATAGCCTAGAGGAAAGGAGGGAGAGGGAGCACATGATAGAAACTTTCAAATACCTCAAGGGAATCAACAAAGTCCAAGAGGGTAGCATCTTTCAGAAAAAGAGATGTGCAAAAACAAGGGGGCACAACTTGAAGATAAAGGGGGAATGGCTCAGAGGTAATGTGAGGAAGTATTTCTTCACAGAGAGTGCTGTGGATACATGGAACAGCCTTCCTGAGGAGGTCATAGAGTCAAAAACAGTGGGGGAATTCAAGAATGCATAGATACATAGATACATAGACAGTGTCAGCAGATAAGGGCTTATGGCCCACCTAGTCTGCCCATTTGAGCTTGTAAGTTCAGTTTGTTTTCCTAGAAGTCTATTTCCCCTTACCCCTGACCTGTAGAATTCCTTTATGTCTATCCCATGCATTCTTAACTCTGTGATTGTTTCAGCCCCACCACTTCCTCTGGCAGGTGTTCCACTTGTCCACCACCCGCTCTGTGAAGAAATTCTTTCTCATGTTTCCTCTGAATCGCCTCCTCCTCCAACTTCATCCCATGCCCTCTAGTCCTGAAACATCTTTTTCGCTTAAAAATAGTGTTTTCCTGCACCCTGTTCCTCCCTGTAAGATACTTGTATGTCTCTATCATATCCCCTCTCTCCCTCCTCTCCTCCAGGGAGTACATGTTCAGTTCCTTCAACCTGTCTTCATAGGACTTGTGATGCAATCCATGCACCATCTTTGTTGCCCTCCTCTGAACCTTCTCTACCCTGTCTATGTCCTTATGTAGGTATGGTCTCCAGAACTGTACACTGTACTCCAGGTGGGGCCTCACTAGTGTCTTGTATAGAGGAATTATGACCTCCCTTTTCCTGCTGGTGATGCCCCTGCCTATACATCCCAGCATCCTATTTGCTTTACCTGCTGCCTTGTCACACTGTTTCCTTACCTTGAGGTCATCAGAGATGACAACCACAAGATCCCTTTCCTGCTTGGTGCATGCCATATCCTCACCCCCAACTGATATATTGTGCCAGGTTTTTGTGCCCCATATGCATTATCTTGCACTTCTTTGCATTGAATTTCAACTGCCAAACCCTTGACCATTCTTCAAGTTTCTGCAGGTCCCTTCTCATTCCTGTCTACACCCTCTGGTGTGTCTACTTTGTTACAGAGCTTTGTGTCATCAGCGAACAGTGAAATTCTGTCTTCTAGATCCTGTGCAATGTCACTGATGAAGATGTTGAATGGGACCGTCCAGCACTGATCCCTGTGGTACCCCACTGGTCACTCTTCCCTCTGTGGAGTGACAGCCATTTACCACCACCCTCTGTGTCCTGCCACCCAGCCAGTTACCTACCCACCACACTACTGTCCTGCCCACACCCATATTCCCCAGTTTGTGTAATAGTCTTCTATGTGGCACAGTGTCAAAGGCCTTGTTGAAGTCCAGATAGGCCATGTCCACTGCCCTCCCTGATCCACCTCCCTAGTCACCCAGTCAAAAATTCAATGAGGTTGGTCTGACATGACCTCCCCTGGTGAAACCATGCTACCTTGGGTCCTGTAGTCCATTGACAACCAGATGTTCCACCAATCTCTCCTTCAGTAGTGCTTCCATGATCTTTCCCACTACCGAGGTGAGGCTGACTGGTCTGTAGTTCCCTGCTTCTCTTGTTCCCACTTTTGTATAAGGGGACTACATCTGCTGTCCTCCAGTCTTTGGGTACCTCCCTGTTTCCAGTGATTGGCTAAACAGGATAGCCAGAGGTTCAGCCACCACCTCTTTAGTTCTTTAGGACCCTGGGTGCATCCCATCTGGCCCCATTGCTTTATCAACTCTTATTGTTTCCAGTTCCTTCAGGACCCTTTCTCGTGTAAAGGACTTGTGTCCATTTCTGCACCATTCTCACCCATTGTACTCCTTCAGACCCATTACCCCTCTTCCTTAGTAAAGACTGAGCAGAAATACCTGTTCAATATGTCAGCTTTACTGTTGTCATCCTCCACGCGGCTCCCATCCTCCCCTTCAGTCTCACTATCCCTCCCTTTGTCTTTCTTTTTTTCACTTATGTACCTGTAAAAGGTTTTGTCCCTTTACCCACTGATTTTGCAATGTGTTCTTCTGTCTGAGCTTTGGCTTCCTTACTGACTTCCCTGCCTCCCTTTGTTTCTCCTGGTACTTCTCCCATCCCTTCTGCCTGTGTCTTTTTGTATTGCCTGAATGCAATCTTTTTGCTTTCACTTTTTGTTCTACCTCTTTGGAAACCATAATGGTCTCCTCATCCTTTTCCTCTTGCCAAACTGCTTAATGCATAATTCTGTTGTTCTTATAATCCCATTTTAAATACTGCCCACTGTTCCTCAACCCCTGATTCCTGTCCCATTCCCTTAATGCCTCTTTCAAGTATCTCCCATTTTCCCAAAGTCTGCCCCTAAAATCCAGGATACGTGTTTTGTGTGGTTTGGTTCTGCTCTTTCTGTGATTTCAAACCACAATGACTGGTGGTCACTGTTATCCAGGTGCTCCCCCACTGTTACCCCACACACTGTCCCTGTTTGTGAGCACAAGGTCCAGTATTGCCTTCTGCCGAGTTGGTTCCATGACCAGTTGCTTGAGGAAGGCACCCTGAAGGAGTCCAGGATAAATCTGTTCCTAGTTGATGCTGCTGCTGGGATGCTCCAGTCCACGCCTGGAATATTGAAGTCTCCAACCAGTACTACTTACCTTTGTCTGCCATCCCTTGGATGGCTAGCATCAGCTCCTATCTGTTTCTTCCTCCTGGGCTGGTGGTCTATAGACCACACCTGTGCGGATGGCTGGCCCCATTTTCCTTTCCAGCTTAACCCACAGTATCTCTCCCCATTTGTTCCTCCTGGATGTGTGTGGCCCTTATGTCATTTTTCACATACAGTTCCACTCCTCCTCCTTCCTGCCTGCTCTGTCTCTTCTGAATATGTTGTAGCCAGGTATGGCCATCTCCCAGTCATGGTTATCATTACACCAGGTTTCAGTGATGGCCACAATGTCCAGGTCTGACTGTACCATGACAGCCTCCAGATCTTCCATCTTGTTGCTAAGGCTCCTGGCATTTGCACACATGGCTTTCCATGATTTGACCTCCCAGACTGCTTCACTGTTCTACTCCAGCCCCTTCCTTGGTTGTCATTTATCCCTGGTTCTCCTTGCTGTCTGCCCTTCTGCTGAATTTTGCCTCTTTTCTGCTTATCCACCTTTGGACACTAATCTCCATCTTTGCACACTGCTTGCAGAGATAGCCACCCTCTGGTTCACTGGTTCCACTGCTAGCTGTGGGGGGTGAGCGAGTAGGTACCTCCTTGCTGGCCTGCCACCCTTTGCTAGTTTAAATGCTTGTCAATGTAGCATTTAAACTTATCATTGAGTGCTTGATTCCTCCAGGATGGATGCAGGCCATCAGGCTTGAACATACCTCCATCCCTCCAGGTGGGTCCCCAGTCACCAATGAATCCAAACCTTCCTCACAGCACCAGTTCTTCAACCATGAGTTAAAGTTCCTGGTGCATCCATTCCTATGCTCTCCCTTGCCTCTCACAGGTAGTACTTCTGAGAAAGTGACAGAAGTAGCTACTTGTGAGACCCTCCCCAGTTTCCTAAACTCTTCCTGAACTTCCTTTGGCTCCCATTTGCCAAGTCATTAGTACCTAGGTGGATAATGACATCCAGCTCACCCTCCCGCCTTGCTTTCCCAGTGATCCCTGTAGCATCTTCCTTCCATCCCTCAATGCCGTGGCACCTGGTAGCACCTCACCTCCCTGTCCTCCCTCCTGTGTTCCTAGCTGGATCCTCTTATGATGGAGTCCCCCACCAGGATTCACTTCCTCCTCCTCTGGGGTCCACTGCTTTCCCACTGAGGTCACCTCCTTGGCTAACCTCCACATCCTTTCCTTCCACTTCTCTGGGTACCTCTATTTGGTTGTCCTCATTTGCCAGTGTGGCATATGAGTTCTTGAGAGAATAGGATCTGGATGTGCCTCGCCTGACTGCTCTAACCTCCCTGAGCCCACTGTCATCCAAGTGCTCCTCGTTCTCGCCATCCTTTGAGGCAGTTGCATTGGACTGGGTGGTCCCTGGATAGGGGTGATGGTACTCCTGACCCAGTTTACTTCCGCTCTGAGTCTGGCTACTCTCATTCCCAGTCCAGAGAGATGCATGCAGATAGGGCAGCACCTCAGTGTCCAGGAAGGTCTGCCTGAATATGGCTGCCCGGCACAGCCACTGCATCAGCAACCACTCCCCACATTATACTGCAATTCCACTCACTTGTCTGTTACTGAAGCTCTCTTAGTTCTCTTTTTATTAATTTACAGTACTAAAATCCTGCAACTGATCCTCAGATACATATTTTTTTTTTTAAGGAAAAGAAACCAATAAATAAATAAATGAGTCAAAACACTTGTCATGCTGAGGGTGGTCTTCTTCCCCTTATGCCCTCCTACTACACCTCTTACTATACCCTGTGTTTAGCTCCTGTCAATCAGATTTATCAGGGCATATAATTAAGAGTTGGGAGAAGGAGGAGGGGCAAAATTGCAGCAATTAAAGACAGCACAGAATTACACCACCACTATGTTTTAAATTTTCAACAGCCCAAAAACAATTATAAGTAAAGACAGCAAAGAAAGAAAGTATAGTGTCACTACAAGCCTACAATCTAAGTTTAAAAGAAAAATACCAATTACCAGTTACTCTAAAGCACTGAATTGAATATGTTTCCTTTCTTCTCCTTCTGGCTTCTTCTGAGAAAATCAACCTCTGTTTGCTACTTTAACTGTGACTAAGCCCCACCTCCAGTTATCACGTAGCTGAGGTCAGAGGCCAGACAATTAACACCCTTCACCCAGCTACAGGACAGTCAGACAAGCCAAGATAAAATTTGCAGCAATTAAAGACAGCACAGAATTACACCACCACTATGTTTTAAATTTTCAACAGCCCAAAACAATTATAAGTAAAGACAACAAAGAAAGAAAGTATAGTGTCACTACAAGCCTACAATCTAAGTTTAAAAGAAAAATACCAATTACCAGTTACTCTAAAGCACTGAATTGAATATGTTTCCTTCCCTCCTTCTGGCTTCTTCTGAGAAAATAAACCTCTGTTTGCTACTTTAACTGTGACTAAGCCCCACCTCCAGTTATCACGTAGCTGAGGTCAGAGGCCAGACAATTAACACCCTTCACCCAGCTACAGGACAGTCAGACAAGCCAAGATAAAATTTGCAGCAATTAAAGACAGCACAGAATTACACCACTGCTATGTTTTAAATTTTCAACAGCCCAAAAACAATTATAAGTAAAGACAACAAAGAAAGAAAGTATAGTGTCACTACAAGCCTACAATCTAAGTTTAAAAGAAAAATACCAATTACCAGTTACTCTAAAGCACTGAATTGAATATGTCTCCTTCCTTCTCCTTCTGGCTTCTGTCATGGGACAGACATAAGGCAATTCTAGTGGGGGGGTAGGAGGAAGTAGGCTGTTGGTTAACTAGGATCTGCAACTTATCCGTTAGGTAGGGAAATGGGCAGACTAGGTGGGCCAAGCGGTCCTTATCTGCCATCAAATTCTATGTTTCTATGTTGGAAGGGACACAGACATGTGAGGAGTAGTGCAATGCACTGGCTGTGGAGCAGCAGTCTTTCAGGAGACATTCTGGAGACTGTGTTGCTGCCCTATTTGCAGGTACCTCTCTGGTCTGAGGGAGGAGGTTGTTCGTCTCCATGCTGACCTGGCAAGGATTCAGGAAACCTGCTCCCCCACCCAGGGACCACCCAGGCCACCACCACTACCTTAGAGGTTGCCAAGAAAGAGGAGTGGTTGGACCATGTTGGGCTCATGGAGTGTGAGGGTGGTGGAACAGAGGCGCATCCCTCCAGTTGTGCCTCTCCACAATTCATTCATCACTCTGGAGAAGCCTGGTTCCTCAATGGAGGCACCAGCAGTGGAGAGCAAGGAGGATGCTGGGAGCCTCCACAATGGGGACCCACAGGAGGGTGACCCAAGACCCCATAGGGAAAGAAAACAACTCCTGGTGGGGGACTCAATTATTAGGGGGTAGAACTGGGGGAGGGAGGGGAAAGGGAGGTAAGGTGCCTGCATAGTGTCAAGGCTTGGAGGGACAGAAAATGAATCCTCAGGATCGTGGGAGCAGCGGCAAGGGAGAGTTGAGCTGGATGTCATTATCCACCTAGGGACGATTGACCTGGCTGAGAATGGGATCAGACCAGTGCAACAGGAGTTTGTGGAGTTGGGAAGGGGCCTTAGACAAGTAGCACATATGGTAACTTTCTCAGAAGTGCTACCTGTCTATGACAAGGATGAGGCTAGGGTACTCCGCACCACGGGATTCAATGAGTGGTTGAAAAGCTGGTGCAGAGCTCAGGGATTTGTCTTCATTGGGGACTGGGGCTCCACCTGGAGGGATGCAGGCCTATACAGGTGCGATGGTCTGCATCTATCTGAGAGAGGAACCAGGATCCTAGGTGATAGGTTTAAATGTTTCAATGGCAAGCATTTAAACTAGCCAAGGGGGGAGGCACTGAAGAGGAGAAGGGAAATTCTAGCCCCCACCCAAAAAAAATCAGGGTAATTAGTGAGGTAAACACCAAGATAGAGCAGTCGATAGGGAGAAGGGCAGGGATAAATGGAGAAAAAGACAAAGGCAGTAGGGACAGGGATGGGGCAAAAAGAATTAAAGCCATAAAAATGGAGGGCAATGAGTACCAATGCCCATAGTCATAGAAACATAGAAACATAGACTTAGATGGCAGATAAGGACCACTTGGTCCACCCAGTCTGCCCATTTTTCTACCTATTGGATAAGCTGCAGATTCTAGGTAACCAACAGCCTACTTCCTGCAACCCCCACTATAATTGCCTTATGTCTGTCCCATGCATGTTTGAATTCCCCCACTGTTTTAGACCCCACAACCTCTCCAGAAAGGCGGTTCCATACGTCCACCACTCTCTCCGTTAAAATAAATTTCCTCACATTATCCCTGAGCCATCCTCCCTCTATATTTAAATTGCGCCCCCTTATTCTTACACATCTCTTTTTCTGAAAGATGCTACCCTCCTGGACTTTGTTGATTCCCGTGAGGTATTTAAAAGTTTCTATCATGTCCCCCCCATCCCTCCTTTTATCAAGGGTATACATATTATGCTCTCTCAGTCTCTCTTCATATGATTTCTGATGTAGACCCTGCACCATTTTAGTTGCCTCCTCTTGACTGCTTCCATCCTGTCTATGTCCTTGCGTAGATGAGGTCTCCAAAACTGCATGCAGTACTCCAGATGAGGTTTCACCAACTGTCTGTACAGAGTGATAACCACTTCACTTTTTTCTACTTGTGATGCCCTTCCCTATGCTTCCCAGTATCTCCCTGGCCCTTCTTACCGACTTCTCACATTGCTTACCCACCTTTAGATCATCTGATATGACTACCCCCAGGTCCCTTTCCATTATTGTGGTTGTTAGTACCTCTCCTGCTATTGTGTAATCTTCTCCTGGATTTTTATTTCCCAGGTGCATTACTTTGCACTTCTTTGCATTGAATCTAAGTTGCCATATGCCTGACCATTCCTCCAACCTTGCCAAGTCCCTTCTCATCCTTTCTACCCCCCCTTCTGTATCAACTCTGTTACAGATCTTTGTGCCATCTGCAAAGAGGCATACCTTTCATTCCAGACCCTCTGCAATGTCACCTATAAAGACGTTAAAGAGATCTGGACCCAGTACTGAGCCCTGAGGTACTTCACTAGTAACCCCATTTTCTTCAGAATGTGCTCCATTCACTATTACTTTCTGTGTCCTGCTGTGCAGCCAGTTTGCTACCCAGGCTACCACCCTGGGATCCACTCCCAGGCTGGCTAACTTGATTATTAATCTTTTGTGCGGGACTGTGTCAAATGCCTTGCTAAGTCTAGGTAGGCCATATCCACAGCCCCTCCCTGGTCTATTACTTTGGTCAACCAGTCAAAGAAGTCGATTTGATTTGTCTGACATGACCTTCTTGCTGTGAATCCATGCTGCTTTGTGTCCTGTGCCCCGTTGGCCTCTAGGTACTCAACAATTCTTTCTTTCAGAAGTGATTCTATCATTTTCCCCACCACTGAGGTCAAACTAACAGGTCTGTAGTTTCCTGCTTCTGCCTTGCTAGCACTTTTGTGAAGGGGAATCACATTTGCCCTCCTCCAGTCCTCGGGTACCACCCCATCCTCCCATGATTTGTTAAAAAGTGTGATCAGTGGTGTTACTAGTTCTTCCCTTAGTTCTTTTAAAATCCTGGGGTGAATCGCATCAGGCCCCATTGCTTTATCCACCTTCAGTTTTAAGAGTTCTTTCAGAACCCTTTCTTGTGAAGAGGGATTATTGCCTCCCTCTTACAACTTGTGATACCCCTACTAATACATCTTAACACCCCCCTAGCCTTACCTACTGCTTTAGAGGTCTGCTTGGATGATTTGGTTATCAGTCGCTGTAACCAGTGAATCTGGTATTTATTCATCTACTTCTGAGTCACCCCAATTAGAGCCAGATAATACTCCAAAAGGGTTGTCCAAGTCCACATCTTGTGGAGTTGCATCCTTTTTTGACAGTCTTATGGCTTTCCTGTGTTGGGGGGCAATCCATGGTTGTGCTGTAGAGTGGTCAACCTGTTCTTCCATCGGTACAGTTTCCACCATATCAGAGTAGCACACAGGTTGAAGACTGTTAATATCTGTTTCTGTTTTGGGGGCCCCCATTGTTTCAGATGGATGATCCTGTGGTTCTTGATTGTCTTTTCCTGGATCAGACTGAGATGTTAGCATAAATTGTTCAAATGGGGTGGACACATCTGCTTGGGCTTTATTTATAAGATCCACAGGGTTAATGTTGTGAGGTCTGTTGGCATGGGATCATGGGCAGTCTTTGTAAATGTGTCCTGATTCATCACACAAGCTGCATCTTGTATGGTTCAAGCACTGAGAACTGATACATCCTACTTCACTGAATAAGCTGCAGCACAGCTTGTCACACATGCTGGACAGGTGAGTATGAGCTCCACAATGGTAGCAGGCTTGAGGTTGTCCAGAGAAGAAACAAACCTCTTGCTCCCATCCAAGAAACAAGCAGCTGTGTATATGACGTATGCCTTCCTCAGTTTGCTGAAGTTTAATCTTGAACTTCCAGCCTCCAGTCCAAAAGTGTTCTCCATCCAAAATCACCTCAGGAGCACTGAGTACATCACATCACTGCTGTAACCAATGTGAGATGTCTCCTACAGGAACATTCTCTTTTCTGAACATGACCATGATCATTTTGATGAGTGGTTTAGTGAGAAGAATAGCAATGAATTGCATCCAGAGTGGTGAAAAGTTTAACTGATTATATCTGAACCAAAAGGTCTCTAGGAATTGTGCAGATCAGAAGCTGATGTTGAACATGTCTTTTCCTGAGATGTGAATAAAAGCAATGATGTCTGACGTTAAAATTTGGAGGGAGTCTTTAATGAGGGTTTTACCCACATATTGGTCAGGACATGGTTCCAAACCTCCTTTATATCATAATCGAACAGCATGCCTCCTGGGGAGAGGTTCAGATTTATTGTTTTTAAAAAGATCTGAAAGAAGGGGCCTTGTGGGAGGAATTGATTGTGATGAGTGTCCTGTTGTATCTGTTCCACCATCACTGGTTTGTTGTCGGACTCCTGTATTGTTTGTGTTATTTGTCTTTTGGGTATGTGAATGGAAACTTTGTTTAGTAGTGGCAGGGCTTTCATGTACTATTTTTCTTTCAAGGTTGAGGTGATAGTTTTGTTATTTGTTGATGGAGAGGTGTTAGAAACTTCCAAAGGAGCCATAATTGTTCCATTGGTTGATATAGGGGTATCATAAATCATTACATCATGGGAGGTTTGTATAACATCATTTTGATTATTTTGAGGGTTATTACTGGTAGAATTGTTCATCGGGAAGTGTCATTCTGGTGATGATGTCCATTGAGAGGATGACCCTATGTCCCATGCAGGATCAGGGATCCAGTTTTTATCTCCTGTCTCCATCCTGCTGCGAGTAATGCTTTTTTATGGGGACCATGATGAATCATGTTTCAAGTCCTGTTTTAGGCCAAAAGCAGTGTGAACTGCTGCTATAAATATCATAGGTTCATGTTGGTCCACTGTGTTTGCAATATCCACAGTCATTTGGCCTGATAGTCTGGTAAGTTGCTCTGAAGGTAAGTGCCTATGGGACTGAACAACATCATCCCTCTTTCTGTGGAGGCCATCCTTTTTTTTTTGTAATTGCATCCTCTTTTGTCATAAGTTTTATGAGATTGATTTATTTTAGTGATAATTCATTGTCCAGGGTTGCCGCTGGTCCATCTGGGATCTTTGTGATCACTGGGAGATCTAAACTAAGTTTTTGTTTTAATTCTTGAGGGAGTCTTAGGCCACAGGAAATATTCCCTGATTTTACCATTCCTACTGTATCCCCTTGGTTTTAGCACTTTCTCCTTCATATCCTGCAGTCTTGTATTGGAGCACTATTGCAAGTTGCACTACCACAGTACTATGAAGCACAGATTCTGTCAATGGGCTTGTGCTGACTGAAATAGCCTGCTGCTTTATATCAGAATACTGGGTGACCATAGAGGAGATCTTACTGGCATTAGGGTTGCTTTGTTGTTGTTTATTTATAGGAGACCATGTATGTGCATAGAGCATGACATCTGATGGCTAAAATTTATATTTGTTTGTTGTATTTCCACTTTTATCACTGTAATCTGAGAAGGTATAAACTGTTGCCTGTTGTCTAGCACTGAAGTTTGATAAATAATTGTTGACATACTGGAGTCTTCTTTTGTGCCAAATTTGTTAGTGGCTATTTCAGGAGTGGGTAGGGCAGAAATACAGTGAATGGTTTCCGAACTGGGAGGGCCTGTAGCAGCCTCAGGGTTATCAACTTGTAGTTTGTGTAATGTTTTTAACAATGCTTTTTGGGAATCTGAAAAGCATTTTTCTTCAGTTTTATATAATTTCTCAATTCCTCAGCAGTTTGAAATGATTAAATATTTGAAGTCTGACCTGTTTTGAGAGATTCTCTGGTTATATCCATGGCAATAGTATTTCTTTCAGCTTGTTCTAAATTTGTATCAGCATCAAATAATTCCTATTATTCAGTTCCATTTGTTGTAGATACAGGAGCAGTGTTCTCCTCCACCTCCATCTTCTCTCCAAATCCTGAACGTGTGGCCTGTAAAGCCAAGCTAAGAGTAGGGGAGTTTATTGAAGAAAATAAATCATACATAAAAAACCCCAAAAGAAATCAAAAAGAATACAAGAAGGACAACATTACAACCAACAGAGAAAAAAAACAAAACAAATTAAGGATATATATATATATATATATATATATATATATATATATATGTATATAACAAAAGAAAAATAAACATAACTTCAAATACATAACAAAGTATGCTGGAAGCCTTTTCTTTCCCAATTCTTCATTATTTAGAAAATAAATCATGGTACCTAACACCCTCCACTTTAAAGTAACAGGTACATCAGAATCTGTTATCCAAAGCATATTTCTCCAAACTACATGTATAATTCTGGAATGTAAGATCCTAGAATCCTCACTATACAGTAATTTCAAATCCCTAGTAATTTTACCAAAAGCTCTTCATGAGATACAAATTTCTGTTGTAATGAAAATAAACATCTACTGTTCCAAATATGCCATTTAACAACCAACGCTATTCTATGTAAAGTTTCAGTATGCCAATGGTCTGCCCCTATATATTTATCCCACATCAAAGCATCCATAGTGATAGACTGAAACCATGTAGCATTCCAAACAGTTGCCAATAGAGGCCAAAAAGATGTAATATAAACACAGGTCAAAAAAAGATGTTCTGCAGTTTCCAGTTGCCGAACACATCCTGGTCTAACACTTAAATGTTCAATTGTTGGTGTTTTTGATTTGCTTTAAAATTGATCATGTCATGACAGCTTAGCCAATGAAAGTCCTGAAATTTATTAGGAATCCTAAGAGTTTTCAACAAACTCAAAATTGCCTCTCTGTATGGAAGGGGACATTGAGGAAAAGTTTCTAATTCTGAGTCTACATAACCCAGTTATATAGCCCTTTCTGTTGTTTTGAAATCAAAAGATGGCTAGTAAGTCTCCAACATTTAATATAAACAAAAGTTTCCCTGATATAAGGTGGGATATTTAAGGATCTATGCAAAATCCCCAATTCCCCCCGGTACCATTGTCTAAACCATAGACCACAATTCTGTTTGGACACAGGTACCCAAGTTTTATCAAAAAAATTAATAAAGGCCAAAAATTTGCATAAAGAGAAACGCTATAGAAAAATAAGATCGGGTTCACCATCCCTAACCCACCCTGATTTATTGGTAAGCATACAATATTCCTTTTTAACTGATTCAACCTGCTACCCCATACAGCTTGGAAAAAAAGACTATAAATTGCTGTTATTAATTGGCTAGGAGGAGGAGAAACATAGTTAATATAAAGAAATCTTGGAATAAGTAATGTTTTGATCAGATGTACCCATTTCCGTTTACTTAATTTACACTTATTCCATTTAGCCACTAAGACTTTTCCCCGAATAAAACAAGGTTCCAAATTCAAAAAACACATATCTCCTGGACCATAAATAATCCCCAGAATTGTCAAATAAGTAGCTGAAAAATCAATACCAGCTATTTCTAAAACAGGAGAAACCACTGATCCAAGCTGTGTACCATTACATTTATCCAAATTTAAACTGGTACCAGAATGTGAGTTATAAGTCACACAGATGTATAAGGTTCTCTGAATAGAAACTTTGTCCGCTACTAGGATACAGAGATCGTCTACATAGGCCAAAGCTTTAAAATGTAGGGGAGTTGAAACCACAGTAATAGGCCTTAAAAGTATTGATTTATTAAGGAGCTGAAGTAAGGGATCAATGCAAAAAGCATATAGCAAAGGGCTAAGGGGAACCCCTGATGTACTCCCCTCCTCGCTCTTAACATGGGTCCCTTCCAGACCCTAACCAAAGGAGTAACTGTAGCTGTTTTATATAAGCATTTAACCCAATTAATAAATTACAATGGCAAACCATATTTTTGTAAAACTGCCTATAGGAAAGTGTAGCTAAGTGAGTCAAAGTCTTGTCTTTGATCCAGTGATGGCACTAAGCCATCCTCTCTATGCCGAAAACTATGCTCAAAAAGTTCCCTTAACAAAATTAAGTGATCCATAATATTCCTACCAGGTATAGCACATGCCTGTGCTGGGGATAAAATATGTGTTGCTACTAATAGCAGATGGTTATTTAGAATCTTAGTTAAAATCTTAAAATCCGTATTAAGTAAAGAAATCGGTCTCCAATTATTTATGCACCGTTTATCACCTTTTTGTTTAAAAATGTGTATCAGAATACCCCCGTCATACGCAGAGAAGGGGATCCAGATGAAAGAATTGCCATAAAGGCAGCTGCTAGTTCTGTCCAGATATGTGGTCCTATAAATGTATACAGTTCACCAGTTAATCCATCTCCACCCGGTGCTTTTTTATTCCCTAAGGCCATAATTGCTCTCTCCACCTCTTGTGGCAGAATATCAGCAATCAAAGGTATTAATAATTGATCAGTGGGCTTAACTGTAGGAACTAAATCAAGATAAGATTCCAAAGTGTCAGGGTAAATTTGCGGAGGAATAAAGGTTGGAGATGTATAATGTGCGATAATATTAAGAATCTGTCTAGTGTCAGTAAATAAACTATCATTTTTATCAAATAAACTATCCATAGTTAGGTTTAAGGTCCGAGCTGTATGCCCCTCATAAGGGCAAATATAGCCCTTTTTTTCCTGCATGCAATATAATTGCTGGTATTGCAGATATTGTTCTTGTAGTAAATGATATTGTACCACTTGTTCTTTGATATTTTGAATTTACACCGTAAAATCATGTTTTACAGTAGATGCTAAAGATAATAGTTTTTGAAGTTGCAACCTAGTATTAAGATAAGTCCTATATTCCTCATCCCAAGTTACCTTTCCATATGATTTTAAAAAAGCAGTCAAATCCCGCACAGTGTCTTCCCACGAAATACTAGGGTCTGTGTACATATCAAAGACAGATTTCCTGGCTTGGATAAAATATATCAAATCTTGTTGGACATTGTCTTTAGCCAACAGTAAAGCATTTAGTTTCCAATTACCCGGCCTGGTAGGAGGTGCATGTAAGTTATCCAATAATAAAAATTATATTTTATGATCTGAAAATTCTGCCAGTAGAGTTTGTGCCATTGCAATTGGTAATAGTGGAGAAACAAAAAAACAGTCAATCCTTGTGGCAGAGGTACTTCTATAAAAGGTAGGATCAGCTTTCCCAACTATTTCAGGTAAGCAACCCTCAGATTTGCATTCTGTATCATAGAGGAAAAGCAGGTCATGTCTCAAAATACTTTATTAGTCACAGTATGCCTACCCCTATCCCTTAAATTTAATCCACAATTAAAGTCACCCCCTAGAACAATGTGGTGAGCAGAATACAGATAGGGCTGAATAGCCTGGAACAGCTCAATTCGTACCACCTTTGTTTGACCAGCATAAATATTAATGAAGTGGAACAGTACATTATGCAGCTTGACATCCAGTATTAAGGCCCGACCTGAAATGAGGTCAGTTAATTTAACCACATGCACTTCTATACTGTGAAATAAAATGGCTAACCCAGAGCAGGTTTCTTCCCCCAGAGGCCAGAAAGAAGGACCCGAATGCCAAAAGTTAATAGCCTGTTTCAGTTCAGAAATGACATGCAACCTAGTATCCTGTAAAAAAATAATGCCAGCAGAAAGAAATCTTAAATGTGAAAACACAGCTTGCTTTTTCTGTAAACTCTTGATACTATTGACATTAATAGGATAAACAGATAAAGGAGGCATTATAGTCATACAGGAGTAAGTGAAAAAACTTTGAGCATAATTCTATTCAAGGGGCCTTTTTAGAGGAGGCTCTTGTAGTTCTAATATGTTTAGTTTTCCCAGTTCGTTTTCCAGAGGGAGGGAGTACTGTGTCAGGGGAAGGTTCTTCCAATTCAGAACCTTGATCCAGGATTGAAGAAATAACAGAGGACACTTCAGATTCATTCCCAGAGATTTTCCCTTCAATAGGCAGAGAGGCAAATCTATTCTTAACAGGAATGTCAGACGTTTTGGGCATTTTAGCAGCTGGTTGTATCCAGTGCTGCTGACATCTGGATGTCTTAAGCTGAGTATGTGAGGGTTGTTGTGAAGCATCAGCAGTATGCACAGGGTGAGGTAATACATTCTCAATAATAGTAGTTTCTGCTACTGAAGGTACAGAAACCACTGGCTGGGGGGACCATGGAAGCAGTATTTGTACCACACTTCCCTGGTGGAGGCATGTCAGACTGTTGTACTGAACCTCCAGGAACAGAAGAGGTAGTTGCAGTTTGATCAGAAGGCCTATCTTGGGGCCTAGAGGCAGAACGCTGAGCCTGGGCATGTTGTGCTAGGGCTATGGAACACTCTCTGCTCATCCCAATCAGCATGTCTTCCTGGTTGTGAGCTGCTGAAGGACAAGAATGATAGGTATGACCCTTTTCCTCACATAGGTTGCACACCTGGTCATTTCTGCATATTGCAGCACTGTGACCTAATTCATTACAGGTAGTACATTTTAAGTGGTCGCACATACTGCCAAGGTGACCCATGGCCCCACAATGATAACATGCCTTGGGCTGACCTGCATAAAATAAAACCCCTCTATCTTTCCCGAGGAAGAAACTATTGGCTAAATGAACAAACCCAGAGTCAGACATGTTTAGAACAACCTGTATTTTCCATCCCCATTCCAGATGTGATCCTCATCAAAAATGGGTTCTGGATTACCTTGTACTGTACACCTTTGTTTAAGCCAATACAGAAGATCTGTAACACTCACCTCCTCATTTCTAACTAGTACAGTGATCATACGATGTGCATGTTTAGTTAGGGGCACTACCTCAAAAGGGACCCATAAC
The DNA here is from genome assembly GCA_016271365.2 of Neoceratodus forsteri. Lineage (NCBI taxonomy): Eukaryota > Metazoa > Chordata > Ceratodontiformes > Ceratodontidae > Neoceratodus > Neoceratodus forsteri. Next base: position 760,550,411 of record CM057452.1, read on the forward strand.
GCAGAGGTTCTTAAGAGCTGATATTGAGACCAAAATTTCTGTAGACCACTACCCTGTTTAAAGCTGACATCAAAGACTGGCTCTCCTGAGACATGTATTAAAGCATAAATTTAAGCAGGAGTAAAAAACTTGGAACCTATGAGCAGATTCCTAGCAACATGTTTCCGATCTGGAAAAACATCTAAACCCCCTTTATAAAGTGACCTAATAGCATTATGTCATTTTGCAGGGAAAACAGGAGCTCTAAACAAGGATACAAAAGATTTAATAGACTTAGATTGTCCTTGTAAAAGCTGTTCAGCATGTCCCAAAGAAGAAGGAAGTTTAGGAGTAACAGAGGAATCAGGCCCACAAAGCCCAGCTTTACCACCCTGTAAAAGAGGAAGTACCGGGTTCTGTGTGAGATCTAAGCCTTCTGGCACTTGTAAAGGAGAAACAATATCCATCACAGATCCCCAATCCTTAGTTTTGTCAGTTACCAAGGGAGGACAGTCTTGGTTAACAAAGGTTGATTTCTTGCTAGGAGATACAGAAATGGGAGAAGGACCCGAAATCCAAGTGCCTAAATTGGATTTCTCCCACCTGGCAGCCTGCAAAGCAGTATCTACAGACCACTGGCTTTTATCAACCATGGTGTCCTGCTGTTTTAGTGCAGGAACCTCAGCGTTGTGCTTTAGAACAGTACCTGAAGTCAATAGTCCTGCCAAAGTTCCCGCAGAGTCATGAAAAAAATTGCCTTTAAAGTCAAACAAGGGTGCCTGTCCTGTACCTGCTGAACCTGTAGGAGCATCCTGCTTAGGTGATTGCCCTTCATCCAGAACAGCTGTTGTCTGCTGCAGAGGAATCATTGGTACAGTCGCCATGTCAGCAGCTGAAGCAGCTCGTTGCACAACTCGCAGTGCAGACTGCTCACACAAAGAGCGCTGATCCACTGCCACAATTGCAGCTTTCAATTCGCTTTGTTGAGACTGAAAACGGGCTTCTTCTTCATGTAGCTGTTGCTGCAAGGCAGCCGAATCACAAGAAGACACATCTTGTAGTATTTTAGTTAGAGCAACCTCCTTCTGGTCTAGAGGTAAATCATTCAGTTCATTCCTTATTTCAGATATAGAAATGCCATGTTCTGAATCCATATCCACACTTCGTGTATCAAAGAAAACATCAGAATCCATAGCCTCAGACCTGCAGCCACAGGGACATCCATCTCCTCCTCCAGCTTGACACGAAGTGACCAACTCACTAGCCAGCAGTCACCCTACTGGCCAAGAGTAGGGGAATTTCCCCAGTGCCCTGGCCAAAGTTCCCCCCATTCACTAAAAAAAAAAAGTACCACCAACAGCTTAATCTGGTTCAAGGTTAGTTGGCATTCATCTGTATCCCCTTCCCCCAGGTCGTGCCTGAAAATTGGCAGAATTTGTCAAGTGCATTTACCTATTCAACAAAACTAAATAAAATAAAAATGCCCCATTTGCTATATGAACAATGCTGCTGTATAATGGTTCACTGCAATCCCTTTCTTTCTCCTCCCATCAGCAAATGCTCCAAAAGCATGTACAATATACTGTAGTATAATGCAAAGTAAATACGTCAAACACTTCTCTGCTCCTCAGTGTTCAGCTGCCTGCAAACATGTTGCTCTAACTTCCCAGGGACACCTGATACTGGCCTGCAAAGTAACAATCTGCAGGGCAGTCTGTGGACATCATACCCACCCTGCTATTTGTTTTTTTTATTTAGTTTTATTTAAAAGTTAGAAATTTACATGATAGGTTCCATGAGAACAGGTCTCATTTACAGAATGTCCCAAGTCGATAAGATAATAAACATGACAAAATTATTAAGCATTTATAGTAACACATAAACACTTAGATACTATCTAGTAAGTAACACACAGGTGACTTATTGCACACAAAAAACAGTTACAAATGGATTGTTCCTGTAATACCTTTTTCTTGAGGTTGTGTTTAAAAATGTATAGTGTCCGGGAGTTTCATAACTCAGGTGGAAGTTTATTCCAACAAAGAGGGGCATCGAAGGAAAAACTGTTTCTTACATGATGACAGTGATATCTAGGTAAAAGTAAACCCAGGTTGGGAACCTCAGTTAAGTTGTGACTATAAGTAGAAGCTAATAGTCTATCTGAGAGATAAACTGGGGTTAGTTGATTTACTGTTTTGCAAATCAGAGTAAGCCAGTGATGTAAGCGTGTAGATAAGGGAAATATTCAGTTTAGCTGGGTTAGAAGAGTTCAGTGATGTTCATTTTCTGGACTACTTAATATGAAGTGTAATAACTGAAAATATACCATGTCAACTACAGGACACAGAAGGTAATAGTGAATGGAACACATTACGAAGAAAGGGGGGGTCACTAGTGGAGTACCTCAGGGCTCAGTACTGGGTCCAGTCCTCTTTAACATCTTTATAGGTGACATTGCAGAGGGTCTGGAGGGAAAGGTATGCCTCTTTGCAGGTGACACAAAGATCTGTAACAGAGTTGATACACAAGAGGGGGTAGAAAAGATGAGAAGGGACTTAGCAAATTTGGAGGAATGGTCAGACATATGGCAACTTAGATTCAATGCAAAGAAGTGCAAAGTAATGCACCTGGGAAACAAAAACCCAGGAAAAGAGTACACAATAGCAGGAGAGGTACTAACAACAACAAAAATGGAAAGGGACCTGGGGGGTAGTCATATCAGATGACCTAAAGGTGGGTAAGCAATGTGAAAAGTCAGTAAGGAGAGCCAGGGGGATACTGGGATGCATAGTACGGAGCACCACGAGTAGAAAAAGGGAAGTGGTTATCCATCTATACAGACAATTGTTGAGACACCATCTGGAGTACTGTGTGCAGTTTTGGAGACCGCATCTACGCAAGGACATAGACAGGATGGAAGCAGTCCAGAGGAGGGCAACTAAAATGATGCAGGGTCTGCAGCAGAAACCATATGAAGAGAGACTGAGAGAGCTTAATATGTATACTCTTGATGAAAGAGGGATGGGGGGGATATGATAGAAACTTTCTAGTACCTCAAGGGAATCAACAAAGTCCAGGAGGGTAGCATCTTTCAGAAAAAGAGATGTGTAAGAAAAAGGGGGCACAATTTAAAGATAGAGGGGGGATGGCTCAGAGGTATTGTGAGGAAAGTTTTTTCACGGACAGAGATGGTGGATACATGGAACAGCCTTCCTGCGGAGGTTGTTGGGTCTAAAACAGTGGGGGAATTCAAACATGCATGGGACAGATATAAGGCAATTATAGTGGGGTGGTTGCAGGAAGTAGGCTGTTGGTTAACTAGAATCTGCAGCTTATCCAGTAGGTAGGGAAATGGGCAGACTGGGTGGGCCAAGTTGTCCTTATCTGCCGTCAAAGTCTATGTTTCTATGTTTCCAGATCCCTGATGTTGGAATTATGAAAAATAGAATCACTATAATCCAGGACTGGAAGTATTGATTGAGCTACAATTATTTTCTGATCTTGTAGTGATAAGAAGTGTCTGGCACTTCTCAATTGACGTGAACATTGATGGGCTTTTACAGTGATTTATGAAAGTGAGTTTTAAAAGAAAGAGTGGAGACAACATCAGACTCAAGTATTTAAATTCATGAACAAGCTGCAGGAGGACGTTATTGAGCTTTATGGCAAAGAAAGGGTGAGCATTATTAATAAGGAATTTTGACCCAAAAAGCATTGTTTGGGTTTTTGCTATTTAAGAATAGCAGATTAGAGGAAAATAAATCAGCAACTTTATCAAAATCAGTTTGAAGAGTGGAAGTTATGAGCTTTAAGTCTTTATGAGCAAAGAAAAGAGTGGTATCATCAGCATAAAGTCTGATAGCACAGTCCCTAACTACTGACGGTAAAGGATCGACAAACAGATTAAAAAGAACAGGACCCAAAATCAAACCCTGGGGTACCCCTGTGTTTGTGGGAAGAGAGAAGGATAGACACCCATTCCAAGAGACAGCATGGCACCTTCCATGTAAATAAGAATAAAACCAAGATACAACATTTGAATAAAAACTGTGAGAAAGTAGTCATTTTAGAAGCAAATGGTGATTTATTACATCAAAAGTCTTGGACAGGTCTATGAAAAATGTCCCAACATATTGAACCCTGTCCAGAGCTTTTGAGATATAATCGTGAAAATCAGTTAAAGCTGTCTGAGTAGAATGATAAGGTCGGAAGCCAGACTAGACAGGTGAAGGCACGTGGTAAGTAAATATTGAGAAATTTAATTATGGACAATTCTTTTAAGAAATTTTGATCGAATTGGTGATAACGAAATGGGGCAATAATTATAGGTCAAGGATTTGTCCCCACCCTTGTGTTAACGGACAACAATAGATTGTTTCCAAGCAGAAGGGCAGATTTGAGTAGTAAGGGAAAAATTATATATGGTAGCTGTATATCTGGTGAAGATCAAGATGATTATGTCCCAAGGGGCAGATGGGATACAACTTAGGCTCATAGTAAAGCCAATGGAACAATCAGAGGGAGGCTTTCAGTAATTTTTCATGAGTTGGACTAGTCAGGTGTAGCGCAAGAGGACTAGAAAGTGACCAGGTGATGGAACAGTTATGGAGAGCATGTGAATGTGTTGGGGGGCATACATGTATATTGATAGGTCTGGCTTCCTAGAGCCAATGATATCCATTCATCTCTGTGCACAGGAGAAAATGAGAAACACTGGTCATGGATTAGGCAGATAAAGCTCAGCTCCACCCCACATCCATAACTTCACGTCTTCCCTTTACATTCTAGGGATGATCTTAGACATATCTGCTCATTGTTATGTCTTTTTCAAATTATATTCAATAGCTCAAAAGTTGGGATTTGAAATATTTCAGGTTTGATAGAGTTTGGTGCAAGGATGATTACTTGAAATATTTCATTATTATTTATTTAGTTCAAAAGTTTGTTTGTTTAGTTTTTTGTTAACCAGATAAATACACATAGACATAGAAACACAGAAAGATAGACTTTGATGGCAAATAAGGACCACTTGGCCCACCCAGTTACTAGACAATCAGTGCCTATTTTCAGGTTCAGCCTGAGAGACCATACATAAAATGATACATTACCAGGGAATATATTCTGAGCTGGTAACAGATAATTTCCAGATGTGTCCTGGGGTTGGGGTGGGACAGTAAACAATACAAGATGTGCAAGTGAAGATGACATACGTTTAGGTGCAATAGTAATAAAAAATACATTACAATAATAATAACATACTATTTATTTCATTTATTGAAATGTTTCACCGGGAGGGCACACTGAACATCAAGTTGCTCGTCTCCTGGTGCTACCTGTGGGGAAGGCAATCGGGAGTACATAAGATAATATGCAGGCATCAAAATGGGGAGTGCTTAAATAGGATAGCAGTAACATGAATGAAGTATACAGAGTAGTAAGAAAAACAACTAAACGTATTCCAGTAAAAAACATAAGGACTAAACGGCTAAATTATTGTAGTAAAATACAGGAATAAGCGAGTAACAATGAAACGAAAAAAAAAACAAAACAACATACATTACAATTGAGAAGTTATGATGTACATGCAGACACAAAGCACAACCCAAAAGGAAGATGTAAACACTGCAGTAAGGAACAAGTACAATACAGTAGTGAGAGCACACTCCAGATCAGAAGCAGATTAATACCACCCAGAATGCAGGAAGGTGCAGACGTTATCAACGTCAGTGCAAGAAGCTATAAATGTCAATGCAGTGAAGTAGTTACAGCAGCAAAATGTGAAATGTAAGGTACAGGACAGGAGTATTTTTCAGAGGAAATGATGCACAAGAACAATGTAACATGCAATGAAGCTGGAATAGAGTAAATTTAAGAGAGCTGTGAGGAAGTATTTCTTCTCTGAGAAAGTTGCGGTTGCCTGGAACAGTTTCCAGTGGAGGTGGTGATGGTATAAACAGTGGTGGATTCAAGAATGCATAGGGTAGGCACACAGGAATCCTAACTGTAAGCAAGGAGGAGAAAAGGCTGCCAGAGATCAAGTAAGGTGTGTGGTGACAGTATAGGCAGGAAAGAAATGGGCAGACTGGGTGTTCCAAGCAGTCTTATCTGCCACCCAATTTTATGTTTCTATGTATATATGTATTTATTTATTGATTGATTGATTTATTGGTTTATTTATTTTTCAATATATGTCTGTATGAATTAATTTATTTACTTTGGTAAAAACTATTTCCCAGATGTGTCCTGGAGGAGGAAAAAGAGTAGAGAACAAAACAAAGTACAATTTACAAAATAACATAATACTATGGAAATAAGTATAACACAATAAATTAGAAGAAACACTTCAAGAATAAAATTGCCTTAGTGTACATTGCCATACAATAAATTGCAAAACAAGCAAAAGGACATTAAACAGTAAGCAACACAACAATTATAAGAGGAGCAGGGAGTAGTGAGTGATGACTGGGGGAGGGTCCATGCTACTGTCAGTGTAGGGTGAAAGGCAGCTGACAGAGGTCCACCCCAATATGAGAAGCAACTGCAGGAGTGAACCGAGAAATCATGGAAGAGAGATTTCAGAGTGTGACAGGAAGAAGAACAGACAGAAAGGGAGAAGAGAGACCCATAGTTTAGGGAAGTGGAATAGGAAGGCAGCTTGGCCAGCAGTAGATTTCATTAGTAGAAGAGCAAGACAGCGAAAGCAAGCATTGCAAAGGGAGTAGGAGGTAGAAAGGGGGAAAGAGTGGATAGAAGCAAGATACAAGGATAGGGAGTCAAACTAAAATTTGGAGATAAGGGAGGCACAAACAGTAAGGCACCTGACATCAAGAGAGGGGGAAGGCAGAGATAGAGGCATGCAAAAAAAAGTAGTGCATGCACAGGAGTTTATTAAGGGCAACTCTATAGAAGGAGTGAAAGGGGGGTTCAATCCAAACATGGTGTACTTTGGAGCAGCACTGTAAACAGTATCACCATAGCCAACAAATGGAGAGACTCATCTCTGAGAATTTATCTGCATACAGGAAGTGTTTCTATGTTTCACTGATTAGAAGTAGTTTAAAGCTAAACATACCTAGGGTGGATAGGAAATTGTTCACCTTGAGAAAACGCATGTGGTTGGTGTGAAATGATGGAAGACACTAGTAGGGTGATTTGCTCTTCTTTAATTACATGAAAAAATCATAATTATATAAACTTAGAATCAAGCATTCAGTTATATGGAGTTTAGAGTATGGACAGCCAAATGTTCAAAACATTGACAGCCTTTTTGTTACTATGGCAACATATGTGGATCCCTTAGCCACCTTTACACTGTTCTGGTAGGAAATTGCTCCCAGCTGTGGGGTGAACATGGGGGGGCCAACAAAACAGGGAAGGGGGATCACAAGGATCAGGGTTAGGTACATTTGCAGGAGGGGTTGGCTAGATTGAGCGTAGGCCTGACTTTTTTTTTCTTATCTTTTTCTTTCTTTAGTTACTAATAAAAAGTATTTTTGTTATTAGGAGTGTTTTAAGAATAAATGAATTTTCAGGAAGCCATTTTAACATGGGTTTGTCAACTGAAACTGGCTTTGTGAGAATTAGTAGGCAGTTTAATGTTAAATTTGCACCTTAATAACCTGTCCCTTGTTCAGCTAATTCACTTGAAATTGGGCATGCACAGAGTTGGTGTCAGGATCTTTGGATTCTGAATACTAGGTTATGATTGGGTCAGTGAGTGAAAAGTTCTAGATGATAGAAAAATACATAAATTCACCAAAATTAAGACCTGTTTTGCTCAGCAATAGGATCAACACAAGAAACCAGGCTCCACTTGCAGATGTGCCCTCCCAAAATCGAAATCACAAAAAAAAACAAATAAAGGAAGTACCATTCAATGCTCTGTATATCCACTCAACATTGTATTGCACATACAAATGCAAAATAAAAAATGAGGTGGTAAAGTTTCAAATAGTGCTGACCCCAACTCCTTAAAGTCCAGACCGGTTTCACGCATGCGCACTTTGCCACCTCATTTTTTATTTTGTGTTTATATCTGCAATAAAACATTGAGTGAATATACAGAGCATTAGATGGTGCTTCCTTCACTTGTTTTTTTTGCTCAGCAATAGCTCACAAATGTTTGGTATTTGAAATGCAGAGCTTTCAGGTATTTTAGGGTTTGCCCAAGGATGATTCTTTGCTAATTAGTTTTTTGTTTTCCCATTTTTCAGTTATTTACAAAACTGTGTTCCATTTTCACATATGTACAGTAATGAAAATGAGCATTCTAAAGATAAGCACATTTTGGCAAAAACATTTTTTTAAGGTTTTATCAATTAAAATGGGTTTTAGGAGGTTAAAATCTCTGATTTGGTGAGAGTTATTGGTCACAAAACAAGCATCTTTGCACGCTGAAAACAGGTCATTGAGGTGGAAGGGTGCTTTGTAGTCTGAGTGGTTAACATATTAGTGTAACAGGTATATTCCCCATTACTTTTCATTGGTAAATATCGTCATTTGTGGTGCACATTTTAGTTTTAAAAAATGTTGAGTGACCAAACCATAAATAATGTTTATAGTTTCATGAAACTGTTTCACTTGAGTGTATCATTTAATTATTTGTTTTTGGTTTTGTGATAGTTAGCAAAGCCACTAACTGATTGTGCAGTAACAATTTACACAAGCACTGGCCAATACCAATCATTTTGGCTCACAAGTCATGGCTGTGAAATTGTTTTGCTTAATAAGTGCAGGAACAGATGGTGCCATGATGATTAGTGGTGCTGCCAGTGTCAGAATGAGTATGTTTATATGTGTGTGTGTGGGGGGGGGCAGGCTATAGTAAATGTTGTACAGCAGCTGTTGAGCAGCTCTTTTTGCAACCATGGGGCTTGGGCTGCTGGTATGAAAACAAGTTGTGCAAAGCAGCATTAATTATTTTGTCACTGCTAGTGTTAGAATAAGCTGGAGGGGGACTGCTACACAGCAAGTGCCACACAGTGGCTGTAGTATTATGTGGGAATGAGGTGGGGGGGGGTAGAGGGTTTTTACTTGTGATGCTGGTATAACAGAAAATGGAAGAATAAGGATAGTTACAGAGAACAATTGCTGAAAGAAAAAAATAACTAAATCAAAAGTTTCTAACCCCAGCTGCTAGAGAAATGGAGTTAACTGGTAACAAGTAAACTGATCAAATTCTCAATATGTGACGGTGCATTGTTCCTTTGAAAAGTCACACTATAAAACAGGCACAGCAGAAGAAGTAGTGACACTTCAAGTTTCCATGTTATCCAATAAACACACACACACACACACACACAGGTGTTGAACATCAAAATCTGTCAGAAGACACAAAAACAGTTACTAATTTGTAATTTATAACTTTGCCCTTTGTAGCTTGCCTACTATTTCAATAGCAAACAGGCAGTGTGTAATGTAGTGGACAGATACGGTAGCTGAATTGTGTAATCCCATCTACACTCTGTGTGATCTTGAGCAAGTCTCTTGTCCAGACCCTCATTGTTCTTCAGTTATAATATTAGATCAAGTGGAACCTATTAAAATGAGGTGCTCTCTACAGATTGGCAATCCTGGGTAAATACAATTGTCAGAAAGAGGTATTCCTGCCAAAAAAGTAGGTTGAGGCATGCAATAACAAAAATGGGTAACACTATGTATTGTGAGTGTCTTTACCCTGTTGTCAAGGCATGAGTCAAGTGATGTAAAGTGATTTTGAATGGTAAGCTGTGCCTTACTCCTGCTGCATGTTGTAGAAAAATTCCCTACTAATATGAAGATTTTGTTAATTCTGTGAATGTGGCATTTTTGCAATGTGAGTCAGAAATGAAATCCCTTGAAAAGAAAACAAGCTATGGAATGGTATATACCCAGTAGTAATTGATGTAGAGGATGTTGCTGAAGAATTACAGAACATAAAGGTGGGGGAAACTATGGGGACAGACGAAACCCCAAACTGGGTGTAGCCAGAGGGTAGCCAATGTGTTGGCCTCTTGGGTGTGCAATATTTATAATAAAATGATGATTTATGAACAGGTCCACTTACACTGAAAATAAGCTAAGGTGATAGCCATTCCATAGGTCGGTGTACCAGAAGATTTAGAGAAAGATTTAAGGTCTACATCTCTTACATGCGTAATTGCAATATTATGTTAAGGCTTCATTTATAAGAGGCTTATGTCATGTGTGCAGACTAAAATAGACCCAAACCAGTTTGGGTCTCAAGAAGGGTGCTTTGCCATTATTGCCACAGTAAAGTTATTGGGGGTCTGCATGCATGCATGGGGCAGAGGAGAGCATTCAAGGACTGTTCTTGTTGACATTCAAAAAGCCCTTCACCTAACTGTCCACAACATTTTGTTAGGAAAAATGGTGAAGTACAGTATTCACTGTTGCCTGTTTAGATGGATCTATGCCTTTCTTTTACAAGGAAGATCCCAATGGGTTGAGGTATATGGGATAAAGTCAATCAGAGACTCTGTTAATGGGGAAGTCCCCCGAGGTACAACGCTGTATCTGATCTGGTTTTTATTAATGATAATGACTTGAATACTGTTGGACTTTGGGCCAAGTGAATCAATGACACTACAGTCATTGACGATTTTGACACTGAGGCCAACAGTAAAATGCAGGAAGATCTTCAAAGAATAGAGGAATGGTCAAATAGGAACAAAATGGAGATACATTCTGTAAAAACTATGGAACTTTGTTTTGGTAAAAGTTCCAGCTGGAAGGTACCAGCTTTAACTTTTGGTGGCCAGGAGATGACTGTTGTTCTAGAAAATATAAAGCTATTAGGTTTTTATTTGCAGGGAAATTTCTCATGGTTTTGACATGTAGCAAGCATAGCAGAAAAAGCTAATACCCGATTATATGTTTTGGTTATTCTTAGAAAAGCTGGCTTAAGTCAATCAGATTTGCTTTATTTTTTTCTTCACTGTGATCAGACCAGTAGTAGAATATGGAGCGGTAGTGTGACATGGTGGACTAACTATGATCGAGTACAATGATATTAAGAGACTAGAAAGAAGAGCTTTGAGGATTTTGGGGTCTGAAATAAGTTATGCTGATATGCTAAGTGGTTGCAGGGGGGATAATTAGATCAAAGATGAGAAATGCTGTCTAGGGAATTTTTTTCTCAAATTTATTTGGTGAGCCAGAAATTCTTCTTTTGCATCAGACACATAAATCAAAGTCCCTGCTGAGTATGTTCAGAACCAACATTTCAAATCTTATAACTCAGGAACTGATTAATATTTTTCACCAAACCAAAAATGGCCTCTTTCTAGGGTTAGCCCCTTCTTCCCTGAACATTTCAGAACAAAATTCCAAACCATCTGGGCTGTAGGTGAGAGCAAAAAAATGAAAATAAAAATAGCCAAAACCCACAATTATTTCCACTTTTTGCACTATTCAGATCTCAGAATCCAGATGCATAACCACCATAAAACTTACAAAATCAAAAAACCTTTCCCCTCAGACCATGTATGCAACATTTCATGCAACTCCATTAAACAGGGCAAAGTTATTAAGGTGCAACATTATTTAACATTGAACACCCTACTCGACTCTAACTACAGGTGCACTACTGCACCCCTATAATACACACACACACACACACACACACACACATATATAAAATATCTATGAAATAATTTGAGACAACACTAAAAAAGCATCTGCTGCAAAAAGTAGGGTAATTCATATGTCACATTTAGGCATGACTTTTAAGAAGCAGGTTACAATTTTGTCCATAACCTAAATGTTATACGTTTCATCCATCTAAAGCAAGAGTTCATTATTGCATTAAAAAAATATGTAGGTAGGCACTTGCAGTATGCATATATATTTCAGTCAAGCTATATTTTATCAGTTCCTTTAGACATTACTTTTTATTTTCTTAAAAGAAATGATGTATATTTTAGTTCAGTGGAGCATGTTTTCAGCTGAATTGTTCATTGAGAAATGCTTAACATATAACCTGTCATGAAGTTTTAGTAATTATCTGCATACCAAACCTATTCTTAATGTATGTTTGTATAATTTATAATAAGCTCCTTATTCAAGTCCTCTTCATGAAAGAAAAATGAATGTTTCAATAACTGAGTTTTAAATGGATTTTAGAAGTCTGGACTGGGGAAGTCAAATACATTCAGAGAGCTAGCTAATAAATAGCTGGTATCTGTTATTGTGGTTTTATGGCTTTAGCCCTTGAAGGAGTAGTTGCAGTGAATAAGCATAAATAACTAACAAATACCATACTGATTGTCTGAAACCTGGAGTGAAACCTGGAGAAATTTTGCTGGCTGCGTATTTTTCCTTTCTCTTCTGATGACTACTAGAGTGACTGCAACATATTTTCATTTTGATGGATGAAAGGAGACAGTAAAAGGCAGCCTAAGCTAATAACAGGAAGGCCCATATTGAATCAGAAATGTATTGAGATACAGAAAAGGAATCAAGATGTGTGGTTCAGTCATTAGAGTTTGTCACTGCCACAATTTGTTGGTTGAAGTGCTGTCAAAGTGCTGAGAGGAGAAGGCTTCATAACAAGCAGCTGGAGTTGCTGAGACAGCAGAGAGGTGCTCAAGGGACTCAATATAAACATTGACTAGAAAGTGAATGAGAGAATAAGGCAGGCAGCTGGGAGAGGCAAACATCGATCCTGCAAAAAGTTTTCTGCTCTTGATAAGCTTAGGGCCTATTGACAAAAGGGATTTCTTCCTGTTTTTTTTCATTTTTGCCTATGGCTAAAATCATTTGAGAACAGAGACTTTAGTTTTTAAAAATGGAAATCTTCTCACTTTACAAATGTGAGTTTCTGCTGAGAAAGCTGCAGAGTAGGTTGAAACTGTTTAATGCATTAGATATTTCTATTAGTTAGCAAGCAGAGCTGTAACTATTTGCTTCAGTAAGATTTTTTGGTACGGATGTTTGTTACTTCATCATTGAGTGATGTCATATGTGCTATGCAATTGTTCAATTATGGGACATCAGATCACCTGGTTATCTATACCAAGCACACTCTACCTGCCCGAAACTTGCATTCTCATGTGACTCAGAAATTGGACAAATTGTGGCAGTCTGGGTAGTGTTCATCCGAGCTAATCAAATTAGCAACATACTGAGCCCACTTCACCCAATGTCCTATTATAAGATTGCAGACAAGACCAAGCCCAGTCACCCTCTATCAATACCTGACTTAAAATGACGTCAGAAGTAATATGTGTACAGCATGCGATATATACTGTACATTCTTTCAAGGGCAGACTATAATTTCATGGAAGGACTTTAATTGCATACCACACCTCTACTTTATTCGCTACTAGAGTGATTTCATTTGAAGGAGCTCAGAGGTGCTAGCTGCACCTCTAACAGTCTTATTCAACCACTCACGGAGATGGGCATTGTTCCGGAGGACCAGAGGAGAGCAGAAGTTGTCCCACATCAGAAAAGTGGTAGTAGGGAGGAAGTAGGCAATTACAGGCCAGTAAGCTTGACTTCGGTGGTGGGAAAACTAATAGAATCACTGATGAAGGAAAGGATTGTGGAATATCTTGAAGTCAGCAGCTTACAGGATCCAAGGCAGCATAGATTCACTGGGGCGAGGTCATGTCAAACAAATATGAGACATTTCTTTGACTGGATGACCAGGGAAGTAGATCAGGGTGGAGCAGTGGATGTGGCCTACCTAGATTTCAATAAGGCTTTTGACACTGTTCCAAATAGGACACTAGTAAACAAGCTTGGCAGCCTGGGAGTGAGTCCAAAAGTGGTAAATTTGGTAAGGAATTGGTTTGGAGATGGACATCAGAGGGTGGTGATAAATGGAGTTCACTCTGAGGAAGGGATAATGACCAGTGGGGTGCCACAAGGATCAGCACTGGGACCGGTCCTCTTTAATGTCTTTATTAGTGACATTACAGAGGGGCTAGAAGGGAAGATTTGCCTTTTTGCAGATGACGCTAGAATCTAAAATAGGGTAGACACTCTGGGAGTGTGTGTGTGGAAAAAATAAATAGGGATCTAAGAAAGCTTGAGGAGTGATCAAGAGTGTGGCAACTAAGTTTCAGTGTGAAGAAGTGCAAAATCATGCACTTAGGGCATAGAAACCTAGGGGTGGAGTACAAGATGGGGTGAGTGGTATTGACAACCACCAAACAGGAAAGAGACCTGGGGGTAATCATATCTGATGACCTAATGGTGGCCAGTGGCCAAACAGTATGGAAAGACTGTGGGGAGAGCCAGTGGGATGCTTTAGTGCATAGGTAGGGGGTATACTCAGTAGAAAGAGGGATATGGTGATACCACTGTATAATTAATTGGTGAGACCTTACCTGGAGTACTGTGTTCAGTTCTGGAGACCACATCTCCAGGAAGACATTGACAGAGTAGAGGCGGTCCAGAGGAGGGCAACTAAAATGGTGCAGGGTCTGCACCAGGGACCTGAAGAGGAGAGAGACTAAAGAACCTCAATATGTACACCCTGGAGGAAAGGAGGGAAAGAAAGTTTATGATAGAGACTTTCAAATACCTCATGGATCTAAATAAGACACAAGATGGAAGCATTTTTCAGAAAAAAGATGCTCAAGAACAAGGAGGCATGCAATGAGGGGGTAGACTCAGGGGGAATGTAAGGAAGTACTTCTTCACAGAAAGAGTGGTGAATGCCTGGAACAGCCTTCCAGTGGAGGTGGTAGGGGCAAAAATTGTAACAGTATTCAAGAATGCATGGAATAGGCAGAAGGGAACCTTAGTCATTAGGGAAGGGAAGGCTGAGCCGGAGATCAAGTAGGGTCTATGGTATTACAGTAGGTAGGGAACAATGGCAGACTAGGTGGAGCAAGTGGCCCTTATCTGCTGTCAAATTCTGTGTTCCTATGATCTGGATAAAGATCAGAAGCAAACTAAGGCTCCTTTAAGACCAACAGAAAAAAATGAAGAACTTTGATTCATAAACCCTTCAATAAAACCACTGCACTTATTTAAAATGATTAGCAGTATCTCTGTTTTGAACGACAAAATGCTCTGCTAATCTAGATATTTTACCTGAAGACTTCCTAGTTATTGCTTTTATGTATAATCCACTGTTAAATGTTAGGACATGAACTCAATGTCATAGAAGCACTGGGGGCTCAGCAAGATGTGGTTCAAAGTTAAATATATCTTCAGAATAAAGTACATTAGAATGTGTCATAGTTCTAATGACTCATAAAAAGCCTGAAAGCTCCAGCTTGTGTTTTGTAATTTGCATTTCTTGTTTATATTATCCACTGTGATGGAAGCCTTGCTTACTGCAGTAACGCAGGGATTTGAGTGCTCTATAGCTTCATGCTGCTGCACTGCCCAATGTTATTTGTTCTACTAGAGTTGGCTCCTCCTGTAGGATCTGGACTGTATGGCTCCATGGATTTACATGCAAACCTGCATACAGCATCCATCACTGTCCTCCCACCCTAAGCAGCTGCATGACTGTATACCACAATCTGTGGTACCCAAGTGGTCCAGAAGTAGAAGAATGGAAGCAGCAATCCACCCTCTCCAGAGAATGACAGCATTCTTTAGAATGCTCAGTCCTTCACCCCTGCCAGCCCTCCAGTATCCAGAGCGTATTCCTAAACCTGTGCCACAACATCCTGAGAAGCAGCACTGCTGCTGTGCCTATAGTCCAGCCCAAATGGAATAATTGCTGACAGTGATAATGCTGTTTAGAAGGTTGACCTAAAAAATATGTAGTGCCCCTCCCACCAATCTGGGAGCTTACTTATGGCCTGTAGCTCCCATTTCTGCTTCTCAAACAGCACCTCCCAAATGCCTGCTGTTTTATTTTGGTGTGTTCCCCCCAGTACTTATTGTGCCTGTTTGTCCCCAAAATCATTAGAGTGAAACTAGCCCATTTGGGATCAAAAACTTAAGCTGCACCTCCCCACTGCTCATTTTGGTGCTCTGGTGCCATAGAGACTGCACATGCACAATGCTACACCTTTGATCTCCTGATCACTTGGTTTGCAGTCGAGCAGGAGAGTGTTTAGTGGTCCTGGTCCCTGCATTGGCCAGAGTGGGGACCGATGACCAAAACAAGGACCATGAGAGCCATCTCTTCAAAATAAATAAAGAGATCCATGGAGTGTTAGTAGTCTTGGCTCATGAACATTAATGAGGCAGAGCCCCAGTCCTAATGAATATTCATGAGGGTCTGTCTGTCCTTGGAAAAAATGTATTTTCTGGCAGCTGCTGCAAGGGAAAGGAATGTGAAATAAATACATGAGAAGTTGCTAAGGACATTTGGGAATGATGTTTAAAGACGGGATATTGTGAATAAGGATGATGTTAAAATAAATGCTTAATCCTGGCTGCACCAGTAATTGTTGGGACTCAGATAATAGCCTGCCTGCTGCAAGAGGGGGTTACAAAATATCAGCAGCAGTGACAGGCTAAAGCTGGGCAGCAACTAAAGGACACACATGTGGCTACTGAACTGTGGGGCAAGTGGGCAAATTAAATAATTATTCTGTTTGCACAGGGACTTTACTTTGGACTGTTAATTCTACTTAAGGGACTAGGGCCCAGATATTCAAACTGCTCCCAAAATGTGCGCAACAGCAGGAGCAAGCACAAATCAGTTACGCATATGGGCAACAGACGTGATATTCAAACATGGAGCAGAACAAACTGCGCGAGCAGCCAACATCTGAATATCGCACAAACTGCGCTATAGCGTAACCAGGAAGGGGAAGCTGAGCAGAAAGATTGTGCCATAGCGCAACAAGGGCAGCACAGCTGAGCAGTCCAGAGGTGCCATAGCGCAAGCAGAGCCCCCCCCCAGCAGAGCAATGGAACTGCACAACCAGGGAGGCAGGCTGAGGCCCACCGCCAGCCATGCCACACATGGGCACAGGAACACACTGCAGAACCAACAAGACACCTGCACACCACAAGCATAGCATCACTGGGGGTGGGACAGATGATCTACTGGCCCATGGGGACAAGCAAACAAAGCACAGCAGGTCCATGACACCCCAGCACAACCACTGGCAGGCTGAGACTGCCACATACAGGGGGTTGACAACCACAGTGCACATCAGCCCCCCATATGCACAGCACACCCTGCACCGTGACCCCAAGACACCACCCATGTGCAGTGACTGGCACTGAAGGAAACACCATGCATCCCCCCCCGGCACACGTCAACCCCGTGTAGCAGAGAAGCATACAAGCCAGACCCACCCCGTGCACCCAGCAGTGGGTGGCAGCAGATGGCAAGACCAACTGAAAGTCACTGCCACACTGGAGACACCTCCCCATGCACACACACGTGCACACACACACACACACACACACACATATACCCAGGACCATACCACCCCAGATGGCATGCACACCACTGCAACTGAGCAACCATAGCCAGCTGCAAATCAGAGACCAACACAGTATTCATAACAAAATATATATGTATTATAAAAATGTAAATTATTAAATCAACAACAACAAAACTATTTATAAGAGAGGGGGTAGGGGTACAAGGTAGGGTGGACAAGGGGTAGGGATGAACAACTTGGAGAGGGAAGGCAGGGTGGGAGGGATGGGTGAAGTGGGAAGGGGAATCCAGCCTAAGGCCTAGCAGGCTAGTCCTCTGCCACCTGGTGCCATCGTGTCTGGCTGTGCCTCCTCCGTAGGCCATGGTGCTGGATGTTGTTGAGGATGGTCCTGTTGTCCATGGACACCTGGGTGAGCCGCTGCTGTGCCCGCTCTATCCTCCAGAGCACAATGAGGCCTAGGAAAATGGGAACACAGTCAATGGCTGTGACTGACCACAACCCTGAACACCACCCAACCTGCAAGCCATATAGCCCAATGTCCTGCACCTGTGATGGTATGCACCCACCCACAGTGAACATGCACATGGCCAGCCCAACCAGGTGGCACCAGCTATGTACACCACTGCACACATACACACACTGCCCATGTCCATCACAGCACAAACAAGGCTGTCAAGTGACGTGGCAATGTGGTGCGATGCCAGTTCCACAGCCATGTGGCCAGTGCATGCATGGACCACCAGTGACGCACACACAGATGTGCAGTGACACTGGACAGTGATGAATGTCACCTGTGTCGTGCATGGTTGTGTTGTGCATGGCTGGTGGTCATGCCCACCCCCTCCAGCATGCAATAGCATCCATGATGTAATGATACTCACACTCTGCAAGCAGCTGTGGCTGCTGCTGCTGCTGTGGCCCACCCCTCGCAGCACCACCGACCAGCACCGGGGCCCTGCCACGGCCCTCCTCACCCCTGTGCCTGCATCCTCTCTGCCCGGCCTGTGGGAGACAAATGTTGAGAAAAACATCAGTGTGACTCCAAAGCAGACTGCCCCCTGCCCCAGTGAGAGTGCCTGCCCACACAGCCAGACCCAAGCATCTCACACCTGCACACACTGACACAGCCAACCATGTCAGAGCCATCACCCATGCACAGCCACCAAAACACACTCACACCCCTACAGAGAATCAGGTGCAGAGATGGTACACCCACTGGCCTAGGCACCACGCCCCTCCTGCACGTGACTTTTAGCCGCTCATGCAGGTCAGGCTCCCTCCCGCGGAGGTCACTGTAGCCTGCCGGCACTGCTCAGCAGACCAGCGCCACCCAGTGACCCCCACCAGGTCATTGGCCACTTGCAGACAGACCTGGGTTCTAGCCATGGTGAGGGGCTCCTCACCATACAGTGCCCCATAGTGGGTCTCTACCAGGGTCACCAGGTTGGCCACCTCCACCGGGCTCCATTGCACTGCCCTCCTGCGTGCCATGCTTCCAACTCTACAGCAGGCAATATGGTGCCCCGCAGTGCGGCAACCCCACACTGGAAATGTTGTGCAATAGACCACCATAGGTTCCAATCGCTGTACCAGACAGCTGTCGGGTTCACATAGTGCTGTCACCAGACAGCAAAGGGTCATTACGCAGAGATGAACAGCGCCAGGGGCAAGGTTGGACACCAGGTCAGGGGTCTATGATGCAAGGCCACGCTCAGCGCCATCTGACATCTACGCATCCTGCGCGACCGACCACCTGTGTGACAGTGCCACAGTGGACTATTGCGCAGTAGTGCCACAGCGCCATATAGTGCCCAGTGCTGTAGCACCACTGGCACATTGGTGGCCATGGCCTGAATTGCCGATCGTGCACAGCACGCCATCAGCATGGCAGACGCCTGCATAAGCTACCTGGGCATGCGCAATGCAGTGTACCGCACAGTCACAGATCTGCGCTATTGGCTCAGCCGGCTTAACCATATTGCGAAAAGCGCAATGGTGCAATATTCAGCCAACACATGCAAATCATCTGATCAGCCATTCAATGGTGCAGTGACGCGATTTGCATCTCATTACAGTTGCTCCACTCCTAATTTGCATGCATTGTGCTATAAAAGTGCGACAGTGGGCTGCGCTGGCCAGATCTGTTGCTGCAGGTGAGAGGTGAGTTGCATGCTGTGGGATGTTCTGGACAATGGGCATGGGATAACGCCGTAGACTGCACAGTGACAGGTGTCCACTTCCACCCATACAGAATGCCATGACCGAGCAGAGCCAGGGTGAGGGTGAGGACGGTGGGCGAAGGAGGAGGCCCAACTTCACCATGGCAGAGACTGAGGCCCTCTTCCAGGCCTACCTGGAATAGGAGGCACTACTGAGTGGATGGCGGGGCACCCCTCAGGCCCGTGCGGCTGCATGGGAGGGGGTAGCCCGGGCAGTGAACCTGCACGGAAGCCACCAGCACTCCGTGCAGGAATGCAAAAAGAAGATTGGGACAGACCGCAGGAGGGTGAAGGAGAAGGTGGCAGCCCTCAGGGAGGCACGTGCTGACACTGGCGGGGGCCAGCCAGCGGTGGTGGAGCTGACCCCGGCTGAGGACCGACTGGCTGCATCAATGCAGTGCAGTGCTGTTGAGGGTGTACCAGGAGATGGATTCCAGACAGGTGGAAGTCCATCACTGCACGGTATGACATGGTGGTGGTGTTGGGGGGGGAGGTTGTTCACATGCACTCACATGTCCTCTCTTTCTGTTACAGATCCTGTTCATCTTCAGGGGACGGTGGTGGTGGGTCCAGCCAGTGAGGATGACCTGCTAGACATGGAGGAGGGTCCATCCACCTCTGTCACCAGCCAGCATGCACTGCACCGGCATGCACGCTGGGCTGCCAACTCTGGTGTCGGTGAGTCAGGTGTGGGGGGTGCACAGCCTGTGCCTCAGCAGTCTGGCATGCAAGCATGCCAGCATGCTGTGACTGTGGCTGTAGCTCGTACCTGCACCATTGATGATGCAAGGACTGCAATGGGCAGTGACATGTGTGTGTCCCATGACAGACACACAGCAGGCCAGCACATGCTCCTGGGCCTTGCTGGTTCCAACTTGTGTGCCAGCATGTCGGCACAGTCCCAGGCTGTGCCTGTCAGCACCGGGGCAGCACTGGTGGCTGTGCAGGTGTCTGGCACTGTTGCGGCCACAGCGGTGGAACGAGTGGTCCCTGAGGCACAGCGGTTGGAGGGGCAGCAGCAGCAGTCACCCACCAGGTCTGGGGGTGCAGTGTCCAGCGGCGGCACATGCCCGCCGCACTTTGATACGCCCATTCCTGGTCCTGGTGAACAGTGCCCACCCTCAAGGGATGTTGTGCATCAGGACCTTCCACACCCTGGGGCACAGGATGCCGTTGTGGCAGAGTACCCATTGGAAGAGCACACCCACCTTCTGGGGGAATCAGTACAGCAGCAAAGGCGGGTTGCAACATCTGTGGAGGCACTGTGTGCGGCTGTGGAGCGGCACAGCAGGGAGTGTGCTCTGGACCGTGCAGAGATGGTCCATATGCAGATGGATGTGACTGCCACCATTGACAGGCAGACCCAGGCATTGTCGCTGTCGTGGCTGCATTGGGAACACACGCAGGTGCTCCTGTACCATGCACCCCACACAGTACACTCTCCACTCCCCGTTCCCGGTGTTGTGCGACACCAGGCCTGTCGATGCCGGGTTCTGCTGTGGGCATCCCAAGCACCCCTGGTGCAGGTATGTTTGGCATCCTACAGACCCCAGTGCGGACAAGGTCGCGATCACGCAGTGGGACCCCTGGTGGTCCATCGGTGCCACCCCATGTGGCCCCTGCTCAGCCTGCCAGTGCTGTTGGGTCACAGCGGGGCTGTCCATGCATCCGCGGTGGCCGTGGAATGGTGCAACATGACTGACCTGTCTCCCAGTGTGGGCCCTGTCTGCTGCTGCACTGTGCGTCATGGTGGGCAGTGCACTGGTGGGTGCCCTGCCCATCACGCCAACATTCGGACCACCTGCACACCATCCCGACTGCTTTCCACAGGTGCATGTGCATGATGATGCCTGCATTGTACTGTACACCAAGGTGCAAGGGTGACCAGCATCTGACACACGTGCTTGGACAGTACAGGTGGTGGGTGTGGTCTGTGGATCTGTGTGTTTGCCATGTCTGTTCCTGCTCTGCTGTGCACCTGCCCATGTACGCTTTGTGCCTGGTGTGTTTGTGTGTGTGTGTGTGTGTGTGTCCATATGACTGTTCTCCCCTCCCTGATGGTGTGTTTGTGTGCCTGGTCCCTTCCACCCTCCTTGCCGTCATGCACCCCTGGTGTGTTACTCTGTGTGCCTGTGGGTTGCACCAGGACAGTGTTGTTTGCACATGGCCCCTTGACTTACCTGTGTTGTGCATAATGCTCCTCCGTGATGGTGTCCCGGTGCAGCTGGGCCTGCCGGATCAGTCGGGGGTCCCACTGTCCAAGGGGGGGCTGCACATCACCATCGACACCGGTGCCGCTTGTGTCCCCATCGCTGTCCCCCTCTTCAACCTGTACAGCTATCCCACAGTCATTGGCCATGTTGTGCAGGATACAACAGGCCAGGAATATCACACAGGCCTTTGAGGGGCTGTACTGTAGGGCACCACCGGAGGTGTCTAGGCATCGGATGCATGCCTTGAGCATCCCAAACACCCGCTCAATGATGTTGCGTGTGGCGGCATGTGCCTCATTATAGCGTTGCTGTGATGGGGTCATGGGGCGCCGGTATGGTGTGAGCAGCCAGGGACGGAGTGGGTATCCTCTGTCACCTGTGTGGAGATAGTCGAGATCAGTCACATGTTCAGGTCCATATTGCCCATATCCCTGTGTGCCACTACCATGGCACCTGTGGCATTCCCACCCTTGCCCCGAGTTTGCATTCCCTACATGCGTACTCACCCACTAGATGGCCTGTGGGGATGTCCCCAATCTCGAATTGATGGCACAGTGTGGACTGATGCCATATAAAGGCATCATGTGCTCTGCCAGGGTGTGTGGCACAGACATTGATTATACGCCCAGTGGCATCACACACCACCTGGCAGTTGACACTGGGTAGCCCTTCCGATTCATATAGGCGGCCCCATTGGGGCCAGGTGGTGTGCGAATGGCCACATGGGTGCAGTCTATGGCCCCTAGCATGCCAGGCATATGTGCTTCCTTGTGGAATGCCTGTATGTTTGCTGTACGCTCTGCTGCGGTGCTGGGGAAATGGATGTGCTCCGCAGCATGTGGCAGCAGTGAGCTGAGGAATTGGGTGAGGATGCGTGACGTGGCTGACTGTGTGATGCCTGTGGTGTCCCTTGTTGGCCTCTGGAAGGTGCCCGTGGTGAGCAGGCACATGCAGGCTGTCACCTTGGTCTCCACTGACAGAGCATGGCTCCGTCGTGAGGGTGCCTGCATCACATCACTGCACAGCTCACAGAGCCGCCTCAGTATTGCCCTGTTCAGGCGGTACTGGCCCACGATCTCTACATCTGTGTACAACTCAAAGCTGATGTGGGCACGGTACTGCCTGTTGGGGGCGTACTGCCGACGGGCCCCTCCACGGCCACGTCCCCCTGCACCTTGCATTCTCACCCCCCTCATTACAGCTTCCATGTGGAAGCTGGCACTGTCCATCTCCCTGGCTTGTGCCCCCCCGGCTGATGTTGCTCTGTTACCCCCGCTGTCCTGACTGCTACTTCCACTGCACCGGGCACCCCCCCACTGGCCTCTGCAGCCTATGGCCCACACTGCTTCCCCTGCCTGCCCTGGCCTGTCACTGTCTGTCTTTCTCTCTCTCTCTCTTCCCACTTGGCATCCCTGTGTTGTTCTTGCGCCACTTCCTTGAGCCTTTTTATTTTGGCTCATTTCCGCTGGGGTGCAACTTCCGGCTGGTCCGCTGTTGCGCAATGCGCCGTCGGATATCGCATTGCACTCTTTATGCATGGATCCACCCCCTTCGGTTGCGCATGCCATCATTTGAATTGCGCTGTTGCTCAGCATGTTTCCGGTGGCGCAACTGCCTCCTGCTGAATATCGCAGAATGATGCACTTTTGGACTTGCTCAGGCGCAACCCTATTGCGCATGGCACAACCCTTTTGAATATCCCACCCTATGTGTTTAGCAACCATTACTGAGCAGCAACAACCAATCAAAAAGCTAGGATTTGTAAGCCAGGACTTCTGGGACTTTTGCCAAAGCTTATGGGAAACTTCCAAGTGCTCATGGGGAACTGCAGGGACCTAAATTCAGGCACCAAAACAACAAATCAACTGTGCATCAAGGAAGCTTCAAGAATAATTCATTTTTTGTGACTGACAAGCCTTCCAGCCAGTCAGAGCCAAAGCAACCAATAACCTCAGTCATGGAGCCTCAGGAGAGCCCTATAAAAGACAGTGTTTCAGCAGATTTTTCAGATTCCAGTGGGAGCCCCCCACAGAGGTGGGGGCTCAGGCCTGCAGCAATCCAAATGGACCTAGTGATCAGGTGTAAACCTCTCCATAGGGAAGAGAGGTTTTCTTCTTTGCCAGAAAATAAATCAGTGTTAGGCTAAAGCAGAACCTTCTAGCCTGGGAGTTGCCAGAATGTCCTCCAGGGGTTAGCAAAATCCATTCCAGGTTTAGGAAAAATGTGGGTCCTGCAACTTGATGCCAAGCCAGCTGTGAGAGAGCTGAACCTGCCTCTGTAGTGAGAGTGCTGATGTCTTCAGGAACTGTAGATGAAGGAGAGTCATTCCATGAGGATGCCTGAGTGAGTAAACTTGTACCTCCAAGTGAAACTAAAAAGAAAGCTTAATGGGGCAGCAAAGCCCTGGAGAACTGTTTAGAATTGTTTGCTGTCTGCACCCTAAGTTTAATCAAAGCATAGAAAGGGTAGACATCTATCGACTGAGTGATCGTGGATGATCTTGTGATTATATAAAAATGTGTGAAATGTGTTTGAATTGCTAAGTGCCTACAGGACTGAAAGAAGAGTACTCAAAGCCAGGGCTCTTTCTGACTTTGCCTGGGAGGTCCCGTATTTGTCTGTTGGAGCTGTTAAGGGTAGCAATTGCCAACAGGAATTTTGTTTAATTGTTGTGATGTCTTGTGAAAGCTGTAAACTCCAGCAATTGCCACGTGGGACAGAGATGCTGAGATTCATGCTTGAAAGAACTGCAGTAGCTGTTCGAACTGCCAAATTGAAAGTATAGTATTGTGAAAGTATATTGATCTGATATGATATATGAGGAACTGGGTCACCATAGCCTTAGGGAGCAAGTACCCACCGGAAAATCTAAAGCCAGAGAGACCATGGTGGCCATGCTGGCCCATGGTTGAAGGACTGAGGTATACAGTAAATGTGCTGAATGCAGATTTAAAGAATATAAATGTGCTGGATGTAACTTTGGCAACTATGAATGTGCTGAAAGTTTAAGAAATATAAATGTGCTAAATGTAATGTAATTGTCTGGTTACACTGCAAATGCTTTTAGCCCTGAAGATGGGCCCTGTCTTCAGGATGCCAAAATGTTGTTTCCATTATCAGGTTTTAAAATTTCTGCAGTCAAATAAGGGGTACATGCTGTTGGCTTGCCTGAAGTTTAACCTTCAGGAACTGTGCCCGCTTGCTAAGAGTACTAAACTTGCACCTGCTTACAGAAGGCTTTCTGTGAGTGAATGCAGGGTCTCCCCTGCACAAACTCAAGAAATTGTAAATAGTTCAAGTGTTTAATATTCCAAGCTAAGCCTTAATCTTCTTAATTAGCCTGCCAATGAACAGCTGCTGCTTTCACCAGGTCTGCACCATTTCTGGACTGTGGTTACTGGGTACCCAGGTTAAGGTTGAGATTGCAGGGTTTCATACCAAATATGGGGACTGGTACCAATGTGGTAGTTAATAAGTACTTGTGTCAACTGATTTATTGCAGCTAGTTAGATAGCCAGGGTTCTGGTTGTTCTAGAGGTTGGTGGAAAATGTGATTACTGTATGATTTAAAATGCTACTGTTGATCTTACTCTGAACAAAATCAAAACTAATTGAATCTAATGTAAATACTGTAAATGCATAAACTCTATTTATTTTTTCACCCATCCTAGCCCCTTCCCATGTAAATAAACCTTGTTATTGCTGTTTTGTAGATACCTGTGTCATGAGCATATTATTATACTCCAGCTACTAAATGGTAAAAAGTATTAAATGTGGGAAAATGGTATCTGGCCATGCCTAGGGCGGCTTATGGTAAATGTGGGTAGGTACAGCATCCCAGAGGGTTGTACCAGATTAAAGTTAGCCCACTTAAAGCTAAACTCTGGGTGGAGGCACTGCACAAATGTAATATCCTGGATAAGAACCAGTTTATATTTATTTATTTATAGTCTCAGATTGCAACCTTTGAGTCGAAAGACTCTTTTACAGAGGTTCCATGTCAGGGTAACAAAAAGACATGATAATACACAGCAATGCAAGGGTATGAGGAGAGAAACAAAATACAATGGCCCGGATATTCAAACTGTGCCAGGCTGTGGTGCAAGCCTGGGCGCAGCTCAACTTGGCTGCACAGGGGTGTGGCCTGGGCGATATTCAATGGAGCTGCGCTATGGCTCAGTAGCTTTGAATATTGCACCCTGGCCACCCCCACTGTGCATGGCTCAGTGGCACTGTGCCAGCTCAAGTGGCCAGAGTGGAGCATGGAGATGCGCTAGCACTAGTGCCATTGTGCCATTCACAGCACCAGCGATATTCAAAAAGGGACATGCAAATGGAGCCATAATTTATGCAAGGGGCACATGGGTCCATTTGCATGTCATTATGGCCCCATTTGCATTCCATTAGCATGCAGGTGTGCCGATCCCCGATGACTTGCGCCTAGTGCCCTGCCAGGCAGCAGCCGTCGGAACCAATGCCCCCTGCGGCCCGATCATGGGCATTTGTCTGAAAAATAGATTTCCCTGTCCAATATCCCTGGTGGTCCAGTGGACCGATATGTACCTGATCGCGGGCATGTGTTATAATACAAAAGAAATCCTTTTCCTATATCCCTGGTGATCTAGTGGACCGATATGTGCCCGATCACGGGCATGTGTTATAATACAAAAGAAATCCTCGTCCAATAGCCCTGGTGGTCCAGTGGACCGATTGCTGCCCGATCGCAGGCATCTGCTGAAATAACCCCACCAGCCAATATCCCTGGTGGTCCAGTGGACCGCACTCTGCCTGATCGTGGGCATCTGTAAAACATACAATGTCCCATTACCCTGGTGGTTTAGGGTACTCCCTCCCCACCCACCACTGAGCCCCACCACCCCGTTCCCCCAGTCAGCTGGAAGTCGGCAGCACCCTCATCGCCTGCCGCCCTGCCACCCGCCGACTGACACCTTGGTAGAGACTGCATGCCCATTGGTTCACAGCATGAGCCAATGGGCGTGCAGCCCTTTACTCTACGTTTGAAGTATGAATGAAATCATTCACATATCTGGAATGTAACTAATGAGATAATTTGCTACACCGTGCCTCATGCTGTGAACCAATGGGCATGCAGCCCTCTCGAGGTGTCAGTCGGGGCGGCCAGTGAGGCAGCAGGCGGGTGAGTGCTGCCACCCACGGCTGACCGGGAGGAGGAGGCGGTGGTGGACTCGGTGGCAGGGGGCGCCTGACCACCAGGGGTGTGGGGTTGTTACAGATGCCCGCAGTCCGAGGCAAGTCTTACTAGTTTCCTCAGGGATGTAACTGGGCGGTGACTTCAGCAGTTGCCCGTGATCGGGGCATGTCGATCTCAAGGCTGAGCGAGACTCTTTGCTACATGCCTGCGATCGAGGCACATAGTGGTCACTGGACCTACAGATATAGGGCGAGTTCTTTTGTAATCTCTTTACAGGCAGATGATAACTATGGTCCACTGAACCCTCAAGATATTGAAGAAGTTTATTTAAACAGATGCCCGTGATGGGGCATGAAGTGCTGCCAGGTGTAGCAGGAACTCGGGTGGCCACCCACAGGTGGCAGTTGCCGTGTTTCACCCTGCAATGCGGCAGCTCACCTGTGGGTGGCCATCATTTGTTCCTTTTTTTTTTTTTTGGCTTAATTTTGTGCAGGCACAAGTAGGGGTTGTGCATACATGACTCTGCACATCCCGGGCTGAATATCGGGCTGTGCAGGTTATGCATGGTCACGCCCCCTACCTGTGCCTGTATACATTACTGATGCACTGCGGTGCATCGCGGGATTTGTCTGGCCCTTTTCTCTTTGAATATCGCGCACTGGGGCACATCAGTGGGTTGCGCGTAGTGCAACACTGTTGCACCTTGTGCAACCCTTTTGAATATCTGGGCAAATAAGTATAAAAAAGATAGTAATATATGGACAATAATGCAGAGGCCAATTAAACACCGGCAATTACAAATTAATTTTTTACATTTGTGCAGTCTAAGGTGTGCTCAAAATTAAAGCAATCAATTGATGTTGATCTTGTCAGAAATAATTAGAACAAAGACAGTTACAGACATAACAGTACAAATTGTGCAGGATGATGCATAACCATTAAAAGTTAGTCAGTAGATGTTGAACTTGTCTGTTAAAACCATAGCGGAGATGGTGGGCTAGGTGGAACAGTCACATCTACTGAGCATCATGAGGTGTTCCTTAAGCATCCTCTTAAAGAGGCCCAGGGTAGGGGTATCAAGGGAGGATGGCATTAGCCAAGCTGGGAGCCCAGTATATGAAAGACCATCGGGCCTGGGATGTGCAGCAAAAAGGAGTCTAGTAGGAGACTCTGGTGCTGCTCCTGGTACCATGGGCTTTAGTAGCCTGGTTGAGAAGAGGATGGCAGGATGGTGCGATGAGTCCTAAGCTGTTTTTTTCTGTGAATAAGACGGTGTGGTAGGAGACTCTACCCTGGAGGTTTAGCCAGTTGGTACTGGAGTAGAGGTCACAAGTATGAATATGTTTAGGTGCACCAGTGATCAGCCAGCATGATTTGTTCAGAGTAGTGTGAATTCGCTTAAGGGCGGTATCTGTGACGGAACCGAAATTTATCAGGCTATAATCGTTAATAGACAGTATGGAACTGGTGATGGCTGTGGCAAGGGCTTCCTGCATCATACTGTGTCTGTTTCTGTACAGCATACCGATTCTAGTGTTGACAACCTTGGAGATGCTGCTGACATGCTCCTTATAAGAAAAGGCACTGTCAAGATTAATATCCAGGTATTTGAAGGTGTGGACCTGGTCAATGGGGGTGCTGGCAGTGTTTGAGATGGTGAGGGTGGATGATTTTTGTTTGTTTTGGGGGCTGGCGAAGATCATGGACTTGTTTTTTTTGTAATTCATAATCAGTTTTTTGTGTGAGAACCAACTCTCTACAGCTGCAAAATCAGACTGGAGTCTTAGCTCAAGGGTGGTGTGGTCAGCATCAGTACTGAAAACCACAGCATCATTCACATAGAGGAGGTAGTTGGTGTTACAGACTTGTGGGAGGGAGCTGAGGAAGATACTGAACAGGAGTGGGCCGAGAATTGAGCCCTGTGGGGCACCCAATTGGACAGGTTTGGAGGTGGATAACACATCCCCAGTTTTGATCCTTTGGAATCTGTCAGTTAGGTAATCCTTAAACCAGTTGGATGCCTGCAAGGAGATGCCTGCGTTGAGGAGTGATGCCAGTAGTAGGTTGTAATTGACTGCGTCAAAGGCCTTGGTGAGATCAATGTACACTGATCCCACCAGGTGGCCACAGTTGAATGCTTTATGAATGAAGCCTGTGAAAACAACGAGTGTAGTTGTTATGCTGTGGCCTTTTCTGAAGCCATGCTGCTCTGGCACTGAATGTTGTACTTGGAGAAATATTCAGTGAGTTGATCAGAGACTATGCACTCTAATGCTTTGGGGGGGGTGGAAATAGGGCATAATTGGTATGCATGGATTGATCACCATTTTTATGAATGGGGGTCACCACCGCAGACTTCCAGAGAGAGGAAAATTGTCCAAGATGGAGAGATAGGTTAAAGAGTTTTGAGAGTGGGAGGAGCACATCGTCCAGGGTTAGACAAAAGTATGAGGTCAATGGAGTTGCTGCTGAAACGGGTTTTCCCAGGTATCTTTTGGAGGTAGTGTTTAGTTTCGCACAGTGTGACCTTCTTGAAGTAGAAGGGGGGTGGAGTGTTTAGCGTGGGGTACACGCAGTTCAGGAGCATGGGGGTTATCAAAAAATCAGGGGAACATGTCGCTGAGGTCAGTGAATGCTGAGTTAAAGTATCTGCAATTAGTTTTGTATCGAGTATCATGTCGTGTCCACACTGAGCATGTTGGGGGGGACAGGGTATAGCCGAATTTTAAACTTGTTCTCAAAACTGATGCACTATAAACCAAAATATCGCTGCCATGCCCTCCAACAATAATCCACCCCTCCATTTGCCATACCTGAGTTCAAGTAATCAGTTTCTTCTTATAATCCTCCTTCCTTTGTTCTTCTGCCTGCCTGGTAAGTTGTTCTTGTTTGTGTATTTGGCTGGTGGCATCAGTGCCCCATAGTGAACAACAAAGGCAAAAGGGCTCAATGCAACACAGACACAATGTGACTCACAATGTCCTTGCTGTCCTTTTTTTGTTGCCCCTGCCTGATTTGTTGCCTCTGCCTGATTTTTTTACTGTACTCTGTTGAGTACAGTGCATATGCCTGCTGACACCCCTGGGTGGGGGAGGATTTGTCCATGTTACCAGAGAGTTATTTTAGGTTCTCCAAGAACTTTCGACTATCTCCCCAAGTGCTGGTGAAGGCCTTCTTATAGTAGTCAGCCTTGGCTTTCCGGACAGCTAGTGTAAAGGAATTTATTTTTTCCTTTTCTCACATTTGTTTTACCAGGAGAGACACACTAACCTGAAAGCTTGTTTACAGGTGCAACCTGGGAGCACAAGGAAGTTAAGTGACTTGCTCATGGTCACACAGTATGCAAGTGGGGGTTGTGGGATTCAAACACAGGTCTCCAGATTTGCAGCTCACAGCCTTAAACCACTGTGTTATACTGCCTCCTCAAATTTCTAGGATGGCGGTGCTGCTGTCAGTCTGTACTGTTGCCTGTGGCTCGGGCTCGGGTCCAGAGGTGGTCCCTGATGGACAGAGATTTGAGGAGTGAGGATGATATCCAAGGGTTATTGACAGCTTTTAACCTTCATTTTCTAAAGGGAGCAAAGGAGTCTCAGGCAGAGTAAACTATGTTATAAAAAGGACAAGGGCCTTGTCAACACTGGAGTTAGAGTCAAGAGGTGACCAGTCTGCATTTTGGAGGTCCACTTTGAGTTGATTGAGCTGCCCTTCTTTAGGACATGCTGGAAGGCTATGCTTTTGTGCTTGGTGGACTTGTTTGACCAAAGGCATGTAACAGGGGAGTGGTCACTGAGGGAGTCTGAGAGTACCTCAGTGTCAGAGATCTGTTATGGATGGTTCATAAAGATGAAGTCAGTCAGGGTGCTGGTGCCAGTTTTATGGTTAAGTTCAGTTGGGATGTTGACAGCTTGGGTCAGATCAGAGGTGGCTACAGCATCTTTGAATTTGGCAGCTTTGGGAGCGAGCCAATTAAATATTAAAATCTCCTAGCAGCACCACCTCAGGGGTGTGGGGAAGGTTGGAGATGTAATCGTGAATAAAGTTGAATCCTAGTGAGCTGTCACACGGCGGTATGTAAATGGTAAGAATTGTGAGGGCTTTGCCAAGTTTTCTGATTAGTAGTACCTGGGTGTGGGTAAGAGTGGAGATCTTAGGGAGGGCATGGCTTTGGAGGGCAGTTTTTATGTAAATTGAACAGCCACCACCCCCTTCCCATACCTATCATCCCAGTAAATAGTGTACTCATGGAGTGCGACAGCACTGTCCAGCACTGCAGGTGAAAGCCAGGTCTCAGATTCAGCTAGCACATCGGGCTCATGCTGGGTTACCCAAACCTGGAGCATATCTATTTTCAGGAATAGGCTGCAGATATTAATGGACACTAGTTTAATAGGGCCCCGGTGTACAGGTGGGTGTTGCATGGACCCAGGGTTAGGGTGTACATTACCTGAGATTATGAGCAGCAGTAGTGCATAATGGAAGAGTAGTTGCTTGAGCAGTTTGAGCATGGGTAGGTGTTTGTTGTATTTAGCCATAGAAGCACTGATTGTGGTGGGAGGCAGGGCAAGTTGGGGAAGGTGGAGAGTGATGTGAGGAGTAGGAGGTGTAATAAGGTGAGTACCTGAGTTGGTTGGGGTAGCAGGTGGGGGGGGTCAAAAGCAGTTGTGGAGGCCATGGGTGTGGCCCTCAATGGTGGGTAGGGGTTGTGCTTCTGGGGTGCGTCATTGAGTTGCAGGTAGTGAGGTGGGAGAAGCACTATAATAACGAGGGGGAGTAGATACATAGGTGCTATGTACTTAGGTGGACCCATAATGGGGTGTGATTAGGTCAATGAAGGTGGGGGGCAGTTATGGCTCTGCCACCCAAAGAGGAGCAGTTGTTGGCCTATGGGTCCAAGGGGGAGGATGGGGTGAGGTGAAGTCTCAATGGGCCAACACCCCTTCACAAACAGGAAGGTCATGTCAGATGAATCTAATTGATTTCTCTGACTGGGTGACCAAAGTAATAGACCAGGGAGGGGCTGTGGATATGGCCTACCTAGACTTTAGCAAGGCATTTGACACAGTCCTGCACAAAAGATTAATAATCAAGCTAGCCAGCCTGGGTGCGGGTCCCAGGATGGTAGCCTGGGTAGCAAACCGGCTGCACAATAGGACACAGAAGGTAATAGAGAATGGAATACATTCCGAAGAAAGGGGGGTTACTAGTGGAGTACCTCAAGGCTCAGTACTGGGTCCAGTCCTCTTTAACATCTTTATAGGTGACATTGCAGAGGGTCTGGAGGGAAAGGTATGCCTCTTTGCAGATGACACAAAGATCTGTAACAGAGTTGATACACAAGGGGGGGGTAGAAAAGATGAGAAGGGACTTGGCAAGGTTAGAGGAATGGTCAGACATATGGCAACTTAGATTCAATGCAAAGACACAAAGTAATGCACCTGGGAAACAAAAACCAAGGAGAAGAGTACACAATAGCAGAGGAGGTACTAACAACCACAAAAATGGAAAGAGACCTGGGGTAGTCATATCAGATGACCTAAAGATGGGCTTGCAATGTGAAAAGTTGGTAAGGAGAGCCAGGGGGATACTGGGATGCATAGGAAGGAGCATCACAAGTAGAAAAAGGGAAGTGGTTATCCCTCTCTACAGACAGTTGGTGAGACCCCATCTGGAGTACTGTGTGCAGTTTTGGAGACCTCATCTATGCAAGGACATAGACAGGATGGAAGCAGTCCAGAGGAGGGCAACTAAAATGATACAGGGTCTGCAGCAGAAACCGTATGAAGAGAGACTGAGAGAGCTTAATATGTATACTCTTGATGAAAGGAGGAACGGGGGGACATGATAGAAACATTCAAGTACCTCAAGGGAATCAACAAAGTCCAGGAGGGAAGCATCTTTCAGAAAAAGAGATGTGTAAGAACAAGGGGGCACAATTTAAAGATAGAGGGGGCACGGCTCAGGGGTAATGTGAGGAATTTTTTTTTCACAGAGAGAGTGGAGGATACATGGAACAGCCTTCCTGAGGAGGTCGTTGGGTCTAAAACAGTGGGGGAATTCAAACATGCATGAGACAGACACAAGGCAATTATAGTGAGGGGTTGCAGGAAGTAGGCTGTTGGTTAACTAGAATCTGCAGCTTATCCAGTAAGTAGGGAAATGGGCAGACTGGGTGGGCCAAGTGGTCCTTATCTGCCGTCAAAGTCTATGTTTCTATTTCCATTCTCTGCTGACTCCATTTAGCTGTACCTGTATTCAGCTGCTCCAGGCTGGCTGTGTGGGCTCCTGATGCTTGGTGGAGGCCAAGAATGGTGTGTGGGGAATCCTTACAGCCTGTGGATTAAAAGGAGAGGAGAGAACAAAGAGTTGTAAGGGTGTTAACTGAAGGACAAAAGAAACTGCTACTCAGACTCGCCTTCTTCAGCAGGAAGGAGGTAAGATGGCTTCTGTGAATTCAGATCAGGCTAGTAAATTACTCCATTTGTACAATCGCCATATAGTCAGTAATAACAAGTGCAGTAAAATAGTATAATAATGTCCTAAATCCCACAGTATACAGCACCATAATCAGACAGTAAAAACACTTGGAATTACCCCGCTCACTCATGCAATTACGTGGTTCTTAAAGTAACATTCCCAGATATACAGATATGGCCTTGAGGACAATTAAAGTACCTGCCCCAAATGGCTATAAAGCCCAAAATTCAGTATGCCACAGGAAACTAAACTTGCCAATCAAAAATGGAAGAGAGTGGGGCATTAAAAATAGTCTCATTCTTCCCCTTCACAAACACTCCCATTCTGTGCTGGCTCCATTTAGCTATACCTGTATTCAGCTGATGCAGGCTGGCTGTGTGGGCTTCTAATGCTCAGTGGAGCCCGAGAATGGTGAGCGGAGGATCCTTGCAGCCTGTATTCAGCTGCTGCAGGCTGGCTGTGTGGGCTTCTGATGCTTGGTGGAGCCCGAGAATCAATCAGTCAATCAATCAATCAATCAATCAACATCTTTATTTAACCAGGCGAACACCATTGAGCAAAGGTCATTTTCAAGATGGACCTGTGGTTACTTATCACATAAAATGTTTACATACATAAACCGAGCATACAAATGGATTACATATACAAAGATTACGGCATTACCATGACACAGGGTTACAAGGCGTACATGGCAATGTGCAATATGAGGAACATATAAGACTGTCAAATGTCAAGACATCAGGACCAATTTAAATTATACAAAATATACAAGAACCTATCAGGATCCATAAGTGTTAGATGAGGTGGGTAAATAGAGGAAGATTTCAGTAGGGGGAGGGAGTTAGCAGAGTGGGAGCATATCTGGGCAGGAGTACCTAAGAGAAGGCCAATGCTATAGATATGGTGAAATTCAGGGGGAACAGACTCTAAAGTTTAAGTTAAGGTAAATCCTTGCAGCCTGTATTCAGCTGATACAGGCCGCCTGTGTGGGCTCCTGATGCTCGGTGGAGCCCGAGAATGGTGAGTGGGAGATCCTTGCAGCCTGTATTCAGCTGCTGCAGGCTGACTGTGTGGGCTTCCGTTGCTTGATGGAGCCCAAGCATGGTGTGCGGGGGATCCTTGCAGCCGCATTCAGATGCTGAAGGCTGGGTGTGTATTTAAGTTTAATTTGGGGAAGAACTCAGGCCACTCAACCTACATCCCAGGTAGTAGACAAGGATAATAGCCCTTGGAGTAGTGCCACCCTGTGGTTACAAATATATTGGTTGAAAGGAATTGATATGGAAGTTGGTTTTGTTTCCTACAATCAAATGTACTGTGGCCATACAGTATAACACATTCAGAGCCACAGTTACAATAGATAATTTTTCACATTATACCATTTGATATGCAAATATTAATGGTCAGGAAAATAGAACAGTATTCAGCCCTTATTAACCTTAAATCCGTCTTTGACTCAATAAATCTGAAAAAAAACTATTGTGCAAGTTAGGAAAAGCTGGACTGAATAACAAAATCATACAGTTAATTATGGAATACTATAGCAGTGGTTCTCAAATGGTGAGGCCAGCCTCCCAAGGGAGGCCCCAAACTGTTCCAGGGGAGGTCCAGTCAAGTCTTTAGAATGTACAGTATTTAAATGTCAAGTTTTACATGTTTTGTGTGATGGGGTGAAGCAAACTAAATACGAAAAATGGCAGCTGTATTTCTTTTCTTATGCACAAACTGGTGAACAGGAAGGGCCCAATGAGCCAAAGCTTGTTTCTAGGTGTATATTTATATGTAAACTGGTGACTAGAAGGCACACTGAGTCAAGGCTTGTTTCTACAGTAGGTGTTTGTTGATAATGTATATTGGTGACGGGGAAGGGCACAATGACCCAAGGCTTGTTTCTACAGTAGGTGTTTATCTGCAAATGAGTGACTGGAAAAGATACACTGACCCAAGGCTTGTTTCTACAGTAGGTGTTTATCTGCAAATGAGTGACTGGAAAAGACATACTGACCCAAGGCTTGTTTCTACAGTAGGTGTTTATTTATATGTAAATTAATGACATGGAAAGGCACACAGAGACAATGTTTGTTTCAGGTGTGGCCTGAGGTAAGTATAGGAAGTTGCTTAACAACAGGGTAACAGGGGGGAGATGAACGTGGCTAGGCTAGTTGTTCCAGATGGAGAGGAAACAGAGTAACAAGGACCCAAGATCAGAAAAGTAGAGTGACAAGGATAACCTGGAGTGTGGAGTTGGGGTGAAGAACAATAAGTTGAATAAAAAAGAGAATATACTTGGTCAACTTTATTAGTCTCACTTTATTGCTGGTGTACTGTGCAACATATTATATTTTTCTCTATGGGGAGGTCCAAGGGTTTTTTCAAATTTCAGGGAGGCTCAATATCTTTTCCATGGCTTGGAGGAGGCTCACTGTCACAAAGTGTGAGAACTAATGTACTATAGCAATATGTGGTCACAGGTTAGAATAAACAACGGAGGTGGGTTCTTGGAAAAAATATTTACTGATCATGGGGTTATGCAGGGATATGCCCTTGCCCCTATTTGAGGTTCAATTTTTATATCAATGACCTGAATAAAGCTTTAGATGGACCAGCTGGTAGACAGACCAGTGTGCTGTTGTTTGCTGATAATGAGTACATATTTTGTAGACACCGATTGGATCACAAAGAATTATGAATATGTTCTCCATTCAAATCAAGATTTGGTGACCATCCAATCAAAATCAAAGGTTCTTGTTTGTTTTCAAAGATATATCTAATAGATGGTATATCAACAAACAAAGTTTGAAGGTAGTTAAACACTATCATTATTTAGGAATCTTGTTTCCTAAAAATGTATTATGAGAAATGTGCATATTGAGATAACACAGTGTAAAACAGACAACTCCTCCATAGAAGTATTACAATTAAATTTATAATATATGGGAAACTCAGAACTAGCAGCAATTAGAGTGTTTCTATCAAAAGATAGCAACCAGATATTATACAGATCTGGGATATGGGGTACAGGCTCTATAACAACATTATATCTACAGTAGCTCAGAAAATATTCTTGAGGAAAGTACTATAACATCTGAAAGCTATGTTGATTTAACTAGATCTGCAGCTTATCCGTTAGGTAGGGAAATGGGCAGAATAGGTGGGCCAAGCGGTCCTTATCTGCCATCAAATTATATGTTTCTATGTTTCTATGTAAAGTTAGTCCTGCATAAACCAGGTTATTCCAAATGCTAAAATGCCTGTATCAATATCCTTTAGCTCTAAACAGAACTAGCTTAGTTCAGTGCTACCCAGCCTTCAAAACTATGAATGACATTTCCCTGTAAGAAGTTACCCCGTTCAAGTTCCTCTGCCAGCCCTCTGGCAGGGAAGGCTGAAGCAATGGACCAGTAGTGCAAAAGGTGGCTTAGGACCCAAGTGAATGGAGCAGAGTAATATTCACTGGCAAAGAAGACAAAAAACACTGCTCAACGTCCTGGAAATGCGAACTCCAAAGATAGGACACGATACAAATGCATTTATTATTAAAAATGCATGAGTAGCACATTGCTCAGGTAACACAAAACAAGCAGCACTTCCCCAAAAACACATGAGGCAATGGACACATCACCTGCTGCCATGCCAGTGACCTGAGTTCAGGATCGAACTCAGACTGCCAGGGGTCAACCAGGGTGGAAGAGTATGGAGCATCTAGAGGTCTACTCTCCCCTCCCAGTGAGGGGAACAGGCTACTATGCTCCTAGACTGCCTCCACATGGAGGAGTGGTGGCAGGGCATTTGACGTATGTTTGAGGGGAACATCAGACAGCAGGCATATGGTGCATGCGTGTCTCTACATGCACATGTATCAACATCAATGCATGTCGCCAGGATGGAGGAAGAAGAAAAAGTAAAAAATCTGGCTCCAGCTCATGATGCCTGACCCAATCTATGACCCATGTTGACACCCAGTATTGCCTCATCTGGATTTTGTTCTTGGGGGGAGGACAGCGCTACCTCTCCTGGCCCTGTTGTGGGGAGTGGGACTCTGTGAGAATATTTGAGGTAGATCCTGGGGGAGGCACTTGCTGGTGGGGTGGGGGTAGGAACTGATAGCCCTGCAGGAGCCAGGGCTGTAGAAAGAGCTACATGAGAAAAGTACCTTGGAGTGCAGCTGGATCAAAACTGCACTTCCAGGGTTGTTCATAATCAGTCCAATAGAATCAGATACATTTGATTCTGGACATTTTTGGTATTTGGAATTTCGGTATTAAAGGCTGAAAACCAAATTAAAAGAAAAAACCTTTTTGGATGCAGAATTGAAATTTGATTGCGATTCTTCATCCAAATGGTATGCAGTCATTTTTCCCCCAGTCTTTCTCCAAGTCCCCTTTTCTTACCTGACTTATTGTTCTACTGCTGCTACATGGGGTGCCTCCATGGCTGTCATCTCTTAGTGGAAGCGGTAGTTACAGTCAGGTGGTTCATCCATATGTGTCCAAGACTCCAAAATTATCTTCTTAAGCAAAGTAATGCCAAATACCCCTTCCTCAAGTCCCCAACAAGCCCCCAGTATAGCCTGACTGACCCCCTCAGCTGATGTCCTTAGCCTGATGCAATTCCTCCCAGTTCTCAGTAGTCCACCCTCATAATCCGATTCCATAGAAACGTAGAATTTTAGGGCAGATAAGGGCCACAAGGCCCATCCAGTCTACCTATATGCACATGAGCAAAGATGAAATTTATCAGACAATTTATACAATACAGCACAAGTACAGTCCCCATTGGTGCATTCTACCCCTACCAATAAGCTACAATAAGCCTGTCCAAGAAGCTCTAAGATCTTCTTTCAAGACATCTCTTCCAGTAAGCCACACTTTTAGAACTATAGCAGTCAGGCACTAGAACCACATGGAAACTTTTGCTAACCAGGGGCTACCCGCGATGACATCATGTGTCAGCAGCTACATAAACGTGGGTGGCCCCATCACTCCCGTTTTAATGCCATTGACCAATGACATCAGATCTGCTGAGGAAACACCATCAACCAGCCATTTTATTTTGCCACAGTGTTTTTCATTGTCTCTGCCTGCCGCTGAACTCTACAACTGTGTTATCTTGGTATTGTAAGTGTGGAGACAAAATTTATAAAGAAGACTCACACACAGTTTACGTGTGCTTTTTGGGCCTGTTTCTCGGTGTGAGGACTTGTGAGATCTGCCAGGGTTTCAACCAAGCAGCAAGGTGACACCATAAGAAAACTGTAGAAACTTTCCTTCTCCAAAAAGCTTTAGCAGCCATGGATAAGGAGCAAGGCCCAGCATTGCTGTCGCCTTCCACATCAGCTGAGTTGAAGCTGCCAAAGTCAAATGTGAAGGATCAGGACAGGGAACAGCCATCATATTGGCCCTCCTCATCACTGGGACACAAGTATAAGCACATAGATAAGGAGAAGTCTACTTCCCTGGAGAGATCATTGTTGCCATTGAAACAAGGTAATTTTTCAGTGTCATTGTTTGCTCCATCAGTGTTGCTGACAGTTCCCTGACTATCACTGATATACCAAGATCGGAGTTTGACTTAGGTGCTGCTGTACCTACTAAAGACAGCTTGATGCCATCATCATTGGGCCAAGGCCCATCATTGATACAAGTAGTCACGGCTCCTGGCCAGGGTGTCATTGACTCTAGGCTATGCCAGTGTCATTTTCAGAAATGATATAATGCATACAATCTGTCTTACCTATGCAGGCTGTTATTCCATTGATGGGGCCAACAGGTACTCAGCTCCCATCAGTGACTATTTCCATCACACAACAAATTCCTTCTTCTTAGATGCCATTATCTTCAGTGTTTTCCACAGCTCCTGTTGTCGATAGGGAGGTCAGTGATGAGACAGAATATATTCCTGACTTTAAGGTATTGGAGGAGTATTTAGAGCAGGATTATGAGGGAGAATAGTATGTGGCACATCATTCTAGTTCTACCCTCTCATCCTACAGTGATGACTTGGTGGTGTATACCCCGAGATCTCCTCTTGAGGATCCCACTTTTCAAGCCATGATGCAGCAAAAAGCAAATTGCCATGGGCTTTTTAGTTGAAAAAGAAAATTCCTCTAAAAACATTTAATGGAATTTTTTGAGGTTCTTTGTTCACTCTCAATTGTAATACCTCCTATTTATTCTGCATTAGAGGATGCTACATTTGCCACATAGTACAGGCCAAACTCACTACCTGCAGTGCCCTGAAAGGCTAATAAGCAGTATCCTGCTCAATCTACTAAGTCTTATTACGCTAATCAGCCAGAAACTGGCTCAATAGTTATCATAGCTTCTCATGACAGGTCCAAGGCACCTAAGCAACTGAGTACTTTGCCTCCCAAAAAAGAATCTAGGAGTCTGGATGTGATGGGCGAGCGTATGCATTACTTTGCTTCATTGGGCCTTAGAACTGCCAGTTATCAGGCTCATATGATTAGATACCAGAACAGCCTCTGGAAAGCTGCTACAGTGGCAGCCCAGACATTGCCTGAGGGTTCTGCCAAGAATTAGTTAATAAAAACTTTAACTTTTGGGGCTGAGCTTGGCAAACATTTGTTAAGGTCAGACTATAATGTCTCTGATGCTTCTGCCAGAGCTGCTGGATCAGGAACATGTTTGAGATGCTATTCTTGTCTTAGAGTTGCTGGGTTTGCCAATGATATACAGCAGGCAGTTTTGAAGACTCCATTTAGGGGACAAAAACTGTTTGGTTATGATGCTGAAGAGACACTCAGAAGTCTTCAGACATCCACAGTGACCATTAGATCTGTTAAGTCCCTTTATCCCAAGCCTTCTAGGAGATGTGGGAGGGGCCCTTTTCATCAGCCTGTTTCAATAGGTGGTCATGTCCACCATCAAGAGGGTAGAGGTAGGGGTGATGGTTCTTTGCCAGGATCCCTCCCTGCAAGTGCCCTTTCAAAAGCATGAAAAGCAATTGGTGCCACTGGCTCTGCCCCTACCAGTTCCACCTGACCCTTTTCAGACTATAACCCTACCTCTCTTGTTACTGACAGGGATGGTTGTGGGGGCAGGATCTACCTGCACCTAAAACTGTGGTGGAAGATTACAACAGACAAGTGGTACTGGAGATAATTGCAAGACGGCATGCTCTGGATTTGCCAGCAATCCATCCAGATTATTCTCTGCCTTCTTCCAGTTATTGTCTATGCCATGCCAAGAAAGACAAAGAAAGGGATAGTGAGGCTGAAAAAAGGGGAGAGTGGGTGGGAAAAGAGGGACAGTGAAAAAGCAGAGATACTGAATGAATACTTCTGCTCAGTATTCACAAAAGAAGAGGAGGAGAGGAACCTAATCCAGTCAGCATAAGCACTCTGGACAGGGGGGTCGATACTAGTCCTTTCACAGAAGAAAATGTTCTGAAAGAACTCCTAAAACTGAAGGTGGACAAAGCAATGGGGCCTGATGGGATTCTCCTCAGAATTCTAAAAGAACTAAGGGGAGAACTAGTGACACCACTGACTACCCTTTTTAACTAATCATGGAAGGATGGTGTGATACCTGAGGACTGCAGGATGGTGGATGTGATTCCCCTTCACAAAAGTGGGAGCAAGACAGAGGCAGGAAACTACAGATCTGTCAGTTTGACCTCAGTGGTAGGGAAAATGATAGAATCACTTCTGAAGGAAAGAACTGTTGAGTACCTAGAGGCCAGTGGGGCAGAGGACCCAAGGCAGCATGGATTCACAGCAGGAAGGTCATGTCAGATGAATCAGATTGATTTCTTTGACTGGGTGACCAAAGTAGTAGACCAGGGAGGGGCTGTGGACATGGCCTACCTAGACTTTAGCAAGGCATTTGACACAGTCCTACACAAAAGAGTAATAAACAAATTAGCCAGCCTGGGAATGGGTCCCAGGGTGGTAGCCTGGGTAAAACATTGGCTGGACAAAAGGACATGGAAGGTAATAGTAAATGAA
The DNA here is from genome assembly GCA_016271365.2 of Neoceratodus forsteri. Taxonomy (NCBI): domain Eukaryota; kingdom Metazoa; phylum Chordata; order Ceratodontiformes; family Ceratodontidae; genus Neoceratodus; species Neoceratodus forsteri. The sequence goes on from CM057452.1 coordinate 760,591,756, forward strand.
GTCTACTCTGAAGAAAGTGGGATTACTAGTGGGGTACCACAGAGTTCAGTACTGGGTCCGGTCCTTTTTAATGTCTTTATAAGTGACATTGCAGAGGGACTGGAAGGAAAAGTATGTCTCTTTGCAGATGACGCAAAGATCTGCAACAGGGTTGCTACACAAGTGGGGGTGGAAAGGATGAGAAGGGACTTGGCAAGGTTGGAGGAATGGTTAGAAGTATGGCAGCTTAGATTCAGTGCAGAGAAGTGCAAAGTAATGCACTTGGGAAACAAAAGCCCAGGGGAAGAGTACACAAGGGGGGGGGGAGGTAGTAACAACAACAAAAATGGAAAGAGACCTGGAGGTAGTCATATCAGATGACCTAAAGGTTAGCAAACAATGTGAGAAGGTAGTAGGGATGGCTTGGGGGGAGTACTGGGATGTATAGGGAGAGGCATAGCCTGTAGAAAACAGGAAGTTGTTATCCATCTGTACAGACAGTTGGTGAGACCCCATCTGGAGTACTGCGTGCAGTTCTGGAGACCCCATCTCTGGAAAGACATAGATAGGATGGAGGCAGTCAAGGGGAGGGCAACTAAAATGGTGCAGGGATGTAACAGAAGCCATACATATGAAGAGAGACTAAAGATGCTTAATATGTATACCCATGAGGAAAGGAGGGAGAGAGAGGGGACATGATAGAAAAGTACCTCAAGGGAATCAACAAAGTCCAACAGGGTAGCATCTTTCAGATAAAGAGATGTGCAAGAACAAGGGGACACAATTTGAGGATAGAGGGCGGACGGCTCAGGGGCAACGTGAGGAAGTATTTTTTCACAGAGAGGGTGATGGACACATTGAATGGCCTTCCTGAGGAGGTTGTGGGGTCAAAAACAGTGGGTGAATTCAAGAATGCATGGGACAGACATAAGGCAGTTCTTGTGGGGGTTAAGAAGAAATAGGCTGTTGGTTAACTAGGATCTGCAGCTTTTCCAGTAGGGCAGGCTAGGTGAGCCAAGTGGTCCTTATCTGCCATCAAAGTCTATGTTTCTATGTTTCTATGAAATTTATATGTATGGTAAACTCAGCAGAAACATGCAATTGACTTCTCTGCATTCAGAGCACACAATATTTCAGTCACCCATTCAGACCTAGATGGAGGGGTTGAGTCTAGCCAGTGGTGTAGAATAAGTAACTTAGCCATGGCCACAATTAAAGCCACATAAGCTCTTCTAGATCCCCAGGGGGAAGACCATAGTTACCCCAGACACATACCTCAGGAGTAAAGGTGTCCTGGAGGCCCAAAAGATAATCTAAATCCCTACAGAGTCCAAAAAGGAGTGAATGAAAGGACATTGCCACAACATACTGTATGAAGCAATGTGCCTTCAGCATCCTTACATTTAGGACACACAGAACATGCAGTTTTCCCCATCTGATGGAGCTTCACAGGAGTAAAATATAAATTATGCAAAATATTACATTTCAACAAACATAAACAATCTCGCTGAAGATACAATACTTATAAACATCTACTCATATTTTCTTCTAATAATATACAGATCAATCAATTTCCAAGGTGTTGGCCCAATAAAATGCAAAACAAGAAGTCTTATCCCACAAAAAGGCTGACTAATAGAATGGTACAGTAATGATATGGGCTTCTGAGACAGGGTGGACAGAGTTTCAGAAAAATAAACCAGCTTGGCTAGACCAAGGAAGATTGGTCAAAAAAATGCCTAATACAATGATTCAGTTGGCAAAATTTGAAGAAATGTTTATGAGACACAGCAAATTTTTCTTGAAAGGTAGAGAAGGAAATAACAGAACCCGCGGCGTGAATCTTTTCAAAACATTTAACACGAAGCCCTCAAGTAATGAGTGGGCAGAATCAATTTATTGTCAGTTTCGAGGTTGGGGTTGTAGAACAAAGGCTGTCGAATATCTGTGTAAAGATCCATGTATGCGTGGGGTTGGGCCACAGACTGAAGAACTGGGTTAGAAATTGGTTGGAGGACAGAAAGCGGAGGGTGGTGGTTAAAGGGATTCAATCTGAGGATAGGGGGGGTTACCAGTGGGGTGCCTCAAGGATAAATCCTGGGGTCAGTCCTTTTTAATGTCTACATTAGTGACATTGCTGAAGGGCTGGAGGAGAAGGTTTGCCTATTTGCTGCTGACATCAAGATCTGCAACAGCGTAGACACTTGGGGGGGGGTCAAGAAAATGAGGAGGGACCTAGAAAATCGGTGCAATGTATGGCAATTAAAATTTAAAACAAAGAAGTGCAAAATCATGCACATGGGTTGCAGAAACCCTGTGGAGAGTTACAGGATGAGGGGGGAGTTGCTGACAGTTATCAGTGAGGAAAGGGATTTAGGGATAATCATCTCAGATGACTTAAAGGTGTCCAAAGAGTGTACCAAGGCTGTGGGAAGGACCAGTAACATGTTGGGGTGCATGGGAAGGGCTATCACTAGCAAAAGTGGGGAGGTGGTGGTGATGCCACTGAACAAAACGCAGGTGAGGCCTCATCTGGAGTACAGTGTGCAGTTCTGGAGGCTGCATTTTCATAAGGACATAGACAGAGTGGAGGTGGTTCAGAGAAGGGCAACAAAGATGGTGCAAGGCATGCACCATGAGATGTACGAGAAGAGATAAAAGATCTCAATATGTATACACTGGAAGAGAGGTGGGAACAGGAGATATGATAGAAGCCTTCAAGTATCTTAAGGGCATAAACAAAGTGGAAATGGGCGACATCTTTCAGCATAATAGGTGTACGAGGACAAAGGGGCATGATATGAGATTGGAGGGAGGCAGGATAAAGGGAAATGTAAGGAAGTTTTTCTTCACAGAAAGGGTGGTAGATGCATGGAATAGCCTACCCCAGGAAGTAGTGGGAGCTAGCACAGTGGGGGAATTCAAAAATGCATAAGTTAGGCACAAGGGAACCCTAGAAGTGGGTAGGAAAGGCTAACGCCAGTGACCAAGTAGGGTCAGCAACCACTGACACAGGCATGGAATACGGGCAGACTGAGTGGCCTAGGGGTCCTTATCTGCTGTCAAATACTATGTATGTTACTATGTACTGTATCTATGTAAAAAGAAAGTTTCAAATGTTTACACAATTGGACATGGGCGTGAATGGACCAGGCAATTGGGGAATGCTATAGCCCAGAAGGGAGTCATGACAAGGGAAGATAAAGTAGTGTAGTGCAACCCACCTGGTACTGACCAGAAAGGGACCTCTCAATTTGCAACCAAACAGGTATATATCCAGCATCTTCCTGAGGTCCCTAGGAATGACCCCATTGAAAGTACTTGGCTCCATGTAAAACAAAGTAATACCATAAAAAATGCTGAAGTTCTAGGGCCTCTAACCCTTTAGGCCAGACTAGTGTATCATATGTTCTGCTCTGGGGTTTATCTAACCACAGAAATTTAGTAAAAAGAACATGTAATTGTTGGAATCAAGATTTCGGCAGAACGATATTTAACATCCCGCGTGGATACAATAAATGAGGAAGAATGTTCATTTTTATAATATTAGCTCTACCCCATAAAACTAGAGGCAAGGATCTCCAACAAAGGAGATCTTGCTCTATCTGCTTTAAGAGAGGGTCCAAAGCTAGACAAACTTTTATTGAGCCAAATGGCAGTCAGCACCAGTGACTAAAAATACCTGAGGCAGACCCCAGATCAAAGCGCTAGGATTCTAGTATGAGCCCTTTTTTTTTGTCACTAGTGCTGAGTGCCATTTGGCTCAATAAGTTTGTCTGGCAGCTTTATGCCTGAAATCATTGTCTGCCTTATTGAGTGTGCTGTTTCTATTGATTTTCAGGATTTTCTACATACCCTATTGAGGACAAGGTAGTTGTTTGATGACTTAGGGGTCACAATGAATGTACCCAGGTTGTACCTGACTCCCTGACAAAGCCTGCAGTACATAGGAGCAGTCTTGGATACAGAGAAAGGATCTGTTTTCATGCCACAGGACGTGGTGAAGAGCCTGATTGCTCAAGCACAGCTGATATACAGAAGTCACCATATTCCTGCACTGGCTGTGTTTCGTCTTCTGGGCCTCATGGCTGCAGCTATTGTGATGGTGTCATTGGCATCCTTGCACATGAGGATACCACAGTGGTCACGCAGGGTCCAGTGGTAGCAGCTGACAAATGAGCTGTATCAAAGGGTCCATGTCACATCTCCATTGTGCAGGGAACTACGACGGTGGATGGATCACACCAATCTTTTTCAGTGTATTCCATTCTTTGTCCTAACTCCTGCACAGATCCTTGCCATGGATGCGCTGGGTTTCTGATGGGGTGTGCAGCTGGTTCCCTACCAGACTCAAGGGTTATGTCTCAGGTGGAGGCTACATTACACATCAGTGTCCTGGAAAAAAAAGCTGTCCTATACAGCCTTCTGGCATTTTAGTAGCATTAACCCCCGGGTCCTCTGTTAACCCAGATGGACAACACCAGCGTGATGCATTACACCAACAAACAAGGGAGCACCCATTTCTATCTTCTATGCAGGGAAGCAATGAAAGCATGGTACTGGGCCTCTGAATGTCAGTCATGCTTCTCCCAGTTACCTATAATGTCTTAACACACAAGCTACGCAGGTCACAGTCCCAGATGCACAAATGGGAACTGCTAACCTTCATGGTAGATGGCCTCTTATCAAGGCAGGATCATTCAGAGTTGTACCTCACAATGCAAAAGTACCATGTTTCTCATTGTTCACTGCAGGGCCTGGAGTTTTCTGACAAGATGCACTTGCCATCTCTTGGAAAGGGAACTTCCTGTATGCCTAATACAGACAGTTCTTCTCAAACTGCAGATGGAAGGTGCTATCATCATCCTCATAGCTCCATCATGGCTTTGCCACATATGGTTTTCCTCCTACAACAACTGGTGGTAGAGTCTCCAATACATCTACTGTTGTATCAGGGTCCATTGTCACAAGACAAAGGGTCCCTGGTCCACCTGGACCTGAAATCTCTACATCAGCATGGATGGCCTCTGAAAACATAGCCAAGGCAAGTTTTGGAGTGTCTCCTAAAGTTGCTGATGTTCTAGTTTTTTTTTTGTCCCTTCTGTTATCTGCACCTCCTTGGGTGGGTGGGCTCCCCCAACTCTGAGCCAGACCACATCCTTCCGGCATCCCCCACTAGGCCCACCTTGGCTGGTGAAGCCTGCAGCTTGCCTCCTGTGGAAGAGCTCTCCCTGGGGGCTATAGGAGAGAGACATCGAAATCTACAATTCACTGGCCCTCGGCTGGCCTGGGGCATCATTCGGGGAGGCATCTAGGTGTCCTTGTGCATACCCATAGAGTGGTGTTTCCTTCTTTCCCATCCCCTGGAGGCAAGGACATGCAATGATGTTCAGTTCAGACTGAGTGTGGATGTCCACTGATGCCTCCAACCCCACCCTGTGGTGACCCAGCCTTGATGCACACCCAGCCTCAACTGGGTGTCACTGAAGACTGGAGCCACATCTCTCCATCCCCCCCCCCGGAGAGGAGAGCAGTCTGTAAGATGCTCAATCCTCTCCCCCCAATCAACCCCCTATGACCCGATCTCATTCATGAACTCAGGCCACCGGCGTGGTAAGAGATAAGGGCATACAGCACCTCAGCCTTCCACACCAGCAGGCCAGCTTGCTGATGTTCTGGTTGTGGACAGAAAATCTTCCTGTTTACTATCTTGAGCATGCCAGTCAGGATGAAGTGTTGCTCCATACTTTAGATGTACATAGAATACCGAGATGTTTTGTGCATTGCACCAAGGACTACAGAAAGTCGTCTCAGCTTTTTGATTCATTCCCTCCAGGGAAAGAGGGTACCTTGTGTCTACACAGTGCTTGTCCAAATGGATGGGACATTGCATTACGTTCTGTTGTAGGAAGTATGATAAAGAACTTCCTGGTGTGGTTCATGGTCATTCCACAAGCTGGATGGCCACTTCTACTGCTAACTTCAGAAATGTTAATGCTGCTGACATTTGTGTTGCGATCACATGGAGCACTGTCCACATCATCACTAAACTTTACAGTCTGGACATTGTCTCTTGTAGATGTGTTGACTTTGGGCTGACTGTACTGCAAGGCCTACTGTCTTGAATGTGTCAAACTGTATCAACCAACCAGTGCCATTTGGGACTGCTTCAGACTCATTCCAAAGGTGTGGTCTAATGGAAGAGATATTCTCAAAGAAGGTAGAACAGTTACCTACCTACTATAACAGTAGCTTTTCAAGAGAATCTTTTCCATTAGGTCATGCCATCCCGCCCTCCACCCCCCCCCCCACTTCTGTGATGATAGCATTAGATATTGTGCCTGATCATAATCCATTGCTGTTACATCCAGCACCATATATCATCTTGTATACTTGGTGCCAGTTTGATCTCTTGGTTCCCCATAGGTGGCAGTCTGAGCATAATCTCTGGCGGGGAACTGAGGAGTGATGGGGCCACCCACATTTGTGTAGATGCTGATGCATGACATAGTCATAGGTGGCCCCAGGCTAGTAAAAGTTTCTGTATGGTGTTAGTGCCTGATGGCTGTAGTTCAAATGAGTGGCCCAATTGAAGAGATTCTCTTGAAGATCAACTCTTAATGTAAGTTCGTAACTGTTCTTTCTCCCTAGTGAATGAGGAATGGCTGACATAAAGAGATAACTAGGAGTAGGCTGTTCTACCAGATGTCTTACCTATGCTTTTGTAGAGCCAATTCCCAGGGCTCTATTATGGTTGACCATTCTCCAGTCACTGAGAGAGAACTGAGGGCTTATGTGGCTGGTTTACTGTAGTCTGTGGGTAGGGGAAGAAAGTTCAAAATCCAATAAAATCAGCCATACAAAAGGATGTTGTCATTCAAGTCAGAATAAATTTTATTCAGCTTCTACATAATTCCTCAGGTCCTGGCCCAACATTTTGCCCACTTGAGCATTTTCAGGGGGAATGACAGTCTGTATAAAATAACATGCATCTGATGTGTCACCTCAGAACAGCAGATAGTTTAAGTCTACTTTTTTCCATATCATTTCTCTCATTTATATTTACACCCCCCCCCCAACTTTTTATCTAGGTGATTGTGCTCCAAAATGATACACTTCATAGATTGTAGGATCTGTGTGGACCAAAGTCGGGAAAATTTGATCAAGGAGCACCAGTATCATGATGTCATGGTGATCCTTACACTCTAATTATGGATTCCCACTATTGCTAGGCAACTGTGTGGCATTGTCCCAGGACACATTGCATGAACTGTTAAACACAGCAATCAGTCTCAGAGATGCTACTCACCCTCCAGGCCATCAAATTAAATGACTGTGAGCTTACCTTGTAATACAAATTAATAATCACTCCTTAGAGAATTTTACAAAAACAAAAAACTTAAGCAAAGTTCTCTAAGAAACCAAGGACATATCCCATAACATTGGCTGTCTATGATTAGAGATGAAATGCATAATTGATTACATTCCTGAATGTTCAGTCGTTATGTGTGGCTCTTATATCTAGCTAACATACTGACATACTAACATACTAATTGCCAGCAGATAAGGCCTTATGGTCTATCAAGTCTGCTCGAACCTCAGATCCCTAGTTGGGTGCCGAGGCCCCCCCCTGTGTTCCAGAAACCCCTATCATCCATCCCCACCCCTCTGGGCCAGGCCATCATCTGATACATCCACTTTCTGTGTCTGTCCCACCCTTTCTTGAAGCCCTCCACTGTGGATCTCCGAACCAGCTCGCCAGGCAGTGCATTCCAAGGGTCCACCACCCTCTCAGTGAAAAACCTCCTCCTCTTCCCCACCTCACGCTTCCGCCTTCCAACTATAAAACCATGCCCTCTGGTGATACCTCCCTGCTTTAGTCTAAAGATCCCCTCCATGTTTACTCTATTTATTCCCTTGAGGTACTTGAAGACCTCAATCATGTCCCCCCGTCTCGCCTCTCCACCAATGAAAACAGGCAGAGCTTCTCAAGTCTGTCCTCATACATCAAATCCCCTAGTCCTCGTATCATCTTAATTGCCCTCCTCTGTACCCTCTCCAGGAGCTGTATGTCCCTCTTCAAGTGTGGCCTCCAGTACTGTACACAGTACTCAAGGTGTGGTCTAGCCAGTCCATTGTACAGCGGCAGAATCACTTCCCTGCTCCTAGAGGTGATCCCCCTTATGATGCATCCCAACGTCCTGTTTGCCTTGCTAGCTGCTCTCCTGCACTGCTCAGAATTATTCATACATGCATCTACCATGACCCCTAGGTCTTTTTCCCCTATTGAGGCCTCCAGCACCTCCCTCCACCTCCTCCACAGGGTGTATCTGTGTTTAGGGTTTCCCCACCCAAGACGTAACACCTTGCACTTGGTGATATTGAAATTTAATTTCCATGTGTGAGCCCAGCTTTCCAGGGTGTCCAGGTCCCCTTGCAGAGCAACCTCCCCTCTTCCCCCTCAACTACTGCTCCCATCTTGGAATCATCAGCGAAGAGACTCATTTCACACCCTACCCTCCTGATGTCCGATATGTATGCATTAAACAGATTGGACCCAGGACCGAGCCCTGCGGTACCCCACTACCGACCTCTCTAGGGTTTGAGAGCTCCCCACTGACCACTACTCTCTGGGTGCATCCAGCTGGCCAGTTTTCAATCCATCTGACCATCAAAGGGCCTATTCCCAACCCCATCAGTTTCTCCACCAGTCCATTGTGGGGGACAGAGTCAAACACCTTGCTGAAGTCCAAGAATAATACATCCACAGGCTTTCCCCTGTCCAGTTCTGATGTTACCCATTCGTAGAACTCCACAAGATTGGTTTGACATGATCTACTGGGCACAAACCCATGTTGCCGACTATCCAGACCTCCCACCTCCTTCAAGTACACCCCCAATCATTTCTTTAGCATACTCTCCATTAATTTTCCCACCACCCAGGTCAAACTGTTGGGTCTATAGTTACCTGGTACTTCCCTCAAACCCCCTTTATGGATTGGCACCACATGTGCCTCTAGCCAATCCCTAGGTACCCTCCCTGTCTCAAGCAACCTGTTGAAGAGCTCCACCAGTGTTGCAGCCAGTATGTCCACCAATTCCGACAGTACTCTTGGATGAATGCCATCTGGCCCAGGAGATTTGTCTTTCTTTAGGGCCTTGAGTGCTATCCACACCCTTTCAGTGGAGATAGCATCATCCGTCCCCTCTACCTTACTGGCCTTTTTATCCTTAGCCTGATGTGACACCCCTGGGGTACCTCTCCCTTACTCTTGCTCCATTTCTGTTGCTCCCGTGATCCCACTCACTGCCACTTCTATCCCTGTCATGCCTTGCTTTGTAGATATCCCATCCCCCTCCCTAGTGAACACAGAAAAGTACTCGTTTAATACCTCTGCCTGGTCCCTCGCCTCTTCCACCCACCCTCCTTCTGATCTCAATCTGCTGAGATGCCCCTTAGTTTTTCTCCACTCCCCAATGTACCGGAAGAATCCCTTTTCCCTTCCATGTATCCCCTGTGCCAGCTGCTGCTCTTTACTGGACTTGGCCCCCCTCACCATCTGGGTGACTTTTCTAGATGCAAGATGGTACATTTCCTTATCCCTATCCCCTCTTGTTGTTTTATATTTTTTGTAGGCAGCTTTCTTTTCTCGGTCCGCTACCTGAACCTCACTGGACCACCAGCATGGTTTATGTGACCTTGCTCCCTTATGTTTCACCTTAACGCAGGTCCTGACTGCCTCATGAAGTCCCGGTTTTATGACCTCCCATCTCTTTTCCACATTTGTCATAGATGTAATCCCCTTCAAGTGATTCTTGAGAATATTTCCCATGCCCACAAAGTCTGCCCCCCTGAAGTCCACTGCCAGTGTCCTAGATCTCACCCCCTCTCCCCCCATGCTTATTTGAACCAGACAGTATTGTGGTCGCTCCCAGTCAGGGGATCCTCTACAACCCGGTCCCTTACCAGAGTCCCATCTGCCAGAACCACATCCAGGACATGCCCCTCCCTTGTGGGCTCCATCACATGCTGTGTTAAGAACATATCCTGGAAGCCGTCCAGCAGCCTCTGCTCCTTGGCCACCTTAGAGGACATGGTTCCCCAGTTTGTATGTGGCATATTAAGGTCCCCCATCAACACCACTCCTTCCCCTTTTGGTCCACACTGGGCAATGATGTTGTCCAGCAAACCATCCTCCAGAACATCAGCCATCCTGAGGGGCCTATATGCTACACCCAGCTTGACCGTACCTCCTGCTGGGGTTCGTAAGGTGACCCATAAGGCCTCCACGTTTCCATCTGCCTCTTCTACCCTAGCAATTTCTATGACATCTCTAATGAACATAGCCACTCCATCCCCTCTGCCCTCCTTTCTATCCTTCCTAAGCATAGTGTACCCCTGCATGTTTAGGTCCCAGTCATGGTTTTTGTTGGCCCACGTTTCCGTGACCACCGCCACATCCACCCCTCCGAACAGCATGGCCTGGAACTCTGGCAACTTGTTTCCCAAGCTCCTGGCATTTTACTAACACCACCCCCACCTCTTATCCCTGATTCCCTTTGTCGAACCCCACCCAGGTTCCTTATACTTCCATCCTCCCTCTGCTTCTCCTGAAACCTCCACCCCCAGTCTGTTTCCTGCTCCCCCCATGTTTTCTGCACATAGTATATAGAAGTCTTAGATCCTCCCTTCATAACTACGTAAGAGTTAGTGATACATTTTGTAATTTTTCCAAAAAAGGGGGGCAGAGGCAGTGACAGACTTTGACATTGGTATAGTCAGGGTGATGAAATTATCTTCCAGAAGCTTAGGAGGCAGGACTAGCTGAGAACATTTACAGGATTAAGCATCACTGAAGTCTTACCAGTATGCTGTCCAGTATTCCTCTGCATTCATTCCCAAATTTTTTATCTAGGGTAGTGAGGGTGTACAGTATATCAGAACATTTCCCTCTTTTCAAATGACGCATTGCAGTCACCACCCCTGGTGTTCTCTAGTACTTCTTCAGTCCCCCAGAACCTTAACAATGTTGGGCTATGCCCAGTTATCTCAGCATGTTTGGTTACTGGAGCACTCCATGCTCAGCTGGTAGCAGCAAGGTAAGAGATATCACTCCTGTGGCACTGGCTTAGATGGAACCCACAGCACCCACCCCCACTCATCCTGAAGCCCACTCTTTCAGGCGGTGGAGAGGTGTGGGGAGGGGGTAGTGTGACGGGGCAACCACAATGAGGTCAACCAACCCCATGCCTTTCCAGCAGAAAATAGGGTTACAGCACTGGAGGAGACTCAGGTATCTGACTCCATTGGGGGGACTCTAGGTCAATCAGGGGAAATGGGAGTGACAACCTGGTGGCACCCAGGGGTAAGAATAAGAGAAATGCATCTAGGAGAGTCTTAGTGGTAATGATCATATGATCAGGGGAGTAGAGATGGTGGGGGGAGTAGGGGTTGGGGATAGTTTGGTGCTTCTTGGGGTAGCTGCCATCCAGAACATGGACAGAATAGGAAGAATAGTGGAGAGTGAAGGGAATGGGATGCTGGCACACTTGTGTACCAATGATCTGGTGAGCCAACCCATGGAGCAAGTGAAACAGAATTTTCAGAGGCTGGAGAATAGATTGCAGGCACACTTGGCCTCCCTGGCCTTTTCACAGGTCTTCTCCATTTGGAGTGGGGAAGAGAAAGATAGAGCACGTTATATACTAAGAGTGATAGATGCACAGAAGGTTTTAACTCATTGTCTCCTAGCCGACGCCTGTAGTCGTCAGTAAAAAAACACTGGTGTGTCCTGAGTACTTCTGCAGAAGTCGGCTACTGACTCCCAGTGTGCCCAAGCAACGTCTGGAGAAGTCACTAATATATTTTAATATACAGTGTAACAGAATATAATATATGTTTGACTGCATAGCACCGTTGGAAAGGTAATGTTATGCTGAACAACTTTGTCACTGATATTTTGTGCACATCATGCATACTTTAGGAGTTATTTGCATTTGTTTATGGTATGGTGTGTATGGCTTATGTTGCCTGTTTTAGTGAAAAATATTTTTTGCTGTTTCAACCAGTTTAAAAATAACAAAACACAATTACATATTATTATTTGCAGACCACCATTGGGAAGGTAATGTTCTGCTGAACAACTTGCCACTGATATTTTGTATATCATGTATACTTTTGGAGTTATTCACATTTGTTTATGGTATGGTGTGTATGGCTGACATGTTTTCCATCAAGATTCACCTAAGCAGCTTGAATAAAATTCATTTTTGGCACTTCAGCAGGTATAAAATAAAACCGTATTGATTACAACTGGTTGCATAGCACCATTAGAAAGGCATTTGTGTGCTAATCAACTTTCATGCTGATACTTTGTGTGTATCATGTATACTTTTGGAGTTATACGCATTTGTTTATGATATGGTGTGTGTGGTTGAGATTCAGCCCTCAAATCTGCTAAAAGCACCTTGACTAAAATGGGAAAAATTCTTTTATAGTAAAAGATATCTTTTTAACTAACATAGTATTAAAACACCATCTAATGTCTGTATGCTTAATTTGGTGTTGATATTTTACATATTTTCCAACAAAAAATGGCTTATGTTGCACTTTTTTAGTGAAAAAAATATTTAGTTTGCTCTTTCGACCAGCATAGAAAAAAAACTAAATTACTTATTATTACATGCATGCCACCATTGGAAAGGCAATTTTGTGCTGAATAACTCTGCCACTCATACTTTGTGTCTAGCATATACTGTTATTGAGCTATTAGCATTTGTTTGCAACATGCTGACTATGGCTTGATTTTGCTTAGAAAGGCCCAGGATTCACTGTTAAAAGTATACAGGAGATTCAGGAGACAAGTGGTGTAATCTCAGAGTGAGCCTGTGGAGGCAATGAGTTAACCCATATAAGTGCATCTCCAGATTCTGGATTTCTTTATACCTTTTTTAATAAAAATGTGTCAAGATTAACTTTAATGGTTTCCACATTGTCTGTGTCTAACAATAGTTTTGGTAATTCATTCCATATAGATATGATTCTTTGAGTGAAAAAGGAGCATCTAATATCTAATTTGGGGTATGTTAAGGTCAATTGGAATTTATGGCTCCTAAGATTGCATTCTCTTATTTTGAAAGTCATTCCCAGTTGTGTCATAAGCTCATTTTCTTTAACTATATTAAACATCAGGAGCAGGTCCTCCCTAGTTCTTCTCATCTCTAGAGAGTACAAATCCAGTTCCTTCAGTCTTTCTTCATAGTTTCTATCCTGTAGACTATCTATCATCTTGGTAATCCTTCGCTTCACCCCCTCCAGTGCATTAATGTTGCGTCTGAGGTAGGGACTTCATAGTGGAGAGCAATAGTCTTAGTGAGGACGCACATAAGCTCTATAAAGTGGGAGAATGCATGCCCTATTTCTAGAGACAAAAGATCTTTTATACAGCCTATTATTCTGTTTGCGTTTTTCCTAATATAATTGCAATGTGGGGTAAATGTAAGGTCTGCGTTAATAATTACTGCTAGGTCTTTTTCCTCTTTTACCGATCTCAGGTCTGAACTGTTCAACATAAACTGCACATTAGGGTTATTGTCACCCAAATGCATAATAACACATTTATTAATATTAAAATCCATGTTATTTTGTTTAGCCCAGTATTCAAGTTCTTGAAGGTTTTTGGTAAAATCCACTGTTTCATCTGGTGAACGAACTTTAGCCACAATATTTGTGTCATCTGCAAATTTTATAGCCATGTTCTTAAGGTTAGCTGTCATATCTGACACAAATATGTTAAAAAGAATGGGTCCCAGGACAGATCCCTGTGGGCACCCCACTAGTGACTGTACCTGTAGACGAGGTGTATCCTCTTATACATACTACTTGTGTACAGTTTCTTAACCACTCATTCACCCAGTTTATCAACAGGGAATGTATTCCATAGGATTTCATTTTGTTAATCAGGGTTTGGTGTGGCACTTTGTCAAAGGCCTTACATAAGTTCAGATATACTATATCCACTGGTAGTTTATCATGAAGGAGACTGCTAACTTTCTCATAGAAAACTAAATTACTAGTAAGGCAAGATCTCTTTTTATTAAAGCCATGCTGATCAGGGTCAACAAGTTGTTTTATAACTAGGTCATCCTCAAATCTAGTTTTTAGGATACTCTTGAATATTTTACTCAAAATACTAGTCAGGTTAATTGGCCTGTAGTTTGATATTTTACTCTGATTTCCCTTTTTATATACAGGTGTTACTAGTGCAGTCTTCCATTCACAAGGTACTAATCCTAATGTTAAGGACTAGTTGAACAATTTGTATAGTGGATTGATCAACCATAATGCAATACCGTTCAACAAACATGGATGGAGGTTATCAGGACCTGGAAATTTATTTGTTTTAGTAAGGAGGAAAGATACAGAGGAATTAAACATATAGTTAAAGCGGATGGTGTCAAGAGACAGGGTAACACTTTATGGGGGACAGGGGGACTTCTGGGACAAGAGACTCTTCAAAGGTGAAAGCCTTCACTTGACAAGAGGGGGACCAGGACACTGGGGCAGAAGTTTGACATATACATTAGAATGGTAAACTGACTGCTGGGAACACTAAGGCTAGGGGACCCAGGGTAAAGAGAGTGAGGGACGGGAACCTAGCTAGTGCTCCATCCATGCTGGGGACTTGTGGCAGTAAGGTAGGTAAAAATAAGGGTGTGGTTCAAAAGTAGTAGTGAAAGAGGCAAAGAGGGAAGGCTGTCAGGGTTTACATGCAATAAGAAAAATAAGAAGGTAAGAAGATGAACCACAACAAGGTCCTTCTCCTAGTCTGCTGAAAATTCTATGAATAACAACAACCACATTTATTATCTAACAAATGACACAAAACAGCTGTATTTTATAAAAAACACACACTGGTGTGTCACACAACTGTCAGGATTAAAAATTTGGTATACAGACAACCACTCTCCAGTTTGAAACATTATCTGTACCCCTCCAAGACACACCAGCAGCATGGTAGTATATGTGCCCCACCCCACCAAACACCTCAACATCACATCAGTCCCTGGCAATGTCTGTACTCTACCCCTCCAGACACACTGACAGCATGGCAGTGTCTGTACACCACCAATGACACAACATTGTCTGTATCCTATCTTCCTAGACACAGTGATAGAATGGCTTGTGTTCTATCACACCCACCAGACACACCTACAGCACAGCAGTCCCTAGCAATGTTTACTCAATCTAAAAAGCACTGACTTAGCACTTAATGTATGGATTGAAATATTTTGCATTCTATCTTTTTCTCTCCTCCTATTGATTTTTTTTTTCCCCAAGTCTTAGGTTGCGGTCTCGCTCTTTCTCTCCTCACTTTATACATTCCCTATCCTCTCTCTTTCTTCCCTTTCTATTTTCCTTCTCTTTTGATTATTCTTTCAGATGATATTTCTTTTTTCTTTGTTATTCTATAATCCCTTCTATATTGGTTTTAGCAGCATTCTAATGATGTTATATATAACAATAATGTACAACTATGACTATTCGTACCTCCTTTCTCAATTTCTACCCCTCCTACTTTCACTCTGTGTTATGTAGTGTTAAGCCTTCCTTTAATACAAAATTATAATTGTCTAGCTTAGCTCTGTAACCAAAACTCATTACACTACTATTGAATAGTTTTTTTTCTGTTAGATAATATGCTGCCTGGCTCATTATATATGTAATCATTATATATATAATCTTATATAGTATATATAATATAGTTATAGAGTATACTTGTTCATTTGTTTATCTTATAAATACATCAATAAAAAGATTAACTACAAAAAAAACAAAGAAAAAAGCACTGACTCACATACAGTAGTAGCCACAGACATTGCCAGCTATTTCCTGAAATTTCTATGATATTTCTAGAGAAATCTCCTGCTTTCTGTATTTTTACAGTACGGACAGCAGAGAGGAACACTTTAGAAATGTTGTGAAATAGCTGGAAACAGCTGGCAATGTCTGTGGCTGCTACTGTAGTACATGTCCTTACATTAAGGATAAATAAGTACATAAAGGAAAATAAAGAAATCTTTGTGCTCCATGAGTTGGTGGGAGAGCAGATCTCAATTGGAAATATTTCTCTTTCTTTCTTTCTTTCTTTCTTTCTTTCTTTCTGTCTTTCTTTCTTTCTTTCCTTCTTTCTTTCTTTCTGTCTTTATTTCTGTCTTTATTTCTCAGTTCATAGTTGCTTACCCCCTGTCCTCTTACTATACATGCTTGTCTTTTTTTGGTTTTTTGTCTCCATTGTCTTTAAAACCAGCTCTGTACTTAGCTCCTCTATTATGCCATTATGGATGTTCTAAGCAGTGACATCATAGGTTGTAATTAGTCAGTGGTTACTGATGTTGATACCGCTACATTACTTGTATATGTTGTTACTTTGATGGCAATGGAGTATCTTCAGGAAACAACTTGCATAAGTAATGGAATTAGTATATTAAGCCAACAACTGATTACAGTTAATGATGTTACTGGTTGGAACATATATAATGACACAATGGGTAGGCTAAGTACAGAACTAGTTTAAAAGAAAATGGAGAAGGAAAACAAAGATTGGGATGCATATACAAAAAAAACATGGATAGGTAAATTTGAATTATGAATACTGCAATGCTTTCTTTCACCATGCTAGCTATGAAATTATCAGCATTGAGAAATGATTTTCTGATTGAAAGATCTTACCTGATGCCAAGCCCTTCAGTCAACGTGTTTTTCCTCCAGTAACAAATCAACAGAACTCACTCATCCAAGCTACGTAATTATGTTCAATGCATCTCTCTTCCAAAAGAAAGCTTACATGAATCAGTACCTTTGGGCAGGATTTTCAAAAGGGTCAGACACAGACACCAGTGCATGCTGTACCTGCATCTGCCTAATTGGGTCCAGGCAGCACTGCTGCTAGTTTCAGAAGTTGCATACATTTGGAACAAAATGTCACAGTTTATGGTAAAAATAATATACACAATCCAGTTTTGATGTACTCTACATGTGTCCTTTGGGATGCCAACTACAAACACTAGTTATAGCATTTTATAGATGGCCTAACAATTTAGATGTATTTCTGTTTTGAAAATAGTGATGTGTGCATCGTTGGCAGATCCTTTAGAAAATCCCGCCATTTATGCCAACTAGAAACTGGAAACCTGCTTTGAGGGCTCTTATTTTCTTTTATTAAAATGTACAGGATTTTAGGGGACAGCAGGGCATATGCTTTATAAAATATAATTAAATTACTTGGTCTTTAATAAATTCAACATGTTCAGGTAAAGTAAAGCCACAGTGCAGAAATCTAACTATGATTTTAAGTGAAAACCATCTATGTTCTGTGGGGGACAGACAAAAAATGCCTTTGGAATTGGAGCAATGTAAGTCTAACTTGTCGTAGGATGCTTTTATTATTTACTGTTGGGTGAGTGTTTTCAGTATAACTACCAAGATTTCACATAATGAGATTTAAACATTACTATTTTTACAGATCTTTTATTGTTCTTTTTAGATTTCAGCTAATATATATATATATATATGGAAACCTCTTCCCTTTTTAACAGGAAATATGTAAGTTAAAAGAATTGTTAAAAACTTTTATCCAAGTGGGAACCATCACAAAGAGAATGATATATCAGATATCGGCAGCTTAACTTAAGAATGTCACATATTGGTTGGCATACAGAAATAGATTAGTTGCTGTATTGGTCCTTGTAAGAACAGATCCAGAACAAAATAGTTTGATACCTTTTATTGGACCAACATAGATCTTACAAAAAGAAAACAAAGAACAAAGAAAGCTTAGATATGTTTTTTCTTTTGTTACATCTTTGTTGGTCTAATAAAAGATATCAAACTATTTGCTTCTGGATCTGTACATACTGGTTGGATGACTCTAACTGAAATCTATCTTGGGATACTTATGTAAGTGTGCCATTGTTGCCTTAGTATCATGAATGCTTATACATAGTTTCCTTTTTTGGTAGAACAACTAAACAATTAGGCACTGTGTTTGATTTTAGGACTGAACTAATAGCCCACAGAGGACACACATTATATGAGCATGATAGAAAGCAATTTAAATTGAATATAGTGGAACACTATGGACTGACTTCAAGCTACCTATTAATTATAGGATGTTTGCTTGTATTTTAGATTGTGTTTAGCATTTAAAATATTCTTGTGAAACATAGTGGTTGTTTGTCACTCAGTATTATATTCTGGCATATTTATCTACTGCATATCATTTGCTATAAGAAAAAATATTTAAAAACTGAATTTTAGCTATGATGTGCAAACTGAGGAAATGAAATTATGAAATGATAAGGTAGTTAAAGGACAGAGAAAATCAGGTGATAAGAACAACACTGAAATTATCAAATTTACTAATCCAAAAGGAAGATCATTTGAAAGTCTTAGTGTACTGGCTGAACCAAGAACTTCATCTCAAAGAAAGTCACCTAAGATACATAAATCAAAGGAACATAACTAGGATGTGAAAATGATTAAACAACTTGAGTCACTGAGTGCTGAGGCAGAAAAGTTAATTGACAATTCAAGAGTTATAGTAGATAAACAGGCCAGAGAACTAGCTTGTTCAAATTTACATAAATTATGTTCTAATTCTCCAGTAAAAAAATAAGATTGATGTGGATCGCACAGATGTAATGCAAGGTATCATAGCACAGGAAACTCATATAGCATGTAATGATTTATTTATAGAGTCTGAACATTTCATTACACCTTTGGTCACAAAAGGAAAAATAAATTACATAGATACATAGATACATAGACAGTGTCGGCAGATAAGGGCCTATGGCCCACCTAGTCTGCCCATTTGAGCTAGTAAGTTCAGTTTGTTTTCCTAGAAGTCTATTTCCCCTTACCCCTGACCTCTAGAATTCCTTTATGTCTATCCCATGCATTCTTAAATCCCGTGATTGTTTCAGCCCCCACCACTTCCTCTGGCAGGGTGTTCCACTTGTCCACCACCCGTTCTGTGAAGAAATTCTTTCTCATGTTTCCTCTGAATCGTCCTCCTCCAACTTCATCCCATGCCCTCTAGTCCTGAAACATCTTTTTCACTTAAAATAGTGTTTTCCTGCACCCTGTTCCTCCATGTAAGATACTTGTATGTCTTTATCATATCCCCTCTCTCCCTCCTCTCCTCCAGGGAGTACATGTTCAGTTCCTTCAACCTGTCTTCATAGGATTTGTGATGCAACCCATGCACCATCTTTGTTGCCCTCCTCTGAACCTTCTCTACCCTGTCTATGTCCTTACGTAGGTATGGTCTCCAGAACTGTACACTGTACTCCAGGTGGGGCCTCACTAGTGTCTTGTATAGCGGAATTAATCACCAGAAATGTGGACATTCTTTAAAAGAAGACCTTAGATGACCATGCCAGTAATAGAAATATGACTGAGATGGTAGTAGATAATACTACTAAACATCTGCTTGAGAATTATACTGTACAATATCCTCATTGGGAAAGAATTAGGTTAAATACTGTAAGATCCATTTTCGTACATATTAGCTTAATAATGAGAAAATTCTGAGTGCTTTAAAAGAACAGAATAGGTGTTTTAGGAATATTAACATAATTGAAAGAAGGTAATGTTGAAAAGTTTAAAAAATACAGAGTGAAAAAACAACAGAACAAATAACAGAGGAGGTGATTATGAAAGAACACAAATAGATGATAGAAATGACACAAAAGAAAGAAAAAACAAAAATACAGAAACACAGAAAAAACAAAAATAGAAGAAAAACAAAACAAACAAACAAGCAAAAAAAGATAAAGGTATTCAGACAGTTACACTGAGAAACAGTAAAGTGATAATGTGAACACACATTTGATCCCCACCGCTGATCCTGACATAGACACTTCAGTTCGGGAGTCTAGAAAACAGACAAACAAAAAAAGTAATATGTAGGAGAGATGCCTGTACAAACAAATTAACACAATATATCTTAGAAATGTACCAACAACAATAGGTATTAAAACTATGATATACAGTATTCTCAAATCATTACTTAAGACAGAGATACTCTGGGAAGATCTGAGATCAGCATATCAGTATAGAGATAAACCCCTATATGGTTGCTTATGCCTGCTTGAATGATGATATGGTATCAGATTCTCAATCCTGGTAACAACAAAGAAATAAGTAAGATTGGGAGGTGGATAGTACAGTGATAAAGTTCAATACCATAAGTTCAACGGGACCACCAAATGTTAATGTTCTGATCAAGGATGGGTGCAACAGAACAAAAGGAAATACAGAAGAGGTATGCAACCAACAGACTATCTTATAGTTTCCAAAGAAGGTGGGAGAAATAAGACATTAATTATCTGGTACTCCCCCTGTCTAAGAATACTATTGGGGTAGATTACAAAGAGGAAGGACTGAATAACAGCATGGGCTGGGATAAAGACAATTACTGCAATGATGATTCAGAAATGTCAAGAATCTCTTACTGTCATGGTATTAGTCTAAAAGCAATATGAAGTACTGGAATTTAAAGAGTCTGAGGAGTCTGGAGATATATCAGACTCAAATTTTAAGTTGCATTACTGTAATTAGCAAACAAGATTTGCCTGAGGTCATCAGACTCCTTAGTAATATTTTGAAATTAAAAAGTTGGAATATAGCTGGTCTTAACTGTAAAATTTACGATGGAGCCTGGTTAAATTTTATGAGACCATTTGATGTAATCTGGTTTCAAGAAACGTGGATGGATAATAATTTTGACTAGCATTTTGCAAGGATTTCAAAAATGTGAAATGTCAGCAAAACTAGATGTGTGTGGGGGGGCTGATAACTCTTCAAATCTCAAGACTGAATTGTAAGCTTCAAGTATTTTCTGAGGAGCAAATAATGATATACTGGAAAATGAAGCTCACAATTATTTGATTGTTATCGTGAATGAGAAAATAAAATGGAATACACTACTCCCACAAAAGCTAGGAGTACTTTAGAATTCCAGTTAAGGTGAATGTCTGAGGGCAAATTTTATAGAGTGTTCAGAAAATGCAGTTTCACAGTAACATTGTGAGATAATTGACTATGTTAAAAGCATCTTAGCTCATAGGGTGAGAGTGCTATCAAAAGTTAGTAATGTTGCTGATAAAGCTCCGTGGTTTGATAATGAATGTGCAAAAAAAGATAGTAAATATGATGGCAAGAAACTCAATAAACATATGCAACTTAGAGTTTAAAAGGGCACTTATTCTGATGGGAAAAGAGTACAGAACTCTCATACAAGATACAAAAATGGCTCATAACAAACTTCTCTTGGGCAAACTACAAGAATCTATTATATATAAAGTTAATTAATATTTTTGAGACTTTAGTTGTTAGTGGACAAAAACAGAATAATATGAATATTGATGCCACCACCAAATGGATGGAAAATTATCAAACGTTTTACAATGGAAATAAAAATATAACGTGAGACAATTAGAACTTAGGTCAGTAAAGAAGTACCAGATATAGGTACTGATAGGGATGAAATAACCATTAATCAGGTAAAGAAATACATCATGGATCAAAAAAGGAATAAGGCACTCAGTATAGATGTTCATCCTGTGGAACTATTCCATCATAACTTGGAGTAGTGGGCAGAGATCAATCAATCATTCAATCAATCAGTCAATCAAAATCTTTATTTTGCCAGGTGGAGCATCATTGAGACAAGCTCATTTACAAAATGGACCTGGGGCAAAACAATTGCCAACAGGGTTAAGACATCACAGGTTGAGTGAACATACATAACAATTACATAGTAATAATAACAACATAATAACATATAACCATAGCATGTGACAAGATACTTGCACCAGAACATAGCAATAGGTTAAATAGGTGGTAGTGCAATTTAAATACAATTGCATGGATACAGATATATGGATATAAGGTAATGAGCTAAAGTTTATAGAGTAAACATCCTTGAAGGAGTCATAGTGAGCAGGAGTGGCAGTTCCTCTAGCATCAAAGTATGAAGAAGATTTTGATGTATGAGTCCTTTGATAAGTACAGTAGGCATGGCCTGGCAAGTGGGGTGGGAAGGGGAAGGGGTATAGGGAGTGGGGAGGGAAGGTCAGCTGAGATAGAAGAGGGTTGGTCATGATGGCCTAGGGAGGAAGGACTGTTCAAAGGGAGAACATGACAGATGTCACAGGCAATGCTTGGGATTTAAGTCCAATGTTTGAAGCAACGACAGATCGTGATGTTGGGACCTTGATCTGGACAATGACAGAAGGGAGGACTCAAATGATGCCTCAGGCAATGATTGAGGTTTAAGTCCAGAATTTAAAGCAGTAACAAATCGTGATGTTAAGACCTTGACTTGAAACAATGACTATATTATAAGACTTTGGACCAGATTCTAGAAGGGCTACACCAGACGTAATGCCACTTGTGCCAAAAGTAATGGCATATGATGCAAGATACACCAGCAATTGTGACATGCGGTATTCTACAACAGTGATGTACGACATGGTGCAACACCTTGCACCAAAGTCCCTGTACACTGCACTTGTGACAGAACCCCAGATACGCAAATGTGTAGAGCGACATGCACCAAACAAAGCAGGTGACAGTGCAGGAATGGAATTCTAGAAGGCAGGGACTAACAACATACATCAAGAGCAAGTAGCAGAAGTTACACCAGGTGTGAGAAGGTGTATCTAAGCACAGTATAAAGGCAACCAAGGATCCTCACTGGGGAAATACAGTACTGTGCAGCAGGCAGAGGAGACTAGTGAGCAGGAGAGTAATGGCAGCCCCAATAGCCATACTGGGCATACTGCTGGCAGTAGAGAGGCAGCACCTGCGGCACAGGGTGTGTGAGGGCAGGAACTAGAAGGACAGGCAGCCACAATAGCAGCCAGAAAGAGCCAGACTCATGGCACCATGGGTATACAGGTTCAGAAGTCTTATCTGGACCACATGGAGGAGCAATGTATTGCACAATACTGCATGCCCAGTGCAATTACAACTGAGCTCTGTGAAAATGTCAGGGAAAAGCTCCAGAGCATCACCCATAGGTGGCACACAGTCCCCATGGAGGTAAAGGTGATTGCAGCACTCTGCTGTATAGCCACAGGGACCTTCCAGGCCCCACAGGTGACACAGTGGGCATCTCGCAGCCTGCCATGTCATGATGCCTCAGGCAGTTTGTAGATGTGATGATGCGGCATGTGGACACATACATCCAGTTCCCATGGGATGAGCATCAGCAATGGTCCATCAAGCAGGCATTCTATGACATGGCACTATTCACACATGTGACAGGTGCAGTAGACTGCACACATGTACCCATCAGGGCACCACCAGGGCAGGCAGATGTGTACATTAATGAAAGCAGCAAAAAACAGCTCCAGCTGCAAGGGAGTGTGCACGGATCAGGAGATTAACTACAGACAGCAAAACCAGCACCACTCCGGACTTCAGTGAGATAGCAAAAGGCTTTATTATTAAATATCAAGGCTCAATGTCCACAACATGCTACACAGGCAAATAAATGTTAAAAGCCCCGACCAGTTTCGCAACTAGTGCATCATCAGGGGGATGGTCCATTCACATAACGAGACCAAATAAATAGTGGTTCTCTTAAAGAAACGGTATATTGCACACAAAAGAGTTTAGTATATATACATATATATGCTTAATTACTTAAGCACTTATTTTTATTTTGCATCTTTATCTGCATAATTATATGTATATAACTTGTGTTTTGTTACCACCACCTATTAAAAATGCAGCAGGAGTTACTACAATCAATTATTAGAAAAATACATACTATAAATTTAACTGTATCTTGAGAAGAAAATCTCATCAGATAGACTGCATAAGAGATACACATTAGAATTTAACCATACAAATTTGGAACTTCATCTGAAAGGATGTCTTTATAGGGAAATAATTAATTCCATAGAAAATTCAAGCCGATTAATCCATATTTCGGATACTATTGCAATTTCTTTAGTTATGCATTATTCTCTGGAAATTGATGGATCAACAAAGACCATTAAGGACCAGAAAACAATAAGAGAAAAAAAAAAAAAACATTTTTGGTTAGGATATATTGACCTAAATAAAATCAACATAATACTTTCAAGTTTACTTTCTTATACATGATCTATTCTATCATTTAGGCCTGGTAAATCCAATGCCTCTAGTGTGTAGATCCAAAAAGATTCCCTATACATCAACTTGTCTTTAACATTACCACCTCTAGGCCCCATTCTGACCTTTTCTATTGCACAAAACTTAAAAGAATGATTAACATTCCTTGTCCTCATACAGTGATTGGCTAGTGCATTCATAAAATCCCTTGCCTGGATTGACCGTAAGTGCTCACCAATTCTATTCTTAGAAGGTCTATGTTTTCATTCCAACACAGAATGCTAAGCATTCACAGGTTGCCAAATAAACAGCATTACTTGTGCTGCAATTAAAAAAACTATCCATTGCATAACTCTTTATATTATTGACAGTAGAAAAAGTGTCAGTTTTAAGAATACAAAAACAAAACTTACAATTTCCACATGGAAAATTACCATGTGGCAATGGAGGTAACCATGTCTCCACAGGCAATGAAGGAACCATCCGTGCTTGGTAACTATGGACTAATTTATCCTTCAAATCTAGTCCTCATTTATATACCATCCTAGGTCTCTCTTGTATACTTGTTTTTAACAAGGGTTCTGATTTTAATATATTCCAGTTGTTATTGAGAACCTGTTCTACCTCTTTTGCATGTCTGGTATATTTAGTAATAACGTTTATCCTCTCACTACTCCCTTGTTCTCTTTTTTTAAAATCAACAAGTTTCTTCCTATCTTTCTCCAAGGCGGTATTAAGTGCTGCTTGAAATGTAGTGTTCTTGTAACCCCTAGCTCTAAATCTCATACACATTTCAGAGGCATTAATCAGGAAGTCAGAGTTGTTACTACAGTTTCTGCGTACTCTAAGTAGCTGGGCTGTGGGAATGTTCTTTATCAGATGTGGCGGATGGCAACTTGTGGCATTTGAAAGTGAATTTCTATCTGTATCCTTTCTATATAGATCAGTCATAAATGTACCATCTTCATTTTTGGTTACCATGAGATCCAAGAAGGGAACAGATATAGGATCACAATTTATAGTGAATTTCAAATGCTCATTGCTTGTTTCCAAATACACAATGAATTGTGAAACCTCACTTTTTTTGCCATGCCACACCATAAATATATCATCAATATAATGGCACCATAAATCAACCCTATCAAAGAAAGCGTTGACCTGGTCGCCGTACACATTGTCCAATTCCCACTTCCCCAGATACAAGTTTGCATAGTTGGGTATAAAAGTTTCTCCCATTGCTGTTCCTTTTATCTGTAGATAGTGTATATCCTGGAACAAAAAACAGTTCTTGGTTAGCACATGTTCTGCACATTCAAGGATAAATTCTTTTTTCTCATTATGTACCTGTGTACATGAACAGGCAGGGGATACACACAATGAATATGCAGGTCGTGTGTGATGCACACTGCCATATCCTGGATGTCATGGCACAGTACCCTGGTTCCTGCCACAACTCGTACATACTGCAGAACTGTGGCCTGCATGAGGCATGGGAGGCAGGACACATTAGAGGAGGTTGGCTCATTGGTAGGTATACCTGGCACACATGTCCTCACACCACACAGGCATGGTGGGCACCCACAGCACAGCACTAATAATGTACCCATGCCACCAACAGGTGACAGTGGATAGCCACAGCTGTCATGGGTCATGACACCCCTCTGCCACACACAGACAGTTGCAGAGCAGAGCTACAGTGATGCATACACAGCGACAAGGGCCGTGATAGAACACACCTTGGGTATCCTGATGGCACGGTTCAGGTGCCTGGACCACTCTGGTGGCTCACTCCAGTACAGTCCAGAGATGGTCTGCAGGATATTCCTCACATGTTGCATCCTGCACAACCTTGCACTGAGGAAGTATGTGCCCCTGCTGGACATGGAGGATGAGGATGATGACATGGATGGACAACAGCAGGACAGGCCCGTGAGACAGCCGCAAGCACAAGCTACACTGTGCTGTGCAGGACAACATGCCAGATGGGCCCTGATTGAGTGTCACTTTGCAGAGGGCCAGTAACACCATGCACTGGCAGTACTAAGGAGGTGATACAGCATGGGAGGAACATCACATGGAGATGCTGCCCAGTGCTGGGGACATGCGTGGGTGACACTGTACACTGCTGCCAGTGCTCTAGCCCTGTGCCCAGTGGCAGGTGGACAGAACATACAGCCAGGACATATGGGCACTGACACAGTGCACAGCTTGCCCACAGCCTGACCACTCTGTGCAGTGTGCCATGACACAGTGGACCATTGCAGACATGTGACAGGGGTGCAGAGCACAGATGACCTGACAACACTGAAGATGGGAAAGTCACAGACTACTAGAGGCCTGCCAAGAGATCACATATTCAAGAGTGCATATGCCTCTGAGGAATGATGCAGGTGAGTGGACCCCAATGACAGGCACTGCAAAGCACTATGCAGGTGCTTCACAAAAGGGCATGCAGTGCCATGACAAATGTACACGCAACTGCAGCATAATGAAAACGCACCGTGCAATGCATGTCACAATTGCGTTATGTGGCCTGTGCAATACGCGGTTGAGGCCTACACATGTAATGCATGCAGCACATTTGGAAACCATGTTTGGTTGAATGATACCAATGCCAGAAGCCTACAGAGGTACAGGGGAGTCTGCACATAGCAGTCACTGGCTACTGACAACCTGCAATACGCCTGCAAGCCTGT
This sequence comes from Neoceratodus forsteri, assembly GCA_016271365.2. Taxonomy (NCBI): domain Eukaryota; kingdom Metazoa; phylum Chordata; order Ceratodontiformes; family Ceratodontidae; genus Neoceratodus; species Neoceratodus forsteri. The sequence continues at coordinate 760,618,600 of CM057452.1, forward strand.
AAGGGACTGAACAATGACCACATTAAGTGGAAGGGCACCCAATTACAGAGCAGCTGAGACTGTTTAGCTCATCAACCTGATGCAGCAGTGGTACACCATACTGCTACCACCAGGGTGCAGGGCCACACATCTAGGGAGAGGGACAAGGTGTGGATGGCCATCAGCAGGCATGTGCAGGGGTTGACAGGTGTGTGGAGAACCATCGGCAGCTGAAGCACCGCTGGCAGGACCTCCATAACATAGCATACTATAGCATACCATAGCAGACACATACACGTGAATTGTTTCCCATGATGCTTTGCATTATTGGGGTATGTGCAATTGTGTTTTCTTGAACATTTGGCTGCATGGTCAATATCCGCCGTGGTAACCCATGCCTCAAGGATTTGCTCTGGGGTTCTTTTGTAGTTCTTTTCCTTCTCTATTTTGGTCTCACCATAACCCAAACAAATAACACCCCCCTTAAGGGGTGACTGGCTCCCTGTCCCTTGCCTAAGACACAGATATGGCATACTGATGAGTCCAAATGAGGATGAAACACATGCATGCATCTGCTGTTCTTAGCCTTTGTTGATTGCACTGTGAGGCCTTCCAGCACCATGCAATTCTTAAAGTTGAGCCAGTCCAAATTCTCTCATGGGGATTTGTGTATGTTTCCCATGATGCTTTGCATTATTGGGGTATGTACAATTGTGTTTTCTATAACATCATTTGTATTTAACATGTTTCAACAATTTCTCATGTGATTTTAATTCATGCCACTAGGTGGCAGATGCCTAACATCACTAATTCATATTTTATATTCTTCTGGTCTCATGTGATTAGAATCTTTTTACATAAAAACATTGTATACATAAAAATGAGATCAAATAAATGAAAATTATGCAGCAGTTACATATGCTGAAGTTTAGTGTCTGATGACCCCTCATATGTCTTTCGGATACAACTTTAAATACCCAACACTAAGGAAACTCAGTATAGATTGTATTTCATTTAAAGTCTTATCTACCACTGTGCTTACATGTTTAACACTCATACCTTAAATTAAATAGATATAGTGGTGTATAGTATTTCACAGTCTTTCCTTGTATGCAGTAGGACTTTCTTATTTATCCTATATATTCAAATAGAAAGTTCTATATTCAGTATTTAATGCTTATGTTTAATATAAATTAATGAGTGGGCCAAGATAATTTGATTTCGAATGCAAAAAAAAAAAAAATAGTCTGACATTATGTTATTTTAGTCAAACAAGATGACAACTGCAGGGACAGCTGCTGAGTAGGACCAACTGGCAATTTTAATGAAAAATGAGGTCCAGTTGTCCCAGGTTCTGCATGTAAATGCTTGGTGGTATGGTTGGACTTGTACATCAACTGGGAACATCATATTAAAAGTACAGTCAAAAGGGTTGACCCAAAGTTAGGATTCCTCTGCAGACACCATAATTCATTATCAATGGATGATAGAAAGAGTACTGCAGAGCTAAGGTGTCAGCGTGGCTCAGTAGGTAGCACATCCGCCTCTGGGCCATAGGGTTCTGAGTTCTTGTTCTACACTGGGATTGGACCTAAAATGCTGGCACCCAAGTGTAGTGTTAGGGGGATGCTGTACTGGTGGGGTGTGCTGTCCTTCAGATGAGATGTTAAACCAAGGTCCCTTCTACCCATCCTGGTGTTGTCCAGGTGGGTGCACAAGTGGAAATTAAAGAACCCAAGGCTCTCTTCACAAAAAGTAGGGGTTATTCACAGTGTCCTAGACAATTTTCCCCTTCCCATAAAACTGGTTCATGCAATTTTCCAGGCTGTTTGTGGGTGCTGATGTGTGACATGGCTGCCACTACACATTCAGTCACTTCACTAAAAGTCTAGCATTGCTTGTAACGGACTTTGGGATACATTGTGTATTAAAAGCACTATATAAATGCTAATTCTTCTTCTTTGTCCCTTATAGAGTATGAGGATATTACATTGGGGGAGGTGGCTGGTACTAGTCAATTAAGCAAATGTTGGTGTTTTAACAAGTCAGCTGGCACATTTTACATTTGGAGGATTTCATACTACCCACCATTGTGAGTTGCTGAACTCAGTAAATGGATCTCAAATGGCATAAACAATAATAGAAGCCTCTGATGCAGAGAAACGTGTTAATCATCCCTCTTTGTCACTAGTCTTGATTTAGTAGTTGCCGTATTGGTCCTTGCAAGAATAGATCCAGAAGCAAATGATTTGATACCTTTTAATGGACCAGCATAGATGTAACAACAAGAACAAAGTGCTCTAGCTTTCGGACCAACCAGTCCTTCTTCAGAAGCTCATGGCAGTTGTTTAGAAAATACAATACTTATAACAGCTAGATAATGCAGAGAAAAACAGAAAAAAATCCCCATTGGTTTAAAATACTCATTTGAAAAAAAAAAAAAACAGAAGATGATGTCAGAGAAGTTAAACAGTACAATACTGCCCTCAGTCCGAATGAACCTTGGGTTAAGATGTGCTTGGTGCAACAAACATAAAGAATCCTACTGCACATAAATTTAATTGACATAAGATAACACTGCTGAAGCAGATAACTCCCAAATCAAGCCATGAGTGTCACAGTCAGTATAAGGATGTGATTACTGAAAGGCAACCCCCACCCAGCTTAAAGACAAACTAAGATAGTTATAGGGCTCATGAAATTACAATGTATGCATTAGACACAAGAATACCAGTAAAGTTGTCTAAAAAACATCAGTGCACACTGTGTGATGTGTAAAACCTAGCTAGACATGTCACCCAGCTGTATTCTCAAGCTAAATAAAAGGCCCAAGAAATTACAAAACCTCAGGACTATATAAATGATAATATAAATATAAATTGATAATATTAGTGTTAAACAAAAACTCTAGTAGAGGAACCTCAAAGAATTCAGACCATGCATCCTGATATGTACTGATGTCAATATATACTGAGAATGTAGCAACTACATGTACCACAAGTGTCTAGGGAATCTGAAAAAGAGATAAAAAGTAATTTATCTCCTCCTGCTCATACAAACAGTACAACCTAACCCACCCCACATCACAATAATGTGGGTGGGGAGACTCTATAGCTAAACGAGATGTTGTCTCTCTCTCTCCCCCCTCCTTTTCTCTCTCTCTCTCTCCCCCCCCCACACACACACACACACTCTCAATCTCTCTCCTAGTGAACCTATATTAACTTCAGTCACTGTAATTGTTCCCCAAAGGAATACAACTTGTAATGAAATTCTGAGTAAATTACTACAATATTAGCCTAATGTAAAAAGATATGTGCAGGACCCCCAAGCAAATGAGATCACACATCCCAATATGTGCAGAGTTACAAAAATTATATATAACAGTATAAGATAACACTCCTATATGTACACTAGCAGGCTGGGTAAACTGAATATGGTGCAATGGAATCAATCCCTCCCCCAACATAGGCAAAGATAAAAAGTAAGGAGAAATTTGTTGTGTGTGAAATGAAAATAGTAACACATTATACCTCCATATAGCTAAATAGAGACTTACCTCAATGTGACAGCAAGCCCCACATCTATTATATCACATACCTCACAGCACATACCCACACACATACATACACACACGCATCCACATCTCACACATGCTGAAGTCCTATAATATGTCAGCTTGAAGAAGAAAAGGTCTGTGGATGTTAGTTTCTGTAGTGTCCCATAAAGCCAATATCCAAGTTCATCCCATCTGCTACCATATTGAGATGTAAAATAAGTTTAATCTCAAAAGCTCGTCTCTGTTGTGTGTTTTTGAGATTTCCTTTTAATACAATACTTATAATTCCTTTTTAGTTTTTCTACACTAATATTCCACACACAGATGGCATTGCAGCATGCCTTAAATACATACGTGAGAAAGGACCTGACCAAAACATCAACCCTGGAGTGGTGGGGGAACTTATGGAATTCATTTTGACACATAACAACTTCAACTTCAATGGTAAACATTATGTTCAAACTATGGGTACAGCAATGGGCACCAAAATGGCTCCACAGTATGCTAACCTCTTTGTGGCTGACTTGGAGGAGGATTTTTTAAGGCAGTATCCCCACAAACCACTGGCTTATTTCCGTTACATTGATGATTTGTTTATCATCTGGACGGAAGGCACAGATGCACTCAAAGATTTTCATCACAAACTTAACAATCTCCACCCTACTATAAAGCTTACTTTGGAGTACTCTACCACCAAGGTTAACTTTCTGGACACCACAGTCATCATTAGGATGGAACCTTACATACATGTATTTACAGGAAGCCAACAGACGGACAGAGATACCTGCACAGGAAAAGTAACCACCCTAATCATACAAAAAAATCTGTCATATACAGTCAAGCACTTCGTTGTCAACGTATTTGTTCAAATGAGGATGACAGAGATACACATTTGGCTATGTTGAAAAACACCTTTATGGAGCAGGGACACTCTTCCAGGGAAATTGACAGGATAACAGAATGGGCAACGCAAGTACCAAGACAACAACTACTTCAATATAAAGAAAAGACAGCTACAGAAAGAATACCCTTGGTAGTCACATATCATCCAGACCTTGAACGCTCATGTAAGATTATTAAAGATCTCCACCCAATATTTAGTGAGGATGACACCCTTAATTGTATTTTTAAGGAACTCCACTACTATCTTTTAAACAACCGCCAAATTTATCCAGCCTAATTATTAGGAGCAAACTTTCACGGAACAGAATACCATGTCACACAATGGCACACGACCCTGCAATCAACGCCCTGCAAGACTTGTGGGCTAATTTCTACCTCAGACTGTGTGGTTACATCACAAAACAGACAATTCAGGTGCATGGGAGTTATACATGCATGTCACGATATGTTGTTTATTTCATTCAGTGCAAGAGATGTCCACAAACAGGTTATGTAGGAGAGACACGCCAACAGCTCCGCACTAGGATGAACTCACACAGGCATACTATTACAGCAAGGAAGACTGAAAAACCAGTGGGGCATCACTTCTCCCAGCCTGACCACTCAGTCTCAGATATGTCAGTAATGGTCTTAAAAGGAAATCTCAAAAACACACAACAGAGACGAGCTTTTGAGATTAAACTTATTTTACATCTCAATATGGTAGCAGATGGGATGAACTTGGATATTGGCTTTATGGGACACTACAGAAATTAACATCCACAGACCTTTTCTTCTTCAAGCTGACATATTATAGGACTTCAGCATGTGTGAGATGTGGATGCGTGTGTGTATGTATGTGTGTGGGTATGTGCTGTGAGGTATGTGATATAATAGATGTGGGGCTTGCTGTCACATTGAGGTAAGTCTCTATTTAGCTATATGGAGGTATAATGTGTTACTATTTTCATTTCACACACAACAACTTTCTCCTTACTTTTTATCTTTACCTATGTTGGGGGGAGGGGATTGATTCCATTGCACCATATTCAGTTTACCCAGCCTGCTAGTGTACATACAGGAGTGTTATCTTATACTGTTATATATAATTTTTGTAACTCTGTACATATTGGGATGTGTGATCTCATTTGCTTGGGGGTCCTGCACATATCTTTTACATTAGGCTAATATTGTAGTAATTTACTCAGAATTTCATTACAAGTTGTATTCCTTTGAGGAACAATTACAGTGACTGAAGTTAATATAGGTTCACTAGAGAGATTGAGAGTGTGTGTGTGTGTGTGTGTGTGTGTGTGTGTCTGTGGGGGACAGAGAGAGAGAGAAAAGGAGAGGGAGAGAGAGAGACAACATCTCGTTTATTATAGATCTCCCCCACCCACATTATTGTGATGTGGGTGGGTTAGGTTGTACTGTTTGTATGAGCAGGAGGAGATAAATTACTTTTTATCTCTTTTCAGATTCCCTAGACACTTGTGGTACATGTAGGCTACATTCTCAGTATATATTGACATCAGTACATATCAGGATGCATGGTCTGAATTCTTTGAGGTTCCTCTACTAGAGTTTTTTGTTTAACACTAATATTATCAATTTATATTTATATTATCATTTATATAGTCCTGAGGTTTTTGTAATTTCTTGGCCTTTATTTAGCTTGAGAATACAGCTGGGTGACATGTCTAGCTAGGTTTTACACATCACACAGTGTGTCTGATGTTTTTAGACAACTTTACTGGTATTCTTGTGTCTAATGCATACATTGTAATTTCATGAGCCCTATAACTATCTTTAGTTTGTCTTTAAGCTGGGTGGGGTTGCCTTTCAGTAATCACATCCTTATACTGACTGTGACACTCATGGCTTGATTTGGGAGTTATCTGCTTCAGCAGTGTTATCTTATGTCAATTAAATTTATGTGCAGTAGGATTCTTTTATGTTTGTTGCACCAAGCACATCTTAACCCAAGGTTCATTCGGACTGAGGGTATTGTACTGTTTAACTCTCTGACATCATCTTCTGTTTTTTTTTTTTTTCAAATGAGTATTTTAAACCAATGGGGATTTTTTTCTGTTTTTCTCTGCATTATCTAGCTGTTATAAGTATTGTATTTTCTAAACAACTGCCATGAGCTTCTGAAGAAGGACTGGTTGGTCCGAAAGCTAGAGCACTTTGTTCTTGTTGTTACATCTATGTTGGTCCATTAAAAGGTATCAAATCATTTGCTTCTGGATCTATCTTTGTCACTAGGTAATCTGCCATTAAAGCAATTTACCAAGTTTGGATATATGAACACATACACTGCAAGGTGATTGCATATAGAACTGATTGTAATGTATTTTGATAGATACATACTCTGTTTTAGCAAATTAAATCAGGTTTTCACCTCACAAACCAGGAAGTGTCACGTTGTATATTGGAGCCTGTATTTGGTGTCCTTTGACACTTATTACCTTTGCAATGTCACCACAGGGAGATCTGTGCTCTGCAATTAAAATTAGTTCTTGGTCATAGCAATTCTGTCTTGATAACAGAGCTCTTTGTTGAAGCATGCAGCACTACAATAGCAGTGTCAAACAGTTCATTTTCAGGGTCTGATGATGAAAGTATTATGTTGTCCTGCACTAACAATGATCTTTCGGACACTGACATAGTGCCACAATTTGACAGCCGCTGCATAGTAGATCCCCATAGGGATGACCCTACGACAGCAGCGAGAATGCTGTGGGCAGTAGCTCAGGCAGTCACAGCAGTAGTCCTGATCCATTTGAGTACAGCAGCGAGAGCAGACTTAGCAACACGGACTGTTAAAATTATAGTTTGCTACTTAGTGCTACGGTTTGGTTCCTGACATTGCTGTCATTTTACTGTGCAAAATCGAGGTATGGTGTGTGTTCTGTTACTCCCAGCATTGATCTGTCCACACAAATGCTAGTGATAGTACCCTGGGTTTTTATATTTCTTTTTTTTTGGGTAGAGGAGATTGCTTTCCCTATGCGAATGAGTTGTTGGCCACTCCAGCTTGACACTGGAAGCACGGCTCGATCTGGTGGCATTGCTTGAGCAGGATAAATGGCTCACAATTTGTCCAAATCCAATTTGTCCAAATTCCTCACCTGGTACTAGTTAGTAGTGACCTCCCACCAATTGATTTATCAGTCACTGACTCTGATGGAGCACAGGGTGGAAATTACAAGCAGGCACCTTGTACCCCAACCACTCCCCCAGCTGCACACATACACTTAGAAAAATGCTGCAGCAAAGAACTTTATTTATTATCTGTAAATTATTTATACTGTTTGGGTCTGTCTTTGCCCTAGTGCCAACTAGTCTACGCTATAGCTTTCTTCTCTTTGTATGTGTGTGTTTGGGGGTACTTTCCCCATTGGAGGTATCAGTGATTGAGTGACGTGTTAAAGTCACTGGTTCCCCTGTTTACAGCATGTTATAAATTTAAAACTATAAATTATTGCATCAGCTTTGTGTTACCTCTAAGTGCTCAGGAACTATACAGACTGCAGCTGTCATTAGTATCTACATAAGAATCTGTAATACCATCCTGGCATTGGCTTATTGCCGCTACATGTGTGCCTCCAGGTGCATTATGAATTGAACAAAAAATACACAGTACAGTCGGTGATCTTCCCCTTCCCCCCAAGGTTAAAAATGACACTGCCAATACCCTTCTCATGGAGAAAGAGACTGCATTTACGTTTAGATAGCCTAAGTACCGTTTGATTGGTCCACTACAAAAAGGGACATATCCTTGCGGTAGGTACTCAAGTGTTAGACTGTATTTGAACCATCTTTCCTCACTTATGTCACCATACTTCATTACCACTCCGGCCTGTGTCAAGCCATTTGTGTTTTCCCATTTTTTCCATTACAGTGAATCTCTGATGCACATGCGTAAAGTGTACAGCAAATACAACAGATGCTGCACTATACTGTCTCCCATGCCTTACCAATGTCATGGTGCATTGTGTAGACTCCATGCACTCATTGCTGTGTAGCCTATATTTTGGTTCAGACATTATTCCCTAAGTATGCTGAACTGACTAGCACACTTTGCAATATAACATCATAGAAGCTGTACATTGGTACCTCAGTGTCGGGAGAGGATGTCAACTGCAGTCTCTTCTTTTGCTGATGTTCTGGAGCACATACAATGCTGCTATAATCCTAATTATAAATAAAGACTGTAAGTTAAAATGTTAAAAAACTAAATGTTTAATTTTGAGATACACTGTAAGCTATGTAAAGTATAACTATGTACAGTATATAACTGATTTTATTGCATTCATTTATAAACTTAGCGAGGAGCTGGCAAGCTGGAGAAACAATTCAGTGCACCATGTCCCTTTATTTATGCACATCTAAGAATACTTTGGTGATCAGTGTTATGGTGCTTGCATAAGAACACCAAATGAGCCCAAGAAAACACAGGAACACAGGAAAAAATATAAACTGTCTATAATGATGGTGACAATCAAAAATGCAATAGCAAAGGCAGTTTACTGAAGCAATCACACTGGAAGCAGCACTTGCCAAAGATACACAGCTTATTGCACTGTTCTCCTGGGACTGGACTGTGCAGCTCAGTGCTTATACTGTTACTGCACATTACAATTCTGAACTGTTGAAAAAGTCATCCATTTAACACAGACCTCTATGTACCAATACTGAAAAGCTTACTGCAATTTATAGATCAGCCCAGTTCAAAAGTCATCCTTTTGTGTCCCAATACACTACAGATTACAGCTCCACTCACTTAAAAAAATCTATTTTTTATACAGACTTGTTATTATGTACTTGCAGCACTTACTAAAACTGTAACACTGTACTCAAGCAATGTAGATTGTGATGTTCCTAGAACAGATGGACCTAGGACACAGAGCTTAGTCAGATGAGTAAAATTGAAAATCAGGAGAAGTTACAACTTCTGCAATCCCAAAAGCAAGTATCCACCTCAGATGCCAATATAACAAACCGTTTCAGTCATCAGTGCTGTAATTTTTTCCAGTTCAGTTTTGGATCTGCACTCACTGAGGCTGGGTCCAGGAAAGATGAATGAACAAGCAGTGAGAAAGATGCAGTGGGAACACCTTCCCTGTGCTGATGTCACTCATGCATGTGGATGCACTGCTCATGTACGAACTTCAAAGAAAGAAAAAAAACATGCAGAGACAACTGTGGCACAAAAATGTTAAAAAACTAAGCATCTGAATATATTTAATACTTAACCAGGGCAGCTGAGCTTTGCATCACTCAATGAAGGGAAGGTGATCTGCTAACATGACATCGGGGGAAGTTGGTAAGTCACTTTAAGTGGCTAAACATTATATTCCTGCATCAACTTAAGAAAATCAGCACCTGCATGGTTTGTCTTGGTATCCATGGTTTTTCTACATAGAGGGAGCTGTAACTCACATAAGGGGATGACGGGCAAAGGGTTTCGTATGATAACAGCAACTCCCTATAGTCGCTGACCACAAAGAGTGATACAAAAAAAACGCCCAAAAGAAAAGGGCGACAACATTACATCGACCATTGCAAATAGCAACAGTCACTTACTACATGAAAAAAAAAATTCATATTTATTTTTATGTGGGAGGCAAGCATCCCGCACCCCCCAAACTAATTATAATCAACTCCACGAAGGGGTGGACTTAAGTGAAAAAATAAAACAAAACAAACAAAAAACAAAATCTCTACTCTCAGGCGCTAGACCCAAACCCTGATCACTGGCTTCAGGAGCAGTAGCTTATACCACTATGCTAAATGGCCAGCTCAGCAGGGCTTGGCCAAACATGGTCCTATAACCTGCTGTAGAGAGTGTAGCTTCCTGCTACACTCACTGTACAGGATATTGTGACCTTTTTCACCAGTTACTGTACTTTAAAGCGCTATTATTGAGTCGCTCATATTGAATCACTCAATAATAGAGATGCAGCGAATTTAAAATCCGCCCGAAGGAAACGTAAGTGGTAAGCCACTTCGTTGGCACTTTAACTGCGGTAGTCCTATAGAAAGGCTCACTTCGCCTTGTTATTATTACTTTGCATTTGCATTCCGCTTTAAACGTGAAGTAATGCAGAGTGACAACAATATTGGCAGCATCCCATCCGTACAGTCACCAGAATGAATGTGTATCCCCAAAGTGCTACTGTCTTGTGTCCAGAAAACTTCCCAGTGCTGATGAAGTGAAATGAGAGTGTAACAAGAAATTGACAGTCTCCCTGAATTAATGGTGCACTCAGTGATGCACGCAGTGGTCAGGTCACATACAGAGTCACCAGAATTAATGTGAATCCCCAAAATGCTACTGTCTTGTGTCCAGAAAATTTACCAGTGCTGATGAAGTGAAATGAGAGCATAACAAGAAATGCAGTCTCCCAGAATTAATGCTGCCATGCAAATGCACAGACAGATTAAGATTATGCTGCACACTCAAGGGATGCATACGAAAAGGCACAACAACACCTAACCAGTGCTCACAAGTCACAAATTCAAATTTGGAAAGGAATACAGTTTGCCAGCTGGGGGATTAGTGCACAGCAGTAACAATCCACTACCAGTAAAGATACCACAAACCAGTATAAAAAATTCATGCAGGTGCAGTGGATAGCAGGTTCACACTGCTGCAGTTACTCTGTAACACAATAATAGGTGTCTGATTAAATGGCACGCATCGCACACACACTCACATGCACACTCAAGTAATGTGTAGCAAATTGAAAACCTTTAGTAATATAACCAAATGTTTTAAACAGACAAATTGTACACTGTTGCACCACAACAATCAGCAAAAAAAGTCAAGAATTACTGAAAATATTACAGTGTGTACATTAACACAGTTATACAAGAAAAATATAACCAAAACAGAAAGACTGCCTTTTTCACCCAGTTAATCTACCCACACCACTAATACACCCTACCCCCAAAGCACACAGTACACAGACTGACTGTTCTAAATTAACATTCAAAATCCACACACAACAATAAACACTTGATGATATGAGCACAGAAGGGTTTCCTACAATCGATCTACTAAATTTTGAGCCAAAAATATTATTCAAAAATGCATTTTAAACAGCTTTTAGAGGTTCTGAATTGCAGAGCTCTGAGACTAAACTGTCTCCAGCTACCACTGCACACACACTACTCAGGCCAGAACTGAGGCTGTGCCAAACAATCTAGAGCCCATGTGACCTGCAATCCCATGTATTACTGCAGAATTTCATTTGGAACTCAATTACAGGGCAAAGTGAGGTGAATTATATTGATTTCAATGTACTTCATCTTAAAATTTGTGGAGAAGTGGTTTGGGGAAGGCGGAATAATGCAAAGTCATTGGTTTCAATGGACTTTGCATTCTTCATTATGAAGCGAAGTACTCCACTTCACATTGTGGAGTTCTCCGCAGATTCTGCATTACTCAGTGAATAACTTCACAGAGCCAATTGAGGCCACTTCTCACACCACTACTTACAGTACTGTAACTCACATGCTGTACGTCAAGGAATGAAAATGCCTATGGCTATACTTCCCCGATGAGCTGTAACACAAAACTCCCCGACGTAAAAACACTTATTAATGAGTACAATGGTGGAGTGGTGAAGCCTGGAGAGATACTACAAAACATGCTTACAATACAAGTAACTAGTAAAAAAATTAATGCGGATTCATGACATGATTGTGAATTGTGATTTGTGACTACATTTGTGACAGTGATGATAAAGAACGTGATTCGCTGTCAACGGTGTGAGATTACCAATATGGAACTGTATTGGGAACACAAATGCCTACAGCTGTACTTCCCCGATGAGCTGTAGCACAAACTCCCCGACTTAAAAATGCTCATTAATGACTGTTATGGCGGGGTGGTGAAGCCTGGCGAGATGCTAGAAAACATAGTTACAATGCATCCAAGTAACTAGTGAAAAAATGAATTTTGCGATTTGTGACGTGATCATGAATCATGATTTGTGACTAAATTTGTGACCATGATGATGAAGAATGTGATTTGTACCGAGTTACTCGTGATGATGGTCCTGACTTAAAAACTCATATTAATGAGTACAATGTTCATGCAGAATTATACACCACACCTGTCCAGTACTCTGAAGGGAAGTCAAAGAAACTGTGACTTAAGTTACAGATGGAGATTGAGCCCTAAAGAGATGCAAATGCACAGACAGATTAAGATTGCACTGTGGGCTGAAGAGATGCAGACGCAAAGGCACAACACCTAACCAGTGCTCACCATCAGAAATTCAAATCTGGAAAGAATACCTTTGTCGGTTGGGGTGGGCTGCGGGTGGGGGCAGTGTACTGCACTGCTGCAGTAACAGTCACTGTTACTAGTACCAGTAAAGGTACCACAAAGAAGTACAAAAATCACACAGCTACAGTGGATAGCAGGTTCACATTGCTGAAATTATTATGTGGCACAATAAAAGGTGTCTGATTTGATGACACGCATCACACACATACTCACACATACACACACTAAGTAATGCATTGCAAATTGAAAACTTCAGTAATATAACCACATATTTTAAACAAACTAAAATTATGCACTACTGCACCACAACAATCAGCAAAACAAATGGCAAGAATTATTGAAAATCTTACTGTGTGCACATTAGCACAGTTATACAAGAAAAATATCACCAAAACAGAAAGCACTGTCTTTTTCTCCAAGTTAATCTACCTACACCACAGATACACCCCTCTCCCAAAGCACACTTCCACTGTCTCTCAGTACACAGACTGAATGTTGTACATTAACATTCAAAATCCACACACAAACAATAAACACTCAATGATATGAGCACAGGAGGGTTTCCTATAATCAATGAACTAAAGTTTCAGCAAAGAAAATTACTCAAAAAGGCTTTTTTAACAGCTTTTAGAAGGTTTGAATTGCAGAGAGCTCTCAAAGCAGATTGTCTCCTACACCTTCCTACACACACTACCCCAAACTGAGGCTGTGCATAACAATCTAGAGCCCATGTGACCTGAAATCCCATGAATCACTGCAAAATTCACCTTTGGAGCTTAAAAACAAGGCGAAGTACATTGTTTTCAATGTACTTTGCCTTAAGAGTAATTAATTAGTGGTTTGGGAAGGTGGAGTAGCATGAAAGTCATTGTTTCAATGGACTTCATGTTTACCCCATTATAACGCAAGTACTCCGACTCACGCCAGGAGCACTGAATGCTTCTTCACTCCCTAATCACTTCTGTGGAGTGAGTCACACGCTTCATCTCTGTTCAATAACAGATGCTCATATAGGGTGCTACCACAGCAGAGTTATCTAGCAGGCCATCAAACACAAGTCTTCTGCCATTAAAATATCCCACAGTCAGAATGTACATGTGTAGGAACCTCTGCTATAGCTCTTGTAACAGGTCTCCCAAAATACCCCAAGGGTCATCAATGGCATACTTAGAAGAGAGAGATGGGATATATAAATTAATGAGTAAAAAAGTAAAACTACTTATCTTGATAGATAGACTTAGGCAAAAATCTCTAGTTCCAACCAGGTGGCTAGAAAACTGCAGTACCCACCTATCTTAACATAGCATGCTAAACCTCCTGATGCTCTACCCAACTTATAATCTTTTTTTGGGACCTGATAAAGTTCAAAATTATTGATATGAATATCATGCTCTTTAAAATGCGAAGTCTCCTGAAAACATACAGTCTCATAGGTTGAAATGTACCTTAGCCATTCCTGGTCTGCTTCATTTGTACCATGACCTGAAATATTCCATGAAAGGATGTGGCTCATAGTTGTATCAAGCTGAGAACTATTAACAGCCTCTATAATAGGGTGTATGGAAGATTGAGTTGTGCATCATTGATAGCCTACTAAGGCTTTAAATCTGTTGGACAATGGTACCAAACCAGCTACATACACAAGTTCTAAACTTATCTGTGAATGCAAAGCCCTACATCTAATGCTGAGCTACTCGCTGCATAGATACACAAGGTATCAGGAATATTACTTTCATCCAAGACTTTTTCCACCATTATCTTAGATTTGAACAGGACATCTACTTGGGTGCCATTATGATCCTCCTTCCTCATAGCTTTTATAATCCCCTATAACCCAGGGGAATCTGTAAAAAGTTTGCCAAAAATGAGCATATTGATTTTGTTAGTTTACCATCAGTTTCACCAATAGGTTTATACGAGCATATGAACATACGAATGTGACAGCAGAAACAGACCACCTGGTCTATCTAAGTCTACTCGAGTGCGCAGCCAACACCCCTAGTTTGCAACTGCCCCATCCCCCTCCCCTTTGTCATCCCACTGCCACCCCCACCTCCCCCACCCTCACTCTCCCCTGTTCCCTGTCCCATGCCCTTTTGTTGCTGTTGACAGATTTACATGATACCACCCATTCTGGTAGGGTGTTCCATTTTGCTATCACCCTCTCTGTGAAATAGTGTCTCCTCATTTCCTTTCTAAATCTTCCCCCGTCTGTTCTTATCCTGTGCCCCCTGGTGACCTCCCCTCTTTAACTTAAAAACCCCATCTGCCCCATCCTTATTGATTCCCCTCAGATACTTTAAGGTCTCTATCATGTCCCCACTGTCTCTTCTATCCTCCGGGGTGTACATATTCAGGTCACCCAGCCTGCTGTCATAGTCTCTCCCATCCATTCCACATATCATCTTTGTTGCCTTCCTCTGCACCCGCTCCAGTAGATGAAAACCACCTCGCTATGCACCCCAGCATTTTGTTCTCTTTTGCAGCTACTTTCCTGCACTGGGCAGTGTTGTTCATGGTCCCTGTTATCATTACCCCTAGGTCCTTCTCCTCTTCAGTGATCCCCAACTTAACCCCCTCAGCCCCCCAGCCAGTATAGTCTCCTTGGGTTCTTCACCCCAAAGTGCATAACCTTACACTTCTTTGCATTGAACCCCAGCTGCCACCTCTCTGACCACTCCTCTAGCTTGCGTAGGTCCTCCTGCATCTGCTTCCATCCCTCCTCTCCATCCACCACTGCTCTGATTTTGGTGTCATCAGTGAACAGACTTACCTTGCTCACCACCCCATGTGCAATGTCTGATATGAAGAGCCCAAACAATACTGGCCCCAACACAGAGCCCTGTGACCCCTCACTCATCACCGGCCTTGGAGTTGAGAGTTCTCCTCTTACCACCACCCGTTGCAGCCTGCCACTCAGCCAGCTTGTAATCCAGTTCATCATTTTTGCCCCTACCCCTACACCAGTTAGCTTCCCCCCCAAGCCACCCATGAGGCACCGAATTGAAGGCCTTGCTGAAGTCCAAGTAAAGAACATCCACCGCATGACCCTTATCCAGCTCACCTGTCACCCAGTCATAATATTGTATGAGGTAGGTTTGACAAGACTTTCCTGAAACAAATCCATGCTGCTTCACATCCTGGAGGCCATTGTCCTCCAGGTACGACACCAGTCTTTCCTTTAGTATCGTTTCCATGAGTTTGCACACTATGGAGGTGAGACTTACCAGACAATAATTACCCGATTCATCCCTTGGCCTGTTCTTGTGTAATGGTACTACATGTGCCATCCTCCAGTCCAGTGGCACACATCCCGACTCCAGTGAGGTGCTGTACAGATCCGCCAGTGGCTCTGCCAACACCT
Source organism: Neoceratodus forsteri (assembly GCA_016271365.2). Lineage (NCBI taxonomy): Eukaryota > Metazoa > Chordata > Ceratodontiformes > Ceratodontidae > Neoceratodus > Neoceratodus forsteri. The sequence continues at coordinate 760,634,689 of CM057452.1, forward strand.
CCACCATCTCCCTCAGCACCCTGGGGTGGATACATCTAGTCATGGTGCCTTGTCTACCTTCAGTGCCCTCAGTCCCTCTAGGACTCTACTCGCCTCAGTTCTTCCATCTGTTGCCTCCTCTCCCCTGTCCCCACCCTCCCAGCCCATGCTGGTAGTGGTTCCCGCTTTTCTTCCATGAACTCTGAGCAGAAGTAATCATTCAGTGCTTCTGCCTACTCCTCTTCCTTTTCTGTCCACTACCACCCCTTTTTATCCTCACTATTGTCTCCTTGCACTTCCTTTTCTCACTGATGTATCTGAAAAAGTCTTTCTCCCCCCTGCCATTAATTCCCTGTGATAATCTCAGCTCCCTTTGGGCCTTGGCTTCTCTCACTTTTCCGGTCACATCCCTGGACCATCTTGCATATTCCTCCCTGTCCACTTCCTTCACCATCCTCCTAAACCTCTGGTGCACCACTCGTTTTGCCCTCACCACCTCCACAACCTCGCTGTTCAACCAGCATGGTTTTCTTGCTCTGCTCCTCTTACTCTGTGCCTTGGTGCAGGCTTCTGTTGCCTCTGTAACCCCCATTTAATAATATCCCATTTCTGCTCCATGTACATCTCCTGCTTTATGCCCTCCAGTTTCCCTTTCAGTACTTCCTGCATCCTCCCATAGTCTGTCACCCTGAAGTTTACCACCCATTTCTGCAAACCGAATATACTGAGATTGAATGTCCACCATTCTATGTTGCTAAACTATCAGAATTAGAGATCTCTTTAGTGTGCACATGTATCTATCTATTATTCTGTTTATAGTGTGCTATTTTATGGTTGTCACAGTTCATCTGTCTTTTGGATGAGATGTTAAACTGAGGTCCCATCTGCCCGTGCTGGCAGTAGTTCAGGTGGATGTTAAAGATCCCATGGCACTTCTCGAAAAGAGCAGGGTAACATTTATTGTGAAATCAAAACTATTCAAAAATCAATACAACAAAGTAACACCACAAAAATCATTAAATCAGTTAAATACAATGAATCCAATGAGAAAAAAAAGAAAACATTTAAGTGTGTTCATAACTTAAGACACAGCGATGTCAGAGTTTGTTATCCAGGGAAGGTGCTCCAGATGGCTGAATATCACAGGGATGCGCCATGGCGCAACAAGGGCTGCACCAGGGAGCAAGTCAGCAGGTGCCATCGTGCAACCTGGGCTGCTCAATGGAGCAAGTCAGGAAGCGCAAGAGCACAACATGGGCCAGGCAAGGGACAGAGGCACATGGGTCATGGCACAGGGCAACTGGCACAGTGTGGAGCATGCCACAAGAGCAGGACACACTGCAACCAGGGTGCAGAGGATGACAGGAGGGAGGCAAGGCAGGCACACACCTGCAGGACTCAACCACGCTCACCACAGTAGTGCATGGAGGTGGCGTGGCACCAATGATCACTGGCAAGCAGCCATGGGCAACAACTACAGGATGGCATGTGACACGCCACCGGAACCATAGCTGACAACACACATGCCGACGGCACACAACACACAGGCCACACAGCCCTAGCAGGGTGCACACGTACACCCCAGGGCACACACACCGGCCACTAAGCACAGACCACCATACACAAACCCCAGTTGACCCCAGCCGTACCACACGGCCACCATGCATACCACTGCAGCATGGTTCCATATGCCAGCTACAAAGTAGACACGGACACGGATGGCTAACAAAATAGATGTGTATCAAAATGAACAAACAATAGCAACTGTATACAGAGGAACAGGGATAGGAGGCAGGGAATGGGGAGGCCACAATCAAGATGGTAGGCTGGGGAAGGGAGGCAGGAGTACAGGGGACACGGCTAGGTAGGGTACAAGGGAGGAAGGGGAGGGGGGTGAGGGGAAGGGAAGGTGATGCAGGCCAATGGGACCCACACGTTGTTCATGCCCTACTGGCGCCTGGTCTGCCGTCATCTCTGCAGCCTGCACAGGCCTGCCTGATGATGCAGGACACCACAAGGGTGGCTGTGGCGACCCTCAGGATCCTCTCCAGGAGCCTGGTGTTGTCATCCACTCGATGGATACCTAGGACAAAGGAGTGGACATGGATGAGTGCACGCCCATTCGACTGTAGCCCATCCACCATGCACAGTGGACAGCGGTGACATGTGCCCTGTAGTAGGCACACAGCCATCTGCAGTGTGCATGCCCAGAGGAGCCACCATCCTGACCATCCACAGCCATGCACAGCACTGCACACCAACACCAGCCATGCGCAGCACACCACATCCATGGCTGCCAGGCAACAGGTCTATGCAGAGGTATGGCAGTGGCATGGCTGGGACCCAGATGCACCCACAGCCCACCCGCAGCAGCCACACGCATGTGTGAAAGGCACAGCATGGTGCAATGGACCATGCCGGTGATGCACGACTGTAATGGCCATGTGCACGGCGGGCTGTGGTCCACCCCAAGCCCACACAACAACATACACTGACTGGGTGCCTACCTGCATGCTGCGGCATGACTGGCGCCTGTCCGCCAGCACCTCCCACATGGCCATCATCCCTCGGCTGTGTGCCTTCGTTGGCCTGCTGCTGTCCGGCAGTGGCTGCCGCCATCCTGGCTCTGCACCGATCCTCAGGGCCTAGTAGGGAGACAGAGAAAGGCAGACATCAGCACCTGGCAGCAACCCACGTGGCCCACCACCCTCCAGCACAGAATACCCCATGTCCCTGCGCTGTGGCGTTGCTGTGGCACAGCACATCTATGGTGCACTGCCACAGCCGGTGGCATGCCCAGCCACAGCCCTCCCCAGCAGCGTGGTGTGACACCCCGCTCGCACCCCACAGAACACCAACAAGGCACAGACATGGAAATGTGCCTCACCTGACTGTGGCATGGTGCCCCTCTGGACATTAGCCTTCAGTGTCCTCAGCCAGTCTGGATCCCTCCACCACAGGTCCCCATACCTGTGGTGGCACTGATACCTGCTACGCTGGGCCCCAGTGGCCTCTTCTAACCCCTCAGCCACCCCATGCCACACCGTGGTATGTGGCCGGTCCAGGGGCACCTGCCCATATAGGGTGCCAACATGAGGCTTTACTAGTGCCACCAGGTAAACCAGCTCAACCGGGCTCCAATTAGGTGCCCTTGCTGAGCTCCTGAGTGGCATGCTGCAATCTGCACTGCTTATCCAAAATGGTGTCCGGTAGCACACGTGCCGCATGTGTGATGGGTGCTTGACACGGCTGGCACTGTGCTGCCATCCCCAATTGCACATGCCTTGTTGCTGTATGATACAGCTGGGGTAGCACCAGCATGTGCCGCAGGCACCCAGGGGTCAAGGGACACACGTTGGGGCAAAGGTTGGCATGTGCACTTTGCAAGTCAGTGCGATAGGACATGGAAGGCATGGTGCGCTATGGGGTCTAGTGTGCCCCATGGTCTATGTACCAATGGTGCACAGGTGCCATAGGGCATACAGAGCACAAGCACCACATGCCCAATAGCAGCAGAGCACAGTACTGCATCTGGCGCACTGTGCGTAGGAAGCGCCACTGACATACACAACGTCAGTGTTTGCATGCGCTGTACCAGGCATACTGCACACGTCATACAGTTGCTTCTTGGCTTGACTAGGTGCATCTCCAATGCGCCATGTGCAATTCTGTGATATTCAGCAGGCATGCGCAAATGAGCTGATCAGCATTTCCGAAGCATATCGGAGTCATTCGCATGTCATTACAGTTGCGCATTCCCTCATTTGCATGTGATGCACTAGAAAGGCGCTATGGGACTGCACAGGCAGCAGACCAGTATTGCATCCTTCACAGGTAAGACGCCAGGCAGTGGGCATGTTGGGACAGAGGACTGGGGTGAGGCGCCTCATGTGTGGAAGTCAGCACTAACCACATGTCCTCACCCACAGGAATGAGCATGTCGGAGCATGAGGAGGTTGAGGAGCAGTGGCCTGCATGGAGGCACTGGCCCAACTTCACAAGGGCAGAGTGCGGTGCCCTATATGAAGCATACCTGGACCAGGAGTCCCTTCTGAGTGGCTTCACAGGCACCCCGCAGGCCAGGGCGGAAACATGGGAGGTAGTAGCCAGGGCTGTGAACCAGCAGGCAGCCATCAGAGGTCAGCACAGGAGTGCAAGAAAAAGGTGGGCATGGACTGGAGGCACATAAAGGAGAAGGTGGCTGCCATCTGGGCTGCACGTGTCACCATGGGTGGTGGACAGCCTGAGGTGCCACAGCTGACACCGCAGGAGGAGCTGGTGGTGGTGACCATGTGGCGCAGCGCCGTTGAGGGTGTTTCTGGCAGTGGATTCCAGGACGGGGGCAGACCATCACTGCATGGTAGGTACAGTGGCACATGGGGATGGGGGAGGGGTGCAAGTGGGCAGGGGTGCGTGGTGGTGTCACTAATGTGTATGTGTTCCCTTACAGATCCTGAGTGCCTGAGTGCAGCTGTAGGGCTGGCGGTGCCCACCTTGGGGGCTGTCATGAACCTGGAGGAGCACCCATCCAACTCCAATGGTGTCCGGGGTCCAGACCGCTGCCAGCCCATCCCCACTGTCTGACCAGATGCCTGTGGCATGGGCGTGGATGAGGCCCAGGCAGTATTTCAGTGGGATGCTACCCATGGTGTCCAGTATGCTGAGACACTGATCAGGGCAGGGTCCAGGACTGATGACGACATGGCTGTTATCCTGTACAGTGGTGATGCTGAACAGAGGGAGGCACCCCTACCATGCATCGGACACAGCAGTGCAGATGGTGCCCAGGTGGTGGCTGTCAACCTTCTAGCCGCACAGCCCAGTGAGGCGGTGGATGACATAGTTGCGGCACAGTCCATACTGTGTGGCGGTGGTGGTGCAGCCACCCCAGCGCTGTCACGCACACAGCAGCCAGAGGGGCAGTAGCAGTAGCAGGATGATGCCGAGGACAGTCTGGGTGCATTGCCCATTGCCAGTGCACCGCAGACAGTACAGGTCCAAGAAGGCCCCGCTGTGCAGCCCCCACCTGTGGGGGCCATGTCGCGGGGCTGAGCAACTCCCTTGGGATGGCACAACACCCAAGCCCGCCAGGGTGCAGACCCTCTGACTGAGCACACCCGGCTGCTCCGGGCATCCGTGGAGCAGCAGATGCAGGTCATAGCAGGGGTGCATGCACTCCACACTGAGCTGTGCCAGTCCGCAGGGAGGCGTGACTGGGACTATGAGCAGCTGCTGTCCAAGGCCACAAGCATGCAGGAGGACATGACCGCAGGCCTGGATTGGCTCACTGCTGTGGTCATGGCCTGTCTAGCACCACTGGCCACCCTGGTGCATGGCCGAATGTAGCAGTCATTGCGGATTGCATTTTCCACCCCTGTGTCACGGCATCGTGTGACCCCAGCATTGTCATTGCTGGGATCTGCTGTGGGCATTCTGGGCATGCCTGGAGCAGGCCTGTTAGGGGGCCTGCAGATGCCAGTGAGGGACTGGTCGCATTACCACAGTGACACACCTGGGGGAACATCTGTGACACCCCCTGTGGCCACCGCACAGCCTGTGTCTGCTGGGCAGTCTCAGCGGGACTGCCCATGTGTCCGTGGTGGTCCTGAAACTACGCAGAGGTCATGATCTGCCTCCATCCCTTTCTCCTGCCTGCTGCTGCCCTGTATGCACAGTGGTGTGGTGTGTGCATACCAGGACCATAGACCAGGTAACATGCCCGCCTTGTGCACACCCACCTGGCCACTGGGCACTGTGGTATGTGCATGATGATGCCTTCACAGCACCAGCTGCCACTGTGCACTGGTCTTCAGCATCTGACATACGCCTGTTGGCGACTTCGGGGTGTGCATGTGTGGGTGCCCATGTGCCCATGCTTGTGTGTGGGAGGTATGCGGGTGTATGTGGGTGGGGTCAACAGTTCTGTGAAGGGTGCTTCCATGGAGTCCTGTCCCATGTCCATCAACGCTGCCCGAGTTTGCCTGTAGACTGAGCCCTGGTCCCTGGGACATGTGTGTGGTCATGTACACCTACCTGTATGCACCATGCTGCTCCTTTGCAATGGTGTCCCGGTGCTGCTGGGCCATTCTGTGCAGCCAGTGTTTCCGTCACCCAGGGGGGCGCTGCCCACCACCGCATTGCCCGCCGTCCACATCGTCCCAACTGCTGTTCCCCTCTTCGACCTCGACAGCTATCCCACAGTCAGTGGCCATATTGTGTAGCACACAGCAGGCCAGGAATAGGCAACAGGCCTTCGAGGGGCTGTGCTGTAGAGCACCGCCTGACCTGTGCTGGCATCGGAAGCGTGCCTTCAGCAGTCCAAACACATGTTCAATGATGTTTCATGTGCTGGCGTGTGTCTCATTGAATCTCACCTGTGCTGGGGTTGACGGGCGCCGCTACGGGGTGAGCAGCCAGGGCCTGAATAAGTATCCACTGTCACCTGTGTGGGGACATGATGGGTTAGCATTTTGGTCTGTGTGGCTGCCCCCCCCACCTACACAGTGTGACCCTTCTACGTCCCCAGCATGGCATCTCCCCCCCACACCCTGCCCATTCCAGCTGCATACTCACCTACTAGGTGGCCGGTGGGGATGTCCCCACTCTCGAACCTCTGGCTCAGTGCAGACTGGTGCCTGATGAAGGCACTGTGTGCTCCACCAGGGTGTGTGGCACAGACATTGATTATGCGCCCCTTGGCATCTCACACTACCTGGCAGTTGACACTGGTGTAGCCATTCCTGTTGATGTAGGCCACTCCCTCCAGCCCAGGTGGTGTGCAGATACCTACATGGGTGCAGTCAATGGCCCCTAGCATGCCAGACATATGTGCAACCCTGTGGAGCTCCTGTATGTTTGCTGTACACTCTGCCTGTGTGCTGGGGAAGTGAATGTATTCTGCAGCATGTGGCAGCAGTGATTTGAAGAATTGAGTGAGGAGCCATGACGTGGCCAACTGGGTTATGCCTACGATGTCCCCTGTTGGTCTATGCAAGCTACCATTGATGAGCAGGCACATCATGGCTGTGACCTTGGTCTCCACCAATAGGGCGTGGCTCCATCTCATGGGTGCCTGTATCTCATCACTGCACAGCTCACAGAGCTGCCTTAGAATCTCCCAATTAAGGCAGTACTGCCCCACAATCTTGGTGTCACTGTACTGTCTGAAGGTGGTGCGGGCAGGGTACCACCTGTTCCGGGCATACTGCCGCTGAGCTCTTCCACGGCCATGCTGCTCTGCCTGCCCTCCTCCTCACACCCCTCATTACCATCTCCATCTGGAATATTGCACAGGCCATGGCCTGGCCTGTCCTGCACCCCCCCCATGGTTGAATCCCTGGGCTACCCCGGCTGTGTGCTGCTGCCTGCCCCCTGCACTGGGTGCACTCCTGTGTTGGGGTCCCAAACACACACTCTGGGCAGCTCACGCTCACAGGCACAGTTCGGGTCTCATTCCCTATCCCACTGCTCATTGCACCTCCTGCCTCTGTGCCTGTCCTGCACCCCTGCTGCTGCCCTGCCTGGTCACTGGCCCTCTCTCTGTCTCTCTCTTTCTGTCTCTCTCTGTCGCTGTCTCTGTCACTGTCACTGTCTCTGTCTCTGTCTCTCTCTGTCTCTGTCTCTTTCTCTCTCTCTCCGTCTCTCACCCCTGCTCTCCTGGGCAGATGCCTCCATCCCCTGCTTGCTCCTTCCTTTTATATGCTCAACTTTGCTCCGCACATGTCCCTGTTGCTCCATGTTTGCACCATCGGCTTGCTGTTGAATATCGCACTGCACAGCTTATTATGGCTACTCCCCCTGCACTTGCGCATGCATTCATTAGGGTTGTACATTGGTGCACTGTGATTTGCGCTGAGCATTGTCACCTGCTGAATATCGCTCTTTGGCGCATGTCTGTTATTGCGCTGGTGCATCTCACTTGCGCCATGTGCAACCACTTTGAATATCCCACCCATAGTTTCTAGTAACATTTGGTATAGCCCTTTTCTAGTAACAGTTATCATGATATGGGCAGTCACCTTCCATAGTCTTAGTCTAATAAAAGTATCTTTTATGTAACAGGGTATCATAATAGTGCTTTTTATTATTTTTAATGTGTTGGTCTCCCATTGTAGAAACCATTGTTGGCATGTATAAAATAACTGATCCTCCCACCCTGTGTTCCAGTTTATCAACAATGGTTTAATACTAGAGGTCAGGAAGATGCTATTAAAAAAAGGGATTGGGTTTACCATATTGACACCACCCTTATTCAGGGGTAGGTATGCTACATTTCTTTTAAGTTGGTTGAGCCTGCTCCCCCATAGAGCCTGAAAAAATAAACCCAGTAGTTTGGTTTCCATGACCCTGGGAGGTGGAAAAACTGCACTAGTGTAAAGGCAGATTGGTAGTAGATACAGTATGTTGTAATAAAGTACACCCTTTTCTTTTTCACTAACTTCCACCTATTCTAGTTGCTCTACTATCTGCTTTTCTATTTTAAATTTCATGTCCCAATTTACTATGTCCATATCCGGTACACCATATTAAATTCCTAGAGTTGTAATTGGTCCTGAGCTTATTTTTATTCTATTACCTAGTAGTTGAGGTTCATGACTAGTGTCCAGATTATACCCTATACATTTATCTGTGTTCAAGGATGCCCCTGAAATATTTCAAAATCGTTCACACTGATGTATAGCTTCTATAATGGAAGGCATATTTGCTACTAAAAGACATAAGTCATCCACATATGCTAGTGCTTTATGTGGGATTATGCTGGGGTTGTAAATAAGTGGGGATATATTTTGTGCCCATTTATTTTTCTAAGTAATGGGTCTTTGGAAAAGACATATAACATGGGGCTGAGTGGCCACCCCTGCCTCACACATCTTTTAATGTGTCTCATGGGCCCTTTCCAGCCATTAATTAGTGGAACCACTGTGGCTGTTCTATATAATCCTTTGATCCAGGCTATCAGAGTTGTCAGTACATGATATTGTTTTAAAACTTCCTGTAGAAATTTGTGATTAACAGAATTGAAGGCTTTTACTGGTCTATGGAGACCACATACCCCTGTATAGATTCCCTATTGATATATTCCATTACTTCACATATTAATATAAGGTGGTCTGTTATCTGCCTGCCAGGAACAGAGCATGTTTGGGCTTCTGATATGACATAGGGGGATATCTGTAGCAATCTTTTGCTGAGTATTTTAGTTAAAATCTTAAAGTCTGTGTTGAGCATACTTATGGGTCTCCAGTTGGCTAAATGGGTTTTGTCCCCTTTCTTGTGTAAGTAAATAAGAGTGCCCATGTTCATATGGAGTAGGGTTTCATTTACTTGTAGTATATGGTTATATGTTTGGGTTAGTTCAGGAACTAATTCTAAGCCTAATTTTTTGTATAATTTGTTCGATAAGCCATCTGGGCCTGGTGTTGTGCAAGTTTTAAGGGCAGAGATTGCCTTCACCTTTCTTTAATTGATGTGCTGATTTGTTCTAATATGTCTAAAGGAGGTTCTGGAATCTGAAGATTCAAGACATCTGGTTCTGTTTACGTCTGTTCTATTAGGAGTGGGTCAAACAAATCTCCTGTTATCTCATCTGCAGGCACCTCTCTGGGCTGAGGGAGGAGGTTGCTCATTTCCAGGCTGAGTTGGCCAGGATTTGTGGGACCTCGTCTTCCATCCAGGGACCACCAATGCCACTGCCATTGTCTCAGAGGTTGCCAAGAAAGAGGAGCGGTTGGACCACAGTGGGCTCAGGGAGCATGAGGGTGGTGGAACAGAGGTGCATCCCTCCAGTTGTACCTCTCCACAATTCCTATGCCATTCTGGCAAAGTGTGGTTCCTCTATAGAGGCACCCACAGTGGAGACCAAGGAGGATGCTGGAACCTCCACAAAGGAGACCCACAGGAGGGTGGCAGGGGACCCCGCAGGGGTAGGAAACAACTCCTGGTGGGGGACTCCATTGTTAGGAAGATAGAACTGGGGGAGGAAGGGGAGAGGGAGGTAAGGTGCCTGCCTGGTGCAATGGCTTGGAGGGACAGGGAGCGAATCTTCAGGATTGTCAGAACAGCTACACAGGGAAGGGAGCTGGATGTCATTGTCCACCTAGGGACAAGTGACCTGGCTAAGAAAGGGATTAGAGAAGTGCAGGAAGAGTTTGTGGAATTGGGGAGGGGCCTTAGACAAGTAGCACACACGGTAACCTTCTTGGAGGTGCTGCCCATCTATGGCATAGGAGAGACTAGGGTATTACACAACATAGGATTCAATCAGTGGTTGAAAAACTGGTGTGGAGCTCAGGGATTTGGCTTCATTGGGGACTGGGGGTCCACCTGGAGTGATGCAAGCCTATACTGGCATGATGGGCTGCATCTGTCCAGGAGGGGAACCAGGATCCTAGGTTATAGGTTTAAATGCTTCATTGGCAAGCATTTAAACTAGCCAAGGGGGAAGGCACTGGAAAGGAGCAGGAAACCTAGCCCCCTCAAAAAATCACGGTTGTAAGTGGGCAAACACCAACATAGAGGTGATGATAGGAAAAGGGCAGGGTAAATGGAAAAGTGACAAAGGCAAGAAGGACAGGGATGGGGCAAAAGGAGTAAGGCCATCAGGAAATGGAGGGTAATGAGTACCAATGCCCGTAGTCTGGGCAACAAGCTCCCTGAGCTGGTGACCTTGATGGAAGAGGGATGCCTGGATATCATAGCAGTCACAGAAACATGGTACACAGAGAACCATGACTGGGATGTTAACATACCAGGGTACATAACCTACAGGAGAGACAGGCAGGGGAGAAGGGGGGGTTGAGTAGCTCTCTATGTAAAGGAAGGGATAAAAGCAACTGAACAAAAGAGTAAACCGGGAGGAGAGGAGGCACTGTGGGTCACCTTGGAGACTGGAAAGGGCACCACAATCGGCCAAGGGTTGTGTACAGACCCCCATGTCAGGGGGAGGGAATGGACAAGGATATGATAGAAGGCATTCTTAGAATGGCAGAGAAAGGGGAGATACTGTTGATGGGAGACCTGAATATGCCAGATGTTAACTGGAGCACATTTGCTGCAGCCACATCCAAGAGCAGGGCCATTCTTGATGCCCTACAGGTGGCAGGCCTCAGACAGCTAATTTCGGAACCCACTCGTGAGGGAGCAATCTTAGACCTCGTACTCTCAAACGGGGGCAGTGAGAGGATCTCAGGTCCAGAAGTGGGTTGCCATCTGGGAACAAGTGACCATCAAACAGTGTGGTTCACGTTAAACTCAGCTACAGAGTCAAGCCATACAAAAGTGAGGGTACTGGACTTTAGGAGGGCTGACTTTGGCAAGATGGGAGAGTGCCTCATAAAAGCACTAGCAATCAGGCTAGAAGGAGGTGTGGAGCAACAATGGAGAATCATCAAAACTGCCATCACAGAGGCAACAAGCCTTTGTGTGAAGCAAATAAACAAATCAAAATGAAAGAAAAAGCCACTATGGTTCTCAAAAGAGGTGGCTGTGAAAAGTCAGAAGAAAAGATAGCATTCGGAAGTATAGGAAATACAGAAGGAGCAGGACAGAGAGCTGTACCAGTTAAGGCAGAAGGAAGCAGGGAGGGAAGTCAGAATAGCAAAGGCCCAAACTGAGGAAAAGATAGCCAACTCAGTTAAGAAGGGGATAAAACCTTTATAGGTACATCAGTGAACGAGAAAGACAAAGGAGGGATAGTGAGGCTGAATAGAATGAACGGTTGGGTGGGCAGAGGGGACAGTGAAAAGCAGGATACTGAATGAATATTTCTGCTCGGTATTCACAAAAGAGGAGGGAAGTGCCTAATCCAATTAAAGAAGCACTCTTGATAGGGGGTTGATCCCAGTCCTTTCACAGAAGAAAGGGTTCTGCAAGAACTCCTAAAACTGAAGGTGGACAAAGCAATGGGTCCTGGTGGAATTCACCCCAGAATTCTAAAAGAAATAAGGGAGGAACTAGTGAAACCACTGGCTACTCTTTTTAATAAATCATGGGAGGATGGTGTGGTACCCGAGGCCTGGAGGAACGCGGATGTGATTCCCCTTCACAAAAGTGGGATCAAGACAGAGGCAGAAAACTACGGACCTGTCAGTCTGACCTCTGTAGTAGGGAAAGTGATGGAGTCACTTCTGAAGGAAAGAATAGTTGAGTACCTAGAGGCCAGTGGGGCACAGGACCCAAGGCAGCATGGGTTCACAGTGGGAAGGTCATGTCGGACGAATCTAATAGATTTCTTTGACTGGGTGGCCAAAGTAGTAGACCAGGGAGGGACTGTGGACATGGCCTACCTAGACTTTAGCAAGGCATTTGACACAGTCCCACACAAAAGATTAATAGTCAAATTAACCAGCCTGGGAGTGGGTCCCAGGGTGGTAGCCTGGGTAAAATATTTGGCTGCACAACAGGACACAGAAGGTAATTGTAAATGGAGTTCACTCTGAAGAAAGAGGGTTACTAGTGGGGTACCGCAGGGTTCAGTATTGGGTCCAGTCCTTTTTAATGTCTTCATCAGTGACATTGCAGAGGGACTGGAAGGAAAAGTATGCCTTTTTGCAGATGGCACAAAGATTTGCAACAGGGTTGATACACAAGGAGACTTGGAAAGGATGAGAAGGGACTTGGCAGGGTTGGAGGAATGGTCAGAAGTATGGCAGCTAGGATTCAATGCAAAGAAGTGCAAAATAATGCACCTGGGAAACAAGAACCCAGGGGAAGAATACACAATGGGTGGGGGGAGGTAGTAACAACAACAAAAAAGGAAAGGGACCTGGGGGTAATCATATCAGATGACTTTAAGGTTAGCAAGCAATGTGAGAAGGCAGTAGGGAGAGCTGGGGGTATACTGGGATGCATAGGGAGAGGCATCAGCAGCAGAAAACAGGAAGTTGTTATCCCTCTGTACAGACAGTTGGTGAGACCCCATTTGGAGTACTACGTCCAGTTTTGGAGACCCCATCTCCGCAATGACATAGACAGGATAGAGGTAGTCCAGAGGAGGGCAACTAAAATGGTGCAGGGTCTGCAAGAGAAGCCGTATGAGGAGAGACTAAAGGAGCTTAATATGTATACCCTTGAGGAAAGAAGGGAGGGGAGGGGCATGACAGAAACTTTTAAGTACCTCAGTGGAATCAACAAAGTCCAAGAGGGTAGCATCTTTCAGAAAAAGAGACTTGCAAGAACAAGGGGACACAATTTAAAGATAGAAGGGGGGGCAGTTATGGGGCAATGTGAGGAAGTATTATTTCACAGAGAGGGTAGTGGATGCTTGGAACAGCCTTCTTGAGGAGGTTGTGGGTCCTAAAACTGTGGGAGAATTCAAGAATGCATGGGACAGACATAAGGCAATTCTTGTGAAGGGTAGAGAGAAATAGGCTGTTGGTTAACTAGGATTTGTGGCCTATCCTGTAGGTAGGGAAATGAAATATAGAAACATAGAAGTTGACGGCAGATAAGGACCGCAAGGCCCATCCAGTCTGCCCATTTCTTTGTCTACCTTATAAATGTGCCATCGGCCTTTGCTCTGTCAGTGGCCTATCTATTCATACTCAATTGTATTGCTCTCTTATGCCTATCCCATGCCTGTTTGAAGCCCTGCACTGTATTCATAGCCACCACTTCCTGAGGTAAGCCATTCCATGCATCCACTACCCTTTATGTGAAAAAGAATTTCCTCACATTCCCCCTTAATCGGCCCCACTCTAATCTCATGCTGTGTCCTCTTGTCCTGCTATTTTTCTTATATTTAAACAGGTTAGACTCTTTCACCTTGTCAATGCCCTTAAGGTGTTTGAAAGCCTTGATCATATCACCTCTCTTCCTCCTTTGCTCAAGGGTATACATATTGAGCTCTGTTAATCTGTCCTCATATGTCTTCTGATGCAGTCCCTGCACCATTTTGGTTGCCCTTCTCTGGACTGCCTCAATTTGGTTAATGTCCTTGTGAAGGTGTGGCTCCAATACTGCACGCAGTACTCCAGATGGGGCCTAACCAGTGTCTTGTAAGAGGGATTATTACCTCCCTCTTACGACTTGTGATACCCCTACTAATATACCCTAACACCCCCCTAGCCTTCCCTACTGCTTTGGAGGTCTGCTTGGATGATTGCAGGTCATCAGTGATGATGATACCCAAGTCTCTTTCTTCCTTTGTGACTGCTAGCAACTCCCCTCCCAGCCTATAGGTGGCTTCAGGGTTTCTCTTCCATATGTGCATGATCTTGCACTTCTTTGCATTAAATCCCACTTGCCACTCTTCTGACCATTTTGCTAGTTTATCCAGATCTCTTCTTATTCTGCCCACCCCATCTGGATCATCTGCTCTGTTGCAGATCTTGGTGTCATCTGCAAACAGACAAGCCTTACCCTCTAGTCCATCTGCAAGGTCACTAATGAAGATGCTGAAGAGGACTGGCCCCAGGACTGATCCCTGAGGTACTCCACTTGTGACTTGCATCTCTTCTGACTGTATACCATTTACCACCACTTTCTGTTTTCTGCCCGTCAACCAGTTTGCCACCCAGTTGACTAACTTCTGACCCACCCCGAGCCTATCCAGCTTATTTATCAGTCTTCTATATGGAACAGTGTCAAAAGCTTTGCTGAAGTTAAGGTAGGTGACATCAACTGCTCCCCCTTGGTCCACCACTCTGGTTACCCAGTCAAAGAAATCTATGAGATTAGTTTGACAGGACCTTCCTTTTGTAAACCCATGCTGTCTTGGATCCTGTGCCCCTATGGATTCCAGGTGTTGCACTATCCTTTCCTTAAGGAGTGCCTCCATAATCTTGCCCACTACTGAGGTAAGACTGACTGGTCTGTAGTTCCCTGCCTCCTCTCTGCTACCACTCTTGTGGACCGGGATCACATGAGCCCTTCTCCAGTCTTCTGGGACCTCTCCTGTACTCAGAGACTCACTAAACAGTTCTGCTAATGGCTCTGCTAGTTCCATCTTTAGCTCCTTAAGTACCCTGGGATGTATGCCATCAGGCCCCTTTGCCTTATCCATCCTGAGCTTAGCAAGCTCTTGTAGGACCCTTTCTTTTGTGAAGGGAGTAGTGCTCACCTCCCTCCCCCCGGTGTCCATGATGCTGAGCTGTGGGTCCTGCCCTACCTTCTCTTCAGTAAATACTGAGCAAAAGTATCTATTTAGGATAGATGCCTTTACAGTGTCCTCCTCCTCACATGCTCCCTTTTCTCCATTAAGCTTAGCAATACCCCCTCTGAACTTTCTCCTTTCACTAATGTATCTGTAGAAAGTCTTGTCACCTTCTTTTACTGTTCGTGCTAGTGTTTCCTCAATTTGGGACTTTGCCTGCTTTACTGCCTTCCTGCTTCCCTTAGGGCAGTTTGATATGCCTCCCTATCTTCATCCCACTGTGTTCCTTTATATTTCCTGAAGGCCAGCCTTTTGGCTCTGACCTTTTCTGCTACTGTATTTGAGAACCAAAGTGGTTTCCTTCTTCTTTGCACTTCCCTTTCTGTCTAACACAATGGGATGTTGCTCAAGTATTGCATCCTTAATGCTTGCCCACTTTGCCTGTACCCCCTCACCTGTGTTTCTTTTTGCCAGGGATAGCTTAACTCTGTTGGCCATCTTATCAAAATCAGCTCCTCTGAAGTCCCATATTTTGCCTTGGAATGGGATGATTTAGATGTAGTAGCCAAATTGAACCATACCATGTGATGGTCACTGGCTCCCAGGTGACCTTCTACCTGGAGATCTGTGATCCCTTCCCTGTTAGTCAGTACTAGATCTAGGATAGCCCTGTCTCTTGTGGGTTGCTGTACCAGTTGTTTGAGGCCTTCCCCCCTGCAGGGTATCCACTATGTGTCTAGTTCTGGCAGATGTTCCTGCTAGTATTGACCAATCTGTATCCGGCATGTTGAAGTCTCCCATTATCAGAACCTCCCCTTTAGCTGTCATATTTTGTATATCTTCTAACAGTAATGTGTCTATGTCCTCCCCCATGTCTGGGGGCCTGTAGACAACCCCAGTTCTTATGGCTGTCCCATTTCCTGTTTCCAGGGTGACCCACAGTTCTTCTGGCTCCTTATGTATATTCTGAATTTCTGTAGATTTGATATTTTCATTGACATACAGGGCCACTCCCCCCCCCCTTTTTGCACCTCAGTCTCTCCTGAACAATACATAGCCAGGTACTGAAGTCTCCCAAGTGTGGTTACTGGTAAACCATGTCTCACTAATTGCTACTATGTCCAGTTTAGCCTCTGACATTATTGCCTGCAGGTCTGGGATCTTATTTCCCAGGCTGTGAGCATTTGTGTACATGATTTTCCATTGGCCAGATTTCAGTCAACTGGGCAGACTAGATGGGCCAAGTGGTCCTTATCTGCCGTCAAAGTCTATATTTCTATGTTTCCTGTATATGTTGCCACTAAATGTAATATATCAGCTCAGCATCATGGACACAGGGGGGAGGGAGGTGAGCACTACTCCCTTCATAAAAGAAAGGGTCCTACAAAAGCTTGCTAAGCTCAGGGTGGATAAGGCAATGGGACCTGATGGCATACATCCCAGGGTACTTAAGGAGCTAAAGGTGAAACTAGCAGAGCCATTAGCAGAACTGTTTAGTGAGTCTCTGAGCACAGGAGAGGTCCCAGAAAACTGGAGAAGGGCTCATGTGAACCCGCTCCACAAGAGTGGTAGCAGGGAGGAGGCAGGGGAAACTACAGACAAGTCAGTCTTACCTCAGTAGTGGGCAAGATTATGGAGGCACTCCTTAAGCAAAGGATAGTGCAACACCTGGAATCCATAGGGGCACAGGATCCAAGACAGCATGAGTTTACAAAAGGAAGGTCCTGTCAAACTAATCTCATAGATTTCTTTGACTGGGTAACCAGAGTGGTGGACCAAGGGGGAGCAGTTGATGTCACCTACCTTGACTTCAGCAAAGCTTTTGACACTGTTCCACAAAGAAGATTGATAAATAAGCTGGGTAGGCTTGGGGTGAGTCAGAAGTTAGTCAACTGGGTGGCAAACTGGTTGACGGGCAGAAAACAGAAAGTGGTGGTAAATGGTATACAGTCAGAAGAGATGCAAGTCACAAGTGGGGTACCTCAGGGATCAGTCCTGGGGCCAGTCCTCTTCAACACCTTTATTAGTGACCTTGCAGATGGACTAGAGGGTAAGGCTTGTCTGTTTGCAGATGACACCAAGATCTGCAACAGAGTAGATGATCCAGATGGGGTGGCCAGAATGAGAAGAGATCTGGATAAACTGACAAAATGGTCAGATGAGTGGCAACTGGGATTTAATGCAAAGAAGTGCAAAATCATGCACATATGGAAGAGAAACCCTGAAGCCACCTATAGGCTGGGAGGGGAGTTGCTAGCAGTCAAAAGGAAGAAAGAGACTTGGGTATCATCATCACTGATGACCTGCAATCATCCAAGCAGACCTCTAAAGCTGTAGGCAAGGTTAGGGGGGTGTTAGGGTGTATTAGTAGTGGTATCACAAGTCATAAGAGGGAGGTAATAATCCCTCTTTACAAGACACTGGTTAGCCCCATCTGGAGTACTCGCGTGCAGTATTGGAGGCCACACCTTCACAAGGACATTAACCAAATTGAGGCAGTCCAGAGAAGGGCAACCAAAATGGTGCAGGGACTGCATCAGAAGACATATGAGGACAGATTAACAGAGCTCAATATGTATACCCTTGAGCAAAGGAGGGAGAGAGGTGATATGATCAAGGCATTCAAACACCTTAAGGGCATTAACAAGGTGAAAGAGTCTAACAAGTTTAAATATAAGAAAAATAGCAGAACAAGAGGACACAGCATGAGATTAGGATGGGGCGATTAAGGGGAATGTGGAAATTCTTTTTCACAGAAAGGGTGGTGGATGGATGGAATGGCTTACCACAAGAAGTGGTGGCTATGAATACAGTGCAGGGCTTCAAACAGGCATGGGATAGGCATAAGGGAGCAATACAAATGACTATGAATAGATAGGCCACTGACAGAGCAAAGGCTGATGGCACATTTATAAGGTAGAAAAAGAAATGGGCAGACTGGATGGGCCTTGCGGTCCTTATCTGCCATCAACTTCTATGTTTCTATGTTTCTATGTTATATCCTTTTTTTGTTAATGCAGATTACCTTGGTCATCAGTAAGGCATTTTTTTTAATTTACTTTTTGCATGCAGTATTCAAAGGGACAAACTGATGCAGCCAGACCTGACATCCCTAATTTTTGTTGTTGATATAAGGTGTGTGATTTCTGGCTATGAAATTGTAGTAATTATTTCTTAATTAGCTGGATTTGCTGCAATGAATCTTGATTTGTATTATATGAGACTGTATATAGTTTTTGCAAGTGATGTCTTTTGTGTACAGTAAGTCCTATATGAGTCAAAACAGTTAGTTTTGCTGAATTGCTTTGTCATTTTTTGAATCTCATATTTTGTATCTTCCCACCACAAAAGGAAGTTCTCAAAACAAATCTGATCCGACTTTTTAGCTTCTAGTAAGTGAGAGGGGGCAGTGAGATATAAAGTATCAGATAGAAGTGAGGTATTACATTTCCACAGACCTGGGCCTTTTGTTATGGTATATGTGTACCCTATCAAAATCTGTACTATGTTGTGATCTGTAAATCCAGCTGGATTAACTTGTGCCCCTTTCAAATGAGTGTTTTGTGAGACAAAGAAATAATCAATTCTGGTCGCTAAGCATCCTTTATGAGATGTGGGAGTGTGTTGATTTGTGGAAGATAGATAGGCATCTTTTAACCTTGCTAATTTTATCATTTGAGCAAGAAATCGGGAGTCATAAATCATTTTTTGAGTTTTTGTTTGGGAACTTCAGTCTAATGAGAACAGGCTACAATTACAATCTCCTCCAAATATTATATGATATGGCTGTATTTGTTTCAAGACATCTGTTCTTAATGCTTTTGTTGTGGTGCATATAGATTGATTAATCTATATCTAATAGATTGCATTTGTACATCAATAATCAGAACTCTCCCAGGAACTAAATCATAAAGTTTTATCACTTTAATTTCAGGCATCCTAAAAAAAGGATTCCTACTCCTGAACATCTTTCTGGTCCAATGAACCAGTATGAAGGGATCATGTGCCAGTCTGTTTGCGCTTGGTGGATTTCTTGTAGGGCATGAAAACATGTATCCTGTAAAAAAATAACCCCCAATTGCAGATATTTCAAAAGGAAAAAAAACGAATAACTTTTTGTTTGTCTTTTACACTATTTACATTTTTGTGTAAAAGTATAAATCTGCATATGTTCAGACCTCGAAGTGAAGGGGGGTGGTCACATAGTTCTTCCCTTCCTATAACATTTTTCCTTGTTCTTTAATTTGGTTTTTGCTTTCCTTTTCACTGATGTTCCTGGCATTTCTGTGTCTGTGGTAACCTCAGGGAGGGAGGAGGCTACTGATGAAGAATCAGAGTCATCTGCAGAGCCTTCTGATTAATCTAAAAGACTGTCAAACCTATTTGAGAGTGATAACTCGCTTTTGTTTATTATCTTTGGTGCGCGGGAAATGTTTTGAGCCCTGTCTGGTTACCCTCTTTCCCTTTTCTGATTTGGGAATGGGGGCATTACACTTGTTTCCAATCTCTCTGCTTCCTTAGCTGGCTTAGGCCCAAATGTAGCACGTGGGGGAAGGTACTGAGTCTGTTTAGGAGGCCTGGATTCAGATGCTGTATCTACCACCATTGAAGTAGTTGCTTTGGGGGAGGAGGGCTAGGTTCTCTAACCTCCTGTAGGCGTGCTTGCTCAGGTACTTCAGTGGCTGCAATCACTGTTCTTATGCTGGCTTGTTGTTTCATCTTAGTTCTTTGTGCTAGGGTGATATATGTTCTTTGTTCCATTCCATCAGCATGTTCTGGGTGGTTGGGGGCTGCCCATGTACAGTTCTGAAAGGTATGGCCTACCTCATCACATAAGTTGGATTTACTCTTATTCAAACAATCTGACCCAGTATGCCCCAGTTCCCTCCATACCGAACACTTTATTTTATCACAAGCACTTCTTAAATGTGCTACTGAACCACAGCAGTAACAGGCCTTGGATTGTCCCAGATAAAACAATACTGTTCTATCTCTTCCCAAACAAAAGAAGTTTGTGAGGTGCACCACTCCTGTTTTTATGGCTTTTAGCAACACTCTCACCTTCCAACCCCCAGCCCAGATTTTTTCAGAGTCTAAAATAGCCTCTGGGTCCCCCAACACTGTACATTTTTGTTTAAGCCAATATGTTAAGTCATTGACACTATCTCCCTCACTTCTAAACAATACTGTTACAGTTTTATGAGCTGGTTTTGTTAGTGGAGTTGCTGTAAATGGAGTCCATAGTGTAGTATTCTTTAGGTCACTGTATTTTACCCAAACTCATTCCAGATCAATAGTAGATGTGAAACTAATGTTGAACGTTGTCTTACCAGAGACATGAATCAGTGTGTAAATCTTGTTCGCAAAGAACTTCATGGAATCCTTTAATAATGAGCGGGCCACAAATAGCCTGTCAGGAGGTTCAGGCATTCCTCCTCTTTATCTGAGGCGCACTGCATTCTGTCTGTTTACTATTTAAATGGGGAGTTTAAATAATGATGCAAAAGGTCTATTTGTAGTTTTCTTAGAAATGTTTAATGGAGCTTCAACTTGTGGCCTTGAAGGACCTGGTTGATGATTGTCCAGTTCTACAGTGACCCCTGTATTTTATAAGCTTGTTTCTGGAATACTCAAAACTGGGTTCTGTGTTAGTGCTAGCTCAGTAGGTATTTCTTTTTTTTTGCAGTTGATCTTTTTATTGAAGTATTTAAAAGATAAACAAACAAGTATATCCTATAACAATACTATATAAGGTTATATAAATGATAAACTAAGTAGCATAACATCTAACAAAGGAGGAAAAAAAGACTATTCAATGGGAATAGAATAATTATGGGTTAACTACCTAAACTAGAACAGTTACATTATTATAATGAAAAAAAAGGCTTAGCACTACATAATATACATTAAAAATAAAAGAAGTATAAGGTAAAAGAGGAGATAAGAATAGTCGTAGTTGTACATTACTACAATGTATATATCGTTAGAGTGCTACTAAAGCTTATATAGAAAAGATTAAGAAAACAAGAGAAGAGGAAGAAATAGCAAAGAGAAGAGAGTATCAAGTAAGTAGAGAAAAAGCGAGACCACAATCTGAGGAAATGGGGGATATCAATAAAAGGAGAGAGAGAGAGAGATATTATATGAAGTATTTCAATCCATGCTTTAAGTGCCAGATTGGCTAGATGAATCCAATTATTTAAAATATTCCTGCCAACATTTATTATATATGTTGAGTCGGTCGAGAGAAATGTGTGTCATACGATCCAGGGAGGCATATTGAGATAAATGATTAAGAATATCAGGGAGAGTGGGGATTATATTAGATCTCCAATTCATAAGTATACTACGTTTAGCTAGAAGAAAAAGTATGGTTAATCATCTGTTCAAGGATTGGTGAATATTATAGGGATGAGGGTCAAAAATACCAAGTATACAGTGTTTAGAATCTAATACAAAGGGTTGAGCAGTCACTTTCATTGCAAATATATGAATCTGATGCCAAAATTTTCGTATGGAGGGGCAATCCCATAAAATATGAAGTAAATCGCCATTAGGCGAGTTACATCGCCAGCAGTTGTCATTATCCGTTAATCTCATTTTATGCAATACAGTTGGGGTCCTATACCATAAATGAAGAATTTTAGTTTGAATGAGCGAGCTACGTTTATCATTAAAAGATCTGTGGCAAGAAAGCCAACACCTATGCCATTGCTCATTTGCAATGTTATAGTGTAATAAGTTGCTCCATTTATTTTTTGCACTAATGGACTGGTCCAGTAGTGATTCTCTAATAACTTCATAGATGACACTATTCAATTTACATGTTGTTTTTATCCATTTGGAGATGTGTTGATCATGTGAGGATAGTAGGTATTTCTAAATCTATCTTTTCTGTGGGTTCAACATTTTGTTGCTCAACAAAGTCTGCAGGCCTTGGCATTCAGATTGAGAATGCCCCTGACCGCCAAGTGCCTGTGCTATTATCTTTTTCCCAACCAGTGGCCTGTAAGGCATTTTCCACAGACCAGGTAGTTTGTTTTGCAATTTCTTTTTCAACAGTATCGGGTCATTGTAGGCTAGCCTCCTCAGAGGCTATTTCTGCCATTCCAGGAATTTCTCCCAGTTGATTCTCGATAGAAAAATTAGGGTTATTTACTTTGCCACTTTGTGAGTTGTCTGTTGGAGTGGCTGTCGCTAGGCACTTGCAGCTGTTATAGCCTCCGCTTACTCAAGCTTCACTCCCTTTGATGTTGTTTCGTCAGCCGGCAGCTGTTCAGCACTGACATAATGCTTTTGGCTGTCATGCTGCAGCTGTCGTAGTCTTTTTCACAGTCATTTTTTTGAAGAGATAATTTCTCTCTTCTGCCTCCATTTGCTGTTTAATTTTCTTCGTTTCAGGCTGTATCAGTCCTGGTGCTTCAGTGTTGGTCATTTTTGTGCTAGAGTCTCCATCTAATCATGTTGACTGCAAAAGTTTAAGAAAGGTCTGCTGCTATTTTGGCTTCTCGGACTGTATCTTCCACCTGCTCCACAAGTTCTTGCTCAGATAAAGCATTTTTGGTTCTTTCTTTACCCTATAGGTCTGTCCCTGATTTTTTTCCAGTTTCTGTATTCTCTCCAGAGCTTGAGATGGGAGAGGAGACCTGCTTTCCCACCTCCATGTCTTCCACCTCATATCCAGGATCCACCTTCTTTGATGGCAGCCAAGACAGAAAGGATCCCCCTGCAGATGAGTAGGGAATTTTTTTATTAAAACTTGAAAGTAAATATAGTCAGTGTTACATCACACAAAATCATATATAAACAAAGACTGGAAACCAAAAAATAAGCATTACAAGAATACACCCTATATGTTATAACTTAAGAGAAAAATACATACAAAATGTTATTACTTTATTAAACCATAAGAAAACAGGAAACATAAATAAGTATTTCATCATACATCAATCCCAAATTTGAGTAACAGATACTGAAAACAGACCCCCCCCCAACTAAAGAGTAAGGAGTATTTTTTTATAACTTAAAAGCAAAATACATACAAAGTAGTATTACTTCACCCAAAATCATAAAAAAGGAAAAACAAAATTTAAATAAGTATTCCATCATACATTAAAACCAATTGCCAATTTATAACCTCAAAACAGATGAGTAGGGCAATTTCCCCAGTGACCTAGCCACATTTCGCCCATTCACTAAAAATAGCACCAACAGCTTAAATTCTGGTTCAATTTCTGTTGGCATGCATCTGTATCCCCCTCCCCCACAGGATGAGGCTGAAAATAGGCAAAATATGTCTAGTTATCCTTCATGGACATCAAAAACTAAATAAAAGAAAAGAAAAATTTAGGTACACTCCAGACCTAACTCATCCCTAGCCCAAAATGCCTATACTACATCTCCCTTCTTGATCTGTATTTCCATCCTAGACCTGAGAAGTGAGGTGACATAATATAACATGTTGCCCTGCCTTTCAGATTCCTTTCTAGTCACATCATACAGTCTTAAGATACCAAAATCCTGTAGTCTACTACCCTAGTCTGGGGTTGAGGGAACTTACCTCTGTGACAGAGATACCCTAGACAGAGCTCTCAGACTATCATGGTTACTTGTCACCACAGGGGTACTTTATTAACCAACAAAGAGTCCAAAGTTATCAAGGGGCATGTACCTCTAAGGGATCCCCTGCATTTTGACCTGGTTCCCCCATTTCACCAACCTTCTTCAAAAGCAGTTCACAATCTTCTTTAATAGTGATAAATAGTATCAAGGGCAGGACAGTAGTGTGGTGGGTAGGTAACTAGCAGGGAGACAGGACACAGAGGGTGGTGGTAAATGGCTGTCACTCCACAGAGGGAAGAGTGACCAGTGGGGTACCACAGGGATCAGTGCTGGGACCGGTTCTTTTCAACATCTTCATTAGTGACATTGCACAGGACCTAGAAGGCAGAATTTCACTGTTTGCTGATGACACAAAGCTCTGTAACAGAGTAGACACACCAGAGGGTGTAGACAGAATGAGAAGGGACCTGCAGAAACTTGAAAAATGGTCAGGGGTTTGGCAGTTGAAATTCAATACAAAGAAGTGCAAGATAATGCATATGGGGCACAAAAACCCTGGCACAATATATCAGTTGGGGGGTGAGGATATAGCATGCACCAAGCAAGAAAGGGATCTTGGGGTTATCATCTCTGATGACCTCAAGGTAGGGAAACAGTGTGACAAGGCAGCAGGTAAAGCAAGTAGGATGCTAGGAAGCATAGGCAGGGGCATCACCAGCAGGAAAAGGGAGGTCATAATTCCACTATACAAGACACTAGTGAGGCCCGACCTGGAGTACAGTGTATAGTTCTGGAGACCTTACCTACGTAAGGAAAAAGACAGGGTACAGAAGGTTCGGAGGAGGGCAACAAAGATGGTGCATGGATTGCATCACAAGTCCTATGAGGACAGGTTGAAGGAACTGAATATGTACTCCCTGGAGGAGAGGAGGGAGAGAGGGGATATGATAGAGACATACAAGTATCTTACAGGGAGGAACAGGGTGCAGGAATACACTATTTTTAAGTGAAAAAGATGTTCCAGGACTAGAGGGCATGGGATGAAGTTGAGGAGGATGATTCAGAGGAAACGTGAGGAAGAATTTCTTCACAGAACGGGTGGTGGACAAGTGGAACACTCTGCCAGAGGAAGTGGTGGGAGCTGAAACAATCACGGGATTTAAGAATGCATGGGATACACATAAATGAATTCTGGAGGTCAGGGGTAAGGGGCAACAGACTTCTAGGAAAACATAAACTGAACTTACAAGCTCAAATGGGCAGTCTGGGTGGGCCATAGGCCCTTAACTGCCGACACTGTCTATGTATCTATGTATCTAGTACCAGTACATGCAGCCTTAAGCTTAGAAACCAGCAGGTCACCATTCTTAGGTGAGGACATTATAGTGGCTACAGTTGGCAATATTTTTTCTACTGCATTCATTAATTTATTCCCTTGAGTATTGTCAGAAATAGAAGAAACTAGTACTTTTCTCCAGAGCTCTAGGTACTGAGGGGTGACAATTAAGCTCATCATGGGACTTTCTTTTGCTCCTTTTTTGGAGTATTTAGCAACTCCTTTTTTTTAATTTATCTCTCTCGCAGGGCTCAAATCAAAGAAAACAATAGAGCTAAAATTAGGGCTTATGGTAGACTTTAAAACCTTTTCTGGGCTTTCCACAATATCTATCAAGGATGACTCTCTTGGAGGTTGTAACTGATGACATTTTCTCAGGATGTCATCCATTCTGGCCCAATTTATGGCTGACTCCTCCTTTATTGTATCCAACGTACTTTAAAAATGACTAATTCTTCCATGAGCATAAGAGTTGCTGCATGTGGATTACTCAACAGGTTAATTATAGCCTCACTCGTGTACAATGGAAAATAAGGAAGGGGATCAACTTTACCATCAGATACGAGAGTAATTTTGAATCTTCTACAGATTCACTCTGATTTTTACTGTTTGAAAATAATTCAAGTGGTAGGTAAAAAATGCTTTCTTTATCTCCTTTTGTTAATTTAGACTTATTTAACTTCTTCAGCACAGTAATAGTGTTTTGAAGATACATAGTGACTTCAGTCACAGTAGATTTTGAAGATTTACTATGAGGTAGTTCAATTTTCCCAACCCCCTTTTCCTGAGTGAGAAGTAAACCTGATAGCTGTACAAAACTATTAGCCAATTCTCCTGTATTTTTGGATAACTTATGTTAGTTATTATTAGACATTTGACTACAATCTAGTTCTACAGACATAGGGGCCAGAACTGGAGATTTAGTAAGAGAATCAGACAACTTATTTATGTTCTCATTCTTATCAGAGGGACTAAGCCCCTGTGAATTCATTCTGGGAGTCCAGGTTAAATGCTTAGAGGTTTTCTGACATGAACCTGAAACATTTTTAAAAGATCCTCATTGGGAGTTTGCTTTACATTGTTAATTAAATGTTCAGTGATTTTTGGTTGTGATATACTATCCACAAGATTCTATATGATATATTTCCTCTGCAGTTTACTAGTAATTTGGGGGATAATCTGTTGGCCCTTCTTGGGGTTTTAATTTTTTTTTCCCTTTTAAGAACCACTGGGCAGCTAACATCGAAATTAGGTTCTGTGGCCATAGTCGATTGTTCATTTAATTGGGCCCTCATAACAACCATAATTTTACCCCTGAAGAGGACATAAGGTCAAATATTTCCAAGTAACAAATTATATACAGTTAAATTCTCATGGATAATAACTGAGAGTTCCTAAAAGTACACACCCAAAAATATATGCAACTAGAACCACTGATCTAGATGTCCCAATAAATATTAAATCATAAATATGCAGGATTATAAATTGGGTCTGGAAATGCTTAATGATAATAAATATAGCAATAATAGAAACATAAATTTTGATGGCAGATAAGGACCACTTGGCCCACCCAGTCTGCCCATTTCCCTACATGTTGGATAAGCTGCAGAGCCTAGTTAACCAACAGCCTACTTCTTCCTACCCTCCACCAGAATTGCCTTATGTTTATCCCATGCATTCTTGAATTTCCCCACTGTTTTTGACCCCATGACCTCTTCAGAAAGGAAATTCTATGCATCCACCACCCTTTCTGTGAAAAAATACTTCATCACATTGCCCTTGAGCCGTCCCCCCTCTATCTTCAAATTCTACCACCTTGTTCTTGCACATAAATTTTTCTGAAAGATGCTACCTTCCTGGACTTTGTTAATTCCTTTGAGGTACTTGAATGTTTCTATCATGTCCCCCCTCTCCCTCCTTTCCCCAAGGGTATACATATTAAACTCCCTTAGTCTCTCTTCATATGGCTTCTGGTGCAGACCCTGCACAATTTTAGTTGTCCTCCTCTGGAATGCCAGCCTCTTGTCTATGTCCTTGTGGAGATGGGGCCTCAAGAACTGCATGCAGTACTCCAGATAGGGTCTCACCAACTAGCTGTACAGAAGGATAATGGGAAATAAGATCCCAGACCTGCAGGCAATAATGTCAGAGGCTAAACTGGACATAGTAGCAATTAGTGAGACGTGGTTTACCAGTAACCACACTTGGGAGACTACAGTACCTGGCTATGTATTGTTCAGAAGAGACCGAGGTGCAAAAAGGGGGGGGGGGAGTGGCCCTGTATGCTAATGGAAATATCAAAGCTACAGAAATTCAGAATACACATAAGGAGCCAGAAGAACTGTGGGTCACCCTGGAAACAGGAAATGGGACAGCCATAAGAACTGTTAGAAGATATACAAAACATGACAGCTAAAGGGGAGGTTCTGATAATGGGAGACTTCAACATGCCAGATACAGATTGGTCAATACCAGCAGGAACATCTGCCAGAACTAGACTCATAGTGGATTCCCTGCAGGGGAAGGGCCTCAAACAACTGGTACAGCAACCCACAAGAGACAGGGCTATCCTAGATCTAGTACTGACTAACAAAGAAGGGATCACAGATCTCCAGGTAGAAGGTCACCTGGGGGCCAGTGACCATCACATGGTATGGTTCAATTTGGCTACTACATCTAAATCATCCCATTCCAAGGCAAAAATATGGGACTTCAGAGGAGCTGACTTTGATAAGATGGCCAACAGAGTTAAGCTAGCCCTGGCAAAAAGAAACACAGGTGAGGAGGTACAGGCAAAGTGGGCAAGTATTAAGGATGCAATACTTGAAGCAACATCCCATTGTGTTAGACAGAAAAGGAAGTGCAAAGAAGAAGGAAACCACTTTGGTTCTCAAATACAGTAGCAGAAAAGGTCAGAGCCAAAAGGCTGGCCTTCAGGAAATATAAGGAACACAGCGGGATGAAGATAGGGAGGCATACCAAACTGCCCTAAGGGAAGCAGGTAAGGCAGTAAGGCAGGCAAAGTCCCAAACTGAGGAAACACTAGCACGAACAGTAAAAGAAGGTGACAAGACTTTCTATAGATACATTAGTGAAAGGAGAAAGTCCAGAGGGGGTATTGCTAAGCTTAATGGAGAAAAGGGAGCATGTGAGGAGGAGGACCCTGTAAAGGCATCTATCCTAAATAGATACTTTTGCTCAGTATTTACTGAAGAGAAGGTAGGGCAGGGCCCACAGCTCAGCATCATGGACACAGGGGGGAGGGAGGTGAGCACTACTCCCTTCACAAAAGAAAGGGTCCTACAAGAGCTTGCTAAGCTCAGAGTGGATAAGGCAATGGGACCTGATGGCATACATCCCAGGGTACTTAGAGCTAAAGGAGGAACTAGCAGAGCCATTAGCAGAATTGTTTAGTGAGTCTCTGAGCACAGGAGAGGTCCCAGAAGACTGGAGAAGGGCTCATGTGATCCCGCTCCACAAGAGTGGTAGCAGGGAGGAGGCGGGGAACTACAGACCAGTCAGTCTTACCTCAGTAGTGGGCAAGATTATGGAGGCACTCCTTAAGGAAAGGATAGTAAAACACCTGGAACCATAGGGGCACAGGATCCAAGACAGCATGGGTTTACAAAGGAAGGTCCTGTCAAACTAATCTCATAGATTTCTTTGACTGGGTAACCAGAGTGGTGGACCAAGGGGAGCAGTTGATGTCGCCTACCTTGACTTCAGCAAAGCTTTTGACACTGTTCCACATAGAAGATTGATAAATAAGCTGGGTAGGCTCGGGGGTCAGAAGTTAGTCAACTGGGTGGCAAACTGGTTGACTGGCAGAAAACAGAGAGTGGTGGTAAATGGTATACAGTCAGAAGAGATGCAAGTCACAAGTGGGGTACCTCAGGGATCAATCCAGGGGCCTGTCTTATTCAACATCTTCATTAGTGACCTTGCAGATGGACTAGAGGGTAAGGCTTGTCTGTTTGCAGATGACACCAAGATCTGCAACAGAGTAGATGAGCCAGATGGGGTGGGCAAAATGAGAAGAGATCTGGATAAACTAGCAGAATGGTCAGAAGAGTGGCAACTGGGATTTAATGCAAAGAAGTGCAAAATCATGCACATAGGGAAGAGAAACCCTGAAGCCACTTATAGGCTGGGAGGGGAGTTGCTAGCAGTCACAAAGGAAGAAAGAGACTTGGGCATCATCATCAGTGATGACCTAAAATCATCCAAGCAGACCTCTAAAGCAGTAGGTAAGGCTAGGGGGGTGTTAGGGTGTATTAGTAGGGGTATCACAAGTCGTAAGAGGGAGGTAATAATCCTCTGTACAAGACATTGGTTAGGCCCATCTGGAGTACATGCGGCAGTATTGGAGGCCACACCTTCACAAGGACATTAACCAAATTGAGGCAGTCCAGAGAAGGTAACCAAAGTGGTGCAGGGACTGCATCAGAAGACATATGAGGACAGATTAACGGAGCTCAATATGTATACCCTTGAGCAAAGGAGGAGAGAGGTGATATGATCGAGGCATTCAAACACCTTAAGGGCATAAACAAGGTGAAAGAGTCTAACATGTTTAAATATAAGAAAAATAGCAGGACAAGAGGACACAGCATGAGATTAGAGGGAGGCCGATTAAAGGGAATGTGAGGAAATTCTTTTTCACAGAAAGGGTGGTGGATGCATGGAATGGCTTACCACAAGAAGTGGTGGCTATGAATACAGTGCAGGGCTTCAAACAGGCATGGGATAGGCATAAGGGAGCAATACAAATGACTATGAATAGATAGGTCACTGACAGAGCAAAGGCCGATGGCACATTTATAAGGTAGAAAAAGAAATGGGCAGACTGGATGGGCCTTGCGGTCCTTATCTGCCATCAACTTCTATGTTTCTATGTTTCTATGATAACAACTTCCTGTTTTCTACTGGTGAGGCCTCTTCTTATACATCCCAGTATCCCCCAGCTCTCCTTACTGTCTTCTCATATTACTTGCTTACCTTTAGGTCATCTGATATGACTACCCCCAGGTCCCTTTCCATTTTTGTTGTTGTTAGTACCCCACCCCCATTGTGTACTCTTCCCCTGTTTTTTTCACCCAGGTTCACTGCTTTGCACTTCTTTGCATTGAATCAAAGCAGCCATACCTTTGACCATTCCTCCAACCTTTCCAAGTCCCTTCTTATCCTTTCCACCCCCCCCAGTGTATTAACCTTGTTGCAGATCTTTGTGTCATCTGTATAGAGGCATATGTTTCCTTCTAGTCCCTCTGCATTGTCACTTATAAAGACATTAAAAAGGACTGGCCCCAGTACTGAACCCTGCAGTACCCTGCTCGTAATCCCCCTTTCTTCAGAGTGGACTCTGTTTACTGTTACCCTCTATGTCCTGTTGTCCAGCCAATATTTTACCCAGGCTACCACCCTGGGAGCTACTCTAAGGCTGACTAATGTGTTTATCAATCTTTTGTGTGGGGCTGTGTCAGATGCCTTGCTAAAGTCTAGGTAGGCCATGTCCATAGCCCCTCCCTGGTCTACTACTTTGGTCACCTAGTCAAAAAAATCGATTAGATTCATCTGATATGACCTTCCCTCTTTAAATCCATGCTGTCTTGGGTCCTGTGCCCCACTGGCCTCTAGATACTCAACAATTAATTATTTCAGAAATTATTCCATCATTTTCCCTACCACTGAGGTCAAACTAAAAGGTCAGTAGTTTCCTGCCTCTGCTTTGTTTCTACTTTTGTGAAAGGGAATCATATCTACCCTCCTTCAGTCTTTAGGTACCATACCATTCTCCCATGATTTGTTAGAAAGGGTAGTCAGTGATGTCACTAGTTCTCCCCTTAGTTCTTTTAGAATTCTAGGGTGAATCCCATCAGGGCTCATTGATTTGTTCACCTTTACTTTTAGAATTTCTTTAAGAACACTTTCTTCCGTGAATGAACTGGTATTGACCCCCATCCAGAGTGCTTCTATTGATTGAATTAGGTACCTCCCCCCTCTTCTTCTTCTTTTTGTGAATACTGAGCAGAAGTATTTATTCAGTATCCCTGCTTTTCACTGACACACTCTGCCCACCCACCCTCCCTTTTATTACACCTCACTATCCCTCCCTTGGTCTTTCTTAGCTCCCTAATGTACCTATACAAAGGTTTTATCCCCTTCTTAACAGAGTTTGACTGTCTTTTCCTCAATTTGGGCCTTTTTTATTCTGACTACCTTCCCTGTTTCCTTCTGCTTTAACTGGTACTCTTCTCTGTCTTGCTCCTTCTGTGATTCCTTAGACTTCCAGAATGCTATCTTTTTTTGCCTAACCTTCCCCGCCACCTCTTTTGAAAACCATAGTGTTTTTTTCCTTTGTTTTGATTTGTTTATTTGCATCACACAAAGGCTTGTTGCCTCTATGAGGGCAGTTTTGATGTTTCCCCATTGTTCCTCTACTCCTCCTTATTGCCCATTTGCTAGTGCTTTTCTGAGACACTCTCACATTTTGACAAAGTCAGCCCTCCTAAAGTCCAGTACCCTCATGTTTGTATGGCTTGACTCTATGGCTGTGTTTATCATGAACCACACTGTTTTGTAGTCACTTATTCCCAGATGGCTACCCACTTCTAAATTTGAGATCCTCTCTCCATCCTCACTTGAGAGTACCATGTCTAAGATTGCTCCCTCCCAAGTGGTTTTCAACACTAGTGGTCTCAGGCATACCCCCTTTAGGGCATTGAGAATGACCCTGCTCTTGGATGTGGCTGCAGCAAAGGTGTTTCAGTTAACATCTGGCATATTCCGGTCCCCCATCAACAATATCTCCCTTTTTCTGCCATCCTAAGGATGTTTTCCATCATTTCCTAATCCATTTCCTCCCCCTGAGATGGGGGTCTGTATACAACACCCATGTGGATTATGGTGCCATTTCCTGTCTCCAGGGTGACCCACAGTGCCTCCTTTCTTCCTTGTTTACCCTTTAGTTCTCTGTGTACCATGTTTCTGTGACTGCCACAATATCCAGGCGTCCCTCTTTCATCAAGGCCACTAGTTCAGGGAGCTTGTTACCCAGACTACAGGTGTTATTACTAACTGACCTCTGTTTTTTGATGATCTTACCCCTTTTAGTCCCACTCCTGTCCTTACTGCATTTGCCTATTTCTCCACTTACCCCTGCCCTTTTCCCTATCAACTTCACTATCTTGGTGTTTACCTCATCAACTACCCTGTTTTTTTTTTGGGTAGGGACTGAGATTTCCCTGCTCCTTATCAGTGCCTCCCCACTTGACTAGTTTAAATGCTTGCCAATGAGGAATTTATTTATTTATTTATTTATTTGCTTTTGTTAACCGGGTAAGCACACTAGACAGCCAAGTGCCTATTTTCAGGTGCGACCCAGCAGATTACAAGGTACAAAACTTGGTACATACATGAACATGAGACAAGTAGAAGTGGAGGTTTGCATTACACAGAGTTAGCATATCTGGGACTTTACAAGCATCAGATTTCATCAGGCAAATAGTAGTGAAGCGTTAATATAAAGTAATCAGAATACAGTGACACCGTAAGATAACAACATTATAAACAGGGATGACAGTACAGTATTCCAACATTGCAGTCAGTAGGAAGAAGTGCAGTGTGAGTTCAACGCTCCAGGCAGTAAGTTGTGAGGATAGCAATTGGAATAAGGGTGAGTCATCGCAGGAATAGAGTGGGCAAGTACAAGAGAAAGAAGTGGACAGTTCTAGTGCTCCCCCTGTTAGCCGGTGGTCCATTTTCATAGATGTTATGAGAGCAGGAGGAGTATGAGCATAGATATGCTCTTCCCAAGTCATTATGTTTTGGTAGCAACTCAATTTGTTGGGGAATCTTAGGCAGAGAGGGTTTGTCTGGTGCAGAGACAAGTGGCGGTCATTTTGAGAAAACCCCAAAGGGAGGCTTTAAAGCTCTGGTGCGAGGGGGAGGAGCGGGTGCTAGTTGGCAGTGAGTTCAAAACCCTGGGCGTGTACACTGCGAAGGCTCGGTCCCCCATTTTTGTGTAGGATTTTGGTACCAGGAGGGAATGGGAGCCGCTGGATCGCAGGTTGTAGGAGGGTGTAGCAGGATCAAGGGTCTCAGCAAGGATTTGAGGGGTGACAGTTCTGACAATATTGTCAGTGATGTTGCCCACAACATAAAAGTGGTGAGTTTCCGGTGGGAGCCACTCAAGCCAGGTGTAAAGCTCACAGCGGTGAGTGAGGTGTGGGGCTGTGAGCGCAAAATGGCATATGCTGTTGTATGCTGAGTCCCACTTTACTAGACTAGTTTTTGCAACATGGGCAAAGGAGATTAGTCCATAGCAGAGTGTGGGTAGGAGGACTCCCCTGGCTAGAGCAAGTCGGGCAGCTGGAGTAAGACAGCTTTTTGCTCTGTAAGCCTGACCCAGTCTGCAGTTTGAAGCCTTGCATGTATTTCGTATGTGCTGGTTCATATCCAGCTGTGGATCAAGAGTCACCCCCAGGTATTTGACTGAGCCTGCAACAGTCAGTGGTGACCCATCAGCCCCGGAGATCTGGAGTGAATCTGGGGCAGCTTTTAGTTTGGCAGCTGAGCCAAATAGCATGGCCTATGTCTTCTGTAGGTTAATAACCAGTTTGTGGTTCCTTAACCAAGTTTGGATGTGGACAAAGTCCAAATTTAGCTTGGTATTAATGGAGGCGATGTCCTGGGATTTGGCCATGATGACTAGGTCGTCAGCATACAGTACTAAGGACCCTTGAGCTGGAGCCAAGGGAAGCTCATTTATGAAGAGACAAAACAGGAGAGGCCCCAGGGCAGAGCCCTGGGAGACTCCACAGTTAACCTGGGCAGACTCAGACAGGACATTGTTGAAATTTGTGTACTGATGCCTGCCCATGAGGTAATTACTGATCCATGCAAGAGCTGGGGAGGAGAAGCCAAGTGTCAAGAGAAAGGGGCACAGTAATGTGTGGTCAACCCAATTGAAGGCTTTGGAAAGATCAACAAAGATGGTCCTTGCCAGTTCACCGTGGTCCGCAGCAAACCTGATCTCCAAGGAGACAACTGCTAGGGCCGTGGAAGTGCTATGCCGCTTTCTAAAACCATGTTGGGCAGGGGAGAGAAGGTTGTGGGTCTGTATGTGGTGGGTGACCTGAGAGGCGACAACCTTTTCCAGGAGCTTGCTGATTGTTGATAGGATTGCAATCAGATGGTAGTTCTTGAGGTCTTTTGTGTCCCCTTGCTTGGGTACAGGTATCACCTTGGTCATCTTCCAGATATCCGGGACTATGCCTGAGGTGAGCGATGTGTTGAAGACATGGGCTATGGGCCAGGCTTGTATTGATGCCCCTAGCCTCAGCAGCTTAGGCTCGAGGCAGTCATGCTCAGCTCCATTGTATGGAGACAGACCTGCCAGGAGCTTCTGGACCTCCATGTCAGTTATTGCCTTTAGGTAAAAGGGCTATAGGGGGGTTGTCCCTCTGGGTGAGGAGGCCCAGCCAGCAGGGTAGTGTGACAGTGTGGGTAGAGCAGGCAGGTCTGTGAACTGAACGTTGAAGGCATTGGCAATAGTGAGTGGGTTGCTGCAGTTTAGCCCGTCAATGAGCATGTCAGTGACCTGTACTCATGTGGTCCCACCCACCACATTCTTTATGCTCTGCCAGAAAGTCCTCAGATTTTTGGCTGAGGAGAGCAGGATGGACTGACAGTATTCACTTTTTGCTGAACGAATGGTTCTCTTGCAAGAGTTCCTCATCTGCCTGTAGTTCTGGAGATCCACGCTGAATAGATAGCCCTTATACCTTGCCCAGCATTTATCCTTTTGCCTCATGACAGTGTACAGGCCACCATGGAGCCATTTGGTTGCAGTGCCCCTCACTCTCCTTCTTGTGAGGGGGGCATGCCTGTCCTGAAGTGGGATGAACACTTTTAAAAAGTTGTCAAGGGCCATTGATGGATCATTGGTGGCCTTGACCTGAGACCAGTCAGAGTGCCTCATGTCTTAAAGGAAGTCTCCAGTGTTAAGTTTGGAGTAATCTCTCATTTGAATCACCTTGTGCGGGATTTTGGGAGTGGCATTGCCCCATACGCAGAAGGTAGAAGAATGATCCAATACAGCATCAGGTAGGACTCCCCAGGAGTTCATTTTCTCCATTCTGTTACTTAGTACCCAGTCGATAACAGAGTCCTTGTCGCCTCTGAGAAAGGGTCTAGTGGGTTCAGAGATGAGCTGACTTAGGGCCAGTCCAGCCAGCAGTGGTTCATATTGCTGGGCACTATAACCTGCCCAGTTAAGGTTGAAGTCCCCCAGGACTAGTAACTCGTTTGAGCCAACCTTTGGGCTGAGACAGTCTAGGAGGTAGGAGAGCCCAGACACACCACCCTTGGGAGGGTTGTAGGCACATATCACATGCACCTCTTTGTGTTCCCTAGTAGGAGGAGGTCGTGTAGGAACTCACAGAGCTGTGAAGCAGATTGTGAGTGTCCTATGACTGAGATGTTTAAGTGCATCTTGTAATAGATGAGTACTCCCCCCTCCTTGCTCTGGGGCCTATCCAGCCTAATGAGGTTGTAACCAGGAAGACCACAAGCAGAGTCAGATACATGTGGCTTAAGTCATGTCTCAGTGATCCCCATGATGTCCGGATTGTAGTGGGCCACCCAAACTGTTAGCTCGGTAAGGTTTGGTAGAAGGCTACGTATGTTTAAGTGCATGAGCCTCAAGCCTTTGGCCAATAGCCAGGAGGGGGTAGATTCGGGGAGGGTTTAGCATTCATTGAGCCCACCATTTGAGTAGGGGCCCCAGCCAGCCTATGCCGCCCAGGACAGCCTCTCAGTGGAGGCATCCTCTTAGGCCATCAGGGGATAGTCCTAGGTAGTCAGGTGAGATTGCTTAGTCACGGGGCGTAGCAATGTACTCCCCCAGTGTAAAACACCTCACGGTTCTCACACAGGCACTGGCTCCCCCTGTAGGAAGTGAGGCAGTTGCGTGCCTATATGCAATAGGAGTTATCCATAGCTGGGTTACCCCAGGACCAAGTGACGCAAGAAGTATGCTCCTTGTTGCAGCAAGCTTCTGGGCTGACCACTCAAGACAATACAGGTCACTTGTCTTTTCGTTTTAGTAATGTGGTACAAGAGTTTCTACCTATTTCATAGATATGCAGTAATTAGCCAGTCTCACTCTAAGTTAAATCTCCCAAGTGTTATTGCAGGATAGTTGGAGGTCACAGGTTTATCTAATACAGTTTAGTTGCCAAGTCATGCACTGATAGTAAAACCACTTAGTTGCCAAGTACGCACTGTGAATTTACATTTATAACTGAG
The DNA here is from genome assembly GCA_016271365.2 of Neoceratodus forsteri. NCBI lineage: Eukaryota > Metazoa > Chordata > Ceratodontiformes > Ceratodontidae > Neoceratodus > Neoceratodus forsteri. Next base: position 760,670,967 of record CM057452.1, read on the forward strand.
TGAACTCTAAGAAGCAGTGTAAGCAAGCAGAACTTAATATTAGTGGGGCCCCAAACATCCTACATCTCTACATTAGCTGTCATGGCCCAGTAGTACACTGATTCAGTAGGATTTATAGCAGCGATTATACTGACAGACCTAACGATGTCAGGGTAAGGGCTACAACGTTAGAGTCAGTGAGGAAGTTAACTGAGGTACCAGCTACCTGGGTGTACCAACAACGAATGTGGAGACCTAGACAGTGGATTGGCTGATACATCAATATGGGAGTGGCTACAAGGTTTCGTGGGTGGAGCTAGCGAGCATTTAATGGGAGGAGGGAATGGGGTGGGCGCATGGGCCAAAAACCCCTCACTTCCTCCTCCAGCAGTAGCTTGTGATTATCTGACCCATGAGGCTCCCTGGCCAGTATTTCTAGGTAACTGGTGAGTCACTGTGGCCAATAAGATGTGGTGAACTTTTTGAACATGAATTTTGGTGCCCAAACACCGCAAAGTCCCCATTCAAAAAAACAGCTGAGAAAAAGTCCAAAATGGATCCTGGTTCCCCTCCTGGACAGATGCAGACCATTGTGCCAGTATAGGCCTGTATACCTCTGGGTGGACCCCCAGTCCCCAATGAAGCCAAAACCATCAGCTCTGCATCAGTTTTTCAATCACTGATTGAATCCCATAGTGTGTAGCACCCTAGTCTCACCCATACCAAAGACAGGCAGCACCTCCAAGAAGGTTACCATGCATGCTACTTGTCTAAGGCCCCTCACCAACTCCACAAACTCCACCCTACAGTACTCTGATCCCATTCCCAGCCAGGTCATTCGTCCCTAGGTGGACAATGATGTCCAGCTCCCCCCCATGTGGCTGCTCCCACAATCCTGATGATTCACTCCCTGTCCCTGCAAGCCATGGTGCCAGGCAGGTACCTTACCTTCCTCTCCCCTCCCTCCCCCAGTTCTAACCCCCTAACAATTAAGTCCCCCATCAGGAGTTGTTTCCTTCCCCTGTGGGGTCCCATGCTACCCTCCTGTGTCTCCTTTGTGGAGGTTACCAGCATCCTCCATGGTCTCCACTGCAGATGCCTCCATAGAGAAACCACACTCTGCCAGAACAGCTTAAAAATTGTGGACCAGTACAACTGGAGGTATACACCTCTGTTCCTCCACCCTCACCCTCCCTGAGCCCACCATGGCCCAACTGCTCTTCTTTCTTGGCAACCTCTGAGCCAGCAGTGTTAGCCCTGGTTGTCCCTGGGTGGCACTGGGAGATGAGCTCCCCAAATCCTGGTCAACTCAGCTTGAAGACAAGCAACCTCTTCCCTCAGACCAGAGAGGTGCCTACAGATGGGATAACACTGCATCCTCCAGAATGTCTCCCAGAAGACTACCACTCCGTAGCTACTGCACTCTACCATTACCATCATGTCTTATTTGTGGCCCCTCGACTGTTGTTTTATATGCTTGCTCTTTTCTCTCTCCATTTATTTATTTTTTGTTTGTTCTCCCTATTTTCCTACTGCCTGCATGCCTTTACAGCTAATGCCATTCCTGTTCTGGGACAGGAAGTTCATGTATTCCTCAGTAGCCTCCTTCTTACTTGTTCAGAGAAAGGGTTTGATTCTCCTTATATTACTTAGTTGCTGAAGAATTTGAACAAGGTTCTTGATGAGTGGAACTATTTTGAATTTTAAGGTCAAAAACAGCCGGACAAAGTGCTAAGTGCAGTATGTGCAAACCCTCTGCTTCCAATCAATAATTTATAAATATGCCTACAGTAGCTTTCTATAAATAGTTATAATAAATAATTTAAGCTTTGCAGAATCTGAAAGAAAAAAAAAAAAACTTGAAAAAAGCAACAAAGAGGACCGGTGTGCTTCCCCAGTAAACTTTTGTGATTTAAGCAGTAATTGCCTCTTTAAGAGAAATTGTTGGGTTTTACTTTCAAAATTCATACTTAGCCAGATGGTTAAAAGTATCTTCTGGTGCTCTTCATATGTTTTTCACTGTTTTCCATTCTCTCTCTCTTCTCACTATAAAAATCCTCTTTTTATTCTTGCTCCATTCTATTTTTATTTATTTCATTTATTTATTTATTACTAGGATTACAATACCTTTGAATCAGAGGTTCTTTTACAAAGGTTCCACATCAAGTACAAACAGAGATTGGGAGTAAAATACAGAAACAGGTAACATAGATGAACCTAGAAAATAACATGATTTAAATAATACATTAAAAGTACATTTATAACAACTATTTACAGTTCATAATTGGGAGTACATATGTTCAGGGTATTACAAACAGATATAAGGCATAAATATACAAGAATGTGCATAAATACATGTGCGGTAGAAGCAGAAGAGGGAAGAGGAGAGTGAGAGAAAAGAGAGGCAGAAGTCAAGGTTATGTGGGAGGTACAACAAAAGTAGAAGGGTGTGGTGGGCAGCAGAGCTATGGTATAAGGCAGGGATGAAGGGGAAGGGAGCTAGGAAAAGAGGGAGCAGGATTGGTTGGAAAGGAGGTGGAGGTGTGTAGGAAAAGGAAAGGGTTGGAGTGGAGGGAAAGATGAGGGAAGAGTGAGAGGAGGGATGATGCAGTCTAAGGTGTCATAGTCAATATAGAATAGGGGCTGAGGGGGTGCATGCTGAGGTCAGGGAAAAAGAGGGGGATAGTGCTCAGGACAGAGGCTCAGATCTAGGACAATAGGAGCTAAGCTTGGGGGTTACAAGATGGCACAGTGGGTTTGATTTGTTACAGGGGTCAGTCGCAACTATTGAGAGACTGCAGATGCTGACGAAGGCTACTTTTAAAGGGACCAAAATAGGGTGCCTGTTGATCTCGGGGAGCTAATTGATCCAAGAAGGGGCTCTAAACCTAAAGGATCACTGCCCCAGAGTGGTCCAGCAGAAAGGGATCTGATATTTTGTCAGGGTAGATTTCCGCGTGTAGCGGGGGTTTGGTTCTGGTAGCAGAAGGAACAGTATGGTTGGCGGGGTTTGGCTGAGGTTAATTTTTTTAGCAAAAAAGCAAGTCTGGTAGGTGACCTTACCTTTGAGATTTAGCCAAAGAGTTTGCACATAGAGATCGCAGGTATGGGTGTACCTTGGGGCACCAGAGACAAGCTTACAAGCCTTAATGAGAGCCACATTTATTATTTTCTTAGCAGAGTCGGTGGCAGCCCCATAGATAATCAAACCATAATCAATGATAGAAACAACAGAGCTTGAGATGGTAGTTCTGCCGGCTTCAGGGGTGAGGCCATGCCGATGTCTATATAACATGCTTATCCTAGCATTAATAGTTTTAGATACAAGGTTGATATGTGAGGAGTAGGACAGAGGGCCATCTAAGGTTATGCCAACATACTTAAATTTCCTGACTTGTTCAAGGGGGAGATTTTGGCTGTTAAGGATGGTTACAGTGTAGTATTTGTATTGGTTATTCGGACCTGGGAAAAGCATTGATTTCATTTTTTTGTAGTTCATTAGCAGCTTATGATCTCCAAACCAACATTCAATTGCTGAAAAACTTGTCTGGAGATCTTTGGAGAGTTGAGTGGGTTGAAAAAAGGACAGCATCATCAGCATAGAAAATTATGTTGCTAGGGCAGACTTTAGGGAGTGAATTGAGGAAGAGGCTGAATAATAAAGGTCCAAGAATGGAGCCTTGGGTGACGCCTTAGTTTGACAGGGCATGATCTGGACCGTGTGTCATTAATTTCGACTTGCCGTGTTCTGCCGCTAATATAGCTGGCGAACCACCTAGTAACCTCCGAGGTGAGGCCTATTGTCTGGAGAGAGTGGAGTAGGAGGGAATGGTTCATGGTATTGAACGAGTTGGTGAGGTCAACGTAGATTGACCCCACCAGCTGACCTCTGTCAAGTGCACAGTGCAGGAAGTCAGAATAGTCTAGCAAGACAGTGGTTGTGCTGTACCCCTTCCTAAAGCCATGCTGCTCCCTGAATTGGATATTGTTTTTGGTAAGGTATTCAGTCATCTAGTCAGTGATGATACACTTGAGTGCCGGAGGGGGGTTACTTTCTAAGGACAAAATAAGATTGTATTGGGCTGTCCAAGGACACTTAAGAGTAGCACTAATTTTTCCTGGCTTGATAGCAAAACTTGCAGCATATTAGTGCTAATCAAAAGTCCCAATGAAGATCCGGCTGCTCCCATTATAATCAAAGTAAATAACACTCTTCTGATCATTCTGCAGTTTGCTATCTCAGTTTAAATGTACCTCCTAAAAATGTCAGGAAGAAGGTGCACTTACTATTGTCATAGTACCTGTCTATAGATGCTGTTCAAGTTATTCAGGATATAACCTTGTTTACAGTTTGAAGTACTGAGCAGTAAAAAAACATAGAAACATAGAAGTTGACGGCAGATAAGGACTGCAAGGCCCATCCAGTCTGCCCATTTCTTTTTCTACCTTATAAATGTGCCATTGGCTTTTGCCTTGTCAATGGCCTATCTTTCATGCTCATCTGTATTGCTCCCTCATGCCTATCCCATGCCTGTTTGAAGCCCTGCACTGTATTCATATCCACCACTTCCTGAGGTAGGCTATTCCATGCATCCACCACCATTTCTGTGAAAAATGGGCAGACTGGGTGGGCCATAGGCCCTTATCTGCCGACACTGTCTATGTATCTATGTATCTATGTAAAAAGAACTTCCTCACATTCCCCCTTAATCGGCATCCCTCTAATTCCATGCTGTGTCCTCTTGTCCTGCTATTTTTCTTATATTGAAACATGTTGACTCTTTTACCTTGTTAATGCCCTTAAGGTGTTTGAATGTTTCGATCATATCACCTCTCTCCCTCCTTTGCTGGAGGGTAAACATATTGAGCTCTGTTAATCTGTTGTCATATGTTTTCTGATGCAGTCCCTGCACCATTTTGGTTGCCCTTCTCTGGACTGCCTCAATTTGGTTAATTTCCTTGTAAAGGTGTGGCCTCCAGTACTGCATGCAGTACTCCAGATGGGGCCTAACCAGTGTCTTGAAAAGAGGGATTATTACCTCCCTCTTCTGACTTGTGATACCCCTACTAATACACCCTAACATCCCCCTAGCCTTACCTACTGTTTTAGTGGTCTGCTTGGATGATTTCAAGTCATCGGTGATGATGATGCCCAAGTCTCTTTCTTCCCTTGTGACTGCCAGCAACTCCCCTCCCAGTCTATAGGTGGCTTCAGGGTTTCTCTTCCCTATGTGCATGATCTTGCACTTCTTTGCATTAAACCCCAGTTGCTACTCTTCTGACCATTTTGCTAGTTTATCCAGATCTCTTCTTATTCTGCCCACCCCATCTGGATCATCTACTCTGTTGCAGATCTTGGTGTCATCTGCAAACAGACAAACCTTACCCTCCAGTCTATCTGCAATGTCACTGATGAAGATATTGAAGAGGACTGGCCCCAGGACTGATCCCTGAGGTACCCCACTTGTGACTTGCATCTCTTCTGACTGTATACCATTTACCAACACTCTCTGTTTTCTGCCCGTCAACCAGTTTGCCACCCAGTTGACCAACTTCTGTCCCACCCGAGCCTACCCAGCTTATTAATCAATCTCCTATGTGGAACAGTATCGAAAGCTTTGCTGGAGTCAAGGTAGGCAACATCAACTGCTCCTCCTTGGTCCACCTCTCTGGTTACCCAGTCAAAGAAATCTATGAGATTAGTTTGACAGGACCTTCCTTTTATAAACCCATGCTGTCTTGGATCCTGTGCTCCTATGGATTCCAGGTGTTGCACTATCCTTTCCTTAAGGAGTGTCTCCATAATCTTGCCCAGTACTGAGGTAAGACTGACTGGTCTGTAGTTCCCTGCCTCCTTCCTACTGCCACTCTTGTGGAGTGGGGTCACTTGAGCCCTTCTCCAGTCATCTGGGATCTCTCCTGTGCTCAGAGACTCACTAAACAGTTCTGATAATGGCTCTGCTAGTTCCACCCTTAGTTTCTTTTGTACCCTGGAATGTATGCCATCAGGTCCCATTGCCTTGTCCACCCTGAGCTTATCGAGCTCTTATAGGCCCCTTTCTTTTGTGAAACAACTAGTGCCTACCTCCTTCCCCCCCGTGTTCAAGGTGCAGAACTGTGGGCCCCGTCACCTTCTCTTCAGTAAATACTGAGCAGAAGTATCTATTTAGGATAGATGCTTTTACATGGTCCTCCTCACACACACCTTTATCTCCTTTGATCTTAGCAATACCCCCTCTGGACTGTCTCCTTTCACTAATGTATCTATAGAAAGTCTTGTCACCTTATTTTACTATCTGTGCTAGTGTTTCCTCGGTTTGGGCCTTTGCCTGCCTTACCGCCTTCCCTGCTTCCCATAAGGTAATATCTATGTGTTGTTACACGAGGTCCCTGCACCCTAATTGTTACCCTCAGGGGTACACCGTAGACAGCTAATGTTTAGGCATAGACTACATTAATACATAGGGCTAAGGGCATCTACCGTACAAGAGTAGCTGTCAGGATATGAATACATATTATTGTAACCCACTTTGCTTGCTAATGCACACATATTTTACCATGTATTTTCTGTCTATTTCTTACTTGTCCGATGCCAAGACACCTGTCCTTGAAGTAATTGTAATATGTAAGGCAACATTGCCATCCTTTGGTGATTTGCACCACTTCACCTTGTTATGTAAGACTCTGTATAAGAACGTCTTTGTTCTAAAACTGATGACTTTACAGAATTATATAATGTTATCTTGGACCGTGGAGCCACCTCTAATTTAGCCAATAGGGCTCATCTCTGTAACTAGACATGTTTCTATCTTTTAGTAACCATAGTAATTATCACAGGTATATAATGTTATGCACAGGCTTTACACCTCGGAGACCCAAGAGATCCCAAGAGACTACAGAGAAACCTCGAGGTGTAGGGAACGCTTAGCACTGGCTCCCGGTTCGTATTGGTAAGAACTGCTTAGGGCAACTGTGATTTATCCCTTTTGTAGTAATAAACTTGTTTATTACTCGAGTGCAACTTGTTTGTGATTATTTGCATTCCCAATATTGCCAAGAACCTGAAGGTGAGGTTCAGACCTCTTCCAAATTGGCGACCGTGTGCAGGCAATATTTGGTGTTTGCAAGTTTTCACTTGTTGCTATACATTTTCCATTTTCCCATGGGGACTGCAGGTGTACACTCCCGTGACACCTCTCCCGTCTTTTCTACCAGTTTGTAGATACTTGCAAAGTCTGGCTGACTTTTTTGGGTGTGGTCGATGCCGTCTCGACCCACTCTATAGCAGCTTTGAATTGCGAGCCTACAACTTTTACAGTAGCCCAGCTGTGTTTAAAGTACTCGTGTTGTGGATCGATTCGCAACACGCAGTCTTTTTCACAGTTTGAATTTTTGTTCCCTCCCACACAATGGCCACAGTATCAGATATCTGTGCAGAACTGAGGCTCGATGTCTCTAACTTTCTTACCTCCCATGGAGGATGGGCTGACTTCGCGCGGGACGCAAGTCAATCCGAAAACCCTGTACTGGGGATTTCAACCCAGTATGCGGAGACGCGACACTCAACCAATAAGTGTTGCGCTAAAGGGTTGATGGTCACTGCTCTCTACGCTGCTTTGGAAGCCTCTGAAGCGAGGTTTAGTACCCCTGACCTGCAGATCGCATCTCTTAAGCAAGAGATGGGTTTACAGGAAACAGAATGTATTCGAATACAGCAGAACCTGGAGTCAGAACTCCAATCTCTGAGTAATGAAAAGGATTCACTATTGCATCATTCCCCACAGGCTGGTGAACAAGAAATGTGTACTCTGAAACAGGAGTGTGAAAGTTTAAGACAGGATAAGAGTAAGTTTGTGCAAATGAATGATTTGTTGAGTGCTGCGGATGCACAGTTGAGTGATGAATTGGGTGAACTTCAGGACGAGATCAACCAGGTACGTAACGATTTAGAAATAGCCTATAGGGACAATCGCGAATTGAGCGCCGCATACCCTGTTTTGCAGAAGCAGAAACAGGATCAGGTTGATATGGATGTTGCAAATTGGAATCATGATGAATGTAAAGCTAAGATGGATAAACTGCGCCATCAGCGAGAGGTTTTGGTTGGTCACGTTAAGGCAATGGGAGGCGTAGCCCCTGCCTTTCACTTGTCATCAGAAGGGGAGCTATCTGATGATGATATCTCACAGTACAACGCCCAGTGTAAATAGTGGAAAAAAAGTACAATTTGTAAATTATCTATTACAAATACTTAGAAAGGAGACGAACGGAGATGAGGCTGATGGCAGAAGAATTTAATGATTATAACAATAATCACAGCGAGAGATTACAAGTGGTACATCCTTCATTCTTCATTCTTCAAACTAACAGTGTATAGTGGCTTGCTTATATAGTGGAAGACAGTATTCTCAATTTCTATGGTTGTCTATGATTGGTCCAAGACAAGTACAAACATCAACTTAAAAGGCAATTCTCTTTTTAGCTAATGTATGAGCTAATCTCTTGTCAGCACAAATGTATTGATAGTGTAAATTATACTACTATATAAGGATAGTAATAATTGTCATTACCAGTTACCAAAATCTAGGAGGAAGAAATAGATTTGCACTTAGGAATGTGCATACAGGCACTTTGGTCTGTCCTAATAATAAACACTAAAGATAGTCAAAGGATAATTTGAACTCTATCCCTGTGTTTCTATTTGTACAGACACCTGTTTTCTATTACTCACATGGTCAATACAAATATTAAAAGGCACTTTAATATTGCAGCTTGTAGCTTAGTTAAACTTGTAGCTTTACAAGTTTTAATATGATTTAATCACATAGGCCATTATTTGTTACACATATACATTATGTTTTAGACCAAAATGAGGTTAGCCTTTAATACTGGGACACACTTCTATATCCTTTGTTACACCCAGTCACGCCCCTACTATGGCCCAGATTCCCCACCCAACCATCTACAGTATGGCTGGTCCCCTCCCACAACTCCCCAGGTCACCACGTCGGCCAGCGTCATTCCTCATCATAGGAATGCCATTATGGCAGCGCCATGATGGGGGAGCAGGCCAAGCCTGGTCCCGATGGCACCTCCGGTAGCCATTATTAGTGTGGAAGACAGGCAAAAGATTGAAACCATGATTGATAGAGCATTAGGAAATGTTCCTCTTCCTGAAAGAAGTATGAAAGCCATTAAAAGTCAGATTCGACAAATTTTCCAAGAAGCTGGCACTCAGGAAGGTGTTGTCCGTACTGCGGCTGAAGCTGCAGCTCACGCAGCATTGGGTGGTGTGCGAGATGCATTACCTCTGCCTGATAGACCATCGACTAATCCCCTACAAATGGCCTACTCCGTTCAGCAAATTGCTGACAGCATTGGTCAGATGAGCCTGTCTGACAATCTCAGCTGCCATTTGGAAAAGGTGCACTCTAAATGCGAGATGCTTAGCCTCACCGCAGAGTATTAGGTCCAAATACTACGCCGGACCATCGATCCTGGTTTATGGGCCAAACTCCCGGAAGCAGTTCGCCAGGATGGGAACGTTACCTTTGACGAAGTCGCAGCTGAGCTCATCTCTGCTCATAACCCTGGTGTGGTTGGAGTAATGCTGGCATACCCCGTGAAGCAAAATGCTAAAGAAAGTCCAGTGACCTACCACCAGAGACTCTGGATGGCCTACCGAGCAGGGAAGCATCTGGCACAAGAAGCTGCGGATGTAGATCTTATTGAATATAAGACCTTGTTCCTTAGGAACATGATCCCAGCTGTAAGAGAGAAGGTAGAGCCAACCACATACCCAAATATGGATAAGTTTGCCGATATTCTTTGGAAAACCAAGAGAGTGTATCAACTGTACATCCGTGATTTGGGTTCCGGTTCCAAAGTGATTGCCACCATGGAACCCACTTCCAGGACCATGACACATTACACTGTGGAAGGGCAGGCCCAGCAACAACAGCCCAAACACCCATCAGCCCCTCCAGCTAGCACCCAGCAAAACCCACAACAGGGCCAACAACAACAACAGCGGGGTGGAAACCAGAATTGGCCTAAAAACAGAAGGCACAAGGGCAGAGGGAAGCCATTACAAAGATCGGGTCCCTCATACAAGGAGTTAGCTGAAGAAAATTGAAAATTTCGGGAGCTCCTGGGGCAAGTGCACTCCATAGCGGATGCTGTTCCTGCACAGACCCTTGCAGCAGTACAACCGTGACCCATGCCACTACTGGTCATGGAGACACCGGAAGTACGAGCTCTCAGGCCCATACAATCCTGAACCCAGAAGCTCCTCCCTACATTGCATCAGTGCAACACTGTGAAGTCATCCATGCAAGTCAGGCCCAACCTTTGCATGCCTCCAGCAATACAGTTGACAATTACAGGCCCCAGTCCGCATTGTAAACAAGCTGGTCTTGGATACAAATGGAAGGCCCTGCACCGAGGCCGAGGTCAGGGGCCGTAACTAATTGTCTTGTTAGATACAGGTGCAGCTGTATCTGTGTTACACCTAACACCCTGACACATTTCTCCTTGGTCTACCGGATGGAAGACCAATATGTCAGGAGTTGATGGTACTAGGCTACCTGCATACCGTCTCTCACCCTTACCGGTAGAACTAGGCCATTTGAAGGCCTCACATGCTTCCAACTGATGGTGCTGCATGATCATCCTAGTATCATCGGATTGACTTCCTTTGCACCGCGACGGCTGTGTGGTGGATCTAGCAAACATGTTGCTGATACAGATCCAGGGTCAATATCATACTGTCTTAATTCCTGACTCACATGCTGTGGCAACAATATCCATCAACAACAAAGAGTATGACGTCATAGATTAGTTCAAGAACCATGAACTTTTCCCGAAACTCCTACCTATTCTGCAATGACATTTGGAAGCGTTTGCAGTTAACAAGCATGATTGTGGCAGAATGCATACTATTATCGAGGTGCCAGGCCTGGCACATGAGAGACAAAGGCAATATCCGTTTCCCGCTGAAGCCTTACCCTCTCTCTGAGAAACAATCAAGTCACTCCTTAAACAAGGAGTAATCAGAACCTGTGTCTCCACTGCCAACTCTCCTGTTTGGCCTGTGAAGAAACCCACAGGCACCTGGAGACTTACTATTGACTACAGGAAACTGAATCAGGTTACTCCCAGCTGTTCCCCAACTGTGGCGTCGGCACCAGATGTGCTTCAACGTTTAACACCAGATCAGAAATGGTTCAGTGCCCTGGATATCTCCAATGGTTTTTGGTCATTACCATTTGCCCTCAAGAGTCAATATAAGTGTGTCTTCACCTTTGAAGGACGACAGTACATGTGGACTTGCTTGCCACAGGGATTCCATGATAGCCCATCCCTCTTCCATCTCCACATGATGGATGCCCTACAAATTTTCTCAGCCCCCCAATGTCTCTTACAGTATGTAGATGACCTGTTGATGGCCACTGCCACAGAGGAATAACATCTGGATCTCTTGGACAAACTATTGACTCTCATTCAGAGAGCAGGTCTGAAGTGCAACCCAGCAAAAGTGCAATTATGTCAGAAAGAAGTGCTCTTTCTAGGTTTGAAAATAACTGATCAAGGCTGGAGCCCTACTTGGAAAAAGATTCAAGGTTTACAAGACTTGCCATTACCCACCAGTGTGGCAACTCTTCGAAGGTTTCTAGGTATGGTAAACTATTCCAGAGATTTTATTTGTGATTTTGCTCAGAAAGCCGCTCCTCTGTATGATTTACTCAAAAAGGACGTTCCATGGAATTGGGGTCCTGTCCATACCCAGGCTGTGATGTCACTGAAGCAGGTTTTGGCCTCTGCCCCAGCACTGGTTAACCCCAATCCAACCCTACCATTCCATCTGGAGTGTGCCACCTCTGACATCGCTATGTCAGCAGTGCTGGCCCAGAAGGTGCATGGCACCTTGAGACCTATTGCATATGCATCGCAGCTCTTGACCCCAGTGGAACAGAAGTACGGCCTTTGTGAAAGGAACCTTCTGGCCACCTACTGGGCTGTCAAGCACTTCTTGTATATCATTGGGTACTCACCACTGATTCTTAACACTAATCATACGCCCACTACTTTTCTGCTCTCAGATAGAGTGAAGGATGGGTCAGTCTCCAACACCAGGCTGGCACATTGGTCACTTCTCTTCCAGGATAGGTACATTCAGGTCCACCAGACCAAAGTTCCATCTCTATTAGCTCATGGTCTCCTTTTTCAGGGGAAACCCCATGACTGTACGCTGTAGTCACCTGACCTCCCAGATCCGGGTCCATTCCTCCCTGCCACCCCAGAGATACTGGAAAGTACCTCTTTGTGCCACATTTTCACTGATGGTTCAGCATCGTACTATCAGGGAGAACAGATTGCAAGGATGGGTGTTTTGGTGGTGTATCCTTATGGGAACACTGTCAGGATATCTAAACGCTGTAGTGTAGCTTCATCACAGTATGCAGAGATGGCAGCGGTGGCCTGTGCACTTGAGTTTATCCAACATGGAACTCAGGATACCATCATTTTCACAGACTCTAATTGGGTTTGCTGTTCCCTTACAGAATTTCTCCCTTTCTGGCAGAAGGTCTCCTTTCTCTCCTCTGATGGAAGCCCAGTGAAATACAAAGAATTGGTAATCTACATACACGCATTGGCACAGGAACACCCACACAAACTTTATGTGCGCAAGGTTAAAGCTCACTCCCTACATGATCCCTATCATGCATTCAATGACACAGCAGATACCCTTGCTAAGGACGGGGCCCGAGGAGGGGACGTCTGGACGATGGATCATCCAGAAGCCAATGCAGCTGTACATGTTGCAGCTCTCAAAAAGAAATCTGAAGTTTTCTCCCCCTTGGACCTCTCAGCAGCCCAGCATTTGGACACCAAACTCAAAGAAGTGTTCAGATTCCTTGACAAGGGTACTGAAGAAAGAATCCCTACACATAACCCATATCGCAGGCATGAAGGTAAGTTACACTTATCCCCTGACGATAAACTCGTTTGGTTCCAACCAGAGGATACTACCACCAAATTGTGGGTTGTCCCCAGACATTTGAGGTCTGAAATTTTGCACCAGGTACATGACACTCCTACTGGTGGACACCAGGGGTCAGAAAATTCACTCCAATGTCTCAAGACCACCGCCTGGTGGCCTGGGATTACCAAAGATGTTAAACAATACATTGATAATTGCCTTGTTTGTGCACAAAACAATCCCATACCCACAAAATGAAATGCCAAACTTTTACCACAAAGACACACTGGCCCTTGGCATGCCATTCAAATTGATTTCATTGGTCCTTTGACCAATACCAGCAGAAACAACAAGTATGCCCTTGTGGTAACCAATTTATTCTCTAAGTGGGTTGAGGCTTTCCCCACTAAGACATGCACCTCAAAGACAACTGCCAAAATCCTGTTAGAACAGATTTTCTCCAGGTGGGGCCTGCCTCTCAAGGTAGACTCCGACAAAGGAACCAGTTTTACAGGTGAGTTGATGAAAGAGTCCATTGAACTCCTTGAGGTTCAGCAAAAGTTCCACATACCCTATCACCCTCAATCCTCAGGTCAAGTAGAAAGAGCCAACAGACGGATTAAGCAAATGCTTTCCAAATTCATTGAGGACAATCCCAAGACCTGGGATTCCCTATTGCCTTTACTCCTTATAGCAATTAGGGATACACCCTCAGCCACCACCCAGCTTACTCCTTTCGAGATAATGACTGGAAGACAAATGAGATTGCCTGAACACTTGCTCTTTGACCTACACCCCCGCACTGCAGACCGTGTGTCTGTAGATCAGTATGTGGAAAAGCTCAGAAAAGACCTCATACACACACACTTGTATGCTGCAAACTGCATGGGCAAGGCCCAGCAACAGTCCAAAATACAATTTGACAAACACGCACAAGAATTGGATTGGCAGGTTGGAAATCAGGTAATGGTACTTCGATTTGCACATCCCACCCACTCCTTCTCCAATAAGTGGGAAGGCCCTTACCCCATTGTTAACAAGCTCAATCCGTCAGTCTATCAAGTTAGACTCCTTCACAACAATAAATTGACTGGCAAATGGTTGCATGCAAACCAGTTGAAACTCTACATAGGAAATTAAACTTACTTTTCCTAACCCTACTGGGCGGAATTGTACTAATGTACTAATCTTTCATCTTCCTTTTCAGATACATTGACAAGATGGCTATCTTGTTCCTATCTCTCCTCCTTGCAGGAGTGATCCCTTTCGTCCAAGGCACGGTACAGGACCTCCTTCGACACCTGGATCCTCCAGCACCTCCTACAGAGGGAGTTTCCATCAAAATACCAGATACTATGATTACTGTCCAGGAAGGTTCTGATGCATACCTCACTGCCTCAGTCATTGCTCCTCACAAATCTACCCTTCAAATTGAGTGGCAAACCACATCACAAGGACAAATTCTCCCTGTAGCTAAACTCTCCAAGGGAACTTTTCAGGGTTGGCCCAATGCTAAATTATCCCCAAATGGTTCACTGTCCTTGTTACAAACTGCATTAAGACACTCTGGTTTGTACAACATTACTGCTCTGATTGATCCTTCCTATTGTAATTCTCTCTCCCAGGATTCTGCCTGCCTATTCTGTGCTGTACACCACATGGCCTCTGCAGCCATGTATCTCTCTGTGTTGCCTCCTACCGAAAAACAGCTTTTGGAATGTCCAAAACATAACACTGGTCCCCGTAGTGGTCTCACTGCCACTGCCCTCCCAGGTTCTTTGATTAATAATTTACAGTTTATGCGTATACCTGTTTTGTTTAACCTTACTTACTGGAATATGACACAATTTGGTATGTGTCACAATACCAATACATCTGCATTCTATAGTACATTATTGCTTGATAGTTTGGCTGCATTTCAGATTCGTACTAAGGATCCCTTTACTGGTGTTTATTCTACTGAACATAGAGGTAATTTTAGGAGGAAAACCCCTCCTGGTATTCTTAATCATAAATGTAAACGTGAAGTTGATAGTTCTAATGTTACAGGTGCTACAGGTACTGTCACAGGTCTTTTTGGTACTGCTATGTCCATTTGGAACAAAGCAGATATTGCTGCTATTAAGAGTCATTTTGCAAAGTTCTCCACTGGTTTAGTTAATAATGTTTTACCACCCTTATTGCATGGTGTGGATGGCCTTAGTCAGGAAGAAAGATACACTGTATATAACATGCACGACATTGCAAAAGCCTTCACTGATTCGAAAGATAAGATTAACACACTCATACAACAGAACAATAGATAAGCTGAAAAAAATACATTGGTAGAGAAATACTTTGTTCTGCTTGTGGTTCATATATCCTCACTACCATCAACAACCTCTTCCGTGACTTAGAAACTGGAAGAATCCCTGACATAATACATGACAGACGCATCTCTAAATGGTATTATCCTAAATGTAAATTTTCAACTTGCATTTCCTTATGTATGCAACAGACTTTGTCTATTCCTCTCTCCACAGCAAGAAATTTGGGGTTTGTGACCAGACACCCAAACACTAGTCCTTGATTTTCTACAAAGAAATGTTTCATAACATATACCATGTTTGTCTCCTTTACTGTCTTCTTACCACGTTTTGATCCCCACTACAGCTTTATTCGACAAACTTGCACTGGCGCATTCGATTGAGCACTTGGACAACGACAACTACAGAGAACGCCTGGATCTCCCACCTCTACTGGTCTACCACTCTTTCCTGGATGCCTGGGTGGCACCGCACAAGGACTGCTGTGCGAAAAAGCAATATATCTACTTGTGCCGATGTGATGTGTTTGATGTTATATGCCCTGTTTGTGGCTACTCTCCAGACAGCATTGATTGGACTTTCACCATGGATGATGACATCACTGAGAATGGCACCAACTCTTTTGAATCGACACCGTTACCAGATCAGCTCTACCAGTCCTATCGTGAGGAAGCTCATTGCCTGTCAACACGGATCTCGGAAGACGACCTACACATGCCCTGTCCAGTTGCAAAAATGGAGACTACCTACTGTACGTTCACAGTATAACTCTGACAGCGAGTACTGTATAGTAACTAATGTGAAGTCTTATACATATGGTTCTGTTACTTGTTCAATTGATTACCCCAACTTTTGTTTTGTTCCCCATCAGAAAACTGTTATTGGACATACCGTCATAACCCCCGTTCCCCTTATGGATTCAGATATATTATTGATGGTAATCCAGATTATTTACTCACACTCTCAGAATACCTGCCATACTTTAATGTACACATAGATCCACTTACACTTACATTGAAATCCCTTTTAGATAGAAAGGACACACACCTCATCCACATCAGCAATAATATAACCAAAGCCAATGAAGCTGTTCTTGACCTGATCAATGATGGAGATATGAACAACGCATTGACTAACACCTGGTTAGAAATCACTTTTAAAGGTTTTGTTATAATACAAGCATTTTTAATATTCACCTTGATTATTATGCTTTGCTGCCTGCGACGTACACTGCGCCAACAGCATGACCAGCGAGTTTCTTTACAAGGCTGTGGCGTCAGGATTATGTGCCACTGCTCCTGTCCACTCCTTGGATTGGCCTGTGTTGCCCTTGAGGCAACAAGGGGAATTGTTACACGAGGTCCCTGCACCCTAATTGATACCCTCAGGGGTACACCGTAGACAGCTAATGTTTAGGCATAGGCTATACTAATACATAGGGCTAAGGGCATCTACCGTACAAGAGTAGATGTCAGCATATGAATACATATTATTGTAACCCACTTTGCTTGCTAATGCACACGTATTTTACCATGTATTTTCTGTCTATTTCTTACTTGTCAGATGCCAAGACACCTGTCCTTGAAGTAATTATAATATGTAAGGCAACATTGCCATCCTTTGGTGATGTGAACCACTTCACCTTATTATGTAAGACTCTGTATAAGAACGTCTTTGTTCTAAAACTGATGACTTTACAGAATTATATAATGTTATCTTGGACCGTGGAGCCAACTCTAATTTAGCCAATAGGGCTCATCTCTGTAATTAGAAATGTTTCTATCTTTTAGTAACCATATTAATTATCACAGGTATATAAAGTTATGCACAGGCTTTACACCTCGGAGACCCAAGAGATCCCAAGAGACTACAGAGAAACCTCGAGGTGTAGGGAATGCTTAGCACTGGCTCCCGGTTCGTATTGGTAAGAACTGCTTAGGGCAACTGTGATTTATCCCTTTTGTAGTAATAAACTTGTTTATTACTCAAATGCAACTTGTTTGTGATTATTTGCATTCCCAATATTGCCAAGAACCTGAAGGTGAGGTTCAGACCTCTTACAGTGTAAATGTTCCATGTAAACAGAGGTTTCCTTTAGGGGTTCTTATTTTATGGCAGGTAAACCACCGTTATCCTGTGTACATCAAGTACTTGAGTCAGAGAGAAATTGTCTAGAAGAAAGTGTATGTGCAGAATTGCTGGATACGGTAATTCTCCATCACCAGTGCAAACTTCAGTATTCAATATATAAGTTTTTGTTGGAGTTTAATTTTCCTTGTGCAAATGCTCAGTTTAACAACATTTTAAAATGCTGTACGTTCACATTTCTGGCTTCTGCCTGAGCAGTCTTAAAGCTTCTGCTTGTTGGTGACAGATCCTGCTCATTCTTTTATCCTGGTGACTGTTTTGTATAGGGTTTCTTGCTTTTTCTCCATCTATGTGTCATAGTTCAAGTGAACTCTGAGCTTTGCTCTCTTTAGAAGATGTCTACTTCAAAAAGCTGGTGCACTCCTGGAGACTGATGTTCTCTAATAATTAAAAAAATTAAAAGATGTCAAAACAAGGCCTAAAGTACACAGTCTAAAATACACTTGAATGGATTTACAAACTCACTTAAACCAGTAAGGGGAGGATGTTTTAACACTTCACTTAGTAACTTATTGACAAGCCAGTCCACATATTCTATAATTATTCAAAATCATTTTTACTTGAATTAGTATTCTGTTTTAACTTATATATCTTAACTTAACAAAGAGATTATTGTGTGTGTCCAGGACTACTAATTAAAAACAGATAATATGCCTCAATTAAATACAGATTCCATTAGGATCTTCACATGCTAAAGCTTAAAATCATATTAAAAAATCACTTATTCTTTCCATAAAATCAGTTATTTTTCTGCTCCTTGCAGCAGAAAAGAATTCTCTTTCCAACTTGTATATATGGATTGCACCCACTTATTTTTTAAGGAGTCTGCGTGAAGGGAGTTTCTGTCCACTTAGTTACATATTACAGTGACGATGGCATCTTAGCATGCAAGACATTTGCACCTGTGCCCTATGTCTCAGTGGTACATGTGACTCAATGGTGCAAAATTCAGAGTCACTTCCCCAAATGTTATCATAATTCCTGAGCTACATATAATATACTTGGGAGGTTTAACTTACTTGAGACCAAATATTAGTGATATTTGTAAATATTTTAAGCTACTGTACCTTTTTAAGTTAGGTATTATCTCCTATCTGAATGAACTGTCTAGATAAAAATATCTTCTGTCAAAAATAAACTAACTTTATCTATTTCTGTAGATGTTTTTTAGTATGAAAATATACAAAACCCCTGCTCTGTCTAGCATTCTTTTACCCAGATAGAATATAGGTAGACCCTTATGAAATTAAAATGTTTAGTATTTTGTCTATCCCCAAATTTATGCTTAAAGAAATAAAGTTTGAACAGATGGAGCCTCCATGTTCCTTAGCATTGCTTTCTTCATTTCAGTAAAAATCTCTTTTGTATCCCAGTCCATTTAGCTGTTTTAGGTTTTCTCACTGTACTCCCATACTCTTCTGGATTATTTTTCTCCTTTCTCTCCATTCCTGTTCATTCTAATTCACTCTAGTTCACTATGAAAACCTAAATTCACTCTCAGTCATTTTCAATCTTTTCAATTATGTTCCTTTGCTTTATCCCAAAGAAAAGGCCTTCAGTGCAGCACTGCTGTGGTGTTGCAACCCCACTGAATTTCTCCTCTGTGCAGACCACTAGTCCCACTACACAACTGTCTTTGAGCTTTCCTCTTGTGGGGAGTAGAGAGCACTGAAGCAGTACTACATTCAAGATAAACCACACCAGATAAACCAGAAAGGCTATTATATTAATTATATATTGTAGGTAATGGTGGGATACCTATCAAAACTGAAACATAAGTCTTGTATAGCCCTGTTTCTCCTCTTTCTTCTCAAAAGGCATAATGTGTAGCAGCCATCTTTCAGAAACTGAAGTGCACTCTTTAAATGGTTACCTGTACTATTTTTATTTTGTTTCATTAAATTTGCTGTACTGTATATTAATCCTTCATTTTTCTAGTTATTAATACCCGGACTAAAAGACTGACAGCAGGATCCTGGTAAAATTTGGATATTAGACTAGCAATCACTGGTACAACACTGGAATTTCACATATTGAATACAGAATTTCATCATTTCGGTCACTATAAATAATTCAGTGGTCTTATAATATACAGTATCCTACTATATGACCCACAACAGAAAGGCACGCTATAGCAGTTTGCAATAGCCTTTCTTTGGTGCGTTATAGCATAAAGTTTTAAAATCAAATAGTCTATAGTCAGTGAAACATTAAAAATTGTGCACCTAGATAAGTACACAAATATGTAACAATTGGCTAATAGTTAAAACATTAGTAGTCATAGTCTTGTAATGATTAATTCTACAGTACACAACAACAACACTTAATAGAAATAGTCATTAAGAATGAATTTACTACTGATTTACTAGTTGAATAAAATTATTTTTTTCAGTATTTATTTCATTTTTGGTGACCAGGCAACTGAGCTAGGTAAAAAAAAACTATTTTCAGACATGACCTGAGTGTTACAAAATGCACAATACATGAAGTACAAAAAAACCCCCACAAGATTAAATTTATGAAAACATAGTATACTGTATATTATGCAAATAATGTTAGAGTACTTTGGATTATGATGTGACAATCATGTATTGAGTGTTCATACATAGACACACTGCTGTGCGAAGTATGAATAAACTAATAACTGGGTAAAAACCTAAATACATATACATTATGAAAAAAAACATGTTAAGTACTATTGAAAACATTGCAAGAGAAACACAGCCAGCCTAGCTACTCATAACTGACAACAATCAATGCCAGACAGGAAATTCTTCCCAGGAATGGTTCCAGTTGGAGTATGAAAGACTTCACTCCTAATGTGTCCCATTCATGTTCATGTCCTGGAATGTGGATGGAACAGAACAGGAGTGGAACAGTGATAAGATTGGCATCTTAGGCATTGGCAGGTGTCTGCAAGTGACAACAGATATGCAGGAAACACTGCCATGTCAGAATGGTAGTTAGATTGCCAAGTTATTGTTGCTGCCTGTGCTATGAATTAAAGAAATGTTCTTTTCTTTTCTCCTTGTTGTACCCATGTAATAAAATGGAAATAAAACATTTGAAGTATCAAAAAAAAAAAACAGAATTAAAGAAACTGTAAACACTGTTAAATTGGATATTGTTATAGCATCCTTTCTGAAGAAAGTGTAAGCTGGGAGAGGAAAAAAACAAAAGGTGAAAATGTAAAAAACTCTGGGGTCAGGTGACAAAGGGATAGATTAAACAACAGGGGTAAGTTGGAAAGGAACAGCCTTATTAAAGCAAAATGGGGGAACTAAAGAAAACCTCTGTTAGGGTAAAGCTACAGGAGGTAAATGAAACAAAAAAGGGAAAACTAGAAACAAATGACACATGTTCTTTTCCAGGTAATAGGCAGTGTAGTACTGAGAATGTTGGGAGTGGTGTAGTGCAGGGACTGGAGAGCAGTAGTCTTCAGGGAGACCTGTTGGAGACTGAGGTGCTGCCCCATCTGTATGCACTGCTCTGGGCTAAGTAAGTAGGTCATGAGACTCTATGCCAAGTTATCTAGGATTCAGGGTATTTCTTCCCCCACCCAGGGTCCACCAAGTCTACCACCATTGCCTCAGAGAGTGCCAATGAGGAGGGTCAAATGGACTATGGAGGGCTTTGGGAGGGTTGGGGTGGTGATACAGGAGCATATTACTCAACTGGTGCCACTAGACCACTCTTCTGTCACTCTGGTGGGACAGGTCTGCCAAAATGTGGTCATGGAGGATGTGAGGGACCTCTATAGGGGAGGCCTCAAGGTGGGTGGCAGAGGACATCAGCAGAAGAGGAAGCAACTTCTGCTGGGGGTCTCAGTCACTATGGGGGTAGATTGGGAAGCAGGGCAGGAGGGGAAGAGGGAGATGAGGTGCCTATCTGTCACCTTGGCATGGAGGGATGGAGAGCAAATCCATAGAATCTCTGGGGCAGCAGGACAGGAGGGGTGAGCTGGATGTAATTGCCCATCTGGGGACAAATGACCTAGAAAGGCATGCAGCTGAGGTGGTGCAGGAAAGGTTTACTGGCCTGGGGAGAGACCTGAAGGAGAAAGCTCACATGGTGGCCTTCACTGAGGAATCACCTGTATATGGCTGAGGCAAGGCTAGGGAATACCGCACCAGGGCCTTCATGAACTGGTTGAAAGCATTATGCAGGAGGCTGGTTTTGGTTACACTGGGGACTGGAACCTAATTGGGGGAGTGGAGGCCTGAACAAAGGTGATAGCCTCTATCCATCCAGAAGGGAGCAGCAGTCCTTGGTAGAATTTTTAAATGACACTTCAGTGGACATTTATACTAGTCAAGGGGGAGGCAGAAAAAAAGAGGGATGTAGTGAATGCCCCCCCTCCCAGAAAATGGAGCAGCAGAGAGGAGAAGCCCAGCAGAAATAAATTCCCCAGGAGTAGAGGGGCATAGGGACAAGGGGGAGGGGAATGATGGTCAGGAGGTGCATCAAAGGCTAAGAGTATAGCTAAGGAGGGTGGATAGAAGGAGGTTGGAAAGGGAAGACAGTATCAAGGACAAGAGGCAGGGAGGGTGAAAGTTGGAATCAGGAAAGGACAGAAATGAAGTGGAAGGGAGGGAAAAAAGGAATGCAGCACCATCTGTGCCAATACAAGGTGCCCAGAAAATAAAATTCTTGACCTTGAGGCAACAATTGCAGAGGTGGACCTGGATGTAGCAGTGTAAAAGAATCGTGGTGCACTGACAACTGCAGCTGGGATATAGCCATTCCAGGTTATACCATGTTCCAGAAAGACAGCACAGGGAGGAAATGGGGGGGTTGTTTTATATGTAAGGAAAGGTATAAATGCTATGGAGATACAGGGACACCAGGAGAAGAAGAAAGGACTGGTGTTTTTTTGGGTTTGCTTTAAGACAGGGTCCAGGGCCCTTTTCCATGTGGGGGTGGTGTATGGAGCAGTATCACAAAAGGATATCTTAGACAATGTTTGGGGTGAGATCATTGGCAGAATGCAAGCAAACGGGAGGTATTAATTATGGGGGACATAAATCTGCCAGATATAGACTGGAACATTCTGGCCATAGCTACATCAAGAGGCAGGACCATCCTTGACTCCCTTCAGGGGGGTATTTCTCAGGCAGCTGGTCACAGAACCCACTAGGAATGGGGCAGTGCTGGACCTTGTACATTGTATGGTGTGGTTCAGCATACACATTAAGTAAGGGAAAAAGTACACTGGGATGAGGGTCCTGGACTTCAGAAGGGCAGAGTTTAAAGAAATGGATGACTGCATCAGAAAATACCTAGAAGGAGGGGATGACTGGGAGGGAATGGAGACACAATGGAAAAAGATTGAGGAGGAAATACCTAAGGCAACACATTGTTTGAAGGAAGAAACCAAGGGTAGGAAGAGGAAAAGGCCTCCATGGTTCTCAAAGTAAGTGACTAATGCTGTAAAAGAAAGAGAAACAAATAATGATTTTAGGAAGTACAAGAAGACCCAGATCGAGTGGGACAGGGAGGTATACCTAGATAGACAAAGGAAGGCAGGAAGGAAGGTGAGGGCAGCTAAGGTACAAACAGAAGAGATCACCAAGGAGGTCAAAAAGGGGTTAAGATCATCTTCAGGTACATGATAGAAAAGACAAAATGAAGGGGTGGAATAGTGAAGATCAGGAGAGCAGAGAGGGACTGTGTAAAAAAAAAATATCAAGGAAATGAAAAAAATTAACTAAGTCCTTCTGCTCAGTATTCACAGTGAAGTGGAAGTGAAGGAACCAACATGTAGCAGAAGGAACTGGGGGAATGGACACAGGGCCATTCTTGGAGAGAGTCCAAAGAAAACTAGAAGCCTTGAAGGAAAACAAGGAATAGGCACAGACAGGATTTCCTCCAAGAGTACTAAATGAACTGAGCATGGTTCTAGCAGCACCTCTGGCAACACTATTCAACACCTCATTGGAGACAGGAGTGGCTCCAGGGAACTGGCGGAGGGTTGATGTTGTCACTCTACACAACAGTGGCAGCAAAGAGGAGGTTATCAGCTACAGATCAATCAGACTCACATCAGTGGTGGGGAAATTAATGAAGACCCTTCTGAAAGGGAGACTGATGGAGTACCTGGAGGTAGATTGGTTGTAGGGCCATTGGCAGCACAGTTTTATGAGGGGGAGAGCATGTCAAATGACTCTCATAGATTTCTTTTACTGGGTGACTAGGGAGGTGGATCGGGAAGGGCACTCGATGTGGCTTATTTGGCCTTTAGTAAGGCATTCGACACTGTTCCACACAGGAGGCTAATACAGAAACTTAGTAACCTGAGGGATGGGGAGAAAGTATTAAGCTGGGTTTCAGACTGGTTGAAGGATAGGGAACACAGGGTGATGATAAGCAGAAGTCACTCGGGGGATGGGAGAGTGACCAGTGGAGTGCCACAGTGATTGGTACTCAGTCCATTTCTCTTCAATATCTTCATAAGTGACATTGCTGAGGAACTGAAGAGGAAGGGGCATCTCTTTGTGGATGACACAAAAAGCTGCAACAGTGTGGATACCCAAAGAGGGATGGAGAGAATGCAAAGGGATCTGGGAAAGCTAGAAGAGTGGTCTAGTATGTGGTAGCAGGGTTCAATTCCAAAAAGTGCAAAGTCATGCACCTGGAGCAGGAAAACACAGGTGCTGTTTATAAGGTTTCGGGAGGTACTTACAGTTACCAAACAAGACAGGATACTTTGGGTAATCATAGCTGATGATCTCAAGGTGTCAGGGCAGTGCAACAAGGCAGTAGGCAAGGCTAGTGGGATGCTGGGTAGCAGAGGAAGGGGGAATTCTAGCAGGAGAAGGGCGGTGGTGTTGTCACTGTACAGTATTGCTCACTAATGAGACCCCACCTTGAGTACTGTGTCCAGTTGTGGAGGCTGCTCCTCTGTAAGAATATTGTCGGGGTGGAAATGATTCGGGGATGGGAGCTACCAAAATGGTGGGGTTGAACGAGGAGCCATATGAAGAGAGGCTGTAGGAGCTTAACATGTACTCCCTGGAGGAAAGAAAGAGAGGGTACAATTGATTGAGACCTATAACTACCTCACAGGGGTAAACAAAGTGCAGGAGGGTAGTCTCTTTCAGAGGAGGAGGAGTACCAGAATAAGAATACATGCATTGAAGCTTGAGGCAGGCATTTAAAAGGGGGTGTGAGGAAATACTTCTTAACAGAAAGGGTGGTAGACATCTGGAAAGTGGGAAACTTCTTTAAACCTGTGTGGGATAGACATGTGGCAAAATAAATTGAAGAAAGGGAAGAGGAAGGGATACCTCAGATAGAGTAGGGTCCAGGATATAGTAATAGGTAGGGAAAATGAGGCATACTGAATAGACCTACCAGTCCTTTTCTATCAATAAATTCTGTGTTTCTATGTTTCTGTAAGCAAGTGATATACAATGTTCTTCCCCTTGGCGCCAAAGAGAGACTTTCTCCCATGGTAGCCTCCAGTCCTCAGTATTGCTCAGTCATCATCACCACTTGTCTTTGGTATAACTGACATCACACTTTCAAGCTTCTCTTGTTTTTCATCATCCTTTTTCCTGTATCTGCTTTTTCATGCCTCCTGCCTCTCTTGCTTCTTCCCCTGCTCCTCCTGTCATACTTCTTCCCACTCCTCCTTCTCTGCCACTTCTCTTCTCCTCCTTCACCTCCTCCACCTTCTCTCCTGCTCATTTTTCTTAGTGTCCCTTCTTTTCCTCACATAGCTCATGTGCTGTCCTCTGCTTTTTTACCTCCTCCTCATTTGCTTCCAAGTCCTCTACTGCCTCAGTCTCATGCCCCTCTTCTGACAAGTCCACTCTATATCCACTTCACTGCTACTCTCCATCCCAGCCTGATTTGGAGGTACTGCTACTAACTCACTTTTGTTGAATGGTTGTGTCGGATTGCCTTGCCTTCCCCCTCACCATATCTTCCATGGGCATCTGTACTTTTTCCACTAGTGACAAGATAACAGTAGTGTTCATGCACGTGATGCGGTATGGAGAGTAGAAGCTTTACTGCGAGCTCCGTCCCTCTCTTCCATTAAAAGTGCGAATACCTCCATCAAAACCCACGATTTGTAATATCCAGCTTCTTTATAGTGTTTACAATGTTAAAAGTAAAGTTTTACTTACAATTGTCTCCAGCACTATGTCCAAGCCATCGGAAGAGGAAGGGCCAGCCCAAGAGTCAGAGGCCAAGCGCCCATGTCGGAGTTCTTCACCCACGGCTTTGGTGGAAGAGTTGTCACCCACCCACGTATATTCTGAGCTTTCTACTTTTAAAGAAGCTCTTCTTAAGCTAATTGAAGAAGCTGCTGACTTTAAACCAGCATTGACCCAGCTAGCCCTGCGGATTACTGACACAGAAGCGAGGATAACCTCCATAGAAAGGAAGCAAGAGAAAATTGATCCTGCATTGTCAGAAATTAAAAAAACAGTCACTAAACTTGAAGATCGTTTAGAGGACTTAGAAGGGAGGAACAGAAGAAATAATTTGGTGCTACTTGAGCTCCCCGAGGGGGATGAGGGGCTGAATACCATACTTTTTTTGCAAAAGTTTCTAAAGCAAACGGTGTGTCCCTCCCCAAATGGCCCAGAGTTCGTAATTGAAAGAGCCCACCGGTCCCTACGAGCCAAGCCGCCAGCGTCAGAACCTCCCAGACCACTAATCTTCAAGTTACTCAATTATCTGGATCGGGACTTTATTTTTAAAGAGCCCAGGAAATTATCAGCCATACTATGGGAGGGCAAAAATTTGAGGCTTGTCCCAGACCTGACAGTGAAGATGTGCCAACTTAGGGCGGCCTATCACCCTACTACCTCCAAATTGTGGGCAGCGGGTATCAAACACCGAATGATGTATCCAGCCCATTTAGAGGTGTCCCTGAAAGATGGATCGAAATGTTTTGATTCGCTGGAGGAAGCAATGAAGACCCTGAGAAAATGCTATCCTGACTTGTTCCCCAAAGGATGAGGCAATAATTTACAATGTGGAGCATGTAGATCTCGGTGGGATTTCTCTAGGAGACCTGGGATCAGCTAGCTGTTACCCAATTTTTGGTGTGACTTTTCTTCTCAGATGGGGAAATATAAACCGGAAGTTTGTTACACTTTGCTACAAGGACAATCTTGAACTGCAGTTTTCTTTAGAGGATTGATACTAGAATGTTCAATTTTGTATTGGTAATTTGTTTATTTATCGAGGGCTACTCAGATTTTATTTTTAGCCACTAGAGGGAGCTCCTTCTTTACGAATGGGTGAACTCGAGTAGCCTTGCTTGTGGCTGTTAAAATCCATTCTAACATTTTACAGACAAGCTGTCTACAGTCAAACACTGCAGCATAGATATTGTTTGGGGTTTTTCTCAGGTGGATTAAGGTCAAAGCGGCAGTGATGTGTCTTCTTTTGTTTGCAACCCCAGATGAAGTGCAGCATGTATAGGTCACATTCGAAGGAGCTTACTAGCTCTTCAGTTCTATTATTCAAATTTAACTTTGATTTATGCTCCCTGTTGGACCTTGAAGTAGATGCTAAAATATAAACCTTTCAAGGCCAATGAATATAGCAACATGTAACACCGAGCTTATAAAAGGTGGGGATAATACCAGTCCCACTATCTGTTAGGTGCAGGGTCCCTGTTCTCGGATACACCAGCAAAGACTCAAGGAGGACAAGGGGCTAAGCCCTGCTGTCATATATATAATGTTATAATTTAGTTTGGTAGCAAGTAATTCTTTAGTACATGGAGTTGACTTAATTTGTTCCCTTTAGGCATGTGTTTCCTACACACATGGTATCTTGCTGTAGCCAAAGAGGCTACCAATTTTTGGGGGAAGATACTGGAGCAAAGAACCTAAAAAAGTGTTGGGGTTCAGCTGAGAGTATTCGTTAAGCTTCCCCAAGCTTATTCTTTCTTCAAGTTTAGATATGGGTGGAGGGAAGAGCTCACTTTCTAGCACACATCATGGATCAATTGTCTAGGTGTAGGCTGCGGGACGGGTTATATAGTTGGATAGATAGAGTTGAAAAAGTTGAATCTTGGTTACAGGTTTGGGGATGGGTTAAGTTACTTGTTAATGGGTTTTTTTTAAGGATTGGGGGCAGCAATTTGCATTATTATATAGGGTACATTCACTTGTATTTTTATGGCTAACTGTTTAAACATCCTCTCTTGGAATGTAAAAGGAGGGAGAGACAACAAGAAGAAATATGTCATTTTGAACCACCTTGCTAAATTTGACCCATCAATTGTGTTCCTCCAAGAAACTCACATGTTATGCGAACAGCTGCATTTTCTTAAAAAAAGATGGGTAGGCCAGGTTTTTGGATTAGGATTCACATCTAACAAACGGGGAGTAGCGGTACTTGTGGCAAAAAGAGTCCCATTTATGCCATTGGAATCTATTTCTGATCCTGAAGGCAGGTTTATTTTTGTTATAGGCAAAATCAGTAGCTTAGACATTGTTCTGGGCTCCATCTATGGACCAAACTTAGAATCTCCATCCTTTTTTACGCACTTGGCTATGGTTCTGGCCCCTTTCTTAAAATTGCCCATCCTGTTGGGTGGCAATTGGAATCTGGTACAAACTAAAGATTTAGATCGTACTTTTTATAGAGGAGTAAAAAGGTCCCCCACACAGAGAGCTCTACAGGAATTCATAACATCGCTGGGTCTTGTAGATCCTTGGAGGATAATTAATACCGCAAGCAAAGAATTTACATTTTTACCCCAGTCCACAAAAGCTATTCTTGACTTGACTACTTTTTGATTAGTCAACAGTTGTTACCCTACGTAGTGGATGCTAGGATTTTGGCCCAAGTAATCTCCTATCATTCACCCATTAAGATGCAATGTTTGCTACCAAATATCTTAATAAGATCTTACTCATGGTCACTTAATAATAAGTTACAGTCTGACGACCAAATAGTGGTGCAATTCCAAGAATTTCTATTAAATTCTATTACTACTAACTGGGGCTTGATCAGCGCAATGGATCGGGCATGGGCCGCATTGAAAGCTACCTGGAGGGGGGAACTTATTCGTGTAGCATCGGTATGGAAAAAGAAAAAAAAGTAATTTTCTAATCAATTGTCTGGATAAAATTAGGGCCCTGGAAAATAAAGAGGTTGGCACACTTTCCACGTCACAAGAGCAAGAACTTTCTGCTCTTAGAGCCACTTATACTAGTGCCCTTTGGGAATCGGTTGAGAGATCTGCCTCCTTGCTAAAAGCCTCTTATATTGGTCAAGGCAACAAATTGGGCAAGCTTTTGGCCTGGCAATTGAAGCAGCATTCAGCCTCCAAATGGGTTACAGCCCTAAAACATCCTCAGCCGAGTGTTCTGGTTACTGACCCTGTGGGAATACTGGCATTGTTTCATGACTACTATAAATTACTATACTCTGAAGAACCGAGAACTCTTGAACATGACAACAAGATGTGGGCTTTTCTTGAAAAGATCACTTTTCCTACCATGACAGAGGAAGCTAGATTAGTCTTGAAGGCCCCTTTCTCAAGCGAAGAAATATCAGAAATCATTGACTCCCTAAAACCAGACAAAGCACCGGGTCCCGACGGTTTCACTGGCTTATTTTATAAGACTTTTAAAAGATCGTTAATACCTCTGCTACTTCAAGTATACTCATACTGGTGTTCCCATGGGGTCAGTGAGCAAACATTGTTTGAAGCCAGAATGACTCTTTTGCCCAAACCAGGGAAGGACTCATCTGAAATAGGAAATTACAGGCCTATTTTGCTTCTTAACGTAGACATTAAAATCTATGCTAAAATTTTAGCTAATAGACTGGGGAAAGTATGGAAGGAGCTACTCAGTACAGAACAGGCAGGGTTCATGGCTGGGCGTTCCTCTGTGGACCACTTTAGGAAGCTATTCTACCTAATTTCCACATCTGGAGCTCCTGAGCTAGAGGCAGCTCTGGTATCCCTAGATGCAGAAAAAGCTTTTGACAGAGTAGAATGGCACTTTATGTTTACAGTATTACAGAAATTTGGTTTTCCCCAACGATTCATTAATCGCATTCGTGTCCTCTACTCATGCCCGTCGGCCAGAATCCAATGTAATAATCTTATTTTGGCTGTTTTCCCCTTATCCCGGGGTACCCACCAGGGCTGTCCTCTTTCTCCATTTCTTTTTAATCTGTACTAGTTAGGGCCCTGAAATCAGACAATTTAATATGGGGTATCCATGTTGGCAACCTCGAATGCAAGCTGTCAGCTTTTGCGGATGACCTGCTTATGCACATAGAGAACAGCAGGGAATCCTTACCCTGGGTATTGCAGATTATTTCTTGTTTTAGCCTCTTCTCGGGTTATAAACTTAATAGGAACAAAACTATAGTGTATACGCTATCTCCTCTTCTGTCGAGGGATTGGTGCTCCTCCTTGGTCTACAATGGGAGGATGAATGCCTTGTTATTTGGGTATTAAATTTCAAAAGATCTTACTAACCTCGTGAACCTCAACTAACCCTTTGCTTAAAACTATCAAAGAGGACCAGGAGAGATGGAACAAATTACCCCTGTCCTTCTGGGGTAGAGCTAATACGTTAAAAATGGCTGTACTGCCAAAAATTTTTACCCTTTTATCTTAACATTTATCTGCCAAGTCTTTCTTCAGGCCTTGCATAGAATTTGTCCAGATTTTCTTTGGAAAAGGTAAAGCCCCTTGAGCATATGCTAACTACCCACCCTAAAAAACTAGGGGGTCTTCAGCTGCCTGATTTTTATGTTTATTACCTGGCTATTCATGCCATGAGATTCTCACATTGGATGTCTGTAGCTGAAGCAGCTCCAGATTTTGCCTCCTGGTTAACTTTGGACTGATCCCTAATAGATATCCACAAGGTAGACTTGGAAGCCTTGTTATACATCCCTTGGTCTAAAGTCTCTAAAAACATAAAGTACTCCCCGCTAGGGTGGGATATGAAGACCCTACAGCAGCTCTGCTCTTTACTTCATAAATCTAACCTAAGGGACCTTAGGCAACCTCTACTTAATAACTCAAACTTACAAATAGGTAACCACCCAATCAGTAACTTGCCAGGTAAATACCCCTCCAAAACTCGATTGGCATGCCTCGTTTCGGCCGGCTCACTGCTACCGATATCCACGTTAGCCACTAAATTCGAGGTGGGTCACAATGACTTACTACGACTACACCAGGTTAGCCAGTGTGTATGCTCCTTTTTGGGGAAAGGGCCATGGTCGGAAGAAGCCGGAGCTGTGTTAGAAAAACTGAGGAAATTAGCAGAGAGCCAGAAAGCAGTTTCTAAGATTTATAAGTCAATTTTGTCGGATGTAATGTATAAGTGCACTCATACAGTACACTATTGGGAGATTAATCTTACTAAAAGATGGCCGGCCAAAACCTGGGAAAAGATTTGGATTGATACTTATTCTTATATTAAACAGGATAGACTTAGGAATATCCAATTTAACATTCTGCACAACCTTTATTTTACCCCCGCCAAACTATCCCGGATTTATAAGACCTCTTCATCCGAATGTGAAGATTGTGGAGGCTTATTCGCTACTTTATACCATAAATTGTGGGCCTGTCCTAAAATTGTAAAACTCTGGAACTCAGTTAAGCAGTGGGTGGCTCCTTTTTTTAACATTTCAACCTTTTTTAATGAAAATACATGCTTACTAGGGATGTATGCTCAAATTTCTACCTTGCCTCAAAGGATGCAAGTAGCCATGATAGCCATGGTTACCAAATTGTTAATACTTCGGCATTGGCAGAATAGAAGGGAACCTTCGTTCAATGAATGGTGTGACGAGTTTTTAAATGCTTTAAATGCAGAAAGGTGTGTTACCCGCCTTTTTCAATCTACTGAGAAATTTCATAGATGCTGGGGTGGATTTCTTGTAAATTTGAAAAGCAAATATGGTTATTAAAGGGGAATGAGCCTCAAACCCCCCTAACCAGGGGCTCCCTTCGGTGCAAAGATCAGGTCAAACTCTCCCTATCATTGACTGCATCCCCCCCTGAAATAGACTGCGAATTTGACTTTGGTTTAATAGAAAGGTCTTCTTTTTACATGCTTTAGTACCCTCTTTTCCCCCTTTTCTCTCTTTCATTCTTTTGGCAGTAGTTCTTCAGTTGTCTCCTCCTACATTAGCTCAAAATTAAGGATCTTTTCCTATAGTCTAACCTAAATTTTGTCACATTACAAATTTGTAAAGAGAGTAATTTTGCATAATATTTTTATGTATTTGCTGCCAAGGTGGGGTGGTGGGCTGGGGTTTTAGTTTCGGGTTGTTTTTTTATGTAGGTACTGACACATACAAATGCTGTCTACCATTCTCTTGGCAATGTTTGTTTGGTTCTGATTTTATTTGTATTGAGTTGGAAAAATAAAGTTAATTGCAAAAAAAAAAAAGAACGAGACTCAGTATCACATTCCTCACATGATGACTGAGCAGCAGCACTGATCTGAAAGCTGCTACTGATGTTGCCTCATTTGGGGTCCAAGAAGGAATCATATAGGGCCTCAAAGTGGACTGTAAATTGTCCATGCAAATAGATAAGTGGCAGTTGAGGCATTGGTGTTGTGTTGTTCATATGTGACAAGCAGTGACATTACTTGCTTTTACAGACCTGGATTGCTCTCTTCTCTCATGGGTGTTGGAATTGGAAATAATTGATGGAGTACAGGGGGAGGTTGGTGTGAATCTGGCTTGCTCAGTGGTTTCATCACCATATACATGGGAGAACTGGCTGAGAAAGCTGCTTGCAGTGGGAGAGAAACAAGTGAACCTCGGTGGACTATCATACTATAATGTGCCCAGCCCTAGTCTCCTCTCTGTCCCACCAATATGACTCCCAGTACCTGTCCCAGTAACCATCTCTGAGCCCCTCTCCATCACTGATTGCAGAAATTGTTCTCTGTTGAAGTGGCATTGTTGAATATTTCCCTGCTCCTTCTCCTTCCTTCATACCTTTCTCCCACACTTCTCTTCCCCTTGTTTTCTACATGCTTCAATGACACATGCACAAGTCACAACACAGTCACCATCATACACTAACTATGATAAGTTAAAGCAGATAGTCACTGACTTTTTTAGTCACTCTCAAATGAGAATGCTAGAGCACCCACATGCCACAGTAACATATGATGAGAGACCCAGTGTCTCTCTGCAGCAGTCAACTTAGTTTTCATTATATCACAGGCAAAATAAAAAAAAATAAAGATGAACTTAAAACAAATCTTGTCAAATCCTTCAAAAATGCCCCCTTCACTTTTCCAGTCTGTTAAATTCTGTAGGCATGGGTGGGTACTAAAATACCTTACCCTCAAGACTACACGTGGGCACCTCTAAAGTACCCTAAAAGTACCTGGATGAAAACCAAATAGTTGGGTTGGATCAGGTAGTTACTAGCCAACCTATTCTACTACCTGATTACCCAACCCTGACTATAACAAAAATCATGTGAAAGACTGCTTTTTTTTTTACTATTACACTGTTTATGTGCCCCAAGCAGTTAAACCCCTGAGGGACATTTCTGAGGCAGATATGAGAGGTAAAGCTTCTCTTAGCGAGCCTGCTGCTGTTTCCAAAACTTATACCCATGGCGGGCAATGCTCAGATGAGTACGAAAAGCACAGCTGCTCTGAGTAAGACTGCTGCTGTTTTCAGAAATTATACCCATGGTGGGCATCAAAGTTACATAATATAAAACAAGGGTGTAGCCATGAATTTTAAACTTGTACTCAAAACAGATGCACTGTTGCCTCTGCCCTTCCCTATTATGTAAACATAAACCAAAATATGCGCAGCCACACCACACCAACAATATGCCCTCCTTGCCATGTCTGAGTTCAAGTAATCAGTTTCTTCCTGTAATCCTCCTCCTTTGTTTTTTTGCCTGTCTGGTAAGTTGTTCTTGTTTGTGTATTTGGCAGGTGGCATCAGTGCCCCATAGTGAACAACAAAGGCAAAAAGGCTCAGTGTGACACAGGCACAATGTGACTCTCAATGTCCTTGTTTTCCTCTTTTTTGTCCCTGCCTGATTTGTTGCCCCTGCCTGATTTTTATACTGTACTCTGCTGAGCACAGTGCATATGCCTGCCGACACCCCTGATATAAAATGGATGATTGACAAAAGAAAACTAAGAGTAGTGTGGCACATGTGGCTGGCATGCTGGCAGTGGTGATGGTTTTATTTATTTAGTACACAACCTAGTCATCATATTCAATATCACTGTTTCACAGGTTGTTGTTCATGTTCAGGGTCAGAATCGCATAATTCAGTGTTTGGGACAACTGGGAAATTGTCAGCATTCATTTTCAGAAATGTAAGCCGTTCCACATTTACAGGACTTAACAGTGTTCTTTGGTCAGTGACTATTCTTCCAGCTGCACTAACTATGCATTCTGACCATATGCTTGAAGATGACCAACTAAAGTACAGCATTGAAAGACATGCTAGATCTGGCCATTTTGTTCTCTTTTGTTTCCAGTATATTAATGGATCTTCTTCAAAAACAATCACAGTATTTTTTTTTTTTTTAGTTTTTGTTGACCTAGAAAGGAGGACTAGGCAATTCAGTCTATTTTCATATGGTCTGCAAAATACTCCAGGATCACTGTGCTGCATGAGATGGTTGCCATTCTAGCAGATGAACCAGCTGCACTTTCTTTACAGGATACTAGTCCATGTTGTTGCAGGCAACTCAGAAGTGATTTACCTTTCTGACCCTGAAAATAGGATATTGGAGAAGCAGCTGTAGAAGTCCTTTCCCTCGATAATGACACTTGGGTTTGTGAAGAATTGATAGATGTGCTCTTGTCTGTGCCACAAGGGCACTCTGATGGTTCGTCAGGGTTTGACTGCTGTATATCAGTTAATGGTGTTGATTGGGCAATGTCACATTTGGTTAGCAGAAGATCTCTTCAATACTCAATGTCTTTCCCTGCAGGAAGGATGGCTTCAATGTTTCTCTTAAAGTAGGGAACTAGCAATGTAGCCAACACATAGGTGTCATTCTTAAACATGCATTTATTCTCTGATCAGTCAACAGTCTGAAACTCAAGTCATCTGCCAGCATAAAAGTGGTGGTGTCTTCTTTTGACTGAAAGTCTTTGTTTATGTCATTAAGGAAAATGTAAAGAAATCTCATTTGAGGATGAATTCGATTCAGATTTGCACTGTCCACACTAACATCATGTGTGACAGCCTCAAATGGCTCCAATAAGGTGACCAAAGATTCAAGTAGAATTCTGCTGCTGGAACTGAGCATGTCTACTTTACTTATTTGATTCTGCATGGCATAGTCATGTACAGCTTTTTCTGTTCAAGACACATTTCCAGCATGTACAATGTTGAATTCCAACAGGTTGGAACTTCCTGCGTTAATGTATGCAGTGGTAAGTTTATTTATTTGAAAAATCAGAGAAGTCCTTTGAATACTAGTGCACATTTGTAAAGGTTCCACATCAGAAGAAGACAGATATAATCAGCTCTGTTGGAGCCTAGTCATGTATGGACAGGTTGCACAATAGGTACATGGAATTAAATACATAATGGTATAAAACACATTAAAGAGTATTAAATAGGTTGACAATTTATACAGAGGATACATAGGTACTAAGATAGTCAACACAGCAACAGTATGATAGACTGTTTGAGAAGGTGGTGAAATTCTGGTGCAGTGGTAAAGCAGAGGAACGAGGGGTGTAAGGAAGCAATAGTGTGTAGTATGTGGACAGTGCCCATCTGGGAGAGCCAGTTAACTCAGATTATACACTAGATCGGGTAAAACAATGGCAACAAGGGTGCCAGAAGATAATAAAAGCTGAGGGGGCGGAGGATTGGAAGGGCACTTATGAGGGTACATAGGGCACTTTTTCTAAACTAGTTTTTGCCATACAAAAATATAAAGTGAGGGGGCTGCCACCCCTTCCACTCCCCCAGTTCCTATGCCTATGCGGCAGGTAGAGGTGAGGGTGATTTCTTTCTTTAGGGGTTTTTAAAGAGTGATTTATTGGTATAAGTTGTTTGACCTCTGCAACCCCTTCAGGATTTTTTGTGCTTTCAAAGAGTGGCTGAAATGCCCACATATTTTCCTAGCAAGACCTAACAGGTTTTTAACATTTCTGCTTCCATTTAAAAAACTATGGATGAGAAGATTTAAACAACGTGCAAAACAAGGTATGTGTTAATAGCAGTTGCCATATCTAACAGCTTTGACTATGTTGGCACCATTATCTGACACTATGAACCCTGGAGATAAGGAATATGGATAAAGTAATTTCTGGAATTGTTGTTCCAGCTCCTTCAAAATATTCACAGCAGTGTGGTTTTCCTCAAATGTGGCAGCACATAATACAGCCTGCTTCCTACGGCTTATGGTAGAGCAGTGATTATTACTTTTTGACTGAAAACATGCCTAATGAGCTGTAACAGTCATGTAGTCAATTGTTTGGCTGCTTGTCCATACATCTGTGGTTATTTAAATCTGCTTGACCTCAGAGAGTTTCAACTGCTTAATGACTGCAGAACACCTAGTCATATAACTGTGGAACAGCTTTTTTCAAGAAATATGTTGAACAAGGAATGGTGTACCATAGTTCAATGTGGTTCATGAATGTGAGAAAATCTTTTTGCACAAGAAAAGCTAAAGGGAGTTGACACTTGGCCAACAGTTCTGCAGTGGCTGTATTTAACAGCTGGCATGTTGGATGATTGCAGATAAATGTTGATGTCCTTGCAACACTTTCTTTTAATCCCAGTTGATGAGAATGATGAGATATTTTTAATTTTTTAGGGAATGTATTTTTCATATAATTTTCACTTTGAGTACTACTTTGGTATTTTGCAGTACATGATGGTGTCAGAAGAAAACTATCTTTGTCTGGGAAGACTGTAAGGACACATCAAGAGATTCATGTCGGTTTCTGATTCTAGTTCATCTATTAGTGTGACATAGCTACACTATGAAAATATGAATTACATGTGAGACAGCCTCCCATAGGAAGTGCATCAGTGTGAAACTGGTTGGGGCAATTAGCTGGTGAGAGTCACTGCTGCTGTAACAGGCATAATGTGTTGAAATTGTACTTACATGTCATACATTACTGATGTTCCAAAGTTTCCCACTTTGTCACCACAACTGACACTCTTTTTGCACAGACTGCATACAGCTCAAGAGTTGTCTGCAGGGTCAATATAAAATAAATTACACACTAAAGATGAACTTTTTGTGCTTTGTACCATGGTGCCTGGTACTACTTCTTGTACAGTCAAGGGAGCTGGAGGAAACCCTACACTGCCATTTCCTAATTGAGATGAATTGATCTCATTCATGCTCATCTTCTTATTCTTACGTTTAGCATATGATTTTCTTTCTTTCTTTGACTCTCATGCCTCACAGCATCATCTTCTCCTACCCCCTCATTGAAACTACAGATCATATCACCACACGAGTCAGAATAACTGGAAGTGTCATCATCATGTGGGACATAGCTTGGGCTATCCCAGTCTCAGTCCCTGCTATCACCACCATCTCTAGCAGCATTTGTTGCCTCAGCATCTGAGCTTATGTTTGAGGAGGATTCCTCCTTGCATGCTACTTCAGCAGCTGGAAGTATCCTGGCACATGTGGCAAAATGTTCAATACCTCTATAGGTAACTCCAGTCTGTTCTTTCCAAAACTCTACTATCATTTCATTGCTAACATGCTTTTTTGTCTCAGGATGACATTTAATGCAAGTCCTGGTGATATTATTATTGTCATCATGTTCTTCATTAATGATATGATTCATATTGTCCAGATCATTAACAGTTGCAAGTGCAGCAGCACTGTGTTTCCTTTCAGTAGACTTGGGAAATAAAAGACATAGTAGAAACAGCCATAAAAGGAATGGATATTTTTTCACTAACTGTTGCAGAGACAGTGTAGCTTACTATGTCACAGACAGTAATAAATGACAGGGCTCAGGGCACCGAACAAACAGTACAATGCATCCTAAATGTCTTTCACAATGCTGCTGAGAGACACACAGTGTAGCTATATATGTCACAGTAACTGATAACAGGGCTTGGCATACCAAACATACAGTGTAACACAGCCTATATGGCATTCACTTATGCTGCAGAGAGACACACAGCATAGCTATGCCATAGTAACAAATGACGGCTCGGAGCATGTAACAGACAGACAATACAGCTTAAATGGCTTTCACTATGCTACGGAGAGACACACACTGTAGCTATGTCACACTAATAAATGACAAGGCTTGGGGCACCTAACAGACAATGTAATACATCCTAAATTGCTTTCACTATGCTGCGGAGACACAAACCAGCTGCCAGTGCCTTGCCTTCAGTGATTTTTGTCCCCCCTGCACGTTCTCTCGCAAGAACCACACCACCATCCACCTCCTCAACTGAGAGGATGATCCCTGATTTCTCCCTCCCTCCCTCCTGAAATTGTTTCAGTCCCCAATCCCAACTCCCACTCCCTTTGGACCTTTGTGGAGATTTTTACATTTTTATTATTTATTGTTTTGCAAGTTTTCATTGCAATTTATCCGCAGTCTGCAGAGTGAGTTCCGAATTCCTTCCACTCTCTCCAGACTCTGGCTTCTATCTGCACAGTGGGCTGTCATCTCTCGGAGCACAGACACTTCTGACCAATCAGGTTGTCAGCCCAGTGTCACATGCTCCTAATTCTGAGTGAGCTTATGAAAGACCACACAGGCTGCCCTTTCATGCCTGTATCCAGCCTTGGAAGTCCTGTCAGGAGTTCCAGGATACCATAGGCTGCCTGTATGCCTGTTTAAAAAAAGTACCAGTTACCCATTACCCACGTGAAAAGTACCCAACCATAAAGTACATTGTTATGTCAGGTAGGGAAGTAAGTTACCCAAACTACTGCATCCAACCAAAAATCATCAATACCTTACCAACCTGATCCTGCTACCATATGGGTAGCCCAAGCCTAACATTTTCTCTGTCCTGCTCCTAATGAACTTGAAACAAGAATAAATCTTGCCTTGATTTTGAAATGTTGTCAATGCTGGTTTTCATGGATTTATTATATGATTTGCAACCCTAGTGTATGCCTGACTGGCTGATGTATCTCCTGGATTGGAAGCCCACTGCCTGGAGTGGGGAGGTTATGAGGCCAAAAAGCCTGTGGCTCCCCCCTTCAGTTACTGCTGTCCTTGCAGGATAATCCTGATGAGGGTGGGCCATGACCCTCGATCCATGTCTAGATCTGTGGTCCCCTGGCCTAATGTCATCCTAAACTGATGAGCCCTTCAGAAGAGTTCTACTCATCCCCCATTCTTCTCCCTGTACCACTGGTCTGAGATTCTCCTCAGCCACATTGCAAGGCTGTGACAGTTGAATTGCTTTCTCTTTATTAAATCTTATACCATCTCTTTTCTTTGCTTTTAGATATATATATCCCCAACTGTCTAAGTTTTGTAACTCTTTCAAGAAGGAGAAAAATCTAGATAAATCCTTCTTTAGAGGGAAAACTGGGAAAACCTACTCCTCAACCCCAAGCATGGTTACCCCTACAGGATCAAAGCGGTCCTAATTGACATGGCCTCCCTACCTTTCTTTTACAAGGGTGGGTGGGTGGGATCTGAAGAAAGGAGGAGAAAGAGAGGAGCTGATGACCCTCAGCTCTTTTAACCCCTTTTTCACCTCTCCTCCCGTCTCCCCAGATACTGCCCTGCCAGGTGGCCTCTGTGATACCTCCTCTTAATGTGTTGCCAGAGCCTATTCCTCCCAAGAGGAGGTTCCTTCTCCCTTCCCAAAGGTCCAGGAAGGGAGGGCCCCCAGGAAGGGAGGGCCCCAGGAGGAGGCCCCAGGGGAGGAAGGGCCCCAGACAAATGACCATCTCCTGCAATACTTTTCAGATTCTCTATTGTTCTGGTAGCCCTCCACTACCCCTTCCCTGAAATAACACACACAAACACAGGTCTTGGAGGAAATGGCTACAGTCATGCACTTATTGATTTATGTGCACACATTGTGCAGCAGGGTACCCAGATGAGAGGATACATGGCCTCTTGAGGCCTCCCACACACCTGACCTCAATTTCTGGGACAACCCTAGTGTGTGCCTGAATGGCTGATATTCCTCCTGAATTGGGAGCCCACCAACAGGAGCGGGGAGATCACATGGCCAATACCTTTTATACATTTGCTCACAAAGACATAAATACATTTCTACAAAAGCATGTGAAGAGCTATTTCTGATATCTGTAACAGTACTAATTTTGTGCAAAACACTTAATATGAACTCTTGACAGTGTTCTCAAATGATTACCTTTTCTTGCAAATCATTTCCTAACCTGTTTTATGTATGGAGATTGAGTTGCCCCTCCAAGTCTGTAAATGTACCCTAACACTTGTTTTAAATGGCTCATTGGTAAAAGAGAGCTATATATTGTGCTAAAATGTTTTGCATTAATGTTTACTTCCTTATTTCTTGGTGCAACTGCTAGTACAGTTATGGAAAACATGAAACCAAAAAACAGTTCACCCACCATAGACTGATTAAATACTGTAGTGAGTATGATATCCAATTGTTTATTTATTTAATTTTAGGATTAATACCTTCGAGCCAAATGCTCTTTTGCAGAGGTTCCAGGTCAGTCAATACAGTACAATGCAAGACATAGCATAATATGACATCGCTTAAACAGAGGTTACTCAGTACACACAGTTGATGTTATAACAACAAATAGGGAAATATTTACAGTATGGAAGTGCTAACAGTGTCATCAGTCATTGAGTAAGGTACAGAGCTTTGAGATTGCCATGCCGGTTCACTACTGAGGGGTAGTGAAATGAGCAGCCAGAGTAGGCTTTGTCAGGGGTGGGTCCGTAGAGGGGAGGAGAGTGAAGTAAGCAGCCAGAGTAGGCTTTGTCAAGGGTGGGTCTGTAGAGAGGAGGAGAGTGAAGTAAGCAGCCAGAGTAGGCTTTGTCAAGGGTGGGTCTGTAGAGGGGAGGAGAGTGAAGTAAGCAGCCAGCGTAGGCTTTGTCGTGGGTGAGTTTGAGGAGAGGAGAGGCAGGCAGTGGGAAAAACATAGAGACAGGGAAGGGACAGGGGACTTTGGCTGCTGGGATGTGGTAGGAGCAGCAAGGTTAGGCTTTGTTAAGGGTGCCGGGGGGGGAGAGATGTGAGGAGTAGGGACTGGGGACAGGGTGGAAAAATGGTATGAGGGGGTGTGGATTGGGTGGGCTTAACAGAAGTTGAGGGAGAAAGGGACAGGTTAAGGCAGGTGGGTCAGCATTAGGAGAAGCAGGCATAGACATTTTCATGTCCAGGTGGGAGAAGACCCAGCTTTGAACTGGTAGAACTTGCTACACTCAATTAGGGTGGTCAGTAGTTCATCAATCCATTTGGGTCCCCGGAAGGACAGAGGTCTCTGAGCTAGCATTGTGGACCTGAAAGGCACTTGCAGATATCGCTTAGTCAAACTTTTAGTGTTGATAACAGGTTGTGTATTTTTGAAGAGCCTAGAGTTAAGTTCAGCGTTAGTCCTAACATCGACTTTTTTCCTAGTAGGCAAGTCTGAAATTGTGTCCTTATGTGGAGGGGGAGCCATCTAGTCCCATTGTAGAGGGCGCATGTATGGGTCAGATGGTTGGCTCCCAAGACCAAGTGGCAGACCTTATTGAGGACTGTTTTCACCCTTTTTTAGGGTGATATCAGAGCCAGCCCCATAGATCACAAGGCTGTATCGATGGTTGACAAAACTGAAAAACAGGTAATACGTTTGAGGCATCCAGGGTCATGAAGTGCCTGTGTCAGTAAAGAACACCCAGTTTTGTGTCTGCCATATTGATGACTTGGTCAATGTGTGACAAGATAGTGAGGATGTCATCCAGGTGTACCCCACGGTATTTATAGGTGCTGACTTGCTCCAAGATATCTCTTTTGTGGCTCCTTATCAGCAGAGGTCCATATTTCTTCTTGCTCTGTGGAACTGAGAAGAGCATGCTTTTTGTCCGTCTTCTTGTAGTTGAGCAATAGTTTATTAAGTGAACTATGATTACAACAGAGAGAAGTTTGCTTGTAGTTCCTAGGTGATAGAGGACCAATTGCTGCTGGGTATTGATATAACAGCATCGTCAGCATAGAGCATGATGTGTGCCTTGCAGGCAGAGGGTAGGGAGTTAATGAAGAGGCTGAACATGAATGGCCCCAGAATTGATTCTTGGAGGACACCAAGTTTCACCTCCCTAGGTTCCGAGAAGTTGACATTTATTTTCACTCTTTGTGTCCTATGTGTGAGGTAGCTGCCAAATCACTCCACTGTGTCGGTGGATATGCCTGTGGATAGTAGACAGTTCAGGAGTAGTTGATGGTTAACGGTGTCAAAATATTTCGTAAGGTTTGTAAAGATAGACTCCACTGCCAGGCCATTATCTATGGTATCATAGATCTGAGAGGTGTAATCAACCAAAGTGGTAATGGTGGAGTAATGTTTATGAAATCCATGTTGCTGTGCACAGAGACGGTTATGCTTTTCCAGGTATTCTATGAATTGATTGGTGACCACTCACTCCAGAGCTTTGGAGAGTGGGGGGAGGATAGATATGGGCTTATAATTGGCCAGGTTGGTTCTATCTCCAGATTTAAAGATTGGGGGTGACCAGTTCTGCCTTCCATCTGTCTGGGAACACACCAGTTCTTAGTGAGGCATTAAATATCTTAGTGAGTGGAGTGGCAAGCTCATTTAGAGTGAGGACAACCAACTTCATATCAACTAGGTCACTTCCCATCCTAGTCTTCCCTAGGACTCATTTGACATATTTTAGGGTCTTGGCCCTTGTGATCAACCTGAAGTAGAAAGGAGGAGTGATGTTGTTTGGTGGGGAGGGAGGATTCATGATGGATGGCTGACTGGGAGGCATGAGGTAGTCCTTAGGTAGCACACTGCTAAGGTCGGTTAAGGCAAAGTTAAATTTGTCCGCAATGTCACTGGGTTCCTGGATTGTAGTGGCTGAAGTTATGATTAGGTGAGGTGGAGCTCTGGAGGCCTTTCCTGTCAGTGATTTCACGAAGTTCCAGAACGCCCTGCCATTGCCCCAGTTCTTGTTAAATATGTTGTTATAGTATGATGCTTTGGCTGATCACATGAGCTGTGTATATTTGTTCCTGGTTGCCTTGCAAGCGATGATGTCAGTCTGTGAACCAGTTGCCTTAGCCTTGTGCCACAGGTTGTCCCTGTGTTGCATAAGTTCTAGGAGGGAGCCCAAGAGCCATGGGTTAGTGGACCCTCTTACTCTTTTGGTCTTGTATGGGGCTAAGACATTGCAGGTCTTAGTGAAGGTCTTAATGAAATATTCCAGTGATTGGTTCCCATCCTGTACTCTGTCAAGTGGTGACCAGTCTATCAGCATCAGGTGTTGCTTGAAGGCATCAAGCTGACCAGTTCTCAGTGATCAATTTCTCAAGTCTTGTGGTGTGCATTTAGTAAACTTGTTAGTCCAGGTGCACATACCTGGAGAATGATCACTGAGGAAGTCTGGTAGGACTGATATTTCAGAGATATGGGCAGGGCAGGTGGTGAGAAGCCAGTCAATAAGGGTTCTGGTCTACATCTGGTAGTCATGCCGGGTGGTTTGTGTGACCATCTGAGTGAGATATAGACCTGATATTTGGTCTCTTACAGCTGATGTTTCTTTTGACTGCCAGTTAATGTTAAAGTTCACAACAATGAGATGTTCCCAGTTGTGCTTAGACTGCTCTTGATGGTTGATAATCTGCTCAAGGCCAGTGGTGTGTTTGGAAGGGGGTATATAGACAGTAGAGAGACCTTTGTTTTGTTGGCCTATGTTGAGCTTAATGTCCAGAATTTGTGCATCCTTGGATTGTAGGCTGCTAGGCAGTATTTGTTGGTCAGATGGTCCTGATGGAACGTTGTGTAGCCTTCCAGAGCTACTGTTGCATCATTGATCTTAGGGGACAGTCAGGTCTCTGTGAGAGGTATTATATCAGGCTTGAGCAGCTCCACCCAAGCCTGGAACTGCAATAGCTTTGGTAATAGGCTTCCTATATTTAGGGAGACAATTTTGAGGTGTCCCAATTCATGGAGCTGCTTGCAAGGGGGGGGTCCTTGGTTGGGGTGCATGTTTCTGGATAGTAGAAGAAGTACCAGAATTAGCTTTCTAAGGAAGCGTGCACAGAGCACCCAAGAGGAGCCAGCATTCATAAATTTGGAGAGCTTGTAGCCATAGGTTGCACTAGTTAAGGTGCCATAGAATAATAGGGCATCTGTGAGGATTTTGGGTGGTGCCTGGGGTTTGTAGATTTGTGGTTGGAGCTTGAAAGCAAGCCACAGGTAAGATTCTGTGTTTGTTCCACTTGTAGTGAGGATCACTGGCCATGTGATTCCTAAGAGGGCAGGGTGATCCATATTAGGTGAAATATTCTTCCTGTTCACTTTAACCCCAAGAGATAGAACAAGGAGGAAAGGATTACTAGTTTGGGGGGTGCCAACATTGTGTCGTCCAGTTGCATTAAATAGCATGCACAGTGGCTGAAGCAGGAGGGTGGTGTAGCTCTTTTTTGGGACTGCCCAGCTTTTTGGGGTTTGAGGAGCACTGTAACAAGGGTGGAGGTACTAGGGAGTTTCACGTAGACTGGATATTTGCAAAGGCTTCAGCCTGTGCTGTAAGGGAAAAGCACAATCAAGCCAGAGTAGTATTAGCTGAAGGGGAGTAACACAACAATGCTGAAAGCATCCCTTAATGGGTGCACCATAAGAAGAACTAATAAAACAGAACATGAAACTTTAGTAGGGGAATATAAATTGAATATGAGGAGCATAATTGGGCTGATGCAGCCCCTAGTGGGTGCACAGTACAGTGAACTAATGCAGAAGTAGGCACTTAGTAAACTGTCAATCAACAACCTCAATGAAACAACCTCAATGAAAGGTCACATTGCCAACAACCACTGTTAAGCTAATTGCTCCACTTTCCTTTCCATGTTGATCGTAAACATGTGGAGATATAACCCTCTAGTGGCTAGAAGTAATAATCTGCTAATGGAAAAGTCAGTACTTAGAAAAAAAAATGTGGGCTGTCTGGCAGTCGGGTGGGTTGCTGTGGAAGAGCCGCTGGAGAAGGCCCGGCTCCCACGTGGAGAAGATGGGAGGAAGGCTCCCATTCAGGGCAAAGTAGCCTGCAATTGGGAGAAGTGACAGTCAGTTTAAAGCAGCCAAGGCAGTGGCAGCTAATCCCCTTGTTGCCAGGCTGGCTGGAAGTTGGATTGCATAACAAAAGACTCTGCTCAAAAGGAACACTAAAATTAACAAAAAAGATTAATGCAACACACTAAAATCTACCGAAAAATGAGGAGTACTCACAGTTTCATTTTTGTTTCCTTACTGATGGCAAATAAAATGACAGTACAAACAAGTTCAAAGGGCAAAATATCACAGCAAGATAACTCTGCAGGTAGAATAAGGGGG
The DNA here is from genome assembly GCA_016271365.2 of Neoceratodus forsteri. Classification (NCBI taxonomy): domain Eukaryota; kingdom Metazoa; phylum Chordata; order Ceratodontiformes; family Ceratodontidae; genus Neoceratodus; species Neoceratodus forsteri. The sequence continues at coordinate 760,715,855 of CM057452.1, forward strand.
AAAAAAGCAGTCTCTCATCAGCAACAGCTACGCCAGTTGTCTTGCAGTGATGTGTGGCCCTTTGCACTTGTTTGTACTGTCATTTTATTTGTCATCAGTAAGGAAATGAAAAATGAAACTGTAAGCACTCCTTATTTTTGGGGTGGCTTTTAGTGTGTTGCATTAATAAATGGATTTCACACTCAGTACAATATTTAATCAGTCTATGGTTGGTGCACTGTTCTTCGTTTTCATGATTTGGTTTTAACTGGTGCACCACCCTAGTATAGACTGCCAGATAGTGGAGTGCCTATTTGGGTTTCTGTTCACTAGTTATGGAAAACAGGGTTCTACTATGGCACTACGACATCCGCTGTGCTGACATCCCCAACAGCGACAGTCGCAATGCAGAGTGTTGGCATTGCATTGTCAGGGATGCCACTGTGCTGTATTGGGGGGGGCTGTGCCCCTGAATCCCCAATGTGGGGGACTCCATCCCCCACACCTCCCAGACTCTCTAGATTTCTAACTCCAGGTCAGAGTTGTCTCAAGGGAGGGGGCAATACACCAGGTGAGGCAATCCTGGCACCAGCAGAGACCATCACAGCAACACGTGGTTATCGCCCGATTCCTGTCGCTGTGATGGTCTTCACTCTCATGGGTTCACTGTACCATCGGCATACTGGAAAATAGCCTTCGTGCCTGCTAGAGAGTACAAGAGATTCATCATTTTAAATTTTTTGAGGATTGTGTATTGCAATGTAGCATAGCTGTCTCAGATAGCACCCTGGGCAGTGAGAGCAATTTTGGATTGATTTTAGTTCATAGGTGTATCCACCCTAAGAGTTTTAACATACAAAGAATGCAATGTGTGCTTTTAAGTGTTATTACTACAGTAATGTATGTGGTGATATAACCTCCAGGGAATAGTTAACAATGAGGTACCACTGAATAAAGTTCCAGAAGAAAATCCAATATATATATTCCCTGCAAGACAGTTAGCTATGTTTAGTCACAATTGATAAGGTCTTTACCCAGCTAAAGATGGGTGCTTCATTCCACTGTTATCACTCTGACAAAGGGAGAGTACTGTTCTTCATTATCCTTGGCAAACAGTGTCACTTGGTGAACAGACATGAATTGTGCTATTTTTTCTTTCAGTGAAAATGATTTACTGCATTTGTCTCCGGTTGGTGAGAATGACAAAAACAGAGGTGTTTGTGTTGGTAATTAGTGAGACATTTAACTTATGTCAGTGCTGCTTGACTATGTATCCTATTACAGAATTCCCAGATGTCAATATCCAGTCATAGTCCTATAAATATAAATTCTCACCTCATTTTCTGATAAAAACCATCAATATGTTTTGTAATAGCTGTCTTCAAAGTAAGACATTTTCCCGAACAACAGTAGATAATAATTTTACTGGAATGTAACTCATTGCCCAAAAAATATGTAATTACATTACACTGATAACACATTTTGATACAATTAAGTGATTTAACCCTTAGGTGGCCAGCAGATTTAGAACATATAGGAATTTTGGACAGATATATCTAATAGTCTGCGGCACAGCAAGGGTTAAGGCAGCATACCGTTAAGCTTATATTTCATATCAGACACTGCACAGGCACATTAAGACTTTCACAAGTGTGCACTGAACAGCCCCTAGTGTAAGCCTTTGTACCAGCACAGACATTATTTAAACAGGCACAGTTAATCTTTCCCAAGAACCCACTGAATGGCCCATAATGGCAGTTTTACAGTGATCCACTGCAAAGTGATATGCTCTATGTGGATGTGCAAGTAATGAATAGTAGTTCCTGAATACCACAAATATTGCACTATTCATTATTCAGACACAAATAATGAATAGTGGCACTATTTGTGCCTATTCCTATTTAAGAAATACTAAAAAAAGGAAGAAACAACTCCCACCCTCCTCCACAGTCCAAGCCTTTAAAATACAATCCCCAACCCTGAGCTACAATCAAAATCCCATACTCCCACAAGGACCCACAATTTCATGTTTTGAACAACAAAAAAAAAAACCCAAGATGGGTGACTGGCACAATAATCTGCCCACCTCCAGGGCTGGCCACCTTCACATGATTGCTGTTTTACTATGCTGCGAGCAAGTGCAGGATTGCTTTCTTCACTAGAAGGTGGCCAGTCATGGAGGAGGCTGGGTTGTGTTGGATGCCTTCATTGTCACACCTGGGAACCTTCTGTTAAAGAAAATGTGGGTGCTGCAGGTGGGAGGGTGGGAGTTCAGTCAAACAATCAATCTTTATTTTACCAGGTGAGACACCATTAAGTTAAAATTCATTTGCAAGGTGGACCTGGACAAGATCACAATACATTAGACAAGTGCAATTAGGGTACACAATTGATAGATAACAATGAAAGTTCAGAATACGCAGGGATATGAACACAGACAAAACAAAATCGAAGGTACAAAAATGAAATAACTCCAAGGTACAAAAATGAAACATATATATATACAATATATGCAATATGTACGTAAGGTACATTAGATAAATGCAGTAAAACTAAGTAACTTCAAGAAGAAAGAAAAAGGGGTACCAGACAAGTGTCAAAAGAAGTAGGAGAAAGCAGGAGAAAAATTGTAGATGAAGAAGTAGCAGGAGTTATGAGGCAGGTACCAGGAGGAGAGAAAGTAGTGGGAAGCTGCTATGAGGTGGGGTAAGGAGCAGGAGGGAGGAGCAATGGACAAACCACACAGGGTAGAAGGTCTAAGCCATAGATTGTTGGTCTTCAGGGGAAGAAATTCCAGGGCTCGCTGAAAGAACGTACAAATAAAATTTTGAAGGAAGATAGTTTTACCGGGAGTATTAACTTCAAGGTTTTTTGGAGTTTATTCCATAGAACAGGGAGCGCATAACTTATTGATGCTCGGCCAAAGTGGGAAGTGACTTTGGGGATAAGAAGTGAGGTATAAGAGAGGCTTCTCAGTGCATAGCTACCTGCAGCACACAGAGACAGATACTCAGTGATGTACTTTGGAAGACTTTTGGTAAAAGCTCTAAAAATCCAGAAAGCAGCATTTTTCTGCCTTCTAAATTTCAATGACAACCACCTAGCCTGGGAGAAAAGGGTGCAATGATGGGAGGAATACAGAGCTCCGGTAATAAATCTTATGACCCTGTGATAGAGCGTGTCCAGTTTGGATAATGTGGAGCTGGGACCATGTCTATAAAGGAATTTGGCTTAGTCTAATAGAGGAATAAATGTGCTTTGCACTAGCCTGGTTTTTGTATTCTGAGTGAGCAAGTGCTTGAGCCAGTAGAAAAGACCAAGTCGATGTTGGAGCTTTTTCAAAAGTTCATCAACGGTCAATCCAGAATCCCAGGTATCTGAATTTTTCCACGAATTCTAAGGATTCATCTAGTAGCATGGTAATTTGTGGAACTAGACCAATGGTGTAGGAATTTGGTGTGTTGGCAGCTGGTGAGAAAAACATATCCTTGTTTTTTTTTTGCGTTTAGTAGTAGTTTTTGCTTCAAGAGGTTGAGCTGCAAGTGGTTAAAAGCAAGTTGGAAGTCCATACTGGTCAGTTCAAGAGTGGGCCTGTCAATGTAGAGAACTAATAGGTGTGCAGTCATGGTAGGACAAGTGAATACCAATTATTCTTATGTGCTATCAGGAAAATTCTGCTCATCCTTATTGTGCTCAGGCAACGTTGAACTTAACCCAGGCCCACCAGCATAGACTGCATCCCCATCTGATTTGCCTAGTCTCAAAGGTGTTAGCTTTATGCATGTGAATGCATGTAGCCTGTTAAAAAAAGCTTGCATCTATTCAGGCATGGTTATGTCACACTGCACCTGATGTCCTAGTAGTCTGAGAATCTTGGCTCAGGGCAGGTACTTCTGACAGAGAAGTAAACATTCCTAACTACTCCATTTTCAGAGCAGACAGACAGACCAGAGGTGGCAGTGTGGCTAGTTACTTCAAGGATACATTTTTAGCCTCAATCATAAACTCTACCTCTGTGTCAAATTAATTTGAATGTCCCTCAAAGTTGAGATCTCTTTCTCTGTTTTGCTCTGCGTAGTAGGTTGCTATAGGTCTCCCTCAGCTGGACTTCTTCTCTTAAAGCATTTAAGTATTATCCTAGGTAGCAGATCCTCAGAAGCTATCCTATTAGGGAACCTAAACCTAGATTGGCTCTCCAATGTGGCTACACCTCTCAAATCATTATGCGATTCTCTTGGTTTGTCGCAACTTATGAACGAAGTAACATGGCCTAATAAAAAGAACCCGAGCAACAGAACCTTGATAGATGTCGTTTTAGTAAGTAAACCCCATCTATTGTCACATGCTGCCACTTTCTTCTCCAACATCAGTGACAACTGCTTTATTGCTTGTGTAAGATCTAACTTCAAGCCCCCTTCTGTATCCAAGTTTACCTTTAAGAGATGCAGATGCAGTTTTGTCCCTGCTGACTATATAGCTGAATTAAGAGACTCACTGCATTGGCAGGCTTTTTACCCACCTAATATTATAAACAGGGCATATGAATTTTGTTATGAAATAATGTCAAAGGCACTAAACAGCACGCACCACTGGTGAAAGTACGTATGAGGTCAAAATCCTTCCAGAGGTTTACTACAGAGCTGAGGGATGTGATATTAAAAAGAGACATGCTTTGGAAAACAAAGTGCAAAATCAAGCTCATGAAGGACCGGTGTCTGTTTAGGATGGCACGGAACACCTGCACCAAGATGACTAAAGTAGCCAAAGCTACCTATTACCACTCTGAACTTGACTCAGCTTCTAGGAACCCATCCAAATTTTGGGGGACTATAAACAACTTATCAGGTCACACCTCTGGTAACTCTCTACCCCCATAAATTACTTCTGGCAATCATACCATCTCTGATAGACCAGCTATCCTTGATTCTCTCAACAACCACTTTGCAACTGCAGGACTTGTCTTTGACAACTCTCCTGCTTGTTCCTTACGCTCACAACTTGGCACTCAAGAACATGAAATCTGAGCCCCCAACTCATCTTTTGCTCTGCAGCCTGCATCCTTAAAAGAGGTGGAAGACCTCATATTACAGCTTGATACTAAAAAAAAGTGCTGGAGCTGATTTCCATGACCCATATTTCATAAAGATCGGGTACAGAGTACTAGCTGCTCCTATCCTGCATCTCTTCAACCTATCTCTCTCTCTCTACGGGTGTCCTCCCACCTATCTGGAAAACAGCACAAGTTATCCCCCTGTTCAAATCTGGTGATCCCTGTGATTTAAATAATTACAGGCTTATTTCTCTCTTCCCAATGCTGTCCAAATCACTCTAAAAAATTGTGAGCATGCAGCTCAGGAACCGTTTAAAGGGCAATGGGGTGGCTAAATCCCTTGCAATCAGGCTTTAGAGCCCAACACAGCACTGTCTCAGTTCTCGTGAAGGTAACTAATGACTGGCAGCATGATCTGGATGATAGGAAATTTGTTTGCGCTCTGGAACATTGACATGGACAAGCTTGTTTTGAGATGGTTAGCTTATTATCTTACAGGCTGGTTACAGCAGGTAAAGACAGAAGGTGAATTTTCACTTCTGAAACCACTTCCACATGGAGTACTGCAGGGCTGCATCCTGGGTCCTCTGTTGTTTGCAATTTACATCAATAACATTGACAGGTCTGTAAAAGAGGACAATATCCACCTATTTGCAGATGACACAGTGCTCTATATAAGCAAACCAACACCTGAAGCCGCATGTCGTGCCCTCCAATCTGATTTCACCCTGCAGCTCCAGCTTCTGAACAAAAAACAACTTTTAAATGCCAAGAAAATGAAAGCGATGCTGTTATCGCCATTTATTCATGCTTTAAACCCAGCTACCTCTGGAAGTTTTCTGCAGATAACCACTTTACTTGGAGAATCATTAGACTATGTAGCAAAATTTAAATACCTGTGTGTATGGATCAATCTGAGACTATTTTTATGGACCAAATCGAGGATCTGATGAAAAAACTTAGGCAGAGACTTGGTTTATTTTTCAGGCTGAACCATTTTCTCATTAAAGAAGCTAAGTCGAGATTGGTCCAAACTACCTTCTTTTCCCTGCTAGATTATGCAGACTTCCTCTATAATAAGGACCCGGCTGCAATGCTAACTAAGCCTGATGCACTAAATCATAGAGCCATTAGGTTTATTACTGGTCTTCCTCTCTCTACACATCACTGTTCCTTATATGCGGACGTGGGCTAGTCATCCCTCCCATATAGGCGTCAAAGAAATGCTGCAATTTGGACTTACAGAGCTATCATCAAAAAACTACCTCACTACATTTTCGACTGCCTTCCACTAAACACGGTAGACAACTATGCATTGAGGAGCACTTCCTATATTTCACTGAAATTACCTAAGGCAAAATTAAGCTTTGGCAGGGCTTCCATAAGCTAAGTGCTGCCCATCTTATGAAATAAACTGCAAATGTTACTAAATCTTATCTCTCCCATCAACCTTGCTGCCTTCAAAACATTATATACAAGCTCCTACAAGGAACTCTGCAACTGCTTCCCTCATCCCTAAGCACCTATATGTTTAAGCCACGACCCTCCCAACCCCCTATCATGTCGGGCTCCTCCTATTCCATACTGCTCTTTGGTTCCCAACCCAACCTCACCCCTTTCCTTCCCCTTACTCCTATTCTTGGATACCATGCCTGATATCCTTACAGTTTCAACTTTCTCTATTTATTTATTAGAAAAGTCAGATTTACAACCTTTGAGTAATGGACTCATTTACAAAAGGCACCTCATCGTGTTGGGGGGGAAGGTTACATAGTGTGGTTACAACAGTGAGAACAGTACAGGTGCAGAACATTACACACAGAGTACACAAAGGTTACATAATAATGTTACTTATAATAAGTTACAGTCAATTACAAGGTACCCAAGGGTTACATTGGGGGTACAGCCCTGGACATACCTAGATAATACCTGGAGAGGATGGGGGTAGGGATGGGGAGTGGGGTGGGAAGGGGGAGAGGATAGGCTGTCTGGAGGAAGTTGTCAAGTCAGTGAGGCCTGACAGGAGGATCCCACAGTGTGATTAATTCAGTGCATCTACAGCAATGAGCATTGAAGAGATGGTTCTGGAGGGAGATTTTGAAGGGACCAATTTTGACAATATCTGTGATGCAGGGTGGGAGGGAGTTGAACCGAGCAGGAGCTCAGTAATGGAAGGACCTCTGGGCTAGTGAGGTCTTGGTTCTGGGCACCAGAAAGGTGGCCTTGACAGAGCTACAGGTGACAACAGGTGAGGATGCATGCCATAGGGAAGCAGAGACCCCTGAGGGGAGAGAGCCCAAAAAGAGATTTTCTGGTGAGTAGGCATGTCTGGTAGTGCAGACACTCCTCAAAGGTGAGCAGGTTGGCGGTGGAGTACAGCAGGCAAGTGTGAGTGCAGCTAGGGGCTCCGGTCAGGAGCCTGCAGGCCTTATTGATTGACAGCTGGATTTTAGTCAAGGCAGTATTGTCCATTGCAGTGTAAATGAGCAAGCCATAGTCCACTAGCAACAGGACGGAAGAGGTGATGGCCAGCTGGAGGGCAACTTGGGGGAGGTAATCTCTATGACAGTATAGTAGGCCTATCCGAGAATTTATGGCAGAGGATAGAACATTGATGTGGGTGTGGAAGGTGAGCCGAGTCAAAAGTGAGGCCTAGATTGGCAGGCAGTATAGCGCAGTGGTCTAAGGCTCTGAGCTGCAAATCTGGTGACATCCAGCAGACCAGACCTGGGTTTGAATCCCACAGCTTCCACTTGCATACTGTGTGACTCTGAGCAAGTCACTTAACCTCCTTGTGCTCCCAGGTTGCTCCTGTAAAAAAGCTTTCAGCTTAGTGTGCTATACCTGGTTAAATAACAAAATAAAAAAAAAGATATTTGTAAGAGGTCACTTCCTCAAGCGGGTGCAGAGTGCTGGGGAGAATGAAGTGGGGGGGCATTCTTGGCCTTATTTTGGTGATGGGAGAAGAGCATTGACTTAGTCTTCTTTAGGTTAATGACAAGTCAGTGGCCAAGGAACCACTTTTCAGCTTGGTTGTAAGTGTGCTGGAGGGATACCTGGAGAGAAGAGGGATTAGGGTGGGATTCAAAGAGAACCACATTGTCAGCATAGTGGAGTATTTTTCTTGTGCAGGAGCTGGGGAGAATGTTGAGGTAGAGGCTGAAAAGCACAGGGCCCAGAATGGAGCCCTGGCGTACCTCAGAACAAACTGGCCAGGTATTGAACAGGGAGCCATTTATCTTCACATGCTGGGATCTAGCAGAGAAGTAGCTGGAGAACCAGGCAAGGGGACCAGTGGAAAAGTCGAGTTGGTGGAGGGAGTTGAGTAGGAGGGGGTGACAGAAAGTGTCAAAAGCCTTGGAGATGTCTATGAACACTGCGCCAGCAAGGTTGCCAGAGTCAAGAGCAGAGTGCAGGTATTGAGAGAACCAGGAGAGCAGTAGTGGTATTGTGTTCTGGGTGGAAACCATGTTGTTCTGGGCACATTATGTTTTGGCCAGGTACTCAGAGAGTTGAATAGCCACTATTTTTTCTAGGGCTTTAGAGAGCGGGGGAGGATAGAGATTGGCCGGTAGTTGTTAGTTGCGGACCGATCTCCACTCTTATGTATAGGGGTGATTTCGTCTGATTTCCAAGCACTGGGAAACTGACCAAGGCATAGAGACCAGTTTAGTAGGTCTGTAACGGGGACTAGGATGACATCCATATCAGGCAGAAGATTCTGGAGTCTAGTGGGACACAGCTGGGGTTGTTGCAACCAAGGGCTTTTAGCAGGTGTGGCCTGGCTACGTGGGGGTTATAGTGTGCAGGCAGAAAGGAGGGCGATCCAAGGCAGGGAGAATAGAGGTAGGGATTGGGTCAAAAAAGTTGTTTGGGAGCACAGAGCTTAGGTCAGAGAAGATAGCATTGAGGCAATCAGCTATGTGAGTTGGTTCTATAGTGATGGTGCCATCAATGGAGAGCTGGGATGGTGGGGGAAGGGAGCGGGACTTCCCATTAAGATCTTTCATGCTGTCCCAGAAAGTCCACGTGGAACCCCAGTTGGATGCATGGGCGGTCTGATAGTGCTCTGTCTTGGCCCATCTAATGGCCCAGGTGCACTGATTACATGCCGTGTTGTAGGCATGTTTATCATTCAACTTATTATTTATTTATTTATTGAATTTTGATGACCAGGTTGGCCCATTGGGCCCATGAAGGTCCCTTTTTCAGGGGTGACCTGGGGAACAGAAGCAATACAATACATACAATCAGGTGATCCAGAAGAAATACAATACATACAGTCAGGTGAGACAGGGTTACGAGAAGTAGACAAGTTAATAAGGATAACTTAACTGATTCAATAGCGATGTGCCAGAGATTATCCCTATGCCCACATTTTTGGATAAGGGATGGGAGATTTATATGGCATTTTGTTTTTTAGAATGGATTCTGGTGTGGGGGGGTGAAAAGGTCACAGTCCTTGCTGAAGGAATTGGTGAAGAGGTCTAGGGCAGAATCAATATTCTGCTGGATTGTCTAACATTTCTACCTTAGGACTCAAGGAGCATTATAGTCTTACTGAACCTTACCCTTATCCTTTTTATTTCCCTCTCTTTGCTCTTTTTTTACCACCCATAAACCTTTCCTTCTCCATCCCCTCCCCCCCTTTTTTGTCTGGCCCTGTCTGTTACCCCCCCCATCCACCACCTCCTGTTCTTCTCCACCCCTTTCTGAACTTATCATCACAAGTTGAATTTTGTGTTGCCACCCACTGCACCACCTGCACTTCCTCACTCCTTCAGAACTTTTTGTACATGTTGTACTGTAGTATGACATTTACTGCAATTTGCTTGTACAGTATATGTACTTATATCATCCTTGTACTAGTCATTGTGTATATATTGTCTTAACCTGTGAAATGATTTGTATCCACCTTGTATATATCTTAAACTACTGTTTTTTAGATTTCCTCTATCTACCCTGTGAATTTTGTAAATATTGGAACTTTTCATTTTTTGTTTTCTTCTATACTGTACATTGTTTTGTGAAGTCCACCCAGGTCCATCTTGAAAATGAGTTTTGCTCAATGGCGTTCACCTGGTTAAATAAAGATTTGCTTGATTGATTGAACCGTATTTTCCACAAAGAGATGGATGTTAGCTGGCTTGATGTCTTATTCGATATTATTGATGTACAAAGCAAATAGCAGAGGCCCCAGGATGGAACCCTGTGGCATGCCTCTCTGTAGAGCTTTTAGAGGAGAAAGATCTCCATCCACTTTGACCTACTGAGAATGCCCTGTAAGATAACTGGAGAACCAATTTTAGCTGAGGGATCCAGCTCAACATTTCTAAGCATGATCAAGAGAAAGTCATGGTCCACAGTGTTGAATGCCTTACTCAAGTTGAGAAATAAGGCACTCACATAATTCCTGGAGTCTAAAACCTTCTGCCACTCATTAGTGAATTTAGCAAGGGCTGATATAGTATTGTGACATAGCCTGGAACCTGATTGGACTGGGTTCAGTAGCTTTAAGGTCTCCAGGAACTTCCTAATCTGAATGTTAACTAATTTCTCCAACATTTTAGAAAGGAGAGGAAGCAAGAATATCAACCTGTAATTATTTTGATCACTATGGTCGCTGGACTTGAATAACAGGATGACATAGATGGTTCCCCAAATTGCTGGAAGGACACCCTGTGTCAAGGACACATTGAACAGGTGAGTAATAGGGACAGTCAAGACATACTGGCTAAGTTTTAGGAAGTATGGATCAGTCATGTTAGCTGCCATGCTCTTTCTGGTATCCAATTCCAGTAACAAGTTTTCTACTTGTTTCATGGAGACAGGGCTGAATGTGAAGGCTGCCTAAGGGCCAGAAGTGTTTGAGGTTGGACAAGCCGGATACTGCGCGCACAGCAGTGTACGAAGGTTGTTACCAGGGGAGGAGTTGAATGCTAGCCCAGCAGTGGCAAAATGGTCATTGTGGAGTTTGAGATTAGTCTTTTTGTCAGTAGAAGAGGTGTCACCAGAAGAAATGTTTTCTGGGAGGGAGTTAGCCAAGGAGTACCCCTCGATATCCCTTAGGGTCTTGCAAAATTTATCTGAGCACTTGGAGGAGGAGTCCAATTTGGTACAAAAATAGTTAGCTTTTTCTGCCCTGATAAGTTTCATGCACTGATTCCTGGCAACCCTAAAGGCTGTCCAGTCAGCAGGCAGCTTAGTTGTTTTTTTGTTTTTTTTTTCAGAGGAAGTCCCTATTACGTAGTGCATTTTTCAGACTAGTCGTGAACCAGGGGTTAGCTTTTTTCTTTGTTCAGACCTTCACTAAGTGTGCATGCTGATTTAAAGCTCCCAATACTCTAGAAAACTCTGGCAGGAAGTAGGCTCTTGGTTAACTAGAATCTGCAGCTTATCCAGTAAGTAGGGAAATGGGCAGACTGGGTGGGCCAAGTGGTCCTTATCTGCCGTCAAAGTCTATGTTTCTATGTTTCTAAACCTCATAGGCATCATCCACAATGGGGGCCAGGTAGAACTCTTGCTAGTTCGAAAACTGGAGGTCAAAGAGGAAGGCATGCAGGTCGAGATTACATCTACTTCTTTTAAAAACAAACCTTGAAGTGGAAACAGGTTTAGGTGCAGCTCTAACACATGCTATAGAGCAGTAGTCACTAAGCTAATTAAAGAAGACCCCAGAGTGAGTAAAAAGGTGCAGTTTATTCACTAAACTAATGTCAATTAGGCTGCTATTGCTGGATTTTTCTTGTTGAGGTGGGTGGTTTCCATGATAAGCTGCGTAAGCCCAAAGGTATCGCAAACGTCTTTTAGGGGTTTGGAGCTGGAAGATCCAATCGAGGTTAAAATCACCCACAATGATAACCTCTGTGGGCAAAGTTTCAAGTGTGTTGCACTGGTGGTTCAGCACCCTGAGCCCTGCAGAAGGAGGTCTGTAGCAGCCTACGATACTACCATAAGTGACATTGAAGTGGAGAGCTGAACATTTACGGACAAGCATTCAAATTCCTTAAGTACAGAGGTAGAGTCAGTAACAGTGGCAGAAAATTTGTCCTGAATGTAAATAGTTCCCCCCCCACTGGTTAGCCTTTCAGTTCTCTGGACATTGTATGAAGGAATATTTATTTCATGATCCAGGGTAGAGGGTCTGAGCCTGGTTTTCATAACCACCAGTATATCAGGCTTGGTGTGACAAATCCATGACTGAAGTGTGCCATTAAGGAGACTAATCTCTTTAAGATGGGCAAGTTTAAAGGGGGTGGGGATGGGGCAGTGGGACCTGGGTTCAGCTCAATGTTGCCTGAGCATAGAATGAGTAGCAAGAAGAGCTTTTTGAAAGCTCTTAAGAGCAGTCTATGGAGACAGCTCCGATTCCTTTTATTAAAATATGGGGAAGGGGACATGGAGTAACCAAGACAAAATCCAATCGGGCCTAGGGAAGCATAGAAGAGCACCTGGGTCTCGTATAGATGGGGTGAGTGAGCAAACAATGGGGTCAAGAATAGTGTGGTGTTCCACAAATCATAGGTTGGTTGAGTGCCATGTCACCAGGGGGTTTGCATGGTGAATTCCTGGCAGGAGGATGAAAGTATGCTTGGGTCAATGCAGGTTTCTTCAGAACTTGATATACTAGGAGGGGCCTCATAGCCTTTGCACAATAGCAATGTGGTAATGTGTGTGAAACAGAGGCATGGAAGGACAAGCCAAAAATGCAGCACCGAATTATAAGAAGGGACTGCATTTTGATGTCCTAGAATAAAGGGAGTGTGTAGGATGATTAGAAGGGGAAAAAATAGTCCTTTGCACAAAGCAGAGCGAGAGCAACATGATGCAGTACTCTGTAGTGCTTTCTGAAGACTGATCACAGAGACATGACAGAGCTCAGCGGAGTTTGGAGGGGAAGGCAGTGTGCTTAAAGAGTGCTGGGGGCAGAGGATGTTGAGCAGGAGAAAATTCAAGGATAAGAGGACAGGGGTCTACAAGGCAGCTGAAGCAGGCTAAAGAAAACTACTTTGCACAAGAGCGAAGCAATAAACTATAGTGCCTACTGAGGAATGATCACAGATTAAGCAGGGCAACAGGTGTCAAAGTGCTATGATGCCTTATATAGTTGTATAAACTACATGGAAGCAAGGGAGATTTGGAGGAGGAAGGGAAACAAGGGCAGTAAAGTCAAGTTGGAGCAGAACACAATCCACCCTTTTAGATGCAGTAAGTCCTGCTAAAAACACAGGCTGCTGTTCTAAGTACGATGGGCTATGTCCGCCAATGGGAGGGAGGTACCACAAATGGGAGGGATAAAATAGTGTGTTTAAAGAGCACTTTGGTGAGGAAGGGTGGGCAGGAGAAAATTCAAGGCTACGAAGAGGACAGAGTCTAAGAAGCAGCAGAAGCAGGCTAAAAAATGCTACAGCCATGGAATTCAAACTGAGTGAAGCTGCACCAATCTGCTGGCAAGCCGCAACTGTGTCAGCTAATCACAAGCTGACACAGATGGCTGCAGCCAATTGGAGCCCGAGCTTTAGCTCCGGACAAAGTCTGAGGTCATACCTGGCTGAATGAGCTTCAGGAACGAGCAGGAGAAGTGGCATGGCTAGCTGACTTCTCCAACCAAGCCGCAAACTGATGGAGTAGCTTGTGCCCGATCAGGGCAGATCTGGCTGAATGAGATTCAGGAGCAGGCAGGAGAAATGGTGTGGTCGCTGGTTTCTCCAGCCAAGCCACAAATCAGCGGGAGCCACTTGTGCCTGATCAGGGGCATACCTGGCTGAATGAACTTCAGGAATGAGCAGAAGTGGCGAGGCCTGCTGGCTTCTCCAGCCAAGCCACAAATTGACAGGAGCTGCTTGTGCCCGATCAAGGGCAGACCTGGCTGAATGAGCTTCTGGAGCTGGCAGGAGAAGTGGCATGGCTGGCTGGCTTCTCCAACCAAGCCGCAAACCGATGGAGTCGCTTATGCCTGATCAGGGCAGACCTGGCTGAACGAGATTCTGGAGCAGGCAGGAGAAGCGGTGTGGTCGCTGGTTTCTCCAGCCAAGCCACAAATCAGCGGGAGCCACTTGTGCCTGATCAGGGACATACCTGGCTGAATGAACTTCAGGAATGAGCAGAAGAAGTGGTGAGGCCTGCTGGCTTCTCCAACCAAGCCGCAAGTTGACAGGAGCTGCTTGTGCCAGATCAGGGGCAGACCTGGCTGAATGAGCTTCTGGAGCTGGCAGGAGAAGTGGCATGGCTGGCTGGCTTCTCCAGGTAAGCCTCAAATCAACGGGAGCCACTTGTGCCTGATCAGAGGCAGACCTGTCTGTACAGAGGGATAACAACTTCCTGTTTTCTACTGTTGATACCTCTCCCTATGCATCCCAGTATCCTCCCAGCCCTCCTTACTGCTATATATATGTACATCTTTTGCACTTAATATATATATATATATATATATATATATATATGAACTTTGCCCTTAGAACTTTGAAGCACCTTAGAATAGTCATATGCTTGCTGCCTTTTCTTGTTTTGCTCAGTGTTATAAATAGCTTTTAAAATCTTTTATACCTCTGTCTACAGAACTCAGTGAGTTATTTCTTTCTTCAGATGAAAGCAGTGATGATAAAACAGAACCTTAGTGGAGAGGATGCCTGACTGAACAACAAGGTAACTAGTTCAAGATTTGATGTCGGGAAGGGAAGGGGAAGACTGCTTGCAGGTAGCGCTAACCTTGGCAATTTATCCGGCGGTCAAAATATGCGGTGGCTTTTCGACCACAACTAAGTTTGCAGGCTATGTTTTGACTTATTTATTTTTGTCCTTGGGACTTAATTTCCATGTCTTTTTGACCATGACATCATGTCCGGGGACGAAATGGCTGTACACGGAGAAGGTGTGCTGTGCCCAGCAACTAGAAGGGAGACAGCTGTTCTAATTTATGAAAAACAGTTTTTTTCTTTTCATTTTGGCACAATGTTCTCTCTCTTTTCCCCCTCTGTTACATTGATCCAGTCACTTGCAGTGCAACAAAAGTCATTCCAAGCAACAGCAGTTTGCTTTATACATAGGAGTAGAGTCTGCCCCCCTAAGCCAGATCCTCATAATGTCTGTGACTTTTTGTATTGAGTGAATTCCTTAGTAAAAAGCTATAACTTTTTTTGCACAGGGAGATAGTTATGCATGTGGCCAAAAGAGAGGGGGTACCCAACAACTAGGAGAGAGACAGCTTTGAGAAGCAGGTGTGACTCAGAACTAGCTTTTGGTGCACTCTAAGACCCTGGGCAGGTGTAACAGAAAGAGACAGCATTGATGTCAAAATATAAAGAAAAAGCATTTCAATAAATTTGAACAATTAGAGAACATTGATGATTGACGTTTTTGGCTCTGGAATTTTAAAAAAGCTTGTTTTTCTTTAACTATAACAACAAAATAAGTTGTTAGCGTATATTTAATTGAGCTGGTGGCTGCCAAGTAAGCAAGAGGAGGCAAGAAGGAGGCTGTCAGTTTGGGCACAGCCAAGATCACTGGAGTGGGGTGCTGGATGAGAGTGTGGAAAAGTCCAGGATTATCTTGGCATGGAGATTGCTGCTTCAGAGGCCGAAACCATGAGACCACAAAAACAGATCATGTATGAAGAAATATGCCATTTGATCAGATTAAAAAAAAATACTATTTTAGTGATGATAAAGGAGTCTGTGGAGTTAAAACATGCTATATGTTTTCTTTTTTATTTGCAGTTATGGCAGGTTAGGGGTCTTTAGGCTGTCTGCCTTACAAAACTGGTAGCCAAAATATATATAAAAAAAAAAATCTGTGAGGCATGGATCTCTAGGTGCACTGCCCCCTGGTTTCCAGAAGGGTGCCTGACCTGATGTTTATCACCCCATAAGGTACTGTGTTCTGAACCCTCTCAGCCAATCAGGACACACCAAATTCCCTACCCATTTTATAATAAGATGGTATCTCATTATTATATGCGCACAGGGAGAATGGAAACCTTTTGCTCATGCTTATAGCCTGCCAGAACAGCACCATTTAACAAGAGCATTTGGACAGAGTGCAATGCACTAGCCACCCTCAGCTGTTCACCCCCCCACCTTTGGGTGAGGATGCTTTCTGCTTCATCAACCCCTCTCCCTAGCACACCGTAATCTATTCAGTCTACTGATTTTCTTCTCCCTCACCCTATCCCTTAATTGTTTTATAAGGCTGCTTCCCTTGCATCTAATGGTCCCCCTGCCTTGTCCGATCCCCGATCCTGTTCTAATGATATATCCTTGGTATCTCGTGGTCCCCCCTCCCTCACACAAATGCCTACCCTGTTAAAATAATCCATCTCTGCCTTGTAGTGGCCCTGTCCCTTGCCTGATCCCTGATATGATTATAGTGATCTACCCCTCGTATCCAGTTGCCATCCTCAATGCTGGTAGCCCCCTGATCCCCTGACCTCGAGGGCTGACACTTACCCTCTGCTAACCTCCTTGGCTGTCAACCATCTGAGCGGCTGTGCATTATGTGTGGCCTGAGCTGCATTTCAGAAATGGATCTTCTCTGACTTGCAACTCTGCCCTGGGCCAATCATTTGCCCCCAAACTTGGGTGACAACTTCCATACCAACCCCCCTCATGTCAACATTAGCAATGACTCATACCTCCACCCTAAATAAGTGTAATCCCCCACCCCAACTTAACCCCGTCTGTCTAGTAATCATTTCTGGAGTCCTTTTCCTTATTTGTATCACCTTGCACGTCTTACAATTGAACTTCCACTGGTAGATGTTTGACCCCATTTCTAATCTTTCCACATACCTTTGCATACTGGTAATTCCCTCGGTACTGTCCAATCTCCCACAAGTTTTTGTGTTGTCTGTGAAGAGAAACATCCTCCCCTTTATCCCTACCCTACTGTGTATCTCTAATGTAAATATGAATGGGACACTGTTAACCCTTTTGCATTGAAACATAGAAACAGAAACATAGAAGTTAATGGCAGATAAGGACCGCAAGGCCCATCCAGTCTGCCCATTTCTGTTTCTCCCTTATAAATGTGCCATTGGCCTTTGTTCTGTCAATGGCCTATCTATTCATACTCATCTGTATTGCTCCCTTATGCCTATCCCATGCCTGTTTGAAGCCCTGCACTGTATTCATATTCACCACTTCCTGAGGTAGGCCTTTCCATGCACCCACCACCCGTTCAGGGGAAAAATAACTTTCTCACATTACCCCTTAATCGGCCTCCCTCTAATATCATGCTGTGTCCTCTTGTCCTGATATTTGTTCTTATATTGAAACATGTTAGACTCTTTCACCTTGTTAATGCCCTTAAGGTGTTTGAATGTTTCGATCATATCACCTCTTTCTCGCCTTTGCTCTAGGGTATACATGTTGAGCTCTGTTAATCTGTCCTCATATGTTTTCTGATGCAGTCCCTGCCCCATTTTGGTTGCCCTTCTCTGGACTGCCTCAATTTGGTTAATGTCCTTGTGAAGGTGTGGCCTCCAGTACTGCACGCAGTACTCTAGATGAGGCCTAATCACTGTCTTGTAAAGAGGGATTATTACCTCCCTCTTCCGACTTGTAATACCCCTACTAATACTCCCTAACATTACCCTAGTGTTACTGCTTTAGTGGTCTGCTTGGATGATTTCAGGTCATCTGTGATGATGATGCCCAAGTCTCTTTCTTCCCTTGTGACTGCCAGCAACTCCCCTCCCAGCCTATAGGTGGCTTCAGGGTTTCTCTTCCCTATGTGCATGATCTTGCACTTCTTTGCATTTAACCCCACTTGCCACTCTTTCGACCATTTTGTTAGTTTAACCATATCTCTTCTCATTCTGCCCACCTCATCTGGATCATCTACTCTGTTGCAGATCTTGGTGTCATCTGCAAACAGACAAACCTTACCCTCCAGTCCATCTGCAATGTCACTGATGAAGATATCGAAGAGGACTGGCCCTAGGACTGATCCCTACGGTACCCCACTTGTGACTTGCATCTCTTCTGACTGTATACCATTTACCATCAATCTTTGTTTTCTGCCCGGGAACCAGTTTGCCACCCAGTTGACCAACTTCTGACCCACCCCAAGCCTACCCAGCTTATTAATCAATCTTCTATGCGGAACAGTATTGGAAGCTGTGCTGAAGTCAGGGTAGATGACATCAACTGCTCCACCTTGGTCCACCACTCTGGTACCCAGTCAAAGAAATCTATGAGATTAGTTTGACAGGACCTTCCTTTTGTAAACCCATGCTGTCTTGGATCCTGTGCTCCTATGGATTGCAGGTGTTACACTATCCTTTCCATAAGGAGTGTCTCCATAATCTTGCCCACTACTGAGGTAAGACTGACTGGTCTGTAGTTCCTTGCCTCCTCCCTGCTACCACTCTTGTGGAGCGGGATCGCATGAGCCCTTCTTCAGTCTTCTGGGACCTCTCCTGTGCTCAGAGACTCACTAAACAGTTCTGATAATGGCTCTGCTAGTTCCACCCTTAGCTCTTTTAGTACCCTGGGATGTATGCCATCAGATCCCATTGCCTTGTCCACCCTGAGCTTATCAAGCTCTTGTAGGACCCTTTCTTTTGTGAAGGGACTAGTGCTCACCTCCCTCCCTCCTGTGTCCATGGTGCTGAACTGTGGGCGCTGCCCTACCTTCTCTTCCGTAAATACTAAGCAGAAGTATCTATTTAGGATAGATGCTTTTACATGGTCCTCCTCCTCATACACCCCCTTATCTCCTTCGATTTTAGCAATACCCCATCTGGACTTTCTCCTTTCACTAATGTATCTATAGAAAATCTTGTCACCTTCTATTACTGTTTGTGCTAGTGTTTCTTCAGTTTGGGCCTGTGCCTGCCTTACTGCCTTCCTTGCTTCCCTTTGGGAAGTTTGGTATGCCTCCCTAGCTTCATCCCACTGTGTTCCCTTATATTTCCTGAAGGCCAGCCTTTTGGCTCTGACCTTTTCTGCTACTATTTTTAAGAACCAAAGTGGTTTCCTTCTTCTTTTGCACTTCCTTTTTTCTCTAACACAATGGGATGTTGCTTAAAGTATTCTATCCTTAATGCTTGCCCACTTTGCCTGTACCCCCTCAACTGTATTTCTTTTTGCCATGGCTAGCTTAACACTGTTGGCCATCTTATCAAAGTCAGCTCCTCTGAAGTCCCATATTTTTGCCTTGGAATGGGATGATTTAGTTCTAGTGGCCAAATTGAACCATACCATGTGATGGTCACTGGCCTCCAGGTGACCTTCTACCTGGAGATCTGTGATCCTTTCCCTGTCAGTCAGCACTAGATCTAGGATAACCCTGTCTCTTGTGGGTTGTTGTGCCAGTTGTTTGAGGCCCTCCTCCTGCCAGAACTAGATACATCCACCATGTGTCTAGTTCTGGCAGATGTTCCTGCTGGTATTGACCAATCTGTATCTGACATGTTGAAGTCTCCCATTATCAGAACCTCCCCTTTAACTGTCATGTTTTGTATATCTTCTAATAGTAATGTGTCTATGTCCTCCCCCGGTCTGGGGGCCACTGTATTATTTCTCATTGAAACCCCATATTTTATGACTGCTTACCTTCTCTAAAAGTCATTGATATTGCTGCTTGTTTTATCTGCTCCCTTTCTTAGTAAAACTGAAATGCATGGTAGTGGTGTCATTATACCCAGACTTATTTTGTTCCAAACCCTCTTGATTTGCTTGAAGTTGCCCTTGTTGTATCAGATTGTATTTATGTTGACTGTATTCCCTTGAAGTTATTTGAAGCTGCTGTTATTGTATCTTATTTGTACTTTATTGACCCTGATGTGGAATCTTTGTAAATGAGCACCTTTACTCAAAGGTACTTTCCAAATAAACAAATAAATGAACACTTACTGTGGACTTCCTGAATATTACAAAGACCCCCAAACAGTGCAGCCACTCATGCTGCAATGGTCTCCTCTCCTCACATTGCATCATGAGTGGCTAGACTGTGTGGTGGTGTTCTGAAGTCCAGGAAAGATGCAGTGGAAGTTGATCAAGGAATGTAAACAAACACATTTTGTGTGCTAGAACCAGTAAAATAAAAACATAGAAACATAGAATTTGATGGCCGATAAAGACTGCTTGGGCCACCCAGACTGTACATTTTTCACCTGCCTATCCAATCCTGTCATCACAGATCCTACTTGACCTCCAACTACCCCCGCTTCCCAAATAAGATTCTCTTGTGCCTATCTCATGCATGAAGCCCACCAGTGTTTTCACCCTCGCTACTTCCACTGGAAGACTGTTCCAGGTAACCAGCACTCTTTCAGTGAAGAAGTACTTCCTCACATCTCTCCTTAATTTCCCCCTTCCATCTTCAATACACGTCCCCTGTTTTCATGCATCTTTTCCTCTGAAAAATACTCCCTTCTTGTATCTTATTTAACCCAGTAAGATATTTACAGATCTCTATCATGTTTCTCTCTCCTCTCTCTTTCAGGGTGTACATATTCAGGTCCTTCAGTCTCTCTTCATAGGACATATGATGCAGCCCATGCACCATTTTAGATGCCCTCCTGTGTATGATGAGCAGTCTGTTTTGTACTTTTAGAAAGAAAAAAGGAACCAGAATCAAGAACTAGAGACAATTTGAGGCCCGTTAAAGAACATAGGTCACAAGCCCACTCTCTAAGGAACCTGACTTGTGAACTCCTTGACTCCAAAGCATTTCCCATTTAGAGCAACACTCATGAATCCTCCCCCACAGTCAGTTTCCTTCCCACTTAATCAGCCCTTCTTCCATCCCCAAACCCCCCACCTTTTTTGACCTGTCTACCAAAAGGCACTGAGTCAAGGGCCCTGTTGTAATCCAGGTAAAATATATAAACCACCTGTCCCAAGAATCAAAGAACTCTATCAGGTTAATCTGAAATCGCCTGCTTTTCATGAATCCACAAACAAACAGAGCCAAATGTACACACACCTTCCCTCTTCCATGGAGATAAAGTAATAAAATAGCTAATTTAGGTGGAAAGAAATGTTAATATTTCAGTGATTTACCATGGGTGTGCATTGGGCTCCATTTGTTTCTTGTTAAATGCCTCAAAACCAGCAGCAATGGGCATGTTTTGGGAAGTTTCATCAGCTGCGTAATATGATCTCTACTGAAAAACAAAGGAGTTATGCATGCTCCAATCAGTGTATTGGCCCACTGACCCTGGTAAATAAGCTTCTTATAACCTCATGGTGTAAGCCCCAAAAAGGCTTCACAGGCACCATCTACAGAGTCATAAGGGATGCGGCCACTGACCCAGCAGAGGGGGCCAGACAAAATAGCAACCTTCCCTTCAGATTACAATCACTGATGACACCTGGTCTCAGTGTTTGAAGCTTGCACACCAAGGCTGCCCAGATGCTAAGAGTCTGCTAATCCAGAATAAAGTACTACATCAATGGTACTGTACTCCTGTACAACAAAAATCTCTAGGTCTATTACATCATGATAAGAGTTGGTGATGCAGTACCCTGGGAGCAGATCTGCTGCATATACTATGGGCCTGAAACAGAAACATAGTAGCTGATGGCAGAAGGAGACCACCAGGTCCATCTAATCTGCCCATTGTCTTTTAGCCTTGCCTTCTAACTGCCCTTGGGTTTGAGGGCTCCCTTGTATCTGTCCCAAGCATTCTTGAAACCTACCACTGTTCTTACCCCCACCACCTCTACAGGCAGGCTGTTCCAGGTATCCACCACTCTTTCTGTGAAGAAAAACTTCTTGGTGTTGGTGGAGAACTGCCCTCCTTGCAGCCTTAGATCATGTCCCCTGGTTCTGCTGTCCTTCTTAAATTGGAAGAGATCATCTATCTGCACCTGCTTTATGCATTTTATGTACTTGAATGTTTCAATCATGTCACCCCTCTCTCTTCTCTGTTTCAGGGAATACATGGTCAGTTCTGTCAGTCTATCCCCGTAGGACATCTTATGCAGTCCCTGAATCATTTTTGTTGCTCTTCTCTGCACTGTCTCCACTCAGTCAATGGCCTGCCTGGCTCTTCATCAGTTCTGGTCCCACATACAGCAGGAATGCTCCTCAGTCCTAAACATGAGCATCCCCTTTGCTTCAGATCTATTTCTTCTGGAAATACCAAACAATAGTGTCACAGTTTCCACTTACCAGAAGCAATGGCTCCTTGCACACAGTGTAGAGGCAAAATGCCTTCTACTTCAGAGATGGTATACTAATGATATTCTTACTCTTGCAGAATGGGGGCCTCACTGGAAACTCTGGCATCATACTCCAGGATGTTTTACTATGCCAATAGCACTCAGTGGTGATATGAGACTGTCTGGAACCCTTACTTCTTCTATGTTGTCAGGTTGTCTTCCCCCAATCCCCCAGTACTCTGTAAGGACCTACTGCAACCTCCATAAGCTGAGGATACCCCAGATCTCCCTCCCACCATTTTGTTTCTGCTGACCACCTTTTGCCATCATATATCAAGTGGGGGACACAATCACCCAGAGCTACCCTGCCATTGTCAAGTATCTGTGTGATTAGTTCTCATTTGGGTCTTACTATCAGCCAGTTCTCCTTTCATTTTTCTTTCCTCCTCCCCCCGTCCTAAATTATTAATGTGGACACAATACGTAGCTCACTGGAGCCACAACTAGGCATACTCCATTTGATTTTAATCATCCCCTGCAACCCCCCCCCCAAGCAAGCTCTCCACATCAAGGGTCTCCTTTTTTGACAATTACCATTTATGAATGGTATGCCTTGATCCGCTGTCAATTATCTGACCACATCTGTACTAAGTGCTTGTTACTAATGTACCCATATGGACTTGCCGCAATGATTAAAGTATGAATTCTGAGTTGTATGACTGTATTGCTCTTGGACTGTATGTGTTACCTGAAAGAGAAAATCTAATAAAACGCCTTAACATAACAAAAAACAAAAGAAAGTAGCAACCCTCATGAGAAATGTTATTTCAAATTTCTGAATTAAACAAGGGTTGAGCATGCTAGATTTACAATTTGTCAAACATTAGGGAGTCATGTGGTAGTCCTATAGCATACTCCACTTTAAGCACCTGTGACTTTCCTAGGTGGAAGTTCTTTATTTTACAGAAGCCGATTCTGGCAATGTACTCTTAAAGAGAAGCCACTGCAGACTGTTCATTAGGACCAAAGCTTGGGGATCCATCTTGGCTTCTTTTGGTTTGGCTAATTCACAAGAAAGCTCTGATATGCAGAGTAAGAGAGACCCTTTTCTATGGATATAAAGTATGTAAGAAAATAGCAAATTTAGGAGGAAAATAAAAATCAAGGTGGCAACCCGACTGACTAACCAAGCTCCAGATGTAAAATGTGTACCATTCAAAATAAAGTAAAAGAACTGAGCTAAGGCTACTGCATAAAAAAATGATACCTTGGTTTTATGATTCTTAAAAAAAGTTGCATTGTAAGAATTACTGGAGACAGCACTCACTCACCATGCCAAAACATGTTCGTGCTACCACTGCTCTTTCTGAAGACAGTGAGAAAGAATGAAGGTGGCTCAAAAATGTTGTTGTTGTGGGTGAGTGCTGTCTCTGGTTATTGTTACAATAAATCTTTTTTAAGACTAGAACAACCAAGGTACTGTTTTTTTATATGGTAGCCTTAGCACAATTTAGGCAGAAAGAAATGTTAACTCTTCAAAGATTTAGGTAGGTGTGCACTGGAACCTGTTTGTTGCTTCATGCTACAAAATCAGTAGCACCCCTTGTGAGAATTGTAATTTGAATTAAACAAGTGTAGAGCATGCTAGATTTTGAATTTGTTAAGAGTTTGGTAGTTGTGTGGCAATCCAGTAGCATGCTCCCCTCTAATCACATGCAAATTTCCTAGGTGAAAGCATTATATTTTAAAGAACCCAGCTGAGGAAATGCACTCTATTTAAGAGAAACTACTGCAAGCAGTTCATAGTTATGACCAAACCATGGGTTCCACCCTGCGGTCTGGTGGTTTGGCTAATTCACAAGGGATGTCCGATATGAAGACAAAGACAGCTTCTTTTCCACAGTGACAAATTAAGAAAATAACCAATTTAGGTAGAAGGAAATGTTAATTTTTCGAAGGTTCACCATGGGAGGGGAGGTACAGTAGGTGTGCACTGTACTCTGTTTGTTGTTACATGACACAAAACCAGTAGCATTCCTTTTGAGAAATGTGATTTGAACATTGTGAATTAAACAAGAGTAGCGCTTACTAGATTTGGAATTCTTTCATAAATACATGATGCCTTTTGTCCTGTAACCTGTGCTGCTTCAGAAAGTCCACCATCGTTCTTTGATAATTGGCTCCACTACAGTAGAGTGCCCATGTTGGAAGTTAGAATCAACCTTTAGCTGCTGGGATCATCCCTATCAACACTTTAGAACAGTGTAACCACATCTGCCACTCTTCTGTCAGCCAGCACTACTGCTGTCTGTAAGGAGCTGTTGAAGAGTCTGCAGTGTCTCCACTAGGGCTTGTTGCTCTGTTTCCCTGAGCACCTTGGGGCACATATCATTTGGGGCTGGTGATTTGTTTACCCTTTATGTCCTTCAACACATGCCCCATTGAGACATCCACCATAATCAACCACTGCCTAGTGGATCCCTTACGTTTGACCCCACTCTCCAGCGTTGAACCCCCTGCCATCTACATAAAGACTAAGCCAAAATAACCATTTAAGATTTTAGTTTTCCCAACATCCTACTCAAAACTTCAGCTCATCATTTTTTATTCTTTCAGTACCTTCCCCAGTTTCTCTGTTTCCCCTTATGTATCTAAAACTCATTGTCATTTCTTTTCACTCCTTCTGCTATATTCAGTTCTGTGCTGGCTTTTATGTATCTGATCATTTTTTTTTGGCTATACTAAGTTGTCCACATACAGTACCTCTCCTTGTCCCCTTCAGTCTAGTCTCATTTGTATTTTCAAAAACTTTCTCTCGCTGACTACCTGTCTTACCTCCTTGCTGCATTAGGTTGGGCCTATATGATTTTTGCCTTTATTCACGTACAGTATCTTACACATTCCTTTGTCACTTCCAGTACCTCATTCTTGATAACGGCCCACTTGATTTCAAATCACCTTCAGTCCCTAGCTCCTTCAGTCTATCCTTGAAAATGTGTTATATCCTGCCAGACTCCACCTTCCTAAAATCCAGAACAGCCACTATCAAGTTCAATATATGAAATCCCAGTGTGCTGTGGTTGCTTGTTCCAAGGGGTTCCTCCAATCTTAGGTTTCTATGATGTCCTGATGGAACAATACAGAGACCTGGATATCACTCACACTGTTTCTGATCCCCAACCACTGTTGAAGAAGCTAGTTCTGAAATACTTCCATAAATTCCTGATTTCTAGGGCACGGGGTCATATCGTCTAAAACCAAAATTGCGGGGCAATTATTTATGCACGCAAATAAGTGTGCACTGAAATAAGGTCAGGTAAAACATTGACCACCACACAAACAGCACTCAACCTTACAAACAATGGGCTTTGTTATTTGTGGGGACTTCACCTCCAACCCCCCAAGATGGGAGCTTCACCTCCAACACCACCCAGAATTTAAATAACAAACTCTGTTGGGGGGGTGGACTTCAGGGATGGGGAGAAACTTGGGAGGAGGGAACACTTAGTTTAAAAAAAAAACCTCAAATAATAGCAGCATGGGAAGACCTGGGGGGAACCGAACCATGGTTCCAGGTCTCCATTTCTGCCATGTGCTGGTGCCTTAGCCACTCCACCATGGAAGAGGCTCAATCAGGCACCCCAGCACATGACAACTTGCTGCTTCTGTATTTACAGCATACAGTGACAGGGGTAGCGGTAATTCCCTACCGCTGTTATACCCCTGTTACTGCAATTCCAGGCACACTCTTCACAGTGTGGTTAATGTCGTGCTGTCTTTCTTGTGCAGTATTGACCTGGAATCATTTCTGCTACTCTTTGCCTATAGGATGTCCCAATTTTCTGTACATCTGGGAGATTGAAATCCCCCATAATGACCTTAGCTCCTGCCTTCATTGTTTTGCTAATCTCCCTATTTAGCAGTTGATTTATTTTACCAGCCTGACATGGTGGTCTATAGACTACTGTACTCCCTGGACATTTGCCCCTTGACAGCTATATCCATTTAGAGTCAGTGTTACCCTCCCTTTCTACAGGTTTGTCCTTCACAACCCTAATGGAGTGCCTAATGTACACAGACACCTTTCTCCCTTAACAATATAGTTGTCCCTTCTAAAAGAGCATATCCAGGTATGGTGAGGTCCCAGCTATGGTTCTGCATTGTCCAGGTTTTGGTAACAGCCAGGATATCAAAGTTTTATGTAGCCACTAATGTCTGCAGATCCTCCATTTTATTGGCTTGACTCCTGGCTGGCAATAGTGCAGAATGCCCATCAGGCCACCTTATTCCCACCAAACCCAACTACAGCACTCATCTTACCTTCCTACCCCTGTTTTCCCCATGTCTTACCCCAATGTTCTGCTATTAGATAGGGAGAGCCTGCAAGTCCCCTTGTGTTTAATAGTTTGATGTACTCTTAGCAGTACCTTCCTTCCCCTTCTCCCAGTTTAAATTCCTACCAATAAATGCTTCTATAATCTGTCCCAACACAATGGTTCTACCACTATTAGGATGCAAGACATCTTTTTTGTAAGACCCCTGCCTTTCACGAACGGTTCCATAGTCCCACAGGAAATAAAGCCATTCCCTAAACCCTTTAGGTAAGTATTTGTATCTCTCAGTGGGGCTTATCTTCAGGCCACTGGATTCTCAGGGCCACTGGATTCACAAGGTTGGCCCATTGTCATTGCCTGCTGGTTTACTGACTAGACTTGGTGTTGAGATTGGGTAGGGTAGGGAAGGGTAGAAAATAGCAAATGTTTTCCTGGACTCCAAGCATATGGCAAGCAACTCTGCTGTCACCATGAGAAGAATGCCTATAGGCTTGAAGACAGGATTCTGCCCAACTTGTGACCAGATCTCCATGGACATCTCTATCACACTATACATTGAGTTTGTGGAGGATAACATAAATCAATTCATTGCTAAATATTCTAGGTGAACAGATAATAAAATAAGTAACTTCAGAATTTAATGTTTTACAACAGCATGGTCATTGCCATCTTAAAGACCTTTGACTCAGTGATCAGTCAATCAGAAGCCAGAGAGTCAAAGAAAGAACTGCCTTAAGCACTATGGATATATAGTGGAAGTGTGTTTTCTCCCTTTCAGCAACTCCGATCATGTATCTAGTTGTGCTCCTCTAAGTGTTTGACATCTAATAAAGTCAATGAGGAGGAAGGATACTTGGGACTTGTGCAGAGACTTCCTGAGGTAAGGAGGAATTTCATCAGTCCTGTTTGGGTTCTTGGAGGAGACAGACATGCTGAAAGGAAGAAGCCAAAGCCCAGATCAGATTCAGGCAAATATATTTCTGTTTGCTGACCATAAACTTGCTGATGTTTTGTCTGGACTGAAAATAACTTATTGATGCAATAATTTTGTTTGAAGAGCATTTGTACGAACAGGTGTTGGAGTTTAGAGGTAGAAGTCAGAGAACTGCCAGCTTTAACCTCTTTTAGTGTTACTGGGGGAAGGTGAAGTCATTTAGCGTTGGTTCTGAGTGCCTGGGTACACTGATCACATGTGCAGCTGAAAATTAGGCAATGAAACACTCTGGTATTGGTCTCATATGGAACTTGCCATGCTGCCACATTGTTTGTGACCATCACTGACCCACAGTGAATTGCATAGAGCTGACAGCAGATCTGAATACCAGCAGAAATGTGTGTTGTTGTTACACCCTACATGCAAGGCTGCAGCTGAAGCTTGGTCAGACCATCAAAAAAGATATTCTTGCTGAGGTTGTGGTCATTCAGACATGTAAGTTCTTGCCTAGCCAGTAGGCATCAGAGACATTTGCAAACCCAGTGTAAAGTTTCTGTTTGGATTACAAGTTTCTTGTTGGATTACAGTTTTTTATGTTTGGATTACAAATTCTATGGTTTCAGTATTTGCTAGCAAAAGTTTCTCATGTGTGGTTTATTGTTCTAAGCATGCAGTAAGTAATTAAGTGCACCAGTGCAAGATCTCAGACATGGTATCATTAGGCCTGCTACTTAAATTAAGCTGGGTACCCAGTAACTGTGCAGCACTGTAGTAATTAAATTATCTGAAAGTGGAGAATGTGGTTGGAACAGATTAAGGATGAGGGATTGCATTATAGGGGGTAGCAGGTCTAAAAATATAGTTGGCAGAGGGATCCACTGTATGGTGTGGGAGTAGGTGTTCTTCCTGTCAGAGGGGCCTGAACTGTTGACAGAAGGCATTAATGCATGTTTCCTAGCCACCCTTCCATCTACAGGACCTTTTGATGCAAATAATAAAGATTTGTTGTCATTTATTTTTAAATTTTATGTGTGTGAGCACATTATTAGTGAGCATATTTCTAGTGATGTATGAAATTGTGTTTATTCCAAGGTTAAATATTGCTTTTGGTGGTTTCAGGGTGGCGTCCTTAACATGTGGGGAGGTAGGCTGGTACTACACCCCAGGAGCAGTATTGCACAGTTGACCTGGCTAACTTATGTTTATCTGGGTGGAGGTCCTGCAATATTTTCTACTATCTTCTTGAACAAACCCTTTGATCTCAGTGGTCTAACAAGCCCATGGCACTAAACCTTGTTATAAGCTCCCACGGGCACAAGGCAGGTGTAATAACGATGAGTCACAGCCTAAATTTTCCATGGCAGCCAGTCTGTATAATTAATATGTGGATGTACTGTGTACCCTCACACTCACTTGGCACCAGTATGACTTCTGCAATGGTGACCATTCCTACTACAGTACCTCCTTCAGTTTTCTTTCTAGATGCTGACACTCTACATTGCCCTAGATAGGCTATGACTGGCCAGATAATTGGTCTCTAGATGTATGGCCACACATGGCCTCTCCCCACTAACCTGGTCAGCTTCCTTATCCTTGATGTTATCATATTTTCTATGATCCCAGGTGGTGCAACCTCCCCATCTATCCCTCTTACTATTGTGTCCTTTATAATCACTACCCATCTCCTACCACTCCTGTCATTAGGAAATTAGGAACATCCTCCTCCTCAGCTCAACCAGACTGGCTAAAGGCCTTGCCACAGTGGTACCAGTTACTGAATCCCCTTTGCAGGACTGGTGAGTGCCATATTTGCCAAAAGTTCAAAACAGTTCCTGGTTTCAACATATGAGCTGTTCATCTCTATCCTTGCCTTCATCTGCCTCACACTTGCACACTTGCTCTCACCCCCCTGCTGCAGATCCTAGGAGTCCACTGTGGAGTTGGCTTGGAGGCACCTCTATCCTCCACTCTGAATGACTCCTGAACTGGCATATTTCCAAAGCCAAAACCTCAAACTTCCTACAAGTTAGGCAGCAGCCATTCATCCAGAGCATCCTCTGGAAAACAGATAAACACTCCCCTAACCAGAAACTCATCTGTGTGCATAAAGTGTCCTGGGTTTAACTTGTACTACTGCAGCCTACTTATGCAGCTCCTAACAGTTGATATGTACCCTATATCCTTATGTTTTTGAAAATGTTTTAAATCTTTCAATATGTATGTGTGTGTGTATGTATATCTATCTATCTATCTATCTATCTATCTATCTATACAGTGTATATATGTATGTGTGTATGTATGTATATATATATTCATGGCAAAAAACTCTGTTTAATGCATCAGTTAGGGTTGTTCCACAGCGACAAAAGTGAGGAAATTTGGTGTTAGGACTGAAAACCCTAACTCCACAGTCACCCCCCCAGCACCACACGCACACAGACACACACACACACACACACACACACACACACACACACACACACACAAGTAAGGAGGAGGACCAAGGCAACATGACCAATCACAGACAACCAGCAGCAGGTGACAGAAATAAAAAACAACTGTTTAAATGTACTACAAGACATCCTCACCCACCTGACCAGGTACTGCATGCTCAGTGAAGATCAACAGCAAAACTGAGGCCATGTACACCAAACGTACACATCGTTGATTGCAGGTGCACACAATGTACCACACTTAGGAGTTGCATGGCCTTACCTAGTGATGCCCTGCACCCCACCACACCTGGTGCTGCTCCTCAGCTATAAAGCACAGCAAAACTAAGTAGTTGTACAGGTATAATATGTGTGGTTGTTTTCACGTATACACAACCTCCCACTGTTAGGCACTGGAGGACCTTCGCAAAGCTGTGCCTCACCCACTGAGACCAGGTACTGCATAGTTACTGGAGAACCCCAGTTAAAATGAACCCATGAAGATCAACACTGTTACTCCATAATTGCAGCCTTGCAAAGATTAGTACAATAATGAGTCACACAGTCTGTGGGAGAGAATGCCCCCTTCCATCCTACAACACTTTTTCCATTGCGACTGAAAGCTATAGTAAAAGAAAGTCTGTTTATATCTACGGTACACCTACTTGATTGCTGGTGTAGTACACTTAGCATAGTTATCACTTATATGGTGTCAGCTGCTGAATGGTCTGCCAAACCTAAAGACTAGGTTCTACAATCTGAGTGTAGACCAACTGCAAAAAAGTGAGCTTGTGGACATAAATGATACAGCTCACTCATTGCAAGGATACTCAACTTACCACAATTTTGGTTACTATGGCATCAGAGAGGCAATGCCATTGTCTTTACCAGGTACTACATCCTCAGTAGAGAGCTACAGCAAAAGTGAGCCTATAGACATCCATGATACACCTCCATCATTGTAGGTACACTAATGTTAGCATGTTTAGAAGTTGCTTGGCCTCAGCCAGCTAATTCCACTCCATTAGACAGACCAGTTACTGCCTTCTTAGTATACAAACACACTGAAGGTAAGTACATGGGCATCAACAGTACACCTACATCACTGAAATTGTACAACTGTTAGTGCCATTAGGAGTTGCACAGCCTTGTACAGGCAATACTGCCCCCGTACCTCCAGATCAGGTTGTGTATCTTGAGTGGACAGCTGTAGTAAACTTACTACTATGCACATCACATACTTAAATGCAACAGTTCTTGTATCTTGATGATGGATGTGTCTTTTAATACATTTACGCAGTTGTTTTTATTTCTGTTTACTCATAAGTGCACAAACATTTGTACAGCTGCAATCAGAGGGTTGCATTGTTGATGTCCAGTCAGGGTGCAGTACCAGGTGTGGTGGGGTGTGGGGCATCACTACGTAAAGCCATGCAACTTCTAAGTGTGGTACGTTGTGTGCACCTGCAGTCAGGTATGTGTACATTTGGTGTACATGGCCCCAGTTTTGCTGTTGATCTCCACTGAGCATGCAGTACCTGGTCAGGTGGGTGGGGATTTCTTATAGTACATTTAGACAGTTGTTTTTTTATTTCTGTTGCCTGTTGCTGATTGTCTGTGATTGGTCATGTTGCCTTGGTCCTCCTCCCACTTGCATGTGTGTGTGGTGCTGGGGGGGTGAATACGGAGTTAGAGTTTTCAACCCTAACACTGAATTTCCTCACTTTTGTAGCGGTGGAACAACCCTAACTGATGCATTAAACTGAGTTTTTTGCCATGAATATTGTTTCTTTTTGAGAATGAGAAGTAGCAATACTACCCGCAATGTTGTAGTGGCAGCACCAGACACACATAGCCAAATGCACACATATGAAGAATACAGTAAGTCATCTAGCAGAATTGTCTGTTATGAAGAGTAAGACAACATCCATCCCAAGCATATGCCTCTTAATATTTATCTATTTCTTTTTGCTTAACATTATGTCACATACTAATTTATGCTGTTGCACTGTTTCACACACTATCTTTTTGTAGGCAATGAGACTACTCTTGTGGGACATAAACAATGTGGCACTC
Organism: Neoceratodus forsteri; assembly: GCA_016271365.2. NCBI lineage: Eukaryota > Metazoa > Chordata > Ceratodontiformes > Ceratodontidae > Neoceratodus > Neoceratodus forsteri. Next base: position 760,747,771 of record CM057452.1, read on the forward strand.
TATTTCTCAACACCACTGTTAAATATCTAGATATCTTACATGGTCCTCTTCTGTAGCTTTACTAGACACAAATTCCAAACATAACTCATACTTATTAATGTACCTACAAAAATGTTGTCATAACACTGCAAGATATGTAACACAACAACAATTGTAATGTGTTCTCTCTTTAAACCTGAAACTTTGTGTATAATGCCCTTCTTTACCAAACTAAGGAAAAGGAACACTTTCTTATAGAATGTATAGATGGTAAAGATGACACCGATCCCCACAACTTAATAATACCACAAAAAAAGTGTTATGTTCAAAAAATTTTTATTTCTATATATATTAAAGTAAAAAATATTATTTTTAAACGTTCCAATGAAACAGTCAGTCCTGACAAAAAAAAATTCCAGGACATATTTGTGCAAAATACTGCTGGCAAGTAGTAAAGAACAAATCTAATTGGTACACTCGATGTTGCTTCGGATTCCCTAGATGAGTTTGTCAGGATGGTTCCATGAATGAACATTTTTCAGCAATGCGACACCACTTGAAGGCAAAATCAACCAAGAGGGTACACGAGTTACCCAGAGATGAGAAAGAGGTGTACATCAATGACTACAACCCAACTCTTCTCCTAATGTGGCAAGTAAACATAGATGTTCAGTTTGTGGCTGACAACTCACTAGCCCTGGTGCAGTACGTGACTTCGTACATAACCAAACATGAGCAGACTAGCCTGCAAGATCTTTGGGAAGATATTGTGAGTTCAAGCAAGATCCTGACATCTCAGCTGTGGTCATTGGGCTTGAAGACCCTTTCACAGAGAGAATATGGAGCTTATGAAGCCAGTGACAGTTTAATGGGTACACATCTGTACGGGAAGACTGATGCTGTCCAGTTTCTCAGTGTGAACTACAAAGAGAAATGCAAATGTGTACTGATTCCCCATGCTGAGATTGAGGAACTTGCTGCCAATAGGCCTTCTTCAAAACATATCTTGAAGAATATCTTGATAGACACATACTACCCCCGTTGACACGGTGACATGGATGATACATGTCTCTTTCAGGTGGCTAAGTGATATGACTACAAGGCAGATATATCACCTGACTCAACATGCCACATTTACAGGATGAATGGAGTGGATGGCTATCTCGTGAAGAAACACATGCCATGGCTCATAGACCACTGTAAATTACATTTAGGCACATCGGAGAGCAGAGAGCATTACTACTTTGCTCTCCTATTCCTATTTAGACCCTGGAGGAATGAGTCTGAATTAAAAGGTGACTGAGATACATTTGAGGAAGAATTCAATCTCAGTTATGAGATTTTCAAAACTGAATACTCAGAGACATACATACAGAGACTGGAGGCTGAGAAAGAACAGCTTGAGAAGGCAGAGAAGCAGCTTCAGGAAGACACTCCTGTTAGCTCACAAGACGATCTTGATCCAGAAGGACAAGCTGTTCTAGGTGAACCTCTGCCTTTAAATGCCCCACAAGTGTTAATCTCAGAAATTGAGACTGCCATGGAACATAGAACACACTCCACTGTCAACCCAGATGACTTGAGAGAAAGACTAAATCAGCAGCAGCATGTAGTTCACTCTCAAGTCATTGACGCTGTTCGACATGGCCTACTACATAAAACAAAAAAATGTGACTGTCTTGACTATAAACCACTACTGCTCTTTGTTAGTGGTTCAGCTGGCACAGGAAAGAGTTTCCTTATTGAAGCCATCACTGCTGAAATATGAAGCCTGACAGGGTCATCAATGCCTGTTGCTGTTACTGCTCCCACAGGACTAGCTGCATACAACATTGGTGGAGTTACATTACACCGTCTCTTTATGTTGCCAGTGGAACACGGCAAAACAGAAGAGTATCATAAACTGTCATTTGAGGTTAGATCTCAGCTCTGTTCCATGTTCACAAAGATGAAGTTACTTATCATTGATGAAATCAGCATGGTCTCCAATGTAATGCTTGCCTGTATACACCTATATCTACAGGAGATCTTAGGTACTGACGATGGAGTACCACTTGGTGGCAAAAGTATTGTTGTATTTGGGGACCTTTTACAGCTTGCACCAGTTAATGCAGAGCATGTGTTTGCAACTCTGACTGCCAAGCAAGCTAAGAACATACTCGGCTGCATTGCAGGTTATAATATTTGGGAGTTATTCACCTATGTTGAGTTGTATGAGAACATGCACAAAAGTGGTGGTCTGGCTTACAAATCATTTTTAGATGAAGCTCGTACAGGTTCTCTATCACCAGAACACGTTGCTATGTTAAACAATCAGAGAATCGGAGTACATACTACATCCATAGAAACAGCATGTAATGTTTTCAGTGATGTATACTCTACAGGCACATACATAGTGTATCTTATGCCATGATTAAAGAAATGCACTGAGTTCAACAATGTTATGCTGCTGAGAGAAAACCAAGAAATTCTAACTCTGCATGCTGTTGATACAGTTGATGGTGTCATTCTCAGTCACAACCTAGTAGTAAAGATGGCTGAATGAATCATTGAACAGAAGTCAGATGTTTCACGCACAGCTGATCTAGAAGCTGTTCTCACACCTTATAGAAATGCACGTATCATGCTACGATGTAATCTCAATGTTGAACGAGGCATGGTAAATGGTGCCATGTGAAACATCACAGAATTTGTCTACAATGTCCAGAGGACATATAGTGAGACACTTGCAGTTCACTTTGACAACATGGAACAGCCTGTACAGATAGAACGTACCTGTGTGAAATTTCAGGTATTTAAGGATATCTATGTAAACAGGAAACAGTTTCCACTATGTGTTGCATATGCTGTTTCTATTCACAAATCTCAGGGCTTGAGTTTGGATTCAGCAATGGTGGACATAGGTACAGACATTTTCAAGGATGGCATGAGCTACGTGGCACTTTCATGTGTCCGTAGTCTTTCTGGGTTGCACATTATAACTCTTGCACCTCAGAAGATACAAGCTGACAAGCAATGTATTGTTGAGTACAACCGGTTACATACTCTCCATCAGCCACGAATGTCTTTAATGCCACTGCCTACATATCTGGCTGTCTCACATCGTACAGTCATATCTACAGGTGTCAGAAAACAGGCACGAGCTTCCACAAGTGATTCAACTCTAAAGAATTCTACAAAGGTCACAATATCAACTAAACATTCTGAGCCAGCTGTTCATCAGAAATCAGTTGGTGTAGCTGCTGTACCATTCTTTGACAACAGCACTAGAGTGAACTGCTATGCTAACTCAGCTATGCAAGTTTTTCTACACATGCCATACTTTGTGCAGGCAATATCTGCTTCACAAGACACTCCCCTATCAAAGGCATTGAAGCAGATTGTCAACATGACTTCTGACCAGTCTAACAATGTGCAGTCACTAACACCACTACGGCAGGTGTTAGGTACATATGATGGATGTAGTACATTTGCTGCAGACACACAGCAAGACACTACTGAGTTTATGATGGCTATCATAAACAACTTGGATGAAGACGGCACTCTAATGCGCCAGTACTTCACTGTGTCATATGAAACCAAATATGTATGTGTATCATGTGGTCATTCACAGCATGAAACCACAGAAGACATGCTGTGGATCACTCTTTTTGTCTCTCAAGCCAAAAGTGTCAAATTTCAACAGTTATTTACCAATGCTCAATGTGGTTACTCCTGTGAAAGGTGTGGAGGCAGATGTACTCAGTCCATACATCTCAGGAGTTCATCTCAATATCTGTTGCTTATATTGCACAGATTTGACTCCAACGGGCTCAGAGTTGACACTCCCATCACAGATTACACAGCTGGTAGAATAGTTTTTAACCAATCAGTGTTTGACACTCACAGTGTAGTCTATCACCATGGTCAATCTATGCATTCTGGCCATTACACCCGTTTGCTAAGGTACAGAAGTGGATGGTAAAGTATGACAACTCTACAAGCAGTTTTAAACAGATTCTGCCATGACACTTAAAAAATGCATAACTTCTAGTATTGAAGAATTATGATGACCTTCATATTTCAGAAGAATAACAGACAACATGTGGCATTTTTTTAATTACTACTTTGTGACAGAATCAGTCGTAGAGCTGTACAATTGTTTCCAATCTCGACTCTCAATAAACCGTAGCATATCAACAAAATGATATACTTGTAGAGATGTTTCATGCACTATGACATCTAAGATCTTGTGTGGATCAGTTACAAGATGGAAATTGTTGTAGTGGCTTCAATAGGAGACAACAGTATTCATAGTCACTAAAGAAACCATGCTTACATGTCTATCAAAGATTGTACATGTCAAAACAGAGTCCTTTCTGGCTCCCCTGTTCTGTACATATCTTTTCTTGTAGGTGTATCATATCCATACATAACAAGAAATTGTTGCCAGTTGCTAACTTTTTGCCTCTGCAGAGACACAAAAGTTGTCCCTTATCATTTTAAATAAGTGTGTAACACGTCTCATTCACCAAAGAGAACACTCCATCACAAGTTTTCTATCACCAGTTTTTTGTCTATTAGCTGTTGACATCTTGACAACAGCATCATTCTTTCACCAAGCAACAGTGTTGAACTATGCCTGATGTATTTGTTACACTGAAACTGTACATATGTAAATATAAAATTATTTAGTCATAATGAAGCAAGTGAAATGAAGCAAGTGTGAATACTGAAGTATTGCAGCTTATTATCAAATGATTCTTGCATACCTATGTAATGACATGTAAATAATATTTACATTCTCATTTCGTCTCACCATTGTTGTTAACTAGTTTAATGGTTCTAGTAAAAGTGTTACTATAAGAGTCAAGTAACAATTTCTCCTTAACATATAATAGAATACTATAGTGATTAACTTCAGTGACCCATATCTTTCATAAAAAACAATATGCTACACACATTTATTTACTAGTTCAGAACTGATATAGTAACTAATGTAACCATTGAAAGAAATGTATATTGTACCTGTAATAATATGAAATCTGTTGTACTTGTCATAAAAGTAAATGTAATCTATGTTAATAATACTGGAAATTGTAAACCAGACACTTTTATTGATCACAACACACTTCATACCTATTCCTGGCAATGTTTATGATCACCTCTATTGAGGGGTCAGGTGGACATTTTCCATATGCACCTAGTCAATGATATATCTTAAAATATTTAACTGAACATACCAGTTATCTAATGTCACTGAAATCATAGCATTTTTATATTCTATTACTTGAACACTTAGCATCTGGTGTTTTGCCCACCCCAGGAACATGCACATTATCTGTCACACAATAACAACAAATCATCACTGTTTCATGTGTGTAATCACTGCTTAGGAGCTCCTGACATACCTTCATTAATGTAGGACAGGACTAAGGGACGAGACATGATTGTAACATTTAACTACTTAAAAGATATAAATAATATTGTTAACCAAAGTCTCTTCAAGTTGAGTGGCAAACATATCATGAAGGGACACAGTCTTCAGCTTGATGGTGGGAGGTTTAGGAGGAATGTCAGAAAGCACTTTTTCCCACAAAGAATAGTGAAAACTTACACTGCACTCCTAGAAGAGGTCAACTCATTAATGACAGTGACTAGCTATAAAAGAGCCAGGTATATGCATAGGGAAAGATAAGAATCATGCCTAGGGAAGATGGGAGGACTGTGCAGGGATAGCAGAGACATTAGCTCAAGATGCGGACCCTGCAATATGAGCAGACTTAATAGACCAAATTGCCTTATTCTGCTGTCTTCTTTCTATACTGTATTTCCATATGCACATACTTATTCTAATTCATATCAGCTACTTACTATGCAAGACACACATTTAGATATATTCCAAGCAATGATTACACACATGCAAGGATTGTATTGTGAGACTGATTTTGTAAAAAAAATTAAATCTTAATTGGCCCTTTCTCAGTTTCACCAATTGGCAATAAATCTTTTTTAAACTTAACCACCTGTGTTGAGTCTTTACTGAACCATAACATAATAACTTTAGAATGTAACTGTTTTTCCTTTTAAGCATGCAAATCAGCTGGAAGAAATGGTACCACACATATGTGTCCATGGGCTTATTTTTTGCTATGGCTCTCCACTCAGTATCCACCATGTGGGCTAGGGTGTGACACATTGCCTGACACAGTTCCCATAATTCCTAAGTGTATTAAGTAGTCTGTACCACCCTTAGTTTTTCTGTCCTCTCCAGTCAGTGGGCAGTAGCTGCTGTAGTGAGGTGTGGTACATCACTATCTAACACTATGCAGCTGTGGTTATACAGTAACTGCTATGTGTGCTGCAATTCTCTGGCTGATCCCATGCAACTCCTAACTGTGCTAACTTCACTGTACCTACAATTGCAGAGGTGTGCCATTGATCTCCAGTGCCTTATTGGTGCAGTGTCTACATCAGAAACCATATGAAGAGAGACTGAGAGAGCTTAATATGTATACCCTTGATGAAAGAAGGGATGGGGGGACATGATAGAAACTTTTAAGTACCTCAAGGGAATCAACAAAGTCCAGGAGGGTAGCATCTTTCAGAAAAAGAGATGTGTAAGAACAAGGAGGCACAATTTAAAGTTAGAGGGGGGATGGCTCAGAGGTAATGTGAGGAAATTTGTTTCATGGAGAGAGTGGTGGACATGGAACCACCTTCCTGGAGAGGTTGTGGGGTCTAAAACAGTGGGAGAATTCAAACATTCATGGGACAGACATAAGGCAATTATAGTGGGGGGGTTGCAGGAAGTAGGCTGTTGGTTAACTAGAATCTGCAGCTTATACAATAGGTAGGGAAATGGGCAGACTGGATGGGCCAAGTGGTCCTTATCTGCCATCAAAGTCTATGTTTCTATGTTATTGTTCCTGTGAATAACCACTCATGATGCAGTACAAATTTTTTGGGTGGGGGCAGGATTAGCTGCCTAAATTCATGCAAATCCTAACTCAGCTAACTTCAGTATCCCTGCAATCAGTGATGTCTACCATTAATGTCCATACCCTCATCTGTGTGTTGTGTATCTCCACTGAGATGTCCATACCATCACCTGTGTTGGGTATCTCCACTGACAATGCAGTACCTGCTGTCACATTTGAAGACACATTCCCTGCCTGAATCCATTCAAGTGATAACTGTGCTGACTGGACTGTTCCTGTAATCAGGGAGCTGCACAACTGATGTACATTGCCTGTCTTTTCCTGTGGCTGTTCACTCAGGATGCAGCAAGTGGTCTGCAAGTGCAGTTCCTCCATGACACTGTTCATCTCCATGGGTTTTTTTGTTCTGTACTCTACACTCAGAATGCAGTATGTGGGCTAGTGGTTCGGACATTGTCTGTCAGAGCTCCTTTAATTCCTAACTAAATTAACTAGTATGTACCACCCTTACTTTTCCTCTGAGTCTGCAGTCAGAGTGCAGTAGCTGGTGTAGAGATATATGTGACATTGCTAACTAAGTCCATGACGCTGTGGCTGTACAGTCACAGTCAGTAACTGGTATGCATGACAGAATTTCCTGGGTGAGCCCATACCAATCCTAACTGTGCAAACTTGTGTCAACCAACAAATACCAAAGCATACCATTGATGTCCATTGCTTCAGTCTTTCTGTGCATCAGTACTCATGATGCAGTACAAATTTTTTGGGAGGGCATTACCTGTCTGACACCCTCACAAACACTAACTATGCTAACTTGAGTGTCCCTGCAATCACTGACATCTACCATTGATGTCCATACCCCCAGCTGTGCTGTGGGTCTCTACTGAGGATCTAGTACTTGGTGTAACAGTTTGGAAAGGCATTGCCTGGCTGAGGCCATTTAAGTGATAATTGTGCTAACTACACTGTACCTGTAATCATGGAAGTGATCTGCATAACCTTTCTTTGCCTGTGGTTCTTCACTTAACATACAGCAAGTGGTCTGGAGGTGTAGTCCCCTACCCCATGAGACTGCAACTCCTAAGTGTACTAACTTCTGTACACCTGCAATGACACTCCTAAGTATGCTAACGTCTCTACAGCTGCAATGACAGAGCTACACTATTCATGTCTATAGGCATGTTTTTGCTGTGGCTCTCCACTCGTTATGCAGTATGTAGACTAGTTGTATATTATTTCTGACACCTCCTGCTGATTGTCTGTGATTGGTCCTGTTGCCTTGGTTCTCCCCCTAATTCCATGTGTGTGTGTGTCTCTGTGTACCAGTGGTGCTCGGGGGGGTGGGGGTGAATGTACATTTATGCTTTTGAACCCTAACACAGAATTTCCTCACTTCTGTCACCGTGGACCAACACTAACTGATGCAGTAAACAGAGTGTTTCTCTCTAATTTCCCTTCTTTTTGAGAATTACTCTGACAAATATTGAATGTAATACAGCGGCAGGAGTGTCTTTACACATACTAACACAGTGCTCACAAACACAAATGGTAATGCGCATGGTGACACAAAGAGAAACACAAAGATAAACAGTACTGAGAAACAGTGAATGTAATACAGCGATGAGAGCACGGGGACCTTTGGGCCCTGCTCTCCCACCACACGATGTCTTCACACATACTAAAACAGTGCCAGCAAATGCATATGTTAATGTACATGGTAACACAAAGTGAAACACAAAGATAAACAGTACTGAGAAATAGTGAATGTAATACAGCGACAGGAGCGCAGGGCCCTTCGGGCCCCATGCCCCTGCCATGTGATGTCTTCACACATACTAACACAGTGCCCACAAACACAAATGGTAATGCACATGGTGACACAAATCAAAACACAAAGATAAATAGAACTGAGAAATAGTGAATGTAATACAGCGACGGGACCAGGGATGGGAGAGGGCCCCATGCTCCTGCCACATGTTGTCTTGTCACATAGTAACACAGTGCCCACAAACACAAATGGCAATACGCATAGTGACACAAAGCAAAACACAAAGATAAACAGTACTGTAGACACAAATGGTTAAGATTACAGAAACACAAGCACAAATGAAAATGCAAAGGGTAAAGCACAAGGTGGAGTAGACACAAAAAGTAACTGAAACAGGTACAGAACCACAAGCAGAAGCATTAAGGGTAACAGTTATGGAAACACACACAATAGTTTTCCCCAAAAGCTGCATATAGAAAAACAGTGAGTACAAAGAATGTATGCATAATAATGGCTCTCGGAACAGAAAATGAGGATTTGGAATACTAAATTGCTTATATCTCAGGAACTGTACGACATGGAAAAAAAATGTAAAAGTCATATGAATTATCACTTTCCTGGCTACTTTTTTACTTAGCCCCCAGTAGGGGGCTAAGCATTTTCCAGAGGAAAAGTCCATATCTCACACCATTTCTGAGATACGGGCCTTGAAAGGCGCAGCGAACACCGTAATGTTATCCTATGGGAAAAAAAGACAAATTTGCAGTGCCATAACTTTCCCTCCCTGTAATATTGTTTCACCTAACCACTAAAAGGCACATCTGTGGGATGTTGCCTTTCTTCCCTCCAAATTTCATCCCAAAAGACCAAACTATTATTTTGCAGCAGGGTGACAAATGATTTCTGTAATGCAGCAGGCACCGTAATCTTATCCTATGGGAAAAAGCATCAACTTTGGAGTGCCGTCACTTTGCTGCTGTGTAATATTTTTTCACCAAAACACTGAAAGGCACATCTGTGAAATGTTGGCTGTATTCCTTCCAAATTTCAGCCCAAAACACCAAACCGTTCTTTTGTAGCAGGGTGACAAAGAATTGCTGTAATTTTCCCACAGCCTGGAAAAGTACTGTCGAACTTTGTGAAAACTTTCTCAAATTCATTCAACAGTGTCACAAGTTCAACACTACTTTGTGAAAGTACTTTTCCAGAAATTTGAAAAACATATTTCTGGGGTGTTTTTCCCCAAAATAAAGACATGCCTAGCATCCTCATGGTCCGACTAGGTGAATACAAAAAGACTTAGGTTGCTAGAGGGTCCCAAATTTAAATGCCAAGCATTTTTCTGACAACCAACTGAAAACAAAATGGTGGATTTGTGACAGTAAAAAGGGCCATTTGTGAAAGTAAAAACTGCATTTGCGACACTTTCAAACTTTTTGTTAACTTTTCCCATTGACTTATAATGGGAACTTGTTTTTTGAATAACTTTTGAACTGTTTAATATTTTTTCACAAAATCTTCAAAAGGCACATCTGGGACCCTGGCCGCACATTCCCTGAAGATTTCAGACTGGTCGTGCAAACTGTGCAACCTGTAGAGACGAGCAAAGAATTCCAAAAAAGTGTAAATGCGTGCGCAGATCATGCTTAATAACTCCGCAGCTGTATATCCAAATAGTACAAAAGTTGACAGATCACAAGATATATGATTCTTGATCATGTATTCAAAATTTCAGGCAAATCTGTTGAACAGTTGCAAAGTTATTAAGGTACAACATTTTGGTTTAGCATGCAAATGGCTCCTCAACCCTAACTATGGTAGTACTGTCGTGATACCATATATATATATATATATATATATATATATATTAGCTAAAACTACATTAAAGCATCTAATAGGGTTGCAGCATCAAAATTCAGGAAATGAAAACATTAGAGATCAAAATGACTAGAAACCAGGCAAATCGGTTGTGTGGCTTGGCATCTTTTAGGTTTGAATGATCATGCAAAGCAGGGTAGGCATTATCAACCCTCTACATACATGCATTGCAGTGTCATTTACTTTGCATAACAAGAAAGTGCCAATTTTAGGGTGATGTCAACCCTGCATTTCATGACTATTCAAACCCCAAGGAACACCACAGCACCAAATTTCAAAGTTTCCTGAGATTTGTATTGAATGAAAGAAAAAATGTAAAAGAAATGCAGTAAGTCCACATGCATGTGCAATACACACATTTCAAGACTTAAGTTTTTCCAGTTTCTTTTCTTTCATAGACAATAGCTGATAGAGGTGGAGGAAGGGTTGTGCTGGCCATCAAATGATGGCTTTAATGGAAAGATGGATGCCAGTGGGGTATGAGGGTGGGTATTGGTGCTATAGGGGCTGGAGTGATGGATCTTGGTTATTAGCATGGGGCAGAAGGAGGACTGACTGATTTGCAGAATGCTTTGGGGTCCTGACATCAGTTTCTATATTGATGAAAAGAAGACCTGTTTTTTTGATGCACAACAGCCACATATAATTAATAATTTTACAATTATTATTTCTAAAACTAAAACAAAACTTGAAGTATTAACATTACACCCTCCCCTGCTAACCACAGAGGTTTCAAAATATGGTCCAACTATGTATTTTGTTTGTGGTGTGCAAAGTTTCATCTTCCATAACCCATTTTGTGAGCAGTAATTCTCATGAAAATGTAAGTCTTAGCTCATGAAAATGCATTTTGAGTCACAAAAGAAGCTCTTGATATCATGTAAAACACCATATGATCAGAATGTTAAAAATGTTTTGTGCATATGCAAAACTGCATTTTATTTTCTTGGTACACTTATTTAAAAATGCACATTTTCAGCATGTCCACCTTTGAAGATACAGTATCACATTGGGTCAGATTGTAAAGAACCAGAAAATTTTAGGTTTCAGCTTTCAGGAGCAACAAAGGAAACCCAGATGCCCTCTTTTTCAGAAAAAAAGTCTTTCAACTTATTACATACCCGACACCCTATATATTTTACAGTTACCAAACTTTGTTAGTCTTGTCAATGAGAGGAAACCCACTAAAAATAAAAAGAACCACTAAATGATTATTAGAATAATAGTTAGGCTAAGTTTTACGTTTTTAATAATTTGGAACAAAAAGTCTAAGGTGTGGTGCAAACTGCTGCAGAGCACACACAAAACACTTGCATCACAAGCCCACCACTTATTAATGTGAGCTACTATATAACCAGTCTTCCAGCTTTAGTTCTTTGGCAACCAAGTGTTCAGGCACCATGAGTCTGATGTCATTCATGACATAACTCACTCCCCACTGCTTTGCAGAGTTAAAACTGAGCATGCCCATCAGTCCATCCACTTCCTATCGCATTGTAAATCCACTGCTCAGCATGATGCTGCTGGATCCTAACAGTGACAAGCTTATATTTTTATATGTTATTGCACTTATTGGTACTTGGACACTAAATCCAATAAAGTGAGACTAGTTTTGGACTGACATAATTTGCTTATATGTGTTTAAAAACCATGCAGATGAAGAGCTACAATCTGCATTAACCTCCAGTCCAGTCAATTTAGCTTTTACAATAACAGCATACATTGCCACAGAGTGTTTAGTGTATTATGAACAGAGCTATGCTCATTTAGGAGTGGGATAAGTAAGCAAAAAGACATAACAGGGTGTTGGTTTGTTTTCCTGAACCACATGACCAGGGACATTGTGAGGCATTTTTAAATAAATTTGATTTGATTTGATTTGATTTGGTGCAAACTGCTGCAGAGCACACACAAAACACTTGCATCACAAGCCCACCACTTATTAATGTGAGCTACTATATAACCAGTCTTCCAGCTTTAGTTCTTTGGCAACCAAGTGTTCAGGCACCATGAGTCTGAGGGTTGTGCTGGCCATCAAATGATGGCCTTAATGGAAAGATGGATGCCAGTGGGGTATGAGGGTGGGTATTGGTGCTATGGGGGCTGGAGTGATGGATCTTGGTTATTAGCATGGGGGAGAAGGAGGACTGACTGATTTGCAGAATGCTTTGGGGTCCTGACATCAGTTTCTATATTGATGAAAAGAAGACCTGTTTTTTTGATGCACAACAGCCACATATAATTAATAATTTTACAATTATTATTTCTAAAACTAAAACAAAACTTGAAGTATTAACATTACACCCTCCCCTGCTAACCACAGAGGTTTCAAAATATGGTCCAACTATGTATTTTGTTTGTGGTGTGCAAAGTTTCATCTTCCATAACCCATTTTTGTGAGCAGTAATTCTCATGAAAATGTAAGTCTTAGCTCATGAAAATGCATTTTGAGTCACAAAAAAAGAAGCTCTTGATATCATGTAAAACACCATATGACCAGAATGTTAAAAAATGTTTTGTGCATATGCAAAAACTGCATTTTATTTTCTTGGTACACTTATTTAAAAAATGCACATTTTTCAGCATGTCCACCTTTGAAAGATACAGTATCACATTGGGTCAGATTGTAAAGAACCAGAAAATTTTAGGTTTCAGCTTTCAGGAGCAACAAAAGGAAACCCAGATGCCCTCTTTTTCAGAAAAAAAGTCTTTCAACTTATTACATACCCGACACCCTATATATTTTACAGTTACCAAACTTTGTTAGTCTTGTCAATGAGAGGAAACCCACTAAAAATAAAAAGAACCACTAAATGATTATTAGAGTAATAGTTAGGCTAAGTTTTACGTTTTTAATAATTTGGAACAAAAAGTCTAAGGTTTGACAGAAACTTGTCCATGGAGGTTCATATATCCTCCAGTGGTTCGTTCCTGTTTTTTCCATCTTAGAAATATCACCAGGATTAAGCCCCTTGTTCCGGCTCTGGACCTCCCTACCTTGGTACATGCCTTAGTTACCTCTAGACTTGACTATTGTAACGCACTCTATCTCGGGGTCTCTGGAACTTCTCTTCGCAGACTGCAGCTAGTGTAAATGCTGCTGCCCGGCTTTTGACCGGGCAGTGTAAGTTTTGTCATATTACTCCAGTATTGCGTGGATTGCACTGGCTGCCTGTCAGGTGGAGAGTTTTGTTCAAGGTGGGTTTCTCACCTATAAGACCCTACATGGTCAGGGCCCTGGTTACCTTTCTGATCTCCTGGTACCATACACCTCTGTCCGAGATCTCCGCTCCTCTTGTGGGGGCCTCCTCAAAGTTCCGAGAGCTAGGTTAAAATCTGCAGGGGATCGTTCGTTTGGAGTTGCTGCTCCGGCTTTCTGGAACTCATTGCCAGTTGTAGTGAGAGAGGCTCCCACTATAGAGGCCTTTAAGAGTCGTCTGAAGACTTTTTTATTCATGCAGGCATTTGGTGACTGAGTTTTATATATTTTATATTTGTATGATATTGTAATTGAAATATATACAGTATGACACACTGTACAGATTTTGTGTGGCGCCCAGAGCCTTCGGGATTGGGCGTCTTTTTAAATAAATTTGATTTGATTTGATTTGATTTGGTGCAAACTGCTGCAGAGCACACACAAAACACTTGCATCACAAGCCCACCACTTATTAATGTGAGCTACTATATAACCAGTCTTCCAGCTTTAGTTCTTTGGCAACCAAGTGTTCAGGCACCATGAGTCTGATGTCATTCATGACATAACTCACTCCCCACTGCTTTGCAGAGTTAAAACTGAGCATGCCCATCAGTCCATCCACTTCATATCGCATTGTAAATCCACTGCTCAGCATGATGCTGCTGGATCCTAACAGTGACAAGCTTATATTTTTATATGTTATTGCACTTATTGGTACTTGGACACCAAATCCAATAAAGTGAGACTAGTTTTGGACTGACATAATTTGCTTATATGTGCTTAAAAACCATGCAGATGAAGAGCTACAATCTGCATTAACCTCCAGTCCAGTCAATTTAGCTTTTACAATAACAGCATACATTGCCACAGAGTGTTTAGTGTATTATGAACAGAGCTATGCTCATTTAGGAGTGGGATAAGTAAGCAAAAAGACATAACAGGGTGTTGGTTTGTTTTCCTGAACCACATGACCAGGGACATTGTGAGGCATGAGGCACTTCCCTGAGTGCTTTCAACCACCTGGAAGTGTGGTTTAGAAAAATAAACCTGCACCTTGATATAATCTACAGACCTCCAGCACAGGGGGAGGAATTAGGTAAGGTACTGGTGGAAGTTATTGTCAAGATGGCAGTGAAGGGGGAGGTGCTGCTGGTAGGGGACTTCAATTTGCCAGATGTAGATTGAAGTTTCTCAGAAGAGGTTTCAGTTAGAAGCAGGGACATTCTGGACTTTTTGCAGGGGGTGTTCCTCAGGCAGCTAGTCAGGGAACCCACGTGTGATGCGGCAATACCAGACCTGATACTCACTAACAGGGACAATATTACAGACATCAAGGTGGGAGGCTGCTTGGGGACCCGTGATCACCATGTGGTTTGGCTCAATATAATGATGCTGCAGAACTAAATCGCACAAGGGTGAGGGTCCTAGACTTCAAGAAGGCAGGTTTTATAAAAATGGACGAATGTCCTAGTGATGACCTGGCAGAGGGGGATGGCCTGGTTGGGGTGGAGTAACAGTAGGCCAAGCTAAAAAGGAAGCATATATAATATAGGCAACAAAACACTGCATCAAACAAGTGAGGAAAAGCAAGAGGAAAAAGAGACCACTATGGTTCTCGAAAGAGGTGGTTGAAAAAGTAAAAGCTAAAAGTGTAGCATTCAGAAGACATAAGGAGATGTAGAGAGAGGAGGATAGGAAAGCATATCAAAGGAAACAGAGGGAAACAGAGAAAGCAGTATGGAGTGCAAAGGTACAAACTGAAGAGAGAATAGCCCAGGAGATAATGAATGGGGACAAGACATTTTTTAGGTATACAGTATAAGTGAAAAAAGAAAGACTAGGGGTGGTATTGTAAGGTTAAAAAGCGAAGTGGGGAATATGCACAGGGGGACCAGGAAAAGGCAGACATCCTGAACAAATATCTTTTTTTTCAGTGTTCACAAAGGAAGGAGGCGAGAATGGGCCACAAAAAAGTAACAGAAGCTTTGGAGGGAGGGAGGCAGCCACTAGTCCTTTCCTGGAGGTGAGAATCCTGAAGAAACTTGCTAATCTGAAAATGGGACAAAACAATGAGGCCAGATCCAAGGGTATTGAGGGAGTTCAGAAAAGTGCTGGCTGCACCTCTGACAGTACTAGTTAGCATTTCACTGGAAACGGGAGTGGTTCCAGAGGACTGAAGGAGTGTGGGTGTAGTCCCACTACACAAAATATGATAGGGAGGAGGCTGGCAATTAAAGGCCAGTCATCCTGACATTGGTGGTGGGAAAGTTAGTTGAGCCATTGCCGAAGGAAAGGGTAGTGGAATATCTGGAGTCCTGTGGGTTACAAGACTTGGGGCAGTATGGTTTTCACAGGGTGGAGGTTATGTCAAATGAATCTAATACATTTCTTTGCATGGGTGACAAAGAATTTAGATCAGAGTGAGCAGTGGAAGTGGCCTTCCTAGATTTCAGTAAGACTTTCAGCACTGTTCCACACTGGAGACTAGTAAGCAAGTTGGGTAGCTTAGGAGTGGATGAAAAGGTGATAAATTAGATAAGAATTGGTCAGGGGATTGGCAAAAGAGGGTGGTGGTAAACTAAGTTCACTCTGATGAAGAGAGGGTGTTCAGTTGGGTGTTTCAGGGATCAATGGTGGGACCAGTCCTCTTTAACATTTTTATAAGTGACACTGAAGAGGATCTGGAGTGGACGGTCTCCCTCTTTGCAGAAGACACCAAACTCTGGAATAGATTGGACACTCTGGGGGGTGGAAAGGATAAACAGAGACCTAAAAAAACTATTTGCATGGTCAAGAGTATGGTAGCTGGGTTCCAATGCAAAAAAGTACAAAATAATGCTCTTAGGGCACAGAAACCCAGGAAAAGAGTACAAAATGGGTGGAGTTAAATTGACAACAACCAAACTGGAAGAAGACCTGGGAATAGTCAAATTGGATAACCTAATGGTGGCCAAGCAGTTCAACAAAGCAGTAGGGAAGGTTAGTGAGATGCTGGGGTGCATAGAGAAGGGTATCACCATCAGGAAGAGGGAGATGGTGTCTGTATAGATAGCTGGTAAGAACTCGCCTAAAGTACTATGTCCAGCTCTGGAGACCACACCTCTGGAAGGGCATAGACAGAATGGAGGCAGTCCAGGAGAGGGCAACTAAAATGGTGCAGGGTGCATTGAAAGTCCTATGAGGAGAGACTAAAGGACCTCAGTATATACACCCTGGAAGAAAAGGGGGGGGTTAAGGTGGGGAACTTTAAATACCTCATGAGGGTAAAAAGGATACAGGAGGGAAGTATTTTTCAGAGGAAAAGATGCTCAAGAACAAGGGAACATGCTATGAAGCTGTGGGAGGATAGATTTAGGAGAGATGTGAGGAAGTACTTCTTCATAGTAAGAGTGGTGGATTTCTAGAACAGACTTCCAGCAGAGGTGGTGGCGTGGGTGAAAACAGTGGTGGGGTTCAAGAATGCATGGGATAAGTACAAGAGAATCATAGTGGAAAGGGGAGGGAGGGAGAAAGAGCTGTAGATCAGTGTATACCTTGTACAGGGTAAATGGGCAACTCAATCACGGCGCCTCTGTAAATGGCTACCTGATAGGGGAGCAAGCTGATACTGGGTTGGGAGAGATATGCAACAGGATGTACATGTGTATACATGAACACAGGGGGTTCAGGAGAGGGAAGGTATGTGGATGGGGTGTGGTAGACAGCTGCTGAGCTGGACTGCTGGCATGGTGGGGTGGGTGCTCATTTATGAGGCGCAGGGTACAGGGTTCGGGTCCAGTCCAGTGCAGATTTTTTTGCCCATCAGGTGGCTTAGGAATTTTTACAAGTCCCTCCCGACATACCCCTCCGAGTTGAGAATCTAAAAGTAGGGAGGTGTGGGGGCAAAGCCACAGAGGTGTGGGGGTGCAAAAGCATGTAGGTTTCGGGCGCCTTTCTTTCCTCACTGCGAGTGTGCATCACTGAAATTCATTTTCGGCTATGTACACTCGCCGTAACGGGGGTTGTTTTTCTCTGATTGCTGTTATCACATAGAACCATAGATCAGGCAGGGACTGCAGTAATAATGTAGTTGGGGAGAAATGGGCAGACTGGATTGGCCTAGCGATAGTTATCTGCCATCAAATTCTGTTTCTATGTTTCTTATTGCACTTATAAATTGGGTTACAGTACTAATTAAAATATTTTAAAAAAAGTTTTGTATATAACATTTATTAGAAATAACTTAAAATAATAAAAGCCTTAAAATAAAGAAAATGTCCCTGTTGAGACTGTCCAGCTATGTACTGTTTTAATCATGCTAGTAGAGGGAGCTATGTGGTATTTATTGGCTGCTGTGCTGCAGAGATGATGTGTGTAACTGTGTTCTGTTCCCCTGCTCCCCTCTACAATTTGTTAATTGCTGTCTCACTCTCTTTTATTGCAGGGATTTTCTGGATTTATAAACACAATATGGAGTGCAGAGCTGATGTCCTCTGACCCCCATCCACTTAGCACTGACTCCCACCCCACTAGTAGTGCTGATTCCTGGCAACCATCATCTCCCACTGTAGGGTATTCAGAAAAGTGCTTAGGTGTTTATTACTTTTAAACTTAAATCCTGTGTGGCTCATTCATTTACACTCTTTGTGCTGTGCTTTGCTCCAGAATCTCCATTATGAATCAGCAGCTCTTTTGTTGTGTGGTGTGTGTTGATCAGGGTTACAGGCAGAGCCAAGTTCTTCAGTGAAGCAAGGTGGGCTGAGATGTAAGCTGACTGGGATACTCAAACTCTGCAGCTGAGTGAGTGAGGCCTTCAAATTGAAGGTAACATAATGTATCCTTGTTAAGTGATTTTATGTTTTTACATGTATAGTTGCTATCCCTCAGTGTATTCGTGTATTGTACATTCTTACTTGCTGAATGCATAAATAAAAAGTAAAAAAAAAAAAAGAATTCTGGTCAGAGCCGATATGGCTGCAGAGTACGTTGAGAATGAATAAATGAAAAGTCAGAGCTCTCGCCACAGCTGAAGTCTGCCGTATCAGCTCTGCCAGCTGCTGTGTGCAAGATGGTGGCAATGAAAGATCTGCACATGTGCAATACTCATGCATGCACAGCTGGTCTCATGTGGCCATCTTGGGAATGGCAGCCATCACTTCCACAGTTGTGGAAAAAAAGTAGTGCCCCAAGAAAGAGATGTGTTTTATGTGACTCGTTGAAAGGAAGGTCCGCATAAACACAATACCTGGAACTGCTGGCCAGCAGTCTGGTCATATGCTTCCACAGTGCTTTTACACAGATGATGGCAATACATCTGTGGAGCTCCACCCATGCAGCCATAAAAAGGAGAAAAAGAAACTCTTTTGTTGCTGGTGACTGGGCTCTCTCTTTCCATAAAAGGCTCCCACAATGAAAATTATTTAAAAAATGTGGAGTAATCATTCATCAGCCAGAATGAAAATGGTTTAAATGTTATATAACTTGACATCAGTTTGAATTAATAGAAATGAAGTATAATATGAAAACACGAATGGAACATTGCAGGAAATGAAGTATGATACAAAAAATATATGGAACGGAGCACTGTTTAAAGTTAATAAGTCATATAAAATATATAACTAAAATTTATGAAATAATCTTTTATTATTGGATCACACTCTTGGTGACATCCTGCACATTTAAATTTTTAAGATGGCTATACATGATCTAATTGCCTAAAATCTCAATATGTTTTGAATGATCATACTAAGGAAAATGAGGAGCAAAAAAGGCATAGGCCCATAAGCTGCATCTGTCAAGTAGCCATAGTTAACCAGTTTATCTTCACTGAGTATGATATATTCAGAAAGGTGCTTTTTGAAACAAAGCCCATTCCTGCTCATTTAGATGTGTTAAATATGTCTGACTAGAATGAGGAGAGTGTAAAACACATCACTTCCTTTAAAAAGTATGGGGGTCTTATCTGCCTGTGGAAGTGAATTAAAGATCATTTATTTTTAGTTCTAAAGTTTACCAGAAACAAAATATTTTCCATTGAAAAACGAATGTTGAACATCTAAAAGGGTAGCCAGCAAGATATAAGTGGGGATGAGGGACATGCTGCCTAGTTAATGAGACTAAGCTATGGACAGGTGGGAGAAGGCCCTCCAGAGTGATATTTCAGAGGATCATTGGAAGGAATGTTGGGCAAATGCTCACAATGATGTTGTAGACACAAAGAGCAGACTCAGACAAAATAAAATGTTACACCCCTGGTACCACACCCCTGTGGTGCTGGTGAAAGCCAGGGTTTTGATCTCAGACTGTTGCTGGAGATGCTTGGAGTATAAGGGGGACCATCTGCATATTCTATGGAGCTGCCTCAAAATTCAGGGGTTATGGGAACATGTGTGTGACCTAGGGTCCAAAGTCCTTAATAAAACTGTACCCCAAAAGGCTAAACTGCTTCTTCTGGGTATAACATCAGTGGCTCCCCATCTCATGGGTCAGGAGTACAAATGGTTGGCCCTTTTAGCAATGCAGGTCAAATGACTCCTCCTTTATAGATGGAGAACCCCTGGGATCCCCACAACACAGGAGATCACAACCTCTCTGCTCCAAATAACCTCTTTGGACAGACTCTCCCATCTGGCCGAATGGGCAAAAACAAAATATGGCAAGTGTTGTGCCCCATTTATATGATATGCAACTCCCTCAACAGGGATAGGATGAAAGTCACAGGTCCAGAACGATGACAACCTCTGAGATACGTATCCTGAATATGCTCAATTCTCTGTAATCTGTTACTGTATTTTCCCTGACTGTAAATTGTTATTGCTACAAGTAATTAGTAGTAGAATAGTGGTTCTTTGTTGTTTATTTTGTATAGGGGAAGGTTGCCATGAAGCATCACCAGTCCCATAAGGACCTGTGGACAGAGACATGAGCACAGATGCCTTGACATTCTCCTTGTCCATGTAGACACAGCAACTGTAGGTAAGTGCAATAATGTGATGACTGGTGCAATGGGTAAAAGGTAGTATATGTACCCACAACCTCCACCCTACATACTTTGCTGCATTGTGTATGTTCCAATGTTTGTAACTTGGAAAATCAATAAAACATTTAACTGTAAAAAAAAAAACTAATGTTGAAGCATAACATATTATTGTGATTGTTTCACTGCTCTGTGTTCTCCACTCCACAACATTAAATGGAGAAGAGTATGACCTTAATTTAGTCAGTTTTTCTCCTGTTTAAAACAAGCATATTGACCCAATAGTATATAAAATTAATTCAGTAAATATACATTTTGTTAATCGTTTTACATTTAAAGATCACAAATGGCTAAGGTAGAAATAATGTGAGGCAAAGGACTACAACATCATTTTCAGAATATTATGAGTGTAAGAGATCAGAAAAACAATAGCAGTGAAAAAAGCATATTGTGGCACACCCCTATATGGTAAGACTAAGAAGCACTGTTTCTTCCTGTTTCCAAAGCTGTTGCATATATACACAAAAGTGCATTGAAAGGATATATTTTAAACATGATTTCCAAGGTGTCTCTTTTTAAATATAACTGCCATACCATAGAATTGCATATCAGTTTTCATATTTATACAGGTGCCTTTCCACTATGTAGCCCCTTCTTTGAATTCATCATATCTGTCACTATGGTGTGGTGGTGGGCACATCCAGGTGTTTACTATCCAAGCAAACATTTCTGAGACCTTCACATGGTAGTGTATGTTATGGTTTTATATTTGCTAGTAAATTCAGCACACTAGGTCATTTTCACCATGATTTAGCACTGTATTCAAATGTCACATTAAAACAGGAATTCCCCACCATTTTCTTATAAACAGCAGGGTAGAGAGATAAAGAATGCTTCCAGAGAAATATTTATTTATTTATTTATTTATTTGGATTTTGGTAAATATAAACAGTTAAACCAAATATAGCTTATAAGTTAAATATTTTATGTATCAGTAGTTCACTTATTTTTAATGGTAAGGATATTTAAATAAAGACTGGACCCTTGATCTGTATTTGTATGTATTGCTCTTTTTTTGTATGTCTGTTCCTCTCTCCCCACCCCCACCCCAAGACACATCTGTAAATAAGCTGTTACCAGCTCAATGCAGTATATATTTTTCTGGTAAGACTTTTGAAATAAATAAACAAATGAATGCATGACTAAATAAATAACTAAATAAATAAATAAATAGTTACCTACTCTTGCTTATAGTTATCCATCTGAAGTCATAATCATCACTTTCTGACATCACAATCGGCTGCTAAGAAAAGGGCTGTGATGTCTCAAGCAAATAATTATGACCTAAGGTTGGGTAAATTTAAACCACACCAGATGAAGTCTAAGGGTCAAATGCCCTCTTTTCATTCAAATGTCTTCTGTAAGAAAGAGCAAGGAACAGAAAGGTACAAAAAATAAATGAATTACAAACTTAGTTGTGAATTTTTACTCTTTGAAAGTTGCCCAAAGGCCCCAACTGTTCTTGTTTGGGTTCTTAAGGTGACCAGTGCAGTTTATAAAAAATTTCTTCCAGACAAAAAGTGGCATAGGCTTCCTTATTTGGTTTCCTCTTTAATAGGTTTGCAAAGTGGCTATGTCTTGATGTGATTCGATAGATAGATAGATAGATAGACAGACAGACAGACAGTCAGCCAGATAGATAGTATACATATGTGCATGCACAGACAGATTTAGAATATTATCTCCTGTGGATAATAAGTAGAGCTATGGGCAACAGGTATGCTTTTTCATAGGCGACCTTGGTCCATATCTGATGATTGCCTAGTATGACTCTACATCTCTCAACACAAATTAAATTTCCCCAGTTCATATATGTGTGTATATATATATATATATATATATATATTTTCATTTTTTATTTTAATTTTTTTTTGTGGCAGATTTCGTTGGCAGAAAAGGCCCACAATAACTAATTTGAATACTAACAGCATTCAGTATGCAAATAACTAATGGATAGATTTACCACCTTTTCAGAACCTCAAAGTGGGATTTTTGTTACTAAAACATGGTTTTCCAGGACAATATGTAATCTTTACCAATGCAACATGCTTATTTTCTCTAAATAATCAGAATTAATGTTATAGTTTTTTGGTTGTTCATATTGTTTCTTATCATTTTAATATATTTTAGTTAAGGTATTATAGTTTTCTGCAGCAGTTAGAGGAAAGTAAGAAAATATTTTTCTACTATAAGATCAGGGCACATAGCATTTTTCATGATTTTTGGCAGGGCACAGCTGACCAAATCAGAATTGTCCTACCAAAATCAGGGCAGGTGGTAACCCTACTAATGGAGGAACTAATAACAATAACTAAAGGGAAGCCTTGTACAGTAATTACAATTACCCCAACACTATAATGGGCTATATGCACAAACATTACTTCCAGCCATAATGCCATTTCTCTCCCTCCCTCTCTCTCTCTCTCTCTCTCTCTCTCTCTCTCTCTCTCTCTCTCTCTCTCTCTCTCACTCTCTCGTATACAGGAGGAAACCTGCAAGCAATAGCCTGTCTGTGGAGTGTTTAAACCAAGTGCCCAATCCATTCTCCAGTTGTATCTGCCATTAACTACTCTCTGCACTTTCTGATGGGAGATCATCAGTGCTCTGGATTCAACATTAAATAGATATCTACACTGCAGGATTAAATATGGACACTGCTATCTCTGGGAACCCAAAGCTTGGAGTTTCTTAGTCTTTTTGGGGGAGTTTAAAAATGTTACTCAAGTTCAATAGCCCGTTTGGAACTGCTGCTGCACACTAGCTATTTCAGGGAACTTAAACTAAGAAAGACAGAAAAGGCTATCATCCATCGCAGCCCACGTTATATCTTTGGTCTATTCATTTTTATTTCCTCTCTTTCTTTTTCAACAGTGACTTCACTTGATCTAATCACTTATTTCACACATCAATTTACAATAATGGAAACCATTCAACAAACTACATACCACATCCCAAGGCTGTCTGTGAAATTAATTTATATTTAAATAGTACAAAAGATGTGTCCAGTTCCCAAATAATCTTTTACTGTAATATAATATCAGTGCATTTACTTTAACCATAAGAAAGCTACCAAACAGTGAAACTTTTAGTGTAAATTGGTGCATATATTTTACAGAACTGTAAACAGCTCTTATGTGTTGCACAAAATTAACTCCAAAATACTCTAACTTTTATGGTACAATATTAGTGCATATACTTTGCAGGAGATAAATAGTTCATAACCTATCAAATGTTTACTGTCATATATTAGTGCACTTCATTGGCAAAACTGTACTCAATTCCCAAATAACCCAGCTTTTACTGTTATGTATTATGACATATACTTTGTTCAACCTTACACAGCTATCAAATAATCAAACCTTGTACTGTAATATAGTATTAAGCCTATACTTTGTCTTGCCTCAAACAGCTCTTAAATAATCAAACTGCTACTGTAATAGTAGTGGGTATATTTTGCTCTAACAAAAACATATTTAATCTTCCATGTACACATGACTAAGAAGCAGGTCCCTTGGCAAAACTGTTTCTGTTATGGTATTTGAAAAGATTAATGTTTACAGTTCAGCAATTCTTTAATATTTTCAATATGTATAGCCAGGTCACCCTGTGGGCACTTTAGCTATGGAAAAAACTGTATTGGTTCCTGTAAATTAGTTCCAGATTCATTAATCAATTAAACACCCATTAAGAAACAAAATTCAGGAACATGCGAGTCTATTTCAGATTAATGAATTATCTTTAATCACAGACTGCTTGTTGGCTTCTTTCCTAAGACAAATACTGGGTCTGATTTCAGAAAATAAACAAAGTTCTAAACAAATGGATATATCAATCTGACTTCTACTGTTTCTGAAATACCTTGATGACAATAACTTGCTGAAGTAGCTATTTACTCAACTTGGTATGGCCTATTTTACACCAGATGTTTTGTTAGTTCACGGCATGAATTCATATTTTTAAATTCATGGTTTTCATACCATCTTAGGGACAACATATAAAAAATTATCTGTATACCACCCATGATCTCCGATGAAATTTTTCATGTAGACTAATGGCTCATTTATTTGTAGAAACACATTTGAACAATTTCACATTTAAATGCTGCAGACTGCAGTATCTGAAAAATTACCATAACTGATATACTGCTCTCTTAGGCAAGTGCTTTGCTTCACAAAAATAAATACTGGACATGCAATATTACCCTTACACAGAACCATTTTGTACCAAGGGCTGTGATTTAAATTCTGACATATCTTCAGAGCCCAATGCCTCAGTCCACATACTCTATATGTGGAAGACTGATGGCTAGTTAGCTCACCTAGACTGCCCTCCTGGCCTGCCTGTCTGTCTGTCTACCTGTCTATCTTCCTAAAAGTTCATCAGAGTCACCTCAACTTGCTGCATGATGCAAAAATGTTTCAGATCTCAGCTTTGGGCTCTATTAAAGAAACCAATGCTTCCAGATGTGCCCGTCAGGTAATCCCTGACATTGCCAGTGCTGCGCTGGTCAAGGTAAATGTCACAATCCTGCAGATGGGGAAGGATCATATCCTGGATTTCTTCCCACTCACTGTGCTCTGCCCGTCTGACATTGTTCGAGTTTTATGAGGCAGTAAATAGTGGGATGCTGAAGGATGTGTCATCTTTAACCTAGACCTCAGTAATTACAGACTTAATAGACAGAAATGGAGCTTGGTGAGGGACCAGAGATTTTATCTGATTTGGGCCAGGAAATGGAGCAGCTAGTCCCCACCAGCAGGGCAACTCATCCCTTAGCTAATGTGGCCTAGTGGTAGTTACAGCTGTGGTCAGAGCCAATACAGAAATTATCTGTATACCACCTGTGATCTCTGATGAAAGTTTTCTTATAGACTAATGGCTCATTTAGTTGTAGAAACATTTGACCATTTCATATTTAAATGGTGCAGACTGCAGTATCTGAAAAATTGCCATGGCTGATCTGCTGCTCACTTAGACAAGTGCTTTGTTTCATGAAAACAAATACTGGTTATGCAATATTACCCTTACACAGAACCATTTTATTCCAAGGGCTGTGATTTAAATTCTGACATATCTTCAGAGCCCAATGTCTCAGTGCACATACACTATATGTGGAAGACTGATGGTTCGTTCACTTTGACTGCCTTCCTGGTCATTCAATCTGTATGTCTGTCTACCTGTCTATCTTCCGATAAGTCCATCTGAGTCACCTCAACTTGTTGCATGCTTCAAAAAAATGTCATCTCTCAGCTTTGGGACCTATTAAAGAAACCCATGCTTCCAGATGTACCCATTAGGTTGTCCCTGACATTGTCAGTGCCGCGCTGGACAGGTAAATGTCCCAAAACCCATCCTCTGGATGGGGAGGGACCATATTCTGGAGCTCTTCCCACTCACTGTGTTCTTCAGCTCTGCCCATCTGATATTGTTCGAGTTTTATGAGGCAGTAAATAGTTGGCTGCTGGAGGATGCATCATATTTAACCTAAACCTCAATAATTAAAGAATTAATAGACAGGACTGGAGCTCAGTGATGGACCAGAGATTTGATCTGATTTGGGTCAAGAAATGGAGCAGCCAGTCCCCACCAGCAGGGTGACTTGTCCCTTAGCTAATGGGGCACTGTGTTAGTTACAGCTCTGGTCAGAGCCGATACAGCTGCAGAAATTGGTGACAGCAAGTAAGTGAGTAATCGGAGCTCTTGTCACAGCTGGAGTTTGCTGTATTGGCTCTCAAGGCCACCATGCGCAAGATGGTGGGGATGAAAGATCTGCATATGTGCGATACCCGCACATGCACAGTTGGTCTCTTGTGGCCATCTTGAGAATGGCAGATGTCACTTCCATGCTTTCAGAAGAAAAAGTAGTGCCCTGAGAAGGTGGTGTGTTTATGCAGCCTGTGGAGAGGAAGGGCCACATAAACAAAATAACTGGAACTGTGCCTGTGCACTGTGGAAGCACACCGGACAGTGGTCCAGTCACATGCTTCCACAGTGCTTTTACACAGATGATGACAATATGTCTGTGGAGCGCCACCCACGCAGCCATAAAAAATAATGATGGGGCTTCTGCAAACATGCATAATAGGATTGTGTTCTGATGGTAAAATGGGTTAAGAGGATTCAATTTAAAAATATGTGATATAGCAGAGTTTCTAAAGTAAAGGCAATTATTGCTTTTGTTTTACAAACATGACTGGCACAAATCATTTTTTTCTTAATTCTGGAGGCATTAACACTCAAATATATTGTGAGTCCTGGATGCTGGAAGAAGTGTGAAACCTTTGGTTTCTTTTCCTGAAACACATGACTTCAGAATCTTCTCAGCCAATTATGACTTGGGAAAATCCCAACCATTTTATAAAACTTTTTTTTATATATTTATTTTTTTTTATATTTATGTTTTTCTAATATATGTGTTATAAATAAATATTGTTATAAATAAGTTTTTTCATATATTTGTTATAAATAAGGTTCAAGAGGGAAGCCTTTTTCAGCGAAAAAGATGCTAAAGAACAAAGAGTCGTGCTATGAAGCTGGAGGGGGGTAGACTCAGGGGAGATGTAAGGAAGTACTTCTTCACAGAAAGAGTGGTGGATGCCTGGAACAGCCTCCCAGCAGAGGGGATGGGGGAAAAACTGTAATGGGACTCAAGAATACATGGAATAGACATAAGGGAACCTTTTTGATAAGGAAAACGGGGTTAAAGCAGGAGATCAAGCAGGGTCTGTAGTGTTACATTAGGTAGGGGAAATAGGCAGACTAGGTTGGTCAAGCAGTCCTTATCTGCCATCAAACTCTATGTTTCTATGGAATAACTGTCAGGAATTGACTTAGGATCTGCATATCAACAATCAAATAACAGATAGCAAGATTACTTTTAAACCCTCACATATGTCAATGTGTTAGCTTCATAAAAATATCTTATCACTGGGTGTTTTGTGAATATCATAGAAGTCATATTTTAAACTAACAGGATAAAATTCAGGAGTAAGGCAGAACAATAGCAAGTTCATTATTAGGCATCACATATTGGAAGAGCATGAATGATTTTATTAGCACCAAGAACCATTTTCTGTTCTCTGTTCACATTGATCTCTAAGAATGTAAGATGAACTGTTTACCAATTATATATTTGTTTTCTTAATGCAGTTGGATATACTAGATATCTTATAGGTTTGTTAGATCTGGACCATAGTGCGGTCTCAAGTAGACTGACTGTCAATTTAATTATCCCAGTTTTTGAAAAATATTATGAGTAATTTGAAATGTATATAAATATTTACATATATATTTTAATCATGACTGAGCTTACAGTGATAGAGGGTACCTTTTGTTGGTGGCAAACTGGTGATGAAATGAGCTGTTTTAATGCTTTCTATATAGTTTAAGCACCATGTAGTACCCTTTATTAATGATATATTTTTGAAAAAATAAGAACACCATTTACTGGGCCTCACAAAGTGGTGGATAACCACGAAACATCACCCACATTGGTAATTGGTGACACATTTTGAATCTTCAAAGAATAGAAGAATGGAATGATATATTGGAGTGAGTACCAATTTTCTTATTCTCAGGGGTTTCAACTAAAAGCCATTTTTGAGCTATAAGTGAGCAAAAAAAGTAAAAAAAAATATATTTATGTAATTTCAACCTCCTAGAACTTTTAAACTGCTAAATTGATATTACTACATTTTAAAGATCTAGGAATCCTGGCACAAAAAGCACACATGCCAGATTTTGAACTAAGTCACCAACCAGGATTGCGCTGTGGATTACCAGGGGCTGGTGTGTCTGTGAATTGGAGGACCCAAGTACAAGCAGACAAAAAAACAAATCTCAGGTACATTTGAAACCGAATGGTGGTGAGCTAAGGAAAGTAAAAACTGTAAGCAGATTGTGTGAAACAAAATTTATTTGGGCTCAAGACTCCAAATTGAAGTCTCCCAAATGCAAATAAATGACCAACTTCTTTCAGGGCATGGAAACAGGTGTCCCAGCACTTTTCTCATCAACAGCTTCATTAGGTTGATGTATTTGTAACTGGTATTGCCATTACTGAATTTCAAGCTATTCTGCTCAGGGACAGTGATGTTATTAAGGTGTAAAAATGGGACTCTAACATACAGTAGTACAGCATTTGTAACCCTAATAACAGGGGCACTTCCATGTCCCTATACTACTGTATATAAGTACTCATTTGTACAGCAACTCAAGCCATCCTTAGCCTTTAATTACTGTTATATCTTTGTACCAAAATTAAATTTCAGAATGCTCCAGGTTGAATTTCCCAATGACCACCTAAACCCAGCCATAGGAGTACATTTTTTGTACTGTAATCCAAATGACCTCAATCCTCAATTAGTACTATATCTTTATTCAATAATGAAAGTTCAAGATGCTCCAAATAGTATTACCCTATGACCACTGGAAAACAGACACAAAATATTTATTTGCCATGCAGCACAAACTATCCTTAACTTTCAATTTCTGCTTAACTTTTATACAGTGGCTAAAGTTCAGGGCAACTCTGAGATTTTCCTAACAGCCCTGAAAACATTCATAATAGTATTTAATTTCACAAACACCCCTTTTTTACCTTCTTTTTTTGTTGTTGTACAGGCTAGGCATTAGACAACACCAGTAGCATTGTTTTGTGGATCCCTAACAAACTGAGGTAAACATTTCCTCTAATAGGCACTTATCACCATTGACACTGATATAAATGATTCTTTATTCTACTTCTAAACTAATTTTAATTCTATTTGTCATTTGTTAACCATCTAGGACCTAAGAACATAACATGCCCATTTTGGAAATGTAAACGAAAACAATAATACAGAATAAAATATGCAATATAACTGTGTACCCAGTAATCAGGTGATATTACACCTGCACATAGACAAGTCCAAACACTATTTGTTAACGCCATTTTAAAAGTATTCTGATGCTTGGTAGTGTGTAACAAAGCAAGTAAATTATTCCAGAATGTAGTGACTTTAAAAATAAAAGAATGCTGACCCACTAACTCACTGCAGCTTGCAACAAAGAAGCCCTGTTTGGAGGTCTGGTGTCTGTGGGTCCTACTGTACCTCTTCTGGAACAGCAGAGCTCATTTACTTATTTAAAGTTATTTGGCCAGATTTTTAAAGCCCTTAGAATGTTGCAAGGTGCTTGCACCAAACATGTTAGATGCAACATGCACCTTACACTAAGGGCTGTGCCCCTAGCTATTTTGCAAAGCAGCTTGCATCAATCTACAGGCTGCTTGCACCAAAGTGTGCATGCACCAGCCTTGCACCATAAAAGTGGCTGCAGTTTGGCGCTAGGAGGCTTGCACCAGACACAGGCTGCCAGAACCCTGAGGTCCTATTTTCAAAACCCTCCCCAGGGACAAAGGGCTAATTACTGTTAGACCAGCCAAGGGCTGGTCTAATAGTACTTAGCCCCTGGGAGGGTGTCAAGTGTGTCATGCCACTGAGACCCCCAAGTCACAATAATCCGGTACATACAGTCCCAAAACCCAGTACCAATGTGCTTCTAACAGTGGACACCCTGGTGATCCAGTGCCCCTACCACCACCACCACCAAGCCCCAATATGCCTGTAGGGTAACCAGTAACCCAGAATTACCCCTAGTGCCTTCCCTGCTCTGATCCCCAGTAAATCATAATAGGAACACAAATACCTGGTGATATAGTGGCCCCCCACCACCGCCACACTAGCAGGTAGTGCCCACCACCCCACTCCTCCCATCCAGAAATCATATTCGGCAACTTGCAAAGCCATCTGCACACCATCATGGCCAGCTGCTGAATGAACTGTCAGAGTGTAAGCACTTTGACAGTTCATTCATTGGCCAGCCATGGTGGTGTACAGAGGGCTATGCCGGTGGCCAAATCTGAGGTCCAGATGGGGTTAGCAGGGTGGTGGGCATTACCTGCTGGGGTGAGGGGTTGAGGGGCCACTAGATCACCAGGGATTTGTGTTCCTATTATGATTTACTGGGGATCTGCCTGGGAATCACACCCAGGTCCATCTTGTAAATGAGTTTTATTCAATGGTGTTTCACTAGGATTGATTGATGATTGATTGATTGGAAGGCACTAGGAGTAATTCTGGGTTACCAGTTACCCTATAGGCAGATCAGGGCTTGGTGGCGGTGGGGAGCATGAGCCATTAAAATGCCCCCATCCAAGGGCACAACTCTCACCCCATCTGCTCCACGGCTGCTGTGGCATTCCTAGTGGGTGTGCCATCTCTTTGGTGCACTGCCACTGTTGCTGCAAGCCATGGGACTTAGGTGCCAGGACCCTGTCCAATGGAAATTTTGGCAAGGGGTCCCAGACACACTGGCACTAGATGCAAGCTGCCATTATCGCAGCTTGCGACCAGGTTTTGAAAATCCTGGCCATTGACTTTGTTTGGCCTCTTCCTCAAGGACTTAGGCACCCCTCCAGTCTTGTTGAGGTAAAAACAATTCTGCCATGTCAGCCTAAGGCACAATATGAGGAAAAATCTAATTATTTCACCACCAACCTTCTGAACAATCTTAAAGCAGCAGTTCTAGATAACAAAAATCAGACCTTTTGCAACAGTTTGTTCCCTGTGCTCTGTAGAGCATTTACCTGGTAATATTTCTTGTTTTCACTGTACTATCACCCTGTAATTTGTTCCATTTTCCTTTATTTTGCTTACATTTCTTCCACCCGCCATGTTGAACTGGAGCCCTCTGCTGCCAACCAAACATGTGTATGACTCACAGTACTACACAGGGGCAGTGGGAATGTGCAGCACAGGGTCCCACTGAAGTAAACAAAAGACATGATGTGACATGAAGGGGAGCCTGACTGAAAATTAGGCAGCAGCCATATTTACTGTGGCACCACAAAACTGGAAATTAATCACTTCCTAATTATCTAGTACTGCTGCCTTAAATCCTCCTGATACTTTTAGTATGTAATCATTTTCCTCTTGGACTTCCCAAATCCTGTCATCAAATCACTTTTTTATGCTATTTATTTTTTTGCATTTCCGATAAAGTGGCCACATTTAGCATCACTGTAGAGTAAATGTACAAATGAAGTAATTTCATTATTGAAAAAAAAATTGCACATTTTTATAATACATATTTGTCCATTGATGAATTTATAATAATGTAATATACGGAGATGCTTAAATAATACTGTACTAACCCATACAAAAAATTCCCGGTAATACCACATCAGCCAAAGTGATAATACCATTGTTGGTCCCTGATAATACTATCGTTCAGAAGTGATAATACCATCGTTCCACCTCTGAACGATAGTATTATCACTAAAACTAAACTGCGCAAGCTCAACTCCCCCACATGGTAGGCTTGTTGCTAAGATCCACACGGCAACCTCCTTTACACACGATGTGACATTCCTGAAACCGCACCTCCTGATTTGCCGTGGATTCTCTGTGGGCAGGCTTAACAGTTCAAAAACATGGCAGCCATCTCTTGCTCAGCGATAGAAAACCGTTGGTTTCTTTTTCTGCTGACCCTTTTGGTTTTTTATTTATCTTTGCCAGTTCCACAGAAGCATCTCTTAGATCCTACAAACAGTAATAAAGAACAGGACGAAAAGGTATGACACCCCAGTGAGCGAGGGAATGAGTGGGAGTGGGGGTGGGTGTTCATGGAGAGAATCAATAAGTTCAAGCTGCAGCGGGTGCCCAGCCACACAACATACCATAAACAAAGAGCTGCACACAAAAAATAAAATGTGATCTATATATTACAAAAAATAAAAAATAGGTTCCAGTAAATCACTCAGCTGTAAATTCCATCTCGAGGTTCTAGGGACATGTGAACCTCTCGAGCTTCACTCTCAAGGTTCCCTATGTCCCCAGAACCTCTCGATGGAATTACAGCCTTGTAATTCACTGGAACCTATCTATTATTCTATTTGTTATGGTTATGTATTTTATATGCATCCAAAGTTAAAGACGCTAAATAGGAAAAGGTGAAGGGTAAAATGTAGCTCATTTTTAAGGTCCTAAATAAGTCATTTCAATAATTAGTAAAACATTAAGCAGTATAAATCAGGAACTAGGAACTAGACCCAAGCATGAATTAGTGACATTTTTATCAATTAAAGTCTAGAAGAGTCCCCTTCTTGGAGACTAAGTGCCCCATTAGCCAATACACAAAAGCTTCTTACACCAGTATTATTATTTATCACAATAAATGATTAAAGATCATTCAAAATTCTCACAGTGAGTTCATGCAAGAAAAAAGAAACAGATTTTATATATTACTCAATACGTTTCTAAAAGTTAGAGTCCCCTGCAGAACAGTTTATGATTGAAAATCTGTATAATCTATTAACTTTTTAGTTTCTTTATCCCATCATTCTGCTTCTCACTTTTCCACCTTAATCAGCAACAAAACTCCTACAAGTGGTCAGAATCAAAGAAAGATGTCTCGTTCCTTTATATGTTAAGATATTCTTCACAAGAAAGGGAAATCGTGCCACAATATCAAGCTCCTGTAAGTCCTTTATGTAGGACAAAAAACATTCCCTTCTTTCATGCAGGGAGATCGAAATATTTGGATGTATTTGAATTTTAAAGATTTTGTATTCCAGCAGTCAATTTACAGGCAATTTGCAGTATTAGATCATCTCTATCAAAGGCAAGAGAAGACAGTATTGAAGAGCTAGTTATAGAGAGGTTTGATGCATCTGTCATTTTCTTTACAAGTAGTGTGAAGGATTTACATTAGTGTCAAAAGTTAAATTTTCTTCAGGTAAATTGATAGAAGTGAAAAAAAAAAAAGACTCCGCAATTCCTGAAGGCTTTGAAAATCAGATCACAGGAATTAGGCATACTGACTAAACACAGATTTTTAAACTTTAAATTGATTTCATGAGCTTCCATTTTACACTGTATCATTATCAGTGTATGGGTATGTAATGTGGTCAGATTTCAATGGTTGGTAGTTTATTTTCATGTTCAGGTAATGTTTTCCTGTTGATCTTTAATCCTCAATATATCCAGTTTAAGTTCAACAATTTCTTTCTCACTAGAAGGTGTTTTTTTTTATCAAGTCTGTTTTTTGTTTTTTGTCATCAAAGCATGCTAAAAAACTCATTAAGTCCTTGAAAGTTAGTAGATACCACCTTTAGGCTTTTGAAATCTTTCTTCAAAAATATTTGTTCTATTTCCAGAGCCAAAGAGTCAGTTGGAGGTATTTGTTTTAGATGGGATTATTTTGGTATCACAGTATCAGCCTCAGAGGCTTACCAGCTTTTGGGAAGTGGGGAGGGGGTCAATGAAGTGTTTGCTTTTTTCATTGGGTAAGATGTTCTGCCTCCCCTGAGGCTATGGGTGAGTGTCACTTTACTCCAGTTGCCATTGCTGCAACTACAGTTGTGGTTTCCTCCAAGCCAGGAACAAGACTAAATAAATTACCTGAAAGTCCCTTTTCTAGGAGCAGTATTACATTCTATTAATAAGGTAAGTCCTATTTTGTATTTTTAACATACTTTTGCCTCTCCTCACTGCCTTTAGCTGTTTCATTGTATTGCTGGATACTGTAGTTTGATATTTTTTATTGTATCATCATATGTCTTGACCAAAGGCAGCATAGTACATATGCTTTTAGGGTCAGAACAGGTCCCTTTGTCATGTACAGCATCAATATGAACAGAAAAAGCTGAAGTTATATTACAGTGTGTTGCATTGTTCAAAATTGTTTATGATATGATAGTGAGAAGTTAATATGAAGGGTGAGTGGACAATGGATAGAAATGGTCTAGAGCTTTGAAGGGATGCTTTGCAGGAAGAGCTAAGATATTTGTAAGAGAATCTGAATGGGTGCATTAAAGTGTTAATGTAAAAGGTTTCCTGACAAGGACACTGGACATAGTAATCACCTGAGATACACGAGTGCAGGGGAGGTCAAATTAATAAAACAAACAAACAAACAAAAACATCTGTACAAAGTACCATTCATCATTAGAATATTTCAAAGTGTGTCATAAATCCAATGTCCCAATTGAGCCATTTACAGTTGAAATTAAATTGCTTGATATATTTTAATTCCATGTCCTTCCTTCCTCTGTGTTTTTGAATTTGCCTGTTAGTATTAGGACAGACAGGTGAGAAAGCAAGTGATCTAGTTGGGGAAAATTATGTCCTACTTGTATGCTGATAATCTGGTTTAATATTGTGTACCAGTGATGGTCCATCCTGGTTTTCAGTGATTGCCTTCTTCATCAAGCTAGCATCCATTTGTGAACTTTTTGCGCTGAATTAGGTAAACCCATAACACAGTTGTGTTGCACTGACAGCCATGACTGGGACATGGCAGTACTGGGCTACTCTCTGAGGTAGGAAGGAAGGAGGTGTGGTACTATATGTAAGGGAGGGAACTAAGGCTATGGAAGTACAGGGACACCCAGAGAAAAAGGTAGGTCTGTAGTTGCTGTCAGTTATCCTGGAGACAGGCACTGGGGTTGTGATCCATGCAGCGGTGGTACACAGACCTCCAGTACTGGGAGAGGAGTTGGATAAGGTACAGAATGGAATGTAAGGGAGAGATGCTGCTAGTTGGTGACTATTATCTGCCAGATATGGACTGGAACCTTACAGCTGCAGCTTGAGCAAGAAGCAGGCATCCTTGACTCCCTACAAGGCTCTTTTCTTATGCAGCAAGTCAATAAAAACCAAAAGAAGTGTGCTCCGAGACAAGACGTGCTCATTAAATCACTTATCAATGTTCAAAATAATAATAAAAGCACTGTCCACTGTCATATCAATAAAATGTTATTGGTTCCAAAAAAATTTTAAAGCAAGCACATTCCCAAACACATAAGTGTAGAACACTCCCCCTGTGGCTCCGACTGGTTTCACGCCTGTGCACTTCCTCAGGGAGGCCGGTGTGGTGGAGGGTAAATAGAATTTAAAGAGATGCTCACAGCTGAACATCATTTTATATTATTACTGCACCCATTACCACCAAAATACAAAACACGTACAATACTATATATTAAAGCAGAAGATGATACTTCATACACATGACAATGCCTGCATATCAAAAATCTGGATAGATAATACTCTGCTTGTTGTATAAATTTTCTTATATTAAAAATAGAGAAAACAGGGAGAAAAATGTTTCCAAACTCCTTATATGTTAGACCAGAAGGTCAAACTTTTTATTTAAGAAAGCAGAACACATTGCACTGTAATGCCATCCTTGCACGTTACAAAATAAATTCTCTTTTGTTCCAATTTAAATCCATATTAATTCCTAAGCACTCCAGAATGGCATTCAAGCCTTCACAATATGGAATGTTTGTGTACAAGGACTCAATGTCCATAGTACAGAGGAGCCAGTTTTCCTGCATTATAATGTTGCCCAGTAAATTAAGCACATCAGTTGAATCTTTAATGTAAGATGGCAGTTTGCTAACTGATTCCTTTATGTAACAAAAGTGCTCAAGAGGTAATATGGATTTAAATTGGAACAAAAGAGGATTTATTTTGGAATGTGCAAGGATGGTATTACAGTGCAATGTGTTCCGCTTTCTTAAAACGTTTTTCAGCAAATTAAAGGCACGGCAATGGGAGGGTAGCATTTGCCCTAATTATGCAAATGTATATCTAGGTGCCTGGGAGAGAGATGTTATGCTGTCTTCACAGGCCAACCCTTTTTTGATAGGTTTGTCCTGTGGAAATGCTTTATCGATGATATACCACTCATATGGAGAGGTAGTGATTTGAATTGCAGGGTTTTATTCGGTATCTGGAAGAGTCTAATTTAAATCTGAAGTTTAAGGTAGAATGCAGTAAGGAATCTTAATTTTTTGGGATTTAAAGATTTCTCAGGAAACTGGGGGAAGAGGTGTGTTACATACGGGTCTCTACCTTAAACCGATGGACCACAACACTGTGTTGTTGCCTTCCAGTTGTCATCCTAGACACCTTATTAACAACATGCCAGCAGCACAGTTTTTGAGAGTTAAGCATAATTGTTCTTCAGATGTTTCGTTTGTGAATAGATCAGCTGAAATGGAGGAACAATTTTTTTCTAGGGGGTACAATAGTATGCGTGTTAGAGAAGCAAAACAGAAAGCAGAGATAAAAAATCATCAAGAACTGTCACAATATCAGAACATCAAAACACAGAAGGAACAGAATGGTGTCATCAACTTTTTGTATACTTATATTAAAACTTCACACATGATTGATGACATCATAAAGAAACATTGGCCCATCCTTCAGACAGAACCAAGTCTGTTTGAAAGTACCAATCAATTGCCTAGAATGGTATATAAAAGGGGACAGAGTTTACAGGACACATTGGTTCATAGTTTGCAACCAGTTCAGAAAGGGATTGGTATGTTGCCACCATTACATAATGGCACATTTAAATGTGGTAGATGTAAACACTGTGATGTGATTTTCAAAACTGATCATTTCTCTTCAAAAAACTGTGAGAAAACATACCAGATCCAGCAATCCATCAATTTCTTCACAACTGGAGCCATATATATGGCTACCTGTAGTTGTGAGGCATACTATATTGGAAAAACTAGTAGGGCCCTCAAAATCAGGGTTGGAGAGCATAAGCGTGCCATTCAGAATCAAGAGCAAAAAAATGCCTTGGCAAAGCACATATGTACCAGCAGAGATCCACAGATGCATTTGTTTAAATTTTGTGGAATAGAAAAAAGTCAGAGTAGGAGAAAGAGGTGGCAGTCTGGATGACTTATTATTACAGCATGAGACATTTTGGATTTTTCATCTAAAAGCATTGCAAAGGCCAGGTCTTAATGATAGCATAAATTTGATCCCATTTCTTAAAAAACAGTAGGTTATAGTAATTTTGAGTAGATGGAGCTATATGTAGAATGGATTTTTGATGTTGTGGTAGTATTAATTCTCTAGGAAAATTGCCTTGCATTACTTTTTTGGTGCTTGTTTAATTATGCAGTTTTATTCTGTAAAGATTCCATTTGTCTTTATGAGCAATATTATTATGTACATGCTTGGGTTTAAAATGTAGGAATAAGAAGCGTTATGTCTATAAACCGGAATTTTATTGGATGTCTCATAGATTTAACATAATAACACTGAATATGGTTTGTCTATATAAGATTATGGACTATATGGGCTGGCAGTATAGCCTAGAGGTTAGAGGAATGAGGTGTGAACAAGTTTGGTACATCGAGCAGACCAGACCTGAGTTTGATTCTCACAACCTCCACTTGCATACTGTGTGACTCTGAGCAAATCACTTAACCACTCAGTGCTCCTAGGTCACCCCTGAAAACAGGCACTTGTGCCTAGTGGGCCTTATCTGGTTACCAAAGACTAAAAAATAACTTAATTAATTTGTTAAAACCTTTTTGCAGTATAGAGTAGGGTCATAATTACTTAATATTATAATGTGATATGTGTTATGTTGTCTCTATAGATGCTTTTTGCACTTTGTTCCTTCTATAGATGCTTTTGCACTTATGAGCATACATTGACCTCAGTCGACCTTCTGGTCTAATTACTCAATATTACTGTGTCATATATGTTATGTTATTTTTATAGATGATTTTTGCACTTAAGAGTTTATATGTTTCATTTATAAATGTTTTGCACTTATGAGCATACATTGGCCTCAGTTGACCTTCTGATCTAAGATATAAGGGGTTTGGAAAAAAATTTGTCTCCCTGTTTTCTCTATTTCATATAAGAAAAATTATACAACAAGCAGAGTATTATATATCCAGATTTTTGATATGCAGGCATTGTCATGAGTATGAAGCATCTGCTTTAATGTATAGTATTGTATTTTTTTGTATTTTGGTGGTAATGGGTGCATTAATAATATAAAATGATGTTCAGCTGTAAGCATCTCTTCAAATTTAATTATCCTCAACCAGACCAGCCTCCCTGAGGAAGTGCGCATGCGCGAAACCAGTTGGGGCCACAGGGGGAGTGTTCTACACTTATGTGTTTGGGAATGTGCTTGCTTTAAAAAATTTTGGGAAGCAATAAAATGTTACTGATATGATGGTGGACAGTGCTCTTATTATTATTTTGAACTTAGCTAGTCAATGAACCTATAAGTTAGCTGTAGATCATTGGTCATTATGCGTAGGACAGGGAGAAGGGTGAGGGGTTATGAACAGGGGAGGATGGACGAGGGGGTTCACCGTATTGGGGTGGTTGGGTCCAGAATGTGCCCTGGGGTGAAATGGAATCCAGATCATGGTTTTCCATGTCTGGTGCCCATACCCAAGGGTACCACTGAATATGGTGGGCAGATGGCCCGGGTGGCCCGTGAGGTTCGTCCAACTTGGGTGGTGTTGAGCCATGCCAGGTCCATTAAAAATAAGACAGCAATTATTGCTGATCTTGTTGGTATGGTGGACCTGGCTTGCATCACCGAGACCTGGTTGGATGAGAACTCTGGCCCCATTTTGGAGGCTATCTCACCTGGTACTCAGTGATACACCACCCGAGATTGGATCGTGGAGGTGGGATTGAGATCTGTTTCAAGACCGAACTTGCCCTCGTGGAGGTACTAGCGGGTGGGGGGTTGAGTCCTTTGAGTGTATAGTAATAGCAGGTGTAGGCTTTCAAATCGCCCTCATTTACCATCCACCCAGTGATGAGAAGCGATTCCTTCAGGAAGTGGCGGACTTCATCGTCGACATGGTGTCTGAGTCACCCAGATTGTTGGTTCTGGGTGATTTTAATGCCTGGATCGATGACAAACTCTTGCAATTTGGTCAACACTTCCTCCAGTTAATGACAATGCTGAACTTTATACAGGTGGTTTCCACTGCAACACATAAATTTGGACACTCTCGGGACCTAATCTTCCTCCTAGGGGTCAAAGCATCCGATGCGGGGGTGGAACTCATCATGTGGTCTGATCATTACACCATGGGGTTTAGTTTTTTCACCCCCTCTAGAAGGCCTTCCCCTGGGGAGTTGATTAGATACCACCCTTTATGGGATATAGATCCCCAAGGCCTTGCAGCAGTACTTGATCTCTTGTCTTCTGCATTCGCAATCAGTGATCCAGAGACTCTAGTGTTGGCTTATAACACAGCTGTTGTGGAGGCTCTGGATTTCATTGCTCCAGTTCATGTTCGACCCCTCTCCCTTCACCCCAAGTCCCCTTGGTTTGATGGGGCATTGAGGGAGATACAGAGACAGGGTGAAGGTTAGAGCCCTGCTGGTGAAGGTCTCCCCTTGATGCCAACCACCATAGATTGATGGACCATTATTTGGTCTATCAATCTGCAATCACCCGTTAAGAAAACAGAATTCCTGTCCAGGGAGTTTGTGGTTGCTCGGAACTGACCTGCTCAGCTATTTCAAACTGTGGACAGACTGCAACCCAGCATGTCTGCAAGTTTGGAAAGCTTTTTCACAATTGGAGTGCGAGGAACTAGCTTGATTCTTTACAAATACAGTGGCTGACATTAGGGCAGAACTGCTGCCATCACACTATAAGGGGGTTGCCTTGGACCAGTGTGAGACCACTGTGCCCCAATTTTCCTGGAGTTCCTTTGGTCAGCTGGAGTTCATGGATGTCATGAGGATCATCCAGATTATGTGCCCTACATGCTGTAGTTTGGATCCTGGACCAACTTCCCTAATTTTGGGATGCATTGATATCATTGGTCCAATCCTTGTGCAGATAGTCAGGTGCTCCTTGGAATCTGGTGAGTTTCCTAGCTCCCTGAAAGAGGCAGTGGTGACACCACTCTTGAAGAAAGCTACCTTGGACCCTGACTGTCTTGCAAACTACAGACCTATCTCTAACCTTCCTTTTGTTGGGAAGGTGATTGAGAAAGTAGTGGCAGCACAACTGGAGGATCATTTGACCATCCATGACATCTATGAACCCCTCCAGTCCATTTTTTGTAAAAGACATAGTACTGAGACAGCGCTGGTTCGGGTGCTCAATGATCTCCTGATGGCTAGAGATCAGAAGAGCCATTCCATCTTGGTTCTCCTCGACCTATCTTCAGCGTTTGACACCGTAGATCACATTGTGTTGATAGAATGCCTGAGGCTCTTATGCAGAATATCGGGAACTGTCTTAAGATGGTTCTCTTCATTCCTCACTGAGAGATCACAAAGAGTTGTGTCCGAGGTTTTTTCCTCTGATTCAACGGCTTTGTTGTGTGGGATGCCTCAGGGTTCAGTATTGTCACCCACGTTATTTGTGGTGTATATGCTACCCATCGGAGACATTGCTAGAAGGTATGGGCTGAGGTTTCACTGTTATGCAGATGATACCCAGCTCTACCTTTCTTTTGCCCCTGACCAGGAGGGAGCTCTCTCGGTTTTTAACAGCTGTCTAAAAGTAATCCAGGAGTAGATGGATTCTAGTTGGCTGAGGTTGAACTCAGAAAAAACTAAGGTACTGGTTGTGGACCATGGTCGATAGATAAGGGGGTCCGGTGGTGCTGCATCCACTGGAATTTTTCTTGGATACGTTTCTCTCTCGATCTCAGAATGGGTGCATAACCTGGGGGTGGTTCTTGATGATAGACTGACACTGCAGTCGCAGGTGTTGGCTGTCATCAAGACTTCCTTTTACCATCTTAGGAACATTGCCAGGTATAGGCATCTTGTTCCTTCTGCCGATCTTCCAACTTTAGTCCAAGCCTTTGTGTCCTCGCACCTGGATTACTGCTACTCCCTCTATCTAGGGCTTTCATGGGTTGAAATCCATCACTTGCAGCTAGTGCAGAATGCTGCAGCCCGGCTTTTGATGGGTTCTTGCAGATCCTGTCATATTACTCCGGTGCTGCGCGAACTGCACTGGCTGCCGATTCCATGGCGGATCACCTTTAAAGTTGGCTTGCTTACTTTCAAAGCCCTACATGATTTGGGCCCGGTTTATCTGAAAGAACTTCTGGTTCCCTACTACCCTGATCAATTGCTCCGCTTGGCCGATGAGAGGTTGCTAGAGGTTCCAATGGTGAATTTGAAATCATCTGGTGATCGAGCTTTCTCTTATGTTGCCCCTGCCTTTGGAACTCAATATGCCATTGGTTACAGGAGTGCTTTTCCGTGGAGGGATTTAAGAAGGGTCTGAAAACTTTTCTTTGGGAAAAAGCATTTTTGGAATATTGATTGACATAATGTCTTGGTCTTCTTGAATATTTTTAATGATTTTTTAATTGTTTCAGCTGTTGTTTATGTAAGGCGCCTTGATATTTGAAAGGCACCATATAAATAAAAGTATTATTATTATTATTATAAGGGACAGGACAGTGCTGGAACAGGCGCTTATAAACAGCTATGGAGGTCCAGAAACTTTCCCATGTGCTCTGCCTTGGGACAGGGGTGCAGAGATGGGTTTGCAAGCCCCGTTAATAAACTAAAGTCCACAGAAACTCTGCACTTCCAAAGTACAATTACCACAGACAAGAAGTTGAAGTTTGAAGATTTTTATTCAAGTACATCAAGTACCTTCCACAGTTCAAACAATAGCAACCGTTCCCCTATGTCTCCAAAAAGGATACCCCCCAGCGCTTCGACCAGTCAGCTGGTCTTCCTTAGGGGGTGGAGTGTGTATTCTCTTACCCTCCTTAAATAACCATAATTAAACAGGCATAGGGTGACCCCTACTGTTACAAATTATGATTGCGTACTTATAATATAAGTGACTCTGGAGGGTTTTAAACTTGTTAGCATCAAATTTAAAAGTTAATACTTTTTATAATAGGAAATGCTTCAAAATGATGTTAGTAACCAAATAACATCATTAAATCTAATCAAAGACATTAGTGATGACAATTTGTAGCCCTTCATAACATTTTTTTAAAATAGGGAAAAGGAAGGAAGGCTCAAAATACTCATATTTCTTAAGTTTTTATAGGTGCTTCCTGCATCATTAAAACAATTATTTTTGTGTCAACTAAACCATTTTCAAATAAATTTCATGAAAACATTTTATGAGCATACTTTTTTTAACTTTTTTTTACATTAAACATTTTCAAAAAAATTATATAGGGCTATCTTAGATAATCTATTTCATAAGCCACCTTAAATATTCATACAAGGGCCAATGCCGATTACTTCAATCCTGTAACTAAAAATAAGTGGCTCTAGTCTCTAGTGGGTTACAAACATATTAGCTTTTTATTTAAATGTTTTGAATCAATGTATCCTTCTCATTATTTAATTTATCCATTGAAAGTTGCCAAATCTCCTCAGATCTCTAATGCCTAAGAATATTATCAATTTCTTAATCAAATTATTGTCAAAAAATAAAACTAAATACAAAAAGCACTATAGAAACTGAGAGTTAATAATTCACATAATCCCTGTCCAATTTCAAATGTAACAAACTTCTATAATGGGAATATATTTTTCTGATACCTAACTCTGAAAAGGGGTGCATGTTTCATTGGAATGTTAAATGCAAAATAATTCATATTATAAATCATGACATATAACCTGATTCTCATTTTACAGCAGCTTTTAGTATTTTGTAACTGTAGATATAATTCATAACATGAGATGCTGGGTGAGAGCCTGGCTGAGGAAGTGATCACACCCTTTACTGAATCCATATCACTTTCAGGGAGATACACTAGTCTTCAGTCAAGAAATCAAGAGGGGTACTGTAAGACAGTAGAGGGAAAAAGATTACTCAAAACTATTCAGGAGAATTTATTTCTAGATTTTAACTTCACCAATAACTCATTTCTTTTCCTTCTTTTTCTTTTTGAAGAATGGTTTAAGATCCCATTCTATGCTTAGACCTTTAGGTTGCAGACTATCCAAGGTAAAAATCCAAAAGCTTTCTTTTTCAAGAAGTAAGTTTAACCTATCACCACCCCTGGGATTACATCTGCCTTGTTCTAATGCCATAAATGTACTGCCTTCTACTCAGTTGTTGTGACTTTCTGTAAAGTGTCTTGTAATAAGCTTGTTAATAAGACTTGCCCTTATGTCATGGAAATGCTCCTGAATTCTTTGTTTAGCTGGTCGGATAGTCCTTCCTATGTAAATTAGTTTACATGGACACCATAGTGTATATACTACATAAGTGTTGTTGCAATTCAAGAATGTTTTATTCTGTACTTTATACTCATATCCCTCTACCTCAAAGGTTTTGCCTTGATTTCAGTGATTACACATATTACACCTACCACATCTGTACATGCCTGTAGGGGGAGGGCGTAGCCAGGTATTCCTTGTGGGTGGTGATGGTTTATATCTGCTATGGACAAGTTTGACCTTAATGCTCTTTGCTCTTGAGAATGTGACCCTGGGATTATCTTCCAGTTCTTTTGCCAACAAAGGGTCATTCATCAGAATTGGCCAGTATTTTCTAACAATGGCTCCTATCTGTCCAGCCTTATTGCTTTACTGTGTGATGAAATTGACTGGAGGAGGGTTGGGGGGGGGGGGGTGTTTGATGAATTTCTTTGTGTTTTTGATTAGGAATCAATAAGAGGTTCCTGTCTGCATTTCTTGCTCTTGTCAGTGCTTGTGTCAAAACAGTTTTGTTATAGCCTCTTATTTTAAATCTACTGAGCATTTCAGCTGCTTGGATTTCAAAATCCTCATTTCTGGAACAATTTCAACTTATCCTCAGAAATTGTCCATAGGGAATGGACCTGACCAGTGATGCTAGATATGAGCTGTCAGTTCTGAGTACATTATTTGTTGCAGTAGAGTTCCTGAAATTTTTTGACTGCACTGTTTTATTTTTCATCAACAAAAAGTGTTAAATTCAG
The DNA here is from genome assembly GCA_016271365.2 of Neoceratodus forsteri. Taxonomy (NCBI): domain Eukaryota; kingdom Metazoa; phylum Chordata; order Ceratodontiformes; family Ceratodontidae; genus Neoceratodus; species Neoceratodus forsteri. The sequence continues at coordinate 760,792,279 of CM057452.1, forward strand.
GAAGTCTATTTTAGAGGCATTTGTACTGTAAGTGTATTTTAAATTTACCTTATTGTTCATATTAAGCCAGTTCATAAATATGCCAGTCTTATCCAGGGTGCCTTTCCATACACAGAGTATATCATCAATATGTCTATTCCAACAACTAATGTTGATAAAAAATAGATTCTGTGTTTCTGAGAAAATTACATTCTTCTCCCATGCATCCAGGAAGACATTGACGTAAGTGGGGGGTATTGCTGCCTCCATGGCTGTGCCTTGAAACTGAAGATAATACTCATTATTAAATTCAAAAGCAGTTGTGATTTAACACAAATTCCAGTGCTTCAATAAGAAATCTATTAGTATTTCTTCATGCCTCACATTTTGCCTCATATACTGTTCACATGCAGCGATACCATCTGTGTGTAAAATGCTGGTGTATAGAGATTCAACATCGATACACAGCCAACTTAGATCTGATTCCCATGTGAAGTCCTTATATTTTTCAAGGACATGTATGGTATCCCTTAAATATGATTGGACATCGGTGAGACAATTTTTTAGAAAAAAAATCTATGAATTAAGATTATCTGTTAATAAGTCGATGACCGAAACAATGGGGTAGCCTGGAGGGTTTTTTACACTTTTATGAACTTTTGGCAGAGTGTATATAGTGAGTGTAACAGGGTTATCGTTCCATAAGAACTGTAATTCACTTTCAGAAATATGCCCCAGACTTCTACCCATTCCAGTAACTGTAATAACTCTTTGTTATAATCCAAACTGGGATTAGTGGTTAATTTTCTATATTTTTTTCTGATCATTTAGTTGTTTCAGAATGGAATTAAGATATTTCTCTGGGTCATATGACCACAATAATCTGTCCCTTGTCAGAGGGCTTTATAACCACCTGTAAATTAGACAATTGTTTGAGTGCTTTCCTCCCAGCATAGCTAAAATTCTGCCTATTCCCTCAGGATTCTCCTTCAGTACTTTATCAACCTCATTTAAGACAACAGTCTCAAAACTTTTTATCAGTGGGTTAGTGGTATTGGAGCAAAATTCTGATGGGGGTTTGAAAAGTGTTTTCCTGTACATTGATAATTCAATTTAACCCTCATTAACCGATAGTGTCTGTCAATGCATGCATGATATTTCCCTGTAGCAGACTCTCTAAAATGTTCAAATTGGAGTCATCTGTTGCCTGTGATATCTCATTACTGACACTGTCACTCAAATTAACCAGAAATTCACCATGTCAGTATTTTCCAACTTCATGTCTTCCCCCATCTCTACCCCCACCCCACCCCTGCAACCTCATTAACTTCATTAATTACTTCTAACCCCACTGTTGCAAGTTGCATTTTACTGAGATATTCTTTCAGCCTAATTTTCTGAAATAATTTAAATAAATCAATTTGAGTCTTAAATCTGTCTGGTTTTCTGGCTGGAGCAAAATGCAATCCCTTTTCCAGTATTTTCATCTGATCATCAGTCAAAGTTACCTCAGACATATTAATCACTTTTAGTTCCTGTTGGTGCTGCTCCAAAGTTCTCTTTCTGCACCTGCCATTTCTGCCTCTCCTGGGTTTTTTCCTCGATTTTTCTTTCCATTCTTCTCCCACGGGTCCTCTGTCTGTGTGCTGGCTGTGCCGTTCTTTTTTTCTAAAACATTATCCTTGCTGGTTCCTGGTTTTGAACATTCTTCTGCCTGAAAATTCACTTTCTTTCTGGTAGATCTGGAGCACCCTGTACTGTATGATGTTCTATATGACCTTGTGCTTCTAGGCCATGAGTGAATATTCTCCAGTTTGTAGTCATTGTCATCTCTTTCAAGTCGCTTTTGTTTCTTTTTGATTAGTTCTTTTTCATATCTTTTAAGTTTAGCATTAAATCTTTCTGATAGTTTTTTGAAATCTGGATGAGTTTTACATTTATTGAATCTCTCAGACAAGAGGTCAATCTCCTTTCTCACCATTTCATGTTTCTTCTCATCTTCTGCTATGATTAACTCAATAAAGATGTGAGAGCAAAGCCCTGCAGCCTGTTCACACTCAGCTCTTCTTTTGAAATTTTCAAGTCCACAATCCAGTTTTAGTGAGACATAAACCCCATGGTGCTTGCTTTTTTTCTAGATATCTTTCAGGTTTATCATGTTATATGTGATATTTAATTCTTGACTCCTTAACTTTTCTAAGAAATTGAATACTTTATCAATGTTTGGTTCTTTATTTTGCTCACCATTCCCCGACGGTAATGCAGCCTCTGTCTCTGCTCCACTGAGTTTGTTCTTAGCCCTCAATTTTCTTAACACAAGGTCTTTCAATCTGCCAAAACCACCCAAATCTGTTTCTGAATCTGTGCCACTGCTGACACTTTGAATTCCAGCTGAAATGCTCCACATTTTTCTGACAGTACTTCTGGTGTTCAATCCTGTGTATTCAAGTAGTCAGATACTATTCATAGTCATAAAGTTCAGTGGTAAGTAAATTAGGGCAAATGTAAGACACTGGGTACATGAAAGAAAAAAGTAATTTTCTCAGAAACACAGAATCCAAATTTACACACAGATGGTATCGCTGTATATGAACAGTATATGAGGCAAAATGTGAGGCATGAAAAAATACCAATAGATTTCATATTGGAGGCTCTGAAATTTGTGTTAAATCACAACTTTTTTTAATTTAATAATGAGTATTATCTTCAGTTTCAAGGTACAGCCATGGGGGCAGCAATGGCCCTCACATACATCAATGTCTTCCTGGGTGCATGGGAGAAGAATGTAATTTTATGTGTACAATCAAGTGGGTATAGGATGCCCTCTTTACAATTTTCTATACATCTGGACAGTCTTACTTATAGGCTTTAAATAACTAATGACAAATATAAATCAGCAAGACATGAGTCCAAAACATTCAATTTTCTTTTATTCTTCTTTTAGCTTTGCACCAAACTTGTTCAACCAGCTACAGTTTCATAGTTTCACACCACTTCTTCAGGCCAATATTATATACAGTACTTTTTCTAAACATAAACAAACAAACAATTATGAATTTCCTACTATTGTGATTCTTATTTTCTTTTACATTTCGATTATATCCAGTTATACAAAAAAAAAAACATAATTAACAGAGAATCAAGTATCTAATCTTTAAATAATACATTATACACTATTATATGGCTTATATCATGACTATTCAGGAACTTTCAACTTAATACTATTCTTTGTTACATTTTTTTGTATTCAAACTTTACTGTGAACTTTATTCATACCTGTTTCTGTTTTTGTTCATTTCAATGTGAGTTCCCTTAATGCTTTCAGAGACCAGCCTTAATATTTAGTTCCTAATTGGAAACAAACATTGTTTCAATTTCTTACTTCATGTATCTATTCTTTTCAACGTTTATATATTCAAGTTTCTATTCAAAACTTTAGTTCTTTAACTTTACCTTCATGTTTCAGTCTAGCTTATTCAGTTATCTCATGTTTAACTGCATCATAAGGAACTTCATTTAAGATTTTTTTCTCTTTCTTATAAAACAATGTATTTGAGACTTTCTCTGTAATAGGAATGGAATTATTTCAAGTTCTCATAATGATTTTATATATTGCTTTATTATTTTTATTGTGGCCTTACTGATAATCAAGGATTTTTACCTGTAATTCTTTAGGTATCGTTGTTGTCCCATTAAGTACATTGATGTGCTATAAAAAATATATACATACATTTAGAATAAAAAACCTTTGTATATTATTTAGCCTTCTTGCCTTCAATCGTCTGTTATAAATAAAAGTGCAATCTTTTACCTGTGCTGTTAAGTATTTCTTTGTTCCCATTTTTTTGTCCTGTTTTTGGTTTTTTCAATGCTATAAAAAGAGTAAAAAGATACAGATGCACTTTGCCTTTATATTGTATTTGTTTTAGTCTTTTTTATGTTACTTTAGCTCAAATACTGTTAAATTATTGCATGCTATTCTTACCTGGCTCAAAACGCCATTCCTGTCCTCTCTTTCCGCAAAGGAGTGGTCTGAGCCTGTGCTCATGCGCGGTTTAAAAAGACAGCGAAAAAGGCAAGGGGAACCGACGTCACCTGTGACATCATGCTATATCCTGATAGGATGGTGTCTAGTTGTAAAGGTACAGGTGAAGCTGCCTGATTCCACCTGTATCAAAGTGGCATATGTTGTTAAAAGCCACCTTGTAATCAGGTGGTCGGCGGTTCGCCCCCCGCCCTTGGCTTTGTGCTGAAATCTGTATTTTATTTCAAGATTTAAATTCTTCTAGTGATATCAAGTTATCTTTTAAATAATTATAGTTTCACTATTCTTTTTGAATTATATCCTAAATTATACATGGTTAACAAGGACCAGTAAAATGGCAGGGGGTACTCTTTTTCAACTATTGACTTCACCCTATGGTATATACGGTGATGCCTAGATGTAAAAATATAGGTGAAATTGCCTGATCCTTCCTATTGCTAAGTGGCAAACGTTGTTAAAGACCACTTGGCTCTTAGGTGGTCGGTGGTTCACCCCTGCCCTCGGTTTACTGCCAAAATTCTTTTATCATTTTGTACTTTTCAATAAATTTGTTTACCATCTAAGGATACAAAATATAGTAGTGCTCTACCTATATTGATTGAACTCCTGATTTTGCCTTTAGTATAACGCGATTTCACCTTTTGTTGTTATGCGGTTTCAAAATAACCACATAAGCTAAAGAGAGGACCTACTTCACCTTTTGACTTCACCCTATGATGATGTCTAGATGTTTAAACAAAGGTGAGGTGGCCCAATACAACCTGCAGTCAAGTGGCACACACTATAAAGGTCCACTCGTCAGCCAGGTGGTCGATGGTTCAACCCCCGCCCTTGGCTTCTTGCCGCAATCTCTTTTACGTTATTGAAATAAATCTTCATCTGATGAAATCTTTCTATTTTTTATTGAATGAATGTACTTACACCATGATTTTATTATTTTACCTTGTTTTTCAAGATAGCTTCTTTTTTAGGTTTCTTTTATATTTTTTTAATTCCTTAAGATGAGCGATCCCAAACACTCATGATAGTTTTAACATATCACTCTATTAGAAGTTTTTCCTCATATTACAAAACATGTATTTGTTTAAAGTTAATGCTCTCTATTTAATAAGAATTAGTTCCTAAATATCATAATGATTAATGCCTTCTTATTCTTTTATGAATTGTGCACATTTTTTCAAGTAATCCACATTCATAATAATTACGTGTTACTGAAGTGCTCCTCTGGAGCCACACTGATAGAAGTTTATTCTGAGAGTTTATTTGTCTTGTAACTAAGTATATATATAGAGCTAACACTCTTTTCTGAAAATTAACAAATCCAATACTTTCTTTAAAGATATACTTGGATCAAATAATCTAAATGTTTAAACTCCCATCAGTGTTTACAATTGTAAGAAAATATTTTAAATGTTAACAGTATTTCAGATTTATCCATAAGTTAGATATATTGTAAACATGGGATGAACTTTATCTGTCCAATAGTTTGATACAACAATGGAATTTAAACTTTTTTCCCCCTTTTTTTGTGTACATAGTTGATGGTTCAAATCCCACCTCTTCCTTTTCTTTTCAATTGCCAGAAGAGATTCTAATTACATGATTCATTCATTCCAAATCGGGAATTTGTACTATCCATTGTATAAATCCAAAATACCTCTCTTCTTAATAATAATTCATCCCATGAGACATTTCGTCCTATTGGTTCATGTACCATCTCAAGTCCCCAAAATCTTAGGGAAGCTGCTGAGTGGCCTTCTCTATTAAAGTGTTTTGCCACTGATGATTTATCATCCCTCAATTGAATGCCACTTTTATGTTCACTGATTCTAATTCTTAGTTCCCGTGTTGCTTTTCCCACATAAAGTTTGTCACATGGACACTGCAAAATGTAAATAACATAGTGTGACTTACAAGTGATATGTTGTGCAATGTTGAACTTTTTATTTGTATAAGGATGTTCAAAAAATACTTTTTTAGTAGTGTTATTACAATGGTAACATTGTCCACAAGGATAACTTCCATCTTTTAATGGTCCTAATAACAATTGTTTACCTTGTTTAGATGGTACTTCCCTTTTTATACGTTGTGAATGGACTAATTTGTCACGTAATGTGGAATTTCTCTTGGACGTTACCAATGGTCTCATTTCAAATCTTATATTAGATCTTTTCCCACATTTTAGAATATACCAATTATCTAATAAAGTGTCCTTTATTTTATTACTCAAATGGCTATATGCTATGGAAAACACTATCCTATCTTTACTACTGTTTCTTTCTTCCTTTCTAAATAATGACTCCCTTGGCATTTGATTTACTTTTAGAACTGATTCTTCTATATTCCATTTTTTATATCCTCTTTGTTGAAATCTTTTCTTCATTAATTCAGTTTCTACTGTTGTAGTATGTAATTTTCTCAGAAACACAGAATCCATTTTTTAGCAACATTATTTATTGGAATAGATATATTGATGATATACTCTGTGTATGGAAAGGCATCCAGGATGAGATTGGTGTATTTATGGATTGGCTTAATATAAACAATAATGTAGCGCTGGCCTGGTGGCTCAGAGGCTTGAGGCACTGGATGCCACACCTCACACCACGCCGGTGACCTGAGTTTGGGAGTGATCTCAGGTACCGGGGGTTGGCAGGGATGAGGCGAGGATTGAGCACCCGAAGGTCTGGTCTCCTCCCTTGGGGGAGGGAGGGGGATAGCTCAGCAGACCAGCTGCTCCCGGTGGAGATCAGGCATGCTGCATTTGTATCAGCTTCACATCAAGCAGTGTGGTTGGTGTGGGCAGGGTTGCTGTTCACCGGTGCATCAGGGGTGCACCACACAGGGGGAGAGGCACCAGAACACAGGAAAACCTGGCTCCACAGAGCAGGCGATGGCACCTGATCCCCATGTCCACTGCCAGATCCACCCTGCCTGGCCTTCCAGGTCCTCTGCCTGGGCCCTACTCCGACAGCCAGAGTCTACATGTAAGCTTGCCCAAAGAGGAGGGGTGGCCTGCCCCCAGAGGAGTTAAGCTGGGGATGCCAGCAATAGGGAGTAGGGAAAGAGGAGGCATAGGATCAGGGGGACCTCAGGCAGGCAGGAACAGGCAGGATTTCACTTACAGTACAGATGCCTCTAAATAGATGTCCTGGATTTAACACTTTTTATTGATGAAAACAAAACAGTGCAGTCAAAAAATTTCAGGAAGTCTACTGCAACGAATAGTGTACTCAGAGCTGACAGCTCACATTCAGTGTCACTGGTCAAGTCCATTCCCTATGCACAATTTGTGAGGATACACTGAAATTGTTCCAGAAGTGAGGATTTTGAAATCCAAGCTGCTGAAATGCTCAGTAGATTTGAACTAAGAGGCTATAACAAAACTGTTTCGACAAAAGCACTGCAAGAACAAGAAATGCAGACAGGAACCTTGTCACAGGCTGTAGGTAAAAAATTATTTATTTACAATGAGATTATTTTATTTACAGCAGCAATATACCTTTTAATCAGTATAACAATATATATACAGTCATAAAGCGAATTACACTCATTTTAAGAGTTTTAAACATTGTTTCTGGCCTCAGGAAGCACCACCCCATCCAGCAGCAGCATAAAAGGATTCAGATTGTGACCAACTGGCTCTTGATGGGCTGCAACAGAAGGATGATGCAATCCAAGGCTCTGAAATGCTGTAAGAAGCAGGAAATCCCTTGTTTTATAAAAGGCTTAGAAACAGCCTAAAAGTGCTCCAATTCAGGTCCAGAGGATACGTAGACTTGAAAACAATCATTTTTATTCAGAAAACTTCACTCAGGGCAGAATTAGAAGGTTAAATGCCTTCATGATCTCGTGCACGTTCGAGCAGTCTGAAATTACCAGTGCTTGCATTTGCATAGTCGTGCAGGAGCTCAGTGGCATATTTATATAGAAAAAAATGCATTTTTCAAAAGCTCAGCCAGAAGGGCAAAATGGGGGACAGGGAAGAGAATCAGGAGGTTCTCAACAGAGGCACAGCAGGCAAAACAGGGCTTAAACAGGGCATTTAAAGCAGCGCCCGGCAATATATTTCATGGAGGGCTATTTCTTCATAAAACCCTCACAAACCAGAATATAAGCAGGCATTTTAACAGGGGGAAAGCCTGCGGAGCACAAACAGCTCCATATATTGTTTTAAAAAGGGAATACAAATGTTTTGCATTATAAGGAGCATATAGCAAGCTCCAGGCACATAAACAAAGAGGACAGGACACTATTACAATACAGGGGAGCATTCCTGATGTTCTCACCATTTATTATTATCACAAGTCTTTTTATAGGCAGATTAGTGGTACTGGAATGTACTGGAAAGGGACAAAAGAGGATGGGCAAGTGACAAGACAACATATAAACAAAGTGGGTGGCTAGCCCAACAAACAAAATATTACAGTTATAACAAAGAACAGAAGTACATCCAGGACCCACTGTCTTCCAAGAGAAAAAAAGGGATGACTTCACTCTTTCACATCCTTCCCCACCTAAAACCAAATTAGCAGCTTTGGTTCACAAACAAGTCTTTATAGTGTACTTGTCATCAGATCTCTCACAGGGAGAGACTGAGCCATAGCCCAACCTCGCCTAAGGCTCCACTTCAGGGTCCCTCTTAATATATTACAAAATAACTATGAAGGACTACTTCCTCCATAGTCCATTACAATCATTACCCCAAGGTCTGATGACAAGCACTTACATCTTCCATTCCATATCTGGACATGAAATCAGCATTATAGTGTGCGGTACCTTTCAGGAGTTTTATAATGAACCTGTAGGGCTGCAAAGAAAGATACCATCGCAAAATGCGAGGGTTCCTGTCTTTCATTACTTGCAACCAGCACAGTGGGTTGTGGTCAGTCCACAGCTCGAACTCTATGCCCCATAAGTAAAATCAGAGAGCTTCTATGGCCCATCTAATGGCCAGACACTCTTTCTCTATAACAGAATAATGAGTTTCCCTCTTATGCAGTTTCCTACTTATATAAATGATAGGATGCTCTTCTCTGTCCAGGATCTGTGTTAGCACAGCCCCTATTCCATAATTGGATGCATCTGTTTGTAGAATAAAAGGTTGTGAAAAGTCAGGGGTCCTTAGAACAGGAGAAGAACACAATTTGGCCTTAATGGACTGAAAGGCATCCTCACACTCATCTGACCACTTGAAATTCTCCGGATTCCTTTTCTTCGTTAGGTCAGTTAAAGGACCAGCTAGAATGGAGAAATTAAATATGAACCACCGGTAGTAGCCAGCAAGTCCTAGAAAAGAACGCACATCTTTCTTGGTAAGGGGTCTAGGGCTGTTTGCTACTGCCACTACCTTGTTGATTTCTGGCTTTATACATCCATTACCAATTTGGAATCCAAGATATTTTGTCTCCTGCATCACTATAGCACACTTCTTGGGATTTATAGGTTAAGCCAGCTTCAGTGATTGTAGCCAATACCTCTGACAGATGTTTTATGTGCTCCTCCCAAAAGAGAGTGAAGATAATAACATCATCTTGGTAGGCAACACTGTAAGCTGTGAGAGGGGTTAATAAGGTGTGCATCGCCCTCTGCAAAGTTACAGGGGCACCATGCAAACCAAATGGCTTGACTGTGAAATGAAATAGACCTACAATAGATACATAGATACATAGATTTTGATGGCAGATAAGGACCGCTTGGTCCACCCAGTCTGCCCATTTCCCTACCTAATGGATAAGCTGCAGATCCTAGTTAAACAGCAGCCTACTTCTTCCTACCCCCACCCTCTAGAATTGCCTTATGACTGTCCCATGCATGCTTGAATTCCACCACTGTTTTTGACTCCACAACCTCCTCCGGAAGGCCGTTCCATGCATCCACAACCCTCTCTGTGAAAAAATACTTCCCAAATTACCTCTAGAGCCGCCCCCTTCTATCTTCAAATTGTTGCCCTTGTTCTTGCACACCTCTTTTTTGAAAGATGCTACCCTCTTGGAATTTGTTGATTCCCTTGAGGTACTTGAAAGTTTCTATCATGTCCCCTCGCCTCCTTTCCTCGGGGCTATACATATTCAGCTCCTTAAGTCTCTCTTCATATGTCTTCGGTGCAGACCCTGCACCATTTTGCCTCCTCTGAACAGCCTCCATCCTGTCTATGTCTTTGCAGAGATTGGGTCTGCAGAACTGCATGCAGTACTCCAGATGGGGTCTCACCAACTGTCTGTACAGAGGGATAATAACTTCCTGTTTTCTACTGGTGATGTCTCTCCCTATGCATCCCAGTATCCCCCAAGCCCTCCTTGCAGCCCTCTCACATTGCTTGCCCACCTTTAGGTCATCTCATATGACTACCCAGAGGTCCCTTTACATTTTTGTTGTTGTTAGTATCTCACCCCCCATTGTGTACTCTTCCCCTGGGTTTTTGTTTCCCAGGTGCATTACCTTGCACTTCTTAGCATTGAATCTAAGCTGCCATACATTTGACCATTCCTCTAACCTTACCAAGTCCCTTCTCATCCTTCACCCCATCTTGTGCATCAACTCTGTTGCAGATCTTTGTGTCATCTGCAAACAGACATACTTTCTTTCAGTCCCTCTGCAATGTAAACATAAAGACATTGAAGAGGACCGATCTAATACTGAACCCTCGCGGTACCCCTACTAGTAACCCCCTTTCTTCAGAGTGGACTCCATTTACTATTACTCTCTGTGTCCTATTCTCCAGCCAATTCTTTACCCAGGCTGTCATCTTGGGACCCACTCCCAGGCTGGCTAACTTGTATATTAATCTTTGTGTGGGACTGTGTCAAATGCCTTGCTAAAGTCTAGGTGGTGCCATGTCCACAGTCCCTCCCTGATCTACTACTTTAGTCACCCAGTCAAAGAAATCTATCAGATTTGTCTGGCATGACCTTCCCACTGTGAATCCATGCTGCCTTGGGTCCTGAGCCCCTCTGGCCTCTAGATACTCAACAGTTCTTTCCTTCAGAAGTGATTCCATCATTTTACCTACCACTGAGGTTAAACTAACAGGTCTGTAGTTTTCTGCTTCTGCCTTGCTCCCACTTTTGTGAAGGGGAATCACATCTGCCCTTCTCCAGTCCTCGGGTACAAGAGTGCTAAATGCAGTTTTCTCCTTGTCTGTAGGATCCAAATGTATCTGCCAGTACCCATTTGTTAGATCTAGGGTACTAATGTACCTGGCACTACCTAAATGATCAAGGATATCATCGATGCATGGCATCTGGTAGCTGTCAAATTGAGACACTGCGTTCAGTCTCCTGAAGTCTAAACATATACGTATGCCCCCTTCCTTTTTTCCAACCACAACCATAGGGAAGCACCATTCACTATGTGATGGTTCAATGATTCCGGTTTCTTACATCTTTTTGATTTCTTGGATTACATCCTGTCTCACCCTCTCAGGAAGTCTATATGGCTTCTGTCTCAGGGGCTGCCTTTCTGTTACACTTATATGGTGGTTAGCGTTCTTTATCTTCCCCGGTGTACCCATAATGGTATCTTTAAACTAAGACAGTACCTTCTCTAAATCATTTCTCTGGCCTTCAGCTAAATCAGGATTGATTTGCAAGTCAGTAACCTTCCCTATGCCCTCTTCATACTGGTACGCTATGTCTAGCTTGTTATCGGACTTAGAGAGGGCATAACTTGATAAAGGAGATGGTCTTTCTACTCAAGCCTTTAACAGATTGGCATGGTAAATGCATTTTTGGTTCTTTTTATAAGATAATTCAATCTCATAAGTTACTGGACCAGTTCTTTGGGTAACCACATAAGAGCACAGCCACTTCATTAGCAGTTTGTGTTCAGAAGATGGTAACAACAGCAATACCTTGTCCCTTTTGTTAAATTCTTTATGCCCAGTCCCTTTATCATAGTACTCTTTCTGTTTTACCTGTTGTTGGAGGGTCATACTATGGGCTTTCTGAGCATAAGTCATCAAACACTGGCGCAGTTTCTGCCAGTATTGTAGGGGTAGAATCATTTTGGTTTGCTTATTGTCTTCCCACTCCTCTTTACTAACATCAAGTGGCCCCCTTGGGTTATGTCTGTATAATAACTCAAAAGGTGAAAAGCCTGTAGAAGCTTGTGGGACTTCTCTTTATGTGAACATACGGTAAGGGAGGTAGATGTCCCATTTGTTTCCTTCATCCACCACACATTTCTTCAGCATCTGCTTCATTGTCTGGTTAAAACGCTCTACCAACCCATCCGTTTGGGGATGGTAGGTGTAGTAAACAGTGCTTCAATACCCAAAGCTTGGTACAGATGCTTAAGCAGTACTGAACAGAAATTTGGACCTCTGTCATTAAGATTTCCCTAGCTATGCCCACTCGACTAAAGATTTTCACCAGCTCATCAGCTATTTTGGGAGCTGTGACAGTTCTCAAAGGTATAGCCTCAGGATATTTTGTAGCATAATCCACCACCACTAGAATAAATCTATTCTCTTTTGAACTCTTTGGCAAAGGACCAACAATGTCCATTGCTATTCTCTTGTATGGGGTGTTTACCAATGGCAAGGGTAGCAGGGGAACCTTATCTTTATGACCAATTTTAGTCACCTTTTGGCATTCCTCACAGCTTTTGCAGTACTCTGTCATCTGCTCATGAATGCCAGGCCAGAAAAATCAGTGTAAAAGGCGACTCAGAGTTCAGTCCCTACCCAAATGTCCGGCCATTGGGATATCATGGGCTATTCCCAACAGCTGAGTTCTATATGTCTGGGGCACCATTAGTTGCTCTACTATCTTCCCAGTGTGAGCATTTGTACATACCCTGTATAACAGATCATTTATGATTTTAAAAACAAGACATTTGGACTCATCAGTTTTTCCAACCTGCAAACTAAAATGGGGTTAGTGGTCTGTCATTCTTTTGAGCTTCTTTGAACTCAGAACTATCAAATGTATGTGTTTTTATCAGGAATAGAGTCCCATTCCATGTTTGCAAGTCCACAATTATTTCTCTTTTCTCTTCTGGGTCTTTGGTTTCCTAGCTTTACCAACAGTCTCATAAAGGTCTTCATCAAAGGGAAATGTATGTCCCAGAATCTCTTCTTGTTCAGCCTGTGTAACAGTACTGAGATTGGTGACTAACAAAGTCTCAAAATTGGGAAAATCATGGCAAGTAACAACTGGAAAAGGGAGATGGGGAACCACCACCACCACCTTCATCTTCTGGGTGTGCCCATCTACCTCTACCACTGCCTCTTTCCATGGATACTAATGTATATCTCCATGTATACACATGACACCAGTAGTCAGTCCCTTTGAGTTTGGGTGGGTATCTAGCAGGGAAGCATGGATCAAAGTCTGCTTGCTTCCAGAGTCTATAAGTCCTGATACTACCTTCCTCCTGTCCCGAACTGGTACAAATAATGTCCCCAGTTAGCAAGGGCTAAGTGTGCATCATCAACTTTCTTTTTGGGGAAGAATCTTGCTATGTGCCCTCTCCCACTGCAATTAGGACACAGAATGTCTGGATCATGCCCCATCCTAGCTTTAATATTCTGTTTGGTCCCAGGGGTACTACTATTCTGTGCACAAGGTGTAAATGAAGACTGTCTTACCATGGACTGATGTGTTATGGAGCTTCCCAGAGGTCGGTGTCTATAAGGCCTTGCTGTAATACAGCACTCCACCAACCTTATGGCCACCTCTGCTGATTTAGGGCAGTGCTCCTTTACCCACAGTTGGACATCATGAGGCAAAATTCTTATAAATTGCTTCAGAATAATGACTTCCAGTATCTGTGAGACTGTCTGGGTGTTTGGTTGCAAGTCATTTATTGCACACATCTTTTAACTGGGTATAAGCATCTTGAGGATTGTCTGTACTGTGGAATTTGAAAGACTGGAAACGTTGCCTATATGTTGCAGTACTAATATCGTACCTCTTCAAAATGTCTTGCTTTACATGATCATAGTCATTACCATGTGTAATCTTTACATGGCTATACTCAAGCTGGACCTTACCAGTTAAGTAGGGGGCCAACTGAATTACCCATTGCTCCCAAATCCAGGCACAAGCGGTTGCCACCCTCTCAAAAGTCAACAAAGATGCTTCAATGTCATCTGAGGAAGAGAGTTTTACCAGTTTAATGTCCTTTTGAACATTCACATGTGAGGGAGGAGGTCTGCTGGTACCCATGAACTGAATCGCTTGCAGGGTATCCGTCCATCTTGCCTAGTTTTCTTCCCATCTGGCTTGGTTTTCTCTATGCTCTCTCTCTCTCTCTCTCTCTCTCTGTCCAATTCCAACTGCCAGATACATAGCCAGCAGAGCAAATCCCGGGGATCTTCAGGTGGATCCTCCACATCTGGCTCAGCTGCATGGGCCCCTACCACTGGCTTCTTGTCCTCCACTGACAGGACCCCATCATTGCTCCTCTTCTTGCAGTCTTCCTCCATACCACAGGGTCCACTCCTGTCAGCAATGGCAACAGAAACTTTTGTACAATGGATCTTGTAGCCACACCAGTCCAAGCTGCTGCCTCTTCTTACATGTGGGGTACACTTAGAATCTGAGCACAAATTCACCATAACAACCCACTTCTAACACCATCTTTCACAGGCTGTAGGTAATAATGGACCATAGAGGTATAAATGCAGCAAAATAAAGATATTTATTTATAGAAATCATAAAGCGAACTGATAACAGCAAAAATAAAAGAGAAGTAAAACAACAAAAAATAAGGCTAGGAATTGCTAACTTTAAGGATGTTTACAACATCACATCCCATCTGATGATCTCCTCTCATTGGATGCTCTGTCATTACTAACTCTACCTCTCCATCCTATCTGACTACCTGCTGTAGGTGCTCAGTTTATATACAATGCAGGGGTCAGGTGACTACCAAGCTCCACCCCTTTACCTTACTTTAAACATTATATCTTGATTTACAATGAGATTATTTTATTTGAGCAGCAATATACCGTTAAATCAGTATAACAACATATATACAGTCATAGAAGTGAATTAAACTCTTGTTTGGAGTTTTAAACATTGTTTCTGGCCTCAGGAAGCACCACCCCTTCCAGCAGCAGAATAAAAGGATTCAGATTGTGGCTGGCCAGCTCTTACAGAAGTGTTGCAACAGAAGGAGGATGGAATCCAAGGCTCAGAAATGCTGTAAGAAGCAAGAAATCCCTTGTTTTATAAAAGGCTTAGAAGCAGCCCAAAAGTGCTCCAATTCAGCCCTGGAGGGTATTTAGACTTGAAAACAATCATTTTTATTCAGAAAACTTCACTCAGGGCAGAATTAGAAGGCTAAATCCCTTCACAATCATGCACACATTCGAGCGGGTCTGAAATTACCGTCGGTCGCATTCACACAGTCGTGCAGGAGCTCAGCGACATAATTACATAGAAAAAAATGCATTTTCCAAAAGCTCCAGCCAGAAGGGCAAAATGGAGGACAGGGAAGAGAACCAGGATGTTCTCAACGTGATTTTTTTAAACCTTGCAGGGCGTAAACAAGCCCACGGAGGTACAGCAAGCAAAACAGGGCTTAGACAGGTCATTTAAAGCAGCGCCCTGCAATATATTTCATGGAAGGCTATTTCATCATAAAACCCTCAGAAACCTGAATATAAGCAGGCATTTTAACAGGGGGAAAGCCTGCGGAGCTCACACAGCTCCATATATTATTTTAAAAAGGGAATACAAATGTTCTGCATTATAAGGAGCATATATCAAGCTCCAGGCACATAAACAGAGGGCAGAACACTTTTAAAATACAGGGGAGCAGTCCTGACATCCTCACCATTTATTATTGTCACAAGTCTTTTTATAGATAGATTAGTGGTACTGGGGTGTATTGGAAAGGGACAAAAGAGGACAGACAAATGACAAGACAACATATAAACATATAAATAAAGTGGGTGGTCAACCCAACAAACAAAACATTACAGTTACAACAAAGAACAGAAGTACATCCAGGACCCACTATCTTCCTAGAGAAAAAAAGGGGTGACTTCACTCTTTCACAAACCTCTTATTAATTTCTAAACAAAAACAGAAAGAAATTCAACAAGTGAAACCCCCCAACCCTTCTCCAGTCAATTTCATTACACAGTACAGCAATAAGGCTGGACAGATAGGGGCCATTGTTAGAAAATACTGGCCTATTCTGATGAATGACCCTTTGTTGGCAAAAGAACTAGGAGAGAATCCCAGAGTCATGTTCTCAAGAGCAGAGACCATTAACGACAAACTTGCCCATAGCATATATAACTCATCACCACTCACAAGGAATATCTGGCTACCCTTCCCCCTACAGGCATGTACAGATGTGGTAGGTGCAACATGTGTGATCATTGCAATCAATGCAAAACCTTTGAGTTAGAGGGATATGAGTATAAAGTGCAGATTAAAACATTCTTGAATTGCAACAGCACTCATTGTAGTATATGCACTATGGTGTCCATGTAAACTACTTTACATAGGAAGGACTATCCGACCAGTTAAACAAAGAATTCAGGAGCACTTCCATGACATCAGGGTAGGTCTTATTAATAAACCCATTGCAAGACATTTTACAGAAAGTTACAACAACTGAGTAGAAGGCACTGAATTTATAGCAGTAGAATAAGGGCTGCAAATGGTCATCACTAATGTCTTTAATTAGATTTAATGATTTAATTTGGTTACTGAAGTTATTTTGAAGTATTTTCTAGTATAAAATGCATTTACTTTTAAATTTGATGCTAACGAGTTTAAAACCCTCCAGAGCCACTTATATTATAAGTACACAATTAAAATTTGAAACAATAGGGGTCACCCTATGCATGTTTAATTATGGCTATTTAAGGAGGGTCAGAGAATACACACTCCACCTCCTAAGGAAGACCAGCTGACTGGTCAAAGCGCTGGGGAGTATCCCTTTTGGAGACACAGAGTGGTTGCTATTGTTTGAACTGTGGAAGTTACTTGCTGTACTTGTATAACAATCTTTGAACTTCACCAGTAATCACGTTAAAGTGTGATGTAACATTAAGTTACCAACAGAGGCAAACCATATGAAGATGAGGGTCCTGGACTTTAGGACGGTGGAGATTAAAGAAATAGGAGACTACCTCAGAAACTGCCTTGTCGGGGGGAATTTCCAGAAAGGGGTAGCGGTACAGTGGGGAAAAATAAGGAAGGGCATAATTAAGACAACCAGCCTCTGTATGAAAAAAGTGAGTAAAAAGAGAAGGAACAAGAAGCCTTTTTGGTTCTTTAGGAATGTGACCAGGGTGGTGAGGGAAAAAAGGGTGGCATTCAGGAGGCATCAGGAAATGCAGAGGGAGGAAGACAGAGTTGTACCAAGGAAAACAGGGAAACTAAACTAAGGGAAGACAGTGAGAAGCAATGTTGCAAACAGAGGAAATACTAGCTAAGGGGGTAGCTAAAGGAGATAAGACTTTCTTCAGGTACATAAGAGAGAAGGGGGAAGCAGGGGAGGGATAGTGGAGGTAAGGATGGCGGCAGAAGGGGACTGCACAGAAGAGAACCAAAAAAAAAGCAGACATCCTGAACAGGTACAAATGACAAAAAAGAGGAGCACTTAACAACTTCCTGTAGCTAGGGATTTACTCTAGAAAATATATATTCTACAACTGCCTATAAGTCAATTGATCTTTTCACCCACACGCTTCAACTCAAAATCTGTCAATCACAGTACAATACACTGGATGCTGATAACCCACTCCGAGTGAATCCTGACCTTGGGCACCCTGCATAATATCTTCACTGATCACTGCATGACATACTGTGTGGGGAAAATTAAACCCACTGAAGCCCCCCCTAAAACATTATCATATGCTAGATCCTTCAAACATTCTGACAGGATAGATTCCTACATGATCTCAGTGCTGCCAGCTGGGTTGCAGTGCTATAAGCCTTTGTCCCAGAAGTGGCCTTGTCACATTTCTTCACAAACTTCCTTGGTATTTGCTACAAACATGCCCCAATCAAGTCCTCTAGAATCCATGGCCATCACCTCTCCTGGATGACCCTTGATCTTCAGTAATCAAACTGTTCCAATGCAGAGACCTGGCTTAGGCCAGGCACAAATCCAGTCGGCTACCTCTTGACATGCAAGCATATGCCACCCTCCAGAATCTCTCCACTAGCAGCATTCACTTAGCCAAGGCAAACTACTTCCAGCAGAGGCTAGCCTTCAACATCCTTGACCCTTCTTATTTCTGGAAGACAGTTAACTCACTAATCAAACCTCTTAGTGTGGAACAGTCCAATCCCACCACCTCCTTAACTGCTGGTGCACTCAACAGATTTTATCCAAAGGACCCAGGGCCCTCATTCCCAGCTGCCCCCCAGCACCCAATCAGCACTCGGTTGGCAACTTTCACCTGCAGGTAATTTTGGATAATGCCATTCACAAAGAATTAATAGCAATAAACACTACATACAGCTACAGATCTGATGGCATTTGACCTAAATTCCTCTAAGTGGGAGCTCCAGTCAGAGTCGTCCCTGCTGCCTACATTCCCAATCAATTCCTCTGTACTGGGGTCTTTCCATGAAGATGGAGGCACGCATTGTTCATTCCAATCCACAAGGGAGGCCCAGCCGACTCCCCTTCCAATTACCACCCAATTTCATTCCTTCATATCCTTTCCAAAACTCTCAAATGGTTCATCAGCAGGTAGCTATGCAGCTACTATGCAGAATCCAACTTCCAAACTCCATATCAATCCAGCTTCTACCCCAACCATTCCCCCTTCACCTCCCTACTTATGGTAGCTAACCACATTCAGTTCAGCTGTGACAAAGTTCTGGCCACAGGGCCCATATTTATTGATCTAGCAAAGGCTTCTGACACTGTTGATGATGGTTCTATGTGATAATAAAGAATGAGAAACGACGTTTACTATTATCACAAGTGTGTAGCACCGAAAAGCAGATCAGCAATATATACTTGCCGGCAACCCAACATCTGCAAACAAATGTGTTTTTGAGGGGAGCACCCCTCAGAGGGTCATGCCTCCCACATTCCCCTTATTTTAGATTCCTAACTCCAGGGGACTGCATGTTGGGAAGGGGGCACAGTCTGCCAGTAAAAAAAAAATTTAAGTCCTGCAGCCTCAGGGCAGTGCCACAATTCTAACCCTCCTACCACAGCCTCGAACCAAGTACCAGCTGCACCAGAGGTAGCCTCACTCACCACCACGCCACACAGCTGGCTCAGTGGCAGCAGTTACACTACACAGTATTAACCCTCTTCCCTATCCCTCCCTTTCCCCTCATCATCCTCCCTTTCCAGTCACCCTCCCCTACCCTGGTGGTAGCAGTGAGTTGCTACCCTTGTGGGTCACCCATGATAGTATCACTGAATATGAGTCGCTGTTTTGATGGTTGCTCAAATTCAGTCGCTATTATCAAAGGATACCGTTGACCACCCTTGGCTTCTACTCAAACTAACTGAATCTAGTATCTCCCTCACACTCTTAACTTGGGTCTATTCATACCTGGAAAATTCTACATAATCTGTCAGACTACGCGCAAACACCTCCTCCTCCCTGTCTTCCTTGGGTTCCCCCAAGGCTCGGTTCTCAGGCCCCTGCTCTTCACCATTTTTATCAATGAACTCCCACTGTCCATCTCTGCCAGAAACATACATATATACACAGATGATACCATGGTCTGTGCATCTGGTACTTCTGTCTCCTCCATCATTCGGTCTGCTCCGTCAAGGTATCCCTCCAACAGGACTTCTATGGCTTTCAAAAATGTTTCCTGGACTACCGTCTTGTCATAATCCAAAAGAATATGGTGTCTATGCTGTTTGGGTCTAAGAAATGGGATCACACCATTCCCTCCATATGACCTTGTGCTCATTGGATTGCTCCCCACTGGACTCAGTCAACACCTATAAGTACCTTGGCATCCACCTGAACCAGCACCTGGACTACTCTAAACATGTCTCCCAAGTGGTAGGCAGGTCCTACACTAAACTTGGTGCCCTCTAATGAATCTAGAATTTTCACCAGAGAAAGCAAAGAAAATGGACTGTGGAACAATCTATCCTTCCCCTTCTGGACTATGGAGATGTAGTCTATTCAGGTACAAATTTCATGAACCTCAACAAAATAACCACCCTGTCAAATGTGCTCTGCAGATTCACATTGGGCTGCCCCTTCCCCACACACAATCACTATGCTATGTGCAATGCTTTGTGCCCCCACACACACACACATACACAAAGCAATTGATGCACACTGCTCTTGTAGGTGAAAATTATAGGTATGGCAGACTACCAGCTCATTTAGCTGACCTTTTTCTCTCCCACAGTCAACCCTGCCTACTTGCTCAGGTCTCAGGCAAACTGCTGTTTCCACATCCCTCTTTAGAAACACAAACTAGGCCAAGCCTCCATTAGCTAAAGACTCTCCAATATATGGAACGATCTTCCCCCAAAGTTACTTCCCCCCCTCACTCAAACCAAGCGTGATCAAGACCCACTTCAAATCCCCATCATTCTGCTCTTGTTGCCCTATTTCAGTCCTTAGTTCCTCTCTTCCTTAATAGGCCTGCAGACACAATGTGTCTTCCATGGTAATGATGAACATTGTAAATGGCTGCATATTGTTTTCTGCATGCATGTTGATTTTGTGATTCATACCTAAAAATGGTATCACCTACTCTGCTAGGAAAACTTGAAGGTATTGTGCTGCTTAAAATATTGTGTTTGCTTTCTGTATGATTTTGTACCCTCCTAATCCTACCCCCCCCCCCCCCCCCAGGTTGCAACTGGAAACAAGCCATGGCCATTATGTGATTTCCTGGTAAAAATATGGAAGGATGAAGGAAGGAAGGAAGGAAGGAAGGAAGGAAGGAAGGAAAGAAATTCTGGCCTCTGACGAAGCTCTTTTGGAGTGAAAACATTTACATTTGGTCTGTAATTCTGATCTTTGTTGTTGTGTGGTTCACGTGACTTATATTTCTCTTTATAAATGTTAAATACAGCTTTTTTGTATACATATGGGCAGATGTAGAGTATGTCTGCTTTTCCAAGGTATCTCCCTACCGACAGGAGGTTGTTGAGTACTCCTCTTTTTTGGCATTTGTAATTGGAACAGTGAGTAGGAGCACTTCACAGGCCCTAAAGCAGCTGTTTTTTTATATTGTAATCTTCAACAGATACTTCTGTTCAGTCTTCACAGTGGAGTGAGGGGATCAGACCACTAGGGAACAGCAGAAATAATGCAGGGACATGGACACAAGCCAATTTTCAGAGGAAAGAGTCCCGAAGGGACTTGCAACTCTTAATGTGGACAAGACTATAAGACTGACAGAATACACACTAGAGTACTAAATGAACTCAGGGGGATGCTTTTTGCCCCACTGACTGCCTTATTCAGCAGCATTCTGGAAACAGGTGTTGTTCCACAGGGCTGGAGGAGAGCAGACGTGGCCCCTCTTCATAAAACTTGCAACAAGGAGGTAACTTGCAACTATAGATTGGTCAGTTTAATTTCAGTGGTGGGGAAATTAATGGAAATCTTACTATAGGAAAGGTTGACAAAATATCTTGAATTCAGTGAGCTGCAAGAACACAGGTAGCATGGATTTATGGGGTGGGGAGGTTATGTCAGATGAATCTGACTGATTTCTTCAACTGGGAGATGGAGAAATGGATCAGGGGAGGGCAGTGGCTGTGGCCTATCTGGACTTTAGCAAGGCTCTTGACACCATGCCACACAGCAGACCAATAAAGAAACTGAGCAGCATGTGGTGAGATGCAAAGTATTGAATTAGGTTAGAAAGTGGTTAACAGATAGGTAACAGAGGGTGGTGGTTAACAACACTTACTTTAATGATACGAGAGTGTCCTGTGGGTTGCCACAGAGCACAGTACTGGGACTGGTCTTCTTCAATGTCTTCATGAGGGATATTCCAGAACGACTAGAAGGAAATGTCTGATTTTTGCAGATGACACCAATATATGTAATAGGGTAGACACTCAGGAGGGGGTGAAGAAAATACGTAGGGATCTTGGGTAAAACTCAATAAGTGGTCAAGAGCATGGCAGTTGGGGTTCAATGCCAAAAAGTGCAAAATCATGCACCTAGGGCATATGAACCTAGGTGCTGAGTATAGGATAGGGAGGGAGGTACTGACAGTCTCTAAGCAGGAAAGGGACCTTGGAGTTATCATATCTGATGACCTAAAATGTGGCAGGGCACACTGACAAAACAGTGGTTAGGGCCAGTGGGAGGCTGGGATGCATAGGGAGAGGCTTCTCCAGCCAGATGAGGGAGGTGGTGTTGCCACTATAGAGCTAGCTGGTGAGACCACACATGGAGTATTGCATCCAGTTCTGGAAGCCACACCTCAGAAAGGACAGAGATAAGGTGGAGACAATCCAGAAAATTGGGACTAAAGTTGTACAGGGGGCTGCTTGAAAAGCCCTATGAGGAGAGACTGAAAGATGTCAACATGTACATCCTGGAAGAGAGGAGAGCAAGAGGGGACAGGACAGAGACCTACAAGTACCTAACAGGGGTGAACAGGGTACAGGAGAGGAGTCCCTTTCAAAGGAGAAAGAGCACCAGGACCAGAGGGCATATGTGGAAGCTGGAGAGGAAGTTTAGGGGGATGTTACAAAGCACTTCTCCCATAATTGCTGGCGAATACAGTAGGCTCATTGACACAAATGTCCCATTTCCAAGAGCAACCTAGAATTAATTACATACAGAACAGGAGAAAAACATACATGCAACAGTGTAACAGTAGCAGCTTTGCATTCTCACATTTTCTTACAAGACAAGTCATCACAATTACTTTCAGGTGGGTAAGTGTTCACATAAAAGTACACACACTATTTTTAGTTACAAAAAAAATAATTCGCAATTCCAGTTACAAATTAGGAAACTTTCACATAAGGAATGCACTATCAAGTGCACAAAATACACTGGATTTCAGAGGATAAAAAGCAGACAGAGATACCAGTCCAGGCAGGTCTCAGTGGAAACAATTACAACTTACAGGTAGAGAGCATTCTTTGAGTAGCCTTTTGAATGCCAGTAAAGAGGGAATCTTCCTGGATGGAGAAGGGAGCTCAATCTATACTGTAGTTATAGGGCTTAGTGTGCAAAGGTTCCTTTCCTGTGTACAGATAAGAGCAGTTAACAGGAGGAATGATAGGGCCTGCTCTGCCATTCATATTCCAAGATATCCCTGAGGTTTTGTGAGTGATGTGTCATGATCGTATAGAAGAAGCACAGCAGAGTATAACTACTTCTGTTTTCTAGGGATGTCCAGCTTAGGGTGGCAGTGATGTTCTCTACTATTTGTACTTGCTGCAAATTTGCATATCCTTTGATACAATTCCTTAAATTATTGAGTTCAGTTCCCTCAGAGAGGAGAAGAAAGAACAGTCACCCCCAAACAAAAAGATACAGAGTAAGTCACTGCAACCGACAGCTAGACAGATATCATTGGTGAGATAGGACCTCAGTCTATTGAGTAAGCACAGTTTTGGGTTGAGGAGCTTTGTTGCTCATTCAGTATAATGAGTCTGACAGCATGTGTAAATGTGCCCAACACCATGTGGCCGGTACCCATATCATTCCTAGTTGACAAAATCTCATAAGTAGGTCATGGCTCTTTGGTTTGCCTGCTTTGTTCATAGCTGACTTCAGGAGAGAGCTTTCACTAGCATGTTTTGATAAGTGCTGCTGAGATGGGTTGAAAAAAAAAAACATGTGGCCCATCTAAAATATTTCCTCTTGTGTAAGGTTTTAGAAATGGTCATAATAGAGCAATTGAATGAGAGGTTACCTGATTTTCTGTAACATTTTTGATCCCTACCAGTCTGATTTTATGCCTGGTAGTAGTATTGTAACTGTACTAGTTCAGGTCCTTAATGATTGTTCAGGATGGATAGAGAAAATATTTTCCTGCTTTCCAGTTGGACCTGTTTACTGCATTTGACTCCCTAGATCATATAGTACAAGAGAGACAGGCAACTACATGATGTATTGTCAAGCTTCAAACGTTTACATACAATCAAAATTCGGAGAAGTAAGACCTCAGGCTTCACTGAACAGAAAGAGATACAAAACTGCTAGGGTATCTGATTCAAAATGCCACCAAATTTATTTGTTAAAAAAGGTGCTGCACTCCCAACCACCAAACATTTTCGAGCACTCCCTTGTGCACTTCCTCAAGACATAAGTCTAATATGGTGGTATTTTGCTTGAAACACCCTAGCAGTTTTGGGTCTCTTTCTGTTCAGGGAAGCCTGAGCACTTACTTCTCCAAATGTTGATCATATAGTCATGCTTGACATCCCAGGGTCTTTGGCTGATGTGTCAGAAATGGAAGCACTACTGGAGGTCGACAGTAAATTTGCTGACCTCCTGCACAGCAATGGCACAATACTGACACCGGTATTGTGCCATCCCAAAGGGAAGTGTTTTAGAGGGGGGGGGGGTGCTACACCACTTGCACCTCCCTGATTTTTATATAATCAACTCCAGGTCTGAGTTGTTCTGGAGAGGGGGGCAGAACACTGGGAGAAAAACATCACCTGAAAATTGACCATTACAGCAACTGTCTCTGTAATGGTCTATGTCCATGTTTCGCTGTTGGGGTGTCGCGCTGGAGGGGGTTAACAGTCAGAAACAATAGTAAGAAGGTTTTGCAAATGCTTGCAGACAGAACAGAGAATATTATCCTTGGTTGTTTTACTGTGCATCTACACTAAGGGTTCCTACCAGTGGAGTACCAGGGGTCAGTGCTGGTTTTGAACTAATTGGTAGCTAGATGCAGTGATTGGAAACTGTCATTAGGAAGTACAGTCTGAGCTATCATAGCTATGCTGAAACCCAACTACATCTGTCATGTCAACAGACCCCTGTCAGTAGTAGTAGTAGTAGTAAAACTTTCATTCATTTCATAAAAATGAATTGGATATCTCAGCTGAGACAATCTCATTTCCAATTAGGTCCAAAGGTGCAGGGTTCCAATTACTTTTACACATATCATAAGTCGAATACAGTACACAACATTTAAATATTTAATACATACAACACAAAATACAAAAATACATAGATTCCATAATGGAGAACTACATACAGATACTCAAAATCCTCAAGCACTAACAAGAACAGAAATTGAACACTATTCATGATGCATATGATTCCAAATGATACATTACTAAGCTCACCACACCTCCAACAGAATCTACTTCTGTTATGAGTACTATCATCAAGGCACTTGGAATAATACTCCTCTTTTGCACATGATATAGTGCAGTCAACATTTTGTTCAGTTGGCTGGCAAAGAGTGGGCAGTGAATGGGGAGCATCTGGCTGAGAATTATGCCAAACAAAACAAAAAATAAAGTAGTTGAATCAGGGAAGAGGGTGAAGGAACTCACTCTGTAAGGCAGTCATGTATAGATGGGGATTCCCTGCAGGGGACTACGTGGTCCACAGTTTGGAGGTACTCATTGATTTAGGCTTGGATCTGGGAGTTCAACTCATCATTTGTCAAAACTGCATTGCACTGTCTCTATAATACAATGAAACTCTTGTCTATTGTTCCACTTTAGATAGAAGGCCATGCCTTCATGACCTTATGTTTTGACTATTAGAATTGGCTCTTGTGTTTATTCATTGGGTTGTTTTAATGACTGCAGCTGGTTCTTAACAAGGCTGCACCTATGCAAACTGGAAGTGGTCCATTTGACCACATTATGCCAGTGCTTCATGATGTGGACTTGCTTCATGTTTAATAACAAAGAAAGTTCAGGGCGCTGTTGCACACATACTATATACAGCATTTCTAATCTTCCTCTTACTTACATATCCATCACAAGTATGTGCTCTGCTACCAAGATCTTGGGGATGCATGTATTCAGGTGTTTCAGAGATAGTTTTTTTATATTAAATCAAGACTCTAGAATGTACTGCACTGCATCTTGATTTTCTGCTGCCTCTATCTAAGGAACATCTAAAATTTCAAAGCCAAACAGTACCTGCTGTCAGTTCTTGATAGTGAGTCACAGACTGTAGTATGTTTATTTACTGTGATTCTTCCATGATGTATTATAAAGGAACACTGCTGGTACTGTGGAAGAATGTCTGATATGAAAGGAATATGATATGACATAGTGGGTATTATACTACAGTAGTGGTTCTACCAGGAGGATTTGAACTGGCCAAGACTTTAGGTGCTTTTACATGGGGCTTACCTGTACTGCTGCTTCCGTGACACACTTTGTTCTGCTTGAACTGCTGCGCTCAGAAGGCACTTTCATATGCAGTGACCTGTATCAGAATGAGCAGTACAGATCAACTGCAATGTTACCCTGTGTTGGTGTCTGCAGCCAAGACAGCACTGGATTTCTTTTTCAACTGGGACAGAAATGAGCGGAAGTGCACAAGTGCATGGCTGGGTGAAATGCTACATAAATTGATGAACCTAGCAAAGTAGGGAATGTGGAATTGGGGAATGCTCAGTTCTGTTGCAGAGCAGATCAGATGTACACACCACATAGGGTAATGTTGCAGTTGATCTGTACTGGTCACTGTGTATGAAAGTGCCTATTGGCTGTTGGAGCCCTCCTTCCCCCATCTATGCAGGAAGCTCCCTTCCCCTTCCCTGCCATATTACTGGACACATGGCTAGATGTCTGAGCTAGCTTCAGCTGGGGAGCTGAAGGGAGAACTGGCTGTGGCTGGTCAGAGGCAATGGTGTCAGGGGGTAATAATTTATAGGGCAAAGAAGCCAATAATGAATAGGTAAAAAGAGAGGCTTCCAGAGAAGAGGAGGGCTGAATAGGAGATAGATAAATTCTGGCATTTCAGGAACACACCCTTTTTTGCCTTGGATCCTGAGGAATCTGAGACACCCTCAGCTGCTGAACCACACAGGGTCCATTAAGGGCCTATAGGGTTGCTGATACCAACAGATAACACAGGGGAAAGTAGCTTTCAGTGCAAAGTTCTCATTTTTTTTATGAAAAAAACCCTTTTGAAAAGAAGAACCCACCACCCACCCACTGTGACATACTGTACCTACCCCCTCTCACAGTTCAGACCCTTTAACTTTCTATGCCCTCACCCCTTCCACCCTTTAGTATGCTATCACTCCCATAGTCCTAATAAATATGTGTGTGTGTGTGTATGTGTATATATATATATATATATATATATATATATATATATACTGTACATATATATTGCAAAAAACTTTGTTAATGCATCACTTAGGGTTGTTACTATAGTGACAAAAGCAGGGAAATGTGGTGTTAGGGTTTCACCAAACCACCACCCTGCAGACACTGACAGGCATTGGAGTGTTTGCCTTGGGGTCATTGGCCCTAACACTCACCCAGTTCCATAAGCAAATAGCCTGAGATGGGTACAGTATAGGTGAATGGGGTGAGTGTTAGGGTCAATGACCCTGAGGCACACCCGTAACGCCTGTCAGTGTCTGCAGTGTGGGGGTGGGGTGTTAGGGTTTGAAACCCTAACATCACATTTCCCTGCTTTTATCACTATAGTAACAGCCCTAACTGATGCATTAACAAAGTTTTTTGTAATGAATTTCCTTACATTTTCAGATATTATAATCATATCCTTATGTGTCTGTGGGATTGCAAGGTCCTTTGGGCCCTGCACTTCCATTTATAGGACAACAGTGACCAAACTGTCAGCATAGCCATCTTATTGCCCCACCTCATGTACCCAGTGCAGAAAGTATTTAAATTCACACCAAAACGTAATTCTGTGCAGCTACAACATCATTCCTTGCAACAGGTGTGAAAATTCATCTTGGACAGGATTTGAATAATGACAGCTGAGGCTTACATCAGGGCATGTAATAAGATGGCTATGTTGAAAATCTGGGGTAAAAATATTTAACATTTTCAAAGTTTTGAATAGGTATAGTGAAATTGCAACAACGAGTCACAACTTTAGCATTTTTTCATATTTTGACCCCACATTTTTAACATAGTCTTCTTATGACCTCAGCTCATAAACCTCATATGTAAGAATTTTAAAATCCATGCCAAAACACAATAAAATGCCACAGGTGTGAAAGCACATTTCAGGCAGGATGTAAAAAATGACAGCTGTACTGGTCATGAGGTGGTGTGACTAAATGGCTATGTTGAAAATTTAGACTCAAAATATAAAAAATTACCAAAGTTATGCACGTGCGCAGAAAAAAATAGACAAATGCATATAACTCAGCCATTTTTAGGAATTTTGTCACCAAATTTTTAACATTGCATTTTTGGGACCCCACTTCATGAACACTGATGGTGACATTTTATTACTCCATCCCAAAAGGTGATTTCATACAGCAACCACAAAATCACCTTTTGGGCTTGATTGAAGAAATGACAGTGACAGTGTTCTCAAAAAGTGCATGTAGAAAATTTGGTGAAAAAATACCCCAAAATGGCAAGTACCTCAAGGGAATCAACAAAGTCCAAGAGGGTAGCATCTTTCAAAAAAAGAGGTGTGCAAGAACAAGAGGGCACAATTTGAAGATAGAGGGGGCGGTGCAAAGGTAATTTAAGGAAGTATTTTTTCACAGAGAGGGTTGTGGATGCATGGAATGGCCTTCCAGAGGAGGTTGTGGAGTCAAAATCAGTGGTGGAATTCAAGCATGCATGGGACAGTCATAAGGCAATTCTAGGGGGTGGGGGTAGGAAGAAGTAGGCTGCTGGTTAACTAGGATCTGCAGCTTATCCAGTAGGTAGGGAAATGGGCAGACTGGGTGGGCCAAGCGGTTCTTATCTGCCATCAAATTCTATGTTTCTATGTAGTTATGAACATAACAGTTCTAAATACCACTGAAATACATTATATGGCACTTACCTTGATTCCTCAGTTTGCGGTTCAGCTTCAAAGAGTGCAGACGTGTCCTGGTCCACAGAAGATGATCAACTATGACCTTCAGAGGCAAGTATAGGGTAAGGGGAGTGGGGTGGGGTGCTCAGTGGGAAGTTCAGGATGGGGAGGGGGATGGTGGGGATGACAAGGGACTATTTACTTTTTTCAGGGAAAATAAAAAAAAGATGTCAAGATGGTTTTCTTCTTTACAGGTGAACAATAAAATAAATATTTTGGGACACTGGGAGTGGGCTCCCCAGTGTCCCACACTGCTGGGGGATCTTCCAGTGCTGACACTGGGATAGGGCCCCGATGTTGTAAATATATTAATTATAATTGGAGGGTGGGGGTGCCACTAGACACCAGGGAAAGATAAGAATGGGGGGTGCATTAAGTACCAGAGAGGGAGGGCCACTAGACTACCAGGAAATGAAAATTTAAAATAATAATATCAGAGATCGGGGAGGGGAGGGCCACTAGATCACCAGGAAATGTTATATGTGGAGCTCTGTGTTTGTGTTTACCTACTCAAGACCTGAGGGATCTGATTTTGTGGTCATTTACCCCAAAAAATGGGCACAAATGTTTCTTTTATCTGCTGAGCTTTTACTGCTGCAAATAGGGGCACTATTTTTGTGAAACAAGGGATGGGGGTTCTGTTGCAGCATTGAGTTCTTTTGATGCAATTTGCGCAGAACTCCCACTTGTTTCACGAACATTGTGTCACAATTTGTGTAAGAGAAATCTCTACAGATAAGATAAACATATTTTTGCACATTTGTGATGAAAACTGACACAAAATCTGATTCCTCAGGCTCCAATTAGGTAACCACAGCTGTTGGTGTTTACCATTTGAAAGTATTTTTTTTAAATATTTTCATTTGTTTAGCCTCGCTAACTGAAAACATGATGGTGGAATCTTGACAGTGCATCCTGCATTTGTGACAGTAAATACCACTTTCACGGCAACAAAATAGTTGTTTTGCATGGCACATCTAATTTTTCCCATAGGAAATAATGAGAAAATAGTAACTTTAATAACTTTTAAATGAATTAATATTTTTTCACTGAACCTTTAAAATGCACATCTGCAACCCAAGCCCGGTATACCCTGAACATTTCAGACCAAACAGACAAGCTGTTTCTGAGAAACAGTGGGACAAAGAATTTACACAAAAATGGTAATTTTCAAATTTTTTTGACAGTCCGCCTCTCCACACCCGCACATCCGACTGACACAAACCTTACCACATTAAGAGATCCTTGGTCCCTGACAGCACTTGCAAAATTACATGTGAATCAATCAAATAGTAGGAAAGTTATTAAAGTGCTAAATGTTGGGTTTAACAAAGAAGTGACTGTTGAACCCACACTATAGTAGCACTACTGTGCCACTATAAAATATATTATAGTGGCACAGTAGTGCCACTATAATTAGGGTTGCCTGGCCACTTCTATGTTAAACCCAAAATTTAGCACTTTAACAACATTGCAACCGTTCAACAGATATGCCTGAAATTTTGCATGCATGGTCTGGTAACATAGATCTCTGGATCTGGTAAGTTTTGTTCTGGTCGGATGTGTAGTTGCACATCATCTCAGCTTGTTTACACATGGAATGGGGTGAGAGTTAGGGCCAACAACCCAAGGCACTCCCCGATGCCTGTTGGTGTGTGGAGGGTTGGGAAGTGGGGTGGTACAGTAGGGTTGGTAAACCTAACACCGAATTTCCAGACTTTTGTCACTGTAATAGAAACCCTAACTGATGCATGAATGAAGTTTTTGCAATATGTGTATATATACATACAGTATATATATATATATATATATATATAAGTATATATACTGTATATATATATATATATACACACAGCATATATATTTATACATGTGTTTGGAGATAAAGTCATGGATAAAAGTACTATCTGAGGCAGGTTGTGGAGATATCACTAAGCTCATGGAGCTATCATTGATATCTCCATCTTCCTATATGTCATACTGATATCTCCACGATCCTATATGTCATTCAATAGAAACTGAAACATTTTTAACATTCCATTGTGCAAGTCTCTCTGTCTCTCTCTCTGTCTCCCTCTCTCCGTAAAACCTGGTGCCCCCAACCACAAGCACACACACATATGCCCCTCTATCTGGTTGATCCTGCCATTATTTTTATGTAAAAATACAATTTAAACACTTATCTCATTAATCCTCCCAGTCTGACATTCAGCCGAAAACTGTAAACTGCACCCACTCCTCATATTACTTTCAGTTTGTCCCTTAAAATTAGCGTAACCAAGCGGTAAAAAGATTGACCCATTTGCAGATTACAGCACTTCACAATAAACACGTCTGTACCCACTTACTGAAAAAACTCTGCAGTTCTCCATTTCTTTTCTTAAAGCTCCCGACTTTATCCAAAATCGACAGAGACAAAAGAAACCAAATCAGCAGCTTCACAACACCAGGAGAAATGGCAATCATTGGTTGCTATAGCAACACATACTCACACATCCTCCTCCTTCTCTGACACTCTCTCTCTCTCTCTCTCTCTCTTCAATAGAATCAGCACCTTCAAGAAAACAAATGTAGAACTGCAGACTTTTTTAACTAAATGAGTACAGACCTGTTTACTGTCAACTACTATAATCTAATTAGTCAGTCTTCCTACTGTTTGCAAACGCTACTTTTAAAGGGAGAACTAAAACTAATATCATTCTCGGCTGAATATTACAGTAGCAGGATCAACCAGATAACTCCTTAAATTAAATTTTTACATAAAAATAATGACAAGATCAACCACATAACATTCTTCACATCATTTCATACTGTCAAAATCCACCATATATATTTTAATCTACAGGTTTCATTGCAATTTGGCCAAAACACATGTTGTATAAACAGAACATGACGTGGCCTGAGTGAAGATATCATCTTTATCTTCACTCGAGGCCAATGACATAAAGATATCTCACTCATGGCTTTGCCACTCATGAGATATCATGATGTCATTGGCATCAACTGAAGATAAATATGATATCTCGACTCAGGCCATGTCGTATCCCATATATATATATATATATATATATATATATATATATATATATATTCATGGCAAAAAACTCCGTTTAATGCATCAGTTAGGGTTGTTCCACAGCGACAAAAGTGAGGAAATTCGCTGTTAGGGTTGAAAACCCTAACTCCGAATTCACCCCAGCACCACACACACACAGACACACACACATTCAAGTATGGGGGAGGACCAAGTCAACACAACCAATGACAGACATCCAGCAGCAGGTGACAGAAATAACAAACAATTGTCTAAATGTACTACGAGACATCCCCACCTACCTGACCAGGTACTGCATGCTCAGTGGAGATCAACAGCAAAACTGAGGCCATGTACACCAAACGTACACATCCCTGATTGCAGCTGCACAGCGTACCACACTTAGTAGTTGCATGGCCTTACCTACCGATGCCCACACCACACCACGACTGGTACTGTGCCGTTATTCAATATAAATGCTGAAGGTGCATGATGACAGTTGTAGAAAGGTTTAACACTACTGAGTATACATTAATTAAGAGAAGCACATAAATTAACTACAAGACACTAGCATGCTCAAGATAAAAGTAGTGATACATTTAGTAGGTGATTTACATAGTAGTACATTTACTGCAATGGTTTACTCAACATAGAGACTGATGTAAGCGTATGGAAAAGCATTGCCTGTTCAACGCTGTGAAATTGGTACTGCCAGTATCACATGCATTCTTACTGATGAAGGTGTACTGCTGATGTACATACATAGACCTTCAATGTGTTTCAATATTAAAGATGCAGTAAGTATTCTTTGTAAGAAAGATTGTAATTGCATGGATCAGGCCAAGCAACTTCTAAATATCATAGCACTACTGAGCCAACAATGATGTACCTGTATCAGACATGTATATAGGATAGATTTTCCTGTAGGCACTTACTGAGTATGTTGTACCTGATAAAGACAATCTCATTGCATCTGTGATGACTAACTTATTCAAATAGTAATACATTTGCTATTGTTGCAATGAGTGATCTATGCCACTTATGGACACAGTGTGATTTTTTTAACAGTTGTTTCATACTCAGGCTGTTTGCCTATTGTTTGGGTTTGCCACCCTTCTGTCACTGATACTATCAAAGTGATAACTATGTTAATTGTGGTACAACAGGAATCAAGTAAGTATGGTGTAGATATAAACAGAATGTCTTTTAGTATTGATTTAACTCATAATGGGGTAAATGTACTAGGACAGCAGGGGTTATCCTCTATCACTGAGTCTGTCAGTTATAATCACACTAAGTTTCGATGACTGTAATGATCAAGTTACACTGTTCATCTTCATGAGTTCATATTCAGAGCCATTCCCAGCAACTAGACGGTGTATGGTGTAACTGGGTGGGACACTGTGTTGCAAAAGCTGCTGCAGTGCCTAGCAGAGGAGAGTATCTACTCATAAAGACAATTAAGCAATAAGGCATGACCAACAGTTATGTTAAATGGTCTGTTAATCACCCTGTAGGGGTTTAATGTTGAATGAGGCATATCCGAGTGCCACATGTCACTAGACAGTGATAAACTGACCATTAACATAATACCTGGGAGTGGCTTATTGCTATCATAATAAAACTGTTTTTTAAACAACATTAAACCATGTTCATCATATGGTTAGGCTCTACATGTATGTTAATAAAAACTAAACATAAGGCTGTTACAATGTTTGCAGTCAATTTGAAAGCTGCATTTCTCAAACCCTTGTTATAATCAGAGATATTACACCTGTACAACTCCTTGGTTTTGCTTAACTGTATTGCTCAGGTGACCCACCACAAGTGGTGTGGTGTGGTGTGGGGCATTGGTAGGTAAGGCCATGCAACTACTAAGTGTGGTACGTTGTGTGCAGCTGCAATCAGGGATGTGTACGTTTGGTGTACATGGCCTCAGTTATGCTGTTGATCTCCACTGAGCATGCAGTACCTGGTCAGGTGGGTGGGGATGTCTCGTAGTACATTTAGACAATTGTTTGTTATTTCTGTCACCTGCTGCTGGATGTCTGTCATTGGTTGTGTTGACTTGGTCCTCCCCATACTTGAATGTGTGTGTGTGTCTGTGTGTGTGTGGTGCTGGGGGTGAATTCGAGTTAGGGTTTTGAACCTAACAGCAATTTCCTCACTTTGTAGCTGTGGAACAACCCTAACTGATGCATTAAACGGAGTTTTTGCCATGAATATCCTGTCTTTTCAGAAGTATCACTCAGCATGCTACATGATTAATATTCCTAAGAATAGTGCACATACATATAAAACAATGTTCCAGTGTCAGAAATATTTCAACTGTTGTGGTTGCATTTACTGTCATTGTCTTAATTACTTTATTAATTGTCATTTGTCATTCTCGTTCCATGTAGTAGTTTTAACGTTAAAGTGTCTTAATCATTTTGTTTGTGAGCACATATGTAACTTTAAAAATGTGCATAACTAAAAGACAATATGACATCACATGGACACTATTAGTTCATGTACTGAACAAATGGATATGCTACTATAGTAACTTGAGATTTCATAGAGTGCTTCCACCACCAACTGAGGTCATACCATCAATCATGTGAACAGCGGTGGAAGAGGTTTGTTGTACTGAATACATATACTGGACCACCAGGGCTATGTTCGGGGGGGGGTTTACTGCTTACATCCCAAGAACGGGACTTTCGGTGCACTGGACCACCAGGGTATGTTCAGAGGGGGTTTACTGCTTACATCCCGCGAACGGTAGTTTTGGTCCACTAGACCACCAGGGCTATGTTCGGGGGTCAACTTTACTGTTTACATCCCATAAATGGGACTTTCAGTCCACTACACCACCAGGGCTATGTTCGGCAGGAGGGGAGGTTGTGTTTCACACT
This sequence comes from Neoceratodus forsteri, assembly GCA_016271365.2. Lineage (NCBI taxonomy): Eukaryota > Metazoa > Chordata > Ceratodontiformes > Ceratodontidae > Neoceratodus > Neoceratodus forsteri. Next base: position 760,827,138 of record CM057452.1, read on the forward strand.
GATACACCCTGAAATCAGCTTCTCAGTACACTGGACCACCAGGGATGTATTCACAGGAGGGTTGTTTTTAAACTAGAGCAGCCCGTGGTCAGGCTTGTGGGGAGGAACATTTCTGCTGTTGCACACAATAGGCCCAGTGGTGGGGTGGTGTTGAATGTCACTCTTTTGACCATGATTAGGCTGCATGACGGGACATAGAGTGGGTTGGGTCCAGCCACAGCTGTCAGCTGCTGTGTCATGCCATGCAATTCAGCAGTTTACCTGTGCGTGATTGTTGACTTGAGCATTTTTGGCCTGAAAGTTGTGCAGGTGCAGGTTGCAGGTTGCGCCTTCACAACTCTACACAGCCTTGCTGAATGTCAGGCTGTGCAGTTAATGCATGGTTGGTCCCCCTGCAGTTCATCATGCATTCATTTGCATTGCACTGTTACTCAGCATGTTTTCTGTGGTGGAACTGCCTCCTGCTGAATATCGCAGAATGGAGCAAGTCTTGACTTGCGCAGGCACTACCCTTTTACACATGTCGCAACCCTTTTGAATATCTGGCCCATAAAGTATAATACTAATAGAAGGAAGGCATTTGTCACACAGAGACTGGTGGCCCCTTGGAATGAGATCCCCTTGTCACTTATTTGTCCTAAATCAAAGATGCTTTTTAAAACTCAGCTGTATAGAAATTTTTATGAAGGAAGCTAACATGGCTACATAAGAGATATTGGCTGGGAACAGCTATGGCCTATTCTTTACTGTCTGGCCTCCTCCACTCCCTTGAAAATTTGTATGAACCTTTCTATTAACTATCTTTATATTAGGGATAACAATACTGCCACATATACCCAATGTTAAGATGATATGGTTATGACAATTGCCCAAAAAATGTTGCGGCTTGAATGTCACACTTTATCTCTTGAATATGAATAAGACACCAAACACAAGAGAGTATATTTTAACTTATTTTGCTATAAAAATATTTTCAATATAAAAAATGACAAACAGAAATATATATTTTTTTATACATACAAAAATAGATTTTATAAAAGAATATATACATACAACGAAAAAAAAATAAGGTGTATTACATCATACACAACATATTAATTAAATAAAAAATCTTTTGTGAAATATAAATAAAACATATAAAAATATTGTAAATGTTCTTTTACTTCAGTCAAAGACTTGCAGAGGTGTGCACTGCATCAGGCAATCCAGGCTGGAAGCTGGATTCAATGTGGGCGCAAAGAGGTGGAAACTGTTGCGCCCTCAGGAGATGATACCGGACCTCTATGAAGGGTGGCCAGTCTCACCCAGGGAAGCTGTAGGAACAGATGGTAGCCGTGGAGGTGAAGCACTGCTATGTGCAACAGCACCATCGCCCACTGCTACGACCGGCTCAAGGACGAGGTTCACAGTCTGCTGCTGTGCATCCAAGAGAGACTGGATTTTGTCCAGCCTCTCAAGGATGACAGCATTCTCCTTCCGCAGACTGAGAACCTTGCGAGTGAGCCGGCTGTAGCAGCGGCAATGGCCTGTGCATCTTCGCAGTCAGCGCCCCTACAAAGATAAAAAAAAAACAGTTATGATGAATATATAACACAAATTCACAATTACAACTGTAAAATATTTCATTTCAAATATTTCTTATCTAATACAATATCAGAAATGCATTCATTTTAAAGTAATGATTATAGTTTAAAGTATGATGCTAAACTATTTGTTATACAATGTGGTTAATCCGATATGCCGAATCCTGCATCCTGATTGGTTGGCTGGCACAATGACCACTGTGATAAATCCTCCAGTGTACCCACTGGAAGAAGTGCCAGCCAACCTTATACCATGCTAATCTGGTCAAATTCACTTCAAACAAAACTGCCGCGGTTTGTCCCGTTGCCACTTCGCTAAAACACCACGTAAAATTTTTAGCTAAATGACCTCCTCTTTCGAAGTGTAGGGACCTCAGTGAGTTAGAACGCAGTTAAAAAACATAAAAAAACAACATTCTGCATTGTTTAATACTAATTTATCCTCCCAGGGTGTGGGTACACTGGAGGATTTAACACCACTGGTGTGACTAGGTCACTCGGCTGCGACTCGTGACTGAATCACACCAGCTGTGGTAAATCCTCCAGTGTACCAACTCCCTGGAGGGATAAATTGCTTAAGTATCTAATTTGTCTCTCTGTCATACTTGACTATCTATATTATCTAATAAGCTCACAACATAAAAAAATGTATAGTTAGCTGTGCTTATAGTGCTACTCTTAGATTTTCTTTCACTACTCAGAACTATTCTGTATGTTCATACTTTAGCATTATTTACACTATTATGCCATAGAGTTGAAATACATCCTCATCAAGTGTGAGAATGTTTACTTCACCATGTCTGCCTATAATGTGTAGTCATGTATTCAGTGAAATTAAAGTACCTTTACAATAGCAGTATAATAAAATACTTTTCATGCGTACACTATCATGATAAGTTTAATGATACTTTTAAAACGAACAGCTTTTGACCCGTGTTTCAAGATCTCAGCACAGATCAGTACTTTAAATAAATAAGTCACTAATATAAGATGCGATGCAAAACCATGCCAGATATCGAGTCAAGCTCAGCAGAGTTGTGCAGGCGCAACCCCAAAGCTGTGCCTGCAGAACTTTGAGAAAAAAAAGGATCAAGTTCAGGGCCAACCACAAGTGAGCTGCTGCATTGCAGGACACAACACAGCAGCTGCCACCTGTGCATGCCCTCAACACTCTGTCTCATACATCTGAACTGTTTGTTCCCAAAATGTGTAACATTGCTTGTCTAAATGTTGAAAGAATAGGAAAAGCGTGGAACACTTTATCTAATTTACAATTAAAGCCCACGACACTGTTAAAATGTTTGCATTTAAGTTCATAAAGTCTGCAATTTATAAAATTGATATATTTATCATCATTTACTATAGAATTTTGAACAAACATGTTAACATTGAACGTGTTACAAAGCCTCACAATCTGCAACAGGAAGCTTTAGTGAATTTAAATGAGTTACATTCCTCGCAATGTGGTACACTTGAGAGATATGCACTCTACACCCCCTCATCAAGGCAATCACGGGCAGCAATGTCTGCCCCCCAACACTCATGTCTTTTGTTGGGGTGGGTTGCTAACTACATCCCACAATTGGGATTTTCAGCATATGATCGGGAGGTGGGGGTGGGGTTTCAATACTCAAGCCTGCAATTGGGCTTATCAGTCCACTGGTATTGCCAGGGATGTATTCAGGAGGTAGGAAGGTGTTTCATTACTTAATAGCGCAATTGTGATTATCGGTCCACTGGACCTCCACGTCTGTGTTGAACGTGGAGACACATTGCTGCCGCCAACTGGGCTACTGGGGGGAGGGTATTAACAGTATGCCTGCAATCAGGCCAGTGGGAGGGATTTACGCTCTTTTGCCTGAAATTAGCCTGCACGGGGCATCCTTGCCCAACGGCTGCTACCTGGTAAGGACCCAAGCGCAAGTCCTCGGTGATCACCACACCTGCATGCTAATGGGATGCAAATAGGGCCATAATCAGATGAGATGTCCTCACCCCGTGCCTTGCCTGAATTACAACCACATTTGCATATTACCTTTAGAATATCGGCATTTGCGACCACAAGTAGAGATGCTGCAGTTTGAAACTTAGCGCTGCTGCAAGTTACACTGCGCCATGCACAGTGGATGTGTTAGAGGTGATATTCAAAGTACTTCCTCAATACCACAACTCATAGAATCACCCTTGACACACCCTACGCAACTGTTTTGCACACCAGAAGACTTGTGCCTATGTACATATAATGTTCATCTAAAAACAAATGTTTTAAGTAGACATACTACCTTTACTCACATACACTCCCACATCATCTTCTTACATGTCCCAAAATAGTAATTTCAGACAACAGCCACACCATGGGTGGGTAGTGACATGGGGAAAGATAGCTTAATTTAAGTCATCGCTAGTGGGTTACGGCTACAATAAAACTGTAATATGGAAAAATTAAAAACTACCGCACAATGTCCTAACACCTTTAAACAGCATCTTTAAAAATCTAAATCAATACCTTCTGCGAATGAATTTGCCTGACAAAAGTTGTTGAGAACAGTGAGTGTATGTGTGTGTGTGTGTGTGTGTGGTAGAGGCAGTGTCTTTTGAGACAGCTTGTCATGTGGGCCAATATCTCTCACTAGTGCAGAAAAAATAGCAGTAAACAAATTTATTTAATGTTTTTGCAATGAGCAACCTGCATGGGCAGAGGATATGACTGGGTGAGAGGTACTGGGGCTGAAACTTTTTGTTGCTGGGCATGTATTGAAACTGTGCCCCTGGGGAATCCAGCCAATCAGATCCGAAATAAAAAAACATTTAAGTGGTGAGACAACTTCCAAGTATTTAAAGCGTCACATATTCATAGGGTGAACATAAACAATCCATCATTACCACCATTATTGGTTTATAAACATTACCTCAGTTCATGATCACCTTTGAAAAATACACCGTGCCAGTGCTGAACAACATGCACTACATTGTAGAGGAAGCATTAGGCTGCAAGGCTGAGACATACACACTGCGCTATTCACTTTCACTACAGAAAAGAACCATTAACACTATAAAGCACACTTTTAAACACAGATTGAGAAAAAACAAATTAAGCATTATTGTACACTTTATGCAGTGCACAACATTTATGTAACTAATATCCTACCACCATGTTGTTTTGGGGTGGTTGACATCTGCAGTGATCAATGCATTCCCACCACAAGGTCACATCACACGTAAACTAAGTTATGTAAACAGTATTCTTACCCACAACAAACAAAATAAGTGACTCCTCAGCAACGAACTCTGTTGCTCACACCCCAAACTATTTTATTAGCAGTGATATCAATGAAAAGTGCACTCCCCTATCATACAGTAGCACTACAACGTGCAATTCTCAAAGGGCATTGATCCACAGAATGTTGACAACTATGGTACTTCTCAGGATGCAGATAATATCAACAACAATTTTCACTTCACGTAGACTGGCGGACTTCCTGCTTCACCTCACACGTTCCGAACAGCGCTTCCCGGGCTCTATTAAAACAAGAAAAAAGTCATTAATAGATAAATTAGGTCAAAGTGTTTTCTTTAAACATACATTTTTCAACACGTATTTTCAAACAGCCTCACAAACATATTGTATGCAGTGCAGAACAATGTGCCTGACCAGATCACAATACTTATAACATTGTCATAATGCATGGCTGAGACATGGCATCAAAACATACATATATTCAATTTACATACATACTATAATATGACACTCTATTTTTAATAGTTAAAATCGATTATAATAAAAACACAAACTCTGATAATGTCACTGTTCACTCAATGACCTCTAGCTGATCTAGCAGCCATGTATGTGTTATTAACCATATTACCCTACAGGTATGAAACATTAACAAACATACGTATTCCTATACACATTAATAACTATTGCAATAATAAAAATGAAACATTGGCATGACATATATAAATATTAACTAAATACAATCTAGAGACATATCTAATTCACAACACATTACTTGACACACCACGTTCACTGAGACACTACAACTTTTCCAATAACATTAGAATTTGTTATCTAATACTCATTGTTATACAATGGCAAGAAAAAAATCCTGCACTCTGATTGGTGACTCTTGGGCAGGACCCATGATGTTAATCAGTACAACATCACGGGTCGATCTATGACTGTACAACGACCTACTGATCATCACAATCATGCTGATCATTTGTGATTGTTCATCAGCTCTTAAAAACAAATATTTTCCCAAACAAAACATGCTTACAATTATTTTTTCTGTAACAATGGCCATTGTATAAGCAATAATACCCAACAGGGTGTGTGTCGTTTGGGATAACGTCACGCCTCAGTTATTGGACACACTCGGCCTGCGCCTCATGCCAACCACCCGGCGTGGCGTTATCCTAGCTACCACACTATCGACGTGTGTAATTATCTGATGAACTCCACCACCAAAATTAGCAGAGGAAGACCTGCCCCCACAACACCATCTACTATGCACACCCATACATTGTCAGATTCATGAAGAATATTATTCCACTCACATGTGTATACAAGTTTGTCATGAAGTAGTACAGGATCTTCTGCCTTGATGGCTACTGTCTATTAAATTTGGTTGCTTACCTTTTCTAAGTATTTTGGGTGCATATTCAAGATAGTTGACTAAGCGACACTGTGACTCCCAAGCGGATACCTGATGCTACAATGCCTGAAATGCGATCACATCACAATTAAACAACAATGCCAGACGGGTGTGTGTCATCCTGGGATAACATCACGCCTCGGGTGGTTGGGCACAGCCGCATAGTCGTTCCAACTGAGGCGTGACATTATCAATAACCACACACCCTGGAGGCAATTGCTATCCCCCTAATAATGATTTATACAGAAAAATAATTTTAAAGATGTTTTGTGTGGAAAAATATTTTGTTTTAACAGCAACGACAATCAAGCAAATGTCACCATGCTCATGCTGATCAGCAGGTTCTAATAAGCTGAGACTAGACCGTAATGTATGATTAACATCACGGTCAATGAAGACAATAATCGCAGTCCGGGATATTTTCTTGCCATTGTATCATGTTCGTAACCTACAAAATGTATCCCGCTAAGGTCAAGAGCAGCAAAATGCCCAGTGCAGCCAGTAGGTAAACAATAGCCCTTCTCTGACATATCATCCTGTTCTACTAAGGAAATGTTTATTTGTTGGTAGTTAGAATAATACCCCTCTGAAAGATAGGGCTGGTGGACTGGGTGTTGCAGGATGTTACATTGCTTTCTCTATCAAAAAGCTGCACATGATATTGTTCCCATACCTGCAGCCTGTCAAATTTCCACAATTTTGATGGACCAACAGACCTGCATGAAATAAATACAAATCACAACATAACAACATGCAAATACCCACTGCATCTTGCAATGACGATATACACATTTCATGTCACATTCAAAAATGCCCCAGGATACAACTGTCAGCTAATTTGCACAACACAATACCTTGCATCTATCAATGCCACAATTTCAATATCACACACTTGTGTCATGAGAAACCCTCATTTCTTATTTGAAAACAACCTAGAACTTTGTAATAATAAGTCTTAAGTCAAACTCAATCATAATGACACTGTCAGTGTCTGACCAGACCCTCACAGATTAAACACTGGCACTACCTCGCTCGCAGCTGAGGCGCCTCGATGTTCTACAATAAATACAAGCAAAACATTTGAATGTTAGATGTAAATCAGAGTACATTTTAACACTGAGAACAACAGTTGTAAAAATACTACTCTATTTCTATCACGATATTACTGTATTCATCTTTGATTATACAATGGCGAAAAATCCTGACTCTGATTGGTCAGTCGTGGACCGTGATGTTAATCAGTACAACATCACAGGTGTGATGTAAATCATACACACGGATCTAGTCTCAACCTTACAGTGAACCTGCTGATCAGCATGAGCATGGTGATCATTGTGTTGTTTCATCTGCTCTTCCACAAAACATCTTTAAAAAATAATTTTTTCTGTATAACGATGAACATTGCATAATAATAATACCCTCAAGTGTGTGTCATGGATAACACGCCCAGGTTGGACACACTCGGACTGCGGCCTCGTGCCCAACCACCTGTGACATCACGCAGACACCACCCTGTTAGGCAATGTGCGATATGTGAATATGAGACTAGCACATACAAAACAATATTCATTATTTTCAAAATATTGCTGATAATACAAATAAGGCCTCTGACTGTATATATCAATAGTTACTTAATCATAATGACTGATGCAATACTCAATGCCTCATCCACATACACTAGTAAGCATTTACACAACACTGAATAATCACTCGGATGTCATTGCTTATTTATGCATGCACAGATATGAAATAGCAGTCTCAATAACCAGCCCTCAAGCTCCTCAAAATTTCACGCGCAGATGTGTCAGGTAATATTCAATCAAATTGTGCTATGGAACCTTCGCTGACTATCACCCCAGCCACAGCCACTGGACATATGCTGCACTTGCACCACCACAACTTGATAGAGTTGAGCATTAAATTTGCAGTGGCATAAGTACCGTGCACAAATTCCAATATTCAAAAGCTGGCATGCAATGAATAACACTTTATACAAGATGAAGGTATGATCATTTACATCTATTATAGCTCCATTTGCATGCCATTAGCATAGGTGCATGATCCACAAGTTTGCACCTGGCATCTAGGCAGCAGCCATTGAGACCAATACCCTGAACACACACTATATCTCTGTCTACATTTACCCTCCCAGACAGATCCTGAAGCAATCACAGCCAATAAGTAACGCGGCCCGCCACCCACACATCTACCGACACCCCATCCACGAACAATACAGCATCATTCGCAATGTGAGTGTCATGTACGTATGGGCTACACATCCGACAGCTATAGTTAAGCATCCAATGGGCGCTGATCGTACCAGGCAGTAATTTGGCGAGCAGGGCAGCATGCGGGTGGGACTGCCACCACCACCTGCAAGAGGCAACCTGAGGGCTTCATACAGGACTGGTGAGCACTAGGCATGACTGACTTTTGAGTGGTAGTTACCGACATTCTGCCCACAATCAACATTACAATCCGTAAACCACCAGGGAGATATTTTGGTTGAAGGGCTTCACATTCTGCCCATGATCATACCCAGGAGGAGATACACATTCTGGACGTGATTGGGCAGGAGATGTGTGAGCAGGAGAAGTCATGTTAGTTATTCCCTCAATCACCTGTGGAATCTGTAGGTGAGGCATGGAACATTCCTGCAGTCAGGCGTCAAGAGATGTGTGGGTGGAGTATGTTACTATATGCACACGATGGGGCTGGTGGGGGCAAAGAACCAACCTGGGAATCCAGCCAGGGTGGCAGCTGTGTTACACTGCAATACAACAACTCACCTATAGTGGCCATCACGTTATTTTTGGGGGCTGCCTACTAGCCACAGTTGTGCAACCCATTATGTTAAGTTGCACATGCACAATATCTACAACCCACTGAATATTGTGTTGGGCAGCTATGCATGTTCCTCCGTCTATTAACCATACATTCATTTCCATTGATCTTTGCACAATCTGTTATCAATGACATAACTGCCTCCTGAAATATCGCACAATAGTCAAAAGTTGGACTTGCACACAACCTGTTGCATGGAGAACTCTTTTCAACACATGGTCCACACTATAAGACGATTTTAACTAACTCTGAAAACAGTGACAACTATAATTAAAGTTGTGCTTTGATTTACTTCACGGTGACTAAAGCCTCCCCGCGCTTGGCCCCAGCAGCCTCCCATAATTCATGAGGCGAGGTAGTACCAGCCACGTGTGGTTGTCCAGTATCACCTCCGTTCCTTCAATACATAGAATCGCTGGTAAACCTTCCACTTCTTTCGTTCACTACACTCTTATTCTTTACTTTAGTGCATATATAGATAACTAATAGCAGCGCCTCCACATGCATCAGCTTCGGTTTGTACTCTCATGAGCACCGACATTCCCCAGGCCTGGACCTCAAGCAGTGCACACCTCTCACGGTCCACTGCCTCATCACCAGATGAGTAATATCTCTGAAACAAAACCAAAAATATGCACATTAGTATAATGCAACATATTCTCATTCTTAAAGAAATTCTATACAATACCAATTAAATTACATCAAAGACCACCTGTCCTTCAAAATAGCAGAAACACAGACCAGTACCATAATAGAACAAAAAAGGATACAGCCACTTGACGGTAAAACAATTGCTAGTACACTAATATTATACACAATCTCATCGTTGGGTAACTATCAAACATCAAATTTGGATACCATGACATATCCATCTGCACCATGGTAAAATATTTGCAACATTGTAATATGATATCAAACACAGATGAACCACATCACAGAATGTTTTATTGAACTCGCAAACATACATTACTGGTACAAGCCTTGAAATAACATACTCTCACCCAGCTCGGACCTGCTTTTCATTGGGACAGGCGTTTTACTTTCTTAGCCTGTCCTTAGACAACAGTTCTGATTTCTTTGCCACACATATTAGACTGCGAGCCCCAAACCAGCCTCTATATAGGAAAAGGGATGTCAGGACCTCATGATGAAAATGCACCACAGGAGTCAATAAGTGGGCACTGACCATAAAATGCACTCATAGATACATAGATACATAGACAGTGTCGGCAGATGAGACTATGGCCCACCTAGTCTGCCATTTGAAGCTTTAATAGAGGTTAGTTTGTTTTCCTAGAAGTCTTCCCTTACCCTGACATAAATTCCTTTATGTACAACCTGCTGCATTCTTAAATCGTGATGTTTCAGCCCACCGCTACTCTGGCAGGTCGTACTTGTCCACCGTTCTGTGAAGATGCTCTCATGTTTCCTCTGAATCGTCCTCAACTTCATCCCTCACTCTAGTCCTGAACATCTTTCATAAAGTTTTCTGCCTATTCCTCCTGTAAGATCCTTATGTCTCTCATATCCTCTCCTCCTCCTCTCCTCCAGGAGTACATGTTCATTCCTTCAACCTGTCTTCATAGGACGTGATGCAATCCATCCATCTTTGTGCCCTCCTCAGACCTTCTACCCTGTCTATGTCCTTACGCTAGGTATGGTCTCCAAACTGTACACTCCAGGTGGGGCCTCACTAGTGTCTTGTATAGCAGATTATGACTCCCTTTTCACTGGTGATGCCCTGCCTATACATCCCAACATCTATTTGCTTTACCTGATACCTTGTCACACTGTTCCCTACCTTGAGGTCATCAGAATGACAACCCCAGATCCTTTCCTGCGGGTGCATACTATATCCTCACCCCAACTGATATATTGTGCCTGGGTTTTCTGCCCATGCATTATCTTGCCTTCTTTGCATTAATTTCAACTGCCAAACCTTGACCATTCTTCAAGTTTGCAGGTCCTTCTCATTCTGTCTACACCTCTGTGTACTCTATATTACAGAGCTTTGTGTCATCAACGACAGTGAAATTCTGCCTTCTAGATCCTGTACGTGCTGATGAGATGTTGAATAGGACCAGGTCACACCACTCCTGTGGTGACTGGTCCTCTTCCTCTGTGGAGTGACAACCATTGCACCACCCTCATGTCCACCCACCAGCAATTACCTACCTACCACACTGTCCTGCCCACACCCATATTCCCCAGTTGTAGTCTTCTATGTGGCACAGTGTCAAGACTGCAGAAAGTCAGATAGGCCATGTCCTGCCTCACAGTCACCTCCTAGTCACCAGTCAAAAGACAATGAGTTGGTCTGACACGACCCCTGGTGAAACCATGCTGGGTCCTGTAGTCCAGTAACACCAGATGTTCCAATCTCCCTTCAGTAGTGTGCAGTCTTTACTACCGAGGTGAGGCTGACTGGTCTGTAGTTCCTGCTTCTCCATTTCCCACTTTTGTATAGGACTACATCTGCTATCCTCAGTCTTTAGGTACCTCCCCTGTTTCCAGTGATTGGCTGAACAGGATAGCCAGAAGTTCAGCCACCTCTCTTAGTTCTTTAAGGACCCTGGTGCACCCATCTGGCCCCCATTGCTTTATCAGCTCTTATTCGTCCAGTTCCTTGGACCCTTTCTAGTGTAAAGGGACATGTCTGCACCATTCTCACCCTTATCGCTAGACCATTACCCCCTCTACATTAGTAAAATGACAGAAATACCTGTTCAATATGTCAACTACTGTTGTCATCTCCGCAGCCCCATCCTCCTGGTCTCACTATCCCTCATTTGTCTTTCTTTCCTTATGTACCTGTAAATGTTTGTCCCCTTTACCCTGATTTTGAAGTGTCCCTGTCCATTTAGCTCCCTTACTGACTTCCTGCCTCACTGACTGCTCCTGGCACTTCTCCCTATCCCCTTCTGCCTGTGTCTTTTGTATTGCCTGAATGCAATCTTTTTTAGCTTTCACTTTCTTTGCTACCTCTTTGAAAAGCCATAATGGTCTCTCTTCCTTTTCTCTTGCTAACCTGTAATACATAATTCTGTTATTCTATAATCATTTTAAATACCTGTTCCTCAACCTGATTCCTGTCCATTCCTGTGCCTCTTTAAATATCTCCCCATTTCCCAAGTCTGCCCTAAATCCAGGATACGTGTTTTGTGGGTTTGGTTCTGCTCTCTGTGATTCAAACCATGACTGGTGGTCACTATTACAGGTGCTCCCCACTGTTACCCCCTCACACTGTCCCTGTTTGTGGCAAAGGTCAGTATTGCCTGCTGGGTTGGTTCCGCCAGTTGCTTGAAAGGCACCTGAAGAGTCAAGTAAATCTGCCCTAATGATGATGCTGCTGGGATGCTCCAGTCCGTCTGGTATATTGAGTCTCATATACCTCAACCTTGTCACCATCCTTTGGATGGCTAGCATCAACTCTATCTGTTTCTTCCTCCTGGGCTGGTGATTATAGGCCACACCTGTGCAGATAGCTGTTTCCTTTCCAACAATCACAGTATCTCTCCCCCATTTGTTCCTCTGGATCTGTGTGGCCCATATATCATTTTCACATACGTGCCACTCCTCCCTTCCTGCCTGCTCATCTCTTCTGAACATTGTAGCCAGGTATGGCCATCTTGATCATGGTTATCGATACACAGGTTTCAGTGATGGCCACAATGTCCAAGTCTGACGTACCGCTGACAGCCTCCAGATCTTCCATCTTGTCGCTAAGGCTCTGGCATTTACACATAACTTTCCATGATTGACCTCCTAGACTATTCACTGTTCTACTCAGCCCTTCCTTGGTTGTCATTTTATCCTGGTTCTTGCTGTCTGCCCTTCTGCTGATTTCAGTTTTGTAATCACCTGCCACTTTAAAACGCAACAACGGCCTCTGTAGCTCCTCATGTGTCTGTCTCGTAGTAAATAAATTAACTGGTAGCCAAATGTAATGTGGTGATCAATCCATCAAGCAGGACCGGAAAGGTATAAATATTTTACACTTCTGGGCAAAACTCCTACAGACGAACTTCATGAGGGAGTTAGAACAAAAATGCTAGGGTGTGATTCAAATATCCTTATGCTCTAGTGTTCAGGATGTTACCACAGTTCATTGTACAATACCTTACCTGTGTACATCATGATTGTTTTCTCAGAATGAAACTACATTTATTCATACTTTAACATTCCGTGAAAGGAATCATACGGTCACAGGTACTATCAAACAGTTATCACTGTCAAACATCCTTCAACAATAAACCGGTAAGGATATATTCTCGTACACTGCCAAACTGTAAACTCAAAGCATTAGTACAGCAAGCATGCAGAGAAATTGGCAGACACTCACTTCTCGCATGGCAGCTAGACTACTGCATATCATGAAATCTATTTTTTGATACATTAATATGGTTCCAAAAAGAAACTTTGTGTACCTATATTTCCTCAACAGTCTCACAATCTTAAGGACTCAGATTCCATCTTGAAGGTCTCCCAGAAAATAGCAATTGCCAGCATCAGAAATACACACCATCTGGTAGGAATAGCCAATCATTACAGAATTTAATTTAAAGTGACGTATAGTATGCATTCCATGCATATTAAAAAGCAATAATCTGTACATTGCTCGAGCTCAATCAGCAGATACATAGATGCTCTGCGCACACACTCGCTCTGTAATATCTGAAAATATATTCAATACAGGCAGGCAACAAACATAATAGAAGCAAGGTCAATTTGCTTCCGTTATAAATCTACCCATGTTTAAACCCAAATCATTGCCTCAAGATGGATTAGAGATGTCAGAAGGAGAGTGAGTTCTCAAAGAATCTGTGCATGGTTAGCAGATGTTCCGCTCATTCCACCATGACAAACCATTAACATACCAATTAAGATACAGGTCCTTCAAAATCACTATAGACAAAGCAACTGCAAGTCTTGTAACTGCTTCCAATAATCCACAAATCCTTTTCCCTATTTCTGCCATTCTAAGTTTTTATCCAGAACTGCACAGAAACTACTAAGAAGGGACTATTCACTGCAATAAAGACAACTGAAAATCAAACGATATTTCCTCTAACTCAAACAAACTTCTGCATTCAGTCAAAACACACATTAAAAAAATTCCTCTGCTCTGGCTTCATGAACCAATGTAACTCATGCCTCAGTATGAATATGTCCTGCAAAAATCTAACACTGAGAACTAAACAAAATGCGCGCTTTCCATGAGGCACTTTTAAACAGGTACAACATCAGAAAGAAGTCTCTGATTAAGTTGCGTTTCATAAACAACTCACGTGCCCTCCTATCTCCTCCATTTGCAGCTGTATCTGTAAAGTAGTACTGAACTTCCTCTTACTTTAAACTATTTTCTCTTAAGAATATAACATGCCACATAATAACTATTAACATCATCGATTAAACACCAAAAAACGTTTTGATTAATAATATGCACATGTTCTAATAAGTTCTTTAAATACTGATATAATGTGAATAGACTGTACTTACAGTTGAACTGATTATCTCTGCAATTTTCAATGAATCTTGTTTTCTTCTTCAGTGTTGTCAATCACTGATTGGTTCTCAAAGTGCCTGACATCTTTAATTTCATGGTAAGCTATCTGTCCTCAAACAGACTATTAATCATTTGACAATGAATGTTTCAGCCACTCCCAAGTGACCCATTAACGCTACTTTGGACTCTGCGAAGTACATTTGCATTTGCGACATAGAAGTAAAATTTGCCGATGTCAGACAATACTAGCCATAGTGGTGAACTGCAGTACAATTTACGTACTGAATGCAATATTTTCGACACTACGTGCTCCAGTATTTTCAAATTATTATATATTGCACAGTTCACATTTATGGAAAATAACCAATTATCAATTGTAACATAATCTGCTGCATAACACTCAATCTCAGCTGGTGCGGATATTTAAGATTTACGATGGCAATGCGTGCCCACAAACTGTGCAGCGCACACTTGCAAAACAACATTTGTTTGTATGTTTTGCCTCAGCCCTCATATATCCATTACACGACTTCTGCTCATTATTAGACTCTTATATAAAAATTTCTACAGAATAGTCATTTCTCACATAGAGCTCATATAAGCGCGGCACATAAACAAAAAACACAGTATCCATCAAGAAATGACCATCGAAATCTACTATTCGGAAGGAACATTGGCCGTCTGAGTGCTAATAACACCCTCAAAGTGGGTGATGTGGGAAAAAGCAAACCAACCAGAGGCGTAATGGACCCAACAACGGGAGGAAGTGCTTATAGATCTGGAGAAGTAACACTATTTCCCTATATCCTTACAGCCACTCTGGGTATTGCACTTAAATGTGCACTGCAAAGGAAAAAATGGAGAAAAAAAGTATTAAAATAGATATAAAAATACAATGAGCTCAAACAACACTATGATTAAGTAATCCTCAGCTGTTTGGTTCTATACTTGGGGACTCCATTATGTGACAGGGCACTTTGTTGGCATACACTTAATGACTGACTCCAGACACGGGAGAATCTGAATCTACAATCAGATACTGGTGACCGTTCATTGAAGATTTTGCATAAGGGCTCTGTACCTGCCAGTAGTTGGGACCTGGCGAGATTAGTAATACAGTAGGGACATGGCATTGTTTTAGTTTTCTGAATAGGACCAGGCAACAGTCACAGCACTTTCTAACACAGCAACATGAATGGAGCATACTACAAGCTTTCACCATGTAATGGATTGCCCAGTCATGACAGACCATGATACATGGCATTTTTAGCTATTGCTGGTAAATGTCATTGTTTGGAAATTTTTTATAGTACTGTGCTACTGTTGGGTTGTCTGTTTGTGTGTGTGTGTGCGGGGGACATCATGGTCTTAATTCATTCATTGCTTACAGTGATATAAAATGGCGAACAAAAAGCTTGAAGAATCGGTTGGAACAAATACAGTAATGCAGCACGAATAGCAACTTCTTTTTGGGTATCTATTCAAAATACTGACCCACTGAGATTGGTATCATAGCCAATCAGAAAGTGGATTCACCAACCCATTTTCAAAAGCAAAATAGTAAAGTCGAACTGAAAATTATAACACAAACAAACTTACTAGTCTGCCTATGAACTACCCAATGCACAAGCTTGTAAATCAGAAATATTTAGAAGTTTCACACACATTTTTGAACAGTTGATTTATCTGTCCAAGTAATGCAGCCATCAGTTTTGAACTGTGTTCCACAGTTATTTCTAAGAACCACATCACAGCACAGCATAAGAGAAAAACATTCTTTTGCCATGTTGTGAAGGTCACGCTCAATTACAATACACACCACAAAAGACAGTATGTTACTACAATGCAACAACATTGAAATTACTAACACACAACCATATCTACCAACTGTGCACACACACACTCACAAACAATAATAGTGGCATATCCTCCATAATTGTAAAGATACTAATTGTTATACATTTAATAATGCACTTCCTCTGAATTTGTTAGTCTACCATGACAATCATCAAACTGACTATCACATAAGCAACAGCATAAAACCTGTTCATACACAGATAAAAAATAACAGCCACTTAATCATAGAACACACGTGAAGAAAAAACATTCAAATGTCAGTATGAGAATGAAAAAATTTTGATATTACATAGCAGCTGTGCAATGCACATTCATAACAACATATGTATTGTCTTTTACCAAATTATTAACATTCTAAACATGCTATTCTATATACACATTACTATAAAAAATGTACTGAAGCATATTCAACTTTCTTTCTCATACAGGTTACCTGATACTTCTGTAAGATTGCTTACTGTCACCAGCTGAGCCTGTGCCTGAAAATGCAACTAAATACAGGCGTGGGGTGTGTCTCTCAAAACAAAGAAGCGGTATAATAGTACTACACTGTTATAAAGGGCAACAACAAAAGTAAAAATTCCAAAATTAAATAACATAAACAGACCATTACTGCAACAGTGACCCCTACATCAAGTCCTGCACACAAACAAAAATCCCCACAAAATATATCTCACAAATGTGTCGATCTGTAGGCCGAAGCGCAACTATCTTGAGTGTAACCATCAACAGGCGCTCCATCAACAGCAGTAAATGAAAATTGTGACTCACAACAGAAAAAAAGTATTTCAGATCACTAGCGTAAGCTAAGATCGAAAGACTGTGACAACTGCTATGAAACAGACCAAAGAGTCACCTTTCTCTGATGAATTCATCTGAAAGTACAAACATTTGTCAACAGAGCACTGTTTGTACTACAAAGATTTGAGTAGATATCTCATATCCCAGACAATTCAGGAAACTTGTATAGCATAAAAAAAACTTCAACAGTATCCTTATTTGACTGTTAACACTTCTACATCTTCACAGGACAGTGGATGCACACAGCACTCAAGCATATTTCTGGAAAGAATTATCATGACTTTCAGAAAAGGCGTTCAATATGATGAGTCAGCAAACTTACAAATGTCCTCAGTATCTCTGATGACAATCATGAATACTGATGATGACGTGGTCCAACCATAATCTTGAATAACCACTGCCCATGGTCATGTGATACTACCAGCAACATAGGCAATCATCATTTCAAAAGTAGAACAGTTTGTTAACCTATTCATAATAACAGATCGCAAAGAGAGACATAAGCTATTTACAGAAATACGACCATTGTGAAATACAGCCATACTGGACTCATGGGTCACTCACTTGCATGTCTCGATACTGGTGTTTGTGATAGTTTTTTCACAACACGACGGATGCTCGCAGTGCATCAGACAGGCATGCGAAATTTATCTACAGAGTATATGAAGTACAGCGAGCTGTGCATCAGTACACTTGTTTAAATGACTTATTGCAGTCAGGTGACATGCACGAGTGCCATCACTTTCATGAAAAAATTACCCAACACATCCTTCTGAGCCAAGCGGGAAATTTCAGTGTCACACTTCAACAGAAAAGCGGTTTCAGTGTTGAAAAGCAACATTCTGAAACGATGCGGAAGAAATTGCTAAGTTTGAATTGCAAAGTATCAAGTTTGATTCTGTATGTGTCATGCGAGCCGTTTGTACTACATAAGCAAACTGTCACAGTCAACCTACAAACCTGGTCATCATACAATGACATGTGGTTGCACCTCACAGCATTCTTGCTTCTGAAATCTGACTTTCATCCACAAGACACCATTGTACTATGCAAACACTGTTTTTCAAAACTCAGTGCAACACTGCCAGGAAGGTCAGTGCTAAACAACATGGAAACAGATGTTACACCGACTGAGATTTCAACATTGAATATGTTTGAACGTATTCAATTCAGACAATGAAACCATTCCAAACGATTCTATGTCTGAACACACAAGACATGGAAGATTCCACAGAAGAGCTAGATTAGATCTCTAAAAGGGTTCTGTGATGTATCTACCACTTCCTCTACAGGAAAATGTTCAGCTATCTCAACAGAAAATAACTGGTCATTCTAGTAAATAAGTGTTGCCTACAAAGGCCAAGGTCCTCTGGCAATATGTTGTCAACCTGCAAAGGTAAAAGCTTGCTCTGGCTTATTTAAAGAAGAACAATTCCTTTTATATAGACCTTGACATAGATCAAATGGCCAGCCTCTCTGTGCAACATGATCTATTAGAAAAAAGTAAGCCAATCATTGAGAAAGTCACTACACAGACAAGTGACAATGTGTGAACAGTACACATTCACCCACTACATGGTAGAGATCCATTAGGAGACAACATTGATCTCTATCAAATAAAGCAGGTGGAAGGTGAAGCCTGTCAGCATTTGGGGCTGGCAACTTTTCAAACACGCTGCTTCCCAGACCTATTTCAAAAGGGTCAGGCAGACGCCTGAGATGAAAGAAGTACGGGTACAGGGTTGCTGAGTACCGCACCAGCCGTATCCTGAGCAAGATGGCAAATTCAGATGTAACATACAGTACCTGTTCCATCTGCTCTGGGAAAGTGAGCTTAGCATTCTGTCTGCATCTATAGCACATACCATTGACTAACAACTCCGCTAGATGGAATTACAGCTGCTCAATTTCTGGAAGAAATGAAACAGAAAGATGAAAATGTGCAAGTGAATCAGTCTTCATACTTTTCAAGCCTCGTGGCACAAAGAATATTGGTATCGCAGACACTCCGGAAGTGATGACGATACTCACGAGTATGCTACAACCAATGGTTTGTCACCATAGTTGTGCAGGAATATGCCTGGGACGAGAACTCATTGAACTGTTGAAGTGGGCAAATTCCAATGTCAAAGGCATCTCATCAATGACTATTGGAGAAATGTGTTCACTTGATCCTGTGTCTGTCACAAGACACTTTTACAAGCGCTTCCATGACATTCTCAATTTCATCTTCTCAAAGGACAATCCTCCTCTAGGCATTGTAGAACACTACTTTTGGAGGACAGAATATCAAGCACGAGGTGCCTCTCATATCCATATGTTATTATGGATCAAGGATGCACCATGAATCGGTGAACATGATGCAGCAGAAGTGCTGTCATTCATAAAAAAATATATCACTTGTCACATTCCAGACAAGTATGACAGTCCTACACTATGGAAGTTGGTTCAAAAGTTCCGGCGACATATTTGCACAAAAATATTGCGAGCAGTAAAGAACAAATCTAATGGTACACAGATGTCGCTTTGGATTCCTAGAAGAGTTTGTCAGAATGGTGCCATGAATGACCTTTTCTCAACAATGCGACACCACTTGAAGGCAAAAATCAACCAAGAGGGTATACGAGTACCCAGAGATGAAAAGAGGTGTATATCAATGACTACAACCCAACTCTTCTCCTAATGTGGCAAGCAAACATAGATGTTCAGTTTGTGGCTGACAACTCACTAGCCCTGGTTCGCTATGTAACTTCATACATAACCAAACATGAACCGACTAGCTTGCAAGATCTTTGGGAAGATATTGCCAGTTCAAGCAAAAGCCTGACATCTCAGCTGTGGTCATTGAGTTTGAAGACTCTTTTACACAGAGAATGTGGAGCTTACGAAGCCAGTGACCGCTTAATGGGTACACATCTGTACGGGAAGTCTGACGCTGTACATTTCCTCAGTGTAAACTACAAAGAGAAATGGAAGCGTGTACTGATTCCTCATGCCAAAATTGAGGAGCTTGCTGTCAACACACCTTCTTCAAAACATATCTTAGAGAATAACCTGATAGACACATACTACCCAGTAGACTGCTCGAGATGAATGATATGTGTCTGTTTGAGAGTGAGCTAAGTGGTATGACTACAAGACAGGTGCAGCACATGACTCAACATGGCACATTTACAAGGTCAATGGACTAGTTGCTGTCTTGTAAGGAGGAACAAGCCATGGCTTATAGATCACTGCAAACTGCATCTAGGCACATCAGAGAGCACAGAACATTACTACTTTGCTCTCCTATTCCTATTTAGACCCTGGAGGTGAGTCTGAATTAAAGGTGACTCTGACACATTAGAAGAACAGTTCAATCTCACTTATGAGGTTTCCAAACTGACTACTCACAAACATACATACAAAGACTAAGCTGAAAAGAACAGCTAGAGCAGGCAGAGAAGCAACTTCAGGAAGACACTCCAGTTAGTTCACAAGACAACCTTGATCCAGAAGGACAAGGTGATCCTAGGTGACCCTCTGCCGTTAAATGCCCCAAGAACTGTTAATCTCAGAAATTGAGACAGCCATGCAACATGGCACACACTCTATAGTCAACCCAGCTGATGTAAGAGAAAGACTAAATCAGCTGCAGCATACAGTACACTCCAAAGTGGTTGAACTGTCCAACATGGTATACTACATGAAACAAAAAATGTGACTGCACTAAGCACAAACCTACTAATATGTTTGTCAGTGGTTCAGCTGGCACAGGAAAGAGTTTCCTGATTGAAGCTATCACTTCAAATACGGACTGTGACAGGCTCTTCAATGTCTGTTGCTGTGACTGCTCCCACAGGACTAGCAGCATACAACATTGGTGAGTAACATTACACCGTCTCTTTATGTTACCAGTCGAACATGGGAGAACTAGTAGTATCGTAGCTGTCATTCGAGGTTGCATCTCAGCTCCGTCCCATGTTCACAAAGATGCAGCTACTCATTGTTGACGAAATCAGCATGGTCTCCAATGTCATGCTAGCCTGTATTCATCTACATCTACAGCAGATCTTAGGTACTGATGATGCAGTGCCATTTGGTGGCAAAAGTATACTTGTGTTGGGAGACCTTTTACAACTTACACCAGTCAATGCAGAGCATGCATTCACAACTCTGACTGCCAAGCAAGCTAAGAATATCCTCAGTTGCATTGCAGGCTATAACATATGGGAATTATTTACCTATGTTGAGTTGTCCTGAGGGTAACTATGACAGAAGTGGTGACCTAGCTTACAAATCACTTTTAGATGAGCTTCGCACAGGTTCTCTATCATCAGAACATAGTTTGTATGTTAAATGATCGAAAAATCACAGTGAGATGGTACATGCATAGAAACAGCATGTAATGTCTTCAGCAACATATACTACTGCCAGACACATAGTGTGTCTTATGCCATGACTAAAGAAATGCACTGAATTCAACAATCTAATGCTACAAAGAGAGAACCAAAGATTGTCACTCATGCAATTGATACAGTTGATGGCATTATTCTAGATCAAAGCTAGTAGCAAAGATGACTGCACTAGTGAACTGAAGTCAGATGTTTCACGAACAGCTGGCCTAAGCTCTTCTCACACTTTGTAAGAATGCGCATCGTACTGTACGATGTAATCTAGATGTCGAACAAGGCATGGTAAATGGTGCCATGGGAAACATCACTGACTTTATCTATAATGTACAGAAGACATTTATTCAGAAACTTGTAGTGCAGTTTGACAACATGCAACACTCTGCCACATAGAACCTCGCGTAAATTCCAGGTTTTTAAGGATATCTACGTAAACAGAAACAGTTCCCATTATGTGTTGCATACGCTGTCTCCATTCACAAATCTCAGGGATTAAGTTTGGATTCAGCAATGATAGACATAGGTACAGACATTTTCAAAGATGGCATGAGCTATGTTGCACTTTCAAATGTCTGAAGCCTTTCTGGATTGCACATCATTAGTATAGCACCTCAGAAAATAGCGAGCTGACAAGTGATGTATTCTTGAGTACAACAGATTACTGCACTTCATCAGCCACAAATGTATTTCATACCACTGTCTACATATATGGTCTCACACAATTCAGTCACAGCTAGATGAGCAACAAACAGCAACAAGCTACAAAGTGATTAAAAAAGAGTTCAGCAAAGGCCACAACCTCAAGTAAACATTCACAACCAACAATTCATCACAAAATCAGTTGGTGTAGCTGCTGTACCACTGTTTGACAACAGCAGTGAAGTAAACTGCTATGCTAACTCAGCTATGCAAGTTTTCCTACACACATGCACAGTTTGTGCAAGCAATATCTGCTTCACAAGACAATCCCCTATCAAATGCTTTGAAGCAGATTATCAACATGACTTCTGACCACTCTAACAATGTACACTCACTAACACCACTACGACAGGTGTTATCTCATATGCTGGATGTAGTATATTTGCTGCAGACATACAGCAAGACAGTACTGAGTTCATGATGGCTGTGATAAACAACCTTGATGAAGACAACACCCCAATCGCCAGTACTTCACAGTAACATACGTTACAAAATATGTATGTGTTTCATGTGGCAATTCTGGCGTGTGAAACCACACAAGACATGTTGTGGATAACTCTCTTTGTTCCTAAAGCCAAAAGTGTCAAATTTTGACAGCTGTTCACTAATGCTGAATGTAGTCATGCCTGTGGAAGGTGCGGGCAGATGCACTCAGTCCATAGCCTGAGGACTTCATATCAATATCTGTTGCTTATGTTGACAGATTTGACACCAATGGCTCAGAGTTGATACTCCTATCACAGACTACACAGCTAGTAGAATAGTGTTCAACCAATCACTGTTTGACATGCACAGCATTATCTATCACCATGGTCAATCCATGCATTCTGGACATTACACCTCGTTACTAAGGTGCACACCTGGATGGTTAGAGTGTGACGACTCTACAACAACTTTTAAACAGAGACTGCCACGTCACCTGAAAAATGCATATCTTCTAATATTGAAGAATTATGACAACCTTCATATTTCAGAAGAATAGGAAAAAACATGTACCATTTTAACATGAGTACTTTGTCCCCAAAAATGTCATAACTCGTTACAATGTTGTACAATTTACAACTGTTAATTAACAATACAATTTCAACAAAATTGAATTCAAATATAGATATTACATACTGTGACATGTCACATCTTGTGTAGATCAGTGACTACATGAAAATTGTTGTAGTGGCTTCAATCGGCGCCAACAATATTTACAGTCACTAGAGAAACCATGATTACATGTCTATACAAGACTATACATCTAAAAACATCACTAAGCTGCACAGCTGGATGGTTAGAGTGTGACGACTCTACAACAACTTTTAAATAGACACTCCCACATCACCTCAAAAAATGCATATCTTCTAATATTGAAGAATTATGACAACCTTCATATTTCAGAAGAATAGAACAAAACGTACCATTTTTACATGAGTACTTTGTCCCCAAAAAATGTCATAACTCGTTACAATGTTCTACAATTTACAACTGTAAAT
This sequence comes from Neoceratodus forsteri, assembly GCA_016271365.2. Taxonomy (NCBI): domain Eukaryota; kingdom Metazoa; phylum Chordata; order Ceratodontiformes; family Ceratodontidae; genus Neoceratodus; species Neoceratodus forsteri. Next base: position 760,850,955 of record CM057452.1, read on the forward strand.
AAACAATACAATTTCAACAAAAATTGAATTCAAATACAGACATTACATAGACTGTGACATATTTACATCTTGTGTAGATCAGTGACTACATGAAAATTGTTGTAGTGGCTTCAATGGAGCCAACAATATTTACAGTCACTAGAAACCATGATTACATGTCTGTGAAAGATTCTACCCTTATAACATTCAACAAACATTCCACTGTGTCAGAAGTAGTCTTTAACACTTCTAGTGACTCTTCACATATAGGGAACATCATTAGATCACCATGCAACAGTGTAGAACTATCACGCTTTCAGATGTAGTACTAGTATTGTACATATGTAAAACAACTACCATTATTGATAATGCAAGAAGCTGACTTACACAGCTGTTAATAATAACCAATTACTGAATGTAATTCAGTGACTCTTACAACTGTTTAAAATTACTTGTACATAATAGAAACATTTGTTTTCAAGTGTACATTGTTAATAACTAATTTAATAATTGAACTAAAAATAGCAGTGTAGCACTACAGTACAAGTGAATGTCTTACATATTACTCTGCAGTATACTAACAACATGTAACTAAGAATAGGTTTGTGAGAAAATGCATTCCATTACAGTTTTAGTATTTACAAGTTAAATTTACATAAAGCCAATGTAAATTGATAACATTTTTTGTTTCATGTAAAACATGTATTTTTTTGTACTTGTCACACCTTTAACTGTACCGTATGTACAAAATATTGACAATTGTAAATCAGCACTGTTGCTGATCACAAAAACTGCATACCTGTTCCTGACAATATTTATGATCGCCTCAATTGAGGGTCGGTCAGAATTTTCCATTTGCACCTAACCAGTGACATATTATTTAATAGTAAGAATCAAATGTCACTAAACTTACAATTGTGTAAACTGTACTACTTAGACAATCAGCATATGGTTTTTCACCCACCCCAGGAACATCCACATTAGCAGTCACACAATTACAACAAAACACTTGTCTATCTTGTGTCTAATCACACTTACAAACAACTGACATTCCTTATTAACATAGCAGACAAGTAATGCACTACACATAGTTACAACATACAACCATTTTTTAAAAGTTACATTTTACAAACTACATTCACGTTCAATAGCAATATCTTCAGCCTAACCATTAAAATTACAAGTCAAATACCAGAAGATACTTCACACATATAAACAGAAGTGAGTACTGAGCACAACTAAAAACACATCTGATTAGTTTCATATAATATACACACTTAGTCCAATCCACATCATACACTTATTATAATTCTTACACATTTACAAATTTCACAAGTAATGATTGCTTACATACAAAGATTGTATTGTGAGACTGCTTCTGTTAACAAAATTTAACTTTTCATTCACCTTTTCTCCATTTGACAAATTGACAATAAATTTTTTAAAACCATAACCACCTGTGTCGACTCATTACTTTAAATACCATACTGAAATGAAAATAAGTGTCTACTACTTAAGCACTACAAATCAATGTTTACTAATACTGCTACAACTATAACTCCATCTATTTTTTGCTACCTATGACATACAGTCAGTAACACAGCAACACAAAGGGTACTACACATGGTGGCATAGATGGGATCGTCACCTAAGTCTCACCCCATGACCTGTGTAAAGCAGCAGAAGTATAGGAGAGTGGGGTGAGAGTTAGGACCCACGATCCCAATGCACACCCCAATGCCAGTTGGGGGGGTGGGCAGGGCAGTACAGCCCATGCACCACTGCCACATGATGTGTTATGGCACAATAAAACAGACAGCACCGCAAACATTAATGCTAAAAGTGCCACTTTGGGGAGTGGGCAGCAGGGTACAAGTGGGTGTTCACCCCTAACAACAAATTTCCTCACTTTTGTCACTGTGGAACAACCCTAACTAATGCATTTAACAGACTTTTTTGCCTCTAATTTCCCTTCTTTTTAAGAAAGATAACAAGAAATATAAAATGTAATGCAGCAGTGGGATCGCGGGGCCCTTTGGGCCCAGCACCTCAACCATGAATGAGAACAGAAAGGCGAATGCACAGTGGGATGCACAGGAATGCTGTGTCACGTGATGCCTGTCAAAGTAACGTGGTGCCTGTAAATTGAAATGTCAATGGGCATGGTGACACAAAGTGAAACAAAAAGCAAAACAGTACAGTAAACAGAAATGGCTAAAAAGTAACGAAAGCAAACAAAAAAGAAAGCAAACAATAGCGCATATGGTGGCATTGGAGTCTACGTGGGATCATCAGCCCTAACTCTCACCCCATGACATGTGTAAAACAGCAGAAGTATAGGACAATGCGGTGAGAGTTAGGACCTAATCCAATGTGCACCCCACTGCCGGTTTGAGGGATGGGCAGGGGCGAAGGGGTTTTCAACCTAACAGCGAATTTCCTCACTTTTGTTGCTGTGGAACAACCCTAACTAATGCATTAAACACAGTTTTGCCTCTAATTTCCCTTCTTTTTAAGAATGATAACAAGAAATAGTGAATGTTATGCAGCGGCAGGAGCACAAAGGATAACGCACATGGTGGCGCAGACATCAATGATGCATAAATTTGGGCCCCGCGCTCCCGCCACATGATGTGTTGTGGCATACTAACAGGGACAGCAACGCAAACAGAAATGCTAACAGTGGCACATGGTAACACAAGCCCGAATGAGAACAGAAAGGGTAACGCACATGCTGGCATAGATGGTAATGGTCTGCCACGTGATGTGTTGTCACATAGTAACATGGTGCCTGCAAACAGAAATGTCAATGGGCATGGTGATGTAAAGTGAAACAGTAAGATAAACAGTACTGTAGACAAAAATGGCAAAAAATAAAATCGCAAGCGCAAATGAAAGCATAAGCGATAGCGCGCATGGTGGCGCAGACGTCAATGGTAAGTGAAACAGGTACGGATCCGCAAGCGGAAAGGGCAACAGTAACAGTAATGTAAGCGCACAGGCTGGTTTTCCCCAAAACCTGCATTGAGAAAGACAGTGAGTACAAATAATGTATGCAAAATAATGAGTATCGGCGCAGAAAATGAGATCTTGGAATACTAAATACATTATATCTCAGGAACCATACAACGTAGAAACAAATTTAAAAGTCATATTATTTACAACTGTCATGGCTAATTTGAATCTCAGCCCCATTAGGAGGCTAAGAAATTTTCCAATGAAAACTCCGTATCTTGCACCGTTTCCGAGATACTGGCCCTGAAAGGCGCGTCGAACGCTGTAATGTTATCCTATGGGAAAAAAAGAAAAGTTCGGAGTGCCATAACTTTGCCTCCCTTTAATGTTTTTTTCACCAAACTACTGAAAGGCACATCTGCGGGCTGTTGGCTGTCTTCCTTCCAAATTTCAGGAAAAAAGACCAAACCGTTATTTTGCAGCAGGGCTCCAAATGATTTCTGTTAAGTGTCAGGCGCCGTAATGTTATCCTATGGGAAAAACCGTCAATTTTGGAGTGCCGTAACTTTGCCGCCATGTGATATTTTTTCACCAAACTACTGAAAGGCACATCTGTGTACTGTTGGCTGCCTTCCTCCATATTTCAGGAAAAAGACTAAACCGTTATTTTGCAGCAAGGTGCCAAAGGATTCCTGTAATGCTTCGGGCGCCGTAATGTTATTCTATGGGAAAAACTGTCAACTTTGGAGTGCCATAACTTTGCCGCCATGTAATATTTTTTCAATACAACACTGAAAGGCACATCTGTGAGATGTCGGCTGCGTTCCCTCCAAATTTCAGCCCACAACTCCTAACAGTTATTTTGCAGTACAGTGCCAAAGAATTGCTGTCATTTCCCCACAGGCTAGAAAATTACTGTCGCAATTTGCGAAAGCTTTCACAAAAAAGTTTGACACTTTCGTGAGCACGAAAGTAATTTGCGAAAGTACTTTTTCCAGAAATTTGAAAAACATATTTCTGGGGTGTTTTACCACAAAATAAAGACATGGCAAGCATCCTCAGGGCCCGAATAGCTAAATACAAAAAAATTACGTTGCTAGAGGGTCTCAAATTTAAATGCCAACCATTTTTCTGATCACCAACTGAAAACAAAATGGCGGATTTGCGAAAGTAAAAATGCATTTGCGACACTGTAGAACTTTTTGTTAACTTTTTCCCATTGACTTATAATGGGAAACTGTTTTTTGAATAACTTTTGAACCGTTTAATATTTTTTCACAAAATCTTTGAAAGGCACATTGGGGACCCCGCCTGCTTGTTCCCTGAAGATTTCGGGCCAGTCACGCAAACCGTATGACCTGTACGCGCGACCATAGAATTCCAGAAAAGCGTAAACGCGCGCACAGATCATGCTTAATAACTCCGCAACCGTATATCCGATTAGTACAAAACTTGGCAGATCCCAAGGCCTATGGATCTTGATCATACATTCCAAATTTCAGGCAAATCCATCAAACAGTTGCAAAGTTATTAAGGTGCAAAATTTTGGGTTTAACATGGAAATGGCTCCTGAACCCTAACTATGGTAGCACTACCGTGCTACCATAATATATGTATATATTCATACAATGGGGATCAGACCTCCACAGTGATAATAAAATGTGTTATTTCCACTGGAGTATGATATCTGATGATGACATGACCGGTGATAAAATATCTTCTGTTTATCTATCACTCACTCACTCACTCACTCACTGCAGCCTGCATACTAAATTTAACTTCTTTACAAATCTGTTTCTCACTGCTACTTGCAAGTAACTCAATTAACATTCAAAGGACATTCAGCTGTTTTCCACAGTGTTGTAAAACTCCAAACCCATTACTACATTTTCAAAAAATCCTACATTCTGTTTTTCAATGCTACTTGCAAATAACTCACCTAACATTGCAAAGAGCACTTACCTGTTTCCCACAGGGTTTGTAAAACTCCCAACCCATTACTATTTTATTTTAAGTTCAAGAAAACCTGCAATTTAAATCATAGTGCCTCACTGCTTGCTGAAACTAACTTAATTAGCATTGCCAAACACATTCACCTGTTTCTCATAATGTGGGTAACACTCCCAGCCCATTCAGAAACACTTAAACACACTCAGAACACAATCAAACAGTGCTCTCAGTATAACCTAGAGGTTAGAGTAATGAGCCTTAAATAAGCTTGGTACATCCAGCACACCAGACCTGGGTTTGATTCTCACAATCTCCGCATCCACACCGTGTGACTCTGAACAAGTCCCCTCTAAAAACTTACCCAGTTACCAAACAATAAAAGATCACACAGAAAAACATAACTATACTTTGGAAGCTCCAACCCCATTGTATAAACCACACACAAGATTTGCAGATTGCGTGATATGCATAATATACTCACTCCTGCATCATGAGCTATGGATACTCTCACTCGTGCCTTCAGCACTCGTGAGCATCCATAGCTCACTCTGCAGGAGTGAGTATATTATGCATATCACACTCCTACCCATCATGTATCCTATATATATATATCTATATTTATAAAATGGGAAGGAGAAATTATGTCTGCTGATTGGCTGAAACACATCACACATATATATATATATATCTCAATGTGCAACCGCACACCTGCACTTTCACCCCCTCCAAAACAATTTTGCCATTTTATAAGATAGATAAGCCACTCTAGGGTTTGCGGTCATGCTCTGATATACACATGCCTTGGGTGGTTGATGTACTTGGTCTGCGGCCTTGTGAGTAACAATGCACACCAAGGCATGCATATATCAGAGCATGACCGCACACCTTAGAGTGGGTTATCTGTTACATATATACTGTATATATATATATATATATATATAAATATATATATATATATATATATATATAATTATAGTGGCACTGTAGTGCCACTGTTGTTATCATTGCATGGCCACTTCTATGTTAAACCCCAAATTTTGCACTTTGATAACTTTGCAACTGTTCATCCTTCATGCACTGTCTAGTACCATAGATCTCTGGATCTGGCCAGTTTTGTTCCGGTCATATGTGTTGTTGCGGAGCGGCAGAGTACAAAATAATGAGAAAGATACTCACTTTTTTAACAAATTCTTTGCTTGGGGCTATGGCCCAAACAGTTAGAGGGTCTGGTCTGAAATTTCCATGATATATGGGGTCTCGATCTCTGATGTGCCTTTTAAAGGTTTGGTGGAAAAAATATTATTCCATTCAAAAGTTATTAAAGTTTGAAGTTTCCCATTATAGCTTATGTAGAAAAAATATATGTCTGCCTCAAAAGCACTTTTTACTTTCGTGAAAGCACTTTTGACTTTTGTGAGTGGGTTTTCTACTGTCTCAAACCTGCCATCTTGTTTTCAGTTAGCAACAGCTAAAGAAACACTGTAATTCAAAAAACTACCCATTGGTAAACACCAACAGTTATGTTTACCTAATCGGGGATGGAGGAACACAATCCTTAGTTTTTAAAAATAATAGTTTAAAACATGTTTTTTCAATGTTTGCATTGGAAGTGTCACAAATTTGCGAAAGCATGTTTGCAAAACTTTCAAAAATTTGCAAAAGTTTCACAAACGTAATTTCACAAATTCAAGAAAGCTTTCATGAAACTTTCACAAAATCTGTGAAACGTGTAAATTTGTGAAAGTATCTCCTCAAAAAAGCAGTTTCTTTAACACTTCATAGCAAATGAACAGTTAGGACTTTTGGGCTGAAATTTGTAGGGTAAGAAGGTCTTGCACCACAGATGTGCCTTTTGCTGGTTTGGTGAAAAGATTTACATCAGTTCCATAGTTATAGCATTCTGAAGTTTTGAAATCTACCATCGGATAACATTGTAATAGCTGCACCACCTTTAGGCGCCTATATCTCAAAAATGGTTTGAGATACAGAGTTTTTGCTAAGTACAGCTTAGGACACCTTTTGGTGTCCTAAATACATGTGTAGGTTGCCAGGTCATGATTACAGCTGTAGTGGAATGTTTCCCAATGTTCCTATGGTTACTGAGATATTGTCCCATTTGCAGTACTGGAGCTACTTGGAATGTCTCTAGGTCAGCACTATGTCTCTATTCTTATGGGTAGATGGCAGTGCAGGGCCCAGAGGGCCCTGCATCTCACATATGGAGACTATTATATAAAAAAGGGAGCACAGGGCCCTCCATATGCAGTACTGGTCTGGGCCCTGTGCTCCCACAAGAAGATGACAGTTCATTACAATGTCTCTACACTTATGTATAGATGGCCCTGTGCTCCCACATAAAAATCAGAGACTATTACAATATGCATGCAGCTCCCACAACCACATACCAGTAACATTACACTTTCTGAAAAAGAAGGGAAATTCATTGCAAAAAAACTCAATGCATCAGTTAGGGTTTCTATTACAGTAATAAAAGTTTGGAAATTTGCTGTTAGGGTTACCAATCCTACCACCCAACCCCCCACTCTCCACACCAACAACAGGCATTGGGGTGTGTCTTGGGATCATCTGGCCTCTCACCCCATTCTCCTATTCTGTACAATCCCAGCTTCCTTACAAATGGAATGGGGTGAGAGTTAGGACCATCCACTCCAAGGCACACCCTGATGCCTGTTGTTGGTGTGGAGAGTGAGGGGTGGAGGAGTGGTAGGGTTGGTAATCCCAACACCAAATTTCCAAATTTTTGTCACTGTAACAGAATCCTTAACTGATGCGTTAATGGAGTTTTTTTTTGCAATTAATTTTCCTTCTTCTTGAGAAAGTGTAATCTTGCCTGTATGTGGTTGTAGTGTGTTGTGGGAACACAGGGTAGACATATATATAAATAAGTGTATAAATATATATATATATACACAGTTTATCCCATTTAACTACACATTGGATAAGTGCACATCCCAGTTAAATGCACAAAAATTAAATATCCCATTTTTTTCCTACTGTATATGTGCAATGTTAAATATACTGGATAAATGCACTACAAATAGGTGCATGTTTTGGTTAAGTGCACAAGTTTTTTGTTAAAAAGGACCATTTTTGAGTCCAAACTTGAGATAAGTGCACATGAACACTACAGTCTGCCTTAATTGATTCCGCAATTGAAAACAATTTGAGCACCGACAGTACGGTAATGGACAAGTGCACTAAACAGCACCATACTGCAGCTACATAAAGACAACAAAGAACCAGTTCTTTGGTGTAGACACAGTTTAGCAGTGTGTAGTAGTGTAACAACATGGAGAAAATAAAGAAGAACACCTTGACTCTTAAACAGAAACTTACACTACTAAACACGTTGTCTCAGCCTGTTTTCAAGCATTTGGACCTTGCTAAAGAATATGGTGTGGATGTTTCCACAATTTCCAGAATTTACGCCTCCAGAGAAAAGTTACTGTCAAGAGTGGGGGAGCAGTGAGAAGCTGGATCAAAAGCGAAAATGAGCTGGTAAAAGTGACACTGTTGAGACAGCACTGCTTAGATGGTTCACCACCAGCCATTCTGTCGATGCTCTGATTGATGGCCCCACACTTTTACAAAAATCTAAATGTCTCACTGACATTCTTGAGGTGCCATTTACACTCACCAACAGATGGTTGTGTAGGTGGAAAGAGAGAAACGGGATTGTTTGCAAGCGCTGCCATGGCAAGAAAAAAAAAGACGCCGATGCAGAGTCTGCTGAAAATTGGATTAAAAACATTTTTGCTCCAAATTCCAACTGATTACAGCCCAAAAGACATATTTAACTGTGACAAGACTGGGCTGTACTTAATACATATAATTTAACTTTCCAATTTAATCTTGTACATTCTCTTTTCTGAAGGCAGGCCTTACAGCTTTGGTACATGCTGATTTCTATTTCACTGGTGTCCCTGTTTATGTACAGTATATATTCAGGTAAGAGCATTAGGTCCCTGGAGTCATTTTTTGAGGAGGGCCTTTTATGCATTAATGTTTGTTAAAAATTAGGGGTATTTCAAGTTTGGATTGATAAAGGGAGGAGGGGGCAACTGGGAGTGAGAGTTTGTCTTTTAAAGAAACACTTTGTCTAGTTTTCACCAGGAAAGTGCTACTTCCTCCAGTAAAATCTATGCACAGTAGCACTTTCAAGACATTCACTGGTATAGTACCACTACACGTAGTCTTCATTAAGTGAAGGTAGGCACTTCGCCATGCAAAAACTATGTGAAGTGTGGCCATGTGAGAAGCAAAGATGGGAAACATTCTGAGAACAGCTGAAGAGTCTAACCACATGAAACCAAGGGTCCTGGATTTCAGGTGAGCCAACTTTGGAAATATGGGGGAATGTCTTAGGAAATCACTGGCAGGGAAAGGAAAAGGGGTGGGGGTAGAGGAACAACAGGAAAATCTTAAGAGAGCCATAGTGGAGGAAGCAAGCTTTTGCATTAGACAAATAAGCAAAACAAAGAGAAAAAAAACACACTATTGTCCTCTAAGGAAATGGCTGTGAAGGTGAGGGAGAAGAGAGTGGCATTTAGAAAGTACATGGAAACTCAGAAGAAAGAAGACAGGGAACTGTATCTGGAAAAGCAGAGGGAGACAAGGAAAGCAGTCAGGAGTGCAGAGGCTCAAACAGAAGAAAAAATAGCCCAGGCAATAACAAAAGGGGACAAGAACTTTTTCAGGTACATTAGTGACAGAAAAAAGACTAATGGTAGGATTGTGAGACTAAAAAGGGAAGGAGGGGAATATGCAGAGGGGGACCAAGAAAAAGCAGAAATCCCAAACATGTATTTTTGTTCAGTATTCACAAAAGAAGAGAAGGGGTGGGACCACAGTTTGGCATCAGAAGCACCACCGGGAGAGAGGTGAACACCAGACCATTTATGGAGGAGAGAATCCTAAAGGAACTCACAAAACTAAAAGTAGACAAGGCAATGGGGCTGGATGGAATATATCCCAAACTGTTAAGAGAACTTGGGGAAGTGCTGGCAGTACCACCGACAGACCCGTTCAATAGATCACTAGAAACAGGGGTGGCGTCAATGGACTGGAAGAGGGTGAATGTAGCCCTTCTCCACAAAAGTGGGAGCAGAGAGGCAATTACAGGCCTGTCAGTCTGACCTCGGTAGTGGGGAAGCTAATGGAATCACTACTAAAAGAAAGATCTGTGTCATATCTCGAATCCAGCAGAGCACAGGATCCGAGGCAGCATGGATTCACAGCAGGAAGATCTTGTCAAACAAATCTGATAGATTCTTTGACTGGGTGACTAGACAGGTGGATCAGGAAGGGGCAGTGGATGTGCCCTACCTGGATTTCAGCAAGGCCTTTGACACTGTTCCACATTGGAGGCTTGTTAAAAAGCTGGGCAGCCTGGGAGTGGGTCCCAGGGTAGTAAACTGGGTCATAAATTGGCTGAGCGATAGGACACAGATCGTGGTGGTGAATGGAGTTCATATCCAAAGAGAGGTGGGTGACCAGCGGGGTCCCACAGGAATCAGTATTGGGTCCAGTCATCTTTAACGTCTTCATAAGCAACATTGCAGAAGGGCTAGAAGGGAAGATATGTCTCTTTGCAGATGACACGAAGGTCTACAACAGGGCTAACACTCCAGGAGGGGTGGAGAAAGTCAAAAGGGATCTAAGCAAGCTTGAAGAGTGGTCAAGGGTGTGGCAGCTAAGAATCAGTGCAAAGATGTGCAAGATCATGCACATGGGACATAGAAATCAATCAATCAAAGTCTATATTTAACCAGGCGATCACCATTGAGCAAGCTCATTTTCGAGGTGGACCTGGGTTTGTCAACAAGGAACAAGGGAAAATATACATGGGATACAACACACAAGAACACAATAATGATCAAAATAAAGTGAGATACAATAATACAGTATATACAAAGTATCAGCAGGTAGCATTGACAGTAGTATATGTTTGGAACCGAAGATACAGGTAGTTTTGGGTAGGACAGAATTTTTCATATAAGTAAAGAAATGTACATATCAGGTGCACCAAACATAAATAAAACCTAATATAAAAAGATATATAGTGATACGGTATGGAGAATTTAGAGCTAGAACCAGGGTCAAAGGAATGTGGAAGGGACAGATATGGGGGGCAGAAAAAGGGGAGAGGGAAGAGTCGATTATAGATGTGATCAGTCTTTTAACAGTAGTAATTAGAGTATACTTGGACTTATAGGAGTCATTATTTAGGGTAGACAGGCACAGGACTCCTTATTCTGATGTAGATATAGAGATTTAAAAGCTGCTAGGCTGATGGGGTGAGTTAATTTAAAAGTTTTTTGCAGCTTGTTCCACAGTTGAGGGAGCACAAAGCTGATGGCTGCTCTGCCAATGCAAGATTTTGCTTTGTAAACATAAAGGTAGATATATGAGGTGCTTCTCAGGGCATACTTCCCTAGAGTGCAAAAAGGTTAAACAGACAGAGATATACTGAGACAATTTATTTGAGATAGCTTTGTATGTCCAAACCGCAGCATCTGTTTGTCATCTGTAAGCAAGGGATGACCATTCCACTGCTGTGTACAATGCACAGTGGTGGGTTGAGTAAGGAAGACCCGTGATAAATCTTATGGCTCTGTGATAAAGCGTATTGAGTTTGGCTAGGGTACCTGCAGGTCCCTGACTATATAGAAAATCTGCATAATCCAATAGGGAAAGAAAGGTAGTTTGAACCAGTTTCAGTTTAGCATCTCTTGTGAGGAGATTATTAAACCTAAAGAACAGACCAAGTCTTTGTCTAAGTTTCTTTGCCAGTTCTTCCAAGTGATCTGTGAAAGTAAGTCTATGGTCTAACCAGATTCCCAGGTACTTGAACTTTGGTACGTAGCTAACCGCTCACCTAGAAATGTAGGGGAGGAGTACATGATGGGGGGGGGTTACTGACGGCCACCAAACAGGAAAGGGATCTGGGGGGTAATCATATCTGATTCCGAAAGGTTACCAAACAATGTGAGAAAGCTGTGAGAAGAGGCAGCAGAATGCTAGGGTGCATAAGGAGTGGAATCTCTAGCAGAAGGAAGCAGGTGGAGATGCCACTATGCAGAACATTGGTGAGACTGCATCTGCAGTACTGTGTCCAGTTCTGAAGGCCTCATCTCCAGAAGACCATTGACAGAGTCGAGTCAATTCAGAGAAGGGCAACAAAAATGGTGCATGGACTGCACCAGAAGTCATATGAGGGGAGACTGAAGGATCTCAATATGTATTCCCAGGAAGAGAAGAGAAGAGAGAGCCGGGGAATATGATAGAGACTTTTAAACACCTCAAGGGTATAAATAAGGTACAAAAGGGTAGCATCTTTCAAAAAGGAAGATGTACAAGAAAAAAAGGACATGATATTAGACTTGAGGGGGGTAGACTCAGGTGTAATGTGAGGAAGTATTTTTTCAAGGAAAGGATTGTAGATTCATGGAATATCCTCCCTGCAGAGGTAGTGGGGGCAAAAATGGTACTGGAATTCAAAAATGCATGGAATATACATAAAGGAACTCAAGCAATAGGTAAGAGAGGGTAAGCTGTAGATCAATTAGGATTTGTGGTATATGAAACAGGTAGGGAAATGGGCAGACTAGATGGATCAAGCAGTCCTTATCTGTCATATAATTCCATGTTTCTGTGTTTCTAATTTCCCTAAATTTTCCCATCTCTACCCCTCACTCATTCTAATAAAAAGACAACTGACACACCCTATTCTCAAATCCAACTCTATTCCTAAGCAAAAAAAATCTCCTCTCAGCTGCCCAAACCAACCACAGTGCCCATGTACAGTAGCAAGTTAATCCCAGATTCCTTCTCTCATTAGTCTGATCCCATCTCACCTTGATTCTCAAGTAACAGCCTTGATCCTGTAGCATATACAGAATCAGTAATCAGACAAACCAGTGGTTACAGTAACAAGTTGAGACTGGAAGATGCAAAGAGCAAGCATTGAGTCTAACACCTTGGTTAAAAAGATGTTTCCTTTAGCTGACTGGTTAGAGCTGCTAGCTCAGAGACCAGGGATATAAGGATTGATCCTGAAGTCTGGCACGTAATCTGTCAAATTTGTAATTTAGTTTACAGAAGTTTTCCCCTGACAGGCTGGGAAGAAGATATTCTAGAGCCCTCTCAGTTACAGTGTCTGCTCTTACCCTGCCCTCCAAGTAATAGCCAAGACCAACAATCAGTTCTATTTATAACACAACTGTTTTCAAGAATTAATCATTAACAACCAAGAAGCTGGTAATTTCCATGGGATTAATGACCCATTGGGGGATGGATGGCCCAAGATACTGCTTAGCTATTTCTCCTTTCAGCTAGTCATTAATCCAAGGAAATGACTGGCTTTGAGGTTTTTATTGTGATTATACCATAAGTCTAATCATAATAATAACTTTTGTAATTTTTTTGTTTTGATCACTGTTTTTTTTTTTTTGTAGTATGGCATGAGCCGTGCATTCCACACAGCATCAGATGGCAGCTGAATCATTCATTTCTAAGATGTTAATGACCAATCCAGTAGCCACTTAGGAGCCTCAATAAACTCAAGAATATTTAATTAGACTTATAAGCAATTGTAAGATATGTTCTTATGGCACTGGTCTTAAGACCTGGAATATTTTAATAATATTTTAATTAATCACAGTAATGGATTGTAGCCAAAATTTAAAGGAAAGATTAAGCCAGCAAGTAATTTTTTTTGAGTAAGAAGGGTATGTTTTGCTACAAATCTGTAAGACCTAATTTGGCTGTATGAAAATGTAAGGCATAAGAAGTCATGTGGAATAACATCTTAATTTACAGTGCAAAACTGGAAACTGCTAATCAATTCTTATCTACTTGCCTTGGAGTGTGAGTTATGACTAATTTTGTGTTCACAAAAGAGTGAGGTATTGACTTATAATGGAATCCACAATTGGGCATTTCTTTTCTGACAATGGCCCAGATATTCAAAAGAGTTGAGCCATGCACAATAGGGTTGCGCCTGCGCAATGCCAAAATTGCGCCATTCTGCGATATTCAGCAGGAGGCAGTTGCGCCCCCTAAATCACGCTGAGCAACAGCACAATGATAATGAAGGCATGCACAACTGAAGGGGGAGGAACCATGCATAAATGGTGCAGTGCGATATTCAACAAATTGCGCAATGCGCAATAGGGGAGCAAGCGGAAGTTGCGCCATAGCGGAAATGAGCCAAAATAAAAAGGAGCAAGGGAGAGGTGCAAGAACGCTACAGGGAAGGCACACGAGGCTGAACTCTAGCCATGCAGACAGGGCAGGAGGGACACACAGGGTAGGCCAGGGAAAGGGCACCCTGAATACAGAGGCACAGGAAAGGTGTGGGGAGCCACAGCCAGTGCAGAAGGCAGAAGTGCCACACAGCACAGAGGCCACCACAGGCAGGTGTTCCCGGTGGAGGGGAAGTAGCAGTGTGGACAGTGGGGGGAATACAGTAACAGCTGCCGGGGGGTGAACACAAGCCAGGGACATGGCCAGTGCCACCTTCCAGATGGAGGCCGTTATGAGGGGGGTGAGAAGGCAGGCAGCAGGGGGGCGTGGCCATGGAAGGGCCCATCGGCGGTATACCCCCAACAGGCAGCACCGAGCCCGCACCAGCTTCGAGCTGTACAGTGATACTGAGATTGTGGGCCAGTACCACCTGAATAGGGTAATTCTGAGATGGCTCTGTGAGCTGTGCAGTGATGTGATGCAGGCACCCACACGACAGAGCTATGCCCTGTCAGTGGAGACTAAAGTGACAGCTGGCATGTGCTTGCTCACCACAGGTACCTTCCAGAGACCAACTGGGGACACCACAGGCATAACCCAGTCTGCCACGTCACACCACCTCACCCAGTTCCTCAGCGCACTGCTGCCACATGCTGTGGAGTACATCCATTTCCCCAGCACACCGGCGGAGCACACAGCAAACATACAGGAGTTCCACAGGGTAGCATGTAAGCCTGGCATGCTAGCAGCAATAGACTGCACCCATGTGGCCATACGCACACCACCTGGCTCTGAGGGGGCCACATACATAAATCGCATGGGCTATGCCAGCATCAACTGCCAGGTGGTGTGCGATGCCAGGGTGCATAATCAATGTCTGTGCCACGCACCTTGGGGGAGCACACGATGCCTCCATCTGGCACCAGTCAACACTGTGCCACAGATTCAAGAGTGGGGAGATCCCCACTGGACACCTAGTGGGTGAGTATGCAAACCACATGGACAATCATAGGGCCTGGGGGGGCATGGCCAGAGGTGACATGGGTAGTGGCCTACATGGCCCAGGGCAGGGCAATGCTGATCACTGAACTAACCTCCACCCTCTACACACAGGTGACAGTGGATACCCACTCTGTCCCTGGCTGCTCACACCCTACTGGCAGCCCATGACCCCATCGCAGCAATGCTACAATGAGGCTCACGCCACCACACGTAATGTCATTGAGCGGGTGTTATGGATGCTGAAGGCACATTTCCATTGCCTGGACACCTCCGGCGGTGCCCTACAGTACAGCCCCTCAAAGGCCTGTGGGCTATTCCTGGCCTGTTTCATCCTGCACAACATGGCCAATGAATGTGGGATAGCCGTACAGGTCAAAGACGGGGACAGTGATGGGGACGCTGGTGACGATGGTGATGGACAGCCCCCCCTTGGGTGAAGAGACCCCCGACTGATCCGGCTGGCACAGCTGCAGTGGGACACCATCATGAAGGAGCACTTCAGCCCACCCAGGTAAATCATGGGGCCATGTGCAGCCAACAGTGGCTAAGGCACAACCCACAAATACGCATGGACACACACTAGGGGTGCATGCCTTCAAGAGAAGTGGCAGGGCATGGAACCACACACACAACCAGGGATGGGTGAGGACTAACATGCCACACGGATGGACACACACACATAATGCACCAAACTTGCGCAAAGGGCAGAAGGCACACTGACCCAGAATTCCAACCCTAGCCACACACATGTCCACAGACCACCATGCCCGCTGCCTGTCCATGTGCGTGTGTCAGATCCTGAGCACCATTGCACATTGGTGTACAGCACAATGCAGGCATCATCATGCACACACAACTGTGGACAGCAGTTGGGAGGGTGTGCAGATGGATTGTGTGTCTGTGTGCAGGGCCGGGTACCCACCTGTGCACTGCCCACTGAAAGACACAATGCACACAGGGCCGCACCAGACAGTAGCCACGTTGGGAGACAGGTCAGTCATGTGATACAGTGCCCCGGCCACCATGGATGCATGGGTGGCCTCACCAAGACCCACCAGCACTGACAGGCTGACCACTGGCCTCATGGGGTGGCACTGATGGTTCCCCAGGGGTTCCACTGCGTGAAAGTGACCGTGCTCTCAGAGGGGTCTGCAGCACACCGAACATGCCTGCACCAGGCGTGCTCGGGATGCCCACAGCTGAACCTGGTATCAACAGGGAGGGTGTCGCATGATGCCAGGAATGGGGGGTGGACAGTGCACTGCATGGTTTCTGCGACGCATGGGCACATGACTGTGTGCCCATTGTGGCCATGATGGCACTGAATGACTGTGCATGCCTGTCAATGGCAGCGGTCACATCCTCCCTCAAATGGTCCATCCCTGCCAGGATCAGAGTGGTGTCCCTGCTGCAACGCTCCTCTGTCTGATCCAGAGCCACACACAGTGCATCCACAGACATCGCAAGCCACAACTGCTGCTGGATTGATGCTTGCAGTAGGCGGGTGTACTCGTCCAAGAGGTCATCTGCCTCCTCGGCATCCTGTCCCTCAGGATGTGCGCGGCCCTGATGCTCTGCACCCCTTGAGGGTGGGCGCTGTGCACCAGGAGCAGGTCTGGGCATGTCCACAGGTGGTGCACAGATGCCACCGCTGAACCCTGTACCCCCAAGCCCATTGGCCCACTGCTGATGCTGCCCCTCTGGCTGCCGCTCCCCAGGGCTCAGTGGTGCTGCCTCAGTGGATGCAACAGTCCCACTGTCCTGAACAAACACCAGTGCTGCTCCACTGGTGCTGACAGGCACAGGCTGGGACTGTGCTGACACGCAGGCCTCCATGGCGGCACCACCCACAGCCATGGCCGCGATGTCTCCTGCTGTGTGGCCATCCCGTGACACACACGTGTCACTGCCCATGATGTTAGCGACATCATCATCGGTGACAGACTCAGCACGGCCCCAGGCACATCATGCTGGCATCCGTGGATGCCGGCATGCTGGGACACAGGCAGGGCTTCCTCCACACCTGTTACAAGAACATAAGTGTGGACAGCCAGGCGGCCCCACTGTCGCACTGAGCCATGTATACCTGTGGAGGTTGATGGGCCCTCCTCCATCTCCAGATTACTGTCCTCAATGGACAGGCCCACCACTGCTGACCCATGCAGATGCTCAGGATCTGTAAGGGAAAGCAAAGTCGCGTTACTGCATGTGACCTACACTGCCCCCCCATAGACAGACCATGACTTACCATGCAGTGATGGGCCACCACCCGTCTGGAAGCCACCACCCGGAACACCCTCAATAGCACTACGCTGCATGCTTCCAGCAATCCTCTCCTCCTGTGAGGTCAGGTGTACTACCTCCGGCTGTCCCCCACCTGCTGCAGCTCATGCTGCCCTGATGGTAGCCACCTTCTCCTTTATCCTCCTCCTGTCCGTGCCCATCTTTTTCTTGCACTCCTGCATGGAGCGCTGGTGACTGCCATGCAGGTTCACAGCACATCCCACCTCCTCCCATGCAGCAGCACAGGCTTGAGGTGTTCCCTGCCATCCGCTGAGAAGTGGCTCCTGATCCAGATAGGCATCAAACAGGGCTTCAGTCTTGGCCTTGGTAAAATTAGGCCTCCTCCTCCTCCCACCACTGTGTTCCTCCTCCTCTCCCACAACTTGCTCGGTCATTATTTAGCCTGTAAGAATGACAGTTGTTACCTGTGACTGTGCAGTCCCATGCATGTCCCTAAATCCACAGTCCACAATCCCAAACAGCATGCAACTCACCAATAGACTGCAGTAACCGACTATGGCCAGTGCAGCCCAATGTCGCACTTTTATAGCGCAACCCATACAAATGAGATGAGGCACAACTTTAAGTGGATGCAAATTGCAGTGCTGCACCATTGAATGGCTGATTAGATGATTTGCATATGACGGCTGAATATCACGCTTTTGCGCTTTGCACAATTGTGTTGAACGTACTAAGCCAATGGCGCAGTTCTGTGACATGCGTAGTACACACCTCACTGCGCATGCCCGGGTGGCTGACGCAGGCTTCTGCCATGCTGCTGACGTGCTGTGCACGGGAAGCAATGCAGGGCATGGCCACCATTGTGCCAGTGGTGCTATAGCGATGGTCACCTACATGGCGCTGTAGCATTGGGCCGTCATAGGTGCACTGGGGCAACTGAGCGGTAGGCCGCTACTGGCGGTAGCACACAGGCAGCCAATTGCGCTACACGCATTGGGTTCCAATGGCACTGTGCATGTCCGTGTGCCAGAGAACCTTGACCCTGTGCCCGACCTTTTGCCTCCCCCTTAGGCTATGCGCAGGCATGGGTGCACCTCTATCGCGCTGTTTGGTGACAGCTCAATAGGGAATGGCAGCGCTATACCACGCAGCATCTGCATGTGGGGAGCTGCGCTGCAGAGCACCATATTTGCAGATCTAGCAGAGAGCTTGGTGCACAGGAGGGCTGCTCAGTGGTCACAAATAGAGCTGGCCAACCTAGTGGCCATTGTGGAGCCACACCATGGGCCACTGTTTGGGGAGGCACCCCTGGACAGGTCCAGGAGCCAGGTGTAGGAGGAGGTGGCCACTGCACTCGAGGAGGCCACAGAATAGGGGAGAAGTGAAGAGCAGTGCCACCACAGGTATGGGGATCTGAGGCAGAGGGGGCCTGAACTGCTAGCCCACCTGCAGGCACATGCCAGGAGGGGCACGGTGCCATGGCCAGGTAGGTGTTACGTCAACACACTTTTATCCTCCATATGGGTATCACAGTTGTATGTGTTCAGCACTTGGGGGAGGGACCATCTGGGGTTGGCTGTGGTGGTGTTATCAGTGTATGGGGTGGGTGGGTCTGGCTGGGTGGGAGGGCACACACCTGAGGGCAAGGGGACTTTGCTATGGGATTATACTGATGTTCCTCTCTCCATGTTTGCACCACAGGCCCGGAGGAACATTGCCTTGCCCACGATCTCTGGCAGTAGGAAGAACAGAGGGAAGCCAGGCGGGGCGAGGGCCCACACCACCCAATGGACCAGCCCCAATGATGATGAGTGCCATAACTCCATGATTACTATTGCATGCTGTGTAACAGGGTGGGCAGCGGGGCATGGCCACCATCCATCGACACCACTGCCATGCATGCAACTTGTTACAGTCAACGCTGTCCAGTGGCAATGAATGTCTGGGAGTGTGTCGATGGTGGTCCATGCATGCACCGGGTACATGGCTGTGCCACTGCCTTTGCACCACATAGCCATGTCACTAAACGGCCACGGTGGTGCTGTGCATGACTTGGCCAGTGGGTGTGTGCAGTGTTCCGCATGGCTGTATGCACCTGGGTGGGCAGGTCATGTGGACGTGATCACTGTTGGTGGTCAGACACCATCACAGAGGCATGTCCCATGGCTGTATGCCATGCACAGTGGGCGGGCTGTATGGGACTGTGCTCCCTTGTCCTAGGTACATGCCATCTCTGAGAGATCATGGAGGCACTTCGGGAGATCCTGCAGGTGGCAAGGGCATCACTGGACATCCTCCGCAGGATTGATGACACCGGGGTCCTGCGGAGGCACCGACAGAGACAGAGTCAGAGGGGAGGTGCGCACCTGCTAGATGTCCTCTGCCCCTGAAATCCCTACCCCCTGGACCCACCCTCACACCCTCCTTTCCTGTCCCATTTGTCCACCCTGCCCCTTACTCACCCCCACCTTGTTTGTGGCCCTCACCCCAACCTTGTATATATTTTGTAAATAGTTAACTTTTATATGTTTTTTCAATACAGTTATTTTGATATGAATACTGTGGTGGTCTCTGATTTGCAGCGGGCTATAGGTGCTCAACTGCAGTGGTGTGCATGGCGTCAGGGGTGGTGCAGTCATGAGTATGTGTGTGTGTCTGTGTGGAGGTGACTATGGTGTGGGGGTAGCTATCAGTCAGTGTCTTTGGTGTGTGTGTTGTTCCCTGTGCACTGGATGACTGTATGCAGTGGTCCATGGTGCGTGCTCTGTGTCCATGGCACCCCTATCAGCCCTTCCATGGCCTGTGCAGCTGACACACATGCATGTCTGTGACCTGCACTGTCCACTGGCATGTCAGTGGTGGCAGTCCCTGCAGGGCAGCCATTGTACCCGTCACACTGCTGGGTTGCCTCCTGTCACTGGTGTGGTGCATGTCTGCCTCGGGTGACACTGTGGCCTCCACAGTTGTTGTCCCACCTCCATGCTGTGCCTTGTGTGTGTTGCAGGGGATGTGCACCACTGTCTGTGACTTGTGCTCCGGGAAATGCTGGTGGCGTACAGGTCCACAGTGCCTGCGCAGGGTGGCTGACACTCCAGTGCCATGGAGGACTGCGGGTTGTGTGTACACAATTTACATGGGCCCACGCTGGGGGCTTGGTTGCCCTGCCACTGTGTCCCTGTGTTGTTGTGCCCTTGGGTATGGGTGGGTGTCTGTCCATGCACTGTGTGGCATCCGGTGTGGTGCATGCTTCCACACCACTGTGGGTGTCTGTGCTGGCCGTTGTGGCCAGTGCTGGGTCGGTGTGTCATTGGGATACTGTGCAGGGTGCTGTACCACTGGTGGTGGTGTCTGGGGCAAGCCCTGTCCCATGTGGAGTACCTCATGTGCCGATGCATGGTTGGTCTCTCAGCAGTACCTCGGGGGGACTGTGCGTGGTGGCACTGTGTATGCCATTGTTGCATCGCTGTGTGCTGCCACCCACTGATGGGTGCTGGTGGTGGGGCTGCCTTGCATGGTTCTGTGGTGCACAGGGTTGCAGTGTCACAGTGGGGGTGGTGGCATGCATGGGGTTTCCTGCAGTGGTGGTTGCTGCTCCTGGGCAGGGTGTCTAGGGGTCATGGTGCAGGGTGTGCTCTGCATTGGGGGGATGGTGTGGCATGGGGTGGTCAGCCCTCCTTGTGTGCCAGTCACAGCTTGCCGGGGGGTGTGATGGGGCACCATGGGCCAGCTGTGGGTTGTTTGCTTGTCTCCATGGGCAGTGGTTATTCCAACCCTCCCCAGTTGTGCAGTGAATGGGGTGTGGAGGGACGATGTCTGTTCTGACGTGTGTTCCTGTGCCCATCTGTCGCATGGGTGGTGGGCCCCTGCCTCCCTGGTTGTGCAGTTGCATTGCTCTGCTGCTGGAGGGCATCTCTGGTTGTGCTATGGCACCTCTGGACTGCTCAGCTGCACATCCCTTGCTGCTCTATGGCACATCAGATCTGCTCAGCTTCCCCTCCCTAGTTGTGCTATGGCGCAGGTGGTGCGATATTCAGTCGTCAGCTGTAGGCACAGTTTGGCCGGCTCACTTTTTGAATATCATGCCTCTTGCACATGGGCACAATGGACTTGCACTTGCTCCTGCTATTGCGCACTTTTTGGGCGCAGTTTGAATATCTGGGCCAATGTGTCCTCTATGAGGGCGAGTATTGCTTCTTGTGGTCCGACTTTTGCTGAAGGTGATCAGCCTGCTGATAAAGACCTTTTGCCAAGTTGGAGTGAGTTTCATTCAGTTTTGGCATTTGAGGTCCTATGTATGCTTTCTAGCATGTATCCCACCACCTGTGACCTGGACCCAGGTCCAACATGGCTTGTTATTAGCTGCTTGGATTTCCTGGATGCAGTGTTCAGGGAGATCATTAATGGGTCTTTAAGTGAGGGTGTCTTTCCTATGGCCTTGAAAGGGGCTGTGGTGAGACCCTTCCTTAAAAAGTCAACTTTATACTCTAATGTTCTCTCAAACTATAGGTCTATCTCTAATCCTCCCTGTTTGGGAAAGGTTATTGAGGAGATGGTGGTTGACCAGCTGGTTGAGCTCCTGGAGAGTTTGTCCATCTATGAACCTCTCCAATTGGGTTTTTGGCCCTGGCATAGCACTGAAACAGCTTTGGTCAGGGTGGCACATGATCTCTTCATGGTGAGGGACTGAGGGCATGCTACTATCTTGGTGCTCTTGGACCTATCCTCAGCTTTTGACATTGCGATCACAGGGTGCTATTGGATCATCTGTGGAACTATGTTGGTGCTACTAGCACAGCTGTGCTCAAGTTTAGCTCATATTTAACTGGAAAATCACAACAAGTAGTCCTTGAGAATTTTTCCTCTGGACTTTTTGTGCACTGCCTTGTGGTGTTCCACAGGGTTCCATTTTGGCCCTCCTGTTGTTCTCCATGTACATGCTGCCACTGGGTGAGATCATTAGGCAGTACAATCTGGGGTTTCACTGCTACTGTACATGGATGATACCCAGTTGTACCTGTCCTGTGCCCCAAGTGACCTATCTGCTTCAGATACACTGAGCCAGTGCTTGGCTGAGATCAACAATTGGATGTCTGCAAACTGGCTATGTCTCAACTCCAGCAAGACAGAGGTTATGGTGATGGGGCTGGGTCATGGAGGTGTCTCCAGTAATGGAAGGCCACTCACTCCAGTAGTTGATGGGCAGCTCTTGTCAGTGGTTAATGCAGTTAGGGACCTTGACTTTTTTCTTTTTTTTTTTTTTTGAATTTAGAAAGCTTTATTGATTATGTAACGAACACAGCATGACATGGAGGCAATGAAATAACATCCATGTCCAGATGTCCCCCCCTCAGAGGCACGCAGGCCTTCCCACCCCAATACTCAACCTCCCTACCCTCCAGAGGCATGCCAGCCCCTCCCTCCCTCCCCACCCTCCCCCAGAGCAACCCTCTAAGTAACCCTATGGAAGAGTATGGGCTAACAAACATCATGAGATTACAAGTGAGTGGATGTACTGCAAAGCAGGCCTCCCTGTATCCACCTGACTCTAAATGCCTCTACATCCAACAAGTGTACAAAGTATACAGTTTACCCCACTTCCTATCATATCCCTTGGGGTTATGTTGCAGGTGAGCAATCATGCGCCCAATCTGTAAATTAGATAGTAGTTCTTGTACCCATTCATTATAAGAAATCAAGGTTTGATCTAACCAATGTCTAAGGACCACTGTTTTTTCTTTTAAATCTCTTTATGCACCCACCTAACAGAGGCATCTCTCAGGGATCCATGCTCTGCTCTGCTCCTCGGCTCCACCGCCTGTCTGAACTGCACTTCCTTTGCTACATCAGAATCAGGACCGTGGGCTCTCCCAGGCCAGAGGAGTGGCCCATGAGTCCCCAAGGGGAAAGTAGGGAGATGCAGCTGACATTGGGCATGTGGCCCAGCAAATGAAGGTCCCATTGCCTCACCCGGCAGTAGGGAATTTTTCCATTTTTCTCCCCCCATTTGGCAGAATTTCTGGTTCTGTATAGGTCTATCTTCCCCTATGCTCCACCAATGCTGGCCTGCTTGTTGTACCTCCTCTCACCTAAAATGATCTGGTGATAGAGTGTTTGGTATAGCTGCACCATCTTTGTGGAACTCTCTTTCCCCCTATATTCATGTGGTCAGCTGTGTGGAAGCCTTTAAAGCCTCCTTAAAAACATTCTTATATGAGAAAGCCTTTAGTTTTATTTAAATATATCTGATTTTAATTCTTGGGGATGTTTTTATTGTGAAGTGCTCTGAGCCCCTGGATAGGGTGCTACAGTATATAAATAAAATTTGCCTTGCCTAGCCTGCCTATCTGCAGGATACAGTAGAGGAAGTACAGGAGGGGACAGTACTGCCAAGGCCTCTGGAATTCTGCATTTACATGGCTGCAAAATTTACTGCTGAACTTACATCATGCTGCAGAATACTACTACTCTATACTCAGCATTTGATGTAATCAAAGAGATCATAAGAATTGTCGAGTACCTAGAGGCCAGAGGGGCACAGGACCCAAGGCAGCATGGATTCACAATGGGAAGGTCATGGAAGATGAACTGAATAGATTTCTTTGACTGGGTGACCAAAGTAATAGATCATGGAGGGGCTGTGGATATGGCCTACCTAGACTTTAGCAAGGCATTTGACTCAGTCCCACACAAAAGATTAATATACAAGTTAGCCAGCCTGGAAGTGGGTCCCAAGGTGATAGCCTGGGTAAAGAATTGGCTGGGGGATCACGTGATGCAGCAGGCCTGAGAAGACGCTTTCCTGTTCTCTCCTGCCCACCGCCGCTAACTTCATATATTTTTATTGAGTTTACCAAAATCGAGAGCCTGATCTAAGTTGTATTCTGGTGGGGGAAACCTTTGAGGGTGAAATTGGCTTAACTGGTGAAGTATGGAAGCCGAAATGAAGAAACCTCCACTTAAACACACACACCCGGTCACCCCAGAGAAGGCCCCTAAGAAACCACAGGCTGGAACTGCAGGATCAGTGCAGGCAACGGCACCTCCAAGCTCAGATCAAGAGCCCTTAACCCTCACTGGATTTCTGGCCGAATTCAGGCTGTTTAAAGAAGAGCTAAGAAACCTTGCTTCCGAATTCAAATCTCTTTCTCAGGCTATCGAGGACATAGCATTGAGAACTTCGGATGTTGAGACTCGTCTTATTTCATTAGAAAGGAAGGTGGACAAACAGAGTCCTGAGGTGGCTACGCTCCGGCAAAAAATTACAAAGATGGAACAAAAGCTTGAAGACCTCGAGGGTCGTAGCCGCAGGAACAATGCGGTCATCATTGGCCTACTTGAGATGGAAGAAGGGCAAGATGCGGTTCTGTTTGTGCAGAAGTTTATCAAGAGAATTATTGGACCCTCTCCCTATGGCCCCCATTACATTATAGAAAGGGCCAATAGAGCTTTATGTTCTAAGCCTCCGATGGGGGCCTCTCCCAGACCGTTAATTTTTCACTTTCTTAATTTTTTGGAGAAACAGCATTTTTTTCTGAAGCTGGAGACCATACAAGAGTTTCAATGGGAAGGAACAAGAATTAGAGTTACCCAGGATCTGCTGCTCTCTGTGAGGCAACGCAGAGCTGCCTTCCACCCAGTAGTAAAGAAGCTTCTGGCTGCTAGCTTAAAATTCAGAATGCGATATCCCTCGACGTTACAGGTTCAGATATCCAGACATGGCACTCATATGAGGATTCTGATTCTGCTATGGATGGACTGAGAAAAGCTATGCCTGACCTCTTTAAAGACTCTTAATAGCAAGGGGGTTATTAGAGAGGACTGTTTTGTCAGTTTGAGATGTAACAGAATTTTTGGAAATGTCTAGTGTTTGATTTTCTGGTTTATTGTTATCTATTCCCGACTGTTTTGCTATTTGGGGTTAAAGAAAATGAAGAATTGCCATCTTTAAACTTTTTGGTTAGGCAGGTACATTTTAGTTCTACTGGGCGGAGGGTAAGGAGAATAGTGGGGACATCCCTGGCAAAATTTATGGGAAGATAATGCCCATTTATGTATAGGGCATCGTTTTGGTGGGACCATGAATGTCTTCGGGGTGTAAAGGGGGCAGTTTCTTGCAGGGCCATCCAGAGTGGTGATTTGGGCTGCAGGGATGAGGTCTTAGGTTAGGGTGGCACTCGCACCCTGTTTGTGATTAATACAGGTCCAATCCTGTTTCTCCCCTCTCCTCTCTTTTAAGCTGGGTTACAGGAGTTCTACGTCATTCTAATAACCCTGGTGAGGAGAGTTCTTGCAGCAGGTCAAGGGCTGGCTCTGCAGGGCTTATCGAACTTTAAGGGAGGTCAACGAGGTAGAAACCCTTTCAGGTTTTTATTGCTTACCGCAGCCACGTGAAGGGATGCATGGATTATCTATGGGGTGGACGGTCTCCATGCAGTTCTGTTTGGCAACCACTGGAGGGGAATATTTCCTTGGTTTTTAGTGCAGCCCTCACAATATTTAAGATGCAGAGAGGCAGAATGGGTGGTAATCAGGATATAGGCTGGGCGCTGCACCACGATTATTGTTCTGGGACGGAGCTGGGGTTCGGCTCATTTCGATTTTCTTATTCTTGTTATTTCAGGGGGAGCTCCCCGAGTCTGGGGCTTTGGTCTGTGTTGCTAAATAATATCCCTTCTCTTTCTTGTTTCTTACTCTCAGTTACTGCTTTGATTGATCATAGGGGGGAGATCTATTCTTGTTTGGGCCTGCGGGTGGTGATTTTATCGCCTTCATGTGCTCTTGCCTCGAGGCGAGGCATGGGACAGGAGATACACTGTCTCAGGTTGTTCTGCATCAGGGGCGATGCACATTTTTGTGTGGAGTTTGGATTAAAGATAGGGTTCTCAAGTTCTGTTAATACTATTATTCTGGTTTTCACAGTGGTTCTCATACTTAGACTTGGTGTTTGTGGGTTCCATAAGCGGATTGAACAGGTATTATTTTTCAATTTTGTCTTGGGCAGTTATTATATCAACTTTCTGCATGGGGTGGGAGGATGGGAGCGGCTGTTTTTGTAGGAGTGCTGCTTAGCGATGCATAGGAGATTTGGGTGGGATGGGCGAGCGAGTGGAGTCGATGGGTATGCCATTGGGGGTTTGTGTTATGGTGGGATAGTTTGGGGGATGGGTCAGTAGGGTGGGGGGAGGGTTGGGGTTGGAGAGGTGTTTCTGGGGGGGACACAGTCCATCACAGGTTGGGTGAGTGTTCTGTTCAACGTAGTCTGTGACTTTAGTTACTGCAGTGATATATTATATTTGTACAATGGCTAGAGAGCTTTGTTTCTCAACTTTGAATGTTAAAGGGGCCCAGAAAAAAACTAAGCAATATAAGATATTGAAGCACTTACATATTTTAGGTGCTAATGTTGTTTTTATCCAGGAATCTCATTTACTTGACTTGGAAGCCATTCAGATGAGACAGATGCAGATTGGACAGGTCTTCTCAGCTCAAGGAACTTCAAACAGCTGTGGGGTGGTGATTCTCATTAATAAAGGCATTCCCTTTCAGGTCACCCAGGAAATTAAAGACCCCCAGGGCAGATTTGTTCTGGTTAAGGGCACCTTGTTCTCTGTAGATTTTGTGTTAGGCAGTATCTACAGCCCTAACAAAGATGACCCTTTATTTTTTACGAGATTACTTAATAATATTCTTCCATTGTTGCCTTCCATCATTATTTTAGGGGGAGTTTGGAACCTAGTGGTACACTCAGGTAAAGACTGTACTGGCTCTCACATGACTTCCCTTTCCCCTGCACAACTTGCACTACATGAACTATTAGATAAACTGAGCCTTTGTGATATCTAGAGGGTCCTACACCCTACGAGCAGGGAATACACTTTTGTCTCCCCTGTTCACAGGTCTCTCTCCAATATTGACTATTTACTAGTGTCTCAGGTCTTGTTACCAGGGGTGACAGGTTCTACTATCCTGTCAGGTCCACCCTCTGATCACTCTGTAGTGCTTTGTAAGCTGGCCCTCACTTCTTTGCCCAAACGGCAAACCAGCTGGAAATTGAATGGCCAACTGCTTAAGGATTCTAAGTGTAGAGACCAAATTAAGGAACATATCACACAATTTTTCGATTTGAATGCTACACAAGACATTAGGCCAGACATGCTCTGGTGTGCCTTTAAGGCATATCTTCAAGGCATCCTAATTGGGATGGCTGTGATGAGGAAAAGGAGATGGGAGGACAGACTGAGGGAGGTGTTAACCCGGATAAGAACATTAGAGACTAGCCTACATTCAAATCCATCTGACAATTCTGATCAAGAGTTGGCAAAATTGAGGGACTCCTATATAGCTATGCTCAATGAGAAAGCAGAGTTTGCTATTTTATGTACCAAAGCCCCCTATATAGAACACGGGGAAAAAGCAGGCAAACTACTGGCACAGAGAATTAAACAACTGGAGTCCACTTGGTTTATCCCCCGATTCGCTCCAAATTTGATGGAACTCTCAAATCCAACCCTCAGGAGATTCTCGGAGTTCATAACTTATTACGAACATTTATACGGCGAAATGCCCAACCCCACCTCAGCCCTTGCTCTCTCCTATCTGGTGGAGGCCCATCTGCCTTGTTTCTCAGAGTCCCAGGGTAGGATGCTAATAACCCCTATTATGGAGTCCGAAATGCTGGAGGCGATAAAGGGCCCACCTTCAGGTAAATCACCTGGACTAGATGGTTTTTCAGCAAATTTCTATAAGTGTTTTAAGGAACAAATTACTCCCCATCTTCTGTCTCTTTTCCACTATATATTGTCAGGGGTGCAAGCCGACTCCTCTTTATTTGAGGCCCTTATTGTGCTCCTTCCAAAACCGGGAAAAGATTTAGAATGTGTTGAAAGTTATAGGCCCATATCATTGTTGAACCAAGACATTAAAATCCTAACAAAGATTTTGGTGGACAGACTTAGCTTGGTTCTCCCCGATTTAATTGGTTCGCACCAAGTAGGATTTATGAAAGGCAGATTCTCCGCAGACCATCTCCGCACTCTTTCGCATGTAATCTTGGTATCCAGAGATGCTTCCTTGCCAATGACACTGGTTTCTCTGGACACCGAGAAGGCTTTTGATAGAGTCAATTGGAGTTTCCTACTTCAAACACTAAATTCCTTTGGATTTCCTCAACAATTTCAATTGTGGATAAAGGCCTTATATCAGCAACCGGCGGCTAAGATTTCAGGGAATGGAGTGTTCTCTAGGACCTTCATCTTGCATTCTGGAACCAGGCAGGGGTGTCCCCTTTCTCCCTTGATTTTCAATTTCTACCTAGAGCCATTAATCCATAAATTAATTTCTTGTCCGAAGGTCCAGGGGATCACCATTCTCGATACTGAGCTTAAAGTTGCTGCATATGCGGACGACCTGCTTTTGCAGCTTTCCCACCCAGAGACTTCTATTTCTGCCATGTTGGATATAATTGAACATTATAGTAAATTATCTAATTACAAATTAAATGTAGGGAAGTCGATTGTGTTTCCCTAAATCACAAAGTTTTTAAGAATGATATTACTCCCCTGGTTCTGGCCTGGTCCAAAGACTCGTTGCGGTATTTGGGTATTGTGTTAACTAGAGATCTGCAGAGTACCTTTAAACACAACTTCGAGGCCATACTGTCCACAGTGGCTCTCGATTTGGTTAGATGGTCGGCTCTACCGATCTCTTTTTGGGGGACAGTCAGCCTGGTCAAGATGAATATTCTTCCACATCTGTTATACCCTCTCCAGCTACTTGACATCTATGTGCCAAGCAGCTGGTTCAAAAAGGCTCAAAGTTCAGTGATTTTTTGTGGTCTGAAAAGAAGCCTAGGTTAGCTTTTTATAAGCTTGTGATGCCTAAGTCCAAGGGTGGTTTTCGACTCCCATACATATGGATGTACTTCTGGGCCTGTTGTGCAGCCAAATACTTAAAGTGGATGGTCTCCTATTCCTCGGGTTATTTGCCCGTGTGGCTTAAAATAGTGAGGGAAAAGATCCGTTCGGTTAACATTGCCCCTTCCGCTTTATTTTTCCTCAATACAGTCTCGATACCTAAGGAGCTAAAAGGTACCACAATCAGAATTTCCCTGAGGATTCATTCACAGTTGTGCAGATTCCTAAAATATAAAAATTGGTTGGATGTGGAGCAGTCGATTTGGAACTCTCCTGCTTTTAAAATAGATAACAGAATGTTATCCCCCAGATGGTTACCTAGCTTAGGTGAAGGGAAGGTTAATTTATTTCTCAAGGAGGATGGTACTTGGTTATCAGCTGAGGATATTGTGGTGAAATTCAGGCTCAAGGGAAGCGACTATTTCAAGGTACATCAGCTTAGACACCTTCTCACTAAAAAATTTGTGGAGGGCATCCCTATATCTTACGATTTTGCCTTCCTTACAGAATTAGCCCCTTTGGTTAACTCTCCCTGAAGCATTTCCAAATTGTACAATATTTTGTATGGTTGGCGTTTCCCTACACTGTTTGGCCCTACAGAGTTCTGGTCAGCCTTTTTCCCAAACTGGGATAAGGACTGGACAATTATATGGAATAACTGCCATCATTCTGTAACACAAGATAGGCTACGGTTGATGCAATTTCTTATTCTCCATAATCTCTACCACTATCCCCAGAAGCTGGTTAAATGGGGTATAATCTCCTCTAGTCTATGTACTAGGTGTGCTCAGGCAGAGGGTTCTCTGCTCCACATTTTCTGGGAATGTCCTAAGATAATTCCCCTTTGGGAGGCTATAAGGGACAAGGCCAACCCACTCCTTGGGCTGAGAGACCTGTTCATCCCAGAGGTTTGTATTTTCAGGGATTACTCGCAGATTTCAGTTAATAAGCGTAAGTTCCATATTGCTTTAATTTCCATGTCTGTTAAAAAATTGGTACTTAAGTATTGGAGGAGTTCTGAGGTTATCTCTTATTCTGAATGGCTAAACGAGTTATTATTTAATCTCCGAGTGGAGAAGACTACCTCGAGTATCAATAATAATAATTCCAAATATGAACGAATATGGGCCTCGCTTCATACATTATATACTATCTAATTTTTAATATTCTTTCTCTAATTTCTCTGTTGTCATGGACTGTCAAACCTTGGGGACTGTGTCAGGGGTGGCTCTGGGGGTGTTTGGGGGGAGGGGGACGGGGTCAGTCAATCTGTTTTGTCTTAAGGATTATTCTATGGATGTTTTGACCCTGTCCATTGTGTATAGTGAAATTTTCAATACATTTTAAATTATAAAAAAAAAAAAAGAATTGGCTGGAGAATAGGACACAGAGAGTAATAGTAAATGGAGTCCGCTCTGAAGAAAGGGGGGTTACTGGTGGGGTGCCTCACGGTTCAGTATTAGGACCGGTCCTCTTCAATGTCTTTGTAAGTGACATTGCAGAGGGACTGGAAGGAAAAGTATGTCTCTTTGCAGATGACACAAAGATCTGCAACACAGTTGATGCACAAGGTGGGGTGGAAAGGATGAGAAGGGACTTGGCAAGGTTAGAGGAATGGTCAAATATATGGCAGCTTAGATTTAATGCTAAGAAGTGCAAGGTAATGCACCTGGGAAACAAAAACCCAGGGGAAGAGTACACAATGGGGGGTGAGATATTACAACAACAAAAATGGAAAGGGACCTGGAGGTAGTCATATTAGATGACTTCAAGGTGGCAAGCAATGTGAGAGGGTAGTAAGGAGGGCTGGGGGGATACTGGGATGCAGAAGGAGAGGCATCACCAGTAGAAAATAGGAAGTTACCTACTGGATCAATGTAGGCTCTGTGATGTCTGGCGTGTCCTAAATCCGGATTCCAAGGAGTTTACCTATAGGTCATTGGCACACAGCTCGCAGTCCTGCATTGATTACATCTTCATTTCTCAGACTCTCCTGCCTGGGGTTAGGACCTCGTCGATCCAACCTGGTCCTGTCTCTGACCACTCCTTGGTGTTGTGTAAACTGGCAATTCAGGATGTTTCAAAGAGAGAAACAAGATGGAAGCTTAATGACCAATTGCTTAAAGATTCTAAATATTGCAAAATCATAAGGGAGCACATTGAGGCTTTTTTTTTGTCCAATCCTTTAAATAGTTCAAAACTGGATATTATATGGGAGGCTTTTAAGGCCTACATGAGAGGCGTTCTTATTAGCATCATGGCGGCTAGGAAAAGAGCTAGGGAAAGGGAATTATTATCATTGTTATCCCAAATTCGGGTTCTTGAATTTAATGTTTCAGTCAATTCTCCAGAAGAGGATAAGATGAAGCTCCTAGTGTTGAGGGATAGATATTTAGAATTACTCCTGGAAAAGGCAGAGTTAGCTATCATATGTACTAAAGCTAGTTACACTGATCAAGGTGAGAAGGTGGGGCGCCTATTGGCACTCCGTATCAAGCAACAAGAATCTGTGAGATTTATCCCTTCTATCAGGGCATCTGCAGATGGGTCTCTGAAAACATCTCCTACCGAGACAGTTCAAGAATTCGCAGCATACTACAAAATGCTGTATGAGGACATGGAGCACCCCCCCAGCCCTGTAAGCATGGAGAAGTATCTGACGGACTCTCACCTGCCCTCCCTCCCAGCACATCATAAAGACTCTCTCATCTCTTCTATAACACAGGAAGAAATCGCTGAGGTTATCAATGGTTTACCCTCAGATAAAACTCCTGGGCCTGATGGATTTTCTTCCCTTTTCTACAAGATGTTTTGAGAGCTTTTATTACCAATACTTAATAGATTATTTTAGCATATTCTATCCGGGATGGAGGTTGACTGTCATCTCTTTGAAGCCCTGATAGTTCTTCTCCCCAAGCCAGATAAGGACCCAGAGCTTGTCCAAAGTTATAGGCCTATATCCCTCTTAAATCAAGACATTAAAATTCTCTCAAAGATTTTAGCTAACAGGTTATCCATGGTACTCCCTGAATTAATAGGTATGAATCAGGTAGGATTTATGAAGGGACGCTCATCGGTGGACCATTTGCGTACGTTATCCCACATCTTTTTGGCTGCCAGAGATGCCGAGTTCCCTGCAGGCCTGGTCTCTTGGATGCCGAGAAGGCGTTTGATTGGGTAAACTGGAGTTTTTTGTTTAAGGTATTGAGTACCTTCAAATTCCCTCCGGTATTCATATCCTGGGTTGCTTCACTATATAAATCCCCTACAGCAAGAATCTCAGTTAATGGGGTTTTCTCTAATTCCTTCCCACTTTATTCAGGTACTAGGCAGGGTTGCCCCCTATCGCCTCTGTTATTTAATTTATACTTGGAACCCCTCATTCAAAACATTCTCAAAAATACTTCTATATGAGGTATCCGGGTTGGGCGTCATGAAATTAAACTCACTGCGTATGCAGGTGATTTGTTGATACATCTCTCCCATCCGGCTTCATCAATACCACCCTTACTGAATGAAATAGCTAGATTTAGTGAGCTATCCAATTACAAGCTGAATGCCAGTAAATCCTTATTTTTCCCATTAAACCACAAGGTATTTAAGGACGATATTAGTCCCCTAGGCTTAGGTTGGACTCCTAGAGTATTTAGGTATTTGGGCATCAAGTTATCCTGTAACCCCTCAACATGGTTTAAAGATAACCTGGACTCTCTCTCACAGTTTATTATTCACGACCTTGACAGATGGTCTAAACTTCCTATGTCATTATGGGGCAGGATTAACGTAATTAAGATGAATGTATTTCCTAGAATTTTCTACCCCCTATCACTTCTCAATTCTTTTATCCCTATATGCTGGTTTAAGAAATTGCACGGTATATTTACAAGATTTATTTGGGCTGATAAATATCCCCATTTGGCTTATTACAAACTAGCTGCCCCAAAACCTGAGGGGGGGCTTCGGATTCCCAATATGGCATTATACTACTGGGCCAGTCATCTAGTAAAATGCGTGAGATGAATATCCCCGGGCCCTGAAATGGAACAACCAGTATGGCTTAAGATTTAATTAGATGCAATTAAAGCTAAATGCCTGGACCCCTTAACCCTATTTTACCTCAAATTGTCTCATGTAAAGATGGCTGACTGTACCACAGTAGGTATCTCTTTAAGAGTTTATGCACAGTTATGTTTATTTCTTCATTATTCTCCTCAGACTGATTTAGCTCAGTCTATTTGGAACTCCCCATCTTTTACTATTAACAGAAAGCAGATTCCCAGTAAGTGGTTGCCACAATTAGGTGATGGAAAACTGCTTTCCTTGTGGATGGAAGGGACACTGGTTGTCCCCAGGTGGAATTATTGAAAAGTTTCTCATTCCGGTCTCATCTCAGTTTAAGGTCATGCAGTTAAGACACCTACTCACAATAGTCCTGGGGACTACTCCCCCTTCCCAGAAGGTGTCAGCCTTGATACCTGAAATCTCCCTATTGTCTGGATCTTCAGGCACTGTATCTAAGTTATACAGAGTGTTGTATTATAAAAAATATGGGGACTCCTTTGGACCTACTAGATTCTGGAACTCACTCCTCCCTTAATACCAGTTGGATTGGCAATCCCTATGGAGATCCTGTCATAAATATGTTTCCCAAGATAGATTGCATCTCATGCAATACTATATATTACACAATATGTATTGTACCCCTGTTAAACTAAAGAAATGGGGTTTCTCGAACTCTAGTACATGTACTAAGTGCATGCAAGAAGTAGGAACACTCCTTCATATGTTTTGGTCCTGTCCCAAAGTTTCCCCTCTATGGAATTCAATTAAGATGTCTCTGGATCCCCTGCTGGGCCTTCAGGAGTACTTTATTCCTGAGATATGTCTCCTAGGGGTCATGTCCCTGGTTAGAGTTAGAATCAGGAAATGTCATATCTCCATGTTTGCTCTTTCTGTTAAAAAACTCATTTTACATCATTGGAAGGACCAATCCACCCCATCTTTCCAGGAGTGGTTGCATGAAATCATTGCTATTCTCTGAACAGAAAAGGCGATTGCAAGTCTTCATAATAGACTAGCAGCTTATAGTAAAATATGGGATCCCCTCCATTCCTTACTCTGCTGTCTCACTGATGATTATACCACACCTCAGTCCTACTTATATGTCTAATGGAAATATTTACTGCACTTTAGGGTGATATAGTCTTGTTGCTGCTGCTGTAAGGGGGTGGGGGTGGGGTGGGCTGGGTAGTTCTTACTGCACATGTGGTATGTCACACCTTGTTCTGCTGTAACTGCCCTTTACAAAAAGAAAGGTATTAATAAAGTTTAAATTATAAAAAAAAAAAAAAAAGAAAACAGGAAGTTGTTATTCCTCAGTACAGACAACTGGTGAGACCCCATCTGGAGTACTGTGTGCAGTTCTGGAGACCCAATCTCCACAAGGACATAGACAAGATGGAAGCTGTCCAGAGGAGGGCAACTAAAACGGTGCAGGGTCTGCACCAGAAGACATATGAAGAGAGACTAAAGGAGCTTAATATGTATAGCCTCAAGGAAAGGAGGGAGGGGGGGACATGATAGAAACTTTCAAGTACCTCAAGGGAATCAACAAAGTCCAAGAGGGTAGCATCTTTCAAAAAAAGAGGTGTGCAAGAACAAGGGGGCACAATTTGAAGATGGGGGGCAGCTCAGAGGTAATGTAAGGAAGTATTTTTTCACAGAGAGGGTTGTGGATGCATGGAATGGCCTTCCGGAGGAGGTTGTGGAGTCAAAAACAGTGGTTGAATTCAAGCATGCATGGGACAACCATAAGGCAATTCTAGGGGGTAGGAGTAGAAAGAAGTAGGCTGCTGGTTAATTAGGATCTGCAGCTTATCCATTAGGTAGGGAAATGGGCAGACTGGGTGGGCCAAGCGGTCCTTATCTTTTGTCAAATTTTATGTTTCTATGTTTCTATTGCAGCTAATGGCAGGCCTGCATTCTGCAACAGACATTAAGTAAATCATGCCACAGGAATAAGCAAATTCTACTGCAGAATCCTAGGATCCCAGCTACAGAAATCAGTACTGCAATGCTATAGAGAAATAGGGGCTGTTAATACACATTTCCAATGCATGACATCAGACAAGATCCCAAAACTCAAGGTGAAAAGCTTTATTAGCAGTTTCAGTTAACCACTGAATACTGTACCTTTTCATACACTGTATATACAGTACACATACTGTAGCATACTTAGGGCTGGGAGACCTAAACAAGAGGTGTGACAGATCAGCTAGCCTACACCCAATAAGGTCCTGGAAACATCCTGGACTTAGTTTTCATTTCTACAAAATCAACACCCTGGTTAATTTCTGTAAATCAACCTATTCTGGGAGAGCTTTGTTCTTTAAGATGTGAACAAGGAGCTTTTGATGGTAAAATTTGAATAGGTTCAAGGTGTAAATTTATTTGCAAACATGTATAAAAACAAACATTCATTACATGTAATATAATAAAATCACATATTTCCACTACAACACATACATCTAGAGACAAATGCATACATATAGACGAATAACATATTCACATCTATCTCTTCATTATACAAGCTCCAATAATCATCACCTTTTAATACCCACTCCTTTATAGCTTCCATTTACATCACTTAGCAATTAAATAAGAAAAACTAGATAGTGCAAAAATCTTAGTTTCATTTTTTTGTATTACATATAAAATTCAACCGCTCTTCTTTCGTATACCCCTCTAGGTTTCGAAACACGTTCCCAATAGTAGCACTTCTCTCTTTCTGGAGCTCTGGACAGTCTAGAATTAGGTGAGACAAATTAATTTTTGCATTTGTACACACAGTACAAACTTAAGCAGTGCTTCCATTATGTTTTAAACTTCCCCATTGGGTGTACAAACCATTCGTAATAATGTCAGAGCTTTCCTGTATTTTTTATTTTCACATGATATTAAATATCTTTCCACTTCAAACGAAGTTTTAATATTTTCCGGATTTTCAGTATTTCAAGCTGATCTTACATTTTCTGGATCTTTTTGTTTTGTAATATCCAAAACTCTTTCAATTGCTTCTTGTGCAACTCTAATAGGATTAGTGTACAAGCTCAAAATTGCATTATGCTCAAGCCCATACTTACTCAGCACCTCATTAAGTCCCCCCCCCCAAGGTAATAGTGACTGCTCATGCCTTTGAGTTATTTCTATCCAGCAATTAAACAGCAGGCTGCAATCTAGAGCAAATCTAATCATTGTCCAATATACAATACATTTTTTTTCACAATAGTTGCATACAAAGATATCATACCAGTCTCAGCCCTAACCATAGCATTTGATGTATATAGGGGAACCCTGAAAACTTTTTTCAAGTACTGATTTTGTATCAGTTCAACATCATTAAATTTACAACACAAACCTCAGAGTTCAGCCACAGATATTAATTGCGAGTGTATTTTTGCCATAAGGAAACAATATTGTGCCAAGTAAGAATCTTTTGCCTTATCTTGGGCAAAATGTGTAATGCAATTAACTGTTTTAGTTGCATTACCTTTCACCCTTTTAACCTGCTTATTCCACTTACTATCTTTACTAAAGTTCACCCCCAAATCTTGGAATTCATCCACTACTTCTATTCTAGACTGATTTATTACCCAGGTTGATCTTCTTTTCCCTTTTCTATCAAATTTCATTGTCTTTGTTTTCTCCAAATTTAGCTTCATGCCTAATTTCCTTACTACACTTGAAATTGTTTGTATTGCTCTTTTTAAACCTAGAGGGGTTTGCTAGAGTAACACCGCATCATCTGCGTATAATACAATTTTTATTAGCATTCCATTTATTCTTGGTGGAAAACTCTCAATACTCTCTAGTTCCTCCACTACTGAATCTATATACAGATTAAACAATGTTGGGGCAAGTAATCATCCCTGTTTAACCCAATTTTTAGCTTCTATACTTTTTGTCAATATACCATCTTTGCCATTTCTAATGACTACTTTACTACCTTCATGTAAGATTTTAATAATTTCCAATAGTTCTGGTACTATTCCTTTTTTTCCAAAATTTGCCATAAGGTCTCTCTATGAACAGAATCACATGCTGATCTGATATCAATAAAGACTACGTATATCTTACCAGTCTTTATTTGAGTATATTTATCTAAGATATATTGTAAAATAAACATTTGATCTACTGTAGATTTCCCTTTCTGAAAACCTGCCTGAAATTTAGATATTACTTTCTTGTCTTCTATACAACTCTGTACTCTATCTAGAATTATCCTAGAGAATATCTTGAGACTAATGTTCAAGAGAGAAATGGGTCTATAATTCTCTGGTAAATTCACTGAGCCTTTCTTATGTAGAGTGACTATTACACCAGTATTCCATTTCCCTGGGATCTTTTTATATTTAGAAATATTTTGAAACACGCCCAACAATAACTCAGCCCATCATTCTGGGTCTTCTTGATAGACTTATGCTTTCACCTTGTCTATCCCTGCTGCCTTCTTTTTTTTCTGGGCAAGGATTGCACCAACCACCTCTTCTTTTGAAATTCGTGGAACCTCTCCATGATCTTTACCTAGGATAATTTCTTTGTCCATATCTTTACCATACACTTTATTGAAGATTCTTTCAAAATATTCTTTTGATTACACTTAACACATTATACCTTCCTTCTTCCACTCCAAATGCTACTAACTGCCAAAAAGTAACATTATCTTTCAGTTTAATCACCCTCTGAAGACAACTCCACTGGTAACTATTAAAATCTTTTGTCTTCTTTATAAGAAAATACTTATATTCTACTTTAAGATGTAGTATTGCTTTCTTGTTTTCTATGTTATTGTATTTTCTTATTCTCCTTCCTATATTCCTAATCATTCTCCTTTTAACAAAGCATTCCTATCATACCACTTTGCCCCTTCTATAATGTTTTGCTGTTTTTCCCTTGAGGTTCTTTTTTTAATTTCACAGATGATTTCTTGTTACACATTTTGATGTTGTTTAAAAATTTCTACTAAAACACACCCCATACCCTCCTGGATTAATTGAGCCTTTAAGTTTACCATTGCTTATTCTTTAAGTTTAGTGATGTTTTTAAACTTCAGAACATTTTTAATTAGAATTGGGTCTATTTTTGACCATTTTATTCATTTTGATCCTCTAATCTGCATCTCTTTCTCTGCATTCAACCTTTGCTGTTTATTTTCACCTAAAAGCCCCATTACTTGGTTACGATTAAGTTTTAATGGACGGTGGTCACTGTCCCAGTTGTTAATGACCTCAACATTTTCTATATTCTTAAATTAATATATATCTACCAAAATATAGCCCAATACACTACTTCTCTTTTTAAGTATAATTTCCAACTCTATCCCCTTTACGTCTTCCATTAAGAACTCTTAAATTCAATTAATTCATAATATCTAGCAAAATTTCCCCTTGTTTATTTACTTTCTTGTCCATTGATACCCTTAATGGAATTCCAAGAATATCATCTAGGCTCCAATTCTGGGAACAATCTTCAGCTCTTTCTCCTATTTTAACATTAAAATCTACCCCCAACAATGATCACTTTCCCTGGATATTCTTGTTCAATATTTTGGATTATGTCCCCAAAACACTCAAGGGCATTCTTTATTGGAGAGTCCTTAGTATCTGGTAAAAAGTACACATGTACCACTATGCGTCTTATATTACACTTATATGAAACTTCTATTGCCAAAATATAATACTTTTCATCACTCCAAATACATTTTGCAGACATATTATACCCTAATTTCATGAACGTTGCTATCCCTCAAGAGTCTCTCCCATACTTTTTCCTCTTTTTTGCTGGAATACACCACCCTTTATAACCCTGTATATAATTACTATCATTTCCACCATCCATGTTTCTTGGACCAATATAATGGAAAAGGTCTCTAAAAATGTCAATGCCCCAATATCTTTCAGTGTCCCATTTAAACCTGCTATATTCCAGCAAAGGATCTCAACGTTCTGAAATATTACCTCCTTTACATCAGTTAGCTGTCAGTTTTCATCCTAGGTTTCATCCAGAACAAAAACAGAACTATCTTCCAGATTTAGCTCAAGATCTACAGAGTTTCCTGCATTTGCATGTGTAGCTAAAGGTGAACCAGAGATATCCAAAGATTCTAAAACATAACTGTTATTTATTCTCTGCCCCCTTTTCTTTCTTCCTCTAATTTCTGTATATGTTTCTTCATCTCCCCCCATATCATCTAGGAGTAAATAATGTTCTTGTTCTATGGGTTTCATGTACTGGGAGATTTTCTTTTGTCCTTTCCCATTCTGCTTCTGTACATCTCTTACTTTTCCACTAATTCTATCCTTTTCATCTCCTGCTCTTTCCGAAACCATTCCAGCCATACTCTCTGCTTTCACCTCAATTGCTTTAAACAGCTCTCTTTGTCTTAGGAAGGTCTGTCTGGGGCGTGGCTTGGACCCGACAGGAATGGCTGCTTGAGCTTTTTGCTCTGTTCCAACCTGATGCCCGACCAAACTTAATTTAGCATTTGACTGGACTGAAGATGAGGTGAAACAGCTGGAAATCCCTCTGCTACCTGCACTGCCAGTATCCTGATGTTGTTAGGTGCAAATCATGTGTTTGGGCTGCGAGCTGACCAATTACTGTTTCCGCGGGCAATCGAGAAACAGGCCGTGCAGGCAGCTCATCCTAACAGCAGAGATCCCTCGTAGTATGCAAACCACAGTACTGGTGCTGAATAAACACACATGGGGTCGTGAGTACTGTCCTGTCCTCTTTGTTGGTGGTCGAGGGGGAACTGCCTGTAACTACAGGAACAAGGAGCGGAGATGGAAGGCATGGCGGAATCCCCTGCTGCACTTCAGACTGAACTGGGGCTGCTCACTATGCAATTTCCCCAGAACAAGCTCATTTAGGAGGAGCACTTTCACACATCACCCAAATGTTGGAGGCACTTTTAGTCAGGGTGGACAACATATACTCCTCATTGGCAGGGAACATGGCTGATGTAAAGCAGCTGGAAGACAAACAAAATGTGCTTCAGCAACACACTGAAGAGCTGGAGCAGCAACACATCACAGTGCTTCGGCAGCTAAGGGAACATGAGGCCAAACTTATGCAGTTGTGGTGTGGAGCAGAGGACCAAGAGAACAGGAGCCACAGAAACAATATTAGGATCCTGGGGGTTCCTGAGGGCATAGAAGGTCCCAACATGGAATGCTTTATTAATGAGTGGCTCCCACAACTGTTCGGTGAGAGATGGAAAGAACCGATTTGGGTAGAATGGGCTCACAGGGTCGGGGCGCGAAAGGAAAGCACAAATGTCCCTAGAACCATCATTGCCTATATCCTGAGGTATTCCATAAAAGAGAAGATACTGAGAGTGGCAAGAGAGAAGGGTGAGCTTACCTGGAGGGGAGAGAGCATTTCTATTTACAGAGACTTCTTCCAGGATGTGACAACTAGAAGGAGAGCTTTTGGGCCTCTGAAAACTTTAATTCAACCCATGGCATTTCAATACCATTTTAAAAAATGTACTGCTCTGAACATCTCTAAAGACGGGAAGTCCTTCCTCTCCGAATGCCCTAGGGATGCTGAGATATGGCTTCATAGTCATTGGCCAGGCCTCCTCCCCAAGATTACATCTCCCAGATGCCTCTGGGCCCCTGGGGATACAAAAGATAGAGGAACTGAAGTGCAGCTGCATGGACTGCCATGGGACAACAAACAGCATTGGACTGATCCAGCAGAAAGATCGTCCCCCAGGTCCCCATACCAGAACAAAGCACGAGAAGGCCATACGGAGCCATGAAGCAGCATCCAAGCAGCAGATCCTTATTGGAAGGTTGCTCCCATTGATTCCCAAACCCCAAGTCAGCTCACTCCCTGCCAGCAGCAACAATGTTCTAGAAGCCCAAACAGTCCCTACACTGGGAAAGCAACAAATTCTCCCCCAGTCAAACTGCTATGAGCTGAGGCACCTCCCGCACTTAGTCCCCTGCGTCAAGACCTGGTACCCCCTGGGACAGAGGACCTAATGGCTGATATGGAGTCTATAGATTGGGCCACAATGATGGAGGAAGAGGAGGTGGAGCAGGCAGCGGCAGTGGCCCTTTTGAAACCCGGGACTAAGTCATTAGCAGAGGCTCTGGCGACCCCTTCCCCCAGAGGACCAGCGATGCTGACAACTGGTAGCAGGCAGACCCTTCCTTCCCAAATGGATGAAGACTCAGGCACCTCCCTTTTTGGCTAAGGACTTATTTGAATGATGTCTAAGTTTTCTTTCTTTTTCTGCAAAGAGCTTATGCTAGTCACTTTTTCAGTGACACTTGGCTACCACCCTTGGGGGCATTCTTGCCTAGTGGATGAAGGTCCCCTCACCTATTTTGCCAGTGCTCAGTAACCTGGCACCCTCTGAGCACTCTTCTGAGCTGAAGATTGTTTTTTTTCCACTTCCCCTGCCTTTTTGGTACTTCTGGCCTCTTTTTAAAGTGGTTGTTCCCCTCACCTATTCCAGCTGGAGGGGAGTGCAGGAATCCAAAGCAACCTCTGTGCCATGTTGCCCCCCCAAAGACTTAAGCCCCGGATGACGCCTTAGCTGCCCATGGTCAGGCCTCTCTTGTCACCTAACTCACACCCCCCAGATCCGGCACTTGTGGGGCTGGTGCATCCCCCCCTTCCCCAGCTGTACTAGACTTACTGTAGCTCCTATCAGTCCCTAGCCAGTAGGCTTTGCTAGATCCCGTAGTTCCAGATTTTAAGTGGACTATAAGGGATAGGGTTGGGGCAGGTCAACTTTGCCTACCTCATGATCCTCCCCATGATTGGTTTCATATTTAGTGTGGCCGAAGGACCAGTGGATCCTTCTTGCATGATTAACTCAGCACCATGAAGGATTTAATAATTGCTTATCTGTTTTAGATAAAGGTACTATTTTAGATATTTTCAAAAATTGTTATCAGGTTTTCACTGTTCTGTGTTCATTTTTTCTTTTTCCTGCAGGTACTTTCTTACATCTTTCCTCAGTAGTAATTACTACTTTTGTTTTCTTTTACATTTGGCTTATACTCTGGCTACTTTCATATTACTGACTAAGAGCTGAAGACATCACTTTCTGGTGAACTTTTGCTGACTGTCCCCTTCTCCCTAAAGGTACACACAACCATTTCTCTTGGGTGAGTACTCCTTCTTATGGTTTAAGTCCA
This sequence comes from Neoceratodus forsteri, assembly GCA_016271365.2. Taxonomy (NCBI): domain Eukaryota; kingdom Metazoa; phylum Chordata; order Ceratodontiformes; family Ceratodontidae; genus Neoceratodus; species Neoceratodus forsteri. Next base: position 760,893,484 of record CM057452.1, read on the forward strand.
TCGGGATATATAATGGCTAGCAACCCCTCAAGCTCCAATGGGTGGAAATCCATGTCCTGGAACATGAAAGGCCTCAACCACCCTGCCAAATGTACTAAAGTGCACCAATTTCTAAATTTTATGGGTACAGATATTGCCCTGTTGCAGAAGATGCATTTAACAAACAAAAAGTGGCCTGGCTCAAAAAACTCTTGGTGGGGGAGGTCATTGCTAGTTGTGCCTCCAGCAAATCTAGCCTATTCCTTGCTGCAGCAATTGTCCTTGCCAGGAACTATGTCTTTTTCAGGGTGATTGCCCACTGATAGACACCATGATGTGTCTGCAGTGCCCTCTGTCCACATTTAAGTGGGATCTCCAACAAGCTTGCTTCGACTTCCATCCCTCAGTCTTCAATTACTGAAATTCATCACTGTACCATGGTGAGGTGCGACTCAATGCTGAGGGACAAACATGCTAACTTGTCAAGGAATCTAAGACAGCCATAAGATCTATGTTGTAGCACTCCACAGCCTTCTCAGATCCCATGGCACAAGCTGAAATCATGACTGAGATGTCCAGTTCTTCTAAAAGATTTCTAGGCTTCAAGATTAGCTTCAGGTGGTACTAAATCTTCTCCACAGGAGAAGTGATGTTCTGTGATGCCACACAAAAGAATGGCACATTGTAATGATTCAGCCATACAACTGGATTAACCATGATGTCACCTACAGTATATCCACCCAATAAGAAAACCAGATCCAAAGCATGGTTGTCTTAGTAGGGGCCAGACAAAAGAGCCTATGAAAGACCAGGGATGACATCAACTGAGGGAACTGTTGACGAAGAGGTGAGGCTTCATGATCAACCTAGGCACTGAAATCCTCCAGCACAAGAAGTCTGGGAGTAATCAAGACCCAGTCAGTCTCAAAGTCCTCCAGTTTCTGCAGGAATTAACCTCCTATAATAGTGACACAAATGCACCACTGTAATATACTGTATATAAACCTCTTTCAGAAATTCAAATAGTTTTCAATTTCATTCTATTTCATGATAGCTCCTTGAGCAAACTCATTTGTGAAGATATGCTGTATAACAGTGTATTGAAAGTACAATACAAGATACCTATAAATATTCAATAACACATAATTTAAAAACAAAAATACTGTATTTACACCAATACGTAATATAAATTAAGCTCAAGTTAAGTTTTTTTGAACAATAAAACAGATCACTACAAAATTTCAAATTGTATAAAATCTTAAAATCATCTTCATAAATACAGAATAAGTCTTTGTTAAGAGTGCTTACTACACATATCATTCCAGCACAGCATATTATACAAGTGAAGCATTCAAGAATGCATGGGACAGACATAAGGCCATTCTAGTGGGAGGTAGGAGGAAGTAGGCTGTTGGTTAACTAGGATCTGCAGCTTATCCATTAGGTAGGGAAATAGGCAGCCTAGGTGGGCCAAGCGGTCCTTATCTGACCTTTAAATTCTATGTTTCTATGTTTCTATAACAATTGAAGAACAGTACAAAGTTAAAGTTAAATGTCTCCAAAACTACATGGTAAGCATCTAAAAAATAGACATAGTGTAAAGAGATTTGAACAACTCTTCCTTTTCTAATTTTAATATCTGGTGCAAAAAATAAAAATAAAATTAAAAATGGTAATCTATTTATAGTCCAAGCATTCTCTGTTGTAAGAAGGGTAGTTTTTGCTTTATCCTTTTCAATTTCCAGAAGCAGTTTCATACAAGGGCCAAGCCAGTAATTCCTTGCTTTGATATACCATGTACAACTCCAGATTGCATGCATGATGTCCTCCCTACCCCCACTAGAACAAAGGTAATTAAGGTCTGTAGGAGCAACTCCTTTATTGTACCTAGCTACAATGATGTTGTTACCAAATAATTTGGATTAAAATATAGTAAAGGTCTTCTTTAAACGAACATCTGAAAGAGCATCCAAATAGTATTTACATCCAAAGTAATAATTATTAGCAGCAAACAAGGCAGAAAATCAGGATTTTTGATTTTTTCCAAATCTAAGAGCTCCCAGTGGTTGCTTATCTAGTCTGTACAATTTGAGTAAGTGTGATATTCCATTTCTCATAGTGCTCTATTGCATCCAAATTTGTTCTTATTTAGGTTGGACATTATGGGGTCAATATTCAAAAATAGGCAAAGTGGATCTAGGCTGGACATTATGGACCCAATATTTAAAAAGCATTTGTCAATGCTGAATGTTTGCTTGCTGGTATTGCATTGGTACTGCAGGAGTTAGAGAGATGCATAATAGGAATGGCAGTAAAGTATTGAATTAACACCAACTCCTACCCCCATCCTGCAGAGACTGACAGGCATTGGGGTGTGCCTTTGGGTCATCGGACATAATGCTCACACCACTCCACCTCACCCCACCCTGCAGACACTGGCAGGTGTCATGGTGTGCCTTGGGGTCTTTGGCCCTTATGCTCACCCATTTCCATAAGGAAATAAGCTGAGATGGGTACAGTATAGGAGAATGGGTTGAATGTTAGGGCCAAAGACCCCAAGGCACACCTTGATGCCTGTCAGTGGCTGCAGTGTGGGTGTGGGAGTGGGGGTGATGGTGGAATGGCTTAAGCATTATGGGCAATGACTCCAATCCACACCCCTGATGCCTGTCAATCTCTTCAGGGTGGGGCATTATGGTTGGAAACCCTAATGCCCCAGGCGTTTGTTGGTATTTTCACTCCAAATTTCAACATTGGCTTTTTGGAATGCCACTTCATGAACAGTGGCACTATCATTTCGTTACTCAATCCCGAAAGGTGATTTTGCACAGCGAATGCACCATTCAGCACAGCAGGTTTGAAAAGACATTTTGGGCAGGATGGGAAAAATGGCACCTGTACTATTCATGAGGAGGTGTGAAAAAATGGCAATGTTGAAAATCTGGAGTGAAAATATGAAAAGTTGGAGAAGTTACAAGCATGTGTAGAAATTATGTAACACACGCTTGCAACGCAGTAATTATTTGGAATTTTGTCACCAAATTTTCAACATTGCCTTTTTGGGACATCCCCTCATGAACAGTTGCACTATGATTGATTTCATTAACCTGTCCCAAAAGTTGATTTTTCACAGTGACTACACCATTCTGCGCCACAGGTGCCAAAGCACATTTTGGGCAGGATGCAAAAAAATGACAGCTGTACTGTTTATAAGGAGGTATGAAAAAATGGCAATGTTGGAAATTTGGAGTGAAAATATTAAAACTTGGTGAAGTTACAAGTGTGCATGCAAACTGCACAATGCATACTCATAACGAAGTCATTTTTTGGAGTTTTTCACCAAACTTCCAACATGGGCTTTTTGGGACCACACCTCATGCACAGTGGCACTGTCATTTCATTAATTGGTCCTGAAAGTTGAATCTGTGCAGCGACCACAAAATAATCTTTTGGGACTGAGAAATGAAATGACAGTGCCAGTGTTCATGAGGTGGGGTCCCAAGAACCACATGTTGAATATTTGGGACCAAAACTCCCCAAAATGGCTGAGATATCAACCTAAGTTGAAACCCCCCAGTGACTGCTATTATAGGGCTTGCTGTGATTTTCTTCAGCTTGCAGTCGGCTTTTAAAGAGTGCAGATGTGTTCCTGGTCCACATAAGATCACAGCGCCAGACCTCCGAAGGTAAGTATGGAGTGGAGCGATATGGGGAGGTGGGGTGCACAGAGGGAAGAGGGGAATGCCAACATAGGGATTGAGCACCCCATTGTCAGCAAAAGATATGTTTAGGTTTGGAGGAGGGGGAAGTCATCCGACACTGGGAGTGGGCATCCTGGTGTTGGAAATATAACCAGTTTGGCACACTGGTGCCACGTTAATGGGAGAGGGGGATACATGCTGACATGGGGATTGGGCACCCCAATGACAGCTTTGGGGGGAGTGTATGGTGGGCAGCAAGAGCTGACAATTGTGCAAAGCAATGGCACAGCTCATTTATTTATTTATTAATATGTTTCACCAGGAAATGCACACTGAGCAAACTAGTTGCTCGTAAGTCCAACCAGGTACATTATTGTGCACTGTAATGCGCATGGCTGAAATGTGTCTTGTTGCTGGGAAGGGGGGGAGATCTGCAGCTGCAATGACACAACTGTCCTTGATTGGAGTGACAGATTTCTTTCACGTGCGGTGTTCACTCTGAAACTACCATCATTGGCAGCTTCCCTGTTGATGGGTGGCTGAGGGAAAGCATCCCTGAAAGTATTTGCTGGATTGGCCACAACACTGATACACCTCTGCAATGCTCTACTACCTCAATGTGTGCCAATATAAAAATGGGAAACATGGACTGCAAAGGTTAGTGCTGCACTTGTCCATTGCTCAAGACCCCGAGGATGCCATATTCAGTCAGATAACGCACCAGTGCTATCAGAATGAATGTGGGGGCATATCGGCACAGCACTAAGCGGAATAGTGCTGCTCTGACATGGATCCTGGCAGTGCAAGGAAGAGTGCTGCAGAACGAATAGCCCTGTTAGCTCCTTCCACATTATTCAGATGGCCCCATGCAAATGAGCCCATAGGGCATGCAGGGTGCTATGACTTATTTGCATTCCCCTTATGGGCACATTTGCATTGGTTTGCACCCCTGTGACTGGATCCAGTTCAACCACCGATTCCCTGTTTTTAAAAAAAAAATAGTATTCCCTGATGTTTAGTGGCACTCCTCACCCTTTGATCATCAGCACTGGTATATTAAAAGTACTTCCCTGGTGCCTAGTGGCACCCCCACCTCTGATCACCATCAAGGTAGAGTAAAAGAATGTCCCTGGTGCCTAGTGGTTTCTCCACCCTCTGACTAGTGTCTGGATCACTGACAACACTGTCCCTGGTGTCTAGTGGTACCCCCATTCCCTGATTGGTGGCCCTGGTAACTGACAACTCTGTCTCTTGTGTCTAATGGTCTCCCTACCCTCTGATTGCCAGCTGCGGTAGGTGAAAATAATTCCCTGGTGTCCAGTGTCCCTCCCTCCAGTCATCAGCCCCGATATAAGAAAATAATTCCCTGGTGTCCTGTGGTCCTCCACGCCCTCAGATCACCTGCTTCAGTATACAAAATGATATTCCTGGTGCTTAGAGGTCCCCTGCCCTCCAATCGCCAGCCCAAGTATACCAAATGATATCCCTTTTGCCCAGTGGTCCCTCCACCCTCCAATCGCTGGCCCTGTATAATATGCCATATTCCCTGGTGTCTACTGGCATCCCCACCCACCTATCCCCACCCTCAAACTAACTTAACCTTCTCTGGTATCTAGTGCCCCCTCTCACACCAAGAACACTGACACACCTACCCTGCCAACCCACCCTTACCTTATTTGCTAGTGCTGTGGGAGCCCATACAGTGACTGGCACAACCCTCCTCACACCATCTTGGCCAGCTGCCATATGCAATGACAAGGAGTGTGCATCCCTTTCACAGCACAGAGGTACAGTAAGAAATCCAGTTTCTTTTGCAGACCTTTTTTGGACAGCCAGGGGTGGCAATACTAATTTGGAAAGCTTCCTCCCTCACGATAGAGGACAAATGTACGGACTCTCAGGGCAGATGGATGGTGGGCAGATTTGCTTATCGGGGGGCAGAATGTTGCTAGCTAATATATATGGGCACAACTCTGACTCAGGAGAAATATACCCAGCCCTTTACCAAGACTTCACTGACTTCATGGCTGGATTCTCTGACATGCCCATCTTGCTCGGTGGGGAACACAATCTGGTCACTGACACTTTTCTCAATAAGTCCACTCCCACACCACAGTCTCACCCTAAGGATGTAGCCACCCTGGGGGAGCTTATTTCAGAATGTAACCTATACGATCCCTGGAGGCGTGCTCACCCTACGGGGAGAAATTACCCTTTTTACTCCGCTGTACACTACACCCACAGTAGAATAGATTTCTGGTTAGCCAACTATGTAGCCTCCCCTGTTATATCCGAAGCCACCATAGGAAACATTATTATTTCTGACCATGCCCCAGTGTCTGTAATATTCTCTTCTCCAGGACTGGGACCGCCCTCCACTAGGTGGAGATGCAACCCTCTCCTGATGAACGATAAGGATTTCCAAAAATACATTATAGAGGAAACCCGTCTGTATTTCTCCCTTAACAAAACAGCTGAAGTATCTGATGCCACTCGATGGGAGGCTTTTAAAGCTGTAATCAGGGGAGGATTATTGCATACTCAGCCTCACAGAACAAGCGTCGCGAGGGTGCAGATCAAGAGTTTGCAAAGAAAGCTGACCCTACTAGAAAGACAGTTCAAAACCTCTGCTTCTCAATCCCTAAAATCCCCTTTGCTACCATGAATCGTAGGGCTGAACTATCAGATAAATACCATACTGAGTAAATAAGCCCAGTGGCAGCTCCTTCGCTCCAAACATAAAACATGGGGGGAGGGAGGAAATCTCCTTGCCTCTCACCTGCACAAGCAGCAGTCCTTCTCCAGAATCCTAGCACTCAGAAACAAGGCAGGAAGTGTCGTCTCTGCCAAAAGAAATCAATGAAACCATGACGGAATGTTATCAGACCCTGTATGAGACTAAATCTAAGATCCCGAGTTCAGACCTAGCACAACGTCTATCAGAGCTCAGCAAGGGGTTACTGCTACCTAAACTGTCCCAAGAGGAGGCCAATGACCTAGACACCCCCATAATGGCTGCTGAGCTCCAGACCACTCTCTCTCAAATGGCAAAGGGTAAATCCCCGGGTCCAGATGGGATGACGGTTGAGCTTTACCAGCTGCTAGGCGACAACATTATTCCCCCCTTGCTTAAGGCCCTGGAAGAAGTGCATGGAACAACATCACTCCCACCTACCACACGGGAAGCATTGCTAACCCTGATTCTCAAAAAGTCATCCTACCCACTGGATTGTGTGAATTTCAGACCTATCTCCCACCTGTCCATAGATACGAAACTTCTCACTAAAGTACTAGCCACCAGGCTTACAAGAGTTCTCACCTGACTGATTCACCCAGCACAATCCAATTTTTCAAAGGGCAAGTCGGGGCGGAAATCTGTGACTTGTCTTAAACTTGAAATAGCTTGCATTGCAGACTCCCACTCCCATGGCTGCCCTGACAATCGATTTTTCTAAGGCATTTGATTCCCTTGAGTGGAATTACCTTCATACTGCCCTGCAAATCTATGGTTTTGGAAATTCTTTCTGCTCATGGGTTTCTACCCTGTATCATTGCCCTACAGTCAAAATTGTCACAAATAAGGACATTTCCTCCTCTATCCTTCTATAAAGAGGCACCAGACAAGGCTGTCCTCTGTCTCCTCTCCTTTTTATTATTGCACTGGACCCTCTGATCAGGAAATTCCTGCAGACTCCAAGTATCGGAGGGATACTGGTCAACGGGATGTCTTTTTCGGTCAATGCCTATGCTGATGATATGCTTCTCACTTTGTCCAACCCTGGCCGCTCCCTTCTTCTGGTGTTACCCATTCTGGAAGACTTTGCTAACCTCTCCGGGCTTAGGATTAATCAAAAGGAAACAATTCTAGCACCACTCAACTCTAAATGTTCCAGGTCCTGCCTAGCTGGGACAGATATTACCTAGGCACTGCAGGGCTTTGTCAATTTGGGTATTTATATGCCCTTCTCATGGGGGGAGCTAGAAAAAGCTAACTTCTTCCCCATGATGACTGCTTTAACTGTGGAGATGCAACAGTGGAAAAAGCTTGGGCTTTCTCTCAAAGAGAAAGTGGAAGCGGTACTCATGTTTATCCTTCCAAGAATTTCCTACCTGCTATCTAACCTCCCAATCCCTCTCTCACACAAGATCTTTGCCTCCCTGGACAAACTGATCTCTTTTTTATGGGAGGGAAGAACAGCTGGGGGGCCTGGCTGAAGCTGAGACCCCATTGGTCCAAAGGAAGTCTTGGAGTCCCCTGGTGGCTGCGATACCAGCTGGCCTTCTGAGTGGCCCAAACCATTACCTAGTTTAACCTGAAAATGTCCTCTCCCCCACAATGGGCTCTTCTGGAGAAGGTTCCCATACCTGACAATTTCCTGTTCTTCCTCCTAGCTGGTGGGATGCACAGGGGTCACCATCTTACTCCAGTCATGACAAGTACCTGTGAGGCATGGCAACAGGCCCTGTGCCTCGCTAATAGCCCACACTCATCATACTCCCCTCCTGATTAAGTATGCCCCCCTCTGGAACAACAGGCTCATCCTTATTGACCATAGGCCAGTATCTTGGCCACACTGGGCTCTTAAGAGGATACGCATAGTTGGAAATCTGCATCTCCCAGACAATAAAACCCTGATGGCCTTTGAGCAATTGCAAAGGTACTATGACCTTGCTGCCCATGACTTTTGGAGATACTTGCAGATACAGGATGCTCTGCACCCCCTGCTAGCTAAGTATCAAGAGGACTCCATGTGGAAATGTCTCACCTCCATCCACCATCCCAAAAAGGGGCAAGGCTTAGTGGGTCTAATCTGCAAACTATTAAGAGACTCCCAGTCAGACACCATACGTGGATGTAGGTTGCCATGGGAAGCAGAACTCCAAAGCCCCATTTCTAAGCAGCTTTGGAAATCTTGGCTCAGATCCGCTCATGTGTTGTATACAGATGCTAAAAGCCAGTTAATACAGATGAAAATTCTTCTCCGTTGGTATAGAACACCAGCTAAGCTGTGCAAACTCAAGGTGCTCCATCATGACAGGTGCTGGAGGTGTCAGAACTCCCCAGCCCACCTTCTCCATATCCTATGGACCTGTCCAAATATTCAGACATTCTGGGCCTTAGTTTTGGATGACTGCTCTCGGATCGTGGGGCACCGGATTCTCCCCTCTCAGGAAATGCTTCTTTTAGGTAACACCTCTACTCTAGACCCCCTATCCCCACTCTGAAAGCCTGGACTCTGGCTGTGGGGATTGAGGCCAAAAGAGCCATCCTCATGAAATGGCAACAGCCATCCTCCCCCTCACTTGCCATCTGGAGAGTGGCCGTGGTGAGATTAGCTGTATTTGAAAGAATCACTGCTTCTGCAAAGGGTAGACTGGGGAGCTATCACAAGAAATGGGACCCATACCTCCGCTCCCACATCTGTGAAGTTCCCCTGCCACCGCCAAACAATCCCCCTATATAATAACCCCTCCTTCCCACCCATTTTGGAGCTGATGATCCGAGGGAAGGAGCTCTCACCCACTGTCTCCCTTGGCTTTAGCCTTCTTATTACTACTGTTCTCATTTTCTTGCCTATCTCTAGAATGCCTAACTATTCTATACCAGCACTGACATGAATGACTACTGTACCAGATCCTAGGAATAGTCCTTGTGGCCTGATTAAGTCTACCTTGTTGTAAAACCAATAGGCAGGATGCAACCATTATGTTATTTTTGTTAGGTGGTACTCTACTAAAGAAATGGGACCTTGTGGGTTAAAAGACTGATAACCTAAGTTATGTTTTCCCAGATTATGTGTGTTATAAATTAATTCCAGCTATGACCAAATGTGATTGTAACCAGACAAGTCAATGCCTTTAGGTATGGTTTTCTAGCTGGGGTTTTGGTACTTGTAGTTTAAGTAGCCTGCTGGTTACCTGTATTGATGTATGAAGTATACTTTATAAAACAAAAATACCAACAACCTTTTATATGATAAAAAAAAAAGATGGTCTGTCTGATATTTTTATACTTTAATACCAGACAGATCCATCCTCTTTCCCTTCCAGATTGGTATCTGGTGTCTATATGTTCATCCAATGTCATTCCAGGCAAATGTCTTACCTATAATCCCCTTGCATATACTATAGACACAAAGTTTTAATGTCATAGTGTTTTCTTTGCAGTTCTTTGGGATTCCTTTTCAAAAAATACATGGCAGAATTTTGCCTTTCTATAAGATCTTCTTTAGTATTGCCATAGTCCTTTTTCCCTGAAATTTCAACTTTCTTCTTAGATGGCCCTTTATTTTCTCCTTTATTCTCTCTACTACCACATCTATCCTTAATTTCTTCTTTCCTACATTTCCTAGGACTTCTATCTTGCTCTGTTTCCAATGACTGCTCCATAGAATTCAATGTTAAACTAGTTTTTTCTATATTTCTTTCAGTAATCTTATTATCTCTACTGACTCCACTTACACCTTTCTTCTTGGACTCTACTTTATTTTCACCTTACTCTTCTTTAATATCTCCACCAGCTGTTCAGTCTCCCTTTTTTCTTTCTCCTCTATTTCCTTTGTTACTTGATAAATTGTTTTTTGAGATCTTTCCTTTACTAGTCCATTCCTAGCTGTTCCTCCTTTTGTGACTTCTAGAGTCATTTTCTACCCTAGGCGTGCACCTATTTGAGAGGCAAAATTTACAAGTAACTCATTATTTAGCAGTATACCATCTCTAATTTCCACTAACAATTCTTTTAACCCCTCATTATTCTGAGCTGGCTCGGGTACTTCACTTACTATCCCATAATCTTCTTGATCGTTTATTATATGCGATATATCTGGAGGCTGCCTAGGTGGGGGATCCAGCCTTGGTCTCAGTAAATATGGAGTTAAAAATGCCTCAGATTTCCCCAAGAAAGAGGCACTAGGGCATTGATGGGATTTATCCATTAGCACCCTTCTGCCACTATTCTGTGCAGAACTTATTACTCCCTTTAATTCTTTGTCTTCAGGGTTATTCCCTCTAGGTTCCTTCTGAGGCATTTTATCACCATCATTTTCCTTTTCCCCCCTTGAGTTGAACCCCATCCCTTCTTCTAGGGCATTTATAGTTTTCATAAGTGTGTGTTCTTCTGCTACTTTCTGTAAACTCCATTCTTTCCTCTTCTGTAGAGGAGAGGAACTAAGGAGAGGAATAGAAGAGCCTTGTATTCTCAATATCTCCTTTCTTCCCACTAAATTAAGTTGGCTATCTGGTGCCAAGTTGTAGCTGGTATTATTTTTTTATCTATTAACACCTTGTTAGCATCTGATTTCTCAGTTACTTTATTGTCCTTAGCTTTTTTAATTTTACTTTTTATTTACATATGTTTTGGGGTTTGCTCTCATTTTCTTTTGTGGCAATCTTGTCTGCAGCATTTTCTTTTAAGTATAGAAACTAAACCTGTCCAGAATAATCAACAGAATATCTAACAATTTAATAACTTATAAATGTTATAAATTTTTTTTTATAAACACAGGGCAAAAAGAGAGAAATATTATAATCCCAGTAGTCAGAAAGCCAACTACATTGGATGACTCCACGAGGATGAAATTTCAGGCATAAAACTCCTTCATCAATCTGGCTCCAAAAATGTAGACTTTTCTTCTGTGCAATTGCACACATCACTGATAAAATGAAATAAAATAAATAAATCACTATGTTAAAAGTTCCACTGCTGTACTTTATTAAATTGATAAGCTATTTGGCTACATAAATATAAAAAAGCAGTACAAGCAAAACATTAACTTGCACCTACTTAATTCAGCTTTAAAAAGAATCTTCCACTTCAAATAACTCTTCCAGTTAGTCCTCTAGCGCCTTAACAATGCTTTGTCCATTGCTGTTTGTGTCTCCTATGCAGATGGTATCCCCTGATGTATATATGCAACTATATAAGGAGAAAAAATAATAATAAGTTCATTGAGTTAAAAAGCACTTCAACTATTTTCCTTTTGTTAAAAAAATAGCTCCAGTCCTTCAGTACTTACTAAATGAGTCTAACCATATCTGAATTTCCCTTAAAATGGCCCAAATTTTATAATGTGTCTTTGCAGCTTGGCCCCAACCAACTCTAGCTCTCTCTGCTCTGAAAATGGCATTTCTTACAGCCCGGAACACCACGCATGTGCTCTTAAGTGCTGGAGTCTGCTGTCATGTGACCAAAAGGGCACAAGTCCTAAAAGGTGTATTTTCCTAATTATCTAGTTTTGCTTTTAAAAATGTTGTTGTTACCAAGTAATAAACCTATAAGGACTATTAAATCCCACAGCACCAAATCCCTTTAAATCAATGGGGAACTCTACTGAGAGACACAATCAGCCGCTAGGGTATAAATAAATACTAACATTTACACTCTAACATGGAGAAAGATAAAAACAGGGTAAAAAACACCCCTCACTAAAACTTGAAGAGATTGCAGAAACAAATCTTTTTATCTCCGAACTCCTGTGACTCATATGGCTTCCTTCTAGCTTCCCTCCATGGACAAGCCACAAGCACCACAGGCACTGTAAATCTTTTCTCTCCAAGATCCTCTCTCTTCCTTCTCCTATGGAGCAATTCTGAATTCAGCCCATGATAAAATCCACTGGGTTCAACTCATGTGGACTTCCCAAAACACCCCTCAATATCAGATTTGGCTATAGGCAGTCTAGCTTCTGATTAATCACAACCAGTACTCCTGCTCCCATTTACTTCTCAAAAAAATTTATCTCTGGCAGTCTACAAGGACTTCCTCATGTCCTTCTGACAGCCACTGCTTGAATCCTGGCTCCAGTCTGAACACCACCCCTTCGGCTTTCCTCCCTTCGGAGACAAGAAATAAACAGTGGAGAGGAGTGAGAACTCACTGATGGAGGTAAATGGTCTTCTGGTTAGACCATATTTCAGTCAAAGGTGGCATACCTGTTTTAACTTAAACATGCACCAAGTAGTCCTGCTTCTGTCAGCCACTCCCCAACTGGCAGAGCGTTGGCCTCCGCAGCACACGGGTGTCAATGGCAGCTGCGTAATGGAAGTAGAGGAGCAATCAGAATAGCAAAGGCCCAAACCAAGGACAAGATAGCCAACTCAGTTAAGAAGGGGGACAAAACCTTTTATAGGTACATTGGAGAGCAAAGAAACAATAACAAAAAAAAGATCTTGTTTTAGTAAAGCTATCAGAAGTAAAATGGGACAGACTGTTCCTGATGCCATCTTTAGAGATGGCAATACAAGAATTCATAAATTGGTATAGAAAAGTATGTGACAAAATTGCACCATTTGAATATAAAAGTCAAAAGAAAAGCCATGTACCATGGATCACAGAAAACTGAAAAAAAAAACAGATTCAAATTAAATCTAGATTATGCAAGAAAGCATGTAAAACCCTTGATCCACTAGATTGGGGAAAATATAGATCAGTCAGAAATGCCCTGAAACTGAAAATTAGAAAAGCCAAGCAAAGCTATTATAGCAAAAAAAACAAAAAAAAAACAAGGAAGCCTCAGATTCAAGACACTACTGGTCTCATAGGTGTCATAGGAATTTTCAAGCTTATGAACTTTTGTCCTTGATGCTTGCCTTTTTAATTTTTTTCCATGTATGATTTTTATTTTATGCTCTAAGTCATCCCTTTATGTTTGGGTAACATATTCATCCAGTTTATGTTTGAAAGATTCCTTATTTGCACTGTTCACTACCTCTAGTGGTAGTGCATTCCATGTTGCAACCACTCTCTGGCTAAACCAATATTTTCGTGGTAGTGTTTTCCATTTTTTAATTACTAATAGAAAAGGGTGTCGCCTGGGTTCATATCTTGATTTTCTTAAGGTCACCCCCAGCTCATCCCTAAATTTGCTTTCCTGCATTGCCCTAAATATTAAGCACATATCTCCCCTAGTCCTTCTAAACTCCAGGGTATATAAACGTAGCTCCTGAAGTCTCTCCTGGTAGGACATTTCTTTGAGTCTGTCCACTGCCTTAGTTTCTCTATGCTGTATCACCTCCAGCTTATGGATGTCTACTCATCTTTGATCAAATTCTCTGAGGTTCCGGTTACCCAGAAACTCAAAATTCAAATGGTTAAAAATGGGCTCTATCAGACCCCAATCCAGTCAGCAAATATACTCAACAAGTATTTTGTGACTCTCCCAGACATTCAGATTCCTACCTATAAATGGAAAAACTCACTCGGATAATAATTCCCTACCTCAACACATCCCCAAGTTTAGGATTTAGATGTATCTCTAGCAAGTAAGTAAAGGATGAAATTAAGAAACTGAATCCCCGAAAATCATTTGGTATAGATGGCACTGAAAATAGATTATTAAAGGATTCGGTAATTGTAATTGAACCAATTTTGACAAAGCTGCTTAACTGGAGCCTTCCTGAAGAAATCTTTCCAAAGTTATGGAAAAGAGTGAAAATGATTCCGATCCACAAAGGGGGCTCACTGAACAAGCACTGATTCAATAGGCATCATTATTATACAGACACTGAAAACCTCACCAAAAGCTGACAGAGTCCCTTTAAATACAAAATGGTTATTAATAATGTGGACCACAGTGCCCTGTTCCCAAGAAGCAAGGGCAAGGTACTAAGAGGCCATGGAAGGAAACCAATGGGGGGAAGATTCAGGAGCAATGCAAGGACTTTTTTTTACAGACGAGGTATTGAAGACTTGGAATATGTTTCCAGAAGATGTGGTCAACATGGAATCTGTTACTGGCTTCAGACACAAGTAAAATAGGCACAAAGGGATAGTCCAAACCAGAGGTGAGATGGAAGGTGGACAGTTGGTGAAACAGGATGAGTTCATGGTTTTCTCCAGCCCCTGCAAACCCCTTGGCTTTGACCTCTCACTCTATGACAACCATGGTAATGTTATTGATAGAGTCAGTGAATTCAAATACCTTGGCTTACTCCTGGTTAGCCACCTCAGTTTCGATGCTCACACTAGCCTCACAATCAAAAACGCCCTCCAATGACTCAGTATCCTCCACAGAACCAAGCATTTCCTTAACAGGGAATCCAAATCCCTCTTAATTACCAGCTTCCTCCTTCCCGTCTTTCACTATGGTTCACTTGCCTCCCTCTCCCACCTCTCCATCAAAACTTTCTCCAGACTTCAAAGCTCCTATCACAATGCTATCCAGTTTGCCTCTGGTCTCCCTAAACTCACACACCACTGTGATCTTTATAAGCTCATCAGTCTGCCCTCCCTTGAAGCCTGCCTCAACTACAAGATGGCCACCTTCTTCTCCAAACTCTCCCGTGGACTGCTCCCTAATTGCATCACTTCTCTCTTCCAGACAGCCACCACCACCAGGACCCCTAGACTGTCCTCCACTCTCTCGTTCACTGTTCCTTTCTGCCAGATCACTCAAGGCCAGAAAATACTCTCTTTTATGGGACCCAAGCTCTTCAACTCTTTCCCTCTGGAACTAAAACTCTATCCCTCCACAAATGCCTTCAAACACAATATCAGGATACATTTCTCTTCCACCTGCACCTGCTTGCAGCCCTAATCTGGTTCCCATTCTGTACTTTTCCCCCTCATTCTCTGGTTAGCCACCTCAGGCACTTATCCTCTCTTTCTAGCACTTGAAGTATTGTTAATCCACCTAGGCTAGTTTTTAGATTGCACTTAAATGTTTTTGTTTCCCACTGTTACATTATATTATTGTTAAACCCTCACTGACTGCTTAATGTCTACTGTATTTGTTAATTCACCAAGCCTAGTTCATGGTTTGCCCTTTAGTCTATATTATTCTAAATGTATGTACCATTTTATTAACCCTCACTGCTAGTTAATTGTTTAAGCCTATGTCATGTCTCATGATTGTTGTATGTAACTGGACGCTTATGTAAATGAGCAGCAATGCTCACATGCCTTTCCAGTATAACCAATAAAAATGAAATTAAATGAATGAAATGAAATGACTTGGGAGGGGGTACTGAAATACAGTTGTGGTCATCTTTAGGCTAGCTTCAGTCCAGCACAAGGCTGGTTGCAGCTGGAAGCAGGTACTTGGCAGACTTGACCGGCCATTGTGTGTTTTTCTGCCATCAACATCTACTGTACAGTATGTTTCTTATTAAAATAATCAGAATTTGCTAAGCAGTCAAAAATATTTATTTCTGTGTCCATACCTTTGTAGGATGCTCAATATGCAATTTCTTTAATATATTAATATAGCTGAATATCGTTGCACATGTAGGGCCCTTTGTCAGCTGCCTTGTTTCTGCCTCATAGATACTGCTCTGGATAATCAAGAGAATCTAGCTTGAACAACATCATATTCTTTTATGTGCTATTATTCTCATTTCACTTTGGCATAAATTCATTAAAATCAGTTTCTGAGCAAAAATGTTCCATTTGTCATGTGGAAACATTTTGCTGCAAGGAAGGAACAGTTTCAGCAGTTTAAATTAATGTATGAATAACATGTCAGGAGCATCACAAAAACCACTTGACTGATTTTTAATTTTAATTGTTAGAGGCTTATCTGCAAAAAATACTGTAAGATCTTGGTATCCCAAAGGACACTATTTGAGAAGGAATTGTGGATAATAGCATTCTGCAAATCTTCTTGCAGTTTGCCTCTATTCAATTCTGAAACTATAGTTAGCAGACTAGATAGCAGGAGAAAATGCAGTCTTTTGTAGATTTAGATTGATACCAGCATTGACAGGATGATAAGCTGTGGCATTTATAGCCTACACCAATGTTACGCCTTGGTCAGCCACTAGAGGTTTCATAGACAGTAAGCTACCTGTGCCCAACCTCCCTGGAAGCTGGCCACCTTCCCTCTTTGATGTGCTTGGCCCTAAACAGGCTCAAGGGTAAAACACGCACGAATGAATACATAAAAATATAGGTCTGTCAGGTGAATATGCTATGTCCTGCTATTTTGCCACAGTTGTTTTGAATGATGTTGTAAAGATGATATTCCATTGTAAATTGTACAACAGGTACCATACCGCCCACCAGGGTCCTCTGTCCTTCCACAGATCTCCCGGACCCCCGAGGAGTGGAGGTAGTGAGGGCTTCCCACTGCCTTCCCCACATGAGCCAGGACCCCTGCGGATCATTTTTCAAGGTAACAATCACCGTTTGGTGCCATTTTGAAATGCTCAAAAACAGAATCCAGTCAGGCCTCCTTTCTGCACTCTTGGAGCTTTGAACGGATCCTTAAGGACAAGCTAGAGCCCTAGCCTCCTACCTGCAACACTCAAGGAGCTGCTGCTGTTATTTTCATCGGCGCAGGTCTAGCCCCACCAAACGCTACGCATTAGGCTCCCCACCACCCCCACCACCACCCTTGGTCGGCTCTCCCTTTTATAGGCAGCTGGTGATGATGTGGGACTGAAATAACCTATCAGCCCACTTCTCCATCAGCAGGCTATACCATTCTGCAACTAGGGGTTTTTCACTGTTTCCTGCAGTAGTCTCTCCACAACACAAATTGTTCTCACAGCTGCACTCTCCCGCTGTTCCCATAGGGGATTCCTCCACCTTCCTGCTGTTCCAGTAGGCGATTCCTCCACCCCCTGACTTCTACTCCTGTTGCTCTCAACCCACGGTCTCTTACTTCATAGCCTTAGACCCCAATCTTGTCTCGCTCTCACTCTCCTCCATCCTTATCCCTCCTTCTACACCCCACCTGCCAATCTATACTGGGTCCGCTGTCCCTGAAAAGTGCGCTGTGTTAGGGAAGCCTATCCTCTGAAGCATGGCCCCCGTTCTTAGGCTGGCTCATCCGCCCGTGGCCTAGCTCCCCCATTGCACCCAGCCCCTACTGCCCCCCCTCCTGTGGGGCGGCTAAGGGGTTAAAAATAGCCCACCTGAACATCCGTAGCCTACTCCAGAATCTTGTGGAGCTAACTGCTTGGGCAGCCTACTACAAACCTGACGTCCTGTACATTACTGAAACGTGGTTCAAACCCCGCACCCCTGATTCGGCTTGCTCCCTCCGGCTACGGCATGGCAAGACTCAACAGGGCTGGCAACAAAAGAGGTGGGGTGTACTATATACCATAAGGTACACCCAAACATTTCCATTGTGTCGCACCTAACCCTTGGAACCTCACACTGTGAGTTTCTCCACTCACTCCTTCTCCTTGATAACACCAAGAAGGTGCACATTGTGTGTGCATATAACCCTCCCAAGGGGGGTCTGCAGGAACTCTCGTCACTCCTGGAGTTACTCCAGGAGAAGGTGGGCTCCAGCAAGCTTCTCCTACTTGGTGACCTTAATCCTAACTGGTTGGGACCCCACGTCAAGTTGTATGAACCATTACTCTCTGGCCTCTCCCTCAGTAAGGTCATTACGGAACCCACCAGGCTCTCCAATTGTGGAGACAAGGGATCACCCATTGACTGGATCCTGTGGAACCATCTCGACAAAATTGTTAAGTCAGGACTCCTTTTTGACTCTATCTCAGACCACTGTCCGGTTTACTGCATATGGGGCTCAAACCCGCCCAAGGTCCCCTGCAGAGTGGTAATTATGAGGGACTACTCGAAATTCTCGATCCCCACCTACCACAAGGACCTTCAGGAAGTGTCTTGGAACCATGTCATGGCTATGCATGACCCCGTTTCAGCCCTTGACCTCTTTCTTGCAGCATTTGCACTGCTCCAGCACAGGCAGGCTCCCCTATCCAAGAGGCGTGTCAGAGGGTCGGTCACCAAATAGCTTCACAGCGAGCTCCTATCTCTCATGAAGCAGTGGGATAAGGCCTGGACAAAATATAGGGAGTCACGCAACCTAACGGACCTCCAGGAGTACCGTCAGCTTAGAAACTCCTGCAAGAGGGCTATACATACTGTGAAAAGCCAATACTGCAGTTCAGCGCTGATTGCCACTGCACGTGACCCCAGACGTTTCTGGGTGAACATAAAAAATCTAGTCAGTGGCTCGACCAAAACTCAAGTTACCGACTTGACAATTGGTGAGGCTAACTGCAATAACTCCCTAACCATTGCCTCCTCCTTTAACTGTCTCTTCACGGACCTGCCGTCCTCTCCCCCCCAATGCCAGCTGCCCCAGCCCTCGGCAGTGACCCCCAGCCTCACCGCTCACCCTTCTACCTCAAGAAGATCACTGTGAGGGAGACCCAGGCTCTCCTTGTCGGTCTTTCCCACCACGCGGGGGTGGGTCACGATAGCCTTGAACCCAGGCTTCTCAGCCTGGGGGCTCCTCATATTGCCAGACCACTCGCCGACATATTCAACACCTCGCTCATAACAGGGGTCATCCCCGACTTATGGAAAATTGCCAGGGTTGTTCCCGTACTGAAAAATGGTGACCCTAAGGACATTAACAATTATCGTCCTATCGCCATACTCTCAGCTGCCTGCAAACTGCTGGAAAAAGCAGTTGTGTTGCAGCTTCTCCACTACATCCAGGAATATAATGTCCTCTCCCCATGTCAGCATGGCTTCCGTAAAAACCACAGCACCTCGACAGCACTTGCCGAAGTCACAACCAGAATCAGGACAGCAACCGATCAGGGAAAGCTGACGGGGGTCATATTTGTGGACCTGTCCAAAGCCTTCGACCGTGTAGATCATCTCCTCCTCCTCGGCACACTCCACACCCTCGGCTTCTCCCACCATTCCCTCGACTGGTTCTCCAGCTACCTTAGGGACAGGAAGCAACTCACCTGCTTCAACTGTACCCTCTCGCCCCTCCTGCCTGTCTATAGTGGGGTACCGCAAGGATCTGTCCTTGGATCGATTCTGTTCTCTCTGTTTGTCAATGGTTTACCCTTGTTGCTACTGAAGGGCACCTTACCATTTATGTGGATGACCTCGTCTTATTAGCCAGCTCCCACGATGTTACCAACATCAATGCCCAACTCAACTCTGACTTCTCTCGCATCAGAGAATGGCTGGATGGGCACAAACTTGTAGTCAACCTTAAGAAAACCCAGGCAATGCTATTTGGCACAGCGGTAAAAATCTCCTCCTGCACTACATCCCTTAAAATTCATGGTACCTGTGACTCCCTCCTGCCAACAACTGACTCTGCAAAGTACCTTGGAGTAACCCTTGACCCTCAGCTGGACCTCTCCGGGCACATCAGGAACATTTGCAATACTACTAATGGCAAATTTGGCCTTGCTTATAGGGCTAAGGACTGCCTCACCCCCGCCGCCCAGCTGGCCTTAGCTAGGGTGGTACTACTGCCCACCCTCTCCTATGGTCTCGTCACCATTGCCTCTGCCCCCTCCTCATGCCTAGCCAAGTGGGATACCACGTACAACAACATATGCCGCTTTACGCTCATGGACCCCTGTCTCACCCACCAATTTGAGCTCTACTCCTGACTGGAATGGCTCCCCCCTGATAAACTCTGGATCTACACCATGGGCAACTTCATTGACAACATAATCTGAATGGCCGCCCCTGCCTCGCTCACCCTCCCCCCCTGAAACATGCCTCCCTGTCTACCACCTTAGGTCCTGTGCGTCCCAGACCCGCCTGGTCCCCAAGACCCCCACCCTCACTGGTGATAGGGCATTTACCTCTCACGCACCCAAGCTGTGGAACTCCCTTCCCCCTCAAGTTCGAGCCTCCCCCTCCCACTCCACCTTTAAAACCTCCCTTTGGAGCTTCCTGAAACATGTTGCAACCTGCCTGTGTGCCGCCTAATGCCCAGCCCCATGACCTATTCTGCTTTGGTACCCCAACCTGGCTCTGTGTCCCCCTTGCCGACTTGGTGCAGCACTCTACTAGTTAAGTAAATGTTTTTTGTGTCTTTCAACCTGGGGGAGGTCTCACCCCACCCTGTAGCCCCTGGGCCTGTATGTTTAGTAATCTGTGGTTGTTTATATGCAATTCCATTGCTTCTTCTCCCACCTTCATAATCCCTTTTGTTCATCCCACTATTTGGAGTACATGCTGTTCTCTATTGTTAGGTTAATTTTGTAACTGATACACCTGAAAAATGTAATCTTTGTAACTGATACTCTGTCTCACTATTGGAGTATGTCTGCTCCTGATTGTAATGTTGTCAATGTATCTTCTCCTATGTAAATACCCTGTGATTCTCCCGGGTCGCACCTGAAAATAGGCACCTGCTGTCTAGTGTGCTTACCCAGTTGCCAAAACAAATAAATAAATAAGCACTCTGTGTGAGATTTCACAGTTTACTGTGTGACACACATTTTCTTTTTGTTGTAGCAGTTCTTCATTTATGATCAGTAAAAGTTATTTGTTATCACATCATATATTACAGATCATGATTAAAAAAGCAATACATATTAACTTGAAAATATATACAGCGCAATGCTTACAAAATGGTTCAAGAAGTGGTACAATGGTTCAGGAATATCTGCAAGGTAAGTTTGTATATGGATAATAAGCTTTGTCATTTGTAAAAGTAAGGTCAGGTCTCAAAGTACAATTTCAAGCATAACAGTGAAGCTATCATAATCTTATGAGTAAAGAGAGATACTGGATTGGTGAAAGCGTGACACAAATTTGAGCAATTTTCATTGGATTTCATCATATTCTTGCTGTATCCTTCAAGATATCAAACCTGTGATACTGCACTTGTTCCTGGTGGATGGTGCTATAGATTAATCCAGTGGTTCCAGCTAAAGCCTGTAAACCTGGAGATCGAGGTTTCAAGCTCAGCTTAGACAACTATTTACAATGACCTTGAGTAAATCTGCTAATCGTGGACATCAGCCTTTTCCACTATGACATGGATACATTAACCCACAGTACATGTGATGCAGCATAGCCTAGGTATCTGCTTATGTTATGTAACCAGTAAGACATGACAGGGCGTATACTTATGAGACAATGATCACATGGCTGGGGTATGTTGTTGACACACCCGAAAAGGTTGATTATAACCCATAATTATACATTCCTTGAATGTCTTATTGTTTGGATAAATAGTTTTTAATTTGAAAACTTGATAAATGTATTTAAAAACTAAATTTCTTTGTTTACAAAAGAAATGCGTTAGATTGTGCAGGAGGCTCTCTACTGTATAATTATGGAGAAATAATTACATGGATTGTAATGTTTGTCACAGATTCAATCAGCAGGTCAGGCCCTCTACTCCCAGAGTGCCAACCTCTGAGTGCAGTCTTGTGAACAGTGTAACAGACAAGATAACCCTCTTGTCTGTTTTTGTGAGTTCGGATCAACCTTTGGTCTCACGTTCTGGAGAGATTCAAACTGTTAACCTTTTGCTAGCATACCTAATGCACAGGCTCAGATATATCTGTCTTCAGGGGGCCAGAAATCTTTGCCTATGGGCACCTAACCAGGTATTCAGAGATGAACCCATAAAACTTTAATAAAGACCTCAGATTTAAAACGCTTCTCTTTCCAGTTTGGTACCACCATACACGCTTATGTCTGCTGTCTGCTATAACAATAAATATTTCTTAGCAAAAGAAAGCAATTCAAAGGTAGACCAGGTATGCTCTAAAATTAGAGTTTTTACTAAAATACATAATAATATGTCAAACATACAATACAGAACTCTTGTATCATAAGACATACATATCTTTAAACAAAACAAGGTTTAAAACAGTGAAATTCCTACAACAATATTTAGATTTTGTCTAGCTATCTAAATACCTGTTTTCAGTGTTCAGATGTTTTCTTGGTCAGTGTCAGATAAAAGTGTGTCTGTAGTGAAACAGAATAATCTTTAAAAGCTGGTTTTCCCCACCTCTTTTTCATGAGGTCTTCTAGCTCCTCCCTGTCAAAATATCTAAAAAATATATATTTCTATACAACAATCAGGATGTAATTTCAAAGTATTAATTCTGCAACCTTAGCATAACTCAATTTTAATGACACCTCTTTTGATTCACGCTGCATCCTCCTCACACAGGCTTCATATGCGCATTTACAACCTCTCACCTCTGTGTAATAACCTCAGTTTTCTCTTCAACATCTTAAACCTTTTTTATGATTTCCCTCTTAACAAAGTTAACTTAAAGAACTCTGTAATTAACTCAGAGAAACAGGATCCTTGATTAAAATCTTCCATATAACACATTGTCTCTAAAAACTGTGTGTGTGTGACACATGCTGTCAGCATTTCTCTTGGTCTGCATCTGTCAGCTGAAATCTTGGGGGGGGGCGGGATGAGTGAGGTCATTCCTAGAGCATCTGATTTTTCAGCAGAGACATTAATAACATTTTATTTTAAAAAAATATTATACAGCACTCAGAACTGGCTGTCTACATCACAGTTCATTAGCCAATCAACTTCTTCTGCCTTTCTTTATCATTTCACAAAAAAAAAAATAACATAAATGAGATGCCTATCTTTCTTATAGCAAACAAGTCATAAAACATCAAAACTAATGCTGCAAATGCTGATGATTATGTGAAGAAGTGGAACTTTATGGACTCTGAATGTCTTTAGTTCAAAATGTAGTACATTGAGTCAATGTGCTACTCCAGTGCCAAAAGTATTTATAATCTGTAATTATAAACTCATAACCATGATTCAGCATTTACTGCATTCACTGTGACTTTCTGCTATACAGCTGACACTTGAAATACCTACATGCACCTACTGCACAAGCAGAAATAAATGCACTTGGCTGGACAGACCTGACTACTGGAATTAATTTAGCACAAAGAGAGGATTGCTTTAAGCCTGTTTTGTCTAAAATTAAAAAAAAAAAAACAATAATGACAAATGCATCATTTGACAGCTCTTCATAATAATGAAAAAACAGAATGAAAACTGGGACTAAATCCTTTATTGCTAGCCCAGTGCTTCAGAATAATGTATCTGTTTATATCAGCCAATCAAAGTATATGCTTTTAAAATGAAACTCTACGGACATTATAATAGCCTTCTACTTTCTATTAGTTAACTAGGTCAATGGGTAACCACTGTAGGATCAGTTCCAATGTTTGTACACCTTTTGGTTTGCCTATTAACTCATTGTGTCTTGTGATGGAAACTAACCCCCTCATGAAGAAACATGTAGTAGCCATTTGGGACCCTTGGGGTCTGGATGCACCTCTTGAGGGAGAAGACCTGGGTTCTTGGCTTTATGCTTACTAGCATTACAGATGCTGCAGCTACAGATTGCATGGTGCCTCCAAGTGGGGTAGTTCTAGGGAACCTGACCACTCCCTCAGGGCTGCTGTCCCTCCAGGAATTTATGATCCTGTTCCTCAGTAATTGCAACTCATCAGCTGACATTATGCCACCCACAGTAATAATATATACTGTAAATCACACAACAATGATATGACAAAAAAAAGTTATATTAAAAGGGAGCAGTAGAAAAGGACGAGGGTATAAAGCAAACATTTGAAGTTAATGTGAGCTTATGCTTCATGCAGCATTAAATTACCATTTGCAGTTTCCCACACAGTTTAATCCCATCCTCCAGGGGCAATTCCTACAGGGGCTGTACCTGACATTAACTTTAAAGGTAGTGAGTGGTGGGAGATGGCATGGATCAAGTCTCCTTCACTGGTGCACTAAACAATCGTTAACAACAGTAAGGTAGACCTTACTGGGATCCCTTGAGAAGGGCGTCCGCTATTGAGAGCTTAATTTTTTTTTTATTTATTGGTATATATCGGAATTTACAGCCTTTGAGTCAGAAACTCCTTTACAAAGGCTCCACATCAGTAGATTGCATAATAATTACATAAGACAATGTACATAGAGTAGAAATAGATAACAAATGTTACAATGATTGTTGTTGGAAACTAAAACAGAGACAACAAATCTTAGACCACTGGAGCAACCAGCAGAGCCTAGGCAAGAGCTTTATAAGTATCAGTGTCATTTTCAGTAAGACCAGCATAGAGATTGGTCCTTTGTCCAAGAACATGGCCTAGTGGCTGATCTAAGGGGGGCAAAAGCAGTCACAGGCAGCCTTCTGAAGGATGTGAATCTGAAGGAGGTATTTGTAATGGCCTAGTTTGGAGGCAGAAAGTATGGGTATGGGGAGTGCATTAGACCAGAGTGAAGCCCTATAGTGGAAGGTCTTACCAAAAGGGTGATTCAATAGCAGCGCCTGTTCTCAGGGCTAGTGGATGGATGAGGGGGCAAATACAGGTATAGCAGCATCCTGTCGCTATATGTATATGCACATGGGGGGGAAACTAGCATGCCTTGCAATGGGTGGAAGGGGAGGGAGGGTTTGTGAGGTGTTGGGTGCATTGGGATTTGTGCGTCGGTCTGAAAAATTTACTATTTTTTTTGCACCCCCCCACAACATGCACTCCCCTGGAGTTGAGAATCCTTTAGTAGGGAGGTGTGGGGGTGACACCCACACCGTGAGGCACAGCCCCCTCATAAACAAAAATTGCAAGTCCCAGTGCCCATTTGTTGTGCCTGGGAGTGTGCATCGACAAAATGATTTGCCAATATTCATTCACCCTGACGGCGGTCGCCTTTCCACGATCACTGTTAATCACTTAGATCTGACTTTACCAGCTTAATTGATCTAATTGATCCATGGGGATACTGCTAGTCAAGACTCTGATGAGCTCTCTGGCTGGGTGGCAGATTTTGAGATGGAGCTGCGGAGTCCAGGTAAATGTAATAGAATAAACAATAGCAGCATAATGGCTCTTAAGCCCAGATTGCTGCTACCCCATTCCCTTGCATATAGGTGTTTTTCATCTTCCAAATGCGGGAAAGCTTCCAGGCAAACCATGCAGCAATCCATTCTCCAGGGTTGTAACAGTGCAGTCTGGAAACCTGAGCTACTCATTGGTAACACTTCATGGTCCACATTGTAATGTTTTCTACCTCATGAAAAAGCAGAAAGTTTCAGATCAAAGTGCATCAAATGGATGTAGATCACCATATTAGTTGACATCCTTCAATCCTGTCTCTGCTATGTTCTTCTACCCCAAATGTGTATGTATGTTGCCCCAGGTCACTATTTGATTATCTCTAATGAAGTCCCAAATTTCTGTAGGTTGAAACCATGAGAGGACTACACACATTATGACAGTTCTTGATCATATGACCAAAGGAACCCTCAGAAAAGAGTTTCACCTTTGGTGCTGTCAGAGGGACTCAGCCCTATAGGGAAAGGAAATTTAGGGGCATGAAACTAATGCATTTCCCTGAAGGAGAGAGAGAATCACAGCACCAGAAACCACCAGAGACCAGCAATTTATGTATTTATCTATTTATTTATTAACCAGGTAGGTGTGCTGATCCTAGGGATCATTTTCAGGCACTAACCAGGCCATGAATCAATACAAATACACATACAATTGCCAAATATTGTACAACGAATACAAACTCAATGTTTACAGTACAGCATGGTGCTACAATAGTCAGAGCTATTTTGCAGCACAGACCATCAAGAAGTGTACAAAAAAGAAAAAGTTACAGACACAGTAGTGGAAGATCAAACTTGGCTACCAACAACTTTCAAGTCAGTGTTAACCATGTAGGAAAGCACAGTATACAGTAACATCTACATAACATAGAGTCTGAGGTGACCTCACCCATTTTGTAAATGATGGTAAAGGGGTAGTCTTCCTGTGGGGCAGGTACAGATGGCAGCAGCCATTAGGGTTGCATTGTAGTGGGATTTGAATAAGAGGTGGGAGTCAAGAGAGCAAAGTGCAGTGGGTAGACTATTCCACAGTTTAGGGGTGGCTGCAGAGAAGGCTTTCCTACCAAGGCAGGTGGTGCTTGGGGATATCCAACAGAAGACTGGAGGAGTTTTAAAGTTTACCGGGGCTGTTTTTTGGCTTGAGCAGGGGGAAGAGGAGTGATAAATCCCCTTCCCTGATGGCCATGTCAGTAGTGCAGCGGAGGAAATAATCATGGCTTGCTTGATGGGGGAGCCACCTAAGGGACTGACAGAGGGAACAGAGGTGGGTGGAGCAGTGTGCCAACAGTGCAACCCTACAGATGCTATTGTAAGTGGTATTTAGTCTGGAGAGTTCATGGGTGAAGTGTTGCATATAGATGGAGATGCAGTAGTCCATTAATGGGAAAAGATTGGAACAACAAAGGAATGCTGTGCTCCTATGAACCAGGGCAGGGTGTGAGCACCGTGCTACTGCCCCACACAGAATACAATTCAGACAAAAGGTGCTCGCACTCCAGAGCCAGGAGTGTGTCTCCAGTGAAGGAAAGAACATTCTCAGTCAGTCTTCAAGTAAATAAATGGTTTATTATCAAGTCAGAACACTGGAGTGAAGTATAACAATCAGCCAACAGACTGTAGTCCAGGTATCTCGGCGCTTTGCCATGTAACAGCTTTGTCAGGGGTTGGTTACCTGGAATCAGACCCTACCTTTTATTTCAGATAATTCATGACGTCATCAATCATCATATCATAAACCAATTAAATCAATATTATCAAAAAGAAAAGTATTAAATTAAAAATTAAAAAATCTAAGTGATGAATCATGTCTATTAACATTTGTAATCTTTGCATAGGAATCAAATATAATTAATTTTCTGTCTCTAATAGACATGTATTATATAATAAATTCTGATCAGCAAGAAAATACAGTGTTGCCAATAACCCAGAGGTGAGCTAATAAGGTTAAATGATCCAAGTTAAAGTTGTGAAAAAAAACATTTAAAAATTTAAAGTGCTGGAGTCAGGAGCAAATCCACTTAAAAGCCATTCTATTCATAGCTTCACTCATGTGGCAAGCAGAAAATAGGTGGAGGTTTGTGCATAGATGGAGGCACAGTTGTCCATTAATAGCAGAAGATTGCCCTACACCATAGTCAGTCAGGCCTCTGGAGTAAGGTAGTTTTTTATTTGGTACCCCATGGCTAATTTTCGGTTGATGCGCCCGACAATGAGATTTACATGTTCTGAGAAGGTTAATGTGGGGTCTAGTGTAATACCCAGGTATTTAAAGGAAGATATCATTTTGAGAGGGGGACTGCCTGGGGCTAGTATGCAGGAGGTGGTTACAGTGCTGGCAAATGTGGTTAGCTTATGTTTAGACCCTGAGAGCATGGTCTTGGTTTTACTGGTGTTGACCAGTAGTCTGGTTTCCAGGAACCAGTGATGAGCGGCATCATAATTAGAAGTGAACATGGATGTGAAGTTTGCCAGAGATTTATTACTGTGATATAACACTAGGTCATCTTCAATGAGAAGGGTGTTACATGTAAAACTGTCACTAGGGAGGGAGTAAATGAAGAGTAGAAGTGGTGGGGCTGAATTATGGAGCACTGTGGAACACCTGTAGTAACTGCCAAAGTAGTGGATGTAGCACCTCCAGTGCAAACTGTTTGGGAGTGACCAGTAAGGTAGTTCTGAAACCAGGCAGTGGTTGCTGAAGAGCAACCAAAGCCTCTTAGCTTACCCAGTAGAATGTTGTGGTCCACCAGGTCAAAGGCCTTGGTCAGGTCCATGAAGACAGTGCCTGTGAGGTTCCCTACATCCATGTTCCCAAAAACATGTGTTTTTAAGTGGGCCAGGGCAGAGATAGTGCTGTGGTTCTTTCTGAAACTGTGCTGCTGGGGCAGAGGAGGTTGTACTTTATTAAATGATTGTAGAGTTGGTGGTGGATGACTTTTTTGAGGAGTTTGCTAAGATGGGGTAAGATAGAAATGGGTCAATAGTTGTTCGTTTACTGGGGATCTCCAGATTTGAAGATGGGGAATCACCCTATATTCCTTCCAAATAGGGGTACTGAGGATGTGGAGAGGCTGAGAACTGTAGTCAGGGGTTTAGTGATGAGAGGAGCCATGATTTTCAGGAAGCATGGAGTGAGTCCATCATAATCTGAACTTCCCCAATTTGGGAGGCTGATGAGTAGTTTGAAAGTTCCTCAACAGGAGATAGCTTTTAAGTGAAAAGGTGGTAGGCTAGGGTCCACTGGGGGTGTATAGTGTAGTTGACTCTCTGGATCAAGAGCGTAAGAACCACACCTGCAGTGGCAGCAGTTCAAGGAATTGTTTGGTTGATCAGTCTCTCTGTCCCATGATGGAGAATGACACTGTTGCAAGATTCTACAGAAATAAGCTGCATGACTAAAAAGGCCCCCTTGGTGGGAGTTCCATCCTTAGAGGTGATCAAAGGACATGGCCCAAGCTTCAAGGAATCTTGAAGAATGCAGTTATTGCATCCTGCTAAGGAAAGTGACAGAACAGTTGCATTAGCAGCTGTCTGCTTTAGTTGGATGAAAGTGAGACACACCAGATACAGTGGAAGGTTATGTGAAGGCTCCCCAGCCACCCAAAATAATTTAAAGAAAGAGAGAATTACTAACATGATAAAAAAGGAGACATTGGACGAAGAAGGCAAAAAGTCCCCGGGAAGAGAGGGGATCAGAGAAGAGGGCAGTAATGGGTAAAAACGAGATGTCACTGAAAATAAGATATTGCGCCTCAGCTGGATGTTCTGGGTAAATAAAGTGTAAAAAAAAGAGAGATCTCAAAAAATGCAAGGTAAACAAAACAAATTTAAACTCAGAGCCCAGTCAAGACCCAGAGGTAGTGGAGGAGAAACAGTTAAATACTGAGCCCAAGTGGAGTAACACAGCGGAAAAGAAAAACAAGGGTATGGATCCCTAGGGAGATAGGTGGGTACTGAGCCCTTTGAAGATTAGTGGTGAGTGAAGCCCAGAAGATGATGGGACAGGTACAGTTCCTTGGGGGATTTTTAAAGACCATATCTAGATGCAATTTTTAATTGCATACAAAGTCTGTAAAGAAGAACAAATTGCATATACAGTACATCCATTTTTCAAAGCTAGGACATAGCTAAGTTCAGTTTTCAAAACTCTGATGTAGTTATGTACAGTTTTCAAATTCAGATGTTGTTGGACCTGGACATAGAGACCTTAGAATGTGTCAGCAGAAATGGACCGCTAGGCTCATCTAGTTTGTCCTATGTTACTTGCCTCTTACTACACACTGGACCCTATTTGGTCACAGGTGTTCCTCCTTCCTCCCTTACCACTACTTATTCCACCCATGCATTTATCCCACACATGTCTGAAGCTCCCAACTGTCTTCACCCCACCATATCTTCTGGCAGGCTGTACCATGCATTCACCACCCTTTCTATGAGGACGTATTTCTTCACATCCCTCTTAAACTGCTCCCCCTCACCAAGCTTCATAGCATTCCCCTGGGTTCTGGTGCTCTACCTCTTGTGAAAGAGACTCCTCTTCTGCATCTTGTTCATCCCTGTGAGGTACTTATAGGTCTCAGTCATATATCCTATCACTCTCCTCACCTCCAGGGAGTACATGTTTAGCTCCCACTGCCTCTCCTTGAATTCATACCCATCATCACCTTTTGTTTTCCAGATTCAATTTTCTTACCTTGCCTATTATCATTTTTTCTCCCAGAGCCTCCCCCTATTTTCTTTCCTTACATATATATCCCTTAATTCCCGTTACATCTCCACTAACTTTGTTTTTTTCTCTTTCAGATAATTCCTGAAGAAGACTTATGGTAGAAATGTTGATTCTAACTCTATTTTCTATTTCTAGCATGCATTTAATATTACAATTTTGTTTTGTTTTCAGACCACATACTGATGCAGTTCCTTGTTTTTTTTTCTCTCTTCGTATGGTTTCTATTGCAATCCATGCACCATTTTGCAGCCCTTATTTGGACCGCTTCCACCCTGTCGATGTTCTTGTGCAGGTGCAGCTTCTAGAACTAGACACAGTACTCCAGGTGGGTACTCACAAATGAAAGATACAGAAGCAACACCACCTCCCTTTTCCTGCTAGAAATCACCCTCCCTATGTACCCCAGCTTCCGGCGTACCTTACCTACTGCCTAGCTGCATTCCCCTGCCATCCTGAGATCATCTGATATGATCACCTCAATGTCCCTCTTTTGCACGGTGACTGTAAGTACCTCCCCCAATCTTATATACAGCCCCAGGATTTCCCCATCCCAGGTGCATATCTTTACACTTTTTGGCACTGAAACCCTGTTGCCGCTCCCTAGACCACTCTTCTAGTTTCCCCAGATCCCATTGCATTCTCTCTATCCCCTGCTGGGTATCCACCCTGTTGCAGATTTTTGTGTCATCCACAAAGAGATAAATCTTCCCCTCCAGTTCCTCAGCAATGTCATATGAAGACATTGAAGACACTGAAGAGGTCAGAACCCAGTTCCGATCCCTGTGGTACTCCACTGCTTACCCTCTCATCCTCCAAGTGACTGCTATTTACCACCACCCTCTGCCTTCTATCTTTGAACTACTTAGATACCCAGCTCACCAGCTTCTCCCCCATCCCCAGAATGCTAAGCTTCTTTCTCAGCCTCCTGTGTGGTACAGTGTCAAAGGCCTTACTGAAATCCTGATAGGCTACATCTACCGCCCTCCCCTGAGCCATCTCCCTTGCTAGCCAGACAAAGAAATCCATGATATTTGTTTGACATGAGTTCCCCACTCAGAAGCTGTGCTGCTGGCTGTCCTGCCCATTTCTCTCCAGGTACTCCATCAATCTCTACTTCAGAAGTGACTCCATTCATTTCCCCACCACTGATGTGAGACTGACAGGTCTGTAATTGCTAGCATCCTCCTTGCTGCCGGTCTTGTGCAGAAGGACCATGTCAGCCCTCCTCTAGTCTTCTAGAACCACCCCATTTCCATTGAGGTGCTGTCACTAAATAGTGTCGCCAGAGGGGGAGCTGGCACCATGCTCAGTTAAAGTCAGTAGCTGTGCATGGGCTTGTAATCCCTTCCCCCCTCAGAAATCACAAAATTTGTGCCTTTCAGAGTTTTCTCATAGCATAAATTTCCATATCACTGATTTCATTGCATGGTTTTCAACCATGCGGTGTTTGTTTTCTCTCTTTTGTGGATGAACCCACTATGCCACCTGTTGCCTTCCTCTTTACACTAATTTACATGAATAAAGTCTTATTCCCATTTCTGACCTCTTGGGCAAGTCTCTACTCTGTTTGAAGCTTTGCTGTCCTTACCCTCCTTCCTTTGTTTGTCTTGATATACCTCCCTGTTCACATCCGTTTGGGTCTCCTTGTACTTCATGAAATCTGTTTTCTTTTTCCTTCCTTACCACTTAAGTCACCTCCTTTGAGAACCACAGTGGCTTCTTTCTCCTCTTGCACTTACTTATTGCCTTTAAACAGATTGGCATTACCTTAGTTATTCCCTCCTTTATTCTTTTCTATGGTGTTTCCTACTCCCCCCATAGCTATCTCCTCCTTCAATGTAATTCCTATGGAAATGTCCCATTTCTTTAAAATCTGCTCTCTTAAAGTCCCGGACCTTCATTCTAGTGTGTTTTTCTCATGTCCAACCCATATGACAAACTACAGTTTATGATAATCTCTTGTACCCAGAGGGCTACTCACTGTGACATTTGCAGTTCTGTCCCTCTTCATAAGTACCAGATCCAACCCTGCCCCATCTCTAGTAATCAGCTGCCTAAGAAATGCCCCATGCAGGGAGTCTAGGATGACCCTGCTCCTAGTTATAGCTTTACCTAGGATGGTCCAGTCTACATCTGGCAAATTAAAGTCCCCCATAATTACTACTTCCACTCTGTTTGCCATTCTGCGAACGGTCTCCCCCCAAACCCTCTCTAACTTCTTCCCCTATGTTGGTAGCTGTACACCATCATCACATGGATAACGGCCCCAGACTCCAACTCAAAACTAACCCAAGGAACCTCCAGCCCCTCCTTTTCCCCACTGTGTCCTTTTATCTCAGTGGTCTTTATACATTCCCTCACATATAAAACACCCCTTTCCTCCCTGCTCTATCATTTCAAAAGATGTTTTAACCCTGTATGGGCATCTCCTAGCTGTGGTTGTCATTACACCATGATTTTGATATGGCCACCAGATGCAAGTTTGCCTCTGCAGTGGTAGCTTCAAGATCAAGAATTTTGTTTCCTAGGCTCCTTACGTTGGCATACAAGACTGTCCACTCTTTTTGTCCCTACCTGCCTCTACTTTTCCCTCCATTCCAGAGTGCACCCTTAACATTTCTCTTTTCCCTGTTGCTGACCTCCTTCTTTTTATCCTCCCTGTACTCACACTCTCCCTAGTTTTTTCTCAGCCTTAGAACCATCTCTCAACCTTCCCGTCCCTTCCCTCCCTTGCCCCTACTTCCCTCTACCCTTGGGGAATTTATTTCCCCTGAGCTTTTCCTCTCTGCTGCTCCATTTTCTGGGAGTAGGGTGGGAAATTAACTGCTTCCCTTGTTTCTTCTGCCTCCCCTTTGGCTAGTTTAAATGCCCATCAAAGTAAAATTTAAACCTTCCACCTAGGACTGTCGTTCCCCTCCTGGATAGATGGAGGCCATCTCTTTTCTCCCCAAGGCATTTATCCCCAAGGTAAGACCCTAGTCTCCAATGTGGCCAAACCCCTAGGATCTGCACCATGTATTCAACCAGTCATTGAGGACCATGGTGCGGTGTTCCCTTGCCTCCCAACAGCCATGCACATTTAACACCCAAGTGAAGGTCACCCGGTGTGTTACCCACTTCAGGCCTCTCCTCAGCTTTGTAATACCTATCCTG
Source organism: Neoceratodus forsteri (assembly GCA_016271365.2). Taxonomy (NCBI): domain Eukaryota; kingdom Metazoa; phylum Chordata; order Ceratodontiformes; family Ceratodontidae; genus Neoceratodus; species Neoceratodus forsteri. The sequence goes on from CM057452.1 coordinate 760,926,652, forward strand.
CACCACCCCTGCTGCATCCCTTGCCTGGTCATTTGTCCCCAGATGGACAGTGACATCCATCTCCCCCTCCTGCCCCATACCCTAGTGATCCTAAGGATCTGCTCCTCATCCCTTAATGCCGAGGCACTGGGTAAGCATCTCACCTTCATCCTTCCCTCCCATAGTGTTCCAAAAACTAACCCCCAATAAGTCTCCCACCAGAAGTTACTTCCTATTTCACTGGTGTCCACTGCCTCCCACCTTGGGGCCTTCATTCTGAAGGACCCCCACATCCTCTCTTGCCACTACCATTACTGCGCTGTCTTGGTAGTACTGTCCTGCCAGTGATCAAAGAGTTGTGTAGTGGCACCAGCTGAGGAATGTGTTCCCTACTTTCCACCTCCACTCTCCTGGAGCCCACCACAGTCCAGCTGGCCCTCCTTCTTGGCACCCTAGGAGGCAATGGTGGAGTACATGATGGCCCCTGGCTGGGAGAAGAGGTCCCCTGAATCCCTGCCAACTCAGCCTAGAGACTAGAGACCTTTTCCCACAGCTCAAAGAGGTGCACTCAGATGGGGCAGCACCACAGTTTATAGAAGGTCTCCCTGAAGACTGCTGCTCCAGAGCCACTGTACTGCACCACTCTCATTATTCCCAAATCTACTATCTCTATGACCTGATAAAGAACTGATGCTCTTACCCCAGATATGGTGTTTCTTTGATTTCCCTTTTTTGTTTGGATTACTCCTTGTTGCTATACCTCAGGTACTGTAGAATACTAATTTTCTTTCCCACTCAAGCTTTTAATTAGAATTTGCAAGCTTTTCCCCTTGATACACTTACCCTAGATAGAGTGTCAATAGTTTTCCCCTATTCCCCCTTAGTTCCTTTATATTCCTGTCCTAGATAGGGTGTTGCACCTATTCCCAATTATGTGTACTGCTTACACTCCACCCTTCCCTGCAGTGAATGTTACAAGAGGAGTGAGAAGGTACCTTATCTTAGTTGACTGGTATAGTCCCCTGCTTTCCTGCTTCCTCCTGCAGATGTCTGCCAATGCCTTAGATGCCAGTTACCTGTTCCACTTCTTCACTGTTCCACTCACTCACTGGGACACAAACCCACTGTGACACATTGGAATGTCTGGTTTTAAGCAGGATTGTCTGCTTCATGGGACCTCTGCGACCTCTTTGTTGGGCAGCTCAGGTCACTAACCACCCAAGTCTGACCTTCCAAGCTATCTCTGTGTGCCCTTGCTTCCTGCTCTGACTGACCTTGTGTATGAAGTCAGTGGACAGCAAGAAGATGTCTCACAGCAAATGGTGATTTACAGCTTGTTCACTTCTGAAATGAAGAGCTACAGATTTTTATGGTAGAAGCACTGCTAGCTGCTTTAGCAAGCAGGTGCATCCCTTCTTTACCTTGAGAACACTAGATGGTTGAAAATGGCCTCTTTTGAAACTGGAATGCCTCCTGCCTGGGTCCTCTCTATCAGTTGGCTTGGGTCACGCTACCACTCGAGTCCACCCTCCCAAGCTGTCCCTGTGTGCCCTTGGGTCTTGCCCTGAGTGATCTTGGGCAAGAAATCAGTGAACAGCAGGTAGCAGTTTCCCAACAAATGGTGATTTATAGCTCTTTCACTCCTAAAATGGAAATTTACAGCTTTTTACAGCAGACGCACTGCTAGCTGCTCTAGCAGACTGGCTGTTCTCTTCCTGACCTCAAGTGCACATGATTGCCACAACAAGATCAACCAGAACCATCATTTATATTAAGATAGTAATTTGCATCCAAAATTGGATGCAAACTAATGTACCTAAAAGCAGGTTGAAATATTGCAGAAATGTCTAAACTTTGAATATAGTTGCTATAAGATAGAGCCTGCTCTAGACATACCAGGACAACACTTGTCATTGACATAACTAGGCATTATGTCTATGTTAGGGGCTTTATAAAATACTGCCCTAAGAGATGTCATGATACAGAAGGCAGGATTTTCAAGGTAAGCCGTGAAGAGGGTGACTGTGGAATGGCAAACCATCAGAACAGCGACCATACCATGGTGCCAACACTTTTGCACAATCCTGGATCCCTCCCATCCCTGAGTTTGGCCCCCCCAGATTTAGAATTTAAATTAAGGGGGTTTTGACCCCCCAGAAGGGGGTTGAGGGAGATGCCCCCACAAGAATATACATTTGCAAAATCATTTGTGCTGTGTGTTCAGCACCATTCTGATGGTTCGCCAATCCACAGTCACCGTTCTGACATGGAACCGATTTTCAAAAGTCATGAAATGGATACAACCCCATGTCACTTCAAATACCTTGTATTTTAGACCACATTCTGTCATATTAGATATATTTTCCAACATTGGACTTATTTGCAGCATTTCAAGCTATTTTGTGGCACATTACATATAATTTTGGATAACAAAGGGCTAGACACACTGTAGGTGTAAATGATAGACCAGGCTACTGTTACTCAACAATTGTGTCATGTGATGACTATATTTGAACTTTGCATTGGACATAACTATATTAGAGTTTTGAAAATGTGATTTACCTATGTCCTAGCTTTGAAAATTGGACATGAGCAATTTGCTTGTATGACCAAATTTGCAAGAATAAACAAGTGGCATCTAGACCTAGGCATAGAAAATTCCCCCAAGTCTTGTAATTTCAGACTGGCATGAAGATAAAATAGAAGCATTTGCTTCAAAACGTTTTATTTTTATGCACCTGTTTATTTATACTTTTTACGGTGGGATTAGAGCTGTGTGAAATGTTCATAGTCCATTGCTGCCAGTATTCTGCAGAATTTTGAAAATTCTTCCTTATTCCAAAATTCTGTAAGTGAAATGTTAACCATGGAATCATATACCATAGTTCATGTAACCCACCTATTAATTTTCTGCAAACCTCAGAATAATATTCATTGGATTACCCAATCTACAGAATATTATTGTGCGATTTTCATAGAAATTTTGTTTAGAATTCAGCAGGATTAAAAAATAAATTCTAAAAATCATTTCAGAAGCAGTATTTGCCATTGTGGATGAATCCTGTCTACAGAATTCACCAGTCCACACAGCTCTAGCTGGGATAGCCACATTTAAAGTAGGTACAATATTTTGTTTTCAGTGGGGTCCCAGAAGGAGCCCAGCAGCAAAGCAACAACTTTTGGGCTGGATTGCTTACAGACATATGGCTGTGGAACCAGGTCTGCAGTATTTGCATAGAGGCAAGTGCATTATCCCTCCCTGCAGGATGAGATTTACCTTGGGACTTCAAGAAATGGTGACATTGGTGGCTCAAAGGAACATATCACATACCTTTCAACTGTCCCTGATGTTCAGGGATGTCCCTAATTTTGCATCAAAATTGTTCTCTTTCTCTCCTAAAATAGATATTTCTTCTACTAAAGAGCACATAATAATGTCAAACATTAAACTTACAGACTTGTTATGCTTCAGACAATACATTCTATGGTAAGCTTCTTATTCTACTAGCTTCCTGACTGGATATCACTAATTTTTTAGATGTGTTCCTGATTTTGGACCTTTGTCTCTGATTTTTAAGCCTTGTCCCTCATTTATGATGTAGTGGGTTGAGAGATGGAACCTGAAGATGAAAAGTAGGTGGAGCAGGAAGAATGGGGCACCACTGGAGGTAAAACATATGACAGGCATGGACCCTGCAATGAAAATGAGCAACTGTGACTAGAACAGTCTGTATGACCCCATCTCAGAGCATCACATTCATTAGGGAATAATTAAATATAACCACCATGGATTTCTGCCCCTAGATCAAGCTCTAGGCCTGATAACCATTGCTAGGATCAGCAGTGCTCAGCCAAGAAGTCTTCCCAACTGCTGGGCCTGATGGATTTGACCCCATTTTAGTCCCATAGCCTTTAATTTACATGAGGTCAGTTCAGGGGTACCTTAAGAAATGGTGATCTCAAAATAGAGACTACATAAATATCAAGGTAGGATTCACCCCAAAACTGATATAAGCCCTTTCTTAGTGGTAGGCGGAAATGGACTTCAGTGTTGGAATCGCCTTTCAGCCACTTTGTCTTACAGTTCACCTGACCATAGATGCCTCACTAACAGTATTTGGAGTCAATCTGTCAAAATGTAGTACATGTGACTTGATGAAAAGAAAGCAACACTACCAGCATATCATTGTCCTGGAGCTATGGGTGATTCACCTGACCCTTCAGTATTTGGTTCACTGGTTGCAGATTACAGATTTCAGGTGAATACAGCCAATTTCATTGCAATATTTTACCTGAATAAGCAAAATAATGCCAGGTAAGGGTGATCTGATGCTAAATTTGTATGTAGTGAAAGTGCTGAAAATTGGTCCACTAGTAGTAAATTGGGGAGCACAGGTGAATAAAGACACCATTTCAACATTTGACCTGAACAAGCAAGAGGATGCCAGGTAAGGGTGATCCATTGTCAAATCTGCATGTAGTAATAATGCTGGAATTTGGCTCTTTCACCACTGATTCAGAGTTATTAAAGTCTTATACATCTCTTTAGGTCATTTTGGCTTTTTGGTAAATTGATGAAAATAAAAACCGTAGCCAATTTAAGGTGTCCATTGCTAGTCCCATTTCCATCCACTCCCTCAAACCATACACATGTCAACCATCCATCCCATGCCCTTATTCCACCAGACTGCTTTTTGACAAAAAATCAAAATGCTGCCTCCTGGCACTAGGCCAACAATTCTGAACTGAGGTAAGAGCTATGATCAAGTAGTGCCGAGCCAGTGCAGGAATAAGAGGGCAGCCAGCCCCAAGCAAACTCAGAAAAACCAAAATGTACTGTATACCACACTGAAAAATAGAAAAAGGTGGGTTCACCAGATAATTGAAGCCTCAGAGTTTTTATTTTGTAGCAGATTATATAAGGATTTTCACATTGGTCAAATGCTGCAACAGTGCACAGTGTTGTTAATACAATACCTAAATCATGAAATAGACTAGGTGACATGGCCTAGCTGCCCTGGTGCTTCACTCTATTGTGCTTTGTCATGGGCCTGGACTAGAGAGAGAAAGATAGTGTCTTAAATATTGAAAGTCTCATGGTGTCATAGCAAAGAGCAATTATTAATATAAATACAGATATGGGACTTCCGGTGACATCACTAGCTAAATAGCAGCGTAAATTGGAGCTCTGGTGTCTCAGGTACTTTATATAAAACAATCTCCATCCATCAGCGATTGAAATGCTCTATTTAAGATGCGCCTAACCTCCGTTGGCAATTGTGAAATGGGCAGAACTAAAAAGAAGCTCGATGATGGAGATCGAATCCACTCAAGAAGTCAGATGGAACTGAGGCCTGTAAGCCCGTCTGGGTCCCGTTCATCTTTAATCACGGCCTCGGGTGAGGACTCTGATGGCTCTGATTCTGATGATATGTCAACCTTTACAAAAACTGACGGGCACAGAATGTTAAAAATACTACACCGTATTGGTGCCAGGATATTATGAATACAGGGTGATCTCAAGAAATTGGAAACATGCGTGACATCAGTGGAAACACAGGCTGAAACTCTACAATCTGAACATATGGCTTTTGCGAGGTCTGTGGCTTACCTTAACAAGAGAGAGAAGGAGTTGACTATGAGAGCAGAGGATGAAGAAGCGAGAGCTCGCCGGAGGACTTTATAGATTCCTGGCTTAAGACGGAACTGAATTTAGAGGAGAGTTTTAATACAGAGATTGAAAGAGCCCACTGTTCTATTGCCCCTAAACCAAAAGAAGGTGCATCACCCAGATCTGTGATCGTAAAATTCCTCCGTTACACAACAAAGGAGAAAATCATGAAGTTGGCATGGGCAAAGAAAAATCTTAACTTGGATGGTCAAAGGTTCTACATAGATCAGGACTTTCCTCCTTTAATGCTCGCTCAACGTAAAAACGTGTTGCAAGTGGTAAAATTGCTGAGATATAAAGGTTTGAAGGCCTACCTTAGATACCCTGCAAAGCTCTGGGTACAGAATGGTGATGGGGTTAAAATATTTGATACCCTTTCAGCTGCTGTCCCTTTCCTCACGTCACAAGAAGTACCCATTCCAGATATAAAGGAGGAACTTGTGGAGAAGGAGATAGAAGATCTGTTATGGTCTATTGCTCTGGGTTCAGAAAGACGTGCAAGGAGACGAGAAGAGGCCCTACTCCCATTACATGCAGATATGACAAAGTGGCTACAAACTAGGAAAACCTGAGGAGCGCACTAAAGGAGCGTGCATGACGAGTTGTTCTTCAGTAATGCTTTGTCATAGGTGGCTATTCCCTTGGGACTGATAAGCTATGACTGCAAGACTTATAGGGGACCTTGTGCACCATTTTGTTTGATACGGACAAACAATATTTGTTTACCTCTCTTTTCTGTTCAGATATGAGGTCTCCATTTTAATATATCCCGCACTGATCAAGGAATATCTGGGGGAAATTTTCCCTGTTATTATTTCTGGTACCTCCTTAAAGAGCTATAGAGGAACTTTTTTGTGTTGGGTTCAGGGTCTCAAGGGGAGGGTTTATGGTGTGGGACGCATAGTAGGTGCAACGTGGATAAAGTCCCTGGGGGATGAATGGCCGCATTCGGAGGGTGGAGATAGGATGTTAAATGAAGGTTATTATCTTTTTTTTCCATTTTCTTATATGCGGAGGTGGGTGCAAACACGAACTTACTTGATGGTCGGATGGTTATAAAGAGTAAACTGCGCAGATAACATCTTACAAAGAAGAGATGGGGGATGACTTGGTGTGGGAGTGCATTGGTTGGTGGGGGGATGGGGCACAGCAGACAGATACAGGTATTCAAATTAGGTTGGGTGTGGACGTTTGGCCTGTTGTGTCCCCATCCTCCATTTAGTTAGTAAAATAAGGAGGTATAAGTTTAAAGTGGAAGTACTGTGGGTTATCCCTGCCTCCTTTGGTCCCATTAGATAAGTAGCAGGAAATTTAGTTGTGCCCAGGGTACCTGGCTTGGATGGCCTGCCTTACCGGACCCTAACTAACTAGGAGAGAGACATGGTTCTGAATTCCAGGAACCTACTTCTTAGTGTTTAGACATGCTTTTTCTCCTATACTGCTAGGAGCTACAAGCCCCTAGCATCTGGGGGATTAACCATCATCCCCAACTATTTGTAGCTCGGATTGAGCTAATTGGTATCTGGAGATCAGGTACCTGAGTTCTTGTTTTTCTATTATTGCTCTCATTTTTTTTCTCTTGGGATTACTGTTCGTGACCCACGTTGGGGTCATAGGGTGTTATTACACCTAAGGACTAAACAAAAGGGTGGGTTGTTGGGGGTAATTTTTGACTATGGGGGTTATGTAATTCTTTATATCTTAGGTTTTCTTTTCCTTTTTTTATGTTTGTGTTCCCTTATTCCTAGAAGTAAGCAAGATAATTTTGGTAATTTTCTCAGAATGGTGGGGGTGAAATTGGTACTGAATGATGATTCTGTGTCCTACCTAATATGCGATCATGGCTTCTCTCAAGATTGTATCAGTTAATGTGAAAGGGATAAATGGGGTGGTTAAGCAAGCGAGAATTCTACAAGAGCTGGGACAATTAAAGTGTAATTTGGCATGCTTACAGGAAACCAAATTGTCAGATAGTGAACATTTTAAACTCAGAAGGATGTGGATGGGTGGAGTTCATGCAGATTCCTGCCCTGGTTCTCCTAGAGGGGGTGTGGTTATCCTAATCCTTAGGGGTCTTCCTTTTAAGGTCACCAAGGTTTTGACGGAGGGACTGGGACATTATGTGATGGTTTGTGGCGAATACATCGGACACCCACTCAATCTAGTAGCAGTGTACACTCCCACACCCCTTTTGGCAGTTTTTTTTAGGAGATTTTTGGCTAAAGTGGATTCTCTCCCCCCGGATAGAGTGGTAATGGTTGGGGACTGGAATTGTGTTGAGAATAGTCTCTTGGATAGGAGCCCTGGGGGGAAGGAAGGGAGAACAGCATGCTCTAAACTTCTTAGTAATTTACTATCAGAGGGGGGCTGGTCAGACCCGTGGAGACAACAAAACCCTCTGGTTAAGGATTTTACATTTTACTCAGTGGTGGCCAAATCATACTCTAGGCTCGACAGATTTTACACACAAACCAGGAATGTTAGCGACATGGTAGGCCTGATAATACATCCGGTCACTTTCTCAGATCATGCCCTGATTAGTGTCAGGGTGAAATGGCCTGGAGTAATGACCAAAGGTAGCTGGAGAGTTGATCCAGGGCATCTTAATGATAAAAATTTTGTAGCCCAAATGAAGGAGTCAATCAAGCTATATATCTTAGAGAATAAGGAGAATGATACCCATATACGTTTCATATGGGATGGGTTGAAGGCAGTTGTACGGGGTCAGATTATTAGCTATTCCACTTATAAACATAAAAGTACCCAAGCTAAATTAAACAATCTGTTAGAAACCATTAGCTCATTGGAAAAAGAACATAAAAAAATGATAATGATACTTCCATTCAGGAGAGGTTGGCGAAGGCCAGAGAGAAATACAATAGGGAAATGAATAGTAGAACTGAAAATCACCTAAGATACACTAGACAAAAATATTATGAAACAGGAGGTAAAGCACAGTGATTATTGGCCCTCAGACATAGAAAACAACAGGCAGACAGAAATGCTGTATTTCTAGTCTTAAAAAGTGTGGGAACCCAGATCCTCACTTCAGACCCTGAATAGATTGCGGACAGCTTCTGTAATTATTATCGGGAGTTATACTCCCAAGAGAGAGGAGAGAACCACCTTGCCCAGGTGAATAATTTTTTAAATAGCTTAGAATTACCCAAGCTTGAGGATTCCCAGAAAAACAGACTGGATAGGGCAATAACTGAACAAGAAGTTAGTAAGGTTACGAAGAGTTCAAAAAGGGGGAAAGCCCCGGGCCCAGATGGGTTCAAGGGGGAATTCTACCGGGCATTTGCGGGAGAACTGACCCCCCCTGTTCACCAGAGTCTGTAACATAGCTCAGGAACAGGGAGAGGCTCCGGCCTCCTGGGAAGAAGCACTGATTACCCTCCTGCCAAAACCGGGTAAAGATTTAACGGAGTGTGGGAGTTATCACCCAATATCTTTAATTAACCAGGACGCTAAAATATTTGCTAAGGTTTTGAGTTCTCATTTACGAGAATTTATTCCAGAACTAGTACACAAAGATCAGGCAGGGTTTATCCCAGGCCGTCATATTCAGGACAATATTAGATGACTACTCAATGTTTTGTTTGCCTCCTGATCTTTCCCCACGAATGTTTTAAGGGTGGTACTGATGCTGGATGCGGAGAAAGCATTTGATCATATTGATTGGCTTTTCCTGGACCTTGTCCTGGAAAAATTTGGGATTGGAGAAAAATTCAGAAAGTGGATAGCAAACCTGCATAGAAATCCCTGGGCAAGAGTGAAGGTAAACACGATTACCCCTGAAAAGATACTGATCAGGAGGGGGACCAGACAAGGCTGCCTGATCTTGCCCTTATTGTTCGCCCTATGTATAGAGCTTTAGCAGCCCTTGTGAGGCAGTCAAACCATTTTGAAGGCATTCAAGTACAGGGGGTGGAGGTTAGGGTCTCTTTATACGCGGATGACACTTTGCTATATATCTCTGACCCTCTGAGGCAGATACCCCTGGTAGATTCTCTAATCCAGTCATTTAGTACAGTTTCTGGGTTCAAAGTTAATGATGCTAAATCAGAGATCTTGCCCATTGGTTGGCCACAAGACAGGGCACTCCCACCAATTGGTAAATATAAATGGGCTAAGGAAGATATTAGATATCTTGGGGTTAGAATAACTAGAGATATTACAAAATTATATCCCTCAAATCATGGGAGATTATTGCAGGTAGTTCAAGTAGACCTACATAGGTGGGAAGAGTTGCCCCTTGCTCTGTTCAGCAGAATTGAATTTGTAAAAATGAATGTTCTCCCTTGCTTTCTGTTCCTGTTCCAGTCACTGCCAATTAGGCCACCATCTTGTTTTTGGGGGGCACTGAGATCCTCCCTGTCCTGATTCATTTGGGCTGGCAAGTCACTCAGAGTGAAATGAAAGGTGCTCCTTAAAGAAAAAAGGAATGGAGGGGCAGATCTGCCAGATTTTAAAAAATATTATTGGCCGCTAAGTGCCAACCATTGATTTCCCTTATGAGATATGCAGACCCTCTGTTATGGGTTGAGATAGAGAGGCTGGAGTCCTCCAGAGGAGATATCAAGGATTTAATATACATGGATGCAGATGGGATGCACTGCCTGTATTGCAATAATCCATGGACCAGGCTGGTGATCTCCTCCTGGCAGGAGATTAACAGGGAAAATGGGGTGTGAGATAACCCTGAGAATGACCTCCCTGATTAAAACTTGCTTTGATTTCCAACCTCTTAGTTGGGATAGGGGATTTCTTCTGTGGGATTTAAAGGGTTTATCTACATTAGGACAGCTGTATGTAGGGAAGGATTTCAAATCTTTCCAATAGCTCTCAAAAGAATTCTCGCTGCCCGCCTCTAACTTCTTTAGATATTTGCAACTCAGACATTTCCTGAGGGGAAAAAAGCTTGGAAGGAAGGGGGCAGGGGGCCTGGGTATTAATCCTTTGGTGGATTTCCTGACAGCAGAGGCCACTAGGACAGAGTCTAAAGGCTTTGTTTCTCGGTTAGTCGACCAGTTTCATGAGTTGGAGCCAGACTCAATGGAGTTGGTCAAAGCAAATTGGTCTACAGAAATGGAAAGGGTTATTGATGATCCCATATGGGCTGTAGTATGGGGGGCCGTTCACTCAACCACTGCATCTAATAGCTGGTGGGAGTTTCGATGGAAAGTTGCTACTAAATACTTTTGTACCCCAACAATCACTAGTAATTTTGGTCACCACTTCTCAGCTGACTGTTGGAGGGAGTGCGGGAATAAGGGGACACACTTACATATATTTTGGTCATGCCCCAGTATTAGTTCTTTCTGGGAACAAATTATGGACCAAGTGGGAATAGTCTTTGGGATACGTATGCCAGAGGACCCTATTTATTGGGTGCTAGGGTGTTACCAGGACAAAATCAAATGGAAGTCACAGAGATATTTATATAGCATAATAGTGGCCTTGGCTCTCAAGGCAATTACCCAGGTTTGGATGTCCAAAACCAGTCCCACAACTAATGCTTGGTATAAAAATTGTTTAAATATATTAGATATGGAATACTTAACGGCTAGAGCAAGGCTACAAAAAGATGCATTTAAGATGAGATGGATGCCTTTCTTTAACTTTCAAGTGCAGAAAGAACAAATTAATGTATTGTATATCCTGGTTAAATATACCTGTAACTGAAAATAAAATAGATAAGTCTATTGATTCCCTTAAAAATGTGAGCATAGGCAGACTAATATATCTAGTGCTCCCTAGGACAATATGAATTATGTCATTGTAACTCCCTTGGTTTAATGTATTTTTAGGACCTTCAGTAGTCACCCCTTTCTCTAGCTAAGTAATTCATTACAAGGGTAATATAAACTCTCTCTTTCTCTCCCCTCACCCTTTTTTTCTTAAAGTCCAAACCTTATTATATTTATGTCACGCCTGTTGCTCGCAGAGCTGAGGGAAATGGGATCTGGTTTGATGGGCATGCAAATGGAATATATATTCTAAAGACTGATGGACCCATATTTACTGTCTCAGATGCAAAATATAACCAATGAATATATATCTCTCAGACATATCCCAATATTATCAGTGGTAAAGATGTATACATGTACTGTCTCCCCCCCCCCTTTTTTTTTGTTTCTGTTCCTTATCTTATTTTTCTGTTTATACTGTCATATATGAAAAACAATAAAATTATTATTTCAAAAAATAAATACAGATATAAGCTAAATTCATTGAGCACCACAAAGTGAATTTAAATCTGACTAATACAAAACTCCTTTCAGTAAAAGAGACATATTTTCTCTCACATGCTGCATAAGGATACACTTTATAGTGACACATTACATATCGAAAATCAGACTTCAAGAATGTAATCATTCAGTTCTATTATTCATTTCAAAAGCATGATGCATGTTGATTGAAGTATGTTTTGTCCTACTATTTTTCAGCAAAGGTAGAAATCCAGGAGATAAACAGCAATAACCCTACCACAGTAGGGAATCAAAGATTTGCATGACAAGGGGACCTGGGACCAAGCATCTCTGAAACAGAGCATCAGAGGGGTAGATAGAGAAAATGCCTAAAAGAAAAAAGAAATATAACAATATTTTAATACATACAAAATCAAGGTGCCAAGAATACATTAACAATTACAAGAAAGGTTTTAAATCCCAGTTTTCTTTAATTCCATTCAGCCTAACATTATTGAGTTTGAAGATCCAAGCGCATTCTCTCTCTGCAAAAGGTGCTTTAGTCTATCACCACCCCTTGGTGATGATTGCATCCATTTTATGCCTAAGAATTCAGTTCTTTTGTGTTAGTTCCAAGCCTCTCCTGGAACGGATTTCCTACAGGGGTTTTCTTGTTTATATTTGTTACTGAGCCTATATGCTCCTGAATGTCAGTTTTTAAACTCATAATCATTCTGTCAACATCCACTAGATTACATGGGCACCACAACATGTAAACAACAATGTGTTACAGTTTACAAGCACCCTCACTTCTACCCATTTGTTAATAACTGGGTGAATGAGCTCCTACCGTGGGCAGGCAAATTTTGAGACATTGAGCCTGCCTCAATTTATGAAAGCCCACTGGTGGGTGGTGGTGATGGGGTGGGGTAACCGGCTCAAACTTCTTTGAATCTTTTGGGTGGGATCAAATTATCTATGTACTAACCTGTCATGCAAACTACTGGCCTGGCTAAATGTCACTGAAGCTTGAAAACCACTGCAGTAGCTATGGTCTCATTAACAGAACTGGCTAATTCTTCCAAATAATATTGACTATATTGCCAGCCTAATTGTTGAACTCTGTCTGAAATGTAACTGGACAATGTTTTGTTTTGTTCCCTGTGGGTTTCAGTGACAGCAGTTTCTGAGGATCCAAAGATTTGGATCTCTCCCTGAAATTATCAAGCAACTTCATTTCATAACATCTTTTATCTCTAACCTCTTACTAGTTCCTTAGAATGATTAGCAAATGTTTCCAGACAGATACAACTATGTCTTAACCTTATGAACTGGCTGTAAGATATAGAATGTTTCAATGTTGTGGGGTGTGCACTGTCAGCTCTCAACAATGTATGCATGGCTGTCACCTTTCTGTAACATTCAGTTTTGTGATTTCACAATGTTTGTATGCACTGAGAGTAATATTGAGCAAGTTCAGAGATTGTTTAACTGTTGTATGACTACAGCATTGGTTACGTTGGTTATGATTTAACCATCTCATGAAATCTTCTATCTCTCCCATAATTCCCATCCAGAGGCACACATCATTCATAAAGTGAAACCAATAGAGCACATTTTTTTTTTCTAAATGGATTGGTTTCCCTGTTTAAGACCCAGTGTTTCTCCCATGTCCCTAAGAAAAAGGCTAGCATTTGAGGATGCTATTGTCACCCTTATCCATCCCAAATACTTTTCAAATAAAAGAAAGGAGGCAATCATGTCCATGTGCAGGTTCTTTATGAAGCCACAGCTGAAGTACTCTAGGCAATTCTGGAGCCCTCTCATAAGAAAAGGATGTCTGCCTTGTCAGCCCACCAGAAGGCATCCAAAATGATAAAATATCAACAGGGGAGGACCTATGAAGAAAGACTGTCTGGCCTCAGTATGTACTTCCTGAATGCCAGGAGTTATGGGGGTGGGTGGGCATAAAAAAATAAAAAACTTTAACTCATTAGTGAAATAAACTGGGTTGACAGCCAGTAATTGTTTAAGGCACAGCTGGTTGGTTACAAGGGCTGTAAATATAAATCGATAGGGGGTCATTCAGAAGGGATGTAAGGAAGTACTTCATCACAGAAAAGGTGGTGGAGAAGTGGAAGCTTCTACCAGGCCTAATACACTGGTATTAAACTCCCATGTGTGAAGTTGGACCTGCGACATGCCCTGCAGAGCTTGGGAGTAAGTGAGCTGCTCTTTCTGTCTTGTAAGATTTTCACCCCCATTAAGATACTAAAGGTTTGCCTTCTGACGTGCAGGAGCAAACATGAGTACCAAGGAATATAATGAGCCAGTTCCATGAGGTTCAGGGGTTTTTGCAGTATGAAGTCATAGAGGGTGAATGCATATTTTGCAGATTGTGTATTTAAATAATCAGAGCTAATCAAAGCTAAGCAGAAACTACATGTGTTCCTGTTTTTGATTAATAAAGGTCAGAACCTTCCTGGGTTCTGCAGCACCTTATCCTACCCCTACCATTTGATGCCATTAGCTATAAGGACTGTATTTCCCTCCTGGGTTGTATGATTCTATCCTGTGTTACTCTGACAGGATCACGGACCGACTGTACACTGTCACCTTTTTCCCTTTTATTCACCCTGTCCCTCCTGAGGAGTGTGTAGCTGGGCTCTGTTATCCCAGCTATTATTCTGTGAGGTCCATGTCTTAGTGAATGCTACATTATCTAGCTCTTCTGCAGCTCTTGTTGCCAAAAGATCTTTCATCTTACACTGTATGCTTCTGGAACTTGCCCAGAGAGACTTCTATTTCCCCACCTTCCATGCCCGTTCTTTACCTAGTTTTTCCCTATCTCCCCCTGGTTCCATTTGGTGCCTCATGCCCCCCTTTCTTTCATCCTATGCTCAGACTGCTCTTTCCAGAGCCTATGTGAGGCGAGGGAAGCCAGATTAGCTCTCAACATGTGTAATAGTACAGTGATGTGACTTAGCACTGTCCTTGTCATCTCCAAGTTGTAAATACCTTTTGATAGTCACATCTATCTTCTGGCCAAGCACAGTGCATTGGACCCTTCTTTGCTAGAATGCAGTGAGACAATCCTCCCTGAATAGACTGGTGCCCTCTCAGAAAGATCCTTTATCCCCTATGAAATGAAACCCCTCTCTGCTCCATCCCTTTAGCCATGCGTTAAACTCCCAAATTTTAACCTGTCCACTTTCTATTTCAAATGTTATGGGTAGCACTTCAGAGCAGGTTGACATTTCTGCTGCTGTCTTCAACTTCCAGCACAGCAAATAAAAACTGTCCTTTGCCCTCTCTGTATTATACATTTCCAGGTCTTTGGTCCCTATGTGAATGATCACATCTGTCTACCATTCCCCAACTCAAGTAAATTCCTCCACCCAAGGAATGACTGTTTGCTGACACCCCTGGGAGACATCATACCAATCTTTTGCTAGGGTTTGCAACACACACCACTTGTTCAATCTGTGGTTATTGAATCTCCCTTTATTAACACTCTTTTTCCCTTCCTCAAGCTTCCGCCAGCCCACTGCATCTGGGCTCATCCACTCATGATCACCAATCTTCTAAACAGCTCTCTCTGCTCTTGTACCTTCCCCAATGCATGGAAATCCACCACCATCAAACCATTTTTCAAATCCGGAACCAGAAGTGAGGTTGGTAATTATCGTCCCAGCTCCCTTCTTGCACCCCCCATCAAAAATCATTGAGACAGTTGTCCACTTTCAACTTACTGTCTACCTGGAAGCCAACAACCTACTCTCCTGTGCTCAACATGGCTTCAGATCTGGTCACAGCACAGAAACTGCCCTGGTCAGGTTCACTAGTGACATCCTTAAGGCCAATGACAAAGGCCAATACATGGGGTTGGTATTTGTCGACATGACCAAAGCATTTGACTTTGTGGACCATGCACTGCTACTCAACATCCTCAAAGATCTCACCTCTCCATCAGTGTAATAGATTGGGTCAGAAGCTACCTTTCTGGGCCATCCCATAAAACATCAATTGAAGGTCATCTCTCCGTCGAATGTCTGATCAAATGTGGGGTCCCCCAGGGCTTGATCCTGGGCCACCTCCTGTTCTTACTTTTCATTAATAATCTCTCCTCTATCTGCCTTAATGCACAACTTGTCCTCTACGCCGATGACATGGCATTATACAGTAGTGACATCAACCCCACCACCATGTTCAGCAATCTACATTCTGATTTTCATGAAGTTGCACTCCTGGTTCTTGGGAAATGGTATGGTCCTAAATTCTAAGAAGACCAAGTTTATGGTCTTCTCAGGCCCTAGAAAATCCACCATCACTGGCCTTACATTAGTTGATAACTCTGGCTACCCATTTGGACAGGTGTCTGAATTTAAATACCCTGGGCTCCTCCTGGACCCTCACCTCTCCTTTAATCTCCATGTTAACAACCTCATACAGAAGACCCACGACAGGCTTGGGCTTCTCTATAGGATAAGAAAGTTCCTTATCCCTGCAACCAGGCTTCACTTAGCTAACTCTCTTCTCCTGCCACTCATTGGCTATGGATCCATCATCTTCTCCCCCCTCCACCACATCTCTACTCTACTCCAAACTAAGATCAACCTACAACAACATTGCCCGTTTCATCACTGGTTTACCATGCAAAACTCACCACTGTACCCTCTACTCCTCCCTTAGCTGTCCCACCCTTGAAGGGCGGTTCCAACATAAAATGCTCTCCTTCCTCCATAAGATACACATGAATTTGCTGCCACCCAGCGTAAGTTCCCTCTTCCCCTTCACTACCACCACGTGGGTGACCAGAGGGGCCTCAAGTAAGGTTTTCAACATCCCTTTCCACTGCACTAAGCAAGCTCAGAACTCAAACACCTATAAGAGCACTAAGCTGTACAACCAACTGCCCCTCAATATCCAAGCCTGTAGGTTCATCCACACCTTCAACTCCTACCTCACAGTTCACATACTCAATTCTTCTGTCTGCAGTTGCCCCGGCCGGCCCTCCAGCTAAATCCGACTGCTCTCCACCGTGCTTATCTCTAGTCTCCCTTGGATTACTCTAGTCACTGTTACCCTCTCCTCTCTCTTACCCCACACCCATCCCCCCCCTGCTTTGCTCCCCCCCTTAACTTAGTTTTCACTCCCACCACCCACTCCTAGCATAGTTTTCTTCATATTTCAATCATGGACCCGATTACAAACAACCACAAATGACTTGCACTTTCCCCACTTCTACCACTTAGATTACTGACACATCTATATCCCTTCCCTTCTCTTTCCTGCTCTCCATATGTTACACACGTAAATGTTTGCGCAGCTCTATGTGTTTCTCTCTTTTTACTTTATTGTAATAGATTGCTTCCTGTTTAGCAGTTTATAAAAATTGCTGTAACTGTTAGACAACTGTTAGTCTTTGACATTATTCTTTATATCTAAATCACTTGTTTGAATTGTTTCCCCTGTATAGATCTTGTTTCTGTTAGACTCTGTTTTGTATTGTTATACCTTCTTGGTATCTCTTACACTGGATGTTTGTGAAAATGGGCATTTTTGCTCACATACCTTCTAGTATACAAATAAAGACTGACTGATTGATTAATTGATGCAGCCTGCCACTCCCGTAAGCACCAGCTTCTGACTTCTCATTGTAGGGTGTGAAGCATTATTTTTATACATTGATTTTATTGTTCTTTATTTATTTAAAATTCAGAAAACAAGGGTGGAGCACATTTCAAGGTGCAACCGAGGGGGTGGGGGATGTTAACAGGCATTAAGAGCACTCACAAGTCGACTGGAGTTTGCTCACAGAGTACAGAAGGCTCCCCTGACTTTGGCTCCCACATGGAGCACTCACAAGCTGACTGGAGCCTGCACACAGGGTACAAAAGGTACGGAGCTACTGTACACAGAACAGGACTGGTGATAAAAAGGGAAATTTCAACAATATTAGACTCTTAGTCCTTCACTCTGCCTTATTTTGTAGTGTTTTCACCTAATACCTTAACCAAATTCTGGTTGGCAGAGTGTTATAGATAGGCTTTTTTCTGAGTGTAAATTTCTTATTTGTAGCCTGATTGTGCTTTGTTTAAGCTGTTACCGTAAGTCTGATTTTTAACCCTGTCTGTTGGAATTAAATTTCAGTTACCTTAATTCAGATTATCAGTCCTTGGAGACTCTTTGCATTTAACTCTCTCTCCCACTTCTGTCCTACCACGAGTCACGCATGCACATTACTCGCCTCCCCTTCCCCCACTGCCTCTGCTCCACTCCCCCAACAGCTTTCCTGCTTCAGGTCCTTTGTTCTATTTGTTTCTAACCTGCTTCTTTATTCCTTATTACAGCTCCCACATGGAGCACTCACACGCCAACTGGAGCCTGCACACAGAATACAGATGGTACAGAGCTACACAGAACAGGACTAGTGTAGCCCGTCAATGCACAAGCATGTTGACTGCCCCACCCACGTATAGCCCATTGATGCACAAGCGCATCGACTGCCTCTCCCACCCCTCCACCTTGGTCCAACTCTAAATTTATAGGTCATATCAGTCACGTGATTGGTCACCTCACCTACCACTCACTAAGTCCCCACTTTCTAACCTGCAGGTTATACCTAGTGACCACTAGGAGTCACTATTGTGCCTCACTCAGCCACCTGTATCCCCCTATATATATCTACTCCCTCCTTTCCTTCTCCTTGCTGTGAACCTTACCTGCTTTACTAACTCCCTTTCTCCTCCCTGTCACTTGCCCATCCTGAGTTTTCAACCCTTGACCTTCTGGACCATAGGCTAGCATCCTAACTCTATGCTACCTGCAGGGCTCAAAGCTGAATGTGTAGTTTCCACTCTTCTATCCCTCACCCCCCCTAGGTCTAGGCCCTAATCTGCACACCCCCTGGCACTCCCACCCCCTAACCCTACTACCCCATCAAGTACTAAGTCTTATCTTTCTCACCCACTCCACCTCTTAACTACTGTCTGCACTAATGCTCCAACCCTCAGGACCATTCTTCAGTTTAGCTAGGATGTCCATTAAATATCTTCACCTACTGGTTCTTCTACTGATACTTATGGACCCCCTGTCCCTGATAGTCTCCCGCCATTCATAATCGATACAGCACTGTCACTGTCACTAGGCACATTAAGCTGTCCCACAGTTCACCACCTCATGCCTATTCTGACACATGGACAAAACTTGCACTCAGTGCCAGACCCATTCCCTTCGCTTCTTTGCCCATGTTGTCTGCAACTGCCCCTAAACACCCAGCCATCCTCAAACCCAAACTATTAAGACAAATGCTTTTCCACAATATCCTGCTACTTTTGCTTATGTCAGGCAATATGCACCCCGACCCCAGGCCCCAGCAGTTACCCTGCTCTAATATCATTAAAGCCAGCGGCCTTAAGATTGCCTTCCTCAACATTCGCAGTCTACTACCAGAGCCTGATCAACTTCAAGTTTGGGTGCAGCAGCACAATCCGGACATCCTAGCAGTGGCTGAAACCTGGTTATCCCCCCAATCTCCTGACCCTGCCATTGCCCTAGATGGTTACACACTCTTCAGCTTGGGAAGAAAGGGAAGGGGTGTGCTATTTACCTTTTAGAAACTCTACAGGGCCATGCACTCCCACCTCTGTCTACTGAGAACAGCACCCAGGTGGCAGCCATCAGAATAGGTCTAGGTTTTAATGGGAACTCTCTCGTTGTCCTGTCGGTATATATCCCACCAAAGAACACAGCAGCTGGCCTGGATGCAGTCTTGGACTATATAATCAAACTGTCCAACTACTCTGAGATTGTCACACTTAGCAATTTTAACATCAGTTGGATTGCCCCAGATGCTGGCCCATTTAAGGATACAGTTGCTGCCATTAACTTCACATAAATGGTTCAAACCCCAACTAGGATAAGTAATAGAACTGAAACCCAGACTCTTATTAAACTCATTCTCACCAACCGTCCTGACAGGATTGTTGACACTAAGATACTACCTGATAGCCTTAGTGACCACTACCCTGTCACGTGTCAAATGCCCCTATATGCCGACCTACCAGTGCACACTAAGGTGTGGCAACTGGAGCAATTTCAAGAATACCTCTGCCATTGTGACTGGTCTCAAATTGACACAGCCACAAGTGTTAGAAACATAGAAACATAGAAGTTGACGGCAGATAAGGACCGCAAGGCCCATCCAGTCTGCCCATTTCTTTTTCTACCTTATAAATGTGCCATCGGCCTTTGCTCTGTCAGTGACCTATCTATTCATAGTCATTTGTATTGCTCCCTTATGCCTATCCCATGCCTGTTTGAAGCCCTGCACTGTATTCATAGCCACCACTTCTTGTGGTAAGCTATTCCATGCATCTACCACCCTTTCTGTGAAAAGAATTTCCTCACATTCCCCCTTAATCGGCCTCCCTCTAATCTCATGCTGTGTCCTCTTGTCCTGCAATTTTTCTTATATTTAAACATGTTAGACTCTTTCACCTTGTTTATGCCCTTAAGGTGTTTAAATGTCTCGATCATATCACCTCTCTCCTCCTTTGCTCAAGGGTATACATATTGAGCTCCGTTAATCTGTCCTCATATGTCTTCTGATGCAGTCCCTGCACCATTTTAGTTGCCCTTCTCTGGACTGCCTCAATTTGGATTAATGTCCTTGTGAAGGTGTGGCCTCCAATACTGCATGATACTCCAGATGGGGCCTAACCAATGTCTTGTACAAAGGTTATTACCTCCTCTTACGACTTGTGATACCCTACTAATACACCCTAACACCCCCTAGCCTTACCTACTGCTTTAGGGTCTGCTTGGATGATTTTAGGTCATCAGTGATGATGATGCCCAAGTCTCTTTCTTCCTTTAGTGACTGCTAGCAACTCCCTCCCAGCCTATAAAGTGGCTTCAGGGTTTCTCTTCCCTATGTGCATGATTTTGCACTTCTTTGCATTAAATCCAGTTGCCACTCTTCTGACCATTTTGCTAGTTTATCCAGATCTCTTTCATTCTGCCCACCCCATCTGGATCATCTACTCTGTTGCAGATCTTGGTGTCATCTGCAAACAGACAAATGCCTACCCTCTAGTCCATCTGCAGGGTCACTAATGAAGATGTTGAATAGGACTGGCCCCAGGACTGATCCTAGGGAGTGCCCATTGTGACTTGCATCTCTTCTGACTGTATACCATTTTACCACCCTCTCTGTTTTCTGCCAGTCACCAGTTTGCCACCCAGTTGACCAACTTCCTGACCACCCAGGAGCCTACCTAAGCATGTTATCAATCTTCTATGTGGAACAGTGTCAAAAGCTTTGCTGGAAGTCAAGGTAGCGCGACATCAACTGCTCCCCCTTGGTCCACCACTCTGGTTACCCAGTCAAAGAAATCTATGAGATTAGTTTGACAGGACCTTCCTTTGTAAACCCATGCTGTCTTGGATCCTGTGCCCCTATAGTTCCAGGTGTTGCATATCCTTTCCTTAAGGGTGCCTCCATAATCTTGCCCACTACTGAGGTAAGACTGACTGGTCTGTGGTTCCCGCCTCCTCCTGCCACTCTTGTGGAGCGGGATCACATAACCCTTCTCCAGTCTTCTGGGACCTCTCCTGTGCTCAGAGACTCACTAAACAATTCTGCTAATGGCTCTGCTAGTTCCTCCTTTAGCTCCTTAAGTACCCTGGGATGTATGCCATCAGGTCCCATTGCCTTATCCACCTTGGGCTTAGCAAGCTCTTGTAGGACCCTTTCTTTGTGAAGGAGAGTGCTCACCTCCCTCCCCTGTGTCCATGATGCTGGGCTGTGGGCCCTGCCCCTACCTTCTCTTCAGTAAATACTGAGCAAAGTATCTATTTAGGATAGATGCCTTTACAGGAGTCCTCCTCCTCACATGCTCCCTTTTCTCCATTAAAGCATAGTAACGCCCCTCTGGACTCTCTCTTTTCACTAATGTATCTATAGAAGTCTTGTCACCTTCTTTTACTGTTCAGTGCTAGTGTTTCCTCAGTTTGGGACTTTTGCCTGCCTTCTGCCTTACCTGCTTCCCTTAGGGCAGTTTGGTATGCCTCCCTATCTTCATCCGCTGTGTTCCCTTATATTTTCTGAAGGCCAGCCTTTTGGCTCTGACCTTTTCTGCTACTGTATTTGAGAACCAAAGTGGTTTCCTTCTTCTTTTGCTTCCTTTTCTGTCTAACACAATGGGATGTTGCTTCCAAGTATTGTATCATACTTGCTTGCCCACTTTGCCTGTACCTCCTCACCTGTGTTTCTTTTTGCCAGGGCTAGCTTAACTCTGTTGGCCATCTTATCAAAGTCAGCTCCTCTGAAGTCCCATATTTTGCCTTGGAATGGGATGATTTAGATGTAGTAGCCAATTGAACCATACCATATGATGGTCACTGGACCCCAGGTGACCTTCTACCTGAGATCTGTGATCCCTTCTTTGTTAGTCAGTACTAGATCTAGGATAGCCCTGTCTCTTGTGGGTTGCTGTACCAGTTGTTTGAGGCCCTCCCCTGCAGGGAATCCACTATGAGTCTAGTTCTGGCAGATGTTCCTGCTGGTATTGACCAATCTATATCTGATGTTGAAGTCTCCATTATCAGAACTCCCCTTTAGCTGTCATGTTTTGTATATCTTCTAACAGTAATGTGTCTATGTCCTCCCTCTGGTCTGGGGCCTGTAGACAGCCCCAGTTCTTATGGCTGTCCATTTCCTGTTTCCAGGTGACCCCCAGTTCTTCTGGCTCATATGTGTATTCTAGATTTCTGTGGCTTTGATGTTTTCATTGCAACACAGCGCCTCCCCCCCTTTTGCACCCTCGGTCTCTTCTAGACAATACATGGCCAGTACTAAGTCTCCCAGAGTGTGGTTACTGGAACCACGTCTCATAGTGCTACTATGTCAGTTTAGCCTCTGACATTATTGCCTGCAGGTCTGGGATCTTATTTCCCCAGGCTGTGAGCATTTGTACATGATTTTCCATTGGCCAGATTTTGGTGTGTTAGTTGTTGGGTGAAGTTTGGCATTACCCTGTGCATCATGTGGAGACAAACCTGCTACCTGGTGATGCAGATGAATGGCAAACACTGAATTCTGCCTGACCACTAGCTGGTGGGAGGGGTGTTCTTCCCATTCGACGTATGGGTGCTGCACCCCTCTCCCCATTTGCTAGTTTAAATATTCCTGCAAAGACGTCAAACTTCTGCCCCAATGCACTGACTTCCTTTAGTCAGATGCAGTCCATCAAAATTAAAGAACTTTCGCTCCCAGAACTGTTGCCAGTTCCTAAAATCTGTGTCCTTTTCCTGGCACCAGTCCTTGAGCCACGTGTTTAGCTCCCCTATCTCTCCTTCTCTGACCTCGTCCATCTGTTCCCTTCTCCCAGACTGGCAGGATCTCAGAGAAGGAGATGCCGAACGAAATAGATGATAGTTTGTCACCCAGCTTAGTCAGGTGTTCCTTGGTCTCCACAACTGACCGGGCTGGCGAGATCATTAGTCCCTATGTGTACTAGGACATCAATGTTTTCTCCTGCTTTGTGAACAATTTTAGCAATGCGGTCAGTGTCTCTCCATGCTGATGTACCTGGGAGACATCCAATGATCACCCTAGCTGGAGATGGGTATCCAACTCCCCGAATCATAGAGTCTCCTATGATCAGAAGTTTTTGGATTTCCTTTGTGCTTGTTTAGTTTTGGTTCCTGATTTGGGTGAGTATTGTTGTGCTAGCTCCTGTGCCAGCAGTGTCCTGCTCTGCAGTGTCTTCTGCCTCTTTATTTGATTTCAGAGATAGAGGCAGATACCTGTTGTAGCATTTATATGGTTTTGGAGTAATAATGTTGGAGAGCAGAGGTGATGGGGCACCTGATTTAGCTTCCTCTCTAACCACCTGCCAACCTCCTGGACCAACCACTCTCCGCGGCTCGAGGTTTTTCTGTTGGATGTTGGGAAATGGCGGGTGGTTCAGGTAATGTATTTCCTTCAATATGAAATGGAGGCGTGCAATCTCTGCCCATGCTGCCCGGAGCTGAGACCGAAAGATCTCAAAGGCCCAGCATGTAGGACAGTGTCCTAAATCCTGTAAGACTGTCCTTCTGAAAATTGTTCCACAGTACCTGCAGTTAATGAAATCCATTCCAAATAAGTTGCTGGGTTTGTAACCTAGTCAGAGTAATTAGAAGGAAAAAAAAGGAAAAAAAATGCAAGTAATGGTTTAATTGTGCTTTGTTTAACTTGTTATAACAAGTTAAATTACTAGTGCCCCTGTAAATGAGATCACCTTGTGGAGGCCCCACTGATCCGCCCCTTCCTGTTCTCTGCCACAGGAAATGTCACAACTGTGGTACCCTATAAAAGGAGTGTAGCGTGGGTGGTTGGGGATGGGGTGGGTGGCTGGCCCCTTCCCTGCCTAAAAAGAAGAACCACGGACGAAAGAACAGGAGGTAGAGAGAAACAATCAGTCAACAACAAATGGAGTAACCTGAAAGCTTATCCTAATGTTAGATAAAACTGTAAAACCTGTAAAGCACCACCTGTAATAATTTCAGAGAAGATATACCCTGTAAGAAACACTTTGCTCCAAGAGAAAATAAAGCAGTAACAGAAGATATACCTTGCAAAAGACAATTTGAATCAGAAGATTACAGCAGTAATCTGTTAGCACACACCTGTAGGCACACCTTGTAATAATGCAGAAGAAGGTATACCAGCAACAACAATTTGAATCAGAGAAAAATAAAGCAATGAAATGTTAGCCACAAACAGTAGCAATCCCTGTGAGTAAAAAATCAAAACACCACCACACAGTAAATCTGCTTAGCCAAACTAAGTCTTAATCCTTCTCCCTTGCTCTGGTAAGTTTCTCTACTCTGCCTTTCAAGCAGTCTTAGAAGGAAAGAGCTCAGGTGAAGCTAGGTGCCTTGGCCAGCAAACCAAGTCTTCTAACCAAGTTGACCAAGCACTGGGGCACTTTATCTCCCTCTTCAGCAAAGCCTGTGACCATTTTGCCCCTCTTAGAAAGTTAAAACGCAAAGGGGCTCACAACCCGTGGATCACTGGATCCTCCTTAACCTCATGTCTTCTCATGACCACCTCTGGCATGTAGCACATGCCACTAATAAGCCTAGTGACTGACAACACTACAAGGAGGCTAGGAATGCCTACACCAGGACTGTTCGCCTCACAAAATCTACCCACTTCCAAGACCTGTTCACAAACTCTTGGGGTAGCCTCAAAAAATTCTGGGAAAACATAAAAAACCTCACTGGAAAACCCAACAAATCCCCACCCTCGATGCTCAATGTAAATGGCACTATCATTCAGGACCCTAAAGAAATAGCAGACATATTCAATACGGCTTTCATTGACCCAAGTGAGGTACTGCCTCCTAACTTCTTTAATGACCCTCCCGGCCAGGACGGTAACAACAATGCAAACCCCACCTCTTACACTCCCCTCTTCTGTATCAAAGCAATAACTACCACAACCGCTACAAAATGCCTGCTCCGAGTACTGGAAAAATTTAGATACAGTAGTGGCACTCTCAATCTCAAAATGCTCTGCCTCACCTTAGACTCGGTCCTGACACCCCTCACCAAGATTCTCAACATATCCCTGTGTCTTGACTGATTACCCCTTGGTCTGGAATGTGGCAGTAGTGACTTCTGTTCACAAGAGTGGGGATAGGGCTACACACTCTAACTACTAGCCAGTCTCTATCCTGCCACTCCTCTCCAAAGCATTAAAACATATTGTTGCTGACCAGCTGACAAAATATCTTGCCACCTATAACATACAATGTGCCCAACAGCATGGTTTTCATAAAGGGCATTGCACCACCACTGCCCTGCTTGAGTACACTGATTTTATACACGAGTCATTGGATCACAGATACCTTGTGGGGGCAATCTATATTGACCTTACAAAGGCATTTATTTATTTATTTGTTCTAGGATTACAAATACCTTTGAGCCGAGGCTCTTTTACAAAGGTTCTATGTCATTGGTACAATTGAGACAATCATAAGCAAAGATAACAGTTTATAAAATTAAAAAAAAAAAACATAGTCTTGTAGATGAAAAAAGAACAATAAGGTAAAACTTTGGGGAGGGGAAAGAGAAAGGAGGAGGGTGAAATCAGGGAGACTAAGTTGATGGGAGAAAAAGGGAGGTAGGTTGGGGGGGACAGAGAGAGGAGAGGTGGAAGGCGGATAAGAATAGAGGTAGTGCAGTCGGGTGGCATTTGTCATGGGCCAGCAGGGAAGGTGAAGATAGGAGGGGGGGATGCTGGCAAAGTGCAGGAGTAGATGTGGATCCAAAAGGGCATCTTCAGCTATGGAACCAAAAGACATGTTTAGCCACAACAGTCACAGAGGTTGGAGGCAGTGAGTGTTAGGCGGAGACACTATTAATCACACACTATTACTTAAGTCCCTACCCGCCCTTGGGTTCTCACAGGAGGTCACAGCCTGGTTTAAGAGCTACTTTGCAGACAGAACACAAAGGCTCAGATATTCAAAAGAGCTGAGCCATGCGCAATAGGGTTGTGTCTGTGCAAGTCCGAAATGCGCCATTCTGCGATATTCAGCAGGAGGCAGTTGCGCCCCCCAAATCATGCTAAGCAACAGCGCAGTAATAAGAAGGCATGCAACAGCAGGGAGGAACCATACAAACTGCACAGCCCGACATTCAGCTGGGTGCAGAGTTGGTGCAGCGCACCCCTCATCTACGCCTGCACAACTTTAAGCCAAAAAAAGGATCAAGTCGAGGCCACCCACAGGTGAGCTGCCGATTGCAGGGTGAACACAGCAGCTGCCACCTGTGGGTGGCCTCCACCTGTTCCGGTGCCCCCATTGCCCGATCACGGGCATAATGTAATTCTTCCCCAGCAGCCCAATCAAGGGCAGCACAGTATCTCCCGAATAGCCCGATGGTGGGCATAGTAGATGGTCCCCCACCCCAAATAGCCCGAATAGCCCAATCATGGGCATAATGAGTTGATCCCCCACCCCGACTAGCCTGAATAGCCCGATCGCGGGCATACTATAAATGGTCCCCCACCCCGACTAACCCGATCATGGGCGGCATCCTCAACCCCACATCCAGAATCCCTGGTGATCTAGTGGCTCCCCACCCTTCCACCCATGGGCTCCCACCCCTGCTCCCCACCGTCAGCCAGCGGGCGGCAGCACCACACCCACCTGCCTCCCGCCGCCCGCCAACTGACAGCTCGGTAGGGCTGCATGCCCCATTGGTTCAGAGCATGAGCCAATGGGCGTTCAGCTCAATACCATACTAAGGAAGTCCAGATATGTGAATGAATTGGGCTATCTCGGGCTAGTCGGGGGTGGGATCATCTAATTATGCCGCGATCAGGCTATTCGGGCTATTCGGGGAGGGGAATATCTAATATGCCCACGATACGGCTATTCAGGGAGACTACTGTGCTTCCATGTGATCAGGCTGCAGGGCGTCGGTCTCTGATGGCTGCTGCTTGGCAGGGTGCCAGGTTCAAGTCGTCGGGGATCGGCACACCTGCATGCTAATGGCATGCAAATGGGGCTGTAATTAGATGCAAATGGCCCCCCCGTGCGCCTTGCATAAATTATGGCCCTATTTGCATGTCACCTTTTGAATATCGCAGGTTTGCGCATGGCGCAATGGAACTTGCGCCACCACATCTGAATGCTCCACTCTGACCACTTGCGGTAGTGCAAGTTCCACTGTGCCATGCACAGTGGCTGTGGCCAGGGGGCAATATTCAAAAAAGTTGCTCAATAGCACAACTCCGTTGAATATCGCCCTGGCCACACCCCTGCTCAACTTTTTTGAGCAGTGCAAGGGCTTGTGCCACAGAATGGCGCAGTTTGAATATCTGGCCCAAAGAGTAAAAATGCACAATACCCTCTCTCACCCTGTATTCCCTGGTGTTACCCAAGGATTAATCCTGGGTCCTCTCCTTTTCATCTTCTTTCTTAACACCCTTCCTCAGGTCTGCCCCTCCAACCTGCTATTATACGCTGACAACGCGGTGCTTTTCACCAGTCAGGATAGCCCTTCAGCCCTCACCAGCAGCCTACAACATAGTTGCAATGCAGTAGGGGCCTGGTTGACCAGTTATAAACGAATCTTGAATTATAAAAAACCTAAGTGATGCTCATCTGTAGCATGCACAATAGGTACAAAAATACCCAAATAGTGATCATGAACAATCTTAGCTCACCTCTAGAACAAGTCCACAATTTTAAATGTCTAGGTGTTACCCTTGATAGTAACCTATCATTTAATGAACATGTGAATATTATATCCAGAGCAGTCAGCATCAGATTAGGGCTCCTATACAGACACAGACATAGTATGTCCCAGAAAGCTCTCCGTTTGGCCACCACTAGCTCCATCCTCTCAATTATCAATTATGGGCTCATAATCTATGGGTCTGACACCAACACCTCACTCCAAAGGTGAAGTGTTGCCCTTAACAAAGCATGCTATCTACTAGCAGGTGCTCACCAGCGCACTCACACCTGCGACCTCTACACCTCAGTGAACTGGTTGAATCTACAGGACAGGATCTCCTACCAAACCTGTCTGTTTGCAAAAAAGATTAGTCTTGGACTTGCCCTACCCTCGCTGCTGCAGCTGCTAGACAGGTTGCATAATCACCATTGCACTAGAAGCACATCCAGTCCCACTTTGCAGGTCCCTTTCTGCCGTACTGCGCAGGCCCAATGAACTTTCATGTACAGAGCTCAAAGCTGGCTAAATAACCTCCCACCTGACCTCCTAGCTGACTCCAAAATCGGTCCCTTCAAAACTAAACTTCGACAGCATCTAATGAAACTCAGCAACTGTGACTGCCCCACCTACTTCTATCGTGATCTCTTTCTCCCCAACACCCCTCCCAACCTCACTCTCCTCACTATATCACTCTAATACCTTCCTCCTAACCTCTTCCCCTCCTTCTTACTTTTCCCTCCTACCCCTACTCAAATTGCTGCCTCCCATTCTCCCAGCTCTGGCATAGATTTCCCCCAGGTTTACCTCTATCTGCCTACCCCTTCTCCACTTCTCTTCCCACCCTTTGAGCTTTAACCATACTGTCACCTCTGCACACATTTGTGCCCTACCCCTTTTCTCCTCTCCCTATCTCCACACTTAAAGTCTTGGCCTATGACATGCCGTACCCTCCTCTGTACAATGCCTACCTGGCTGCTTGCAACCACTCATTTCAGTTCTGTCCCCACTACTCTCTTTCCTTCCACTCTGAACTTCACAGCTCTGCAGTAAACAACAAGGTCACCTGTCTGACTGCTGTGTAACTCTGTCACTCATGATACTTAGCAGCACTTACTAAGTACTTTTTGTATTTTATGTACCCTCTACACTTATTCAGCCTTTGTACAGTGTTTACCATTTTTGTTTGTCCCACTGTTTCTTAATGATGTGGAGCCTTTGTAAATAAGTCTCTGGCTCAAAAGTTTTGTAATTCCGAGACTTCAATAAATGAATAAGAAATACAATAAACAGATATTGACAAACACAAAGTAAATTAAAGTGACAAGTGCAATGCTGGCAGTCAGGGCACCTTTACAAAGCGCACACATTATTCTTATAGGTAGCTTTGCATCACATGTGGCACCAGTCAGGGCACAGCATATTTTTCTATCAAGGCATATGCTCTGGTGTGCCCTAGTATACAGCTTCCACTCTGTGTGTGACATAACATACAGTATACCACATGGTTTAATTATATTTAAGGGGTTGTATTATATTTGGTTTTGTGACAATTGTGATGTTTTATCTGTGTATGGATTGTTCAGGTGCCCTGAGCATGGGAAGGGTGCCTTTTATAAATAAACTGATGATGATGATAGTGTGGAGGACAAATACCCTATGCAAGAGGGACCCATGCTGTAGCCCTAATGAGTCCTCCTTGTATGACCTCCTTCCAGTGTTGTGGAGCCTGAATGGCCACACCAAAATGTTGCCCCCACCTGTGTAACATGGCATACAGTGCTGGAAGACATAACATTCCAATGTTTTAATTAATATTCTGTCCCCGTAAAGGGATGTGGAAGTCATTGGAGGACTGCCGTATCCCATAATCTCCTGCAGGGCAAGAAATCCACTATAGAGCAAATCCAAGAATCCAAATGGATGCCCTGTGTCTGGCTCAGTTCTGCCCAGATCCCTGCATCCTTCTCCACACATACATATAGAGACCACTGGGAATCCAAAGGGGGTATGTATTGGTGCACTCAGTAGCACTTATACCTGTGTATGACTGTACCACCATGGAACAGGCCCTTAGTGTCTAACTTAATTTTTTATGTGCCTTCTTTGGTTGTAATGTGGTGTTTGCTTATTGATTTATTATTTATTTGTAATTTTGACCAGGAAAGGCACAGCAAGCTATGATAGCTTGTTTTTAAGTGCATTCTGGGGTGTTGGCTGCATGGATCTGTTTTACTGTCAGGGAGAATGTTGGCCATGACAATGGGAAAATTCCTCAAATCTTCCTCCTTAACTGTCATGGGATTCATGCCTCCATTACCTGACTATGCCTACATTTCCGCATAAACATATATAAATGTGTTGCCCTCCATGTTTTTTGTACATACAGTAATGGAGGGACTGATCAAAGGGAGTATGTGTTTAGTTTTGTTCATACCTGTACAGTATATCTAGAACTAGTCACTAAAGAAACACTTCCAAACATTTTGGGATCACTGCTGTACAATTTGTTGATACTGCAGGTTATTTTTTTCCTGTTCCCATTTTCTTAGTAAAGTGTGAAGCCCTTGCAGGGTGGGAGTCCCTCCCAATTGACTAGTGGGACAAGGTGCCACTACCTTAGACAACGAGTACTGCCAGGCTGCCACAGGTACTGAAGGGATTCCTGTTTTTTTTTTCTCACTACCAGTAAGGGGGTTTGTAGCCAAGATAAATAGAATTGTGCAGTTCCTCCACCCAGACCAAGATTTAAAGTGGGCCAGATGGCTATTTAGTACAACCTCCTGGAATGATGCAGTTGCCCACCTCCCTGCTGTGGTCACTACTTCACTGACCCTGCACCCACAAATTGTAATTCTACCCCAACAAACAACAGTAAAATGGCAGTCAACAAAGACAGCTGATTTAAAACACCAAAACACAATTTTATTTAACTGTCTTAGGCAGCAAGGAGAAACATGTGCTAGCTTAATGTACTAGGCCCTGTTTAGTTGCCCTCGTAGGTGAGGTTCAAATGATCACTTGGTGTCTAGGCCATTCTTTAGTAAATAAGGAAGTAAGTAAGTAAATATTTATTTCTTTAGTGCCCAATCCCTTAGGCTCAGGGCACTTTACAAATGTAGAGATGCAGTATACAGACATAAATGAAACAATTTACATTAATGGAGTGCCCCAAGGCTCCATTCTGGGTCCTCTTCTATTCACTCTATTCATCAATAACCTACCAGACGAAATACCTGCCTGTTCCTCGCTCCTCTACGCAGACGACTTAGTTATCTATGCCAGCTCACCCAATGTAGAGCACATTAACACCTCGCTAAATAGAGCCTACTCCAGTGTTCAGAATTGGTTAAACTCCCACCGCCTCATTCTGAATTCCTCCAAAACCAATGCCATGCTACTAGGCACCACTCAAAAGATCCGAATGTGTTCCACTCCCCTGAGCATCCTAGATTTAAATGGCGATCCTCTGCAGATAGTTACCTCCTTTCATTACCTGGGCATCCTACTAGATCAATCCCTTGATTTAAACCTTCATATCCAAGCCACTTGCAAAAACATTAACTGCAAGTTAGGAGCAGCCTATAGAACAAGTTATATGATTACGTCCTCCGCTAAGCTTGCCATAGCCAGGAGGATCCTGCTACCAACGCTTACCTACTGTGCGCCTATACTTACCTCTGCCCACAAATCTGCACTGCACAAATGGGATGTTACATACAATAACATATGCCGATATGCCTCACAATCCCCATGGCTTCTACATCACTGCCAGCTATATAAGGACCTTGGGTGGCTCTCCCCCTTGGCAGTCAGGAGCTACTTTCTGGCCTGCCTAAATGACTCTATACTAGACAAAGTCAGCCTGCTGCACTTGCGAAGCTCCTTCTTCCTGCGATTCCAAACCACATGCTCAGATCTGCTGACAAAGACGTGCTGGAAATTCCCCGCTGCCGCACCAACAAAGGAACAGGCTCCTTCAAATATGCAGCCCTCAAGTTATGGAACCAGCTCCCTCTGGACCTCAGGCATGCACCCTCCCATCCCTCTTTCAAACATGGACTGAGACTACACCTGGCTACCACAGATCCATGCACCTGCTTTGATCCTACATGATCCCCGAATCTTCCCTGCCCCTACTCCCCACTCCCCTGCTACTGGTCTCCATACCATCCTCCTTTGTTCTCTCTCCCCTAAATCCAACCCCTCTCCTCAAACTCAATATCATTATAATCATGTATAAGTTTTTATGAATGTTTGCACTTACTTACTTCTACCTACATTACTGTTGTATTTGTATTGTTTTTATCCTCTGCACTACCTAGGCACTGCCCAAACTTGCTACAGGTGGATGTTGGTACTGTAAGGCCCCACCTCCTTCCTCCCCTTCACTTGTCCTCCATTACCGCTTGAGGTCCACGGCCAGGGACTGACACCTTGCCTTTATGCCCAGCCTCGGAACCATGAGCCCTGCTGCACCTTCCCACCTCCTACTGCTAAAGTGGTATTTAAGCCGCCTTTACCTCCCACCCACCCACCTTTTTCTTCATCCCTGACAGCGGGGACATGAACCTGGCGTCCCCCTAGCCTACCGTCGGGATGTCTCTGGCATCCTCTCTTACTTTCCCTGGACCCCCTGAGGCTGCTCTGGCTGGCTGCTGACAGCTGACAGTTTACGGCATCTCTCACCCTTCCCCCGTTTCTTACCCTCTGCACTACCTGGGTGCTGCCCATACTCGCCACAGGTGCATGTTGGCTATACCTCCTCCCTCCCCTTCTCTTGTCTACCTCTGCCGCTAGATGTCCAAGGCCTGGGACTGCCACCGGTCCTTATGCCCAGTCTCGGAACCACCAGCCCGGCTGCACCTACCCGCCTTCTACCGCCATAGCCGTATTTCAAGCTGCCTCTTTCTCCCGTCCACCCCTCCCCTTTTCTCTACCCCCGACTGTGGGGCCATGAACCTGGCGTCCCTCTAGCCTGCCGCCGGGATGTTCTCTGGCATCCCCCTTACTTCTCCTGGGTATCCTGCTGTTGCTTAGGCTGGCTATTGAAGGCCGCCAGGTCATGGTTCCTTCTACCCCTTCTCATGTCTTTTCCTGATGATGGATGCTCCTTATGTTCTCCCATACACGGCCCACCCACCCCCGAGATGCACTGGCCAACTCATCTCTCCCGCTATTCCTGTTGCCCGCACCCTTCCCTGCCACTCCACAACATCCTGCCCGGTTGGGAAACCAGAAACCCGGCAGTCTCCCTATGCATTCCCCGGTAAAGCAGCTAGCATTCCTTCGGGCTCTATACTCCTTCCTTACCTGTTACCTGTACCAATACTCCCCTGAAACACCTCCTTGCTCTTGGCCTGCTGGTCATGCTTAGTATAGACCAAATCATGTTAGACTAGCTGGAACCGCCTCTATATGTCTCGAATGTACTCTGTATGGTTGTATTGTTTTGCTTCCATGTGTTATGCTGTATTGTACTCTCCCGGGCCTTGCCTGAAAATAGTCATCTATTAGCTAGCGCACCTACCCAGTTAACAAAAACTAAATAAATAAATAAAATAAATAAATAAACAAATCACAATAGATTAATAAAACACTCTATAAAATAATCTCAATAAAATAGCAGTACTTCAATAATAATCAAAACTGTAACTAACTTCAAAAAGTTTCTCTGAATAGATGTGTCTTCAGACTCTGCTACAACACCTCCACTAATGGGGCCTCTCTCGAAGATCTTGGGAGCAAGTTCCAAAAGGCCAGGCCAGCAACTTCAAATGCACAGTATCCCAAGGTTTTCAGCTACACCCTTGGAACTGCTTGGAGGCCGTCAGGCGCACATGGCAGACAGGGTCCAGGTGGTCACACAGACAGCCAGGGCCCAAATTGTATGGGGCTGTATAGGTGAGCAAGCCCACCTTGAAGATAATTCTCCATCACACTGGCAGCCAGTGCAGGTTATGCAGAACCAGGGTCACATGGCAAGACCTCAGAAGTCCTGTCGGCAACCTGGTTACTGTCATTCAACCTTCTGCTGCTAGTTAAGCCCTGAGAACATGCAACATGATAGTCTGTGCCTCTGTTGCCACTAACAAGGCCCAGCAAGGTGCAGTCCTTGCTAACCATTTCTAAGACATGTTTTTTAACAACAGTACTGTATTGGCCCACCTGTACTGGAGATTACTATGCTCACCTGCCTGGTACCAAGACTCCCCTTAAACACTTATGAGCTCTCATACAACACTTCCATGGTATCCAGTGTTGAATTGTTGCAAGTCTGTAGATCTCACCACAGGTTGCCGGCGCTGGCGCAGTTGAAGTTAAATACTGAGCAATGTGCCAATTAATGTTCTCCCCCAAGGGGCATGCAATAACTAATATTTATTTGTTTGTTTATTTAGCTTTGTTGACCAGGTAAGTACACTAGACAAGACAATTGCCTATTTTCAGGTATGACCCAGGATAGTACATGAATTACAGATTTAAATACATAGGACAACATGGTACAGATTAAAAACAGCTTACAAGTCATGTGAGGACAACATAATACAGATTAAAACAGTTTACAAGTCTTGTGAGGCATAGTTTTGTTCGGTATGTACACAACAGAGTAACACATGTAGCAACTAACAGCAGTACAAGAGGCACAGTTGAGAAGCAGCAGATACAACACTATTTACAACTTAAAAGTCTCGGCTTAAACCTCTGCAAGTAAGGTATTGTAATCCAGTCGGTTAGCCAACATGCAAACTCAATATTCACAAACCGTCCTCTGAACCAGGGCATGTCCCATTTGTACCTCATGTCACCAACATGATTGCTCCTTTGGTTACTGCAGGCCTCTGAGATGCCGACCTATTGCTGTGCCTAAGAAACAAAAAGGCTTCTAGCTTCGGATCACATTCCCCTGTCTTGGACACTGCCCACTCTGACTTTCTCCTGAAGATTCATGTGAACTTCTAGATGAACCTGACTGCTAACATCAAAGGTCAACCCTCACATCTTGCATCTTGACCCTTCAAGAATTGACACCAAGTATAAGTGTCTGCTACAGGATCCTCACAAGCAACGTAGACCAGCTTTAGACTGTTGCTGAACACCTCAGTGTTGTTTCTCATGCAGGCTAATATGCAGATGCTGCTCCTTCGCCTCTCCAATCTCAGCAGTGCATGGCTCATTTTTCATAACAGACACAAGGACTGGAATGGCTCACTGTGTACACTTTTCAGAGTGTAATGCTCTGCTCCTAACATTGCTGCATAAGAGACCACTGTACACAGGATAAAGAGGCACAGTGGCACTGTGTACCTATTAGATGACCAATGCAAGTGATTTATAATAAGAGAAAGGAAGCAGATACAAAAACAGTTTCAGAATGTAAGCAATCATAAAATGTGTTTCTTAACCTAGTGACAATTTGAGGCCTATGTGGGGGTTTGCTGGCAAAGGCACCTGACTTCACCTGAGCACTTTTCTTACAGGTTTGCTTGTAAGGACAGAACAAGGAACAACATTATCAGAGCAAGGAAAAAGATTAAGGCTTCATTTGGCTAGGCAGATTTATTGTGTGTTAGTAGTTTCCTTTGTGCGCACAGGGTTTGTTACTGTTTTTTACTTACATTTTACTGCTGTAATATTCTCTGATTCAAATTGCTGTTGCAGGCTATACTTTCTGCTGCATTATTACAGGGTGTGCCTCAGGCGTGTTACTGTTTTGTACTTACAGATTACTGCTGTAATCTTCTCTGATTCAAATTATTTTTTGCAAGCTATATCTTCTGTTACTGCCTTATTTTTCTCTGTAGCAAAGTGTTTTTTGCAGTGTATATCTTCTGTGAAATTGTTACAGGTGATACTTATATTTTTATGACTTTTTATCATTAGGCTAAGCAAAATTACTGTTTGCTACTATTTTATTTTATTTTTCTGTTGAAAGGTTTTCTGTTTGGTCTCCTTCTCACATTGAAGGAGCTAATTGCTTTCCTCCCACAGCTCTTGAAGGGGATTAGAAGTATAACTGGGAGGGGGTGGAGCTGACAAAGTCTTGATAACTTCCAACAGAAGGAAGAGTTAAAAGGCCATGTTAGTTGGTGTTTTTGGAGTGGAAGACTAGGTTTGCTGGCAAAGGCACCTGGCTTCACCTGAGCTCTTTTCTTATAGGTTTGCTTGGAAGGACAGAGTAAGGAACAACATTATCAGAGCAAGGGAAAATATTAAGGATTCATTTGGCTAGGCAGATATACTGTGGGTTATTATTTTCTTTTGCGCTCATAGGGTTTGTTACTGTTTTTTGCTTACATTTTGCTGCTGTAACCTTCTCTGATTCAAATTGCTGCTGCAGGCTATACTTTCTGCTTCGTTATTACAGGATGTGCCTACAGGTATGTTACTGTTTTGTGCTTACACGTGACTGCTGTAATCTTCTCTGATTCAAATTGTTTTTTGCAAGGTATATCTTCTGTAACTGCTTTATTTTTCTCTGTAGCAAAGTGTTTTTTTGCAGGGGATATCTTCTGTGAAATTGTTACAGGTGGTGCTTTTATTTTTGTGACTTTTATATCTATCATTAGGCTAAGCATTCAGGGCTACTGCATTTGTTGTTAGTTGATTGTTTCTGCTCTTACCTCCTTGTTTCTTTTGACCCTGGTTCATCTTTTTTGGCAGGGGAAAGGCCCAGCCACCAACCCCCATCCCCAACCACCCCATGCTACACTCCTTTTATAGACTAGCACAGTCGTGACATTTCCTGTAGCAAAGCAGGAAGGGGAGGAACAGAGGGGTATCCATACAGTGACCTCACTTACAGGGGCACAAGTAATTTAACTTGTTATCACAAGTTATACAAAAACAAACAAACAAACAAAAAAAAAAAAAAAAAACCTTTGCTTTCATTTTCCTCCTTCTAACTACTTGGACCAGGTTATAAACCCAGCAACTCAACTGAAATGGTTATTATTAACTGCAGGTACTGGGGGACACTTTTCAAAAGGGCAGTTATACAGAATTTAGGATGCTGTCCTACATGCTGGACCATTGGAGATCTAAGGGCTCAGCTCCACGCAGCATGGGCAGAGATTGCGCGCCTCAAATTGTATAGTCAGGAGGAAATATGTATTCCCCCATTGTCCAAAGCACTTCAAAAGGATTGTTGCTGACCAGTTTGTGGAGTACCTGGAAAAATACAAACTACAATGTGTCCAACAACATGTTTTTTGGAAAGGCACAGCACATCTACAGCCCTACCGGAATTCACAGGTTTCATTCACCATTCTCTTGATCAGGGTCAACTTGTTTGTGCAACCTTTATTGGCCTATCTAAAGCATTTGACATGGTCAATCACCATTTGCTGACACATCAGCTTGCTGGGCTTGGTATATCTTCAGAAGCCCTAAAGTGGTTCATCAGTTATCTAGCAAACTGCACACAACAGGTGAGACTAGGGTCTGCCCTTTCTGCTAAACTGCCTGTCTGCTCTGGGGTCCCTCAAGGATTGATACTGGGACCCCTTCTATTTAGCACCTTCCTCAATAATCTTCCAGCATCCTGTTCCGAACCAGTACTCCTCTATGTGGATGATGTGGCCATTTTCTCAAAGACTGCTGACCTTACTCTCCTTCAGGCCCAACTTCAGAAAAGTTTTAGTGAAGCTGAGTCCTGGTTCATCTCTCATA
Source organism: Neoceratodus forsteri (assembly GCA_016271365.2). Taxonomy (NCBI): domain Eukaryota; kingdom Metazoa; phylum Chordata; order Ceratodontiformes; family Ceratodontidae; genus Neoceratodus; species Neoceratodus forsteri. The sequence continues at coordinate 760,964,410 of CM057452.1, forward strand.
AGTTGGTGCTTAATTACAAAAAAACAAAAGTCATGCTCTTCCATGGTACCCACAACAAGCACAAAGCCAAACAATTGGTGATTAAAAACAGTGCTGGTGTTGTCCTTGATCAAACTCAATCTTTTAAATATCTAGGAGTTACTCTGGGAAGTACACTCTCCTACTCCAACCATGTTGAGAATGCTGCCAAGGCAGTTAACATTCGCCTAGGCCTTCTACACAGGCATAAACACTGCCTTACTACTGAAGCCCTCAAATTGGCTATCCAGAGTTCAATTGTGTCTATTATTGACTATGGTTTGGTCATTTATGGCTCTGCCAGAGACACAACCCTACGTTGGCTCACCACAGCTCTGAATAAGGTATGCCATCTACTAACTGGTGCAGCATATCATACTCACACTTATGACCTTTACGAATAAGCAAACTCACTTCAACTCCAGGCTTGCATTGAATATCAAGCCTGCCTTCTGGCTAAGAAGGCAGATCTTGGTCTCCTACCACCAGGTTCCCTTCAGCTTCTCCATCCCTTCCTGGGCACTCGGAGCACACAAAGTTCTGTGAGCCAAATTTTTACTGTCCCTCACTGTCGAACCTCACTCTGACAGTGATCCATTGCAGTTAGAGCTGCTAATTTATTTAGTTCCCTTCCTCCTGAGATTGCAATGATTGCAGCCTTGGGGCCATTTAAGTGGAAGCTGCATCAATTCCTAGTTTCCAGAGCATCTTGTAACTGCTATACCTAATCTCTGCTGACAGCTAAATGCACTGGGGCCTCACTTTTTTACCATTTGCCCTATCCTGTTGCTGTGCTATTCCACTCACAGCACTTCATCCCTTATCCCTTTCCTGCCCTTTTTCCATCCTACTTCTTCCCCCTTCCTTTACCTCTCCACTCCAACTTCCACCCTTTCTTCTCAGTTTTCTCACCTTGTTCTTTCCCTCTATCCCCTCCCCCATGGGTCTTTCCTACTTAAGCTTCATTGTGCAATCTCCCTCCTTGCTCTTATTTAGCTCTTTCTACCCCCCACTTCACCCCTGTACTTCTCTCTTTGTAATCCCTTTTACCCCTTTTCAGACAAGGCCACTGGCTGCACTTGACACAATATTTATCTTGCCATATTGTTCTTTTGTTTATGTAATTACTTTATTTATGTAGTACCACTTACCGAAACCATTGTAATTTGCTATTCTTGTGACTTGACATGGGACCTCTGTAAAAGAGCCCTTGGCTCAAAGGTCTTTCCCATTTGTTAAATAAATACATAAAACAAATAAAATAAATAAATAAAACCACCTGCCATTTCCCCAACATCCAAATGAAGCACCTCGACCGCAGCGGGTAGTTGGTCTGGGAGGTTGGCAGGTGGTTAGGAGGGGAAAATCAGGTGCCCCATCACCTAATGTTCTCCAATGTATCACCTTCATAAATCATATAAAAAGTACAAACAGGTATCTGCCTCTATCTCTGAAATCAAACAAAGGGGCAGAGGACACTGCAGAGCAGGACACTGCCGCATTGAAGCTATCAATACAAAACTCACCCAAAACAGGGACCAAAACAAAAAAAGCAAAAAGGAAATCCAAAACACTTCTGATCATTGGAGACTACATGATTCAGGAGTTAATACCTACCTCCAGCCAGGGGTAATGGTCAGATGTCTCCAAGGTACATCAACATGGAGAGACACCAACAGCATTGTTAAAATTGTGCAGGAGGCTGGAGAAAACATTGACATCATGGTACACATAGGGACTAATGATCTTGCAGGCTGGTCAGTTATGGAGACCAGGGAACACCTGACCAGGCTGGGAAACAAACTGTTATCCATTTCATCTGGCATCTCCTTCTCTGAGATCCTGCCGGTCTGGAAGGGGGGCAGATGGACGGGAGGTCAGAGAAGGGGGGATATGGGAGCTAAACATGTGGCTCAAGGGCTGGAGCCAGGAAAAAGGACTCACATTTGTTGGTAACTGGCAACAGTTTTGGGAGCTAAGGCTCTTTAAATTTGATGGACTGCATCTGACTAAGGAGGGAGTCAGTGCATTGGGGCAGAAGTTTGATGTCTTAGCAGAATATTTAAACTAGCAAATGGGGAGAGGGTTCAGCACCCGGTACATCCAATGGGAAGAACACCCCTCCCCCCCTCAGCTAGTGATCAAACAGGAGTTCAGCATGTTTCTAGTTCATTTGCATCACCAGGTTAGGAAAAAGCTCCAGCTCCCCATATGACATGCAGGGGAAATGCTGGACCTCACCCAACAACTAACGCACCAAAATCTGGCCAATGGAAAATCATGTACACAAATGCCCTCAGACTGGGAAACTAGATCCCAGACTACAGGCAACAATGACAGAGGCTAAACTGGACATAGTTGCCATTAGTGAGACATGGTTCACCAGTAACCACACTTGGGAGAATTCAGAACCTGGCTTTGTACTGTTCAGAAGAGACCAAGGTGCAAAAAAAGGGTGGGGGTGGAGTGGCACTTTATGTCAATGAGAATATCAAAGTTACAGAAATTCAGAATACACACACAGTGCCAGAAGAACTGTGGGTCACCCTGGAAACAGGAGATGGGACAGCCATACGAACTAGAGTTGTCTACAGGCCTCCAGACCAGGAGGAGGACATAGACACATTACTGTCAGAACATATACAAAACACGACTGCTAAAGGGGAGGTTCTGATAATGGCAGACTTCAACAGATACAGATTGGTCAATATCAGCAGGAACATCCACCAGAACTAGACACATAGTGGATTCCCTGCAGGAGGAGGGCCTCAAACAACTGGTACAACAACCCACAAGAGATGGCTATCCTAGATATAGCACTGACTAATGGGGAAAGGATCACAGATATCCAGGTAGAAGGTCAACTGGGGGCCAGTGACCATCACATGGTATGGTTTATTTGGCCACTACAACTAAATCATCCCATTATAGAGGAGCTGACTTTGATATGATGGCCAACAGAGTTAAGCTAGCCCTGGCAAGAATAAATACTGGTGAGGGGGTACAGGCAAAGTGGGCAGGCATTAAGGATGCAATACCTGAAGCAACATCCCATTGTGTAAGGGAGAAAAGCAAGAGCAAAAGGGGGAAGAAACCACTTTGGTTCTGAAAAACAGTAGCAGAAAAGGTCAGCACCAAAAGTTTGGTCTTAAGGAAATATAAGTGAATGCAGCGGGATAAAGATAGGGAGGCATACCAAACTTCCCTAAGGGAAGCAGGGAAGGCAGTAAGGCAGGCAAAGGCCCAAACTGAGGAAACACTAGCATGAACAGTAAAATAAAGGGACAAGACTTTCTATAGATACATTAGTGAAAGGAGCAAGTCCAGAGGGGGTGTTGCTATGATCAAAGGGGATAAGGGTGTGTGTGTGGAGGAGGACCAAGGAAATGCATCTATCCTAAATAGATACTTCTGCTCAGTATTTACTGGGGAGAAGGTAAGGCAGGGCCCACAGCTCAGCACCTTGTACTCAGGGGGGAGGGAGGTGTGCACAAGTCCCTTCACAAAAGAAAGTGTCCTACAAGAGCTCACTAATCTCAGGGTGGACAAGGCAATTGGACCTGATGGCATACATCCCAGAGTACAAAAGGAGCTAAGGGTAGAACTAGCAGAGCCATTATCAGAACTGTTTAGTGAGTTTCTGAGCACAGGAGAGGTCAGAGAAGACTGGAGAAGGGCTCATGTGATCCCGCTCCACAAGACTGGTAGCAGGGAGAAGGCAGGGAATTACAGACCAGTCAGTCTTACCTCAGTAGTGGGTAGGTTTATGGAGGCACTTCTTAAGGAAAGGATAGTGCAACACCTGGAATCCATAGGTGCACAGGATCCAAGATAGCATGGGTTTACAACAGGAAGGTCCTGTCAAACTAATCTCATAGATTTCTGTGACTGGGTAACCAGAGTGGTGGACCAAGGGGGTGCAGTTGATGTCGCCTACCTTGACTTCAGCAAAGCTTTTGATACTGTTCAACGTAGAATATTGGTTAATAAGCTGGGTAGGATCGGGGTGGGTCAGAAGTTGGTCAACTGGGTGGCAAACTGGTTGGTGGGCAGAAAACAGAGAGTGGTGGTAAATGGTATACAGTCAGAAGAGATGCAAGTCACAAGTGGGGTACCTCAGAGATCAGTCTTTGGGCCAGTCCTCTTCAATATCTTCATCAGTGACATTGCAGATGGACTGGAGGGTAAGGTTTGTCTGTTTGCAGATGACACCTAGATCTGCAACAAAGTAGATGATCTGGATGGGGTGGGCAGAATGAGAAGAGATCTAGACAAACTGGCAAAATTGTAGGAAGAGTGGCACCTAGGGTTTAATGCAAAGAAGTGCAATATCATACACATAGGGAAGAGAAACCCTGAAGCTACCTATAGGTTGAGAGGGGAGTTGCTGGCAATCACAAGGGAAGAAAGAGACTAAGATATCGTCATTACAGATGACCTGAAATCATCCAAGCAGACCACTAAAGCAGTAGATAAGGCTAGAGGGATGTAAGGGTGTATTAGTAGGGGTATCACAAGTCATAAGAGGGAGGTAATAATCCCTCTTTACAAGACACTGGTTAGGCCCCATCTGGAGTACTGTGTGCAGTACTGGAGGCCGCACCTGCACAAGGACATTAACAAAATGGAGACAGTCCAGAGAAGGGCAACTAAAATGGTGCAGGGACTGCATCAGAAAAAATATGAGGACAGATTAATGGAGCTGAATAGGTATATCCTAGAGCAAAGGAGGGAGAGAGGTGATATGATCAAAACATTCAAACATCTTAAGGGCATTCAGAAGGTGAAAGAGTCTAACATGTTTCAGTATAAGAAAAATAGCAGTACAAGAGGACACATCATGAGATTAGAGGGACACCAATTAAGAGGTAATATGATGAAGTTCTTTTTCACATAAAGGGTGGTGGATGCATGGAATGGCCTACCTCAGGAAGTGGTGGATATAAATACAGTGCAGGGTTTCAAACAGGCATGGGATAGGCATAAGGGAGCAATACAGATGAGTATGAATAGATAGGCCATTGACAGATTAAAGACCTATGGCTAATTCATAAGGTACAGTAGAAAAAATGGGCAGACTGGATTGACTTTGCGGTCCTTATCTGCCATCAACTTCTATGTTTCTATGTGATTATGGTGTACCTGTAAAGCTATCGTCTCATTTATTACTATTTATTTACAGAATTTTTCTCACTTAAATAGACTTGTTTAAATGCAACACATACAGTGGTAGCTGGTGTCATGTTAGAGAATAGCCAGATATATTATGATATAACACAAGAAATCTCCATTCATTTCAGTTGGATTCCCTGTAATATTTCCCAACATAGCAATACATACAGTGCAGTTTGTCACTGATTACCATTGCACTGAACTTTACAGATGTGTCTTGTGTAGCTGTGCAGCAGCAAACATTCAAGTACAGTACGTGATCAATATGCAAAAAACATGAGTTGTGTATAAAGCAAATTAAAAGTTGATATACTAGAACTACACAAAGTTTCCAAAAGGGACTGGAATATTTTAAACTTTGGGCTTGATTTTGAAAGGTTAACATAGGGCTTGCATCAAGGCCTGCATCAGCCCCATTCTTTTGGTGCAGCTGCGTCAAACTCCTTCGATGCAACTGCACCTAAGTTTAGTACATTGGGGCCAGTTGCAACAGTTCTCACACTTTACGGCAGTTTGCACCAAATGTTTGGTGCAAGCCTCGCAAAAATGGTCACCTGAACAGCACAAGTTAGGCAAGTGGAAAACCTGGTCTAATTTGCAGCATTTGGCCCTTGGGATTGAAAATCCTGATGAGTGTCTGGGAGAAAGCCGCAAACCCCATGCACCAAATGATCAGCACACCAGGGGCTTATGGCATTCTCGGGGCTCTGAAAATTAAGCTCTTTGTGCTCCTTTTTTTACTCTAGTTATGACTCATTTTATTTTACAGTAACCATAGATAGATGAATGTGGAAACAAGAAATAAATAATAAAGAATGTATAGCTCAACATTTTCATTCCGAACTGAGTAACACATTACGATCACACTCCTTTAAAGGAAAGTTCCACTGTTCAGCCTGCAAATGACTTCCATTTGCAACAAGGTACTTTTCTGCAATGACTGCATGGATCTGGTTGGCAAGCATCTTATGGATATGAGTGTCATGTTACTTTTTCTCAGGGCATGAGAATTATAAACCAAAGATGAGTAATTGTGGTGTCCTGAGGACATGCAAAGCAATACTTTAATATCCATAAGAGACCCTACACCCAGAACCATAAAGCTATTAAAAAGCACACTTTTTTTTAATTAACTTTTTCTTCAAAATGTTGGTGGCAGAAGTGGCCATCGAGAAGTCCATTACTGTGGCACAGTACATGAGACACCCTCACAGAAAGAGGAGTGTCTCACTCACAACTGATGGAAGTGCTGTGATAGGTCAGGAGCATTACATGACCCTCCTGTGTTCTATAATGCCTAATGTTTGTATGACAGCTTCAAAAATAGTGAGGAAAACAATATCTTTGAACTAGGGCAGTGCTATGATTCAAAGTAGCAACCACTTTTGAAATTGCAGGTGGTTAAACTATGGGTTGCAATGCTGAGGTACAGAGTTGTGTCTGTATTGTGACTGAATGATCAAAACTAATACAGATACATTGACAGTAAAACAAACAAGTCTCAGCCATGAAGAGTTGAGAAATATTGTATTACTAAAGAAAAGTGTTTTAAAGAGATTATTTAAATTTGAACTTATCACTAAATTAATTTCATGGACTAATAGTCATGCTCTTGAGTGTAAGAATGTAAATTCTCATTATCTATCAGCTTAGCACTACTTAACATTATCAAGGACAGAATAATGGAGCATTTGGTTATTTAATGAGAAAGCTCTAGAAAGACCTTCCTCTGTAGTTCACCGCAGTATGTGAGTGACAGTACAGTAAGTACTTGGATCAGGCAAAACAATTGCACTCTTCCCCCCTTCTCCCAGCTCATAACTCAAACTCTCACCATGGAGGTCTATGGGACACAAAAAGTTATGAGCCTGCTGCAATGTATGCTTCATGGTGACAGGAGAGATGCTCCATCTGCCATCAGTTCTGTGCAATGGAGTTGGAGTAATAATTCCAGGCAGCTGTGAGAGGGGCCTACTGATCCTGCCCCATGCAGATCAGTCCACTTTCTGTATACCCTGATGCATAGCACATTGCTCACACAAACTGACCCATGTCAAATCACTCATGCAGAAGTTCTCCTTAAACTTGACTGAAATGCAGAAAAGGATACACTTGACCACAATTAGGAGCTTACAAGCTACACGATGCATAAAAACAGATCTGCAGTGTGGGAATATTTTACATGACACCACAGAGCCAAATTTAAGAACAATAATAACTGAAAATAATATGAAAACAAAAACCATAGAAGGACTCTGATTTCAGAAAACATGCCCTATTCATCAACGTCATCTTTCACCTTGTCCCTGCATCATGAACTACATTTTCCTCATCATGCATATGTGTGACACTGCCTTCTTCCATGAATACACACAGGAGAGCAAATTGCACATAGAGATGCAGCGAAATTAAATTCTGCCTGCGAAGTGAATGTGAAGTGGCCACTTCACGTTATCATGATGCTACGTGAAGTGGCCATTGAAAAGTGCTCACTTCGCTTTGTTATTATGACTTTGCATTGTTATTCTGCCTTAACGCGAAGTAAGGTGGAATGACAACAATATAGGCACTTTAGGCAACCCTTCCCCACACATCACATGGCATCCGGTACTGTAAGTCACATGCTTTAGCCAGGCAGGAAGGAAGTCAGGCATACAAGCAGATACTTTCACTTTCTCCCTTGCAGAGGTAGAAGGAGGAAACATTTTGTGTAGGAGAGGAAAGTTCATTATTAGTTTATTTCTTGAGCAAATTCCAAAAACCCAAAAGCTTTTTTTAATGCTAATTCTTTAGTTTTTTTTGTACTATTTTGTCAGTTCTTTTTGGTGACTGATTTCTTTTTTTTATAAGTTTTGTTTTGTGTGTGTGTGTGTGTGTATGTGTGTGTGACTGTGTGTGAGTGAGTGTGTGTGTGTGTGTGTGTGTGTGTGTGAGTGTGTGTAAAGTTGCTTGCTGCATCGGAGAGGGAAGGAGTGTTTTTTTTGTGCAATGGACCAGGGACGGTATGTGGCCCATGGCCAAAGGGGAGTGTGCACACATGGGGGTCATAGCCTGGTGGCATTGGACTGCTCCAGACTCTTTGGTCCTGCCTCCCCCCCCAGAAGCAGCAGCACCACCAGTGCCACTGCCACAGCCACATCCACCAAGTCTGCCACCACCACCAGTAACAGCTGCAGGAGCTCCAGCAGCACCACCTCCACAGCAGCAGGTGGAGCCCCAGGTTCATGACCATGCTGCTGGCACTACATCTGCCCCTCCTGTGCCTGGTCCTCCCCCCTCAGCTTCCAAGTTTGGCAGTTTTTCAACTGTGTTGGGGGGACAGCAGCCTTGTGGTGTGTCTGCTTTGCGGTTTGCAGGGGCGCCGTGGCCTCTGGGGGGACACATCTGGGGACTGGGGGCCAGCGCACACATATGCTGAACCACCACAAGGTGGAGTGGCAGGCTGCCACTGAACTGGCCAGGCCTCCACCTGCTGGCCCTTCTGTGGAACTGGCAGAGGGTGCTGCTGTTGTGCATTGCCATAGCAGGAGGAGGGCCACAGCAGCAGCTGCTCCACCACTACCCCCACCACTGCCACCAGCACCACCTTCACCACCACCACTAACTAGTTTTTCCCCCACACCAGTGGACCCCACAATGCCTGCAATGCAGGCAGACATAGCACTTTTGTGGGCTGCGGTGGAGGAAAATCCTGAGAGAGTGGGTGCTGTCCAGCAGCAGGTGGAGGAAATTGAGTAACACTAGCTACAGATTGTGTCGATGCTTCATCTACTGCTGGAACATCAGGGGATCCCCCATTAGCTTTTTCTTTGCAGAACACCTCCCCTCCCCACTGCTGTAGTGTTTTGTCTTTTGTTTATGTTTAATAACAGACAGAGGGGAGGCCACAGTATTAGTTTAAAGGGAAGCAGTCAGAAACAGGAGGTCCTTCCCCATGCAAGGCTTACCCTCCGGTTAAGCATTTTAAGTGTGTTGCGGTGTTTTTTTTATGCAGCAACATACTTTATTTTAATAAAGAAAAGTCAGTGACCCAGAAGTATGGTGGACGCTATGGGGGCTCCATTATGTATAAAGGTACAATGGCAACTCACCATGTGCTTCAATACAAAAGTATTGAAGCGCAGGGTACGTCTCCACCACCTTTCCTTTACACATAATGGGCCTCCATAGCATCCGCCATACTCCAGTCCTGACTTTCTTTATAAAAATAAAATATTATGTGTGTGAGAAAAATGCTGCAACATACTAAAAGACTTAACTGAAGGTGTTTCTGCAGAGGGCAGGAGTGTCTGTTGCTGATTGCTTCCCTTTAAATATATACATACACATACAGTCATACATGCTCCTTACTGCCCTGTTATTATAATCCAGTGCCTCAGTAATGTTTACTTTCTGTTGTGGAGTGGCTGTGGAAAAACTAATGTGAGCAGTGCAAGTATGATGTGCTAAATTGCATGTGTGCAGTCAGTGTTGTTTCATGTGTGTGTGTGTGTGTGTGTGAGACATCAGACATTGTGAAGCTTCTTGCAAACATATATTGCTGACTTGGTTGAAGTGTTTATGGTATAAAGAATGGCAATAAGAATAACGTATATTTTATTGTCACCATCATCATCAATGGACTAAGTGATATGATATTTTTTCGGAGCTGTTCTGGTCAGAGTGCACCTTAGTCACATACTGTACACATGTCTTTTAGGAGAGCATGTGTTGTTTGTGCTATGATCTCCGCAAAGTCATGTGTGCACTGTCAGTGACTGAGGTGCACAGTAACCCGATACCTCTGAAAAAATATCATATCACTTACTCTTCTGGTGCTGATGGTACAAACAGAATATACGTCATATATTATTTCTTATCTTTATTCTTGAGATACTGCAACAAGTCACACCACATACATGTTTGCAAGAAGCTGGACAATGTCTGCACACACAGGAAAGAACACAGATGGCACACATGCAGTTTAGCTCAACATACTTGCACTGCTCAGTCATGCTTTTTGTGAAACACTTTAAATCATGAGTCCTGACACAAAGTAAACATTACTGATGCTCCAGAAATATTTCTTTTTTGAAATAGACATTAAAGCAGCAGTGCAACAATCTGGTGAAAAATTTGACCTACACTTTTATTTTACATTGCCACTTTACTTACCTCCTAAATTGTATGGTACCATTCTTTCCAGTATTTGAGTCTGCTTTAGTACTTTTTTCATGTCTGAAATAATAAAAAGAGCACTCTTTTTAATACGGTATGGACCAGGTCTTCATCAGAATTTTCCACTGCTTTTCTCCATCAGTTGTTATATATTACTTCTGTTGTAAAATTAACAATTATGCAGCAGGCATTGTTTTATGACCTCACAGAAAAATATTTATCCAAAAACAGCTGCAAATAGTGATGAAAACCTGGTCAGACCCATATTAAAAGGCGTGCTCCTTTTTTTTCAGACATGAGAAAAAGTAGTAAAGCAGTCATAAATTGTGAAAAGAAGGGTATCATACAAGTCAGGAGGTAACTAGTGGCTGGCAATGTAAAATAGCATAAAAAAGTATAGGTAAACATTTTTACCACATTGTTGCACTGCTGCTTTAATTTATAATTTAAGTATGTCATTATGTGCTCACAATCACAACACACAAAATGCAACTGTCTTGTGTCCAGAAAATTCCCAAGTGCTGAGGAAGTGAAATGGGAGTGTTATACCACATGCAAAGTCCCCCAGAATGTATTGCACAGTCACTCACGTGCGCGTTGTCACACAGAGTACCCAGAATTTTTCTGCATCCCCAAAAAAGCATCTCTCTTGTGTCCAGAAAATTCCCAAGTGCTGAGGAAGTGAAATGGAAGCATTACACCACATGCAAAGTTCCTTAGAATGTATTGTGCAGCCACTCATGTGCACAGTGGTCACACAGAGTCCCCAGAATTTTTCTCCATCCCAAAAAGCATCTGTCTTGTGTCCAGAAAATTCCCAAGTGCTGATGAAGTGAAATGGGAGTGTTACACCACATGCAAAGTACACCGGAATTTATTGCACAGTCACTCATGCATGTAGTGGTCATACAGAGTCCCCAGAATTTTTCTGCATCCCAAAAATGCATCAGTCTTGCATCCAGAAAGTTTACATACTCAGTGATGATGATGTCATGATGCATAATGTCTTGCCAAACTGTGTGAAGGAGGGATAACATGACATTAATCCATTCAGTGTTCCATCAGAAATGATGACCGTGAGAGAACTATTGCTGGACCAAAGAGTGCTGCAATTCCAGCAAATGCAATGCAATCACCTCAACCGGATGGAAGGGTGCCAGTTGTGTGTAGACTAATAGTAGCCTTGGTGAGCTGATATATATATATATATATATATATATATATATATATATATATATATATATATGTATATATATATATATATATATATCTCAAATGTATTTTCTAGGTGGGTCGTTGACATATATAGACATGTACTCATTGTATTGTTTTGTATCACAGGTCACACATACTGTTGGTTTACACATTCCATTGCTTGATGAGAAATGTTGGTGTTGAAATTGGAAATGGAATACTCTCAAGCCAATGAAGGTAAGTATTTTCTTTTTTGTTTGGGGGGGAGCATATTTGCAAGTAGGTCTCAATAATGGTCTATTATTTGGTTACTTCTTCACAGATTTCATCTGCATCCTTCTCCAGTCTGGTAATAATGGCCATGGTCATCGATTGAAATGACTTCTGCATGTTGCATGTCTGCCCCCACTGGGGGGGGCATGATGTTAAAGAAGTTCTTTGGATAAGGCAACTATGAAATAAAGCATCTGGAAGTTTCCTAAAAAGGGATTGAAGGACTTATTATAACTTGATTGCAGCAGTAAGACATTATGTTTAAGCCGTGGCTGTTCCACGAGTACCTGGATTGATACAGATAGCAAGCTGTCTGACTGCAATCATCAGATCACAACTTAATTTAGTACCAGGCTGTGTAACAAATATAGTGTGCCAGTGTCCCTGCATCTCAACTCAAGTGACATTTCAAAACCACATCTTGTCAAACAACACAACTTGGGTCCAACTTTTTCAACACTGTCATGGCTGCACAGCTGCAAATTTGGAATACAGTGCATGATATGTTGCAGAAATATTGTTTGTGATGTACACATATCACCTAGTTTATGAATCCTCAGTCAGATTTGTTGCACTCTAATAAAAAAAAATGAAGAGATTAAATAAAATTGATATACTCACCAGTATGGATTGGAAATGGATATTCCATAGGTTCCTGTAGACAGTACTGCTGCTGTAATAATAAAAATAATAAGTTCATTTGTATAGCACCTTTCAGCATACCAAGGTGCTGAACACATTAAAACCACAACATCAAATATAAATCAGTAATACATATAAATAAAATCATATCATAGTAACATTAAATATTAAAATCAATTAATAAATACAAAATAAGATCTCTGCAGCATAAAATTAACTTAGCCATCCAAGAAGGCCATTTGCCACAGATAAGTCTTCAAATTCTTCTTGAATTCCTCCATGGAGGTGCACTCCTGTAACCGGCATGGTAGAGAATTCCAAAGAGTGGGAGCAGCACTAGAAAATTCTCTGCTGCCAGAGGATTTTAAACTCACTCTCGGAATCTCTAGCAACCCCTCGTCAGCCTAGTGGAGCGATCGGCCTGGGTAGTAAGGCACCAGAAGTTCTTTCAGATAGGCCAGTCTCTGATCATGAAGGGCTTTAAAAGTCAATAAAATTACTTTAAAGGTGATCTGTAAACGTGTAGAAAGCCAGTGCAGTTCATGCAGCACTGGGGTAATATGACAGGACCTACTTGTCCCATCCAGAACCCAGGCTGCAGCATTCTGCACCAGCTGTAGGTGGGAGATTTCAACCCCAGACAGCACAAAGTAAAGGGTGTTGCAGTAGTCCAAATGTGAGGACACAAAGGCGTGGACCAACGTTGGCAAAGAGTCAGATGGAACAAGGTGCCTAACCCTGGTGATATTCCTAAGATGGTAAAAGGAAGTCTTGACAATGGCCGACACTTGAGACTGTAATGTCAGCCTGTCATCTAGGACAATCCAAAGGCTACGCACCCGTTCAGAGGTCGGAAGTGACACACCACTAAGGAAAATTCCAGAGGGTGTGCCACCACACAACCTCTCTATCTGACCACCTGGGTCCACAACCAGAACCTCTGTCTTCTCTGAGTTCAACTTTAACCAACTAGAATCCATCCAACCCTGGATTTCTTCCAGACAGTTGTTAAACACTGCAAGAGCTCCATTCTGGTCGGTTGCAAAAGACAGGTACAGCTGGGTATCATCTGCATATCAGTGAATCCTCAGTCCATACCATCTTATAATGTCTCCGAGGGGCACGATATACACTGCAAATAACATGGATGACAGAACGGAACCCTGAGGCACCCACAGAACAAAGGAACTGGGCCAGAGGAAAAGACTCCCAACACAACTCTTTGTGATCTCCCAGTGAGGAATGAGGTGAACCATGGTAAAACAGTTCCTGACATTCCACAAATTTACCTCAGGTGTGCTATCAACACCAGGTGATCCACAGTGTCAAAAGCTGATGAGAGATCAAGGAGAACCAGAATGGAACATCTCTTCTGATCTCTCACCCTCAGAAGATCATTAAGCACCCGAACCAGCGCAGTCTTGGTGCTATGTCTTTTATGAAAACCGGATTGGAAGGATTCATAGATATTATGGATGGTTAAATGGTCTTCCAATTGGGAAGCCACTACCTTCTCAATAACCTTCCCAATAAAGGGAAGGTTAGAGATAGGTCTGTAGTTTGAGAAACAGTCTGGGTCCAAGGTAGCTTTCTTCAAGAGAGGTGTCACCACTGCCTCTTTCAGGGAGCTAGGAAACTCATCTGACTCCAGGGAGCTCCACACTATTTGCACCAGGACTGGACCGATGATATCAGAACAACCCAAAATTAGAGGAGTCAGTCCAGTATCCAAACTGCAGCTTGTGGGATGCACACTATGGATGATCCTCATAATATCGATGAACTCAAGTCAACCAGCTACCTCTCCCCGCCTTGCCCCTTCTACCTGCCTACCCCCTTGCCCCCTCTCCCTTTCCTCTCCCTGGGCATTTCCTGACTTTTTTCCCTCCCCTACCTCCCCTTTAGAGCTCTTACCCTCACCCGCTACCCTCTGACAATGGCCTTCCTGCCTGCATACCCTCTTCCCTCTCACCTGCAGTGCTTATTTCTAAGATTGCCCTTGGCTGGTATGTTATGCTACCTAATATTTGGCAGCATTTTAAATTACTGGAATTTCCTATGCCTCAGTCCCTTACTTCTTTTATTGTATAACTATGTATTATGATGTTGACCTTTGTATGTATGTATACCCCCCATTCCTTCGACGTGGAACCTTTGTAAATGAGCAGCCCCTGCTCAAAGGTATTTGTAATCCTAGATTTCAATAAAATAATAAAAAAAATAAAACCAAAGGAACCCCAAAAGGGAATTGAGGTACTGTGAACTCACACTGTTCTACGACATCACCCTTAGAGATTGCCAGACACAAGACTGCCCTGATGTCGGCCACTTTAGTTGCAAAGTAATGAGCGAGCTCCTCGCACTCTAATTGCGAAAAGGCTTTCCGAACTTGCAGACTGAATGGGTTGCACAGTCCGTCTACAGTCTGAAACAGCTGAGCCAGTCGATTCCGAGCAACTGCAATTTCCCTGGACAGGAATTCTGCCTTCTTACGGGTGATTTCAGATTGATAGATAGAGTAATGTTCCATCTATCTAAGGTGGTCGACATTAAGGGTGAACTTGCGCCAACAATGCTGTAACCTTTGCCCCTGTCTCCGCATCTCCCTCAGTGTCCCATCAAACCAAGGGGACCTGGGGTGAAGGAAAAGGGGGCACTCATGAACAGGAGCAATAAAATCCAGGGCTGCCATAACGGCCACATTATAAGTCACCACCAGTGTCTCCAGATTTCTGCTCGCCAACACGGAGGATGATAGGTCATTCCGTAATGGGCAGTACCTGACCATCTCCACAGGGGAAGGCCTTCTCAGAGGGGTGCAAAAATCGAACCTCAAGGTGTAGTGGTCTGATCAGGTGACTGGTTCCACCCCCATGTCAGCTGCTTCAACCCCTAAGAGGAAGACTAAGTACAGAGAGTGCCCAGATTTATGAGCAGCATTAGAAATTACCTGTGTAAGGCCCAAAGAAGACATTAATTGGAGGAAGTGATTGCCAAATTGTGAGAGTTCATCAATGACCCAGGCATTGAAATCACCCAGAACCATCAATCTGGGAGACTCAAATGACATATCGATGAGGAAATCTGCTACTTCCTGTAAGAAGCGTTTCCCATCTCTGGGTGGATGGTAGATAAGAATGATTCAAACGCCTACACCCGCTACAACTGTGCACTCAAAGGACTCAGCCTCACCCACTACTACATTAGTGAGGCCCAATTCAATCTTGAAACAGACTGAAACCCCTGCCCCCCATGGTCCAGTCTCCGGTGGTGTATCACCGAGTACCCAGCCAGTGTCATGGCCTCCACTATGGGGCCTGAATTTGCATCCAGCCAGGTCTCAGTGATGCAAGCCAAGTCAACTGAGCCAACAAGATCTGCAGTAATGGTGGTCATATTCCTGACGGACCTGGCATTGCATAACACCACCCAAGTTGGACAAACCTCGGAGACTGTCAGGCCTATCTGCCTACTAGATTCAGTAGTGCCCTTGAGTGTGGGCACCAGACATGGCAAGCCACGATGTGGGTTCCATTTCACCCCAGGGTGCCTTCTGGACTTAATAACCCCAATACGGTGGCCCCCTCATTCATCCTCTTCTGTTCACATACCCCTACCCTCCTCACTCTCCTATGAACAATACCCAATGCTCTACAGCACTGATAAGTATCAAATTGTAGGGGAGGAGTATAAAAAGGGTGGAGGGCGTGAAGAGAGGAGGATGAATAGCGCACCACCGTGTGGACTGAAGGCCAGCACATGTCGCTGCTTAAACAAACAAAAAAAACCCAAACACAATATAATCAATTTTAACAGCATAAAGATAACCAAATAATCCCAAAGGTAACCAACATAAATAAACAAAATCAAATAAACATAAAAAAAAAAATCACCTCATAAAAAACTGAGTCTGAACTGGACTGAAGACTCACAAATAAAATAAAATAAAATAAGATAAATTAAAATAAAGAACAAACAAAAAATAGAAATATAAATACATATAAATAAAATAAAAATGTGTAAGGGTTCTCTCACCACCCCTACAACCAAAAAGAAACAGAAAAAATGAATTACCCCCACCCCAGCTCTCTCACAGCCAGGGAGAGAGAAGGAAAAAAGAATACCTTAGCACTCTCACTGCAAGATATAAAATAATAACAAATCAACAACAATTTAAACTTTAAACAAAAAATAATGTATCTCTTCCCTCCCAGTCCTCTCACAACCCAGGGAGAGAGTACACTCCAAATTAAAATAATGGACACAAGGTCCTCTGACCACCTCGAATGTCCAAAGAAAAGAGTCTTCAAATTGCCAGGCACAGAAATGGATTAATCCGAGGGTTTAAAATCACTGTCAGTAAATAAGTACAATGAAGACACTCTAGCTGTAATTCAAAGAACATGAGTGGGAGAAAGAAATCCAGCAGTACTAAAATATTTTCTTCAGGACAGGTCTTCAGGGTCAGACACCACTCTAGGACCAGGGGAGCCCGATCAGACTAACCAGATGGACAGCCATTAGTCACAGTAGCTACCACAGAGTTCCCTGGTGACACCCACCAAACGATAGGCCCCCAGAGAGCCCAAGGGCTCAACCCTTCAACACCGCCTCACCGGTGAACAATAGCTAGAACCCTGTGCCACTACGACCAGTGCACCAACTGCTAGACAAATGGGACAACTCCACCAGGTCCCAAATAAAGTAGCTGCTGCCCCTAAATCCACCTAATAATCCAAAGAGAATTTTCCATGCTGTAGAATCTATGTTTTGAAGAAAAAAAAATACAGCACCACAAACAAAGACTTCCTCCTTGGGTTCTCACTCCAACTCGTCAACTCTGGCTCAATGGTGCCTCCTCCTAGTTCGTCCCAGCACTCTCTACCCACCACTCTCATACCACACAAAAGCAGGACAGTAGATAACGATAAATCCAATAGTCCATAAGTCCACTCAAAAGGGAACAACGCCAAACATAATGCAGCGATGGGCCCAGAGACACGGCCCTTTTCCTAGGTATTAGTGGGACTATCAGAATGTTCCTAGTACACGCTACAGAGGGGTTCAATTCCCGATTACGCTTGGAAAACTCGCTACCTCACTTATGCAGTCC
Organism: Neoceratodus forsteri; assembly: GCA_016271365.2. Classification (NCBI taxonomy): domain Eukaryota; kingdom Metazoa; phylum Chordata; order Ceratodontiformes; family Ceratodontidae; genus Neoceratodus; species Neoceratodus forsteri. The sequence goes on from CM057452.1 coordinate 760,981,979, forward strand.
CTGACTAACTAACTTCTAAACTAAAGCAAAAAATGAAAATAGGCACAGAAAAGTAACACAAAAGCACAAAAAACATAAAACAAAAGAAAAGAGTTCAGGTGCAGCTCACAGCACACCAGCCTGGTGGCCATATTGGAAAAGTAGTCTCTGGTGAAGGGCATTGATACAGACCTTCAGTTAAGAAGAGACATTTCTTGTTAACTGTAAAAAAAACAAAATAAGTTCACCATATTTGTTTGACCATTGCAGCTCAGAAAAGCAACAGAAAACAAAACACACAGCTAAAGGAAGTTGAATAGCGGAAAAAACATTAGTACACATACTCACTTTATAGTTTTAATAGTAAGAAGCCTTTTGCCTGTGGCTGATGGATGTGGTCTCTTGCTCAACTCCCTCTGCCTTGGCATAGTCAATGTAATACAAAAACATTGTCACAATGACACTGGCGTTGGTGCTAGTAGTCATAGCTACGGCACATGATGACATTCCCTCTAATATCTATCTGCATCTGGTGGTGGTGGCAGTGGCGAACAGCGGTCTTATGGTGGTGGTAGTCCAGGGGGCACACGGTCACATTCCCTAAGGTGGCAGTGGAGAACAGCAGTCTTATGGTGGTGGTAGTTTGGCGGCCCAGATTTACTGTACTCTGTGTTATAAATGTGATGATGTGACATATGGAATTTGAGTTAGTATGAGTGGGACAGTGATTAAACTTTATGAAAAAGAGAACATGTATCATACAAGACATGTGACAGCCTTTTAACCACGTAAGTTAAAACCTGTCAACATTAACCTCATCATCATCCATCATCATCCTCAGAAAGAAAGCTGCCCTCGCAGTCTTCTATGTCTGAATTTGGACCACAGGGAAATTCTTGCTCCACTGTGTTATCTTCTATGTCAGTGGTAGGCTGCTTCATGCTGTCACTGCCACCAGGATGGTCCCTTTCTTCAACATCAGCATAACCATAAGTATGCCGGGGTACAAATACTGAAGTTGCAGTCTGAGCTGGTATGTGCCTCTCTTTCATTTTCATAAATGTTAGAAAACTGACATTTGCAGGAGAGAGGTTTGTACAACAGTCCTGAGCTATTGCACCTACTGAGCTGAATACCCTCTCAAAACTCACACTGGAGGGTGAGCATGTCAGGTACTTCAGTGCCACAGAGGTCAGCTCTGGTCATTCAATGACCTTTCCATTTCAGTATAAAAGGGGATCATCAGTGATTGACAGATGCTTGTTTTTAGACACATATGGCTCAACCATTCACTGCGCTGCTCTAAGTCCAGTGGTTGATGCATCATCCTGTTTTCCGGAATCATTTATGTCACAAATCCCCACTTAGGACAAAGCCTCCCAAAGTGGGTTAATGTCAGCTGCTTTTGATGACAGACCACCTGGAACTGCAATCCCCTTCCCCTTACAGGATATGCTTGATACTGCTCCTCCAGGTTCACCTTCAGCCTGATTATGCTGCTCAGGTTTCCTGACCTTGGCACGTGACTTCTGTGAACCATGAACCAAGTGCACCAGTTGCCCACTGACATTTTTTACCTGTTCAGGCCTGCCCTCCAGTACTGAGGCAATTCCACATTTGTATCGTGGGTCTAGCATTGTTGATATTGCAAAGTTATCACTATGCTGAATGCTCAAGATGTGATGATTCTGGTTGATTACTGTCAGCGTGTGTTTCAGCAACACACTGCTAGCACTGTCTCTGGCAACATCAAGGCTATGCTGTACATTCACCAATGCCTGCCTCAGCACCCGCAGCAGTGGAATTGATTGGCTAATGGTGGCAGGCTCACCATTCACTGCCCATGTGGCATGTTCAAAAGGCCTCAAGATTCTTATTACAGAGTCCATGAGGCACCACTGTTCAGTCATCATAGACACGGAGGCCCTGGAACTGTCATGGCCAGTGTGCATGACAAGATATTCTGAGATGGCTTTGTACTGTTCATACAACCTCTCTGACATCTATAAAGTGGTGTTTCACCTGGTGACAACTTCCAGCTTCAAGTGGTGCTGCGGGAGGCTGTTTTGGATCTGCAACTGCTGAAGATGGTCACAGGCCTTTGCAGAGCATGAAAAGTGAGAACAGATATGGTGTGCAATGATCAGCATTTCCTTTATATCAGGGTGCTGCAGAAACTCCTGCACTACAAGATTTAAACAGTGGGCTATACATGAAACTCAAAAAAAGCCACCATTCATGATGTATTTCACCACATTTGACCCATTGTCACTTGCTATGAACCCAGCTCTCAGGGACAGGGGGTCCAGCCACTTGCCAGTTTCAGTCAGTACCACATCCAACAGTGTGTGAACAGGTCACATTGTGCATAGCAATTGTTGCACACTATCGAATTTCTGGAAGATTGCTACCATGACACTCCACCTTACTATACTGATTATTCATACTACCAACAGCACAAACAACCCCCGGCACCTGGGCCCAGTGTTTAGTTATACACAAATATGAACTCCCTGCTGTTTTGCCACTTGTCCGCATATCCATACTTACATGCATGAATGGAGAGGAGGAATGTTGAAGGGCATGTCTTACTATGTCAGACACAGTACGGTACAACTCAGGGACAGCACGGGTCGAAAAGTATGTCCTGGATGGGACTGTCCATTTTGAACAGGCATGTGCAGCAAACTGCAGGAACCCAGAATACTCCACAAAGGAGAAGGGCAAAATATCAATTGTCAGTATTTCAGCTACAGCAGCATTAAGTTCACGTGACACTGTATGATTGGGTGGGTACCTCAACTTATGCACAAAAACTCTTATATGGGCTGACTTAAATGTTTTACATGGGGTGTGATGACAAATGGTTCTGCTCTGTGAATGGCAGGGGGTGGAGTGTGGACATGTGATGAAGACAGTTGCATAGGTGATGACGCAACCAGAAATGCAGTTATTTTCCCAGATTTAGCAACAGGGGTTGATGCACCACTTGCACTAGACATACTGCATTGACCACCACCACCAAAACTGCTACTTTCACCACCACTGGACAAGACTTCAAAATCATTCTGCTCTTCCACCTCATCATGCCTGTAGTAATCCTCTGTGGTTATTTCATCACTACTGTACACATTTAATTTTCTACTTGATGCTACAGTCATGGAAGGGGATAACATGCTCTTTATGGTTGATGATGAGGGTGAATGCCCCACTGTGGTACACTTATTAGCTGCTCTCTTGTGCTGAGTCCACAGTGCCATGTGCCTGTTCTTAAGATGTGTATGCTGTCCCCCTGTGCCCAGATGGCTCTCCTTTTTACCTTAACTCACACACACCTGGCAAACCTGGTAGATTGCAACTGACTCATCATTTGCATCTTCCACAAAAAAATCCCAAACAAGGGATTTTGATGTTCTAGTTTTAACATGTTCCCCAGATGCTGCTTATTGGACTCCAGTTTTTTAAGCCTCACAACTTTTTATGGGGGGGGGGAATGCAAACAGACCCAGACACAGCCACCTTGAGTTTTTTTTTTTCATTTGGTTCCCAACAGGGATCACTGACATCATCGTCATATTCATCAACATCATCCACATCTTCTGCTTGGATGCAGGCATATGGACTGCATATTGCAACCACAGCAACATCATCATCAGCAGCACCACCATCACCTGAAGTTTTTTCACCACACTGCGAATCACTGCATGACAAATGCATGACCTGAACTGCGATGGAAGAAATGTCACTTTGTGTGCTATCGTTGACATGATGATCAGAATCCGCATGTTCAGTTACTGGGATGTTACTGGGAGTGTAACATCATCTGCACTGTCACTCACTGCCACTGCTTCACACTCTACTATATTTTTGGACACAGTAAACTGGTCAGAACTGGAACTTGAGGCGGCAATACTCATACCACCACCAGCAACTGCACAAACACCACCTGCTGGGACACCATCATCTCCTCCAACTATGAGTGAAGCTACTGATTGTGCTATAAAAAACATTGACGGGAAATATCTTTCCTCACATCAGCAATGCACTTCTGCAACTGCGTACTACTACCATGCCCACAGACAATCTTACCATTGGCAGCAGTGCCATGGCAAGAAACAGCTTTGCTTGCATGTCTCTTTGTGGGCATTTTGGGGGATCAACAGGAATATTCTAAACAAATTCAGATGTTGGAACATTCACTCTGGGTGGGGGGGGTGATGCTGGATGTGAAGCCAAAAAAGCAAACTGTGGCTTCAACAACAGATGCAGATGCAAAACCACACCAAGTTCAACAACACCTTAACTAACTAGTGGTGTTCTCAAGTCACAAACAATCCAATCTGGAAAATAATACCTTTTGCAGGTGGGGGGAGCACTGACTGCAGATTACTGCAGTGCAAAACCAAGAAAAGGTACCACAATGGCAGTACAAAATCACACAGCTGCAGTGGATAGCAGGTTCACACTGCTGTGCCTGCAATTACACTGTGGCACTATAAAAGGTATATTATTTGATGTCACATCACACCACACACACACACACACACACACACACACAGAATTTGTCTACAAGTAATGTGTACCAAATTTAAAACTTCAGTAATATACAAGGTTTTTTAAACAACCTCAGTGCTGCACCAGTTCCCTCCTGACCACAACACACACAATAAGCAAATAAATGTCAATAATTACTGAAAATATTACTGAGTGTACAATAACATAGTCAGTTATACAAGAAAAATTTTACCAAAAAACAAAGAACTCCCTATTTCTCCAACTTAAATTTACCTACACCAAATACACCCCTCCCCCAAAGCACACTTCCACTCTCTCTCAGTACACAGACTGAATGTTGTATGTTAACATTCAAAATCCACACACAAACAATAAAAGCTCGATGATATGAGCACAGGAGAGTTTCCTACAATCGATGAGCTAAAGTTTCAGCAAAATAAATGACTTAAAAAATACTTTTCTTACTGCTTTTAGAAGGTCTGAATCACAGAGAGCTTGCAGAGCAGACTGTCTCCTACAGTTTCCTACACACACTACCCTGAACTGAGGCTGTGCAGAACAATCTAGAGCCCCTGTGACCTGAAATCCCATGAATCACTGCAAAGTTCACCTTTGGAGCCTTAAAACAAGGCGAAGTGAGGCAAAGTACATTGTTCTCAACGTACTTTACTTTGCCTTAAGATTTGGTGGAGTAGTGGTTTGGGAAGGTGGAGCAATGCAAAGCCATTGTCTTCAATGGACTTCACGTTACCTATTATGACGCTAAGTACTCCGCTTTGCATTTCGGAGCAATCCACGAATCTGCCTTCACTCCACTAATCACTCTGTGGAGTGAATTGAGGCCACTTAGCCCATCTCTAATTGTACAATATGATTGATCAGTGCCACCACAACCAGTTGTGTACCATATGCATTGACAATTGCATGTCTGCTGTAAGGCACTATAGATAGTGCTTTTTTGCTGTCATCTTCATGACTTATCACATGTTCATTTAGAAATCATGCATTCTTGTCATCTGCTGTATCTTATAGTCCTGCCAACAAGAATCATGCTTTGCTTCTCAGGTATCACTGTGGTGTGTGGGTAACATTACCTTCTTCCCTTCCTGCACACTGCACAGCAAATGGTACAGTATTATTGACCAGTGCCAATATGGCCACCTGCATGGCATGACCATTGAAAATTGCCTTTCTGCCTTGAGGTACTATAGATAGTGCTTTGTATTACTTTATTCATCAAGACTCATCATATTCCTTCAGAAATCATGTTTTATTGTCATCATTCTACTAATCTGTCCATCATAAATCATGTTTTCATGATCATGCATCGCTACAATATGTGGGTGACAGTAACATCACATTATTCCCTGCCTGCACACTAAACAGTACATGGCACAATATGATTGGCCAGTTCTACCACAGCTATCTGTGCATCATGGCATGGGCAAAAACATTTGCCTGTCTGCCTTCAGGCTTTATACATTGTGCTATTTAGTATTGTCTTCGTGACTCATCTGTATATTCTTAATTCATATTTTCTTGTCATATAAATGAAAAATATTACATAATTAAAAAATGCTTTTTATATGATATTACTGTCATCATATCACTGCAGTATTTATAATCTAATACATAAAATACTTAGTATAAAATAATGGAAGGCATAAAGTAAATTAATCATAATATAAAAATAAATTTGTAAAATCAATTTCACTGCATGGAAGAATATAGTAACTGGCATGAGAAAATGTTCAAATTCAAAGACTACAGGTGGGTATACACCTTGAAGTTAATCAACACTAAATATTATTGTAGCTCACAATGGGCTGCTACCAAAATTAAGCTACAACCATTTATATTCATTGCTGACTGGTGTTTCCCCCCTATTTATAGTCTGCTTTATCCTATGCACATTACTGCACTGTGAGCCAAAGTAGTTCAGCCAAACTGGGAGAAGTTAAACTAAATTTCCAGGGCCCAAGTTAAAGCTGAACCAAAGATGGCTCTAGCTCATTTATCTCACCCTTACCATAAACATGGGATAGTAAGGTGTGGACATTTACTAGATATCCCACTGATGCACTGGTTACCATTTTGTTTGGTACTCAAACTGAGGTGTGTACCACACAATTTAGTACCTATAAACACCTATAAACTAAAAAACATCAATAGCATGTTCATTTCTTCATTGTCAGATTAGTAGTTCTCAGCAGCTGCTTAATAGGTGCATAACTGTCTGAACAGGAGGTAAAAAGGAAGATAGTAACAAGATTAGTCAAGTATTTCATAGACATCCCCCACAAGTCATCAGTCATAAGGATATGTCAGGATTGTTTGCAATTCACTTTCACAGCAACCTGATAGTGATACAGACCAACAGGTAGAAAACATTTGTTAATGTGTAAGTGCTGGAGGCTCCCCCGCCCCCCCCCCATGGCTCAGCACAGAAACTGCCATAAGTGATCAGCCAAGACTGAGGTCATGTCAGGACTGATTGCATTTCACTTACATACTGACAAGTAAGCAACTTTTTGAATGTTCGACTGAGTGATTTGAGTGTTTGTGTTTGTAGAACCCTCCTGAGCAAGTACTCCCAAGTATGATAAATCCCATTGTCATGATGCTGGACTGACAGGGCTAAGTAGCAATAACCAAGTGAGCCTTAATACATCAAATATTATGACTTTAAAATGCTATATTATATGTGTATTTAGCTGCTCAGCCATTCACTACATAGTTTAACATTGTTTAATATTGTGAGTGCCGCTTATCTGAAACCCTGTTTCTCCAAAGATTTGTCATGTCCCCAAGATGTTTGACTAAACAGAGTTTTATCAATCAATCAATCAATCAGCTTTATTTATAAAAAAGGCACCTTTCTAAAACCAAGGTGCCTGTACAATAAATACATAAAATAAAATAAATTATTACAAAAAACATATTATTCAACAAATAACAGTATAATAGCAACACAACAAAGCAAAAACATAACCTCAATCAGCAAAGGCCAGGCTAAAAAATAAGTTTTTAAAGCAGTTTTAAAACTCTGGATGGTTAGGCAATCTCGAACCCAATGAGGTAGAGAGTTCTACAGGAAGGGAACAGTAAAGCTAAATGCCCTAGCTCCAGATGTTTGAAAACATACCCTGGGAACCTCTAGCAATTCCTCATCGGAGGACTGGAGAGGACAGAGGGGATGGTAGGGACCAAGGATATATTTCAGGTAACTCGGTTCCTGTTCGTGTAGGGTCTTATAGGTTAAAAAGCAACCTTAAAGGTTATCTGCCACTGTATCAGCAGCCAGTGCAGGCCGCAGAACACAGGCATTATATGACTGGTTCTTGATGCACCAGTCAAAAGCCTGGCTGCTGCGTTCTGCACCAGCTGCAAGCAGCGGATATCAACCCCTGACAGCTCTAGGTAAAGGGCATTGCAGTAGTCAAGGCGGGAGGAAATGAAGGCATGAACCAACATTGGAAGATCATAGGGAGGAACCACATGTTTCACCCGGGCGATATTTCTCAGATGGTAAAAAGAAGTTTTTTTTTTTTTTTTTAATTTAACATACTTTATTAAGTGTATCAAAAACACAAGGTAACAAAAACATGGCATACACTAGCATTAACAAGTAGTACATATTGAACTGAACATAATTAATTAACAGGAAAAGGTAAGACATTTAGAGAAAATAATAACTAACACTACCTTAAAGCAAACTACACCTCCCACACCCCCCCCCATTCCGTGGTGCACTTTCCCTTAGCCTAACACAACAAAACTAAAAGAGGACCAGGATGATTAACAATTATATAAATTATTAAGGAACAATAAGTGGCCATAACAAAGACATTAGGTAATCCCCTGCAAAAACGAAGAAAGCCAAAGGAAAAAGAAAGAAAGAAGAGAGACTCGTGAGCTAATTACATCACCCTATCAAGACAAATAGAGGGCGTATAATTTCCCTCATTTGTTGTTAAAAGATGATTGACGGTGACTGCACTTGCAATTAGGTACTCAACATGGAGTACGAATGATATTTCATGCAGCCATTCCGTGTAGGAAATAGTAGCTTGATCCATCCAATGTCTAAGCACTAGTTTTTTGACCGCCGTTGAGATTAAGGCCATGTGGAACCTTCTCTCCTTCACAGAAATTCTGGAGTAATCTCCCAGAATACATATGATGGGGGAGAAGAGGCCCTGCAGTTCCAGCAGTGGGTCTAGAGTTGATTCAATTTGTTTCCACAAGGGAGATATTTTTTCGCATGATCACAATATATGGAGGAGTGAGCCTTCTTCCTTGTTACATCTAGAGCACATGCTGGAAGAAAGGCGTTTCATTTGAGCCAGTTTGATAGGAGTATAATACATATTATTTAAAATACAGTATTGCATAAGCCTGTACCGATCTTGAGTGTGGTATTTAGATAGACCTGCCCATATACATTGCCAATTAATAACTTCCTCAGGGAAAAGAGCTTGCCAGATCTTGGATCCAGCAACCGAGGGAGGTTGTGGGTATGTGAGAACCAGTTTATATAAAGTAGAAATGCCATGCGGTTTACTAGCTGAGATCTTAATTTGCTGGAGAAAGGCTCCAATATAGGAGGGATTGGGTTCTTTCTCAAACACTCTGACTAGCATGTGCTTAAGCTGAAGAATTTTGAAGACTGCCCATGATGTTAAATCAAATTTGGCAAGAATCTCCTCAGTGGACAAAATAGAGTCATGTGAATAAAAATCAGCCACAGTATGTACAGGAGAGAGTGGTAATCAACTTCGAGAACTAGGAGCACCGCCTATTTTGAGATTCATTTTGGCATAGATTGGCTGAGAAAAATCAGAGCACGGGGATACCTTATAATAACTAAACATTTGAGAGAGGACTCTTAATGAAATACCAATCGGGTGAGACTGCAGGGCTTTTGGTATATTTGTAATGGGTGTATAAAAAAGTGAGGATGGAGCTAGATTATGAGCAGCAAGAATGTCTGATTCAATGTGCAACCAGATTGGGACGTACTCATGATGAGCAAGGAGTTTAGTTAAAGAGAGCCACTTCCCACACTTGTACAGATGACAAGCCTAATAATAAAATAAAAAATTAGGGATACGCAAACCTCCTAGCTCCTTTGGTAGGGAGAGCTTAAGATAGGATCTTCTGGTTGCTTTATCATGCCAGATAAAGGAATTAACATCAGAATGAATACACTGAAAAAAGGACAAGGGTAACCATACATCCAGCATGTTTAATGGGTAAAACAGTCTGGGTAGGACATTCATGTTGATGGTGTTAATTCTGCCCCATAATGAAAGGGGGAGATTTTTTCACCTTAATAAGTCCTGCTGAATATTGTACCACAAATCCTCCAGATTAAGTTTACGCAATAAAGATAAATCCGAGGTAATATGGATACCTAAGTATTTAATGGACCGGGGGGTCCATTTCATACCGAACTTGCTGAAAGCTGAGCTATATGTTGAGTAATTGAGGGGGAAAATTTCAGTTTTGCTAATATTGAGTTTGTAATTTGAAAATTTCCCAAAAATGTCATTGATATTCACTGCCTCTGTTAGAGAAGAGACCGGATCTGAGAGATGAAGCAATATATCGTCTGCATAGACCGAGAGCAAAGGGACTCTATCACCTACTGGACTGCCGGAGATTAAGGGAGAGGATTTCAATTGCCTGATCACGGGTTCGAGATATATGTTAAAGAGAAAAGAAGAAAGTGGACATCCCTGCCGCGTACCCGAGAAGAGAGGGAAGATGTCAGAGAGTACTCCGTTGCAGTGTATTCTAGCCAGAGGGGAGGAATATAGAGCTTGAATCCATTTAATAAAATTATTGAGAAAGCCCATTATCTGTAGCATTGCCCACAAGAAATTCCAGTCCACCCTGTCAAAGGCTTTTTCTGCTTCTAGAGATATCAAAGCCATATGACTAGGAGAAGTTTTTGCCACCTGAACCAGACAAGTCACTTAACCTCCTTGTGCTCCCAGGTCGCTCCTGTAAAAAAGCTTTCAGCTTAGTGTGCTATACCTGGTTAAATAACAACTAAAAAAAAAAAAAAAAAAACAATTTATGAAGGTGATCAGCAGGGGTTCTGCCAGACACAAATCCTATTTGCTCTGGACTGAGAAGATGACTTGTTCAATTCTACTAGCGAGTATCTTGGCGAGAATTTTGATATCACAATTTAGTAGAGAAATTGGGCGGTAGCTCGCTGGAGACTGGGGTGGCTTGTCTGGTTTAAGGAGAAGGATAATAGATGCTTCCAACAGGGATGGATCCTGGGTTTGCCAGGAAAGCATATATTGATACAAATGCAACAAACTAGGTGCAAGGACTTTGGCGAAGACTTTGTAAAAGTTTGAAGGAAGTCCATCTGGACCGGGGGCCTTATCCATAGCGAGATTATGGATAGCCGATATCTCTTCTTGGAGGGAGATAGGAGCAGATGAAAAGGACTGCTGTGTAGGGGACAGAGTGGGTAGAGATGAGGCAGACAAGTATTCCAGTAATTCCCCTTGTGACGGGGGTGCAGGACGCTGACTATAAAGAGAAGAGTAAAAGTGTCTAAAAACGGAAGCAATGTCCCTAGGGTATGTTTTAGTAGTTCCGTCAGGATCATTAATGGAGGGAATAAATCTTGACGCCTCTAATTTCCTCAGGCGCAAGGCTAAGAGTCGACTCGCCTTCTCACCTTGCTGTATGTATTTTGCCTGAGTTCTTAGTATGAGAAACTCTGCTTTTTCTTGTACTAAATGATAGCACTGATTCCTTAAATTCAATAATGTTTTCAAGAGATCGGGAGAGGGAGATGTAGTGAGAGATTTCTCAAGTGAACGGATCTGAGTCAGGAGTGAGGTAATGGTAGCCTCTCTCTTCCATTTACGGGTAGAGGCGAGCCTAATAAACTCACCTCTCAAAAAGCATTTTAAGGCACACCATTCATGGTCCGTTCTTGCGACAGAGCCTTGGTTATTTGCAACGAATACTTGAATCAAGTCAGAAATCCTGTTAATAACATAGTCCTCCTTTAAAAGCTGCGTATTTAGATGCCATACTGGGTCCCTTTAGATATTTTGGTTTAACATGACAGTGACCCAGGCCACAGTGTGGTCTGATATAACAATCAGTTCTATGGCAGAATCATTTAGACTGTGTATAAGTGAATGGCTAAGTAAAATATAGTCCAGCCAGGACCAAGTGGAGTGCACCATTGAGTGAAAAGAGAAGGCGCGGACCCTAGGATTTTGCAATCGCCATGGGTCACACAGCCCAGCAGAATCGAGAAATTCAGTGAATGCTTTCTGGACGCTGGAGAGGAACTTGAGTGAGGAATTGGAACGGTCTAAATCTTGGGTGGGTGGTAAATTCCAATCCCCCCCGAGAATTAAGGGAAGAGTGGAAAACATTTGCAGTTTGTTCAGCAAGTCCAGGAAAAAGTCAATATTTCCCCCCACTGGCCCATATACACTCCCAAGGACTAATTCAGTACATTCCAGTAGGCCATGAACCAACACATATCTCCCTTGTGGGTCTGTGATAATTGTTTTTGGTTGAAAGGCAATCAACCTGTGAATTAGGATGACAGTTCCACCACTGGCGGTCGACATACCGGAAGTGTAAACTTGCCTGACCTCCTGTCTATGCAAGCCAACCACTTCCCCAGAGAGAAGATGGGTTTCTTGGATGAAGGAGATGTGGGCATGCAGTATTGATAAATGTTTAAGGATCTGAATTCTTTTATTAAGTTCATGAGCCCCTCTAACGTTCCTGGTTATAAATTGTTTCAGGCCACTAGCCATTAAACTCTACAAAGCACCATGCACAACCGGTCCCTTGTAATGAGAAAGTGCACCTGGAAACCCCCCTCCAAAAGATATTCCTTGAAAGCTATAAGATTGGCATTCTCACAGATCCCAAAAAGAAACATGCAATTAATTCCATCCATTAAAACAATTGTAATATACTGGGTAACCCCAACAATAGAGAGATGCGGAACACCATGGTTATCTACTGCCCCCCCATAAACTGTGCTCTCTTACAACTATTTACAGTTAACACTCTACCCAAGTTTAAAACCCACTGAAATACCTCATTTCTCCTGAGTTGTAGAGACCCCATGTGTAACCTTTCATAGTTACTCTCTGTAATCATGTCTAAACATACGAAATTAAAGATAACTGCTTCGTACATAACATGAGCCACAAGTCCTAATTTAGGCACAACTATGATCCAACCTGAGGATCCCAAGATATTCCCCATAGTGGCATAGGATATAAAAGAAGACCGAGAGTAATTAGGGTACTCCCTCCCATACACCAGTACGTGTGGTTGGCTATCCCTAAGCTAATGTCATCTCCCCCCCACCCCCACAGGAACCTAACCAATAAATAATATCGTTGTCCTAGTCCAGATGGAGAAACACCATAAGGTTATGAGACAGGACACCCTTCATATGAGAATCATATTACTGCCAGCCTGCCAACAGGAGGCAGTATAGCGCAGTGGTCTAAGGCTCTAAGCTGCAAATGTGGTGACATCCAGCAGACCAGACCTGGGTTTGAATCCCACAGCTTCCACTTGCATACTGTGTGACCCTGAGCAAGTCACTTAACCTCCTTGTGCTCCCAGGTCGCTCCTGTAAAAAAGCTTTCAGCTTAGTGTGCTATACCTGGTTAAACAACTAAATAAAATAAAATAATAAATAAAATAATAGGGGAGCAAACCTGCACCAGGAACTCTAAGTGCAGTAGTAAAAGAAAAGGAAAGAGGGCGGAACAAAAAGGTGTGCAGAGAAAACATCGCTGTAGATATGAGACACAAATGCAGAAGGGAACAGAAAAACTAAAAAAGAATAAAAAAGGAAGTCAAGGAGAGAAACAAAAGTCCTATAGAAAAATATCAAAAAGAGGCAGACTGAGTGTGCAGGGTCTAGGCTTCGCCCTCACTCCTAGTATAACAAATCCAAAAAGGTAATATGGAAAAGGAGCAACGAGGGAAGAGAGGGTTAGCAGTGAACAGAGAGGAAAATAAAAGACGGTATTTCCAGCCTTATTTGTTTAGAGCAAAATGAAAATATCTTGAGCAGGAATAGATGAAACAGATGACCCCTCGTAGATGCGGCTGTTTCCCAGGGGAACCAGATTGATAACGGGCCAGCGCCACACCAGAAAACAACCCCCAGTGGAAACAGCCAACTGCACGATAAAAGGTCCGTGGGAATAAGATGCCTTGATGCTGCGTGGATTCCTTCAGGGATTCAGGCCAATGCTTGCCTCCATCACCAGTCCACCGCCACCATCTCCCTAATGGGGGTTACCTCCCCGCACAAAGGCACCCTCTGGACCGATCGCTTCCACGGTAAGCCAACTGAAAAGCAATTAGAACAATCAAAACATTCTGGGTAGCATAAATAATGGGCCACAACATTAGGGTTTAAATAGTGAGGGCAGCTTCTTGCTCAGTTCAGCCTGAGCCTGATCAGCAGAGTCAAAGGAAAGCCATACTCCATCCACCAAAACCTGCAAGTGAGCTGGATAGGCCATTCAAAACTTGATACTGGCTGCAATCAGTTTGCTAACAGTGGGGTGAAAAGTGGCTCTCTTCTGGCGGGTTTATAGAGGCAGGTCCTGAGTAATTCTTAGTCACTTGTCCTCCCAGTGGATAGCCTGTAGCTCTCTAACTTTTGCAAGAATATGTTGCTTTTCCAAGTAATTGAGCAGGCGGATGATCATCAGGCGAGGGGAGGCAGACTCCTCCAGTTTCAGGCATAGAGACCTGTGCACCCTTTCAATTAGATAAGTAGGATTAAATGGGGAAGGACCCACAATCTTGGTGAAAAGTTTTTGAGTGAATAGAATTGCAGAGGAACCCTCAGCTCCTTCTGGTAACCCAAAGATCAGGATATTGTTCCTCCTACTGCGACCCTCTAGGTCTTCGGTTTTAAGTTGCAGCTTTGTAATTTGTTGCCTGAGCTTTGTAATCTCAGGGTCTGTCTTGTCACGCCAGGCCTCTAGGGAGTGGGTACATGCCTCGGTGTCCGCCACTCGAATCCTGAGATCAGCCATCTCGCTGTGGATATTTTTAAGATCAGCCATAATATCTTGTAGGGTTTCCTTAAATGGTTGCAGCTCTTGTAGGAAACGTTCTTTGGACAATGGTGCAGAGGCTGAAAGGGCACCGAGTTGCTTGGCCGAAAAGTGCTGGAGAGGCTTTGCTTTTTTAGCCTGCTTGTCAGGCGAGACCGGGAGAGTATGTCTGGGCAAGGCCGCTTTCATTCCGGCCTCCATCGTGGCTTATTAAACCACCAGAAATGCCAAAAAGTCAACCAGAAAACTTCGTTAAATAGACAGGAGCAGTGATATTAAGGCGATCATCATTAATTTGAACCCGAAAGCACTAGATTATAGTAGATTTTCCATAGGGGGAAGCAGGAGCCGAGGGAAACAGCAGCTAGCAAGCCAGACCCATCACGTGATCTCCATAAAAAGAAGTTTTAACAACTGATGATACCTGTGACTTCAGGGTCAAGCAGTCATTGAACATAATGCCCAGGTTCCACACCCGGTCAGAGGTAGCTAGCTGAACACCTCTAAGCCATAAACCCGAAGGTGAACCTGCCAACATACCCACCTGGCGATGACCCGGGCTCACAACCAACACCTCAGTTTTTTCAGTGTTCAACCTTACCCAGCTCACATTCATCCAGGCCTGAATTTCAGTCAGACAGCTGTTGAGCACCGAGACATTATCATCTTGTTCAGCAACAAAAGACATATATGGCTGAGTATCATCTGCTTAGCAGTGAAAATTCAAGCCATAACATCTAATAAACACTCCCAATGGCAGCATATACACTGCAAACAACATGGGTGCTAAAATGGATCCCTGCAGGACCCCACAGGGCAAGGAGAATGGAGCTGAGGTAGATAACCCTGACACCACTCTCTGAGTCCTACCCGTGAGGTAAGATCGAAACCATCTGAGGGCTACCCCCAAAAGTCTGCAGACACGAGGCAGGTGATTCAACATTATACCTCTGTTGAAATAATTTTTTCTCAGATTATTTGCTATTTTATTTTTTTACTTGATTTGTTGCAGGCATGTTGCACATATAAAGTTGTACACTACTGCTTTTGACTGCTTTCCATTATGCTATTTTGACTGCCTTCCAGTTGTAATCCTTCTCAGTTTCCTCTGCTGGCTTACAAATATTCCCCTACTACCTATAGTATTTATTTATTTAAAAGTTTCTCCAGGAAGACATACTGAGCAAGGAATGCTTGTTTCCAGAGGGGGAAGGGAGTAGGGAGGGGTAAGGGCAATGGGGAACAAGAATGCTATATCATTGCAAAAAGATTACAGTAAGTACAGAAGCAATAAGTGCATGGCATTACATTGTGTACAGGAATTATATACAGTAGCATTGGGTAAGAAGTAATAGACATGAGTAAATATGGTGACATCCAGCAGACCAGACCTGGGTTTGAATCCCACAGCTTCCACTTGCATACTGTGTGGCCCTGAGCAAGTCACTTAACCTCCTTGTGCTCCCAGGTCACTCCTGTAAAAAAGCTTCCAGCTTAGTGTGCTATACCTGGTTAAACAACTAAATAAAAAAAAAATAAAAAAAATACACCAGTGATAAAGCAATATCAAGGACTTGTAGACATACGTATAAACAGTGATGCAGCAATAGCAAGGATCTGTAAACATAAAATCAGCACTACTAAATTCAACAATTAGTGGATAGTGATAAGTGCTAGATGTGACTCACTGGATAGATGTTCAGGTGGAGGGGACTGCAATAGGTCATATGGTCCTTGTGAGGGAGTCAGATAAGATTAGAGACAGTTGCGCATTGGGGCAGTGAAAGAACACATGAGAGAGGCAAGGGCATAGGACAATGAGGCATTTTGAATGTTTGTGTGAAGAGAATTTCAGAGTTTGGGAAATTGGTAGGAGAAGGATGCCTTACCACCTGAGTGGGGTGGCAACAGTATGAACATCATGACTGCAGAGGGAGTGGGTAGAGGGGGGATGGGGAGAGTGAATTCGATAGGTAGGAGGGTAATACATTGAACCAGAACTTGCCAGTGAAGGTGGTGCAATGAAGCATGTGACGGTCCATGAGGGAGGAGAGAGAAAGGGATTGATAAAGAGAGCAATGGTGAGTGTGGGGTGGGCATTTGAGGGCAAAGTGACAGAAGGAGTGGAAGAGTGTGTCCAGTCTGGATAGGGTCTTTTTTGGGGGTGGACTGTAGACAACGTCACCATAGTCAAATATTGGAAGTATAATTTTCAATAGAATTTCTCTACAGGCTGGCAGAGGGATGCATTCACAATTCTGGTAGAGAGCACCAAGTTTAGGTAGTAGTTTTCTGTAAATAGTATCAACATGACTGAAGAAGTCAAGGAGTGGGTCTAACCAGACCCCTAGGTACCTAAAGGAGATAGTGTCTTCCAACATAGACTCATCATGTGTGTGGATGGAGGAGGGGAGCATCAAGAGTCTCTGCCTTGTGCCAAAGGTTATGGAGACTGTCTTCTTGGCATTTAGAAACAGTTGATAGGATCATAACCACTGCTGGACTTTGTCAAAGTCCTGCTGAAGGGTGATCTCCACCATGGGGGAGGATGGACCGGATACATACAGGATGGTGTAATCTGCATACATGTGGATGGAAACAGATGTTCAGAATGAGGGGAGATCATTAAGAACAATGGAGAAGAGAATCAGTCCAAGGGCTGAGCCTTGTGGGACCCCAGTGTGAATGGGAACTGGGGAGGAAAGAGAGTCCCTGATTCTCACTGATTGTGATTTGCCCACTACGTAGGATTAGAACCCATTGGTGGTCTTAGTGGACATCCCAATAGATGAGAGTTTGTCCAGTAGGAGGGAATGGGAGACAGTGTCTAAGGCCTTGGCAAGGTTGACAAAGATAGCAGACGTGATAAGCCCTAGGTACATACCCGTGTGGATGGAGTCGGAGAGCTGGAGGAGGGAGCTAGAAGTGGAGTGGTTCTTATGGAAGCCAGACTAGAAGGGAGTGAAGAAAGAGGAAGATTCAAAATGAGGATTGAGTTGGGTGAGTACAATATGCTCTTGAGGTTCGGCAAGGGTGGGAGGAAGGGAAATGGGGTGATAAATGCCAGTAGCTGATGGATCACTACCTTTATGTAGAGGGATGTTAGTAGTATGCTTCCATACAGCTGAGACAAATACTAGTTTAAAGGAGAGATTTAGCAGTGCAGTGATAGGGTATGAGATGGCAAAGGCAGATAGATACAGTAATTTAGCATCAAGGCCATCTTGGTTTTTCCTTTGGATGAGTTCAGGGCAAGGAGTGCATTCAGTGCCATAGAGAGAGAGAGATTGAGGAGAAGCAGAAGGGTTGGCCTGGTATTGTGGGAGGGTGGGTGAAGTAGTGGGTTGAGTGGAGAGAAGGGTGGAAGCACAGGAGGAAAAAAAGTTATTAAATTCAGTGGCTACTGAGGGATGGTCCAACAGGGTGAAATCACCTACCTTAAGGACTGGGGCAGGGTGGCTGTTTGACAGAGAGAATAGTGCATTGACTACCTTGCAGGATTTAGAATGGTGGTTTATGTTAGTTTGGAAGGTACTTGAGAAGTACTCTGCTTTGGCCTGCCTTACTAGCCTAGTGCAGAGGTTATGGAGGTGGTGGTATCTATGATGTGTTGCAGTGAAGGGTAATCATTTGTGGTCAGACCACACTTGGTCCCTGGTCCTCAGACAATCTAGGAGATTCAAGGTGATCCATGGTAGATGGGACCATCGGACCCTGGTGTGCCTGACTGGGGCTTGATTGGGGCATGTCGAGTCCAAATGTTAAGGAAGGTTGTTTTGAAGTGGTTGACAGCAGAGTTGATAGAGGTGGCAGTATTGATGGGGGCCCAGTCTGAGCTGGATAGTTCATCGAGTAGGGGGAAGAGGTTAAGTGATTTAAATGAATGGAGTTGAAGGAATTTGGGTGGTGCTTGAGAGCAGTGACTTTTCCCCATGCAGTAGGTGATATGGTGGTTGCTTAGAGCATCTGGCAAGATGCCTGCATTAATGATCTGATGAGGAAGAGATGCCAGTACCCAATCAATGAGGGATTGGTTGAGGGTTTTACGGTTTAGGCGTGTGGGTTTGGTGATGAGTTGGGTTAAATTTAGGGCTGGGATTTCACAGTGGGTGGGTGAGTGTGGGGTGGTGAGCCAATTCATGTTAATATCACCTAGGAGTAGTTCACCCATGGTGGCATGGGATGCAATGAGTGGCAAGTTGGGGGGTGGAAGTAATGAGGGAGGGTACGAAGTGATGTTCGCAAGGATGGGTAGGAGGTAGATGCAGTACAGTGACATGCTGAGTCAGGAGTAGTGCTGGGTGATAGTCCAACAAGGGGGGTGAGATTTGTACCTCTGGGGCAATTTGCACAGTTCAGGGAATAAAGGATAAGATATGAGGTGAGTAGGGAAATGTTCTGACTGAACAGTATAATCACACTAGCTGGCAGTACAGCAAGAGCTAGAAGGTGAGGCTGTAGGAGATGGAAGAAATATCACAGCCTGAATACTTGTTGGTGGGATGGGGCTCCAGGCTAAGGGAGTGACAGGGAGCTGTAGACCAGGGCATGAATCCCACTGCCTCCAGGAATAACCACAGTCTGGGTCTGTTGGGAAGGACCTATGAAGTGTGGTATGATGTGAATCAGTAAGCAGAGGATATAAAGTCAGGTAGGGAAGGGGGAGGGGGGCTGAGGAAGGGTCCACTATTGCTTGGTGGGGGGATGAGAAAGTTGGTTGATTTTTCTGGCTGAGCCTTTAAAGACAGCGCCATCCCTGGGTGGGAGGGTAGTTGCGTGTGTAGAGACTAAGCAGTGCTTGGTGACGCGTGGTGCTACATCACAGCACTGTGGGTCTATATACCTGCTCAGAAAGTGCAGGCTCAGCATTGCTCTGTTGTGGTGGGAGGGAGGGCAGGTGAGGAGCCCTGTGAAACTGTCAGCCTAAAATACAAAGTACAGTGACAAGGGATTAGCAGGGCAAACAAAGGACTGCAAGGTTAGGGTGGGAAGCAAGGGGGATGGAATATATTCATTGAATTCTGGTAACCGGGTAAGCCGACTGAGCCAATACAGTCCCTTTTTCAGGGATGACCAGGATTGAAACAATACAACACAAGTGCAACATTTAGGAGAGAACAAATAAAATGAACAATTCAATACAATGATATATAATTGCAGGTACAGTTACAAGGCAACCTTGGAGTCAGACCATCTTACAGCATGACAAATAAACATAGAAACATAGAAACATAGAATTTGACGGCAGATAAGGACCGCTTGGCCCACCCAGTCTGCCCATTTCCCTACCTGATGGATAAGCTGCAGATCCTAGTTAACTAGCAGCCTACTTCTTCCTACCCCCACCACCTAGAATTGCCTTATGACTGTCCCATGCATGCTTGAATTCCACCACTGTTTTTGACTCCACAACCTCTTCTGGAAGGCCGTTCCATACATCCACAACCCTCTGTGAAAAATACTTCCTTAAATTACCTCTGAGCCTCCCCTTCTATCTTCAAATTGTCCCCTTGTTCTTGCACCTCTTTTTTTAAAGATGCTACCCTCTTGGACTTTGTTGCTTCCTTGAGGTACTTGAAAGTTTCTATCATGTCCCCTCTCCCTCCTTTCCTCGAGGCTATGCATATTAAGCTCCTTAAGTCTCTCTCATATGTCTTCTGGTGCAGACCCTGCACCATTTTAGTTCCTACTCTGGACAGCTTCCATCCTGTCTATGTCTTTGCAGAGATTGGGTCTCCAGAACTGCATGCAGTACTCCAGATGTGGTCTCACCAGCTGTCTGTACAGAGGATATAACTTCCAGTTTTCTACTGGTGATGCCTCCCTATGCATCCCAGTATCCCCAGCCCTCCTTACTGCCCTCTCACATTGCTTGCCCACCTTTAGGTCATCTGATATGACTACCCCCAGGTCCCTTTCCATTTTTGTTGTTGTTAGTATCTCACCCCCCATTGTGTACTCTTTCCCTGGGTTTTTGTTTCCCAGGTGCATTACCTTGCACTTCTTAGCATTGAATCTAAGCTGTCATACATTTGTCCATTCCTCTAACCTTGCCAAGTCCCTTCTCATCCTTTCAACCCCACCGTGTGCATCAACTCTGTTGCAGATCTTTGTGTCATCTGCAAAGAGACATACTTTTCCTTCCAGTCCCTCTGCAATGTCGCTAATAAAGACATTGAAAAGGACCGGTCCTAATACTGAACCTTGCAGTACCCCACTACTAACCCCCCCTTTTTTCAGAGTGGACTCCATTTACTATTACTCTCTGTGTCCTATTCTCCAGCCAATTCTTTACCCAGGCTGTCATCTTGGGACCCACCCCCAGTCTGGCTAACTTGTATATTAATCTTTTGTGTGGGACTGTGTCAAATGCCTTGTTAAAGTCTAGGTAGGCCATGTCCACCCCTCCCTGATCAACTACTTTGGTCACCCAGTCAAAGAAATCTATCAGATTTGTCTGGTATGACCTTCCACTGTGAATCCATGCTGCCTTGGGTCCTGTGCCCCTGTGGCCTCTAGATACTCAACAATTCTTTCCTTCAGAAGTGATTCCATCATTTTCCCTACCACTGAGGTTAAACTAACATGTCTGTAGTTTCCTGCTTCTGCCTTACTCCCACTTTTGTGAAGGGGAATCACATCTGCCCTCCTCCAGTCCTCAGGTACCACCCCATCCTCCTATGATTTGTTGAAGAAGGCAGTCAGTGGTGTCACTAGTTCTACCCTTAGTTCTTTTAGAATTCTGGGATGAATCCCATCAGGCCCCATTGCTTTGTCCACCTTCAGTTTTAAGAGCTCTTTTAGAACCCTTTCTTCTATAAATGGGCTGGTATCAACTTTTGTATCCAGAGTGTTTCTACTGTTTGTTTTAGGTACCTCCCCCTCTTCTTTTGTAAATACTGAGCAAAATATTTGTTTAGTATCTCTGCCTTTTCACAGTCTCCTCTGCCCACCTCCTCCCCTTTATTAAGCCTCACTAACCCTCCCTTGGTCTTCCTTCGGCTCCCTGATGTACCTATAAAAGGTTTATCCCCTTCTTAACTGAGTTGGCTATCTTTTCCTTCGTTTGGCCTTTGCTGTTCTAACTGCCTTCCAGCTTCCTTTTGCTTTAACTGATACAGTTCTCTGTCCTGTTCCTTCTGTGATTCCTTGTACTTCCTGAATGCTTTCTTTTTCTCTTGAACCTTCACTGCCACTCCCTTTGAGAACCATAGTGGTTTCTTACCTCGTTTCATTTTGTTTATTTGCTTTACACAAAGGCTTGTCACCTCTGTGATGGCAGTTTTTATTATTCCCCATTGTTCTTCCACCCCTCCTTCCTGCCCATTTGCTAGTGCATTCCTTAGGCATTCATCCATTTTGGCAAAGTCAGCCCTCCTAAAATCCAGTACCTTTGTCTTTGTATGGCTTGAATCTATTGCTGTGTTTATTGTGAACCATACTGTTCGATGGTCGCTAGTTTCCAGATGGCTACCCACTTCTACATCTGTGATCCTCTCTTCATCTCCATTTGAGAGAACCAGGTCTAAGATTGCTCCCTCTCGAGTGGGCTCCAATACTAGTTGTCTAAGGCATGCCCCCTGTAGGGCATCTAGAATAACCCCACTCTTCGAAGTGGCTGCTGCAACTGCACTCCAGTTAACATCTGGCATATTCAGATCACCCATCAGCAATATCTCCCCTTTATCTGCCACTCTAAGTATACTTTCTATCATTTCCTTGTCCATTTCCTAGTCCTGAGAGGGGGGTCTGTATACAACCCCTGTGCGGATTCTGGTGCCATTGCCTGCCTCCAAATTGACCCACAGTGCTTCTTCTCCTCCCTGTTTACCCTTTTGTTCTGTTGCTTTGATTTCTTTTCTTATGTAGAGAGCTACTCCTCCTCCTCTTTACCCTCCCTGTCCCTCCTGTAGATAGTGTATCCTGGTATGTTTACGTCCCAGTCATGGTTCTGTGTGTGCCATGTTTCTGTGACTGCCACGATATCCAGATCTTCCTCCTCCATCATAGCCACTAATTCAGGAAGCTTGTTACCCAGACTATGGGCATTGGTACTCATTGCTCTCCATTATTTGATGGCTTTACCTTCTGTTGCAGCATCCCCCACTGACCTTTCTACCTTGGTCTTTTTCTCATTTAGTACCCTGTTTTGCAGGGGGAGGCTGGGATTTTCCTGTTGCTTATCAGTGCTTCCCCCCTTGACTAGTTTAAAGGCTTGCCAATAAAGCATTTAAACCGATTGCCAAAATACTTGTTCCCTTCCTGGACAGATGCAGACCATCCTGCCAGTATAGGCTGGTGTCCCTCCAGGTGGAACCCCAGTCCCCAATGAAGCCAAACTCCTGTGCTCCACACCATTTTTTCAACCATTTGTTAAACTGCATGGTGCAAAATACCCTCGCCTCACCCATGCCACTGACAGGCAGCACCTCTGAGAAGGATACTGTGTGTGATACTTGTCTTAAGCCCCTCCCCAACTCTACAAAGTCCTTCTGCACTGCTCTAATCTCATGATGAGCTAAGTCATTTGTCCCTAGGTGGACAATGACGTCCAGCTCAGACTCCCATGCAACTGTTCTCGTGATCCTAAGGATGCGCTTCCTGTCCCTCCAAGCCATGTCACCAGGCAGGCACCTTACTTCAGTTTTCCCTGCTCCCTTCAGTTCTATCCCCCAAACAATTGAGTCCCCCACCAGGAGCTGCTTTCTTTCCCTGTGGTGCCCTCTGCCTCCTTCCTGATGGCCTCCCTTGTCACAGTTGTCTGCACCCTCCTTAGTCTCCTCTGTGGGTGCATCCATAGGGGAACTATGCTCCCCCAGAATGGTGTATGGATTGTGGAGTGGAACAACTGACAGGGTGTGCCTCTGTTCAACCACCCTTACCCTCCCTGAGCCCACTGTGGTCCAACTGCTGTGCTTTCTTCGCAACCTCTGAGGTAGTGGTGGTGGCTCTGGTGCTCCCTGGATGGAGGAGGTTCTCTTGCCACTGTCCAGTGCGGCCTGAAGACTTGTAACTTTCTCCCTCAGGGCAGATAGTTGTCTGCAAACAGGGCAGCATCTCAGCCTCCAGAAAGACTCCCGGAAGACTGCTGCCCCACAGCCATGACATTGTACTACTCCCCACATAACTGTCTACTTTTTTTTTGTGTGTGTGTGTGTGATTGGTGCATTATATAGAAATATATGTATTTATATAATGTGTATGCTTATATTGTCAGTGCAGTGTGCTAGACAGGATATGACAGTGATATGTACCTTGCACTCTTGAGGAAATTATGTCAGAACCCCAGGTATAAATGAATTATTTCCAGGGGTGGGTGGGGTGAGGGGTGGAAAATGGTTGGGCCTAAACTGTGCCCTCACGAAACAATCAACTAAATGCTCTGACCTACCGATGCGATGAGTGCCTTCCTGTCAGCAAGATGCCATACACGACAATTTGTAATACTGCTTCAAACCAATTTGACAGAGAAAATACCCTGCTAATCGAACAGATAAAAATCCAAACATCCAAGTCAGACACAGGTAAACCTCCCCAGCCCCAAAAGAGCCTGGTGACTTGTGCTCTGAAAACAGTCAGCCCCAAAACACGTCAACTGTGCAGAAGGGCAGACACAGAAAACAGTATTCACCCTATGTGGGTTTAAACTCTTCCTGCACTGTAAACCTTAACACTTGTAACAAAAGTAAAGCAAACTCCACCTCCCTCTGTTGATTGAAAGACTGCCTTTTCTGATAATTCTAAGTTCCTTATTTCACCCTTCCTGAGCCATTAGGCTAAGTGCATAGTACAAATTCTAAGCAGTACATAGATTACCTGGCGAAGTAGGTAAGCGAAACAGGTGCAGCAAGGGGGGACAAGAAGATAGCATGCAAGTTTGTGTTTGAACTGAATGAGGCCGGTAGAGGAAAGAATCTCATGTGGGAGTGAATTACGGGCAGACGTTGCTGTAAAGGCAAGCGACCACCTGCCACCATCAGACGGGGGTTGGGATTAAACAGGAGGGGTAAGGCCATTGAGTGTAGGCTGCACTGAGTATGTTTAAGGTTGATGAGCTCACTCAGGCAGGGTGGGGTATATTGATGAACCAAGTTAAGCATAAGGCACATTATTGTATACAGGAATTTGTTCTCAAGGTGTGCTCAGCCTAGGGAGGAGAGAACTTCACAGTGATGAAGATAAGGGTCAGAACCTAGAGCGTAATGCATGATTCTTAACTAGAGTTGATTGATACATGCAAGAATGAATGCCTGTGCTCGGAGGACCAGTGTGGTACCATAAGCTAGCAGGGAGAGAAGAGTAGACATCGCTATTTTTAACATGAGACCTGAGTCAGGAGGGGAAGGAGGCGGTAAAGAAGACCAAGCCCCGGTTTGAAATATTTTTGGAATTGGTGAGTGGTGGGAAGGGGGGACGGGTGTAAGTGATATAGACCAAAATGTCCGCTTCTAATGTGAACAGACTGCTTCAGAGTGATGCTGCAGCAACAAGGCACACAGATTAACTGAGGTATCTGTTGTGGTGTTGTTCAGATAGTGTCCAAGAAACTAGGATACCAACAGATACCTCCCATTTGGCCAGATAGTTGCTGTGGTAGGATAGCAGTGCTATCTGACCAATGATCCTACCTCTAGGATCCAGTGCAAGAATCTTACAAACTTTCTGGATCTTGTGGCTCCTAACAACAAATGTGGTGGATCCTCTGGATCCTAGCAACAGATCCAGCTCAGATTCTAACTGTCTGACCTAGGATCCCTGGATCTGACCTAGGATCCATCGCTATCTTACCCCAGATCCTAACTATCTGTTGTAGGATCCCTGGATCTGACCTAGGATTGATGGATCCTAATTAGACTCCATCACTATCTGACCCTTGATCCTTTCACTGGTAGGATCCTAGGTAGGAAACCAGCACTATCTGACAGATAGTGGTAGGATCCACAAAAGCACTATCCAAGCAACACTAATCTGTTGCTTACTGAGCTTCTGGGGTATGCCACCAATGTCTCATTTCTACCACACATAGTACCTTATCTGTTTTGCCTGCCACTACATTTTTGTTCTGCATCCATTTTCCGAAATGTGCCTGTCTCCTAAATATTCTATCTGACACACAATGTTCACTGTAGATGTGGATCCTTGGCATAGATAAGCACTCGCTCTATACTTCACTGTGGCATTGCCAACTGTAGCATGTATGTCAGTACATTGGCTTCTCCTGCCTCTGTAAAACCAAAAAACACCACATTGCTATCATTCAGTTTCAAACTTGACAAGGTGCAAACCAACCATTGTCGTGTTGTTGTTAAAATCCTCATTGTCCTCCTTATACCACCTGTGGGAGATGTTGGAAGCAAACCTTGCCCTGTGACACCCAGCACTCCTTAGGTCTCTTAGGGAAAATGTAAAGAATTCCACATTGTTGGATTTACCTTAAAAAATCTTCTACCTAAAACTAACCAGCTATAAACATGGCTAGCCCAACATACACTGGGACCTGCTACAAAGTGCAGCCACTGTAGTGGTCTTTGGAAGGGGCACAGAGGCTTACCACACCACCACCCCTAAAATCCATAACACCTGAAGCTCAGCCATACAGCCAGGACAGGAATCTCTTCTGGCATCTAAGTCACAATGCACCTGACTGCTGTGAGATTTCTATGGTTGCAGATGAGGCTTGTAGCCACACACTCTGTATTTGCTACACCTACAGTACAATGGAGCCAGCCAGGATGCGATGCAATACTTTCCAGTAAATGGAATGTCAGAAACTATTGCATGGCAAAAGGGCTTACTTGCCATTAAATTATATTGTTGAGTGTAGCATACTGCAGCATTTTGCAATAATACTGCAAGGTATTGCATTACATCCTGGCTTGTGCAGCTGTGCAGACATTAGTGTCCATGGCATCACACTACCATCTATGTCAGCCCCCACCTCCAAACCCTAGACCTTTTGGCCTGCTTGTGGGCATATTTTGATTCACATGCTATGTTAATAGCTGGTAATGAATAAGGGTGGGTGAAGTTGGTGAAATTCACCTTGCAAATCAATTTGTGAATTTTATCAATGTTGATTCACTAATGACCATAATTTGCTATAGTTTTTGCATGGTGACATGCTCAAATTTGCATGATGAACCTACAGCAGTGCCAGCCACAATCCAACACAGTCATAGTCCAGGAGATCCAAGCACTTGGTGAAAAATACCCTGGATGGGCAAAGAATACACCTTACAAGATGTAAATTCCAGCAGGAAATACTTCTATTCCAATCCAGATCAGACAGTATGAACAATAGCATGAGACTAATTAGCCAGACTAACACCCCAGTGCTTTGATCATAGTCTTCATCACAGATAAAGACTACAGTCGAAGCACTGGGATGTTAGTATGACTAATTAGCCCATGCCAGAATAAGTGTTGTTTCTATCTCCTTAAGCCAGGAGAACAGAGTATCTGCTGACAACCATGACATTTTTTCTACTAGGTACATTTCTGTATGCTTGGCTTCATTTGTGTTCAAACATTTTATCCAAAATGCCAACTTTCTTATTTTGTTGTTTCTTCTCATTTCCATCTCCCTAAGTCAGCCCTGACTATTTCTGCTGGTATAGTATGAGACGTCTGTAAAATTGAGTGATAAAACTGACTGAATGGTACTTCAATGTGCTTGAAATTGTTAATAGACCATATCTCTGCATGGATAATATTATGCTATTTATTTTCATGTCCGTCACTCTAAGGGCCGGAATGAGACCTTTTTACTTCCTGTTGCCTAAGTTAATTTTTTTTTTTTTCTGTATTGTATATGCTCTGCCTATGAATTATTGTATGGAAAAATTAGAACAAGGTAACAGTATGATTTTACGATATGCATCTTTATATTTTCCATTTTACACTTTCTTTTTCCGCTTTACTTCATTATCTTACTCTTAGCCACATTGATTTTAAGTTTATTCTGCAGGCAACATGTTCCCAGGACTGTTAGTTTCCATTTAAACCCAAATGGAGAAAAATAAATCAATATTACATTAATTAGTACATTAAAGCATGGACGGGGGGAGAGGTAATTTACCATAGGTGAATAGCTCTTGGTTCTGAGCAATTGTATTGGTAAATCATTTACAAAAAGATTGAACAAAAGAGGGGCCAACAAACAACCTTGCTTTATTACTCTATTTTAGGAGAAGGCTTCTGAAGTGTTACCATTTAAATCTAATGTTAAAGGAATCAGCAGAGATGTGCAATAGACTCCTTAGCAGGGGCTACAAACCAGCTATATTGCTGAGAGCTCTGGAGAAAGTGAATAAAAAACAAGGGTGAGATTTACTATCCATAACCCTCAAAACAGAGGAAGAGAATGAACAAATATGCTTCTGTACCACATTTACAGATGCATGGAGAAATAAAAAATGTAATTACTCAACAGTGGAAAACATTAGAAGCAGACCTAACACTGACAAATACTGTGGATAAAGGACCCCTGTTCAGCTATAAAAGAAACAGAAATTTGAAGCACATAGAAAGATAGAATCTGTCAGCAGATAAGGACCATACAACACATCTAGTCTACCCATTTTCCTACTTGGTTTGACATGCTAGTAAAAACATTATATACAGAAGCAAAATAGACCCAGAGACATAAATGGATGCCAGTTGCTCCAGAAGGCAACTATAGATGTGTTAATTGTGCACATTGTAGTAACACAAGAAATACAAATACATTTAATCACCATAGATCTGGGAAGAAACATAAAATAAAAGATTTCATTAATTTCTCAAGTGAAGGTGTCATTTATATGTTAACATACCCAGGTGGAGCATTGTATATAGGATAGAAAAAGAGGGTGCTTAAACAATGAGTGGGAGAATCACAAAACAACAATAAGGGTTAAAAACATCAAATATGCCATGGCAAAACATTACATAGATGTAGGTCGTGGCTCACCAGCATCCTTAATGCACATTGGATTTGAGAAGGTACAAACACCAATACGAGGGGGAGACCTGAAAGATTTATTATTATAGAAGGAGGCATATTGCATACATGAACTTGAGACACTATGGCCAAAAGGACTGAATGAGGACTCTAGATTTAGCAGTAACTGCTAAAAAAACACTCAAGTATGTATGTTAGCTACAAATATCTGCTCCATTTGTTTTTTTATTCTGATTTTAATAGGAATAACGGTGTTTGTATTTATTTATTTTCTTAAATAGTGAAGAAGGTGTACTTAGTAGTATACTGGCAAAGAATAAGGCTGTACATAACAGATGGTAAAAATGAAGAAGTAAGGATTTGTACCATGCATTTTTATAAATAAAGCAAATCACTATATTTTTATAAATATTCATAAAAGGACAAAAAAGTCTAAATATTTAACAGACATCTGATATAAAAATATAAAACATTTATTAAAACAACAAAAAATGTTTTCCAAATAGAATTGTATAAAGTTATAGTAAAAATATGATGTGTACCATACTGGCAGGATTTGAGTCTGTGTTGTAAACACAAAAGAAAAGGGGCTGTCAAAAGAATGCAGTAATGTTTACTTTTGCTAAGGTAACCTGTTGGCAACATTTCTAATGGAGGTCAGCTCTGATGATGGAGCCTTGAGCTCTGAAATGTAAGCACGCAGAAATGTCAAAACTGCTACTGAAGATATTTTGTTGCTGGACACCAATGCAGCAGGAGTGGCACACTGACAGCCTCAGACCTGCCAGATACCTGAGTACCGAGATCCATAGAAGTGCACAATGCTCAGTGCTTTTACTTTTGAAAGATCACAGCACAGGACAGAAAACTAAGACCATTTTCATTAAAGGACAACCACTACAGGAAAGGGTGCATACAACAGGAAGGAAGAAATTCATGTATGTACTCAGAGGTTGCGAAGAAAGCACAGCAGTTGAACCACAGTGGGCTCAGGGAGGGTGAGGATGGTGGAACAGAGGAACACCCAGTCAGTTGTTCCACTCCACAATCCAGACACCATTCTGTGGGAGCATAGCTCCCCTATGGATGCACCCACAGAGGAGACTAAGGAGGCTGAGGACAACTGTCATAATGGAGACCCACAGGAAGGAGGCAGAGGACACCACAAGGAAAGAAAGCAGCTCCTGGTTGGGGACTCAATTATTATGGGGATAGAACTGGGGGGAGCAGGGAAAACTGAAGTAAGGTGCCTGCCTGGTGCCATGGCTTGGAGGGACAGGAAGTGCATCCTCAGGACCACGAGAACAGCTGCACAGGAGTCTGAGCTGGACATCATTGTCCACCTAGGGACAAATGACTTGGCTCAACATGAGATTAGAGCAGTGCAGAAGGACTTTGTAGAAATGGGAAGGGGCCTAAGACAAGTAGCACACACAGAATCCTTCTCAGAGGTGCTGCCTGTCAATGGCATGAGTGAGGCGAGGGTACTTTGCACCATGCAGTTTAATGAATGGTTGAAAAAATGGTGTGGAAAACAGGGATTTGGCTTCACTGGGGACTGGGGTTCCACCTGGAGGGACACCAGCCTATACTGGCAGGATGGTCTGCATCTGTCCAGGAAGGGAACAAGTCTTTTGAGCAATCGGTTTAAATGCTTCATTGGCAAGCTTTTAAACTAGTCAAGGGGGGGAGGCACTGATAAGCAGCAGGAAAATCCCAGCCTCTCCCTACAAAACAGGTTACTAAATGAGAAAAAGACTGATGTAGAAAGGTCAGTGGGGGATGCTGCAACAGAAGGTAAAGCCATCAAAAAATGGAGAGCAATGAGCACCAATGCCCGTTGTCTGAGTAACAAGCTTCCTGAATTAGTGGCCTTGATGGAGGAGGAACATGTGGATATCGTGGCAGTCACAGAAACATGGTACACACAAAACCATGACTGGGACGTAAACATACCAGGATACACTATCTACAGGAGGGACAGGGAGGGTAAAAAAGGAGGAGGAGTAGCTCTTTACATAAGGGAAGAAATCAAAGCAACAGAACAAAAGGGAAAACAGGGAGGAGAAGAAGCACTGTGGGTAAATTTGGAGACCTGCAACGGCACCATAATCTGCACAGAGGTTGTATACAGACCCCCTTCTCAGGAGGAGGAAATGGACAAGGAAATGATAGAAAGTATACTTAGAATGGGAGAAAAAGGGGAGATATTGCTGATGGGTGATCTGAATATGCCAGATGTTAACTGGAGTGCAGTTGCTGCAGCCACTTCGAAGAGTGGGGTTATTCTAGATGCCCTACAGGGGGCATGCCTTAGACAACTAGTATTGGAGCCCGCTCGAGAGGGAGCAATCTTAGACCTAGTTCTCTCAAATGGAGATGAAGAGAGGATCACAGATGTAGAAGTGGGTAGCCATCTGGGAACTAGTGACCATCAAACAGTATGGTTCACAATAAACACAGCAGTAGAGTCATGCCATACAAGGCAAAAGTACTGGACTTTAGGAGGGCTGACTTTGCCAAAATGGGTGAGTGCCTAAGATGCACTAGTAAATGGGCAGGAAGGGGTTGGAAGAACAATGGGAAAAATAAAACTGCCATCACAGAGGTAACAAGCCTTTCTGTGAAGCAAATAAACAAATGAAATGATGTAAGAAACCACTATGATTCTCAAAGGAAGTGGCAGTGAAGGTTCAAGAGAAAAGAAAGCATTCAGGAAGTACAAGGAATCACAGAAGAGCAGGACAGAGAACTGTATCAGTTAAAGCAAAGGAAGCTGGGAAGGCAGTCAGAACAGCAAAGGCCCAAACTGAGGAAAAGATAGCCAACTCAGTTAAGAAGGGGATAAAACCTTTTATAGGTACATCAGGAGCAAGGAAGACCAAGGGAGGGATAGTGAGGCTTAATAAAGGGGAGGGAGGGTGGGCAGAGGTGACTGTGAAAAGGCAGAGATACTAAACAAATATTTTTGCTCAGTATTTACAAAGGAAGAGGGGGAGGTACCTAAAACAAACAGTAGAAACACTCTGGATACAGAAGTTGATACCAGACCATTTACAGAAGAAAGGGTTCTGAAAGAACTCTTAAAACTGAAAATAGACAAAGCAATGTGGCCTGATGGTATTCATCCCAGAATTCTAAAAGAACTAAGGGTAGAACTAGTGACACCACTGACTACCCTCTTTAACAAATCATGGGAGGATGGGTGGTACCCAAGGACTGCAGGAGGGCAGATGTGATTCCCCTTCACAAAAGTGGGAGTAAGGCAGAAGCAGGAAACTACAGATCTGTTAGTTTAACCTCAGTGGTAGGGAAAATGATGGAATCACTTCTTAAGGAAAGAATTGTCGAGTATCTAGAGGTCAGAGAGGCACAGGACCCAAGGCAGCATGGATTCACAGTGGGAAGGTCATGCCAGACAAATCTGATAGATTTCTTTGACTGGGTGACCAAAGTAGTAGATCAGGAAGGGGCTGAGGACATGGTCTACCTAGACTTTAGCAAGGCATTTGACACAGTCCCACACAAAAGATTAATATACAAGTTAGCCAGCCTGGGAGTGGGTCCCAAGATGACAGCCTGGGTAATGAATTGGCTGGAGAATAGGACACAGAGAGTAATAGTAAATGGAGTCCACTCTGAAGAAAGGGGTTACTAGTGGGTACATGAGGGTTCAGTATTAGACCAGTCTCTTCAATGTCTTTATAAGTGACATTGCAGAGGGACTGGAAAGAAAAGTATGTCTCTTTGCAGATGACACAAAGATCTGCAACCGAGTTGATGGCAAGGTGGGGTGGAAAGGATGAGAAGGGACTTGGCAAGGTTAGAGGAATGGGCAAATGTGTGACAACTTAGATTCAATGCTAAGAAGTGCAAGTAATGCACCTGGGAAACAAAACCCAGGGAAAGAGTACACAATGGGGGTGAGATACTAACAACAACAAAATGAAAGGGACCTGGGGTAGTCATATCAGATGACCTAAAGGTGGGCAAGCAATGTGAGAGGCAGCAAGGAGGGCTGGGGGGATACTGGAATGCATAGGGAGAGACATCACCAGTAGAAAACAGGAAGTCATTATCCCTCTGTACAGACAGCTGGTGAGACCCCATCTGGAGTACTGAGTGCAGTTCTGGAGACCCAATCTCCGCAAAGACATAGACAGGATGGAAGCTGTCCAGAGGAGGGCAACTAAAATGGTGCAGGGTCTGCACCGGAAGACATATGAAGAGAGACTTAAGGAGCTTAATATGTATAGCCTTGAGGAAAGGAGGGAGAGGGGGACATGATAGAAACTTTCAAGTACCTCAAGGGAATCAACAAAGTCCAAGAGGGTAGCATCTTTCAAAAAAAGAGGTGTGCAAGAACAAGGGGTGCAATTTGAAGATGGGGGGCAGCTCAGAGGTAATTTAAGGAAGTATTTTTTCACAGAGTGGGTTGTGGATGCATGAATTGGCCTTCCGGAGGAGGTTGTGGAGTCAAAAACAGTGGTGCTAGACAGTCATAAGGCAATTCTAGGGGTTGGGGGTAGGAAGAAGTAGGCTGCTGGTTAACTAGGATCTGCAGCTTATCCATTAGGTAGGGAAATGGGCAGACTGGGTGGGCCAAGCAGTCCTTATCTGCCATCAAATTCAATGTTTCTATGTTATGTTACTAGATTTGGCAAATGAGCCATGAAGAGACGGGACCTCCTAGCAACTGTTACAGTGACTTTTTATATTTACCACCAGGACAATTTTGCAACTGAATCTAGACACGTATGGAGTGTGTCTTCTAAACAAGTTGTTCACTATCTACTGCCTTTTATAAACATAAAAAAAAGGTTATAACAGTTAACAGACGTTGGAATAACTTTTTTCAAAGTGTGCTAATAGACCCTTTTTTTTTTTTGAAGAAACAAATCACTATGTTACTCCACTATTAAAGCAGCAGTACTAGATAATCAGGACGTGATTATCAAAATTCTGTTTTTTGGCTGGAAGCATGCAGCCATAGTTCAGGTTTCCATATCAGTAAATATTTTTTTCTAGCAATCTTTAGTTTTTTAGATATTTAAAATTTATTTTCATTGCTGTGGATCCACAGTAAATATGGCTGCTGCCTAATTTGCAGCCAGACTCCCCCCTCACCTTACATCACATCTTGTTTAAATCCTGTAGGACCCTGTGCTGCATGTTCCCACTGTCCTTGTGTAGTGTTGCAAGTCACGTACATTGGTAGCAGAGGGTACCAATTCAACATGGTGGATGGAAGAAATATAAACAAAAACA
Source organism: Neoceratodus forsteri (assembly GCA_016271365.2). Lineage (NCBI taxonomy): Eukaryota > Metazoa > Chordata > Ceratodontiformes > Ceratodontidae > Neoceratodus > Neoceratodus forsteri. Next base: position 761,015,783 of record CM057452.1, read on the forward strand.
AAGAAAAATCGAACAAATTACGGGGTGATAGTACAGCAAAAATAAGAAAGATTAGCAGGTAAGTGCTCAACAGAAAACAAACTGTTTCAAAAGATCCGATTATTTTATCTTGCACTGTGGCTTTAAACTCTTTACCTTTCTCCCCTAAACAGTAAAGGGATTTGAGCACAACTAATGTTTTAATTTACTATTGTATTTAAATCATATCTTATTGTTGTCAACTTATCTGTGTAGAGATTTATAATTATATGAAGGATATCTTTATCTATAGTTGTTTGCAATGATTTGGCCCATAGCAAGGGTCTTGAGATGGCACTGAAAGCCCCTCTGAAATCAAAGAAAGCCATACTGTATATAATGGAATTTTTCATCTGACATAATACTTTTCATTTACGTGTTATAAAATATCAGTGGTGGAATATGCTTTGTAAAATCCTGCCTGGTAGATATTCTGTATGTTAGATTCTATCCATGACAATAATATTCCCAGAGTTACTCTTGTGAAAATTTTTTCTACACAGTCAATTAAACTTATAGGTCTATCATTTTCTGGGGAAAAATGATTACCTTTTTAAAAAAATTTGAATAATTATGTTCCCCTCCCATTTCATTTGGAAAGAGTCATCCACAACCATATGTTTGTTGAACAAAATCACAAATAGATGGCTTCACCATTCTATTTCTAGTTCATAAACATATGGGGGGATTTTGTCTAGTCCTAGCATCTTACTGCCTTTTACCTGATTAATGGCTTCCATTATTTCCCGGGGTATTATATTTATTTGAATTTGTTGGTAATTTTATCTTTGCTATTGTAATATTGTAAACATATGATTCAGCAATAAGAACAGATTACCTTTCTATAATAATTAGCCTAATCCTGTGGTTCTATGGGCACTGATACATTTTCAGTAACATTTCCTGACCCCTAAGGTACCAAGAGACAAAATCACTTGGAATCCCTCTCCTGTATGGTTTGAATGATTTCCTTTCATTGTCCTTCATGCTCAGATACAAAATGAGAATTGAGAGCAGGTTGAAGTTCAGATCAGTTCAAGTTTTCTGAAAGAAGCACATATATAAAAAAATATAATTGTATCACATTCACTTGCATGAACATATGTAAACCAACATACACAATGACAATAAAAATTAAATAGACAATCAAGTCACTATTTAGTTGCATGCTATCTCATAAAAATATGTGAAAAACTTGCTAGAACAAATAAAGTCCTAGTAATTTGGCTAAAAGTTAATTTTGTTGTAACAGTATCGGCACTCTGCCTTCATCTTCCCATAAGGAGATGAGTGATCAGTCTTTGTCTATCTTTCACAGATGTGTGGCATTCAAAAATAAAATTGGATGCTGTCAGTTAAGAATTTACATTACAAAACCAAGAATCCAAGGTGTCAATCATGGTCCAGAAACTCCAGCTGCATCTCTTATTATTTGTCAAGCCTAAATTTAAATAAACCAAAGCCCTTCTGTGGGCTATTTTTTTCAGAGAGAAAGAGATAAACAGGCTCCCAGGATTGTTTTATTGCAGCATATATGCTTAGGTTTAAAATATGTTTTAACCATTCCCAAATCAGAGTAATAACTATTTAACAATATTCTTTGTTTTGCTTGCAAAATCTAGTTATTTGTACTGATTATAGCATGAATTTCCCAAAGCAGTTCCAGTCCCAATGGTTTAATCCTGTTGCTGAAATGACTAAACCAGCAGCTCATACCTGAAGTTTCTAAAATTCCTGCTAACATAACTTTGGTATCCCATCATTGTGCATTGCAAAGACTTTTTTCCCAATAGAACATTGCACTTATAAGAGTGTTTGCCTCTAAGGAGAACATTTCTGTGTCATTGTTAAAATTGGGGTTGAGTATTACTTAATTTCATTTTTATTTAAACTGGTAAGCAGACTGGCAAAAACTGCCATTTTTCACAGCAACCAGTATACAAGTACAATAAACAAGTATTACAATAGTCAAGTACAACATGCAAGCAATTAAAAAAAATTACATAAAACATGTGCAATTGGAGTCATGCAATAAAACATTGAACAATCTGAATTTAAATACATTCAGGTTATAACCACACAACACAGTATAAGACAGACTGTTATAGCAAGTGATGGCCTTATATTTAAAAGGTCTTTGACCAAATGATGAACTGGCTTGGGGAATGGCAAAAACATATCTCGACTGAGACCTAGTGAAAAATTATTAGAATTTTGTGGAAAAATCTCCATCAATGAAATTGATAATAAACCCAAAACTATTTTGTGAAGAAAAATGGATGCTTTAAATTCAGTATGTTGTTTTAATGGAAGACAACCCAAAGACTTATACAAGAGGCAGTAGTGGAAGACAACTCAAAGACTTATATAAGAGGCAGTGATGAGTAGAATGTCTCTAGCCAGTTATGAACCAACAAATGGAATTAAACAGTGTATTTAACTTGTTAAACAACTTGTCAGTCAAGAAAACATAAAAAAATGAAGCCATAATCAAGCTTAGACAATAAAAGACTGTTTGTCAGTAGTGTATGGGACTCAGGGACCAAAGCTGATTTATCCTATAAAACATACCCAATCAATTGTGAATTGTTTTAGTTAACTGTACAACATGGGTCTCAGATGTAAAGTATTTATCCAACTGGATCCCTAGGTACAGTAGCAAAACTAATGACACATTCAACAGAATTTCCCAATAGGTCAAAAATTTGAAGTTCAGTGGAAGATGGCCTGCTAGGACGGGAATAAAACATAGACTTGCTTTCTTGGAGTTTAATAATAATTTATGAGACAACACAGTCATGAATATTGTAAAAATCTCATTGTAATGTGTTTTGAAGACAGTGGTGGTCCTTGTCTGAGCTAAAGGTGGTAGCATCATCACTGTATAAAACCAACTTTTAAGTTGCACATACTGTGGGTACTGAATTCCAAAATAACAAAAACAACAAAGGACCTAAAATCGAGCCCTGTGGGACTCCACACTGAATCTAGTTAAAATCAGACTGAACCCCATCAATTACAGTACAATGACATTTACCGTCCAAATATTGTCCAAACCAGGAAACTGAATTCACCAAATTAACCCTGCTTAACAATAGTGAACAGAAGAAGCTCATAGTCAACAAGGTCAAAGACCTTGTTGAGGTCCAGGAAGAATGATGCCACATTAAGCCCCCTATCCAGGACCCCATGGACATAATCTGTGAACTCTTCCAAGGCCATCTTGGTGGTGTATTTAGACCTTAACCCATGTTGTGTCTCAGTCAAGAGACCATACTTGGTCAGGTGTTCATTAACTTGATCAAACACTAACCTTTCAAAATGTTTGAGAGTGGTGAAAGTAAGGAAACTGGACAGTAGTTGAAAAGAATGTTATTGGATCCTGATTTATGAATTGGTCTAATAAGGGCAGATTTCCAACATTTAGGGAAGACCTATAACAAAGTGAGTGACTGAATAAGTAAGTAAGTAAGGGGAACCGAGACAGAGGGACAGGCCATTTTAATAAGTCTAAATCAATTTGTGTCAGGCCGATAAATGGCCTGGGATTAAGTTTGAAATATATTCCATTACCAAAGATGAGGTCAAAAATGTAAAATAAGAAAGAGGGACACAGTCAGGTGTAATCAAGTGTATATGTGTGTGTGTGTGTGTGTGTGGAGGGGTCACTTGGGCCTCAAAGTTACTTCAAAAAGCCTCTAGGTTGTCAAAATAATTATTAAACAACTTAGCAATCTCAGAAGGGGAATCAATTAATTTGTGATTATTTTCAGTGGAATAATTACATTTTTTTCTTACATCTACCTGACATTTGATTTAAGGTTTGCCATACTGTTTTAGAGTTACCCACATTTTTCAACTGCTGATTTTTCAAAAAATAGATTTTTGCTTTCCTACAAACTGCTTTACATTTGTTCCTGAGTTGCCTGTACTGGATTAATATAGTAGGACACCTATTTTTCCTATAATCCTTCCACATTTCATTTCTTCTATGAAACACCTCAATTAATTCTTTAGTAACCCACTCATTTTTTATGCCGTTAATGTACAATTATTTTGGGGGAAAAACAGAGTTATAAATGTTAATAAAAGTAGAACAAAATTTAGAGTTAGTTTGATCAATATCCTTAATATTATTAAGAAAGGACCAATCATAGTGTAAATTCTTTCATTGGATACACTAACCAGATCTTGTTTAATTTTATGTATTTCAATAAAACTAGAAGACATAACCTTAGTCTTTTTAAAATCAATGGAGCAAAAAAATTGGAGAATGACCACTCAAACTGTCCAGTAAACCCCCCAATGCAATTATCTTTTTGGGATGTGAAACACAAATCAAATCTAGAATAGTATCAGTGCCTGTGTTATAATTAATCCATATATAATCAGAAATTATTTGTTGTAATCATAGTTCAATTAAGCATTCTCTAATAATAATGATATTACAGTCTACCCAATTACTATTAAAATCCCAAGTATGACCCAATCCCTATTAAAAGAATTAATTCCCTGAACCCAGAGAGGATGGAAAAATCATCTTCAGTATAGCCAAGGGGTATGTAAATAGTGCTTACTGTAATTTTTCTGAAACCATCAAGCACTGATTGAACTGAAATTAATAAGGCTGATTAAAAGCCACTTTCTTAGCAGACAAAGATTTAGCTACATATATTAAACACCTACCACCCTCTTACTGATAGAGACGTGGCGAAATTAAATTTTGCCAGTGAAATCCTCGTGAAATCGTCACTTTCACCGTGCAAAATATTTTGTGAAATTCTGCCATTCCATGACTTATTTCATGAGTGTGAAGTTGCAAAATTTCACCTACGAAATGCATATTTTTGCCTGTGAGTGGCGAATGTTGCCATTTTGCAGGAGAAAGTTCCACATTTTGGGGCAAAATTTCACATTCTTCAGGTGAAATTTTGAAATGCACTCCTGCAAAAAATTTTGCAAAGTGCGCAAATTTAATGAAATATTTTGCGTAATGAAATCTTTCAATTTTGCACATCTCTGCTTTCTGGTACAATCTTTCCTGAATAAGAAATACTCAGACAACTCCATAGTAGAGTTACCAGTCTTGTGGGTTAACCATGTTTCTGAAAGTATTATAATGTCATAGCTACTCTCCTGCACTCATGCTTCAAACTCTTGATGTTTTGAACATAAGACTCTGGAAATTGAGGTGAACAAAATTAACATTAAATTATTTTCTAAATATAGGGCTGGGATGAGGATGAACAGTACCAGACACAAGTAATAAAATAAGTAGGGAATGTCTCTGTCTTACAGATTTGAAGGTTTTACGATCAACAGTATAAGTTTTGTAATTAACAATATAAAAACACCAGTAGTTAATTATCCAAGAGTTAGATCCCAAATTTATCAAATTCTGAATGAAACAGGTTACTATGTGTGGGCCAATTTGTAGGTAACTAGGAGCAGAGAAGACAGCTGCACAAAAGATCAGCAATACAACAACATCATAATTAACTTCAGTTACACCACATACCCAACAATAATTAACCCTAATTCCTGAATTATCATTAAGGTAGAAGTTCAAGGCCATTGATGAAATGACAAACACACACACTAAATTAAAATTATACATATTATCAGTCATATTGAGTAAAGCAAAATAAAATTTAAACATACAAATATTGCTAATGCTTCCTGATTACAGACTAAACACTAATCTAAAACAGACATTTTTTAATATAGCCTACCTGCAGCCTCCTGCTGTAAACTCTCACCGGTGACTCCCGGCACTCCAGTGGGAGCCACTCACATGGAGAGCCACTTGACTGTCTCTCCTTTTAAATGCATGAAACTCTGCCTTTTCTTCAACAATACTCCCATTCACTGAGCAGACAAGGAGTATTTCTGGGAAGATCTAACACGTTATCTAATGCAGAAATTTGGCATTCTTTCCAGTTACTTAGCATCTGTGTCTGTGGCCAACAATTCTGTCACACATAGTATCTGGACACTCAGTTTAAAACTAACGTTTTGTCTCAAGTTTATAAATAAGTCTGATGCAATCTCTCTAGCAAATCTCTGAACTTTCATGATTGATGAATAAACTGACGATTTCAATGGTTTCATATGCAGCTTCCATTCTTTACATTTATCAACTGTAATGCCCAGATATTTGTTCTACAGTAGTGATTGTACAAAAGTTTAAAAGTACTGAGGTATGCCTTAAGGTATACCTCAGTGGTACTGAGGCAAGATCACATTACAATCAATACAAATTGAACTTGATTGCCTCAGTGGTACCTCGAGGTACCTAGAGGTATACCTCAGTACTGATAACCTTTTGTACAATTGCCACTGTAGTTAACCTATCAGAAGACACTCCTTCTTTCATGATTTGAGCTTAGTTCGGGGTTTCTTATTACTCATAGCCATGATTTTGTTTTTTTGATATACTTATCTTTTGATCTAGTTTCCTTAAGTGTTCTAACATTGTTTTAGAAGCCTTTTTGATGCTATTTTTGTTTCATAAAATTAACAGAGTATCATCTGCATATAATAAAACACCAACATTTTTTTCTATTGACTATTGGAGGGTGCAGATCCACTTTACTGAGTGCTTCAGGCAGAGTTTCTATGCATAATTTTAAATATATTGGCGCTAAAACACATCCTTGCTTAACACCCTTTTGGATGTGGAATGCATCAGATACTTTATTGACTCTGATTACTCCAATTATTGCCATAGTTTCATAATGTAATATTTTTAATATCTTTCTGAGCCTTGGATCTATATTTTTTTTCAGTTAACAATATTCATTGCTTTTATCTATTTCAATTATTGAATGCTCCTTCGATGTCTATGAAAATAATAAAGTACTATTATCAAGGAGCTATCCAAAGGTAAAAAGATTATCAGTTGTGCTATAATTTTCTCTAAAACCTGTGCAATATACAAATAAGAGGTTTTCATTGGATACCCATTACTCTAGTCTTGTTAAAATAGTTCTCATATATATATATATATATATATATATATATATATGTGTATGTATATATATATATATATATATATATATATCTTTTGGTCTACACAAAGAAGGGTGATGGGTCAGTAGCATGCACAATCTGATCCATCCCCCCCTTTTTGAATATGCAAACTATGATTCCCACTTCACATTGTTTGGGGAGTTTGAATGTAACATTAGTAACCCTAAATAAATCTAGCTAGCTTTGGCACCCACCAACTAGGATCTCCCCTAAAACTTTGGTGGGGATATTATCTAAACCTGTTCTTTATTGTTTTTCTGTTGATTTATTGCTGTTATTACATATTATTCAGACACTGGGAGCCAAGAGGCACAAGTTGGGGACAGGTTGAAGGTGGAGTTTCACCCTTGACCCTATATAGATTTGAAAAGTAGCCATTCCATATGTTAAGAGGAATTGCCCTGTCAATATTATCAAAAAGCACAAATCATGGCACTCACTCCATGCTGAAAAAGCAAAGATAACAGCTCGGCACAATTAGATGTTGTTTCTGAATCCTTTATTAAATATTAAGCCAGAATTATGATAAAAACAAGTGCAAAATATTGAGGTGTGTTCCTGATCTTGTTTTTTTCATCATAGAAACATAGAAACATAGACTTTGATGGCAGATAAGGATCACTTGGCCCACCCAGGCTGCCCATTTCCCTACCTATTGGATAAGCTGCAGATTCTAGTTAACCAACAGCCTACTTCCTGCGACCCCCAATATAATTGCCTTATGTCTGTCCCATGCATGTTTGAATTCCCCCACTGTTTTGGACCCCACAACCTCTCCAGGAAGGCGGTTCCATGCATCCACTACTCTCTTCATGAAAAAGAATTTCCTCACATTACCCCTGAGCCATCCCCCCTCTAACTTTATATTGTGCCCCCTTGTTCTTACACATCTCTTTTTCTGAAAGCTGCTACCCTCCTGGACTTTGTTGATTCCCTTCAGGTACTTAAAAGTTTCTATCATGTCCCCCCTGTCCCTCCTTTCATCAAGGGTATACATATCAAGCTCTCTCAGTCTCTCTTTATATGGTTTCTGATGTAGACCCTGCACCATTTTAGTTGCTCCTCCTCTGGACTGCTTCCATCCTGTCTATGTCCTTGCATAGATGAGGTCTCCAAAACTGCATGCAGTACTCCAGATGGGGTCTCACCAACTGTCTGTATAGAGGGATAACCACTTCCCTTTTTCTACTTGTGATGCCCCTTCCTATGCATCCCAGTATCCCCCTGGCTCTCCTTATTGACTTCTCACATTGCTTACCCACCTTTAGGTCATCTGATATGACTACACCCAGATCCCTTTCCATTATTGTTGTCATTAGTACCTCCCCTGCTATTGTGTACTCTTCTCCTGGATTTTTATTTCCCAGGTGCATTACTTTGCACTTCTTTGCATTGAATCTAAGTTGCCATATGTCTGACCATTCCTCCAACCTTGCCAAGTCCCTTCTCATCCTTTCTAACCCTCCTTGTATATCAACTCTGTTGCAGATCTTTGTGTCATCCACAAAGAGGCATACCTTTCTTCCCAGACCCTCTGCAATGTCACCTATAAAGATGTTAAAGAGAACTGGACCCAGTACTGAGCCCTGAGGTACTCCACTAGTAACCCCCCTTTCTTCATAATGTATTCCATTCACTATTACTTTCTGTGTCCTGTTGTGCAGCCAGTTTGCTACCCAGGCTACCACCCTGGGACCCACTCCCAGGCTGGCTAACTTGATCATTAATCTTTTGTGTGGGACTGTGTCAAATGCTTTGCTAAAGTCTAGGTAGCTCATATCCACAGCCCCTCTCTGGTCTATTACTTTGGTCACCCAGTCAAAGAAATTGATTAGATTCATCTGACATGACCTTCCTGCAGTGAATCCATGCTGCTTTGGGTCCTGTGCCCCGCTGGCCTCTAGGTACTCAACAATTCTTTCTTTCAGAAGTGATTCCATCATTTTCCCCACCACTGAGGTCAAACTAGCAGGTCTGCAGTTTCCTGCTTCTGCCTTGCTCCCACTTTTGTGAAGGGGAATCACATCTGTCCTCCTACAGTCCTCAGGTACCACCCCATCTTCCCATGATTTGTTAAAAGTGTGGTTAGTGGTGTCACTAGGTCCTCCCTTAGCTCTTTTAGGATTCTAGGGTGAATCCTGTGAGGCCCCATTGCTTTGTCCACCTTGAGTTTTAGGAGTTCTTTAAGTACTCTTTCTTCTGTAAATGGACTGGTGTCAACCCCACTATCCAGAGTGCTTCTACTGTTTGGTTTAGGTAACTCCTCTTCTTATTCTTTTGTGAATACTGAGCAAAAGTATTCATTCAGTATCTCTGCCTTTTCACTGTCTCCCTCTGCCCACCTCCCCTCTCCTTTATTAATCTTCACTATCTCTCCCTTAACCTTTCTAGGCTCCCTAATGTACACATAAAAGGTTTTATCCCCCTTCTTAACTGAGTTGGCTATCTTTTCCTCGGTTTGAGCCTTTGCTTTTCTGACTGCCTTCCCCACTTCTTTCTGCTTTAATTGATACAGTTCCCTTTCATGCTCTGTCTGTGATTCCTTATACTTTTTGAATGCAGCCTTTTTCTCCTTAACCTTCCCTGCCACCTCTTTGGAGAGCCATAGTGTTTTTTTTATTCTGCTTTGTTTTCTTTATTTGTTTCACACAAAGGCTTGTTGTCTCCATGATGGCAGTTTTGATTTTTCTCCATTGTTCTTCCACCCCTCCTTTCTGGCCATTTGCTAATGCATTCCTCAGGTATTCACCCATTTTGCCAAAGTCAGCCCTTCTAAAGCCCAGTATCCTTGTCTTTGTATGGCTTGTCTCCATGGTTGTGTTTATTGTGAAGCACACTGTGTAGTGGTCGCTTGTTCCCAGATGTCTTCTGACTTCTAAGTTTGTGGTCCTCTCTCCATTTGAGAGTACCACGTCTAATATTGCTCCCTCTTGAGTGGGTTCCACCACTAGCTGTCTAAGGCATGCTCCCTGTAGGGCACCGAGAATGACCCTGCTCTTGGATGTGGCTGCAGTCTATGTCACCCAGTTAACATCTGGCATATTCAGGTCCCCCATCAACAGTATCTCCTCTTTTTCAGCCATTTTGAGAATGCCCTCTATCATTTTCTTGTCCATTTCCTCCCCTTGAGTCAGGGGTCTGTATACAACCCCTGTGCAGATTGTGATGATATTCCCTGTCTCCAAGGTGACCCAGAGTTCCTCTTGTCCTCCCCCTTTACTTTTTAGTTCTGTAGCTTTGATCCCTTCCCTTATGTAGAGAGCTACTCTGCCTCCTCTTTTACCCTCCCTGTCCCTTCTGTAGATTGTGTACCCGTGTATGTTGACATCCCAGTCATGGTTCTCTGTGTACCATGTTTCTGTGACTGCCACAATATCCAAGTGTTCCTCTTCCATCAGGGCTACTAGCTCTGGAAGCTTGTTTCCCAGACTATGGGCATTGGTACTCATTGCCCTCCATTTAATGTTGGCTTTATCCTTTTTTACCCTATCCCTGGTCTTATTGCCCTTGTCCATTTTTCCATTTGCCCATGCCCTGCCCTCTGTTAAGCTCTGTACCTCAGTGTTTACCCTAATACCTGCCATGTTTTGTGGGGGGAGGCTTGAACTTTCCTGTTTCCTATCAGCACCTCCTCCCTTGGCTAGTTTAAAAGCTTATCAAGAAAGCCTTTAAACCTGTCACCTAGGAGCTTGTTTGCCTTCCTGGACAGATGCAGACCATCATGCCAGTTTAGACCTTCATCTCTCCAGGTGGACCCCCAGTCCCCAACGGAGCCAAAGCCCTGTGCTCTGCATCAGTTTTGCAACCATCATTAAACTGCATGGTGTGCAGTACCCTAGCCTCACCCCAGCCATAGACTGGCAGCACCTCTGAGAAGGTTACCGTGTTTGCTACCTGTCTGAGGCCCCTCCCCAACTCCACAAATTCATCCTGCACTGCACTGATCTCATGCCTAGCTAGGACATTTGTCCTGAGGTGGACAATGATATCTAGTTTCCTATCCTGTGATGCTGCTTCTGCAGTCCTGAGGATTCGCTTTCTGTCCCTCCAAGCCATGGCACCAGGCAGGCACCTTACTTCCCTCTCCTCTCCCTTCCCCAGGTCTACACCCCTAACAACTGAGTCCCCTATCAGATGCTGTTTCTTTCCCCTGTGGTGTCCCTTGCCACTCTTTTGTGGGTCTCCCTTGTGGATGTCCCCAGCATTTTTCTTGGTCTCCAATGATGGTGTCATCATAGAGGAACCTTGATTTGCCAGACTGACATATGATCTTTGTAGATGTGCAACTCAGAGACCACCCTCACCCTCCCCAAACCTACTGTGGTCCATCTGCTCTCCACACATGGCAACCTCTGAGGCAGTGGTTGTGGAACAGGTGCTCTTTGGGTGGGGGAGGCCTCCTTAGTCCTTGCCAGTTCAGCCTGGAGGTGGGCAACCTCCTCCCTCAGAGCTAACAGTTGCCTGCAAATAGGGCAGCATTGCAGGTTCCAGAACATCTCCCAGAAAATTGCTGCCCCACAGCCAGTGCATTGCACCACTCCCCACATGTCCCTCTTCCTTATAATATACAATGAGTAATATATAATTTTTTTTGTGTGTGTGTTTGTGTGTACTTACCCTTTATACACTGTGCTGGGTAATTAAGAATATGACAGTTCTGCTCCAAGACCTGTTGAGGAAGTGATGTCAGAACCTTGGCTATAAAGGTAATGCCATGCCTGGGGTGGGGGGTGAGGGGAAGGCTGGGTGGGTAGGCCACAACCACTGGTGACTGTTAGAAACAATCAAATATGCCACTGCTCCACCACCCTGGTGAGTACTGCCCTTTATAGTAAGTCAACCAACACCACAATGTACTAGACCACTGCTCCTACACAAACCACTCTACTGAGTCCAGAGATAAAAACGAACTCACTGTTCAGCCAGCAGGACACTTCTAAAATATTGCACAAATGTCCTTCCAAATCTTATGTGTCTAGCACAGAAATCAAGCAACTTCAGTTGTATTTCAACCCCTCTGGTTATAAAATTACTACACTTTAATGGAATCCTGCAATTCTTAATGACAATAAGAAAATAATGAAACTTTCTGTAGAAAGTGTAGCTTACCTTCCTAGTCCCCTACAATATTATGGTTTACCAAGTTCCCAGTTCCTCAAATGCGTTCTAGTTTGTTCTCTGCAGTATAACAAGTTTCTCAGCTTCCAACAGGAGCAGGCAAGTCATACTGTCTTAAAGAGGGACTGTGGTCAAAATTTCTGTCATCAATAAATTTAGAATTTGGAACAACATAGCCCCAATAATCCTCAGGCTAAAAATGAAACCTTCAAGTTACTTAGTTGGAAGGTTACAAGTCATTTTACAATCCTCAGTTCACTGCCTGTTCAAAAAAGTCAGTTTCAGTGAAGAGCTACTGATGATGTCATCTCCTGAACTCAGTCTAGTTCCTCCTGTCAGCAAGCTTATAGGACCTATTTCTCCAAAGTTTTAAACATCATGCTCAATGGTTTTCATGAGTAAAACAGGCAGCACCATTCAATAAACATTTCTTTAAAAACTATGTGTGTTTCAGGTTTTGTAACAAAGTTGACAAATGTGTTTTTTTGTTTGTTTGTTTTTTGGTGCCTTTTTGCTGTGGTCCATTTCTCCAGCATTGCTGGATTCTGGGTCATAGCACAGTGCTGTGAAGTTTGCAGACTATATAACTGATGTGGTGAAAGGCAATGATCATTCACACCTGTCATTTAATTGAAGTAATTTCTCAGGATGGCATTTTAAAACAATTATTCCATCTTCCTGTAAATGGGGAGAGATAATGCTATTTTGAAACCTTTCTACAAGTTTTTAGACAGTAGTAGCAGCCCAGTGTTTTCTCCTTTTCAAGCCATTACTTGACATACATTCAGGCTCATCTACAGTGTGTTGTACTCAACACTAAAATAATTACTTTACTAGGGCTAACACTTCCACCCCGGTAGGAATTAATACATATAAGGTAAAGACCCCTATTAAAATTTATTGTGTAGCAGAAACTGACAAACAGCAATGAAGTTGCCAACATTACTAGTACTGTAGTAATACAATTTACTAACAGGCACAGTAGACGAACACTCCAAATGGTATCAGCAGCCTGGAGGCATGCTGACTCAGCATCCAGCAACCCTAAAGAAATGGATCACACAGAATAGGCATCAAAACAAAACATAACAAACTTGTCAACTTTGTTATAAAACTTGAAACACATAGTTTTAACAGCAATGTTTTTTGAACGGTGCTGCCTGTTTTTCTTGTGAAAACCATTGCACATGATCTTTAAAACATTAGAGAAATAGATCCTATAAGCTTGTTGACAGGGTAGACTAGACTCTGAGTTCATGAGATGACACCATCATCAGCTCTTCACTGAAACAGGTAGAAAAACAAGGATACAAAAAAAGCTCATAACTTTAATATGAAGTTACGCAGAAACCTAATTTATGGTGTGAGACTTATTGGTGGTATGCTTATTCTAATTCTGCAATGCAACACTTTTGTCTGAAGTCCCTCTTTAATATTTAATAATGGATTCAGACACAACATCTAATTGTGCTGAACTGTTATCTTTGCTTTTTCAGCATGGAGTGAGTTCCGTGGTTTGTGGTTTTTAATTTAGTTACTTTTATCATGGGTACCATAGCAGTGGTGAGTGACTTTTTCTGGATTGATTGCTTGATTACTTTGAGCTATGCTCTTACAACATGCCCAATTCACTGTGTAACACACAAGTGAGATTTGCCAGCATGTCAACTATTGAATCAACTTCAGCAGCAGCTGTAGTATCCACAAATACAAGCCCAGGTATGAATTTGTCTGTTGCAATTTTAAGTAAACCTGGTTTTGATATGCTAGCAGCCCAAGAATCTACTTCCTTTTTTTAAATTCTATCTTTTTGCTGCCATCATCTGCTGGCTCTTCCACCTGGTCATGGACCCCTGGACCCCCACTTCCATATTTGGCCATGACTACCTACACCCCCAGCTTTTCACCTTGAGGTGGGGTTGTGGCACCAGACCCTGTAGTACTGCAAACTTGGAAGAGGAGTTGGGAGCTGGTCTGGAAGCTAATCAGGGCTAGGGGCTGGCATCATTCATGGCAGACAAGGGCAAGGTATTTTCTTAGATCCCCAGGGTTGGGGATGTGCAATCACATCCTGCATCCATCCCACCCCCTTATCTTTTGGATGCCAGTGCTTGCGATTCCTCTTGGCCTCCGCCAGGAGTCCTCATGCACTGGCATCACCCAGACCCTCCCTTCCAGAGAAGGAGAGCAGCCCTGTGGGCACTTCATCCTTCTTCCCCCGGCCGGCTCTCCAGCTCCCTGGGTCCATTCTTGAACCCAGGTTGCTGGCGTCGCAAGCAGAATACCCACCGCTGCACTGGTGGGCCACAAGAATCCACTTCTGCTAGTCATGACTCTGATCATCTGGGCCCATTGACTATGCAGGAGGTGTTTGCACTATATGAGAAGCTAGCCTTCAGAATTAGAAGGCTTGTTTGGCACCAGGTCAGCCTGGAGAGGTATCTTGCTGTAAGCAGAGTACCCAAAAGTTTAAGGATTTTACCATGTCCATCTTTAGGAGAGATAGAGATGATTTTTTTGAACCTTGGAAGGATGAGCTTCATGAGACATCTCACTGATTGATTAGATTAATTATTAAAGACTGCCAAAATTTAGAAAAAACTGGATGAGGAATTAAAAGAAAAGGAAACCAATTTAAATCAATTTGCAGATTCACTTGAGTTTCCAACACTTAAAGAAAAAGTTAACAAATTACTAGAACAGCTGGACAAATGCCTCTGAGCATATAAACAAAAAATTCATTAGAGATGAAAGGAACCACATTATTGGATGTGTCTTTAATTGAAAAACAAATCTGAAACATATTTTAAAGAAGGCTTGTATGGAGAATAATCTGAATAACTCCAGTACTGCAGAGAGTGATTCAGATGTGGCTTCAAGTATTTTTTAGAGGACAGTTACAAGACTCATGAGAACCCCAATCCACCCTACATCACAGCCCCAGGATCAGCTTTCAAGAACTGGATGTACAAGGAGAGGCCAGTGGTGTAACTGGAGAAAACTACTACTAAAGGAGAGGCTGAGGAAAGAGCAGAGGTAGGGACAGGGGTTGGGGCAACAACACTATCAACAACAAAAAGAGCAACAGCTTGCAACAACAACCGGTAATTGACGATGATGTTATTAACCTCTCTGATTATGTATTGTTGGATACTGAAAGAGCAGCTCTGAATAAAGGTCTGAATTTTGTACCAACACATAACTTTAACTGGTTTGACACCTACATAGACTTTCATAAGTTTGCAAGGACCTTGAATTTAAAATGTTTCTTTTTGGATGCGAGAGATGGGGACAATATGGGGGGGGAACAACTAGTAATATGCTGAGTGATTCTCTCTCCATGCTAATCACAGAGATCAGGATGATAATGTTATTACAGTAGCTGATTCTATTGATGATAATATGACCACTGAGTCTGACATCTTTCAATCTAATTTTTGCCCAAAGTTGAAATGTATGCCCCCAATGAATCCAGTTGTTAATGTGTTTTTATTTAAGCCTGTGAATTAGATCTGTAAGAGCTTGCTGAAAATAGACAGCAGCTGTCTTTTCTTAATATGTCCTCTACGGCATTTAAATCACTTAACGACTTAAGAAACAATTCTGTTATTACTATCAAATCAGCAGACAAGGGCAGCAGTGTGATAGCTATGAACTTGGTAGATTATGAGGCTGAAGTTATATGCCAACTAAGTAATGATGCCTTTTGTCAGCCACTTTCAGCTGATCACACTACCACCTTTAAAAGAGAAATTGACCAGTGTTTACAGACTGCATTTGAGACAGGTATTATTGATAGTCAAGTAAAATCTTTAACAGTGAACCACACTCTTCGCTCCACCACATACTGTCTGCCAAAGGTTCATAAAAGTTTAAATAATCCACGAGGTCACCCCATTATTTCTGGGATAGGGTCTATCACACAGGTCCTATCACAGTATGTAGATTCTTTTTTGAAGCCTTTTGTTGCAAACCTTAGATCTTATGTAAAGAATACCACTCAAGCCCTTTCTGTTTTAAATGACAGTATAGTGGAACGTGATGAGCTGCTTGTTATGCAAGATATTAAAGAGCTTTACACCAATATACCCCATGAAGGGGGTCTACAGGCCATAGAAAATTTTTTTAAACAGATATCAGCATCCTAGCTTCCCACCAACTGAATTTCTGTTACAGTTGGCCACATTTGTACTTGAGAAGAATGCCTTTATTTTCTGGGTAACTTTTATCTACAAATTAGTGGCACCATCATGGGTGCCATTCACATTGAGCTTTGTGAATCCTTATGTGGGCAGGTAGGAGGAGCAGGTAGTTTATGATGAACTGGTAAACCCTTTTGACAGTAACATCTCACTTTGGAAATGTTATGTAGATGATTGTTTCATGATTTGGCATGGGACAGAGAAGGAACTGACTTCCATTGTTAGCTATTTAGAGTAGTCAACTTCTATTTTAAGATTCACGGTGAATTCAAGCAAAACACATATTTCATTTTTGGATATATTTATTCTTAAGGGAAATTATATGTGCAGAGACAGATTTACATAAAAAACCAGCAGATCACAATACAATTTTGCTGGCAAGTTCCTGTTACCTACGCCATACTAGTAAGAGTATTCCTATGGGTCAATTCAGTGTTTGGAGTAACTGCAGCACTGATTGTGAATTTGAACGCAATGCTGAACAACTGAGTAATAGATTTATAAGGCTATAGACAGGAGGCTGTCATCAGGGCAAAACAGCAGCAGATACACAAGGGGAAATAATTTTGAATGGGACTGTGTCATGGGAACAGGACAGCAATTGGTTAAATTTCATTACTGCTTACAGTGTCCAGGCAAATGCAATCAGTGACATTATCCAAAATAATTAACACATATTATGTACAGAACCTAAACTGAGGGACATAATCTCAGAATTTCCCTGCATGGTGTATTGACGCCTTCAGAATCTGGCTGATAGAATAGTACACAGTTTGCAGCCTAAACCTTTAACATCAAATTGGATACCTATTTTATCATCAGGCTGCTTTAGATGTCAGCAATGCAAGTATTGTTCCATTATTGTCAGTGCAGGTATTTTTTTCTTATCCTCAGAATAGCAAACATTACACAATTAATAGATTTGTGAATTGTGATTAAACATATGTAATCTATATGGGCTCTTGTTCATGTGGTGCCTAGTACATTTGCCTTACCAAATGCAAATTTAAAGAGAGAGTGGGAGAACAAATGCAGGGTTTCCAAAGTTCAGCATATAAACTTTTTATTAGTCTATCCACACCAGTACACGCTTTCCTCCCGTGGTGGCACTCTGAGTCAAACCATTTAGGCTGCTTTGTGGCCTTTATGTAGCCTTGTGATTTTTTTTCATATTCCCCAAGCTCCTCAAATATTTGACAAACAACTTTATCATAATTGCAAGTACAGTTACATACAGCTATAAAGTCAGTCAAGCTAAGGTCCTTAACTACCTCTTTACAGCAGTCAGTTTCTAAAACTGTTTTTTTTTAATGTCCGGGTCATCGTTGCACCCAAGTATTCCATATCATTTTCTTTGTGTTCCTGATTACTATTGTTTCAGAACTAACTTCTTTTTCTGTATCAATGTTATAAACAAGGCTCAAATCTAATGTCATGAACAAAGTAACTGGGTGATACGAACATACATATGAGCATACAAATCTGCTAGCAGAAACAGGCCTCATGGCCTAACAAGTCTGCTCGAATGTGCAGCAAGCCCCCTGCATTGCAGCTGCCCCCCTCACATTTACCACTCCTCAAGCCTCACCCTGTCCTATCCCCTTTTAAAAGTGGCCACCGTCCTACAGGATATCACCTCCTCATTCAGGATGGTGCTCACTATCCCACTCTTCAGTGATGTTTAGACTATGGGCTAGATATTCAGAGGAGTTGTGCATTGCGCAGCCGAAATGCACTGGTGCAAACACAGAAATGTTGCCCTAGACCATATTCAAAATAACATGAATGTGCAGTGCAGTACTGGTTAGCGCTGCAGAGAAGAATAGTAAATGTATGCGTAAGACAGGGCGACATGACACATGAATAGGCTGTGCAATGGATATTCAGCCGAAAACATGGCACAACTGTGGAGCAGCCCACAGAATGCTCCCCACAGAGTTGAGCAGACAGAAAGGAGAATCAACCAGACATACAGCAAAGGCACAATCTAGCAAAGCATTAGCCATGGATGCAGGACCATTTATAATGGAGCAAGTAATGAGGGGGGTGAGAAGGATGGGGAACAGCAAAGTGGCCATGGAAGGGCCCCTCGGTGGCATGCCCATCACAGACAGTACCATGCCCGGCTCACATTCGAGGACTATGGGGACACCACAATAGTGGTCTGGTACCATCTGAACAGGGCAATTCTGAGACAGCTATGTGAGTTGTGCCATGATGAGCTTCAGGCACCTACCAGGAGTCATGCCATGATGGTGGAGACTAAGGTGACAGCAAAAAAATGCGCTTTCTCACCTCGGGCACCTTTCAGAAACCAGTGGGTGCAACTGCTGGTATATCACAGTCGGCCACATCCCACCTCCTCACCCAGGTCCTCAACGCTCTGCTGCCACATGCTTCAGAGTACATAACATTCCCAAGCACTCAGGCAGAACATACATCAAACATGCAGGTATTCCACAAGGTGGCAAGCATGCCCAGCATGATGAGGCCATTGATTGCACCCATGTGATAATACATGCACCACCTGGCCCGGAAGGGGCAGTTTACATCAACATAAAAGGCTACCCCTCAGTCAACTTCCAGGTAGTGTGCAATGCCACTGAGTGCATCATCAATGGGTGCGCCACACACCCTGGAAGCACACACAAGAAATTCATATGGCACCAGTCCATCCTGTGCCAGAATTTTAAGAGTGCGGTGATCCCTATAGGTCACCTAGTAGGTGAGTAGGTCCTAGTAAGAGGTTGAAACAGCAGCTGTGCAGTAAACCCCACAGCTGCAGTTTGGGGGGATGGGGGTTGTGGACGGTGAAAGGTGAGGTGACAGGACAGGAAATGTTAATGGTAACAGTGCAGGGGAGCATGGACAGAGGTGTCCAGACATGAAGAATACAGATGGCAAGACATAAATGGTGGCACAGCAGCTGCGCAGAGGAGGCCATAGCCAGTGCACACAGTGTGGCAGTTAGTGGCAGTGTGAACTGTAGGGTGTGTGCAGAAACAGGCAATGACAGACATTAACCATCGCATGTGTACTCCCCACAGGTGACAGTGCATACCCCATCTGACCCTGGCTGCTCACCCCCCATCAGGTGAACAACCAATGGTGCAGAGAAGCATTACAATGAGGCACACATCACCACATGCAATATCACAGAGTGTGTCTTTGTCATGGTCAAGATGCGATTCCATTGCCTGGATAGATCTGGTGGTGCCCTACTGTACAGTTCTGCGAAAGCCTGTGGCCTATTCTTGGCCTGCTGTATGCTGCACAACATGGCCATTGACCATGGGATAGATGTCTAGATGGATGAGGGCAACAGCACTGATGATGATGAGGAGGACCATCTGGAAGGGGTGTGCAGCCACCCATGGAGAGGAGTGACCCCCAACTGGCAACCCATGCCAGGAGGCACAGAGCCACCATTGTCGATAAGCACTTAGGGAACCGCAGGTGAGGACCACACAGGACAGCTATGCATGCACAGCACCCCCCCACACACACATACAGACATGCACGGACACACAGAGATGCATGCAGGACACAGTCACACATCTCTGCACACACTGGTGGACACGCAGGCATGCACACCCATGCCTACACCCCACTGGAGCAGCACAGGCAGACACTATCACCCACGTGCCATGTGCTGAACACACATGTGGCCATACACAGGAAGGCACACACAGCTGTACTGCTACAGTGTGCACAGCAGGTCACAGGGGACCAGATGGGACACACAGAAAGGTGCAGTCAGGGAGACGATGACACACACAGCAGTACAGCTGACTGTGGCATGGATCAGAGATTAAACGGTGGCATGCAGGCATTGCCAACACAGTGCAACACTCGTCACGCCCATGCCACATGGTCCAGCAGAACTGCACACACATGCTAGATGTGTCCCAGGCCACATGTATGTGACAGTACATAAAAAAGGCCATGCCCAGACATGTGCCCAGCAGGCAACAGCAGCAGGAAAGAGGACTGAGCAGCACATTCATCTGGACTACCATGCGGAACTATGGCTGCCACAGCCATGTGGGTAGCCACGCCCGACTGTGTGGCAGGCACAGGCTGCACAACAGCCACAGGTGGTGTTGCTAACACATTCATAGGGGGCTGATGCCTGAGAACATGACTGGGTCCTCACGGGTATGTACAGACCAGCAAAAAGATGATTGTCGGGTGTGCAAGGGATGGGCATGGCAGTGGTCAGCATCAGCCTCGCTGGGGTTGCTAGATGCTGTGACAATGGTGTAGGCATAATGCTACGGGGAGTCCTGCATGCCCTTCTACACCCATTGGATGGCAGTGATGCAAATCTGGCAATGCTGTTCCTGGCTATGTGGTCCAGCAATGTGGTCGTGGCTTCCCACAGTTGCCAGATCTCACCAATCAACTAAGCATGTCCAAGTCCCCATACTCAGCCAGTTGATGCACCTTGACCCGCAGCACATGTTTCTCTGCCCTGAGTGTTGCCCAGTTGCCCGGAATCCAGCAGCAACCCAGTGTGCTCATACAACCTGTCAGTGCCAGGCATATCATGGTGCTGCCGCTGACATGCTGGAGGGGTGGTGGCATTCTGTGCAACATCCTTTGACTGGGAGCACCTCACAGGGGGCCACGCAGGTGGTGGGGACTGATTGGGTGCTCTGACAGTGGCCCTTGGGGAGTGCGGTACAGTGACCCCCACAGGCTGCTGCAGCATGGTAGCAGCCTGCTGGACCTGCCCTGTAGCACCGGTGACCACACCAGCTCCCTGTCCATGGCTAGCACCAGCAGCAGTGTCACATGCCACTGTGCAGCCATGGTTTGGGGGGTTCTGAGAATTTGCTGTAACTCCTGGGCTGCCTGACACTGCCTGTGCCAACACCTTCCCCCAAGGTGGTGTGACTAATCCAGTGCTGCCCAGGATCAGGGAGAGGTTATCATGACTGTCACGTGCATCTTCCTCCTGTGTTTCAAGCACAAGCACCGGTAGGTCATCCATGAGAAGGTGGTCTGCCAGTGGATCGCGGGCCCCCAGGCCAAGGAACTTCACCAGTCCCATACCAGTACGACTCCCGCTGTATGTGGCCACAATGCCGGTTGACGTGAATGGCATGGTATCATTATGTGTCACATTGATGGTCTCATCCAGCACTGCACCCCTGAGGCATGAAGGAGCTGGAAGTCAGAATGTGTGGTTTTAATGGTGACGTTGATGCAGTACATGTAGTGTTGTGTACTGTGCAGTGTCCGCATGTGTGACACAGGCATGCCAGGCCACACCAGCGTCTGACGTTGTGGCACTGCTCGACATGTCAGCCATGCCACATGCATGGCATGGGACATGTCAATCCAGATGTGCAGGCACACAGCGGTGTGTTGCACCTGCACTCATCTGGCAGGCATGCCCCTCCGAATACAGCCCCCCAAAGTCATGCCCTGTGCAGTGTGTTGCACTGCTGAATGTGACCACTGTGGCTGTGCATGCGTCAGCACAAACTGCAGTGACCACACAGCTGTAGGGCATGTAGGGTGACATGCACCCCCTGGACCCTGCTCCCCCCTACCATCACAAGTCCCTTGCAGCTGAGACACAGCACACAGTGGTCCAGGTCCTTGCACGGTGTGGCCAAGCATATCGTGCACCACAACATGCCACAATGGATACAGATTAGCTGCACACCTGAAGTGTATCAGACATGCTGGTGACTTGCACACACTGCCCCCCACAGCACCCACTGGCATACTTTCAGTGCTGTGATGGGCTGCCACCTGACTGGAAACCTCCCTTGGGACACCCTCAACAGCTGCCTGGCTGATGGTGGCTGCTACAAGCTCCTCTCCCACTGACAGGCAGTATAGCACAGTGAGTTAAGGTTCTGAGCTGCAGATCTGGAGACCTGGGTTTGAATCCCACAGCCACCTAGGTGCATACTGTGTGATCCTGAGCAAGTCACTTAACTTCCTTGTGCTCGCAAGTCACATCTGGAAGCAAGCTTTGGCTTAGTGTGCTACTCTTGGTTAAACAATGTTCCCTGACAAGATGAGTGCTGTTGATGGTTCACCACCCATCCTATTGTGGGATCCCCTGATGGCAGCTATTTTCTCCTTGATGCACCTCCTGTCCATGCCCATCTTTTTCTTGCACTCCTGTGCACTGCGGTTGTGGCAGCCATGGGCATTTATGTATGTTGCTACCTCATCCCACCCAGTGGCCCGGTCCTGCATGATCCCTGTGGCCTCACTCAGTAGGTCCTCCCTCTCCAGGTAGGTCTCAAAAAGGGCCTGCTTCTCTTCTTTACTAAAGTTCATCCTGCGCTTCCTGGCAGGCATCTGCTCCTCAGATCTCTCTGATTCCGACATGCTGTGTCCTGTGAACAGTAAAATAGTGCACTGATGAGCAGTATGGTATTAATCCATGTCACAGTGCAGCACTGGATCACAGCAGTGCAGTAACAGTGACCCATCACAATGTGGACAGTCTTAGCTTAAAGGCTGCAATACCAGTCAGTGACCAGTGCTGTTTGGTGTCACTTTTATGGCTCAACTCATGCACCAAGTAATGTGATGCTAATGTGAGCAACTGCACCTGGCATTGGCTCAGGAGACTATTTGCATACACCGGCTGAATATTTCAGAATTGCTCCATGCGCAACCAACAGTGTCATTTGCATCATGATTGTGCTAGAGCAATCCTCAGGTGCACTTCTGGCGCATGTGCGATGTGCATTACTGCACTTGCCATGCATGCAGGCATTGGGGCACCATCCTATGACACGTATCGTGCAGTCAGTTGTGCATGCTAGTCCTATCATGCATGCATCCTTGGGTGCATACTGCGCATTTGACACGGATGCACAGCAGTGCCATACCACTCACCTGGCCCTGCTGTGCAGTGCTATTGTCCATGCTTATGCAGTCACTGCACCATTGCCATGTGGCATGTGTGGAAACGCATGCTCTTCACAGCATGTCGTCTCTGCAGGCCTATGCATCTGCAGGTCACAGATGTGACCCCAAACTCCTGCCCACATTTTTGGTGTTGTGCATGTGCAGTATTGCACAATAGGCCACGGTTGTGCATGTCAATTGCGCAGATACATGCTGCTTGATGTTGTGCTGTGTGTTCCTGTTGTGCAACTGGTGCAGCAGTACTACATGTGATACCAGTAGAAGCCACATTGCACAGCACCAATGGTAGACTGTGCAGAGAGCATGGCATGGGCTGCTGGACTTGGAGATGGGCCAGGAACTGGTCAGAGGCGGAGATGGCCAACTTGGTGGCATTGGTGGCCCCTCTGGAGGACCAACTGTTTGGGGCAGGGGACTTGCAGGAGGCCTCGTCCCAAGTGTGGGCCCGTGTGGCTGAGGGAGTGGAGAGGCACACTGGTGTTGCCAGGACAGGGGAACAGTGTCGCCACAGATATGGGGACCTGCGGCGCCATAACTCAGATTGGCTGAGGAGGCTGCAGGACCATGCCCACCATGATTCAGTCCCTTAACCAGGTATGTGTGTCCGTGTATTGTGCATGCTGCCTCTGTTCAGTATTTGTGCATTTGGGTGTGCTGCATGTGCATCTGCACCTGCACACAGGGGGGCCCAGCACTGGTAGGGTGTGTGTGTGTGTACAGTGGTGTGGCATCTCTGCGCTCTGTATGCCAGTGTGTTGCATGGTGCCAGTGGCCTCGACACCATACCACATGGGCCAGGGTCACTGCATGGGCTGCTGTGGTGCTATGCTCCGTGTATGGCCTGTGTGGGTGAGAGGTTGAGTGTCTGTTGATGGCATGCTGCTCATGGTCCTTTCTCTATGTGTTTTCTCCACAGGGCCAGAGGTGTGCGGGAGGGCCAGGGCACACGCTGCTAGGGTGGACCAGCATCCTGTCAATGGTGCTGCAGCTGAGCCAGCTGGATGGATGGCAGGTGAGTGTGTGCAGTCTGCATCAGCCATCATTTGCTAAGTTTGGGATGGGTGGGGCCAGTATACTTACAAGGCACTACTGCCATGCAGGGCTGTGGCATGTGTTGGCTCACTGTCACTGCTGCCTGTGATGGTCAGCAGCTTGGGTGGTCTCTTCATGCACGTGGCCTCTGTGTAGTGGTATCCTGTTGCTGTCACTGGTGGTGTGTGTGTGTGTGTGTGTGTCCCATGGTGTGCACATGCTGCTGCTGGCCAGATCTTGTATTGCCCATGGAGGCATTGGACCCTTGCTGTGGGGTGCCTGTGCACAGGAGAGGGTGCATGGCAATCTATGGTGTGCCACACAGTATGTATGTGGGTCGCTGACCTGGGCTGCAGTGGCTGTCCACTGTGCACGTGCTGTTGGTTTCTTTGCTGTTGGTTGTGGACCCAGGTCATTGGGAGGTGGGTTTCTTGGCGGGATCACCTCCAGGTCTATGGCTTGGGGGTGTTCAGCTAACTACATCAGACTGGGTGCAGAACCTGGGCGTTATGTTTGATGACTGTTTGACACTTAAATCTCAGGTGTTGGCAGTTGTCAAAACCTCTTTCTACCATCTGAGGAATATCGCCCGGGTGAAGCACCTGGTTTCTTCTGACAATCTTCCAACTTTGGTCCACATCTTCATTATCGCCCACCTTGACTACTGCTACGCCCTTTACCTTGGGTTACCAGGAGCTGATATCCACTGCCTGCAGCTTGTGCAGAATGCAGCAGCCAGGCTATTGACTGGTACATCTAGGACCAGTCATATAACATTGTGCTCTGCAGACTGCACTGGCTGCCAATACAGTGATGGATCACCTTCAAGGTCAGTTTGCTGACCTATAAGGTCCTACATGACCAGGGACCTGGTTACCTGCAAGATCTCCTTCATACCTACTGTCCCTCCCACACTCTCCAATCCACTGATGAGGGATTGCTAGAGATTTCCAGGATTCATTTAAAGACATCTGGGGCCAGGTCTTTTAGTTTTATGGCCCCAACCCTGTGGAATTCTGTACCTCGGCAGGTGTGAGATTGCCTGACCGTCCAAAGTTTTAAAGTATCTTTGAAGACATTTCTTTTTAGCCTTGCATATACTGATTTTTAATGCCGCTGTCAAGAGTTTTAACTTGTTCTATTTATGGTTTTATGTAATTGTTTTATTTATTGATTTATTTTAATGAATTATGGACAAGCACCTTGGTTTTGGAAAGGCGCTTCTTATAAATAAAGTTTGATTTAATTGTCCATGGGGGGCACCACTGCTGTCCCATGCACACACAGATCTGGGTGGGGAGTGGTAGCTATTTGCTGTTTGGGATCTGTCAGTTTTTGTGTCTGTTCTGTGTTTCCCTTGCATAGGGTGTCCTGGGCCAGGGAGTGGATGTCGGGGAGTCAGTGTCCTTGGTGGAGGACTGCTGCAGCTACAGCGCGTCACCCTGAGGATGATCACATGGATGGCACTACATATCTGCCTGAGCAGGAGACAGCTGGCAGCGACATGGGAGCTGGTGGTGGAGGTCTTCAGGATGAGGATGGCCATCTGTCGGATGAGGCAATAGCTTCTGGACACTGCCCTTTGTTTCTCCATGTTTACCTTCCATGCACCCCATCCTACTTGGACTGTTTTGTTATATCCCCTGCACTCCCTACACAGTCCCATCCCCATACCATTTGTTACCCCTTTAACTTTGCACAGTGTTTTGTACCATTGTCCTTTCCTGTGTTTGCCATGTTGGTTATTCTGTACATAGTTTTGTTTCACTCTGTTGCCTGTTATAATAAAGTGTTTTGCACCATTTGCTCATGTGTTTCTGTGTCACCTTTGCACGCTTGTTGCTGCACTGTGCCAGTGGCATTCATTGCTTTGATTTTGCGAATCCCTATCTGTGCCAGTGATGTCCCCACAGTGTAATTGTTGTGGGTTCACAGTGGCCTGTGTGCCACTTCCCTGTGTGTCACTGTTACAAGGCTGTGGGCTCTGACCCTTCCCTGTGCATGCCATGGTGCTGTGTGCCCATCTGCCTGGGCAGGGTGGTACACCTCCAGCTGTGTTGCCCATTCTGGTGATGCTGTGTGGTGCAGTGTCCTGTCTCTGTGTGTGTCT
Organism: Neoceratodus forsteri; assembly: GCA_016271365.2. Classification (NCBI taxonomy): domain Eukaryota; kingdom Metazoa; phylum Chordata; order Ceratodontiformes; family Ceratodontidae; genus Neoceratodus; species Neoceratodus forsteri. Next base: position 761,042,201 of record CM057452.1, read on the forward strand.
GTGTGGTGTGTGTGGCATGCCATCTGGTGCCTGTGTGGTGGTTTAGCTGTGGCACACTGTACATGCATGGTGCCTTCACATGGTGGCTATGGCATCTGCCTGTCCTGTGTTGGCTGTTTGAACTGTGGTCATGGGGTGCTCAGTCCCTGTGGCCATCTGTTCCATGTTGTGTCACATTGGTCTTCAGGGTCTGTGTGGGGCTCTGTGCATTGTCCATGGCCTCTGGGCTCTGTGCCTGTTCTGTGCCTCCTGCCCATTCTTCCCTTGTGGTTCACCCCTGCATCCCCTTCCATGCTCCTGTGCCCTTGTGCAGCCCTGCCTGTGTTGCCTTGCACGTGGTGCGCTTGCTTCACCTGCTATATTCAGCATGCACGCTTGTTCCTACGCAGTTCAGGTTGCTCTGGTGCATGTCTGTTTGTGCGATGGTGCATTTGTATTATATTCTGTGTGTTTTATGTAGGTTCATTTCTGTGGCACATCCTCTGAATGTTGCTTTTGTTTCCTATAGTGCAACTGGATTGTGATGTGCATCCCATTGCACATGTTCAGGGTGCACTTTTGAATATCTAGCCCTATATATGTTATTGAATGAGAATACAACTATTAAAGAACAGCTGACGCCTTTGGGAAAACTTTGAAAAATATAATATTTAGACACAAGTCTGCTTGTATTTCTTATACCTTGTATAGATTTTTCCTCTCCATTATTTTTTTATTGAAGAAACCCCCTACAAAACAAGATCTTTATCCCTCAGAGTTCATCTGCCTCTTTAGCTTATTCCCTACTTGAAGTCATAATGCAATTTTGTGACATCACAGTCTGTTACCATAGGAATAACTGTGATGTCACAAGCAAAGTATTATGATATCAGGTTGGGAAGAAGCAATAGGAGCCAATGAACCCTCAAGAAACAAGTATCCTATTTTTGAGGCAAATGATCTCAGTAATAAGTAATGGAGATAAGAAATACAAAGCCGATGAGAAATATAAGCTACTTTGTGTCCAAATATTATGTTTTTGAAAGTTTTTCTTGAGGTGTCAGTAGCTCTTTAATGCTAGGTATATAATGGACCCTCCCTTTTTTGCGGAATATGTGATGTTGCCCAGCCTATACTGTCTTACTCATCCATTCAAAATCCATAGCAAATGTTCTGCTGTGAATTTCAGCAATAATTTACCTTTGTTATTAAAATACAGATCCTTGGAATTATGCAATGCAATACCCAATAGTGTCATCTATTGACCAGGTAGACAAATAACACTCTAATAAATCACCTGTTGTTGAATTTAGGTCTCCCATGAGCAGCAGTGGAGTATTTGTTTTATATTTTCCTGAGAGATTCATCAAATCCTGACCTAATTTATCAAAAAAAAAAACTAATTTCTCTTTCTTTGGACACTTTTTGGGAATATAAATATTAATAATTATACACATTGAACTATTGCCCTTGTAAATTATGACAATTAATTAACAAGGAGGCAAGACGGAGAAGGGGTTCATTCTGTGCATATCAGAATAATTAGCCATGCCTAGTCAGTTGCTCATGGAGGAGAAGAGGTCCGCTCGTGTTAGTTAAGCAAGAAGCCCTTTTTTGATAGTGCAGTTTTAGAAAAATGTGCTGTAAAAAGGAGATTATTTTGCTCTTGCATTGATGCCTTTTTGTCTTATTTATGCTCTGACCCCTTTTCTTTGGAGTTCCGTACTGTCCCCCTCTATCCCTTTTTTCTCTCGCCCAGGAAAAATGCCGTATCAACATGTATGTTGGCGTTCATGTTTCCGGTAGAGAGTAAGTAAGAATTATTGGTCTGGGGCTGTTTTGAGTGGTTCTTTTTTCTCTCCTGGGTAGGCGTTATGTTAAATAAGTTAAATGGCGTTTATCTCCCAGTTGAGAGTAAGCAAGTAAAGATTCTGAGGCTACACAGTACAATTTTCTTTTTTGCTTTTTTTGAAGTTTTCTTCCTGGAAACTCTGTGTGTGTTGTGTAAACTGTTGCCATGTTTTATTCCAGTTGGGAGCGGGTAACTCAGAGCAGCATTCACTTGGTCACTGCTGGTTTCTATGGTTTCAGGTTTATTACAGTTGGTTTAATCTTCAGGGAGAGGGGACTGTGTGGTATTTTGGGACTATTTCAGAAGGCCTGTAATATTGCCTGAAATTCAGGAGGAAACATTAAAGAAGTGAAAATAAAGGCAAACAGATCACAATATAAAGAAGAGAAAGGGGCTGAAAAGGAGAAAACTGAACTAATAGAAGGGAGTTTGGCACAGCCACGTACAGGTAACCCCTTTTTCTAGGAAAACCAGGCGAAGGGTGTTTTTGTATTTAGTTTAAAGGATAAAGAACAGGACTTATCAAACAAGGAGACTGAATTGATGAAAATGGAAGGCCTGGAAACATTGCAAGGGAACAGGAATAGTAAAAAAAAATTCTAGTTTATCAGGAGTATCCTCAGAAGAGAATAGACCCCAGAAGGGAGAAAGAGTGCAGAGTGTAAAGAAGAGGGGAAAGAGGGGTAAAAACAAGGGAAATAATATTGAAGAAGCTGAGTCCTCTGTTCCCTTTATGATCACGTTAAAGGGATACATTTCTTCACCCACTTGTACCTATGATATATTCTCCTTGAAAAATAAAAACCTGGGTAAAATGAAGGAATCAAAACAAGGAGAAGAGGTGGTTTTTGGAGTAGGGGGAGAAAATGGTTGTAATACTATGGGGCATTTGGACACCTACAAGAGGTGATTCACTTGGGGTGGGATTTTGCCAGGATTAATAATGAAAGAAACAGGAAAATCGGATGGTGGGGAAACAGAGGATAGTATGCAGGAGGAACTTTTGAATGAAATGCAGCAGGGGTTTGGAACTTTGAGTTTATCAGTATCATCACTTATGAGAAAACTTGCAGAGGCTGTGGAAAAATATGATTCTTTGGTTATTAGGGCTACGGAATGTGAAAATAGAGTCATCAATATAGAAGATAACTTGCCAAAAATGAACTCTATAATTGAAAGTAGTAAAAAAGAGTTGGAAGAATTGAAAATAAAAATTGAGGACCTGGAGTCCAGGTCCAGAAGAGTAAACTTAAAGGTGAGTAATTTACCTGAAGGAATTGAAGGAAATGATTCAGTAGCATTCTGTGAGGAAATACTTACAAAGGTTTTGTGACTTCCTTATCCAGAGAAAAAAAATGAAGTCAACAGAGCTCATTGAGCATTTGGGAAAAAAGGATATACAGGGGAGACCATGTTTTATGTTTATAAATACATTGCATTATCAGGATAAAGAAAGAATCCTCAAAAAAGCTAGAATGAAAAACAGTTTATATCACAATGGATTAAAGCTGCAAGTTTATCAAGATATTCCCCAGGGGATTTTAGCTAAAAGAAAAATATTTAATGAAGTTTGTGATACGCTCAGAAAAGAAGGAATTCAGTTTGTGAAGATGTACCCAGCCAAACTGAAAGTTCACACTTTTTATTTTAATTATTCACATGATGTGGAAATGGCTTTGATGAAACACCAAACATCTTCAAGATAGGCTACAGATTCTGACTTGGGGGTATTGAAATGTGGGGGGTGGGTTGGGAGGAAGGGTATTTTTTCTTCCTCCTGACCTCCTCCCCTTTGTCCTCCCTTTCTGGTGTCTTGAGAGGAAAAGTAGAATTGTCTGAGGGTAGTTATGATGGTGGAGAGATGGGGCAGAAGGGGTTAGAGGTTTTGAGGGGGGGCTAAGGTAGGTGAAATATTAGTGGACTAATTCTCACTCCAAGTTAACAATTAACTTTGTGCCTGATAGATGTTAGGCAATCTCTAAATGGGGGGAGGGGACCCAAGGTCTGATGCATTGCATGGGAAAAGGATATTTAAGTAGGGAAGTACTGTAAAGCCAAAAAAAAAAATATGGATAAAACAACAAGAAGAACAGTTTCAAGAAAAGCTTGGGTGCCAGGGTTGTGAAACCTGGAGGAGTATTAGAAACATTTAGGATATCAGGGGCTTAGACAGAATATATTAGAATTATGCAAAAAATGTGTTTTTTTATGTTTATGGAAAGGCTGAGATTTTTGACTTGAAATTTAAATAGGTGTAAGGACAGAGTGAAACTGAGAAAAACAGTTAAAATAGCGAAAAGAAAACAATTAATTACCTTTTTTTTACAAGAGACACATTTTAATCAAGGGATGTGAGATATTTTGGGAATCTGAGGGGGGCAAAGGGCTTTGTGTCTAACTTTACAGACACCGCTAGGGGCGCAGCAATCTTTCTGATGGGTCATCTCGGAGACACATTTGGGAATTATAAAGTGGATGGGGAGAGGAGATATGTGATTGTAGAAATTGAACTGCAAGGAGGGAAGCTGACCTTAGCTTCCATTTATGGTCCTAATCAAGATGACCCAGGATTTTTTTTTTCAGATTTTTATCTGGAATTATCTCAACTTGCATCAGCTAGGATAGTTGGAGGAGATTTTAATCTCACCTTTTTCAGGTCTGGACAGAAACTCTCCAGCTATGGAGAGGAAAAAATAGGCTTTAGAAATAGTAAAACAAGGACATAAAGATTTAACCTTGTTGGACCTATTTAAGGAGTGTTATCCAGGTTTGAGTAAGTACTCATATTATTCAAAAACATATAACTCTTTTTCAAGACCAGATTATTTCTTTGTTAGCATAACGTTACAAAAAGAAATAAAAGATATAGTGTATGAGCCAATTAGGGTCTCAGACCACGCTCCAGTAATAATGGAAATATAAAAAGTAAGTAGGGGCAGTAGATCTTGTAGGGCCCAGTCTTGGAGGATGGATAGTTTAGTCTGGATACTTCCAAACTTTAGGGGAAAAATTACAAAATGAGATCCAGTGGTATTGGAAATTGAATTTAGGACAAGGGATAAGTATTAATGTCTTATGAGATGCATTAAAGGCATATTTGAGAGTCTGGTTGACCTCTTAGACAATTATGAGGAAACATCTACAGGAAAAGGAAATAATGGAATTAGAGAGAAAATTGGCAGTAGTTGAAAATGAATATTTACATCAAAAAATGGAACAAATAGAACTTAAATATGGGTTAACTAGAGACAAAGTGGAACCAAAATTGCAGGAGAAAGCAGAGAGAGAGTTGAATAAAGCTAGAAAAAAATATTATTACAATGGGGAATTACCAAGTAAGGTTTCAGCTTATCAGATTCAAGCAGCTAAGAATAAAAATATAGTTCAGAGTATATCTAGGGAAGATGGGGCATCTACTTGAGAAACAACAGAGATCCTAAAAGTATTTTCAGAGTACTATGAGAAATTATTTACTCCGGAAGTTTTACCAGATGTAGGGGAAATTCAGGAGTACATAGAGGGCTGGATATTCAAAAGGGTTGCGCCATGCGCAATAGGGTTGCACCTGCGCAAGTCTAAAATTGTGCAATTGTGTGATATTCAGCAGGAGGAAGTTGCACCCCCAAGTCATGCTGAGCAACAGCGCAATGCTAATGAAGGCATGCTCAACTGGAGGGGGAGGAACCATGCATAAACTGCACAGCCCGATATTCAGCCCGGCTGTGCAGAGTTGTGCAGACGCAGCCCCCTACCTGCACCTGCACAACTTTGTGCTCCAAAAAAAAGGATTAAGTCGAGGGCCACCCACAGGTGAGCTGCCTCATTGCAGGGTGCAACACAGCAGCTGCCATCTGTGGGTGGCCCTCCACTTGTTCCCTGTGCCCCCCCTGCAGCCCGATCGTGGGCATAATAGTAAACCCCCATAGCCCAATTACAGGCAGAACACACTCCCCCCCACTAGCCCGATCACGGGCAGATCTCACTCACCCCCCGACTGGCCCAATCGCGGGCATAACAGAAATTACCCCCCCGACTGGTCCGATCGTGGGCATAACAGAAATGACCCCGACTGGCCTGATTGTGGGCATAGCAGAAATGAACCCCGACTGGCCCGATCGCGGGCATAACAGAAATGACCCTCCCGATTGCACAATCGTGGGCATAACAGACGAACCCCCGACTTGGCCAGTGCAGGCAGAACAGAGTTCAACCCCAAAGACCATTATCCCTGGTGGTCCGGTGGACTGTGAAGCGCGATCGTGGGCATAAGGTCAAACCCCAAAGTCAATTTCCTGGTGATCTAGTGGCCCCCACCCACCCACCCATGGAGTTCCACCACCCGCTCTCCCCTGTCAGCCGGCAGGCAGCAACACCCACCTGCCACCCTGCCACCACTGACTGACAGCTGGATGTTGCTGCAGCGTAGGTTCAGAGCAAGAGCCAATGGGCGTGCTGTTGCAGATGAGCAGTCCAGATTTAGTGAATGAATTTGTTCATTCACATATCTGACTGCCTTAGAGATGGTATGGGCTGCACCTCATTAGCTCTTGCTCTGAACTATCGGGCGGCAGCCCTATCGAGTTAGTCGGCAGGGCGGCGGGCGGCAGGGGTACAGGTGCCGTCCGCCGCTGATGGGGAGCAGGTAGGGGCTCCGGGTGGTGGGGGGGCTACCAGATCACCAGGAAATTGACTTGGGGTTGACTTTATGCCCGTGATCGGCTTGGCAGTCCACTGACCACCAGGATACTGGTCTTTGGGGGTTTTGAATCCATTCTGCCCGCGCATTCTGGCCAGTCGGGGTTTTGTTATGCCTATGATCGGGCTAGTCGGGGGTTGGCTTCGTTATGCCCATGATTGAGCTTAGTTGGGGACTACATTTCTGTTATGCCTGCGATCGGGCCAGTCGGGGTTCATTTCTGTTATGCCCGCATTACCAGTCGGGGACATTTTGTTATGCCCATGATCGGGACAGTCAGGGGAGATTTACTTCATGCCCAGGATCGGCTGCAGGGGCGTTGGTCCCCGATGGCTGCTGCCTGGCAGGGCACCAGGAGCAAGTTGTTGGGGATCAGCGCACCTGCATGCTAATGGCATGCAAATGGGGCCATAAGTACATGCAAATGGCCCCCCATGCGCCTTGCATAACTTATGGCCCCATTTGCTTGTCACCTTTTGAATATCGGAAATTTGCACATGGCGCAATGGAACTTGCACCACCACATCTGAATGCTCCACTCTGACCACTTGCGGTGGCACAAGTTCCACTGCGCCATGCACAGTGGCTGTGGCCGGGGGCGATATTAAAAGGAGTTGCTCAATTGCACAACTCCAATGAATATCAGCCCGGCCACACCCCTGCACAACTTTTTTGAGCAGTGCAAGGGCTTGCACCACAGAATGGTGCAGTTTGAATATCCAGCCCACAGACTTTTCAGCTTCAGAAAGTTGTAGAATCAGAATTAGATGATTTAAATAAAGAACTTGCAATTGGACAAATAACAAAAGTAATAAGAAATCTCCCAAATAACAAACTCTAGGTCCTGATGGTCTAATGTTTGAACTATATACAAATCAGCCAGAAGTTTGGGTACCACAGTTAGTGAAGCTTTTTAATAGTTTCCTAACATCAGAGGCCTTGCCAGATTCCTTTAATGAGGCACAAACAGTGCTGTTATTAAAAAAAGATACGCCAGAAAATATATGTGGTTCTTATAGACCTATTTCATTACTGAATAGTGATTATAAAATATTTGCCAAAGCTCTGACAGAGAGATTATATAAAGTAGTCCCAAAGTTGGTACACCTTGACCAGGTTGGTTTTGTTTTGGGGACACTTTAGCATAATACAGGGAAGGCAATTAATGTTATTGAGGCTTTTAGGGGAACAGACACTGCACTACTCTCATTAGATGCCAAAAAGGCATTCAACTGGGTGCAGTGGCCTTTCCTGCTGGAAGTATTGAATGGATATGGGATAAAGGGTAATTTTCAAATATGGATTAAAATGATATGTAGTCGACCAAGGGCCAGGGTAAGGGTGAATAATGTTCCCTCTACATATTTCCAGCTGGCTAGAAGGATGAGACAGGGTTGCTCATAGAAACATAGAAACATAGAAACATAGACTTTGACGGCAGATAAGGACCGCTAGGCCCATCTAGTCTGCCCATTTCCCTACCTACAGGATAGGCCTCAGATCCTAGTTAACCAACAGCCTATTTCTTCCTACCCCCCACAAGAATTGCCTTATGTCTGTCCCATGCATTCTTGAATTCTCCCACAGTTTTAGAACCGACAACCTCCTCAGGAAGGCTGTTCCATGCATCCACTACCCTCTCTGTGAAATAATACTTACATTGTGCCCTGAACCGCCTCCTTCTATCTTTAAATTGTGTCCCCTTGTTCTTGCAAGTCTCCTTTTCTGAAAGATGCTACCCTCTTGGACTTTGTTGATTCCACTGAGGTACTTAAAAGTTTCTATCATGTCCACCCTGTCCCTTCTTTCCTCAAGGGTATACATATTAAGCTCCTTTAGTCTCTCCTCATACGGCTTCTCTTGCAGACCCTGCACCATTTTAGTTGCCCTCCTCTGGACTGCCTCTATCCTGTCTATGTCCTTGCAGAGATGGGGTCTCCAGAACTGGACACAGTACTCCAGATGGGGTCTCACCAACTGTCTGTACAGAGGGATAACAACTTCCTGTTTTCTGCTGCTGATGCCTCTCCCTATACATCCCAGTATACCCCAGCCCTCCCTACTGCCTTCTCACATTGCTTGCTAACCTTAAGATCATCTGATATGATTACCCCAGGTCCCTTTCCTTTTTGTTGTTGTTACTACCTCCCCACCCATTGTGTATTCTTCCCTGGGTTCTTGCTTCCCAGGTGCATTATTTGCACTTCTGCATTGAATCCTAGCTGCCATGCTTCTGACCATTCCTCCAACCTTGCCAAGTCCCTTTTCATCCTTTCCATGCCTCCTTGTGTATCAACCCTGTTGCAGATTTTTGTGTCATCTGCAAAAGGCATACCTTTCCTTACAGTCCCTCTGCAATGTCACTGATGAAGACATTAAAAGGACTGGACCAATACTGAACTGCGGTGCCCACTAGTAACCCCCTTTCTTCAGAATGGACTCCATTTACAATTACCTTCTGTGTCCTGTTGTCCAGCCAATGTTTTACCCAGGCTACCACCCTGGGTCCCACTCCCAGGCTTGTTAATTTGACTATTAATCTTTTGTGTGGGATTGTGTCAAATGCCTTGCTAAAGTCTAGGTAGGCCATGTCCACAGCCCCTCCTTGGTCTACTACTTTGGTCACCCAGTCAAAGAATTCTATTAGATTTGTCTGACATGACCTTCCCGCTGTGAACCCATGCTGCCTTGGGTCCTATGCCCCACTGGCCTCTAGGTATTTAACTATTCTTTCCTTCAGAAGTGACTCCATCACCTTTCCTACCACAGAGGTCAGACTGACAGGTCTGTAGTTTCCTGCCTCTGTCTTGGACCCACTTTTGTGACGGGGAATCACATCCGCCTTCCTCCAGTCCTCGGGTACCACACCATCCTCCCATGATTTATTAAAAAGAGTAGCCAGTGGTTTCACTAGTTCCTCCCTTAATTCTTTTAGAATTCTGGGGTGAATTCCATCAGGACCCATTGCTTTGTCCACCTTCAGTTTTAGGAGTTCTTGCAGAACCCTTTCTTCTGTGAAAGGACTGGGATCGAACCCCCTATCAAGAGTGCTTCTGTTAATTGGATTAGGCACTTCCCCCTCCTCTTCTGTGAATACTGAGCAGAAATATTCATTCAGTATTCCTGCTTTTCACTGTCCCCTCTGCCCACCCACTGTTCATTCTATTCAGCCTCACTATCCCTCCTTTGTCTTTCTCCTTCATGATGTACCTATAAAGGTTTTATCCCCTTCTAACTAAGTTGGCTATCTTTTCCTCAGTTTGGGCCTTTGCTATTCTGACTTTCCTCCCTGCTTCCTTCTGCCTTAACTGGTACAGCTCTCTGTCCTGCTCCTTCTGTGTTTCCTTATACTTCAGAATGCAATCTTTTCTTCCTGACTTTCACAGCCACCTCTTTTGAGAACCATAGTGGCTTTTTCTTTCGTTTGGATTTGTTCATTTGCTTCACACAAGGCTTGTTGCCTCTGTGATGGCATTTTGATAATTCCCCATTGTTGCTCCACACCTCCTTCTAGCCTGTTTGCTAGTGCTTTTCTGAGGGCACTCTCCATCTTGCAAAGTCAGCCCTCCTAAAGTCCAGTACCCTCACTTTTGTGCATAGCTTGACTCTGTAGCTGAGTTTAGTGAACCACACTGTTTGATGGTCACTTGTCCCCAGATGGCAACCCACTTCTAGATCTGAGATCCTCTCACTGCCCCGTTTGAGAGTATGAGGTCTAAGATTGCTCCCTCACGAGTGGGTTCCGAAACTAGCTGTCTAATGCCTGCCACCTGTAGGGCATCAAGAATGGCCCTGCTCTTGGATGTGGCTGCAGCAAATGTGCTCCAGTTAACATCTGGCATATTCAGGTCTCCAATCAACAGTATCTCCCCTTTCTCTGCCATTCTAAGAATGCCTTCTATCATATCCTTGTCATTTCCTTCCCTGACATGGGGGTCTGTACACAACCCTATGCGGATTGATGGTGCCCTTTCCAGTCTCCAAGGTGACCCACAGTGCCTCCTCTCCTCCTGGTTACTCTTTTGTTCAGTTGCTTTTATCCCTTCCTTTACATAGAGAGCTACTCCTCCCCTCTTCTCCCCTGCCTGTCTCTCCTGTAGGTTATGTACCCTGGTATGTTAACATCCCAGTCATGGTTCTCTGTGTACCATGTTTCTGTGACTGCTACGATATCCAGGCATCCCTCTTCCATTAAGGCCATCAACTCAGGGGGATTGTTGCCCAGACTATGGGCAATTGGTACTCATTACCCTCCATTTCCTGATGGCCTTACTCCCATTTGCCCCATCCCTGTCCTTCTTGCCTTTGTCACTTTCTTCATTTACCCCTGCCCTTCTCCCAATCGACACCTCTATGTTGGTGTTTGCAGCACTTACTACCGTGATTATTTGGGGGGGCTAATATTTTCCTGCTCCTTTCCAGTGCCTCCCCCCTTGGCTAGTTTAAAAGCTTGCCAATGAAGCATTTAAACCTATCACCTAGGATCCTGGTTCCCTCCGGCCAGATGCAGCCCATCATGCCAGTATAGGCTTGCATCACTCCAGGTGGACCCCCTCCCCAATGAAGCCAAATCTGGGCTCACACCAGTTTTCAACCACTGATTGAATCATGGTGCCGGAACACCAGCCTCCTCCCTATGCCATAGATGGGTAGCACCTCCGAAGGTTACCGTATGCTACTTGACTAAGGCCCCTCCCCAATTCCATAAACTCTTCCTGCACTTCTCTAATCCCTTTCTTAGCCAGGTCATTTGTCCCTAGGTGGACAATGACATCCAGCTCCCTCCCCTGTGCAGCTGCTCTGGCAATCCTGAGGATTCCCTTCCTGTCCCTGCAAGCCATGGTGCCAGGCAGGCACCTTACCTCCCTCTCCCCTTCCTCCCCCAGTTCTACCTTCCTAACAATGGAGTCCCTCACCAGGAGTTGTTTCCTTCCCCTGCAGGGTCCCCTGCCACCCTCCTGTGGGTCTCCTTTGTGGAGGTTCCCAACATCCTCCTTGGTCTCCACTGTGGGTGCCTCCATAGAGGAACCACACTTTGCCAGAATGGCATAGAATTGTGGAGGTACAATGGGAGGATGTGCCTCTGTTCCACCACCTACCCTTCCTGAGCCCACTGTGGTCCAACCGCCTCCTCTTTCTTGGCAACCTCTGAGGCAACGGCAGTGGCACTGGTGGTCCCTGGATGGAAGAGGAGGTCCCACAAATCCTGGCCAACTCAGCCTGGAGATGAGCAACCTCCTCCCTCAGCCCAGAGAGGTGCCTGCAGGTGGGACAACACCGCATCCTCCAGAACGTCTCCTGGAAGACTGCTGCTCCACAGCCACTGCACTGCACCACTCCAATCATGTCTTATTTCTGGCCCCTTAACTGTTTGCAATCCTTACTCTTTCCTCTGTTTTTTTTTCTCTCTCTCTCCTTACTTTCTGCCTGTGTGCCCTTTAAGCTCCTGAATGTCCTGTTCTGAGACAAGAATATCCTGTATTTGCAGTAGACCACTTACTTGCTCAGAGGCAGACCTCCAGCAACTAGAGGGGCAGGAGAGCTACCTCTTGCCTTCTAGGATGGTGGGTCCTTGAGTGGTTCTGTGATCACTCACTTCCTGCCCCTAAACAGGAAGTTCCTGTTGTCAGTCAAATTCTGTGCCTATAAAAATAGAACTAACTTTGGGTGGAGGGGAGGGAAGGAGCGCAATATAGTCCCAGCAGAGAAGTTAAGTCACACAGCAGTCCTTTCTCCTGGTGTCTTCTGCCAAGCTATTAGCAGAAACTTTCTAAGGCAGTCTTTAAATGTAGGTTCCTTCTAGCTAAGCCACTCCCCCTACTTACCAGATCTTGCTACAAGTAATTTAAACCTCACAGCAGTTAAGTCCTTTCAGTCACCTGAGATTTACACCTAGATAACTCTTCAGATACCCATTCAGTTCAGTTAACCCAAACACACACTTTTTTTTTGTATGTTGGTTTTTTTACCCTAAATTAAAAGTCAAATACAAAAGTTCTACTTTAGTCTCAGCAGAGAAGTTCAGTCACACAGCAGTCCTTTCTCCTGGTGTCTTCTGCCAAGCTATTAGCAGAAACTTTCTAAGGCAGTCTTTAAATGTAGGTTCCTTCTAGCTAAGCCACTCCCCCTACTTACCAGATCTTGCTACAAGTAATTTAAACCTCACAGCAGTTAAGTCCTTTCAGTCACCTGAGATTTACACCTAGATAACTCTTCAGATACCCATTCAGTTCAGTTAACCCAAACACACACTTTTTTTTTGTATGTTAGTTTTTTAACCCTAAATTAAAAGTCAAATACAAAAGTTCTTCTACTTTAGTCCCAGCAGAGAAGTTCAGTCACACAGCAGTCCTTTCTCCTGGTGTCTTCTGCCAAGGTATAATGATGCAGAAGAAGGTATACCAGCAACAACAATTTGAATCAGAGAAAAATAAAGCAATGAAATGTTAGCAACAAACAGTAGCAATCCCTGTGAGTAAAAAATAAATCAACACCACACAGTAAATCTGTTTAGCAAAAATAAGTCTTAATCCTTTTCCCTTGCTCTGGTAAGTTTCTCTACTCTGCCTTTCAAGCAGTCTTAGAAGGAAAGAGCTCAGGTGAAGCTAGGTGCCTTGGCCAGCAAACCAAGTCTTCTACCTCCAAGATATCCTCTCCAAGAGATGCTCTCTTTCTTCCTCCTCGTTTGCCCAGTTTTTAAAACCCTTAGCTATTAATTTGAGATTATATGCTCAGGAATTTGGATTACAGACTTCAAGGGGATCGATCTTGACAATGCTTTATGTGGATGATATACTTTTAGCTTTAAAAAATCTGGAAGCAACCTATTCAGAAGGTTCTAAAATATTGGAACAATTTGGAAAGGTTTCAGGTTACAAAGTGAATTGGGGGAAATCTGAAATGCTTTACTTGGGATTAACTGATATAATTAAAAGTCAGAAACTGAAAGATATACAAAAAGATAAAATGAAATATTTGGGGGTGGTGTTGGCAGTGGAACAAGATAGGATTCTTCAATTAAATTATGATCCACTTATAAATAAAATAAGATTAGATTTGAGAAAGTGGCAGTCTTTACCTTTAGTGTTAATAGGTAGAATTAGTATATTGAAAATGGACGTTCTTCCCAAGCTGCTTTCTCTATTTCAATCTATTCCCTTAAGCTTGTCAAGAAATTTTTTTCAGAATTTAGAACATATGGTGAGGAATTTTATTTGGCAAGATAAACCTCAAAGAATAGCATTAAAAAATTTGTATCAAAATAAATCGGAAGCAGGTTTAGCTTGAAATAGTTTATTATTGGATTCATGATTCTCAGAATTACTTACAAGCAGGTATTGGGGGGAATGGAAAGGGTAGCTGGGTTAGATTTGAAAAGTCTTCTGGTACCTACAAAAATGGACATGTTGTCCACAACTGAAACAACAGTAGAAGCATGGGAATTAGCTTCAAAGATTATAAAGAAGGAGAAAGGCATTTCCAGGTCAGTACCCATATAATGATAAAGATTTCAAACCAGCTCAGATAGAGAGAACTTTTAAGGATTGATATTTTCAAAAAAAATATAAGGAAATAAGGGATTTATATTTTAGGAATGATATTATGTCCTTTACTCAGTTCCAAAACAAATATGGTATAGGAAATAATCAATTTTGGCAGTATAATCAAGTTAAGAACTTCATTTTTAAAAACAATGGTAATTCTTTTGTTCTCTGAGATGATCCCCTTGAGAGGGTTTTTTTTTTTTAAATGGATTCAAATAAACATTTGATCTCCAAGATACACTATGCTTTTTTACAGAAAATTTCTAATCAGACAGATACAACTAGACAGGCATGGGAGAGAGATTTGTATTTGGAGATCTCAGAAATGGAGTGAGCAGAATATAGCAATATAGAATATATTCGGATTGGAAATAATAGGTGTTTGCAAATTTACTTTAATATAGTTCATAGAATTTACCTTACACCAACCAGATTACATAACATAGATAATGTTATTTCACAATTCTGTCAAAGATGTCAGAAAGAAAGGGATTTGTTATCCCATATGTTATGTGTGAGAAACTTATACCATTTTGGAAATACATATGGTCTTTATCAGGGAGACCATTGGGTTTGTTGTTCCCCTTTGATCCTGGGATTGCAATATTTGGTTATAAAATTGATTTGAGTCAGATTAGGAATCCATGGGAAACACAAGAAACCCTTTGGAATATAGGTATATTAACGGCTGGCAAGGTAATACTCCAGAATTGGAAACAGGTGGAAGTTCCTTCTAAAAAAGAATGGAGGGACAAAATGCTGAAGGTTGCTAGGCTAGACCATGCTATGTGTATATCTGAAAAGGAGATAGAGATACACAATTTAATATGGTCTCCCTTTAAGCAAAATTTGTTGGATTCAGTACAAAATTAAAATTTGGCTTGGAAATATGGTAGTGATGTTGCATGAAGTCTTCATGAAAAACTTAAATAAGATTGAAGCACCCATGCTCTGAGTCATACCATTAAAGAAAAAGAAAAGAAAAAGAAAAAAATAAGGAGGCAAGGCACACATAATACAACAGTAATCAAATAATGCTGAGGAAACCATGGTGATCCTCCCCCACCCTCAAATCTACTAAAAGCTGATCTGAGTGTTTCTTCTGCTGTATGCTTGATACTGCATATCCTTCCAACAGATTGCTTGGAACTATAGGTAGCCAGGTCTCTTGTAAAAGAATTATGGGGTACATCTTGATAGGATTTAATGAAGTCTAAGCCTGTATTTTTATATTGGGTCCTGCCATATTCCAGCTAAGTATACCCACATAAGACTCATTCTTGTTAACTACTTGTCATTCTAAGATATCTAGCTCAGTTATAGGCAATGTGTTACATTGATATGATTCTACTGTACTTGCTGAGCTATTAACTGGAGAGGAAGTGGCAAGAGCAGGCAAAGACCTTGACTCCATCACAATACTATTGCTAATCCTAATGCCATATTGTTTACACCCTCTGATACAGTATACCTTGATTTTGTGTTGTCTGCCCTTTTCTTTGCTATTATTTCCTGAATACTTGCATTCAGCTGGCTGCAGGTATTATATTAAAGACTGCTTCTCAAGTCTTCATTTACTTCTTTGCCTTTTTTACTATTGTTACTCTTTTTAATAACCCTTTTATACTTTTCCGCTTGCTGATCAATACTACACAGAATTCTTACCTCTTCGACCCCTTCCAACATCTGGAAGTGTACAGCTCACATCAATACCCAGGTCTCCAAATCCCTGAGCATATATAATCAAGAAATGTCTGATGTGTGGATCTTTAGTGCCAGCCAAACCCATCTGTTAGCAAGCTTTGTTCTGTAACAATATATAAATATCTAGCCACAACAGGGTGTGCATTACATTATTACAATAACTGGCTAGCATTTTTTCCCATATGGAAACCCGGGTATAATTCACCATTCTTTATTTATTTATTTATTTATTTATTTATTTATTTATTTATTTATTTATTTATTTATTTTATTTCATTTTTGTTGACCGGGTAAGTGCACTAGACAAATCCTGTCTATTTTCAGGCATGACCCAGGGAAGGGGGAAACAGACGAATACCAACTGACCTTGAACCAGATTAAGTTGTATTTTTAGTGAATGAGGGAAATTTGACCAGGACACTGGGGAAATTCCCCTGCTGGTTGGTAGGGGGTCATTATGTTCATGCTCGGTTCAGTTTCCCTCTGAGCAGCGATGGAGATGGGTGTTCAGCTGGTTGTGGAGCGCGAGTCTCCTTGCGGTGATCTGCCTTTGGATTCTACTTCTCTTACTACTGATGTTTCTACAGTTATGCCTGTGATTGCTGAGGGAGTGGAGATCTTCTGTACCAAAGGTTCTTCAGTGGCTCTGGCTTTGGCTTTGGGTGAAGCTACTATTTCAGTTGACAAGCTATTGTTGGATTTACATGATACGGAAAACAGGTTCAGTCAACAAAATGAGGATTTATGCACTGTTTTGAAGAGCATTACTCCGGTATCATTTTCTACTCGTTCTACTGATCCTATCCCTGTTTCTGTACCTAGTGGTGGGAGATGCCAGGCTGCTTCCCATAATACACCTGTTCTTGTGACTATGGCTGCTAAGGCTATTGCCATTCCAGTGTTTGTCTCGGATGCTGCTGATCAGGGGAAGGCTACAGTGTTTTCCTTCTCTGCTAATGTTTCCCCTGATCATATTATTAAAAAAGCCTCTATGCCTGCTTCTTGGGCTGATACTTCGGCTGCTCCTCCAGGTCCCTGGTCAGTGGACAGTTTTCTATGGGTGGCTGGTTGCGTAAAATCCCCTACTACTAGTAAGCGGACATCTGAATTTTTTCCTATTAAAATTTCTGGGGTTTGTTTAAATTCTCAGACTTTGACTGTTCCTGAATTTCTGGCTGAATCTGTATCAATTGCTCCTTCGGTGCCCCCGGTCCCTGATTTAGAACTCCCCCTGGACCTCACACTGACTCAAAATCCTAAACTGGCTTTTCTGCCTTCCACTGACCATACTGTTCTACCTTCTGTTGCTGAGGATCCCTCTTTACAGTCTGTGCTCAGTGACTTGGATGTTCATGTTAACAGGGACCCTGGTGTTGGTGACTTGGAGAATGGTGCCGGAGGGTCTCATAGTCGACCAAAGTCTTATGCCTCCTTTTTTTTGTCAACAAGTTTTTCCTGCCAAGAGGCATAACACTGTGTGTTTGGTGTATAAAGGGGGTTTAGATACCTTTCTGGACAGGTCATATGTTGGTCGTGTTTTATTAAAAGATTCCTTGAGATTCCATGCTGCGGAATTATATGCATTGATTCATGTGTCTGAGGAAAGTAATTTTGATGTTAGTTTCAAGCTGCCACATGGTCTTGAACAATTCTGGGTGCGTGATCAGCGAGTCAAATCTTCCCCTCTGTGGTCTCCCTTTGAGGTTATTCCTCTTTCTAAACCTACCCAAAAAACTATCACAGTTCTTTTTTGAAACGAGGGTGTTAGCATTGCTGATCTTCTGTTTTGGCTATGTCAACAGTGTAATGTTTTGGGACATCCTGATGCTATTTTTGATGATGAGAATATTTGTACTGGGGGGTGGAAGGTTCGGGTTTCCTTGAAATTAGTGGACAGGGTACTACAACATTTGCCTAATTCATTTTTTTGGGAGGTGATAGGGGTGTTCTGTTTTACCCTGGACAACCTAAAACTTATTATAAGTGTGGGGTCCATGGTCATATTAGTAGCTCTTGTGATCAAATTAAATGTGTTTTATGTGGTTCACTATGGCCTGGTAGAGGCCAATGTACCAATGAGGTGAGGTGTAATCTTTGTGGGGCTCGAGAACATTATGTCCCAGATTGTACCCATGCTGCTCATAAGCAACCTGAGTCTGCTGATTCAGAGAAACAACGCTTATTGGTTGCTGTGGCCCAACGGGACCATGAAAGACTTGCTGAGGTTTCGTCTTTGATGGTCCCTCCTATCTTTGCCCCTTCCATGGCCCCATGTCCTGTTCCTGATGAGGAAGATGTCCTTGAGGTTTCTTCTATGCCTCCTTCTGATGACCTTGTTCTTCCCCTCCCTGATGTTTCTGACCCAGTACTTCCTGTTAATGACCCCGTCTCTGAGCCTATTGCCATGCCTCCTCCGCCCCCTTCTCCTCCTGTTTCATTTACCGAGGTGGGTAAGCGAGTCACTCGATGCCATCAGGCCTGGCAGCAGCTGGCATCTAAAGTTCCAAAGATTTCTGCTGTGCCCTTATCTAATAAATTTGGGCCTCTGCAGGCTTTATCTGATCCTGATCCTGGTGTTTCATCTGATGCTCTCAGTATGTCTGGTGCCTTGTCTGACTCCGAGTCTAGTGAATTGGGGGATGAGGTTCAGATTTTGGGCAATACCAGGCAGCGGACGACGCCAAGAGGTAAAACTGACTTATCTGATAAATCTGTTAAGAAAAAATGAAGTGTTTTTTTTTTGCATTTTGTCATGTTTTGCTTATCCTTTCTTGCTGTCAATGTTAATAGTATCCAGAATGTTTCTAAACGTGGAATGTTTTTTTTTCTCATTTTTGATTTACTCCTGTTGACATTCTAGTCCTTCAAGATACTAGATTGCACACTATTAGGGAAATTTGACTTGCTTCTAATGAATGGTTTGATGGGGCCTCCTACTGGTATGTGGGTTTAGAACATTGTATAGGTGTTGCTATTTTATTTACTATCCCTGTTCAGGTGTTGAAGCTCTTAGACCTGGTACCTGGGCGTGCCTTGTTATTAGATATTAAGTATGACGCTAAGTATTTTCATTTAATTAATATTTATGCCCCCTAGTCTAAAGCTGACAGGGTGGATCTGTTTACTGTGATACGTCCTTATCTTTTTTCTGACCAGTCGGTGGTTCTTGGTGGTGACTTTAACTGTGGTTTGTCTAGTGCGGATCGTACCGGTACTACTCAGACTACTAAGATTTTTAGTGATATGCATTTCATTGGCTCTATGTTTAATTTATTGGCCTTAGTTGATGCTTTTAAACCTATGCATGGTAAGGGTTGACCCACCTTTCAACATGGTCGTTGTTTGACTCGTATAGATTTTTTTTTATTAGTAAGCATTTGGTGATTGAGAAAGTTTCTGTGGAATCTGTTGAGTTTTCGGATCATAAGGAATTGTTGCTTGTACTTGGTGCCACTGATAAGCTTCTGGGACCTGGTCTGTGGAGATTTAATACATCTCTCCTGAATACTACTAGCTTTAGACAACAGTATTTGCATTGTGTTGGTGGTAAGAAAACATTATTTGAGTTGTCTGATAATGCTTCTTCATGGTGGGATAGCTTGAAATATGATGTACGTCTCTGTTGTTGTCCTTAAGTAGACATCATAGGGATGTGGATCATGTTCGGTATCAGACACTTCGTCAACAGTTGCAGCACGTGATGAGTTTAGCTCAGTCCTCTCAACATGATTTTACCACTCAAATTTCTACCATACGGGCTGCTATGAGATCATTTCATGCTAAACAAATGTCTTCATTACTTATGCAGCAATTCTTTGCGACACAGCCTTTGTTTGCCCTTTTTTGAGTTGTGCTGACCGGGTCCAGAAAAAAAAAAATTCTGAGGTTTTTGATTCTAGTGGGGTTGTTCATATGTCACAAACTGCTATTACAGATGGGGTTTCTTTTTATTTACATGATCAACTTTTTGAATTTTGTAGTATGGATGCTTCCTTTTTTCATTTGTTTAGTATGATTTCTGTTCCTGAATGTCCTCCAGATGTTTTGGTGAAATTTCCTGTGATTTGACTGTTGAAGAAGTTACTTCTGTGATTCTTACACTGAAAAAAGGGAAAGCCCCAGGGAAGGATGGTATCCCGGCCAAAATTTACCAATTGTTGTGTCCTATGATTGCCAAGGAATTGACTGCCATTTATAATTATATTTTACATGCAGGCCTTTTTCCCCTTGATATGTCTTTGGGCATTGTTACTTATATTTTTAAGAAAGGTGATAGTATAGATTAAATAATTGGAAACCAATTTGTCTTATCTATGTAGATTTTAAAATTCTGATGAAAGTCCTTCATAATCGATTGTTGAATGTGGCTTCTTCTGTTATTTCTGTTGCACAGACTTGTGGCATCCCAGGTAGGTCTATTACGGATCACTTATTGCTGCTTAGGGAGGTAGTGGAATCTGGTCATTTATTTAATCTTCCTGGTTTTGTTCTTTCCTTGGATCAAAGGAAGACTTTTGACTCAGTTTGTCATGACTTTTTATGGACTGTTCGGGCACGGTATGGGGTGTCTTCTTCCTTTATTTCTTGGATTCAGGCAGCATATCCTACAGCCATAGTACAACCTCTGGTTAATGGTTATTTGGGTCCTTTGATTTCTGTTAATCATGGTGTTAGGCAGGGTTGTCCCCTTAGTCCCCTTCTTTATGTATTTACCCTTGACCCCCTATTACAGTTGTTGAATGAAGTTCATTTTTTCACCCCTTTGCTGTTACCACATTACCGGCTTCCAACTTTGGATATTGCCTATGCTAATGACTTATGTGTCCTTCTAAAGGGTACAATTGCTGTTTCATGTGTTGTTAATTTTTGTTCTTAGTATGCCTTAGTTTCGGGGGTTCAGATTAATATAGATAAAAGTAGGGGTATGTATTTAGGTATATCTCTGTGCCCTCATACCTCTATTTCTGAAATCCCGATTGTTGCCCCACCTATGATTATTTTGGGTATTTTTTTTTGGTGGTGATCATCAAGATTTATATAATTGTGATATTAAGCTCCAACAAGGGAAAGTTATGGTAGACAAATGGACTAAAATTTCTATGGGTAAACTAAAACAGGTTTATATGATTCGTACTTATCTTCTCCCTCTTTTTTTATGTTTGTTCTGTGTTTCCTCCTCCTAAGGAAAGAGATTCTGTACTTCTGGGTTTATTTATTTATTTTTTTGGCTTTTTGGGGTAGCAGATTAAACCCTATTAAATGAAATATTCTTTATTTGTCTGTGGTGTCTGGTGGGCTTAATATGGTGAACCCTGTTTTATTTTTCTTTCTTCATTTTTTGTATATTAATGTTTGTCCTTTATGTTGTCAGTTTGACTATCGTTGGATTCCATTGTTGGAGCAGAAATTGTCATCTTGGTTTCCTGGATGGTGGGCGAATACTCAAATGACCTTTAAATCTGTGCCTTTTGCTCCTCCTTATTTTCGAGAAGTTTTTGTCCATTTGTTGCTTTGCAGTATTACAGATACTGCTGTTTTTTCTTTGACAAAAAAGCAATTATAGTTACAGGTCTTGACTTCTCATTTCTCTGAACTCAGAATCTTTCCTTTATGCCCTGTGGAATTTGAACAGCCTGTTACTCTACTGATAGCTAATAAACAAATTCCTCAAAACTTTCATGATGTTTTGTGGCTTTTTTGTCATGAACGATTAAACGTAAAGGCTAATCAAAAACATAAGTCAGTAGAGGAACGGATTTATGCTCTTCCTGACTGTATAGCTGTTTTTGAGACATTGAGACATTTATTTTTTTACTTGTTCTTACATTATACATTTTTGGTCCTTTTTACCTACTAAATTGGGTTCTGTTTTTTTGGGGGTTTCTTTTGAGGAATTGGTTTATGGGGTTTATGGTTCTTGACGGCATCACTGGCATCTTGGTACCCTGAATATTATTTTTGCTGTTCTTAAATGGTACATTTGGAATGCCCGATGTTTGTTTACATTACAGCAAAAGGACTTTTCTTATACTGAACTTCTGGGCAAAATTGTTACTGCATTGCATTGGATTTATTTTTTAGAATCTCAGAATTGTACTCATCAATTTCTAGATAATGTTTGGAGAAATCTTGTCTGGATTATAGATTCTGATGTGCCAGTTACTTGATGTATTAGTTTTTTCTTTTTTTTTCTTCTTTGTATGCATTTTTTGATGGTGCTTCTTGACTTCTAATAAAAACAAAATTCCCCTACTCTTTTCGATAAGTGCCATGGGATCTTTAACATCCACCTGAACTACCACCAATCCAGGCAGATGGGACCTCAGTTTAACGTCTCATCTGAAAGACGGCACCTCAGAAGTGCAGCACCCCTCTCATGCTGCGCTACAGTGTCAGTACTGGGATATTAACCCAAGTGCCAGATGTGGGAACTGAACCCACAGCCCTCTGATCTCCCAGCCCCAGAGGTGAGTGTGCTTCCTACTGAGCCCTTGACACTGACAAATTATATCCTGTGGGTTATAATGGCGAACACACATCGGGTTTCCCTTGGTCCACACACCTGCCAGCCACCACTCTTTGCGTACTGTGCACCATTCCTTAGTGCCAGAGACTTCATTCCCAGTCGCTCTTGGCAGTAAGTTACTTAAAAAAACAAAAACACATTAACTGGGTATTTCTCCTGTTATGCTAAAACTTAATGGGGAAACGTTTTGTTCTGTCAACCACTTCCGACCATGGACCATGTTGAAATCTGACTGGTCCACAGCTCCACAAGCATGTCTGTTTATTTCATATAATTGCAGCAATGAACAAATACTCCCAAGCAATTACATAAAATAAAGGCTGGGTAGGTGTGTAAAACCTGAATTTTACACATATCCTTGATGTAGGATGCCTTTATAAACCCTTCAAGCTTCTCTCTTAGAGTTTATGTGTCATCCCACCCCTCAGGTGTGTGTAAAATTATCATTATAGCCACCTACCCAGCATTATTCTATATTTAATGCACACCCCAGGAATGTAGTAGGGCACAAGGCTAAAAGCTGACTATCCTTACACCCTTGGGAAGTGCATTATAATCATATGATGCAAACTTTGGAGGGGCTTATTACCCTTATAATATTGCTCTAAGTAGTTTTTTTAGAGGAAAATAAGATTTGGTACCTGAGCGTGCATTTATAGAAATTTAATGCATGGTCATGTACAATATTATCTCTTGACCAATTAAATTTTTAGATTTTTCTTGCCATTTTTATGTTTCCTTGTGTTTGCACAAGAAACATTTTCCTTTGCTTCAGAGAACAGCATTTCAGAAGTGTGTCTCAGACTAGCCCAATGCAGAGCAATCTACATTGGGCTTGTCTCTGATAGACCAATGACCATGCAACCAGAGTATGCCAGTGGTCAGAGTTTGGGTGTAAACTTTGCATACTGGAAAGAACTGAAGCGCTCTAATGAGAGAGCACTTCAGTACTTTCATTTGTATAATGCTAGGCCAGCATGCAGCTGAGCGTCTTAGTTTGTCTGTTTACGATTTTCTGGCAGTAACTTTTCTGTCCAGCTTAGCCTGGTATTGCTGAGTAAGCTGACTGGTGGTGTGCTCACTGTACCAATATGGTGATGGGGGATCAGCAGCTTTATTGTTGCAGTAACCTACTGTACACAGCTGGATATGACAGTTTATCTTGTTGATCCTGCTACTCTGCCATTTGATAAGTCTAAGTACTTTCACTTTCCACCCGAAATGTAGCGTGACCGAGAGGTGTGAAGACTGACATGACATGCTGCCAGACCTTTACATTAGGGAAGTCTGTGTCAGAAAACTTAGAAAACTGTGCATATTTGCACACTTTAACCTTCTTTCTTGAAAAAAAGCTCCCAACTGTACCAACAGGACAGGGAGCGAGTCGGTGGCTTCAGAACAGGAGAAGGAAGCGAGAGCATGTGTTTCTATAGCAATGCACGCTGACTCTTCCTTCTCCTGTTCTAAAGCCGCCAACTCACTCACTGTCTTGTCAGTACAGTCAGGAGCTTCTTTTCAAGAACCAAAGTTAAAGTGTGCAAATATGCACAGTGTTCTAAGTTTTCTGATACAGACTGCTGTAGTGTAAAGGTCTTGCAACGCGTCATGTGCCAGTCTTCATACTGCTTGGTCACGCTACATTTTGGGTGCAAAATGAAAGTACTTACACTTATCAAATGGCAGAGTGTCAGAATTAACCAAATACATTTTTAAATTATTATCCACACTGTTATATTCATGTAAGCAGTTGTTCATCATCATGCCTTGTACTCCTGAATACAGTTAATACACCAGGCAAGGAAACATTCTGTATTGACAAATGCTTGTTTAAATAGACTTAATGTCTGACCATGAAAAGGCATTGCCAGTAATGCCGTTACATGCATTGCAAGCCATTGTTATGAGGGCAAATGTATTTTCTAACCTTAGGTAGCCCTTCAAGGTATACGGTGGGCAGTACATTTCCTTTCCTGATTAATATATTCTTTAGCCTCATGATCATTATATAAATACCTATAACCATCTTTGGTTGCAGAATTAACATGGAAACAGAATTTGATTACAGAAAAGGACACTGACCCACCCAACCAGTCCATTTTTCCCAACCTACAGTATCACAGGAGATCCAAATCAATCTCCAACTCTTTCTCCCTGCCCCTTCCTTTCTACTAAGATACCCTTATGCCTGTCCCATGCATTCTGGAATCATCCCACTGTCTTCACTCCCACCAACTCTGCTGGAAGGCTGTTCCAGGCATCCATCAATCTTTCTGTGAAGAAGTACATCCTTACATCTCTCCTGAATCTACCATCTCTCCAGCTTCATAGCATGTCCACTTGTTCCTGAGCACCTCTTTTCTGAAAAATACTTCCTTCCTGTACCTTATTTGACAATGTCAGGTATTTAAAAGTTTTTATCATATCCACCCTCTCCCTTCTCTCTTCCAGTGTGTACATATTGAGGACGTTCAGTCTCCTGTTGTAAGGCTTTAAATGCAGACCCTGCACCATTTTAGCTGCCCTCCTCTGTATTGTTTCCTCCCTATCTATGTCCTTCCAGAGATGTGGTCTCCAGAACTGGACACAGTACTTAAGGTGGAGTCTTACCAGTGATCTATACAGGGGCAACACCCCCTCCCTCTTTCTGCTGGTGATACCTCTCCCTATGCACCACAGCATCCCACTAGCCCTCACTACTGCCTTGTCACACTGCCTGGCCACCTTTAAGTCATATGATATGTTTACCTCTAGGTCTCTTTCTTTCTTGGTTGTCATCAAAACCACACCACACATTTTGTACTCTGCCCCCAAGTTTCTGTGCCTTAAGTGAATTAATTTGCATTTTTCACATTGAAACCCAGCAGCTATACCCTTGACTACTCCTTGAGCTTTCTCAGGTCTCTGCTCATCCCCCCTCCCCGAATGTCCACATTGTTGCAGATTTTGGAGTCAGCTGCTAAAGTTTTGCCTGCATGGCTCCTTTCTGGAATTACTAGATGTTTCTGATGACCCGACATTATATGTATGGCAACATTTTACTTTCTGTTTTTGTTTATGTTTTGAAGAAACCCCTTCCAAACCTGACTTTGTATTCTGATTCTGTTTCCTACCATCCATTGTTTTATTATCTTAAATATTTGTTTTTTGCAGGGCCCTTGATTGGATGTCTTTAATTGAGCCTCTTTCCATGTCCTGGTTGCAATCTTTACATAATGTATTTTTATTATTCAGATCTTGGGCTTGATTCTGAAAGCTCAGCACAAGCCACAGCAACGGTGGCTTGCACTGATCACTGGTGCACCAAATTCACTATCACATAGAGTCCAGGTGGCAAAGTCCTGCAGCTTCAGGCACATGTGGCCGTGAGCCAGAATGACGGTGCACCTGGGAGGTTTGCCAAAAGCTGCGAGCACTGTCGGGTGGCACTCTTCTAAGGGCAGAAAAAATTTGTAAGATAATGCCAAACTGCCAGAATATAATGTGCATGTATAAAATGTAACCATCAGCATAATATATTTATATAAATTTATTTTATTATAACAAACCTGCAGGAAGACAATGTCAGTATATACAGATGATTCAGACATTGCTTACATGTAACTAACTATATAATATACATATACGAACATACAAATGTGCCAGCAGGAACTGACCATCCCATCTATCTACGTCTGCTCAAGTGTGCAGCTAGCACCCCTAGTTTGCAGCTGCCCCACTCCCTCCCCTTTGTCATCCCACTGCAACCCCCACCTCCCCCACCCTCACTCTCCCCTGCTCCCTGTCCCATGCTCTTTTGAAGCTGTTTACAGATTTACATGATACCACCCATTCTGGTAGTGCATTCCATTTTGCTACCACCCTCTCTGTGAAATAGTGTTTCCTAATTTCCCTCCTAAATCTTCCCCCCTCTATTCTTAGCCAGTGCCCCCTGGCATCCCTTCCCCTCCTTAGCTTAAAGACCCTGTCTGCCCCATCTTTGATTCCCCTCAAATACTTGAATGTCTCTGTCATATCCCTCCTGTCCCTTCTGTCTTCCAGGGTGTACATATTCAGGTCTCCCAGCCTGCTCTCATAGTCTCTCCTCCTCCATTCCACATATCATTTTCATTGCCCTCCTCTGCACCCCCTCCAGTAGCCTGATATCATGTTTTAGGTATGGCCTCCAAAACTGCACACAATACTCCAAGTGCAGCCTTACCAGCGACTTGTAGAGGGGCAAAAATCACATCTCATCGCCTGGATGAAAACCCCCTCGCTATGCACCCAGCATTTTGTTCGCTTTAGCAGCTGCTTTCCTGCACTGGGCAGTATTGTTCATCATCTCTGTTACCATTGCCCCTAGGTCCTTCTCCTCCTCAGTGATCCCCAGCTTAACCCCGCCCAGCCAGTATTCTCTCCTTGGGTTCTTCACCCCAAAGTGCATAACCTTACACTTCTTTGCATTGAACCCCAGCTGCCAACTTTCTGACCACTCCTCTAGCTTGCTTAGGTCCCCCTGCAGCTGCTTCCATCCCTCCTCTCCATCCACCACTGCTCCCATTTTTGTGTCGTTTGTGAACAGACTTACATTGCTCACCACCCTGTGTGCAATGTCTGATATGAAAAGCCCACATAATACTGGTCCCAACACAGAGCCCTGTGGCACACCACTCATCGCCGGCTTAGGAGTTGAGAGCTCCCCTCCCACCACCACTCATTGGAGCCTTCCAATCAGCCAGCTTGTAATCCAGTTCATCATTTTTGCCCCTACCCCTACACCAGTTAGCTTCCCGCAAGTCACCCATGAGGCACCAAATAGAAGGCCTTGCTGAAGTCCAAGTAAAGAACATCCACCGCATGACCCTTGTCCAGCTCACCTGTCAACCAATCATAATGCTGTATCAGGTTGGTTTGACAGAACTTCCCTGAAACAAACCCATGCGGTCTCACATCCTGGAATCCGTTGTCCTTCAGGTGCTACACCATTCTTTCCTTTAATATTGTTTCCATGAGTTTGCACACTAAGGAGGTGAGACTTACCAGACAATAATTACCAGGTTTGTCCCTTGGTCCGCTGTTGTGTAATGGCACTACATGTACCATCCTCTAATCTAGTGGCACACATCCCCACTCCAGTGAGGTGCTGTACAGATCCACCAGTGGCTCCGCCAACAGCTCCGCCATCTCCCTCAGCTCCGTGGGGTGGATACCATCCGGTCCTGGTGCCTTGTCAAACTTCAGTGCCCTCAATCCCTCTAGGACTCTACCTCCCTCAATCCTTCCATTTGTCGCCTCCTCTCCCCTTGTCCCCACTTTCCCAGCCCATGGTGGTAGCGGTCTCTACTTTTCTTCCATGAACAATGAGCAAAAGTATTCATTCAGTACTTCTGCCTGTTCCTCCCCCTTTTCTGTCCACTGCCCACCCTTTTTTATCCTCACTGTTGTCTCCTTGCACTTCCTTTTTTCCCTGATGTATCTGAAAAAGTCCTGCCCCCCCCCCCAATTCCCTGTGCTAATCACAGCACCCTCTGGGCCTTGGCTTCTCTCACTTTTCTGGTCACCTCCCTAGACCATCTTGCATACTCTTCCCCATCCTCTTCCTTCTCCATCCTCCTATACCTCTGATGCGCCTCTTGTTTTGCCCTCACCACCTCTGCTACCTCACTGTTCAACCAGCATGGTTTCCTTGCTCTGCTCCTCTTACTCTGAGTCTTGGTACAGGCTTCCATTGCCCTGTAATCCCTCATCTAATAATATCCCTTTTCTGTGCCTCATCCATCTCCTGCCTTATGCCCTCCAGTTTCCCTTTCAGTGCTTCCTGCATCCTCCCAAAGTCTGCCCCCTGAAGTTTATCACCTGGGTTACTGAGTTCTCTGGCTTCTTGCACATTGTGATATTAAATCACATCATTTGGTGATTGCTGTGAGCTAGTGGGTCCTCCTCCCTTATTTCCCTTATCGCCTCCCCATTCAACAATATTAGATCTAAAGTGTTCTTTAGCCTAGTAGGTCCACTAACCAACTGCATCAGGAAACCCTCCGGGATCGTGTCCAGGAGTACTTGCTCCCTAGCAGTGGAGGTGACCAGAATGCTCCAGTAAACCCTCAGCAAGTTGAAATCCCCCAAGATGACCACTTCCCTTTTCTACATACCTTTCTGATTTGTCCTGCTAATTCCCTGTCAAGCTCTTCAGACTGGGATGGTGGCCTGTATACCACCCCAAACTTCTGTTTCCTAACTCTTGAATCTAGGAGCTGCAGCCAGATTGCCTCTGTTCTCCTTTCCTCCCCCTCATCCATTATGCATTTGATTCTATCCCTCACATAGACTGCCACCCCCCCCCCAAGGTCCTTCCTGTATAATTTGCACCCTGGGATTGCCAGATCTCAGTCGCGCTGCTTGGTTACCCACATTTCCATGATAGTTGCAATATCCACCCTCCACACTGCCAAGAGTGCCTGTACCTCAGCTTATTTGTTGCCTAAGCTTCTCACGTTCAACGAGACCACCCTCCATCCTGACCCCTTTCCTTCATCACCTTCCAGCTCTTCCCTTCTGCTACCTTCCTTTTCGGCCACCCCAAATCCTTCCCTGCAATCCTCGGGGGTAGGCTGTGACTCCACTCTATCAGATCCCTGCCTATCTGCTGTCCACTTGCCACCCCCCCAACTAGTTTAAATCCACCTTTGTCACAATATACCTCCCCAGTCCTTGCTTTAATACCGCCTTCCCCTCCCCACTCAGGTGCAGCCTATCCCTAGCAAACAGATTGTTATTATCCCAGGTACTGCCCCAGCTGCCCACAACCCCATACCCCTTAGTTTTATACCATTCTACCAACCATGCGTTCAACTCCCCAATCCTCTGCTTTCTCACTGTACTTGCGCAGAGTACTGGGAGAATCTCCGAGAAGGCCACAGACTCCCCAGTCTCCTCACACAACCTTCCCATTTCCTCAAACCTCTCCCTTGTTACCTCCACCATTTCTCCCACTGGGTCATTTGTCCCCACATGTACCACAATGTGCAGTTTCCTCCTACCCCTCCTTATGCACCTTAGGATTGCCTGTCCTGCCTTGTCTGCCTTTAATCCTGGTATGGACTCCACCGATATCTGACTGTGCCTCTCCCCTCTTGCTGCCCATCTGATCCCCTTGAGTATGAAGTCCCCCAACACCAGTACACCCCCATCCTCTTTCCTTGTGCCCGTCGCCACATCCCTACCTAGGTTCTCATTCCCGGGGCCACTCAAGACTGTGCTTTTACCATTTGCCCCAGTGTCTTCTCCCCTGCCCCTCTCAATTTATACCCCTTCCCCTCCTCCTGTTTGACTGCCAACCTCCCTCTCCCACCTCACCTCTCCAAATATTATCCCTCCCTCTGCCATGCCATGGTCAATCTCTCCATTAGTAATGCCCCTCACTCCCTCCTCTTCATGAGTATTATCCCTTGCACAATCTCCTCCTGCATCCTCCTCTTCCCCATGTGTCACTAGAACAGCAAACATGTTCCCTACCCTCTTTGCATTACTATGTGTTTTCTCCTCCCTCCCTCCTGCCTACTGCTGCTCCTCTTTTGCTAGACCTTACTAGAGTTCACCCTACATCAGCTGGCTTTCTGTCTAGTTTTCCCCCTCCCTTGACCCACTGTTCCTTCTCTGTGGTGCCCCATTGATATTCTCAGATGTCAGCCCTTTTACCAATGCAACCCTCCCCCCCCACCTCCCCAGCTTCCTGCCAAGCCACTGAACCTCTTCCTTGAGCCTCCTTAGCCTGTGGTATATTGGGCACTCTCCCACCCTCCACAGTATGTTCATCCACACTGCTGTCCCACAACCATTGCACCCTACAATCCTATATATAATGTATAATAACTAACTATATAATATTCATATATAAATAAAGTAATAGGGGACTGTTTATTACACCTGACTAAGAAACAGTCCCCTATGTATTATTTCTTGTAATATATGAATCGCCCCCAAAAAAATTCAGTGACTCTGAATTGTTTTGCCGCTATCCTGGAACAATGGCTGCTTTGCAGAGGTGCATAGAAGAGGCAGGATCAGCCAGATAATCATTTAAATGAAAATTAAAAACAAAAAACATAAAAAAATAAAACTCATAGCCTCTAAGGTGCAGCAGTATGAATTTGTCTTGATAAGCAAGACACTGATGCAATGTTTTGCTGGCAGTATAGCCTAGCGGTTAGAGTAATGAGCTGTAAATGAGCTTCATACCTCCAGCAGACCAGATCTGGGCTGATTTTCACAACCACCACTTGCATACTGTGTGACTCTGAGCAAGTCACTTAACTGCCCAGTGCTCCCAGGTCACCCCTGAAAACATGCACCCATGTGTAGTGGGCCTTATCTGGTTACCAAAGACTAAAATAAAATAAAAACATGTTTTGCAAAGTGTTCTTTTCTTTTTAGTTTTCGTTGACTGGGAAAGGAGGGCTAGACAATTCTTCCTTTTTTTCAGCCTCGTCCCCGGGGCAGGGGGATACAGATGGATGCCAACTGACATTGAATCAGATTAAGCTGTTGGTGGTATTTTTTAGTGAATGGAGGAAATTTGGGCAGCACACTGGGGAAATTCACCTGCTCCTTTTGAGAAGCACTATGAGATCTTTAACATCAACCTGAGCTACCACTAGAACAGGCAGATGGGACCTCGGTTTATTGTCTTAACTTGAAAGATGGCACCTTAGGAGTGCAGCACCCCCCTCATGCTGCACCACAGTGTCAGTATTGGGATTTAACCCAAGTGCTTGGCGTGGGGATAAAACCCACAGCTTTCTGATCTTCTAGCCTCGGAGATGAGCTCTGTTTGTCTACAGATGAAAAAGTAGCCAATTCTAAAGAATGCTTTCTGACTGCCACAATGAATCCTGAGTGACTGCAGTTGGCACCACAGTTACCAGCTGGACTGTGTATTCAGGTATAGGATAGAGCACAAAAAAAGAAAAAGAAAAGCTCACTTGCTGTGACAATATCATATCTACTGACCCAACAGTCAGCTTTTACTGTAAGTGGCAGTTACAGCAAAAGCTGGCTTACGATCAGCGTGAGCTGTCATGTTCCGTTTGAGCTATAGGAGTTCCGTGGTAATGCTATCATTCAGACCTCAGAATGATAGTATTACAGGGTTTGAATGATAGTATTATGGAGAGTCAATGATAGCATTTTCACTTGGGTGGCGGTGTATTACCATATTTTTTTTGTATGCTTTTTGATAGTATTATTTTACTTATCCATATATTACATAATAATGATACAATATATAATGACATTTAATGTAATAATCCAATATATGGATGTAG
This sequence comes from Neoceratodus forsteri, assembly GCA_016271365.2. Taxonomy (NCBI): domain Eukaryota; kingdom Metazoa; phylum Chordata; order Ceratodontiformes; family Ceratodontidae; genus Neoceratodus; species Neoceratodus forsteri. The sequence continues at coordinate 761,073,804 of CM057452.1, forward strand.
TACCATTCCCTAGGATCCCAATTGGTGACCTAATATGTAGTTCTTCTACAATGTTTATTCATTTTATTATCAAATCATTGGCAGGACAAACACGCTAGTAAGTAAGTAAGTGATATTTTATTCCTTGAGTGCCTAATCCCACAGGCACTGGGTGCTTCATAAAAGAAGAGGTGTGAAAAAATACAGTACACAAATTAAAAACATGGGTTAGACAATTAATACAATTCAGAAAGTCAATAAATAATAATTCAATAAAACCCACTATAGCTGAATATCAAATGCATCTCTGAAATGATGTGCCTTTAGGCCCTGCTTAAAAGCCTCCACTGATGGAGCCTCCCTCAAAGGTCTTGAAAGGGAATTCCAGAGGGCTGGGCCCACAACCTCAAATGCATGATCTTCTGAGGTCTTGAGCCTTGCCGGCAGAACTGTGAGGAGGCTCTCAGTGGAGAAGTGAAGTGAGCATACAGGGCGGACAGGTGTTAGAAGGTCAGTCAGGTAGCCACAGCAGTTGTGGGGGTGTAGTAGACTGTGGCATAGGTTCCCTCCTACCCAGGGAGGGATCCAGGGTGGTGCAAGGATTGTTAGACCAGCTGGTCTAACAGTACTTGGACGTATGCCCTCTGAGAGGGTTTACAGAATCCCAATGTTGGAGATATGGCAGTTTGCATCTGCCACAAGCCCCATAGCACCCTGGCACACTTAGCAGCTTGGCGCAGACCTGGCATTGGTCTGGTCTGGTGCACTGGATCATGGTGTGGTGCAAAGGCCTTCAAGAATCACAAAAGCTGCAAGTTTTGACTCAAGGTGCCCCTTGCACCACTCCTGGGTGATGGAGGCACCTTGCATCAAAATTGGACTTATCAGAATCAAGCCCCTTGTCTCCACCTGAACGTATTGATTTGGACTGGTCTGGTTGTTTCAACTTTGGTTTCCATTTTATACCTGTTGTCTACCAGATTAGCAATTTCCTGAGTTTCCCTCTGTGCAATTGCTCTTGATATTTACCTAATGCCTCCATTTTTTTTCTGAAACTTGCTTTTAGATTTTCTCTTTGTGGAGACTTATGGGGACTGTCTTTGTGTGTGCCTCAAACATTAACATTCATGCCCCACTTCTTAACTAATTGCTTCAGTTCTTGTAAAATGCAGTGCAAGAAAGCAGCAGCAAAGCAAACAAGATGCTGGGATGCATATCTAGGGGGATCAGTATTAGGAGAGAGGAGGTTATACTGCCCTTGTACAGGCAGGTCACTGGTAAGGCCGGATTTAGAGTATGGAGGTCAATGCCCACATGTCAAAAAGGACATTAACCTGCTGGAGAAGGTCCAGAGGAGGGTTATAAAGATGATAGCTTGTCAGCAGGGTAAGGCATATGAGGAGAGGTTGAGGGCACCACACATGTACTCCCTGGAAGACAGGAGAGGGGACATGATTGGGACCTTCAAGTATTTGAAAGGGATACATATGGCTGATAAGGAGAGTCTCTTTAAGCTGAGTGGCAACGATAACATGAGGAGGCACAGTCTTAAGCTGGAGGGTGGGAGGTTTAGGAGGGAAGTCAGGAAGCACTTCTTCATAGAGAGGGTGCTGGACACTTGGAATGCACTGGCAGAAGAGGTAATCTTATTGAAGACAGTGGGAAGCTTTAAGAGAGGCTGGGACAGGTATAGAGGGAGGGTAAAGGACATGGGTAGGGAGGATGGGAGGAGTGGTGAGAGGGGGCAATTACAGTAGGTCAAGCTGTGGACCCTGCAACACAAGCATACTTGATAGACCAAATGGCATTATTCTGCTGGTTTTTTCACATGTTTATATGTAAAATTGAATTGCTTTTCATTGTATTGTCCTTGATGCTGGCTAGTGCAAGTGAAAGTAAGTTATGAAACAATGAATGATTCCACTGAGGGAGGGCTATCATCTATGTCTTTCATTCACAACTTTGTGAGTGACACAAAGTTAGAATGAAAGCTTACAGTATACACTGCAAGTCCATTAGTCGACAGTGCCAACCAATGGTCTTATAGTGATTAACGTAAGCTGCCATTCGGTGACAGCTCAGTTGGCAGGCAGCTGTGACAGTTGGCAGGTGGGTTTTGCTGCCTGCCAGCTACATCAGCCATGCTGGGGGAGTGGGGGTGGGGGTGGGTGCATCAATGGGTAGGGGGTCCATTGGACTACCAGGGAAATATGATTCATGTGTTTTATGCTATAAGTGGGGCTGGGAGGGGGGTACTACTAGACCACCATGGTGTTCTGATTAATATTTCAATATGGACAAGGTTCAGGGATGAGAGGAGGTACCACGGGACTGCCAGGGATTTTCAGGTCAGAATTATAATGTGGATGGGTTTCAGGGAAGGGTGGGAGCCACCAGACTCCAGGGGATTGGATATATCTTTATTCTGTGGCACGATCGGGGATGGGGGGCCACTAGACTACCAGGGGGTGGCGTGCTGTGTTTTCTGTGGCACTTGCAGGGTGCCCAGTGCATTCTGCTGGGTGCATCCCTGCTGAAGACATGCAAATGGGGCCATAACGACATGCAAATGGGGCCATAACGACATGCAAATGGCACCATTTGCACCTTGCATGCATTATGGCCCCATTGGCATGTTTTGGTCTGAATATCTGGAATCTGCGTTGGGTGCATCTCCAAGATACGCTGCTCAGTCCCATTCCCAGGTATTCAGATCTGAGAGGGAGCTGTGCCAGCACATCTTCAGTGGCCCCCTTTGTGCCACCTGCATCTTTTGATATATTCAGACGGGATGTGTGATCCTGCATCTCATTTGAATATAGCACTGTTGCACTCTGTCACAACTCAGTTGCGCAGCACAGGCACTTGAGCCCATTCTGGGGGCACAGTTTGAGAATCCTGGTCCAGTTTTCTAGTTTCTATGCTTTAACTAGGTTGTTCCAGGGTAAGTTAATATTGAATTACTTGAAACACCAAAAAGGACTGACAGCAAGGATGGGACACAGCACACCTGAAAGATAGTAAATTCAAAATTATTCCCAAAGAAAATGTTTCTACAGTATTAATAAAGACAGAAAAAGCTCATCTGTTTGCTTAATATTTTCCTAAAATATCACATTTCTTCACAACTTCTGTTAAAATAGTTTTAGGATGTATAAATTAACAAGGCACATAATAGCATGCACTTTAGACCAAATACAGAGAAGGGCTGCACAAGTGATGAGGGAGATGCAAGGTAAAAGCTATACAGACAGGCTAAATTTATTAAATCTGTTTTCTTTAGAATACAGAAGACTAAGATGGGATATGCGCTTGTTGTTTAAAGCAATAACTGAAGAGGAACTTTGCAGTAAAATAGGCTTAAAGTTTAGAATGATAAAACATACTATAGCACACCCCTATCAGTTATATGGAGAACAATGTACAACTTGGCATAGAAAGAGATGGTATAATCAAAGAGTTGTTCCTATATGGAACTCACTGCCATTGGAGGAGGTGAAAAGTAATACAATGGAGGTATTTAAACAGCATTTAGATGGGTTACATCGATTGGGTAAACTCTAGAAATGCATGTTGGTGAGCACTATGAACTAATAAGTCCCCTTTGCTCTGATTAACCTATGTTACCTATGTTAAATAGGAATATTTATAGAGCATTAACATAATCTCATTGTGGAACCTCTGTAATGCTAATATGCACAGCAGATAGATAGATAGATAGATAGATAGATAGATAGATAGATAGATAGATAGATAGATAGATATTTCATTCCTCATTGGGCTTCCCCAGAGGTGATGGACTTGTGTGAATTGTTTGTCCACATCCCTGGTGTCCAGTGGATACTCCATAGCTTGTCATGTGCCCTTCTGTTACTACTATCAGTGATGCTGGGCACTACATATCTCTTCCTCCTGCAGGAATGAATTCTCTGTTTGGGGGCACACAGGGTTACCTGTGCTGCCAGATACCAAAACAGTCATACAAAAATACATACTGCTGGTAGCAGGGGGAGCATTCTCTTCTGTGAAAACAGCACAGTGAGCATTTATGCAAATTCTCTTTCCAGATGTTGGTAGTCACACACAAGCTGTGTGACTGCTAACACAATGGACTGTAGTAGTCACAGGAATTGGCCCATGGCATGTACCATTCCTCACAAATCTTCCTAGGTGACACATTGGCTCCAAAATCCTGTGAGTTGGTTGTCCATGTCCCTGATTTCAAGTGGATTTACCCCATAGCCCTGTTCCCTTCTGAAAATGTTGTTGGTGGCCCTTGCTGGAAAGAGTGTTCCATCTCACAAGGTTGTGACCTGTGCAAGACATGACATGTAACCAGGGCTGAGGGCAAAGCACATTACCTCTGTGCATACCAGAGCTGTTGTTAAGTCTGACTGCCCCATCCCTCTCCCTATGCTGGTTTTCAGACCTGTGCACTGTTACAGTGAAAGTCTTGTGACCCCCTCTGTTTATACAACAAATGGGCACACTGCAAAAATGTACTGCAAAATGGTCACTACTTTACACAACCTATACACACTATATTGGTGTGTGCCTCTACCTAATCCTGCCTGCCCAAGTATTTCCCATTAGAGACTGCATATAGGGAATGGTGTCAGCTAGAATGAAGCTCAGTACCTTGCAATATTACTGCAGAGTGCTGCAGTATGCTGCAGGGAACATTGCAATTTAATGGCAATGATGCCTCTTGTCATGCAACATTTTTTGATATGTCATTTACTGCAAGTTACTGTGCTGAATCCTGGCTGGCTCCACTATGCCTGCAGGATACCGGTTAAAGCAGAAGGAAGCCGGGAAGGCAGTCAGAATAGCAAAGGCTCAAACTGAAGTAAAGATAGCCAACTCAGTTAAGAAGGGGAATAAAACCTTTTATAGGTACATTAGGGAGCAAATAAAGACTAAGGCAGGGATACTGAGGCTGAATAAAGAGGAAGGAGGTTGGGCAGAGAGTGACAGTGAAAAAGCAGGGATACTGAACGAATACTTCTGCTCAGTATTCACAATGGAAAAGCAGGGGGATATACCTAATCCAGTCAATAGAAGCACTCTGGATAGGGGGGTTGATATTAGTCCTTTCACAGAAGAAAGGGTTCTGAAAGAAATCTGAAAAGTGAAGGTGGATAAAGCAATGGGGCCTGATGGGATTCACCCCAGAATTCTAAAAGAACTAAGGGAAGAACTAGTAACACCACTGACTACCCTTTTTAATAAATCATAGGAGGATGGTGTGGTACCTGAGGACTGGAGGAGGGCAGATGTGATTCCCCTTCACAAAAGTGGGAGCAAGACAGAGGCAGGAAACTAAAGACCTGTCAGTTTGACTTCAGTGGTAGGGAAAATAATGGAATCATTTCTGAAGGAAATAATTGTTGAGTAACTAGAGGCCAGTGGGGCACAGGACCCAAAGCAGCATGAATTCACAGTGGGAAGGTCATGTCAGACAAATCTAATTGATTTCTTTGACTGGGTGACCAAAGTAGTAGACCAGGGAGGGGCTGTGGTCATGGTCTACCTAGATGTTAGCAAGGCATTTGACACAGCCCCACACAAAAGATTAATAAACAAATTAGCCAGCCCGGGAGTGGGTCCCAGGGTGGTAACCTGGGTAAAACACTGGCTGAACAACAGGACACAGTGGGTAATAGTAAATGGAGTCTACAGTGAAGAAAAGGAGTTTACTAGTGGGGTACTGCAGGGTTCAGTACTGGGGCCTGTCCTTTTTAATGTCTTTATAAGTGACATTGCAGAGGGACTGGAAGGGAAATTATTTCTCTTTGCAGATGACACAAAGATCTACAACAGGGTTGATACGCAAGGTGGGTGGAAAGGATGAAAAGGGACTTGGCAAGGTTGGAGGAATGGTCAAATGTATGGCAGCTTAGATTCAATGCAAAGAAGTGCAAAGTAATGCACCTGGTAAACAAAAACCCAGGGGAAGAGTACACAATGGGGGGTGAGATACTAACAACAACAAAAATGGAAAGAGACCTGGGGGTAGTCATATCAGATGACCTAAAGGTGGACCAGCAATGTGAGAAGGCAGTAAGGAGGGCTGGGGGGATACTGGGATGCATAGGGAGAGGCATCACAGGTAGAAAATGGAAAGTTGTTGGCCCTCTGTACAGACAGTTGGTAAGACCACATCTAGAGTACTGTGTACAATTCTGGAGACCCCATCTCCGCAAAGACATAGACAGGGTGGAGGCTGTTCAGAGGAGGGCAACCAAAATGGTGCAGGGTCTGCAACAGAAGACATATGAAGAAAGACTAAAGGAGCTTAAGATGCATACTGTAGCGTCGAGGAAAGGAGGGAGAGGGGGGACATGATAGAAACTTTCAAATACCTCAAGAGAATCAATGAAGTCCAAGAGGGTAGCATCTTTCAGAAAAAGAGATGTGCAAGAACAAGGGGGCACAATTTGAAGATAGAGGGGGGACAGCTCAGAGGCAATGTGAGGAAGTATTTCTTCACAAAGAGGGTTGTAGATGCATGGAACAGCTTTCCTGAGGAGGTTGTACAGTCAAAAACAGTGAAGAAATTCAAGAATGTTTGGGACAGACATAAGGCTATTCTGGTTGGGGGGGTAGGAGGAAGTAGGCTGTTAGTTAACTAAGATCTGCAGCTTAACTGTTAGGTAGGGAAATGGGCAGACTAGGTGGGCAAGTGGTCCTTATCTGCCATCAAATTCTATGTTTCTATGTTTCTAAATGAAAAGCATGATGGGAAGTTTATGTAGATCACCACACTTAGACCTCACATAATGCTTTTTGGTTAGTGGGGTTTGCAGAACTGGGTATTTATTTGAAACGTGGTTTTCTTGCTAATGCCCTTCCTGGGCAAATCTTGCTTCTGTGCATTTACACTGAAGTTCTTGTCTTTTAAATTGTTTTTCTATTTTAGGCTCACAAGACCCAAATAAATGAGATCATGAGGCTGATCCATTCATTTTCTTCTTCAAGATAACAAGGGCACTATACGCAGTTACAGTGGTCGGGGACACTATTTGGAGTGCACAAGTCTCCATGTACCACCATCCACAAAACTCTCATACACATATGGGTTCTGCTGTCTGCAGAAAATGCATTTTTTCCTCTGATAGTAGCTGGTCATAGCAGTGGTTTTGTACCTTTATACTGAGGGTTGAGTGCGCTGGAGGGGCTACGGTGAACTACAGTGCCCAGTTTTGCCAGTCCCCTCAGCTCTTTCCATGTGCTGTCTTACTGACCTGTGTGCAAGCAAAGACTTGCTGCCTTCTTGTGTATAACACAAAAGTGACAAAAATGTACTCTTCCCTTGTGGACTGTATTTGTGTATACCTCTGCCTTATCCTGCTTTATTCCCATGGAGATTGCATATAAACTTTTAATGTGTCACACATTTTTTTTTTTTTATTGAAAATGTGTTATAGGGACACATTCATGCCCAGTGGGCATCACAGTCTGAAAGCCCATGAAAAGCTCTTCCAAATAAGGTATTGTGCTCATCTGTAGCTGGAAGCGGTCCTGAGATATAGATGACTTAGTCTGTCCAATATTAATACTACATTACAACCATTTTTAGAATCTTGTGATATCAGTGATAAACAAGCTGTGCTTAAGTCAGTGCGGTAAGGCACAGCTTGTTAGTCAGTGACATCACAGTGTTTTAAAAATGGCTGCAATGTAGTATTAATACTGAACAGACTCAGTCATCTGTATCTCTGGGGTGCTTCCAGCTACAGATGAGTCTGCAGATGAGTTCAATATCTCATTTTAAAGAGCTTTTCATGGGCTTTCAGAATGTGATGGCCACTGGGCATGAATGTGTCTCTTTAATTGTGTATGGTTGTCTAAAGGATTAACCTCATTTTACACATCAAGCAATCAATCAATAAAAATCTTTATTTATCCAGGTGAACATCATTGAGCAGGGCTCTTTTACAAGATGGACCTGATTAGAACAGGTTTGGGTAACATTCATCATAAAAACATATAAATACATGTAAATAAGTATATAAACACAAACACAGTGGTACAGTAATAGGGGAGTCAAATGATAAAAGGAAGACAAGGCAAGCCATAACAGAGGAGGATTCAAATACAAGGGGGCAGGTCTACCATTGAACCATGCAACTGTATATAAACCATGTTCTCTGTATAGAAGTACCAGTTAGTTCATTTACCAGGGGCAGTCACTAGTACTAGCCATGAAAACGGCTTGGAGAACCACCAACTAATGGAAGATGAGGTACCAGGAAGGGTATGTAATATGTAAGCGAGGGATAAACATTGTGAGAAGTGAAGTCCCAAGGATACGTCGGTAGAACATTAAAAACATGTCACAGAACATACCCTATTGATTCAACGCATCATGGGAAGTATATGCAAATCACCATAAGGGAAAAAGCTTTCAAACACTGGCTAGCCAGTTTCTTCATGGTGATTTGTATATACTCCCTACAATGCTTAGCGTTAGTGGGGTTTGTAATTTTGTATTTATGTGAAACAGGATAATCTTTGTGTCAGTCCTTTTGTACTGAAGTTCCTTGTTTTTTAAGTTGTTTTCCTGTTTTGGTTCCACTGTGGCACAAACATGTGACAGCATGCATAGAGATGTTGTGAAGTTTTAATTTTCCTGCGAAGTTCCGTCAAAGTTGCCAAATTCACCTCTGTGGATCATTTAGCAAAATTTTCCTGTTTAATATGAAATTTGCCATTGGTAGCTTCACCTTGCAACTTTGCCTGTAACTTCTTCTTGGGGTACACAAAGGTAAAGTTGGGTCAAAATGACTTTCATCAACTACTCCTTTTGGGGTTCGTAGGCATAACTTGGTCAACCTTTGTTGAATTTGTCTGAAATTTGTCTGAAATGTTGTATTCTCCCGGGTTGTTCCTGAAAATAGGCATAATACTTGTCTAGTGTACTTACCCAGTAAACAAAAGCTAAATAAATAAATAAATAAACTTTTGTTGAATTTGTCTGAAATTTGGTATAGTTCTAGTCCACGGGGATGTATTGCACTGCATTTCTAATGATTACAGGAGTTACATTGGGGTTGGGGTGGTCAGAAACTTGGCAACTAAAATTCAATGCCAAAAAGTGTGCTGTGATGCACCTGGGATGTATAAAACTGAGACCAGCTTACACCCTAGGAGGGGAAGAAGTCAAAAAATAGATAAGGAGAGGGATCTGGGGATTATAATATCAAGCAACCTTAAGGTGGGTAGCCAGTGCAGCAAGGGTCGTGGGGAAGGCAAATGGAATTTTAGCATGCGTTAGGAGGGGCATAACTAGCAGAAGGAGGGAGGGAGGTGCTGATGCCTCTTTACACAGCCATGGTGAGGCTGCACCTGGAGTATGGGGTCCAGCTCTGGAGACCACACCTACGAAAGGACATAGATGGGATAGAGATAGTCCAGAGTAGGGCAACCAAGAAGGTGCATGGTATGCAGCTGAAGTCATACAAGGAGAGATGTAAGGAATAGGATAGGTACACTTTGGAGACTAGAAGGGAGGGGGAACATGATTGAAACTTTTAAGTACATGAAGGGGATCAATAAAGTGAAGTAGAGGAGCATACTTAAAAGAAAGGAGGAAGCTAAAACTAAGGGGCATAGACTAAGACTGGAGGGAGGAAGGTATAGAGGCAATGTGAGGGGGCAATTCTTCATGGAGAGGGTGGTGGATCCCTGGAATAGACTACCAGATGAGGTGGTGGAGGCTAAAATGGTGGAGGGATTCAAGAGGGCATGGGACAGACATATGTGGTTGGGTAAAGTGGGGATGGGGTGGCTAGGGGGAAAGGGGAAGAGAAGGGGGGAAGGGGCAAACTCAATGGGCCATTGGGTCCTTTTCTGCCATCATGATTCTAATGATTCTATGATTGTGCATTTGGCACCATGGTCAAGGTGATTTTGGGGTGTTATACATGCCATGAATTTTTCCAGGGGTATTATGTGTTACTATTGTAGTATGCATTGAGACCCTTGTATGGATGTATACAGTGTCTCTGAACTCCAAAGACTGGTGGTGTTATGACTTGTTAAAGTTGCAGTGTTATCCTATGGGACATTAGGGTTAGTGTGGTCACTTGCAACCTATGCAATAAACATGTCCCCTTGGTTGTTTACTGCTGTTGCTCTTGTCACCTCCCACATCCCTCACCAGCATGGCTGCCACAGATGTGATGGAGAAAAATTTGGCTACACTAATGCCATACTGTCAATTACTCCTTTGCTACTACCAGTCCCAGAGCCCACAGAAAATGTTGCTGGAGACATCAGTTTTTTAACTGCAGCACTATTTTGCCCCACAGGTTTTGAACACTGCTTTGCTGCCTCACTAGCACCTCTTTCTTTAGTAGAGCATCTCTTCCTGAACATTCATATACTAATTGAAACAAGAACAACAGCACCAGAATATTTTTTTTCTCCCTTTTTGGGGGTGTGGGTTGCAAGAGAATACACAAAAGGATTTAAGGTCAGAACTAGGGGTATCCATGCAAGATCACACAACACTTTATGAGACTTTTCACTGAAACAAATACACCAGATTTTTTTTTTCCTTTTCTTATTCTTTTTTGGATTTGTACAATATACTACACAGCAGGGATTATTTGTTTGTTTGTTTTATTTGGGCTGGCAGTATAGCCTAGAAGTTAGAGTAATGAGCTGTGAATAAGCTTAGTACTTTCAGCAGACCTGGGTTTCATTCTCTCAACTTCCAGTTGCATACTGTGTGACTGAGCAAGTCACTTAACCACCCAGTGCTCCCGGGTTGCCCATGAAACCAGGCGCTTGTGCCTAGTGGGCCTCACGTGGTTACCAAATAAAAAAAAAATAAAAAAATGTATTTATACTGAAAAGTCCATGGGCCAAAGACCCGTTTTCATGGTTGACCAATATACATAAAAACAATACATACTGTACGTATAAAATTAAATACATCATAATATATAATACAAATTATTTCAAAGAGCATGCATACACAGTACATTCAAGAAAAACATTTAGACTCACTTTCGTCCAGTAGATATCCTGTCAACTTCATTCTAGAAGTCAGTAGCGAATTATTTAAACTTTCAAAGATGGGTTGCAAGGAATTAAAAAAATGTGGAAGTGCATAGGGAAGTGATTTTTGACCAGCTGATGTCTTCATCCTTGGTACAGCAAAAAATGTATTACCCCTTAGGCTGCCAGAAGATTTAGAACGTATAGGTTTTTAGGCCATGTATACACGCTGGTGGCACAGCAAGAGTTAACAGATAACCTAGTAGCAACGGTACTAACATGCTTCTTGAATATTGAGGTTAGGATACTAGGAACCTTATTTATTGTTACTTTCTTCGCCAGAAGTCCTAACTGCAGTTTAAAATGAAAATCAAGGGGCAAAAAGTCTGCTGACCTTAACAAACTACAATGGTGAGTCCTTGCTGGCATCTGTGTTGAAAATCAAGCCATTTGCTTCAGTAAAACTTTAACTTTAGATAGTAACCCCTCCCCGGCTGAATAATAGAAAAGCAAACCATAGTCTAAAAGTGGCATAAGGAAGCTTTGAACAAGATGCTTCCTGGTGGAAGGAATCAAGAGTGGATTTAGTCAATAGAGCACCCCCAATCTTTGATGAGTAGCTTTGATCATACTGGTAATATGTGGTTCAAAGGTCATGCCTTCATCAATTATAAGGCCAAAATATTTGAACTGTTGGACCTGCTCTAATTTCGCTCCCTATGAAGTATATAGAGGTTAAATCCTCCCTTACTCTACTTCTAGAGCCGAAAAAAATATTGATTTCATCTTATCATTTAACACTAATCTACTGTTAATGAACCAATTGTGATCAGCTAGGAAGTCATGAGGCAAATTCCCCTGGACAATCATGGGGTCTGATCTGCTAGTGAAGATCACTGCATCATCTGCATAAAGCAAGATCTGAGAGTTTAAACAAACCTAGGGAAGAGTGTTTAAAAAAAGACTAAAAAGAAGAGGACCCAGAATAAACCCCTGAGGAAGACCCTGTGACATAGTAGCAGAAGGAGAATAATGTCCACTAATTTTTGTCTCCTGTGTGTGTTGGCCCAAGTAACTCTTGAACCACCCAACAACGACTCCAGACAGGCCCAGTCAATCAAGAGATGTCAATAGTAAGCCATGATTAACCAGGTCAAAGGTTTAAGGTTCTAGGGATTAGGGAATCACCCACAACACTTGAAACACTTTACACAGACAGTAGAAGAATACATATTTTTTGGGGTTAACAAGTCAAAACACAAGAGGGATTTAAGGCTGGAATTGGGGGGGGGGGCATCCACACAAGACCACATAAGACTTTATAGGACTTTACACTGAAACAAATATGTCATCATTTTTTGGGGGGGGTTTCAACATGAAACAATTCTCAAGTGGGAATATTGGTACTGGGACACACACACAAGTGACAACTACACAACACTTTAGTAAAACAATAGCATACATATTTTTTGTGTTTGTTTTTAAGAAAAAACAGTACACAACTGTGATTTCTAGGGGTTGGACTCAGACACATGCAAGACACTACACATACACAAAATAAAGCTGCCTTCTAAGCAACAGAAACAATAACTGAAGTAACTATACTCAGAAACAATTCATTGAAACAAACCTCACTCTTCTACACAACTAAACTAACAATGCACAGAAAACAGGAAAAAAAAAATAAAACCACTAAGTAAAACAAGCATTTGTCAATGCCGAATGTTGCTTGCTTGTATGTGCTGTGTAGGTATTTGGAAGTCAGTGGAGTGCAAATATTGAATATTTGCAAACTTACGAGCGTGCGTAGGAACTGCGCAATGCAGGCTCATAAAACAGTCATTTTTAGGAATTTTGTCACCAAATTTTCAACATAGCCATTTTAAAACCTCTGCTCATGAACAGTGGCACTGTGATTTTCTTAATGTGTCCCTTACAGTGATTTCACACACCGACTGCGCCATTGTGCGCTACATGGCCGGAAACACGTTTTGGGCAAAATGTGAAAAATGACAGTTGTACTGCTCATAAGCAGGTGTGGTAAAATGACAATGTTGAAAATCAAGTGAAAATATTGAAAATTCACAAACTTACGAGCGTGCGTAGTAACTGCGCAACGCACGCTCGTAAAACAGTCATTTTTAGGAATTTTTCCACCAAATTTTCAACATAGGCTTTTTGAGAGCCCACCTTATGAACACTAGCAGTGTCGTTTCATTAATCAGTGCCGAAAGGTGATTTCGCACAGTGACTGCGAAATCACCCTTCGCGCCCGATTAACACCATGACAGTGAGAGCATTCATGAGAAGGTGTCCTAAAAACCCCATGTTGAAAATTTGGTGCAAAAATTCAAAAAATGCCTGAGATATGCTGCAAAGTTGAAAAAACCCTATTTATTACATTATACAGCTTACTGGCATTTCCTCAGTTCGCGGTTGGCTTTGAAGAGTGCAGACGTGTTCCTGGTCCACCGAAGAGCGTCGCGCTGAGGTCCGAAGGTAAGTATGGGGTGAGGGGGTGGGGAGGTGGGTGCACAGTGGTGGGCGCGAGGGTGGGTGCCCAGACAGCAAGGGACCGTTTTGTGTTGCAGGTTGTTTTTTTGTTTTTTTTTTTTAAACAGGAGGACGACGCGGGACATTTGCCACACTTGGGTGGGCTCCCAGCGTGGCACAAGGATGCTGTTTGTGGGGGCCGTGGAGCTGATGGGGGGGATTGGGCACCCCCGTCGGCTGTACCATGTGTTGCCACGCTGGGGTGGGCACCCAGCGAGGCATGTGCAACTCAGTTTTTTGGGAGGGGGAGTGCAACACAGCCGACGGGGGATTGGGCACCCCTGTCAGCTATACAGTGTGTGGGGGGGGCCGAGCATGCAGTATGCGTGCATGTGTGTGTGTGTGTGTATGTACAGGGGGAGCGCACATGAGCAGGTGATATCTTATCACTGCTAACTGAAGCGTAGCTCCCCCTTTCAACTGTACACCACTGCATTTTAGACTGCTGTCATAGACAGCTCCAGCAGTGATTGGAGAACTGTGGCCGTGCCTGCAAACACACTGACTGAATTGGAAGAGGGCTGCCACACCTCCGAAAACTTGGATGATGGCACTATTTTTCTTGCACATGTGTGCAAGCAACATAAAAACAGCACTACACAGTTACAGACTCTTATAAGCTAAGCCTACCTTTTGCTGCTTCTGGACTGGAGCTACAGAAACTCCCCCTCCCCCAAACCCCACTACAGCACTTTCTGTAAATACAGAAAATAAAAGCACTAATTAAAGTAGGAAAATGACCAAAAAAATCAGTAAATGGTTGATGATCGACAGGCACAAGGCACAGCGCCCCCTTAATAGAGTGATGCTAGACAACAAACTCCACAGTTTGAGGAGTTTTACAAGGTTTTTCTGAACACAGCTCTGAGAACACAACTGACTCCAGCTCTTTTCCCCTTAGGACCATTATTCCTTGGTGAAGTTAGGGGAAGTAGCCATTGTACTCATTCACAAATTCCACCTTTCAGATGAAGTATGACTTTGCCTTGCATTTTTTTTCTGCATTTGCAAATTCTGCTTTTCAGGTGATGTGTGACTTCGCCTTGCGTATAAATTTTGTAAATTCTGCAAAATTTGCAAAATAATCTGCAAAACGAATATTTCCAGCCTCTTCCATTACTAATCATGCATGGCTTTCCCACTCACATGACACAAACCTGTGAGATCAAGTATGACTTGTCCCCCCCCATCTGAGGTACAGATTGGGCACATCTAAGAACTGAAATAAGGGTAAAACATGTATTTGCATCTGGTGTTTTCAGCCTTTACAGATTGTTTGAGAGGCATTTTGGTACAAGCCAGTCCTGCTTTAAGTGGGATAGACAGTTATTTTGGGGTGATTTGCATTTACTTCCCATGATTCTTTTTTTTTCTGAGAAGTGTCTAATTTTTGTATTTCTCTTGCCTTAGCCTTTCCAGAGTGTCCTTTACTGCCATGCTTTTCCATGGCAGTTCTTCATCTCTTCTATAGTATACCCAATTACACATATGAAAATAAAGCAAAGCATTGTAGAAATTATATGCAAATGAATATGTATATACTTCCCATGATGTTTTACATTATTGAGGCATGGGGAATGTGGTATTTCTTTAAAATTTGTTTTTGTTGCCAGTGCCTTCCCGAGACTTAAAGTGGCACAAAAAAAATGTTCTCGGGCATAAAGATTACCAGTTTGACCGGACCAGAATTGTTTCTGATGCCGCCAGGCAGTGGGAGACTTGTATCACATTTTTTGGGAGTGCCCACCGATAAAGCAGTTGTGGATGCAGATTAAGCAAAGGGTAGACCCATTGTTGGGTATTGATCAGTATTTTACTCCGGATATATGTCTGATAGGGGATTATTCATGTATTATGATTAGGGAGCGTAGATTTTATATGGCTCTGATTTCTGGCTCGTTTAAAAAGGTAGTTTTGTGATATTGGATGACGGACTCCCCAATTACGTATGCGGAATGGCTGCGGAAATGTTGTTTAATTTGAACATGGAAAAATTAGGGGCGGGAAGGGATAACCGGATTCATATATATGAAAAGATTTGGGGTCGCTTTCAGGCGCTATATCTTCCCCAGGTGTAGCCAGTTGGAGTATAGTTGATTAGGGAGGTAGGTAGGTGAGCAGATCTTCCTTGTAGGCAGGTGGTAGTGAGGGGGGTGGATTAGGTTAGGGGGAAGAGGGTGGTTTTGGGTCTTGTTGTGGGATGGGGGAGGAAATTAGTGACTTGACTTAATCTCTGTCAATTGTTTTGATTGAACAAAATGTTTTATTTCTTCTTATGTGCTGTATATTTGACACAAACTTTTGTCACAATAAAAATTTTGAATTTCAAAAAAAAGATTACCAGTTTGCATGTTTTACTTAGTGAATAGGAAGACCACAAAAACATATAATTTGCAGGATGTCAAGCTCCATAGAGTTCATTAGAGCTAATAGTAGAACTTGCATTTAGTCTTCCACACTATATTTGTTGATCTGAACTTCTTACATCATCTCAGTACCAGCAAGCTGTGTAATGTCAGGCACCAAAACCTGCTGTAATTGGTGAGGAGGTGGTGAGAATGAGCAACTTTATGCTTTGCTAGCAAGTGAAGCTTCTAAGGGGTAACCATGGACTGGCTACACCCTGACTTAAACCCTTGGTTTTATCTTCTAACCTCAATTAATTCTTTTAATGAATTTGTATTGAATTCCTTAGGAACGGTTACCAGGGTTTCTATAGCAATACAAGTGGTAGTTAGTCCATGCTCCCACCAGAAAACATTTTTTAATCAAAGGATCAATACAATATAAGTGCAAAAGTGCCAATTAAAATACATTTTTTTTCTAATTTTACTATAGGCTTACAATCTGGCTTTATACATGAGTTTCATACAAAGAAATTTGGTATAAAACACTTTGAATTCCCAGTGTTAAATGTACTGTACTACTCTGTTCACATTAATTCTATTTCTTTTAAGACTGACATTTATCACTTACAATTTATAATGGTTGTACCTTACTTATTTATACAGCTTACTAATCATGGGAATAGGGTGCAAAATGTTTTAAGTTCAATTGCTGGACATAGCATGAGAATGACAATTACAGCCAATATATATGTGGTTGCATGCTGACCATGTAGGAGAATATAACATTTAGAATGATTTGTGTTAATTATCAGTTGCTCCAAAATAGAATCAAAAAAGTCATTACAGTTTGTACATTCGCAAGGGGCTGGTGTGTAAAGTGACAGCATTCATTAAACTTTTATTGTAGTGATATATCTTATATCATAGAACTGCACAACTATGTCAGCAGTTTGACAGTTTAGTTTAAAAATACTATTAAGAGAAGGATTTCATTTAGTTCTTTTGGTGTTACATGCTACATAGTGAATATCCAGTAACATACTTTTTGCTACAGTTTTTGTTTCTGTCACTCCCTTTTGGAAACACTTTAACAAACATCAAAAGCCATAAACTTCAGAGAGCTCAGATCACCATAATGTACAAGTGTGAAGTGTTTCCCTACAGAACTATCACACTTTTTGTTGCAGACTGCTCCATGTACTCTTGAATTCCAGTCTTTTTTTTAGTAGTTTATCTCCTTTCACTGTCGACCTGGCCCCACTAAGGAACAAACCTCCCAGTACCATCACCCTGCTTCCTGACAGATTACCTTGCTATTGCTCACTGTCCTCAGGCAGATGATGTTGAGAGATGCCAGTGTGGGGCCTGCAAAGGGCTGGTCCATCATCTTGCCAGGGTTGGGAATTTTCCACTTTGGTTTTCTCCCTGGGCACATGTCAAGTGCAGTGATGCATTTCCCACACTCAGCCTCCACAGATGTGGCCCCTGGCATTGATGGGTGGTTAACCTTCCCAGACACTGCACTGTGCTGCCACCCAAATCCATTAGGAGGCAGCCGCTGAGTGTGGCATCTTGTTCCCCACCCCAAGGGAAGAGGGAGGAAAGCAGTCCATGGCATGCTCAATCCTTCCTCCCCAGTGGGCTCTCAAGATGGTATAGTACACAAGCTTTCAGGGACCCACAGGTTTCATGATTGACAACATTAGCTAAGTCAAACTGTTGCAGTTTTTTTATGACAGCATGCATATCAAATGTATGCATACTACAGTACCAAATTCCTGGTTAATCAAGGTATAAAGTGCCTCTATTATCCACTGTGAGCCATATAAAGACCTTCTACCAAGTCACCCTCTCCAGCTTGTTGAGTACATCTGTAATACCTCAGTGACTGATCCTTATCTCTTTCTGTTCAAATGTCAGTGTAGGTCTATCAACTTTGTATTCATTTTGCTGTTTTTGAACTTTTTGAGAGTGTCTGGTGGCAGTGAATGGTTGTTTTCTCTTCAAGAAAGAGCACTGTATTGTAAGAACAATGGGTCTAGTGGGATTCAGACCTAGAGATATACTGAGTGATATTTGAGTTGGGTGGTGGGAGCATACCAAAATAACCATTCCAATGTCTGAAGGGTTGTAAAAGCTGTCAACAGAGTTTTGGGTGAGAACCAGTCCAACAAACTGGTTGGCAATGATTGGGATCTGAAATACATGATCAGTCTCATAACAGGATACACAAAGAGGATACTATATACTACCATTTTTATCATATGAAAAATTGACATTTGCACACCTTGAGGAGCTGTGCAAAAGGAGAGGGCTTGTCTTTGAGGAAGGCCAGCCACGGGCAGACCTCATAGCCCTCCTTGAAAAAAGTGACCAAGGAAGTGGTACAAAAGTGATCACATATAGCCACTGTCATGAGACAGAGTCTAGGGAGAGTGCAAATAAGCCAAAGTCTATAACTGGGGCAGCGGCATAAGCAAATGATGCAGATGGAGCTTGCCTGGTTAAGGTGAAGGCAGAAGCTAAGAGGCAAACAGCAGATGCTAAGCTGAAAAGAGGGAAAGGGGAAGCAAAGCTGCAAAAACTGAAGCTGGAGGCAGAGGGACAAGAGAAACAGTACTAGCATGGGATCCAGATGACTGAGGAGTGAGAAAGGCAGCATCAACACAATATCTGGCTAAGAGAGGAGTGTAACTGTGAACCCAGGAGGGAGATGGAAATTCTGCATCAGAGGACACCACCACAAACCATAAGTACTGGCATCAAGAATCTGACCTAAAAAGACAAAGTTATTTCCAAAATGATTCCCAAGTATCAGGAGGGGGTGATCTTCATTTGTTTTTATGATAGTTTGTGGGAAATTTGAATTAGACAGGGCTTTTTGGGCAACTCACCTTTCGCACCCCTTATGGGTAGGCATTAGAAGCCTTTGCCAAGATGGACAATGAGGTCTGTATGGACTATAGCAAAGTGAAAAATGCCTTGTTAAAACATTTTGAACTGACTGCTGAGGCATATAAACAAACATTTTCTGTGCAGTGAAGGTCCATGAATCTAAATCTCCAACCAAGACCATCTTCTCTCACTTGTTCTGCAATCTGAAGCTCCTCACCACCTGGCTGACTTCTTTAGCCCTGATTTGTCCCTGATTATCATCTTCCAGAATGTTGATAATAATTGGAGTATCTCCAAAGCAACTTCTTTAAGGTATTTGACAGTCATGCTTCCCTTCAGCAGATCAGGGTGAGGGGATCAACTTACTGCACATCATGACAGATTTAGTAGCTTTGGGTATGGTCCATGATACAACTTGGGCAGCTCATAAGGTTTTGGACTCATCCACAGATCATCTCAGCTACCAGTAGTTCTGCAATACCTGTCCTAAACAGTTGTGGGCTAGCCTCTTTTAAACCAGCTTACAAGCCAGTTTGAACAATCCATCAAAATTCTAGTATGTGGTTCATAATATTTGTGACACTCCATCTCAAAATGCTACACATACTGTATGTTATGAAATTTCTTTGCTCTGAACCCTTGGTGTTGCTGATGCTTTCAACAGACATTTTATCAGCTGTGCAAAGTCCCTCCTTACTGATCCACCTGCTAGACAACCCCACACCCATTACCTACTGCCCCTTAACACAAAGCTGCCACTTTTGTTTGATCCCATGTCTCTTCCAATGGTACCCTCAAGGATCTCCATGCACTGGACTCCTCTAAAAAGAGCAGCGCTGATGGATATGACTTGCACTTTTGTTCCTGGTTACACCTGCTATTGTTAGAGCTATCTCAAACCTCTTTAACCTCTCCTTCCTTCCTCCACAGTACCTCAGGCCTGGAAGATGGTGCATCTCATCCATCTGCATAAGAGTAGTGTTTCTTATTTCCAAGTAACTTCAGGCCTATTTTCAAACTTGGTAGCTTTGTCAAGATTCTGAAATGTTTCAACCACACCCAGCTCACAACTTTTTAAGCTGACTTCTCTATCATTAGTCCTTTCCAGTCTGGTTTCTGGTCCATTCACACAACCATCCCCTCCTAACCAAAGCTCTCAGACTACATTCTTACTGGGGTGGATCAGGGTTTCCATAGATTAATCATGTCTGTTGATTCATGCAATGCTTTTGAAATGGTATCCCACCCCTCCTACCGAACAATTTTTCCTGTACAGGGTTGTATGAGTGGGTTAACACCGTGTTAAGTTCAGAGCAGTCTAACCATGCTCCATCTGTTCATGCAGGTCGGGCTACCTACAACAATTTCCCTATAGATATGGGGTTTCGTCAAAGTTTAAGGTTTGGCAACATTCTATTCTGCACAACACACTGTCCAGCTAAGAGAGCTTGGTGAAACCTGTAACAACTAATTCTCGAACAAAAAACAAATGTATTCACTCACCAATGTGGAGAAATGATGCCACACAGGAGGATTCTATTATTCTTCACTTCTATTTATCCAAAGATTCAAAATTACATGCAGGAGGATTTAACTTTTCTTTATTTTTATTTATATCAAATTTAAAATGACAGTCACAGTGCAAATGATGCAATTAGTGTTAGCCTCAAAATAGACACCTCGGGCCAGATATTCAAAAGTTAGCAGCAATGCTAATGGGATTTGTATGCACGCAATCCAGGTATGCATTCATTTTTGTTTGGGGGGGCTATATTCAGAGGCCCCTGTGGTGTACACTAAACTCATTAGCGCCCAGGAGCTTACATAATGCTGTGACCATGCAAATGAGGGGGTCCCCTCCTGAATATGGGTGCCGTGGCATTTTCAAATGTTTTCAATGGCAGTAAATGGCACCCAAAGCCACACTACTTACCACCACTGAAAACCTCATCTTAAAGGGGTGCTAAGCCCATGCACCTATCCCACTGATAGAAAGGATGGCTGTACTGCAGCCACCCATCCACAGTCACCAGCACACAAGTGAGATTGCAGGTCCTGGTATCTGGTTGCAGCCCCCTCCCCTGACCACCCATTCCATATATAGTATACTACTCCCTGGTGTCTAGTGGCACCCCAACCCCCTGAGTACTCAACCCATATATTATACATGTCTCTGGTGTCTAATGGCACCCTACCCTCTGAGCACTTGTCCCATATAGTATACACAACTTTGGTGTCTAGTGGGGAACCTCCTACCCCTGATCACCCATTCTGTGGAATAAACACCTATCCCTGGCACCTCCCCCCTCCATGATCACCTGTCCTGGATATTATGCACACATCCATGGTGTCTAGTGGCACCCCCAGTCCCCAATCATCCATTATGTTTAATGGAACACATATCCCTGGTGCCTAGTGGTACCCTCCAACCTCTGATCAGCTGTCCCATATTGTACCACATATCCCTGGTGTCTAGTGGCACCTTCCACCCCCTGATCACCCAGCCCATGTACCCTATAACATTCCTCATGTCCAGTGGTACCCCTACCACCCAAATGCTGGTCTACAAATTGACCAGTGAACAGTGGCATTCCAGCAGCCCCCACCCACCCCATACAGACCCAGAACACCACCCATCCAACCCCCATTACCGGTGTGACTGGGGACGTGCACTGAATCCTGCTATGGTGACCGAAACAGCTCTCCTCTCACCTCAGTGGCTGGCTGCCATATGAGCTGATAGTGAGCACACATAGAGTATAATGTATACTGTACATTCGCTTATTGTCAGCTCGTACAGCAGCAGGCCACAGAGGTGAGATGATGACTGTTCTGATCACCATACCAAGATTCAGTGCACATCCCAGACACACTGGTAAGGGGGGGTTGGATGGGTGGTGTTCTGTGTGTGTACTGAGTGAGTGGGGGCCACTGGAATGCCACTGCTCACCAGTCCATTTGTCAATTGGCATTTCAGAGGGTGGGGGTACCACTGGGCACCAGGGATATTATAGAGTTCATGGGCTGGGCAACCGAGGGATGGGGGTGCCACTAGACATCAGGGATATGTGTATAATATATGGGATGGGTGATCAGGGGAGCAAGTGCCATTAGACTCCAGAGATGTGCATATAATATCTGGTATGAGTGTTCAGGGTGTGGAGGGTGCCATTAGACACCAGGAATGTGTGTATAATATCCAGGACAGGTGATCTGGGGCTTGAGTGCCACCAGACAAGAGGGATTTGTGTTCAATCCATGGGACAGGTGATGGTGGGTGGGAATGCCACTAGATGCTATAAAATGTAAGGCAAGAGGAACACCCTCAGGAAGGATCACCCCCAAACTCCTTGCCTGCATGAGGGAGAGGGACAGTCTGTGGGCACTGGCAAGGGAAACGGCATCCTCTGTCCATCTGCAAAGGTACACGGAATCCCACAATAAATGCATCTGTAAGATAAGGCCAAATCTTTCTTCTATAAGGATCAGCACATCCAGAACTGGAGCAATGGCAAAAGATTCTGGGACAACATCTTGGAGCTTCTTGGCAAGAGAGTTAAAGTCACTTCTTAAATGCTCATGGTGGAGGGCTGATAGGTCCTTGATCCCACTGAAACTGCCAGTTACATCAACACTGCATTTACTGACCTCAATTGCTAGTTCCCCATTGAGCCTGCCCATACTCTGCACAGGGAAACCAGTCCTGAAGCCTCCCAGAAGATGGGCTCTAAGCCAGTGTACCCTGAATTCTACTTTAAGGCTGTTTCAGTGAAAGATTCCTTGAAATACATCAGCAGGGTACTTGGACAATCTAGTTGATGGATGATTTGGTTGATATGAAACTTGTTGCCCTGGCAATAGAGAAACATTCTCACCCCATCTCTAGAATTTTTTACTTTTCCCTGTGCTTCTCGCAGTTCCCCAAAAAGTGGAAATCCATACTGGTTACAACAGTTTTCAACAGTGGTGACCACACTGGCTTTGCAAAGTACAGACCCATTTCTATTCTCTCCCCCTGTCCAAGACCCTCAAGAGAATAGTCTCTGATGAACGTGTCACACACCTCAAAAAATACAGTGTCCACTGTCTGCTGCAGCATGGCATAGGGAAGCTACACAGCACAAACATGGTGTTGTTCAAATATACCAACTATGTTCATGAGGTCCTCAACAATGGTGACCCTTTTGAAGCTATACATAGTGTCCTTAGTAAGGCCTTTGAGCTGATCTTCCATAAGCTCCTACTTAACAAACTCCTTGGCCTGGGTTTGTCATAGAACACAGTTGACTGGTTTTACAGCTATCTCACCAACTGCTCCCAGCATGTGAAGATCAATAAATCTTTGTCTGGACTAGCTATTCATGTCTCACAGGGCTCCATCTTGGGCCCACTTCTATTTGGCATCTTGATAAATCAACTGCCTGATGCTTGTCAGACAGCAAATGTACTCCTCTATGCTGATGATGGTGTCATCTATTCCAAAAACCCTGACTTTGACAGCCTGACTGCCACTTTCCAAAGTAACTTCAGGTCACAAGAAAGCTGGTTCTCCAATAACAAACTGGTTCTCATTTACAAAGAAACAAAGACCATGCTCTTCTCTAGTCTCCCAAAAAAGAGGAAAGTTCCACCTTTTTTCATTTGAAATAGTCAGGGACAAAACTTTGAACAGGTGGAGTAACCCTGGATGACACATTATCTTCTGCCCCCATGTTGACAACCTAGTGGACATAGTTAACAGAAGACTTGGCACATTGTACCACAACTGGAACATTTAATTTTATTTATTTTTTACCCTTGTAAGTCTCATGAGCAAACTGCCCATTTTCACAGATGACAAGCATTACAATAAACAAAGACAAAAACAGTAACATATACAATACATTAGAACACTTCACAAAATGACAATTAAATACATTCTTGAGTACACTGTAAGTACTTTTTTAACTTAAATTTAAAAGAAAGTACAGAATTACGGATTGATAAATCACATGGGAGTGAATTAAAAAACTTGGTCCCCTGTATTAATGAACTTTGACCCAAAATTCTCTTTTAAAAAATGGAACATTAAATGAAAACTTTGACTGAGTTCTAGTGCAATTAGAATTAACATATCTTGAAAAAAGTAAGCTCACTGAATTAGGTAACAGGCCAGCTTTGATTTTAAATAGGAAGAGACACATCTCACTGGGGGTAATAGATGCCTTATTGTAGCCAGCTCCATTCTGTCACTTGTAGATTATTGCCTCCCTGTCTACACAGCTGCCTGTGACACAGTACTAAACAGAGTAAAGCTGATCTGCAATAAGGCGTGCTGCCTCGTATTTGGTGTAGATAACCACACTCATAGTTGTACCCTTTGTGCACTCACCAACTAGTTACCTGTACTCTGAAAAATAAAGCTCCAGACCTGTTTGCTAGCCAAAAAGGTGTTCCTGGGCCTAACAGCCTCTGTTTTAGCAAATTGATTCAGTACCATCTCAAACCGATACAATATCAGGAATATGACCAGAAATGCCCTTAAGTATCCTTTCCGGCATACTCAGCTGGGCAAATAGTAATTTACTGTCAGGACTACTAACTGATTAAATGAACTGCCAGATATCCTGCTGAATCTCCCCCAAATTAATCGGTTTAAGAGATCTTTGTTGTCTGCCCTTGTAGTCCATTGCAGTTGTATCTGTTAAACTGTTGTATTCAGTTTCTCTCTGTACATATCTTATGGCTTTTTATGCAATTATCTGTATGGACTTTTTTTCAAAACTGTATGTAATTAATCTCTCTTAAATGCTTTGTGCCTGACTTGACTTCATTTCCTCTGGAACTGCTTATTTACTTGAAATGTTTTTTTGTGACTAGTATTTGATGTGGAACCTTTGTAAATGACCACCTGTGCTCAAAGGTATTCTCAGAAGTTTTCACCAATAAATAAATAAAACAATGTATGGGACGATTGCTTGGGGTGGGTGTAGGGTGCCACTAGACACCATTGATATGTGCATAATATACAGAAGGGGTGTGGGCGTGTAGGAGGGTGCCACTAGACACCAGGGATATATGCATAATATCTGGGATGGGCAATAAGGGGCAGGGGGTGCTACTAGACTCCAGGGATGTGTGTATAATATACTGGGCGAGTGCTTGGGGGTGGGGGTGCCACTAGATACCAGGTATATGTGTACACTATATGGAACAGATGGTGGGGGTGGGGGGTGTCATTAAACATCAAGGATATGTGTATAATCAAAGGGTGGTTATCGGGAGGTGGGGTTGGAAGTGCCACGAGACATCAGGGATATGTATGCATTCCATGGGATGAGTGATTGGAGTGGGAGTTGCACTGGACACCAGGGATATGTGTTCAATCTGTGGAATGTTTGATTGGGGGGCAGGGGGTACCACTTATAAGCCAGGGATAAGGTGTCTAATGCCCACAGGATGGGTGCTAAAGGGCCACCACTCACCATGCAAATGAGCCCATAAGGGGCATGAAATGGCTGCTTAGCGCCTTGCATGCCCAGTGGGCTCATTTGAATGGTGCAGCTGAATACAGAAAACATGGCTCCCTGTGCTATCCAGCCCTGGGGTGCTATTCCCTGTGGGCTGGATACAGCCAAGGACAATGTCAGGACAGTGCAGTTTTACTTAGCGCTGCACTGACACTGTCTGATATTCAGACTGACAGTGCCGATCTGCTATCTGACTGAAAATAGCAGCCTCTACATCGGGCATTAGCACAAGAGCAGCACAAACATTTGCACTGTGCTTGCTTGCATTTTTGAATAACTGGGCCCTTATGTTTCTTGCTGCTGTTAGGAGCTTTTTAAAGAGTGCCTCCACAGTGTATGGGTCCTTTTTATACAACATTCCCCAAAGGGGTACACACAAAATGCCATTAAAATGCAAGTGCAAAAACATGTGCTAACTCAATAAAGTTAAAAGCACCAAATACCAACCATAAAAACAAACAAAAAAATAATTAATACAGTTCACCTGAACTCAGCACACTTGAACTCTCTGCTGGGGTGATGTGGGAGACCTCTTAACGTGGGTCCCCCGAGCCCGGACTCATGGGAACTTTAACCTAAGGTCTTCTCTTCACCTTGGGGTAGAGGTGCCGGTTCTGTGCCCAGTGCTGGGCTGACCTACCCCGATGGCTCGCCACCTGCTGACCTCAACCCTGCTGCTACGGGCGCTATAATCCCTACTATTTGCTGCTGTGGGCTGAACATTCTCTGCTGTGGGACTGACTAACTCTTGGGGACAATTTTTGGATCTTCTTTGTTTCGGCTGTTTGGGCGTGAGTTTCAAAAACAAACACCTGTCAATTTGTCCTCACTAGCTGTGATGCTTGCATCAGCCAGCTCTTAAGGCTGAGTCCGAGCCCCGTGGCTAGGCATCTTTTGAACTCTCTGCTGGGGTGATGAGGGAGACTTCTTGAAGCAGGGCCCCCCGCCCGGACTCACAGGAACTTCAGCCTAAGGACTTCTCTTCACCTCGGGGTAGAGATGCTGGTTCTGTGCCCAATGCTGGGTGGACCTCCCCTGATGACTCGCAGCCTGCTGACCTGAACTCTGCTGCTAGGGGCACTATAATCCCTACTGTTTGCTGCTGTGGGATGAACATTCTCAGCTGTGGGACTGACTAAGTCTTGGGGTCAATTTTTTTCCTGCCCACCCACCTCAGTCCCTCCTCCCCTTAAATGCTTGTAAGTTCCTCCCTTCACTGACTATGGATCTTATTAGCAGGATGGGTGTGGCTGTGAAATCTGTTTTCTTACTTTGACTTTTTCACAAGCTTTTGATCTCTCACATTGCATGGGGTTTGTTGCATCGGGCTGCTTACTTTTTCCTGTACCATTGTTTATTGCATACTCCTGCCTACTCTCTTAAATTACCCTGGGATGTTGCTTTGGGTGTTTGCTGGGCTATCAACAGTAAAATTTAGTGTTCTCTAGGTTTTCTGCAAGCACATACCAACCTGTCTGTAATTTCTGGTTAGAGCATTTTTGCAATAATTTCTGGGTCATTGTTTAGCTGTCTGTACTGAATGCTTATACACTCTCAGGCAGACCCTGTCCTTACTAGTTGTACTAGAGCACTACGCACTCTGGCCAGCCTCCTCTCATGTTATCCCACTGGTCCTTGCTGTCACTTTGATTTGGGTGTCACTGGCTACTGCTGAGCTCAACTCTGGAATAAAGACTCCCAGGCCTACTAGGGAAGGTGCCATGCCCTCCTTCCCTCATGCTGTCCTCTCCATTGTTCTCCTCTCTGGCCTTTTTCTCTCCCTAATGATCATTGACTCTTTTCAGTTGTCTGGGGACCATTGGGGTATGACTGTCCCCCATGAGGTGTTTGATTTCACCTTCACTAACCTCCTAGTTCATGATAGACTGCCCCCATCCTACCTGCTGCCTTGACCTCAGATGTCTTCTGTGTACTGCCATGGTGAGAAGAAGACCTGCCTGTAGGTCCTCAGCCAAAGGTACCCTTCCCTCCATAAGGTATCTCCTCTGGCTCTTCCTGGTGATACTGGCCCTGGCAGGTGACATTGAGCTAAACCCAGGTCCCACCTATCAGGCCTCTTCACTCCCTGTGAGTTGGAAGTCGAGCAAGGGGTTAAACATTGCTCACCTTAACATTTGCAGTCTACTGTCCAACCTTGACGAACCTTTCTGCCTGGGCTGTGCACTGTAAGCCTGACATACTTGGCATTACAGAGACTGGCTGAAACCCTCAGTACCTGATTTGGTCTGTGCACTTCCCAGCTTTGAGTTTATTAGACAGGATCGGCTGGGAAAAAAAGGTGGGGGGGGTGGTAGTCCAATTTACTGTAAGAGTCATCTTAGAGTGTCTGTGGTAACTCATCAGCAGTCCTCCCTGTCATCATATGAGCTGCTGCACACTGTGTTGTTTCTTGGAAATACAAAGAAGCTGCATGTTGTATGCACATACAATCCCCCCAAAGGTGGTCTGCCTGGGCTTACCCACCTCTGGGATACCATTGGTCCTTATGTTAGGGATAATGAACTTCTGATCCTGGGAGATGTGAGCTTAAACTGGAATGGAGGTAATTCCAAGCAGTCTGAACATCTGCTTTTGAGTCTTGCCCTGACTCAGCTTATCCAGGAGCCAACTAGACGGTCTGTAAATGGTGGTTCTAGCTCCCTACTGGACTGGGACCTATCAAATCATCCCAAGAGGATCAGCTCTGCTGGAACTCTACCTTACTCCATCTCAGATCACACCCCGTGTTTTGTGTGTGGAAAGTCCCCTCACCAAAAATTCCCCAGAGAATCATTCATGTTAGGGATTTTTCTAGGTTTGATCTGGGGTCATTTCACGAAGATCTGAGGATCACTGACTGGTCTGGGGTGCTTAGTGCCCACGACCCCTCTACTGCTGTCACCCAGTTTCTCACTGTTTTTGGTGCCCTGCAGGACAAGCATGCCCCCCTTTTTAGGTACAGAATAAGCGGGTCTGCCACAAAATGGTTGCACGGGAGCTTCTTAGCCCTCATGCAGGCAAGAGACAAGTGTTGAGCTCACTTCAAAGGTACATTGGATCAGTCCATCTTCCAACAGTATAGGAAGCTCAGAAATGAGTGCAAAAAAGCAATCAGGGCAGCAAAAAGTGAATACTGTAAATCTGCCCTGCTCAGCTCTGCTAGGGACCCACGAAGGTTCTGGAGGAACATAAAAAACTTTGTCAGTGGTTCCTCCAACTCTGAGGTATCTGATATGAACATTGGTGGGTCAAGTTGTAATAATCCACTTATGATTGCAAATGCTTTTAATTCCCACTTTTCGGACTTGACTGCGCTTACCTCCCTTTTCCCTGCTGTAGAGAATATCAGTGGCCCCTCAGCCTCCATCCCTCAGGAGGTCCACTCTTCCCGCCCATTATTTTATCTCTGGTCTGTGTCTGTCATGGAGATGCAGAGACTTCTCTCTGGTCTCTCCCCACACTCCAGTACTGGCCATGACAACATGGAGCCCAAGCTTCTGAAGCTAGTTGCCCCCCTCATTGCCTTCCCAGTGGCACCTATCTTCAACCTGTCCCTTGCCACTGGTGTTATCCCTGACATTTGGAAAGTGGCGAGGATTGTCCCTGTCCTGAAGTGGGGTAACCCCAAAGTCCTGGACAACTACCATTCAATTGCCATCCTATCGGCTATTAGCAAACTCCTAGAGAAAGTTGTGGCTGAACAACTCATGGAGTACATTCAGGTCCATAAGTTGCTGTCCTCTGCACAGCACAGCTATCAAAAGGGGTACAGTACATCCATGGATCTTGTCTCTGTCTTAACTAGCATCAGGGTGGCCATGGACCAGGGAGAACTCTCTGGGGCCATTTTTATTGACCTATCCAAGGCCTTTGACCTTGTGGACCATGCATTACTTTGCTCACAGATGCGGTCCCTTGGCCTGTCCCCTCCTGCCTTAAGTTGGCTTAGAAACTACCTCCAGGGCAGACTACAACAGACCAGATTCAACAAGGTCCTCTCTAACCCCACTCCAGTGACCTCTGGCATCCCCCAGGGATGAGTTCTGGTGTCCCTTCTCTTCTCTGTATTTGTTAACAACCTCCCTGTTGCAGCTTCCAACTGTAGCACCACCCTTTATGCAGATGATCTAGTCATTCCCAGGACACTGGGGTTCTCAACCTTCAGCTGAGTGAGGACTTTAAAAATATTCAGTCCTGGGTAACGTCTCACAAGCTGGTGCTCAACCTAACAAAAACTCAGCCCATGCTTTTTGGGTCATTAGCCAAGATCAAGGCCTCCACTGCCCCTCTGTGTGTCAGTGGCATGGATGGTGCTCCCCTCCTAACCACAGTTTCTATAAAATACCTTGGGGTGAGACTTGACCCCCAACTCGACCTGGGGTGTCACATCCTAAATGTTTGCAGAGCCGTAAACCGTAAACTGGGTCTTGCCTATAGGGCAAAGAAAAATCTGACCTCTGCCACTCACTTATCGTTGGCCAGAGGTGTGCTGCTCCCTTCGCTTAGCTTTGGCTTTCTCCTATTTGCTAGCATCTCCAAGGTCCACCTCACTCGGTGAAACATGACCTATAACAACATCTGTCGCTTTGCCCTGGCAGCCCCATGCCTCACCCATCATTGTAAATTATACGACAAGCTTGGCTGGCTTTCCCCGGCCACCATCACTTGAACTTTGGGTTTGGCTGCTTCATGGAAAAAGTGCTTAGAACCGGCACCCCTCCAGGGCTGGCACAGCTTCTCAAGCCTGTTGAATCCTACTCCCTCAGGTCTCCGGGTCCTGGGGTGCTCAAAGTTCCTTATACTCGTACTCTAATGGGGGATAGGGACTTTGTTACTTGTTCTCTGAGGCTATGGAACTCCCTTCCTGACCACGTTTGTTCCACCCCCTCCCACTTGAGCCTCCAGAATTCCCTGTGGGAGCACTTGAAACTGAACTCTGCATGTGGGTGTCCGAGCCACCTTACCAGGTCTCTAAATTGGACTCACCCAACCTTGGGATCCCTCTTGCAGGCTCTAATGACACTGCCTACTGTCCTTTAACTCTGGGAAGCATGCAGTTTTCTTGTTTATCTGCTCAGGAATTATCTGTTTCTGTGGCTCTGATAAAGAGTCACTCATACATTGTAATTACTGCTATTGCCATTGAATGACGTAGCCTATTTATTCTGTATGTGTGTGTGTGTGTGTGTATATATATATATATATATATATATTTTACCTATTACTGCTTACTGTAGACTATCTATGTTCACCTGGCTCTTTTGTGAATCTGTACGTTGCCCTTCTTGTTGTTATGTACCCAGTCCGAACCTGTATTTTCATTGTACTCTCCTGGGTCATACCTGAAAATAGGCATATAACTTGTCTAGTCTACCTACCTGGTCAACAAAAGCTAAATAAATAAATATAAATATTACTGCAACTCAGAGACAAAAGATGTAGACGTGTTCAAACAGCACATTCCAAATGTATTGGTGTCTGTAAGAAACTTAAAAAGATATCAGAAATTAGAAATTACATTTAAATGCAGCACCCAGATAGCGTGCCAGCTGAACAATGAAACTTTTATAGTGAAATTCCCCACAGCGACAATTTCGACAGGTTTCGAAATTGTCATTGTGGAGGATGTGAGGGTGAAATTTTGCCCTTTCACTGTGTCTCACCCCCGCCTTCAAATTAACTCTAACTCAGAGTTGATAATCTTTAGAAGGGAGGGTGTGGGGGGGGGGCACAGCCCCATGAGAAAAACATTCCAATGTCATATAGTCAAAATTTCGCCTGTCGACATTGGGGATCTCGCTATGCCGAACTTCGACAATGGTGTTGTTGATTTGGCATTGGTAAACCAACCCAAATATAAATAACCACAAAGATAATGACTGATTTCATAAACCAGTCACACTCAAAACCATTAACTTATTTATTTTTTTTTTTTACTTTACAACATATAGTTTATTAACCATATGAAAATAAGTTAGTAACCCAAGTGTAAACCAGAACCCACAGGGAATGTAGTGGCAATCACATTTACTTTACAAATGCAGCAATCTCTCTAATTGAGGGGAAAATGTGACCATTAACATTGATTGTATTACTACTATCATTCTTTCTCAGATGTGGTGCCAGTGGATTACCACATTTCTAGGATTCTGCATGCTCCTTAGCCTTTTCTCCACTACCTCCCTCCTGTATATTTTCTCCAAAAAAGACTGGAAAGCTCAACCTCCAATTTCTAAATGTACCATGTTCACTAAAATGACATCTAATTCACAGACATTGACCCTTGGGGATATTAGTGACAATATACATATCACCGTGGGTGTGGGTGGGTGTGGATGTGGGGTTGGGGGGTGTGTAGGCGCAAGGCCGCAGGCCGAGTGGATTAATGCTCAGTAAACCAACGCTCTGGAGTGGGTTTATCCACTTATACAATGGGCAACTTTATTTCAGAGGTTTACCTAAATAAATATTTTAAAAACACTGTTTACAGGTATTTATAATAAAATAGTTCTTCTGCCTGATGGTTTTGTCCTTCTGAGGATGCCGTAGTTGTAGTTCTTCACTAAGTGGATTTCTCCTAATGAGGATGCTGTAGTTGTAGTTTTTTGCATGTTTCTCTGATGGAGTGATCTGATAAGGTCACTTTACATTGCTGTCCTTCATGATTTTGTAGTGTGGGAAGGCCACTGTGGGTTTACAGAGGATTAATCCATGGTCAGGTTACCTGTTTTGACAAATCTGAATACAGGATTTTCTACACTCATTTTATAGTGTCTATTATGGATTGGCCTAGTAGATTTACCAAACATTTATGCATCTTAGGTAGTATGTTGATTGTTGTCAGGATAGGGTGCACCCACCTGAGATACTCGTTTACCTGTGGAGAGGTAACACCCTTATCAATCCCTGGTCAAAACTGCAGTACTGTCCAGCGCCTGCTGACTGCATGTTCTTTATCTGTATAAGTACCTGTCTTATACTGTAGTATGCCTGTATTATGCCTGTAAAAGGATGCCTGTAATGTTCCTGTAGTTTGTCTGAAAATGTGCATAATGAGAGTGAACATGTACATACTAATGAACCCTTTACAGGCATATTACAGGACTTAACAGGCACTGAAACTGTTGCAGTTTGAAAAGCAGCCAGGCATGTACAGTGCCTGAACAACACCTGTGCAGTACCTGAACCAATCCATTCTAATAATAAGCAGGCCTGCACTGCACCTGTACAGGCACTGTACAGCACCTGTAGAGATGCTGTACATTCCCTGTCCTTTACTGTGGGGGATGGTGCCTACATACAGTACATAACCTTCATCCAGGAGCAGGGTCGTATGCAGGATCCCCAACCCCCACATAAAAAAAAAAAATCACCATTAGAATCACACAGGCCATTGGGATTGACTGCAGCATGGCCAAGCTGTAGCCAATCTGAATGGCCTCTGTGATTCCAGTGGTGCAATGCTGTAGCCAACCATCTTTGCCCCTTAAGCTTGACTAACTAGTCCACTAGCGTACAGAAAAAATAACAAGAAATGCTTGCATGTTGTAAGCATGAAACTACCTCTATGGCATGCATGCAGCAAGACATGTATTTTGTGTTACACTGAAACCAAGTGCATACATGTTGCATGTGTGCACCAAAGAAGTGGTCATTGTATGGAACTACCTTTGTGGTATGCGTACCATATGCATGTATTGTGTTAAATTGGAACTGAGTGCATGCCTGTGGAATGCATGCATCAAGCAAGTGATCTTTGTACAGCTGCATGTATTTAACATACTTACACCTGCATGCATATGGACACGTGTACCTCAGTTCCAATCTGTAAGCATATGTCATGCTTATACCTCAGTATTGCTTTTTTCCATGCCCCACAATGTCAATTACATCAAACCCTAGCAGACATACTACCACTGGAAACTAATAGTGAAAATGAATAACTAATCATGTGGGCCCATCAACTTACATGTTGAGTACAGCTGAAAACAGCATGAAACTGGAACAAGCTGGTGAAGCTGCAATAAAAGTAGCTGTAGGGTGGGGGGATACCATGTGGTGGTTCAACAGTCTGGGTAGCAGGTGGATCGAGAACAAAGCTTAACATACAAAAGTAGTGGTATGTTGAAGTCTGCCCACGTTTGATTGCCTATCACTGCATCAATACGTGTTTCAAACATCATTTTCAAACCACCAGCTAGTAAGATCTAGGAGCTCTTTTACATCAACAGGTCATGATATCTTAAAAATTGAAGGGGCAAAAGATGGGGTAATTACAGCAGATACTATTTATCCATTATGATCTGGCCATAGTCACCCACAAACAAAATAATTGAACAATAACTTTAACAAAAGTTGCTACTATTTTTAAATTCACCCTTATAATAGGGAACCAATTGTGTCTGCCTGTTCTAAAGAAGAAAGCATGCCATGCATTCTAAACCTCCTGGGTACTACCTAGAGAAGAAAATAGCATGATTTCAGGCAAACACAAAGGATACAGAGTATACATCTGAGAGGTACTGTAAGTGTGGATGCCCAACCAGCACCTCTCCCAGCTGCCAGCCCGAGTTCCTGCCTCCCGAGCCATTTACCACACATAGGTCACCAGCGCAACAGTGCAGTGTCCTGCTGCTGGGTCACGGGGTTTATCAAAGGGAAACTGGCATTATCCTATAAGGAAACATGCGGGACCTGTAGGTCCCAATTAGTTTAAACCTTTTTAAAATATTTTAACTGTTGAAATCTGTAACTTTATCTGGTTGATCCTGTGACCCTCCACCCACCATTACTATCCCAGAGTCCCCCACGGCCAGCTCTCAGATGACCTGGCAGATGGGCTAAGCTGCAAAGGACTCCTGTCTGTCAGAACAGTTGCCAGTAGAGTATGGTAAAATTGTACCAATCAACCAAGGCATTGACACTACAGTCTGTCTCACCATTCCCAGTAGTAGGTCGGGGCAGCTCCTTCTCCACATGACATTACAATAGCTTTCAAAGTTTCACCAACAAACTCAATATGGTCCAATGTGCCGCTGAGCAGAGTTGGTATCAGTTAAAGAAAATCCATCACTGCACTCATTGTGAATGGGGTAGCATCAAAATGAGTTATCTGACTGACCACACACAAGTGTGCAAAGTTCTCCAGTCTAACTTCATGTAGTCAGCAGTTTACTAGTACAAATCATGCAAAATAAAATATAAAAAAGAAAAATCAAACAAAACAATTCCATCTATGGCTGAAAAATATTGTCAAGAGCAATGTAATGCACTGAATTTAATGTCTTTTCATTTATTTTTGCTTTCTATGTTTTTGATGCATAACTTTTTTGGGGGGGGTATTTTACAATTTGATTAGCAATGAACTAGAGATAACACAGTAACTGATATGGAGGTAAAGCAGAGACTTTACGGGTATATGTGCCTCGAGGTCTGCAATACTTTAAGTAGCAACTATTATTATAGATCACACTGGGATGTGGTCATCTTAAAGGGTTTTGCAGTTTCAACAGCACAACCAGTAATCCACAGCAGATACATGCTAACACAACCTGCCACAAGTAAGCTGCAGTAATTAATATTTAATGCTGCCCTCGAGGCTTTTTACACTCTCTTTACAGGCTAATTTACAGCATGCCAATTGCTCCACTGAGAGGCAAAGTGATTTGGCCAAATTCTCAAAGCTGAACTGGATTTGTGGGCTATGAATTGAAGTTGAATCAACGTAGTCACTGGCCCACTGTTCTCACCCATACTCTATATTACTCATTACACATCATTTGGCATGAACAAACAACTACAAAGTACAGTAGAAAAAAATACCAATTAAATCAATTATGTTATTGCGATTAGACTTACAGTTGCAATAAAAACCTCACAGCCGGTCATTTCCTAGGATTATCAACTGGCTGGTGGGGAATGTGGGTCCTTGGCTGCTGCTGGGAATTTATCCCTAGGAAATAGCCATCTGTTAATTTGTTACTGCTTTGATACCTCTCACCATCCAACGTTCCCAGTGAAAAAATAAGCTAGATTTTGCCTAATGAAAAGTAATGCTCTTCACAGAATGTTGAACTATTGTATTATGGCAAGGGGGATTATACATTTTTATTGGTTTGCCTTCATCCTGGTACTGTTACTGAAAAATCATGTAAGTAATGCAGTTGGTCCCCTGTGAGTGTGACCTTTGTATATAGCCTCTCATTTGTAAGGGGGTACCATGTCATGACAGCAAGGCACAGTAATCAAGTGACAATATCTACTGTACAGTGGAAAGCAAATGTGAGCATTAACCTAAAAGTGAAGTCAGATACAGCTATGCAAAAAAGAAAACAAATGTGACGGTTCTAAAGGAAATCTTAAGTGCAATATTTAGCACATTGAAGTGATGATTTTATTCTTCTGATACCCCATTTGCAGTTGCATTAAATCAGAACCCCAGTGTGTGATACTGTTTGCATATAAAACAGCTATGTGTGATTATATGACCATGCCTTCAGTACATTGTTTTAGATTAAACAAAGGCAATAGCTATTTGCAATTGTATGCAAGACCTAAAAAGCAATAACTCCTTAGGGATATCTAGAGATGCTTCATACTGACTAAACCTGTGTGGAATGCATGAATGGCCAATGAGAAAATAATTGTATGAACAGCCTGACGCTGAAGAAGAAAAGAACTTCCAACCTATCATAGAAAACATAGCAAATATATTTTTAGCTAAAGATGTGCTTCCACTCATGTTTCATGGCTGTTAAATTCTAAACAATCAAAACTGGTTTACGCAAGAGAGAACATTTTATTTTGCAATTTATAAACCCAGGAGAGTCCAACTCTTTTGCAGCATCTTATTTTGTGTGGGGTCCTGCTTCTACACAATTGCATAGCTAGACTGATGCACATTTTCCCCTCCTACTTTTCTAATTTCGTCTTACATCCCATCTCTACCTCTTAATCACTATACCTCTCTGACTCCCACCCCTGTTTCCTGTACAGTTACCACTCTGCTGACCAATCTACCTTCTCCATGTGGTTCCTTTCCCTTTGGGAAAAAAAAACTCTTCTATCTGCGACACTGTCAAACCACTCCTCAGATCTCACTTTGTCTGCTCTCTTCTATTCCTGCTGCTGACCCCCTCAATCTCTTTCTCTCCTGTCCTGTCCTGTCTTCTCTGTTCTCTATACTGTATTTTCAACTGCCGTCTTGCTTGCTCCAAAGTCCTGTTCAATTTCCTTTATGTTATTCTTGCTCCTTATACAACATATAGCTTTAATCCTTTACGCACATGTACACCTTTTATTGACCAATACCTGTTACTCTGTATACTATACATTATAGAAGTTGTTGGCAGATAAGGACCTCTTGGCCCACCTAGTCTGCCCTATTTTCCCTGCCTACAGTGCCACTGCAGACCCTACTCAATCCCCGGTCTCCCCCCCTTGTCTTATTTCTAAGGTCTCCTTGTGCCTATTGCATGCATGCTTGAATCCTGTTACCATTTTAGCACCTACCACCTCCGCTGGGAGGTTGTTCCAGGTGACCACCACCCTTTCCATGAAGAAGAATTTCCTCACATCTCCTCTGAATCTCCCCCCTCCAGTTTCATAGTGTGACCCCTTATCCTAGACCATATTTTTCTTTGTAAAATGCTACCCTCGTGTACCTTATTAATACCTGTGGGGCATCTGAATATTTCTATCATGTTCCCCCTTTCCTTCTTTCCTCTAGCGAGTACATATTTAATTCCTTGAGTCTTTCCTCATAGGGCTTTTGATGCAGACCCTGCACAATTTTGGTTGCCCCCTTCTGTACTGCCTCCGCCTTATCTATGTTCTTTCAGAGATGGGGCCTCTAGAACTGGACACAGTACTCAAGATGAGGTCTCACTATCAATCTATACAGAGGTAACACTACTTCCCTCTTTCTGCTGGTAAAACCCTTCCCTATGCACCCGAGCATCCTGCTAGCTTTCCCCACTGCCTAATCACATTGCTTTGCTACCATCAGGTCATCAGAAATGATTACCCCCAGATCCCTTTCCTGTTTTGTGGTTGCCAATACCTCCTCGCCCAGTTGGTATGTTGCCCCCAGGTTTCTGTGCCCCAAGTGCATGATTTTAACATAGAAACATAGAATTTGACAGCAGATAAGGACTGCTTGGCCCACCCAGTCTGCCCATTTCCCTACCTGATGGATAAGCTGCAGATCCTAGTTAACCAGCAGCCTACTTCTTCCTACCTCCACCCCCTAGAATTGCCTTATGACTGTCCCATGCATGCTTGAATTCCACCACTGTTTTTGACTCCACAACCTCCTCTGGAAGGCTGTTCCATGCATCCACAACCTCTCTGTGAAAAATACTTCCTTAAATTACCTCTGAGCCGCCCCCTTCTATCTTCAAATTGTAGCCCCTTGTTCTTGCACACCTCTTTTTGAAAGATGCTACCGTCTTGGACTTTGTTGATTCCCTTGAGGTACCTGAAGTTTCTATCATGTCCCCTCTCCTCCTTTCCTCAAGGCTATACATATTAAGCTCCTTAAGTCTCACTTCATATGTCTTCCGGTGCAGACCCTGCACCATTTTAGTTGCCCTCCTCTGGACAGCGTCCATCCTGTCTATGTCTTTGCGGAGATTGGGTCTCCAGAACTGCACACAGTACTCCAGATGTGGTCTCACCAGCTGTCTGTACAGAGGGATAGTAACTTCTTGTTTTCTGCTGGTGATGCCTCTCCCTATGCATCCCAGTATCCCCTAACCCTCCTTGCTGCCCTCTCACATTGCTTGCCCACCTTTAGGTCATCTGATATGACTACCCCCAGGTCCCTTTCCATTTTGTTGTTGTTAGTATCTCACCCCATTGTGTACTCTTCCCTGGGTTTTTGTTTCCCAGGTGCATTACCTTGCACTTCTTAGCATTGAATCTAAGCTGCCATACATTTGACCATTCCTCTAACCTTGCCAAGTCCCTTCTCATCCTTTCCACCCCACCTTGTGCATCAACACTGTTGCAGATCTTTGTGTCATCTGCTAAGAGACATACTTTTCCTTCCAGTCCCTCTGCAATGTCGCTTATAAAGACATTGAAGAGGACTGGTCCTCATACTGAACCCTGTGGTACCCCACTGCTAACCCCCTTTTTTCAGAGTGGACTCCATTTATTATTACTCTGTGTCCTATTCTCCAGCCATTCTTTACCCAGGCTGTCATCTTAGGACCCACTCCCAGGCTGGCTAACTTGTATATTAATCTTTGTGTGGGACTGTGTCAAATGCCTTGCTAAAGTCTAGGGTAGGCCATGTCCACAGCCCTCCCTGATCTACTACTTTGGTCACCCAGTCAAAGAAATCTATCAGATTTGTCTGGCATGACCTTCCGCTGTGAATCCATGCTACCTTGGGTCCTGGCCCCTCTGGCCTCTAGATACTCGACAATTCTTTCCTTCAGAAGTGATTCCATCATTTTCCCTACCACTGAGGTTAAACTAACAGGTCTGTAGTTTCCTGCTTCTGCCTTGCTCCCACTTTTGTGAAGGGGAATCACATCTGCCCTCCTCCAGTCCTCAGGTACTTTTGCACTTTTTTGCATTGAAACCCAGTTGCCAAATCCTTGACCAGTCTTCCAGCTTTTTCAGATCGTCCCTCATTTTTTCCACCACTCCCAGTGAGTTCAATCTGTGGTTGATTTTTGTGTCATCCATGAACAGGCATACTTTCCCTTTCAGCCCTCCTGAAATGTTGCTAATGAAGACATTGAGGAGGACCGGGCCTAGCACTGACATCTGTGGCACCCACTGATAACCTTGCCTTCTTCAGACTGAGTACCATTTACCAACACCCTCTGAGTCCTGTTGCTTAGCCAACTTCATACCCATTTTACTACTTTTGGACCCACTCCTAGGCTACCCAGCTTGCTCACAAGTCTTCTGTGTGCAACGTTGTCGAAGGCCTTATTGAATTTCAGGTAGGCCATATCCACCGCTCTGCCCTGATCCACTTCCCTGGTCACCCAGTCAAAGAACTCGATCAGGTTTGTCTGGCAAGATCTCCCTCCTGTGAAAGCATGCTGCCTTGGATCCTGTCATCCACTGGTCACAAAGTATTCTCCAGTCCTTTCCTTCAGTAGTGATTCCATTACTTTACCCAGCACCGATATCAGTCTGACAGGTCTGTAATTTCCTGCCTCCTCTCTGTTACCACTTTTGTGAAGTGGGACCACACCTGCACTCCTGCAGTCCCCTGGAACTTCCTCAGTATTTAGCGATAGGCTGAACAGAGCTGTCAGAGGTGCAGCCAGCATGTCCTTGAGCTCCCTCAGAATCCTAGGGTGTACCTCATCAAGCCCTATTGCCTTGTCCTCTTTCAGTTGTGCTAGTTCCCTGAGGACACCCTCGTCTGTAAAAGGACTAATGTCTACCTCCCTTCCTTTAATGCCCTTGTCCCTTATCTGTGACCTGTCACCTATCCCTTCCTCCATAAATACTGAATAAATGCATTTTTTCAATATGTCTGTGTATTTTTGGTCCTCTTGCACACAAACCTTTTCTTCCATGTTTATCTTTACTATCCCTCTTTGGTCTTCTTTTTTCACTTATATACAGTACCTAAGGAATGTTTTATCCCTTTATTACTGACTTGGCAATATCCTCCTCTATTTGCGCTTTTGCATTCCTAACTGCTTTCCCTACTGCCCATTGTTTCTCTTGGTATCTCCTGAAAATTGGCTTGACAACAGGAAACATGGGGTAATTGTAAATGGAGTCCACTCTGAAGAAAGTGGGGTTACTAGCAGTGTACCACAGTGTTCAGTACTAGGACCGGTCCTCTTTAATGCCTCTATAAGTGACACTGTGGAGTGACCGGAAGGAAAAGTATGCCTCTTTGCAGACGACACAAAGATCTGCAACAGGGTTGATACACAAGGTGGGGTGGAAAAGATGAGAAGGACTTGGCAAGGTTGGAGGAATGGTCAAATGTATGGCAAATTAAATTCAGTGCTAAAAATTGCCAAATAATGCACCTGGGAAACAAAATCTTAGGGGAAGTGTACACAATGGGGTGAGATACTAATAACAACAAAAATGGAAAGGGACCTGGGTGTAGTCATATCAGATGACCTAAAGGTGGGCAAGCAATGTGAGAAGGCAGTAAGGAGGGCCGAGGGATACTGGGATGCATAGGAAGAGGCATTACCAGTAGAAAACAGGAAGTTGTTATCCCTCTGTACAGACAGTTTATGAGACCCCTTCTGGAGTACTGCATGCAGTTCTGGGGACCCCATATCCGCAAGAACATAGGATGGAGGCTGTCCAGAGGAGGGCAACTAAAATGGTACAGGGTCCGCACCAGAAGCCATATGAAGAGAGACTAATGGAGCTTAATATGTATACCCTCAAGGAAAGAGGGGAGATGTGGGACATGATAGAAACTTTCAAGTACCTCAAGGAATCAACAAAGTCCAAGAGGGTAGCATCTTTCAGAAAAAGAGATGTGCAAGAACAAGGGGGCACAATTTTTAGAGGGGGGACAGCTCAGAGGTAACGTGAGGAAGTACAGTATTTTTTCATGGAGAGGGTTGTAGATGCATGGAATGGCCTTCCTGAGGAGGTCATGGAGTCAAAAACAGTGGGGGAATTCAAGAATGCATGGGACAGACATAAGGCAATTCTAATGGGGGTAGGAGGAAGTAGGCTGTTGGTTAACTAGGAACTGCAGCTTATCCAGTAGATAGGGAAATGGGCAGACTAGGTGAGCCAAGCAGTCTTTATCTGCTGTCAAATTCTGTGTTGCTATGTTTCTACGTTTCTCCCTATCCTCCTCCTTCTGTGTCATCTTGTACCTTCTAAATGCTAGTTTTTTTGTCCTTACTTTCTCTGCTACTTCTTTAGAGAACCACAATGGTCTCTTTTTTCTCTTGCCATTGTTTACCTGCCTGACACAGTGGTTTGTTGCCTTCTCAATGCCCTCCTTTATTTTTGCCCACTGTTCCTCGACTTCACCCAATTTTCCTATCCCTGCTAGGGTGTCCCTGAGGCATTTTCCCATTTTCTTAAAATTGGCCCTGCTGAAGTCCATGACCCTTGTTTTAGTGTGGTTTGATTCTGGCCCAGTTCTTATATTGAACCACAGTGTGCAATGATCACTGGTCCTGCCTTTTTGCTATCGTTCAACTGTAAATATATTGCTTTTGTACCCTATGTCTTCTGACATTCCATGAGCCATGCTACGCTCATCATTCTGTAGGCAGCACTACAATTGTAATATCTGTAACTCTGTATTGTTATTCCCTTAATTACATGTTGTTCTAATACAACATAGAAACATAGAATATGTCAGCAAAAAAAAGACCATTGGTCCATTCAGTCATCCCTGTTTTACCCTATCCTACCCCAGGACCTATTGCCTAGTCAGAGATATTGCCCTCAAGTCCCCCATTGCACCCTACCCTACCGCTTCCTCCTGTGTAACTATTAAGCCTTTAAGTCAGTTCCTGCTGTGTTTGAAACCTTTAATGGCTCTTGTACCCACCACCTCTGCTGGCAGGCTCCCCTGTTGTGTGCTGCATCGTACTTAATCTCTGTATAAGGAATATGTCAATGGCTTTGACACTTTTGTCTGTAACCTCTCCCCTCTTTGCACTCTCCTTGGTCACACCTGGAAATGAGCTTCAGATCAGTGTGCCTCTCCTGGTCATCATATTTTTAAAATAATAAATAAATAAATAAGATAGAGCTCATTAAATAGTGCTGCACCACAAGACTTGCACAATGCTAACTGTTAAGCGTGATCAGACTTCTGCTAGTGCACTCCGTGCCATATTGAAATGTACAGTTAGAGTGGTACTAACCTGCTAGCATATGACCACTAATAAACACCAGGCACATATACAAATGGCACTCTGGACCATTCTTACAGTCTGCCCTAGCATAGTCATTGCTTTTGGAATGCTAACAGGCTGCCTGCATAATGTTACAGTAGTTAACACTTAAAAAGCATGTTTTAAAGTTGTGCCAAAAGTGTGACACCCTTCTCTGTTCCCTGACAGCATTATCCTTGCATCTAATGGTTTCCCCAGCCACACCCAGTCATAGCATATATCCTTGGTATCTGGCTAACCCCTGTTTGGTTTAATTACATTTAAATGTTTTATTACATTTTTAATAACACAGCTACCATAAAGACAACAAATATGATAAGCCATATTTTAGTTATCGTAGAACACAAAGCATTACACACTGGTACAGTAATGCACAATATGATGTATTCATGACAATTCTGGCATTGACAGCAAAACATCAGACTGGAGGTGGAGACGCCTAACACAACAACCCCACAAATATGGGGACATGAGAGATGGTAGGAAAACCACACTTGTTATGGGTGAGGGAAAAAAGAACGCTGCCAACAAATGCTCATAGGAAGGTGTGGGGACATGCCTGGAAACTGATAAGAACAAAGCAATGGCAGCACTGTGGTGCAAGGTACAAAACACAGCATGGATACCCTGGTACTTTGCGTTATAGACATGACACTTCCCCCTGACTAAGCAGCATCAGGGTATCTGTGCTGTGTTTTGTTTGTTGAAGATAACATATCAGATGGCTATATCTACTACCTTGTAAGCTTCATTTTTTGATATTTACTACCTGAGTGCTGCCATAGTGCTTTGTTCATTGGGGGAGGGGGAGGAGGTGAAAACAATGTGGTTCCAATGGTAAAAATGGAGGACAAAGTGTTGATAAAAGGAAGGGAATGAGGGAGGAGAGGAAAGAAAAGGGTAGGGGAAAAGGGGGCCTCTCCTTGTTTCTGAAATTATACAACCTGTTGTCTAGTGGCCCATCCTGCCTCATCCAATAATTTTTTTTTAAATATCTTTTTATTAAGAACTTTAAGCACAGTTATGCCAATTATTTACATGTGGAGGGACAGCCAACCTCCTAGAGTGCAGCAAGGATTATTCAGTACATACTTTTGAAAGGGCAAGAAATTGCCTCCCAGTACAGGACGGGAGTGTCACCACTATTACTTTTCAAAACATTTCAGAACATATGTCTGTAACATATACATATACATACAACAGTCAGTAACATAAAATCCACCAGGACTGGTGGCACAGCTATGAGGTGGTGTGATGAAATGGTGGAGGAGAGGCAGAGGGGGAGAGGCATAGGGGGACCCAAGGAAATGACAGGCAAATTCCAACTATACTGTCCAGCTCCCCATATCTCAAAATATAGCAGCAATTGCCGCTGTCTTCTGCGGTGGCTCAGACAGCATTGCAGGAGTTCTGAACAGCACTGCTAAGTAGTCTAAAGCCTGGCAGTCAGGTATAAGTAGCTCTTAAGGGGCAAACCTAGAGTCATGTTGCATCACATAAAGTACCCAAGAAGTCCATCTAGAGGTGAAGACCTCAGTCTTATCATTTAAGCTAAATGTAATTTTTTCCATTTTATATATGTCATTAACAGTAGTTTTCCATTGATCTAAGGTAATTGGATGAGCGGTCAACCACTTCCTTGTCATTCACTTCTGAGCCATGAGGAGAATGACTCCAAATAGGTATTTAATATATTGGTCTTTGACCTCGGGGGTGTATGTAAAATAGGTACAATTGTGGGGGCACACAGATGCTCCATGATAGCATCCTCAATTCCCGATGAAAGGGATTCAAAAGTGTACATGACCACAAAATGTGCATGTGAGTTGCCTAGGTAGCACCACAACCCCCTAGCACTCTAAGCTCCCATTGGTTACTTATTTGGCAGTGATGGCGGTGCTTAAAAAAAAATCTAATAAGGTGTTTCCATGTGTATTTCCACCAAATATGTGAGTACGTGACCTTCCCTGTGCCACAGCATCCTTTCTCCCACTCTGCTATCTCAAGCTGAATGTCAAGCTCCTCTTCCCATCATATAGAAATGTATTGGGTACTGTACCCATGTGTGCCCTGCAGGGCTTTACAAATGGTGGATTTAAGCTGTGTAGTGGTCTGGGATTTAATATGTAATACCAATACTTTAATGAGAGCGGCCTGTTTTCCTGGGTCCTGAGCCTCAACCATCAAGGTTGTGTGATAGTGTCTGAGCTGAAGATAGCGTTAAAAATCCCAATGATCTAGGCCAAATTACTGTTGTAGCTCAGTAAAGGGTTTCATAGCTGAGCCAGTACAAAGTTGACTTAAATAAAATATATTCTGTATCTGCAAATCCTGAAAAGCATTATCTAGCCTA
The DNA here is from genome assembly GCA_016271365.2 of Neoceratodus forsteri. Lineage (NCBI taxonomy): Eukaryota > Metazoa > Chordata > Ceratodontiformes > Ceratodontidae > Neoceratodus > Neoceratodus forsteri. The sequence continues at coordinate 761,118,325 of CM057452.1, forward strand.
GTTGGTGTAAAATCAGGAAGGTATACAAGTGGGCAGATCCATGGCAACTGGTATTGAAGCCCTGTGTCCACCACCAGTTTCTGCCCAACTTCTTTAACCCAGTGTTTCCAAGAATTGGGACATTCTTTCATAGACTGTCCTCCAGGCTACCCATGCATATACTGGGTCATGTCAGGAAATGGTAACATCTTCCATTCCATTTCTAACCATGGGGGGCAGTGCTATGGGAGTACAAGTAAAAAATGATATGGAGTTGTGTCACCATATGATATAGAGTGAAATCTGAAAAGCCTAGGCCTCACTTGCTCTTGGGAGCATTAGTGTAGAGAACTGAACTCTGGGTCAGTGTCCTTCCCATATATATCTAGAAATGGGCAGCTGACATTTTTTCCAGTCTCGGTGTGGTATCAGTAAAGGTACATTATTTTTATTTTTCCATTTACTATACTTTATTCAAAGCTTTCAGTTAGTACACTAGCAGAGAAAGTGACATATACTGAGAGTAAAGATAGCTGCATAATTTACAAATGGGCCCATATATTCAAAAGGGTTGCTCCATGCTCAACAGGGTTGCGCATGCTCAAGTCCTACATTGCGCCATTCTGCGATATTCAGCAGGAGGCAGTTGCGCCACTGAAAACAGGCTGAGCAACAGCGCAATGCAAATGAATGCATGCTCAACAGGAGGGGGAGGAACCATGCAGAAACTGCACAGCCCGATATTCAGTCGGCTGTAGAGTTATGCAGCGCAACCCCAACCTGCGCCTGCACAACTTTGAGCCAAAAAGGCTTGTTGAGGGCCACCCACAGGTGAGCTGCTGGCCAGGGCGCAACACAGCAGCTGCCACCCATGGCTGGCCCCCAACTCAGTCCCTGTGCCCCCCACCAGCCCACTTGCGGCATCAAATGTGCCCCCTCCCTTTCCACATCCCTGGTGGTCCAGTGGACCGTAATGCCCGATCGCTGGCAGAAAGTATCAGACCCCCCACATCCCATGTGCCGATCGCGGGCAGAAAGTATATAGACCCCACCCCCACATCCCATGTGCCGATTACCCAGGCAGAATGTATCTAGAACCCCCACATCATGTGCCGATCATGGGCAGAATGTAATAGGACCCCCAACCCGAATATCTCCCTGGTGGTCCAGTGGAAATCCGATGGGGCAGAATGTATATATGACAACCCCTCACCCAAACATCTCCTGGTGTCTAGTGTCCTCTATTCTACCCATCCACTTCCATGGCGCCTCTACCACTGGCCTCGCAGCCGGGCGGCAGAGGTATCCCATTTGCTCTGCAGTTTGTTGTTTGCCGATTGATTGCGGAAGCGACGATTATTATGTAGAGCTTAGCGATGGGCGCAGGTTTATACGAAGATGACAGTCCAGATTTGTGAATGATGATCATTTACAAATCTGACTGTCATGTACAATATGGGCTGCACGTCACTAGCCTCAGCTCTGCACCACCGGGCGGCAGCCCTACCCGACAGTCAGTCGGTAGGGTGGCGGGCAGCAGGTGGGTGGATGTCGCTACCGCCTGCCGGGTGGGAGGGTGGTGGGGCTTCGTGGGTGGGTGGGGTGGTGGGACACTAGACACCAGGGAGATGTTTGGGTGGGGTTGTATATACATTCTGCCCACGATCGGGCATTACGTCCACTGGACCACAAGGGAGATATTCGGGTTGGGGGTTCTGCCCGCGATTGGGCACTTGAGGGGGTCTTATTGCATTCTGCCCACAATCGGGCACTGGGGGTTCTTATTACATTCTGCCCGCGATCGGGCATTACGGTCCACTGGACCACAAGGGAGATATTCGGGTTGGGGGTTCCTATTACATTCTGCCCGCGATCGGGCACTGGGGGTTCTTTACATTCTGCCCACGATCGGGCATTAGGGAGATGTTTGGAGGGGGGGGGTTCTTTTCACATTCTGCCCACGATCGGGCTGCAGGGTGCATCGGTCCCCGACGGCTGCTGCCTGGCAGGGCGGCCAGGCGCAAGTCCTCGGGGATCGGCGCACCTACATGCTAATAGCATGCAAATGGGGCCATAATCAGATGCAAATGGCCCCCCCGCGCCTTGCATGAATTATGGCCCCATTTGCATGTCACCTTTTGAATATCGTGATTTTGTGCATGGCGCAATGGTACTTGCGCCACCGCAAGTTGAATGCTCCACCTGGATTAACTTGCGGTGGTGCAAGTTCCACTGCGCCATGCACAGTGGTTGTGGTGGGGGTGATATTCAAGGAGTTGCTCAATAGCGCAACTCCTTTGAATATCGCTCTCGCCACACTTTCTGCGCAACGAGCCGCGTAGCGCAAGGCTTGCACCCTCAGAATGGCGTAGTTTGAATATCTGGGCATGGTGTTTTCCAACAGAAACAAATTGCAACATTTATATCAGTATTTGTAGTATTGAAGGTTATGTCAAAATGCAACAATCAAAAGTTGGGGTCGTATCCACCCACCCCTCTACTCCTTCCTCCCATCCCTTAGACGTACTCTCCCCGTACACACAGGAGTTGTCATATAATCCATATATTTAAGTTTCACTATATGAAGAGGTCAATATCACATTAACTACCTGAATCATGGTACAACTGTTATATGGTCAACAGTGTATGTAAGGGGGCCCAAACATTTTGATAGTATTTCTTTCTCCCTCCCCGACATTTGGGCAACCAGGTTCTCTGCTTGTAAAGCAAATAGGAGCTCATGGAGCCATTCTGTTAAAGTTGGGTTTTCCTGGTTCATCCAGTGGCGAAGAATTACCTTTTTGGCACATAGTGATACTATAGCTATGTGCTTCCATTGATGGCTACTTAAAAGGCCCCCGTAATCCCCCAAAATGCTGATTTCTGGATTAAAGGTATCTGAAAGACCTAATATTGGGTCTAGTTTGGAGCTAATAGCTTTCCAAAAGGGAACCACCTTGGCACATTCCCAGAGTATATGTAATAGAGTACCAGGGTGTGTCCCACATCTAGTACATAAATTAGAAGAAATTTTTCCCATTTTGTGTAACTTGACTGGTGTGTAGTATAAATCATGTACTATGTAAAACTGTAATAAGAGATATCTGTCCCATTTTATATCCCGGTACAAATGAGACCATAGTTTAGGCCAAGAGCAGGCTAACTGAGGTGTAATGGGCAGTATCTTGTCCAAAATGTAATACAGATGTCCCTCAGCTTGTTCCATCACATCCCGCAGGAGACGGTAGAAATAGGAAATAAGGTGAGATGCGGGAGGTGTGGGTAAGATGGATAATATGGGTCCAGCAGACTTTTGCTCCCAGTAGCCCATCCCAAAGTATTGGAGTAACATATGGGAAAGTTGTATATATTTTAAACAGTAGGAAACAGGAAGTTTATGCTTAAGCCGGGCTTCTTGAAATGACAATAACTTATGATTTTTCAAAAGATCCTCAACCTGAACTTTGGGACTAAATGGCCAAAAGGATTCATTTAAGAGCTTGCCTCCAAGTTTAAAATTTGGATTCCAAAATATAGGTTGTGACACGTCTTTTATAGCAGAGCTATGGGTTGTAGTACATAATTGGGCATAGACCTGGAGGGTGGTCTTAAAGGGCATATTCAGCAGACTTTTAGGAATGCTTTTAAGAGGGACATAAATGAGTGCACTAAGGTTGATGCCTTGAGAAGAGCAGAGAGTTTTTTCAATTTGCAGCCAGAGGGGGGGAGTAAAGCGAGGAGGAAATTGGCGTTGGGTCTTTCAACCATTGTAAAATTGTCACACAGGTGGCTGAAAAGTAATACAGAAGAAAATCAGGTAATTGTAGACCACCCTTAGCCTTACCTCTCTGTAGTTTGGCAAGGGCTCTCCTGGGTGCTCTTCCCTTCCAGATAAAGTGGGATATAATTCAATGCAATTGTACAAGTCATGACTTCGGAAGAAAAGAATCAGTCATTTGCAGGGGGTATAATAAACGAGGGAGCACATTCATTTTGATAACATTTATATGTCCCCATAGTGAGAGAGTAAGTGAGGACCAACGATTTAAATCCATTTTAATTTGCATGACAGTTTTGTCGAGATTGTATTGTTTCATATTGGAGCTTGAAACTGAAAGAAAGATCCCCAAATACTTCAACTTATCCTTAATCCACTGGAGTCCCAAGTGAGATACTTCAACTAAAAAAGTATGAGCATTAAGGGGCATTATCTCTGTTTTGGAAATATTGAGTTTATAATTAGGAAACCTACCGAATTCTTCAATAATATCCAGCATGGCAGTGATTGATTTTGAGGGATGGGACACATGTAGTAATATATCATCTGTGTAAACCGACAATTTATACTGATGAGGTCCAACAGGAATCCCCAAAACACAGGGGGAGCTATTAATACTATGGATAAGTGGCTCTAGATATAAATCAAATAAAAATGGGGAGAGAGGGCAACCTTGTCTTGTGCCTAGTTGGAGAGCAAGGGGATGTGATAGAAAACCGTTACAGGGTACTTGGGCAGTGGAGTGCATGTATAGCGTTTTGATCCAAGTGATGTATTCAGAGGGGAGATGATATTTGGCAGGAGGTGAAAAAGATAATCCCAAAAGACCCTGTCAAAAGCCTTCTCAGCATCCAGGGAAACAAAAACCAAAGGAGTTGAGTCCCTAGACGCAGAGATAAGGTGGGACAATTTGTGCATATGGTCCGAGGAGTACCTGCCAGAGACGAAACCAACCTGCTCTGGGCTTATAAGACCCTGCCATACTTCAGCAAGTCTATTGGCCAGAATCTTGGCTAATATTTTGAAATCCACATTTATTAAAGAAATGGGGCAGTAGTTAGAGACAAGAGAGGGATCCATTCCAGGTTTGGAAATAACCACAATTGTGGCTTCAGCTAGGGGGTAGTCTGAGATACCATTCTCATACATATAGTTGTATGTGTTTAACAAGATAGGAGCCAGCTGTGTTTTAAAAACCTTATAGAATTCCACCGTATACCCATCAGGACCTGGTGATTTATGTGGTAGCAGAGCATCTATGGCAGCATGTATTTCAGATATTGAAAGATGTGCTTTTAGTATCTCTATCTGATGATCTTCCAATTGTGGAAGGTGGAAATTTTTCAAAAATTGGTCAACCTGCTCAGGGATAAAAGGTGTGTTAGGATGAGAGTATAGGGCCTGATAGTAAGTTTGGAAGCAGTTTGTTATTTCCTGGGGGGAAGTAATGAGAGTTCCAGTCAGATTATGAATAGAAGGGATATTTCTATCCACTGTTTGAGCTCAGAGCCACAGGGCTAATAGTTTGCCTGCCTTGTCCCCCTGATCAAAATATTGAATTTTGGATCGGAGGAGTAGATGTTCTGCTTTTTCCGTGAGGAGACAATTGTATCGGTCTCTGAGGATCTCTAGACTATTAAGGTCCTCAGGAGATGTACACATTGGAAGGGATAACTCTGCTCTCCTTATTTCTTGAAGTAAAGCAGAGGTAACTTGTGAGGTAATCTTCTTCCTTATGGTGGCCATCCAAATAAGATTGTCCCTGAGAGTACGTTTCAGGGCCCCCCCAAAGTATATCCAGTTTGGGCATAGTAAGAGAGTTAGTGTCAAGGAATTTGGTAAGAAAAGTAGTAAGACAGGAAGTTAGAATGTCGGACTTGAGTAACTGATTATTGAGTTTCCATACTTTGTCACATGAAATAGGGGGACCCGAGTTCCATAGTAATAAAATAGGATGATGATCTGAGATAACTTTGGGGAGATAGTTACAGGATAGGACCGAGGGAAGATGTCTGGTGTCCAGCACAAACTAGTCAATCCTGGAGAACAAATTGTGGGGAATGGAGTGGAAGGAGAATTCCCTACGAGAAGGGAAGAGTGCCTTCCAAGGATCAATAAGACTCACCGTGTCCATCATTTCCCTGATGGCCAACTGTGCTGGGGAAAGGGATGAACTAACGGATCTGGAACGGTCTAATATATTACAATATGCTAGATTCCAGTGACCCCCTAGTAGTAAGGGACTGGAAGACCATGGAATCAGCTGGGACATGGGGGAAACAAAAAAACGGGGATCATCCATTATTGGGCCATAAATAGAGCCAAGTACTACTTCTGAATGTCCCAGTAGAGCCTTGATTAGAATGAATCTGTTCTGGTTATCTATTATAGAGTCCAGCCATCTAAAAGGTAGTCTACGCGTTAAGAGTACGGCAACTTCTCCCCTTCGAATGTTGGATCCCGTACCCAGTGCCTGTCCTAACCATGTCATCCATAACTGAAGAACCTGGGAGGATGGGAGATGGGTCTCCTGAAGAAAGGTGATGTCAATAGCTAATTTACAAGGTGTAGTAATATCTTGGCATGTTTGATTGGAGACTGTGCACCCCTCACATTCCAAGAACAAACTTTAAGACATGCCAATATAAAAACTATTGGGCAGAAGATCCTCAGGTTTAGTACCATATAATGCATAAGCCTGCCTCTCCTCATCTGATAATTTAATAGTATTAACAGTGCGTACCTTTACCATATATCCCTCCCCCATTCCTTTACCATTATTTATCCGGTATCCCTTATATATAAAATCAACAATGTAGAAAGAATGTACATAATTGCAACCCCCTATCCCCTATCCACACTTCCCACTTCCCAACATCCCACTATCCACAACTAGTTTTGTAATACCCTGAATGGGTCGACGTATAGTTGAGCTAACTGAATTTGGCAGCCCTGTAATGGTATTGAAGAGTAAAAAAATGAACATGAAACACACACTTATAGCAGTCGTGGTAGCCCCCCTCCCCTCTGTACTATGCATAACGCCCTGCTGAAACCTCTACTGCCCCGCATCTATCTGTTCCTCCCGCCCCAACTCACTATAAACTATAGTACCCTCAAATTATTATAAGTTCCAAATATAAAGCTAGTAACCATCTAAAAACAAACCCTGGTCCCAAAGCGTAGGCTAGAGAGGTAAAAATGTTAGTGTCTGTTGAATATATCTCTCTAGAACATCGGCCTAATAAATCAAATATTAAAAAGAAGACAGTGTAGTAGTCTTAACACATGGAAATATTCAGAAATCTCGCTGAGTCTTTGGTAGATTTAAAGTCCAAAAGAGAAAAAAAAAAAGAAAAAAAATTGGTCCAACACTCTGGACAGGACCCTGGATAATAAAAAAAGATGTGAACTTAGACAGTGCCTCTGATAGGCAGTAGTATACTGCCCTCTTGTGGCTATTCAGTATACCAGCAAATACAACATAGGAAAACTCACAGCTTCGTAAGAAACATCAACAGCAAACGCCAAACTGATTCCCCATTGAAGAAATTTCAGCGAACACCAAACAGATCTAGGAACATGGCCTGCAGTGCTGGAAATGCCTGTTGAGCCATCTCACAGGTGTGCCATAGCCCATCATGGTATATAGAGAGACATGAAGGATATTGTACCCTATACTTTTTGCCAGCCACTATAAGTTTTGTGACTAGTGGATGGTATTCTGATCTGCGCTGCCATACACTTGCTGGTAAGTCCTGGGCAAATCGTAACTGCTGGCCCTCCCACAATACTTGTTGTAGCTCCCTAACAGCATTCAGGATATGTGTCTTGTCCAAATAATTCAGAAATTTTATTATGAGAGGTCTAGGTAGTTTGCTGGTGGCTGGTTTAGGTCTTAGCGAGTGATGGGCCCTCTCTATGATATAGGTGGTATTGTTGGGAGAGGGACCAGCAATTTTGGTTAGCATTTTTCGTAGGAAGAGAATGGGGGTAGCTCCTTCTGTGTCTTCTGGAAGGCCAAAACTGATAATGTTATTTCAGTGGCTATGGCCTTCCAGATCCTCTAGATAAGTTTCCATTTTGTGTAGCTTCTGTCGCAGGGAAGTAACTTCTGGCTCCATCCTGTCCTTCCAGCCCTCCAAAGATGTGGTCTTGGCTGCGACGTCTGAAATAGCTCGATTGGTTTCTGTCAGTTCCCTTCTTACAGACTTTAGTTCAGTTGTGATTTCTTGCAGAGTTATTTTGAAAGGTAAGAGTTCATCCATAAACTTTTTTCTGTGAGGGAGCCAAGGTTTGTGACTTTGGTGCGGCCGCCGGTGTTTTGATTGAGGTCCCCGGTTGGATCTTTGGTCATTTCGGGCCCTTCTCAGGGGTCTGCGGTGGAGTATTGACTGGGGGAGCCTGATGCATTTTGGCCTCCATTATGAAGATAGGCTACAAGGTAGAAGTGACGGGTTTCTGTTGAAGTCAGCTGCAGAGTCCTTTGCTCTTTGCCTCGGTGAGTCAAGAGATAATCAGAAGGCTAGCAGTACTGTGCAGACAAGGATAAAAAAATGTACAAGCCATAGAATTGGACTGTTAATGCGAGTTGGAGCGGGAGTTGGTCGGTAGGAGCTGTGAGCATTATGCCGGCATCACGAGATCTCCAGTAAAGGTACATTATAACAAATATATATGAACAGGGCAATGCCACCATGCTTATGAAATCTATTTTACATACAAAAGTTAAAGGCAAAGTATGCCATATTTGTAAATCTGACTTTAACTGATCAGTTAGCAGATCATAATTTATCTTGTAGAGGTGGTCAAGTTGACAGGGGAGCCTGATGCCCAAGTATTTAATGTCCTGACGGTCCCAGTGAAAAGGAAACTGATCCCTCAATTCCGAGGTGGGGCTGTATGAGCATTGAAGAGCCTCAGTTTTATTCATGTTCAATTTATATCCTGATATAGCACTAAAATGGGCCAAGATATGGAAGACTTTTGTGACAGTGGTTTCAAGTACCTCCACATAGAGGATATCATCTGTATATTCAGCAACTAGGTGCTAGGTATCACTGATATGGATACCTTTATACATTTGTCTTTCCCTATATGCTTGAGCAGGGGTTCAATGTAGAGGGGAATAGCAGTGGGGAAAAAAGATTATTCCTGGCGTGTACTGTGACTGAGGGCAAAGAGAGTACAAGAATGCCCATTGACTTTGAGAAAGGCCTGCAGGTAAGCTTAAATTATCTGAAGGAGAGACACAAAGTCTCTTGAAAAACCCATGCGGGATAGGGCAGCAAACAGCTAGGGCCACGACACCTTATTGAAAGTCTTTTCAGTGTCTAAACTAAGAATCAAAGATGGTAACTGCTGGATGTGCAGATGATGCAGTATATGTAGTGTTCATCTAATATTGTCCCCCATTTACCTACCTCAAACAAGCCAGTCTGATCTGGGTGTATCAAAGTGAGGAGTAGAAATTCTAAGCAATGCACTATTATCACTGTAAAAAATCTATAGTCGGCATTTAGGATCGAAATTGGCTGATGAGATGTACAGTCAGCAGGGTTTTTTCCTCTGTTTAGTGATGATAGAAATTGAAGCATGTTGCCATGTACTAGGATCTCCCTTCCTTACAATGCCTCATTACAGACTCATAGTAAGGTGGGCAGAAGCAGCTCTCATTGACAATTGTATATTTCAGCTATGTAGCCATCAGTGCCCAGGGCCTTCTAATTTATGGCAGAATGAACCACTTGCTCTAACTCTCTGAGATGAATTTGGGTGGTGAGGGCTTCTGCCTGTTCCTGGGTAAGGGTCTGGAGAGACAAGGGGGTTCTAAAACTGCTCCATGTCCTGTTGATTACGTGGAGTCTCAGGGGAGTAAAGGTTAATATAGAAAGATCGGAAAGCCTCAGCAATCTATGTAGTCTCCTGAAGGAACTGTCCACTGAGAGGGTGTCATATGTTAGTGACTGTGGCTCTTGTTTTTTGTTTCTGTACTTGATGCACCAGTACTCTGGTGGCCTGAGGGCCGGCTTCATAGTATTTATATCAGAAGTGCAGGAGTGCTATCTCAGTTCTATGGAGGTAGATGGAGTCTATTTCTAGTTTGATTTTGGTTAATTGAGTTGTGACCAATCTGTCCCCCTGTTTATGGTTAACCTGTAGGAAATTAAAAGTCTCCTGAAGGTCAGTGAGTCACTTTTGCCTTTCAGTGTTTCCCAAGAGGTATCGACAATAATGTGGCTCCTAAGAACTGTTTTAAAGGTGTCCCAGAGGATTGCAGAAGAATGATTCCCACCCTGGTTGTGCTTTAAGATCTCATGGATTTGTTCTGACAAACAAGTATGAAATTCCTCTGATCGGAGGTAGTACGAATCTAGTCTCCACATTGCTTTAGGTCTAAACTGAGATAGGCACAAGTAAGTACTGACTAGAGTGTGGTCAAATAGCAGGATATCACCTAATTCGCACTTTGTAATTCTTTGCATATATTCCTGTTGTGTGTAACTGTAATCTATCCTGGTATAAACTTCATGCACTGCTGAGTAGCGAGTGTAATTTTTGTCATGAAAATGCAATTCTTGTATCAGACCAATTCCTTCAGGGTGGCCGCACATTGTTTGTGGGCCATCGGTTGCCTGGGGGGCCCTGCATTGGAGCTATCCAAGGAGCTGAATTAAAGAATGTTAAAGTCATTCACAAGCAGCAGTATCCCTGAGGTGTTCACTAAAACTACATCAATCAGTTTTTTTATTCTCTGGAGTTGCTGTTCCCGGTGAGATGTATATGGACACTAAAGTTACTTCTACACTCTGTAAAAGCCCTTGAACAATTACAATCTTTCATTCCTGAAAAGGAGTACTGTGAGAGATCAGTATAGCCACTCCCCTTCTCTTGCCTTTAGAGAGGTCAGGGCTATAAACCAGATTTATTGAGATTTTCATGCTCCAGAGCATTCAGGTGTGTTTCCTGTGTTTCCTGTATGATAGGTCTGGATGCTCTTTTTTTTTTTTTTAATGCACGCTAGGATGCAGGATCGCTTCACAGGGTGATTTAATTCATTAACGTTTAAAGACTACCAATGCGTGACAGACCCCATTTTGACTTAGAGAGTGATCAATCTCCTCAGGTGCCCCAACCCCCACCCCTTGACCTCTGTAGAATAGAAATGTGACTGCACAATAAAAACAACAAACACAGTCAATTAAATATTCAACTAGAACATGAGACCAGAACAACAGAATAAGATGCCAACCAGGCATTCGAACTAGTGCAGCAGTACTGGGCTTCCAAGCTAGGAGCCCCACTTAGGACTCTATGCACACAGTGAAAACCTTGTGTCTGAGGGGGTCTTTCCAACTAGGAGAAAGGCCTCAACATGGTATCTGCTACATGGTCTGTGGGGTATTGGGAAGGACAAGACAAGCAGTGCCAAGCATCCTCCCTTATATAGTTCAAGTGCAAGGTAAGAGGCTGGAACAGGGTCATGTGGGCATAAGGACACTTTTGAATAGCCAGCTTATACAAGACAATGGGAAAATTATCTGGGTGGTATCTTGGCTGGTCTCGCCCTCCCCCCAGAAGATACGTTAACATATATATTAAATACAAATAATAAGTATATTATGGAGAAAGTTGCTTCTTTTCTGAAAATAGTACATCTATGAATATGTGTTTATCTTATTAATGAAGCATTGTATAAACAAGAACATTGCCAGTAACAAGCACATGTTGTGCTGATACTTAGCCACAAAAGATTGTGATAGAAATACATGAGAAACATTTAAAGACCTAATTAATTACTATTTGAGTTGGCTAAGATTAAAACTAACTTGTAGTAATTTTTAATTCTTTAGTCTGAAATGTTCTTGATGGAGAAAATTAGAAGTGCTTTGTATGATGTTTTTGTATTGTTATTTATTCTCGTATTTGTATGAACTCATTTTTTGTGCACTGTATTTTAATATTGAAATGGTTTTCAACTGATCAATAAGAAATCTTTGAACCTTTGAATGGCCAGCCAACAAGAAAAGGTACAATAAGCATCATACGAGTTATTAGGAAAGGGAGGAGAGGGGCCTGTTAGAATGCTGCCCAAAGGTGAAGTACCAAAGGGGTGCAGGCATCCCTTGTCAGAGTAGAGGGAAAAGATTCAAATAATGCAAGATCCCCTCTACAGACCAGAAGTAACATATTAAAGCTGACCAAGGTGCATGCAATATATCAAAAGACTTATGCCTAGTAACCTGCAATGTGGTAGAAGCCAAAGAAAGAAAATAGTGGCAAAATCACTGCACACCCTCCTTCTTGAGACCCTCTCCTCAGCTGGCCTATCCCAGTTAGCCTGTAACTGATTTAAAGCCAACCTAGTAGGAAGAACTCAGTTAAAATAGCTGATTTCACATCCTCACCACTGCCCATTTCAACTGGTGTGCCTCAAAGCTCTGTATTTGGCCCACTTTTATTCTCTATTTTCCTAAATGACCTGAGGTCAGTACGTTCCTCCTCCTCTATCCATATATATGCTGATGACACAGTCTTGTTCACTTCTGGCCACCCTCCCTCTGATGTATTCAACAGCCTCCAGCTCAGCTTCAGTAATGTTTAGTGCTGGTTTAAGTCACATCAGCTTTTCCTGAACACCAAGAAAATAGTCTCCATGACCTTTGGCACAAGGCAGAGACTCTCTAGGCTTCCCTCCCTACCCACCTTCCACACCCTGGATGGGACCACACTTGAGGATACCACCTCTTTCAGATATTTAGGTGTTTAGTTTGACTGACACCTAAACTTTTCTGAACATGTCGACACCATCCTGAAGAAACTGCAACACAAGCTTGATGACCTCTATAGGAACCGCAGCTGCTTACCTCTGTCGGCTAGGCGTAACCTTGTTCAGCTAATGATTCTCCCTATGTTTGACTATTGCAGCATAGTCTATTGTGCTGCTCCTAAGTCTTCCCTGTCCAGGTTGGATTCCCTTTTCAATGCTTTTTGCCACTTTGCTCTTGACTCTCCACCCCCACCCCCATATCCACCACTGCGCTCTCTACCACTCCCTTGCTTTTCCCTCCCTGGAGTGCAGATGACTCTTGCACTGCATGAAATTTACCTGTAAATTCTGGTTTGATTCTATCCCCTCTTACCTATCCTCCTCCCTTTCCATTCTGCCTCCCCCATACCATTCTCTCAGATACAATGACTCTCACACTCTACCTATTCCATGACATACTACCACAAGTGGCCAAGGAGCTTTCTCTTATCATTTCCCAACACTCTGGAACTCGCTACCTATGCCCATCGGACACTCTTTATCCCCCTCTTCCATCTCCCAGGCCCTACACAACTTTTACTCCTCAAAATGCACTTGTCAATGAAGATTCTGCTATATTTCACAATGTTTATTGACCTTCAAGCATATTTCGCTTTGTTGTAGTATTTGTATAACCTTGTAAATGTATTTGTTTCATTTCTACTTATGTTTATGTCTTATCCAACCATTTTTGCATATATGCATTCACTTTATCTGCACTGCGTTCTGTGTACAGTGGCATCCCCCAAGATGAAACCCAATTCTGCAGCATATTGCAGCACTCTGCAGAATGCTGCAGCAAACCTACTGAATAAAGCAATGTAATTTCAATGGCAATTGGTCCCTTTTGTCATTCAGAAAAATGTGACACTGCCAGGATGAAGTGAATGCCACATTTTCCTGCATGACAAAAGGGACTAATTGCCATCGACATTACACTGCTTTATTCAGTAGGTCTACTGTAGCATACTGCAGAGTGCTTTAAAAGTGAGTTTCATTCTGGCAAATGCCGCTTTATATGCCTTACCAAACTGTAATTGAAAATGTACATTCGATTCATCTATACTGTATTGCCTATGTTCCCCTCTTCCCTCTCCCCCCGGATGTACAGTGAGATGAGCAACTTCTTACTCAGAGTGTTTTTTTTCTGGTGAAACTCTTCAATAAATAAATAAATAAGATGTACGCAACGAATAAGAGAACTATAAACTGAAACAATCCAGTCTGTGGAGTTAACAAAGTCCAGTTTGGTAGTAAATCGGCAATCTTCGGAGCAAAATAGAACAAAAGAGAATTTGCAACAGCAGCGGGTGCCCTCCACAGTGAGCCATCATCTGCCACATACCAATCAGGATCCCACTCTGTGACCATCCCGGAAATACAGACTTAGAAGGAATACAACTAGAAATGGCCAAGGGGATAGGGGATAGGAGACAAGTAGAAGAGAAAGGGAGTAAGGAGGGTGGGTAAAGGGATGTCAAAAATGTCTGTTGCATCCCTCTGTTCATTACAACTCTGTTAAATAGAGGGCTGTGTCATTATTAAGAATCCCAAACAATGACACTGTGCTGGGTCAATTCATAAGGCTTAGAAATAGAATGCAAAAGCCAGCCCAGAGGTAAAGAGGGTTGAGCCGCTGGCACCTTACATCTTTCCATGCTGGCAACTTGTGTTTGGAAACAACCATGGGTCACTGGGGGTCAGTCGGGGGTGATGAGTTGGATCAAGCTGCTGCCAGGCAGTTCTCTTCCAGGGAAGGATGAAGAGTTTCCCCGGCTTTTGGATGCCACCAGGTGGAGGCTCAGTGGCAGCACCAAGCCTAGATGGGGACCTGGTGCTCGGCCGGGTGGGAAGAAGAGGCTTTCACCAGAGACTCAGAATGCATGTGTGCCTCCAGTTGCATACGCATCCGTGCATCAGGATCTCAGGATAACAGGGAGAAAATGGAAAAAGGGAGCACCTGGGCTGGTAGTATGATGTCCCTAAGCTAGGAGGTGGAATGAGTCCCCTTGAGGAGAGGACCTGAGCAGAATTTGCCTGGTGCCCAAAAGGGAGAAAAAGAAATAGAGTGTAACAGTCCATGGGTCCATCGAATAGCCAGAGTGCATAATAATAATATTTATTTATAAAGCGCAATTCAATGCTTATCAAAGCGCTGTACAATAAGACAATAAAAGCAAGACTAAAACTGATCAAATACAATAAAACATATATTAATAAGGTATACATTCAGCAATAATCATATATTTAGTCCCCAGAGGTATGGTAAAACAGGTCAGTTTTTAAAACCATCTTAAAGCTTGCCACTGTCTGGTACTCTTGAATCTGATGAGGTAGAGAGTTCCACAGGATTGGGGCTGCATACATAAATGCTCGAGCACCTGATGTTTTTAATCTAACCCTGGGAACCTCTAGCAATCCCTCATTGGCTGAGTGGAGGGGGTCAGAGGGGGAAGTAAGGAATCAGGAGCTTTTGCAGGTAGCCAGGACCCTGTCCATGTAAGGCCTTGTAGGTCAGTAAACTGACCTTGAAGGTGATCCGCCACTGTACAGGTAGCCAGTGCAGTTTGTGCAGCACAGGGGTGATATGACTGGCCCGGGAAACCCCTGTCAGTAACTTGGCTGCAGCATTCTGCACCAGCTGCAAGCGGCGGATATCAACCCCTGGAATCCCTAGGTAGAGGGAATTACAGTAGTCAAGGCACGAGGTCACAAAGGTTTGGATCAGTGTTGGAAGGTTGCAAGATGGAACAAGGTGCTTAATCCAGGTGATGTTCCTCAGATGGTAAAAAGAGGACTTGACTACTGCTGACACCTGCATATGCAGTGTCAGCCCCTTATCAAAAATCACCCCCAGATTCTGCACCTGAACAGAAGGCATGAGCTGGTTACATCTGAGCCAAAGCCAAGAGGCAGACCGTGCCCCTGCCCTCTCTATTCCATAACCCAGATCCACCACCAACACCTCAGTCTTATCAGGATTCAACCTTAGCCAGCTGTCCCGCATCCAGTCCTGGATTTATATGAGACAGCTATTAAAAACAGAGACCGCACTATCCTGGTCGGGTGCAAAAGACAAGTAGAGCTGGGTGTCATCAGCATAACAGAGAAACCTGAGCCCATACTATCTCATAATGTCTCCCAATGGCAGCAAATACACCATGAACAACATAGGGGACAGCACAGAGCCCTGAGAAACCTCACATGGCAGAGAGAATGGAGCCAAGGAATAAATCCCAGACACCACTCTTTGAGTTCTGCCGGTGAGGAAAGATCTAAACAAACTGAAGACCGTACATGACAGGCCGCATATGTCCCTCATACACTCCAGCAGCCCCCCATGGTCCACGGTGTCAAAGGCTGATGAGAGATCAAGGAAGACCAAAATTGAACTGTGCTTCTGAGCTCTTGCAATTAGGGGATCATTGAGCACCCGAACCAGAGAGGTCTCACTACTATGCCTCTTCCACTATAGGTCCAAAACTGTAGGTCCAAAGTGGGAAACTGACTGAGTTCAAATTGTAATGTTAATGACTTGTCAGGAGCAAGTGCCTGGATTGTATATTTTTCAGCTGCCTCTTTTTTCCAGATGGTATCTGTCTCCACTGTTGTGCCCTCTTGAATGTGCTATCCCTTCCCCCCTTTGAGCAACACAAGTACAGTATTTATGCCCGTAGGGTGCTACTGAGCTGCAAAGGGAACAGTATGCCTCATGAGTGTCCAGTAAGTACACACTGTCCTTCCCTCCGGCTTCCATCTCTCAGACCTGGTGTATTTGGCTCACAGCAATGTGTATTATCTCAAAACATGGTGACACCCAGGAGGTAGTAGAAGAAGAAGGGTGGTGGAGAGCATGCTTGAGAGGGAGCAACAGGGGAGACAGAAACCATCTGGAAAACAGATGCAGCTGGAAAACATACAACTCAATGAGGGGCATGAAGGGGTGCTCCCTGATACATCTATGAGGGCTCAGAAAGATAAAGAAGGGCTAGCAGAGTGTGGGATAAAGATGATTAAACCCAGCTCAATACTTGGGCCAACTTACCTTTCAAGTAGGAGAACACAGTCAGGAATCACCAGTCAGTCGAAAGGGTGCAGTTCAGGAGCAGACGTCTCCAGGCTGGCAGTCTGGTGCGAATTTCTAAGATGCTGCTTTATGTG
Organism: Neoceratodus forsteri; assembly: GCA_016271365.2. Classification (NCBI taxonomy): domain Eukaryota; kingdom Metazoa; phylum Chordata; order Ceratodontiformes; family Ceratodontidae; genus Neoceratodus; species Neoceratodus forsteri. The sequence goes on from CM057452.1 coordinate 761,135,052, forward strand.
CTGTATTGTCTCTTTAGCTTGATTTGTAGCCCAAACTGTGTGCCATGTATGTGTAGCAATTTTTGATGCAAGGGAAGTAGCCATGTCTGGTGATTTTCCAGAGTTCTGGGAAGACAATAAATCTTTGACTTGCAATGCTCCCTATACCTCTGCCACTGTGGTATATATTGTGGTGCTTTTAGGAAAGTGGACTGTAGGTTTGGCAGGGTATGGGTGAAAAATCTGAGATTGTTAGCACAGAGAATTTTGAAGAGCTGTAAATAAGCCTTGCGGTGGGCTTGGAAGGAAGCAGGGTAATCATTTTCAAAGAAGATCTGATGCTGCTCATAATTGACTTTTTCCTCCAGGCAGTTAGAAGGATCTCGTGCTTATCATTATAGCACAGAGATCATGCTATACTGGATCTTGGTCTGGCTTCCAGTGCTGATAGATGAGGACCCAATTCCCAGAGGGCGCACTCAATTTCTAGGGAGCAGAATAGCTAAGGTATAAGGCATCAGGGAGGAACTGTGGTATAAATGGGATCATAGTGGAGCCCTCCGGACCATCTGGAATCTCGTACAGACAGAGATTGTTCAGTAGGTTGCAGCTTTCAGTGTCTTCCATTTGCTTCTCCAATTGGTGCATGGTGGTGTTTAGCTGCAGAATGGCCTTTTCAGAAGTATCCACCTGCTGGTCAGTTTGGCTGAGCTGGGCCTCATGATCTGCCACTCATTGCTCAAGTTTCAATATCAGTGCATAAGGACACAGTGCTTTTCCAGACCTCCTGGCAAAAGTCCCAGAGCTCAGAATTGATAACATCCAACTTTTTGTTCAGTTTAAAATCACACATACCCCCATAGTGCAATGCATCATGGGGTGTATATGCAAATCACCGTCATGATGATTTGCATATACAGTCCATGATGCTTGACATTATGGGGGTATGTGGGATTTTGTATTTCTTTGAAACTTGGCTTTACGGCCAATGCCCTTTGAGATAACTCTTGTCTCAGTGCATTTGCACTGGAGTTCTTTATATTTCTGTTTAGTTGCTCTTCTGGGGGTTTTGCCTTTTTGTTAAGCCTTATTCTTACCTGTGGAGCAATGCCATCCTGATCTTGAGAAGGCGAGGGAGGCCTGAGAGTATTTGCTGTTGGAGCCATCATCTTCAAATCTGTTACTGTCCTCCATTGCTGATCCAAAATTGTTCAGCCACTACTAGCCACTATGTTAACCAAAGACCCTTTTATGTGAAACGATAAATTTAAGCTGATTAAAAGTTAGTTTTGAAGAGGTTTGTTAAGGGCAATGCTTAGCAAAAACCTCAAGCTGCCATCTTGAGGATGTTGTCAGCGGAAGCCCCCCCATAACAATTTAATCCCTCTCCCTGGTATCCAGTGGCACCCCTTCCCTCACCTGCTCCCAAGTGCATACATCAATGATGTCTGGTGGTCCCCTAGCCTCTCACAGATCCCACCAAAATGTTTTCTGGTGCCTGGTAGTCACCCTTTCCACTACCAGTATCAACATCTGTTTCTGGTGGTCCCTTTTCCTATTCCCTCTCCTGATACTTACTGTACCGTATGTTGCTGATGGCCACTGGCACCACCAAGCCCTGCAAATCTGCATAAAAAAACTAAGGAATTGGGTGCACGCAACATATAGGTGCAGCTAAGTTTTATTAATTGGAAGTGTGCATACAAACTACAGGAAAACAAATCCCTGTGCACATTCACCCTATGCTGCTTCATCAGCCTTCACCAAATCTGCATCCTGGTGATGAAAACGGACACATACCCTCCACTTATCTCCATGGCTTGCTGCAGTTTGCTGCATGTAAGCACTATATTGCTATTCAAGATGTTATGTGGATACAGTAACTGTAGGATGTCTTCTCAAAATCACAGAGCTTTCATGGTTTTCAAAAGATGTTCGGCAAGTGCTGTGTTGATATACCTACTTCAGCAGCAATATAGTACTTATGTGTGGCAGACCGCAGTAACCCATGGAGTTGAACAGAAGGTAGGTGCTGGCTGCTGACACCACAATGGGGTTTGGAGGGTTCAGGTTGGGGGATGGCACTGTCATCGGCCATAGCACACCAGAGATACAGGTACTGGAACTGGAAGTTGGAGAGGGTAGCACTGTAAAGAGGGGATATTAGTACTGGAATTGACAGTGTGGGGGGACCAGATATCAAAGAATGTATTTGCAGGAACCAGAAGAGGGAGGGGTGAACACTGGACACCATGGAGATTTGTTATGGGGATCAGGTGATGGAGGTGGAACCACTGGATACCAGGAAGATGAATTACATGGGGGTCAGGTGAGGGAGCAACTACCAATGGACATCAGGGATAAGTGGCAGGGGATGGGGAGAGGGGATTAGGAAAACAACCAAAGGTCTGGCCTACAGTTTGCAAAACCTCTTTGCAATACATGAAGCAAAGACTTCATATACATTTGTAAATATTGTCATTATGGGATGCTAATTCCCTTTTAGGGCCTTGCATTAAGTATGATGTCATTTCCAGGTAAATGTTTGAATGCGGCAGTTTAGTGCAATAATGCAAACACTTTTGGGGTGCCCTAATTTGTGAACTTGAATCTGGATTACCTGGATACTACCTCTGCAGTCTAACTACTAGGCCACATTTGCTGTTGACATACAACAAAAATACACAAAAAATAAATTTGGTCTGCATAGTTATTACTAGGGTTGTGCATAATGCCGATTGTCAGTATGTACATATCTTTGACAGCTACATACTGTATGTTTGCACCTGTGTGTTTTAAAAATAGTTTTTGGCTGTCTAGACTTGGCTCTGACATTAATCATGGCACAAGACCAACAGGTTTGAGAATCAGCAATAGAATATGCATTTATTTATTTTTATTTCGTTTTTGTTAACCAGGTGAGTGCACTAGCCAAGACTTGACTATTTTCAGGCACGACCCGGGAGAGCACAACTGATAAAACAGACAGGTATCAATTCAAGAAAGCAATAACAATTACATACAAGGGAAGGTCAAATCAGTGTAAACAGATAATACAAGTTGCCAAGGAGCAAATTGGTAAACATTACATAAGAGCAGGACAGTTGTAAAAACAGAATTAGCATAGATACACAATAACATAGGTAGACCAAAACAGCAAAACACAATGCACAGCTTCAAGTAAACAGTTACACACTGAAAGAAAAATAACCACTGATTTATGCCAAGATAGCTTTCAGCAGGAGCAGTAAAACAAGATGTAGAACATGTAAGGAGAGAGAGTAGACAGAAACCTGTAAGGGCAGGTAATATACAATAGTACAACAATGATAGACAGAAATGGGTGTAAGGAGAGAAAGATGGGACTAAACTAGAGGGGAAAGTAGAAATGGGCCAAAAGTCAGAGAGGGTTGAAACAGGGAGTGGGAATGGACAGAGGTAGGATAATTAGCAGAAAGGAGTGCGGGGGAGCTTTGCAGGATAGTGAAGAGGGCAAGGACCTAATACCATTAGATTAGGTCAGAGTAGCAGAGAGGGCAAGTGCCTAGTTCCATCAGGTTGGGTCAAAGCAGGTACACTGGTCAGCAAGAGTTAGATATCATCGCAACTCCATGTTAAAACAGTGATGAGACTTTGCCTGTTGAAGGCCTAGGGGAAGAGAATTTCAGAGCTGAGGGGCAGCATGTTGGAAGGTGACAGTCCCTTTGGATATGTGACACATAGGCACATTAAGTAAGTATTTATCCACTGACCTTAAACCATGGGAGAAGGTTTGGGGAACCAGCAGCGATGCAAGTGAGGATGGAGTTTGCTGCCGGATAATAGAATCCATGAGCGAGCCAAGATCATATTTTCTACTAACAGAGGGGGAGAGCCAATTCAGGTCATTATAGAGCTGACAGTGGTGCTTGAGAAGAGGAGACAAGGAGGCATACCTACATATATTGTTGTAAGTGACGTCCAGCTTATGAAGGGAAGTTTTGTGAGCAGCAGCATAGATGGGAGCACCATAAGTGAGGGCAGGGAAAAGGATACCCCTGGAAATGGCCAACTGGGCAGAGGGTGTCAGCATTAATGTTATGCAGAGTAGAAGTCATATGTATAGTGATATTTATTCCAGATCCCATTCCCCTAGGAAAGAGACACACACTCAATATTGTAGATTGTTCTGCTCAGTCGGCAAAACCTTTTATTACTCCACCACATGATGTACAACTACATACAACATATACAATATTGAGTTCCTTTTAAAATTCTCTTTTATGTCCGTATTTTCCATTCAAATGCTACTCCATTTCAATGATCATTGTCTTCCCTTTCTTCTAGTTGCGTTTTTGAGTTCTTTCACTTGTTTTCTCCCCCAGGCGTCGAAACCTGAGGGGATCTTGTTCCACTCCTTCTTTTCTTTTTTTTTTTTTTATTTAATACACTTTAATTCTAATGTCACATTACAATGAAATTAAAACCATTGACAAGGCCCTAACGAAACAATATACATCTCAACAGTCTGCTATTCCAAAGGCCTACACCACGGGAGTGGACATTGAATCCTTTACTATAATGTCATCAAAAGAAAAAGAACAACTAATTACCCTCTACTCTTCCCTATCCCCCCATATAATTCTGCAAGTAGAAAGAACCACATGACACCTATGCATAAAAGACCTTTCCACAGTAAAATTCTGATTTTTCCAAACTATTAGGACTGCTTCCAGAGGGCCCCATTTGACATTTTATGAATGCACCCTATTCCCCATCTTAGCTATATGCCTCTCTAATTGTAGTGCAAGCAAAATCTCTTTATGCCATTCAATAATTGAGGGTGCAAACTCATCTATCCAGTGTCGTAAAATTATTGCTTTGGCTGCAGCTGCAATGATAGCTATATATGCTTTCTTCTGTTTACTCATTTCCTTGGGGAAATGATTAATCAGACAGATCTCAGATGTAAAGTAAGGATCAAGCTCAAGAAAAGAGCTGAGGAATTTCTGAATTGCGCCCCACAGTGGTTGAATTTTGGAACATTCCCATAACATATGGAGTAGATCTCCATTATCAGCTTTACATCTGTTACATCGAGGGGATGCAAGCTTACTTATTTTATGTAATTTAACTGGAGTATAGTATAAGTTGTGCATCTTCACTCATCCCAAGTTTCTGTGTCCAATAATAACAAATGCTAGCGGGCCACTCCGAGACAGTTCTCTGGATTTCCTGATACACTTTGGAAACTGAATGGGGTTGATCTGCTATGTATAATAACGAGGACAATTCTATCTTGTTTACCACCGGTAACTTCAAACTCCAAAGGTAAGTTTTGAATGCGCTACTTACTTGCCAATACTTAAAGGCATTCCCTTTTGCAGCAGGTATGTTTACACTAAATTGCCCAAATGACAATACTTCCCCTTGAGGCGCAACATCACTAAGATGCAACCCCACTAAGAGCTTCCAAAATGTAGGGGGAATCGGCCTTTTCTGAATTTGGAAATGCACATTTTGAATTAATAGTTGTTCCAGGGAATTATGCCAACTCACCCCGAGTGTCCCCTGCACCTGGTGTAGGGCCCTAATTGACCAACCAATTGGAGTATGTTTAAGTGTTTTGGGGAGACATCGTGGGTCCATATAAATAGCTGAATTGAGGGTTATGTATACCTCTCAATAAAGACCCACGGGGATAGATAGGTATTAAAACTTTCTGGAGATATAGGCCGGGTCCATGATACCACCTTACTGATATGTGATGCTATATAATAGCTAAAGAAGGAGGGAAGTACCAGACCTCTCTGCCTCCTGGGCCTAGTAAGTTTGACATATGCCCTCCTTACACTCTTCCCCTTCCATATGAAATCATTAAGTAATTTCTGCAAATTATCAAACCATGACTTGGGTATGTAAAACCCTAACATGTTGAAAGGGTAGAATATTCTTGGCAAAATATTCATCTTCACTGTTTCTATTCTAGCCCAGAGTGATAAAGGCAATATCTTCCACCTCTCTAGGTCTAGTTTTATTACATTAATCAACTTGTTAAGGTTCTCTTTAATCATTGTAAACCTACACCTGGAGATCTTGAGACCAAGATATTTCAGTAATCTAGGTTCCCAATTAAGCCCCAGCTCCATGGCAATATTTGAGAGGCATTTACCATTTAAGGGAAAAAGTTTCGTCTTGGATAGGTTAAGTTTGTAGTTCGACACCTTACAGAACTGTGCTATTACTTGTAAAATTGCCGGTATTCTGACCTCGGGTTCCTCTATATGGAAAAGCAGATCATCTGCGTGAGCGGAAATTAAATACTTATGATTGCCTATCAGCATTCCCTTTATATCTTGAGAGACTAATAGTTTATGTATTAGAGGTTCTAGGTAAAGATTGAACAGTAGTGGAGAGAGTGGGCAGCCCTGTCTGGTACCACAGGAAAGAGGAAATGGATCCGAGAGGACTCCGTTACACCATACTCGGGCTATAGGCGAATCATATAACAGCTTAATCCATTTCATGAATAGACTAGGGAGGCCAAATTTCCGTAATGTTGCAAACAAAAAATTCCAAGAGACCTGATCGAATGTTTTCTCAGCGTCTAGGGCCAACAAAGCCGCCGATATCTGCATGTTCTTAGCATGAATTATTAAGTGATGAAGCTTTCTCACATGGTCACTGGACTGTCTACCATTCATAAATCCTACCTGCTCATCACTCACCATCATGCCCATTAAAGGATTGAGTCTATTAGCTAACACTTTTGTCAGTATTTTAACATCCACATTTAAAAGCTATATCGGCCGGTAGTTGCTTGGACATAATGTATCCCTGTCCAGCTTAGGGATAAGGGTAATCAAGGCCTCAAGGAAGCCCCTTTCTGAGAGCCCCTCGAGATACCAAAAATTATATACTTCAGTGAGAACTGAAGTAATTTCCTCCACAAATGCCTTGTACACATCGGTGGAAAGGCCATCAGGTCCTGGGGCTTTATTGGGGGTGAGTTGGGCTATGGCCTGCTTCACTTCCACTTCCTGTATAGGGAGCTCTAACCTCACCACCGCCATGTTGGTAATCCGGGGTAGATTTACCGATTCCAGATACCTCTGGATCTCATCTGGCTCTACCCTATCTATTTTTGGGATAGAGTATATTGTCTGAAAGTAAGATCGGAAGACTGCCACAATTTCCCTAGGATCCTTAATCAGGGATCCATCCGGATTAATTTGTAAAGCTGTAATATGCCTATTAGATTCTAACCGACGAAGCTTTAATGCTAACAATTTGCCTGCCCTCTCACCAGCTTCCAGATATTTAAGTTTATTTCTCCTAAGGGCTAATTCTGCCTTTTGCAACATAATTGAATTAAACTGTGCTTGTAATTTATGCAGTTGTGTCCAGTCTGAATCAGGCGAGCTTTGATTGATACTACCCTCTATAACCCGAATAGAGTTGGCAATATCTGTAAGCTGTGCTTCGTTCTTTTTACGTCTGGTAGAGGAAATCCGGATACACTCCCCTCTCAACGTGCACTTCAGTGCTGCCCACATCATATCAATCTTAAGAGACGGAACCCAAATTGTTAGTTAGGAAATGGGATATAAACTGTTTCAGGCGATTTAAAGTGTATGAGTCTTGCAGTAGTTGGTTGTTGAATCTCCACATGAAATCTCTCCCAACCCCAGGGTTAGGTATATACTTAATTGAAACTGGGGAGTGATCTGAAATAACTCTAGTATGTATTTCTGTGGGGAGACAGACGGGACGGAGCTTGTACTAATAAGAAAATAATCAACCCTGGAACATGTCTTGTGTGGTAGTGAGAAAAAAGTATATTGTCTAGATTCTGCATGAAACACTCTCCAGACGTCGACAAGACCTGCTCCCTTTATGAGTTCTTTTAAGGCTCTCTGTGAGGGAGATAAACCCGCACGCCTGTTATCCGATCTATCAAGTCGTAACTGTGGTGTAATCTTCCAGTCACCTCCACAGTAAAATTATTCTATCCAGGTAGTTACTTATCTTATCAAGCAGCTGGGTAAAAAATTGTGGAGAATCGTTATTTGGACCATATATTGAGCCTATTAGCACCTGTTGCGAGGCAAGAGTGCCTAGCAACAAAATATAATGACCATGTATATCCCAGATCTCTTTTTCTAACTGAAAATTAACCCTTTGTTAATTAGAATGGCCACACCACCTCTATTAGTGGATATCCCTGCTCTGAATACCTGACCTACCCAATATTTACAAAATAAATGAATGTCCTCCCTTTTATGATGAGTTTCCTGTAGGCAGACCACGTCACTTCCAAGACTAGATAAATACTTCAACACAATCTGCATTTTACACCTATCTCGGGCCCCCCTAATGTTCCAACTCAAAATATTAAAGTCCTGACATGATCATTAACCCCAAAACGTTGGCTTTCTTGTAACCAATAGGCCTTATGGACGTCCATGTTTGTCCAAATGTGGTTCTTTTTATGTTTCAACAATATTATAGAGATATTATCCCCCCCCCGCATATCCCCCATAACTCCTCCAAAACCAACCATACAAAACATAAATCTCTACCCCCAGTTCTATCAACTGGACTCCCCATCACAAACATCAGGTGATGCTCTTTTCAAACGCAGCAGAAAGTCTCCACACCCCCCTCTCCCAGTATTCCGACCCCATTGATACGTAACCCTTTTGTTAAATATCTCTTTATAGCAAGTCTGCACACGATAGTGAAAAAATTAACTAAAACATCTTGTTAACTGAAAACTTCCCTGTCCGTCCAAAAACAAGCACCCTATTATTTATCCACTGGGGTAAGCCCCCACAGGAGCATAGTTAAGACTAAGCTCAATAATTTGAAAAGGCTAGCCATTCTATCCACGTCAACCCCTGTTGTGCTACTCGTGTGCCCTCTCGTGGAGACAAAGGGGTATGACAGCAGGTATATTCGAAATTTATAATCACATTAAACTAACACCTGTAACTATTCCTATCTAAGCCATTCCCCCAAAAAAGGCTATATGATACACTTGCAAAATGATCATTGATTAATATACAAGCAAGGAGCAATAGCCCAGTTTCCGACTCTGCCTAAAACCTTGATTGAGTCTCCTCCAGGGGCCAATGTTCGGTAATCAGTACAAGTAACATTTTTCTCCCCCCTCATTTAACCATACCATAAGAAAAGGCACTATATATGGTAAGTGATGCCCTCTCTACTCTACATGCTACTTTCCTCTAAATTATGATGTCCCATATTATTGCAGGTGTAATTGCCAAAGTCTCAAACATGACCCTGCCCGATGAAGTCATCGAGAATGGGTAACCGCTCAACCCTGAAAGAAAGAGAATGGGAATCGCTTGGATAAGTCCATAACAACTCTGAATATAGTTTTTAACCACAGACTAAGGAGACTAAGGCGAGATCTCTCCGATATTTTAATCTTGATCAATAAATATTGCCATAAAACAGAATCAGCACTTTGGAAGGCAGTGAGACAATCGGCTTAACTTTCAGTGGAGCTGCTGAGATCAGGAGTATTAATTTAGAAAGTTGAACCGGTCCTCCCCTAATCATGTTCATGTATGAAGACTATGCCACTTCAGATCTTCTAGAATTGATTGACGGTCTACCTCCTTCATACTCCACATTGATAGAAAAGACACTGTCTGTTGACACGGCAAGATGGGATTCCACTTGACCTAATTACCGGCTCGGAAAGTACGTAAGGGTGACAACACATGGCAATGTGACATGTTCGTATTAATTTAGGAACTTGAGCCGGTCTTCTCTTAATCATACACATGGATGGAGACTACGCCAACTCAGGTCTTCTAAAATCAGCTGACGAACAATGTTCCCTTCTACTGATACAGCAAATGACATACCATTTGACCTGATTACCATCTCCGAAAGTAAGTGGAGGCAACATATGGCAATGTAGCATGCTCTTTCTGATGACTCCACATAGTCAAGTTACCATCAAAATAATAAAAAGATATATAGTGTTAAGTAGATTGTTATGTCAAATTAACCACATAACACCCGCTGTCCAGATCATTTAAATAAGTCGGGGAAAAGCTTTTGGAGCTCTTGCTGAATTGTATCGGGGTTTTCAAACAAGTGCCATTGATCTTTGCTTTTTACTTGCAGTAAAGCCGGATATTTTACCTGAAATTGTATGCCTGCTGCAATCAACTTTGATACAAATGGATGTAGTGCTTGCCTCCTAAGTCTAACAGACTGCGGCAGGTCATGCGTAACTCTAATCCTCTTGCCTTCCCACAAAACTTCCTACAATAATTTAACCTTTGCCAGAATATGTTGCTTGTCAAGATAATTTAGTAGTTTGCACACAATCGGTCTAGGCTGAGCACCCAGCAGAGGAGAGGGACGGAGGGATCTATGGGCTCTCTCCATGACATAGCTGGCACCGTTGGGAGATGGACCAGCAATTTTCTCAAACAGCTTTTACACAAATAAAGTCGGAGATGTGCCCTCCTCTCTCTCGGGGATCCCAGTTATGATAATGTTACTTCTCCTGCTCCCGCCTTCTAAGTCTTCGAGTTTTTCTTCTATTTTCTTAACCTTCTTATTCATAATAGCCGATCTAACTCCGATTTATCTATCCGCCCCTTCACTGATTTAATTCGAACCTCATTATCGCCGACTCGAGCGCTTAATGAATCCAGAGAAGCCTTAAACCCGCGTACCTCTGTAGAGATTTCCTCTATGGCACTTTGCAGCGGCATTATAATTTCCAGAAATCATTCTTCTGTTAGAGCTGTAGATCCTGGAGTTGGCTTACTAGGCCCTTGCCAAGGTCTCTTTGAGGCCTGTTCCTTCTCCGGGGATGGCGGTGGAGTGTGCTTCAGAAGCTGCTTTTTGATGTATGCTTCCATTTCTGAATGATCCAGATTGTCCAGACTTCCTCTCAGTTCAAATGCAGAAGTATTTCAGGTTTTACGCTACTTGGATTTACTGCGGTTAATACTTTAAACTGGGTAGAGAGTGGAGCTGTGCCACAACGCTGCCTTCCTCTAGGCTGCCATCACGTGATCCCCATTTCCCTCCACTCCTTCTTTTTCCTGGGTGTAAACCTGAGCTGGTCAAGTCGGCAAAACCTTTTATTACTCCACCACATGAACTACAACTACATACAACATATACAATTTTGACTTCATTTTAAAATTCTCTTTTATGTCCATATTTTCCATTCAAATCCTACTCCATTTCAACTATCATTGTCTTCCCTTTCTTCTAGTTGTGTTTTTGAGTTCTTTCACTTGATTTCTCCCCCAGGCATCGAAACCCAAGGGGGTCTTGTTCCACTCCTTCTTTTTCCCGGGTGTAAACCCAAGCTGGTCTTATAATTTCCTTCTTTTCTGGGCAGGTCCAATTCCTGCTCTCCCTTTCTTGTCCACTTACCAGGGTTTCCATACCACTTCACCTTTTTTCCAATTTTTGTTCCCACTTTATGTTTCTCTCCTAATCCCCTTCCCGTTTTTCCTCCCTTTTCCTTATCAAATATTTCCTTCCTACCTTCCACTAGCTTGCCTCCAGCTTGCGTTGGATGGCAAGCTTCCCCCTTTTCTTTATTGGCCTCTTAATTTATCTTTTTAACCTCTGGTCTATACCCTGCCCAGCTCAGTGATAAATATGTGATTCCCCATCAGGGATAAATGCACCCCATCTGCCCAGTATAGCCCGGGTATCCTCTCCTCCACCTCATCATGTCGTATGGCAGCTCCCCCATTCTTTAAACATGAACCATCCCACTCTACTGTTCATTCACCTCCTCACCTTTTCAATGGCCTCATATTGTCTAGCTTGCCTCCACACCCTCCGTGGTATCATCTCAGACCACATAACTGTAACACCCGGCCATCATGTCTTCATGACCTTGACATCCCTCTGTATGCTATTAAAAATATCTAACCACAGGCCATGCTCTAAGTCATTACCACCCAAATGTATTATAAGGAGGTCTGGGTCCTTATTGCTCCTCCTCATCTCTAGCAGTAAAGGAAGGAGCTTCCCCCATCGCATCCCTTGTATTCCTTTCCAAGTGATCCTTATTGCATTGTGGTCAAAACCCAGCTGCTTTCCACCTGGCTTCTGTGCTGCCTCCCTTTCCGCCCAATAAATGTGTGTGTCCCACCATCCAAATGTCCTTCCTGCACCTTGTATCTATAACACACAATGAGAAAATGAGAGAAGAAAAAAAAAAAAAATATATATATATATATATATATATATATATTTTTTTTTCACTCCCCCCACCTAGCCCTTCTCTTTCCATCTTTCCTGTAGAGGAGAAAGAAAATTCGACAAGGTTAGTGTACTGCATTTCTGATGTATTTTTTATAGCAATCTGACTACCATCACCCTATGACCTTTATGTCATTCCCGACCATACCCCGTACTACCGCCTCTGACGCTGCCCCGATCCAAAAGGAGTGAGATGAGAACCTGTCTGGGTTCTCTCCCAGTTTTTTAATGCTCTGCTTCAAAACCCCTGAGACTTGACTCCCTTTTACCTCCTTCCCATTCTCATGTATAAAAAAAGACCCCCTTTTTTTGGCCTAAGCCCTTGGTACTCTTGTATCAGCCAGCAGGGGCAGAGGTCTGGGTTTTCACTGGGCTTGATTCTTACTCTGCAGCCCCTTCCCATCTGGTCTGTCTTTGAGCTTGACATCTTGAGGGAAAGACTCTCCCTTTCCCACCATATATCCTCCATTTGTAAACCCTTTCCCGTAGAGGGTGTTACTGGGCCCACCATTTCTGACAATTGGAATGCTCCCTTATGGAGCACCGCAAACAATGCCTTGAATAGCACCCCTTCATACGGGGTGTAGCAAATCTCCAATAATGTTGCCATTATCCTTTCCAGTAACTGTTCTGAGATTGGCTCTCTCTTATCCCTCCCCCTCCCTGTTACACTCTGCCACTCCATCATCATTCTCCTTACCAGAGTACTTTTGCAGAGTTTTCTCCAACTTCTCATCAAGCACACTCATCCCAATTGCCCCTAGATGCACCCCCATGGAGGTAAAGGCCAACCCTTCCTGACAGTTCACCACCACAACCCTCCCTACCTGTTTCTCCGTGACTGCCCCACTTATCTCCATGGCATGGTCTGCTCACTGACTTGGAGTGTGTCAGGCAGGAAGTGGGATCACCCTTGGATTTCCGTCCCTTTCGGGCAGTGTTAAGCAATGCCAGGTCGATTAGGAACAAGACTGCAGTGATTGCGGATCTTGTTTCCTCAGTCGACCTGGCTTGCATCACCGAGACCTGGCTAGATGGAAATGCTGGTCCTGTGTTGGACTCCGCGGTTCCGGCTGGGTTCTCGGTGATTCACCGCCTGAGAGTGGACCGGAGGGGCGGGGGGGGTTGCTGTCTGTTTTAGACAAGATCTGGATCTCAGGGAGGTGCCAGTTGGTGATACCAACACCTTTGAATGTATAGTGGGTGCAGGTGCAGGCTACAGGACCCTTCTTATCTACCGTCCACCAGGGGATGAGAAGGAGTTCCTGAAGGAGGTTGCGGACTTCATCGCCGACATGATATTGGAATCTCCCAGATGGATAATTCTGGGGGATTTCAATGCCTGGGTCGACGATGAATTCTCGCCATTTGGTCAAAATCTCCTCCAATTAATGGATTCATTGGGCCTGTCACGAGTAATTACTTCTGCAACCCATGAGGGGGGGCATACATTGACTTGGTTTTCCATCTGGGGATGGAGATATCTGATGTGGAGATGGAGCCAGTCGGATGGTCTGACCATCACGCCCTGAGGTTTAGATTTGCGGCCCCCTGAAATAGGCCTGCCCCCAGGGAGTTAGTACAGTTCCGTCCTTTAAGAGGGATTACCTCAGAGGGCCTAATGACAGAGCTGGACTTCTCGGATTTTCCAAGGGATAGTGTGGATCCAGGGCCACTGGTCTTGGCCTATAATAGGGTTGTGACCGGGGCCCTGGATGCCATAGCTCCAATTCATGTTCGTCCCCGTACTCTTCACCTAGGGGCTCCCTGGTTTGACGGGGAGGTCCGTGAGTGGAAGAGGAAGGGACGAAGATTAGAAAGACGTTGGCGGAAAACTCAACTGGAGGTGGATAGACTTGAATTGTTAGAACATTATAAATTCTACCAATCAGCAATCTCCCGTAAGAAGGCAGAGTTCTGTCCAGGGAAATTGCTGCAGTTGAGAATAGACCATCCCAGCTCTTCCGGACTGTGGACAGACTGTGCAATCCAGTCTGTCTCCAGACTGTAGAGCATTATCAAGTACAATGTGAGGAGTTTGTGAAATTCTTTGCTGACAAGGTATCCACCATCAGGGATGAGATCAGCCAGTGTCTTTCTATTGAGCATTGTACTGATCAATCGGGTGGTACCAATGCCCAGTTGTACTGGTCTACCTTTAGACTACCAGCAGTAATAGATATTGTGAGGATTATCCAGACTCTGTGACCTACCTATTGTAAGTTGGACCCAGGCCCTACTCACCTGGTGGTGGGGTGTGTAGATGTTATCGGCCCAGTCCTGGCTGGGATAGTGGTGGTGTCATTAGAGAGAGGGATATATCCGGATCCCTTAAAGGAGGCAGTAATACACCCCCTTTTGAAAAAGCCCTCTCTTGACCCCGACTGCCCAGCAAATTATAGACCAATCTCTAACCTCCCTTTTGTAGGGAAGGTTATTGAGAAGGTGGTCGCTCTGCAACTGGAGGATCATTTGTCTATCCACAATATCTATGACCCTCTCCAATCCAGCTTCAGGAAGAGGCACAGTACAGAGACGGCTCTTGTTCGGGTATCGAATGACCTCCTGATGGCAAGAGATCAGAGGACCCGTTCCATCTTGGTTCTCTTGGATCTCTCAGCAGCATTTGACACCGTGGATCATGGGGTATTGCTCGACCGCCTGTGGTTTCTCTGTGGTCTGAGGGGAGCAGTCCACAGTTGGTTTCGATCTTTTTTGGAGGGCAGATCTCAGAGAGTGGTATCGGGAGTTAACACCTCTGCCCCTCACTGTCTGCCCTGTGGGGTACCGCAGGGGTCGGTGCTGTCCACTATGTTATTCGCGGTGTATATGCTCCCACTGGGGGACATTATAAGACGGTATGGGTTGAGTTTTCATTGTTATGCTGATGATTCTCAACTCTACCTGTCTTTTATGCCTGATCAGGAGTCGGATTCCATCACTATTTTTAATAACTGCCTTCTGAAGATTCAGGATTGGATGAGTGCTGGTTGGCTTAGGTTGAATCCAGGGAAAACTGAGGTGTTGGTTGTGGACCCTGGAGGGAGGATAACAGGGGCTTGGACGGGGAAACCCTCGGGTTTATATCTTGGGGGGGCCCAGCTTCTGGCCTCTGGCCAAGTATGTAACCTGGGAGTAATTTTTGACGAAAGCCTGACTATGAAGATGCAGGTGTCGGCCGTAGTCAAATCTGCCTTTTATCATCTGAGGAATATTGCCCGGGTGAAACACTTGGTTCCACGGGAAGATCTTCCCATTTTGGTCCACGCCTTTGTTACCAGCCATTTTGATTACTGCAATGCGCTCTATCTAGGGCTGCCGGGGGAGGATATCCGCCGCTTGCAGCTGGTGCAGAACACGACGGCCAGGTTGTTGATGGGTGTTTCACGATCTAGCCATATAACACCTGTGCTGCGTGATTTGCACTGGCTGCCAGTACAGTGGAGGATCACCTTCAAGGTCACATTATTGACCTTTAAGGCCCTACATGATTTGGGACCCCACTACCTGAAAGAGCTCTTGGTGCCTTACTGTCCTGCCCATTCTCTTCGCTCCTCTGATGAGGGATTGCTAGAGATTCCCAGGGTACATCTAAAGATGTCAGGAGGTAGATCTTTTGCCTATATGGCACCAACCCTGTGGAATTCTCTACCTCATCAGATACGAGAATGCCTAACTGTTGAAAGTTTTAAAAAACAATTAAAAACTTTCCTTTTTGCCTTAGCATTTGTTGGTACATAATGAGTAAGTGTACTGTATGGTTGTTTGATTTATTGTTTGAAATTTGATTTTACTTGTTTTATTGTAAGCGCCCTGAGCTTGGGAAGGGCGCTAAATATAAATAAAATTTTACTTACTTACTTACTTACTCTAAAATCTTGGAAATCTTTCCATGAGCTTTCGTAAACCTTTAGAGTGTTGTCACCCATGAGCTTCGAAAGAGGTATGCCACTCCATCCAACCAATCTCCCATAGCTCCTCTGGGATCTTCTCTCCCTTCAGATCTGCGTTGGGAGCTACTGCCTGAAACTTTTCCATTTGTAATCGGGACAGGCTGTCAGCTATGGAGTTATTCACCTCTGCAATGTGCCTAGCCCTAAAACTCATGTTGAGTGTCAGTCCCTGTAACCCTAGCTGACATAGAATGTGGAGCTCCAACCCTGATTTTGATCCTCTGTTGTTTAGCACGACAACCACTGCCATGTTGTCACACCAAAATGTGACCCCCTGGTTCTGCAACCATTTTACCCACATCTTCATTACCGCCCAAATTGGGAATATCTCCAAAAATGTAATATCTTTCGTCAGACCTCTCTCAATCCATTCCTGCAGCCAGGGTTCAGCTACCCATTTCACCCAGAAATAGGCGCCCACCCCATACCCTCCGGAGGCGTCTGTGTAAAGTTCGAAATCCATATTGTATCACCATTCCTCCTGCCAGATAGCTATCCCGTTGTATGTGTTTATGAATTCCTCCCAGACTTTTAGATCATCCTTGATCTCTCTCCTAAACTGACCCAATGATGGGTTTTGATCCTACCTGCCATAGCTCTTGCCAGGCGTCGTGTAAATGCATTCTGGCCCAATTGCCCTAAGCGAAATTCAAATTACCCATTAATTGCTGGCTAATGATTAAAGGCACCCTTTTCCTTTTTCCTACCTCTGACAATATTCTCCTTAGTTTGATTACCTTTTGGCTCGGCAGGCCGAACACCCCCCGCTCTGCATCTACTTCTATACCCCGAAATTCTAAACACCTGCTGGGCCCTTCTGTCTTTTCCGTTGCTAAGGGCACTCCCAACTCCCCACACAGCTCTTGAAAATCATCCAGCATCACCTGTACCCCTTTTTTTCTCTTGCCTATAAATAGAAAATCATCCAGGTAATGCACTACAGTATCATGCCCATACCTGGCCTTGAATACCCACTGCAGCCATGTGCTGAAGTTTTCAAAAGTGGAGCATGCCACCGAACACTCCATTGGCATGGCTTTGTCAAAATAATACTCTCCATCGATCTGGAAACCCAGCAATTCCCAATCCTCCCTTCGTACTGGCAGCAGCCGAAAAGCAGACTTGATGTCAGTCTTTGCCAACCATGCCATATGTCTTGCTCTGATGATGTCCACCACATCCTCCAGGGTCCTGTAGGACACCCTACTATCCTTCTTTGATATAAAATCATTGACCAACTCTTTTTCCGGGTAGGATAGGTGGCGTGTCACCCTATATTCCCCTGCTTGTTTCTTGGGCACTAGGCCCAGCAGAGTCATCCATAGGTGCAGGAAGGGAGGCTCCTTGAAAGGGCCTTCTACCCTTCCTGCCTCCTTTTCTTTACCAATCTTTCTTTTCAGCATCTCTTCCTTCCCTTATATTGAATTAAAATGTTTTGCCTATTTCCCAAATCTCCCTCCCTGGTAATGTAAACTAAAACCTTTCTGGAAACCCTCTATCAATTCCAAACCGGCCTTTTCATCTGAGTACCCCTTCATCCACTGTTCTACTATTTCACCTCTGATTGGGGTTTTGGCCAGTTGAAACAAACTCCTGCTACTTTCCTCCTTGGTGGTAACCTCTCTCACCCGCATAACCCCTTCCCCGTCCCGAGCTATCTCCATGTGGCCCTCTCTGGCATCCCCAAAAGGAATAGCTGCCCTACCCTCCTCCTGAGATGGCCTCCTCATATGATCTACACCGAGAAGCTGGGTATTCCCCCCCACATTTTGAACTGGCATGCCTGAACCTGCAGTGCAGAAAGGAGCAGTGTGCCCTGTTGTACCCCCAACAACATTTCTGATATCGCTCACCTCCCTTCTGCCAATCTTCTTCCACTCTGCCTGCCACTGTCATGGTTTCCTACCATAAGTCATTGTGCCTGGAATCCCATCGGCAGTCCTCTCCATAACTAGCCATCTGGGTCCTGAACTTCTTGTCGTACTGTAGCCAATATGTGCCCCCCATCATCTTATAAGCATTTCTTATAATCAAAGAGTATGCTAACAAAGGTATTCCCAGTTCTGGCTTCATCTCCTGTGCTATTGCACTGTAATATGTGACACGCAGGGTCCATGCCTCCCACGTTTTCCCTTTGTATGTGGGCCCTTTTTGCTCTTCCCCTTTTTTTACCAGTACCACCGCTGCCGCTAATTCTCTCTTGCTTAAACTCTCTTTTTCTTCATAAAACTCCACTGTTTTCTTGTCCACCAAGGCAAAAATATCCACAAATTCCACCTTCCAAATTTTTTCTGTCTTTGCCATTGGAACATGATCCCCTATCCGCACCCCTCTCCCTCTTTTTTCTATTCTATCTTTTCCTTCTCTTCCTCTTCCACCTGCTTCCCCTCCTTCTTACTTTTTTCTAAATCACCCAGCACATTCTGTAACTTCTTAATACCATCGCCCCCCATACCCAACAACAATTGCTCCATGTATTCCTTCATACTACTCTCCAATGTCAGCACCGTACCTGTTTCTTTGTGTGGTTCCTTTGCTGGTCCACATGTTTTCTTGTCTCCAGGCTACACTCCATCTTGTGGTCCAAGAGCTGGGGCCTGCAGGTTAATCCCAGTCCCAATTTTGGCTGTCCCCCCCCCCCGGCTGCGGTGTCAAGGGCTGGACTGGGTCAGGTAAGGGAAGGTTGGGCACCAGTCCTGGGTGTGGCCTAATCTCCTGCCTTGAATTGGGCTCAGGTTCAGGAATCATCACCCCAGGACTAGGAGCAGGTACTGGGTCAGATCACATGGGTTGTCGGCTGCCGCCCCAGAGAACTTGTTCTAGGGTGTTTTGGCACTGGGGCCCCAGGTCCCTTCCCTTTCTCTCCTGCCCCACCCTGCCCCTTCCTTCTCACTCTCTCCTTTCTTTGTGGCACCTCCCCCCTTTCTGTGTCATCCACCGTATCCAGGACCTTGTGGGCCCTGTCCACCAGGTCCATAATCATTTTCATGATGTCTGCTTTCATCTACCTGGATTCACATGTATCCATTCTGTTTTATTACCTGCTAGTGACAAAACATTACATTGTTAATTGCTTAGCCTGGTGTCACACATGCATTAATTCCTAATGCCTATGCCTACGCCCCACCCCATGATGGAGCAGGTGTTGAATATTCCCCCTTTTTTATTTTTTTGCTAGTATTTCTAAGTATGAGCATCTAAATGTCACCTTAAATACCCCTCCTGCCAGTCATTGTAACCTATACAATGGCTCCAATGGTGGCCCTACTAGCTCCCCCCAAAATGGTGGCCTCTTACATGCCTTACAAGATGGCTGCCACTCCATGTGCTCCTCCAAGGGGAGGGGCAGGCCTTAACATGGTTGCAAGCAAATTTTAGGAGGGCTGCTGCACAAGATAATCTGATCCCTTGCAAAAAACTGCTTAACAACTTCGTATGCAAAGGTTAGTAGATGTTGGAAAAAAAAAACTGTGTTGGTAGCCCAAGCATTGAAGACTCCACCTATTGATCAATTTCTGTTCTGTGCCTTAAGGGGAAATTACAGAAAAGATTACCTGTGTAAACTGCAGGATTATCTGGTGTCCCCCGCTGAAACCCCCAAAAGGGTTTTTTCTTCTTCTTTTTTTCCTGGCATGCTGTATTCTTTAAATTCATAGGGGATTATCTGCTGCTGTATGCTCCCTTCCCCCCCACCTCAAACTGGGATTAATAAACAATGCGGTGTTTTTTTGTCTTTTTTTAAAAACACTTGTTCCCCAGTTGAGCTCTCAGGCCAATAGCTCAGACCCCCCCGAACCCTTGCACATTCCATTTCCTATTTCATTTATAAAACCCTTTTATTTATTTATTTGAAACAGCCCGCTCAAACTGTTCAGCTGCCGATCTTCCCATGCTCCAAAATTGTGCTCTTCTCCGTTTCTAGAGGCCATGCCCTTCAGGTCTCTATCACTCCCTTTGTTGGCTCTCCTTGCATTCTAATGCTCCCACGTGGTCAGGCGACTATGCCAGATCAGATCTCCTCACCGCGATCTTTCCTTTTTAGCTCCATTTTAACTCCACTGCCCCTACTGCTCGCTGTTCTACCCTTTTGGTGCACCGAGCACCACCTCGCCTACCAGCATGGGCCCACTCCATGCTGCACCCTACCTTCACCTGCCCACGTGGCTCCGACAATGAGAGGCCATTCCATCTTTTCTCCTTTGCCTACTGGCTAGCTGCAGCATCTCCTTCCATTCTCCCTAGCATGCCCTGCTTCTTTAGTGACCTCTGCACTGCCATGGGCTAACGAAAATGCTCCCTGCTCCACTCATTTGAAAACCTCTCTCATACCACTCGCTAGATGCTGATCCTTCTACCCACAACAAATTATTTTCTCTACAACTCACCTCATTTTTTCCTTAAACGAGCAAACAAACTGTGCAATGCCACTCGTTATGTAACAGAATACCTAGCCCAGCATTTTTAACAAAAACATCACACACCTCTATTTTCTTGCTCTCATGGACTAAATTCTGCCTTTTCAGTCTACCTCAACAATGAACTGCTCAGCATTTCTACCAAAAAAACACACTTTTTATTGTCTTGCCCTGTAACCAGTCTTCTTAAAAACTTTTAAAACTATGTGTACCAAAATGTTTTACCTTCTTTCCAGGAACTCCTGACTGATGTGCTAGGCTTGCCTTTCAAATTTTCTTCCAAACCTAGCAGAAAGTGGCAGAGCCCCTCTGTACTGGCCCTCTTAAACCCTCTTTTGCTCTGCCCTTCCCTTGTGCCCTCCGTACTCCCATTCGCCCATTCCTTCCTCCCACACCTGATGTCACTATAGTGACCTCATGGGATCCATCCCCCTCCTCTGACCTCACTAACCTCCCTCCCCGCCCTCCCCTCTCAAACCCCCTCCCCCCCGCTGCTTCCCAAGTCTCTTTCTGGGTCCAAAATGGCCTGGAACAATGGGGGTTGCCTCTTATGACAACCCATCTTATAATTGCTTCTGCTAAAAAAAAAAAAAGAAAATACAAATATGTTGTGGTGATGTTTTCTATTGGTATAATACAATTGTTTTTCTGACAGGCCTGTTTTCGGGAGTTACACTGTTTTCATTAGTCCAGTGCTAACTTTCTAAAGCCATCCTCTTAAAAACTGTAATGGATTTCTTTTTTTTTTGCATCTAACATGGCTACCACATTTCAATGTTGAACATTTATGTTACATTAAGAAGTAAAATGTTTATTTTTACATGTAATGTTACACATTTGTGTTGTGCAGCTCAAGTTGTGTACTGCATTCGTGTAAAAAGCATCCAGAAGGTTCCCCAATATAACTAAGACATTTCTAAGTGCAAATGTAACAAGCAAGAGATAAAAAAGACCAAAATCTTCTCAACCAACAGCTGTGCTACCTGCAGCACTACATCTTTCCTGGCAATCTGCTAGAAACACATTCCATAGGCTAACAGGATTTTGCTGACTGTGTTGTATTGCTCCACAGAGAGATAACCTAGTCAGATTTTCCTTCTGTTCTATGTAGGCAGTTAAATGTTAGACTTGAATATATTTGGAAAGCACTAAAGAAGGCAAAAATAATGTAGCTGAGCTCAATTCACTGTTTCTGGCTGATCAACATTATATTGTATATAAATAAGAGAAAATAGCTCCCCAAAAAATCTTTTGTAATGTGCTGAGAAACTATTTTCCATTTTTATATTAGTACTCATAGTAGAAGTAATATTGACTATGTACAGTTAGTTCATTACTTAATAAAATAAGTATACTGACTCAAAACATTGACAATTATTATACTGTGTATTTGTTGATAAAACCCCATATAGTGCCAGTTTATATCCATAAAGCTGTGAGCTACTTGCCTTTTGTTTTCTAATTTATGCTGAATCAGTTTGCATAGTGTGATATTATTTATTTATTTGGAATTTCAAACAGATGGTAGAAGGGCCCCATGGGACACAACATCTAATTTTCATGCGGCTCCCTTTTTATGGGCCAATAAAGTTTCTGCATCATTTAAGTTTTCAGGTTTGTCAGCTGTACATACTGTAGCCAACGTGCTCCAAATGCATTAGTAGAAAATGTTAGCTACATAGGTGAAAGCTAAGAGACATATAAACAAAACAAAATTTAAAAGACTTTCCCACATTGTGCCTAAAAATATCTACACCCCCCACCACTCATGACTTAGAAGCCCAGCACTATGGGTCTTTAAATCACTGCTTAGGCATTCTGGATTAGTTGGTCTGTTGAGTTTATTCAATATTTATGAAGCGCAAATGATGAACAAAACTAGAAACTGAAATTCTGTATGTGGACAGGGCAGATATTGTGTGAACTATGTGAGTCATCCTACAGTACTGTACTTCTACTTCAACAACCTGATTTTTAATTGGAAGAAACTAAAACTTGGTAGTGGGAGGTACAGTAATTAATCCTTTTCTCATTTAGCAATCTGTTCCCTTCTAAACACAGATTGATGAGTACAATGAATATTGTTAAAATGTACTGTGCATTCGTCCATGGAAACTGACATGGGTAAAGTCCAACAAATGTATTTCCCTTGTAATCAGAGCTACATATTGTAGTGCAGATCTCCAGTAGGGAAATGTTGCTCTCTTATTCCCTAAGTGATCTGCTCCCTGCTGCTCCCATTTATAGTACACAGCAGATTTCTTTTATAGATCAAGTAAAATCAGTGAAAACAAAATGATGACAAATAACAAGGAAATATTAGAGAAAAACAGAAAATAGGAATTGGGACTGAAAAGGAATTTGAGCTGCAGACTGCTTGGAATATTACCTGGATGAAGTGACATTGAAAAAGAGGTACATCACCAAAGACTGAATGAAACCTCTGCAGAGAAATAATAAAAACAGGGATACAAGCACAGGGCTGGCATAGATGTGGGTGAAGTTGCCATAATTCCTGATTTGCTGAATTTTATTAGGAGCAAGGACATCATCATCCATTCATGTCATTAACGGGATGGACACTGAACACAGCAGATGCTTCATGCCTGGGGTACCATTTTCTTTATCACAGTTTCATTTGGGTGCTAGTGGGTGGAGGAGGGTAGTGGGGACCAGAGGGGGGTGTAAGGGCTTATGACATACTCGGTGGAACTCGGAAGGGGGAGTTTATTTGACATGTGGGGGAAGGATAGGGTATTAACATTAAGATAGATTGCCTCGGAGTTGTCCAGCTCCTGCTTAACTTTATTATTACTTTGCTGCAATTTCCCTGGTGGGGGAAGAAGAGAAGAGGATGTGAGTGGGGGATGGGAGGTGGCTATATAGTCATTCTAACATTTTTGGGTGGTGGGAGGTTATGTCATTACAGAACAGTGGGTGGGGGCATTTTTTTTTTATTCCCATGGAGAAATTGGTGCAGCTTGCTGGCAAATTAAAACTTTGCTGCATCTTTAGGCTGGAGTTGCACTTACTCTATTCATTTGTTGAGAGTAATGAAATGGCATTCATGTTATTTAGATAAGAGTTCACTTTTTCCTGCTAAAAGCTTAAAGTAATTTGTCTGTATTTGAATAATGAAGGCAGGGGACTGTGCATTTACAGTACTGAGAGTGCATATGAAGTGAATGATGAATACTACTGACATTTGGTGTTAGGCATTTACCTTAATCTGGAAAAGCACACACACACATATACAGTAGTTTTGACTTGTTCAACCCTAAAAGTAAACCCTCATCCCTTTAATACATAGATGTCCCACCCAGCCACACTACTGACACTTACCCAAACATCTTTGCCCTCCAAATTATGGACACCGTTCTTAGTCACTATCGGGGTGGTATATAATGGGTGGAATTTGGTAGCACCATTGCACCATTCCAAAATAATACTGCAGTATAGTAGTTACAAAACTTGGTGCATGCCATGTAGGTTACATGAAACATAGAAATTGTCAGCAGATGAGGACTGCTAGGCCTATTCAGTCTGCCTGTAGGCCCTATACATTGCATGTGGACACTGACCCTATGTGATCAATGGCTTTTCATCACTCCCTCTCCACTTAAACTTCCCTTGTGCCTGTCTCAGGCATGCTTAAACCCCTCCACTGTGCTTGCCCCCACTACCTCCTGTGGCAGACTATTCTAAGTGTCAACTCAATCAATCAATCAATCAATCAATCAATCAAAATCTTTATTTATCCAGGTGAATATCATTGAGCAAGCTCATTTACAAGGTGGACCTGGTTAGCTCTGGGTCAAGTGGTACAATGCATACAGAGATATTTCAATATAGCCAATTAACACAAGTAAAGAACAATTAATGCAATTAATGCAAGTAAGTACTCAATGTTATATCAGTCATATCTGTTCAGAGTGCTTCTGTAGGGAGTGGATGCAAGCACAGAATTTCAAAAGTAGTGTAATCACACAGTATCCCTAAATGTAACACTCTAAACAGAAGGATAAGGGTCTTAACAGTCCAGGAGAAAAGTAGTGACAGTTCTTTTGGCAAATTCCAGTATGGAAATCAGATTTATGCTTGGTTTAGAACAGACACAGAAGCAGACTGCAGGAATCAATTGGAAGCCAATGCCACAGAGCACTCACATTCCAGTTGGATGGCTGCTAATGCCATGCTTTGCAAATGGAGAGTCTGAGCTTAGGTTCTCAGGCAGATCAGACCACCCTGTGCCCGAATTTCCCACGCCTATGGGTAGGGAACCCATGGAGAGCATATCCTTGGCATGGGATGGAGGATGGGGTTGGTATTAAGTACTAGGCCACAGACAATGGAACATCTGAACCAGTAGGGGGACTAAAACAGCAGGACAACAGAATTGGGTATTCCTTGACTCCTAAAGACTGGCCCAACCACAGAAATTCAGAAAGGAGTGTAATCAAACAGAGTCCAAACTCTTGATACTCTAAACAGGAAAAAATAGAGGTCATAACTGTTAGGCAATACGTGAGTACAGCTCTTTTATGCGCAAGTTTTAGACAGAAAATCAGACTTTAGCTTAGTATTGAGGGAGACACAGGAGCAGACTGCAGGAGCCAATCAGATGCCAGAGCAGTAAAAGCGATCACATTCCGATTGGATATTGGCAATGCCGCACCTCACTAGTAAGGAGTCCGGTCTAAGTGTCTCAGGCGGTGGTTATGGAAGTGGAAACTGCCTGGTATCCACATTTCTCCCACCTGAGGGGCAGAGAGCCCATGAAGGGCTAGTCTACTGCAGGGAAGAGAGTTAGGGGATAGAGGAAAGAGATAGTAGAAGTGGAGTGCAGTGGAAAGGGAATATGAAGATGAAATAGGGTAGTTAAATGGTACAGGGTAGGGGGAATAAGAGCCACAAACTAAGCAATATGTAAAAGACAGCAGGGTGAGTAAGGTGTAGTGGCCACAAAAGCCAAGAAGAGATAGTAACCCTACAGGGATTTCTAGATTGAAAAACATTTAAGGCCTAAGATGCTCACAGAGTTAAGGTCACCAAAGGTTACAAGCAATCATAATTTCAACTATGCTCAGAAGGCAGTAGCCTGATGCTTTGGACTAAAATTAGGGGCTGGGGTAGCAATTGCAAGGCTCACACACATACTGAGCATATAGAGATTTAAAGGCATTCATACTGTGGAGGCAGCTTAATTTCAATAATTTTTGTACTTTGTTCCACAGTGTTGGCAACAGGAAACCAATGGCCACTCTGCCATAGTGAGAGGAAGCCTTAGGGATACATAAAGGTGATGAAGGATGCACTTCTTAGGGCATATGTTCCTGGCTCACTTAGTGGGAGACAATCTATTATATATTGCGGAAGCCTCTTCAAGAAGACTCTATAAGTCCAAAGGACTGCTTTTCTGTTATGCCTAAACATAAAAGAGGACCACCCTATCACTTTGTACAAGGAACAATTAGGGGTATAGATGGGGAGACCAGTAATAAACCAGATGGCCCTGTGGTAAAGCGTATCCAGTTTGCAAATGAGGCTTTGGGACATTGACTATAAAGGAAATCTGTATAATTGATCTGCGAAAGAAACGTAGTTTGGACAAGGCGCACTTTTGCATCTCTAGTAAGAAACTGGTTAATTGTATAGAATAGCCCCAGCCTCTGCCTAAACTTCTTTACAAGGTCCTCGATGTGCTCAGTGAATGATAGACTATGGTCTTACCACACACCTACTGTAGGTATTTAAACTTTGAGACAAACTCCAGTTTCTCTCCAAGAATTGTGGAAATCTGAGGTAGTGCTCCAGAGCTGGTCAGTTTCTTCACACGGTTATAGGGCAAGAACAACATTGCATTTGGTTTTTTTTTTAGCATTTAGAAGAAGTTTTTTTATAGAGGAGCTGTTTCTGGAGCTTGTTAAATTCTTCCTGGAGGTGAGCACAAGAGGCTTCAGGTGTCAGAAGACTTATATTCAACCGTGTTGTCAGCCATCAGGTGTATGTTGGCCTTGTTAATCCTCTCATCAATGTTATTAACATAGATAGTGAATAGTAAGGGACCAAGTATGGATCCTTGCAGTACTCCCCTCAGTAGAGGTTTGAGTGGGGATAGCTCACCCTCAGCCTTAATTTGTTCACACCATCCTACAAGGTACTCAGTAAACCAATGCAAAGAAACTGAGTTCAGACCTATAGTCTTTAGGGAAGAGAGAAGCAGGCGAAGATCCACTATATCAAAAGCCTTGCTAAGGTCTAGAAATACAGCACAAAGTTTCTGTTGTCCAGTTCTCAGTACCAATCATTTGTAATTTGGCAAGGGCCTAAACAGTGTTGTCTTTAGTTCTAAAGCCAGATTGCATAGGATTTAGTAGGTTATATTGGATTCGAGGTATCCCTTAGTTGGCTGCTGACAATCTTTTCCAGAAGTTTAGACAAAGATGCGAGGAGGGAAATTGGTCTATAATTATTAAGGTTGCAGGGATCCCCTGATTTAAACAAGAGGATGACATGAGCAATATTCCAGATCTGGGGAATAAGCCCTTGGGACAATGATAAGTTAAATAAGTGGATGATAGGAACAGCTATGACATAATAGGTGATTTTAAGGAAATAAGAATCCAAAGAATCAGCACTAGCACTTTTCCTAACATCCAATTGGAGCATGAGGTCTTCAACCTCTTTCAGAGAGACTTGGTGGAACGAGAAGCCAGGTACCGGGGCAGGAGAGTCTGAGCATGGGACACTTAATTGGGAGCAGACCAGGGATGTAGGGGAATTGTTGAAAGCTAGACCAGCTGTGGCAAAATTCTTATTCATTTATTTATTCATTACAAATTGGGTTTACAACCTTTGAGTCAGAGACTCATTTACAAAGGCATCTCAACGCGGGGTGGGGAAGACATCAAGACAGTTATTACAGTGAAGATTAAAACAGAGGATAACATTACAAGTGCAGTAAAAGGAACATTTAACAGAGATACACTTAGGTTACATAATGTAGTAGTTTGTATGTTACTTAGGTTACATAATGTTACAAAATTGTGAGTTACACTCATAGATACAGTAGGTCCTCAGAGAAGACAGTGGGTTGCATCCCTGTTTGGACCTAGTAGGGAAGGAGTGGGTCTGGGGGAGGGAGAGGCTGTCCAGTGGACATTGTCAAGCCGGGGGCAAGGTGGGCGGATACCACAGGTTACAACAGGGGGTCAGTTGCACTTACAACAACGTGTATTAAAGATATGGTTCCGAAGAGCTGTTTTGAAGGAGCCAAATTTTGGCAAATTGGAAATGCAGCTAGGAAGGGAGTTGAACCAGGTGGGGACTCAGTAGAGGAAGGATCTCTGGGCAAGAGAGGTTTTGGTTCTGAGCACCTTGAAAGTGGCCTTAACAGAGCTATGGATGGTGACGGATGATGATGACTGCTGTAGGGAGGTGGAGACCCCCGAGGGGGGGAAGACTCCTAGCAGTGATTTCTTAGCAAGAAGGCAGGTCTGGTAGAGCAGTCGCTTCTCAAAGTTGAGCAGATTGGTGGTAGTATAGAGAAGACAGGAGTGAGTTCGGCTGGGGGCACCAGTCAGGAGCCTACAGGCCTTATTGATGGAGAGTTGAATTTTGGAGAGAGCAGTGTTGTCAGCTGTGGCGTAGATGGGCAAGCCATAGTCCACGAGGGACAAGACAAAGGAGGTGATGGCCAGCCTGAGGGCAACCGGAGGCAGGCAGTCCCTGTGCCTGTATAGCAGGCCAATCCAAGAGTTAGTGGTGGCTAACAGGGCATTACTGTGGGTGTGGAAGGAGAGGGCAATATCGACCATGATGCCTAGGTACTTGTATGTGGTCACTTGTTCTAGCGGGTGCAGAGTGCTGGGGATAATCAAGAGGGGGCATTTTTAGCTTTATTTCAGTGGTGGAAGAAGAGCATTGATTTGGTTTTCTTTAGGTTAATGACCAGTCTGCATTTGCTGAACCACCTTTCAGCTTGGTTGTAAGCTTGCTGGAGGGATAATTGGAAGGAGGTGGGATTGGGATGTGAGGCAATGAGGACTGCACTGTCGGCATAGAGGAACATTTTACTGGTACATGAGCTGGGAAGGTTGTTGAGGTACAGACTAAAAAGTATTGGAGCCAGGATGGAGCCCTGAGGGACCCTGGAGTGAACAGGAAGAGTGCTGGAGAGGGAGCAACTGATCTTGACACGTTGGGATCTAGCAGAGAGGTAGCTAGAGTACCAGGAAATGGGACCACCAGAGAAGTCAAGCTTTTGGAGACAGTTGAGTAGGAGGAGATGACAGACAATGGCAAAGGCCTTGGAGAGGTCAATGAACATTGCTCCTGCAAGGCTGCCAGAGTTGAGAGCAGCATACAGGTGTTGGGAGAATTCCAGGAGAGCCATAGTTGTACTATGTCCTGGGCAGAAACCATGCTGCTCTGGGCACATAATGTTGTACTTGGTTAGGTATTCAGAGAGCTGGATCAACACCACTTGTTCAAGGGCTTTAGAGAGTTGGGGGAGGATGGAGATCAGCCGGTAATTGTTGGGAGTGGACCGGTCCCCACTCTTATGTATGGGTGTGATTTCAGCAGTTTTCCAAGCACTTGGGAACTGACCCAGCCATAGAGACCGGTTTAGAAGGTCAGTCAGGTGGACTAGGACTTCATCCAAGACCATACGGAGGATTCTGGAGTCGAGGGGGTCACTGCTGGGGTTATTGCTGCCTAAGGCTTTTAGCAGATGCGGCCTGGCTTCTTGGGGGGGGGATAGGGTGCGTAGGTAGAATGGTGAGCGATGCAGGACCAGAGGGAGAGAGGTGGGGATTGGGTCAAAGAAGCTGCTGGGGAGGACCGAGTTTAGATCAGAGAAGGCAGTGTTAAGGCAATCAGCTATAAGGAGTGGATCTGTGGTATGGGGTGCCATTGATAGAGAGCTGAGATGGTGGGGGGGTGGGACTTCCCATTTAGCTCTTTCATGTTATCTCATAAGGTCTGGGCTGAACCCCAAATGGAAGCGAGGGTGGTCTGGTAGTGCTCTGCCTTGGCCCACCTAATGGCCCAAGTGCACTTATTGCATTCTGCATTGTAGGCCTGTCTATCAGACACCCTTCAAGATTCTACAGCAATGTGCCAGAAATTATCTCTGTTTTTGAGTCTCTGGAGGAGGGGTGGGGTGATCCATGGGGTATTGCATTTTTTGGAGCAGATCCTGGTTAGGTGGTGATAGGTCACAGGCTTTACAGAAGTTATTTGTGAAGTGGTCAAGAGCTGAGTCAATGTCAGGGGTGTGCTGGATAGGGGACCAGTCTAGCTGGGCTAGGTATTGTTTTAATTTTCTGAGGCTTCCAGGGTGTAAATGGTGGTGTAGAGTGGCCTGGGACACTGGCTTCAGAGTGGAGGATGACCAGAGACAGAGGGCTGGTGAGTGATCGCTAAGACAATCGGAGAGGACATTGACATCCTGGATTTTGTAGGGGCGGTTAGATATAGCAACATCTAGGAGAGTGCTGGTGCCAGTAGAGTGGTTGAATCTGGTGGGCTGGGTGACCAACTGGGACATATCCAGGGCAGCAAAGGAGTCCCTTATATGGAAGGTAGTGGAGGCAAGCCAGTTAACATTGAGATCTCCTAGGGTGACTTGCTCCACTTTGTGAGGGAGAGATGTGAGGTAGTCAATGAGGGACTGGACCGCTTAGTTTTGATTCCTCGGGGGTACATAGGAGACTGTGAGCAAGAAAGGGCCTCAGGCAGGGTCAGGTGTGATTTTTAAGGTGAGGACTTGAGCTCCATAATCAAGTTTAGCAGCTGGGAGTGCCTGACCTATAAGAGAGTCCCGTACAAGTAGTGCGCAACCACCACCGTGTTTGCCTAGTCACTCTTCCCCGTAGATGGTATATCCAGGGAGGCTGATAGCAGAGTCAGGGGTGAATTTGGAGAGCCAAGTCTCTACCAGTGCAATTATGTCAGGTTGATGTTGAATGACCCAGCACTGTGGGGCAGCAGATTTCTTTAGGAGACTGCAAATGTTCAAGGATGCAAAGCAGAGGCCAGTTGCAGTACAGGGTTTAGAAGGGCAAGATGCCATGGGTCCTGGGTTTGGGTGTACATTACCAGATAACAACAATAGCAGTGTAATTATTCTGGTTAGTGGCCGGTGGCGATGGAGACCCTTGGGTCAACACCCAGCTGAGGACTTTACAAGCAGGGTGTATGGGATAGATAAAGTGCAAAGGGTGGGAATGGCAGGAGAGAGATTGGTCCAGGTCAGGCCTTGGAGGGTGGAGTGAGTGGGGGTGTTGGTAGGGTGGGGGTGTTGGAGGGTCACGGGTGTGTCGAGGGTGGGGGAGGGCTGAGTCACTGTGGGGTAGTCTGGGGATGAGGAGTCTAGTGTGGAGGAAAGGTGATCTGGTCGGTGAGAGGTCTGTACCAAGAGGGGGAAAGAGACCAGACTTAGTAATGGAGTATAGGTACCCATAGCAGCTGAGCAGTAAAGGAAGAGTGTCCAGGAGTAGAAGAGAGCAATGAGATGTAGAGCAGCTTTGACACAGTTGGAGGAAACCCCTCTAGTGGGCGAACAGTATAAGCTGCAAATGGGAAAAATCAGTATCAATCAGTAGAAGAGGGAGGGGGAAAAGACTGATGAATAGTGATAGACTGACCACACAATAAGTGAAATGAGACAGGAACTGCATTGTGTTGGATTGGGTAAGTGTGCATATAACTGGGCCCTCTAGTGACTAAAAGATATAATCTGCTAATGGGGAAAAAAAAGGAACAGGGAGGTTCTGAAGCAAGTTTTGGGGGGAGGGGCACTGCAACAGAGAACATAGAAACATAGAATTTGACGGCAGATAAGGACCGCTTGGCCCACCTAGTCTGCCCATTTTCCTACCTAACAGATAAGCTGCAGATCCTAGTTAACCAACAGCTTACTTCCTCTTACCGCCCCTAGGACTGCCTTATGCCTGTCCCATGCATTCTTGAAGTCCCCCACTGTTCTTGACTCCATGACCTCCTCAGGGAGGCTGTTCCATGCATCCACAACCTCTCTGTGAAAAATACTTCCTCACATTACCCCTGAGCCGTCCCCCCTCTATCTTCAAATTGTGCCCCCTTGTTCTTGCACATCTCTTTTTCTGGAAGATGCTACCCTCTTGGTCTTTGTTAATTCCCTTGAGGTGCTTGAAAGTTTCTATCATGTCCCCTCTCTCCCTTCTTTCCTCAAGAGTATACATATTAAGCTCCTTTAGTCTTTCTTCGTATGTTTTCTGGTGCAGACCCTGCACCATTTTGGTTGGCCTCCTCTGGACAGCCTCCACTCTGTCTATGTTTTTACGGAGATGAGGTCTCCAGAACTGCACACAGTACTCCAGATGGGGTCTCACCAACTGTCTGTACAGAGGGATAACAACTTCCTGTTTTCTACTATTGATGCCTCTTCCTATGCATCCCAGTATCCCCCCAGCCTTCCTTACTGCCTTCTCACATTGCTTGCCCACCTTTAGGTCATCTGATATAATTACCCCCAGGTCCCTTTCTATTTTTACTGTTGTCAGTATCTCACCCCCATTGAGTACGCTTCCCTGGATTTTGTTTCCCATGTGCATTACCTTGCACTTCTTTGCATTGAATCTGAGCTGCCATACATTTGACCATTCCTCCAACCTTGCCAAGTCCCTTCTCATCCTTTCCACTCCATCTTGTGTATCAACCCTGTTGCAGATCTTTGTGTCATCTGCAAAGAGACATACTTTTCCTTCCAGTTCCTCTGTAATGTCACTTATAAAGACATTAAAAAGGACTGGTCCCAGTACTGAACCCTGCGGTACCCCGCTAGTAACCCTCCTTTCTTCACTGTGTACTCCATTTACTACTACCCTTTGCGTCCTGTTGTCTAGCCAATTTTTTATCCAGACTACCACCTTGGGACCCATTCCAAGGCTGGCTATCTTGAGTATTAATCTTTTGTGAGGACTGTATCAAATGCCTTGCTAAAATCTAGGTAGGCCATGCCCACAGCCCCTCCCTGGTCTACTACTTTGGTCACCCAGTCAAAGAAATCTATTAGATTCATCTGACATGACCTTCCCATCGTGAATCTATGCTGCCTTGGGTCCTGTGCCCCACTGGCCTCTAGGTACTCAACAATTCTTTCCTTCAGAAGTGATTCCATCATTTCCCTACCACTGAGGTCAAACTAACTGGTCTGTAGTTTCCTGCCTCTGTCCTGCTCCCACTTTTGTGAAGAGGAATCACATCTGCCCTCCTCCAGTCTTCGGTACCACCCCATCCTCCCATGATTTGTTAAACAGAGTAGTCAGCGATGTCACTAGTTCTACCCTTAGTTCTTTTAGAATTCTTGGGTGAATCCCATCAGGCCCCATTGCTTTGTCCACCTTCAATTTTATTAGTTCTTTCAGAACTCTTTCTTCTGTAAATGGACTGGTATTGACCCCTGTCTTCAGAGTGTTTCTCTTGTTTGGTTTAGGTAACTCCCCCTCCTCTTCCTTTGTGAATACTGAGCAGAAATATTCGTTCAGTATCCCTGCTTTTTCACTGTCACTCTCTACCCACATTCCCTCCCCTTTATTAAGCTTCAGTATCCCTCCTTTGGTCTTTCTTCACTCCCTAATGTACCTATAAAAGGTCTTATCCCCCTTCTTAACAGAATTGGCTATCCTTTCCTCGGTTTGGGCCTTTGCTATTCTGACTGCCTTCCCAGCCTCTTTCTGCTTTAACTGATAAAGTTCTCTGTCCTGCTCCTTCTGTGTTTTCTTATATTTCCTGAATGCTGTCCTTTACTCCTTAACCTTCCTGCCACCTCTTTTGTGAACCATGTTTTTTCCTTCAGTTGTGTTTTATTGATTTGCTTTACACAAAGGCTTGTTGCCTCTGTGATGGCTGTTTTGATCACTCCCATTGTTCCTCCACCCTCCTTCTTGCCTGTTTGCTAGTGCTTTTCTGAGGCACTCTCTCATTTCCAAAGTCAGCCCTCCTAAAGTCTAGTACTCTTGCTTTGTGTGGCTTGATTGTATGGCTGTGTTTATCGTGAACCACACTGTTTGGTGGTTGCTTGTTCCCAGATGGCTACCCACGTCCTAAATCTGAGATTCTTTCTCCATCCCCATTTGAAAGTACCAGGTCTAAGATTGCTCCTCCCAGGTGGGTTCCGATACTAACTGTCTGAGGCATGCCCCTGTAGGGGCATCAAGAATGACCCTGCTCTTGGATGTGCCTGCAGCAAAGGTGCTCCAGTTAACATCTGGCATATTCAGGTCCCCCATCAACAATATCTCCCCTTTTTCTGCCATTCTAAGAAAGCCTTCTATCATTTCCTTGTCCATTCCTTCCCCCTGAGATGGGGGTCTGTATACAACCTCCATGTGGATTGTGGTGCCATTTCCTGTCTCCAGGGTGACCCAAAGTGCCTCATCTGTTCCCTGTTTACTCTTTAGTTCTGTTGCTTTGATCCCTTCCTTTAAATAGAGAGCTACTCCTCCTCCTCTTTTACCCTCCCTGTCCCTCCTGTAGATTGTGTATCCTGGTATGTTGACATCCCAGTCATGGTTCTCTGTGTACCATGTTTCTGTGACTGCCACAACCTCAATGGAACACAGAGGTCAAGGGTGCAGCCCTCAGACTCACAGCTCTAAGAGAAGGGTCACAGGGCTCAGAGCAGATAGCAAAATTACACTACCTTAAAACCTCTCTCAAAACTTAAATAACTTAAATCAACTCTTAAGAAATCCTACTTAAAGTGAGAAATCAAGAACATGTCAAGCAGAGGACAGTCTTAGCATTAATTTCTTGGCAGCAGTTCCTAGAAGACTTTTGGATTGCTGCACATAGTGTGAGAAACACTGGCAAACAGGGGCAAGTGAGATTCCTCCAGGGGTAGATGCCAAAATTAAGAGTTCCAACCCATACCTTGCTTGGAGGATGAGTGTCGAGCAGCTTCTCCTTAGTCTGCTTATCAAACTGCAGAATGCAGTTTGTTTGAGAGGAAACAGCCCAAATGGGCACAGTAGTCTCCTTGTTTGAAGGGTGAGCATTGGGCAGTTTCACCTTAGTCTGCTTACCAAACTGCAGAATGCAGTTTGTTTGAGAGGAAACAGCCTGAAAGGGCACAGTAGTCTCCTTGTTTGGAGGGTGAGCGTCGGGCAGCTTCTCCTTAGTTTGCTTACCAAACTGCAGAATGCAGTTTGTTTGAGATGAAACAGCCGGAAAGGGCACAGTAGTCCTCTGATTGTTAAATGATTGTTAAATGCATCTAGGAATCCCGGTTTATCATTGATAATAGTACTCCCAGTTGTAATCTTAGGTGGCAAGGAATTACCAGGCATATATCCAGACATGTTATTGATTGTCCTCCAGAATTTGAAGGAGCACTTTCCTGCAGAATCCTATTTGGTAAGATAAAATGCTGCCCTAGCATCCCTGACCATTTTCGTACAAGCATTGCGTGCCCTTCTGAAATTACACCAGTCTGAGTCAAACTTAGTCTGGCGACCGTTTTTCCACAACTTATCCCTACCGAGCAGTGCAGTTTCCAGCCTGGCAGAGAACCAATGACATGTTTTGTTTTTTGCACAAAATTTTACCATAGGTACATACATATTTAGGGCCCAAATAAGTATATAATGGAAAATATCATATGCCGTGTTAACCGTGTTAGCTAAGTAGAAGTCTTGCCAATGTGGTGAGTTTTCCAACTCATAGACATAGGCAGCCACATCAAAGTTATGATGGGACCTTTTTGTAAGAAATTTAGCTGTAGGTCCTGTATGATGCAGTGATCTGACCGCAGCAATGAAGCAGTGGTCACTGACATCAGCAAAGAAGGTTCCAGCACGTGAGAAGAGATGAGGCTTATCAACTAAAATAACATCCAGTAGTGTGCTGTTGCTCATGTTCTTTTTGTTTGGACGTGTGGGTTCATGAATTAGTTGCATCAACCCACGGGAATCACAGAAAGGGTTTAAGAGTGAAGCAGTCTTTGATAACCAGTCAAAATGATGGTCCCCTAGGATGATAGTTTCAAGGTTCTTTCTCCATAATAGAGCCAAGATGTGTAAGAAGGAATGTACCAGCAGATGGGGGTCTATAGTAACCAATCATTCTGAGGAAAAGGGAAGTAGTTAAATCCATCTTCAGGGTCAAACACTCAAATTCATTTTTTGACAGAAGTAGAATCCAGGCAGGACGTTGTAAACCTTTCCTTAATGTACACCACCACACCGCCTCCCCTAGTAGGCCTGTCTGTTCTAGAAACATAGAAACATAGACTTTGACGGCAGATAAGGACTGCTTGGCCCATCTAGTCTGCCCATTTCCCTACCTGCAGGATAAGCTGCAGATCCTAGTTAAACAACAGCCTATTTCTTCCTACCCCCCCCAACAAGAATTGCCTTATGTCTGTCCCATGCATTCTTGAATACTCCCACAGTTTTAGACCCCACAACCTCCTCAGGAAGGCTGTTCCATGCATCCACTACCCTTTCTGTGAAATAATACTTCCTCGCATTGCCCCTGAACTTCCCCCCCCCCATCTTTAAATTGTGTCCCCTTGTTCTTGCACGTCTCTTTTTCTGAAAGATGCTACCCTCTTGGACTTTGTTGATTCAAGGGTATACATATTAAGCTCCTTTAGTCTCTCCTCATAAGGCTTCTCTTGCAGACCCTGCACCATTTTAGTTACCCTCATCTGGACTGCCTCCACCCTGTCTATGTCCTTGCGGAGATGGGGTCTCCAGAACTGGACCCAGTACTCCAGATGGGGTCTCACCAACTGTCTGTACAGAGGGATAACAACTTCCTGTTTTCTGCTGCTGATGCCTCTCCCTATGCATCCCAGTATACCCCCAGCCCTCCCTACTGCCTTCTCACATTGCTTGCTAACCTTAATGTCATCTGATATGATTACCTCCAGGTCTCTTTCCTATTTTGTTGTTGTTACTACCTCTTCCCCCCATTGTGTATTCTTCCCGTGTTCTTGTTTCCCAGGTGCATTATTTTGCACTTCTTTGCATTGATTCCTAGCTGCCATACTGCTGACCATTCCTCCAACCTTGCCAAGTCCCTTCTCATCCTTTCCACGCCTCCTTGTGTATCAACCCTGTTGCAGATCTTTGTGTCACCTGCAAAGAGGTATACTTTTCCTTCCAGTCCCTCTGCAATGTCACTTATAAAGACATTAAAAAAGATTGGACCCAATATTGAACCCTGCAGTACCCCACTAGTAACCCCTCTTTCTTCAGAGTGGACTCCATTTACAATTACCTTCTGTGTCCTGTTGTCCTAACAATGTTTTACCCAGACTACCACCCTGGGATCCACACCCAGGCTGGTTAATTTGACTATTAATCTTTTGTGTGGGACTGTGTCAAATGCCTTACTAAAGTCTAGGTAGGCCATGTCCACAGCCCCTCCTTGGTCTACTACTTTGGTCACCCAGTCAAAGAATTCTATTAGATTTGTCTGACATGACCTTCCCGCTGTGAACCCATGCTGCCTTGGGTCCTATGCCCCACTGGCCTCTAGGTATTTAACTATTCTTTCCTTCAGAAGTGACTCCATCACCTTTCCTACCACAGAGGTCAAACTGACAGGTCTGTAGTTTCCTGCCTCTGTCTTGGTCCCACTTTTATGAAGGGGAATCACATCCACCTTCCTCCAGTCCTCGGGTACCACACCATCCTCCAATGATTTAATAAAAAAAGTAGCCAGTGGTTTCACTAGTTCCCCCCTTAATTCTTTTAGAATTCTGGGGTGAATTCCATCAGGACCCATTGCTTTGTCACCTTCAGTTTTAGGAGTTCTTGCAGAACCCTTTCTTCTGTGAAAGGACTGGGATCGACCCCCCTATCAAGAGTGCTTCTGTTAATTGGATTAGGCACTTCCCCCTTCTCTTTTGTGAATACTGAGCAGAAATATTCATTCAGTATCCCTGCTTTTTCACTGTCCCCCTCTGCCCACCCACCGTTCATTCTATTCAGCCTCACTATCCCTCCCTTTTTCTTTCTACGCTCGCTGATGTACCTATAAAAGGTTTTATCCCCCTTCTTAACTGAGCTGGCAATCTTTTCCTCAGTTTGGCCTTTGCTATTCAGACTTCCTTCCCTGCTTCCTTCTGCCTTAACTGGTACAGCTCTCTGTCCTGCTCCTTCTGTGTTTCCTTATACTTCGGAATGCAATCTTTTTCTTCCTGACTTTCACAGCCACCTCTTTTGAGAACCATAGTGGCTTTTCTTTCATTTG
Source organism: Neoceratodus forsteri (assembly GCA_016271365.2). NCBI lineage: Eukaryota > Metazoa > Chordata > Ceratodontiformes > Ceratodontidae > Neoceratodus > Neoceratodus forsteri. The sequence goes on from CM057452.1 coordinate 761,172,910, forward strand.
ATTTGTTCATTTGCTTCACACAAAGGCTTGTTGCCTCTGTGATGGTAGTTTTGATAATTCCCCATTGTTGCTCCACACCTCCTTCTAGCCTGTTTGCTAGTGCTTTTCTGAGGCACTCTCCCATCTTGCCAAAGTCAGCTCTCCTAAAGTCCAGTACCCTCACTTTTGTGTGGCTTGACTCTGTAGCTGAGTTTAACGTGAACCACACTGTGTGATGGTCACTTGTTTCCAGATGGCAACCCACTTCTAGATCTGAGATCTTCTCTCTGCCCCATTTGAGAGTACGAGGTCTAAGATTACTCCCTCATGAGTCGGTTCTGAAACTAACTGTCTGAGACCTGCCACCTGTAGATAACTGGTAGGAAGGAATACTAATTTCCCTGTCCTGACAGGCTAGCCTAAGCCATGATTCAGAGATTACTATAACATCTGGCTGAGTATGGCTCATCCATGCCTGAATCGTGGTGAACTTTTTTAGGAGGCTACAGACATTAACATGCCAGAAACTCATGCCTTTAAGACAAGCAGCATCCGAAGGAGATGTAATGGTAGTGATAGAACCAGGATTTAGCTCAATGTTACCCAAACATAACAGTAATAGAAGCAATATCTTTGATAGGGCGGTGATAGTTAGTTTAAGAATCCTGGTCCTAGTACGTTGATAAGGGGCTTGCCTGGTTGGGTAAGCCAATCACCACCCCTGAGGGTGTACTGCCAGTGAGCCAGTATTGAGAACGGGAACAGGTGAACATACACCACCATATCATGGTTCTTCAGGCGTTGCTAGCCATCCCCAGAAGAGAATGGGAGAGTAAAGACAAGCTCAGTTGGAAAGGTACCAGAGTGGGTGTAGATAAGGTCAATCCTGTAGCCTAGAGGAAGAGAGGGGTACCTAGCTCCAGGCAGGAAAAACAGCAGAAGCAGGGAGCAAGAGAGAATGAGACAAAGAGGAAGAAGGGGCAGAGCCATAGTGCTTAGAGGATGTGTCGAGAATAACCGAGAGGTTCAGTAGTGCAAAAGCCAGCCTGTGGAGGTGAAGCAAGGAGAGGGAGAGGAAGCAGCGGGGGGAGGTGGGTCCCAAGTAAGTGAGCCCAATGCAATTCAAGCAGGGTGGATACCAAGGTCGAGTGGGTGGAGCCAAGACTATTTAATAAAGATAGGAGGTGGGGGTGTGGGAATGGGTGCAAATTGTCAGCCAAAGTCAATGTAAAGTAGTGGATGCCGAAGCCCAGAGACTGAAAATCCAACAGAGAAAAGGCAGGGCTAATCATTGGCTGAGAAGAGAGCAGCGGTCCAAATAGAGGAAGGTGGCAGCAGTGGCAGCCTATCAGAGCTGCCCAGCTCTACCCTGGAGCAGCCAGGACTCTTAACTGGCTTTGAAGTTGTCCTGGTCATCCAGAGGATAGAGGTGCAGGTGGCTGACAGGATTAGCCACAGCTGCTCACTGGGAGTCCGATCAGTGGCAGTGGGTCTAGTTTAAGATATAAAACGTAGGTTAAAATAGGGCATTTTAGCTAGGGCAGGGGGTACCAAGGTAAGTTGAAGATTATTGAGGCTATGTTGAGGGTAGCAAGGGAGGAAGCTTAGGTATGGAACTGTAAAGTAAATAGTAGAGCAGGTGCTAAACAAAGCTGATAGACAAGCAGATAGTGAAACTAGGAAGATGTCTTTAAAGGGAGGACAGGACAAGTGTTAGGCCTAATAGCTGCACTCTGTATCTTTAAGTAGACTTGCAGTATTAGTGAGAGGGGAGGATGGAGGATGCCTAGGGACAGTGCTGAGCGGGGGGAGAGTATTTAATAAAGGCTGGAGGTGGGGGATTGGTGGAGGATGGGAGGGTAGGCACAAAGAATTCAAGCAGGGAGGAGACAGAAGCAGAGAAAGTGAAAGAGAAATTGGATCATTTGCAGGGCAAAGCTTACAACTGTGACCCAAATGGAATCTGGTCTAAACAGAAAAAAAAACTGTATCACTTTAAACTTAGTTTTTGATCCAGGGTAGATTACCACTGGACCTTAAAACAAAGAGAGCTGTAATACTTCAAAATCTACAAGCCTACAGCTTAAAAGAACTTGCACTTCAAACTACCCTTGGAGTGCAAAATTGCTGTAAACAGGCGTAGGTTCACATTTAAATTAGGATTCACAGGACAATTTGGAGAGACGTAACCAGTACCACAATCAGAATGTAACATTAGCTTAAGGTCCAGAAGGAACAGCAGTAGCAAAGAATTAAAAGAACTGCAGCAGCCCGTTAGCAGGCAGAGATGATGGTTTTGGCCAGTCAGGTTTCAACAGCATACCTTTGATCTGGTGATCGGCGGTCTGGTGATCTTTCTGTGTAAAAAAACTTCCTCATTTTTCCTGTTAATCTACCCCATGTGACAGAGGTGAAATACAAATTTGAAATCTAGCTATTTATGAGTAATAATGGCAGCAATCAGGAGCATAAGTCCAGCAGATAGCCAGATCTCAGGGGAATACCTCTGTACCACCAGATAAAGCAGAACACTTGGCAAAGGAGGTAGAACCATTGGATCACCTAAGATTGTTACAGTTGGTGTAGCAGGTTTGGTTGGTTTCACTGGAACACAGGGATCACTTGCAACTTTGGTACTGGGAAGGAACAACTGGACCATCACGCCCCAATACTCTGGGGTGGACTAGAAATGAAGAACATTTATAGGCAGGATGCCCAGTGCAGAGGAGTTCTACCAGGTTGCAACATACCATCACATAAAGAGAACCATTCTAATGTAAGAGACGTTTAGCAACGTGTTGCTTTTTAACTCTTTATTGGACTTTTGCTTTCTTGCAACCCACTCAGCCACTGCTGTACTATCTCAGCTGAGGCTAGAACCATAGGATAACCCTCTCTTGGTGTCATCAGGGACAGACATGGCACAGGAAGACCCTCCATGTCTAGGGGTATTGTTGACTGCTTGCCAAAGGTTCCCCTGCACTAAAGTCTTTTTACCCACATTTTTCCTGACCATAGGGTGAGCTCACACTTTAGGCCTCTTTTTTTACAGAAAATTCTACACTGTAAGGGTGGTTTAAGCAGTAGTCATGCTTTAGTGAAGTTATTTACAGTTACATACAATAGGAGCCCAGTCTCTGAAAACTCTCCTGATTAGCACTACATAGGAAGATTTGATCCTGTCCACAGACTTGACTCAGGCCTTAGGGATCCATTATAAAGTTACTACTTTTTACTTCTTTTACATCTAGAGCCACACAACTGCTCCTTTTCCTCTTTTCACACACCAGTGAGTGAGATTATTCCTTGGTCAGAGCCTGTTCTACTGTGCATAATAGAGATGCAGAGAAGTTTAACTTCACTAGCGTAGCAGAGGCAAAGTGGCCCACTCCGCATCGACATATAGCTACACGAAGTGCCCATTGAATTGCAATACTTTGCCACTTCACATCACAATGACTTTGCATTATGATGACTCTGCATTACTTTGCTTTATTTTCTTTTGAAGGCGGAGTGAGGGAGCATTGTAGCAGCCCACAGATCACATGGCTCACAGTCTGCAGGTCACATGCTTCAGGCAGGAAGTTAATCATGCAAGAGAGTGAAACACTTTCACTTTTGCCTTACCTAGTGTGGGAGAAAGAGCTGGGTTTGAAAGAAGACAGAGAGATAGCAAAAAATATAAACCCCACTTTGAAAGGAGACAGTGACAGCAAAAAATATAAACCCCACATCTGAACCGGAGCACCTGCCAGACTAGTGGCCCCTTCCCTGAAGCAGGAGGAGGTGGTGTTATCGAAGCACCACCACCTCCAGTGGCACCTACCAATGCCCCTCCACCAATGCCACCACCTGCCATGGCCCTTGTGCCAGCAGTTCAGCAGGAAGTGAGGGAGGAGCTACAGCAGTCTCAGCCACAGCCACAGCTGCAACAACAGGTTTCACCACCCGCGGCCCCAACTGAGCACCAGCAGCAGCTGATAAAAACATCTGGCCCTCCCTGTCTGTGCCCAGTCCTCCCCACAGCTCATTAGTGTGGGTGTTCTTTGCTACACTGCCTTCAGACATTAGTGCAGTGCAGTGCAGTCTGTGTGGTGAGGTGGTGTGCCATGGCCCCACGGGAAGTCATCTGGGCACAGGTGGTCAGCGCACCCACCTATACAACCACCACCATGCAGATTGGCATGCCAAGCTTGCTGAACAGGGCAGGAATGCACCTGCTGGCCTTGCTGGGAAACAGGTGGCAGCAAGACCTCCATCTGCACATGGTGTCATGTGGGGGCGGGCCATGGAGCACGTGGCCACTCCACAACCTGCAGAAACAGTAGCAACCCTGCACAAATACCTGCCACACATGCCAATTTGGGTCTGATGTGGAGTGAGTTCGTCTATGTGAACCACTGGACTGACAATGTGGAGCAGTGGTTGGAGCACATGGAGGTGCACAAACTCCAAATAATGGGCATGCCTCAACTGCTGCTTTCACATCATAACATTGGTCATAAGTTTTTGTTTGTCCATGCACCCACCACCCTCTCCCAGAAGAAAATAATTCCTGACATTGCTCCGATACGTCCCCCCTCTATCTTCAAATGTTTCCCACTTGTTCGTGCACATCTCTTTTTCTGAATGATGCTACCCTCTTGTACGTTGTTGATTCCCTTTCTGTACCTGATGGTTTCTATCACGCCCCCCCCCTTCCTTGCAGTTATACATATTAAGCTTTAAATTCCACAATATTTGGGAAACCAGTAAACTTGTTGTCATGGGTTGAACTTGGGGCAATACTCATGCCATCAGCAACTTCACCACCACCAGCGGGGACACAGCATCTCCAACCATGATTGAAGCTACTGATTGTACTGTGAAAAACAGTTGGAGAAATCCCTTTACTGGCATCAACTATGCACTTCTGCTGTGTACTACTACCACACCAATGGCCACTCTTGCCACTTGCAGCAGTGCCATGTCCAGAAGCATCTTTGCATGCACATCTTTTTGCAGGCAGTTTTTGGGATTACACAGAAAATTCGCAACAAATTGAGATTTCTGAAATTTTGGGGTGAATGGGAAGCCAAAAAACAACAACTGTGGCTTACAGATACTGATTGGGCACTGAACAGATGCAAACGCACAGACGCAGATTGCACATTATAAAGAGATGCAGCTACAACAGCACAAAAACATCTTAACCAGTGGTCACACAAATCAAAAACTGGAAAAATAAATTGTACATTTTGCCAGTTCGGTGGGAGCACTACAGTAGCAGTTCACTAACCAGATAGAAGTAAGCAGTAAAAAATACAGCAAAAGGATAATCGAACAAGAGTGTGGTGATTACTGTGCGGCACAATAAAATGTGTATGACCTGATGGCACGCACACACACTCACACACTACAGGTAATGCACAGAAAGTTTAACAGTGCAGTACACTATATAATCAAATCTTTTAAACAGAATGAAAATATGTACTGCACCACAACAAACAGAAAATATTTGTCAAAAATTACTTTTAATTATTACTTTGTGTACATCAAACACACAAATACTGACACACACTAATACAAAACAGACACTACCTTTCTCTTGTGAACCTCACTCCACCACAGATACATGCCTCCCCCGAAGCACACTTCAATAGTGTCTGTCAGTATAAAGGCTGAATGTTCTAGATTAACATTCAAAATGCACAGAAAAACAATCAACACTAGATGAGCTAAGCACAGGAGGGTTTCCTGCAGTCAATGTACTAAATCTGGATAAAAAAAATTCGATCAAAAGTGATTTTTATAAAGCTTTTTCGATGGTTTGATTCTTAGAGCTCTGAGATTAAACTGTCTCCAGCTTTCCACTATACACACTATGCAGAACTGAGGCTGTGCAAGACAATATAGCGCTCATGTGACCTGCTGTCCCATGAATCAATGCAAACTTCGCATCAGATAGCAATAAACAGGTGAAGCACAAAGTGAAATACATTCAAATCAAAGGCACTTAATGTTAAAATTAAAGGGAATGCAGTAAACCAAGGCAAAGTGGTGCAAAGTCCACTGAAACAATGCACTTCATGTTCCTAATTTTGATGTTAAGTAATTTGCTTTGTGTTGCAAGCACTACGCAGATTGTGGGACAATACACAAAGTGCTCCATGTTGAAAAGCGGGAGCACTTCACCCGCCTCTAGTGCATAACTCTACCAGGTTCCCCACTAGACCAACAGGTTTGGGTTTACCCATTAACACACCCTTTTAACACCATCGCCTCTGGTCAGCAGGTGATAGTTGACACACCACTGCTGAAGGGACTTCTCTTTCTTGGAATTTAGTTTGCTGATGGCAACCAGGGGTTCTCTGGTTCTGTAGGTTGTTACTCCATGACAGGTCATTCTCCCGTCTGGATTACTGAGATCCACCCCTTTGCTGGCTGACTCACATTAAAGAGAATTCCCTTCAGCAGTAGTGCATCATCCATCACCTGCTGACCAGAGACTATGGTGTTAAAAGGGTGTGTCAATAGGTAAACCCAAACCTGTTGGTCTGGGGGGAACCTGGTAGAGTTATGCACAATAGAACAAGTACTGACCATGGAATAATCTTACCCATTGGTGTGTCCATATCGAGGAATATGTCAGGGTATAATTTGCGAAATAAGGAGATGTGGGAAAAACCTGTGGTAAGAACACAAACCTATAGTAAATTATTGTTTGTGCAATACTTAAATGTGGTGAAATGAATGTTATATTTTATTCTTTTTTAAATTGTACTGTTTTATGTTTTGTATCTGGAATATGTAAAGTGTACTTCTGTATCCTGTATATAACTTCAACCTGTACTCTTGTGCCTGGTTGCAATATTAAGAAATAAAAAAAAACTATTAACTAACGTTAACTAAACTAAATCAGCATACTTACACTCACTGGCAAGAGTGCTGGGCACAGCAATGAATACTCCTGACTGCCCTCTGGCAGTGGGTGGAAATCACCCCCACCTTTCTGTCAAAAGCTGTAGCTCTAGTACTCATCCTGATTCTGGATCTCCTGTTTACAATGTAGGCAAATCTCTTATGTTAGTCCCCACTCCCCAGCTCATTCTGTTTCACCATATTTTTCTTGATCAGCAGTTCAGATGGTAGCATCTCCTAGGCACAGGACAAACCCCAAAAAAAAACAAGGTGAATGACCCTCTTCTGTGGGACCACAAGGCTGTAAGAGACTTATCTTGAAGGAAGATACTTAGGATTCCCAAACCTCCGTGTATGTCCTCTACATACTCTCAGGAATTAACAGCAATCTACACTTAATGCCCCCAGATCCCTTTCTGGGATTTCCACTGCAGTACTGAGCATGCCCCTTGAGGCTACCAGGTGAATTTATCATCATAATAATTGGCCTCAAAAGCTAGAACAGTTCATAGCTGTGATATGTGATGCACTTGCTTCCTCAGGCAGTCTGACAAGCAATTAAAGGCAAGTAAACTCAAAGACACCCTGGCAATCTTTTCACTGGCACCACGTTCTGCTCACTGGACTCTCTAGAGAAAGTAACTTCCAATCTGTAGGCTCTGCACCTGATACTTGTAACCAACCCCCTGCCCTCTAGTAATAGGAGGGGTGCCACAATTTTTTAATGGGTAGATGTCTATCTTCATTCTACTGTTATGCATCTTTCCAATAACCACTTCTGTCTTCTCATACAGAGCTAAACCATCTGGCACAGAAACATTATCAGTGGCATTTCTCCTGTTACTTTCTTGCCTCGCCTTAGTAGAAATTGAACTAGTATATGCTCCTTTATTTTGAGATATATACTGTGATGGACTCAGTAGAAAGGACTGTCCTGCCGATGCACATGATGCTGCCACCACCTTTAGTAAACCTGGGAGGTCTGGTATATTCAGGGTCAAAGGCAAGTGTGGGTGGCATTCCAATCAACAGAGTCATATGGGCCTCAGTTCTTGGTGGGTTTCTTTTTTTATTTTATTTATTTAAACATTTGGTAACTGGGAAAGGCACACTGAGCCGAGGCTTATTTCCAGGTGCGACCCGGGGATCTGTCTTCTTAAAGAGACACTGTCAGCTGTGTCCTTCAGTTTCTGGATATTAGAGACTAGTTTCCTTCTAGGCACACACTTGGCAAACAACTATGTCTCTACAGTACCCCAATATGTAAAAAATGAATCTTTATTACCTTTTTCACCAATTTATAAATTATTTTCAGACCGAGTGGTTTGTGCTACTACAGCCACCCAACTAGAAGCATATCCCCACTGCAAACACACATCTGACACACAACTCAGTTTCAAAGTTACACTTTTTTCCATGGATATTACAGGAAGCATGTAATCCAATACAGTATCCGATGCCTCATCACATTTTGTGCATCTCTAAATAAACCGAGCACTGATAGTGCTGCCAAATAAATTAATAAAATGGAGCTGAGATCCCACACATGCATATTAGAATGCCTACTCATACGCATGTGTGAGATCTTGACTCTGGTTATTCAGATTTATTTAGCAGCACTATCAGTGATGAAGCATCAGATACTGTACTGGACTATATGCCTCCTACTGGAAAAAAGAGAATAACACTAGAGACTGGCTATTATTATGATGTATATTCACCAGTGGGATATACTCGTGGGGTGGCTGATGCAACACGGACCACCTGATTAAAAATAAGTTAAGAAGTGGTGAAAAGGTCATAAAGATTCATTGTTTTATATGTTGAGGCATTCTAGAAATGTAGCTTGTCAGGTGTGTGCCTAGAAGCAAACTAGTCACCAATATCCAGAAACTGAAGTTCACAGCTGACAGTGTCCCTTTAAGGAAACCAGTATTTACTTCACCTCACTTAGGCATCGAGAACTAGCCAAAGTTTAACAGAAAAACTCAAGTTTATTAACAGGAATGAACCTAGAAAATAAATGGCTAGAGGAACCATGATACTTCAACATGGCCCTTATTACCCACCCTTGTAGGTGGGGCCGGTTCTAACCTCTGCCATCTGATACCAGGATTGACCTCCCCAGAAAGCACCCTTAAATACAGTTTCTCAGAACAGCAGGTGGTTAACCATTGCAAGCTCATTGTAATTACCTCAGGTTGTTCAGCACTAGTGCCTTACACAAGGAGCAGTGTGCTAGAATTAACAATCCCCAAAAGGCCATGCAATTGCTTAAAAGATAAAACAGACAGTGTAAAATGGGATATTTGTAATCTGGCAGATGGCCAACTTACAAACAGAATAAACACAGAAGAATTTTTCCCAAAAGTCAGGGCTACAATGTGGCATACATATGGGTCCTGGACATGGACAACTCTTCTGGATGCAACAGATTTCTGGACTCTGCTTTTTTACAGTGTCACTGATGCTGCATGGCTCCCTCTTTGGATCCTGTCTCTCCAATATGCTAAAGTCCCAGTCCAGCAGTTTTGGATTCAGCTTCTACAGCTTACACTGTCTCCTCAGCTTCATCTGTAATGCAGTCTGAAATGTGGATATTGCTCTCCTTAAAAGACTGAGCAACACCCTGAAAAGTTTGTCTTCTGTGTGACTGGCCTAAAGTCAAAAAAGCACCAGTGCCTCAATAAAGCCCATGCACTGCTGCTGAATGCTTACCCTAGGCCCATCTAAAAGATAAAAACACAACAGCACTTGATGAAAGCTGTAAGTGATGTGCAAGTACAAGTCCAGTACTTGCAAAAACAAATTTATTGCTGAACTCAGAAATATTATTTGTAGGTCTTGTTTTTTTCTCTCTCAGCGAACTCCTGATTCATTCTGTGTTTGCATCCATCTCTCTTCCCATGTCTGGTCTTTTGTTTGCATTTTGTTTCCCTCTGGTTGTCCCATTGCCTGCTCTTAAAAAAGAAAAATTCTTTGAACTATGTTCTTCTCTTTCAGGGCTAGAACAACTATTAGGGTCCAGAGAAAGGGACTATTTGAGGACACTTATTACATCTTGTCCCCACCCCGGTGAAGCCTTCCCACAAAGTGCTATGGTTCCTAGTGATTGGCATAGGGTGTTGTTATCCATGGACCAGCACCACTGATTGGCCCCCTACCTTGCAGACAGTAATACTTAGGGCACAGGTACTTATCGTATAAGCATAAGTGTCAGGATCTGAGTTCTACTGAGAATCATAATGCATTTGCCATCATTGTAATTGTACCACTTGAGAGACACCTCTGTTTATACCATTGTATAATCTTTAGTTAAACAATACTGCCATCGTCAGTTCTAGTGCAGAACAGCCATTACCTATGCAAAAATGTATGCAACACAAGTAGCCTTCTCGAATTCAGGTCCTTTGTTTAGTTATCTTGTCCTTCTGCTAGCTCAGCATGCTTTCCCAGGGTAGTAAGAAGTCAGGTTATTTTCCACTCTCCAATAATGAGATTTTTATATATCTTTTTGGTAGTTGCTATGGTTATTATCAGGGGTATATGACCCTCTGCATTGCACCTTTTTCTATAAGAAGAAGAGACTTGTTGCTGCCTATAGGTAAGAAAGGCTGGAGGTGTTCTCCCTGGTGTTTATCACTGTGATTTGTTTGTAAGCCTGCTTTATATACCAGAAATAAATCACATTATGTGCTGGACACCACTTGTCTGTCATTTCTTCACTTTTGTGCAGTTCCAATAGAACCCGAGAAAGGTAATTTTATTACCCAATTACATTTGGTGACAGTGTGCAGGTTGGAATGTACACAGTGAAGATTCCATTTGAGTTCTTTGAACTGAATGTTGAGTAGTGTGGTGCATTTTTGCCCACTTGGACCTACTCAAACTTATTGTGCTTGTTCCTTTATGGAACTGTTCTGTCGCAGTTTCGGGTATGGCAGACCCACACCGAACTGCTGGTACACTCCCTTTATGCATAGCAATGTACAGCCTTGACACCACCATTTGCCCATGGGGTACTGGAAAGCCATTTTGTGATGGCGCCAAGGATTTTATTACTATCTTTCAACTGCTTTCTTTCTTTGTTTGTTTACCCCTTTGTTTGTTATGCCTGAACTGTGCACAGAACTGAGACTTGACGTCACAAACTACCTTACCTCCTATGGAGGCTGGACAGATTTTGCGCTGGATGCGAAGTCATCAGAAGACCCTCTGCTTACGATCTCCGATCAATATCTAGAGTCGAAGCAAAAATCCAAGAAATACCACACCAAAGGTCTTTGGTCATGGCTTTACATACAGCTGTTGAACGTTTACTAGCACAATGTACTTCCTTGAGCTGCAAAACAATTCTCTAAAAAAAAGAATTGGGATTGCAAGCATCAGAGTTATTGAAAAAGGAACAGAAACTCATGGAGGAGACACAGTAACTCCATGATCAAAATAACAGACTGTTGCACTGCACTGCTTAAGACTCTGAGCCTGAATTGTGTATGTTAAGGGATGACAATGAAAGGTTAAAATGAGATAAGAAACAGCCATCTTATTTGAATGACATTTTGAGTGATACGAATGCAAGTTTGAGAGAGGATAATGTTGAATTGAAGAAAGAGACTGTGAGGTTGATGCATGATTAGACAAAGAGCTTAGGGAAAATGTTGAATTGGGCATAGTGTAGAGAGTATTGCAGCATGAGGTTGAGAAGGGTATTGAGCAGAGCACTGTAAAGTTTATCACAAGAAATGTAGAGACAAGATGGTGAGAATGCACCATCAGCAAAATATCCTCACTGGCCATCTAAAAGCCATTAATTTTTTTCAGTACACACCCACTGACATTACCTCATCAGGTGATGATGACTCTGATTACGAGGACATAGGACACCTCATCACATTTAAGACCCCACCCCGCAGGGCAGTGGCCTTTACCAGTCATTCCCAAAATGGTGGCCATTATAGCTCTCCCCCATGTCACGTTGGTACGCCTTCTACATTGCCAAGTCAAAACAGACATGGCAGCCCCCATGATACAGGAGGCCAACCACCTCCAAGTAGGAGCCCACTTTCAATGGCTCCCCTTTCCCAGAAAGACAGTGCAGAAGTGCAAGGTATTGTACAGGATGTCTTGACTAGACTGTCAACCCCTGAGGGACACTTCTCCATGCAGGAGCAGATTGGATGCATGTTTGAAAATGCTATAACCCAAGAGAATGCATTCAAGGCAGTTGCTGATGTGGCGGTGGAAGTTGCCTTTTGCGGTGCTTTGGGTCATGGGGAATTAAACACTGCTCCCCGCTGGCCCACTTCCAATCCCCTACAGGTAGCTCATTCTGTTCAGCAAATTGCCCAAGGCATCAGACAGATGGGCCCAACTGACAACATCAGCTGTCATTTGGAGCGGTTGCACTCCCTCTGCGAGAGGCTTTCTTTCCAACCCAAGTACCTAGTCCAAGTCCTGAGACAAACCAACGAGCCTACCCTCTGGGCCAAACTCCCAGAGGCCGTCTGCAATTGCGAGATGCTCGACTACAATGATATTGCCCAGGCACTACTTGCTGCCAACTCCCCAGGTATCGTTAGAGCCTGTTTGACCTATAAGGTCAAGCAAAATGTGAGGGAAAGCCTAGTAGCTTACCATCAGCGGTTGTGGCTCGCTTACGAGGCCAGCAAAGGCCTAGCAGGTGAGAACCCCGACAAAAAACAAATTGAGTACAAGTATTTGTACATCTGGAACATGACTCCAGCTTTTCTGAAGAAAGTTGAACTCAGCTTCTACCCACAGACTGATACCTTTGCCGACATCCTCACCAAGACAGAGCATGCTTTCCAGGTCTACCTCCATAACGTAACTTCCGGTAAAAACACCGACAAGGCCGCTGCCATCCAAAATCCAATGGCCCAGGCCACCCCAGCCCAAGTCACCATGGTAGGCACTGCCCCCACCCACTATATAGTGGAAGGCAACAAGATAAACAGGAAGCCCTTTCTGATGACCGACAGTCACACAAGGGGGGGACAGGAACTATAAGAATAACCAGAACAATAACAACTACAACAGAAATGGAACATACTAAAATTCCAATGGAAAGTACCATAACGGACCTAGCTATCGGGACCTAAATGACAAAAATGAGACCCTCCGTAAATAGCTGGAGGAGGCTCGTGCTCCAAAGGAGGCCACATCCACACGTTCCTTGGTGGCCCTGGCACTGGCTAGTAATAGCACCAATCCTTTTGGTCTTTGGCTACTGAACAATCGTGAGGCCGAGGAAAAAAACCTTTCATGGCATCGGGCACTGGTCAGGCTGATGTGGTGATTCAAGAACCACCAGTTGAACAGTTTGAGATTGCGGACCTGATGTCAGAGGTACAGTACTCGTGTCCTGTGAACCGCAATAGAGAGGCCCAACCAGCCACCCTAGGCCTCAGGTCGCAGAAACGAGAGGATGTGGAAGAAGCCGGGAGCAGCGCTGACTGACAATTACAGGCCCCATTTCAGATTGTGAATGACTTGCTTGTCGACACAAGCAGACAGCCCTAAGTAAGAGCCATGGTCAGGGGCTGCCAACTAGACATGCTTCTGGATACAGGACCAGCCATGTCTGTTTTCCATGATGAGAATCCAGCCACGTCTGCCTGGTCAACCAGCTGGAAGACTAGTGCACGAGTGATAGATGGTACCCGACTTCAAACTTATCGATCTGTGTCTCTCTCTGTGGAGGTAGGCCACCTTAAGACTAATTTTGTCTTTGACCTCATGGTATTATGTCATCATCCCAGCATACTGGGAATTGATTTTCTTGCACAGCATGGCTGTGTGGTGGACCTAGCTAACAGGTTATTGCTACAGATCAAGGGACAATGTCATGCTGTCACCATACCAGACTCGCATGCAGTGGCAGCCATCTCCCATAACAACAAGAAGTATGATGTCATGGCTCTGTTTGAAAGTCATGACTTGTTTCCTGAACTACAACCATTGTTACAGGAACATATTGATGTGTTTGCTACCCACAAGCATGATTGCGGCAGGATGCACACCACCACTGAGATCTCAGGATCTAATTCTGTGAGGCAGAAGCAGTACCCATTTCCTGCTGAAGCCTTACCATCATTGAGGGAGACCATCCAATCACTGCTATGACAAGAAGTGATTAGGACTTGTGTTTCCTCTGTGAATTCACCCATCTGGCCTATAAAAAAGCCTAATGGAGCTTGGAGACTCACAACCAATTATAGAAAGCTCAACCAAGTTACCCCCAGCTGTGCTCCAATTGTGGCATCAGCTACTGATGTGCTCAAGTTGCTGACACCTGACAAAAAGTGGTTCTCAACTCTTGACATCTCTAATGGGTTTTGGCCACTCTCATTTATTTATTTATTTAACTTTTGTTGACCAGGTAAGTACACTAGACAAGTTATATGCCTATTTTCAGGAACGACCCTGGAGAGTACAGTAAAGTTCAGTTACAAGCAGAGTACATAACAATGAGTAGGGCTGAGTACATTGATACAAGGGGAATAGGCTAACATAGATAGTCTACTATGAGCAGTAATAGGTAATAAACATACAACAAAAAGTAAATATTCTAAGTCATTCAATGGCAGGTACAGTAATCACAGTGTACAAGAACCATTTAGCAGGACCACAGAGATAGCTAGTTCCTGAAGAATTAATCAGACAGATCTCATGCATCCGAGTGAGAGTCCAGCGTGGAGACCAAGTTTAGGGAGAATTGGGACACTTACATGAATAGGACAGCTTCAGGTGCTTCCACAGCAAATTCTGGAGGCATAAGTGGGAGTGGGGAGAGCAAACATGGGCAGGAAGGGAGTTCCAAAGCCTAGGAGCACTTGTCCCAAAGTCCCTATCCCCCATAAGGGTTTGGGTAAGGGGGACTTTGAGCACACCCAGTTCCTGAGACCTGAAGGAATAGGAGGAGGGTTCAGCAGGCCTGAGAAATTGTGCCAGCCCCAGAGGGGTACCGGTTCTGATCACTTTACCCACAAAGCAGCCCAGCCCAAAGTACAGGTGATTTGCTGGGGAAAGCCAGCCAAGTTTGGCATATAGCTCACAGTGGTGGGTGAGTCTAGGGGCAGTCAGGGCAAAGTGACAGATATTGTTGTAGGTTGTATGCAACTGGGTAAGTAGGACCTTGGAGGTGCGGGTAAATTGGAGTAGGCCATGGCTCAGAGAAGGGAGCAGTACACCTCTGGCAAGAGCCAATGAGCAGCAGCCATCAGATTTTTCTTTGCCCTGCAGGCAAGACACAGTTTACAGTTTACAGTTCTGCAGACATTTAGGATGTGACTCCCCATGTCAAGTTGGGGATCAAGTGTCACTCCAAGGTATTTGATGGAAGTTGTGGTTAGGAGGGGGTACCATCCTCACCAATGACACACAGAGGGGCAGGGGAGGTCTTGATCTTGGCCAAAGACCCAAACATCATGGCCTGAGTTTTTTTCAGGTTGAGGACCAGTATGTGAGATGTTACCCAGGACTGAATGTTCTTAAAGTCCTAAGTCAACAGGAGATTGAGAGTCCCAATGTCACGGGAGTGTGCCAGGATGACCAGATCATCCGCATCAAGGGTAGCACTACAGTTGGTTACAGTGGCTGGGAGATTGTTAACAAATACAGAGAAGAAAAGGAGCCCCAGGACTGAACCCTGGGGGATGCCATAAGTCACCGAACTAGGATCAGAGAGGACCTTGTTGAATTTAGTCAGTTGCACTCTGCCCTGGAGCTGGTTTGTAAGCCAATTCAGGGCAGGTTGGGACAGGCCAAGGGACTGCATCTGTGAGCAAAGTAGTGCATGGTTCACAAGATCAAAGGCATTTGATAGGTTGATGAATATGGCTCCAGAGAGTGTACCCTGGTCCATGGCCACCCTGATGCTAGATTAGACTGAGACAAGGGCCGTTGATGTGCTATACCCTTTTTGAAAGCCATGCTGTGCAGAGGACAGCAACTCATGGGCCTGAATGTACTTAGTGAGTTGCTCAGCAACGGCTTTCTCTAGGAGTTTGCTAATGGCAGCTAGGATGGCGATCGACCGATAGTTATCCAAAACTTTGGGATTTCCTTGCTTCGGAACAGGAACAATCCTCGCCATCTTCCAAATGTTAGAAATAACCCCAGTGGCAAGGGACAGGTTAAAGATATGCGCCTCTGGGGATGCGATGTGTAAGGCACCTAGCTTCAGAAGCTTGGGGTCCATATTATCTAGGCCAGCACTGGAGTGCAGGGGGAGACCAGAGAGAAGTCTCTGTGTCTCCATGACAGACACTGCCCTGAGATAAAATAATGGATGGAAGGGGTGAGCCTCCTCCGAGGGGAAGGGGAGGGCTGAGGGGCCACTGGTATTTGCTCCAGTAGGGAGAGGGGAGATGAACACTGACAAATCCGAAAAGTGGTATTAAAAATGTTTGCTATTGTGACTGGATTATAACAAGTGGAGCCACCAATGATCATATCGGATAGCCCAGGATTGGAGGAGCCACTGACAAGTTTTTTATGTTCCTCCAGAACCTTTGTGGGTCCTTAGCAGAGCTAAGTAGGGCAGATTTACAGTAGTCACTCTTTTCTGCCCTGATGGCTTTTTTTGCACTAATTTCTGAGCTTCCTATATTGTTGAAAGATGGACTGATCTAGCATGCTTCTGAAGTGAGGCCAGCACTTCTCTCTAGCCTACATGAGGGCCAAGAGGCTCCCATGTAGCCATTTTGTGGTGAACCCCCTGACCCACCACCTAATAAGGGGGGAATGTTTGTCCTGCAGAGCACCAAAGACAGTGAGAAACTGGGAGATAGCAGTAGAGGGGTCATGAGCACTAAGCACCCCAGACCAGTCAGTGATCCTCAGATCCTCCTGAAATGTCCCCAGATCAAACCTAGAGAAATCTCTAGCATGAATGATTTTATGGGAAGTTTTGGAGAAGGGATTTTCCATACAGAATACAGGGGTGTGATCAGAGATGGAGTCAGGCAGGGTTCTGGTGGAGCGGAGCCTCTCAGGGTGGTTTGACAGAACCCAGTCCAGCAGGGAGCTAGTGACACCATTAGTTGACCATCTAGTGGGCTCCCTGATAAGCTATGTCAGGGCCAGACTCACAAGTAGAGGCTCAAACTGCTTAGAATTGCCTCCAGTCCAGTTCAAGTTCACATCTCCTAGGATTAGTAGTTTGTTGTCCCTTACATTAGGACCAACGGTGTCCAGGAGGTGGGTAAGACCAGGCAGACCACCCTTGGGGGGATTGTATGTGCATACAATGTGCAGCTTTTTTGTATTCCCGAGTAACAACACAGTATGCAGTAGCTCACATGAGGACAGAGAGGTCTGCTGGTGCACCACCAGAGACACCTTAAGGTGACACTTAAAGTAAATTAGAATGCCACCTCCCCACCTATTTCCCAGCTGATCCTGTCTAATAAACTCATAGCCAGGTAGTGCACAGGCCAAGTCAGGAACTGAGGGTTTCAGCCAGGTCTCTGTTATGCCAAGAATGTCAGGCTTATAGTGTGTAGCCCATGCAGTGAGTTCATCCAAGTTGGGCAAAAGACTGAATATTAAGGTGAGCAAGTTTTACCCCCTTACCCAATACCCATTCTGTAGGTGGAGAAGAGGCCTGATAGGTAGGACCAGGATTGGGCTCAATATCACCAGCCAGCGCCAGTAGCACGAGGAAGAGCCAGTGGAGGTACCTTTGGAAGGGGGTTCATCTGGTCGAGGGCCTGTGGGCTGGACAACTCCTCACTAATGTAGGACACAGGAGGCATCTAAGAATAAGGCAGTAGGTAAGGCAGAGGGGCAGCCTGTCAAGGGCAAGGAGATTAGAGAAGGTGAAGTCAGACACCTCATAGGGGCAGACATACCCCAGTGGTCCCCTGCTAACTGAGAGGGGACAGCAACCATTAGGGAGAGACCAGAAAGGAGACCAATGAGGACGGCAACACTAGGTGAGGAAGGCATGTCACCACCCCTGGTAGGTATGGGAGATTCCATTCTAAGTTAGAGCTAAACAATATCTAGTGACTCCCTTTTCTATAAGGTGACAGTGAAAGGGCCAGAGAGATGACCTGACGGGAGGCTGGCCAATGTGCACAGTTCTCAAGAGCAACTAGTTGGACAGGAACAACGGGGATATATGCATTGGAGCTTGGACAGGGGATCAGAGACTCAGTGAATATCTGTTAGAACACTCTCCACAGTAGGTTACAGGGCAGATAGACATATGCTAGCCAGTACTAAGAGAACACTATTTTTCTATAGATGACCCAGCCAACATTGAGCAACAATATTGCTAAAAAAATATGCAAGGGTAAGCAATATCCAATGAGCAGACAGAAGAATAAGCAACCCTTTGTAGTTTACAGTGCCCAGGGAGAAATGAGCAGCCAGATGTACAATACCCTACACAAGTCAGTGAGATCAGGCATCATAAAGTAAAGTCTAGGTACTAAGGTTTTTCATCCACTCCCTTCCAGTTAATTGGAGCCACAGTCATATATGGGAGGAACTTAAGAGTACTTAATGGGAGGAGGGAATGGGGAGGGTGGGCAGGAATAAAATATTTCCCCAGCAGCAGATTTAGTTTTTCGCTGCAACTCTTCGCTGTCGGTACACCTGCAGTGGCAGGGGCTGATGGCATCAGGTTTAAGGTTCAATTTAAGGTCGGTTAAGTGAGCCGGCACCTCAATTCACTGAAAAAGAAGCAGTAGCCCAGTGGAGTGGGGGGGACCCTACAAGCACAGGTCACCACTGCCACCCCTCCTCAATGATAAAGTTACTGACAAAATCTGGAGCCATTGGGCGTGCTCTCACTTTTAAACGAGAAGAGCTAGCACATCACAGCAGGAGGGAGCCAATGGGTGATGGAGTCCAAGTCCAGGGGTAGAATGTTGGAACCTAAATTCGAAAAAAATATTCCCCCAGCTGCAGATTAAGTTTTTTCCCTTTAGCTCTTCGCGGTTGGTACACCTGCAGCGGCAGGGGCTGATGGCATCAGGTTTAAGGTTCAGATTAAGTTTTTCACTTCAGCACTTCACGGTCGGTACACCTGCAGTAGCAGGTGCTGATGGCATCAGGTTTAAGGTTCAATTTAAGGTCTGGGCTGTTTCAGAAGATGTGGTGAGGAGGCCTGCTGATACTCGGTTAAGCGAGCCGGCACCTCGACTCACAGAAAAAGAAGCCATAGCCCAGTGGGGGGGGGGAGACCCATCAAGCACAGGTCGACCCTGCCACCCCTCCTCAACGATAAAGTTACTGACAAAGTCTGGAGCCGTTGAGCGCACTCTCACTTTTAAGCGAGGAGATCTATTGCATCACAGCAGCAGGGAGCCAATGGGTGATGAAGTCCAAGTCCAGGGGTAGAGTGTTGGCAGCTGAATTTGAAAAAAATATTTCCCCAGTTGCAGATTAAGTTTTTTCGCTTCAGCTCTTTGTGGTCGGCACACCTGCAGCGGCAGGGGCTGATGGCATCAGGTTTAAGGTTCAGATTAAGTTTTTCACTTCAACTCTTCACAGTCAGTACACCTGCAGTGGCAGGGGCTGATGGCATCAGGTTTAAGGTTCAATTTAAGGTCTGGGCTGTTTCAGAAGACATGGTGTGGAGGCCCATCGGTGCCCGGTAAAGCGAGCCTGCACCTCGACTCACAGAAAAAGAAGCCGTAGCCCGGTGGGGGGGGGGGACCCTCCAAGCACAGGTCGCCCCTGCCACCCGTCCTCAATGATAAAGTTACTGACAAAGTCTGGAGCTGTTGGGCGCTCTCTCATTTTTAAGTGAGGAGATCTAGCGCATCACAGCAGCAGGGAGCCAATGGGTGATGAAGTCTAGGTGTAGAGTGTTGGCACCTAAATTTGAAGAAAATATTTCTGCAGCTGCAGATTAAGTTTTTTCACTTCAACTCTTCGCGGTTGGTACATCTGCAGTGGCAGGGGCTGATGGCATCAGGTTTAAGGTTCAATTTAAGGTTCAGACTGTTCAGAAGACGTGGTGAGGAGGCCCGCCGCTGCTTGGTTAAGCAAGCCGGCACCTCAATTCACAGAAAAAGAAGCCGTAGCCCAGTGGGGGGGGGACCCTCCATGCACAGGTTGCCCCTGCCACCCCTCCTCAGCGATAAAGTTACATTAGCACAAGAAAGTCAATACAAATTTACCTTCACGTTTGATGGGTGCCAGTGCACCTGGACCTGGCTGCCCCAGGGCTTTCACAACAGCCCTTCCCTCTTCCATCTCCATATGATGGATGCTCTGTAGGGGTTTTCCATTCCCCAGTGCCTCCTGCAGTACGTGGCTGACTTGCTCCTAGCACCTTCCACCAAAGAGGAACACCCAACCCTTCTGGATGAACTACTGACTCTCCTTAGGATAGCAGACCTCAAGATCAACCCCTCTTAAGCACAGTTGTGTGAGAAGAATGTCATCTTCCTTGGCCTATGCATCACTAACCAAGGGAGAAGCCCAGCTATCAAAAAGATCCAGGGCTTGCAAGATCTATCACTTCCTACAAGCGTGGCAACACTCAGATGTTTCCTAGGAATAGTAAACTACTCCAGGAATTTTATTCCTGATTTTGCCTAAAAGGCCACTCCCCTGTATGAACTTCTGAAAAAGGATGTTCCATGGACATGGGGACCCACACACAATGAAGTTGTGGCCCAGCTCAAACAGGCCTTGGCCTCAGCCTCAGCACTGATTAACCCAAATCCAAGATTACTCTTCCATTTGGAAACCGCCACCTCTGATGTGGCCATGTCTGTAGTGCTGGCACAAAAGTACAACGGGTACTACAGGCCCATTGGCTATGCATCTCAGATGCTATACCCAATAGAAAGAAAATATAGTTTCTGTAAAAGGACACTCTTGGCTACCTTCTGGGCTGTTAAACACTTCCTCTACATTATTGGATATGCTCCTATTATTCTACATACCTGTCACACTCCAACTAAATTTTTGCTTTCAGACAAAGTAAAAGATAAATTAGTCTCTAACACCAGACTCACCCATTGGTCTTTGCTTTTGCAGGATAGAGACACCAAAGTACTGCCTGTCAAAATGCCATCAATTCTGGCCCATGGCCCACTATATACAGGTAATCCCCATGACTGTGCCCTCCAGACACCTGCCCTCCCTCACCCAGGATGCTTCCTGCCAGCCACACCTGAGGTCCTTGAAGACAAAACAATGTTCTGCATCTTCACATATGGCTCTGCATCCTATGTGTATGGAGGACAGGCAGCAGGCCTTGGAGTGCTCCTATTGGATGATGAGGGGGATTTCAGGAAAAGCACTGTTATCTCTTCACAGTACACCAAACTGGCTGCTGTAGCCTGCACATTTGAGATCATGCCCCATAGTGACAAGAACGCCATCATCTTTGCTGACTCAAATTGGGTATGCTCATCCCTAACTGAGTTCTTTCCATTCTGGAAAAAGAACAGCTTCACCTCACTCTGGTGGTATACCTGTCAATCATGGGGAACTATTTGTGTATATAAACACCCTGACATAAATGGTCACATATAAGCTGTACATACAAAAGGTAAAGGCTCACTGCAGATCTGACCCTTACCATAAATACAATGAATGAATGGACTTGCTTGCAAAAGCAGGTGCTCGAGGGGGGGAGAGACATGGAAAATGACTCACCCACAGTGCATAGCAGCAATTATGACATCTATAATTGCTGCCATGAAGAAACCAGTACCAGAACACCCATTAGATCTTTCCGCTGCATGGAAAGCAGATCCAGAGATCAGAGATGTGTTTAAAATCCTAGATAAAGGAACTGAACAGCCACTGCTTGTTTGCAGTCCATATAAGACACTCGGACAATCTACATCTGTCCAGTGATCAGAAACTCATCTGGTATCACAAACAGGATACAGGTGACAAATTGTGGGTTGCACCACAATCACTGCAAACTGAATTATTCATATGGTTCATGACACCCCCACTGGTGGACACTAGGGGACAGAAAACA
Organism: Neoceratodus forsteri; assembly: GCA_016271365.2. NCBI lineage: Eukaryota > Metazoa > Chordata > Ceratodontiformes > Ceratodontidae > Neoceratodus > Neoceratodus forsteri. The sequence continues at coordinate 761,194,775 of CM057452.1, forward strand.
CTCTCCAGAGACCAAGACAGTCATCTGGTGGCCTGGTATAGCCAAAGATGTGGAACACTATGTAGACAACTGCATAGTGTGTGCTCAGAATAATCCCATTTCAGTGAAGAAAAATGCCAAGTTACTGCTCCAAAGGCAGTCTGGACCATGGCATATGATACCGATTGATTTCATTGGCCCTCTTACTAACTCCAGTAAGAACAAGTATGCACTTGTCACAGATTTGTTCTCCAAGTGGGTAGAGGCATTTCTCACTAAGAACAATACAGCAAAGACAACTGTCAAGATCTTGGTGGATCAATTGTTCTCTAGGTGGGGCCTACCTTTAAAGGTAGACTCAGACCAGGGAACCAGCTTTACAGCAGAACTGATGCAACAGACACTCCAACTTCTTGGAGATGATCACAAATTCCACAGTCCTTACCATCCTCATTCATAAGGTCAGGTAGAAAGAGCTAACAGTCACATAAAACAGATGTTCTGCAAATTCATTGATGACAATCCCAAAGACTGGGATTCCCTCTTGCCACTGTTACTAATGGCGATTGGGGGCACCCCTGCAGCTACTACCCAGGGCACACCCTATGAGGTTATGACTGGTAGAACTATGAGAATACCTGAACACCTGTTGATTGATCTCCACGCCCCTACTGCAGAAAGAGTATCTGTAGACAAGTTTGTGGAAAAGCTTCACGATCACATCATGAAGACATACCTGTTTGCTGCAAAGCAGATAGGCAAGGCTCAACAACAAGCTAAAGTTCATTTTGACAAGTATGTCAAAGAAGATTACTGGCAAGTTGGAGACCAGGTAATGCTTCTCCAATACAGACAATCCACACACTCATTTGCCAGTAAATGGGAAGGTGCCTGTCCCATTGTTAACAAGCTCAGCCCTGCTGTGTATCAGGTCAGAGTACAGCAGCAGAAAAAGACTGCTGACAAGTGGTTCCATGCTAACCAACTCAAACTATATAAAGGTGACTAAAAACATACTTTTCCTAAATCCATACGGTGGAATAGTACTTCCAGCTAACTAATCCTTTCCTATTTCTTTCAGATATCAGCAAGATGGCTATCTTGTACCCTGTTCTCCTACTGGTGGGACTACTGTCTCTAACCATTATTGCACTCCCACTTAAACCCCCACAGACTCACAAGGACCGATTGGATCACTTGTTTGGTCAAATGGAACATGTAACTCCCATGGGTGTTCAGATTAACATTCCAAACAAAAACATTAAGGTTACTCAAGGCAAAGATGCCTTTCTGGATGCTGTTGTTGTTGTCCTGGATAAATCTTCATTTTCCATTCAATGGCAAACTGATGCAATGGGCTACACAAGCCCTGTAGCTCACCTGGCCAAAGGTACATTCCATGGCTGGCCTAACACTGATATGTCTCAAAATGGTACTCTCTCTATTAGACGGGCTTCTCCATGACACACTGGTCAGTATAATCTTACTGCATTCATAGATTCTGCCTTTTGTGACAGACTCCCTTCACAGGAGGCCATTGACTTCTATCTTCAAAACTGTGCTGCTTTTTCTTCTTCTCTCTACCTCTCTGTAGTCCCACCAATTCAGGAAGAGCTGCTTGCCTATCCTTGTCTGGAGGATGGCCCTCCTAGTGGTTTGACTACCACATCACTCCCAGGAGCTCTGATAAACAATGTGCAATTTATGCATGTCCCAGTTATTTTCAATTTATCATGTTAAAATATGGCTGAATTTGGTTTATGTCAACATACTAATACTTCTAAATTTCACAGTATGATGCTTACTAATATTGTAGCTGCTTACCAAACATGCACAAATGACCCTATTGGTGGACCTCACACCACCGACCATATTGGTGTTTTTAGACCCATGTGTAAATATGCTAAACCCAGACCAAAACGCACACAGCCTCAGACATCGCTGGTACAGCTGATTCTGTCTCTGGTATAACTGGAGTAGCCGGCACTGTTACTGGCCTTTTCAGCTCAGGAATGTCTATTTGGAATAGAGCATATATCGCCAGTAGTAAAGCACAGACACTTAAGTTCCAGCAAACACTTGGCAATGATGTTATGCCCCCTATCTTGCAAGGTGTTAATTCTCTCAGCGAGGAAAAAGGTTACACTGTTTATAACAGGAAGGAGATTGCTCAAGGGTTCAATGACATGAGACAGACACTTAATGATCTTATTTTCAGAATAACTGCGTGGTGGACAAGCAATATATTGGTGTGACATTTTATGTTCTACTTATGGTTCTTATGTTATATTCATTGTTAATGCTCACTTCAGGGACTTGGAATCAGGCAAAATTCCAGATGTTATTCATGATCTCAGATTGGGTAAATGGTATTGCCCACATTGCTCAGCCACTGGTTGCATTTCTACATGTTTAAAGAATACTCTTAACATTTCTATGTCTACAGTGCGTAATACTGGTTGCGTTTCCAGGTTTCCTAACAAAGCACCATGTTACCTAACCAAATCTTGCTCCATTAAGGATAATATGTTCATCACCTTCACTGTCTCCTTAACACACTTTGATCCGGCTACATCTGTCTTCGACAAGCTGGCAAACATTCACTCCATTGGACATCTTGAAAATAACATTTTCAGTGAACGAACTGAACTTCCTTCTATGCTGGTTTACCACCCAGTTCTCCAAGCTTGGGTAGCTCCTCACACTAACTGTTGTGCCAAGAAAGGATTCTACTTCTTGTGCTGCTGTGACATTTTTGACATTGTGATACCAGTCTATGGCTACTCACCAGAACATCTTGACTGGACTTTGACATTGGGTGAAGACTTACCGACCAACTTTACTGACGATGATCCAGATGATGTCCCTCCTGCTGCCTCTTCACTGTTCAAGGCTGAAACAGCACCATCCAGAAGCTGTCTTGAAGAAATACACTGCTTCACTAGTCGGCTGACAAATCAGACCTTCACCTGCCCTGTATGCTTACATCGCTGGTGAGTACCAACACTCAGAGTTACCTATACCTCTGATGGTCAGTTCTGTGTAGTCACTAACTAGCAGTCATTTGCATATGGAACACATACTTGCAATATTAATAAACCTAACTTTTGTTTTACTCCACAGCAGAAAACTGTCATTGGTCATACTGTGATCACACCTGTTCCTCTCCCTGCACAAGACATTATCATTACTGACCCCTAATACTTGCTTGCCCTGTCTAAATATTTGCCTGTTTTTAATGTGCACATTGATCCCTTGACTCTCTCCTTACTATCTCTTTTAGCTGGAAAAGATGCTCATTTGATATATATTAGCAATAATATATTTAAGGCAAATAATATACTTAATGATCTGATTCATGATGGTGATTTAAGTCTTGCCATTGGCAACTATTGGGTAAAACTTAGTTCCAAAGCTTTTGTTATTATTCAAGCATTTTTGATTGTTTTCCTAATCTTCACTGTATGCTGCCTGTGATGTACCATAAAACAACATCGAGAACAACAAGGCTCATGTGTCAGGTCTGTAAATTACCTTTTTAGCTCCATCCCTACCATCTAACTTGGGATTGTTACCTCTTCTGAGGTAACAAAGGGGGGGAATGTTATCCATGGACCAGCACCCCTGATTGGCCCCCTACCTCACAGACAGTAATACTTAGGGCACAGGCACTTATTGTATAAGCATAAGGGTCAGGATCTGAGTTCTACTATATATTTCCTCACTCCTGTCCCCTGTTATGTGTGATGCACTTGCTTCCTCAGGCAGTCTGACAAGCAAGTAAAAGCAAGTAAACTCAAAGACACCCTGGCAATATTTTCACTGGCACCAAGTTTTGCTCGCTGGACTCCCTAGAGAGTGTCCCTACCAATCTGTAGGCTCTGGGCCTGGCATACTTGTAAACAACCCCCTGTCCTCTAGTAATAGGAGGGGGTACCACAATTTTTAAGGGGTAGGTGTCTATCTTCTTTCTACTGTTTTGCATCTTTCAAATAACCACTTCTGTCTTCTCATACAAAGCTAAGCTATCTGACCCTGAAACGTTATCAGTGGCATTTCTCCTATTACTTTCTTGCCTCTCCTTAGTAAAAGTTGAACTAGTATATGCTTCTTTATTTTGAGATATGTACTATGATGGACTCAGTAGAAAGAACTGTCCAGCTGATGCACATGAAGCAGCCATGACCTTTAGTAAACCTGGGTGGTGTGGTATATTCAGGGTCAGAGGCAAGTGCTGGTGGCATTCCAATCAACAGAGTCCTATGGGCTTCAGCTCTTGGTGGGTTTCTTTTTTATTTTATTTATGTAAACATTTGGTAACTGGGAAAGACACACTGAGCCGAGACTCATTTCCAGGTGTGACCCAGGGATCTGTCTTCTTAAAGAGACACTGTCAGTTGTGTCCTTCAGTTTCTGGATAGTGAAGACTAGTTTCCTTATAGGCACACATTTGGCAAACAACTACATCTCTAGAGTGCCCCAATATATAAAAAATGAATCTTAATTACCTTTTTCACCAATTTTTAAATTATTTTCAGACCGAGTGGTTTGTGCTACTGTTGCCACCCCACCTGAAGCATACCCACACCACAAACACACATCTGGCACAAAACTTGGTCTCAAAGTTACACTTTTTTTCCATAGATATTTCAGGAAGCATGTAATCCAATACAGTAGCCGATGCCTCATCACATTTTGTGCATCTCTAAATAAACTGAGCACTGGTAGTGCTGCCAAATAAATTAATAAAATGGAGCTGAGATCCCACACATGCATATTAGAATGCCTACTCAAGCGCATGTGTGAGATTTTGAATCTAGTTTTCTGATTTATTTAACAGTACTATCAGTGATGAAACATCAGATACTGTACTGGACTATTTTCTTCCTGAAATACCCATGGAAAAAAGTGTAGCTTTGGGACTGAGTTACGTGCCAGATGTGTATTCATAGTGGGGATATACTTCCAGTGGGGTGGCTGATGCAGCTCGGACCACCTGATTTAAATTAAGTAAAAAAGTGGTGAAACAGGTTATAAAGATTGATTTTTTTATATGTTGAGGCATTCTAGAAATGTAGCTTGTCAGGTGTGTGCCTAAAAGCAAACTAGTCACCAATATCCAGAAACTGAAGTACACAGCTGACAGTGTCCCTTCAAGGAAACCAATATTTACTTCACCTCACTTGGGCATCGAGAACTAGCCAAAGTTTAACAGAACAACTCAAGTTTATTAACATGAATGAACCTAGAAAAGAAATGGCTAGAGGAACCATAAAACATTAACATGGTCCTTATTGTCACAAACTCACTCAGCCGGTCAGCCCTCTACTCCCAAAGTGCCAACCTCTGAGTGTATGATTTGTGTACAGTGAACAGAACAAGGTAACCCTCTTGTCTGTTTTGTGGGTTCAAGTCACCTTAGTCTCAAGCTCTGGAGGGATTCAAACTGATAACCTCTTGATAGCATCCCCAATTATCAGGCTCAGATAATTCTGTCTTTGGGGGGCCAGATATCTTTGCCTAGGGGCAGCCAACCAGGTCTTTCAAATGAACCCTTAGAACTCTATGTAAGACTTTGGAGAACTCTATCCATTTTCCCAGTTTGGTATACAATAAGCTCACACACAGTGTTACTTATAACCTTTAAAATCTCCACTTAAAATAAAATGAAATGACAAGGCACTCCAGACAGCTTCCGTTGTAAAAATATCTCTTTACTTTAAAATATCAAAACAGAACAATAAATACAGAACAAATTATATCCAAACACATACAGCCTTAAAACAAACAGGTTTACAGTGCAAATTCCTACAAATAATAACTTCAGACTAATCTTGTCTAAGGTCCTTACTTCGGTGCTTTGATGGTCTCTCTTCTCTCAGTCAGAAATATTGTCTTGTGTTTCTCTGTCCAGGTTCTCTCAGCAATCAAACACAGTTATGAGCCGGCTTTCTCATGAGGTCACTAACTCCACCTTGGTATAACAACATCTATATTTTATCTCCCAGGATGTCCAAATAAAATATTTAAAAAAACATAATTGGTGACCTCACTGCCTTTCCTCCCTCAGGTTAACCAAACCAAACCGGCTTGTTCTCTGCTACATATAAATCTCAAAAGTTTCTTTGATCTAAGGCACTGTTTTCAAGCAAAAGTGTATTTTCCTCTTTAATCCCATCAGGACCTTGGAATCTACACCTCAAAGGTCTCTCTGATGTAATTCAAGGGTTCCCCGGGAAAGTATATTGGACCTTCCAAATTCGTCTGGGTCCTCCCTGGCTCAGACATCAACCTCTCTTCAATGTCCATTCTGGCTTCTCTCTGACACCCCTCCCTCTCAAGTTCTTCCTGACAACTATTGTAAGTCAAAAGATTTTCCCTGAGGTAATTATAAATGGCTAATCTTATTTCCTGGGATGAAAGCAAATTGACAAGGTAATTGCACCCGAGATATCTGCAGTTTAGCTATGTCCTGTTCTTTGAACTTATCTCTGGGGAAGGGTCTTGATGTGTCAGTTCCAGTAAGACAATAGTTTCCTTAACCTGACCTTCCCATCACATATTTTATATGTAATAAAAAAATTGATACAGCAATCAGAGCTGGCTGTCTACATCACACTCCTCCTCACCTAGACTGAATTATGGAGCTCTATCCCCTACATGGGATGAGCTTCCCAAATCAGTTAACTCCTCATAGACCCTAGACAGTCCACCTGAGTTCTGATTCTGGGCTCCGACCCTATGTATGATTTTCAAATCATACCCTTGTAAAGCAAGACTCCATCTGAGCAGTCTGCCATTGTTTTTCCCCGTCTGCATCAACCAAACCAGGGGGTTGTGGTAAGTCTGCACCACAAAAGGCTGCCCATACAAATATGGCTCCAAATTCTTTAGGGCCCACACTAGGGCAAGACACTCCTTTTCCACTGTGGAGTATGCTTGTTCCCTGGGGAGCAGCTTTCGGCTCAGGTAGGCTATGGGGTGGTCCCTCTCTTCGCTGGATGTCTGGCTCAGTACTGCCCCAATACCCACATCTGAGGCATCCGTCTGAACTATAAAGGTTTTACTATAGTTGGGACTTGTCAAAGCAGGAGCACTGCACAGTGCCTCCTTTAGTTTGGTAAAGGCTTTCTCACTGGCTGGACCCCAGGTAATTTTCTTGGGCATCCGTTTCTTTGTCAGGTCAGATAGGGGAGCAGCCAGGGCACTGTAATTTGGTACAAATTTTTGATAGTACCCTGCTGTCCCGAGAAAACTCCTGACCTGCTTCTGAGTTTCTGGTCTGGGCCATGCCTGTATTACCTATCTTGATTTGGTTAGGACGGAGCTGTCCCCAGCCTACCACATGCCCAAGGTATGACATTTCTCCCATGGTCACCTGACACTTCTCGGCTTTGACAGTGAGCTCGGCCCTCTGTATTCTTCACAGCACTTCCCTAAGGTGTGAAAGGTGTTCCTCCCAGCTGGTACTGAAGATGACAATGTCATCCAGGTACACCATGGTGTACTCCTCAGCACCATTTAACACCTGGTTCGCAAACCTTTGGAAAGTGGCCGGGGCGTTCTTCATTCGGAAAGGCATTACTTTGAACTCAGATAAGCCTATCGGAGTGATGAAGGCCAACCTCTCCCCAGCTCTGTCCATCAACTCTACCTGCCAATACCCCTTTGTCAGATCAATGGTCGTGAGGTAGGTCGCCCCCCCAACTTGTCCAGGAGTTCATCCATCTGGGGCATCAGGTGGGTGTCTGACTTCATGACTGCATTCAGTACATGATAGTCTACACAGAAATGAGTCAAGCCATCTGGCTTGGGTACAAGGACTACAGGTGAGGCCCAGGGACTGTGGGATCTCTGGATTACCCCTAAATCCAGCATCTCCTCCACTTTCCTCCTAATGTCCTTTTGGACAGCCTCTGACACCCGATATGCTGTCCGCCGTATGGGCATCTTTGTCCCTGTCTCCACATTGTGTGTTGCTAAGGGGGTTAGTCCAGGTTTGGTGCTAAACAAGGGGGCAAAGTCTGATAAAACCTCCCTCACTTTCTGGTTCTGGTCTGAGTTCAGCTGGGGAGACAATTTTACTGCCTCCACAGAGGACTCCCACTTACTCTCTTCCAGCAAGTCCAGAAGGGATAATTCTTCATCCGTCCCCTCCCCATGTCTACACACTGCGAACACCATGTCAGCCCTATTTTCATATGGCTTCATCATGTTGACATGGTACATCCTTTCTGTCTGTCTGTGGTCAGGTAACTCCACAATGTAGTTTACATCATTTACCTTCCTAACCACTCTGTACGGTCCTGCCCACTCAGCTTGCAGCTTGTCTTTCGGGACCAGAATAAGGACCATGACTTCCTGACCCACCATGTAAAAGTGAGCTCAGGCTCTGCGGTTGTACCATACTTTTTGTTTCTGTTGGGCAGCTGCCAGGTTGCTCTGGGCTGTCCCCATAAGCTCTTTCAGCCTTTCCCTAAACCGTAGGACATAATCCACAATGGGAGTTCCCTTGGTGGCGTGCTTGCCTTTCCAGTCCTTCCGGATCAAGTCTAGGGGCCCACGTACCCAGGGTCCGTACAAGAGCTCAAAGGGGTAAAATCCTGTCAACTCTTGGGGCACCTACATGTATACGAACAACAGGTGGGGAAGGTATTTCTCCCAGTCCCTCCCATGCTGTTCAGCAAATGCCCGGAGCATTGACTTTAGTGTACCATTGAAGTGTTCCACAAGCCCATTGGCTTGGGGGTGATACGGTGTCGTGCATATCTGCACCACCTCACTATTCTTCCATAAACATTTCATTAGGTCCGACATGAAGGAACCCCCTTGATCGGTGATTACCTCCTGCGGAAACCCAACATGGGAGAAAATCCCAAGCAAGGCATCTGCCACTTTGTCTGTCCTCAGAGAGGATAGGGCAACTGCCTCTGGGTACCGGGTGGCATAATCCACCACAGTCAGGATGAATCTCTTTTCTGAAGAGCTGGGGGTATTTAAAGGCCCCACAATATCCATTCCCACCCTCAGAAATGGCTCCTCCACTATGGGCAATGGAATCAGGGCAGCTTGTGTTTTCTTGCCCGCCTTCCCTATTTCTTGGCTCTGGTGACAAGACCTGCAATACTCCTTCACCTGCTGGGTGAAGTTAGGCCAGTAGAAATTCTGGGCCAACCGCAGCATTGTGCGTGCAATTCCCAGATGACCAGATAAGGGAATATTATGTGTAATTTTAAGCAACTGCTCACAATAACCCTGGGGAACGACAAGCTGCCTGCCTAGCATCCCTCCCTCTGTCTGTACTGCCTGTGTATACATAAGTTCATTTTCCCAATAAACCTTATGTCTGCTGTCACCTCCCTGTGTGCCCTCCAAGTCTGCCCAAGCCCTTGGCTTCTCTAAACTAGAGTCACTACTCTGAGCAGCTGCGAACCCCTCACACCTTCCCAAGGCATGGGACAGGTCCCCTTCAGTTGCTAAACTAGGGTCCCTAGCACTAGCTTCATGTCCCTCAGGATCACTGTCAATCCCAACCCTCTTATAAGAGGTCACCCCTCCCTCTTTGGAGTAACCCTCTGTAGCTATGTGGTTACTTCCTACTGGGGAAATATCTACACTCTTTTTATCTGTCTCCCACTCTGATGACACAGGCTGGGGAACCAGCCTCTCAGTATCTTTCCTAATGGCTTCTGGGGGACTGAGGGAACTACAATTTTCCCTGGCTGCTTGGCTACGGGTAACTGCACATGACACCCCCTGCTGGAGATTGTTACTCAGTATCACATCCACTGCTAACATGTTAGCTACAGCCACCTGTTGCACAGTTCCCCCTGTTTCACCCCAGTCCAGGAGAACACTGGCCAGTGGCAATGTTTTCTCTTCACCCTCAAAGTCCTGTACAGTCATGTAGTTATTGGGTATAAGCTGACCAGGCTGTACCAGATTCCCCTTTACCAATGTCAGGGATGTCCCTGTGTCTCTTAACCCCTGCATCTGTATGACATTTACCATGACTGGTTGCAAGTGTTCCCTCATGTTCACTGGCATGCTTCCAGGGACACACAAACAACCCACTGCCTTTCTGGTACTACTTTGCATATTATTGCTTGCCCTTCTTGGACACTGTCTGGCCATGTGCCCAGTTTCTTTACATAACCAACAAACATTTCTTACTTCAGAGAAAAATTTTCTTTGAAACCTGGGGGTAACTGGTTTTGGTGGAGGCAGTGAGGGTTTTAGCTGCCCTGAAGGCATGCTTTTCCCTTTCTGCACTGCCACAATCACCCCATTCACTCTCAGAGCAGGTCTGCTCTTGGCATAGCAGTCCGAGAGTTCAGCAGCCTCTTGCACAGTTTTTGGATCTCAGTCCTTTACCCAGGTTTTTAACTCTGCTGGGCATGCCCAATAAAACTGTTCTAATAAAATCACATTTTCAATTTTCTCAACAGTGTTTGCCTAAATTCCTTCCCACCAACTTTTTGAAAATGTTGTTTCGTGGCTAGCTTCTTGTAGCTCATATCAGGGCTTCTCCTGAGCTTACATAATTTAGCTCTGTATGATTCAGCAGTTAATTCAAACTTTTTTAACAGTGCAGCTTTTAACTTGCTGTAATCATTGCTGTCTTCATTGTCCATTTGACCCAATGCATTCCGAGCTTTTCCGGTAAGTAGTGGGGATAGCTGGAAGCTCCAGGACTTTCTCGCAATTTTAGCCCAAATACAAACTTTTTCAAAAGAATTTAAAAAGGTTTCCATGTCCTCCCCATCCTTAAACTTGGCTATTAATTTGAAGTTCAAATTGTAACCCAATCCTGCAGTCCCAGTTAAACCCAAGCCACTTACCTGCCCTGGTGCCGCTGGTTGGAGTCGTAGCTTCTCCAGTTCACATTGCCACTGGTGCTTCTCTCTCCTCTCCTCTGCCTCTCTACATTCTCACTCTTTCTTATCCTCTGCCTCTCGCTGGCACTAACGTTCCTCATGGTCTGCCTCCCTCTATTGTCGTTCTGCCTCCAGTTCCATCCTGCGCAACTCAATTTGCAGTTTGAGTACCTCTGGATTCAGGATACTGGTGACCATCTTCTGCTGCTGTGGCCCTTCACTGACAGTAGCCCTGCTGTCCTCCTCATTGGCTTGGACCCCTCACTGGCCACTAGTTCTGCCACACTCGAGGTCTGGTTCCTTTCAGTCATGGTCTGTGACTCCCTGCTCTAGGTATCAGCTACCATCAGAGCTTCTATGATGTTCTGCTTTCTGGCTTTCACCCCAAACAGGACTCCCCTGTCCCCGCACAACTGCTTTAAGAAATCTACAGTGTGCCTGCTGTAGTCGGAAGCCATTTTCTTCTTTCCTCACTGCTAAAACTATTCAGATTGGCACTTCAGAAAAAAAATAAAATGGTTGGGAACTAAGCTGTAAGTCAAGGGATATAGTTCTGTTTCTTTTTGAAATAAAACACTGCCTTTCTTTTTTCCAAGTGAGCTAAATGGTTTCAAGCTGACACACTGAACAATGAAGCTTATTTACCAAACTTTTATGCCACCGCTGCTACCCAATCTGTCACAAACTTGCTCAGCCGGTCAGCCCTCTACTCCCAAAGTGCCAACCTCTGAGCGTATGATTTGTGTACAGTGAACAGAACAAGGTGACCCTCTTGTCTGTTTTGTGGGTTCAAGTCACCTTAGTCTCAAGCTCTGCAGGGATTCAAACTGATAACCTCTTGATACCATCCCAAATTATCAGGATCAGATAATTCTGTCTTCAGGGGGCCAGATATTTTTGCCTAGGGGCACCCAACCTGGTCTTTCAAATGAACCCTTAGAACTCTATGTAAGACTTTAAAGAACTCTATCCATTTTCCCAGTTTGGTATACAATAAGATCACACACAGTGTTACTTATAACCTTTAAAATCTCCACTTAAAATAAAAAGAAATGTCAACTCACTCCAGACAGCTTCCGTTGTAAAAATATCTCTTTACTTTAAAATATCAAAACAGAACAATAATTACAGAACAAATTACACATACAGCCTTAAAACAAACAGGTTTAAAGTGCAAGTTCCTACAAATAATAACTTCAGACTAATCTTGTCTAAGGTCCTTACTTCAGTGCTTTGATGGTCTCTCTTCTCTCAGTCAGAAATATTGTCTTGTGTTTCTCTGTCCAGGTTCTCTTAGCAATTAAACACAGTCCTGAGCTGGCCTTCTGATGAGGTCACTAACTCCTCCTTGGTGTAACAATATCTACATTTTATCTCACAGGATGTCCAAATAAAATATTTAAAAAAACATAATTGGTGACCTCACTGCCTTTCCTCCCTCAAGTTAACCAGACCAAACTGGTTTGTGCTCTGCTACACATACATTTCAAAAGTTTCTTTGACCTAAGTCACTGTATTCAAGCAAAAGTGTATTTGCCTCTTTAATCCTGTCTGGACCTTGGACTCTATACCTCAAATCTCTCTCTGATGTAATTCAAGGGTTCCCCAGGAAAGTATAGTGGACCTTCTAAATTTGTCTGGGTCCTCCCTGGCTCAGACATCAACTTCTCTTCAGTGTCCATTCTGGCTTCTCTCTGACACCCCCCCCTCTCAAGTTTTCCTGACAACTATTGTAAATCAAAGGATTTTCCCTGAGGGAATTATGAATGGCTAGTCTTATTTCCTGGGATGAAAGCAAATTGACAAGGTTATTGCACCCCAGATATCTGCAGTTTAGCTATGTCCTGTCCTTTGAACTTATCCCTGGGGGTTTTGATGTGTCAGTTCCAGTAAGACAGTAGTTTCCTCAAACCGACCTTCCCATAACATATTTTATATGTAATAAAAAAATTGATACAGCAATCAGAGCTGGCTGTCTATGTCACAGTTATTACCCACCCTTCTAGGTGGGGCCAGTTCTAACCTCTGCCACCTCGTACCAGGATTGACTTCCCCAGAAAGTGCCATTCAATGCAGTCTCTCAGAACAGCAGGTGTTTAACCATTGCAAGCTCATTACAATTACCTCAGGTTGTTCAGCACTGGTGCCTTACACAAGGAGCAGTGTGCTAGAATTAACAATCCCCCCAAAGCCCATGCAGTTGCTTAAATGATAAAACAGAGAGTGTAAAATGGGATATTTGTAATTTGGCAGATGGCCAATTTACAAACAGATTAAACACAGAAGAATTTTTCCCAAAAGTCAGGGCCACCCTGTGGCATACATATGGGTCCTGGACATGGATGACTCCTCCTGATGCAACAGACTTCTGGACTCTGTTCTTTTACAGTGTCTCTGATGCTGCAGGGCTCACTCTTTGGATCCTGTCTCTCCAATCTGCTAAAGTCCCAGACCAGCAGTTCCAAATTCAGCTTCTATAGCCTACACTGTTTGCCCAGCTTCATCTGTTATGCAGGCTGATACGTGGATACTGCTCTCCTTAAAAGACTGAGCAACACTCTGAAAAGTTAGTCTTCTGCATGACTGGCCTAAAGTCAAGAAAGTACCAGTGACTCAATAAAGCCCAGGCACTGCTGCTGAATGCTTACCCTAGGCACAGCTAAAAGATAAAAACACAGTAGCACTCAATGAAAGCTATAAGTGATGCACAAGTACAAGTCCAGTACTTGCAAAAAATAAATTTATTGATGAACTCTGAAATATTATTTGTAGGTCTTGTTTTTTTCTGTTTCAGTGAACTCCTGATTCATTCTGTGTTTGCATCATTCTCACTTCCCACGTCTAGTCTTTTGTTTGCATTTTGTTTCCCTCTGGTTGTCCTGTTTCCTGCTCTTAAAAAAAAAAAACTTTCTTTGAACTATGTTCTTCTGTTTCAGGGGTAGAATAGCTATTAGGGTCCAGAGAATGGGATTATTTAAAGACATTAATTACATCTTGTCCCCACCCCTGATGAAGCCTTACCACAAAGTGCTATGGTTCATAGCTCTGAGTGTTTGACATAGGGTATTGTTAGCCATGGACAAGAACCCTGATTGGCCCCCTACCTCACAGACAGTAATACTTAGGGCACAGACACTTATCACATCAGCATAAGTGTCCGGATCTGAGTTCTACTGTATTTTCTACTGAGAATCATAATACATTGCCATCATTCTAATTGTACCATTTGGGAGACACCTCTATTTTTACCATTGTATAATCATTAGTTAGACAATACTACCATCTTCAGTTCTAGTGCAGCCATTATCTATGCAATTATGTATGTAACCACAAGTGGCCTTCACAAATACAGGCCCTTGTTTAGTTATCTTGTCTTTCTGCTAGCTCAGCAAACTATCCCAGGCTAGTAAGAACTAAGGTTATTTGCCACTCTCCAATAATGAGATTTTTATAAATCTTTTCAGTTGTTGCTATGGTTATTATCAGGGGTATAAGACCATTTGCATTGCACCTTTTTCTCTGAGAAGAAGAGACTTGTTGCTGCCTATAGGTAAGAAAGATTGGAGGTGTTCTCCCTGGTGTTTATCACTGTGATTTGGTTGTAAGCCTGCTTTATATACCAGAAATAAATCACTTTATGTGCTGGACACCACTTGTCTGTCATTTCTTCACTTTTGTGCAGTTCCAACAAGAACCTGAAAAAGGTAATTTTATTACCCAGTTACAGTATGCACTTAGTATTTCTAAGTTTGGCAATACATTTATTTTTGCAAGTACAGAACTTCTATTTGTGCATCATATGCAGCTTTTCAACAAGTGCTGCTGTGTTTTGATCATTTTCATGTTTGGCCTGGCTGGTACAACTTGCACCCATTCCCAGGACTGCAGGTCTTGACACTATAAGATCTTCCTCTAATCTGCCTACCTCCAGCACAGTCACCTTCTTATAGCTGCTGTTTGGGGTCCAGTTCCATTATTGACAGAGGCCATCACTCAACGCACTCAACACTCATGTCAAGAAAAAGGCACCAGAATCTGGAGCTCCTCCTTCCCCCAGAACCATCCAGGAGTCCTAACTGTTAAAGGGGAATGAGCACAGGGGTGGCCATGCCCACAGGGGTCCCTTACAAATATGTCTTAAGTACATTTCTGCTTCCATGACAGTACACATGATAGTGGCACAGTCAGTCAATCAAGCTTTATTTGCTTGACATGTAATCATCATTAAAAAATTCATTACAATCATCATACAATCCATACAACAATATTACAAATTCCATAATAAGGAAATTAGCATTTCATTGGCAGAAAAGAATTTCATATTATATCAATGAAGTTATACTTTTAAGCCTCCTGATCAAAAGATATCAGTTTATATCAGCAATTTATATCAGCCTTTCCCCTGAGGTCTGTTGGGAGCTGGTCATCAAAACAATCCTCACGGTTTTCAAGTATGCAGGTGTGGTCTATAGCACCACCCCTGCCACTTCCCTTGCCATACTGGATGCCCTGTGCAATGCCATCTGTCACTTCAATGCCAACTGTTCACCCTGTACTCATCACTGCTCCCTCTGTTCTTCCCTTTCAATCCTCTCTTTACCTTCACATCACTGGTCCCTTTCTGCTTCTTTCATTGTTAAATACTGGTTTGGGTCCCTTCCATCCTATATTCCTTACTTCTGTCCCCTGTCCTCTCTTCTTCCTACTCACTGAGCTCAAGGGACTCCCACACCTTTGCTATTCCCCATTCTAATGCCAGGGCTGGTCAAGCTGCCTTCTACTACCATTTACCTCACTGTAGAACCTGCTGCTCTCCTCTCTCTGACTCTCCCCTCACTCCCAGCCTTCAGATGTCTGCAGAGACTTATCCCTGCTTCCTAGGCACCTGTCACTACCTTTCTTGACCCCTCATGACCTCTCTCCTCCTATTTACTGCTGACCTCCCCCCGCTTCAGCCTCCCTAAATCTGGACGCAAGCACTCTTGCCCGTGGCATGTTTTTTAGATACCTAAAATGCACACAACTCTTCTTGTACTGCACACTTGAAACATTTCTTGCATATTCTGTACATAATGCAATTGTGAATTTATTGGTGGTGCTGATTTGTATATGAAGTTACATTTTCAGATGTATGTATTTTGTATTTTTGTATGTTCTGTAATTTTCTAGCATTTATCTACTCCATTTTCCCCACCCCAGGTCACAACTGGAAATGAACAACAGCTCAGTGTGCCTTTCCTTGTAACTAATTTAAAATAAATAAATACATATCCTGCTGAGTGACTCTTGTTTTATTAATTAATTTAAACTATGTTGATAGTTTGAGTTATTTTTCATAAAGCAAGCTTTAAGATCATTTGGACTATAATGCACAATTAAGCAATAATGCATGACAGGATGTGGTATATCATGAGATATCATCATGCCTCGGGTGCACTGTGAGGCATGAGACCACAGGCCGAGTGCCTCAAGCACCCTAGAAGTGATGATATCCCATGATATACCACACCCTGGAGTGCATTATTGCTATTATGGACTGGACTACATAATTGATATAAAAAAAATCTAATATTTTCAAAAAATGCTTTCTAAGTGGTAGTGTAGAAGTACTATTTCATAAAACAGTTCCATTTGGGTTGTGGTCAGCAGGTGGCACTGTTGTAGGACCTGGCGTTAGGTAATATAGGGATTTCTCACTATGTGTTCTCCTTTTGTGTTCTGCCCCTCCCAGCTTGCTTCCATGGTTTGTTCTTTTCTTAAGAGTATGTGTGTTGTGTTTTTTTGGGGGGGGATTTACTGAGAAACTGCCTAATGACATACACTGCCATTGTTTTGCTCAGAAAACTGCCTACCCAGATGCACCTCGAGGTGATTAAATGATTTTTACTTATGATCTCTCTGTTGCCAATGATAAATGTTTTTTTTTTTTGCCCTAGTTCATACTGTGGAATGGCTGCAGGTGAAATGCTTTTGTCAAAGGCAGTGTGCTTTCATTCTCTGACTGGCCGTGAGGAGCAGGAAGTTGTGGAGTGAGTCTGCAGTTAGCAGTTGTGGTGGATGACTTTTGAAGAGCCACTTGAGCTGCAACTCATTCCGTTTTGTGTTATAGAGTCTCTGGCAGCATTAATGTATGACTGGCAGATTGTGAAAGTAATCATTTAGGAGTGATGGTGCAAAGGAAACTGTGGAGCAGCATGTGAAAGTAATAGCTATGGCACAGGAGTGTAGTGAGGAGCTGACAGCATATTAAAGAGAAAGCTGTAAAAAAAGTTTGTTGTAATGCTGCTGTTCATGTTATTAGTAGTGACATTATTGGGTATCTAGGAAAATCATATGTAGTTTTGTGGACGGCTTTGGGCTTTCAGTGTTGAGGTGGGCACAACTTTGTGGTTGGGAGAGACTCAGAGGATCCTTTGTTTTCTCCTATGGCTCGGTGCTGCAGAAGCAGCATCTTTACCACTGAAATGTCAGCAGTAAGATGAGTTTGCTGTCAGTGGTCAGTGAGGAGGCTGGTGGCTGGAGGTTTTTTGAAGCCATGACTATGTGGTTGGATATTATCACGGCTTCAAAGACCTCTTGGCCAATCAGCTTCCTCCATTTATGGCTCCCAGTTCATAATAGCCATTATGAACTGGCAATCGTAAATGGAGGAAGCTGATTGGTCGAGAGGTTTTTGAAGTCGTGATGATATCGGGCTACATCATCACGGCTTCAGAAAACCTCCGGTCACCAGTCTCCTCACTGACTGCGCACTGTTCTCAATCTCCCGTGCTCCAGAGCGAGTCAGACTTGTACTCGGCCGTGATTAAAAATTAAAAAAGAACTCGGTTTACACTGAATCAATAATATTGCCTGCTCTCTCCAGGGCCCACAACATTCAGACAGACAACATAAAAGACATTGTGGAACACATAAAACCAACCTGCTGCTGCTCACAAGCAACACTGAGCAGACGACCATTCCCACGTCTCGTAGGCACACGCATATTCAAAACGTCATCGCTAGACACACTTGTTCTCTCAATCCCGCTGCTTCCTAATCCACTGATATTGGTCATTGGCTTCAATTTCTCTTTAGAAGCTCGTTACCGCGATCATCAACTACGGGGGGAGGGCAGACAAAGATACTGTTGCAAAGTTCACAGGTCACACCATCACAATACTATTACCTTTTCTGTCAGCTCCAACTACAACAGCGCCACCTGCTGTCTTCTAGAACTATTTTTTTTAAATGTATTCCTACACTACCAAAAAAGCTTTTTTTAACATGTTTAAATGGTGTGTTTTTTTTTAATCTTTTATTTATAAAACCATTACTCCTGTTCATAATAGCAATAAGGCACTCCAGGGTGTGGTATATCATGGAATATCGTCACTTCTCAGGTCGTTGGACACACTCGACCTGTGGCCTCGTGCCCAACCACCTGAGGCGTGACGATATCCCATAATATACCACACCCTGCTGTGCCTTATTGCTTAATTATATCACATAAACAGAGGTGCCTCTCTTTATCATAGAGTGAATATATCAGATGTATATATTTCAGATGTATATATTTTAAGCGTTCAACATGATGTAGATTGCACCTATACCATAATGGTTGATTTATGTTAATTCTTAATCTCATGTTCTAGTATTCTCTATGCAAAAAGAAAAAAAAAAATTGGTTGTAATACATTTTATTTGACTAACAGAGACTTACTATAATAGATTTCTAAGCCACATAGGCATGTGTTAAGCACACTACCACATCCATTGAACTATACATGCTAGCGACACAGTCAATCAGTCAAGCTTTTGCATTTTTTTGATATGTAGTTTATTGCATTTTTCCATTTTCTCCCAGTAACCCAACCCCCTTCTTCAGACATACACATGCATGTGGAGGCATGTGCATGCCGCATCTTGAGGTACCCACCTGCTACATGTGGCCCCCATCACCTATGCTGACCACTGGGACTCCAACCAGAGGCAGTGGAACTGCAGGTGGGGGGGCAGCGAGCACTCCCTGGAGAGGAGAGCTGCCTTCTGGTTGCTCAGTCCTTCTCTGACCCTCCCCCCCATGCTGGCTCCCTGATGACCAGAGTCCATTCCCAAACTCAGGTCACCAGCATGGTGCAAGGTAAGGCATCTAGCACCTCAGCCCCCAGCACCACCGGACCAGCTAAAGCAGTCAAGCTTTATTTGCTTGACATATTCTTGTTATTAAAAATCATTAAAATCATCATGCAACCCATACAAAAACATTACAAATTCCATACAAAGAAAATTCACATTTCATTGGACACTGTAGAAAGAAGAATTTCATATTATTTCAGTGATGTTATGCTTTAAATCTTCCTGATCAGTTTAGATGTCTTGTAGTGTGTCTCTTATTTTATCAATTAATTTACAATACTTTGAGAGTTTATAAAGAATGTGATAAGAATTGTTTTTCATAACCTGAGCATTAGGGTCATTTGGATTTTAAGGGGAAGGGAGAGGGGAAGAATTGCTTAACCAGGAAAGGCACACTAAGCCAGAACTTGTTTCCAGGTGTGATCTGGCAGCACAAGGAAGTTAAGTGACTTGCTTAGGGTCACACAGTATGCAAGTGGGGGTCATCTGGATTCAAACTCAGGTCTCCAGGATTACTGTGAATATAATACATATTAGTCTACATATCACATACTCAGAGCTGTCTCTCTTTAGCAACACAGAATACTATGTAATGGTTGATTCTTGTTAATCTCAAGACCTGTTATTTTTTATGCAAAAATAAAATAAAATGGTTGTAATACCTTTTATTTGACTACCAGAAACGTATTATACAAGCTTTCAAAGTCACATAGGTCTCTTCATCAAGCACTGTGAAAAAATCAGCTGCACGGAGATGACTTTATAAAGAGAATTCAATACTAATTACAAAAATTAATTCAAAGGGCTGGATTCACAAAGCATTTTGGGACTAAGTCCCACACCGCAACTCCAGTTGTGGACCGAAATCTCCACAGCTGCAGAGAGTGCTATGCACAGCCACAGCATTTTCAGAAGATGTTACAGCTGGCCCCACTGGCCATAACAGTGTTCTACAGCTGTGGAGATTTCCCTGGCAAAACCACCCACAAGCAGTTGTACATTTTGGAGCCGGTAGTAATCAGGCTGCACCATTGTGAATACCCGCAGCTGCAGGAAACCTGTGGATCCGCAAGTGACAACCCAGTTGCACCAGGATTTTCCCGCAGCTGCAGGAATCTCAAGGGTTTTGTGAATCCAGTGCAAACACTTTAAGATGTTCCCTTTTTTTAAATTAAAGATACATTATTGGAGTTTTAAAACATCAACACTAAACAATATAAATAACCCCCATAAATAACAACACTGCCATCTCCCACAACAATAAAATCACCCTTCCCCATTCCCTCCTCCCCACCACCAATGGAAAACATAAATACAGAGTCTCAATAATTGCGAATCCACCCATTAAAAAAGTTACGGTTCTTGTTGGCTCCTGCTGCCTAGCAACTTGTTTGTTCAGGTGCCTTTTCTAGTGAACTATTTAAATGAATAAAAAAATGAGCTGCAGTGTGACTTTCCACGTTGGGAGCTCCTGCTGCCTGCCACACACTCCTGGAAAGCTGAGATTGGGAAGCCCAATCCCCCCATTAATGTGGCACGCTGGGAGCCCACCCTAGTGAGCAGAAATAATTTTTGTATTTATGTTTCTGACACTGGGATGCCAACTCCTGGTGTCAGGTGACCCCCCACCAGCTTGAATATTTCAAGTGCCGACATCAGGGTGCCCAATCCCCGAGTTGGCATGCCCCCTCCACACACTATTGTGGCACACTTGGAGCCCACCCCAGTGGGCCTAAATATTTTTGGTAACCTGTAAAATAAAGAAAACCATTCCCAAAATCTTTTATTCCCCCTGTAAAAAAGAAAACAGTCCCTTATTGTCTGCCCATTCCCCTCGCTCACCCCCACCCTCCCTCTGCAGACTCACCTCCCTGCATAACCCCTTACCCCATACTTACCTCCAGAGGTCGGGAGCAGCAATCTTCTATGGACCAGGACACGTCTGCACTCTTCAAAGTTGACAAGCAAACTGAAGAAATGACTGTAAGCTGTATAATGGGAATCAAAGGGGGGATCAACTTAGGTTGATATCTCAGCCATTTTTCTAAATTTTGGCTTCAAATTTTCAACATGGGGTTCTTGGGACCCCACCTTGTGAACATTGTGACTGTCATTTGGTTACTTGGTCCCAAAAGGTGATTTCATGGTTGCTGCACAGAATCACCTTTCAGGACTGAGTAATGACATAACAGTGCCACTGTTCATGAGATGGGGTCCCAAAAAACCCATATTACAAATCTGGTGAAAAAATTCAAAAAAAATGACTGCATTACAAGTGTGCACTGCACAGTTTTTATGCATACTCATAACTTTGACAATGTTTAATATTTTCATTCCAGATTTTAAGAATTGCCATTTTTTCACTCCTCCTTATGAACAGTACAGTTGTCATTTTTCATATCCTGCCCAAAATGTACTTTTGCACCGGTGGTGCTGAATGGCGCAGCCACTGTGTGAAATCACCTTTTGGGATTGAGTAACAAAATGACAGTGCCACTGTTTATTAGGTGGGGTCCCTAAAAGCCCATGTTGAAAATTTGGAGCAAAAATAACAACAAATGCCTGGGGCATTAGGGTTTCCAACTGTAATGCCCCACCCTGTAGAGACTGACAGCCGTCGGGGGTGTGACTTGGGGTCATTGGCTGTAATTGTCATGCCATTCCACCCCAACCCCCACCCTGCAGCCAGCGACAGGCATTGAGGTGTGCCTTGGGGTCTTCGGCCCTAATGTTCACCCCATTCTTCACTACTACACCCATCTCAATTTATTTCCTTATGGAATGGGGTGGGCGTAAGGGCCAAAGACTCCAAGGCACACCACAACACCTGTCGGTGTCAGTAGGGTGGAGTGAGATGGAATAGCATGAGCGTTATGTCCGATGACCAAAGACACACCCCAAATGCCTGTAAGTCTCTGCAGGGTGGGGATGGGTGATGGTGTTAGTTTAATACTTCACTACCATTCCTATTATGCATCTCTGTAACTCCTGCACTATCAATGCCAATACCATCAAGCAAACATTCGGCATTGAAAAATGCTTGTTTATTATAGCCACTCATTTTATTATGAAGGCTAGCTATCATGTTCTGGACCTGAAGGTTATATAGGAGCTCATTGAGCTATACAGTGTACAAAATGTCCCCTTGATTCTTCCAGTGATGGAGAACCACACATTCCATGGACAAGGAGATCATGGACAAAGAGTATCTCCGCTTCTTGACCCCGACACCAGAATAATACTTTACAATGCAGACTTTAGTGGTAAAGTGGTCTTCTAGCCCTAGGAGGAGATCTGCCCTCCTCTTTATCATAGCCCATAAAGGGGCAATCTTAGGACAGTCCCATATTACATGGAGCAAAATCCTTTCGACTGTCCACAACGAGTGCACAAAGAAGAGATCAATTTTCCCATCATAGCCAACTTAGTGGGAGTGAAGTAAATGTTATGCAAAATATAAAACTGAGTGAGATGGAGTTTGTCATTAGACATATAAAGAGAGAGGTCTGTCCAACTGCGTTCCCAGTTAAAAGTACTAGCAGAGAATGTGTAAGGCCAATAATAGGAATACCCCGTACAGTCTGGGAAAAGCTTAAGGAATAGGGCAGACACGATTTGAGATACTGCATGGGGCTGCCAGGCTAGGGTTCGAAGCCCATGGAGAAACTCACCCTGCTTATTAGACATGGGGCCCATACCAAACATGTTAATCAATAAATGGCAAATTTGGTAAATACGGAAAATATATTTAGGTGGCAAATTTAGCATCGCTAACAGATCTTGGCTGGTACTAATCTGGCCATTAGAGAGAAAGTCACATATTCTTTTACCAATTAACTGAGGGAATCATTCAGGAGTCAACAACTGCCCCCCCAACTTAAAATTAGGGTTATTACACATCAGCTGGGAGACATCCATGACTTTATTGTACCTCAGCACCCGACACAACTGAGTGTGCACTTTCAAGGAGATGAAAATAACTGAATTACAGATCTGAGGTGGAAGGAGATTTGGGGGGGGCAAAAAAGAGACAATCAGGGGAAAGAGAGGATTCCTTGATAAGGGTCCTTTCAATCTGGAGCCATAATGGTATATGTCACAAACTCACTCTGGGGTTGGGCACTGTGGGAGCAGAGGGCCTGACCCCAGGAGTGTGTTTGTGACAGATCTGGTTGGCAGTGGAGGAATCTAAATGATTTGGTTTGCAGTGCTACAATCAAAAATATTTGTTTGCATAGTGTGAAATTATTTAGTGACACAAGCATTAACAGTCCAGTGTGTCGGGTTGATAAACTGTAATAGTTCACACACAAAACAAGACAATGATTTAAAAAAATAAATAAAACAGGTAGGGAACCTTGACTAACATACTAAAATGCCAGCAGAATAGGCCTAACTGTCTTTCGCGTCTGCTCGTTTGGTCAGCCCCCACCCTGGGAGCAGACATTGCTGCTCCCCTCACCTTCTCTGGCTTCTCCCTTCCCAGTTCCGGATATTCTCGCTGCATTGGATTTTGCTTCCAGAACTCTTCCCCTGTACCTGTCCCACCTCCTCTTGAACCCCTCCACCGTCTCTGCCTCCACCAACCCCCTAGGCAGCACATTCCATGGCTCCACCACCCTCTCAGTGAAGTAGCACCTCCTCCTTTCTCCCCTGAATCTTCCCCCCCTCCAGCTTCCACCCATGGCCTCTAGTGGCCCCCTCCTTCATTCAAAGCACCCTGAGTGTTCCTTCCCTATTTACCCCCTTCATGTACCTGAAGACCTCTATCATGTCCCCCTGGTCCCTTCTCTCTCTTCCAGCATGTACATATTTAGCTCTTCGAGCCTCTCCTCATAGGTCCTGTCCCCCAAGCTCCAAATCATTTTGGTTGCTCTCCTCTGGACCCTTTCCAGGAGTTTAATGTCCCTCTTTAAGTGTGGCCTCCAAAACTGCATGCAGTCCTCGAGGTGCGGCCTCACCAAGCAGTTATAAGAGGGAGTATCCGCTTCCCTCCTTCTGAGTGACCGCTGCCACATCCACCGCTCCTCAGTTAGCATCGCCTGGGCTCAGGCATTTTATTGCCCAAGCTCCTGGCATTTAGCAGGACTACCTTCCACCCTTTCCCTATATTTCCATTTCCCCTGCTCATGTTCCCATGGGGATTCTGTTTTCCCCTGGTCTGCACTTTACCAGTCGGCCTTTTCCCGCATTCCTCCAGCTCCCCAGGGGGGTGGAGACAGAGTCCCTCCTTTATCGGCACCCCCTCGATAGCCTTTTCTCCCGTCCCTCCCCCCTTCACAAGTTTAAACCCCACTTTTCACCAATGAACCCCTCTATTTTCAACTTAAGGATTCCCCTCCCTTCCAAATTGAGATGGATCCTATCTCTAACATATAGCTCTTTATCCTCCCAGGTCTAGCCCCAATCCCCCATCAACCCATACCCTCTGGCCTCACACCACTTCCTGAGCCACTGGTTTATCTCCCTAATGTTCCTTTTGTGTTGCCCACTAGCCCTTGGCACCGGCAGAATTTCTAAGAAGCAAACAGTGCATCCTATGTCATGACAGACCCTGGCAAGCTCCCTGAATCTTGCCTGTATCTCTAGCTCGCTATTTCCCTCAGTGTCATTTGTACCCAGGTGGATCAGTATGTCTGGGAAACCACCACAATCCTTTGCCAGCTGATATACCTCATGCTTGGCCCTGTGCACTGTTAATCCAGGGAAGCATTTTGTTCTAACTGGCCAGGCTTCTCCTCCCTATCCCATTTGATACCCTGATCATAGAAGTCCCCAACAGAGACACCTGACTGCTCCTTTTCCTCCATTCCCCCTTCCATGTCCCTCATCCTTTCTACCGGCCCCTCCACCCAGCCAGCTCCTTGTTCCTCCCTATCTGGGTGTCACATGCCGCCCCTCCTTATTTACCCTGGCCACCCCCCCTCTGATCCTATGCCTCTCCTCCTCCTGAGTATCCTTCTGTACCTTGCTAACTCCCCCCTCACTGCTCATGACTGATCCTTCTCCCCCATCCACTAAACTAGCCTGGCTCGTCCTCCCTTCTTTCCTGTCTCCGTTTAGTCCCTCCTTGCTTGTCGTGCTCCCCTGGCCTAAACCCTCAGCTCCCTTTACTGTGTCCTCCTTGTACTTCTGGCCCTTTTCCTTGCCCTTTCCTCCCAACTGGTCCTTCTCCTTTCACTTTCCTCCCTCTTCCCCCAGCCCCTCCTGCTCTGATTCACTGCTCACCCCATTTTCTTTCATTCCAGGTTCCCCCCTTTTCCTTCTGCTCTAACCAAAATGAAAATGTTCTTTTTTTTAGTCACTGCCTTGTTTTGTGTGTGAGCTGTTACAGTTTATCAACCTGATACACTAGATTGTTAATGCTCATGTCCCCAAATAATGTCACAGTATGCAAACAAATATTTTTGATTGCAGCACTGCAAACCAAATCTTTTAGATCCCACCACTGCCAAACAGATCTGTCACAAACACAATCCTGGGGTCAGGCCCTCTGCTCCCACAGTGCCCAATCTCAAAGTGCAATATGTGAACAGGAGACAAACAGGGAAATCCTCCAGTCTGTTTTGGGTCTGAGCAACTACCAGTCTCGAGTCCTGGGGTCAAATATGAACCCTTTTTTGCTAGCACACCCAGATAACAGATCCAAATACCACACCCTCTTCAGAAAAGCAGTGCAACACTCAACCCAGCGGGAACACACTCTGGTTCACAATCCCCCTTCTGACTCAGTTGAGACCTAGGTATTGCCTTACCTTTCTACATATGGTGATACACTATAAGCACTTTAACAGTTATGTTAGAATTACCAGCACTGTCTCAGCATTCACACTCAAAAAGAAAAAAAATGGCTTAGGCAGGATTTCAAGGAAAACAGAGTTTACTAAAATTAAAAATAGTAAATAAAATGAAAAAAAAAACAGAACACATAACATTAATGGTACAGTCAGAAAAATAAATGGACAAGTATAAACAAACCGCCTTATACTGAGTAACTGATCCTACCCCAGTTTCAGTTGGTAAATAGTGGTGCTGAAATAACCTAAACACAAGTGTGTTAAGTCTTACAACGTTGGAACAAGACTGTGTTCTTTTTAGGAGTCCAAAGTAAAAAGAGTAGAATGTTCCCTCAGCAACTTGACAATATCGGTGGGGGGGGTACCTCCCAGTTTATAAGGTCACAGCTGTGTTGTGATGCTGGCTGTGAGGTCACTCTCATTCCTTCATACTGAATTAGTCACATGCCACTGCACACTGCTAAACATTCCAATAAAATATGAGTCCTGGTAGGACGAAACACATGTTTATGTCTTCTGTTGGCACCCTTTGCAAACTGTGTGAGAAGCCTTTTGGCACCATGCATTTCTGCTTGAAGTTGAACCAGCATAATATTGTGTGGTGATTTGCATATGCAGCCCATGATGCTTTTCATTGTGGGGCATGTGTGATTTTGTATTTCTTTGAAACTTGGCTTCCCGGCCTAATGCCCTTTGGGGTAACCATTGCCTCAGTGCTTGCGCACAGAGGTTCTTTGCTTTAAATTTTTTTGTTTTAATTGGGTTCACCACAACATAACCCAGATACACCATCTTAGGGTAGCTGGTTCATTCCACTAGGGTGCCAAACAGACGAGGTATACTGATGAGTCCTGGTAGGATGAAACACGTGTCTATGTCTTCTGTTGGCACCCTTTGCAAACTGTGTGAGAGGCCTTTTGGCACCATGCATTTCTGCTTAAAGTTAAACCAGCATAATATTGTGTGGTGATTTGCATATGCAGCCCATGATGCTTTGCATTGTGGGGGCATGTGTGATTTTGTATATATATATATATTTTTTTTTTTTTAATTAGTGAGCCACAGAGCATGAATTATGACAGGAAAGAATATCCCTTTGATCTCTCAGAACAACATCCTGCAAAACACCTCTCTTAGCTGTGAGGATTTCACAGGTAACTGTCAGAGTTGGCTTACCTCCTGATGCAATAAAAATGCAGTCTTTTATGGATAGTTTCCTAGGTTCAAAGCAGTGGCTGGTTTTACAGCCTGTTATATCAGCTGACACAGACGCTGTCAGGTAGGTGTCAAAAAGAAGCTCTTAATTAGTTTATCCACTGGGTCAGAGGTCAAACTCTTCTTTCCTCTCTTTTAAAATCCCAGGTCCCATGAGACTTTGTTGCTTGGCCTGTTTCCTAAGCAGAAGTCTAAAACATATATTTATATCAAAACCATATGCACATAACTAGTAGACAATTATCACGTCTCACTCATCCCTCCTAGACTGAACTTGGAGGAATCTATTCCTAGGCATGTGATGAGTTTCCCACATTCAGTTCACTGCTCTGTCAGGATAACCCGCCTGCATTTGCGTTTGATGCCCCTGCCCTGTGAGTGACAATCATGTTGTAACCCTGTAAGGCAAGGCTCCATCTTACAAGCCTACCATTCTTTTTTCCCATTTGTGCCAGCCTAACCAAGGGGTTATTATCTGTTTGTACCTCAAATTGCCACCTGTATAGGTTTGGCTCCAATTTCTTCAGTGCCCACACCATTGCAAGGCATTCTTTCTCCACTGTAGAATAAGCCTGCTCCCTGGGAAGTCATTTCTTACTGAGTTACACTATTGGGTGATCTTTCCCTTGGTTAGAAGTCTGGCTAAGTACTGCCCCAATACCCACATCTGAGGCATCTGTCTGGACTACAAATAATTTACTGTAGTCTGAACTGGCTAATACAGGAGCACTGCACAGTGTCTCCTTTAGCCGTGTAAAGGCTTGTTCACAGCCTGGCTCCAATTTTACCTTTTTACGTATTCTTTTCTTTAGCAGGCCAGATAGGGGAGCTGCCATGGCACTGTAGTTTGATACAAATGTTCTGTAGAACCCTGTGGTCCCTAGAAAACTCCAAACCTGCTTCTATGTTTCAGGTCTGGGACACACCTCGATTGCCTCAGCCTTTGCTTAAGATGGAGCTGTCCCCACCCTACTACATGCCCTAGGTATGCCCTAGGTACACCTCAGCCATGGCCACCTGGCACTTTTCAGCTTTTACAGTGAGCTCACCCTTCTGTATCCTGCCCAACACTTCCTTAACCTGGGACAGGTGTTCCTTCCAGCTGGAAGTGAAAATTACAATATCGTCCAGGTATGCCACAGCGTACTTTTCAGTACCATGTAACAACTGGTTCACAAACCTTTGGAAGGTGGCAGGGGTGTTCTTCATTCTGAAAGGCATTACCTTAAACTCAAATAACCCTATCGGATTGATGAAGGCTGACCTCTCTCTAGCTCTGGCAGTTAACTCCACCTGCCAATACCTTTTCATCAGGTCAACAATGGTAAGGTATGTTGCACCTCTTAACTTGTCCAGTAGTTTGTCTGTCTGTGGCATTGAGTGGGTGTCCAACTTCATGACTATGTTGAGTCCACAATAGTCTACACTAAAATGAGTAGAGTCATCTGGCTTGGGAATGAGGACTACAGTTAAGGCCAAGGGGCTGTGGGATTTCTAGATTACCCCTAAATCCAGCATTTCCTCCACCTATCTTCTAATGTCCTTTTGGACAGCCTCTGACACCTGACATACTGTCTTCAGTGTGGGCGCTTATGTCCCCGTATTTACATCATGTGTTGCTAAGGGGGTGAGTCCAGACTTGGCATTAAACAATGGGGCAAAGTCTGCTAAAACTTTCTTTACTTCCTGGATCTGGTTTGGGGTCAACTGGGGGAACATTTTGGTTGCCTCCACAGAGGATTCCCGCTTGCTTTCTTCCAGCAAGTCCACAAGGGGGTCTTACTTGTCTATCCCTCCCAGGACTACACACTGCAAAGACCATGTCAGCCCTATTTGCATATGGCTTCATCATGTTGACATGGCACATCCTTTGGGTATGTCTCCTGTTAGGCAGTTCTACAATGCAATTTATGTCATTCACTCATTTGTCTACTTTGTATAGTCCTGCCCACTCATCCTACATCTTATCTTTCCAGACTGGGATTAGGACCATGACCTCCTGACCCACAGTGTACAAGTGAGCTCTGGCTCTGTGGTCATACCATACCTTTTGCTTCTGCTGGGTGGTTGCCAGGTTGCTCTAGGCCATTTCCATCAGCTCCTTCAGCTTTTCCCTAAACTTAAGGACATAATCTACTATGGGAGTTCACTGGGTTGTGAGTTTATCTTCCCAGTCCTCCAGGATCAAGTCTAGAGGACCACACATCCTGCATCCATATAAGAGCTCGAAGAAGGAGAATCCTGTTGACTCTTGGGACACCTCCCTTTATGTGAATAGCAGGTGGGGAAGGTATTTCTCCCAGTTCCTCCCATGCTGTTCAGCAAATGCCTGGAGCATTGATTTTCAGGAACCATTGAACCTTTCCACAAGCTCATTGGCTTGTGGGTGATAAGGTGTTGTGCATCTCTGCACCACCCTGCACTTCTCCCACAAACACTTCATCAGGTCTGACATGTAGGAATCCCCTTGATCGGCGATAACCTCCTGCAGGAACATGACACAGGAGAAAATCTCTAGCAAGTCATCTGCCACTTTGTCTGTCCTCAGTGAGGATAGGGCAACTACTTCTGAGTACCAGGTGGCATAATCCACCACTGTTAGGATAAACCTCTTCCCAGAGGAGCTGGGGGTACTCAAAGGCCCCACAATATTCATTCCTTCCTTCTGGAATGGCTCCTCCACTATGGGCAAGTAAATTAGGGTGGCTTGAGTTTTACTACCTAGCTTCCCTATTTCTTGGCACCTGTGACAAGACCTGCAATATTCCTTCACCTGCTGGGTGAAGCTGAGCCAACAGACATTCTGGGCCAATCGCTGCATAGTGCACGATTCCCAGAAGTCTAGACATGGGGATATCATGAGCAGTTTTGAGCAACCACTCATGGTACCCCTGGGAAATGAAAAGCTGCCTGCCCATCACCCGTCTCTCTGTCCTTACCTCCTGCTTATACAGCAGTCCATTCTCCCAACACGCTGTATGTCTCCTGTCACCTCCCTGTGTCCCATCATTCTGCCTAAACCCTCAGTCTTTCTAAAATATGGAAATTTTTCTGAGCAGCTGCAAAATCTTTACACATTCCCAAGGCATGGGACAGGTCCCCTTAAGTTCCTAAACTAGGGTGTCTAACTCTCTGACAATTGGCTACCCCTCCCTCTTCAGAGTAACCTTCTGTAGCTGCTTTGTTAACTGCTACTTGGGGAATTTCCACCCCCTTTCACTATTCTTCATATCAGAAGACAAAGTCTAAGGAACCAACCTCCCAGTGTTTTCCACAGGGGCTTCCATGGGGTCCAGGTAACTACAATCTGCCTTTGCTGCCTGACTGTGGGTAACTGCACACACCACCCCCTTTTGGGGATTGTTCCTTATAATCACAACCAGGGCCAGAATTTCTGCCACTGCAACTTTTTGCACAGTCTCTCTTGTCTCACCCCAGTCCAGGAGAACACTAGCAAGTGGCAGAGTTTTCTCCTCCCCAGTGTATCCTCATACTCTAACAAACTGATCAGGTATAAGCTGTTCAGGCTCAACTTAATCCCCTTTTACCAAAGTAAAACCACCCTAGTGTCCCTTAACCCATGGGTTTGCACGCCATTCACAGTAACTTGGTGTATGTGTTCCCTCATGTTTACTGGCATGCTTTCAGGGATACACAAAAAAAATACCTCTTTCTGAGCACCACTTTGTAGACGCTCTACCTTTTTAGGACACTGTCTTGCAATATGCCCAGGCTGTTTTCAAAACCAAAAATAATTTCTTTTATCAGGCAAATCCTTTCTTTGTAACCTGGGGCTGCCCACTTTCTGGAGAAGCAGTGAGGATTTAGCTGCCCTGAAGCTGTGCTTTTCCCTTTCTGTGCTGCCATGCCCACCCCACTCCCTCTTAGAACAGGCCTGCTGCTGGCATAGCAGTCCGAGAGCTCGGCAGCCTCCTGCACTGTTTTTGGATCTCGGTCCTCTAGCCATGTTTTTAGATCTGCTGGGCAAGCTGAAAAGAACTGCTCCAAAAGTACAATATCCTCAATTTTCTCTACAGAGTTTGCTTTTACCCCTTCCTACTAATGTTTCAAAAACTGACGTTGTTTTGTGGCTAGTTCCTCGTGGCTCATGTCAGGGCTTCTCCTGAGCTTATGGAACTTAACTCTGTATGCTTCAGCTGTCAAGTCATACTTTTTTAACAATGCAGATTTAAGTTTGCCATAATCATTACTGTCCTGATTGTTCATTTGACCCAATGCTTCATAAGCTTTACCCATAAGCATCGGGGATAGCTGGAAGCTCCAAGACTCTTGGGAAGTTTTTTGTCTAAATACATACCTTTTCAAATGAATTTAAAAATGCATCCATATCCTCCCACTCTTTAAATTCAGCTATCAATTTAGAATTTAACTTGTAAGCTAGTTCTGGAGTCCCAGGTTCACCTATGCCATTTAACTGCTTTGGCGCTGGTCTTTGGAGTTGCAGCTTCTCCAGTTCAAATTTGCTCTGATGCTCTTTCTCCTCTCACTCGGCCTCTTGGTGCTCTTGCTTATCTTCTCTCTCTCTCTCTCTGTCTCCATCTCCATCTGGAACTTCCTCTGCTCAAATTCCAGCTTCATTCTTCTCAACACTAGCTGCTGCCTGTTCACTTCTGGCTCCAGCGTTGTGGTGACCTTCTTCTGCTGCTGTGACTCTTGGTAACCACTGGTTCCGCTGTCCTCCTCCCTGAAACTGAACACTGCAGTGGATAATGGAACCTCCACGTCCAAGGTCTGGTTCCTTTCAGTCACCAACTGTGTCTTGAGGCCTTGGGCAGTCACTTCTGCATTAGCTGCCACAAAAGCCTCCACAAGGTGTTGTTTGTTTCACCCCTCACAATGGACTCTTCTTTCCTGGCACAACTGCCTCAGGTATTCCACAGTGTACTCACTGTAGGTGGAAGTCATCTTCTTCCCTAATCTATAGTTACACTAGCTTGCACCCAAAAAAAAAAGTAATAAAACAGGTAGGAACTTTGACTGAAACCAAAATGATTTATTTTTTTTTAACTCACTGCCTTGTTTTATGTGTGAACTGTTACAGTTTATCAACCCGACACTCTGGACTGTTAATGCTCATGTCACCAAATAATTTCACATTATGCAAACAAATCTTTTTGATTGCAGCACTGGAACCCAAATCTTTTAGATCCCACCACTGCCAACCAGATCTGTCACAAATGCACTCAAGGGGTCAGGCACTCTGCTCCCACAGTGACCTACCTCAGAGTGCCTTTGTGACAGATCTAAGAGGATCTGTCACAAATGCAGTTTGGGGGTCAGGCCCTGTGCTCCCACAGTGCCCAACCTTGAATTGCAATACGTGAACATGAGACAAACAGGGAAATCCTCCGGTCTGTTTTGGGTCTGAGCAACTACCAGTCTCAAGTCCTGGGGTCAAATATGAACCCTTTTTCACTAGGACGCCCAGGTAACATGTCCAGATATCACACCCTCTTTGGGGAAAGCAGTGCAATGCTCAACCCAGTGGGCACACAACC
Organism: Neoceratodus forsteri; assembly: GCA_016271365.2. Lineage (NCBI taxonomy): Eukaryota > Metazoa > Chordata > Ceratodontiformes > Ceratodontidae > Neoceratodus > Neoceratodus forsteri. The sequence goes on from CM057452.1 coordinate 761,227,280, forward strand.
TGTTTCACAATCCCCCTTCTGACTCAATTGAGACCTAGGTATTTCCTTACCTTACTGCATATTTATTTATTTAAGAGTTCTACCAGGAAAGCATACTGAGCAGGGTATCACTCAATTCCAGATGCATCCTGGGGGTGAGGAGGGAGAGGGAGGTATACAGAGGAAAATACATATTTCAATACATACATTATACAGAGTAGTCAACAGAATTCATATATACAGAGTAGTCATCAGCAGAAGTAAAAAATATACAGACAAAAGAGGCAGCAATACATTCATACATACAGAGTAGACCACAGCATTCAGTATATACAGAGTAATGAACAGCAGAAGTAATAAGAATAATCAGACAAAAACAGAAAAAAATAGGTGGCAGACGACATTGACTATTTGGGCTTCACTATTGCAAATTGCATGAGCAAATAGTGGAGAAGTGAGACTTGAGTACTACGTTGAGGTGAAGCATGCTGGTGGAGTGCCTAATATCAACTGCTAAAGAATTCCATAGTTTTGACATCTGATAGCTGAAGGCAGCCTGGCCAGCCACTGTGGACATGTGGAGGATGTGAAGAAGCTGGGAATCATTGTTCCTGATCGAGTATGCCGGGGGGAGGTAGAGCTGCTAGGGCAGCTGCAAAGTAGGATGGGAGTGACTGAGACCAGAATTTTGCATTGGTTCTAGCACTGTGTATCAGTCTATGATTGTGGAGAGATGGGAGGTCTTAGGAACAGTAGAGGTCACAGTGATGGGTTTTGGGGGGTCAGTCCAGGGTGAAATGACAGAAAGAGTGGAAGAGAGGATCGAGTCTGGCCAGGGAGGACTTAGGGGCTACTCTGTAGACTACATCCCCGTAGTCCAGGGTTGGGAGCATCATCTTTTGGACTATTGCCAGGCACGTTGGAAGGGGGATGCAACTTTTATTGCAGTAAAGCACACCCAGCATGGGGTGTAGTTTCTTGTGTATAGCATTGATTTGCATAGTGAAGTCAAGATGTTGGTCTAACCAGACCCCAAGGTATCTGAAGAATGTACATACCTCCAGGAGGGAGCCATCAAGTGTGCGGAAAAAGGGGGTGGTGGGAAGGTGGGAAAGTTTCGCCTTAGTGCCGAATGTTAGGGAGACAGTTTTCTTGGGGGTTAGAAATAGCTGATGAGAATGAAACCAGAGTTGGACATTGTTGAAATTCTGCTGTAGACGGGCAGCTACTGCGGAGGTGGTTGGACCTGAGACATACAGTACTGTGTCATATTCATACATGTGAAGGGATGTATGAGGACAGGCTGAAGGCAGGTCATTGAGGAAGATGAAAAACAACAAGGGGCCTAGGACAGAGCCTTGTGGCACCCCAGAGGTGACAGGGAGAGAGGTGGAAATGGCAGATCCAATACGGACTGACTGGGACCTGCCTGCCAAGTATGCCTGGAACCAGCTGGTGACATGCCCAGATAGTCCAGCGAGGGTGAGCTTGGACAGTAACTGGGCATGAGAGACCATGTCAAAAGCATTGGCCAGGACAATGAAGATAGCTGCGGTGATTTCCCCTTTATCCATACCCGTGAGGATGGTGTTGGTGAGTCGGAGGAGAGAGATGATGGTTGAGTGATGGTGACACACTATAAGCACTTGAACAGTTATGTTAGAATTATTAACACTGTCTCAGCAGTTACACTCAAAAGGAGAAGATGGCTGAGGAAGGATTTCAAGGAAAACAGAGTTCATTAAATTAAAAATAGTAAATAAAATAAAAAACACATAGCATATAACATTAATGGTACAGTCAGAAAAATAAATGGACAAATATAAACAAACCACCTTATACTGAGTAACTGAACCTACCCCAGTTTCAATTGGTAAATAGTGGTGCTGAAATTACCTAATTTTGGTAGAAGTGCTTCTTAAGTCCAGAACACAAGTGCGTTAATTTTTGTAAAGTTGGAACACGAGTGTGTTCCTTCAGGAGTCCAAAGTAAAAAGAGTACAATGTTCCCTCAGCAACTTGACAATATCGGGGTGGGGGTCCCAAAGGTCCCACTCAGTTTGTGAGGTCACAACTCTGTGGTGATGTTGGCTGTGAGGTCAGGTCACTCTCATTCCTTCATACTGAATTAGTCACATGCCACTGCACACTGCTAAACATTCCAGTTAAAACATATATATATATATATATATATATATATATATATATATATATATATATTTATATACACTTAATTAGTGAGCCACTGAGCATGAATTATGACAGGACAGAACATCACTGTGATCTCTCAGAAGAACATCCTGCAAAACACCTCTCTTAGCTGTGACAATTTCACAGGTAACTGTCAGAGTTGGCTTATCTCCTGATGTCATAAAAATACAGTCTTTTATGGCTAGTTTCCTAGGCTCAAAGCAGTGGCTGGTTTTATAACCTGCTATATCAGCTAACACAGGTGCTGACAGGTAGGTGTCAAAAAGAAGCTCCTAATTAGTTTATCCACTTGGTCAGTGAGAGGCAAAAGTCTTCCTTCCTCTCTTTTAAAATCCCAGGTCCCATGATGCTTTGCTGCTTGACCTGTTTCCTAAGCAGAAGTCTAAGACATATATTTATATCCAAAGCTTATGCACGTAACTAGTAGATGGTTATCATGTCACATTACATAGTGGGGTTCCCACGTGGTAGAGAGGAGATTGGCAATCTAAAATATTTAGCAATATGATTGGCCAGGTAGTAGAGAAAAAAGTTGGGTAATTTAAGACCCCGTCTCCGTCTTGTTTGGTGCCCCTAAACATGCATAAGCTCTCCTTGGAGGTTTCCCTCACCAAATGAAATTCAAAACATGGCTATGAACCTTCCTAAACCAACCTGGGGGAAGCAGTAATTTTAAAAGATTAAGGGGATAGAACAACTGGGGAAGAACATTCATCTTGATAATACTGATCCTGCCTTGAAGGGATAAATAAAGAGAAGACCATCTATCTAAATCTTGCCGGAGGGTGTTAAGCAGGTCTTCAAGATTCAACTTTTTCAGTAAAGTAATATTCTGGGTGAGGATTATTCCCAAGTATTTAAGCTTAGTAGACCAGGAGATGCCCAGATCTAGAATGTCCAACTTAAACACCCTCGAATTTAAGGGCATTAACATTGTCTTATCCAGATTGAGCTTATAATTGGAAACCGAGTGCAATGGAAACGTTGAGGACAACACCCCATTACAGTATATTCTTGCACTTGGTTGCAAGCACAGGACCTGGATCTATTTAATAAAGGTGGGAGGGAAACCTAATTTACTGAGAAATGTAAACAAGAATGCCCAATTCGCCCTGCCAAAGGCCTTCTCTACATCCAAGGAGTCCAGAGCCATGGATGGTTGGCCTCCCTGGATGCAGAGAAAATATGGGACAGGTTCCTTAGATTGTCCACCAAGGAATGATCTCTCACAAAGCCCGCCTGCTCCAGATTGAGTAACCGCTCCCAGATGTGCGTAATTCTGTTGGCCAGAATCTTCTCAACAATTTTAATGTCATAGTTCATAAGCGATATAGGACAGTAGTTTGTAACTCTATCTAAGGATTTGCCTGGTTTAGGTAGAACCACTATAATGGCTTCCAACAAGGAAGGGTCCAATATCCCAAACTCATAAAAATAAGAGTAAAGCTGCTGAAGCAGGGGCACCAACTCCTTTATAGAAGTTTTATAAAAGTTCAGCAGGAAGCTGTCAGGTCTTGTGGCCTTGTCTAAGGGAATTAACTGCATCCAGAATTTCTTGGCATGTGATGGGCATACTAAGGAAAGACTGCTGATCCAGTGTTAACTGAGGAAGCACAACTTCAGATAAATAGTCCCGTGTTTCAGCTATGGAAGGTGGATTAACAGGGAGATGGTACAACTGGTTATAATAAGAATTGTATTCCTGAACTATCTCTTTTGGAGAGGTTTTAAGGGAGTTGTCCATCAGGGAGGAAAGAGCTAAAACAATCGGGATGCCTCCATCTTCTGCAGGCGCAAAGAGAGAAAGTGACCTGCTTTATCGTCCTGATCAGCATAGTATGACTGGATTTTCAGAAGGGCATATTCAGCCTGTTCTCTCATGCTTTCTGCATACTTATCACACAAAACTGCTAGGGCCATGAGATTACTCTCAGATACATCAAGGGAAAAATTCTGCTCCTGGTCTCTGATCCTATTTAGAAGGAGAAGGAGAGTAGCATTTGCTTGCGCCTCCTTATGGAGGCCAACCTGATAAATTCACCCTTCAGGACAGCTCAGAGTGCACCATATGTTATTAATCTCTGGAAGGTAACCAGTATTATACTCTATGAAATGAGCAATAAGATCCTTAATTCTTGCTGTAAACCCTTCTTCCTGAAGCAACTGAGTGTTCAGTTTCCAGATTGTGTCCCTGTAAATGTTAGGCAACTCAGAACACACCAACTACATAGTAGAATGGTCTGACAGCACCCTCAGAGCCATCCCCTTGCTCAAGACCCCAGATAATAACCTCCAACTAATTAAAAAATAATCTAACCAGGAAAAGTACCTGTGAAGTGGCGAGTAAAAGGTGTACTCCTGGGCAGAGGGATTAAAGATATGCCATGGGTCACACAGGCCAACCATTTCTACCATTTCATGAAGAGAGCACTGAGCAGTGGTAAGGCCAAGGCATTGCTGACCAGACCTATCTAGGTCAGAAGTGAGCATCAAATTCCAGTCCTCAGCTAGTATGATGGGGAGATTGACAAATGGGACTAACAAACTAGCCCAAGTTGGAAAAAAAAAACTTGGGAGTGTCCTTACTAGGCCCGTATACACACCCTAGAAGTACCTCAGAGTGATCTAAAACTCCATTTAGTAGTAGGTAACGCCCCGTGGGTCCTCTATACACTGTGACATTTGGAAATTAACCCCCCTAGTGATTAGAATAGCCACCTCTCTTTGGGTTGTAGAGTTCCCCACTGCATATACCTGGTCTATGGCCTGCCTATGGAAGAGAAGCCCTTCCAATGTGATCAGGTGTGTCTCCTGAAGGAATGCAATTTGAAATGCAATACTTTAAGATGCGTAAAAATTTGATAGAGTTTCACCTTACAGCAGGCACCCTTAACATTCCAAGTGACATATTTCATAGTAATTGAGAGAGAGGAAGCTTAATGTGACAAAGGTATCCCCATCAAGCAGGGTGGATTGCCAGAAATATGAAATAAATGTCTCTGTTGAGGTAGCCCCCTTAACAACCCCACAACAAGTGGTATCAATCCAAAAAAAAAACAGAGTAGGTGCAGATTGCTATCACCCAGAAGTGTGGGACACCAATATATGAAATACTGGAAGAAAAAAAAATTCTGCACCCTCCAAACTAGAAAGAGGGGTTGATGCCACATCACAGCCCTACCAGATGGTAAAAAAAAACAACCAGAAACCCACAAAAGATAACATTGCAATTACAGAAGGAAGAATATATAACTCCCCTCACCCAAAAAAACACCCCAACAACATAACAAAAACTACCAGTACCCCCAGTCTAAACAACTAAACTCCCACACCCATTTGGGCCATGATATTTATAAATGCCACCTGTAGCATACACCCCCTCATCTCCCACCAAAATATTCTGAACAGTAATAACATGTAACTACCTATATTAAAAAAAAAATAATAATAAATATATATATATATATTATGGTAGCACGGTAGTGCTACCATAGTTAGAGTTGAGAAGCCATTTCTATGTTAAACCCCAAAACTTTGCACCTTAATAACTTTGCAACCATTTGACAGATTTGGCTGAAATTTGGAATACATGATCAAGAACTATAGGCCTTGGCATCTGCCAAGTTTTGTACCAGTTGGATACACGGCTGTGGAGTTATTAAGCGTGATTTGCGCGCACGTTTACGCTTTTTCTGGAATTCTACGGTCGTGTGTACAGGTCGCACGGTTTATGCGACCGGCCTGAAATCTTCAGGGAATGTGCAGCCAGGGTCCCCAATGTGACTTTTGAAGATTTGGTGAAAAAATATTAAACGGTTCAAAAGTTATTCAAAAAACAATTTCCCATTATAAGTCAATGGGAAAAGTTAAAAAGTTCAACACTTTCGCAAATGCATTTTTACTTTCGCAAATGGGCCTGTTACTTTCGAAAATCGGCCATTTTGTTTTCAGTTGGTGATTAGAAAAATGCTTGGCATTTAAATTTGGGACCATCTAGCAACCTAATTCTTTTTGTATTTACCTAGTCGGACCCTGAGGATGCTAGCCATGTCTTTATTTTGGGGTAAAACACCCCAGAAATATGTTTTTCAGATTTCTGGAAAAAGTACTTTTGCAAAGTACTTCCGTGCTCATGAAAGTGTCACAAATGTTTGCGTAAGCCAGAAAGTGCGACAGTAATTTTCTAGTCTGTGGGAAAATGACAGCAATTCTTTGGCACTGCACTGCAAAAGAACGGTTGGGAGTTTTGGGCTGAAATTTGGAGGGAACGCAGCCGACATCTCACAGATGTGCCTTTCAGTGTTGTGTTGAAAAAATATTACATGGCAGCAAAGTTACAGCACTCCAAAGTTGACGGTTTTTCCCATAGGATAACATTACTGCGCCCGATGCATTACTGGAATCCTTTGACACCCTGCAGCAAAATAACGGTTTAGTCTTTTTTCCTGAAATTTGGAGGGAAGACAGCCAACAACCCACAGATGTGCCTTTCAGTAGTTTGGTGAAAAAATATTACAGGGAGGCAAAGTTATGGTGCTCCGAACTTCTCTTTTTTTCCCATAGGATAACATTACGGCATTCGCTGCGCCTTTCAGGGCCCGTATCTCGGAAATGGTGCGAGATACGGACTTTTCGTCGGAAAAAATTCTTAGTCCCCTGTGGGCTAAGTACAAAACTAGCCAGGACAGTCATAACTCATACGACTTTTAAATTTTTTTCTACGTCGTACGGTTCCTGAGATATAACCTATTTAGTATTCCAAATCCTCAATTTCTGCTCCGATACCCATTATTATGCATACATTCTTTGTACTCACTGTCTTTCTCTATTCAGCTTTTGGGGAAAACCAGCCTGTGCACTTACATTACTGTTACCATTGCCCTTTCCGCTTGTGGTTCCATTCCCGTTTCACTTACCGTTGACGTCTATGCCACCACGTGCGTCATCCTTTGCGTTTTCATTTGCGCTTGCGTTTCTGTTATTTTTCCATTTGTGTCTACCGTACTGTTTCTCTTTCTGTTTCACTTTGCGTCACCATGCCCATTGACATTTCGTTTGCAGGCACCATGTTACTATGTGACAAGACATCACGTGGCACACCGTTCCCATCTACGCCACCGTGTTCGTTACCCTTTCTGTTCTCATTCGCGCTTGCGTTACCTTGTGCTTCTATTAAGCGCTTCTGTTTACATGCTGTTCCTGTTACTATGCCACAAGACATCATGAGGTGGGGCCCCGCGCTCCCACTGCTGCATTATGTGCCGGGAGTGTGGGGCCCTATGTGCGTTATCCTTTGCGTTTTCATTTGCGCTTGCGTTTCTGTTATTTTTTGCCATTTGTGTCTACAGTACTGTTTCTCTTTCTGTTTCACTTTGCGTCACCATGCCCATTGACATTTCCGTTTGCTGGCACCATGTTACTATGTGACAACACATCACTTGGCAGACTGTTCCCATCTATGCCACCATGTGCATTGCCCTTTCTGTTGTCATTTGTGCTTGCATTACCTGTTTGCATTGCTCTTCCTGTTACTATGCCATAAGACATCATGTGGCGGGAGCGAGGGGCCCTTGCAGCATTACATTCACTATTTCTCATTATCATTCTCAAAAAGAAGGGAAATTAGAGGCAAAAAACTCCGTTTAATGCATTAGTTAGGGTTGTTCCACAGCGACAAAAGTGAGGAAATTCGCTGTTAGGGTTGAAAACCCTAACTCTGAATTCACCCCCCCAGCACCACACACACACAGACACACACACACACATGCAAGTATTGGGGGAGGACCAAGTCGACACAACCAATGACAGACATCCAGCAGCAGGTGACAGAAATAACAAACAATTGTCTAAATGTACTACGAGACATCCCCACCCACCTGACCAGGTACTGCATGCTCAGTGGAGATCAACAGCAAAACTGAGGCCATGTACACAGCGTACACATCCCTGATTGCAGCTGCACAGCGTACCGCGCTAGTAGTTGCATGGCCTTACCTACCGATGCCCACACCACACCACAACTGGTACTGTGCCGTTAGTCAAAATAAATGCTGAAGGTGCATGATGACAGTTGTAGAAAGGTTTTAACACTAGTGAGTATACATTAATTAAAGAAGTACATAAATTGAAGTTAAATTAACTACAAGACACTAGCATGCTCAAGATAAAAGTAGTGTTACATTTAGTATGTGATTTACATAGTAGTACATTTACTGCAACAGTTTACTCAAGATAGAGAGCTGATGTAAGCGTATGGAAAAGCATTGCCTGTTCAACGCTGTGAAATTCGTACTGCCAGTATCAGATGCATTCTTACTGATGAAGGTGTACTGCTGATGTACATACATAGACCTTCAGTGTGTTTCAATACTAAAGATGCAGTAAGTATTCTTTGTAAGAAACAGTGTAATTGCTTGGATCAGGCCACGCAACTTCTAAATATCATAGCACTACTGAGCCAACAATGACATACCTGTATCGGAGATGTATATAGGATAGATTTTCCTGTAGGCACTTACTAAGTATGTTGTACCTGATAAAGACAATTTCATTGCATCTGTGATGACTAACTTATTCAAATAGTAATACATTTACTATTGTTGCAATGAGTGATCTATGCCACTTATGGACACGGTGTAATTTTTTTTCAACAGTTGTTTCGTACTCAGGCTGTATGCCTAGTGTTTGGGTTTGCCACACTTCTGTCACTGATGCTATCAAAGTGATAACTATGTTAATTGTGGTACAACAGGAATCAAGTAGGTATGGTGTAGATATAAACAGAATGTCTTTTAGTATTGCTTTAACTCACAATGGGGTAAGTGTGCTAGGACAGCAGGGGTTATTCTCTATCACTGACTCTGTCAGTTATAATCACACTAAGGTTTTGATGACTGTAATGATCAAGTTACACTGTTCATCTTCATGAGTTCATATTCACAGCCATTCTCCAGTAACTAGACAGTGTATGGTGTAACTGGGTGGGACACTGTGTTGCAAAGCTGCTGCAGTGCCTAGCAGAGGGAGAGTATCTACTCATAAAGACAATTAAGCAATAAGGCATGACCAACAGTTTTGTTAAATGGTCTGTTAATCACCCTGTAGGGGTTTAATGTTGAATGAGGCATAGCCGAGTGCCACATGTCGCTAGACAGTGATAAACTGACCATTAACATAATACCTGGGAGTGGCTTATTGCTATCATAATAAAACTGTTTTTTAAACAACATTAAACCATGTTCATCATATGGTTAGGCTCTACATGTATGTTAATAAAAACTAAACATAAGGCTGTTACAATGTTTACAGTCAATTAAAGCTGCATTTCTCAAACCGTTATTATAATCAGAGATATTATACCTGTACAACTCCTTGGTTTTGCTGAACTCTGTTGCTCAGGTGGCCCACCACATGTGGTGTGGTCTGGTGTGGGGCATCGGTAGGTAAGGCCATGCAACTACTAAGTGTGGTACGTTGCGTGCAGCTGCAATCAGGGCTGTGTACGTTTGGTGTACATGGCCTCAGTTTTGCTGTTGATCTCCACTGAGCATGCAGTACCTGGTCAGGTGGGTGGGGATGTCTCGTAGTACATTTAGACAATTGTTTATTATTTCTGTCACCTGCTGCTGGATGTCTGTCATTGGTTGTGTTGACTTGGTCCTCCCCCAATACTTGCATGTGTGTGTGTGTGTGTGTGTGTCTGTGTGTGTGTGTGTGGTGCTGGGGGTGAATCTGAGTTAGGGTTTTCAACCCTAACATGAATTTCCCTCACTTTGTCGCTGTGGAACAACCCTAACTAATGCATTAAACAGAGTTTTTGCCTCTAATAGATGTATATATATATATATATATATATATATATAGATATATAGATATATATATATATATATATATATATATATGTAACTACCTAAAATAATAAGCAGCGGCTCAACAATATATAACAATATTTGTGCAAACCCATGCCCCCAACAAAGTATACATATACCCTCCACAAAGATTTTAGTGTAAAACATAGAAGAGAGATGAAACAATAACAGAAATAAAGTAGAGGGCATAACTGCCCTAGTGTCCATGGAGGCAAACTGCTTGATTACAACCTGAAAGGAAATAGAAGACTCACAGTCCAAATAAACAGCTAAGTCCACTACAATCTTTGTGCCAACTCAGGAGAACTGGGAAACTATGAGCCATTCACCAATATGCAGAACAGGATCGCTGAACCATGCCATCATAAAGGAACAAGAAAGTCCTAGCTCCATTATTCCATATCCCCTGCATAGTTATGGGACCATCTGTGATTATGTGCAGAAAGGTCAGTTCTTCACACATAGGAATTTCTGTGCACCGCACACCCCCTGAGGGAGAGACAAGGCCAAAGAAGGCAAGGGTGTACTATAGCCAAATACAGCATCAGTAACCAGTCTGAATTGCCGCAGCATTGATCTAGGGAGAGAGATCCATGCCCAAGCCCTCAACAGGACCTAGGAAGTTAAAAGCCATGTAAACCTTGCCACTAAAACAAAACATGGGAGTTTATTAAAAAAAGGTAGAAATTCCTCCACTGCTTTCAGCACAAGTACACATTTCCACGCATCTTGAACCTGATATTGCTGCTAAGGCTCCACAGGACAGATACCTTGCACCAGAAATAAGCAGGAGGGTCACAAGGAAAAGGGAAGGGCAGGGCTCAGAGGAGAAACAGGGGGGACCAACAAATAGGGAAAGAATGGGCAGCAGAATAAAAAATTCCATTCAGAAAAGCTACTCGGACTTGTTGATGACATAAAATTGTACAACATAACAACAGTTCAGAGCCATCACATAGTGCAAGCTATTGCTTATATCTCAGGCCACACAGTCATTTAAATAGATCAGGAAAGAATTTCTTTTTTAATTTATTTATTTTTTTTTTATTTTAGTCTTTGGTAACCGGGTAAGGCCCACTAGGCACAAGTGCCTGTTTTCAGGGGTGACCTGGGAGCACTGGACGGTTAAGTGACTTGCTCAGAGTCACACAGTATGCAAGTGGAGGCTGTGAGAATCAAATCCAGATCTGGTCTGCTGGATGTACCAAGCTTGTTCACAGCTTGTTACTCTAACCTCTAGCTATACTGGCTTTCTCCACAGATTCAAAACTATGCCACTGACCTCCCTGTAGAACCTGGAGGGTGGAAGGCTAACAAACATGGTACCGAATGCATGCAGCAATTAATTTGGAGACCATAGGATGTAGGGCTGACCTCCACTGATGGACAGAATAGGGGAGATCCAGGACAAGTATAATTTTCTTCCACTCCCATTGCAACTCTTTAATGTCCCTGACCTTGTCCAGTAGGAACCATTTATCCAAAAAATTAAGCAAATGAAATACAAGGGGCTGCAGAGGAGATCCTGGTGGGGAGGGCCAACCGGAGAGATCTATGTGCTTTTTCTACCATGTAGCTGGGCCCATTTGGAGAGAGACCTACGATACGTTCACACAGTTTCTACACAAAAGAAATTGCTGTGGGACCTTCTTCCCCATCCAGTAAGCCCAGCACAACAAGATTATTTCTCCTGTACTGTCCTTCAAAATCTTCATAATGGTCCTCCATTTTCTTAAGATGCTGTCAGAGTGTGGTTACCTCAGGATCTAGTCTAGCTTTCAAGTCATCGAGGGAGGATATGTGAGCTTCATTGTCACCAGTTCAATGAGCAAGGGAGTCTACTGAGGATCGTATACTCTGTGAGTCCGCTACCAACAACTGATGGGTGTCCATAATTGGTGAGAGCTCTCTTAGGAACTTGGCCTCGGTAAGGGAGGCCTGGGAGGTAGCGTTAGTAGAATTCCCGGCTGGACACGCCTTAGGCCACTTAGAGTTTTTATCATGCTCCAGGGTGGATGGCAGGGTATGTCAGGGAAGTGGAATCTTTATTTATGATTCCATAACAAATTCAGAATGTTTCCAGCCGCAGCAGTGATGTAAAGGAGAGCTCCGGTATCACGAAGAGTGCAGAAGTAATGAAATTAGGTGGATTAAATTAGCAATTTTTGGCAAAAGGTCAGGAGCTTTCTTCAGGCACGTCTGCTCAGGCCAGCCATCATGTGACCTCTGTCCCACTTTAAGATGTTCCTTTTCCAAAGAGATTTATTTTTAGTATTTATTTAAGAACAATTTGAACCTATAAATGGTCAGCATTCTTCTATCTTCAGAGTGAGTGACTATGAATACTGAGGACCACGAAGAAGGAGGACAGCATCTGCCAGGTCATTCACAGTTAGTCCACAGTTCTGTAGTGGATTCATCTTAATTATCACCATGACACTCCAGTACAAAGGTAGGACCAAAATAGCCTCTACTGTTAAGTGGTGGTTTATTTGTTTTCTAGCTGGAAACCATTCTGGGTAAGGTCAAGCAATAATTCGTAATAGGCTACACAGTAGCAAGGTGACTGTTGATAAAGCAGTCTAAACCCATACCCCAAAGTTATTCATATACAGTACAACCACCACTGTAAAGAGATGCCATGGAGGAACTGCTGGGAGTTAAAGGTTGAGTTCATCAGCTGCAGGATAGTGGTGACCAAAAAGTTGCACTGTGAACTCTGCCATTGTCTAAATTGTAGGAGGTTTCATTCTCTGTGGACTGAGCTTAAGGCTGTGAGGGCTGATATATGCCACTTAAAGCAAAAGAGCTGATAGGGCTACTATAGGCTCCATTACAACAAAAGGCCTCTCAGATCAGTAGAGGTGGAAGGTTAATAACAGGGGAAGGGGGTGGGATACCAGTGGAACATAGTGTGTGCACCTCAAACAAAAGTATCTACCTTTGTTAGAGGAAAGTACCCAGGAGTCAAACACAGGAGTAAAGGGGATTAACCTGTCAGAAAGGTAGGCAGCAGCCTCTAGTGATGAGCCAAGAAGAGAACAGAGACCAATAGCAGTACAGAGGCAGGCACTAGTTATTCATGGTCAGGGGGACAGTAAAATAACTCAAAGCACTTTTCTCAAGATTAAGGGACTTTCTCTGGTGTCCAAGCCAACATTCCCTTTCTAGTAAAACTGGTTCATGCAATTGTCTAAGGGTATGTATGGGAGTTGATATGTAACATGACTGCCACTATATGTTGATAGTCATTTGACTACCAGTCTCTCTTTCCTTGTATAGAGCTTTCAGATACAATGTGTATGAAAGCACTATATAAATGCCAATTATGAACATACTAACATACAAAATTTGCCAGCAGATAAAGGCCTAGAAGTCTATCAAGTCTGCTCGAATGTGCAGCTAGCACCCCTTATTCTGCAGCTGCCCCTCCCTTCCACCCTTCCCCTTCATTGATCCTCCCCCATGTCCTATCCCATCCCCTTTTGAATCAGTCCACTGTTCTACTGGATACTACTTCTGCAGGTAATGCATTCCATCCAGCCATCACCCTCTCTGTAAAAAAGTGTCTCCTCATCTCCCTCCTGTACCTTCTTCCCTCCAGTCTCATATCATGGCCCCTGGTGTCCCTCCCTTCCCCTCCCTTACTTTGAATAGCCCCTCTGTACCTGTCTTGTTTATTCCTTTCATGTACTTAAAGGTTTCAATCATGTCCCCCTTGTCCCTCCTCTCCTCCAGTGAGTACATGTTCAACTCCCTCAGCCTCCTCTCATATGATAAGTCTCCCAGCCCCTTGATCATCTTTGTCGCCCTGCGCTGCACCCCCTCCAGTAACTTAATGTCCCTCTTCAGATACACGTGCCAGTAGTGCACACAGTACTCCAGGTGTGGTCTAACTAATGACCTATACAGTGGCAGAATCACCTCCTCCCTCCTCGAGGATATACCCCTTGCAATACAACCCAGCATTTTGTTGGCCTTTGCAGCTGCCTTCCTACATTGTGCCGAGTTGTTCATTGACCCTGTAATGAGCACCCCCAGATCCTTCTCCTCCTCTGTCTGGGCTAGCTGCACTCCCTCCAGATGGTAACTCTTCCTTGGGTTCTTCATCCCAAAATGCAGCACCTTGCACTTTTGGCATTAAACTCCAGTTGCCAGGTGTCTGACCAGGTTTCAAGCTTTGTCAGATCATCCTGCAACCCTGCCATCCCCCTAGGTCATCCACCACTGCTCCTACCTTGGTATCATCAGCAAACAGACTGATCTTGCTCATGATGTCCAATGATATGTCTGCAATGAATATCCCAAACAACACTGGTCCCAACACCGAGCCCTGTGGAACACCGCTCATCACTACCCTTGGGTGTGAGAGCTCCCCACCCACCACCACCCTCTGTTGCCTTCCCTGAAGCCATTTCCCTACCCATCTCACCAGCTTTGCACCTGCCCCTGTGCCTACTAACTTACTTCCCAGCCTTCCATGCGGCACCAAGTCGAATGCCTTTTTGAAGTCCAGATACAGGACATCCACTGCATGGCCCCTGTCCAGTTGCCTAGTTACCCAGTCATAGAACTCCACCAAGTTGGTTTGGCATGATCTGCCCCATATGAAGCCATGCTGTCTGCTGTCCTGTAGTCCTTTGGCCTCTAGGAGGGCCACTGGCCTCTCCTTCAGGATAGTCTCCATTAGCTTACCCACGATGGATGTGAGGCTCACTGGTCTGTAGTTTCCTGGTTCATCCTTGGGGCCACTCTTGTGGAGGGGCACCATATGAGCCATCTTCCAGTCCTGAGGTGCACACCCAAATGTAGTGAGGCATAAAATAGGTCTGCCAAAGGTCTTGCAAGGACCTCTGCATGCTCCTTCAGTACCCTGGGGTGGATGACATCTGGGCCTAGCGCCTTATCCACCCTCAGTGCCTTCAAACCCTCCCAAACTCTGTCCTCCATGATTTCTCCATCTATTACCCTTCCCCCCCGTTTCTGCCATTTTTCCCCCTTGGGTGTCACCCCCCTCTTCTCTTTAGTAAATACTGAGCAGAAGTACTCATTTAGTGCTTCTGCCTTATCGCACCCTACTTCCACCCAACCCTCCTCCTTCCTAATCCTTACTATGTGGTCCTTACAGCTCCTTTCTCCCTGATGTACCTAAAGAAGTCCTTCTCCCCTTCTTAATGCCTTGTGCCAGCCTGAGTTCCGTAGATGCCTTGGCTCCCCTTACTGCCCTTGTCACCTCCTTCGATTCCGTCAAGTACTCCTCCCTGTCCTCCCCTCTCCTTGTTTTCTTGTACTCTCTAAAGGCAGCTCTTTTCCTCCTTACCTTTTCCATGACCTCTTTGCTCAACCAGCTCAGTTTCTTAGCCCTAGCCTTCTTGCTCTGGGCCTTGCAGCAGGTTTTGGTTGCCTCCACTATCCCCAGCTTTATGAGCTCCCACCTCTGGTTAGTGTCCATACTAGATTGAATTCTGGCCAGGTACCCTTTTACCACTTCCACCATCCTGCCAAAGTTGGCCCTCCTGAAGTCCAGCACTCTTGTGCCAGATTCCACTCCTTCCTTTCCCATATCCAATGTGAGCCACACTGAGTGGAGGTCACTCCTTGACAGCGGTTCCTCCACTGTAGGTTCTCTCACAAAGTCCCCATTTGCCAACACAAGGTCAAGGGTATTCCCTAACCTGGTTGGCTCACTGACCATTTGCAGCAGGAAGCTGTCCTGGAAGGCATCCAGCAGTACCTGCTCCCTTGTGTTCCTGGTTGTTGGGGTATTCCAGTCCACTCCTGGCATGTTGAAATCCCCCACAGTCACTACACTACCCTTCTTGCAGGCCCTCCTGATCTGTCCAGCTAGTTCCCTGTCTAACTGCTCTGTTTGAGATGGCGGCCTGTACACCACTCCCATTCTAAGAATCCTATTCTTGGAATCCTGGATTTGCATCCAAAGTGACTCCATACTACCCTCCAACCCTTCCTCCCTTACACACTTCAGTCCTTCCTTCACATATAGTGCCACACTCCCTCCTTTTCCAATCACTCTGCCCCTATGAAATAACCCGTACCCTGGTACAGACAGGTCCCAGTCATTGTATTGGGTGGCCCATGTTTCTGTGATGGCTGCAATGTCCACCTCTCCCTCTGCCATGAGCACCTGTAACTCTGCAGTTTTCCTCCCAAGGCTCCTAGCATTAAGGATAACCACCTTCCACCCTTCCACCCCCCATCTTGCCCTCCTTTACTAGCATCACCAATAGTACTTGCCATTTATCCTTTGTCACTGTTATGGGGGGTAAGCTGATATGGTTTCCCAACCTGTGGTCTCTGCATGTCTCTTGCCCAATTGCCACCCCTGCTTCTAGTTTAAATTCCCCACTTCCTCTATGTGCTCCTCCATCCTCTGTTTCAACACTTTCTTTCCCTCCTCACTCAAGTGTAGTCTGTCCTTGATATAGAGACTACTGTCCTCCCAGGTCCCTCCCCAGCCCCTCAACAGTCCATACCCTTTAGCACAACACCAGGTTATTAGCCATCCATTAAATTCCTCTATTCTCAGCTTTCTTGTTGTGCTTGCCTTGGGCACTGGAAGTATCTCCAAAAATGTTACTGATCTTCCTGCCCCCTCACATAATTGTCCTAGTTCCTCAAACCTCCTCTGGACTATATCTACTGTCTTGTCAGCCAGGTCATTCATCCCAAGATATATAATTAAATGAGGCTTGTCCCTACCCCTTCTAGCATATTTCAGAACAGATTGTCCCACCCTTTCTTCTAGTTTGTAGTTCTTGTTTGTAGTTCTTGTTCACCAGGTAGGGAAAATGATATAGCCCCCCATTCAATGTGCAGGGAAAACACCAGACCTCGCCCAACAAGTAACGCACCAAAATCCAGCCAATGGAAAATCATGTACACAAATGCCCGCAGTCTGGGAAACAAAGATCCCAGACCTGCAGGCAACAATGACAGAGGCTAAACTGGACATAGTAGCCTTTAGCAAGACATGGTTCATCAGTAACCACACTTGGGAGACTTCAGTACCCGGCTAAGTACTGTTCAGAAGAGACCAAGGTGCAAAGAGGAGGGGGGTGGAGTGGCTCTTTATGTCAATGAAAATATCAAAGCTACAGAAATTCAGAATACACATAAGGAGCCAGAAGAACTGTGGGTCACCCTGGAAACAGGAAATGGGACAGCCATATGAACTGGGTTGTCTACAGGCCTCCAGACCAGGAGGAGGACATAGACAAATTACTGTTAGAAGATATACAAAACATGACAGCTAAAGGGGAGGTTCTGATAATGGGAGACTTCAACCTGCCAGATACAGATTGGTCAAAACCAGCAGAAACATCCACCAGAACTAGACACATAGTGCATTCCCTACAGGGGGGGAGGGCCTCAAACAACTGGTACAACAACCCACAAGAGACAAGGCTATCCTAGATCTCATACTGACTAATGGGGAAAGGATTACAGATCTCCAGGTAGAAGGTCATCTGGGAGCCAATGACTATCACATGGTATGGTTCAATTTGGCCACTAGAACTAAATCATCCCATTCCAAGGCAAAATATGGGACTTCAGAGGAGCTGCTTTGATAAGATGGCCAACAGAGTTAAGCTAGTCCTGGCAAGATGAAATACAGGTGAGAGGGTACAGGCAAAGTGGGCAGGCATTAAGGTTGCAATACTTGAAGCAGCATCCCATTGTGTTAGAGAGAAATGCAAGGGCAAAAGAAGGAGGAAACCACTTTAGTTCTCAAAAACAGTAGCAGAAAAGGAAAGAGCCAAAATGCTGGCCTTCAGGAAATAGAAGGGAATGCAACTGGATGAAGATAGGGAGGCATACCAAACTTCCCTAAGGGAAGCAGAGAATGCAGTAAGGCAGGCAAAGGCCAAACTGAGGAAACACTAGCACAGATGGTAAAAAAAGGGGACAAGACTTTCTATAGATACATTAGTGAAAAAAGAAAGTCCAGAGGAGGCTAAGATCAAAGGGGATAAGGGGGAGAATGCGTGGAGGAGGACCAAGGAAAAGCACCTATCCTTAATAGATACTTCTACTCAGTGTTTACTAAGGAGAATGTAGGGCAGAGCCCACAGCTCAGCACCATGGACACGGGGGGGGGGGTGCACATGTCCCTTCACAAAAGAAAGGGTCCTACAAGAGCTCACTAAGCTCAGGATGGACAAGGAAATGAGACCTGATAGCTTGCATCTCAGGGTACTAAAGGAGCTAAAGGTGGAACTAGCAGAGCCATTAGCAGAACTGTTTAGTGAGTCTCTGAGCACAGAAGAGGTCCCAGAATACTGGAGAAGGGCTCATGTGATCCCACTCCCAAGAGTGGTAGCAGGGAGGAGGCAGATAACTACAGACCAATCAGTCTTACCTCAGTAGTGGGCAAGATTATGGAGGCATTCCTTAAGGAAAGGATAGTGCAACACCTGGGATCCAAAGAAGCACAGGATCCAAGACAGCATGAGTTTACAACAGGAAGATCCTGTAAAACTAATCTCATAGAATTCTTTGACTGGGTAACCAGAGTGGTGGACCACGGTGGTGCAGTTGATGTCACCTACCTTGACTTCAGCAACACTTTCGATACTGTTCCACATAGAAGATTGATTAATAAGCTGTGCAGGCTTAGGGTGGGTCAGAAGTCAGTCAGCTGGGTGGCAAACTGGCGGGCAAGCAGAAAACAGAGAGTGGTGGTGAATGGTACACAGTCAGAAGAGATGCAAGTCACAAGTGGGGTACCTCAGGGATGAGTCCTGGGGTCAGTCCTCTTCAATATCTTCATCAGTGACATTACAGATGGATTGGAGGGTAATATTTGTCTGTTTGCAGATGACACCAAGATTTGCAACAGAGTAGATGATCCAGGTGGGGTGGGCCGAATGAGACGAGATCTGGATAAACTGGCAAAATGGTCGGAAGAGTGTCAACTGGTGTTTAAAGCAAAGAAGTGCAAGATCATGCACATAGGGAAAATAAACCCTGAAGCTACCTACTGGTTGGGGGGAAGTTGCTGGCAATCACAAGGGAAGAAAGAGACTTGGGTATTATCTTCACAGATTATCTGAAATCATCCAAGCAGACCACTAAAGCTGTAGATAAGGCTAGAGAGATGTTCTGGTGTATTAGTAGGGATATCACAAGTCGGAAGAGGGAGGTAATAATCCCTCTTTATAAGACACTGGTTTGCCCCCATCTGGAGTACTGCATGCAGTACTGGAGGCTGCACCTATACAAGGACATTAATAAAATGGAGGTAGTCCAGGGAAGGGCAACCAAAACGGTGCAGGGACTGCAACAGAAAACATATGAGGACAAATTAACGGAGCTCAATATGTATATCCTAGAGCAAAGGAGGGGGAGAGAGGTGATATGATCGAAACATTCAAACATCTTAAGTGCATTAACAAGGTGAAAGAGTCTAACATCTTTCAATATAAGAAAAATAGAAGAACAAGAGAACACAGCAGGAGATTAGAAGGAGGCCGATTAAGGGGTAATGTGAGGAAGTTTTTTGTCACAGAATTGGTGGTGGATGCATGGAACAGCCTTACTCAGGAAAAGGTGGATATGAGTACAGTGCAGGGCTTCAACCACGCATGGGATAGGCATAAGGGAGCAATACAGATGAGTATGAATAGATAGGCCATTGACAGAGCAAAGGCCAATGGTACAGTCATAAGGCAGAAAAAATGTGCAGACTGGATGGGCCTTGTGGTTCTTATCTGCCGTCAGCTTCTATGTTTCTATGTTATGATTATATGTTTGTGAGAGTAAAGCTTCAGCTTAAAGTGGGCAAAGAGGGACGTTTGAAATATGCCCAGATTTCAAATAGTGAAGCACAATGCACCAAGTATTTGACAAAAGAAATATTGATTTGAATTTAACAGTGAAAATGCACCATGGTGATTCTATCACTGAGCTTGCTAAAAGTAAGGTGTTTACCAAAATATAGCATTAGTAATTGATGTTCAGATAAAATGATCATACTTAAATGTACAATATACTGTAATTTCTTGTAAGTTCCTTCCCCTTGAAAGATGCTTTTGGAGTACTGTAACATGTTTTTTTTTAAATCATTGGTTTAATTGGTTCAATATAATGATTTTCAGAAACATGTCTGAGACACAGTTTTTTATTTATTTTCTCATTTATTTTTTTTTTCATTTTTAATGAGAGACTAATACTCTTTGGAGTATTTATGAATTTGAGCAGCCAGTTTTGGAAACATTGCCCAAAATGCTGTATTATAGACACTGACCTTTCTGAAGCTATTCAGTGCAAGTAAACTACAGTAGGCTATGCATCATCTTACAGCTGAGGTGAAGACCAATCATACACTATGTATTTTGTGCAGGCATCTAGTGACATTATTCAGACATCACCGACATTGACACATCCCCAACTGATTTAACAGCTAGCAGTTTACCAGCTGGTGCCTCCAGAAGCACAGTGCTTGCAGTAGGAAGCACAGTGTCACCGCTAGCACAACCTTTAACAAATATAACAGCTAGAGATCTTCCAGCTGGTGTTCCCACAAGCACTGTTCTCTCAGTATGAAGCATTATACTAACATTGGTACTAACTCCAACCAGTTTAAAAGCCAAAAGTTACCAAATAGTGTCCCTTCGAGAAGTGTGCTTTCAGTAGATGTGATTTTAATACTGGCACAGTCCTCCTTACATCCAATACCACAGTCCTCATTACATCCACTACCATACAAAACTGGATTGGATACAGATATTGAAAGTATCCTCAACATGGAATTAGAGATCAGAATGTCAATTATTTATGGACAATATACTCTGAATATTATCTCAACCACAAAATATCATCCAGACACTCATAAAACTAATAGAAGTCTTCTCTACTCTGTTAGGTTATAAAGTCAACTGGGGAAAATCAGAAGCACTGGCAATTTCAATAAACAGTTCTTAAAGTAAACTTGTTCATATTTCATGTGCCTGCCCAAAGACAAGAATAAGGTGGCTTGGGATCATCCTGTAATTGAAAGCTGAATGAGCTATTTGAATTGCAATACTTCAACAGTCTAAGTAGCTGGAAACTAAAAACTCTGATGTTGAAAAAAAAATACAGCTACTGTATCATGAACAGGGAAATGTAATGCAGTAAAAATGTCACTAGCACTCCAAATATTCAATCTATTCAAATCGCCACCATTAAAATAAAAAAAAAGAATATTTAAAGTAATAGTGGAAAAATTTTAAGAATTGGTGGTGGGATAATATGAGACTCAGGATAAAAAAAAACAAAAAAACAGTTACTACTTGAGTGAGGTTTGGCAAATGTACTAGATTTTTAATGTCATTACACAGCCTACAATTCTAGACAGATAAGAAAAATAATAAATGATGAAATGAATATTGATTGGATTAAATTGGAAATTAATTGAATGCATTTAAACAGAGCAAGTAATCAGCTGGTAAAGAAGGACAATAAACTGGGAAAAAAGATTATAGACTATATGATACTGGAAATAAGCACACAAATTGTTAGGCTATAATAGCAGCTTAATATATACTGTAAATCTTTTTGAATTTGAAAAGTTTTATTTTTATAAAGAACTTAACATTATAAACAAATGTATAGCAGGATCCATACTTGAACCACACATTCCTGGGGTGCAGCCCAGCCTTCGTCTCTTAATGCAGGGGGGTAAACAATTAACATAATAACCACATTAGGTCAGAGATGAGGTACACAGTCCTGTACAAACAAGTAGTCCCCTATAGGGCAATCAGTGCTGTCTGTCCATGCAAAGATTATTCTGACTACAGGGACTGAGTGTCCATACATTGTGATGTCTTCGGCAACTCCAAGGTCAACTTTACTACCTGGAGCCCATGCATGGGAAGTTGGATATCATCAATGATTGAACATAACTCTCTACAGTTCAGCTATTGATATAGTCAATCAAAGATCTCTACCTAGGGCAATGGGGGTGAGTGAGTTCAGTATTGCTGTGAGCATCACCTTAGAGTCTACTGGGTGTCATGGTGGTCTAAGCTTACTGTTTGGCAGTAGGTCAACTCTAGGAAGGGCTGTCAACAAAGGTCGAACCTTCCCAATGTGCCTGCAGTGAATTGGATAGCCTCTCATATTAGTCCACTTGAGTCATGGACAGTAGCAGTTCTGTAAGGGATGGGCATTCAGTGGACCTCCATCTCATTAAGAGTAGGTGCTTGGCTGCAGCACCTGCTGTTGGGATCCATTGGGTCATTATGTCATGCTTATGTATAGCTTCTGGTGCACAACCCAACAGTTGCAGTTGGGCATCTGTGGTCCTATGTGGAGCCACCTCCCTGCAGAAGATCTCCACTTCCCTCCAGAAGGGCCTGATCAGAGGGCAAGTGCATAGTATGTGATAAAGGTGGGCACGTTGTTGACCACAGCATCAGCATGAATAGTCTGGAAGGAGGATTAGTTTCTTAAGCTTTGCTGGTGTGCTGTAGCACTGTAATAGAGTTTTATTCATTATCAAATGTGATCTATACAGAATAGTAACCTATTACTAGTAATACTAGGAGTCACCCTCTCCAACTAGAAAGAAAAAGTTTTAAAAGTACTAAGAGAGGATATTTCTTCTGTCAGAGCTAGTTAGGCCATGGAACTCACTACCAACGTTGGTGGTTATCTGTGGCAACAAGCAGTCATTCAAAAATAAACTACATGAACTTATTTAATCCAACAATCTAACACCTTTTTATGGGTAATAGAAGCTAATTATGGGCATTTGTGGTCTCAAGCTCCTTGACCTATCCTTAGTTACTTTATCTTTAGTTATTCACCATCTCTAACGGCCTGATGTAATCTGTGCCAGCAGTGAGACTGCTGGTGGGCCATGATATGAAACACAAGCTCTTGTTCCCACTGAATTTTGGCAGGGAGCATTGGGTCATTTGAGGCTTCTCTAACAGCCTTGTATATCCGGCTAGCCTTGCCCTTGTCCATCTTCATCCACTGGCACACTGGTGTCTGGGGGGAATGGTAGGGAGCTGGTCTCTTGATGGCATCCTTTATTTGGAGATATCTCCAGAAATGGTTTGAGGGGAGTTGGTACTTCCCTCTTAAGGTTTCAAATGTATCTGTAGTCATAGAGCCCTTGACCAACATGTCCAGCACCAGCTTGATGCCCTGTGTCTCCCATATGCAACAGTGGATCAGATTCCTAACCACTGTTACAGACAGGTTGTTCCATAAAGGCATAAAGCACCAAGGGGTGTGGGTCGAACCTAGAAGTGCATGCACTTTTTTCTAGTATTTGACCAATAATGCAATAGATGGTGCCAGGAGTCCTGAGAATGTCTTGCTGCAATACAGAAAAGTGGCTGGTGAAGTGGAACCCACTAACGAAGTCTCCAGAGAAACCCATGTTGGAGCAGTATTCCCACTGGGAGTGATACATTTTGTTGTTTGTGCTATGATAACAGCCATATGGTACCCCTGGAACCAGGGTAGACCCCACCCTCCTCTAGTCTACTGCTGATGCAGCTTCTGTCTACTGAACCATGGTAAGTGACCCTCCCATTGAAAGCCACCTATCTGAGTCTCAGTTTTCTGAAACCACTTTGAAGGGATGTGTGTTGGGAGATGGGCAAGAAGATATAATATTCAGGGAGCTATCATTAATTTTATAGAATCTGTTTTCCCCACCAAGGATAGCCTCAAAGATTTCCATTGATGTAGGTCATTCCATATTGCTTCAAGTAGATTATTGAAATTGTCTGTCAGCATTTTTGGGACATTGGGGTGGATAATAATCCCAAAATATTTAATACCCTCTGGTGCCCTTTTAAGTCCCAGTGTGAAGATGTCTTGTTCGGAACATGCCTTATTTAGGTGTAGGGCCTCAGTTTTGGACTGGTTTACCCTTAAACCTGATGCGGTGGTAAACCTTGCCAGAGTATCCAGAACATCTATTCAAGTGTATCCTCTGCCCTTCGAGCTAGACTTAGGTCAGTCTACAACAGTGTTTGCCACTTTGCCCTCTTGGTCCTGTTCTCTACCCACCATGACCTCTGTAGATTGCTCGACTGGCTTCCTCTCCAAGGCCACTTTGATTTTGCCCTCAGTTGCATAGTGGACAACTCCATTAGGAGTAGGAATGTGTCCCCTTTCTCATCCCTCCTCAAGGTTAGAACCATATCCAGGACTCTCTGCTCTTCCATTGTACCTCCCCTTAAGGTTCCTAGTGTCTCTACAAATATGGGAGGGAAAGGCCTATCTGTTGTGGCCCCCTCTCTGTGGAATGGCATTCCGGTGCCTCTCCATTCATCTGACATGCATCTCACCTTCACATCCAACTTCAAATTCTGGCTTCTGGAGGAAGCTAGTTTCAAGGGCTCACCTGGGTAGCACCCCCCCAGAGACCTTTGTGCCCCTCCTTTTAGAATATATTTCCCATTTCCCATTTACCTCCTACCTCTTGCACTTATGTTAGCCATGTTTACGTTATGGTACTCCTGTTTCTATATGTTGAGGGTGGGGGAGAACTGTTAATCTTGATTGTAATTCATGTATTATCTGTATCTGTACCCTTGTATATTTGAAGTTCTCAGCTGTTATCTGAGTCGTATTCTTGCATGTAATTCTGTTTATCATGATTGTTTTGAAGGTTTTGTGCCATTTCTATGGCTCAGGTCATGTCTGAAAACGGTCCCTTCGATCAGTGCCCTTACCCAGTAATAGAAGTAATAAATAAATAAACATTTTGAATGATTTGTGGGGAATAGGTGGTGGTGATTAATAAATCATCAGCATATAGGAGGGTCTTGAGGGTGGACTCTCCCACCTTAATGCGTGGTATACCCCTAGATTCCCGGATAGCAATGGCTAGAGGCTCTATTGCTAGGACAAACAATAGGGTGGATAAAGGGCAGCCGTTTCATGTGCCTTTGTGCAGACTGAATGTTGGGGACATAAGTTTGTTGGTAAGTTCCGATGCCATCAGGGAGGAGTAGACAAGTTGGACCCATGATCTAAAAGCTGGGCCTATGCCCATCTTCTCCAGGGTGAGCATCAAGTAGGACCATTCGACTGAGTTGAAGGTCTTCTCAAAGTCCACAGTTAGAGCTATCATAGGTTCACAACAGGACTGGACTTCATGCATCAATGTGATCAGGGCCATGTGGTGGTCTGATCCTAGTCTCCCCTTGACAAACCCTGTTTGCACCAGATGCATTATACCTGGGAGCAGCTTCTCTAGACAAGCAACCAATACCTTGGCCAAGATCTTGGCATCCACATTAATAAGGGAGATCAGGCGATAGCTGCCTGGATTCAGGGGATTGTTCCCTTTTTTGGGGAGTACAGTGATCACTGCCTCTTGCTCCATTGGTAGTAGCATCCCTTTTTCTAGTGAGTCATTGTGCACTGTTAACAGATACCATGCCAGATCTATCACTTGGGCCTGGTAGACCTCTATGGGTAGGTTGTCTCTCCCTGGTGATTTGTTGGGGTTCAAAGTGTTGATTGCAGAAACAATTTCCACCTTGGTTAATGGCTTCCTTAGTGGAGTCACCAAGCAAGTCACCAATTTGGGAATGGGGAGCCCTGCTAGGAAGGACTCAACTGTGCATGTGTCTGGTGGTGAGGGTGAAATGTACAGAAATTCATATAACTGAGCCATCACTTTGTCGATCCCTTTCTGGGAGGTAGTGTGTATCCCTCTCCTATTATTTAGGCCTTGGATCATCCTGGCTGTCTGTCTGGTTTTGAGCCAAAAGGTCAAATGTTTGCTGGCTTTCTCCCCTTCCTCCTAGAACAAGTGCCTTAGCCTCCTAAGGTTGAACTGTGCTTTCCTCATTAAGTGGTTATTCATTTGAAATCTGGCATTGTTAGCTGGGCCAAGATGAAACGCGGTGGGACCCCAGGGGTGAGGTCTTTGTAGTGGGCTTCTAGGGTGGCCAGATTTTTTTCCAAAGCCGCCTTCTCTGCCTCTCTGCATTTTCTTCTCACTGAGGTGTAGGTGATAAACAGTCCCTTTATGGTGGCTTTAAATGCCTCCCATAGTGTGGTGTCAGAGGCTTACCCATTGTTATTATTGATCCAGTACTCTGCAGCTTCAGGGCCTTGCCATTTCTGAAACTGTGGGTCTTCCAGTAGTAATGCATCCAGGCACCACATGGAAAACTGGGGCTGTTCAGGGCCCCAGTGTATTCTGAGCTTCAGGGGGGCATGGTCCGATATGAATACTGGGTGTGTGTTGACCTTTGGCACTATGTCATAGACAGAACTAGTGATCAGTCACAGGTCAATCTTGCTTGAGGACCCATGAGTAGCTGAAAAGCAAGTGTAATCTTGCATTCCAGGGTGTCTCATGCACCAGGTATCTAAGAGTGAATGTTCCATCATTAGCTGTGTGATAGCCTTGACCGCCTGTCTGTGCGGCTCAGCTGACCACTTACTCCTGTCCATGTTTGGGTTCAATGTGAGGTTAAAATCCCCTTGCATTATGACCTGATGTCTTTCACTATTAAAGTCTGTTAGTTTCCAGTTCAGTTTGTGGAAGAACAGTGGGCAGTCCTGATTCAGGGCATACACACTGAGGAAGATAAGGGGCTCTTCAGGGGTCTCCACCTCAACCAGGATCCATCTACCCTCCTTGTCAATTTTTGGCATGATACCTTCCAGCCCAGGTCCTTGTGGAAGAGTATGGAGATTTCCCTTTTGTGTGAAGGGGCTGCACTATGTACCTACTCCCCCACCCAACCCTGTCTGAGCTTTCTAGCTTCCACCAAGGAGAGCTTGGTCTCTTGGAGGAATGCCATTTGTGGGTTCAGTCTCTTGAGTTGTAACAGTACTTTTTTTATTTTAACTGGAGAGTTGAGCCCCTTTACATTCCAAGACACTATTCTAATCTCCACACAGGGCCTGTGATTTAGGTAAAAAATAGGTTTTGATACTGCACTTCAGTCTAGATTGCTCCAGGTAGGAACCTTAAAAACCTTCCTCTCTGTACCCCCCTACCCACCTCCTCTTTGCACCCCCCTGTTCCATCAATTACCTTCAGACATATAACACACTTTTAACCATATTTGAACATAACCAAGTGAGCAAACTAACTTATGAATATTGTGCACTTGGCACATTAGAGAGTGAAGAAAGACCAAGGGAGGGATAGTGAGGCTTAATAAAGGGAAGGGAGGGTGGGCAGAGGATGACAGTGAAAAAGCAGGGATACTGAATGAATACTTCTGCTCAGTATTCACAAAAGATGAGGAGGGAGAGGTACCTAAATCAAAGAATAGAAGCACTCTGGGTAGAGAGGTTGATACCAGTCCATTCATAGAAGAAAGGGTTCTGAAAGAACTTTTAAAACTGAAGATGGACAAAGCAATGGGGCCTGATGGGATTCACCCAAGAATTCTAAAAGAACTAAGGGAAGAACTAGTGACACCACCGACTACCCTCTTTAACAAATCATGGGAGAATGGTGTGGTACCTGAGGACTGGAGGAGGGCAGATGTGATTCCCCTTCACAAAAGTGTGAGCAAGACAGAGGCAGGAAACTACAGACCTGTTAGTTTGATCTCAGTGGTAGGGAAAATGATGGAATTACTTCTGAATGAAAGAATTGTTGAGTTCCTAGAGGCCAGTGGGGCACAGGACCCACTGCAGCATGGATTCTTAGCAGGAAGATCATATCAGATGAAGCTAATAGATTTTTTTGACTGGGTGACCAAAATGATAGACCAAGGAGGGGCTGTGGACATGGCCTACCTAGACTTTGGCAAGGTCTTTGACACAGTCTCACACAAAAGATTAATATACAATTTAGCCAGCCTTGGAGTGGGACTCAAGGTGGAAGTCTGGGTAAAAAACTGGGTGGACAACAGGACACAGAGGGTAATAATAAACGGAGTCCACTCTGAAGAAAGGGTGGTTACTAGCAGGGGTACCGCAGGGTTCAGTACTGGGACCGGTCCTCTTTAATGTCTTTATAGGTGACATTGCAGATGGACTGGAAGGAAAAATATGTCTCTTTGCAGACGACACAAAGGTCTGCAACAGGGTCACTACAGAAGGTGGGGTGGAAAGGATGCAAAGGGGCTTGGCAAGGTTGGAGGAATGGTCAAAGGTATGGCATCGTAGATTCAGTGCAAAGAAGTACAAAGTAATGCATCTGGGAAACAAAAACTCAGGGGGAGAGTACACAATGGGGGGTGAGAAACTAACAACAACAAAAATGGAAAGAGACCTGGGGGTAATCATATCAGATGACCTTTAGGTGGGAAAACAATGTGCAAAGGCAGTAAGGAGGGCTGGAAGGATAATGGGATGCATAGGGAGAGGCATCACCAGTAGAAAACAGGAAGTTGTTATCCCTCTGTACAGACAGTTGGTGAAGCCCCATCTGGAGTACTGCATGCAGTTCTGGAGACTCCATCTCCACAAGGACATAGACAGGATGGAGGCTGTCCAGAGGAGAGAAACTAAAATGGGTCAGGGTCTACACCAGAAGACATATGAAGAGAGATTAAAGGACCTTAACATGTATACCCTCGAGGAGAGGAGGGAGAGGGGAGACATGATAGAAACTTTCAAGTACCTTAAGGGAATCAACAAAGCCCAAGAGAACAGCAACTTTCAGAAAAAGAGATGTGCAAGAACAAGGGGGAACAATCTGAAGATAGAGGGGGGACAGCTCAGAGATAATGTGAGGAAGTATTTTTTCATGGAGAGGGTTGTGGATATATGGAACAGCCTTCCTGAGGAGGTAGTGAAATCAAAAACAGTGGGGGAATTCAAGAATGCATGGGACAGGCATAAGGCAATTCTAGTGGGGGGTAGGAGGAAATAGGCTGTTGGTTAACAAGGATCAGCAGCTTATCCATTAGGTAGGGAAATGAGCAGACTAGGTGGGCCAGGTGGTCATTTTCTGCTGTCATATTCTATGTTTCTATGTTACATATCTTGAAATAATCTCCCCACCCCTCCCACACCTATGACCAGCAATCACTAGGTTCATCGGCTAACCTGCAGCACAGATAATGACAACAGTCCCTGGGGTGGACCCCTTCAGTCGGCTGACCTAGAATAAGAAACTTGGGTTCTGCCTACTTCAGATCTCACCTGCCCCTTGTAATGTGTGTCTACTAATCTAGTCCTATGTATCAGTGCTTCACACTCCGGAGGACTGAGCAACTTGTTGGGACACTGAAGTTTGGTCATCTGCCCATGTTTTGCCCCTATACCTAGTAAGGGTGAAGCTGCATTGGTGTCAATATCCAGTTCTGCCCTTAATGGGACCACGCTTCCTCTATATATACCTCACCTCCCCCAATTGCTGCTCCAGCACCTCCCCCACTGTTGAGTGAACTCCCAAGCCTATCAGAAATAGTGCTCGTATCAGGCTGTACTTTGGTAGAGAGGAAGTGATACCATCTTGCTACTTTGATTACTCATCCTTATGCCCAGCTCAAAGTCCGGCCTCTGATATGCTGCACTACAGCAAGATGGTGGCAAGTTTACGTGACCTACCACATATGGCATGTACCATTAATGCTCCTTATTGCTGCATCCTATGTGCTGAGGCTGCTCCCAGAGGGCTGACTCCTGGGGTCAAGGGTTACACATATGCACTGACAACACACAATGAACCTCCCATCTCAGTACATTAGCCTGACAGGTCATAGTGATCTTGGATGCGGGAGTTACTGGAGCTAGTGTAAACTGTTTCTGACTCTGTGCCTGCATCTGGCAAAGAGAAGCAGGGTTGACCTCCTTCCCCCTCCCCCACACCGGAACCATAAACCAGTGCTCAAAATGCTGTACCCCTTCAACTGGAGTTAGGTGATCACATTCTTATAAGGATAAACATAGAAACAAAGAATTTGATGGCAGATAAGGACCTCTTGGCCCACCCAGTCTGCCCATTTCCCTATCTAATGGATAAGCTGCAGATCCTAGTTAACCAGCAGCCTACCTCTTTCTACTCCCACCCCGCTAGAATTGCCTTATGACTGTCCCATGCATGCTTGAATTCCACCACTGTTTTTGACTCCACAACCTCCTCCGGAAGGCCGTTCCATGCATCCACAACCCTCTCTGTGAAAAAATACTTCCTTAAATTACCTCTGAGCCACCCCCACTCTATCTTCAAATTGTGCCCCCTTGTTCTTGCACACCTCTTTTTTTGAAAGATGCTACCCTCTTAAACTTTGTTGATTCCCTTGAGGTACTTGAATGTTTCTATCATGTCCCCCCTCTCCCTCCTTTCCTCGAGGCTATACATATTAAGCTCCTTTCGTCTCTCTTCATATGTCTTCCAGTGCAGACCCTGCACCATTTTAGTTGCCCTCCTCTGGACAGCTTCCATCCTGTCTATTTCTTTGTGGAGATTGGGTCTCCAGAGCTGCATGCAGTACTCCAGATGGGGGTATCACCAGCTGTCTGTACAGAGGGATAATAACTTCCTGTTTTCTACTGGTGATGCCTTTCCCTATGCCTCCCAGTATCCTCCCAGCCCTCCTTGCTACCCTCTCACATTGCTTGCCCATCTTTAGATCATCTGATATGACTACCCCCAGGTTTCTTTCCATTTTTCTTGTTGTTAGTATCTCACACCCCATTGTGTACTCTTCCCCTGGGTTTTTGTTTCCCAGGTGCATTACCTTGCACTTCTTAGCATTGAACCTAAGCTGCCATACATTTGACCATTCCTCTAACCTTGCCAAGTCCCTTCTCATCCTTTCCACCCCACCTTGTGCATCAACTATGTTGCAGATCTTTGTGTCATCTGCAAAGAGACATACTTTTCCTTCCAGTCCCTCTGCAATGTCGCTTATAAAGACATTGAAGAGGACCGGTCCTAATACTGAACCCTGTGGTACCCCACTAGTAATCCCCCTTTCTTCAGAGTGGACTCCATTTAATATTACTCTCTGTGTCCTATTCTCCAGCCAATTCTTTACCCAGGCTGTCATCTTGGGACCCACTCCCAGGCTGGCCAACTTGTATATTAATCTTTTGTGTGGGACTGTGTCAAATGCCTTGTTAAAGTCTAGGTAGGCCATGTCCACAGCCCCTCCCTGATCTACTACTTTGGTCACCCAGTCAAAGAAATCTATCAGATTTGTCTGGCATGACCTTCCTGCTTTGAATCCATGCTGCCTTGGGTCCTGTGCCCCTCTGGCCTCTAGATACTCGACAATTCTTTCCTTCAGAAGTGATTCCACCATTTTCCCTACCACTGAGGTTAAACTAACAGGTCTGTAGTTTCCTGCTTCTGCCTTGCTCCACTTTTGTGAAGGGGAATCACATCTGCCCTCCTCCAGTCCTCGGGTACCACTCCATTCTCCCATGATTTGTTAAAGAGGGTAGTCAGTGGTGTCAGGGCCACTGGAAAATTGCGCCAGCAAATTTTGTTGCGGAATCCTCAATTTTCACCATTCTCTGCAAAAACTGACATGTTGCTCAATTTCTTGCAATTTTTGAGTTTTCATATTGAACTGTGTAAAAAGTATTAACATTTTTAATAAAATACTCTCAAATATATTGACAATTTTGCATGCAGACTTGGGTTTTGCTGAAACAATGCAGTGCAAGGTACGGGGAGGGTTTTATGTGACACATTTCTTTTGAATCCTTGTCTTGTTTGGTTTCAAAATTCACTGGACAAGCGTAAGTATACTTAAACACTTAACATTTGTTTTGTGTTGAAGCAGTTTGTCAGAAAACATTTTGTTGCCACATAGACTGAAACAAAAGATGGGAGAAAAGGTGCAAACCATCCCATTCACTTAAATGGGGTGCTAACTATGAAGCCCTTTTGTAAGTAGCAAAGCAAGTTTTTCCTTGTGAGCATACTTTCATTCAGACTAGTTTTGATTCAAACAGCTGAGGATTTTTGGATGGCCTTGCCGATTTTAAACTTGAATAAGCTAGGTGATAACAGTGATCTCACTCTTAGCAACTACCCCTTAGATGCTCACGTGCAAACACTATAATAAAAACCTGACTAAAGCCTAAAAACAAGCTTATAAAATGCAAAATGTATCTGAACATTTATCTTTAACTAAACAAAACCATTGCAGCCAGAGTAAAACAA
The DNA here is from genome assembly GCA_016271365.2 of Neoceratodus forsteri. Lineage (NCBI taxonomy): Eukaryota > Metazoa > Chordata > Ceratodontiformes > Ceratodontidae > Neoceratodus > Neoceratodus forsteri. Next base: position 761,259,416 of record CM057452.1, read on the forward strand.
AGGTAAATTACAGGGTACCCTGTATGATGCAGTGAAAATATATTGGTATTTTTTTACAATTTTTGGTAACCACGTAAGGTCCACTAGGCACAATTGCCTGTTTTCAGGTACAATCCAGGAGCCTTGAGGAGATTAAGTGACTTGCTCAGAATCACACAATATGCAAGTGGAGGTTGTGGGAATCAAACCCAGGTTTTGTAGATGTCTACAGTCCATTCACTGTTTGTTACTCTAACCTCTAGGCTGTACTGCCAGACCCAATGACCCCCGGATTTAATGTTTAAATATGTAATTTCAAAAATAGTGTACAGTATCTACAGTACAAATTATGAACATTAAACACTTTAAAAAACATTTTACTAAAACTCAATTATTCACTAGTCCATCTGCTTATATTTTCTTGTACCAAAGCGGGTAAACAGCTGACAGGGCACTGTAAATAGCTGTTGATCAGGCTTCATTATTCTACATCCAGAAACAGAAAAAGTGTTTATTCTGGCTTTGTTTAATATTGATTTGCTGTGGCTCGCTTTATAGAATCTACTTAGCACTGTATGAGGCAGATGCTTTTAAATTTTGGAAGATAGGCAATGCTTACAATAGCTTATCAGTTTAATATTCTTTTCAGGAACAAAACCTTTTTCTCTATGTTTTAAACATATTCAGGTGTCAGTGCATTCATTTAGGAATTTACACTGACTAATATATGCTGCAGAAAACATTAAAAGATTTATTGTGAAGCATTCCGGGTCTATAGTAGAACCCCTGCAATTTCCCTCAAATTTTGCAAAATGCTCTGTAATTTTTGGTAATCTTTTCTGCAATTTTCCAGTGGCCCTGCTTATAAGTCTAATTAGGGCTGGGCAGATAGTTCTGTCTGAAATCCAAACCTCGGATTGAACCCTGAATCCACGGACCTGGATAAATACGGACTTCACCGCAGAAGTCAGGTTTTGGGTCCGTGGAAAGAAAAGCCTTTTTCTGCATGCCTGGTGCCCCATGGGAGGGGGGTAAAGATGAATGGTTGGTGCCAGGTGGAAGAAAAAAGACTGGGAAGAGGAGTGGAGATGAGTCCAAGAGCAGGAGGACCACACATCACAGTCACATGTGGTGGAGATCTGTGCATGGGCTGCAGCTGCTGTTGTCAGCCAGTCAGTCGGTCAGTGACTCTCGGGTCAGCTGTCGGTCTTGTTCTCAGAGTGGAGATAGACTTAGGTAAGTAGTACCTCACAAATGGCCTGACTCCTGTAGCCTATCCTATGTGGGTTTGGAACATATATTGAATACCAGAAAGGGGGGGAGAGTTGTGTACAAGCTCAGGGCAAGGGCAGGCTGACAAAAAAAATCATTGACTTGTGCCAGAGGAGAAAGTGAGAGAGAGAGAGACTATTGGGGGCCAAAGAGAAATGTTATAGTTACAGAAGTCACAAATAAAGTTTATTCTTGGTCTCATTGTGGCTGGTTGTGTGTGTGCAGGGCAAGAGCAGGCTGGCAAAATAAATCTTTGACTTTTGCCACCATCCAGAGGAGCAAAAGTGAGAGAGACTATTGGGGGCCAAAGAGAAATGTTATAGTTACAGAAATCACAAAGTTTATTCTTCGTCTCATTGTGGACAGTTGTGCACAGGGCAAGGGCAGGCTGGCAAAATAAATCTTTAACATTTGCCACCATCCAGAGGAGAAACACAGAAAGAGAGAGACTGCTGGAGGCGAAAGAGAAATGTTATAGTTAAAGAAATCACAAATAAAGTTTATTCCTGGTCTCATTGTGGCAAGTTGTGTGTGTACAGGGCAAGGGCAGGCTGGCAAAATAAATCTTTGACTTGTGCCATCATCCAGATGCAAAGAAAGGGAGAGAGAGAGAGAGAGAGAGAGAGAGAGAGAGACTATTGGGGACAATGAGAAATGTTATTGTCACAGAAATCACAAATAAAGTTTATTGTTGGCCTCAGTGTGGGTGTGTGTATACACAGGGCAAGAGCAGGCTGGCAAAATAAATCTTTGACTTGTGCCACCATCCAGAGGAGAAAGAGAGAGAAACAACTGGGAGCCAAAGAGAAATTCTACAGTCACAGAAATCACAAATAAAGAAATTAAACATGGCCTCGGTGTGGCTATGCAGTGTGTGTACACTGTACAGGCAGTCAGGCAGGCAAAATAGTGCTTGCTTCTGTCTGTCTCTTTCTCTCTCCATCTCTCTCTCTCTCTCTCTGTCTTTCTCTCCCAGCACATTTACGTCATGGGTCCAAGCAGGATATGCCACCAGTACAACCCAGTCATGAAGCAGCTAGCAGTCATTGCTATTATTTAGCAGTTTTACTGTAATTTTTATACCAATCATGCATTAAATTATTTCCTTTTGGCCTCTGTGTTGAATATGACCAACTTCCACCACTTTTATGCATTTTATCACATTTTTTTCAAATATTGATAAATAATCAGAACTAATTAGAACTCGACTGTGTTCTGGTTCTTAGTTAAAGAGGGGGTCAAGCCAACATTTCTAGAATCAATAAATTCAGAATGTGGATCAGCATATCCTCATTCAGCATCATGCCGAAAATGAGACCTCTAAGTTACTTTGTTTAAATATTACAAGTCATTTTGTAAACCTAAATTCACTGCCTGTTAAAAAAGTCAGTTTCAGTAAAGAACTACTGATGATGTCACAACCAGAACTCAAAGCCTAGTCCTTCTTGCACAAAGCCTAGTCCTTCTTGCAAAGTATCTTATAAGACCTATTTCTCCCACATTACATAAAACTGCAGTTGTAGTAAACATTTGAAAAAGGAAAGCTGAGACTGGTTGAGTCAAGGCATAGATTTTCATAATGTGCAGATTCAAGGTACGGTACTTAAAAATGTGACGGGGAGGGGAGAGGGGTTGGAATACAATGGCAAACATGGCTTTAAAATGACAAAAATTGGTGCAATTATTAGACTACTGTAGGGATGAGATTTCAAAATGCCACTAGACTGTGACTGTGGAATGCAGCAATGACATACCTTCAGAAAGCAGCTGGGGCACAAAATTTTGGAAAGCAGCAGGAATGCTAAAATTAATAATGCAGTGGTGTCATCTAGTTTGGAACATGGTAGAGATACACTATTTTGAAATAGGGGAGACACATAGTTGTGGAAGGTAGCAGGAATATGTTATTTTGTAACGTGCCCAGGATAGAGATGCAGTGAAAATCAGCAGGTTGGGGGGGTCCACCAAAGACCAGGGATTGAATATATATATATATTTTTGATATTGGGGCCAGCGATCATTGGGGTGTCCACTAGACACCAGGAATTGGACATTATTTTTTTTATATTGGGTCCACTGGTGGAGGAGACCACTAGAGATCAGGGATTTAATTAATGACATTAATTACAGAACAGTTTGTGGTGAAGTGTGGAATTTCACAGGTGAAATTTCATACTTCCCAGTCTATCCGTGCTCCACAAACTGCGCTCCATGAATTTGGTACAATTCGCAAATTAATTTGCGGAGTGAATTTTGGGCACTTCGCACATCTGTAGTCCTGGATGCTTTAATTTGGCATGTGGTGTTGATGCACAGTTTAAAACCTGGTTGGTATTCTTGATTTCAGATTGTGGTGGCAACATTCAATTTCAGAATTAGGCATGGACATGGAATCTCAGAATGTGGCAGTGATGCAGTTTCAGAATGAGGCAGATATGCATAATTTGGATATTGCAACTTGGATAAGCAATTTTTGAATAGAAACATAGACTTTGATGGCAGATAAGGACCACTTGGCCCACCCAGTCTGCCCATTTCCCTACCTACTGGATAAGCTGCAGATTCTAGTTAACCAACAGCCTACTTCCTGCAACCCCCCACTATAATTACCTTATGTCTGTCCCATGCATGTTTGAATTCCCCCATTGTTTTAGACCCAATGACTTCACCAGGAAGACGGTTCCATGTATCCACTACTCTCTCCATGAAAAAAAATGTCCTCACATTACCCCTGAGCCATCCCCCCTCTATCTTTAAATTGTGCCCCCTTGTTCTTACACATCTCTTTTTCTGAAAGATGCTACCTTCTTGGACTTTGTTGATTCCCTTGAGGTACTTAAAAGTTTCTATCATGTCCCCCCATCCCTCCTTTCATCAAGAGTATACATATTGAGCTCTCTCAGTCTCTCTTCATGTGGTTTCTGCTGCAGACCCTGCACCATTTTAGTTGCCCTCCTCTGGAATTCTTCCATCCTGTGTATGTCCTTGTGTAGATGAGGTCTCCAAAACTGCACACAGTACTCCAGATGGGGTCTCACCAACTGTCTGTATAAAGGGATAACCACTTGCCTTTTTCTACTTGTGATGCCCCTACCTATGCATCCCAGTATCCTCCTGGCTCTCCTTACCGACATCTCACATTGCTTACCCCCCTTTAGGTCATCTGATATGACTACCCCCAGGTCCCTTTCCATTTTTGTTGTTGTTAGCACCTCTCCTGCTATTGTGTACTCTTCTCCTAGGTTTTTGTTTCCCAGGTGCATTAATTTGCACTTCTTTGCATTGAATCTAAGTTGCCATATGTCTGACCATTCCTCTAACCTTGCCAAGTCCCTTCTCATCTTTTCTACCCCCTCTTGTGTATCAACTCTGTTACAGATCTTTGCGTCATCTGCAAAGAGGCATACCTTTCCCTCCAGACCCTCTGCAATGTCACCTATAAAGATGTTAAAGAGGACTGGACCCAGTACTGAGCCCTGAGGTACTCCACTAGTAATCCCCCTTTCTTCGGAATGTGTTCCATTTACTATTACCTTCTGTGTCCTATTGTGCAGGCAGTTTGCTACCCAGGCTACCACCCTGGGACCCAGTCCCAGGCTGGCTAACTTGATTATTAATCTTTTGTGTGGGACTGTGTCAAATGCCTTGCTAAAGTCTAGGTAGGCCATATCCACAGCCCCTCCCTGGTCTATTACTTTGGTCACCCGGTCAAAGAAATCAATTAGTTTCATCTGACATGACCTTCCTGCTGTAAATCCATGCTGCTTTGGGTCCTGTGCCCCACTGGCCTCTAGGTACTCAACAATTCTTTCTTTCAGAAGTGATTCCATCATTTTCCCTACCACTGAGGTCAAACTTACATGTCTGTAGTTTCCTGCTTCTGCCTTGCTCCCACTTTTGTGAAGGGGAATCACATCTGCCCGCCTCCAGTCCTCAGGTATTTGTTAAAAAGTGTGGTCAGTGGTGTCACTAGGTCCTCCTTTAGTTCTTTTAGGATTCTGGGGTGAATCCCATCAGGCCCCATTGCTTTGTCCACCCTGAGTTTTAGGAGTTCTTTCAGGACTCTTTCTTCTGTGAATGAACTGGTGTCAATCCCCCTACCCAGAGTGCTTCTATTGTCTGGTTTAGGTAACTCTTCCTCATCTTCTTTTGTGAATACCGAGCAAAAGTATTCATTCAGTATCTCTGCCTTTTCACTGTCTCCCTCTGCCCACCTTCAGTCTCCTTTATTAATCTTCACTATCCCTCCCTTAACCTTTCTATGCTCCCTAATGTACTTATAAAAGGTTTTAGCCACCTTCTTAACTGAGTTGGCTATTTTTCCCCGGTTTGGGCCTTTGTTATTCTGACTGCCTTCCCCACTTCTTTCTGCTTTAATTGATATAGTTCCCTGTCATGCTCCTTCTGTGATTCCTTATACTTATTGAATGTAGCCTTTTTCTCCTTAACCTTCTCTGCCACCTCTTTTGAGAACCATAGTGGTTTTTCACTCCACTTTGTTTTCTTTATTTGTTTCACACAAAGGCTTGTTGCCTCTATGATGGCAGTTTTGATTTTTCTCCATTGTTCTTCCACCCCTCCTTTTTGGCCATTTGCTAGTGCATTCTCCAGGTACTCACCCATTTTGCCAAAGTCAGCCCTTTTAAAGTCCAGTATCCTTGTTTTTGTATGGCTTATCTCCATGGTTGTGCTCATTGTGAAGCACACTGAGCAGTGGTTGCTTGTTCCCAGATGTCTACTGACTTCTAAATTTGTGATCCTCTCTCCATTTGAGAGTACCAGGTTTAGTATTGCTCCCTTCCGAGTGGGTTCCAACACTAGCTGTCTAAGGCCTGCCCCCTGCAGGGCATCGAGAATGACCCTGCTCTTGGATGTGGCTGCAGTACATGTCATCCAGTTAACATCTGGCATATTCAGGTCCCCCATCAACAGTATCTCCCCTTTTTCAGCCATTTTGAGAATGTCCTCTATCATTTTCTTGTCCATTTCCTCTCCTTGAGATGGGGGTCTGTATACAACCCCTGTGCAGATTGTGATGCCATTCCCTGTCTCCAAGGTGATGCAGAGTGCCTCTTGTCCTCCCCCTTTACTTTTTAGTTCTGTAGCTTTGATCCCTTCCCTTATGTATAGAGCTACTCCACCTCCTCTTTTACCTTCCCTGTCCCTCTGTGGATTGTGTACCCTGGTATGTTGACATCCCAGTCATGTTTCTCTGTGTACCAGGTTTCTGTGACTGCCACAATATCCAGTTGCTCAACTTTCCATCAGGGCTACTAGCTTAGGAAGCTAGTTTCCCAGACTACACGCATTGGTACTCATTGCTCTCCATTTAATAGGCTTTATCCTTTTTTCCCCCCATCCCTGCTCTTATTGCCCTTGTCTATTTTTCCATTTACCCCTGTCCTGCCCTGTGTTGAGCTCTGTACCTCAATGTTTACCATTCTACCTGCCATGTTTTGTGGGGGGAGGCTTGAAATGTCCTGCCTCTTATCAGCACCTCTCCCCTTGCTTAGTTTAAAAGCTTGTCAATGAAGCATTTAAACCTGTCACCTAGGAGCTTGGTTCCCTTCATGGACAGATGCAGACCATCATGCCAGTATAGACCTTTATCTCTCCAGGTGGACCCCCAGTCCCCAAATGAAGCCAAAGCCCTGTGCTCTTCACCAGTTTTGCAACCATTCATTAAACTGCATGGTGTGTAGTACTCTAGCCTCACCCCTGCCTTAGACTGGAAGCACCTCTGAGAAGGTTACCATGCCTGCTGCCTGTCTGAGGCCCCTCCCCAACTCCACAAATTCATTCTGCACTGCACTGATCCCTTGCCAAGCTAGGTCATTTGTCCCAAGGTGGACAATGATATCTAGTTCCCTCTCCTGTGATGCTGCTTCTGCAATCCTGAGGATTCGCTTCCTGTCCCTCCAAGCCATGGCACCAGGCAGGTACCTTACTTCTTTCTCCTCTCCCTTCCCCGTTTTACCCCTTAACAATTGAGTCCCCTATCAGAAGCTGTTTTCTTCTCCTGTGGTGTCCCTTGCCACCCTTTTGTGGGTCTCCCTTGTGGATGTCCTCAGCATTCTTCTTGGTCTCCACTGAGGGTGCCATCGTAGAGGAACCTTGATCTGCCAGAATGGCATATAATTTGTGTAGAGGTACAACTAGGGGGCTTCACCTCTGTTCCACCACCCGCACCCTCCCAGAACCCACAGTAGTCCAACTGCTCTTCATACTTGGCAACCTCTGAGGCAGTGGTTGTGGCAGTCGTACTCTTTGGGTGGGGGTGGCCTCCTTAGTCTTTGCTAGTTCAGCCTGGAGGTGGGCAACCTCTTCCCTCAGAGCTGACAGTTGCCTGCAAATAGGACAACAACACAGTTTCCAGAATGTCTCCCGGAAAACTGCTGCCCCACAGCCAGTGCATTGCACCACTCCCCACATGTCCCTCTCCTTTTTAATATACAATATGTAATATATATATATATATATTCATGGCAAAAAACTCCGTTTAATGCATTAGTTAGGGTTGTTCCACAGAGACAAAAATAAGGAAATTCGCTGTTAAGGTTGAAAACCCTAACTCCGAATTCACCCCCCCACCACCACACACACACAGACACACACACACACATATGGAAGTATGGGGGAGGACCAAGTCAACACAACCAATGACAGACATCCAGCAGCAGGTGACAGAAATAACAAACAATTGTCTAAATGTACTACGAGACATCTCCACCCACCTGACCAGGTACTGCATGCTCAGTGGAGATCAACAGCAAAACTGAGGCCATGTACACCAAATGTACACATCCCTGATTGCAGCTGCACACAACGTACCACACTTAGTAGTTGTATGGCCTTACCTACCGATGCCCCACACCACACCACAACTGGTACTGTGCCGTTAGTCAATATAAATGTCTGTGTGTGTATGGTGTTGGGGGGGGTGAATTCAGAGTTAGGGTTTTCAACCCTAACAGGGAATTTCCTCACTTTTGTCACTGTGGAACAACCCTAACTAATGCATTAAACAGAGTTTTTTGCCATGAATATCCTGTCTTTTTCAGAACTATTACTCACTATAGTACATGATTTATAGTTGTAAGAATACTGCACATACATAAAAAAATGTTCCAATATCAGGAATACTTCAACTCTTGTAGTTGCATTTACTGTTATTAACAGTAACAGTAGTTCACTGTGAATCATATTGTTTTAATAACTTTATTAATTGTAATTTGTCATTGTTATTCCATGTAATATTTTTTATGTAAGAGTGTCTTACTCTTTTTCTTTGTGAGCACATATGTAAAGAAAAAGATGTACATAAGTAAAAGACTATATGACATGACATGGACACCATTAGTTCATCTACTGAACAAATGGATATGTTACTGTAGTAGCTTGAGATTTGATAGACATTGCTTGTACTACCAACTGAGGTGGTAGCACCAATCATGTGAAGAGAGGTGGAAGAGGTTTGCTGGTACTGAATAAATAACTTTGTTGTAAGTATGCCAACACAGACATTTCACTGTTGTACTAGCAGGTACATACTCATCTTCATCATGATACATATACACACATTCTGTAGCACTAGGTGTATAAAACAACAACAGTGTGCCACAAATAGTGTAAGGTAGCATTGTCACACATCTAAGTTACTTCTTTGGAGAATTCCAACTCTAATACCACAATAGTGTGATATGATCTTTCAGCAAATGAGAAAATCACAGTTGTATAAATCTTATTAAAACTATTTTCAAGAAACATCTCCAGTACACAATAACACACCAAACACAAGAGAGTATAAATTCACTTTTTTTTACTATTAAAATATTTTAGATATAAAAAATGACAAACCCAAATATTTTTCTTTTTATGAACAATACAAAAATATATATTTACAAACATATGTATACACCAAAAAAAAACACTTATTAAAGTGTGTATTGCCTTATACACAAAAATAACTATTTAATAAAAATATTTTTTTACATAAATAAAAAAATATAGAAAAATTGGTGATATTTTTTTGTAAGTTTTGTGCAACACTTGCGAGAGGAGTATGCACTGCTTGAGGCAATCCAGGCTGGAAACTGGATTCGATGTGGAGGCGCAAAGGAAGTGGAAGCTGTTGCGCCCTCCGGAGGAGATACTGGACTACTATGAAGGGTGGTCAGTTTGGCCCAGGAAAGCTGCAGGAACAGATGGTGCTGGTGGAGGTGAAGCACTGCTACTGGCCACAGCACCGTCAGCCACTGCTACAACTGGCTCGACCACGAGGTTGACAGTCCGCTGTTGTGCATCCAAGAGAGACTGGATTCTGTCCAGCCTCTCAAGGATCAACCGTTTTACTCACGACTGCCAACCTCACGCCAGTAGCAGTCTGTAGCAGCAGTGGGCGTGTGCATTTCGCAGTCGCCGACACCCTACAAAGATTTAAAAAAAAGTAATGATGAATATACAACACAAATTAAACAGTTATGACTTTCAAATATTTAACTTCAAATATTTCTTAGCTACTGCAATATCATAAATGCATTCATTTCAAAGTTATGATAATAGTTTTAACTATGATGCTAAACTATTTTGCTATCTTATTTCTGTCTCTGTCATACTTTATTATCTATATAATCTAATGAGCTGACAACATAAAAAAACGTATAGTTACATGTGGCTTACAATGCTACTCTTATATTTTTTTCAGTAGTCATAAATATTCAGTATGTACATACTTTTGCATTATCAACACTATTATACCATACAATTGAAATAGATCCTCATCAAGTGTGAGAATTTTTACTTCACCATGTCTGCCTATAATGTCTAGTCATCCTTTCAATAAAAAACAAACTACCTTGACATTAACACTATCATAATATACTTTTCATGTGTACACAATCATGATCACTTTAATGATAGTTTGAAAGCAAACAGCTTTTCAGCCGTATTTCAGCCCTCAACGCACGTCACTATTGTAAATAATTAAGTCACTGATATGGCATGCGCTCCACAAGTATGCCAGAGATCTTCAAGTACATAAAGAACATAAATGACAGATTTCTAGGTAGCATAACTATAAGACATTCACAACTAACCTAAAACTTAAACTGCAGTATGGGAAAATCTAGTCAAAATAAACACATTTTATTCATTGCTGTACCGTTGGATGCCTATAATGTCTAGATCACTGTGCTTTTGCACTGCCACAGGGTACAATTCTTCAAAACAATGTGGCACAGCAGTAATAAGGTTCTTCAATGTACTATCTGACATTTAAGCAATAATGCACTCCAGGGTAAGTGTTGTGCTGGGATAACGTCGCAGCTGGGGTCATTAAACAAGAGGCCACAGGCCAAGTGCAACTAATCACCCCAAAAGTAACATTATCCCAGCACAACACACACCCAAAAGTACATTATTGCTATTATACAATGGCTTGTTGGTACTAATAAAAGAAACATTTTTACAAAAAGTCTTAAAAAGTATTTTTAAATTTGATTTCTCAATGATCAGGCACAGTGAATAGAGAAACAGTCCCATTGTAATGTTATTGTGTGTCTGCTATCTCCTCCTGCACCCACCCCCTCCCAGTAAAGTACAGCAGTCCACACACTAACATCCCAATATGGAACTGGGTAATATTTTTTTAATTAGTATTTATGTTTTTTTTAATGGCTTTAAAATCAACCGCAGGGGAGTTGAGGATCCGTAATAGCAGTTACGGGTTGTTTGAGCACTTAGCGATTGCCAGGAATGCAGGACATTTTTGGACACTGCCTATTTGAATGTGACTGTCATTTTATCGATAATTTGTTTAATTTCCAATGTTCATGGTAACACTGCAGGAGTTCGAGGAGGCGAGCGGTAATCACAGGACTGTGGCAATCTGAAAGGCCTCGTGCTGCTGCTGACGGGGAAATTGAAATGATGTCTAAAATTACATCTTTTTTTTTAGTTAAAACATCTGTTTATAGTCAGGGATAATTTTGGTGAATATTTCTGTAGGTGTTTTGCCTGGCAAGTTATAGACAATTACTGTGCTGATGGACCAGCGGACACGGATATTTAAATGCCGTCTATAATGACGTTTTTTTTTTGGGGGGGAATGGACACACTGTGTGTCAGTGGGGGACAGGGAGTTATTTCACTATATCTGCTGGGAAGATGAGCAACGTAGGGACAATTTGCACTGTCATGGGCAGTGGTCACTAGCAGAAGAGTCAGAAGCATTCACAGTCGGTTAAAGGTGGTTGAGAGTGTGAATGAGAAATGTTGGATTGCACTGTCAAGCAGCTACATGTAGTGACTTCTTGTTTTTCCAAAAAGTTATGTGGTCACCCTGGTGCTGGGACTAGAGCTGTGATGTTGTGCTGCGATAACATGACGGTTCCAGTCCCAGAGTCACCAATGGGAGCCCAGGATTTGTCTTTGCCATTGTATTATATGAAATTAACAATTATCAATAACAATTATTGATTTGCTATCATTAACATTGATAGTGTAATAGTAACAAAGTTTCTTACTGATGCCAAAGCACTCGAACCCTGCAGAGGATGACAGGCATTAGCGTGTCCCTCTGGCTGTTAGATATAGCAGGGCAGAAAAAGATGTTTTTTGTACTGCTGTGAGAAAAAAACAGCTGTACAGTACATTAGCAGGTGAAAAAATATATTACAGTGTTAAACATTTTGTATATAAATACACAACATTTTCAAACCTACTACAGTGCATGGGAAATATCTAATACCTGATTGCAATGATATAATGTAATGCTCATCTCACAACAAATGTTTTAAATAGACATATTACCACCTTTCCTCACATACAGTCTCACTGTTATGTCCTCACACTGTACCAAAAAGTGATTTCGCATAGCAACCACAGCATCATATTGTAAAGTATGAAAACACAGTTTGACAGTATAGGTGAGCATAAAAAGTGTAACACTGTGTGTCGCAAGGCCATGCAGCATTGAATAATGTAGCAATGTAATGTCTGTGGCCCAATACTGAACACAGTTTCACTACTCAAGAACTCGTTTTAATAGCACCCAACCCAGTAATAGGCAACGTATGATGTAGTGGAATTTGCACCACTGCAAGTAGTCATACTACTGCATTTCACATGTGGTGAGACAACTTCCATAGTGCTATATATAAATGTGCGATATTCATAGTGTGACACACAAACAGTCCCATTATTCACTGTTTTATTACTTTTATCAACATTCCCTCACTTCATGATCACCTTTTAAAATTACACATATGTGACAGTGCACTGAACAGCATCACACTGGACTGTAGAGGTAAGTATGAGGTTGGCAAGGCTGAAGACAGACACACTGCACAGCAATTGAGTTTAACTGGGAAAAGTGGGTCATGAAGACTACAAGGCACATTTTGAACTTGTACATTGAGAAAAAAACAAAAAAATCATAATTGGACACTTTCTGCATTGCACACCATTTAGGTCACTAGAATATCCTCCCACCATGTTGTGTTTTTTGGGGGGTTGGGTATGTGCAGTCATCAACGCATTGTCACCCTTGCAAGGTTACAGCACAAATAAAGTCAATAATGTCAACAGTGATTGGGCCCCCCACAACAAACAAAAGAAAGTGGTACTGGCTCGGCACCAAAGGTGTATTGCGCACACCCCAGACAATTCAACATTTGGAGTAAGTATGCCAACAGACAGTGCGCTCCCTCTGTCACACAGTAAAACAGCAAGGTGTAGTTATCAACAGGAGCATTGATCACCACGAATGTTGACAACCATATGGTACTTCTCAAGCATGCAGATAATAGCAACAACAGATTTCACTTACGTGGTGGGCTGGCGCCAGCTTCCTGCTTCACCTCCACTTGTTCAACAGCAGCAGCTTCCCCGGACTCTATTAAAGCAAACAAGTTAAAAAATGATCACATTAATAGATGAAATATCAAGATAAAAGTCTTTTTCTTTAAAGCATCAATTTCTAATACTACATCATTCATACAACTATCATATGAACACATATCTCTTTACAAAAACAGCTGTCTCTCCAGCTAGATGTATGTTCTTAAGTCAGTATTACATGCATATAACAAGTCTTCTCATCTGCAAAAGCCACACAAAGTTGAAATAATGACACCATGTTATATCTTTTCAAGACAAATGTCCATCTATCCAGAACACTTAATATAAGAAATCCATTTTTTTCCTGATGCTTCCCTAACACTGTTTCTTCAATAACGTTTTCTCCGAAAGAAAACTCAGAAATCTATTATTGGTAGTATGCAGTGCAGAACAAGCAGTGCCTACCCATCAATGGCAATAGTTATAACATTGTCATAATCCATATTTGTTACACAGAAACATCCTAAAAACATTACATGTACCTTCAATTAACACACATGTACACCTAACTATATGATGATCTGTTTCTTAAACAGTTTTAAAATGTGTGTTATTATAATAAGAAGAACACAAACATAACTATAATGTTACTCTTCACTCAATGACCCTCTAGCTGAATATGGCAGTCGTTTATGTGTTATTAAGCATATTACCCCTACAGGGCTATTAAAACACATTAACAAACATGTAGATACTCTATGCTGTCAATTAATAAGTATAACAATAATAAAAATGAAACATTGGCAGCAGATATAGAAATACTAAGTGAATAAGATCTAGGGACATGTCGTAATTAGCAACAGATAATTAAGCAGCACACCATTGAATACCACTGAGACACCTACAACATTACAATTGGTTATCTATTACTCATTGTACATAAAACTCCACCACCAAAAGTAGCAGAGGAGAAGACATCCCCACAACACCACATGTACCGCTATGGACATACATCCATTGTCACATTCATGAAGAATAGTATCCCACTCACATGTGTAGTGATACCAGTTTGTTATGCTAGTAAAGGATCTTGTGCCATGCTGCCACTGCACATTCACTAGAGTTGGTTAACACCTTTTTAAAGTATTTTGGGTGGGATATTCAAAAGGCTTGCACCATGCACAATAGGGTTGCACATGCACAACTCCGAAATTGCGCCATTCTGCGATATTCAGTAGGAGACAGTTGCGCCACTGAAAACAGGCTGATCAACAGCGCAATGCAAATGAATGCATGCTCAACTAGAGGGGGAGGAACCATGCATGAACTCCACAGCCCGATATTCAGCCAGGCTGAGCAGAGTTGTGTAGGCGCAACCCCCAACCTGCGTCTGCACGACTTGGAGGCAAAAAAAAAGGCCTAAGTCGAGGGCCACCCACAGGTGAGCTGTTGCATTGCAGGGTGCAACACAGCAGCTGCCACCTGTGCCTGGCCCCCAACCCAGTCCTTGTGCCGCCCCTGTATCCTGATCGCAGGCAGCGGACTGTAAATCCCCTACCCCCCCCACTGGCCTGACCGTGGGCATAGTGTACTCCCCCTCAACACCAGCCCGATCGTGGGCAGCAATGTGGATCCCCCCTGAATGTATCCCTGGTGGTCCAGTGTTCCAAAATGGTGGATCACAGACAGCAATGTGGATCCCCCCACCGAACGTATCCCTGGTGGTCCAGTGGACTGAAATGCCCGATCGCGGGCAGTAAGTTAAATAACCCCCCGAACGTATCCCTGGTGTTCCAGTGGACCAAAATGCCCGATTGCGGGCAGTAAGTAAAATAACCCCCCCTCCTCCCGAACGTATCCCTGGTGGTCCAGTGGACAGAAATGCCTAATCGTGGGCGGTAAGTTTAATAACCCCCTGAATATAGCCCTGGTGGCTAGTGTCCCCACCCACCACCCATGAACCACCACCACCCGCTCCCCTTGCAGGCGGCGAGCAGCAGCATCACCGCCTGCCGCCCACCGACTGACTGCCCAGTAGGGCTGCACACCCATTGGTGCAGAGCAAAAGCCAATGGGCATGCAGCCCATACTGTATGACAGTCAGATTTGTGAATAATTCATTCATTCAAAAATCTGGACTGTCATGTCTGTCTAGTAACTGCATGCCCGTGGCTCTTCTCACCCAATGGGCGTGCCTGCAGGCAATCGAGTTAGCGGCGGTGAGGTGTTAACGAGCGAAGTAGGATGCTGCCACCACCGCTGCCAGGGGGCGGGGTGGTGGGGCTTAGCAGGTGGGGTGGGTGGGTGGTACAGTAGCCACCAGGGCTATGTTCGGGGATTAAACTTACTACTTGCGATCGGGCTGTTGTCCACTGGACCACCAGGGATACGCTCGGGAGGAGGAGGGTTATTTAACTTACTGCCCGTGACTGGGCTTTCTGTCCACTGGACCACCAGGGATATGTTTGGGGGCCACATTTGCCTTGATCGGGCTGTGGAGGGATTTAACCATGCCCACAATCAGCCCAGTGAGGGTTGGTGGGGGGTATTCTACACTGTTTTGTCCACAATCAGGGTGCAAGGGGCGTTGTTCCCCGATGGCTGCAGCCTGTCAGAGTGCCAGGTGCAAGTCCTCGGGGATCGGCACACCTACATGCTAATGGCATGCAAATTGCACCATTATCAGCTGCAAATGCCACTCCTGTGCCTTGCATGAATTATAGCCCCATTTGCACCTTTTGAATATCACAATTTTGCGCATGGCGCAATGGTACTTATGCCACCGCAAGTTGAATGCTCCACTCTATCAACTTGCGGTGGTGCAAGTTCCACTGCGCCATGCACAGTGGCTGTGGCTGGGGGGTGATATTCAAAGGAGTTGCTCAATAGCACAACTCCTTTGAATATTGCCCTGGACACACCCCTGTGCAACTATTTTGCGCAGCGCAATGGCTTGTGCCTATGAATGATGCAGTTTTAATATCCCACCCTTTGTGTCAGAAGAAACCCTCATTTCTTATTTGAAACATCATTACAGATTTGTAATAACAAACTCTTACCGTTGGAGTCAATCAGAATGACACTTTCTGTGTCCGACTGACCACCCTCCACAGCTTCAGTCTGTGCTGGTACTACCTCGTGAGAAGCGGGGGGAACCTCCCATGTTCTAGCATAAAGCAAACAAAAAGAATACATAAGTAGTAGATGTGAATCACAGTACAGTTTTGAAATACTTGCAACAACAGTAAATCAGCCACGACATACATAACATTGCTTCTAATTATACAGACCACAAGCATTATGGTCACATATTACAATAACAATTGTATTTTTGGTGTGCGGGGGGCACAGCACACCATTATCTACATAGTCTGTAACTGGTGGAGCAGCAAACAATATTGATATGTACATCTGTATGTGTCTCTCTGTGTATCAGGCATTTCGGTCCACTGAACCACCAGGTATACGTTTGGGAGGAGGGGTGGGTTTATTACACTTACTGCCCGTGATCGGGCATTTCGGTCCACTGGACCACCAGGGATACGTTCGTGAGGAGAGGGGTGGTTTATTACACACAGTATTACAGAGTTTTATAAGTTTTATACCACTACATCACAATAACTAAACAGTTACATATTGTTCTCTACCAACATACCATAGTAGTAAGTGCGTATATGTATAAATGTACTATTTCTGGCATGGCTATCTTAGCAAGCTGTGGTTTGTGACTGAACAACAGCACAGTAAATAAATGGAAGAATTCAGGTACATGTTTTCATAGTACATCCTTACATATAGTATTAAGTATTTTAAAAAGGGTGTGAGAAATACAGCTTTCTGATTGGTAGCAAACATGCTATTAGCTGTATGTCAATCTTTGATTAACATATATGTGGAGACTAATCACATGCAAAACAATGTTCACACTATTAACAAAATATTGGTATGATAATACTAATAAGGCAGTCTCAGTTTTTATATTAATGGTCACTTAATCACCGTGTGGGAGCATGTAGCACTCGGCTGTGCCTCATGCCACATTACACCAGTATACGGTGATTTACACAACATTAACATAATCCTTGCTCATGTCTTATTGCTTAATCATGCAGTATACAATTATTGTTACAAATTCTGAATACATGCACATCCATTATGAAAAGTTGTGCTGATTTACTTACGGTGAGTAAGCGCCCCCGCAGCTGGCTTGCCAGCAGCTTCCCAAAACCCATATGCGAGGTAGTACCAGCACGTATCATTGTCTGGTATCCCCTCACGCTGTTTCAAAATGTAAAAATGTTGGCGCAACAGCTTCCACTTCCACTTTAGCTGCACAATAGTCTTTTTTTACTTTGAAAACTATGTGCAAATAACTATTGTAATGTGCCTCCACATCGAATCCAGTTTCCGGTTCGTACTCCTCATCAATACCTTTGGATTACCTCTAGCCTGGACTGCCTCAAGCAGTGCACACACCTCTTGCAAGGTCCACTGCCTCATTATTTGATTTTAGGATTGTCTAGTTCTGAAATACAAACAGAAAGAAACATCCACATTAGTATCATCTAACAATATTAATCATTTCTTAAACGAATTCCATATAATACTTATTAAATTAAAGACCACATGTCCTTCAACATAGCAGAAACACACTCAGTAGCATAATGCAGAGAAGAAAGGATTCAGCCACCTCAAAAGTAACAACAACTGCTGCTACACTATGGTGTGCCACCACCATGCCATCCAGTAGTCTCGGGGTGGGGGCTACTGCATCGGAACATGAGATTGGACACACCACCACATATCCATGTCTACTACACTGAACTGTTCACACAGCATAGTAAAGTGATGTTAAACACAGATGAACCACACATTGCAGAACTGTGCACACACCTAGAAATACACTTAATAAATGTGAAGACGGCTAACAAATCGATTGAAAGTTAAATAGTATGATAATTCTGTTGTGCATTCATGGTAGCCTATATACTAATCACTACCCAGATCTGCTACATTCAAAACAACTCTATTTCCTGACATACCAGTAAAGAAACGTATACATTGAACAGCACCATTGTGTTTTATTGTTGTTTTACACATACCATACTGCTACGGCCACAATACTGTAAGACCACAGTAAATGCTGCACTCACTTAACATACTCAAACTATATACAATTATAAAAAGGCTCTCAGAAATGCTGCAATCTGATTGGCTGTTAAGATTCCAACAGCCTTACATTAATCCATGTTATACTGTCAAGTACAGCCTGATCACCATGGCACATCGATTCTTCCTGTCAGCATTCCATCCTCTAGCACAGCTGAATGTGTGGAATGATGCATTCTGATTTTGAACCAGCATTCTTAAACTGCTGGTGTAAGAACTATTTTATTAAAAATCTCCCTCTAACTGAGGAAAACATTCATAAAGGATACTTTTAACACTTTTGTTTTGGAAAACATTTTTATAATACCAATAAGGAACTCCCATGAGTTAGACTGACAGTCAGTTAATCACCCCTGGGAACGTATAGCACTCGGCTGCACCTTGGCACCGCCCCACCCAGAGGGTGATTAACGCTGTTAATCTAACCTGGCCACCTGTATTGCTTAAATGTTGAGACATAACAACATCATACAATGTATTGAACTGACAGCAGCAGGGTAAATTACTATTGCTGTGTCCCACTATCCTAATATAGAAACCCATATATGTGGCATGTATGTGAGTGATGCATGCAGTTGATCTATTTTTTTACCACATTGATATGGTTCTGAAAAGAACCTTTGTGTATACTGTAATATTTCCTCAAACAGTCTGACAATCTTAAAGGACTTTGAGGATTCCATCTCGAAGGTCTCCCAGAAAATGGCAATTGCCAGCATGCGAGAAATGTACACCGTCTGGTAGGAATAGCCAATCATTACAGTATTTTATTTCGGAGTGACGTATAGTATGCATTCCATGCATGCGTAGAAAAGCAGTTATCTGTACATTTACTTTTCTGCAAGCTCTGTCAATCAGATACATATGATGTTCTGCTTGCCAGACTCTATGATCTGTAATATCTGAAAACAAGATAATACAGGCAGGCAACATAGACATAATAGAAGCAAGGTCCAATTTTGCCTCTGTAACTAAATCTACCCAGCGTTTTGAGCCCAAATCATTGCCTCCAAGATGTATTAGCAGTATGTCAATAGGAGAGTGAGTTACCAAAAGTCTGTGCATGGTTGGCATAAGATGTTCCCATCTCATGCCACCACGACCAACCCATCTTACATAGCAATTGGGGAGCTGCAGGTCCCTCCCAAAATTACTATGAACTGCAAACTCAGCTGCTCGTCTTATGTAACTGCTTCCAACTATCCACAAAATCCTTTTGCTATTTTCTGCCATTCTAAGTTTAAAACTCAGAACTGTATAGAGAGCTAGAAAGAAAGTCAGTGTTCACCCTGCAGTGACCAGACAGCACTGAAATTCAAACTGATATTTTCCCTCCTTATTTAAAGCTAGCTTCAGTGGGTTCAGACAAAACACACAAATCAAATAAAAAACATTCCCTGCTGCTCTAGCTTCATTAACCAATCTAACTGATGCATTCAGTATTACTAGACCTATGTTCTTGCAAAAATCTGCAACCACTGACAATTGGGAAAATGCATGCTTTTCATAGGCAGTTTTAAACAATTACAACATCAGAAACAAGTCTGATTGGTTCCATTTTCTCATAGAACTCCACGTGCACCTTCCTATCTACCTCCATTTGCAGCTGTATCTGTACAAGTTAGTACTAAAATGATTTCTCACTTTAAACTATTTTCTCTTAAGAATATAGCCTGCTAAACAATAACAAGTTACATTATGAGATTCAACATAAAAAATTTTGATTAATAGTATTTACATGTTGTTATAAGTTTTTTAATACTAGAAAAAATCATTTGAATATAGTCTGTACTTACAGTTTCAAACTGCTCTCTCAGCAATATTGAAAATGGCTGCTGTTTACTTCTTCTAGATGTTGTCCATCTCTGATTGGTTCTCAGAAATGGCCTAACAAATCTTAAATTACATTGGTAGAGCTAGCTGTCCACCAAACACACTGTTTTCTGATTCGATAATAATGAATGTTTCTGGCACTCCCAAGTGTTAGATTAACTACTATCAGAATGCACAAAAGTACATTGCGACACTTCGATGCTTAGACAGTAAAATTTCGAGTGTCAGTTCATTTTAATATTTTGACCATACTGTCGAGATGCTGCAATAACATTGCGACACTTTTGGATGCCTAAAGTACTTTTTGCGAAACTTTCGTGCACACGAAAGCAATTTTCCAAGACTGTCTATTTATTCCTACAATTTCAGATTTCATGGTAAAATAGCTCAATTTTCAATAATAAACACATTATTTACTGTGTAGCTGCTTTGAACTCAGTGCACTTCAGATATTTAACATTTACAACGTTCCAAGCGTGCATAACAACTGTGCAACGCAGACTTGTGAAACAGTTATTTGTTGTAATTTGCGCACCCAAATGTAAACATAGCCATTTTAAGACCTCTGCTCATAACAGTGTCACTATGATTTTTATACATTTCTACCATATAGTCATTTCTCACATCAACTGATCCAAAACACAGCACATAAGCAGAAACACAGTTTTGTCAAGATGTGAGAAATGAAATCTGTACTATTCATAAAGTTGTGTGTTAAAAGAAAAATTTGTAATTCTCAACTGAAAAGTATGACAATACACACTTACAAGTGTACATGTGAACTGCACTAGCAAGCTTGTAAATCAAATGTTTCAGATTCTCACACTAATTTTGTAGAAATTGCACATTTAAGTCGTCTGCTCTCAAACATACTGGCACTGTAATTTTGTGACTGTGCCCCATACAGTGATTTTGTTAATCAACTGCAGCATTGCACAACACATATCATAAAGACCATTGCATGTTGTTAAAATAACAGCTCAATAGTCATACACAGGCATACTAAAAACACAATGTTGATAATATGCAGCAACTATGTTGAAATTTCGTTAACATACAAGGATACATAGCAACTGTGCTAGGCGCAGTCACACAACAGTAATAGTGCCATGTTCTCCTCTAATTGTAAACATACTAATTGTAACAGATTTTGTAATTAACTATCACTCTCAAGTTTTGGGTCTACCATATAGTGGTCTTGTGATGACTATGCCGCGATACGCTACATGGTCGGAAACACATTTTAAGTCCACATGTAACAAATTATACCTATCTAATCATAAGTACAAATGGGACAAATAAACTTTTTAAATGTGGACTAGAAATATTGAGAATGCACAAACTTCTGATATTACGTAGCAGCTGTGCAATGCACATTCATAAAACTATTGTTTAGTTATGTTTTACCAAATTGTAAACACACTTAACATAATTCTATCAATACACCTGTTATAAAGAATTTACTGAAGCCTATTCTAACACTTTTTTTCTCTGTCTCTCATACAGGTGCTGATACTTCTTTAAGATTACTTACTGTCACTATCAACCATAATAGCAAAATATGCCAACTAAATACAGGCATGAGCGCGTCTCAAAATGAAGGTGGTATAATAGTACTACACTGTTGTATAAAGGCAACAAATAAAAGTAAAGGCACACCAAAAAGTGAACATCAACAGACCTTTACTGCAACAGTGACCCCTACATCAAGTCACTGCAACCAAACAAAATTTCTTAACAGAAAGAAAAATGTATACCATCACAAATGTTGTGTAGATCTCTGAGACGAAACTTACAACTATTTTGGTGTAACCATCAAGAAATGCTCAAAACAATGCCATATTTCTAACTATGATTTACAACTCAGAAAGAGAAAATTTCCAGATCACTAGCAAGTAAAGCTAAGATCGAAAAACTTATTGCTGTGACATGTCACACACCCATAAAGAGCAAGAGTCAGCTTTCTCTGATGAAGTTACATCTGAAAGTATGAACTTTGTCAACAGAGCACTGTTTGTACTACAGCGATTGTGACGTAAGATGTCATGTACTTGAACAATTCAGGAAACTCGTATACTGCCATAAAAAAAGGGCTTCAACAGTATCCTGTTTGACTGTTGACAACTTCTGTCATGTTTTCACAGGACAGTGGCTGCACACACAGCACTCAGAGGCATATTTCTGGGAAGAGTCTTATCATTACTTAACAAAAGAACACACGTTCAGTATTGATGAGTTGGGCAAACTAACAAATGTCCTCAGTATCTCTGATGACAATCAATTGGATACTGATGATGACTGTGATCCAACCACAGTCTTCAATAGACGGCTAAGTCTGGCATGGGCATGTGATGACACCTGCAACCGTAGGCAATCGTCATTTGAAAAACTAGAACAGTTTATAAACCTATTTGTAATAACAGATCGCAAAGACAGACATAAACTGTTTACAAAAATTAACCATTGTGAAATCTGGCCACATACTGGACTCATGGGTCACTCACTTGCATGTCTTGATACTGGTGTTTGTGATAGTATTTTTCACAACATGCGGATGCTTGCAGTGCATCAAACAAGCATGCGAAACTTTGTCTACAGAGTATATGAAGTACAGCGAGCTGTACATCAGTACACTTGTTTAAATAACTTATTGCAATCAGGTGACATGCAGGATGCCATCACTTTCCTAAAAAAACTGCAACACATTACTTCTGTACCAGAAACAACTAATTTTCAGTGTAACACTTCTGTAGAAAAATCTGTTTCAGTGTTAGAAAATGACATTCTGAAACAGTACGGGAAGGAAATTGCTAAGTTTGAGGTTGCAAAGTCTCAGAAGTTTGATTCGGTATGTGTGTCATGCAACCGTTTGTGCTACACAAAACAAACAGTCACAGTCAACCTAGAAACCTTGTCACCATACAATGACATGTGGTTCCTCCTGGCAGCATTCTTGCTGCTGAAATCTGACTTTAACTTACAAGACACCACTGTGCTATGCAAACACTGTTTTTCAAAAGTGAAGTGTAACACTTTGCCATCAAGGTCAATGCTGAATAACATGGAAACAGATGTTACACCAAGTGAGATTTCAACATTGAATATGTTTGAACGCATTCTAATTCAGACAATAAAACCATTCCAAACGATTCTACGTCTGAACACAAAGACACGGAACATTCCACAGAAAGAGCTTGTTAGATCTCTAAAGGGTTCTGTGATGTAACTACCACTATTTGCACAAAATATTGCCGGCAAGTAGTAAAGAACAAATCTAATTGGTACACACGATGTCGCTTTGGATTTCCTAGACGAGTTTGTCAGAATGGTGCCATGAATGACCTTTTCTCAGCAATGCGACATCACTTGAAGGCAAAATCAACCAAGAGGGTATACGAGTTACCCAGAGATGAAAAAGAGGTGTACATCAATGACTACAACCCAACTCTTCTCCTAATGTGGCAAGCAAACATAGATGTTCAGTTTGTGGCTGATAACTCACTGGCCCTGGTTCGAGCATCGCCGTACATAACCAAACATGAACAGACTAGCTTCAAGATCTTTGGGAAGATATTGCCACTTCAAGCAAAACACTGACATCTCAGCTGTGGTCATTGGGTTTGAAGACTCTTCACACAGAGAATGTGGAGCTTTCTGAAGCGGTAGTGCGGTTAATTGGTACACATCTGTCGGGAAGTCTGATGCTGTACGTTTTCTCAGTGTAAACTACAAAAAGAAATGGAAGCGCCTCATGCGAAATTGAGGAGCTCACTGTCAATACACCTTCTTCAAAACATATCTTGAAGAATAACCTGATAGACACATACTACCCATGTAGACACAACGACATGAATGATATGTGTCTCTTTGAGGTGGCTAAGTGGTATGACTACAAGACAAGTGCAGCACCTGACTCAACACGCCAGATTTACAAGGTCAATGGAATAGATGGCTGTCTCGTGAAGAGACACAAGCCATGGCTTATAGATCACTGCAAACTGCATCTAGGCACATCAGAGAGCACAGAACATTACTACTTTGCTCTCCTATTCCTATTTAGACCCTGGAGGACTGAGTCTGAATTAAAAGGTGACTGTGACACATTCGAAGAGCAGTTCAATCTCACTTACGAGAATTTCCAAACTGAGTACTCCAGACATATATACAAAGACTAGATGCTGAGAAAGAACAGCTTGAGAAGGCAGAGAAGCAGCTTCAGGAAGACACTCCAGTTAGTTCACAAGACAACCTTGATCCAGAAGGACAAGGTGTTCTAGGTGACCCTCTGCCCTTAAATGCCCCAGAAGTGTTAATGTCAAAAATTGAGACAGCCATGGAACATGGCACACACTCCATGGTCAACCCAGCTGACTTAAGAGAAAGACTAAATCAGCTGCAGCATACAGTGCACTCTCAAGTAGTTGAAGCTGTCCAACATGGTATACTACATGAAACAAAACAATGTGACTGCACTGACTACAAGCCACTACTAATGTTTGTTAGCGGTTCAGCTGGCACAGGAAAGAGTTTCCTGATTGAAGCCATCACTGCAGAAGTACGGAGTGTGACAGGTTCTTCAATGTTTGTTGCTGTAACTGCTCCCACAGGACTAGCAGCATACAACATTGGTGGAGTTACATTACACCGTCTCTTTATGTTGCCAGTTGAACATGAGAGAACTGGAGAGTATCGTAAACTGTCATTCGAGGTTGCATCTCAGCTCCGTTCCATGTTCACAAAGATGCAGTTACTCATCATTGATGAAATCAGCATGGTCTCCAATGTCATGCTTGCCTGTATTCATCTACATCTACAGCAGATCTTAGGTACTGACGATGGAGTGCCATTTGGTGGCAAAGGTATACTTGTGTTGGGAGACCTTTTACAACTTGCACCAGTCAATGCAGAGCATGTATTTACAACTCTAACTGCCAAACAAGCTAAGAATATCCTCGGTTGCATTGCAGGCTATAACATATGGGAATTATTTAGCTATGTTGAGTTGTCTGAGAACATGCGCCAAACTGGTGATCTAGCTTACAAATCACTTTTAGATGAAGCTCGTACAGGTTCTCTATCACCAGAACATGTTTGTATGTTAAATGATCGAAAAATCACAGTACATAGTGCATGCATAGAAACAGCATGTAATGTCTCCAGCTATATATACTGTACTGGCAGACACATAGTGTGTGTCTTATGCCACGACTAAAGAAATACTGAATTCAACAATCTAATGCTGCAGAGAAAACCAGAGATTCTAACTCTGCATGCAGTTGATATGATTGATGGTATTCTTAGCTAAAGCTAGTAGCAAAGATGAGTGAATGACTAAGTGAACTGAAGTCAGATGTTTCACGAACAGCTGGCCTAGAAGCTGTTCTCACAGTTTGTAAGAATGCACGTATCATGCTGTGACGTAATCTAGATGTAGAACAAGGTATGGTAAATGGTGCCATGGGAAACATCACTGACTTTGTCTACAATGTCCAGAAGACATATATCGAGATGCTTGTAGTGCACTTTGACAACATGGAACACTCTGTACACATAGATTGAACCTGCGTAAAATTCCAGGATTTTAAGGATGTCTATGTAAACAGGAAACAGTTTCCATTATGTGTTGCATATGCTGTCTCCATTCACAAATTTCAGGGATTGAGTTTGGATTCAGCAATGGTAGACACAGGTACAGACATTTTCAAGGATGGCATGAGCTACGTCGCACTTTCACATGTACTCAGCCTTTCTGGATTGCACATCATTACTATAGCACCTCAGAAAATACGAGCTGACAAGTGATATATTCTTGAGTACAACAGGTTACATACTCTACATCAGCCACAAATGTCTTTAATACCACTGCCTACATATCTGTCTGTCTCACACAATTCAGTCACAGCTAGAGGTAGCAACAAACATCAGCAAGCTTCCGAAAGTGATTCAACAAAAAAAGAGTTCAACAAAGGCCACAACTTCAAGTAAACATTCACAACCAGCAATTCATCAGAAATCAGTTGGTGTAGCTGCTGTACCAGTCTTTGACAACAGCAGTAGAGTAAACTGCTATGCTAACTCAGCTATGCAAGTTTTTCTACACATGCCACAGTTTGTGCAGGCAATATCTGCTTCACAAAACAATCCCCTATCAAAAGCTTTGAAGCAGATTATCAACATGACTTCTGACCACTCTAACAATGTACAGTCACTAACACCACTACGACAGGTGTTAGCTACATATGCTGGATGTAGTACATTTGCTGCAGACATACAGCAAGACACTACTGAGTTTATGATGGCTGTCATAAACAACCTGGATGAAGACTTCCCCAATGCGGCAGTACTTCACAGTAACATATGTTACAAAATATGTATGTGTTTCATGTGGCAATTCACAGCCTGAAACCACACAAGACATGCTGTGGATTTCTCTCTTTGTCCCTCAAACCAAAAGTGTCAAATTTCAACAGCTATTCACCAATGCTGAATGTAGTCATGCCTGTGGAAGGTGTGGAGGCAGATGCACTCAGTCCATACGTCTCAGGAGTTCATCTCAATATCTGTTGCTTATGCTGCACAGATTTGACCCCAACAGGCTCAGAGTTGATACTCCTATCACAGATTACACAGCTAGTAGAATAGTCTTCAACCAATCAGTGTTTGACACTCACAGTATAATCTATCACCATGGTCAATCCATGCATTCTGGGCATTACACCTCCTTACTAAGGTGCAGAACTGGATGGTTAGAGTATGACAACTCTACAAGCAGTTTTAAACAGAGACTGCCACGACACTTAAAACATGCATATCTTCTAATATTGAAGAATTATGATAACCTTCATATTTCAGAAGAATAGGACAAAACATGTTGCATTTAAAAAAATGACTACTTTGTCCCCAAAACAATCATACCTCATTACAATGTTGTATAATGTACGACTCTAAATAAACCCTACAATTTCAATAAAATGCTATTCTGACAGAGACATTCCATGCACTGTAACATGTAAGATCTTGTGTGGATCAGTGACTACATGAAAATTGTTGTAGTGGCTTCAAGTCGGTGCCAACAATATTCACAGTCACTAGAGAAACCATGATTACATGTCTATCAAAGATTGTACATCTAAAAAACTGAGGCCTTACTGCTCTCCTCCTCTGTACATATCTTTAATTATCCATGTATCAACTCATGCATAACAACAAATTGATATGAATTATAAAGTGTTACTCTTTGCAAACAAAGAGAAGTTCTCAGTTATCATCGTAAATAACTGAGCAACACTTCTAACATTCACCAAACATTCCACTCTGTCACAACTTGTCTATCAACACTTCAATTTGTCTATTGACTCTTGACATATAGAGAACATCATTCGCTCACCATGCAACAGTGTAGAACTATCCCGCCTTCATGCGTAATACTAGTATTGTACATATGTAAAAATAACTACCTTTATTGATAATGCAAGAAGCTGAATTACACAACTGTAAATAAGAACCAATTGCAGAATATCATTTACTGACTTTTACATGTGTTTGCAATTACTTGTACATAATATAAAGATTTGCATTCAGGTGTACATTGTTAATAACTACTTTGATACTTGTACTAAAAATACTAGTCTAACACTAAAGTACAACTAATGTTTTACATATTATTCAGCAGTATACTAACTACATCTAATTAACCATAAGTTTGTTAAAAAATGCATATTATGCACAGTCTTACTATTTACAAGTTAAGAATTTACATAGAAGATAATATAATAATTGAAACAATGTCATTTGTTCATGTAAGAATATTCTATTTTCGCAACTTGTCACATAAGTACTTCTAACATATATAAAAAACATAGACAATTGTAAATCAGACACTGTTACTGATCACAACACACTGCATACCTGTTCTGACAATATTTATGATCGCCTCAATTGAGGGTCTGGGAATTTTCCATTTGCCTATTCAGTGACATATAATTAAATAACACCAATCAAATGTCACAAAACTAACATTTTTGTATATTGTATTACTTAGACAGTCAGCATATGGTTTTTCACCCACCCCAGGAACATCCACATTAGCAGTCACACAATAACAACAAAACACTTGTCTATCATGTGTGTAATCACACTTCACAACCTACTGATATTGCCTTATTAACATACCACACAAGTAATGCACTACACATAATTACAACATACAACCATTTTAAAAAAAGTAAAATTTTTTTACAAACTCTATTCACATTCAATAGTAAATATATAATGAAGCGCCACAGCTTCAGCCTGACTATTAGAATTCCATGTCAAATGTCAGAAACTACGTCCTCACATAAATAGTAGTGAGTAGTGAAACATGACTAGAAACACACAACACCTGATTAGTTTCCTATAATATTACATACTTACTCCAATCCATATTAAACAGTTCTTATTATTCTTACACATTTACATATATGACGAGCAATGATTGCACACATACAAAGACTGTATTGTGAGACTGCTTCTGTTAACTAAATTTCAGTCTTGATTGGCTCTTTTCTCCATTTGACAAATTGGCAATAAATTTTTTGAAACCATAACCACCTGTGTCGACTCTTTACTTTAAATACCATTGTGACATAAAAATAAGTGTGTCTGACTTAAGCATACAAATCAATTTTAACTAATACTGCTGCAACTATACCTCCATCAATTTGTTTGGTACCTATGACATACAGTCAGTATCACAGCATATGCAACGATGTGGCACATTGCATGTCACATTTGACATAATTACTAACAGTGTAAAAAACTCAGCAATGTACTTACTTTTCCTGTGCCTATGCAGTCATTATTACTATACCAAGGTTCCACACATCAGCACCCAACAGTACACAGCTGTGACTATACATGTACCATGCAGTCACTACTATGTGTACTTCAGAGTCTGACAAAATGGGGCTTTCTAATTGGCTGCAAACATTCTAACAACCTTATGTTAATCTTTTATTACCATACATGAAGAGGTTAACGATATACTGAACAAGGTTTAAAACTGTTGAAAAACATGTTTCATTATAATAGCAATAAGTCACTCCCAAAGAATTGTGTTAATGGTCAGTCAATCACCCTGTAGAGACATGTGGCACTCGGCCACACCTTGTGCCACAGTACACCCCTAGAATATGATTAACAGACCATTAACATAACTCCTTGTCATGCCTTATTAATTAATTATAAAAAGGGTCTCAGAAACTGAGCTTTCTGATCAGCTGCAAACATTCTAACAGCCTTCTGTAAATCTTTTATTGACATACATAAAGAGATTAACCATTTCCTGAACAAGCTTTTAAAAAGTTAAAAAACATTTTTATAATAATAGCAATAAGGCATTACTAACGGTAATGATAATAGTCAGTTAATCACCCTATCGGGCATATGCCACTCGGCTACACCTCGTACCACAGTACACCCCTTGAAGGTGATTAACAGACCATTAACATAACCCTGCATCATGCATTATTGCTTAATTGAATTTTGATAACCGGATAGGCCCACAGGTCCCCGGTCATCCCTTTTTCAGGGGGTGACCCGGAAAGCAAACAGTACATCAAATAGAACACAATGGTACATATACAAGCTGAGGGTATACAGTATGCTTCAGTTTACAAATACATCTGTGTTGTCATCTGCATCTACAATTACAATATACTACCTAATTTTGTCTGACATTGGGTGCTCCACTGCCTACCTGACCCTGCTGGTGATGTCTTGTGTCTTAGTAACACCAACAGCAATGCAAACAGAAGTGCTAACAGTGGCACATATGGTAACACAAGCGAAAATGAGAGCATAAACGGTAACGCACACAGTGACACAGATGACAACGGTCTGCCATGTGATGTGTTAAATGGAGGTTTGTAATTGCCTGCAAACATCCTAACAGCCTTATGTTAATCTTTCATTGACATACATGAAGAGGTTAACCATTTCCTGAACAAGGTTTAACACCGGGATGCACATTGGTTGTAGTTGGACATAACTCTCACCCCATCACATGTGTAAAGCAGCAGAAGTATAGGAGAATGGGGTGAGAGTTAGGACCCATGATCCCAATGCACACCCCAATGCCGGTTGGGGGTGCGTGAGGGTCAAAGGTGATTTCAACTAACACCAAATTTCCTCACTTTTGTCGCTGTGGAACAACCCTAACTAATGCATTAAACATAGTTGTTTACCTCTAATTTCCCTTCTTTTTGAGAATGATAACGAGAAATAGTGAATGTAATGCAGCGGCAGGAGCGCGGGGCCCAGTGACATACTAACAGGGACAGCAACGCAAACAGAAATGCTAACAGTGGCGCACATGGTAACACAAGCGTGAATGAGAACAGAAAGGGTAACGCACATGGTGGCGTAGACGTGGAATGGTCTTCCACGTGATGTGTTGTCACATAGTAACATGGTGCCTGCAAACAGAAATGTCAATGGGCATGGTGACGTAAAGTGAAACAGAAAGATGAACAGTACTGTAGACAGAAATGGCAAAAAATAACAAGCATAGCGCAAATGAAAGCGCAAAGGATAACGACATGGTGGCGTGAAGCGTAACGGTAAGTGAAACGGATACGGAACCGCAAGCGGAAAGGGCAACAGTAACAGTAATGTAAGCGCACAGCCTGGTTTTCCCCAAAACCTGCATAGAGAAAGACAGTGAGTACAAATAATGTATGCATAATAATGAGTATCGGCACAGAAAATGAGAACTTGGAATACTAAATACGTTATATCTCAGGAACCGTACGACGTAGAAAAATAATTTAAAAATCGTATGATTCACAACTGTCCTGGATAATTTGGTAATCAGTTTTTCCAATGAAAAGTCCATATCTCGCACCGTTTCCAAGATACAGGCCCTGAAAGGCGCGGCAAACGCCGTAATGTTATCCTATGGGAAAAAAAGAGAAGTTCGAAGCACCATAACTTTGCCTCCCTGTAATATTTTTTCACCAAACCACTGGAAGGCACATCTGTGGGCTGTTGGCTGTCTTCCCTCCAAATTTCAGGAAAAAAGACCAAACCGTTATTTTGCAGCAGGGATCCAAAGGATTTCTGTATTGCGTCGGGCGCCGTAATGTTATCCTATGGGAAAAAAGTCAACTTTGGTGTGCTGTAACTTTGCCGCCTTGTAATATTTTTTCAATACAACACTGAAAGGCACATCTGTGAGATGTCAGCTCTGTTCCTTCCAAATTTCAGCACAAAACTCTTAACGGTTCTTTTGCAGCGCAGTGCCAAAGAATCACTGTCACTTTCCCACAGATGGAAAACTACTGTCACAATTTGTGAAAGCTTTCACAGAAAAGTTCGACACTTTTGTGAGCACGAAAGTAATTTGTGAAAGTACTTTTTTCAGAAATTTGAAAAACATATTTCTGGGGTGTTTTACCACAAAATAAAGACATGGCCAGCATCCTCAGGGTCCGACTAGGTGAATACAAAAAGAATTAGGTTGCTAGAGGGTCCCAAATTTAAATGCCAACCATTTTTCTGATTACCAACTG
Organism: Neoceratodus forsteri; assembly: GCA_016271365.2. Lineage (NCBI taxonomy): Eukaryota > Metazoa > Chordata > Ceratodontiformes > Ceratodontidae > Neoceratodus > Neoceratodus forsteri. Next base: position 761,291,059 of record CM057452.1, read on the forward strand.
AAAACAAAATGGCCGATTTGTGAAAATAACAGGCCCATTTGCGAAAGTAAAAATGCATTTGCGACACTGTCAAACTTTTTGTTAACTTTTCCCATTGACTTATAATGGGAAACTGTTTTTGAATAACTTTTGAACCGTTTAATATTTTTTCATGAAATCTTCAAAAGACACATTGGGGACCCTGGCCACACGTTCCCTGAAGATTTTGGGCCAGTCGCACGAACCGTACAACCTGTAGGCGTGACCGTAGAATTCCAGAAAAAGCATAAACGTGTGCACAGATCATGCTTAATAACTCCACAGCCATATATCCAATCAGTACAAAACTTGGCAGATCCCAAGGCATATTGTTCTTGATCATGTATTCCAAATTTCAGCCAAATCTGTGAAATGGTTGCAAAGTTATTAAGGTGCAAAGTTTTGGGGTTTAACAAAGAAATGGCTCCTCAACCCTAACTATGGTATATATATATTATTTGTGGTGTGTACCTACCCTTTATGTGTAGCTCCCCTTCTTAACAAGTCCCCAACAATATTATGCCTTACCAGGTTTCCAGGTCCTAAATGGCTTTATAGTTTGTTCTTTGCAGTGTAACAAGGTTCTCAGCCTCCAACAGACAAATCAAAGTCAGTCTGACTGACTGAATGTAGCAGTGACACTCATTTTCAGAATGTGGTGGGGATGTGCAGTTTTGGAACATGGTGGGAATACACATTTTTAGAAATGTGACAATGACAGGCAATACTGGAATGTGGATGTTTACACACAATTTCAGAATGTGGCAGGCAGGTACAATTTTAGAATATAGAGGAGACATGCAATTTCAGAATGTGGCAGTGATGCTCAATTTTGCAATGTGGCAGTGATGCACAATTTCAGAATCTGGCAGTGATGCACAACTTCAGAATGTAGCAGTGGTGCACAACTTCAGAATGTGGTGATGATGCACAATTTCAGAATGTGGCAGTGATGCACAATTTCAGAATGTGGCAGTGATGAACAGTTTCAGAATGTGGTGGTGATGCACAATTACTGAATGTGGCACTAAAGCACAACTTTGAAATGCGGAGATGATGCACACATTCAGAACGTGGCAGTGGTGGTGGTGCACAATTTTAGTATGTGGCGATGACCTACAAATTCAGAATGTGGCAGTGACACACAATTTTGGAAGGTAGCGGTAATGCACGATTTCAGAATGTGGCAGTGATGCACAATTTCAGAATGTGGCAGTGATGCTTAATTTTGGAATACAGCAGTGACACACAATTTCAGAATGAGGTGGTGATACACAATTTCAGAATGTGGTCGTGATGCACAATTTCGGAATGTGGCAGTGATGCACAATTTCGGAATGTGGCAGTGATGCTTAATTTTGGAATACAGCAGTGACACACAATTTCAGAATGAGGTGGTGATACACAATTTCAGAATGTGGTAGTGATGCACAATTTTGGAATGTGGCGATAACACAATTTTAGAATATGGTAGCGTCACACAAATTTGGAATGTGGTGGTGATGCTCAATTGTGAAATGAGGCAGTGATGCTCAGTTTAGGAATGTGGCTGTGATGCACAATTTTGGAATGTGGCAGTGACACTCAGTTTTGGATTGTGGCAGTGACAGTTTCAGAATATGGCAGTGACACACAATTTTAGAATGTAGCAATGACACAGTTTTGGAATGTGATGGTGACAGTTTCAGAATGTGACATTGAAACACAACTCTGGAACATGGTATGGATGTGCAATTTTGAAATGTGGCGAGGATGCACAATTTTGGAATATAGCTGGGACGCACAATGTCAGATTGTGGTGGAGATGTGATGTACAGTTTTGAAATGTGGTGTGACAAGGACAAGCAGTTTCAAAATAAAATGGTGTGTCCTGTCACATTTCAACAGTGTTCATCCTTACTGTATTCCAGAATTTCCAGTCCTGCTAAATTCCTCGATGTGTGTCCCTGTCCCATTCTGAGACTGAGTGTCCCACCACACTGTGAGATGGTGCATCCCTGCCACATGCTGAGATTGCATGTCCCCACCAACATTCTAAAATTGTGTGACTTTGGCATTCTATACTTTGGTTCAGTGCTGCATTCCAAAACCACCTTCTGATGTGTTCTAAAGTACAGTACCATGCATCTGAACATTCTGGAAAAGTAAGCACTACAGGCAACCCTGTGTCAGTTTTTTTTTTAAATGATTATCACTGCTACAGTTTCTATAACTTTGGACGAATAGGTCCTCTAAGGTTGTTGACAGGGAAGATTAGTCTGTGAGTTCTGGCTGTGACATCATCAGAGGCTTTTCACTGAAACTGGCTTTTTTGAACAGGGAGTTAAATCAGGGTTACAAAATAGCTCATAACATTAAAACAAAATAACAAAGAAACCTAATTTTTGGTATGAGATTTATTGGGGGTAGGTTGATTCTAATTCTGCAATGTAGTACTTTTGACCGGACTCCCTCTTTAATAAGGGTCAGAACTTTACCAAGTTCTCTCAGCCCTAAAGTCTATAATGGGGGGGCAACACAACCCTTTTATCATGGATGGGAAAAATAAATCCTTCTCCCTCTCCCTGGGGCCACCTCATCAGCCTAGCTAGTAGGGGTACTGTGGTCAACCACTGAAACCATAATTTGGCTTTCCCAGTATAGGCAGTCTTAAACTCAGATCAGCCCTAACAGAAGGCCAGTCAACAAACTCAATTCAAACTGTAACTTTAAACTGGCACATTAATATTCATGTAGAGTGATCAGGAACATGACAATTGACAATGCCTATTTAGCTGCTTTGACAATGCCTATTTAGCTGCTGTTGACTCCCAAACTCATGTATTCTCCCCTCCCTTTATGACGATGATCCTTTATAAATGAGCTTTTAGCTCAAAGGTTGTAATGTCATGTTATGCAGTGTCAGTGGCTCAGTAGGTAGCACACTCACCTCTGAGGCTGGGAGATCAGAGGGCTGTGGGTTCAGTTCCCACATCTGACACTTGGGTTAATATCCCAGTACTGACACTGTAGTGCAGCATGAGGGGGTGCTGCACTTCTGAGGTGCCGTCTTTCGGATGAGATGTTAAAACTGAGGTCCTGTCTGCCTGGATTGGTGGTAGTGCAGGTGGATGTTAAAGATCCCATGGCACTTATCAAAAAGAGTTGGGGAATTTTTTATTCAAAATTTGAAAGTAAAATACATACTTAATAGTGTTACTGCACACAAAATTATAATACAAAAATAAAAGTAAAACAGAAATAAGTATTTCATCAGACATGCAATACAAAATTTCATTTTTACAGTCCCAAAACCTAAAAGCCCACTAAAAGAGTAGGGGAATTTATTATTGTAAACAAATAATACAAGAACAGTATTACAGCATACAAAATTATAATAATGAAAATCAAAAGAACATAAATAAGTATTGCATCATACAGGAACCCCAATCCGAACAACCCCTCCACCAAAAATATAGGGATGTTAGATGTTAGTTTATTTATTTATTTTATTGTTCTTATGTTTTTATGGATTATTGCTGATGTTTTATCTTTGTTTTGTATCAGCGCTTTGATTTCTTGAAAAGCGCTTTATAAATAAATTTTGATTGATTGATTGATTGATAGTATGCAAAACCTCAAAACAAATCACTCAATCAGTGTAGGAAGCCATACAAAGCATAAGAAGAAAAATCCTAACCATAATGAAGTATTAGATCCAACATAAGACACTAAACTAAGCAATCCAAAGAAGCAGAAAAAACCCAGTCCCGACCCTACAAAAAGAACAGGGAAATTCCGTATACAAACTAAAAACATAATATACATATGCATGGTATAGCAGACAAATCATAATGCAAAAAAGCATAAAACAGCAAATAGAACAATGGATATAAAATCCATAACAAAATGAGCTAAACATGTGCAGAACCCCATCCCTCCCTCCCCACTTTAGGAAAAAATCCATGAACATAAGTCCTAATAGTGCCAAACCCAGTGATGTGGAGGTTTTCTTGGAACTATAAACAGCCTGTAAACCCTGTAAAATCTGAGCGACAGTCTGAGTTGGACTACACACTTTCTGTTGTAATAAAAATGCACATCTAGCTTGCCACAAATAAAAGGGACAAAATGCAAAAATTAAACTTAAAGTACTAGGATGATAATGAACCAAACTAGGGGGAGAAATACCGTAAATCAGAATGTCATATGTGAGGAAAGGAAGGGCCTTTTCCTTCCACTTATGGAGAAGAAGGGTCCAGACCGGTTGTGAATAGGGGCAATCAATAAAGAAATGCATCATGGTCTCAGGAATGAAAGGGCATTCATCCCAGGGACAAGTCCTTTCCTCATGAGCCTTATGCTTCATATTACCATGAAACACCTAGCCTGCCATGACAAGATAGCCAGGTAACATCCCAAACCTGCTGGGGGATTCATGGATCAGTCAGTTGGTAAAAAACTCCAGAGGAGTCCAACTGAATGCCATAGGAATCCCATAGCACAGGAAGGTCCAAAAAGGATGTTCCCAAAACAGACCGATATAAGTGCTTCCTTGAGGAAAAGAGGATCACCGTAGGGGTCAAAGACCACTGACGAATCTTTAAAAAGGTTGGGAAAATAAAATGGGGGAGCTTAAACTTACGAAAGTTACGAGGAATTTCCAAAGGGGGTGGAGACACCAGGTGGCACACAATGGAGCAAGATGATGATGAAGAAGAGAAATCCAAAAGACCAGAGGGGCATGCAATAGGTAGGGAATAACAGTCTTAAAAAACAAACAGTGAAAAAACACCAAGGGGTTCAACATCCAAACCCTGCAGTGGCAGTAATCAAGATATGTGTAAGAATGTTTCACTGGATTCAAATGGCTGCCCCAGAATCCCTGAAAGAATACATTATACAAATGAGCTTCCAAGGAAAAGGGGACTGGAAAAACTGAAGCCACATGAAGAAATAAGGGAAGAACTAAAGTTTTCAGCAACAAAACCCGCTTCCTCTTTGCAATAGTATGGCCCTTCCAGGACGCAACCAAATGAAAAGCCTTGTCCAAAACAACAGTCCAATTTGAGAGGGCATCATCAGGGGCACCAAAGGTCAATCCTAAAACTTTGACCGGGGAAAATTGTAAAGGCATCCCTGCAACGTAGCGAGGAGAATGTGGGGGTGGAATCGGGAGGTACAATGCTGAACTCATGTTATAATTAAGCTTAGAACCAGACACACGTTCAAAATCCGTTAGAAGGAGGAGTAAGTCCACCTCTGGTAGGTGCGGAGTGGTGAGAATGCAGAGATCATCCGCATAAGCTAACACTGTAGGGAGAGAGCACCCAGAAGGAAAGGACAATTGTGGGATCGATGGGTGGCATAAAAGTATACGAAGCAATGGATTGATATGAAAAACATAAAGAAGAGGACTGAGAGGGCAGCCCTGCCGAACCCTGGTATGACTTAAAAAGGGGGGGGGCAAGAGGTGCCATTCACATAAGGATGGATCCAGGCAGTAGAATAGAGCAATCTAATCCATTGAATAAATCGCTGTGGAATACTGTAATGAGACAGGACTTGAAAGAGGTAGTCATGATTTACTCTATCAAATGCCTTTTCCTGATCGACTGAAAAAAGAAGTGAAGGAGAAGAAGAAGAGCTAAAGGCAGAGACATCTCTAAGTAAGGAAAGATTGGAAACATTAGTGCGATGAGGAATAGCACAGGTCTGTACCTCTGAAATGACTTGGGACACAACAGGAAGAAGACTGTGAAGCAGAACAGATGTAAAAATCTTATAGTCCACGTTCAATAGACTCAAAGGCCTCCAATTCCTTATGTCAGACCTATCTCCTTTCTTAAACAATAGAAATACGATAGTATCTGAAAAATTCTGAGGAACAGAACGAGAATCAATGATAGTATTAAAGAGCAAGGTAAGAATGGGGGAAAAAAAGGTCAGAAAAAACTTGATAAAGTTCAGCCGTAAGGCCATCCAGCCCCGGAGAAGTACATCACTTTTGCTTCTTAATAGCCTCCTGTACCTCTAACAAAGAAATTGGGGCTGTCAACTTGGTGCAAAGATCAAGAGAGGGAGAAATGGTCTGGAAATCAAAAAAGGAAGCGGCAGCGGATGTAGCCAGTGAAGGAGTCCCAAAAATACTGGCTAGATGGGAAGAGACCTTTAGCTGGAGAGATGATACAGTGTCATAAACCATAGAAGAGTCTTCGTCAGTAAGACGATCAATGTGCGTGGCAGCCACCCTGTCAAAACAGCACTTGTAAATATTCAAAGAGGCCTTAGAAGAGTGGGTGCCACAAGTAACCTCAAGACGCAATGAGCGAGTCCTGTTATATTGACACTCTTCCATCTGAGTCTTCAAGGAAGCAATAAGGGAGCTACCCAATATCACAGAAGCCCTAGAGATCATGTCCTGTAAATGCCGCCGCAATAGCAAATACTTATGATAAGAGGAAACAGATTTACTCCTAGCATACCTGAGAAAGAGGCATTTAAGATCTGATTTGGTATCGTCCCACCAATGTAAAGGGGAAGTATAAGCATCCAGAACCGAAATGCAGGGCAACAGAAATTCCCGACAATCTCGAACAATGCAGCCATCAGACAATAATGAGCTATTCAACTTCCAGTGCGAAGAAACAAGAAGAGGATGGGAAGTCATAGAAGGAAAACAAAGCAATGAGATGGCCATGTGATCCGAGGTCTCGCAAGGAATAACCTTCGCCTGTCGTACCATAACATTCTGGGAGAGACAGATAAAATCAATAAGAGTGGCCAGAAGGCCTCTAAGATAGGTCATTGTTCCCTTAGAATGCACCTCACAGTAACCATCCTTAGGAGTGGAGAACTTAAGAATAGTAAGTAATGCAGTAGAGTCCCTGAAAAGCTTCTGTGTGGAGCCTCCTCTCTCAGCCAGGGTGAGACCACAATTGAAGTCTCCCCCCATATAAAGATGTCTAGAGGTGTGTAAATAAGGCTGCAACAACTGAAACAAGTCTGAATGAGCAGCAATACCCTGAGGTGTATAAACATTTAGAATCCTGAGCTGCAGGCGACGGAAGGTGCAATCAAGCAATAAGGTGTGGCCAGGGACAATATCAACCAGTCTCGTAACAGTACAGTCAAAACCAGAAAACAAAATTCCCAACCCATGACATTTATCCTTACCTGAGGACCAATAGGAAGGGTCTCTAGTCCAGCCAGCAGAAACCCAGGTCAGCTCATATCGAGTCTTCAGCCTAGTATCCTGAAGTAAGTAGAGATCATGTGGAAGATCCAATAGAAACTGCAGAGAGGTAAGAAGTTTTCTATGGGATTTCATGCTGCACACATTAAGTGTGAAGCAGTGAAGATCTAAACCCACAGGAATAAGAAGAAAGAAAAAGACAGAAAGCCAGCAGACAAAAACAAAGAAGAATTAGGCAAAGAGGCATCAAGTAACCGCCAATTGCCGCCTGGTGTCTGGTTTATTAGGGGAGGGATCCCATTGGGAATCAGTGGAGTAGTCTAAATGGAGAGAAGAGGCCTGTGAAAAGTCAGAGTCATTCTCCTCATCCATTATGTCACTCCACTGCTTCCGTTTGGTCAGGGCTTGGTAGCGATTCCTGGTCAGAATGGACTGTCTGGGGAAAAGGCTGGGAGCCTTACGCTTACCCTTGGACTTACCCTTTTTTCCCTGAGAAACCTCCATGAAGGGGTCCAGTTCAGGAGAGGGAGGAGGTGGCATGGGGACAGAGGGGGCAACAACCCCAGGTGCCAGGTCCTTGCTGGGAGGGATCAGGTCTTGTAACACAGGATCTGCCACTCGGAGAGCGGAAAGAGCAGAGGGAAAATCATCACTGGAGGGAAGGGGCACTACGTCCTAGCCATCCTCATCATGCTGGTGAAGAACCTGAGTCTGAGAGTCCGTGATGAGGGCTACCTAATCCTGAGGGGGATGGTCCAATCAATTATGGTCAGCCCATGGACACTGATGGTAAGTATGGCCAGTCTCATCACACAGATTACACTTTCATAGGTCAGGGCAACCGAGGATCACATGACCATAGGCTAAGCAAATAGTGCACCATGGCTCATTGCAGGTATGGCTCAAATGCGTTCGAGCACTGCATTTATGGCAGGTGCAGGATTGACTGGGATAAAAACACAAACCTCTATCCCTACCTATAAAAAAACTACCTGGCAAATGAGCTATACCCCTGTCATTCTGCTTCAATTGCACCTTAACCTTCCAACCCCCTGTCCAGACAAGGTCCTTGTCCAAAATAGGATGAGGAGCCTTGAGAACATCGCAGTGCTGCTTAAGCCAGTATTGGACATCTGCTATGCTCACTCCTTCATTGCGACAAAGAAGAGTAATTATTTTCACCGTAGGTTTAGTAAGAGGAATGAGCATATAGGGGGTCCATAAAGTCTGTGACTTTAGCACTTCATGTTTGATCCAAAATTGTTCTAGTGTAGAAACATTCTTAAAACTTAAATCATAAACTGATTCCCCTCTAACATGTATGAAAGCAAACAATTCACTTGCTGAAATACCCAGAGAGTCACGTAACAGGGAATGCAATACAGTTTTTCTATCAGGTGCAGTAGAGAGGTCACCAAAATATTTCAGACGAACTGCATTTCTACGTCGGGCTGGCTCGCCCAAGTTCTGAAACAGGTCAATGAGATGAAAGGGACAGTCAGTCAAAGCCTCACCTGTATGTAGAGAAGGCAAAGAAGAGTTATCCAAGTGGTGAATGGAATCAGCTGTTGAAGAGGATTGCACTGTCAGTGAAGGATGTGGTACCGAAGCATAATCTTGAGCATGCAAAGGACCCAGAGTCTCAGGAGTTGGTTGGCCAACAGCAGAATGTTGTGTCAAAGTGGCAGGGTGTAGTTGCAATGAAGCGGCTGGGGATGAATGATGGAAGGAAGTGGATTCGGCAGGCAGTTCAGGGACTGTGTGTCCCCGTATAATGTCCTGTACGCTTACCACTTGGGGAGAAGATCAGGGTGCTCCAGGAAGTGGTTGAGTCCAACCCGCAGCACGTAGAGCGGAAGCAGGGGACCACACAGCATCTGGAAATGAAGTACCTCCGTGGGTGTCTCTAGAGAATAGCGTGCCTGCAGTAGCTGAAGCAGCACAGGTAGGAGCTGTAAGCAAGTCCGTCGTCGTAGCATGTGATGGCCCAAAGTGTATAGCAGCCTGGTCAGAGACAGTAGGCATGGCGGAGTGCAGGGTGTTGTCCTCCTGCACGAAGCACCTTAAAAGAGAGCGGTGCTGTTCATATAACACTCGTAAATGCGATGGAGACATAGCATGAGTACTGGTCCCAAGAACTGTAGGAGAATGCTGGTCCAAAATCAGGGTGGTAGCTCCAAACTCAAGAGGAGATTCAGAAGGTGTACGAATCACTAGTTGTGGCGCAGTGTCAGGTTGATTATTACTGCAGTCACTAGGCAAAACAACAGGCATAGCAGGCGTTAGATCCAGAGTAGAAACCACAAAACTGAGAGCTGCATTACCTCCACCTCCTCCAGGGTCCGGGACGGCAGCCATCTTGGTCCTGCAGGAAAAAGGCTCTCCCCTGCTCACAGGAAGCAAGAGTAGGGGAATTTCCCCGGTTGTCCTGGCCAAATTTCCCTCATTCGCTAAAAATATACCACCAACAGCTTAATCTGGTTCAAGGTCAGTTGGCCTTCATCTGTATGCCCCTCCACTGGGTTGTGCCTGAAAATAGGCAGGATTTGTGTAGTGCACTTACCTGGTCAACAAAAACTAAATAAATAATAAATAAATTCCCATTAATAAATAAATAAATAAAAAACATGGTCCATTTCAATATCGGGAGGGGGGAGGGGGAGAGCATAAGCACTCCATCTAACCTAAATACAACACATTATTTTTGGATCAGCCCCCCCTTTCCTCTTTATGGGCATTACCAGCACTGACCCAAGGGTCAATCCCATAAAGCCTTTGTAACCACAACTTACTCCACCTTCTGCAGTTCCTTCAGGAGAAATTTCAAGCAGCTAACTGCTGCATCTCCTGGGGCAAAGAACAGGACCCACTTCAACCACAGACTCTGGTGTATACTTTAGGATTAGGCCCAGTGTGACTGCATTTGCTGCTGCATCAGCCCAGGACTTCAGATCAGCAGGAAGGGCCCATTCGGTTGTGTTCTCGATGGCATGGATCTTTGGTGACCCCTGTTGTTGAGTGTCCTCATCAGGTAGGCCACGAAGCACAGAATATTTATTATATCCTGGTTGGGGGTCTTGTTCCCCCGAGGGAGCCATGGAGTCTTGACTTGCGCTTTATCTCCATGTGCGGAGCCATAGGGATTTATTAATGTGTTTCCCCTCCTCAACCTTCTTTTTGTGATTCCGGCATTTGCCCTTTGGAGCCGGAGACCATTGATTTGAGGCACCTGGACTGGCTCACTGTGGGGGTTGGACCTAGGGAGATCCACACTGATGTGCGCTCCCTGGTTGGTGTAGTCCATCAGTGTGGGCCACAACTGAGATTTGTCCTCTCTGACCTCTGCTATATTCTTTGTATTTACCCCAGTTCAGATGAGGGGTGTACGCTGCCAGAAAAGCTTCTGCTACCTTAGGGTAATCAAAGATCTTGGGGAGCCAGTGATCATGATTCTTAGAACAGACAGGTACCACAATGAATACTCAAGTCCCAGGTCAGTGCTGGCCTTCCACACAGTAATGAAGGCCTGCTGCCTGGAGGACAACTCCTAGATCTAGTCAGCGAAAATCTGCACCCTTTGCCCCTTCCAGTAAAGTCATTGCTTGTATCTAGCCACCAAGATAATCACTTCCCTCTCTCAGAAGCACAGGAATTGGGCCAGGATGAGGCACGGGTGGCTGCCAGGAGGTGGACAGGGGGCCAGAAAGCAATGTGCATGGTTGATCTCAAACAGGCCTCCCTCCTGTCTGTCCAGTATACCAGGTAATTATTTCTGCAAAAATGTGATGGCATCTGAACCCTTGTAACTCTCTGGAAAACCCACAAACCGCAAGTTGTTTTGGTGGCTGTGGTTTTCCAAATCCTCGACTCACTGCCAGAGCAGCTGGATCATCTATCTCTGCCCTGTCATGTGGCCATCCATGTAAAGGTGGATGTCCTCCATATCTGCCAGTCTTTTTTCACTTACGTTTACTCTCTGTGACAGAGCGATTATGTCTGCTGTATTGTTCTGTGCTGCCAGCTCCAGTTTGCCCATCTGCTAGAGCATTTGTGTGAACATTCTTCTTATTTCTTTTAGGTCCCCATTGACTCTGGGAGAAGATGTTGACTCCATCTAGGGGATCCTGGATGATGCAGACCTGAGCCTCATGGCAGAAATGGCAAGTCTGTTTTCTCCAATCTTATAGCAGTGTTTACCCCACAGAAATTCACCTCCTTGTCAGTAAGTAATGTATCATTACTCCATTGTAGGATGCAGGTAACTAGATTAGATTTGACCAAGTTTATTTCAGATGCATTGAGAGGTAGGCAGAGTTGCTAGCATTAAGGCAACCATTTTCTTAGGCATCCAAGCCCCCGACATATACTGTAAATCTACTTTATTCTTTTTTTGGCAGTATGGCTTAGAATTTGAAGCACTGAAGTGTAAATCAGCTTGGTACATCAGCAGACCTGGATTTGATTCCTACAACCTCCACTTGCATACTGGGCAGCTCTGAGCAACTGTCTTAACCTTCCTATGTACTGTACCTGGGATGCACCTGAAAATTTAACTTTGGCTAATTTTTTTTTCAGTCAATAATTGTAAACATATTTAACTTAATGAGACAACTCTTCCATAATAATAAACAATAGAATGTTACACTGAAAACCATGGGATACTTATCATGAAGTCTAGATTAAAGATATATGTAAGGAAGATGGCAGAAAAACCTTTAATGAACATAGGATAAAATCTGAATTAAGGAAAATGTCTATGAAGAATCAGGCCATGCCTGGGTGTAATGCATTGCCCGATTAGCTGTTTTGGGAAAGCAAAGTTTTTTTTTACCTTATAAGTCATGAAATACCACCCTCACATCTGGTTGATCTTATCTTGCTCCCACCAGCATTTCATGATTGTGCAGTGCACCCACAAACACCTGCAGCTGTCTCAGTAAGACTTTTTATATGGGGAGCAGCCAGGGGCACACCATATACTGTTTATGGAAAAGTGTCTATTAAAAGCTCCACTTTTAAAACGACATGCCCCAGCAGTATACTGAGACCAGGTATAGACTGGTATTCAGCTGCTAGTCTATACCTGGTCTCGGTATACCACTGGGACATGTGGTTTGAAAACCTGAGTTTTTAATAGCTGCTTTTCCATAGACAGTATAAGGCACACCCCCGACTGCTCCCCATATGAAACATTGTACTGAGACAGTCGCGGGTGGTTGTGGATGCACGGCGTGATTGTGAAATGCCAGCAGGAGGGAGGCAGGATCAACCAGATATGAGGGTGCTATTTCATGATTTATAAGGTAAATAAAATTGTACTTTTCTAAAACAGCTAATTGGGCTATGCATTACACCCAGGCATGGCTCGATTCTTCATGCACATTTCCCTTTAAGAAAAATTGAGTCATGAAGATATCTCCAAATTTAACATTCCTTATGTAACCTGATAACAAAATGTAGGAAAACAAGGTTCCAGGGAAAATTCATCAATGGAAAGCAAGATTAAGACATTATAAAAAAATAGCATATAGTATCATATTTATATAAAGTGCTTTGCGAACTTATTAGCAAAAATTGAAATATGATGGAAAAAGCTATGAGAAAAAGCTTGCAAGGAGCAGACAATGTTAAAGTTAACTGGAATGTGACATATACAAATATTTTCAAAGTATTGAAAGAGATGTAGGCACAGTGCATGCAGCTTAGTAAATACATAGATTATATGTTACTCCAGCAATAAATAAGAGAATTACATTACAAAAAGATTGCAATGATTGGCGAGTTGATAAAGGAAGGGCACATTGTTGTAAATGATTTATACATGCCCAAGTGTTAATGATTTTTGGGATAAAGTAAGCACAAATATCAACAATAATACATAGTAATATTCCTGACAAATAAAAATAATAGATTTTAGGTTATAGAAACACTTTTCAAGAAAACACATGCAGGAATTCAATACAGTTGTGTTTATTTACAAGTTTAACTGCTAGAAGAGTAACTATTCAACACTGGAAAAGGGTTCATGATTTAAATTTACTACACTGGTTATACAATTATTAATTTATCCACTTTAGAAAAAGTAGCTTACAAGATTAACTTTAAATTGGACATCCATAAAAGAATTTTGATTAAATATAATAGCTGCATTAATATGAATGGTTGATGGATCAATATAAGGTGAAAGAAAAGGTGCATTCAAAAGAAAACTTTAATGTTTGCCACTAAAGAATTTTAAACAGAAATAATAGCTATAGAAATTTGTCTGATAGGGTAATATAGTGTTAGGAAATGGAGGAGTAATATATATATATACACATATACATATACCTATCTGTATGTTGGGTTGCAAGTATGTTGAGATGATGGAAATAATTTTTACAGAAAATCTGTCTGTATTCCTCCTGAAAAACAAGTATTAAATGGACAGCCTACAAAGGTGGAGAGAGGACAGGAGTGAGAGAACAGGAAGGTGAATTTATTGGTTGGGGGGAACTGGACAGGGAAAGGGGAAGGGAAAGTGCTTGTGGGCATGATTAAGTAATAGTGAATGTATCCAATACAGAGTAAGAATTGTGACCTGTCTTACCATAAAGGAAAATAAAGTGCACATCAGTTATAAGCTTGCAAGAGAGAGGGTCCCTTTGGTAAAGGATAATTTTACCTGTGATCTGAAAAGAATATAACAACTGTAAAAATAAAAGTATGCAGTGTAGGATTGAGATGCCCTTAGTCATGCTGTTGAATGAATGAATGAACATGATGCCCTCAACTATAGTAACAGCTAACTGGCTGACAAGTAACTAATCAGGTATTACAATAGGTGAGGATGTGAAGATTGAGGACATCTCCCTCTAGTGCTGAACCATTTTCTTTTTTTAAAGATTGATGATATAGTCTTATTTTGTGCCTAATTTGGGTCTAGGAGGAGGGAGGTTGAGTGCTATAGGGTGGTAAGGTGATGGTTCTCCCACCAATTATTTTTAGGACTTGAGGGTGCAGGCAAGGTGTGGGGGAGTTAGGTGGTATGGTAGGAAGACATGGCATGTATGGAGGAAGGGATATGTAAGCAATAAGACATGACAGGGCATTAGTTGTGCTGGTTTTTACCCAACACCCAGGGACTTAGGAAGGCATGAGGCTGCAGGTTAAGAGTCTTCAGCACCTGGAAGTGTAGTGAAAGCAGCACAACCAATGCCTCAAAGTATCTTTTTGCAGGTATAAAATGGGTTCAAAGGGCACTTTTATAAATCAGTCACTCTAAAAGTTTTAAAAGAGGCAGAACATTTATTTGTTTATTTATTTATTTATTTGAAAATTGGTACCCAGGAGATGAACACCGATTCAAGGCAAGTTTCCAGGTGTGACCAAGGGGAAAGGGAAAAGGAAAAACAATACAAAATGCATACACAGTATTAGTCATTGGTACAAAATAAAGTATACACAGAGTACAGTTTAATACGACACATGTGTACAGAAAAAGTAAACAGAGGTAAAAGTAAACAGATGCAATAAAGTAAGAAATGAGCCTGATACAGGCTACAGTATAATCCAGGAAGGTCAGCAACAAGCATGGTAGGAGCTCCCACAAGGAAGGAACAGGGAGAGGGATGACAAGTGCAATTTGGGGCTGGAAGGAGTTTTAAATGGTACCTAAGGAGGTGGGGGGAGATATGGATAGAGGAGGGGAGCAGGTTCCAGAGGTAGGGAAGGCGATCGGAGAAGGTTGACTGACCAGCAGAGGTGTAAGGGAGGGAAGGGGAGGAGAGAAGATGCAAGGATCCCCAGAGTAGAGGGGGTATGAGGCAGAGGGAATGGGATACAGGAGTGAGGACAGATAAGATCAGGGGTGTAATTATAGGGGGGGGATGGGGGCACAAGTCCCCCCCAACATTTTAGATGAGCACATTTGTCACCCCCAAAATTCAGGCCATATGCTGTTGCTGCCTGCTGGTGAACTGGGAGGGACACAGGAGCCTGCTGTTCTGTGGGCGGGGGGGGGTTATTTTACTGGTGGGTTGGGTCAGGTCCTGGGAGTGAGAGACCCAAGAGAGTGCAGTGAGCTATGGCAGCCAGGCAGTAATACAGCAAAGGGGGGAACCAGCGATATGCAAGTGGCCTGGCCAGAACCAGGAGGAGAAGAGTGAATTGTAGGAGGGAAGAAGAAAGTGATGGACCACATGGATCCTGGAAGTAGCATAAGCACATGCCACCATTAATAGCGAGAAGTTGGAAGGAGCGGGTGGGAGACTGACTACTCGCATTGAGGGAAAAAAACTGTGGTGCTACCATTCATGTGTTTGTCTGCTTGATGCTGCTTCACATCCGGTCTCCTCCTGACTGTGACTGTCATGTCTTGCGACTCCTGCTGCTGCATCTGCCCTCCAATGATGCCTGTGGAGGAGATGCTGCTTTGCTTTCCAGCCTGGGAGTTTTTGGGGGGAAGGCTGGGGTTTTATGACCTGGTATCGAGCGGTTCAGGGCTGTGGGCACCAGTGAGTGACTCTGGGGTTCAGACGGTTGGATCAGTCAGGGCATCAGTTGGTCTGAGCCTGCAGTGGAAGTTTGGAAGGCAGAGCAGAGGACAGAGGAATATGGACTGCTGGAGGTTGCTGCAAGCATTGATGAAGCAACAACTACCTGGGAGGTAGGACTGACTGGTCGTGCTGCAGTGCAGTGGGTGGGGGCAAGTAGTGATTGGGGGGGCAGTGAGCCAGCAGCATCATCATGCCGCAGGGACATTTACTCACAATGCTGTATGCACAAATTTGCAAAACAAGACACTGGCAAACAAGCAGAGGAGGTGGTGAAAGGGAATTCCACTTTGCACAGGGCAGTTCTAAACTGGCAGGGGCCACACACTATTGGCCATTTGATTTGACACCAGTCAGGGTCAGGGAGTACCTGGGAAAAGAAGCCTGCTGCATCTGTGAGGCATTCTCTTTACTGTTGTGTCTGGAGTGGGCCAGTGGCTCTACAAGTAGACTGTGACCAACACAATCAGCAATCAGCACAAAACTGCTCAACTTGAGCTAACAAAGCTCTAACAGTCTACAAAATGCAAGGGTAGGTGATGTTTCTGTTTAATTATGTTTTTTGGTGGTCTGGTCTGTTCTGCTTTGCTGTGTTGGTTGTGTCTGTACTGTCTACAGTCAGTGTCTGATTTAAAATGCTGTGCTGACTAGTGTCTCTCCTGTGCGCCACCTGAGACTGAGTGTTGCCTGCTTTGCTAGGGGCATGGATCTGCTGGCTGGGGGGGGGGGTTATATGGTTAGCCTAGCATGCAACTCCAGTGTTTTCCTCTGTATCATCAAAGTTAAAGTAATTTCAATGGGTTTGCACTACTGGATGAGATGTATGCTTGTGTGACTTCAATGCATTGTGGCTGTTCACCTCTCAATCCATGGGATATACCATCCTGTAGGGGTATGACACAAGGAACCCTAGAGAAGGGCTCCTCCCCATAGGTGCCGCAGGAATAATTTCCTTGGCTAAAGGTAGCTTAGGAAAAAGCCCATGGCAAAGAGAGATGAGTCACTGGAGGAGGAGGGGTGGATGGTGGGGCAACAAAGAAAACAAATGAGGACTGGCCCGGAGGAGGGCCTTTTAAGGCTTGGTTGGGGGAGTGGTTTGTTGCTCTGCCCATTGAACTCAGGCCAGCCCTCAGCCATCAGTTTCAATGAGCTTGCACAACTGGATGAGATGTATGCTTGTGTGACTTCGGTACATTGTGGCTGTTTGCCTCGCTATCCAAGGGATATACCACCCTGTAGGGGTATGATGCAAGGAACCCTAAAGGAGGATTCTCCCCCATAGATGCCACAGGAATAATTCCTTTGGCTAAAGGTAACATAGGAAGAAGCCCAAAAAGAATGTCAAAAGGGTGTCGAGCATTGAAGAGGCGAGAAATCAGAACTTATCAAGACCAGAAATTAAAGTGATAGACGTAGATGGGAAGGACAGGAGAAGAATTAGATATGAAGAGGACAATGAATGAAATGAAAGCAGACCAGCTGCAGAAGGGCAGACTTCCTAAAGAGAGAAGGAACAGCCGGGGCCACCATCTGACTCAATCCAACAGTAGAACTAAACTATGGAACCTAAGGAAACTCCAACCCTTTCTAATATTATGACCACTGGCAAGGAGAGGAAAAAAACCCTTTGAGGAGGAAACCTCTGGGGATCCAAAGCCTAGGTCGCCTTCCTTCCAGGCTGAAGGATGTTTTGATTAGTGACGGCTCAGCTACTGCAATTTAGAGTCGAGATAGAGCGAGAAGGAAAACACTTCAATTTAGAGGAAGCTTTTGTTCTGTCCTTCTAAATGGACAACCATTGAGGGTTACGAGCGATGTCTCTGCAACTAGATGTTCAAAAGCAAGAGAGGAGACAGATGACTGCTAAGGCACTCAGCTAGCCAAAGTGAGCCTATGAAACAGACTAGGTGAACCAGAGGTGGTCCTGAAGGAGAATAGCATAGAGGGTGCCTTCTAACCCACTCAGGCAGCCAAAGGGGCTCTGATGATGAGAGCCCCACTCCTCATAGCTGGAAGGCATAAATTCTGCATCCAGAGGTGTTGCAGAGATGAGGGATGACTGAAGGTCCACCCAGAGTGAAGACATTCTCACTATGGGCCAGGGAGAAGGACCCTGCTCTGAGCTTTGCATGCTCTAGATGCAGATGTTGTGGGTGGAAAGGGAGACCATCGGCTACAGGTTAGTCCTGAGCCAAAGAGCAATGGACGTGGAATCATGTCTCTGAAAGGAGAGCAGTTTAATGAGGTAGCATAAGACCTAATGAGAAGTATGTTTGATTAATTGATGTGAATGAGTAGACTCTAAGATTGGACTGAGTGAAGGAGAACCAGACTCATGTCATGAGGAAGCTACCCGTGATTAGTAACTATAAGAGTGCATGCCAGCCGGGTCCATTGAGAGCCAAATTAGGAATGGACAGAATTGCATGAAGGTAGGAGCAAGAGTGGCCAAGTGAAGCCAGCAGCTTATGGCGAGGTAGGTAGTATCAGGAGGACATCTGAATAGGTTTGATTAGAATGAGGGAATAGGATCGGAGGAGGAGGAGAAGACGAGTAGGCAGGGCGATATGTGGGAAGGAATATTAGGTGATGTGAATGAGTAGAGTATGGTGGTATAGTGGTATGGCAGAATAGGGAAGCCCCCAAAAGAAAGCAGAGGTCAGAGAAAGAGAGGAATGGAGGATGAAGGGAATGGGAGGAGGAGGTTAAGCACCCACCATGGGGAAGCACAGTCAGGGATAAAATTAAGAAAGCGCATCACGATGTAGCCAAGAGCAATGAACAGCAAAGGCCAGAGAGAGCAGGGGCAGGGACAAATGACAAATCCCAGAGGAAGGCTGCAGTGCATGCCAGTCAGGCGAACAGTCCCGTCAGATTGATAGTCCTATGATGTGAAACAGGATGGGTGACAAACAGGTTGAGTTGAGGTTGAGGAAAGGAAGGGTAGGAGTACCAGGAAGAAAACAAAATATAAGGGGAGGTAAGAGGAGACCAGACGAGAACCAAAAGTAGGAGTCGCAGTCCCCATAGAGAGCAACTGCCCCTTTAAAAGGGAGCCGGGAACCAATAAGGGAGATTGGGATCCAAACCACAGGGCAATAACAGTAGATGTGGTCCAAACATCAAGACAGGCCATTGAAAATGAAGTCCTGGAACAGGTACGAGAAGCCAGGAGGTGAGCATTGACCAGAGGGAGAACAGAAGTTGAGAGGATTGAAGTAAATGCTGTCCCCCAGCTCACAGGAACTGCTGAGGAGCTCAACAGCACAGGGCACAGGAAGTTGCTGTGGAGACAACTAAAGCAGAGGAGTGAGGCATCCTCTGTAGCAGTGGGGATGAGCACAGTGGGCAAAAGGGACAGACAGAGCAAAGGAAGATGGATCGAGGGAGAAGGAGAAGCGGGGAATGTTCGAGGGAAAGCTGGGCAGTGGCAACACCAACACAAACCCAGAAGAAGGAAGGCGACAGAGCCAGGAGCAGCAAATGTAGAGAGAGAGAGAAGGAGAAATGAAACTACGAAAAAGGTACAGGAGAAACAGAGTGAAGATGAGGGATGGGAGAACCAAGGAGCCACAGACAGCCACTGAGCAGTGAGACAGGAGAAGAAGCACAGGCAACAGAAGGGGGGGGGCTGCATAGAGCCACGGTGGGGAGGTAGAACTGGCAAAAGGGGATACTAAGCATACCGGACCAGGATGGGAACAGGATGAAGGTATGCAAGTGAAGAAAAATGAACACTGGACTGGAAGAGACATGGGGAACGGGAGTCAGGTGGAAGGGAGGGAGAGAGAGCCGCAGACCAGTGGCAGTAAGCAATAGGATGAACATCAGGAAAATGGAATGGAGCCAGAGGTTGGAGGTGCTGCTAAAATGCAGTAAACAAAAAACAGGCAAGAGAACAGGAGAAGAGGTATGAGGAGCTGTGCCTCCAGCTGCAAAGAAGAAAACAAATGAGGACTGGCCCAGGGGACTGCCTTTTAAGGCCTGGTAGGGGGAGTGGTTTATTGCTTTGCAAATTGAACTCCAGCCAGCCCTCAGCCATCAATAAAAAAAAAAATCAAACTCTTACCCTGCAGGTGGGTCTGGGTGGATGGTTCAAAGGAGTTGTTATGGAAAAGAAGGGGGAAGGGAGAAAGAGCTGTAGATCAAGTTGGGTCTATGGACCATGGTTATAATGTAGGCAGGGAAAAATGGGCAGAATGGGTAAGTCAAGTGAAGCAGTCCTTATCTGCCATTAAATGTTATGTTTCTGTGTTAAAATGAATTAACAGCTGTGCAAAATAAAAAATAACAAGCATTTGTCACTGCCAAATGTTTGACACTTGCATTGCTGTTGTGCTGGTGGGTCCTGCTCATTTGTGCACATTTTTAGTATATATTTAACCAAAATAGACAAAAATGAGATGTAATCTGTGATATGTCATTTGCAATTGGGTTCTGATGTCTACTGCATTTCCCAGGATAATAGAGGTGAGATACAATATCTCGTTTTTATTTTATTTTATTTATTTTTATTTAGTTTTTGTTGACTGGGTGAGGCACACTAGCCATAGATGTGACTATTTGCAGGCACAACCCGGGAGGTTACAAAGTAGAGAATATACAATACAGAGAGAGTACAAAAAATGAGGTAAATAATACAATTTCCCATGATGGCAGAGACAAATAACATAATAGGAAATACAGTCTTGACCTAGTTATACAATGTAATTCTTAGAAAATACAGGCACATAAAACATTGGAGAGTAGCACTGAGGGTATAATGTAAGGTAAAAACAAACAGTAGCATGAATAGGAGGAAGGGAACAAAGGGAAGATATCCAGCTAAGCAAAAATACAATGATTAAGTGCACACAGTAATGAACAATAAGGAATGAGTGGCGGTCTGGTGGAGTACGATTTTCAAATAGTAAGGGAACCAAACAATGGCAAAGAGACACAGTGGTGTAGTACCAGGTAAGTGCAAGAAAAGAAATTGAGCAGAAGGATAAAAGGGAGAGGAACTATTCGGGTAAAGTCAAAATCAACAGAAAGTTTAAGGTAGGATGACATGTCAGAGAAGCAAAATTGGAACAGGTTAGGTAATCTGGGTAAAGATAGGGCAGTAGTAAGTGGACTAGATAGAGGAGGACCAGGTAGGATCAAAGTACAAGCAAGGGACAGATTTGGCTAGGAAATTTTGCAGCTCCTTTTTAAATATAGCATGAGTAGGCGAGTGATGGATGGCAAGGGGAAGAGCGTTCCAGTGCTTCGAGGCAGCGTGAGAGAAAGCACAGGTACCCTTCGAGGTTTTACATTAGTGTTGTCCTGCTAATATAATGTATTTATGTATTCGCTTGCAAAGGTATGTTGATAGAAATAATGGTATTTTTCCATAGATAATTTACTTTTTGCTGGGTAACATAGAACTCACGATCCGAGGCTGGCTGAGAGTGATGTTGTCCCCCAAAACTTTTACGCCAAAATTACTCCTTTGTGTAAGATAGAATGGTGCCAAACCAGAATTTGGAGATGAAGGAGGTGCAGTGCAACTGGCGATGTGAGGGTAGAGTAAGGATGGATAGGGAGGTGTAGAGGGAGCAGTGGTGAGTATGAGGGGAGAGGTTTGAAGCAAATTGACAAAAGGCATTGCAGAGGGTGTCCAATCTGGCAAGGAAAGAGGAGGAGGAGGTGGCAGTGCCATAGACCACATCACTATAGTGGAAATCTGTGAGCACCATTTTGGTAACAAGCTCACGGCAGACCTGAGGACATATATTAACATGCAGCTAAAAATGCAGAATTGTTCCTGCACAGATGGTTGTATTTGTTTACCATGAAGTACAAGAATTCAAAATTCTGCATTATAAAATAGATTTGAAAAATCATGAAACCTGATTGGCTGAGGTCATCTTCACCAGTGCTGTTATCTCAGCACAACAACACTGGGTAAAGATCAAGCAGCCTCTTCACAATAAAATCAATACCAACCATATATCCCTGAGTGCCATCACAAACATGTCTGCCACCTTTACTCACTTAAAACCTTCAACTAGGCCCTAAAAATAAAACTGACAAATTAAAAAAATAGTTAAATGTTATTTTCCGTCATAATACTCTTCTTACACTCACATAGATCAATTTAAAAGTAAAATACCATATTACTTACAGTTGTACTTTCTGGCGTTTCTTTGCTGATAATGAAAAATTCCCATCCTATGGGAATGCTTACTAGGGAAATCGCTGCTGTTTAACCTGCTACAGATAAAACAGAAGCCCTGGTTACATCTGAGGCCTTCTGTTGATTGAGAGGAGCGAACATGCTGCCAGTAGACCTGAGCAGAGCTTTCAATTCTTGAATTACATCAATAATAAACATTCCATTTACTGAGTGTAGGAAATATAGAACAAAAGCAAGGCAGATAAAAGAGCAGAAATATAAAGAAAAGGAGGACAGGTGAGGAAACAGGTAAATGTGGGTGTGTTTGTGAAAACAGAGGGTTTAAGGGCTAATTTGAAAAAAAAATGTATTTAGCTGTGCATTATATTTGAAACTGAGATGGCATATCAAATGCAGGGGTGTGCTGGGACTATTTTGTTCGGGTGGATGAATGCTTAAAAAAATCATTAAAATGCTTAACAATATTTCATGGAAACATACTGTAGAAATATAGAAGTTAACTGCAAAGAAGGACCTCAAAGCCCATCCAGTCTGCCCGTTTTTTTTCACCTTATGAATGTGTCATAGGCTTGTAAACTGTCAATGGCCTATCTATTCCTACTTGTCTGTATTGCTCCCTTATGCCTATCCGATGCCTGTTTGAAGCCCTACACTGTATTCATATCCACCACTCCCTGAGGTAGGCTGTTCCATGCATTCACCACTCTTTCTGTGAAAAAGAACTTCCTCACATTACCCCTTCATCGGCCTCCCTCTAATCTCATGCTATGTCCTCTTGTCCTGCAATTTTTTAATGTCCTTGTGCAGGTGTGGCCTCTAGTACTGCACGCAGTACTCCAGATGGAGCCTAACCAGTGTCTTGTAAAGAGGGATTATTACTGCCCACTTACAGCGTGTGATGCCCCTACTAATACACCCTAACATCCCTCTAACCTTATCTACTGCTTTAGTGGACTGCTTGGATGATTTCAGGTCATCTGTGATGATGATGCTCAAGTCTTTTTCTTCCACTGTGAATGCCAGCAGCTCCCCTCCCAACCTATAGGTGGCTTCAGGGTTTCTTTTCCCTATGTGCATGATCTTGCACTTCTTTACGTTAAACCCCAGTAGCCACTCTTCAGACCATTTTGCCAGTTTATCCAGATCTCTTCTCATTCTGCCCACCCCATCTGGATCATCTACTCTGTTGCAGATCTTGGTGTTATCTGCAAACAGACAAACCTTACCCTCCAGTCCATCTGCAATGTCACTGATGAAGATATTGAAGAGGACTGGCCCCAGGATTGATCCTTGAGGTACCCCACTTGTGACTTGCATCTCTTCTGACTGTATACAATTTACTACCACTTTCTGTTTTCTGCCCAACAACCAGTTTGACACCCAGTTGACCAACATCTGACCCACCCCGAACCTACCCAGCTTATTAATCAATCTTCTATGTGGAACAGTATCGAAAGTGTTGCTGAAGTCAAAGTAGGCAACATCAACTGCAACCCCTTGGTCCACCACTCTGGTTACCCAGTCAAAGAAATCTATGAGATTAGTTTGACAGGACCTTCCTTTTGTATACCCATGCTGTCTTGGATCCTGTGCTCCTATGGATTCCAGGTGTTGCACTAACCTTTCCTTAAGGACTGCCTCCATAATCTTGCCCACTACTGAGATAAGACTGACTGGTGTGTTGTTCTCTGCCTCCTCCCTGCTACCACTCTTGTGGAGTGGTATCATATGAGCCCTTCTCCAGTCTTCTTGGACCTCTCCTGTGCTCAGAGACTCACTAAACAGTTCTGCTAAAGGCTCTGCTAGTTCCACCCTTAGCTTCTTTAGTACCCTGGGATGTATCCCATCAGATCCTAATGCCTTGTCCACCCTGAGCTTAGTGAGCTCTTGCGGGACCCTTCCTTTTTTGAAGGGACTTGTGCACACCTCCCTCCCCCCTGTGTCCATGCTGCTGAGCTGTGGGCACTGCCCTAGCTTCTCCTCAGTAAATACTGAGCAGAAGTATCTATTTAGGATAGATTCTTTTCCTTGATCCTCCTCAACACACTCCCCCTTATCCCCTTTGATCTCAGCAATACCTCTTCTGGACTTTCTCCTTTCTCTAATGTATCTATAGAAAGTCTTGTCCCATTCTCTTACTGTTTGTGCAAGCGTTTCCTCTGTTTGGGCCTTTGCCTGCCTTACTGCCTTCCCTGCTTCCCTTAGGGAAGTTTGATATGCTTCCCTATCTTCATCCCACTGCGTTCTCTTATATTTCCTGAAGGACAGCTTTCTGGTTCTGACCTTTTCTGTTACTATTTTTGAGAACCAAAGTGGTTTCCTCCTTCTTTTGATCTTGCTTTTCTCCCAAACACAATGGGATGTTGCTTCAAGTATTGCATCCTTAATGCTTGCCCACTTTGCCTGTACCCACTCACCTGTATTTTTTCTTGCCAGGACTAGCTTAACTCTGTTGGCCATCTTATCAAAGTCAGCTCCTCTGAAGTTCCATATTTTTGCCTTGGAATGGGATGATTTAGTTCTAGTGGCCAAGATATTTTATTTAATTTTGCAGCCTCACTGGTTTTGTTTTTATTATCAATACTGTTCAGCTTTACAAGGCAGTCAGGGCACAGACAGGAGTGGGACTTTTCTCAAATCACTCCCAGACCTGGAGTCGCGTTGCCAGCTAGCGGGTCTTGTGAGAGCTGGTAAGAGATCAGAGGTCGGGAGTAATGGTTGCCCCAGACACAGGTTCGGCTTAGTAAAATAAAAAGAAAAAAACATTAGTTTTATGTTGCTTTTTTATGTAGTAGTGTAATTCTTTGTATTACTAGCTGTAAGGACTGTTGTGAGGACTGATTTGGGGGGGTGGCCTCTTACTTGCTGCCTCACTAAGTGAGCGGAAAAATATTGGGGGTACTGAATTTTACATTGAAACTGGCAGAAAGATACCAGTCTGGGCATGGCAGGCTGGCAATTTTTATTTGCTGGGCATCTACTGAAAGTTAAAGTACTCCCCTGGCAAGGGTCCCAGCCAATCATAGCCCAGCAAATAAAAAGCCCATTTTCTAAAAATGCAATTAGACATTCGAGGGTGTGCTTTGTGGTGGGATAACAGTAATACTCGTGTGATTGAAGGCATTATGCCTTGTGCCTCACAGCACACCCGCGATGTGCTATTATCCCTCCACAATACAAAGTCTGTCATGTTGTATTGCTTAAGTATTCCACTAGTATGTTTCCGCACATACAAATGTTCATAGAATGGTTACAGAATACATGAATTTAGAATTCAGCAGAATTCCAGTGGCCTACACACATGCAATGCACAATCGCAAT
Source organism: Neoceratodus forsteri (assembly GCA_016271365.2). Lineage (NCBI taxonomy): Eukaryota > Metazoa > Chordata > Ceratodontiformes > Ceratodontidae > Neoceratodus > Neoceratodus forsteri. The sequence goes on from CM057452.1 coordinate 761,316,266, forward strand.
GGCACAGCAATATGCACAGGGGTGATTTACACTCCTCTAGCACAAAGGGAGGAAGCAGATAGAGAACTACTGGATGAAATACCTGAGATGGCTGCAAAAGGGGAGGTTCTGTGGCTGGGTGATTTCAACATATCAGACATGTGGTGGACTACATAAGCGGCTACTTCAACTAGGAGTCGGGATATTCTAGAGTTCCTACAGGGGGAAGGTCTCAGGAAGCTTGTGCTTAATTCTACCAGAGACAGGGCAATACTGGACCTGGTATTGACAAATGGGACAGAATCACAGATGTCTGGGTAGAAGGTCAACTCGGGTCCTTCGACCCCCTCATAGTGTGGTTTAACATGGGTACAGGGGCACAATTGAGTCACCCAAAGGCAAATGTCTTAGCTTTCAGAAGGACAGACTTTGCTAAGATGGGAGGATGTATCAGAGAAGCCCTAGTGAGGAGGGGGGTGGGTGGGGGTTGAGAAGCAGTGGGAACACCTGAAAGGAGTCATAGAGGAGGTGACGAACCAATGCATCAGGTTGGTAAACAAAGGCAAGAGAAGGAAGAAAATGCTATGGTTCTCAAAAGAGGTGGCAGACAAAGTAAGGGCCAAAAAGGCAGGTTTCAGGAAGTATACAGAGACTCAAAGAGAGGAGGACAGGGAGGTGTACCTAGAACACCTAAGGGAAGCGGGAAAGGATGTAAGGAAAGCAAAGGCATAGACTGACAAAAGATTACCACAGACAGTGAAGAAGGGGAACAAGACATTCTTTTTTTTTATGTCTAGTATGCTTTTTGTGGGTGCCTGCCTGTACTGCTTCAGCCCCTGCTCACCTGGTCTTTCCTCGTAACCTCTCTGGGACATCTCTGCTTGGGGACATACCCCCTGGCTTGCCCCCCAGGGCAGGATCACCTCCCTGGCACAACCCACATGGAGATGGGAGAAGGATGCTGGTAGCAGTGCTGACTGGCCTTGCCTCCCTGGATTGACCTCCAGGGTGGGGTGTGAGGTCAAGCTGGATTGGTGGAGATGGGCTAGGTCAGCCACGAGAGAGTGTCACAGTGGGCAATCAGAGGTGGGAGCGAGGCATCATATGTGGCAAAAGGGGGAAATAATGTGCAGGAGGAAGAAGAGGAGCTGGAAATGAGAGTGGGAGAGAAATGGAAGAAAGCAGGGAGTAAGAGTGGGGGAATCTTAGTGCTGGGGGACTCAATACTAAGAGGAGTCAGGTGGGGTAGCAAGGGGGAGAGGCATAGTCACATTTGGGTGAAGGCCATGCCAGGAATGACAGTGGAAAGGATGGGACAATCTGTTCTGAAATATGCTAGAAGGGGTAGGGACAAGCCTCATTTAATTATACATCTTGAGACAAACGACCTGGCTGACAAGGCAGTAGATATAGTCCAGAGGAGGTTTGAGGAACTAGCACATTTATGTGAGGGGGCAGGAAGATCAGTAACTTTTTCAGAGATACTTCCAGTGCCCAAGGCAAGCACAAGAAAGCTGAGAATAGAGGAATTTAATGGATGACTAAGAACCTGGTGTTGTGCTAAAGGGTATGGGCTGTTGGGGGTGGGGAGGGACCTGGGAGGACAGAAGTCTCTATGCCAAGGACAGATTACACTTGAGTGAGGAGGGAAAGAAAGTGTTGAAACAGAGGATGGAGGAGTACATAGAGGAAGTTGGGAATTTAAACTAGGAGTGGGGGTGGCAATTGGGCAAGAGATATGCAGAGACCACAGGTTGGGAAACCATATGAGCTTACCCCCCATAACAGTGACAAAGGACAAATGGCAAGTACTATTGGTGATGCTAGGAAAGGAGACCAGGTTGGGGGGAGGGTGGAAGGTGGTTACCCATAATGCTAGGGGCCTTGGGAGGAAAACTGCAGAGTTACAGGTGCTCATGGCAGAGGGAGAGGTGGACATTGCAGCTATCACAGAAACATGGGCCTCCCAATACAATGACTGAGACCTGTCTGTACCAGGGTACAGGTTATTTCGAAGGGACAGGGTGGATTGGGAAAGGAGGGGGTGTGGTACTATATGTGAAGGAAGGACTGACGTGTGTAAGGGAGGAATGGGAGGAGGGTAGTACAGAGTCACTTTGGATGCAAATCCAGGATTCCAAGAATAGGATTCTTAGAATGGGAGTGGTGTACAGGCCACCATCTCAGACGGAGGAGTTAGACAGGAAGCTAGCAGAACAGATCAGGAGGACCTGCAAGAAGGGTAGTGTGGTGATTGTGGGGGACTGCAACATGCCAGGAGTGGACTGGAGTACCCCAACAACCAGGAACAGAAGGGAGCAGGTACTGCTGGATGCCTTTCAGGACAGCTTCCTGCTGCAAATGGTCAGTGAACCAACCAGGTTAGGAAATACCCTTGACCTTGTGCTGGCAAATGGGGACTTTGTGAGAGAACTTACAGTGGAGGCACCGCTGTCAGGGCATGACCACCACTCAGTATGGCTCACATTGGATATGGGCAAGGAAGGAGTGGAATCAGGCACAAGAGTGCTGGACTTCACTGGAGGGCCAACTTTGGGAGGATGGGGGAAGTGGTAAAAGGGTACCGGGCCAGAATTCAATCTAGTATGAACACTAACCAGAGGTGTGAGCTCATAAAGTGGGGATAGTGGAGGCAACCAAAACCTGCTGCAAGGCCAGAGCAAGAAGGCTAGGGCTAAGAAACTGAGTTGGTTGAGCAAGGAGGTCATGGAACAGGTAAGGAGAAAAAGAGCTACCTTTAGGAAGTACAAGAAAACAGGGAGGGGGAGGACAGGGAGAAGTACTTGACAGAATCGAAGGAGGTGACAAGGGCAGTAAGGGGAGCCAAGGCATCTACGGAACTTAGGCTGGCACAAGGCATTAAGAAGGGGGAGAAGGACTTCTTTAGGTACATCAGGGAGAAAAGGAGCTGTAAGGACCACATAGTAAGGATTAGGAAGGAGGGGGGTTGGGTGGAAGCAGGGTGCAGTAAGGCAGAAGCACTAAATGAGTACTTCTGCTCAGTATTTACTAAAGAGAAGAGGGGTGACACCCAAGGGAAGAAATGGCAGAAACAGGGGGAAGGGGTGACAAATGGGGAAATCATGGAGGGCAGAGTTTGGGAGGGTTTGAAGGCACTGAGGGTGGACAAGGCGCCAGGCCCAGATGGCATCCACCCCAGGGTACTGAAGTAGCTGGCAGAGGTCCTTGCAGGACCTTTGGCAGACCTATTTAATGCCTCACTACATTCGGGTGTGTACCTCAGGACTGGAGGATGGCTCATGTGGTGCCCCTCCACAAGAGTGGCCCCAAGGATGAACTGGGAAACTACAGACCAGTGAGCCTCACATCCATCATGGGTAAGCTAATGGAGACTATCCTGAAGGAGAGGCTGGTGGCCCTCCTAGAGGCCAAACGACTACAGGACAGCAGACAGCATGGCTTCATATGGGGCAGATCCTGCCAAACCAACCTTGTGGAGTTCTATGACTGGGTAACTAGGCAACTGGACAGGGGCCATGCATTGGATGTCCTGTATCTGGACTTCAGTAAGGCATTCGATTCAGTGCCACATGGAAGGCTGGGAAGTAAGTTAGTAGGCACAGGGGTGGGTGCAAAGCTGGTGAGATGGGTAGGAAACTGGCTTCAGGGAAGGCAACAGAGGGTGGTCGTGGGTGGGGAGTTCTCACACCCAAGGGTAGTGACGAGCGGTGTTCCACAGGGGTCGGTGTTGGGACTAGTGATGTTTGGGATATTCATTGCAGACATATCATGGGACATCAAGGGCAAGATTAGTCTGTTTGCTGATGATACCAAGGTAGGAGTGGTGGTGGATGACCTAGGGGGATGGCAGAGGTTGCAGGATGATCTGGCAAAGCTTGAAACCTGGTCAGACACTTGGCAACTGGGGTTTAATGCCAAAAAGTGCAAGGTGCTACATTTTGGGATGAACAACCCAAGGAGGAGTTACCAGCTGGGGGGAGTGCAGCTAGCCCAGACAGAGGAGGAGAAGGATCTGGGGGTGCTCATTACAGGGTCAATGAACAACTCGGCACAATGTAGGAAGGCAGCTGCAAAGGCCAACAAAATGCTGGGTTGTATTGCAAGGTGTATATCCTCGAGGAGGGAGGAGGTGATCCTGCCACTGTATAAGACATTAGTCAGACCGCAACTGGAGTACTGCGTGCAGTACCGGCACCCATTTCTGAAGAGGGACATTAAGTTACTGGAGGGGGTGCAGCGCAGGGCGACAAAGATGATCAAGGGGGACTTATCATACGAGAGGAGGTTGAGGGAGTTGAACATGTACTCACTGGAGGACAGGAGGTACATGATTGAAACCTTTAAATACATGAAAGGAATAAACAAGACAAGTACAGAGTGGCTGTTCAAAGTAAGGGAGGGGAGGGACACCAGGGGTCATGATATGAGACTGGAGGGAGGAAGGTTCAGGAGGGAGATGAGGAGACACTTTTTTACAGAGAGGGTGGTGGCTGGGTGGAATGCGTTACCTGCAGAAGTGGTATCCAGTAGAACAGTGGACTGATTCAAAAGGGGATGGGATAGGACAAGGGGGAGGGTTAATGAAGGGGAAGGGTGGAAGGGAGGGGCAGCTGCAGAATAAAGGGTGCTAGCTGCACATTCAAGCAGACTGGATAGACCTCTAGGCCTTTATCTGCTGGCAAATTTCGTATGTTCGCATGTGGTGGATGCATTTTCCTATTGAAGATCCCTGGGGCAGGGAAGTTCAATGATGCCCCACATCCGCCCCAACACTCGCAAGTGTCGGCACTGGCATAAGGAACCCCCAGCCTCCAACAGAGGTCCTTAGTGTGCAGAACACTCTACACCCCTCCCCCAGAGGAGGAAAGCAGTCTCTAGGATGCTCAGTCCTTCTCCCTCCAGTAGCCCCTGGGTTGTCGGCATCGCAGACAGATGCCCTGCGTCTGTGTTGGTGGGCCGGCATGGGACAAGACATTCTACAGTATAAGTACATCAGTGATAGGAGGAAAGCCAAGGGGGGGTTGTACTGCTCAGAGGGGATGAGGGGGAATGTAGGGAGGGATACCTGGAAAAGGCAGAAATACCGAATAAATACTTCTGTTCAGTATTCACTTAATAGGGGGAGGGTCATGGGCCACAATTGGGCAACAGATATGAAGGGGAGGAGCACACTAGTCCATTCACAGAGGACAGAGTCCTGGAGAAGCTCATAAAATTGAAGGTAGAAAAGGCAATGAGGCCAGCTGGCATACACCCAAGGATATTAAGGTAGCTGAGAAAAGAGCTAACCATGCCACTGGCAGCCATAGTCACCAGGTTTGTAAACACAGGAGTAGTTCCAGAGGACTGGAGAAAGGCACATGTAGTTCCTCTAGACAAAAGTGTTAGCAGGGAGGAACCAGTGAACTGTAGACCAGTCAGCCTCACCTCTGTAGTGGGGAAGATCATGGAGGCACTACTTAAAGAAAGAATAGTGGGATACTTGGAATTCAAGTGTGCCAGGGATCTGAGGCAACATGGATTCACAGTAGGGAGGTCATATCAAACAAATCTGTTAGATTTTTTGACTGGGTTACAAGGGAGGTAAATTGAGGGGAGTGGTGGATGTCACCTACCTCGATTTCAGTAAGGCCTTTGACACCGTCCCACATAAAAGGCTGGTTAGCAAGATGGGTAGTCTGGGCATGGGCCTCAAGGTAGTAAACTGGGTAAGGAACTGGTTAATAGACAGGAGGCAGAGGGTGGTGGTAAATGGGATCCAGTCTGGGGAGAGGGGGGTAACCAGTAGGGTACTTCAGGGTTCAGTCCTCGGGCCAGTCCTGTTTAATGTCTTCATTAGTGACATAGCAGAAGGGCTAGAGGGAAAGGTCTGCCTGTTTGCAGATGACAGCACGATCTGCAACTGGACGGATACTCCAGAAGGAGTGGAGAAAGTGAGGAGGGACCTGGGAGAGCTTAAAAAATGGTCCAAGGTGTGGCAGCTGGGATTCAACTGAAAGAAGTGTAAATTAATGTGCCTGGGATGAGGGAACCCTGAAGAGAGCTACAGAATGGGGGGGGGGAGTTAATGATGATCACCAGGAAAGAAAGGATCTGGGGGTTATAATTTTAGATGACTTAAAAGTGTCTAAGCAGAGTAGAAAGGCAGAAGGGAGGGCCAATAACATGATGGTGTGCATAGGCAGAGGCAACACTAGAAGAAGGAGGGAGGTGATGATGCCATTGTATAAAACACGAGTGAGGCCTCACCTGGAGTACCATGTACAATTCTGGAGACCACATCTATGTAAGGACATTGGTAGTGTGGAGGAGGTCCAGAGAAGGGTGACAAAAATGGTACAGATTGCTCCAGAAAACATATGAGGAGAGGCTAAGGGACCTCAATATGTTCTCAATGGAGGAGAAGAGGGATCGGGGTGACATGATAGAAACATTCAAGTACCTTAAAGGTATAAATAAGGTACATTGGGGCAACATCTTTCAATATAGGAGGAGTACAAAAATGAGGGAACATGATATGAAATCGGAAGATGGCAGATTAAGGGGAAATGTGAGAAAGCTTTTCTTCATGGAGAGGGTGGTGGACACATGGAATTGTCTGCTGCAGGAGGTGGTGGGAGCAAGCACAGTGAAGGCACTTAAACATGCATGGGAGAGACATAGGGGAGCCTAGAAGCAGGAAGGAGTAGAGAAAGCCATTGACCTAGTAGGGTCAGTGGCAGCAAAACAAGAGGAGGGCCTACAGGCAGACTAAGTGGGCCTAGTGGTCCTTATCTGCCAACAATGTCTATGTTTCTATGCTACACACACATATGCCTCAAGTGGAGCCAGAACCTCAATTTCATCTGTTGCAGGGTAAGCAGCATAGAGTTCTCTGGCAAACTGTTAAGAATAGTGGGGTCTAAAGCTGGGGAGGTGGTGGAGTCTAAAACAGTGGGGGAATTCAAACATGCATGGGACAGACATAAGGCAATTATAGTGGGGGGTAGGAGGAAGTAGGCTGTTGGTTAACTAGAATGTGCAGCTTATCCAATAGGTAGGGAAATGGGCAGACTGGGTGGGCCAAGCGGTCCTTATCTGCCATCAAAGTCTATGTTTCTATGTTTCTATGAGGGGGAGTTTTCATAGCTGTCAAAGAAACACCAGAAATGGAAACTGAATAGTACCTGATTTTTTGAATGTTGTGTGTAAGAAGGTACTAATGAGTGGGAAGAACATTCAAGTACATACTTCTATTGTTCAGTTTAACACTTTTAGTACTTAATTACTGTTTACACTTTAATTCACTCACAATATGGGTTCCGCTATTTCTTTCATTAATTCAAGTGTACCTTGTACGTATCTCAGCTGCTGTATCAAATGTCTGTGCAAACCTGCTTAACTGTATTTTTGTATTTCTGTACTTTTGTATTTTGTATTGAATTTTTCCAATCGTTCTTGTATACTGTATTGGTATCACCCTTTACCCTCTCCCCCAGGATGCACCAGGAGACGAGTAACTTATTGTTCATTGTGCCTTTCTGGTGAAACTTTTCAATAAATGAATAAAATTAAGGGAGTCTTATTGTTTGGACCAGTTGAAGATCTGTATATATGGATAACTGAAGTAACTATGTTTGTGATGGCAAGCCAAAATGATGAATGAAGTGGCCCATGAGTTCTGTATGTGAGTTGCCCACATTGGATCACATTGCCAAACTTTTTTCAACCTGTGCAGTTGTGAAGGATTAGGATATGGGTCTCAGACCTTGTCTAGCCAATCAAGAAACAGAACATGTCCAACTCATTTTATCTCTCTCTCTCTCTGTCTGTTTGTCTCTCTCTCTCTCTATATATATATATATAGATATAAATACAGTATATGTTATACTAGAACTTCACTGGGACCATGGGGATGAGGGAGGTTTTATTGCAGTGGGCTGGGGTTCTGATTGGTATGCAGGAGTCTGGCATGAGTCCATATCAACTCCCAGTCCTGGATATTAGAGGCACGGTATGAGGAGCAAAGTTGCCTTGCCCAGTATACACCTTTGTTGGTGCATACCAGGCAAAATTGTGCATTGGGCTCTGTGTGATCTTGAGCAAGTCACCAAAAGACCCCAAGTATATGCCCTGAAGCAAACATCCCTGTCTGTCTGTTAAGTGGTCTCCAAAGAGAGATACTTGAGAGTTAAGAAAGTTGCAGTTTTGCTTGACTCAAACTTGTGATGTGGACAATGGATTTGTTAAGATTCCCAAAATTATGTGAAGTGTTGTGCCTATGAAAACCACTCTGTCTATTACAACAGTGCCTGGACATTTTCAAGAACTCTGCTGATTCATTTTCCATGAGGAGGGCCCATAGTACCTGGAATTCAGGTGACCAGTTACCTTTCTGTCTCCTGGCCAGGTTACACTTCATTCACGTAATGGTTCATGCCACTTGTGGCGGAGTGACCTGTATCAGGGGAAGGTGCCCAGTGATGGGATAGGTGCCTGTTGTTTCCTTGCTCACCTTTTTCCAGAAATATAAAATAAAGTGCCAGCAAGCCTTAAAATAAAGAAAATGTGCACCTTTGGGATTTAACCGGTGCTTCCATAATATTTAAATAATTCAGGGTCATCATAAAGTATTTGTGGACTGGAGAGACACTACGGACACTACTGCAGGAGGAAATATGCCTTGTAGTGTCCCATAAATAAAGAAAATAATGTAAAGATGTTTTTGGCAGCCCTGAGATGTTGTGACTGGATCTGTCTAAGAAATAAATGGGCATGGGATATGAAGGGCCAGAAATAGGCCCGAATAAAATATGACTCAACTGCTTGACATTTCAGCCATCAGGACAACATAAGAACACTTCTGGTAATGGCAGGGGCTCATAGAGGTAGAGTAAGCCCAGAGCCCTTGGAGGTTAAATTCAGGGTGCAAATGTATGCACTATAGGAAAACCTTTAGAAGGAGTTTTCTGGGTTTGGTTAGCTTGTAATTTGCATTAATTAGACTCTTGAGAAAATAACTTCTCAGGTCTCTTGAGCTGGCAGGAGAAAGAAGATAGGGAGTGCTCTCTTATTCTTTCCCGTAGCCGACTCAGAGATGCCTGTAGAACATCAAGGATTCCATAGGAAAGGGGGGGTTGATAAAGAACTCCAGGTCTTTTCTGAAATACATAAATGTAAAAGAGGCTTGCCCATTTGCAATTCTCCACTGCAAATCTGGAGAAGAGAAGGATTTAAAGGGACAGGAATATCCCTGTTAAACCACAGTGTAAAATGGTGGCAGCCTTCAGTAAAAGAGTGGGCTGCAAGTCTTAAGAATTCAAATGCACAAATGAAATAAAAATAAAAGTAAAGCTAACATGTATAAAAAGACACCCCAGGTCTCTGAAAAAAATCCTCCTCCAGTGTATCTAAGCGCTGCCCTGCTGCAGGAGTGTACAAAAGTGAAGGTGGTTGAAAAAAAAATCTATCTGGAGGAAAACTGTGTGACTCTGCCTGTGGATTCTTTTAAAACAGATAAAACAGACAGTCCTCATGCCTTCCAGGCAAGGCTGGAGAGGTTTCAGAGCAATATGGTATGAATAGTCATTGAAATAAAAGAAAGAAGAAAGAAACGTACCATATATAGTATTACTAGATATCAGGCCTTTAGGCCTGTAGGTCTGATTGCTTCAAGAATGGTATGCTAAATGAGGTGCACAGGTGACAGCAGCCCCTAGTGTCCTCTTTTTATTCTAATGATTCTGTCATTCACAGATCAGTGGAAAGTTTTCCATTTCTTCTTACTTTTTAATATTTTCTTCCAGGACCTTTTGTTGTAAGAAGGTTTCAGTAGTTAATAATTATGTTTAGAAGAACTTCTGGTACTATATAATTTAAAATAAGTGCTTAAACAAAAAGTTTGATAACTTGATGACACCGTGGTCACATGACTTCGGTAGGCAGGTATAAAAAGCCTACCTTAGCCTGCTATAGTCAGATAGGGAGTCAGTGGAGAACTGACTGTGGAGGATGAAGGACTTCTTGAGAGTGTGGGCTCACACAAACTGGTTGAGCAGGAAGAGGGAAATGACTTGTAACCCTGCCGGACAAAGAAGTGATTCTGTTTATATTGATGAAATAAATAATCTTTTTTATTTTCTGTATTTATTGTTTTGCTCAATTTTAACAAAATAAAATAGTAAACACTTCCTGGCATTTTTTATGCACCAAAAAGTCTTGTCTGCCTGTTTCTGTGTCTAAAATCCCACGTCCTCTGTCATATCACTATACCTGGCTTGTAAAACACTGTGTGACAGAGTACATTTTAAACTTTCTATTCAAAAATTCTTTCTGCCTCTTGAAGTTGCAAAACTTTTTTTTCAGGAGATTTGTGATGGAGCACCAGCGCTGTTTGAGGATCACAGCTTTAGGAAACACACTACAGGCACTTACATAAGCAAAAGTCTGCAGCTTCTTTCCACTTAACAATGGAACCACCTTTCCAAAATAAAACTTCCTGTTGCTGTCTTCAGAATTAAGCCTGCTGATTTCTGACTCAGTGGTTCAACCTGATTCCATGGATACTGCAGATTGGTCACAGCAATCTGCAGAATGTTTAAGCCCCGCTGAATCCCACAGAGAAGAATTCCAATATGGCCAGCACTAACCAAGAATGTGCATGTATCATTGCTGTTTGTAATGCTAAATAAATGCTCATGACTAAGCTGGCATTTTATTTCTAAATCTTCAGTTGTGCAGATATTTTTACAAAGGGGCCCCGACCTTAATTTTTGATCAAGTTTTTATTATTGTGAACTGAACTGTACAAGGTTTGATGTCCCATGAAGCTTGGTCAATAACTGTCACAGAACCCTTTCTCTTATTGCGAGACAAATTCAGTGATTGTTTTCCATTTGGGATTGAAACCTTCTTTGACACAGTGAGGATGTTCAATAAAGTGGTGTATTCTTGGTTGACTCATCATTGATTTTTTTTATTGCACATTCCCCAATGAAAACTATGCTTTTGTAATATTTTTGTGTGCTTGTGCTTTACTGAAAGATACAGCCCTGGTGGCAAACAGGATGCTTTCAAAAGTCATAGATGTATACAATATCAAATGTATTTCTTTGTTTAAAGAAAGGGAACTTGAATCATAAGTCATTTTTTGTGATGAAAATGTGAAAAGTGACTATGCAATATAACAGTCAAGTTAGGCAAGAAATCCTAACCACGATGCAACCCTCAAAACCTCTTTACCTTCCTTCTTAGAATCTGGCCATCTGGAGGATGACAGGGAACCCTTCTGAGAACAGGTACACTGAATGTGGTGTAAATACAGTAAGACATACCATACCTGTGATTGATTTTATGTATGATGTGTTTGAAGCTGAGGGCCTGTGAAGCAGGGAAAAAACAGCCTGTGGTTTCAAAGACAGCACACAGATGCACCCTCGAAAACTGCATTACCTTTCTTGTTTGAACCTGGGCATCTGTGGAACAACAAGGGAACCTTTCGGGAACATGTACCCTGAATTTGGTGTAACTACCTATAACTGCATTTATGCTTTGTGCTGTGTTTGAAACTGAGTCCCTGTGAGGCAAGGAAATGACCACCTGTGGTTTTAAAGACAGCACACAAATGCACTCCTCAAACCGAGTCAGACTGGCCCACTAGGATTCCAGAACATTTTCAGGTGGGCCCTCTGTTAGGTACCTGGCCATCTTCAAAACTCTGAAAATGGTTGCATTTAACATCTATTTTACTAATTAAATTGGTTATTTCATGCCCTGCAACTAAATGTAAGATGATAACATAGACAATACTGATATGAACGTTTCACCCTGGGCCATCCTTTATTGATTTTCCGGGTTGGTTCCTGTATTAACTTTCCAGGTGGGCCTCTGTATCCCAATCCGACCCTGCCTTCGTGAACCACGTCACCTTTCTTTTTTGAACCCAAACATCTGGGTGATAACAAAGACCCTTTTGGAAACAATTTACACTGAATCTGGTGTACTGTAAGTATACAAAGAAATGTCATACCTGTGATTGATTTCATGTATGTTGTGTTTAAAGCTGAGGGCTGTGAAGCAGGAAACAGACTGTGGTTTCAAAAACAGCACACTGATGCATCTTGTGAAAAACTTTTAGACCTTTACCTTGCACACAGTAATCTGAGTCACTTAAAATAGTTGTACAATAATAAGTACAGATTAATTTTATTTATTTTAATTTTTTCCGCTGAGGTAGCAGGAGGGATTAGTAACAAAAGTGTCCCATTTCTTTCTTATTTCCGTATGTGTCACAGACTCCAGGACACCCTGCCATTATTGTCAGTCTGAAAGACAGAAGAGCAAAAAGTGTTTTTAGTATAGCTATAGAATTATAGCTGGAATTATATTTAGGATCTGGAAACTGGAAGCTAAAAAACTGGAATTACATCTAAGAACTTTGTACAATTATACTGTGATTTAGGAACTTTCTGGACTGCTATTGTTTGGCATTGATTCTACTTGGGATTACTGGCATGGTATAATTAGATGTTTTCACTATGCACAGCTTGGAATCCACACATCTGACTGGAGAGAACTTGGCATGCCAAGAGATCTATCCAAGAGACCACACATGCAAAACATCATGCAAATCCCTCGAACAGTTGCAAAGATATTAATGTTCAAAATTTTAGGTTTAACATAGCCCTGGTCAACCCTAAATACTGTATAGTGGTGCTACCATGCAACACAGCTGCAAAGAAATGTGTATATTTGTGTTTGGAGATGTGGTTTTATTATTTTAATGAGGATGGAATGCAAGCACTATTCAAAGTATAGAAGGCTTGCACTCCAAAAGTCACAATCAAAAATATGAAACACAAGTTATGTGCAAAAAAAGTATAACTATTTATTATTACTAGATAATTAAGAAAGGGGTAATTTAATTGCCATGTTAGGGCATGAAACACCGTCGAGTTTTTCAGGCTGTGGGGCACTGTTATATGGCTGGCTTTTATCACAGGGATTTGTGTAAATGGTAATAAATATTTATGCTTATTTTGCACACAACTTGTGATTCATAGTTTTGATTGTGCACCTTTAGAGCATGAGCCTTCTCTACATTTGTGCTGACTTTGTTTTGGCCCATGCACCCATTGTACCCATGCGATCCTTCCTTTCTCACAAGCACTATTCAAAAGTAACTGTCATGGTTGGAACACCTAACAATGCTAACAAATCCTCAAAAAATCAAAAAGTGAGTGACTTAAGAACTCTCCTGTCTAAAATAAGAGAGGACTTAGCTGGGCCTAAGCTTATAAAAAATGATATGACAGAGCTTAAGGAATCCTTCAGTAAACTAGCAGTATAAATGAGAGTAGCATGTGGATAGAAGCAGCTGAAAAATAAATTTTTACAATTGAGGACATATACAGGCTTGAGCAAAAAAGTAGAAGAACAGGACAAGCATATTTATTATTTGCTAAATAAAATTGATGATTTAGAAAATCATAGCCACAGAAATAACATTAGAATTGTAGGAGTACCCTAGGAGATAGAAAGAGGTGCTATTTTCCTATTCCTGCAGTGTCTTATTCCTAATGTTCTCCAACATAATTTCAATTGCCCTCCATAGATTGAAAGAAACCCCCAGGACACTTGCTCCCCCCATTTAACAACATGAGTTCCCCTGAGCTATTTTAGTCAGCTTCCTGAGGTTCTCTCAAAAGAACAAGTTCTCAGAATAGCAAGAGAGACAGCATTAATAAAATGGAAAGGAATCAGGATCAATGTATTCCAAGACTTTTCCATATTAACCAGTTAAGAAGGCACAAGACATTTACTCTTGCTTGGCAAATGCTCCAGTCACTCAACACACTGTACCAGATGAGATATCCTGCTAAGCTAGCCTTTCCCATGAAGGGTCATATCCAGGTTTTTAACAACCCTAACCAGGCATTTGAGGAAGCTTCTCATTTAGAGCTGGCAGCTAGGTCCATGTAGCACTGAAACAGGCCCACACATGCAGATAGTTTAATCAGTAAAGTGGTAGCAGTTCTCTCTCAAGCAAAACAGAACTCAGCACCAAAGCCAGCCAGAACAGAAATAAGAGTGGACCCTTTCCCTAGAAGAACACAAGCTCATTAGGAAGAGCAAGTTCATTCAGAAAGGGAGTGTGAAATAGTCAGGAAGCACTGCTAAACAATGTAAATCACTACACAGGAACTGAATTATTGGGAAACAGAAGTGAGAGGAATGATTTACCCTTGCACTATAACCCAGAAAGAACCTGCCTATGGGGATGATGTGGATACAAGCAACAGCATGGACACTACTGAACAAAAAGAAACTGTAGCTCTGCCTATCCAACACATTTGGGAATAAAAATAAGACAACTTACTTGTGTCCTGCTTAAATACATGAGTACATTTCAGTCATGATTTTCTGGCAAGGGCGGGGATGTTGTAGATGTTAAAGGGGTGAAGGTCTTTGTTAAAAATCAAAGCACCCTGCTCTTGTAGTGTTGCCAAGCAAAATTTATAGAGAGGGAATCAGAAGCTAGCAATAGGCACAATACTTAAACATGTCTGCATCATAGAGGCTCTATAAAATATTACTTCACAGAGGCTTATTCTTTTATTCATCTTATTATAGATGCACTTTCATGGGGGTGTAGAAAATACATCAGCCTTGAGAAACCACTTAAAAGCATGATATTGCTTCAAACTTAAGCCATTCTTGGAGACAGTTACAACTGTATGATGTTCTGATACCTGTTGTCAAGTAGTCTTTTGTTATAGCAGTATGACACAGTCAGGGCTGGTATAATTGGTGCTTGTATCACTAAGACACCTACCATTTGCTACCTTAGTATCCCCCCCCCCGACTTCCATCGGATAAGAGAGCTATCAGCTTGAAACTGTCAGCCTGAAATAAAGGGTGCTAACAAATATAAGAACTGAAACAACAACTGATAGACTTGAACTGGACATACAACTGCATAAACAATATTTTCGTAGTCTGGTGTCCATTTTCTGATCCCAAGTCTACTTTAGAAATACAGACATGAAATTGCAGATGCATTGTTTATAATAGAAAATTAACTATTTGAATGGTTACTAGAAAATCCACACTATTCAATGGCTATATAAAACAGTTTACTAATATGTTCTAAGGTGCCATCTGATTTTAAGATGTGGAAAAAGATGTGAATTATTAATTTTTAAAACTGTCCATGCTATGTACCATTAACACCTCAGTGGAAAAATGGAGTTTGCCTGTTAAAAGGCAGACCATGTTGTCCTGGTGGCACCGCTCAATGGCCTCTTACAGGGGAAAAATGGTAAAGGAATTGTTGCACCTGGGTTGTGCCCCCTATCGTCCCACATACACCTCACACTGTATTCCTGGTCTATTACACTGTGATACTGCTATTTTGCACTATTATATAGATTTAGACATCCATCATATAATTATGAGTGCCAGGAAAGTGCTTTGCTGCTAATATTTGCTAATGTTTACATCCTTCATAAGATTAGATCATGCATGACTATTATGCCTCACTATAATCATTATGTTTGTCTTTTATATATATTCCATATATAATCTACATAATCACTGATAAGATGACTCTGAGGGATCATACATTATACACTATATATATATATATATATATATATATATATATTCTCATATACACTAAGGCCTGGATATTCAGAGCAGTTACGCATGGTGCAACTGAGTTGCGCCAGTGCAAGTACGGAGATGAACCGAGGAGTGATATTCAGTGGGAGCCATGGCACAGTACAAAACCCATTGCACCAATGCTCAACTAAAATTTATGCAGCACAAGTGCTGGGGGCATTCCCATGAATATGTGGTGCAGCAGTATATTCAACTGTGAAGCCATGGCGCAAGTGTGAAGCAACTTGAGGGGGCGCCAACCAGACTTGTTCCTATCAAAACTGGGCACAGACACACAGACAGTTGTTGTGCCAAGAGTAAGAATGAGAGCGAAAGGGAGAGATAGTGAGACAGACAGATACAAGAACAGACACAGAGGGAGAGAGATAGAGAGATGACAAGAGAGGGGGAGAGGGCAGAGAGAGAGAGAGAGAGACACACACACACAGAAAAACAGTGAACCAGTGTGGCACACAGACAGCATCAAACCACCCAGGGGGACACTGAACTGATGGAGGGATGGAGAGTGTGCCGTTCCTGATGGAGGCGGTAATGATGGGTGTGAGAAGGCAGGAGGAACAGCTACGTGGCTGGTGAAGGGCCCGTTGGAAGTATGCCCAACACAGGTGGTTCCATGCCGCATCACCTTTGAGAACTGAAGTGACATAAAGATCGTGGGCTTGTACCACCTGAACAGGGCCATTCTGAGGCAGCTCTGTGAGCTGTGCAGTGACGAGATGCAGGTACCCACTAGATGGAGCCACACCATGTCTGTGGAGATGAAGGTGACCGCCATCATGTACCTGCTCACCAAGGACACCTTCTAACGACCAACAGGGGACACCACAGGCATCACCCAGTCAGCCACATCCTGCCTCCTCACACAGTTCCTCAGTGCTCTGCTGCCACATGCTTCAGAATTTATCCATTTCCCCAGCACAAAGGCGGAGCGTACAGCGAACATGCAGGACTTCCACAGGGTGGCATGCATGCCCAGCATGTTTGGGCCATTGACTGCACCCACATGAGCATCCACATGCCACCTGGCCCTGAGGGAATGATGTACATCATCAGGAAGGGGCATCTGAGTATCAACTGCCAGGTGGTGTGTGATGCCACAGGGCACATCATCAATTTCTGCTCCACACACTCTGGGAGGGCACATGACACATTCATCTGGCACAGCTCTGTGCTGTGCAACTGGTTTGAACATTGGGATATCCCCACGGGCCACCTAGTAGGTGAGTATGGCACAGGCAAGGGGCGATTGGCATAACAGACCTGCAGTTGGGGGTGGGCAGGGTGTGCATGGTGGTGTGGGCACTAGGGATAGGCAAAGGGCATAGCACAGAACAGTGTAGGGCTAACCATGTCATTCTCCACACAGGTGACAGCACATATCCACTGAGGCCATGGCTGCTCACCCCCTACCGGTGAGCGTCGTCCCCAGCAGTGGAACGGTACAACGAGGCACACGCTAGCAAGCGCAACATCATTGAGCATGTCTTTGGCATGCTGAAGGCATGATTCCATTGCCTAGACAGGTCAGGTGGTGCCCTACAGTACAGCCCCTCAAAAGCCTGTGGACTATTCCTGGCCTGCTGCATACTGCACAACATGGCCCTTGACTGTGGGATAGCTGTTGAGGCAGATGAGGGCAGTGGTAGTGGGGATGATGGAGATGATGGGCCAGAGAGTGGTGGACAGCCACCACCTGGGTGGAGGGACCCCTGACTCCAGCAGCAGGCATGATGCCACCATGACACTGTTGCACAGGAACACTTTGGCGAACGAAGGTAGGTGGTGCGGTACACATGCATGGGCTACACAGACAAGTACAGCACACATGCAGGGACATGCATGGTAAGGGTCATGCACACACAGAGGCATGATGCAGGGGTAGGGGAGTCAGTGGCTCACAACCACACACAGCAACACACACACACGCACTCACCCAGGCTTTGGAATGTGGCGTGGATCAGACACAAGGCACCGGTGCACAGGCACAACCAGTGCTAGACTGCCCTCATCATGTCCATGCCATGCAGCCAGCAGCCAGGCATGCACACACACAGGCAGCATGTGGCACATCACACAGGTGCACCACCACTGGAATGGCACACACACACCACCCATGGGAGCACAGGGCATCAGCCGCAGACTGCAGTCAGGGCAGCAAACAGATCAGTGAAGCCACACAGTACCATGGCCACCACAGCCACAGGGGCAGCTGTGCCAGGGCTGATCAGCAGCCACAGGCTGCACATCAGCCATTGGAGTGTCCAACAGCTTCCCAAGAGTGGAAGTATGGGACCACAACCGTGTCCTCGTGGGGGTGTGCAGGCACCCAAACAGGCCAGTCCTGGGAGTGCCAGAGATGCTGACATCCGAGCCCAGTGTCAACTGTGATGGGGTCACCCGATGCTGGGTCCATGGGGTGGACAGCACACTGCGGGAGGTCTCCTGTGCATGACCATGCCCTATGGCAGCCAGAATTGCAAAGCCATCTGCAATTGCACTGGCAATGTGATCTAAGGATGCAGTCATGGCCTCCTGCATGCATTGCATCCCCTCCAGGATCTGCACAGTGCACCTGTCCTGCTGCTCGGCTAACTGGCACACCTCCACATGCAGTACATTCACTGCAGTGGCGAGCAGCACCTGTTGCTGAATGGATGTGTGCAGCAGCCAGGTGTGCTCAGCCAGATGGTCTGCATCCTGGAGCTCCTGGGTGGGATGCCAATCATCTGGGGGTGACCTGCCATGCTGCACAGCTCCCCTGTCTGGTGGATGCTGCACTGTGGGATCTGCAGACAGAATGGGTACAGCAAGTGCACTGGTGGCAGACCCTGTGTCCGTCTTCCTGGTGGCACCTGCAGCCTGCTGCCATCGCCGATCCAGCCACACTATGCCACCCTGTACCTGCATGGCTGTACCTCCACCACCAATTCAGGGCACATCTGTGGCACTGCACACTGCCACACCCACAGTGGTGGCAGGCAGTTCTGCCACAGTTGGCATTGCACTGGGTGTGGTAACTTGCTGTGCTGTCAGCAGGGGCAACATGCCCACAACATCACCCATGCTGTCCAGGAGGTGTGTGAAATCATCATCTGAGTCAGACCCTGCCCTGATCTGTGTCTCTGCATACAGGACACCAAGTCTGGCATCCTGCAGGATCACATCCAGGGCCTCTTCTGACCCTAGGCTAAGAACACCCATATTACACCATGGGGCTGATCTGTGACCTGTCAGGCCCCCAGATGCTGGTGGATGTTTATGGTCCATCCTCCTGGGCCATGCCGGTGTCCACGGTTGCCACTGCCACTGCTGGCTTCCCATCCTCTGCACGGAGGTGTGCTGGTGCTGCAAGAGAAGGATGGCATGTCAGTGATACATTGCCCACATGTGCCCCCATACACTGCTGCCGCATGCATCCAGCAACATGGCATGTGCATGGGTGCACCCACATGCCCATGATATGCAGGACGGCTGCATGCATTCCAGCACACCTGTGAAGACACCCTCTGGGCCATCAGCTGTGTGTGCCTGACATACATACCAGGCAGTGATGGGCTGCCACTCATCTGGAAGCCTCCTCCAGGCACATCCTCCCCCGAGGTGTGGCAGATGGTGGCTGCCAGCAACGTCTCCATTTATGTACGTGTGGGTGCATCCGCTGGCCCTCCTCTGGTGGCATACTGGGATGCTCTGATGGCTGCCACCTTCTCCTTTATGCGCCACCTGTCTGTCCTGACCTTCTTGCGGCACACGGGGTTGACATAAGTCACCACCTCCTCCCATGCAACTGCCCTGTCCTGTGGTGTGCCCTTGGCACTCCTCAACAGGGCCTCCCTGTCAAGGTAGGCCTCAAACAGGGCATCCATCTCTCCCTTCATGAAGTTGGGTCTGTGTTTCCATGGAGGCCCCCTCTCCTCGCCCTCCTCCTGTGCTGACATGTTGCCTCCTGTGAACAAGGACAGCACAGTGTGTCAGTGGCAGCATCTCCCTGGTCTGTCCTACCCTACAGTGCTGTCTGTTCCCAGTGTGCTTCTGCAGCATCCACCACTTACCTATCAAGGTTGCATTACTGGTACATGACCTGTCCTGTTCTGTAGTGCTTATGAGGCACAATGCATGCAAATGAGGTTGTGCACAATGGTAATGACATGCTAATGCACCCAATTGCACCATGCATTGACTGATGAGCTCATTTGTATGTGGCATCTGAATATCGAGAAGCTGCACTGTGTGCAATCGGATTGCACTGGAGCAAGCCAGGGTGCAATGCTCATGCATGCGTGGTGCATGGGGCTGCAGTGCACTTGTGCAGAATGCTGTCATGCTGTTAATCACACACCACATGCAGACAGTGCGATGCATTGCCACTGCACATGCTGCACATGGCTGGCTACATGCATGGGTCGTGCATGGTGGAACATGCCCTATCGCGCATGTGGCATTGACAAGTGACCTCTGACCCCTGGGTTGCCTCCATGACCCCATGACCCTACTGGGCCATGCCTACTGTGCATGTCCAGCACTGTGTCATGACCAGGCACTGAGCATCCTCCCATGCATCGTGCATCCGGCGCCTGTGGTGGCCACGTGCACCTGTACTCACCATTTCATCACTGAACTGAGCGAGATCCATGGCACAGTGTCAGGGATGCCGTTCCTGTAATTGGAGCCATATGGAGGTCATCAACCTCATCACCTGTGTTGAGCCCTACAGCCAACAGCTGTCCAGCCAGATGCCCCTGCAGCAGGCCAGGGGCAGTGTGTGACAGGCCATTTCTGTCAGCCTGGAGAGGAGAACAGGGGTTCCAAGGACAACTGAGCAGTGCAGGCACCACTATGTTACAGGCGTGCGTGGTGCAGTGCCACAGCTGGGTAAGTCTACCCACGTGGCATGTCTGCCCTGGTGCTGTACTGTGGTGTTGGCTTTGATGCCTGGCATGCCCTGCAGTGGGGTGCACTTTCATCATGCACATCACTGAGCGGCAGTGCCATCAGCCACTTGTGTTGTGATGCAGTCATGCTGGCTTGCAGGACATGTCAGGCAGGGGCACACCCTGTGTACAGTGGGCTTTGGGGGGACAGCTGGTGTGGTCAGGTACTGATGTGCACCTGTCTTCTTTCCATTCACAGGGCTGGAGGACTGCAGGTGGGTCAGGGCAGCAGTGGAGTGCAACTAGGCAGTGCACCCTGGTGGGGGCAGACCTACACAGGCAGCACCACAGGGGCCAGGTAAGCACTGTCATGGTCCTTCCCACTGTACATGGGGGGGTGGCAGTGGAGAGTGGGTGCAAGCATGGCCATCTGTGCCATGTGCTGTGGCAGCTGTGTGTGTTGCACTGTGTGTGGTGCATGCCACTGTGGTGCGTCCATTAAACACATGTACCGGCTGTTGGTGGGGTGGACTGCGGTGCTGCCAGTGCAGTGTTCCATATGTCTATCACTGTGCAGTCATGTGGCCATTGTGCAGTGGGGAGCACCTCGATGCAACGATATGGTGTGCCAGGTTGCTGACTAGCATTAGCCCTCCCCCCTGTGGGTGTCCATTCTGGGCCCTCCAGGGGTGTGTGATCCTGCTGCCCATTGCACATTGTGGGTGGGCATGATTCCTTGGACCATTGTACTGATCACTTGTCCTGTCCCTTGCAATAAGTGTCCAGTGTCTGGTGTCCGGCGTGGAAAGTGCTGTGAAGAATGCTGAGCTGTCTCACGTGGCAGAACCTGCTGGTGGTCTCCAGTATCCTGGAGGTGGTCATTGCCATATGGCGAATGTTGGCAGAGTGGTGGAAGCGATGGCTTGGTGGGGCAACCGGATGGGGCTGCCACTGATGTTGCTGTTTTTTGCCTCTGTTTCCCCTGTTGCACCTTCCCCTACAGTCCTCCTTCCCACTGTACAGTCCTTGTTTCCTGTCCCCTTCCCTTGCTGTTCCCACCCTTTCCCAGCCCCTATTATATTTGTAAATAGTTGCCTGTTATATAACTATTTTCTAACATACCTGCCTGTGTCTGTGTCTGCTTTGCAGGTGGCGTGTGAAGCCATGCTGCAGTGGCCCAGTGTATGTCCGTGTTGTGTGCATGGAAGGGGGCACATGTTGTGTTTCCGTGGTTCTCTGCTGTGTGCTGTGTGTTGTCCTGGCAACCACTTGAGGTGATTACAGTGTGGTTACTGCCTGAATCCTAAGCATTATCCTCTGTTATTTTCTAGTAGAGCATATAGGTATCAGCTTACAGCTAGAAATAGTACTTTTTCTGTGCTTGCAGTATACATGGCTAGGTTGTGTCACAGCTGCCTCCAATGATATATATGACTTTATTCCTAGTTATTTCTCCTACTGACCTTTTCCATTTCACAATATGGGCTGCTTGGTTTAAGGAAATTTTAAGTCTGTACTTAAAGGAGTTAACTGTGAAATGTGTGTTATTTTCTAGTAGAGTATATAGCTATCAGCTTAAAGTTATGCATAGTACTGTATCTGTGCCTACAGTCCGAGTGTTCTGCTAGGATGTATGTGGGTCACAGAACCCAATATGCTGACATTTTGCAGAGTCATTTTGACACAATTTTAAGGCTGCATGTTAAAGGTTATATGATGGAATACTAAAAGTTTAGGGTCCCCAATCCAAAGAAAAAGAATGTTCAGAACCCTAGATGAACAAAAGGTAGATGGAGCAATGATTCAAGAAACCCATCTTACAAAAGATGCTTTAATATTAGAAAAAAATTGGGCTGTACACGTTTGAAAGCAATTATTCTATACAAAAAAATAGGGATTGCAAATTTAATCTACAGAAAAGTTTACTTAGCAATGTTAAATACAATTACAACTGACAAGGGAAGCTGGGTTATTGTTTTTGATACCATAGCAGGGAATAGGTTTGCATTTAGCTGCGTCTGTGTTCCAACTGAAAATGCCCCGGATGTTTTGATCATCTCAGAACAAAACTGTGATCCTTTCCCAATGCAGACTAGATACAGCAGTGGACTTCATTGTTTTTATGGTTCCCTTTATTAACAGAAATAAATTCCAAAACATATCAAACAAGCTGGAACAAGAGCTACTTTAAAAAATTAGTTAACCATTGTGGACTTTGTGATACCTGAAGGATGGTTAAACTACACAGGATTCTATTTGAAAGTCCATGACATTTATTCCAGGATAGATTATGTATTTACCTCTCGTTCCCTCACTTTTGATACATTGAGTGCCCAAATTATTGAAAGCAGCCTTTACGACCATAGCATGGTGGCTGTCACTATCAAATTGAGTAAACTCAGAGTAGGCCCACCAAGATGGAAGATGAACAATACTTTTTTTGAAGATCAAAAATTCTGAGAGTGGATAGAAAAAGAAATAACATGTTTTCCAGAATTAATAACAATTGGGATGTAATCAGGCACACCTTGTGAAAAACTTTTGAATTTGCGATGAAAGGGAAAATCATATCATATTCCTCTAAGAAAAAGAAAGGCAACTTAAAAGAGGTTAAGGATAAAGAAACATAGCTACTAACTGAGCACAAAGCTTCCATATCCAATCACAAGGAACCGCTTTAAGAATACAAAATTGAAATTTGAAATAAATACAATACATAATAAATGCACAGAACATGTTCTTTTTAAGTTAAAACAAACATTACTGTGAAGCAGGGAAAACCCTTTAAACTTTAATCATACAGAACAGAAGATATGTTGCCCTTGGGGTCATTGATGGCCTTAGTCTGTTATTACTATTTTGAAATTTCATTATATCAAAAATTAGTTCATCTTTCCCTGTTTTAAGCAAATTGCAAACCATTTCAGACTCCACTATATACTGATGCCTTATTTTATACAGGCCATAGAGATATTTTTTTTTTGGAATAAGGGTAAGCCTACAAATGGCAGTATTTTTTCTGATCCCTCTAACTTATGACACTTCCATGAACCACAGAGGGAAGTAAGTAGCTCTGGTCAATTACTAAAAAAATGTAACTAAATAAAAAAAAACAAAAAAACTGTGTCCATGACCTTTGACACCAGTCAAAAATTTGCCAGACTCCCAATTCTGCCTACTTTGCCATTTGATTAGTATTGGTATTTGAGTAGCCACTACTGTTTTGTCTTACTGATGCTGTTCTCCCTGTATTGTATAAAAAATAATACTGTACAAACTGGATTATACCTCTTTGTATGTTCATCTGACTGTCTCACTGCTAGAGGTGGGCGAAGTGCTCTCACCTTGCTACGCAGAGCACTTCATGTATTAATCCCCAATTCGCGTAGTGCTCTGCAATGTGAAGCATATTACTCTGCCTTTATTTTTTATCATGAAGTGCATTGAAAAAAATGGACTTCATATTACTTTGCCTTGTTTTACTGCCATCACTTAATTTTAACATGAAGTGCCATTGATTTTAATGGCCTTCTCTTTATTTCTCCTTTATATTGCTATTTGAGGCAAATTTTGCATTGATTCATGGTATGGCAGGTCACATGGGCTCTATATTGTTTTGCACAGCCTCAGTTCTGCCTAGTGTGTGTAATGGAAAGCTGGAGACAGTTTGCTGTCAGCTCTGCGAATCAAACCATCGAAAAAGCTTTAAACAAATCACTTTTCATGCAATTATTTTGGTCCAAATTTAGTACACCAATTGTAGAAAACCCTCCTGTGCTTAGATCGAGTGTTGATTGTTTTTCTGTGCATTTTAAATGCTAATTTAGAACATTCAGTCTGTGTTCTGACAGACACTGTTGAAATGTGCTTTGGAGGAGGGGAAAATATGTGGTGAGATTCACATGAGAAAGGCAGTCTTTCTAACTGTTTTGTACTAGTAGTGTGTGATAGTATTTGTATGTTTATGTACACACAGTAATACCTGAAGTCATTTTTGATGATTATTTTCTGTTTGTTGTGGTGCAGTGCATATTTTCATTCTTTTTAAAAGATTTGGTTATATAGTGTACCGAACAGTTAAATTTTCTGTGCATTACTTGCAGTGTGTGAGCGTGTGTGCATGCCATCAAGTCAGACACATTTTATTGTGTCACACAGTAATCGCAGCACCCTGAATCTATTATCCATCTGTAGTATTTTTTACTGATTCATTCTACCTAGGTAGTGGACTAGTACTGCAGTACCCCCTCAACCCACAAAAGGTATTATTTTTCCAGTTTTGAATTGGTGAGACCACTGGTTAAGGCGGTGTTGTTTGCCTGTGCGGCTGCTTCTCTTGAGTGCACAGTCTCCATCTATCTGTGCATTTGCATCTGTTTAGGGCTCAATCTGCATCTATAAGCCACAGTTGTTGTTTTTTGGATTCCCATCTACCCCAAAGTTCAGAAATCTAAATTTGTTGTGAATTTTCTGTGTAATCCAAAGTACTGCCTGCAAAGAGATGTGGATGCAAAGATGTTTCTGGCCATGGCACTTCTGCGACTTTCAAGAGTGGCCATGGGCTTGGTAGTACACAGCATAACTGCACAGTTGATGCCAGTAAAGGGATTTCTCTGTTTTTCACAGTGCAAGCAGTTGCTTCAATGATGGTTGGAGATGCTGTTGTCCCCACTGGTGGTGGTAGTGAAGTTGCAGATGGCATGAGTATTGCCTCAAGTTCAACACATGACAATGTAACCAGTTTCTAAAATATTGTCGAGTCTAAAGCCATGACTCAATCTCAGAGTGCAGTTGATGTCATACTCCCCAAAGTCCTCCCCATCCCTATCCACACAGTTGTTGAACATAATTTTGAACCTGATGATAACTTACAATGTCATGTTTCCAGCACTGAGCCATGTGACCAGCAGACTGTAACACATGTGATCTGTGAGCTGTTTCAATTATGACTCACTTCACATTCAATAGAAACCAACGTGAAGTGAATGCAAAGTCACCATAATGCAGTCATAATTGGATGAAGTCATTATAAGGCTAAGTAGTGTAATTCTATGGGGACTTTGCATAGCATTCAGCGATGAGGAGTGTACGACTTCGCCCCAACTTTACTGACAGAGTTAAACTTTGCTGCATCTCCACTCACTGATACTGTTCCCTATCACTTGTGTATGTCCCTGTTTTGTGACCTCTGCTATATAGCAGAAATGACTGCTGACCTCTGTACTGCAATCCTGTAAACAAACTTTTGTGAAAAGGTGTCCCTTGTAAATGAGCGTTGGCTCAATGGGATTGTGTACCTGTTTATGCCTACATGAATAAAATACTACTATTACTTTTCCACCTTGGATGGCACCCCTGTTGAAGTGGTTCTTTCATTGAAATATCTTGGTGTGTAGATGAACAGCAAACTTGACTTCTCTGCCCACTTTGACACCATCCGTACTAAGCTCCACCCTAAACTTGTTGCCTTGTACTGCAATAAAGACTGTCTCACCAGATACACCACGAACTTGTCACCTAATGGTGCTTCTGATCTTTATGTAGAGGTGGTGTATGGCACTTGTTCCCCCACCTCCCTGGCCACACTGGATACCCTCTGCAATGGGAAATACAAGGGCAAGGTAATTTTATTTATGCATTCTGTCATTTTGCTACCAGTACCCCCTCTTGTATCCACCACTGCTGACTCTACTCCATCTTATCCAGTCTTCCTCTGCCTTCCCATCACTAGAGCCACTGTGTCTCATTCATATTCAAATACTGGTTTGGGTCCATTCCCTCTTATGTCTCCTCATGCCTCTCCTCCATTCTCTGTGCCTCCTTCTCCCTTCACTCCAGGGATCCTTGCACTTTCACCATTCTACTGTATATCCCCACTCCTCTACTTGGCAATCAGCTTTTTCCTATCATACCCCTTTGCTTTCCAGCCTACTTTCATCCTCCCTTTGTTTTACTACTTTCCATGTTTCCCTCAGATACCAGTTGAGACTCCTTTCTCCCTCCTTGCTCCTGTTTTTCCCCTACCTGACTGCCTCCTTACATTTGCCTCCTACCCCATTGTAAATGTGACTGAATTGCCTCATTTTTGCTGCTTACTATTGTTGTATTTACTCCTGTTTTAGTTATGTACTCTATAACTGTGAACTGTGCCAGTGCTACATAATTGCATTTAACTATGTACTGTGTCCATGCTATGCATTTGCCTCTACTGTTCCCTTCCCCTGGCTTGCACCTCGAAATAAGCCTTGGGTCAGTGTGCCTTTTCCAGTCACCAATTTTCAGATAAAAAAAATAAATTGCCTTTCTTGTGTCATCTGCAAGTAAATATTTGACCACATGCAAAGACCCTAGTTTTTGCACAGTAGAGTAGTAACATGTTGCATATGGAAACTGTACAATAGGCAGGACTCCAGGTAAATGGCAAGATACCTGAACTTACTCACTACCCCAACCTATCATTTCCATCTATCAGAACATGAAATTCAGTTTATCACCTCTTTTCTTTTGAGCTGAACTAGAAAGGCATTGTTTTTGTTGCCATTCTACCATATTTTAGTGCTTATTTTATTTAACTCCCTAATGTCCCTGTCTGCTGAATAGAGAACCAAATCATCTGCATAAAGAATGCATTTTGAATCATCACAGGCAACTGGAATATTATTTATGAATAATGAGCATAAAACAGTTCCTAATGTGAAACCACGAGGAACCCAAAATATATTTTTTATTTTATTTATTATTTACAATTGTTGGCCAGGAAGGACACACTAAGCCAAGCCTTGTTTCCATGAGCATCCTTGGAGCACAAGGACGTTAAGTGACTTGCTCATGGTCACACAGTATGCAAGTGGTGGCTATTGGATTCAAACCCAGTTCTCCAGGTTTGCAGCTCAGTGCTCTTAACCGCTACACTATACTGACTCCCCATATTGGGTATGAAGTTGATTCAGTTGCTTTTGACTTGTTATATAAGTTGAAATCCAGTTCAGTACAGGTGGGCCAAAACTCAATTGGACCAGTCTTGGTTTCAGGGGGAGTGATCAACCAAATTGAATGCTTTTGTCATGTCCATAAACACAGCACTCACATATAGGCCTATCTCCATATTTAGGTGCAGGTTGTTTTTGAACTTAACCAACGCATTCAGGGAACAGCAAACCTCCTGAAGCCATGATGAACTGATGATAAGACTTTATATGTTTACAAGTATTCTGATGACGGCATGTGTAATAATCTCTCCTGAGTGTTTCCTAAAAGTGACTAAATTGATATTGGTCTGTAGTTCACTATCATGTCAACAGGATCCCCTTTATGCATGAGAAAAATAAAAGCTGTCTTCCATAAGATAGGTACCTGATGCAGGCTCAGTGATAAGTTAAACATTTTTGCCAGTGGAACTGAAAAACAGAATTTGTTGGCAGATAAGGGCTGCTTGACCAACATAGTCTGTCCCTCTTTTCCCTGCCTATTCTGCCACTGCAGACCCTACCTGATTTCTGGCCCCCTCCTTCACCTCTTCCCCAGTTTGATACCAGGTTTCCTTTATATCAACCCCATGCATTCTTGAAGCCCACCATTGTTTTCACCCCAATTGTCCCCACTGTAAGATTCCTCCAGGCATCCACAATCCTTTCAGTGAAGAAATACTTCCTTGCATCCCTGCTGAACTCCCCCCTCCAGGTTCAATGCATGCCTCCTAGTTCTTGTACACCATCTTTTCTGACAAAGGCTCCTTTTCTGTATCTAACAGACCCTGTAAGGTATTTAAAGGTCTCTATCATGCCCCCTTCCTTCCTCTCTTCCAGGGTGAAAATGTTTAGATCCCTCAATCTCTCCTCATAGGACATTTAGTGCAGCTTCTGCACCATTCTTGTTGCCCTTATCTGGATGCCTTTATACCGTCTATGTCTGGTTACACTTCATCTTGTGTCCATTTCAATTTAACTAAATCATTAATTCCATGCTACAGTGTAATTACACAGCAGTTACATGTTTATTGCATGCAGCTACATCGTAGTTGCAGTAAAGTTACAGTGCAGTTACACAGTCTGGACATAGTACTTTAGGTGTGGTATTATCAATTTAGTGGCAACACCACCTTCCTCTTTCTGTTGGTAATACCCCTCCCTGTGAACCCCAGAATTCCACTGGCTTTCCCTACTGACCTACCAAGAACTAATAACAAGGAGACTGACATAGTATTAGATAATTGATTTCTCCTGGCCACTATTTTAAGACATTTTGCCTTAATATTTTCATATACAGGTCCTTTAGGTGCATGAAGCTGTCCACTTCATGTGGTAACACCCTTCTAAAATGAAACTTTGGCCAATCTAATACTATGTCAATCTCTTTGCTATAAGTTCTTGGTACAGAAGGTCAGTTACATAACCTTTTAAATTGGTTAAGGTCTAATTTGACATCTGTGATGTCTGTGCTCACAGTATATTCTATATCAACAATTCTGATTGCTTGTACATCTTTTTTTTTATAGGATTTAAAGGCTGTATACTCCTTTCCAAAAAGATTTTCTTATCCCCCGAATTTGCTATTTCTTCTTTCTTGTAGTAGTCCACCTTAGTTTTTATGTTTGCTTGCGTGCATGCACAAGAAACATTATGTGGCAGCTTAGGAGAGAAGCAGGTTTTGGAGGTGCAGCACTGTGGTGGCCAATGTCACCACTGCATTCTTGGACTTGGCCCTCATTTCCCATTGTGGGGGCACACTACTGCTGACACTAGTTCAGCCAGTGTGCCACCAACTTGAAAGGAATTAGCCACAGCAATGAGGGAGTGACCCATCATTGCAGGGGGTGCCTTGTCTGGTGTAACATTTCAAAACAACATTTCGGCAGCTGCCGCCATCCGTTCACAGTCCCCATAAAAGCTGACAGGGTGCCCAATCCTCCTGTTGGTATGCCCCCACCCCAGTTAATTTGCTGACAGGGGAGCCCAGTCCCCATCTGCATAATGCCCCCCATTTGTTGTGTGCCGAGGGGGTGCCCAATCCCCCTTGGCATCATACCCCCCCTCCAAATAGGCTTTCTTTGCTGATGGGGGCCCAATCCCCATCAACAAGTTCCTCCAAAATGTAGGTGGCACACTGGGAGCCCACCCAGTGTGCAAAAAGCAAACCTGCATAAAAAAAATCTTCCCATGTCTTTTTTTTTCCTGAAACAAAGAAAATGGTCCATTGGGTCCCCTCCCCCAACCCGTGCCCACCCTCTGCGCACCTCACCTCCACACACACACCCTCACCCCATACTTACCTCTGGAGCCAGGCGTGACAATCTTCAGTGGACTGGGAACACGACTGCACTCTTTAAAGCCGACCACAAACTGAAGAAATGCTGGTAAGCTGTATAATGGCATACATTTTAATTGTTTAAACTTATGTGGATATCTCTGCCATTATTACAACTTTTGGCACCACATTTTCAACATGGGGTTCTTGGGACCACATTTTATGAATTTAGTCACTGTCATGGCATTATTGGGTCCCGAAAGGTGATTTCTCATTCACTGCACGGAATCACCTTTTGGGACTGATTAATGAAATGACAGTGCCACTGTTCATGAGGTGGGCTCCCAAAACATGTATGTTGCAAATTTGGTGAATAAATTCCAAAAAATGACGGTGTTACAAGTGTGCATTGCACAGTTTGCACACATGCTCATAACTTTGAGAATGTTTGAGATTTTTACTCCTGATTTTCCACATTGCTATTTTACATACCTCCTTATGAACAGTACAGCTGTCATTGTTTACATCCTGCCTGTGTTTTCACACATCTGCCGCACAATGGCGTGGTCGCTGTGGGAAATCAATATTTGGGACAGATTAAGAAAATCACAGTGACACTGTTTATATGCAGATGTTCCAAAATGCCTAAGTTGAAAATTTGGTGACAAAATTCCACAAAATAACTATGTTACAAGCATGCATTGCGCAGTTTCCATGCACAGTCATTAACTTCATGAATTTTTAATATTTTCACTCCAGATTTTCAACTTTGCCATTTTTGCACACCTCCTTATGAACAGTACAGTTTTCATTTTTTTTAAATCCTGCCCGAAATGTGGTTTTACACATCCTGCACACAATGGCATGGTCGCTGTGAGAAATCAATGTTCGAGACAGATTAAGAAAATCATAGCGACACTGTTCCTAAGCAGAGGTCCCAAAATGCCTATGTTGAAAATTTGGTGAAAGACTAAAAAAAAAATGACTGTGTTATGAGCTTGCATTGTGCAGTTTTCATGCATGCTCATAACTTTGAGAGTTTTTAATATTTTCACTCCAGATTTCCAACATTGCCATCTCTTCACACCTCCTTATGAATGGTGCCACTGTCATTTTTCACATCCTGCCTGAACTGTGGTTTCACACATCTGGAGCAGAATTGCACGGTCACTGTAGGAAATCAACGCTCAGGACAGATTAACAAAATCACAGTGCCACTGTTCATGAGCAGAGGTCCCAAATGCTTTCATCAAGTGCTGGTCACAAAAAGGCCATGTTGAAAATTTGTAGTGCAAATACCAACAAATGCCCAGGGTGTTTGGGATTTCTAACCATTACATCCCACCCTGTACAGACTGACAGGCATCAGGGGTGTGCCTTTGGATTGATGGCTGTAATGCTCATGCCATTCCATCCCCACCCTGCAGCCAGTGACAGGGATTGAGGTGTGCCTTGGACTCTTCGGCCTCAGAGTTCATACCATTCTCCTATTCTGTACCTATTTCAGTGTGTGTCCTTGTGGAATGGGGTGAGTGTAAGGCCGAACACCCCAAGGCACAACTCAACACTTGTTGGTGTCTGCAGAATAGGGTGAGGTGAAATGGCGTGAGTGTTATAGGAGATGACCCAAAGGCATACCCCAATGCCTGTTTGCCTCTGCAG
Source organism: Neoceratodus forsteri (assembly GCA_016271365.2). Taxonomy (NCBI): domain Eukaryota; kingdom Metazoa; phylum Chordata; order Ceratodontiformes; family Ceratodontidae; genus Neoceratodus; species Neoceratodus forsteri. Next base: position 761,347,684 of record CM057452.1, read on the forward strand.
GGTGGAGGCAGGGTTGGCGTGAAGTTCAATACTTCACTGTCATTCCTATTCTGCATCTGTCTAACTCCTGCGCTTCCAATGCTAATACCAGCAAGCAAAGGTTCGGCAATGACAAATGCTTGTTTAGTTAAACATTTGCACTTATTCCACAGCTCTCTTTACTGATTCCAGTCTGCAGAATATTGATTGTGTTTCTTTCTTTGTTTCTTTATTTTGCCAAGCTAGTTCCTAGTTTTCATGAGTTGAACAATTTCCATATTTAGGCAGTTATTCTTGCTTTTTTTTTTGTTTGTTTACTAATGGTGTGTGTGAGTATTAATTACAACAAAGTAGGTTTCTAAAAATCCTTTTTGGGCATCAATTATGTTTTCAAATGTATTCATGCTACCTCACATAATTGAAGGGCGCATGCCCGTGGTTATGTGGGGGAAGAGCTTCTCCCCCACATCCTATTTTAGTCAGCAGGCAGACCACTGCTCTGCTTAGAGCGAGTTGCACTTGCTGTGATCTCTCAGTGCTGCTTGTTGGGGCTGGCTCCTTCTCTTGTTCTGTGCTCTCCACCCCCTCCTCCTCCTCCCGTTTCCATGTGCTCCGTATCTTTCTCTGCCTCTTCTGTTCCTTGCTTTGGTTTTGCTGTCTCCCTGCCCCCCCATTCTTCTGTGCTTTTATTTTTTTGGGGGGGTTCTTCCCTCTGCCCTACCTCTAGCACTGCAGCATTGTTATGTTTGGCGGTAATTATTTCACTCCCTCTAGATCTTTCATTCCTGGTGTCCTGCACTCCTTAGTTGCGCGGCCGTGCCACAACTGCTCCTCACTTAGTCCTCTTCATGGCTTCTCCCAAACCGAGGTGTTTGGACTCCAGATCCCTACAATTGCAGCCTACTGCCACTTCCCCATACACTCTCCTCAGCACTTCCACTGCACCATGCAGTACGCCGTCTGTTGTGCCTGGCTATTTTAACTTGGCGGCCTGCCTGCCATCCACTACGTGCACTGGAACTGTGAATCACCTGATATCTCAGCATTTGTATACTGCTGACAGCCATGTTACTTTGCCCAGCGTTTGGCCCGTATGCCTACTCTACTCGTCCACACCACCGCTCAGCAATTCTCCCACAGCTGGACCGCTGCCATCGCCTATGGGACATGACATCCAATACTCAGTGAGATGCGAGGTACTACTATTTCTCCTACTCCTTAACCATAATCTTCACAGGATACCTGTGCAATAACATTGTTTCACCTGCATGAATTGCACGTTACAACCTTGAATCTATTGACTTTATGCACCTTACAGTATAGCTGTGACATGCTTTTTCTGTCACGGTTCTTCTCAAGGCTGTTCTGGCAGCTGCACATTCCTATCTAGTACCAGCTATGAAACTTTGGTGGCTTTGAAGCCATAGCCCTGCTCATTCTCATCCGACAGACTGGCTCTCCTGTATGAAAATCCTATTGATGGCAGCCACTACTTTCTGTAGTTGCAGCATACATTTCTGCAGTTTTCTGCTTTGGACTCTAAGCCATATGTCTGTACTTCAATCATTAGTATCATTATACTTCTGTGGAGCCTATCATCTGCTACCATGCTTTTACAGTGCTGTGTTGCACAGTGGCTCAGGAGGCTTCCTTAATTTACTATTTACACTACAAACTCAACTGAATTCCCACCGGCTTCAGTCCAGGGTTATCTGTCTAGTCAAGCAGCCCTCCATGGTGGAAACCTGTCATGCTAGCCTATGTGAGGTCTAGCTTGACTCACTCTCCTTCCTCCTACCTACGTGGGGTCAGGCCATATACTGCCGGTCACATGGGGGCCCTCACCTAGCATGCCCTTCTGCTCCTTCATTGCTCTACATAACTGTTCTGCGGCCTGCTAGCCCATCAGGATTGGACACACACCAGGATATTTTACTTTCAGTCATGCTAATCGAGTGCACGTTGCTGCAGCTTTCACCTTGCCTATTCACACATCTCCATTTGTTTAAGATCTGGCTGTGCTCTGTAGTGGATTTACTTTGGACTTACTCTTGGGGTTTTACAACTACTTACTGGTCTGACCTCTGTATCCAAGTACAACCTACATCATCCAGCTACAGTATGTAACATGAGCACTGAGCTATAAACCACACATAATTGAAGGGTGCATGCCCCTGGTTATGTGGGGGAAGAGCTCTTCCCCTACATCCTATTTTAGTCAGCAGGCAGACCACTGCTCTGATTAGAGTGAGTTGTGCTCGCCCTCCATCCTCTCCTGACTCCTTTTCCTTCTATGGCACTTTTATCCCACTGGGGGGGTCTCATACTACTGGACTAAGCATCCTTCCTATGGTGGGACACAGAGAAAGGCCAAAACATCACATCATAACAAGTCATTCATTGGTTCAAGCATCTAAGCCCTTGCATATGCTATCCAGCTCACATGTACTATAATCACTGACTTGCTCAAGTCTGTGCTGAAGTACCTAAGCACTAATCATTTCATACTATTACTAGTACCTTACAAGCACTGTCCTACTTACTGGTCTGACCTCTGTGTCCAAGTACAGCCTACATCATCCAGCTACAGTATGTAACATAAGCACTGAGCTATGAACCACACATAATTAGATGTTGCCATAATTAGAGGTTAATGATGATGTTGCCAATACCTAATCTTAAATTCACATGGCCTGTCAGCCCTCTTCAGAAAACTCCCTACTAGGAATCCTTCCAACATGCAGTCTGGTGCCTCCAACCAGCTCCCACCCCCCCGCTGGCTCCCAGCCCACCCTGCCTCCAGTCTGTCCCTCACCAAGTGCCTTCCTCTACCCCACAGTCTCTGTCCCCACATCTACTGCAACCCCCACCCCTTTCTATTTCAGTATCATCTTCCCAAAGGACACTCTCAAACTCCTCCAGAGTCTACCCAATTGAGGTAGCCCAGGCTCAGATGGTGTCTCCCTTGCTTTCCTCAAAATTGGGTCCCCTGCAATCGCAAGATCCCTAACCTTTATTTTCAGTCTTGAATTGACTACCTCCTCTATGCCACTGCCATGGAAATCAGCCAAGGTAATCCCTGTCTTCAAATCTGGTGACCCCCTCTTCTTGGACAATTACCAGTCAATATCTGTTCTCCCCCACCTCAGTAAACTCCTTGAAAAAGTGGTGCACTGACAATTATCTGAGTACCTCACCAAGCACTATATCTGATGTAGCCAGCAACATGGCTTCCAAAGGCACCACAGCACCACTACTGCCCCAGCCCTATTTACCAACCATATATTTACTAACACGGATCAAGGGCAAGCCAAGGTTGCCGTATTTGTAGACCTACCAAAGGCTTTTGGTCTGGTAAATCAAACTCTTCTCCTCTCCAAACTTAACTTGATTGGTTCCTCTGAGGAAACCGCACACTGTTTCTAGAGTTACCTTACTGACTATTCTCAATAAATCTGCATTCATCCCAGCCACCTCTCCCACCCTTTCTGTCTCCACTGGGGTCCCCCAAGGCTCCGTACTGGGCCCCTGCTCTTCACCATCTTTGTCAATACCCTTACCTCAGATAGCCTGTCCTGCAAATCACTCCTCTATGCCAATAACCTGGTTATCTACCACAGTGACAAATCCCTTCCCCTCATAACCTCTGTCCTCATGCAGAACTCCTGCACTGCCTACAGTAGGTTCACTGACAACCTGATGCTGGTCAGAGCCAGAAAAAAACAAGGCAATGCTGTTTGTGTTTAAACCTTACCTTGCCAGAGCACACAAAACCAATTCTTCTCTCCTGATTCACCTTCCCAGTGGCCCTGCCCTTGAAATCGTCCACTCTTTCATATACCGGGGGGTCACACTGGATCCCACTTTCTCCTTCACTGATCATATTAACTCAGTAGTTCATTGGATAAATCAGAAACTCAGCGCGGTGTACCACATTAAACCCTTCCTGACTGCAGAAACTTGCCTGGCTATTGCTAGAGGAAATCTTCTCCCCATCTTGGACTAGTGTTTCCCAGTCTACACTCATATAGCCTCTGCCCATTCAAGATCAGAGAACCTCTCTCCATCCCCATTTGAGAGTACCTGGTCTAAGATTTATTAAAGATGGTAATCAGTGGTGTCACTAGCTCAACCCTTAGTTCTTTTAGAATTCAAGGATGAATCCCATCAGGCCCCATTGCTCTGTCCACCTTCAGTTTTAAGAGTTCTTTCAGAACTCTTTCTTCTGTGAATGGGCTGGTAACAACCCCCCATCCAGAGTGTTTCCATTCTTTGGTATAGTACCTCCCCCTCTTTGTTTGTGAATACTGAGCAAAAATGTTTGTTTAGTATCTCTTCCTTTTCACAGTCACCCTCTACCCAGCTCCCTCCCCTTTATTAAGCCTCACTATCCCTCCCTTGGTCTTTCTTCACTCACTGATGTACCGATAAAAGGCTTTATCCCCTACTTAACTGAGTTGGCCATCTTTTCCTTGGTTTGGGCATTTGCTGTTCTGACTGCTTTCTCTGCTTCCTTCTGCTTTAACTGGAACAGTTCTCTGTCCTGCTCCTTCTGTGATTCCTTGTACTTGCTGAATGCTATCTTTTTCTCTCTAACCTTCCCTGCCACCTTCTTTAAGAACCATAGTGGTTTTTTTACATCATTTTGTTTTGTTTGTTTGCTTCACACAAAGGCTTGTTGCCTCAGTGATAGCAGTTTTGATTATTCCCCATTGTTCTTCCACTGCTCCTTCCTGCCCATTTGCTAGTGCATTCCTTAGGAACTCACCCATTTTGGCAAAGTCAGCCCTCCTAAAGTCCAAGACCTTTGCCTTTGTATGGCTTGACTCTACTGCTGTGTTTATCGTGAACCATACTGTTCGATGGTCGCTAGTTCACAGATGGCTACCCACTTTTAAATCTGTGATCCTCTCTCCATCTTCATTTGAGAGTACCAGGTCTAAGATTGCTCCCTTCTGAGTGGGTTCCAATACTAGTTGTCTAAGGCATGCCCCCTGCAGTGTATCTAGAATGACCCCGCTCTTTGATGTGGCTGCAGCAAATGCACTTCAGTTAACATCTGTCATATTCAGATCCCACATCAACAATATCTCCCCTTTTTCTGACATTCTAAGGATACCGTCTATCATTTCCTTGTCCATTTCCTCCCCCTGAGATGGGGGTCTGTATACAACCCCTGTGCAGCTTGTGGTGCCATTGCCTGTCTCCAAGTTGACCCACAGTGCTTCATCTCCTCTCTGTTTACCCTTTTGTTCTGTTACTTTGATTCCTTACTTTATGTCGAGAGCTACTCCTACTCCTCTTTTACCCTCCCTGTCACTCCTGTAGATAGTGTACCCTGGTATGTTTATATCCCAGTCATGGTTCTGTGTGTACCATGAACATACTGTTTGTGTAATATGCTACTTTGGAACATTGATTAAACAAATCAAGATGTGTCCCAAAGCTCTTTACAAAGCAGTTACTTGGATGCTGACGTGCTGATTACATTTTGTAATTGAAGAGCAGGTTCCCTAAAATTCTGCAGCCTTCCTCTGTTACAGAAATTAGCCAGAATGGAGATCAGCTGGTGCAGCTGCACTCCTGAAATCAACTAAAAAATATGTTGTAGGCCAGCCCGGTGGTGCAGAGTGTTGAAGTGTTGGTGACTTACCTCTCACCACACCGGTGACCCAGGTTCAGGAACGGACTCAGGCACTGGTGGGTCGGCAGGGGGAGGAGTTGGATCCAGCCTCCAGAGGATGGATCTCCTCTCCTAGGGTGGGCTAGGGACAGGCGTCGCTCTATGGTGACCCCCAGTGGAGACCAGGGAAGCACAGAGAAATGCAAATGGGGAACGTAGAGGAGGAAAAAACATAAAATGGCATTTCCACCTGCTAGGATGACAGCCGCTCTGGGCCGGGCACCGCCTCAGACTCTGCTGTGTTTGACCACAGCAGCACCCCGACCCAATGCCTAGGCCACTAGGCCCCTTCTCCTCGGTAGAGGAGGACCCGCCTGGCGAAGGGTAATGCCGGGGTACTCGGGGAGAAAGGCTGCAATATGCAGTCAGAGCGGAGGTGAGGGAGCGGGTGCAGGAACTAAGCAATTGGCCCAAGTGGGACCAGGTGGAAAGGGGATAAAGATATAACACACAAAAAAATATGTTGTAAATGTCAGCCTTGAAACACCAAGAATGCCAGTATATTCTGCAAACTAACAAGAAACGGACAAAAAAAAAAAAAGAATTCTGCAAAATGAAATTTTCCATCTTTCATTTTACACAGTTTATTCTGATCCTGCCATTGCAGAATTTCACAGTGACTGGAATCTGAAGTCCTGTTTCCTCTTCGGCATCTAAAGGTTATCTACCAGACAGGTAGTAAGTGCAGGAGAACAGACTAGCTGATGTGGTCACCAATTGCAAAATATGGAAAAACATGTACATCTCCAAAGGGTATGAAGTGTTACCCCCCAACCCCACAATGGTATAAGTTTAATTTATGAAACCTGATTGTGCTACCTACTATTTTAAAAAATTAAATTACTGAAAAACTGCATACATAGATTCAGTTTGTCGTTTCCAAAATATTTCAATGGAATATGGTATGAAAAAGGGTTTGTATAAACACAATGTTGATGTAAGTTTTTTTGTTTCTAATTGTCTGGATCAGCCTTTAGAGGCTGGGAGGGTGCAGCTGGCACCAGTGCCATTGTATTGATTGCTTATACATACAGTGCATTACGTCTGTCCACCTAATATGTCTGAAGCACAGATGAAGTAGTCTGTGCAAAAATTTACTAATTCTTGTGACTTCCCTACTCACCTGCTATGCACCGTAGGGAGCCGGTTGCTCTGTAGGGGGTATACTACAGTGTTGCTGTGCCTCCTTTACATACAGCCGGCACTGTCATGGGGTTCCAATCATGCTCCTGCACTGGTATTTGGTGCTTTGTACCACTATAAAACTGAATTAAGTTTCATTTAAGCATAGTTGTATTGTCTAGTGTACCTGCCTGTAAACAAAAACTAAATAAAATAATGTTTATAGGAAGCAGCCAGTTCAGTAGCACAGGTCTGCATTGGAAAGTTGCCTTTTATGTTACTTTCTGATTTTACTCTTTTAGGAGCTGGGAGTGCCATTTTCATGTGATAACCTTGTTAAAAAAAAGTGATTCTGGAGTTGGGCAATATCCAAAAAAGATTGCTGGGCACAGCTTTAATGTACAGTTTTATTTGTAACATACAAGGATTTAGCTGTAGCCACAAAAAATAAACAAATGGCTGGTGTGTCTTCCTAAAGAAATAAGTTTCGGTTCTCCATTGTGTGACTAAACCTTGTGATCTCCCATAGCAACTAGAGCATCGCGTGTAGATGAAATCTAAATAGCAGGTATCAGTGTAGGTTTAAGGCTCATGGTAGTAAATAATCAGTGTCCACATGCCCCAGACATGCCATACATGGTTGTAGGAGATGTCTAAGTTAACTCCTCACTTTGCAAATGTCCAGACACTCCTACCACTTACTGCTTTGATAAATCAAGCTTCTAGAGCAGCTGATAAAGGTCTACATAAGTTAATCTACATACTATGGTAAAGGCAGTTTTTTTATTTTATTTAATTTTATTGAAATCTAGGATTACAAATACCTTTGAGTAGGAACTGCTTATTTACAAAGGTTCCATGTCGAGTAAATGGAGGGTAAAGGTACATACAAAGGTCGACAAAATTATACCTAGTTACACAATAAAACGAAGCAAGAGACTGAGGCTTAGGTAATTACAGTGCCTCAAAATGTGCCAGTGTTAAGTAGAATGACATACCATCCAAGGGCAACCTTAGAAATAAGCAGCTGGTGAGAGGATAGTGAGGGGGGTATGCAGGCAGGGAGGCTGTTGTCAGAGGGTAAAGGGTGAGGGTAAGAGCACTCAAGTGGAGGGAGGGGAGGGATAGATGTCAATAAGTGTCAGGGAGTGTGGTGAAGAAAGGGAGTGAAGGGGAGGGGTTAGTGTATACATTTTAATGTGTGTACAATAAAATAGCAGATATTTGGGCAAAGTGCATGGTGGTGTTCAGATACATAGATACATAGATACATAGACAGTGTCGGCAGATAAGGGCCTATGGCCCACCCAGTCTGCCCATTTGAGCTTGTAAGTTCAGTTTATGTTTTCCTAGAAGTCTGTTGCCCCTTACCACTGACCTCCAGAATTCCTTTATATCTATCCCATGCATTCTTAAATCCCCGTGATTGTTTCAGCCCCCACCACTTCCTCTGGTAAGGTGTTCCACTTGTCCACCACACGTTCTGTGAAGAAATTCTTCCTCATGTTTCCTTTGAATCATCCTCCCTCCAACTTCATCCCATGCCCTCTAGTCCTGGAACATCTTTTTCGCTTAAAAATAGTGTATTCCTGCACCCTGTTCCTCCCTGTGAGATACTTATATGTCTCTATCATATCCCCTCTCTCTCCCTCCTCTCCTCCAGGGAGTACATGTTCAGTTCCTTCAACCTGTCTTCATAGGACTTGTGATGCAATCCATGCACCATCTTTGTTGCCCTCCTCTGAACCTTCTCTACCTTGTCTATGTCCTTATGTAGGTATGGTCTCCAGAACTGTACACTGTACTCCAGGTGGGGCCTCACTAGTGTCTTGTATAGCGGAATTATGACATCCCTTTTCCTGCTGGTGATGCCCCTGCCTATACATCCCAGCATCCTATTTGCTTTACCTGCTGCCTTGTCACACTGTTTCCCTACCTTGAGGTCATCAGAGATGATAACCCCAAGATCCCTTTCCTGCTTGGTGCATGCTATATCCTCACCCCCCAACTGATATATTGTGCCAGAGTTTTTGTGCCCCATATGCATTATCTTGCACTTCTTTGCATTGAATTTCAACTGCCAAACCCCTGACCATTCTTCAAGTTTCTGTAGGTCCCTTCTCATTCTGTCTACACCTCTGGTGTGTCTACTCTGTTACAGAGCTTTGTGTCATCAGCGAACAGTGAAATTCTGCCTTCTAGGTCCTGTGCAATGTCACTGATGAAGATGTTGAATAGGACCTGTCCCAGCACTGATCCCTGTGGTACCCCACTGGTCACTCTTCCCTCTGTGGAGTGATAGCCATTTACCACCACCCTCTGTGTCCTGCCACCCAGCCAGTTACCTACCCACCACACTACTGTCCTGCCCACACCCATATTCCCCAGTTTGTGTAATAGTCTTCTATGTGGCACAGTATCAAAGGCCTTGCTGAAGTCCAGAAAGGCCATGTCCATCCCTCCCTGATCCACCTTTCTAGTCACCCAGTCAAAAAATTCAATGAGGTTGGTCTGACATGACCTCCCCCTGGTGAAACCATGCTGCCTTGGGTCCTGTAGTCCATTGACAACCAGATGTTCCACCAATCTCTCCTTCAGTAGTGCTTCCATGATCTTCCCCGCTACCGAGTTGAGGCTGACTGGTCTGTAGTTCCCTGCTTCCTCTTTGTTCCCGCTTTTGTATAAGGGGACTACATCTGCTGTCCTCTAGTCTTTGGGTACCTCCCCTGTTTCCAGTGATCGGCTAAACAGGAGAGCCAGAGGTTCAGCCACCACCTCTTAGTTCATTAAGGACCCTGGGGTGCACCCATCTGGCCCCATTGTTTTATCAACTCTTATTACTTTCAGTTCCTTCAGGACTCTTTCTCGTGTAAAGGGACTTGTGTCCATTTCTGCACCATTCTCACCCTTGTACTCCATTCAGACCCATTACCTCCTCTTCCTCAGTAAAGACTGAGCAGAAATACCTGTTCAATATGTCAGCTTTACTGTTGTCATCCTCCACGCCCCCATCCTCTCCCTTCAGTCTCACTATTCCTCCCTTTGACTTTCTTTTTCACTTATGTACCTGTAAAGGTTTGTCCCCTCTACCCACTGATTTTGCAATGTGTTCTTCTGTCTGAGCTTTGGCTTCCTTACTGACCTCCCTGCCTCCCCTCTTCTCCTGGTACTTTCCCTATCCCCTTCTGCCTGTGTCTTTGTATTGCCTGAATGCAATCTTTTTGGCTTTCACTTTCTTTGCTACCTCTTTGGAAAACCATAATGGTCTCCTCTTCCTTTTCCTTTTGCTAACTTGCTTAATGCATAATTCTGTTGTTCTTGTAATCCCCATTTTAAATACTGCCCACTGTTCCTCAACCCGATTCCTGTCCCATTCCCCTTAATGCCTCTTTCAAGTATCTCCCAATTTTCCCCAGATAAAGAAACCAAATCAGACCGTGGATGGTCTTTGAATTGAGGCTGGGAGCCTGGATGAGGGGAAGCAACTTTTCTTATGGAGAGTTGTTTCCATGGTTATATCCCTTGGTTTTCCTATTCCAAATAGTTTTTTTCACTTACCCTTTTGTGTGAGCAGTATGTCATACACACTTGAATGGAACTTAAAGGAGGAAACCAGACCACTGGTCTTAAGTTCCTCCCTCACACCAACTTGGTGTGAAATATCTGGCCATCCTCCAAAGTACTTGTGGAGTCTGTCAGTGACAGTGCTGGGGGATATACAACATGGGTCAAACTGGACCCTCTGGTGTAAAAAAAAGTGGATCTAAAGAGAAACCTACTCTGTCAAAACATAGTCCGTGGCAGAATTTGAGCAGTCCACATTCCCTTCCTTTAGATATTGTTATTGAGTAGGTGCATCAATTTGGACCCACTGGCAAAGGAAAGAGGGGTACATTTTGGGCAGGATGCAACTTTTTCCCTTTTGGTGCATGTTAGCTCTGTCCCTGGAGCATGTGCTTGAAGCTCGTTACTGCATCAGTTGATACCACCTGCTCTGGAAGTTTATTTCAGGTGTTCTCTGCCCATTTTGCTAAGAGTTCTTCCTGATGAGCTGGCCCGGTGGCAATAAGGGTTGAGGCACTGGATGCCACTTCTCACACTATGCCACTGACCCAGGTTCGGGAACAAGCTGGGGTTGGGGGAGAGTTGGACTGAGCAGCCGCAAGGCAGCTCTTCTCTCCTGGGGAGGGTTCTTGCCATTCTCGCCATATGGTTGCCCTCAGGCGGAGGCATGAGGGTAGGGCAGGTCAGGAGTGACACAAGAAAAGGTGGGTGCTGTGGGACTGCAGCATGCGCATGCGGCCGCAGCAGGGGTGAGAAGAATAAACAGAGTTGGCAGGCTCTATGATGATCCTGGCAGATGGCCAGGACCAGATGTGCCCCCTGGAGGAAGAAGAACAGAGCCACCTGCCAGTTCCCCAGAAAAATTGGGGGGAAAAATCTAAATTCAAAAAAGTTCTTCCTGATGTTTCCCTTGAATCTTATTTCTTTTAATGACACTGAGTGCCCCCTTTTGTGTTTGCTTGCATGCATGTGCAAGAAATACATTGCATCAGCTTCATTCACAAGTGGGTTGTGGAGGTGAGGCACTGTTGTGGTGAATGGCAGCTGTCTGTTCTGGGGCTAGCTGAGTGAATAGAGGAGCATGCTGTTGATGATGGCAGTTAATGAGCATTCCACCATGTTCACAGAAACTGGCCACTGCAATCAGGGAGTGCCCCGTCACTACACAATCAGCTGTTTTTGCAGTGGGGCAGTCCCTGACTGCAGCAGCCAATTAGAGCTGCATTGTCTGGTGTCCCACTTCAAAGAAACATGGTGGAGGCTTCTCCGTCCGAGTCTCACAGTCCCCACGGAAGCCGATGGGCAGCCACCACCTCTCACTGCCCCCATTACAGTTGACGGGGGTGCATAATACCCTGTCAGCATGGCCCCTCCCAAGTTCATTTGCCAATGTGGACCATCTTTGCAGGGTGGGGGTGGGGTTGGCGTCAGTTCAATACTTCACTGCCATTCCTATTCTGCATCTGTCTAACTCCTGCACTTTTAATGTTAATGCCAGCAAGCAGACCTTCGGCATTGACAAATGCTTGTGTTCACTTGCGCACATGCACATGGAATGTTTTGGGACAGTAGGACTTATTGGAGGTGTGTGCCTGTCCTGCCCAATGCAGTGTTATGTGTAGCAGGCATGTGCCTTACACAACAATGGATCGGGGAGCTGTCTATGACAGCAGTTTGGCAGCAGTGGTCTTCACTTCAAAGAAAAGTGCCACTCCAATCAATGGTCATAACGTGTGACTATTTAGCATACTGACGTCACCCTTGTCTCTGGCCCAGCTGCATGTCTGGGAGATCAGCTGAGAAGAAAATCTCTCCTGCTTCCTCCCTCTGCTGTTGTCCTCCCAGCTCCTTCATTCCCCAGCTCACCCTCCAGTTAAAAAATAAATCACTCCTGCTTCCTCCCTCTGCTGCTGTCCTCCCCACTACCTCATTCCCTGGCTGATCCTCCACCTGCAACTTAATCCCTCCCACTTCCTCCCTCTGCTGCTGACCTACCTGTTCCCTCATTCCCCAGCTCACCCTCTGGTTAAAAAATAAATCCCTCCTGCTTCCTCCCTCTGCTGCTGTCCTCCCACTCCCTCATTACCCAGCTCACCCTCCAGTTAGAAAAGAAACCCCTCACACTTCCTCCCTCTGCTGCTGTCCTCCCTGCTACCTCATTCCCCAGCTGATCCTCGGCCTGCAACTTAATCCCTCCCACTTTCTCCCTCTGCTGCTGACCTCCCCGCTCTCTCATTCCCTGGTTCACCCTCCAGTTAAAAAAGAAATCCCTCCCGCTTCCTCATTCCTTGGCTCACCCTCCAGTTAAAAAAAGAAATCCCTCCCACTTCCTCCCTCTGCAGCTGTCCTATCACTCCCTCATTCCCTGGCTGACCCTCCACCTGTAACTTAATCCTTCCCACTCCCTCCCTCTGCTGCTGTCCTCCCTGCTCCCTTGTTCCCTGGCTTACAGTGCAATGGAGGTGGCAACGCGGTAGTTATGGACTTTCATAGTGGCTTGTGGTAGAGTGCAGGCAAAAAAAAAATCACAGCTGCTGTGTAGTGTGCATGAGAGGCATAGAGGGGAGCGGCAGCCATTGCAGATCCAACAGCGCCTGGAGTGAGTGACCTGTGGAAAAGCAGGCATTGCTTCACTCACCAGGGGGACACTGTCCCTCCCCAGCTACTCAAACATCTTGTGCGTCCCTCTAGGAAGGCACTCATGGTCCAGTAATCAAAGATCTGAGTTAGCAACAAGCAAAGTCCCTATCCTGAATGGAAATTAGAGCAAAGCCCTTAATTTGCCATATTCAAGTATGTTCCATGCACAGTATGAGTGTTCTAAACTTGTTTGAATATAGCCTCCTGGAAAGCATCCCTACCTGAGCACAATGCTCAGCACAATGCACAACCCCTGCAGACCACAGAGGGGTATTGTATTTGTCTATATGAAACAGTGCATTTTAAGTGGCAATGTACAGTAGTTCTGGTATCCTAATCCTGCTTGTGCCCATGCACTAACATGCACCATTCTGAATGTCTAATGACCTCTTTGCATGTAGAGGGTCCTTACAGGTAATTTGCTTCTCACTGGAATCTTGCTACTTAATGGTTCTAAATGTTTTCTCTTTGCATTGAGTAGAGAGCTGTCCCTTCTGCAGTGTGTGGTCCTATCCTTCCTCCTACATCTTGTGAGCAGTCCCTCCTGCAGTATATGGTCCTCCTCCAACATCTCTAAGTGTCATGTAGTGAATAACAGAACAAAAACTCAGCTCTCTGCTTGGTTCCCCCCCCCCATTTATTTTAATACCTTACAATCATAGATACCTAGAATATGTTGGCAGAAATCCAGATAGTCCATCTAGTCTTCCTGTGTAGGTATTAGTACCAACAGAAATCAGCAGTTCCAAGTATGTGGGAGCCTGTGCCAAAGGATTACCAAGACCTAGCATGAAATCTGGGCTCATAATACCTCACCACAAAACACACCACAAAATGTTAAAGTACTAATTCATTTCACTGCATATAGCATGCAATCCGGATAGCCCCTGAAAAAGGGACCTCTGGTCTCAGCGGGCTCACTAGGTTACCAAAATGCAATAAATAAATAATAAGCCAACATTAAAAACTTACATACAAGAAGCAGCAGTAAAAAAGATGCCAACAGATGCCAACATTTTCTGTGTGAGTGTATGCTTTACCAAGGCAAGAATATAGACATTACTCCAGTGGCAATGTCATAATACCCCCCTCTTACTCTATTTCAGTAAAAGAATATATTTTTTTACAATCCCTTGTAGTCTTGTGGTACTGCCCTCTTGCCTAATACCTGTGCCAGTGTAAAGAACTAGTGGCCCTCATATTCGATAGTACACCTACCACCTCTTGTGCTCTCCACCCATCTACCCACCCTGGGATGGGGCCAGATGGGGGCCAGCCCAACCCTCACCTCACCTCTTCTTCTCCTAACCATGGCCAGCCACCAACTGTCCAACAAATCCAGTCTATCAGTATACACCAACATGCATCTAGTGTGGGTAGCTATAGCACAGGACCTGCAGAATGGCTCTTAAGCCTCACTGAAATGAGTGTGATGGTCCATCTCGCAAGTCCTTTCTTTCTATACACATTGCATACTAGATGAGTGTTACTAAAGGAATAATGCATGACAGGGTGTGTGTGTAGTGCTGGGATAACGCCATGCCTGGGGTGGTTGGGCATGAGGCTGCAGGCCGAGTGCATCCGATATTCTAGACGTGGTGTTATCCCAGCATGACACACACCCTGGAGTGCATTATTCCTATTATACAGTGGCTCAATTGTAAAACAGTAAAAAGAAATAGAAAATATATTAAATATATTAAAATGATATATTTTTTTTATTGTTTTTTCAGTGGGTAGAATTACATTATGACAAAATAGTGCTGATTTCTACTTTAGCCAGTAGGTGGAGCTGCACTGCTTTGGTGTGGCTTTGTGCTCCTGACAGCAATCTTTGTCAGTGTTGGTTCTGTTTACAAACCATCCTCCTGTATTACCATTATTGCTTTGGGTTTATGCTTTGGTTTGGGAGACGTTGTACAGGATTTTTTAAGTCCCTTTTCTTCATGCTGCTGAACGCTGTGGTGTCCATTGGCTCCCCCCACCACCACCAGCTGAATTACTGCCAGTCACATGCTTCTTTGAGGATACCTGCATGGGAGGTAGGGACATGTTTTAGAAAGTGGGTTTCAGAAGTGTTATGTGGTGAATTTAAGAAGGAGAGGAGGAAAGTGTATTTACGAGTGGGCAAGTGAGAGCCGTGGTGACTGTGTGAAAAAGCAATTGCTCACTCACTCACTAACTAGGCCACAGACTTGCTTTCTGTATGGGGCTACAATTTGTTTTTTTACACAAAAAATAGGAGTATTTCTATTATGTTGTGATGGCTGTGGGTGGTACTTTGTGGGTTTTCTTTCAGGGGTTATGGTCTTTGGTGGGGGTGGGTTTCTAGCTGTGTGAGGGCAGCACCAACTGGCAAAACGGGTACTAGGAAAGCTGCTCATAGGCAGTGGAGAGATGTTTCTTTTAAACCGAGATATGGTCATTGCTGTGTTGGCATTAGAGTCATGGTGTTATGCCATGATAACACCACAGGTCCAGTCCCACACTGACCAATGACAGCTAGAGATTATTTCTTGCCATTGTATAATATATATCCATTGGTCAGACTTGTGAAGTAGCTGGCAGCTGGCTCTAGAGGTGAGCAGATGGTTGTGTTGGTCTGTATCCTGAGGTGGGTAGGTGGGTGGGGGCTTAGAGAGGATGGGAGTGGAGAAAAATTGCCACCTGACAACATGGCCATTAGTTCTTCATTCTAGCACAGGGAGTAGTGGAATGGAGTTTCATGAAGCCACTCCTGAGGGTCAGGTCAGTTTGATGCCAGGCAAGCGAATGTTTGGCATTGACAAATGCTTTTTTTTTTTTGTCTTATCTTTTTCTCCCCTATGTTTCTTGTGACCCACCACTCCTTTGAGCAGCCGAGATCCCATCCACTCCACCTGCCCCCTACTGAGCCAACCACCTCAAATTGCAGCCGTCCCTGGGGTAACCCAGATGTAACCGTTCACCAGGCGAGCCCCCTCTTCCAAGAGGGAAGGCACCAGGGGGGGCACCCAGCACACAGACTTGGCCCCAGGGTGCTGCTGAGGTGAATGGTCTCCTTCAGGGCATCGGTGGCAGCGGTGGACTGGCAGCCGTCATCCGGTCTGTAGCAAAGCGGATTTTCCACTTTTCGGCTGTTCCCTCCTACGTGCATCTGCAGAGCTCCTGGTCTCCAGCAGAGGCCGCTGCAGCGCAACGTCCACCTGCAACCCACCCCAGGAGAGGAGAGCAGTCCTATGGATGCTCAATCCTCTCCTTCCTCTGCCAGCCCCCGGCATCCCGAGTCTGTTCCCGAATGACAAATGCTTTTTTAACTAAGTTACTGGCACTTAGATTGAAGCTTACAAACAATCCTATTCCTGCTGTCCCAGTGCTGTTGACATATAACTACTTAGATGGTATTTTATGCTAGAATTGAGATCTGTTTTGAGTTAGGACAACCACAGTGCTGCAGAGTTCTGTTGCTAACCTCTCTTCATTTGTTAAGTCTTCCTTTTACTTGGTTAGGGATCACTATAGTGTAAAGAGTATGATGGAATGGTGTGCTGCACAGCTTTGATGGTACCCTAAGAAAAGACAGGGTTTTTCTTTAAGAAGTGAATGATCATTATTGTTCTTTGTTGAGCTTATTTTTTCTTACAATATATTCAGCTGTTACATATCAAAAAAAGAAGCATACAGAGCTAAAAAAGCACACAATAGTCAATCGATCATACTTATTGCTGTCAGATAAAAATCCAAACAAACTAAAGAGTACATCCACTAGTGAAATTGTCATCCAGTGGTGGACAGTCCATCAAAAACAAACAAAAAAGCAAACAAAAATGAAACACAGACTGCATCATTACAGAGCTAGAAGCACCAACAATTGCCAACTGAAACTGCTATTAGGTTTTAAAACTAGACAGGCATTCATTTTTATTATGTTTGCTTGCGTGGAGGTACAAGAAACATTATGTGACAGATTACAAGAGAAGTGGAGTTTTGGAGGTGTGGCACTGTGGCGGCCAGTGCCTCCACTGCATTTAGAGGATTGGCCCCCTTTCCCCAATGCAGTGGCATGCTGCTGCTGACACTAGTTCAGCAAGCATGCCACCAACTTGAAATGAAATCCCCGCTGCAATGAGGGAGTGACCCATCATTGCAGGTCGGTACTTTGCCTGGTGTAACATTTCCAGTAATATGGCAGCGGCTGTTGCCGTTCCCCTCAGAGTCCCCATGAAAGCTGATGGGGGTGCCCAATCCCCCTGTTGCATGCTCCCTCCGCAGTTCACTTGCGGAAGGGGGAGCCCACTCCCCATCTGCATAATGTCCCCGTAGATTTTGTTTGCCGAGGGGGGTGTCCAATCCCCCTCAGCATCATGTCCCCCAACACAAACACAGATCCTTTTTTTTTTGCCAACAGGGGGACCAATCCCAAATAGCTCACACAGGTAGCATGCTGGAGCCCACTCCAGTGTACCAAATCTACCTGCAAAAAGAAAACCATCCGCGATGGTTTTAATTTATTTTACCTGAAAAGTAAAGCGGTGCCTTGTTGTGTCGGTGCCTCTCCCTAACCGCACCCACCCTCTGCACACCCGCATCCCTACATTCTCCTCACCCCATACTTACTCTGGAGCCAAGCACAATGATCTTCGGTGTACTGGAAAAACGTCTGCACTCTTCAAAGCCGACCGCGAACTTAAGAAATGCCGGTAAGCTGTATAATGGCATAAATGTTTTTTTTTTAACCTCGGTGGATATCTCAGCAAGTTTTGCAAATTTTAGCACCAGATTTTCAACTGGGAGTTCTTGGGACCATATCTCATGAATTCAGTCATTGTCATATCATTATTCAGTCCAGAAAGGTGATTTCACGGTCACTGAGCGGAATCACCTTTTGGGACCAAGTAATGAAACGACAGTGTTACTGTTCATGAGGTGGGCTCCCAAAAAGCCTATTTTGCAAATTTGGTGAAATAATTCCCAAAAAATGACTTCTTACCAACATGCATTGTGCAGTTTCTATGCATGCTCGTAACTCCAAAAATGTATATTTTCACTCCAGATTTTCAGCATTGCCATTTTTTTCACACCTCCTTATGAACAGTACAGCTGTCATTTTTCACATCCTGCCTGAAATGGGGTTTCTTACATGTGGCATGCAATGGCATGGTCGTTCTAGGACATCAGCATTCAGGGCAGATAAACAAAATCACAGTGACACTGTTCATGAGCGGAGGTCCCAAAATGCCTATGTTGAAAATTTGGTGAGAACATTCACAAAATGACTGTATTATGAGAGTGCATTGTGCAGTTTCCACTCATCCTCATAACTTCAAGAATTTTTAATATTTTCACTCCAGATTTTCACCATTGGCATTTTTCCACACCTCCTTATTAACAGGATAGCTGTCATTTTTCACATCCTGCCTGAACTGTGTTTTCATACATCTGGTGCAGAATGGTGCTGTCGCTGTAGAAAATCAACATTCAAGACAGATTGTTCATGAGCAGAGGTTCCAAATGCTTTCATGAGGTGGGAGTCACAAAAAAGCCATACTGAAAATTTGTAGTGTAAATACCAATGAACGCCAGGGGTGTTGCAGTTCCTAACCATACCATCCCACCCTGTATGGACTGACAGGCATCAGGGGTGTGCCTTTGGATTGTTGGCTGTAATGCTCATGCCATTCCACCCCCATCCTGCAGCCAGTGACAGACATCGAGGTGTGCCTTGGACTCTTCAGCCCCAGGCTTCACCCCATTCTACTATACTGTACCCATTTCAGCATACTGTATATCCTCATGAAATGGGGTAGCTGTAAAGCTGAACACCCCAAGGCACAAATCAACACTTGTTGATGTCTGCAGGATAGGGTGAGGTGAAATGGCGTGAGCATTATACGCGATGACCCAAAGACATACCCCAATGCCTGTCCATCTCTACAGGGTGGAGTTGGGGTTCGTGTGAAGTTCAGTACTTCACTGCCATTCCTATTCTGCATCTGTCTAACTCCAGCACTTCCAATGCTAATACCAGCAAGCAAACATTTGGCAATGACAAATGGTTGTTAAACTTGCCGTGCTTTGCTAACCACATCAGCTGGTTTGTCTTCTCTACCTGTAAACTTAGAAATATGTATCATTTTGTTTATAAAACAATAACCAGCTACCTAAATCTTTGATTATACATTTGATACCACAGTGCAGCACTTACTTACTTAGGTGATATAAAGAGAAAGATTTGGTGCTCCATACAATGTCATAATTTTGTGCCACAAAATTAGAAGGCAGAGGATGAGGGGACACAAATCATGGAAATAAGAAGAAAGGAGGAAAAGAGACAGGTGACAGAGAAGATAACAAAGGAAGTGGGGGGCCGGGGGAGCATCTAGGAACATCACACACAGGAGATGGGGAAAGCAGGGAAGCAGACAGGGAGGGATTCAGGTATAGACAGCCATGTGTGCCAGTTCAAGGAGTCTGGGGCATAAAATTCCATACTTGGAGGCCATCATCTTGGAGGCTAGTCTGGATCTGGTTGCCATAAATAATTCATGGTACACTGGCAATCATGACAGGGACATCACCATACAGGGCTACTCTCTGTTCAGCAGAAACAGAGATAATGGGGAGGAAGGAGGGGTTCCTTCTTTGCCCAGGCTCCCGCACTGAAATTTGCCCTCAGAGGACCTTGGGGATTCCACTAGTGGGATCTGCAAACTCAGACTGTGTTTTTGGGAAGTTCACTGGTCTGTGCATGCGCAGTAGAGTGCAGCCTAGCGGTGTGGGTGGCTTTTCCTTCCGCCATTCCCATTACTGCCTAGATGCTTTCCCAATGATTCTGACCTTCTTGTTTGTCTAGATGGGGGTCAGACACCTGGGGGAGGTGGTTTAAAAGTGGCACTGGAGTTTCTGGTCAGCACTTTAGTGCACAATAAAAATGTGGGGAATTATGAATATTCATCAGGGGTCTCATGAATATTAATGAGCCTGGCTGCAGCTCTAAGATACAGTAGAAATCAGAGATAGCAACAAGCCCCATGGTGGCTAGACTGGCATGGTTATGCAGTCATTTGGCAGGAGACAAAGGTCCCTATAAGATACTGGGAAACCTTGTATTAAATAGTTATACTGTGCCTGCAATGGACAACGAAAGTTGGGGGACTATGTTGGAACTGCATGCGACTGAATGGGGGCTGACATATTAATGACACTATGACCCCAGACAGCAGCCAATCAACTATCTAGGCACCTAAAACTGAGACAAAGGGACTCCTGGGAGAAGGAGGGGACTAATTCAGGTGCCTAAATCATGCCCCAATAAGCCATCAAGAAATATTGATTTCTATGGTTATGGATGATTGATAGGCTTACTCAGCCAATCAGAACCTTGTATTCTCGAGTTAAACCCCTGGACTTTCTGGGATTCCTTGAGTGTATTCCCAGGCTCTGTATGAGTCAGAAGATTATGGTGAGAGTGGATCTGGACTAGTGAGGCCTTTCCCAGGCCTTCAGAGGAGATTGCTGTGTTCAGGAAAGGTTCAGCAAGGAAAGGAGAGTGAGAGACTGAATTGATACCTTGATTCCCCAGGTACTGCGACCTGCATAATTATTTTGGAGAAGTTAAGAGCTGCAGAAACCCTGCACTGCTGGACTGAACTGAGCTGACAGGACTGAGTTGTTCTATTTGAGTGCCACAGTTGCTGCTGAGTTTGCTTTACCCATGTGGGACTGTAATTGGGACTTGGAGGAGGCAAAGCGTCTCTGAACATTGGTGTGCTAACCAGGTGCTGTACATTTCCTGAGTGAACTGGTTCAAAGGGCTGAGGGCTGTATCCCAGCTGCAGCTGAAGAAAAGGTTGTAGACAGTTTCTAACTGGAAAGTGCAGACTGGTGTGCAGGGGCCTGTTGCATTTGGAATCACCCTGTTGATTGCACCTGGGCTTCATTGAACAAGGGCTAGCACCCACTTCAACTGGCACTGGACTTTGCTTAAGTAACTGCCAGTGATTGCTGCTGCCTGCTGGTTTCAAACTCACTGCAGAGACTGCAGGAGGACCCCCACCATTTGGGGAGATCTTATCCAGAGCCAGGGAGGGAAACGCTAACACCTTCCAAGTGAGACTCACTGTCTCAGGAGGTCACCGGCGATTGCCTGGGGTGCTAGTGCACCTGGGATCCATTGTGGGGAGCCTGGCTGTGGAGCCAATCCCGTGTCTGGTCCTTCTGGGGCTGGTGTTGCCCTGCCACAGAGCTCTGCGATGGGCCAGAAGTGGCTGAAGGGGACAAGTAGCCAGAACTACAATCAAGGTGACCAGCTGCAAGATCCTTAAGCAAGTTCCATCCTGCAGAGGAACCAAGGCCAGCTTTTCTTCTGCACTGTGCTACACTGACCGAGGAGCTCCATACTCCAGGCAGCTGAGATCAGCGAACAGTGAGTACCCAGAACCTGGCTCCTGGGAAGAGTAAAGAGAAAGTAAATTTTTCTAATCAAAGCATTTTACAAGGTTTCAGGGCCCCAACAGTCGGCCAACCCACAGCACCATAACAGGCTTGCACCTAATGGATGGTGTATCATCACCCGCAGTGAAACCCCGAAGGTTAACACCACCACAGCGGCAGGAATAGGGCAAAATCCACCCATCGCTGTGGTGGACAGTGTGCTGATCGGGACTGCCTCACTGGGTGATTGCCCCCCCCCCCCCAAGTCCAAGTCTGACTCGAAGTTAGAATCCTAGAGACCGGGGATGTGTGGGGGGTGGAGCTCCCCACAAGGAGGGGGTTCAGGGAGCACAGCCGCCCGACTGTGAGTGCTGACATCCTGCAGCTACAATGCCGACGGTCGGCATTGTAGCTGTCGCTGCAGGGGATGTCGGTGCTAGCGCTGTCGAAGCGCAATAGGTAAACCCTAGTGAGTACCCTAAGAACACCCTGGGAAACACTGGTACCAGTGGGAGTGGGCATTGGCCTGCAGGCCCAACTGTTATTATTACTTGCTCTCTCTAATCATTCCTTTTTTATTCACAGCCATCCTTTGTCCTGGTATCCCTTCCCTGGTCCTTACCCCCAGTAAAGCTGTGATTTATCATTTGAAATTGGTGTAGGAATTCTCTGAGTCTGTTAGATCATTATGGTTCATGGTTTATGGTGTTATTGACCAGCTGGGTATTCAGAGTGTGAGGTGGTTGGTGGGAAGATGGGTAAGTTCAGCATCCCAGGGGGCTGTGCCAGCCAGTCACCTGACCCATTTTTAATTCTCTCTGGGTGGAGGCACCATGCTATTTTTATTATCTTTGGGCTAGACCGAACACCACCATAACAGGACCCAGGCCACTTAACCTGTTAGAGGGCCAACAGACAGGGGAAGCAGCCCACAGGCACATGACACTTGGGCTACATGTAAGTGGCTGTTGTTGAGCTGGCAATCTAGTGTAGAGGACAGAGTCACTGCCTACGAGCCTGGCAGGCCCAGGTTTTGATACTGGGTCTCTATAGTATTTGTTTTCAGTTTTGTTTTGTTCTTGGAAGTTGTTTTTGTTTTGTATTGTTAGTGTGGAATGTGTCATTCCCGCTGTTCTGCCTGATCACCAGAGTTTGCCCCCTTTGCCATTGGTCCCTCCAACATTCTCCCCCTCCCAGTTTCTCCCTCCCTCCCAATATTTCACCTAACCCAGTGTTGCATCCCCCTGGAGTTTATCTAAAGTTTGGGGGGTGGAGCCTCCAGCAGAAAAAAAAAGGTTTACATTTTATTTTTCCTTGTAATATGTGGCCAAAGTAGTTGATTTTGCAGCTTGCGATAGTGTTGCTCACTGTACTGTTGTTTGCTATTGTTGATTCACTGTTGTGGTCAGCGCTGTATTGCAGTCGCTGTTATCACATGGAACTGATGAAAAGATAGTGCTGGAGGCATTGCATGTCATGCTGGAGACATGAGCTGGGACCGGATCCATACAGGGTGGTATGCAGACCTCATGCACAGGTAGAGGAGTTAGATAAGGCACTAAGGGAAGCCATCATCAAGATGGCAAGTAAGGGGGAGGTGCTGCTAATTGGTGACTTCAATCGATCAGATGTGGATTGGAGCCTTCCAGCTGCAACTTCAGCAAATAGCAAGGCCATCCTTGACTCCCTACAAGGGGCTTTTCTCAGGTAGCTAGTCAACAAACCTACTGGGAATGAGACTGTGTGGGAACTGGTACTTAGAAACAGGGCTAACATTACACACATCACAGTGGGCAGTCTCATAGGCAGCAGTGATCACTGTAGAGTGTGGTTTAACATTAAGATGGAAAGACTGGCACACTACATGATAATGAGGGTCCTTCTCTTTAGGAAGGCAGATTTGAAAGAAATGGGAGACTGACTCAAAATCTACATCATGTGGGGATTGCCAGGGAGGGCAGAGGCACAGTAGGGAAAAATAAGGGAGGGAATAATAAAGGCAACCCGCCTCTCTGTAAAGAAATGAATAAAAGCAGAAGGAAAATAAGACTGTTATGGTTCTCTATGGAAGGGGTCAGGGTAGAGAAGGAAATAAGGGTGGCATTCAGGAGATACTGTGTAAGAAAACACAGAGGGAGGAAGACAGGAAGGTGTACCAAGTAAAACAGAGGGAATCGGGGAAGGCAGTGAGGGGAACAGAGACACAGACACAAGAACGCATGGACAAGGGGATAGCTAATGGGGATGTCTTTTTTCAGAAACATAAATAAGAAGAGGAAAGCAAGGAGAGGGTTAGTAAAGGTAAGGAGGGTGTTGAGGGGAGGAGACTACTCTAAAGAGAAGCGAGAAAAAGCAATATATCCTGAGCAGGCACATCTGCTTAGTCTTCACAGTGGGATGGGGGTGGGGCACCAGGGAGCAGCACAAACAGCAGGGGTGGTGGAGACAAGTCCATTTTCTGAGGAAAGAGTCCTAAATGGACATGTAGCTCTGAAAGTGGGAAATGCTATGGCACTGTATGGGATCCCAATTGTACTAAATGAACTTAGGGAGGTGCTAGCTGCCCCACTGACAGCCTTATTCAACAGGTCTCTGGAATCGGTCATGGTTACATAGATACATAGACACTGTTGGCAGATAAGGGTCTACGGCCTACCCAGTCTACCCATTTGAGCTTGTAACTTCCCTTTACATTTTTCTAGAGGACTGTTGCCCCTTACCATTGACCTCCAGGATTCCCTTATGTCTATCCCATGCATTAAATACAGTGATTGTTTCAGACCTCACCACTTCCTCTGGCAGGGTGTTCCACTTGTCCACCACCCTTTCTGTGAAGAGATTCTTCCTCAAGTTTCCTCTGAATCACCCTCCCTTTAACTTCATCCTATGCCCTCTAGTCCTGGAACATCTTTTTCGCTGGAAAATAGTGCATTCCTACACCCTGTTCCTCCCTGTGAGGTACTTGTATGTCTATCATATCCCCTCTCTCCCTCCTCTCCTCCAGGAAGTACATATTCAAGTCTGTGAGCCTGTCCTCAAAGAATGTGTAATGCAATCCCTGTACCATCTTTGTTGCCCTCCTCTGAACCTTCTCCACCCTGTCTATGTCCTTACATAGGTGAGGTCTCCAGAACTGTACACTGTACTCTAGGTAGGGTCTCACTAGTGTCTTGTACAGTGGAATTATGACATCCCTTTTCCTGCTGGTGATGCCCCTGCCTATGCATCCCAGCATCCTATTTGCTTTATGTGCTGCCTTGTTGCACTGTTTCCCTACCTTGAGGTCATCAGAGATGATAACCCCAAAGTCTCTTTTCTGCTTGGTGCATCCTTATCCTCACCCCCAAAATAATATTTTGTCACAGGGTTTTTTTGCCCCATATGCATTATCTTGCATTTTTTTGCATTGAATTTCAACTGACAAACCCTTGACCATTCTTCAAGCTTCTGCAGGTCCCTTCTCATTCTGTCTACACCCTCTGGCATGTCCACTCTGTTACAGAGCATTGTGTCATCAGTGAACAGGGAAATTCTGCCTTCTAGGTCCTACGCAATGTCATTGATGAAGAAGTTAATAGGACCAGCCCCAACAATGATCCCTGTGGTACCCCACTGGTCACTCTTCCCTATGTGGAGTGACAGCCATTTACCACCATCCTCTGTGTCCTGCCACCCAGCCAATTGCCCACCCACCGCATTACTGCCCTGCCAACTCCCATATTCATCAGTTTTTTTTAATAGCCTTCTATGTGGCACAGTGTCAAAGACCTTGCTGAATGCCAGATAGACCACATCCACTGCCCTCCCCTGATCCATCTCCCTTGTCACCGAGTCAAAAAATTCAATGAGGTGGGTCTGGCATAATCTCCCCTGGTGAAACCATGTTGCCTTGGGTCCTGTAGTCTTTTGGCAACCTGATATTCCACCAATCTCTTCTTCAGTAAGGCTTCCATGATCTTCCCCACTACTGAGGTCAGGTGACTGGTCTGGAGTTCCCTGCTTCCTCTTTGTTTCTGCTTTTGTATAAGGGGATTACATCTGCTGTCCTCCAGTCTTTGGGTACCTTCCCTGTTTTCAGTGATCAGCTAAACAGGATAGCCAGAGGTTCAGCCACCACCTCTCTTAGTTCTTTTAGGAACCTAGGGTGCACCCCATCTAGCCTCATTGCTTTATTGACTCTTATTCATTCCAGTTCCTTTAAGACCCTTTCCCATATAGAGGGACTTGTGTCCATTTCTGCACCATTGCCACCCCTTGTACTCCCTTCAGGCCCATTACCCTCCTCTTCCTCAGTAGAAACTGAGCAGAAATATCTGTTCAGTAAGTCAGTTTTACTGTTGTTATCCTCCATGTGGCCCCCATCCTCCCCTTCAGTCTCACTATCCCTCCCTTTGCCCTTCTTTTTTCACTTATGTACCTGTCAAAGGTTTTTTCCCCTCTACGCACTGATTTTGTGATGTGCTCTTCTGTCTGAGCTTTGACTTCCCTTACTGACCTCCCTGCCTTACTTTGCTTCTCCTGGTTTGTCTCCTTATCCCCTTCTGCCTGCATCTTTTTGTATGCCTGAATGCAATCTTGTTGGCTTTCACTTTCTCCACTACCTCCTTGGGAAACTATAATGGCCTCCTTTTCCGCTTGCTAACCTGCTTAATGCATTATTCTGTTACTCTTGTAATCCCAGTTTTAAATATTGCCCACTGTTCCTCTACCCTGATTCCTTCCCCATTCCCATTAGTGCCTTTTTCAAGCATGTCCCCATTTTCCCAAAGTCTGCCCTCCTAAAATCCATGAAATGTGTTTTTGTGCGGTTTGGTTCTGCTCCTTCTGTGATTTCAAACCACAGTAGCTGGTGGTCACTGTTCTCCAGGTGCTACCCCAATTTTACTCCTATTACATTGTCCCATGGTTCTGGAGGGCAGGAAGAAAGCAGACCTGGTCCCTCTAGAGCGGTAGCAGGGAGGAGGCTGGCAACTGTAGGCTGGTCAGCCTCACCTCAGTGGTGAGTAAATAATGGAAAGCCTGTTAAAGGAACATTTTGGTGAGTATCTTGAATCCAAATGGCTACAAGACCACAGGCAGCATGGATTCATATGTGTGTGTGTGTGTGTGTGTGGTGGGGGGCCATACAACATGAATCTGATTGATTTCTTCAACTGGGTGACCAGGTAACTAGATCAGGCAAGGACAGTGGAGATGGCCTATCTGGACTTCAGCAAGGCATTCAACACTGTGCCACAGAGAACACTGATAATGAAACTTAGCAGCTTGGGGGTGTGATCCAGACTGGTGAACAGGGTTAAAAACTGGTTAACAGATAGGAGATGGAGGGTGGTTAACGGCATGCAGTGCTCAGTACTGGGACTGGTCTTTTTCAATATCTGCATAAGTGACATTGCAGATGAGCTAGAAGGTATGGTATGCCTTTTTGCCCATGGCACCAAAATCAGTAATAGGGTGGACACTCAAGAAGTGGCAGAGAGAATACATAGTGATCTTGGGAAACTCAAGGAGTTATCAATAGCATAGTAGTCGGGGGTCAATGCCAATAAGTGCAGAATCATGCACCTAGAGCATAGGAACTGAGGAACTGAATACAGGATGGGAGGAAGGTACTATAATGACAGTCAGTAAGCAGGAATGGGACCTTGGGTTATAATATCTGATTACCATCAAAGTGGCAGGGTAGTGTGACAAAGCAGTTGGTAGGGCAGTGGGATGCTGGTATGCATAGGGAAAGATATCTCTAGCATGAGGAGGGAGGTGATATTGCCATTATGTCACTCACTGGAAAGACCCTACCTGGAGTATTGTGTCCAGTTCTGCAGGTTGCACCTCATAATGGACATAGATATGATGGAGGCTTTCCAGAGGAGGGCAACTAAAATGGTGCATGGGTTGCACCAACATCCCTATGAGGAGAGACTGAGGGATCTTAGCATGTACATCCTGGAGGAGAGGAGAGAAGAGCAAGTGGGGACATGTTAGAGACCTACAAGTACCTCACAGCAGTGAACAGGGTGTAGGAGAGGAGTCTCTTTCAAATAAGAAAGACCACCAGGACCAGAAGGCATGCACAATTAAATTGGAAGGGGGAATATTTAAGAGGAATGTGAAGAAACTCTACTTCACTGAAAGAGCCATAGATGTCTGGAACAGCCTGCCAGTCTAAGAGGTGGAGGCAAAACCAGTGGGGAGCATCAAGCATGCATGGGATAGACCTAGGAAAATATTAGAAAATAGGCAGGGAGGAGGTAGGATCATCAGAGACCAGTTATCAACAACAACAACAACAACAACAAAAATGGAAAGGGACCTGGGGGTAGTCATATCAGATGACCTAAAGGTGGGCAAGCAATGTGAGAGGGCAGCAAGGAGGGCTGGGGGGATACTGGGATGCATAGGGAGAGGCATCACCAGTAGAAAACAAGAAGTTATTATCCCTCTGTACAGACAGCTGGTGAGACCACATCTGGAGTACTGCGTGCAGTTCTGGAGACCCAATCTCCGCAAAGACATAGACAGGATGGAAGCTGTCCAGAGGAGGGCAACTAAAATGGTGCAGGGTCTGCACCGGAGACATATGAAGAGAGACGAAAGGAGCTTAATATGTATAGCCTCGAGGAAAGGAGGGAGAGGGGGACATGATAGAAACTTTCAAGTACCTCAAGGGAATCAACAAAGTCCAAGAGGGTAGCATCTTTCAAAAAAAGAGGTGTGCAAGAACAAGGGGGCACAATTTGAAGACAGAAGGGGGCAGCTCAGAGGTAATTTAAGGAAGTATTTTTTCACAGAGAGGGTTGTGGATGTATGGAACAGCCTTCCAGAGGAGGTTGTGGAGTCAAAAACAGTGGTGTAATTCAAGCATGCATGGGACAGTCATAAGGCAATTCTAGGGGGTGGGGGTAGGAAGAAGTAGGCTGCTGGTTAACTAGGATCTGCAGCTTATCCATCAGGTAGGGAAATGGGCAGACTGGGTGGGCCAAGTGGTCCTTATCTGCCGTCAAATTCTATGTTTCTATGTTTCTATGTTTCTATGATCTGTTTAGGTGGACTAGACAGGGATCATCTGGGCAGACTGGGTGAGCCAAGTTGTCTTTCTGGAACCAAATTCTGTGTTTCTGTGGTTTTATATTTCTAGATTACCATCACAACTTTGTGGCAAGCTCTATGCTGTGTCATGTTATGGTATACGTAAAGTGGTTTCAAGGGTCTACCTGTGCTATTGGACAAGTCAGCCTGACAACACTGGGAAAAGCTCTTGCAATGAGTGCAGTGACTGGTATGTATGGAACTGCAGGGCCTTGCACAGCGGCTCTTGGTTACTGTCACCCATAGTGAGATGGTGCAGTGACCTAAAGATGTGGAGGACTACTAAAAACAGTTCTTCAATAGATCACTGCCTTTTAAGCTGGAACAGTTGTTCTGGCAGGGGAAGGGGTTAGGCCACACATAGCATGATAGAATAACAAACACGATGGGACTTGTCCTTGGGAGAAAGGAATCTACTGAACACGAGGGAAGGGGTTAATGAATGTCTGTCATTTTGGGACCATTAGCTCACCAGGGAAGACAGGCAAGGTATACTGTAGAATATATCAAGGACATGCTGGCCAAGAAAAAGCTCAAAGATAGAGTGAGGAAGTGAGGGGATGTTCAAGGTGGTAGTGCTGTCAGTGGTACAGTCCATGGCATGGCACCATGTTTCTGGTGCAAAGGCATGGTGCAGCCATATCAGCTGTCACAATTCACTGTGTTAGTGGTTGCCAAGCCTCTGTGTGACCACTAACATCTGGATTAGCAATATACATAACTGGACCATGCAATACTGCCACAGGGGCCACTCCTTCCCCACAGACCATGCTAGGCCTTTTTGTGTTGCAGTTTTTGTGGGTGTTGGCAGTGGCAGCCATTGTGCACCTCTAAAGCCTGAATGCTACCACTGCAACAGTGTTATCGGGCCCCTTATTATCCCAAATAAAGTATCTGCATAGAAACTGGAATGAAATGCCTTGATCTTTGGCTTCATGGACATGGACTTTATTGAAGAATAAAAGGTGTTACTGATCCAAATTCTAAGGTGAAAAGAAGCAGGAGCACTTATAGCCTCAGTGCAGCTGGGACAGCATGCTGGATTGTGGCAGCTTTAAATGCCATAGCTGGTGAGGTTGACCTCTCACTTGCTTAAACTTTTATTTCTTTAATTTTTAACAAGAACAGTACCAATGTATTCATTTTCATACAGTATGCAAGATCTTTACAAAGCCTCAATATAAAAAAAAGAGGAAAGGGTTAGATTACTACTATTCAGAAGCAACCAGAAGCTATTAACCTAAGGTGAATGTTTTGCAAAGATATTTATACCAGAATAGAAATGACAGAGTAGCATTTTTTACCTCAAAGAAATAACAAATGTTCAGCATCTACAATTAAATCAATAAGTTTGCTTGCCACCAATTTATATTTCTAGTGCTTTGTAAACAACAGATCAGACACCTAATTTCAAGTGAAAGAGATATAGCCAATAACTTACAGTAAGGCAGCCATATTTAACTGTTATTGTTATATTTGTATTATGTTATATTGTATGTTTTACTGTTAACAAACAAGAAAAGATTAACTCAGTAAACTTGGCAAATGCCGAAAATGCTGATTATCATATTTTTAGTCTTTGTTTGGAAATACACAGATTATTGCAAGAAATAATGCTTGAACTGAGAGTATAGCATGCTGTACAAAGTATTTAACTGAGTAAAAAGATATGTTTGTGAACTCCCCATTAGGTAAAGAATGATCAATTTTACATTATAGAAATTTTTAATGTAAAAATAATAACCATTTATTGCAGTTACACTGTATTTTTAGATAAATTAAATTATGGTTTTATCATCTTATATACCTTAGCTAGCAAAAGCCAAACTCTGAAGAGGAAACTAGATTAGTTTCAAAACATTGGTATCATATTAGGGCAAGTTATGTAATATTACAAATAAAAGTCTTTGGTGAGTGAGGCTGTCTGATGTTGCATTCTGATTTAGTGATAACTATTTATGCAACTATGGTTTTCTGCAGTGTAGGTAATGGGCTCCATTTTCAAAGCCCGGAGTATGATGCAAGGTGCTTGTGTCAAACATAATTGATGCAAGTGGCACTTTGCGTCAAAAGATGCATCAGTCCTGATTTTCAAATGCAGTCTGTGTTGAAACCAGATGCCCCTGTGGCAGACTGGCCCTGTGCCAGCCCAGCACCATAGCTGGGGGTGCACCATGGCAGATGGGGCCAAGTGCCCGACACAGGCTGCTACATCCCCTGCTGTGGGATTCCAAAAGGTCCCTGAAGTCCATGCAGCCACCTAGAGGTAGACCAGCCCTGACCTGGTCTAAACTTCTTGTGCCACCCTGACAGCCATTGCTGCATGGCAATGGAATGCTTATGTGTAAGCAGCTATCCCAGTATGGATGACATGGTGGTTAGAGCACCATGTGGTAAGACTGGCAAGGATGTACGGCTGTCCTGAGGAAAGGTGGTATACCATGGTGGTGTACCATGCAGATGCCCTGTCAATCCCATGCCATCAGTGCCAGTAGTCCCCATGTGCCACTCATAGGGGAGCAGACTGCCCTGCACACACTGCTGTATGCCTCCTGGTGTCTTACGGCACCTGATTGGCAGTCATGCTTAGGATGGCAAGCAGCTGCATCTGTGAGTACCCCTTCAGTTAGCTGGACAATACATCACCATTCATATGATAGCTGCTGTGCCACAAGGTGTTGGGACAGGTGTATTCCAGGACAGTAGAGGTGCTGAACCACTGGCTGCCATGCCATGGCTGCTTACAAGTATCCACAGTGGGACTTGGGGGTGCACTCTGCAGCACTCAGACCATCCACAGGTGCTTGTAGTATACATCATGTGATGGCTTTGTACCACTTGGCACTGTTTCAGGTGTACCACCTTGTCAGAATGCCCCTCACACTGTGAGCAAATCCTCTGCACTGCCATGCCATGATGGGCAGAGCTGCTGGCAGCCTCTGTCAAACACCTCACTTGCACCGTTTGGTTGGTGCATGACCCCACTTGCCGCAGCCATGGTACCTTTGGCGCTGGGACCCATGCTGTATGAAACTCTGGTGCAGGGTCCCTGTCACATCTGCTTTTTCCACAAGTGGGACTTTGGCACCCCTTGTGGTAATCTGGAGGGCTGTTTGAAAATGGACCCCAATGTCACTCTTGTGAATTAGATATCTACCTCAGTTGGACTTCCAACTAAAATAAAGGTTCAATATATAAAATAAAAACAAAGCCTGCAAATGACACCTGATTGCCTTGTTATCATGCTAAAACACTGTAAGGTGGGGACTCAGAAGGTCTGCTCTTGGGTGAGGCAGAACCATCTCCTAATTCTGTTTCTGCATTTGCTCCAGGATGATGTGACAAAGGAGTCTGAAAAAGAGTTGGACTGCCAAAATACTGAAGGGCTAGTCAGGGGAGCTCCCAGTTTAGGTCAAAATAAATAAATAAACGAATCAATCAGTCAGTCAATCAATCAATCAATAAATAACTGAGACAGAATTCAGTTCAATCAATGTATTTGAAGTTATCACTTAATAATATAAAAATATAGTAAATTGACCATACGCAAGAAATGTTTAAGATGGATTCAAATAGTTGTACTATCTTTGTAGTAGTT
Organism: Neoceratodus forsteri; assembly: GCA_016271365.2. NCBI lineage: Eukaryota > Metazoa > Chordata > Ceratodontiformes > Ceratodontidae > Neoceratodus > Neoceratodus forsteri. Next base: position 761,379,771 of record CM057452.1, read on the forward strand.
TGTAGTGATATCATCTATCACTCCAGCCTCTACAAAACCTCTACAATAAGTAAGCAATAACCCACTCCAGTGTGCGTGGTTATTGGAGATTAACGCATACCTGGGTGCACTGTGAGGCATGAGGTCGCAGGCTGAGTGCCCTTACTGCACCTGGGTGTGCATTAATCTCCAATAACCACACACCCTGGAGTGGGCTATTGCACTTATAACATGGGATGCACTGAAAACAAGGAGAAAACAACATAAAGGGGGTTTCTTCCTATTTAAAAGACACAAAATGACTTTATTTGTCACCTAGAAAAATAGTGCCCAAGACATGCAAACTTAGGACAGACAGACAGAGTGAGACAGAGACACACACAGAGGACACTGACAACAGTGCTGCAGAAAAAAAAAAAACTGGTCAACTGATCAGAGGTAGCACAGATTTGTCTCAGAGGAAAAATCCTACCTGAAGGGAAACAACACGTTTGTACTGTGTCCAACTTGCTTTTGGTCTCTCTCCCATGTCAAGTCAGGGGACGTAGCATGGACATTACAATCCCCTCACTATTGGGAGGTAGTAGTGAGACTGAGGAGTTTCTCTCTCCCTGTCACACTCCCACACATGACCGGGTTGTCTCCCTTGTCAGTTGCCCAGAGTCTCTCTGTCCCACTCACTAACACTCCCCTACTGTCTCTTACCCTCTCCTATGCTGTCTCACATACTGTGCCATGGTGCACAATATATAAACTGGTTCACCAGGACAGCATATGTATAGAGAGGGTGCCGTGGGCAGAACTGCACTGCACATAGCACAAGTAGGACATGAGAGAGAGGAAGTAAAAGGGACACTGCAGAAATATAGAGAGAGAAATTCTACTGTGTTGACTTTCGCAGCCTTGGTGCAGCATGTGTCTCTGTCTCTCTCTAGCAAGTGCAAGTAGTGAGCAGTGGGTCAGGGGCAAGATACACTGTGCTGACAGTGGGAACAGAGAGCAGTATAATGTCTTTTTCATCAAAACCAGTGTCTCTCCCCACATCCAGTATTTGTCTCTGTTTCCCCTGCATGCTGTAGCTCACTTGACCGGTTGCTCCTATGATCTCTATTACTGGAGGACTGCCCATTGCATCTGTCTGTCTCTTGCAACACACAGGACTGAAGGTGGTACATTACCAGAGGATGGCACTGCTGAATCGTACCACAGACTGCAGCAAGACACACAATGCTGATGCTGCTGGGAGGTTGGAATTGACTGCCACCTGGAGACAACCAGGCCGAACACTGTGCTGGTCGTGGCTTTTGCAGCACATGCAACCAGGACAGGGATATCACATACCACTCCATGACATTGTTGGTCTTTCTCCAGTGTCTCCCTGGTTTACACACAGTGGCTGTGGAAGGAGCGGGGTGGGGGTGTGTGCTTGCTGTTATTGCTGCACACAGTAACAAAGGGCAAATAGTGGAGACTGCACTGTGCACTAAGCCCTGCTGTACTTTGGGGAAGCGAGGAATTCTCATGGCTGCCACACACTTTTACTTTGTGTGGAGAGGGAACAAGTTCAGCTTGTGAAGGGGGATCCCACAGCCAGGACTGTTAACACCAACTGTGTGTTAACATACATTAACGAGCAGTCACCTCCTCTGCTTGAGGCAATCAACATAATCATTTACACATCCCATGTTATAAGAGTAATTATGAAATGGATATAAGAAAATCTAATAACCTGATGAGCTGAGGTGCTCAGAACCCAGTGATGACATCCTAGTACAACAGCACTGGAAAGAGATCTGTGATCTCAATGACCTATTACATTAAGTAGGTACAGTTGTATCATACCCCTCTATTACTTGTTCAAACAAATGCAGCATCTGCCAACCTCTGGCCAATCAACAACATTACAAAGGATCAAATTGATTACTTTTTTTCTCTTTCTCCCTGTTTAAATTGTCTTTCTCATTTTTACTTATTTAAATGAAATGTATATATTCCTGTACTTCTCTTAAAAGACCCATGTTATTGTCATAATAAAGCACTCCAGAGAGTGCTTTCTGCTGGCAGTGGAAGCTGTCAGCCTTTGACATTGTGCTTTAACCCACCCATGTGTGTTCTATTATTCTAGAACAAAGTGAACCCAGTCATGCCATATTGCTTAAATACCATAAGAAAATAAAAGCTAAACATCTGGTTAAGGTGAAAGTATAACTGGAGTATAGCAAGGCTATTTCCTATCCCTGAATGTATTCAATATCACTATTGGTTTGACCTTATGATCAGAAGTTAAGACAGCAGCAGAGGACTATGATTTTTACACATATCTCAGCCAAAAAACTAATGTCTTAGTCCCCACTGAACTGAGCAAAATTAGCCTGACTAATGGGGGTCTAAACCTTCAACAAAGTTAGTTTACCCATCAGTACCGCAGATGACAACTTCCTGCTCTGATTTTGCATGACCACTGTATTAAATAAAGATGTTAAATTTGTTATTGAATGCTGCCTGTCCCATATCTGATTATTGCTGAAACCTGCAGTATAACACATTGTCTGCTACTATAGTAAACCTGAATTTCAGAAGCCCCCCAGTTGAGATCAAGATGTACACACTATCCTGTAAACCATTAGATATCATACTTTGCTATAGTGAGCCTCCCTCAAGCCATGGCAAATCTTGAGCCTCCCCCACATACTGAAATAATTATTCCAACAAGCCACTGCGACAACATAGTTGTCGACATCTAGTACAGCTTCAGGCACAATGCTGACAATCGGCATTGTACCGTCTGAAAAAAATGTGTTTTGCAGGGGGCTGTGCCCCACTCCCCCCCCCCATATTAAAATAATCAAGTCCGAGTCAGAGTTGTTTCAGGGTAGGGTGAAACACCAGGAGAAACAGTGCCAGTGTACAATGGGACCAAAAGTTTCACTGTTCCGACAGTTTACTGAAATAATCATGGTCCTCTCCATAGAAAAGTAGCATACTTTGCATAGTACATCAGTAATAATGTCAAACTCCTTTGAGTAGTTGGCTCTCATTTTATTCAAGTTATTGTACCCCTCCCGAGGAGAACCTACTTGCTCTGCTATTTTGATTCTTAAACCATTGTAACCCCTTGTTGCAATACAAGTCATGGATCAGACTGTATTCTCTGTTTCCCCTTTATGTGAAATAACCTTCCTACCCACCTCTGCCTCTGCCCTCGTACCCTGCTCTTAAGCAACTTCTCAGGGATCCTTTTGCTCCCTCCTGCTCTTGCTCTTACTACCTCTATTATGGCTGTTCTGCCACCAGTCTAACTGGTCAATTGTTACCTCTAATTATTAACTGTTCAAATTTGCATTTTGTGTTACTCACCTGTTTTGCAGTTATTTTTTGAATTGTATTCACTCCCTACTCTTCCCTGGGTACACCCAAAAAGGGCCTTGGCTCAGTGCACCTTTCCTGGTCACCGATTTGTAAACAAATACATACATTTATCTACTGCTATCCTCCTGCAGTTTGCCTCATTCCTTCACACAAAATATCTAAAACTCAAAATTTAAATACAGTACTTTTTCAGATTTGTTTGAGTCTCCCCTTGGAAGAGGTTGGGGCCCCCTGAGGAGGGCTGGCCTCACCAAATGAGAAACCCTGCAGTAGACCATGAATGGAAAATATCATCCACAACATGATCATCTCTAACTTCAAGTTCTGTACAAAAAATCAGATATACTGTAGAGCATATTCTGACATAACTCGCACCACTTTAAGCACTTTCTTAAGTGACACAAGAGATGGCATGTCTTCAAAGGTTAAAAACATAAAAGCCTTTAAATGGGTTGATATATCAAAATAATTTATTGAGCTTTTATTTCTGAAGTTATGATTTACTTATTTTATATATTCACAGACTCCCAGTTACAGTTATATTGACAAAATTACTTCTTAACTGTGAATGTGTCTGTCGCTCTTTTATCAGTCAGCAGTAGAGTTGTTTCCAAAATAAGCAGCAAGAAATAATTACACATTTTAAGATTCAAGCATAGGCATCAGTTGTCAGATATTGTAACAGCATAATGAATACTAATGTGAGCTTTTCATATAAAAACATATGTGATAGAATGGAAATAACAGCATTTCTATGCCAGAATGACATTGACATGGCATTACATTGACAAGTTTTAAGGGAGTTTAAAATCCGTCTGCATTTTTTATTCAGGCTCACGTTCAAGTTTATTGATTTATATCAATTGTCATTTGAGGCAGTAGAATGCAGAGATTTAAAACATTTGGAAAGCAGAGTGTTTGTAAGTTATCTCTGCAAAGTTAGAAGCATATATTATGTGCATACTGTACATGCAGTAGTCCTTGTCAATAAAGAGCCATTTCAGTGCCAGAACAGATATCCTGCATGGCTCATTAATGGGAGCAATGCCGAACAGTGAAGGGAATGAAAAAGAAGTTAGACATGAACATTCATATGTGCTTATATGTGCTGTGTAGCTTTATGTACTTATTTTGATGATATGAATATTTTTTTTTACAAAATCTTATTAGTGCTAATAGTACAAAACCTGTTTGTTTCAAGTTTTCAGGAAGTTGATAATTTTTTTTTTCTTTTTGGAAGTGACACATTTGCAAATGACACCAGCTGGAATATTTGAACTACATTGATGAGGTCTAGGTCCTGATACTCAAGCCATGTTTGTCTTATTTTGAGACACTTGATGGCTTCACTGTTTGTGTGAGCATGGGGTTATTGTCATCCTTGCACTGGGGCTCAGATTGATTGGACTTGTCAGTTTTGGCAGCATGTAGAATAGCTGCTTTGATGTCACTGTCTGACAACTGTTCATCTGTCAGGCTACACAGCACCACCAATCATGCTTTTGACCAGCCCCTCCCTTGTGATAGCATGCCCATTTGCTCACCCGCTCATTCAAAAATAGATAGTGTGGAAATTGCAGGCAGCCTACAGAGGAGAAGTTTGATGAGGCTGACTAGCCTGGATAAGAGACTGCCACAAGCACCACCCCACAATCAAGCTACAGGGTCAAAGGGGCATGAAACAGCAACTGTATGTGTTGTCATGAATGTGGGGAGTTAGGCTAAATTTGGGTGCATATTTTTAAGATTTTGTTAGCACTTGGCATAGTGCCATAAGACGACAATTTAAAGGCTTTAACTTTTGCACTTTTTGGGCAATAGAAAATGGGGAACTGGGTAGGAAATGATTGGAATTTTGTGGAAGGGTTGCCAGGAGGTTAGCCCCAACCACCAGGTGAGGAGATAGGGTTATTGTTATGTTTTTATTCCTCCCACTACCTGCAAACTGAATACTATACAGAATAATGAATACTGAATACCCAAATCTTTGGACCCTCAAATATAATATAATAGTTGGCCCAAATATTTGGGAACATGTTCTCACGTAGTCCTAGCTGATAGCAGATTTTGAATACCATATCCTGCAAAATATTAATAAGACTTCCCCCTGCTTTTTATCTATCCAGTATTGCTAGCTGTGCATAAACAGCATACAGTACCCGAGTTGTTTCATGGTTTTGGATTTGTGGTAAAATAAATCACTGCAGAATTTATGGTGTGATGCACACATATTGCTCATTAAGCCTAAGCCTAACTTAACATTCTTTATAGCTGACAGTTTCATACTTGTACTTGGATTTCATACTTGGAATGAATAGATGAACAGAAGGCAATAGCACATGTTAGCACATTTCCAGTATGCTGGTATTTAATCCCATTTACCTAGTAAGTAAGAATCTAAGTTGTTTTTAAAGGATTCACGATTGCTAGCATTTACAGTATGATTTGGTAAGGAATTCCATTGAGGGATGATCCTTTGTGTATAAAAGAAATGCCTCAGGTGTCTTTTGGGAAAGGTTTGTTGGAGCTGGTATATATGGCTTCTCAAGTTGCAGCTTCTGCTGTTAAAAGTCATGTCTGTCATTAGGTTTCTATCTTTATGAACTTTATACATAAGAAAAAGATCACCCCTTACTCTTTTTAATTCCAATGTACACATACTCAGTTCAGGTAATCTCTGATCATAGGTCTTATTAGTCATACCATCAATCATTTTTGTTACCCTTCTCTGAACCCCCCCAATCTATCTACATCTCGCCTTAAATATGGACTCCATAGGGGTGAACAGTAATCCAGGTGTGGACTAATATAAGGTCTATACAAAGGAATAATTCAATCCCTATTCCTTGAAACAAAAGCCCTCATTATACATCCTATTAGATTATTTGCTTTATTTACAAGTCGTCCGTAGTGGGTTCCAAAAGATAAGTCTGTTGTTATCATTATTTGAAGATCTTTTTCGGTAGTAACAGATTTCAATGTTTTACCATCTAAAAAATATTGATGTTTAGTGTTATGTTCTCCCAAGTGCATAACAACACATTTGTCTGCATTATAAGTCATATTGTTTTCTTTTGCCCATTTTTCTAGAAGTACCAGATCATTTTTTAAGTTCTTGATGCTTTTCCAAGTTGTATTGGCTGCTATCTTGGTATTATCCACAAATTTGATTGCAATTTTTTTTTTTTGTAATTAACCATCTTTACTGTTTTGCACAACAACACCATTCCACATACATAAGCTGAGAAGCACAAGTGAGAGCGCGAAAAGGATAAACATAGCATAAACCATAGCCAACTCACTCTCACACATGAGAGGTTAAGCATGCTTCCCACCCCCACTCCTCCCCAGGCTACACACATACACAATCCTAACATATCATCCCTGAGGTATTCTGGACACCAGGCCTCCATGCCATAAGGAGCGCTTCTAATGAACTCCAAAGGGACATATATTTTCCCCATCTGCCTTGCATATCAGCAATGTGCTTTTCTAGTTGTAGTGCCAATATCCACTCACGATACCACTCCAACAAAGAAGGGGGTTGATCACCCAACCAGTGCCTTAAAATTGTCAATTTCACAACAGCTGAGACAAGCGATAGCTGAGCCTTTTTAATCTTGGAAGTACCCACTGGGAACAAATTCAAGAGACATACCTCAGGGGTGAACATGTCTGATAAGCCAAGAACAGGGTCTAAGAACTTGTTGATAGCCATGCAAACCCTGTATTAGAGGGCATGACCAGACCATGTGATACAGTACCGTCATCATTCCTGCACTTCCCACATAGGGACATACCTTTTGTCCCAAACCTAGACATTTGAGATGGGGTTAGATATAAATGATGCATTATATTAAAATGTACCATCCTCAACCGGTCTTGTTTTATGTATTTATACATAGTGAGCCACAGCTTCTTCCAAAAACTGGGTTCCTCAGGTAGACCTAACTCCCTCGTCCAGTAAAAACAGACTCCTGAGGGAAGCTTTGAAGCCCATTCCTGAAGTGTTTTATATATCTTGGAAACTGGCTTCGATTGAGAGGCTATGGCAAAAAGTGTGTCAATATCTCTGTCCCCATGATGTACTGGAATTATCTGGGAAAAAGTGGCAGTTATGGCCTTACTGACCTGCAGCCATTTAAACAGGTCTTGACTGGCGACTCCAAAAGACCTCACCAATTGATCAAAGGGTATTGGTCTCCCATTCACCCAGAAATCCGAGACTCTAAAGTGACTTATCTGGGGCCAAAATACCATGGACAAAGCTGTACCCCCTACCCTGATGCAAGGATTTTCGAAAATAGGCTGATTGGTCGATAAATACCAGTTGACTGCAAGGTAATTCTGTAACTGCCGGAAGGCCTTCAGTGACCATCCCATAGGGTTATTTTTCAAGGGTTTGGGAATATTTGCCGGAGGGACATATAACAAGGCCCGGAGAGAGCAGTTCATACTTTTCACCAATCCCCACTCTATGTCAACCCATAAGGGTAAGTAAGTTCTTTGTTCAGACTTGTCACTCCAATAGCCTAATTTACTTACATGCTGCACAATATAGTATAAGAAAAGAGAGGGAGCAGCTAACCCTCCCTTTGACTTCGGGGCTATAAGTTTAGTATAGGACCTACGAACCCTTTTCCCATTCCATAAAAAGAGGTTAAACACCTTCTGTAAGTTAAGGAACCATGCTTTCGGGAGGTGCACACCCAACATACCTAGGGGATATAGCAGTCTGGGCAGAGTATTCATTTTTATGATATTCAGTCTACCCCAAAGCGACATGGAAAGTAACCGCCACCTATCCATATCCCCCATTATAATTTTAACTTGATTGGTCAGATTACTTCTAATCATATGATTCAAGTCTGCGCTAACCTTTATTCCTAGGTACGTGAGCGACTTTGCCTCCCAGCAAAGACCATACAGCAATAAATCAGCTTTCATGACCTCCTTATTTAAAGGGAGGATCTTCGACTTCGTCGATTTAACTTATAATAGGATACTTTGGAAAAGGAATCAATTTCGCTAAGATCGCGGAATCGAGGTTTCGGTTTTCGATATGTAATAGCACATCATCTGCATATACTGAATATGTATATCTAATGTCCCCCACCTGTATACCTTTGATCAAAGTATTTCCTGCCAATCTATGTAATAATGGCTCTAAGTACAAGTTAAATAGCAATGGGGACAAGGGGCACCCTTGCCTCGTGCCTCGCTCTAGCTTGACCACTGGTGACAAAATCCCATTGCATTTTACTCTGGCCGAGGGAAAGGAATATAAAATTTGAACCCATTTCAGGAACACATCCAGTAGGCCAAAGGCAGACAGGGTAGCAAGTAAATAATCCCATGATACCCTATCGAATGCCTTCTCGGCATCTAATGAAATCAGTACTGCTGGGGCCTTAGCTTCCTTAGCAATAGTGATAAGGTGCAATAATTTCCGCATATGATCCTGAGACAATCTCCCAACCATTGCAATTTTTTTTAAATTAGATGTCATATCTGCAATAAAAATAGAAAATAACACAGGACCCAGCACCAACCCCTGGGGCACTCTACTAGTATCCTGACCTATATCTGAGTTGTGACCCCTAATACAGAGCCTTTGGGTACAGCAACATAACCATTGGGAAACCCAATTTACCAGGGTATCATTTATCCCGAGTTTATACATCTTATCTACCATGGTCGAATGTGAAAGCTTATCAAAGGCCTTGCAGTAAATGATGTCAACAGGTATTTTGTCATCCAACATTTTGCTAACTTTTTCATAAAAAAAACAAATTACCCATAAGACAAGATCTTTGTTTTTTAAACCCATGTTGTGTATTCACAGCACAAAATCTGTGGCTAAAGTACCCAAAAGGGGAGCCAAATATATAAACAGTAAATAATGGAAACCTTTGGCTACAACTCTACCACATAAAAAAGCCCAACGCTAGGGCATGTTTAAAACAATATTTATTGCATACAAAAAGCACTGCCCCGCCAACGTACATTTCACATCCAAAGATGCTTTATCAAGACAAATAGTGCCACCAGGTGCTACCTCTTAAATAATGCATTACCATAATTACTAAATAGGAGGAACATACCGTATTCCTCCTAAGAAGATGCTATAAATGCACTATACTATATTACATAGAAAAAGGTGCATACCAAAATTCCTAAAATATATAAATACAATAAATAATTTAAGTGACACCCTAAAAATACATCTGTAATATATACAAAATATGCAAACATGTAATAATACGATTGCTAAAACAAAACCAAAAACAATACTGCCTAGTCGAAAATCATTATAATGGATTCATGCATATTAATATTAAAGAAACATTTAAAGTCCCATAGCTCACATGCATAAATACACACATCAAAATATGCATTTTAATTTATCTTTTAACATTTTTTAAATAATGCATAATGTAAACCATTTTACAAGGCATTCATAGGGTTATTCAGAATTTTCTAAATTTTAGAAACGGTGCCAACTGGAATTGTTCATTCAAGCCACGATAAGTACAGGCTCTTAATGTGTATTGCCAAAATGTCTCTCTACATATAGTTAAATTATCCATGTCTCCTCCTCTAGGTCCAATGGACACCTTCTCCAGTCCAAAAAAATCGTAACTTGTGCTTTTGACCAGCTTGTTATGTACTGCTAAGGCATTCTGTACTGTACCAATATGTGTATGTCTAATGTGTTCCAAAATACGTATTCTGAATTTTCTGTTTGTTTTCCCTAAATAGAAACATGAACAGTTACACAGTGCAACATATATTATTGCCTCTGTTCCACAGGTAATAATGTCTCTAACATCATATTCCTTTTGATTAATGGGAAAATTTTTTCCAACCTGAATGTGGTCACAGGCACTACAGTTACCACATTTCTAACAACCCAATGGAAAATCTGATGTTCTGTCTTTACTGAGCACTGATGAGATGTGGACAAGTCTGTCTTGAAGGTTTTTACCCCTCCTAAATGCAGCACGAAATTCTGCTGCGGTGACATTCCTTAGCGCAGGTTCAAAATTCAACATATGCAAATGTTCTTTAATGATGTTCACAACAGCATAGCTCTGGGGGTGTAGGTAGTGACAAAATTAAGACCATACAGTTTTGCATTATTACCTGAAGTATAATGAGATATATTACTTTTATTTTTGGGGACTAAAAGAGTTTCTCTTTCTATTCCATCTACCCTCTACCTCGCTGATTTTTGGCTAGGCAGTATTGTTTTTGTTTTAGCAATTGTATTATTACATGTTTGTATATTTTGTATATATTACAGATGTGTTTTTAGGGCGTAACTTAAAGTATTTATTGTATTTATATATTTTAGGAATTTTGGTATGCACCTTTTTCTATGTAATATAAGATAGTGCATTTATAGCATCTTCTTAGGAAGAATACGGTATGTTCCTCCTATTTAGTAATTTATGGTAATGCATTATTTAAGAGGTAGCACCAGGTGGCACCATTTGTCTTGATAAAGCATCTTTGGATGTGAAACATACATTGACGGGGGGGTGCTTTTTGTATTCAATAAATATTGTTTTATATGTGCCCTAGCACTGGCCTTTTTTATGTGGTAGAGTTGTAGTCTAAGGTTTCCATTATCTACTGTTTGATTTATATATTCGGCTCCTCTTTTGGGTATTTTAGCCATGGATTTTATGCTGTATATCTGCGAATTGTTTTTTCAATCCGGCTCAGCACCACACATACGGTTAACTTCTAAATAACAATGGTGTTTCGGGTGGAGAGGAATGCCATAGTAGTACGTAGCACCCCCATGTACAAAATACATCTATTTTAAATGCATCTGCATTTGCTAATGCCATCCTGTGTCCTCAGAAGGGAACAGATTTAAATGTTGTTTATACAGAAGATTTGGGAAACAAGATACAACAACCCAGGGGTCTTAATTTGAATTAAGCTGTTTTTGGAAATGAAGGCTTGTCTAAGGGTGAGAACCCACTGTTGATTAATTTGCCAGAAGGAAACCAGATACATGGAACGAGGGAGATACATGAAAATAATAGAGACATTATGAATATAAAATAAGCGTATGTGGCCTTATTAAGTAGCTTCCTAAAAGCCAGACACTTATACTGACAAAGAGTTACTATGGAAGCATACAAACAAGTGAACAGAGTCCCACAGGGACTAAGGTGGGTGTTACAACCCACATATGGTATTGATAAAAAAGCATTTTTTTTTAAAAAATGGCAAACCGATCTTCTGAATTCTTCTGGGGGCCTAATACAAATCATATTAGATTTGGCATAGAAACAGAACAAGAAATACTTAAGGAGTTTGAATCTTGTGCAACTGTGTTCAATTCATTTTCTGCACACTCGGAATATGATAGATATGTTGACAAATTGAAAGAAATTTTGAAAAAGACAGATGAATGCATTAAGAAAACAAAAATGTGTAAATTTGAAGGAGACAGATGGGATTATGAACTGGGACATATTTTTGAATGGGGAGAAGGGCTGAGCAACATACACATTCAATTCTCACAAAGACATCTAACTAAGACACATATACTCGTGCTTAGGGATCTGAAACAGATGGAGAAGATGTGGAAATATATATGCTTTGAATGAACCTTTTTTAGGATACCCCAGGACTCCAACTTTAGATCCCAAGGTCCATCAGCAATTGATAAATTCCCAGAATTTGTTACAGACAGGAGAGATAGGGCCCCACCTAAATATTCCTCCATGCCCTCTAAATCAGTGTGTCCCAGAGAGAGCAGAAAATGTACATTGGGAAATGACTTCAGTAACAGCACAGAATATAGTCAAACTACCAATACCTCCCAGGAGATCATTACTCAGAAGCCCTCAGCTAACTAGATTTGCGGATGAGGTACAAGAAGAAGTACCAGAGGCAAGGGGAGGGATAAGATACAGATGCCTGGACAATTTCAGAGAATAACAACAGGAGACATACAGGGTCAGATGGTCAACGCAATACAGGAGCAATTTCAGGAGGAGGGGGCACTATCAAAAATAAATAATATCAATACAGATAATTTAATTGTCAACATATCTCAATATGTCTTAAACGAAGCTGAAAGAAGTATGTTAAACAGAGGACTTTCATTTATACCAACAAATGTTATTAATGAATTTGACACAGTAGTAGACTTACATGCTTATGCCTGAAAATTGAACTTAAGAATTTTATTTGATAAACTACAGGATATTGAGCCTTGCAGCTCTCAAGTACAAGGAATGACGCAAACAATAGAAAATACATGAACAAGCATGATATGGCAGAAAAAAATCTACATATATACCACCGATGAATTCCGCTGTGGGAATGTTTATTAAAGTGTGTGAGAAAGAGATTTGTGATTATATAAAGGAACATAAATATCAAGGGAAACAAAATATCACAAAAGAGGAAAATGAAGCATTAACTCATTTGGAAAGAAATACTACTATCACCACTAAGCCAGCAGATAAGGGAGGGGCTATAGTGGTGATGGACAAAGATAAGTATAATATTGCCATTTTCTTGGTTTTATCAGACAAAAAATTCTATTGTAAATTGTGTATTGATCCGATTATGCTTTATAGGAAACAGATTGATATATGCATATATAATGCTGTAGCCAATGGAGTGATCAGTGGGAAAGTAGGGGAATTTTTTTGTATACAAAATTCCCACAGAGCAGTAATATATGGTTTACCAAAAATATACAAAAGTCTAGCTGTTCCCCTCATGAGCCTATTGTTTCAAGCAATAACTCATTAACAGAACCATTGGCACAATTTGCTGATGATTATATTAAGGTTGTTGCACAAGGACATAGAGCCTATATACAGGATTCCATGCATATTTTAGAGATTCTAAATAATGTAGAAATTGAATCTGGGTGTTTACTTGTTACTATGGATGTGTCCTCCCTGTATACCAATATAACACATAATGAAGGATTGATACATTTGGGAAATGATATGTATAGAAATAACACACATTCTGGATAATTAATTGCATTTATTTTAGAACTTACTAAACATGTACTTACGAAAAATTTATTTTTATATGATACAGATATTTTTCATCAAATTAGAGGAACAGCGATGGGGGTGGCCATGGCCCCCAACTATGCTAATATTTATTTTGCAGAATGGGAAAATCAGGTCATATTTGATTCAGAAAAAAAATCCTTTCTATGGGAGTTTAGATATAAAGAACAAATATGTTGACAACATTTTTATTATTTGGAAGAACTGTAGAGTGGAATTGGGTAATTTTGTTGCATATTTAGAAGATAGTAATCAAAATCTAAAATTTACAGTGACAGCAAGTGAGAACAGTATTGTATTCCTTGATTTATGTATAGAGAAAGGGAACCAAGGGGAAAAAAGTTACCTCTCTCCATAGGAAAGCTACAGACTGTAATGCTATTTTACATTATGAGAGCTGTCATCCTAGGCACTTGGTTAAAAATTTCCCTAAAGGACAGCTCATGAGAGCTAAGCGGAATTGTAATATGCATGAAAAATATGTGACAAGTTCTAAAGTGATGTTAGAAAGATTTAAAAAAAAAAGAGGATATGCTTCCACTTGCCTAAAAACAGTGAGGGAGAGGGTAGATGGAATAGAAGGAGAAACTCTTTTAGTCCCCGAAAATAAAAGTAATATATCTCATTATACTTCAGGTAATAATGCAAAACTGTATGGTCCTAATTTTGTCACTACCTTTACCCCCCAGAGTTATGCTGTTGTGAACATCATTAAAGAACATTCATATATGTTGAATTTTGAACCTGCGCTAAGGAATGTCACCGCAGCAGAATTTCATGCTACATATAGGAGGGTTAAAAACCTTCGAGTCAGACTTGTCCACAGCTCATCAGTGCTCAGTAAAGACAGAGCATTGGATTTTCTATTGGGTTGTTGGAAAAGTGGTAACTGTAGTGCCTGTGACCATATTCAGGTTGGAAAAATGTTTCTCATTAATCAAAAGGAATATGATGTTAAAGACTTTATTACTTGTTGAACAAAGGCAATAATATATGTTGCAGTGTGTAACTGTTTATGTTTCTATGTAGGTAAAACCAAGAGAAAATTCAAAATATGCATTTTCGAACACATTAGACATATACGTATTGATACAGTAGAGAATGCCTTAGCAGTACATATTAACAAGCTGGGCAAAATGCACAAGTTCTGATTTTCTGGACTGGAGGAGGTGTCCATTGGACCTAGAGGTGGAGACATGGATAATATAATTATGTGTAGAGAGATATTTTGGCAGTACACATTAAGAGTCTGTACTTATCCAGGCTTGAATGAATAATTCCAGTTAGCACCATTACTTAAAAAGTAGAAAATTCTGAATAACTCTATGAGTGCCTTTTAAAATGGTTTACAGTATGCATTATTTAAAAAAAAATGTTATAAGATAAATTAAAATGCATATTTTTATGTGTGTATTTATGCATGTGAGCTATGGGACTTTAAATGTTTCTTTAGTATTAATATGCATGAATCCATTATAATGATTTTCGGCTAGGCAGTATTGTTTTTGTTTTTGTTTTAGCAAACGTATTATTATTACATTTGTATATTTTGTATATATTGCAGATGTATTTTTAGGGTGCCACTTAAAGTATTTATTGCATTTATATATTTTAGGAATTTTGGTATGCACCTTTTTCTATGTAATATAATATAGTGCATTTATATAATCTTCTTAGGAGGAATATGGTATATTCCTCCAATTTAGTATTTTATGGCAATGCATTATTTAAGAGGTAGCACCTGGTGGCACCATTTGTCTTGATAAAGCATCTTTAGATGTGAAACATACCTTGACAAGGGGGTGATTTTTGTATTCAATAAATATTGTTTAAACCGTGCCCTAGCGTTGTGCTTTTTTATGTGGTAGAGTTGTAGCCGAAGGTTTCCATTATTTATTCCATGTTGTGTATTGTCTACTAATTTTTTAATTAACATATCCTCTTCTAATTTAGTTTTGAATAATGATTCAAAAATGTTACCCAAAATGCTTGTTAGGCTTATTGGTCTATAGTTTTCCAGTAAGCTTCGATTTCCTTTTTTTAAAAGCGGAGTGACTGTTGTTATTTTCCAGTCCTTTGAAATATCTCCTGAGTATAGGAAAAGAGTGAATATTTTACACAGTGGTTCGACCAGTGATTTAGACAGTTCTTTAATAGTATAGAATGAAGCTCATCTGGTCCCGGTGACTTATTTATAGTTATGTCGTCTAATTGTTTTTTAATATCCAGTTTTAATATTTCAGTCAATGGCTCAGAGTATTTTGAACTGTTTAAAATATTGAAAGTCGGGGAACTTGTTTTACTGAATACTGAACAGAAATATAAATGTAGTTTATTTGCCATTTCCTGTGCTTTGTTAATTGTTGTTTGTACCTCTGTTCAGAGGACCGATACATCTTGATGTTGGTTTTTTTGGTTGTTTACATAAGCATAAAAGTTTTTTCCTCCATCTTTTATATATGGTAATTTAAATTCAATTTTCTTTTTTTCTAACCTTATTTTATATTTACACTCCTTAAGTATCTTTTTGTATTTATATTTATTCTAACCATTATTGTCTCTCTGCAATGCCTTATAAGCTCTTCTTTTCTGAGCCAATAGATTAGATATTTTGGGTATTAACCAGATTGGTATTTTACCTTTTTTGTTGTATGATATTTTGTTAGGAATATAAGTTGTTTCTAATTCAATAATTTTTTTTTTACCCTAGTCCATATCTCTTCTGGAGAGGTAGCGCCATCTTCCCATTTCCATTTATTTAGTTTTTCTAGAATTTTTGGGAAGTTTGCTCTAGTGCAATCTTTAAATATTATTTTACCTAATATTTTCTCTGAATTTATTTTTGCGTTAAACATTATAATCTGATGATCACTGTTGGCTAGTGGAGGTTTAATTTTAATGTTTTTAATCTGATCTGAAACGTCTGTTAATACTAAATCTGAAATACTGTTATTTCTAGTAGGTTATGTTATTACTTGATAAATACCGTTTGATTCTCAAGTATCAAGAAATGTTTCATCATAAACACTGGTAGCTGTTTTGTTGATCCAACCTATTCCATGAAGATTGAAGTCACCCAACAATATGAAATCTGTATAATTGGCTTTAGTAGTAATTTCATTTAAGATGTTATTATGGATGATAAGGTTGGTGTCTGGTGGCCTGTAACAAACTTCTATACACAGGAGGTCAGAAGGCTGGGACCACACACAGGCAGGCGCAGGTGGGTCAGACACCTGGCACACTGTGTATAAAAGTGCGCACAGCTCAGCAATTGGCATCATAGCATGACTGCTGCTCCACACCACAGGGAAGGGAGGACAATGAAAATCAGCTTGGCTGGCAGGACGATTCTATGGCCCCTCTAAGGCCCTGCACTGGCAACCTGGCAAGACTCCCACTGGATCCTCTCCAGAGGGTCTAGCAATGGCTGTCTGCCCCCCACCATGGGGGGTAAGCCAAGGGGGAAAGTTGGAGCCATGTAAGTCCAGGAGATGCTGGGTAATGAGCCTGGAGTGGTCGGAGGAGAGAGAAGCAAGCCAGGGAGGAGAAAAGGGATTATCATAAAAAAAATCCAGGTCAAGTACCATATAAAATGCCATATTTCAGTGCCACATAAAATAACTGATTCTATATAGGCTTTAATGATATACCTAAGGCCAATCTACAGGTCTGGGGCCATGTCCCACAGATCTACTGAGTCTGTTAGTGGTCTAGGGCCATTCCTCACATGTCCAGAGCAGCTGTGCTGGTTTGTGACCATGCCATATCAATCTGCTGCTTAACACTAAAGGTCTGGGGGTCATGTCCCATTAATCTACTGCTTTGTGTGGCACTCAGAGTGCCCTGCCTAAAGCAAGCTACAGGTTTGAATCCATGCTCCATAGGTGTATGGCCTCATATAGGGCCTGCAGTTCCCAGTGCAAAATAAGCTGCACATCCAGGGGTATTCCTCATGGGTCTTCTGCTTCGCATGTGGCTCAAAGGGCCCTGAACAAAGCAAAACCACCAGTCCAGTGCTGCACCCCTTAGGTCTGCAGATTTGCTTATAATCCACAGGTTTGGGATCATGTATCACACATCTGTTCCTTCAACCCTACAAAGTAGGCTAAAAATCCAGAACTGTGCCAATGAGTTTACTACTCTGTATACATATCGACATCAAATGAGACACTATGAGACACCAGTGGTGCATAGCCCCTAACCTGTAGCTTGGTCTTGGGTCATGAGGATAGCAGGTGGGAAAGGGGTTTACCATCAGAGTAGCAAACCCTGAAGCCCTATTTCCTTCCTTTTGTAGTTTTTTAACCATAATGTATTCATAAACATGTTTTTCCAATGGATATATACAATATCTATGTATCTATGTATCTATCTGTCTGTCTATCTACCTGTATTCACTGTAAAAAAATTAATTACTGCACTAGTTAGGGTTAAAGTGACAAAAGTAGAGAAATGTGATATTATGGTTTCCAACCCCAACAAGCTGCCACCATCATGCAGGCAGCAAAAGACATGGGGTGTGCTTTGGGGTTGTCAGCCCTAACTTTTGAAAGGGTTACCACAGCCTGCGAGTGGACAAATCAGCAGTATGGACAGTGCACAGTCAGAAAACTATGTCCTTGTAAAAAGAGAAATCCTGAAAAGATATGGCATCTCAGTAGAGGCATACAGGCAAAGATTCTGGTCCCTGAAGTACCACTTGGTCTACAATCCTCAAGAAGTTTTCATCAGACACATAGAACTCCTTATTAAATGGCTCCAACCAGAGGGAAAAACAGTCCAACAGATCACTGACACACTTGTAGTGGAGTAGTTCATCAACATCCTGCCTACAGCCTTGCAACTTTGGATAAAAGAATACTGACCAGAAAGTGGAGAAAAGGCCATTTCTTTGGCTGAAGTCTATCAGATGGCCAGACAGATGCCACAGCAGTGAGGTAACAGCCAAGCACCAGTAACACCATCTTTGTCCCAATTTAACTCTAAGTGTGATAAAAACTCTAGTAGAAGTAACAAATATGCACCCAAAGACTTTGTTTGTCTTAACTGTAATATGTCAGGCTATAAATTTTAGAGCGTATTGTTTTTGACCAACTCATGGAACATCTATCAAACTATGAAATCTGGACACCTGCACAACATGAGTTTCACCCAGACCATAGTACACCAACGGCCTTGGTGGTGTTCACGAGCGCTATTCATGAGGCCATAGATAAAGGGCACTTTGCTGTGGCAGTATTCATGGACCTCACAAAGGCCTTTGATCTGGTTGATCATGGTCTATTCACCACAGCACCTGTACAATTAGGGGTGTCTTATGAAGTGACTGGGTGGTGTGCAAGCTATTTCACAAAGTGTTTTCAATGCACTAAAGTTAATGGTCATCTTTCCCTCTCTGCTCCAATCACAATCGGTATACCACAAGGTTCTGTTTTGGACCCTTTATCGTTTCATTTATTTTTAAATACACTACCCATGGTCTGTTGTAATTCGCAGATTTTTTTTGTATGCTGATGATGCGGAGATCCTCATGAGTGGTCCTAGTTTTAAGCACACACAAACTAATTTGGCAAAACATTTTTTAGAAATTCAGACCTGGTTTTGCCATCACAAATTAGTCTTAAATGAAAAAAGACTATCGCATTTTATAATCATATGAAAAAACTTAATTCCAAACTGGTTCTACATTTGTATACTGTTCTGGGGTTGAAGCTGAGCAAGTAAATTGTTTTAGATACTTTTGGGCCTAATGAGCTACCCAGGTTTAACTTATGAAAACCACATTTCCAATTTGGTAAAAACTGTACATCGGTGGTTAGGAGCATTGTACCAAATGAACTCAGTTTTAATTCTGACAACTAGGGTTTTATTGTCACAAAGTTTTTTTGCTACCTATAATAGATTATGGTTTAATCTTCTATTATAATGCTTGTGATGGACAACTTGCAAAGGTTAGAACACTTTTAAATCAGATAGCATGATTAGCAACCTGGCTACCAGTTTGAACACATCATTGTGTTCTTCTTAAACAAGCTGGGTTGCTTCAATTAGAACAATGATTTAAATTTCAAATAGGTTTGTTAGCAAAAAAGATCACTATGTTTCAGGTTCTTGGTAAATTTCCCTCTTTATTTAAAAAATATATAAACTTATTTTCTACTCATACATCAGAATATAGTCATTTTCACATACCAAAAATGAACACTGCTTTCAGACAGAGAACCTTGTTATATAAATTACCAGTATTTTTCAACTCAGTTATGACTAAATTTGATTGCCTTGGTACCACAATATGTAGATTTAGACATCTTTTGAGAAACTTTCTACTAGAGGATAGAGAATGTAATTGCACTTTCTAATACCACTTTTACGTGGCTTATTTATGTTCCTTTAATTGGGGCACTATGTGTGATTGGCTCTGTACCCTATGCTCTTAATGTATTTGTCACTTGTATGTTATTATTGTACTCTGGTCAACCATGAAAATGGGTCTTTGGCCCATGGACTAACCAGATTAAATAAATAAATCAAATCAAATCAAATATTGCAAGCAACTGCCATAGTAAGTAGGGTAACACTGTAACATATTTTTTCTTAGCAAACTGGGGCAAGTACTTAACAGATGTCAAGGTGGGAGATAAGACTGGGAAAGGACTTATAGATTCAGGAAGCAGACAAACCCTGGTGCATGTTAAAGTTCTCAAAAAGAACTGTGTCAAAGGACCAGGTACTGGGGTCATCTGCATCCATGGGGACAAAATACTGTTGCATCATCCAACTGACTCTAAACATTAATGGGGTATCACACCAAATGAAAGTGGGGGTTGTACCAAAATTACCTGTGCCTGTGATTATTGGCAAGGACTTTCCAGGATTTACTGCATTAATCATAGATGGAATAAATCCTAATGTTTCAGCAACTGTGATGACAAGAGCATAGGCTAGAAAATATCAGATGGTGGGGACACTTTTCCTTTCAATGACTTTGATGCAGACTTGTTTGAGACCAACTCTAAGACCCAGAAGTCTAGGAAAGAAAGAATATGCCTAACAAAACAGTGGCAAGAAAAGACAAATGGAAATAAAGGGTTAATATATTAAAATGCTGAAACTAAACTGATAACTGATTGCAATTTTGTTTCAGAGTGAAGTAACAATGCCTCTCTCCAAGATTATTTTAAGCAGCTGGGGGTGAAACAAAAACAGGGTGAACCAATCTTTAAAAAAAAAGTAATGGGCTACTGTACAGAGTTTGGGTTAAACCTCAGGCACAGGAAGATATAGAACAATTGATTATACCAAAGACGTATATAACTGAGTTGTTACAAATAGCACATGATAGACCTATGACTGGTCACTTGGGGAGGGACCACACCCTTGTCAGATTGCTGTCCAGATTTTACTGGCCTGGCCAATTGTAGTTCTTGTGCTGAATGTCAGAAAGTAGTTCCAGTAACTAAAAAGGACAAGGTGCCCCTGGTACCCCTACCCTTGATGGATGTATCTTTTGAAAGAATTGTAGTGGATATGGTTGTACCCTTAGACAAAAATAAAAAGGGTAATCAATTCATTCTGGTTGTATGTGACTATGCTAGTCAATACCCAGAGGCAGCTCCAATGCATACTGTCATAGCCCCAAATGTGGCTGCAGAGCTTGCTAAATTTTCCACAGGGTGAGTTTACCTAAACAGATTATTACTGATCAGAGTAGTCATTTTGGTGCTGCATTGCTGAAGGAGCTGTTGCTATGTATCAGCACCATAAGAACCTCCCTTATCACCCTCTGACAGACAATACTGTTGAGCATTTCAACTAAAGCTTAAAATGCATGTTAAAAAGATTTGTGAAAGGTGAAGGGAAAGATCTGGACCAGTACTTACCTTATCTGGTTTTTGCTTACAGAGAAGTGCCACAAGCATCAACAGGTTTTTTACCATTTGAAATGCTATATGGTAGACAAACGAGGGGGCTGCTAGATGTAATGAAAGAAACATGGGAAGATCACCCCACTCAGAAAAATTCTATTACATCTTACATGTGTGCCCTGAAACAGAAACTGGCAACATTTGTTGAAATTGCCCATAGTAATCAAGAAGAGCCCTAAAACCAGCAGAAGGCTTATTATCACCATGGGTAAAATAACAGGTTTTTGAGCCAGGTGAAAAGGTCTTGCTACTGTTTCCCACTACTGAAAATAAAGTGTTAATGGAGTGGCAAGTGTCTTATAAAGTGCTTAGATGAACTGGCACAGTTAATTATGAGATTGAGACCCCAATAGGAAAAATTCTACTAAGATATACCATGCTAACCTCCTGAAGAAATGGGTTGAAAAATCACCACAGATTGCTTTGTTAGGTTTACCAGAAACTTCTACAAAAGATGTTGATATAGCTTATGACAGACTGGAACAAATTGTAACAGCTGATGCTGTAAATTGAATGTTTCCTTAACTCCTGGACAAACTACAGAAATTCATAACTTGGTAAAGACATTTCACAATACTTTTACCACAGTTCCAGGCTAAGCAAAAGTGGTTGAGCACATAGTAGTGACAGGGAATGCTCACCTTTTCAGATAAAAGACATACAAATTACCAGAGTGGTTAAGAGCGGATGTGGTAAAGGAAATACAAAAAATGAAAGAACTGGGTATCGTAGAAGAATCGAGAAGTGCTTTGTCATCACCAGTGGTGACTGTAAATAAAAAAGAAGGGAGGGGATAAGAGTCTGCCTTGATTTTAGGAAACGTAATCAAGTGTCAAATTTGACAGTTATCCTATGCCCAGGATAGACAATTTAGTAGACAGACTGGGAAGTGGCAAGTACATCAGTACCTTTGATTTCACCATGGGTTACTGGCAAATACCCCTAGCTAAAGAATCCAGATACAAAACTGCATTTGCCACCCATCAGATTCTGTCAGTTCACCACCAAGCCATTTGGTTTACATAGTGCACAGACTACATTCCAGTGGTACATGAATGGAATTCTAGCCACTCACACTGGTTATTGTGCTGCTCACCTGTATGATGTCATGGTGTACAGTCCAGACTAGAAAAGCCACCTGGAACACCTACAAGAAGTTATCTAATCTATCAAAAAGGCAGGTCTGGCTATTAATCCTACCATGTGTGCATTGGTTGTGCAGAAAACCAGCTATTTTGGGCTATGTTTTAGGAAATGGAGAACTCAGAGATTTCTAAGATAAAAGCTTTAGCTAATAATCTTATCCCTAAAACAAAGAAACATGTCAGGTCATTTTTAGGGCTGGCTGGTTACTATCAGAGATTTGTTCCCAACTTTGCCCAGTTAGCTACTTCCCTCACTGAAATAATGAAAAAAACGGTACCCAAATAATCTGAAATGGTCCCAAGAGTGTGATGAAGCTTTTTGGGCCATCAAGGCTACATTATGTTCAGCCCCAGTTTTAAGAAGCCGAAACTTTGAGAAACAATTTTTGTTACAGACAGATGCATCAGAGGTAGGCCTAGGTGCAGTCTTGAGTCAGAATACAGAAGGTAAGGAACATCCCATTCTATGTATCAGTAGGGAACTGCAGGGCAGAGAGAAAAGGTACTCCACCATTGAAAAGGAATGCCTTGTGGCAAAGTGAGTCATGAACTCCCATAAGTTTTATTTGCTACTAGCTGACTGTATTTATAACAGATCACAGTCCCCTCTGTTAACTTAACCAAATGAAGGATAACAATTCCAGAATCGCAAGGTGGTATCTGGCACTACAGCCATTTGAATTCAAAGTGATGCACACATCTGGAAAAGAGAATGTCAATGCTGATATTCGGTCAAGATATGGATCAGGAGTTGAGAATTCTGAAGGCTGAAATGAAAATCTGTGAGTTTAAACTTAACTGTCTTGTACTGATTGTTGTAGAAAAAGGGATACTGCATATGCAGAGAACTGTAAGATATATATGGTAATGTTAAACAAGAATTCACGGAAGGTTTTGGAACCCTGTTTTCTAAAACAGGTTCCCTCTTTAAGAGGGATGTATGTGACGGGGACAAATAAGACCATATCCCTGTGGTTACAGTATGCAGAAAGCAAGGATCTTTTCAGTCCTCTCTTTTTTTTGGTCTTTTGTCTGTCTGATTGTGCACTCAACTTTTCATGTGAAATCTAGGACTTGATCACTCTGACAGTTTCATGTTCCCATCCCCCTGTCTCCCTGCCTTTGTTTCTTACTGTCTCTACATTGCTTATATATGGTTATAAAAGTATGTGTGGATCTTTATACGAAACTGAGTTTCCTGGTTTGTAAAAATCTATATAGTTATAATTTTTGAAATGAATGTAGAAAGATTTTGGGTTTCTTGGAAAATATAGCCAAGTTATAACAGTTTGACCTTGTTGACCTCCTTAGCCGTCAGCAAGAGGCCAGCTTGAGTCATAGTGTTCTTTTATCAAGCCTTCAGCATGAAGGAAACTGATGAATACTGTACAAGCAAGGGAAACATTTTGTCCCCAGCAGGAGGTATCAATTAAGCTGCTAAAAAGAGAACTTATAAAAGGTGAGCGAGAGAGAAAGATGGATACTGTAGTTTAGTTTTTATTTGTTGTTTTTTTTAGGTCAGAAAGTGTATGTATGTTTGGACTGGTCATGTTTGAAACAATTCTGTACATTTTTTTTCTTCTATTGTTTTTGATAGTAATACAATGTTACTTGTGAATTTTTCAACTTCTCCTGGTCTGCATGTTTCCTTACCTGAGTTTCAATGACACCTGCACATCGAGAAATCATCTCCTTGACGATAGTCCCCATCTTCGACTTTGGTAACATAGTATACAGTGCTGCTTCCACCTACACCATTGCCAGAATGGCTCCCTTCCTTCACTTGTTTTGCAGCTTTGCTCTGGACTGTCCCCCTTTCCACCCACCACTGCTTCCTGTACTCCTCCCCCCTCCTTTCTCTCCTTTGAGGCCAGACTCCTTGCTCATTGTGCTTCCTTCATCCATAAATACTGGCTTGACTCCTTTGCATTACACTTTGCTTTCCCACTGTCTGGCTCCCAACCACTTCTTGTCCACTACATAACATCTTCCGATTCCCCAAATTATGGGTTCTTTCTCACTTACCGTTCACTCTGCCTTTTCCCACCACTCACTCTCCTCTCTCCTTTGTGACTTCACTAATCACTCCTGCAGTTGCCCATGAAACTGGTCCTTCTGCTGGTGCCCACCATCCTCCTACATCTGCTGCTCATTCACCCTTGCACCTACACTAGTGCAGTCGCCTTCTCCATGCTCAACAATTAACATTTGCTACAGCCATGAACTCAATATTGCCTCTGAACATTGCTAACGTTGTTATCCTCTAGAACATTATTGCATTGTATTTGTAAATGCTGTTGTCTTCCAGTGCCTTTTGATATTGTTATATATTCTACTTCTTGAATCCTTGTCTTTGCACAATTGTTATTTATTTATTTAGTTTTTGTTTACTGGGTAGGTGTGATAGCCATAGAGATGACTATTTTCAGGCACGACCCAGGAAGTTACAGGATAAAACAGTACAGAGATACAACAATAGGTAGGTACAGCAAGGTATATACAATGATGTTCCATGCCAAAGTTTATACAGTACAAATAATATACAAGTTTTTAGAGGGTAGGATACAAAGCAGTATAACAATTTTGGTATTCGGATTATACAATTTTGGCAGTAGAGCAAAACAGTGTGGTCACAGAGCACAAGGAGTAGATGAGAGATACACGGGTATAACACAAAGAGAAAATAGTCATACAGCAGATACGACCCTACAGGAAGAGAAAATTTATAAACAGACAAGGAAGATACAAGAAATATAATTGATAATTGCAAGGGGGGTTAGGTGCAGGGGATGGGAAACTGAGGTTATTTAAGTTTGTGGTAGGGCAAGCTTCAGAGATATATCAGCCAAGGCAAGTAGAGGGTGGTTGGAGGACAGGTGAGATAGACTACACAGGGGTGGGTAGGCGAGTGTGTATTGATAATAGGAATGAGAGAACAGAGCCGAATAAGTGCAGTAGGAGTGAAATACACAGGGTAGGCAAGCTGAGATAGATTAGGTTTGGAACTAGGTTAGTATAGGAGATGCAGACCAAGCCAAGTAGGGAGTGCACCTGGGGAGAGGCATAAGAGAAAAGACACTGAGAAATGGAGTTTAGCAGAAACAGGATTAAGAGCTGTGGCCAGGGAGGAGGATAGGGAGCTAAGGCAGTTTAAAACAGGAGCATTGGTCTGCTGAGATGAGGTAGAGACAGAGTGCTTTTTTAAAGGTGCAATGAGTGGGTGTTTGGAGTACATCTAGGGGGAGGGAGTTCCACAGCTGAGGAGCATGATGGGCAAAAGCATTGGAACCTTTGATGGTTGTGTATTTTGGCACACGCAAGAGGGATTTGTCAGCTGAGCACAGTCCATAGCTTGAGGTCTGCAGAGTGAGCAATTCCGCCAGTGATTTAGGGGTTTGAGACCACATAATACTGTCTATGGTAGAGCCAAAGGAGTAGAGCCAGGTGGCATTTGGAGATAGCCAGTTTAGATCAGAGTAGAGGAGGCAGTGGTGATTCCACCTGTGGGACAAGGTGGCATACCGACATATATTGTTATAGGCAACATCCCACCTATGGAGATTCATTTTAGGTATGGTGGCATAAGACGATACACCATAGATTAGGGTAACTAAGAGTATATCCTGGGCAATAGCTATTCTCGCTAATGGGGTTAAAGCATAGCTAATGCGATAGGCTACACCTAGCTTGGAGTTCACAGACTTACATGTATTTAAAATGTGCTGTTCAAAGCTTAAGTATTGATCCAAAGTGACTCCCAGGTATTTAAAAGAGGTAACTAAGCCAATAGATGAGCCATCTAAGCAAGAGACCCTAAAGTTGTTTGGGTGTGATTTGAGTTTCAGATGGGTACCAAATAGCATGGACTGGGTTTTGGTCTCATTTAGAACAAGGTTATGATCCAAGAGCCAGGCTTGGATGCATTGGAAATCAACAGAAGGCCATAGATTGATGTCAGATACATTTTTTGCACTGGTATAGAGGACGATGTCATCCGCATAGAGTTAGGAGGAGGCAGAGAGTTTGGAGGTAATGTCATTAATGAATATAGAAAAAAGAAGTGGTCCTAGGATAGAGCCTTTTTTATAATTATTATTTATAATGCTTATTCACCTATTTTTATTTATACCTTCCTAACTGTCTTCCCGTTCCCTAGGACACATCTGGAAATAAGCTGCTACCAGCTCTGTATGTTTTTCCTGGTGAACTAATTAAGTAAATAAATCAGCCAATCAATCAATCAATAAATAACATTACATACATGAAATTATACAAAAGTGTATAGGAGAGAACAGAGAAACCTGAAGAGTTTTGTCATGCATACCAGTCATTAACTCTTAACCTAAACTTAAAGCAGGTAAAGGTAATAAAACAATAACATATAATTACAATTAAAGTCTGAAAAGCCAGCAAAAATGTGGGGTAGAATTTCTATCTAGAATCTGAATTGCAACCAGTAAGAAAATGTCAAGAAAATGTTGAATTTTCCAGTGTGACTAGACTTGTGACATGAATCTTAAACTTGTACCTCAAACTGCAACTTGGAATTTCCTGCTCATAGGAAAGGCAAGAGCAAGGCTATTTTATTTTTATGGTGACCAATCCCAGGGGCTCTAGATTACTTACACAATTTAAAATATTAAGGTAAATACAAAACAAAAAATGAGTCAAACTTTAAATGTGACAGTTAACATACCAACCAGCCCCTTAACTAAGGTAAATAAAGAGGTTGTAAGTCAAACCTTAAAAATGTTCATGGAGGGAGCCCCTCTTACATTGGATATTAGAAAATGAGCTTGAAAAATAAAGCATCCTGATCAGACATGCATTTATTTTTCCAATTGAACCTGGTGAAAAACAAGTGCCAATTCAGTATGACTCATTTCTTAGTATATTCCTGGGCACGCTGAATTTCAAATTAGGTTAGCCACCATGTTTTTTTGCCTTGCTTAGCAAGATTCACGTGGGCAGCCCCACTCTGTACTCCTACTCATAACTCCATAAGACAACCTCACACTGCAATATTCCTTCCATGTAAAGTTTAAAAAACATAGAAAAACACTTTCCTTTTCTGCCATTCCTACTACAATCTGTTTGAAATCAGCTCCACTGCACAACCAACTGTCCGTAGTTGGGTATCACTGCTACAATGAAACTCTGAGACTAGGGCTCTTCCTTCTCAGCCACAGACAAAAAAAATAAAACAAAAAGAAAAACCTTTTTTTCATACTTACTTTTTTTTTTGCTGCCTGCTTGCCTAACATCCCTCGAGATATAACTCCTGATATTTCAGCGAATCAGCCCTGTCACTGTGTCCTGCAAACATGCTACAGTAAAAATTCAAGAAAATAAATAGAAATCAAAAAAATCCACTTCTAATTAGTGGTCAGGGAGAGAGAATATCCATGTCTATCTACCAGTCATGTTCAAGTCTGTTGGGGCGGGTGAGATAAACATAACAACCAGCTGAAAAGTTAAAACTATGGAAGCAACACTAGGACAGGAGCCCCTAGTTTAAAAAAAAACACAGTATTGAAATACAGGCAGAGGGACTATTTTATTATAATATATATTACACACCTAAGCCTTTAAACATCTAAGCATATAGATTTTATTCAAACATATGAAATACAGTGGCCCATTTTCTAAGGGCAATAATACCCTCCAAGGTGGATAGTATGGGCAATACTGGACCTTCGAGGGACTATATGGCCCTCCACTTGCATAATCAGGCCTTATTATGCCCCTGGGTGGTCCAGTATTACCAAATACCACCCACCCTGTTCGGTATTATTATTACACTATTACATAGTGCATTTTTGACACCTAAGGTGGTTTAATAGTTATCTCTCCAACCACACTCAACAGGTAATTTAATTGGTAATGCCCTCTCCTCCAAACAGTCTGTTCAGTCAGGTGTCACCCAAGGGTCAATTTTGGGGCCCCTGCTATTCAGTATCTTTCTGAACAAACTCCCTGCCTCCTGTCATGAACATATCCTCCTGTACACAGATGATGTAGTAATTTTCTCAAAGAACTCCGATCCCTCTCTCTTGGAGATCCACATTCAGGAAAGTTTCATGGATGTAGGGGCATGGTTTGTCATGCAGAAACTAGTGCTCAACTACAAGAAAATGAAGATTATGCTTTTCCGTAGTATACATAATAAACATAAAAGTAAACAGCTGACAGTCAGAAATAGCGTCGGTGTCACCTTAGACCAGAAGCATTCTTTCAAGTACCTTGGAATGACCCTGGACAGTACTCTGTCTTTCTCCAGTCATATTGATATGGTGGTCAAATCAGTGAATATCCACATTGGCCTTCTGTAGAGACATAAGCACTGACTGACTCCTGCAGCACTTAAGTTTGCAATACAAAGTGTGATGGTATCAATTGTAGGAACAGAACTAATTTGAGTTAAATATTTTATTATAATATTATTATATACTTAATTGTTATTCTGTATCCTTATATTGGCTTAATTATGAAGTCCTATAAATATTTCTGATCAAATTAATGCTAAATGAATCTTTAAAACAAGGGCAATGCTGCTTAAGGCATGAATACTAAAATAGGGGAATGATGCCATGAAAAGAGAATACAGCATACCTGGTCAACCCCAAGCAAAAAAAAAAAAAAATTGTTTCAAGGATAGTCTGTTTAAATTGAATGGTCTCTTCCA
The DNA here is from genome assembly GCA_016271365.2 of Neoceratodus forsteri. Classification (NCBI taxonomy): domain Eukaryota; kingdom Metazoa; phylum Chordata; order Ceratodontiformes; family Ceratodontidae; genus Neoceratodus; species Neoceratodus forsteri. Next base: position 761,408,941 of record CM057452.1, read on the forward strand.
ATTAATAGCAGAAGAGCCTGAAACTTGACAAAATTTACAATCTTGTTTTTCAGTACCAGCTAGAGCACATCTCAGAGGTTAACATAGATTAAGACTGGCTTTAAGAAGTTAAGGGTCAGATATTCAAAACTTTGCCCCGGGGCAAAATTAGCACTGCCCGGTGGGTAAACTTTGCCCAGAGCAAAAACATAGCTTATTCAAAAGGAAATAGCCCAGTGCAAAACCAGCTGAATATAGCAAGCTAAGGAAGCTGGGCAAACAGGCCCAGGAGTGCAGGGAAAAAATTGCCCGGGATTACAACAGCACTGAGTATAGCAAATAAGACAGCACTGAATATAGCATTCAGACAGAGGCTGTGCAAACACCCACAGAAACAAAGTGTTAGTGGTGTAAGCAGCTGTCCAAGAACACAGGAAAGCAAAATAGCCCTGCCAGACACAACTGTAATACTAGTGAATGGCATGGAATAACCTGGACCCACAAGTGATACCAGAATACCACTGTACACTGTCAAATCCTGATTCCCTCCCAAAAAAGACTCAGTACACAGGAATGTCAAGCGTAACAAAGTATAATTCAAAAAGGGAACAGGTGTGGCACAAAGGCAACAGGAACAAATGTATAGCAAAAATAAAGCAAAACACAGCAGAACACAATATGCAAAAATGGGGTACAACACAAACATAATGAAAAGGAAAAGGGCAGGCTTAACAAAGGGACTGAAAACAATGGGGAAAACAACAGTAGTAGTGCAAAAAGGCTATTATGTACAATATTTACAGTGGAATGGGGAAAGAATGTGGAAGGGAGAGGGACATGGACACAGGAAGCAATGGAGGGAAACAGGATGGCAGAAATAGGACTAGGGACAGTGGGCCAGGGCCAGGAAGCAGGATAACAGAATGGGAGGTAGGATTTAGGTGTGGGCAGGTGCTGGCAGATGTTTCTCCAGGATGGATGCACCCCATCTTGTTTCAGCAATCAGTACAGCCTGCTGTTCTATTAGTGTGTGCTGTTGCTGCATCACCCTCCTCAACAGCTCATCCCTGCCTTCAGTCTCCTCTTGATGGGTGGCCTACAATGATGCCCGAAGTGGACCTACAGGAGAAAGGGGGCCCATATCAGGACATGACGATGACACAAAGGCACCATGTACCACCACATGGTGGACAGCATGCCCCAACAACCATGCCCATGTGTCAGTACAGAACAAACCACAATGCACACTGACATGTGCCTGCAGGACAAAGCAGTATGTAACAGGCAGCATGCACCACCCCAATGTACATGGACATGCACAGATGTATGCTGAGAAACCTAACACAGTGGAATCCACACAGCACAGTGGAATGCAAACTATAACAGTGCAAACAGACAGCCACCCCCTGAGATGTGAACGACAAGTGGACACTGAATGACATGCACATGAGATGACACATGTTGGGACATGCTGCCCAGTCACACAGCTATGATACACAACACAGATGACACCCACTAGAGAAGGTGCCAAAGCCACAACCAGGAGTGTAACCAGACATGCCTGTCCTGTACACCCCCCCAACTGTGGACCACCCTCACTGCTGCCTCCCCACAAGAACTGTACAGACTCAGCCAAACTGCTACCCACAATGCCATAACATAGCAGCTGTACAAATGATATCAGGAAGCTCTGAACAGGTGGGTGACTGACAAGTGCGGAACAGTGGCATGTGAAACAGATAGAGACTCAACATGGACCACAGAGACCCAATGACCACAGAGGACAATGACACTGGCAACAGCACAGTAGGGACTGGGAGACAGGTACCCAAGCAGTAGATGACCACGGAAAGTGCCAATGCCTACCCACACCCATTGCCACAACAGAAGGATGAGGAGCCCACACTGGTGAAGAGCATGGCATGGGACTGTGCCACCACCCAAAGCAGCAGCACCTTGAAGGCACATATGCAAGAAGACACACACATGTGAAACAAGGACACAGGCCATGGTTCACCAGTGGCAGGGCAGCAGTAGGCCAATGATATGCACAGGACAGTGCCACTTTGGTGGCCAAGGCATGGCAAGGCACACACCTCCACTTGTGGAAGCAGCACCTGACACAGGGTCTGAAACCCATCACACCAATCTACCACTGAACAACTCCTGCAGCACACCTGCATATCCCATGCACAAACACCATGCACTGCAGGGACTAAGGGACAGCACCCTGAAGGGAACAATGGTCCCCACAACACAGCTGGAGCAAACAGACAGGGGTGTAGCCAGGGATTCACATCTGCACACCAAGTGGACTCACTGCTACCCCTCTCCCCATTGTTAGGGTGAGGTACCCCACCCTGTAGTGTAGCCAGACAATATACAAACATACACTAGGACTGTGTTTGTTGCCACCTTTGGCATAATAAATACAACTTATGTATCTCATGACAATGGGTGTTGCCATGCATGGGTAAATACAAATGCCGTGCATTGCTCCCTAAGACACCCACACAGCAGCCCACAGCCTGTAAAGTTGTATTGTCCATGGGATACAAAGACAGTCTTAGTGACCAGTCCTCCTAGTGTAGACTGCTATGAATGAAATCACAGAAAGGTACAGTATTGTCTTTGTTAGACTTCATGGAAAAAGGAAACAGTTCAGAGCCTATTTTCTACCCCCCACAAATAAAATAGCATACCATGGAGTGCCTGGTGGATGCCTGCCTATTCCCATGCTGCAACAGGCACAAATGACGTGCACAGCCACACAGGCCCATATGGCACCATTGGCTCAGAGGCCCCCCAACAGCCCCTGTGCATGTATGCCACAGAGGTCAGACAAGGGCACATAATTACATGCCAGTGTCCACACTACAATGGCAACACACTGGTAGGGAGATACAGGCACCACATGACACTGTAGCCCCCTGTTTGTCATAGCATGAATAGCCCTGGCAGGCATCAACATGTCCTGCATAGACACTGACACACTATACATGGTACTGTGAATGAGACATGCCATGAGAAGTGCAGAACAGTGATGACATGGCAGACAGGGCAACAGCAGCAGCAGAAAAAGCCAGCACAGCAGGCTGACCCCAGTAATCCCCCAGCTCCAGGCAAAGTGAATGGCTGACAGTCATGCACAGACCTACTGCATCCTGCCACAATGGTGAACATAACAGCAACATGTTGCACATGACAGTACAAGGCAGATAGAAGTGCACATGGCAGTAATGGCAACAGTAGATCAGCCATAGAGCCAGCCATGTCACAGGCCATGGAGCAGAAGTCAAGGCACTGGAGGCATGGAAGACAACACAAATGCACGCAGCCAGCATATCAGGCACCACTGATGTAACAGTCATGGGTGTGCTGAATGGTGTCACTGGTGTCAAGCATCCAGTGCCCCCCATCCAGCACATAGTCAGGTGTGAACCCTGTAGCCCCATGTGGTTGTACATATTGTAGCCACAATGGCTAAGGGGCCCCTCTAAGTGAGCAACCTGGAATCCAAATGCAACACAGCTAAATCACATCAGGCCTGGATGACCGAGGCAACTGTGCCACAACACTAGACACAGCACTCCAATGCCTGCAGTGGTGACACAGACACATAGTAGAAATGCACAATGGCACACATTACTCACGCAACACACTCCTGTCCGTGTCACAGCTCTCTGCCATGTGCTGCAGCATTGATGGCACCCTTCACTTGTCTGTGGTGGGCCTCTGGTCAGTCTGCTGCTTGCCCCTCCTGTGTCCAGTGTGGTCTCTGTGCTCTGCAGTGGGAAAATGGTACAGCAGAATTACTACAATGTCAGCCACCATGGTACACTAAAGACGACCCTTGACCCTGGTGGCATGGCACAACACACACATAACTGGCACCCAGGCACAGTGCACCACCAAGCCATGCCAAGCATGACACGGGTCACTGCAGACCGCACAGTGCATGACCAGTGTGTACAGGGGTGGGGCCTGACATTGCCATCCTGTATACAAAAGTTGCAACAGCCCCCCCCTCCATCATATGTACACAGCCCCTCTGGATGGTACCCCATCACAAACAAGGCAGAATGTAAGCAGAGGAGTCCTCTAACCTGTAATGAGGGAACACAAGGATCTAACTCCTCAACAACAGATGAGGAAACACAGACACAACTCAGTGGCATACAGCAACCCAAAGGCTAAAGATAGAATGGCATTGATGACAGAAAGGCATATGGGATGTGACATGCATGCAGCATGACCGTACACAACCGTGTACAGTGTGTATGCTGCCCACACCCATGATAGTTTGCAGCACAGCAGGGCACCAATGCCATGGATCTGTCACATGAGCCACTGGTCAGTGTCATGGCACAGACACAGCAGTGGTGGTGAAGTGCACCACACCCAGGCACATACCTCTCGACAGTACCACATTCTGAGGAATGGCCCTCAGTGTATGCCACAGAAGCTCCCTGTACCACATTGTGAGGACTCAACCCACATGCAGTGGTCACATCCGAAAACACAGAGCCATAGTAAATGATGCAAACCATATATCATGCAATGAATAACAGACCTCTGGAACATAAATGCAAACATTGTGACAGTGTTCTGAGCAGCGTAGGTGAAGCTATGTGTAAGTGTTCCACAGTTGGCTCATTTATGCCACATTGTAAGAGGCAAGGTACCACATCTGGGTGAGAAATGGTTGGGAGTTTAGCCCAGACAATACACCCAACCACACACTGCAGATGTACAAAGTAGGTACAGCTGCACACAGCCCCTTGGCAACATGGTGGAACACAGTGGATGTGGCAGGGGGCCAGGTGTCGTGGGTCCATGCCACCACAGTAGGTGGTATGGGGCAATGTGCCACCACAGTGCAGAACATTACAGACAACACTCACAAGATGCTACGTCCCCCTGGCCCACACAGTCCATACACTCCTGAATGGAGGACCACATGGCAGAAGACCACCGTATAGTAGTAGTAGTAGTAGTAAATGTTTACTTTTTTACAGGTAGCCAATGGAAATACTTCATTGGGACTAAAACCCATGTCCAAAATGGACCTGTGTCACATATCATTACACAAGATGCACAACATTAATAGCATGGTAGATATGTGCCGAACCCCACCAGCACAGTAACACAACCCCCTCAGATGGTGTGTGAATGGGCCATGTCATACGTACACAAGCACACCACCCAACATGCATCCCCACCCCCCATGACATCACCGTGGTGAAAGGCATCACATACCTGGCACAGGCACACTCCTCTTCTGAATTATCACCCGGCATCGTTCCAGCAGTGGGCACTGCCTGTGCCTGAGGTCCACATATCGGTGGCGGCACTTCTCCCCATCACGTGGTATTCCCGTGAGTGCTGTGAGGCGATGGGCAATTGAAGTCTAGACCTGGCTATGGGGGCTGTCACCCTCCTGGACCTCTCTGAACAGGCACCTATGGTGCTCTTGTGTGAGCTGCACCAGGTTGGCCGGCTCCACTACATCCAAGTGCCTGTCACGGCCCACCACTGCCCTTTGCCTACATCTCCCAGACATGGCTGAAACAAGAGGAGGGAAATATATTGCTGTACTGGCAACAGATTGCCCAAACACCCTGACACTCCCAAACAGTTCAGCCTAGCACCGCACAGAACTATCCAATAGCGCTGCACTACCTGGAAGTGTGCGCAATGTGCATGCATGACCCTGCCATGACCCCGTGCAGACGTATCAGGCATGCGCAGTGCCAGAGCGCTAACATGGTAAGCACAGCACTAAGGCACAATAGCATGGCCAGTCTAGCGTGGACAGCCCTGACCCACGCATGTGCTGTACCTGCGCTAATCCGTGCTAGCTCGGTGCTATTGCAGCAGCGCTGCACTAAGCATAGCTGAGATAGCCCGATGCTATATGGTTTGCCCAGTGCTATATGGTTTGCCCGGCGCTAAATGCTTTGCACGGCGCCATCATCTGCCATATTCAAATGACATATGCAAATGATGGTCATTGTGTATGTATGGTGCTAACATGGAGATTAGCATATCATTAATGGCTCATTAGCATGCTTAAGAGGCTCATTTGCCCCGCTGTGCTATATAAGGGCTAACAGTACCCCACCTGTGTTGCTTATCGGTAATACATGTTGATGTGGGATTACTGCTGCAGCACAGGATGTCACTGGAACAATCACAGAGCCAGCCAGGTATGTACTGCACGTGGGCTGACACAGAGGTACATTTCCAGGGACATATCAGTAAGCTTGTGATGTGGTTAATGTTGACTGGGTGCCTAGTGCCAGGCATGACCTAGGCATACCTCCCAACCTTCTATCCCCCAAATGTGGAACATTGCCTCTCAATGTGTGGAACACACGAGCAAAATGTGGAACACTTAATCAAACTTCAACTAAGAAGTTCAGAACACTGTTAAACTGTTTTCATTTATATTCAGGAAGTCAGTTAGTAATTGATTTATATATGTTTGGCATCATTTACTATGGAATAGTCCCTTACAATGTTACCACTGAATGTGGGACAACTCCTCACAATGTTGAACAGCGAGCTGTTGTGGCATAAAATGAGGAATGTTCCTCGTATTGTGGTACAGTTGAGAGGTATGAACCTGGGGGTGGGGGATATAGATGACTGCTAACTGACTGTGCCCTGGATGAGGCTGCCATTTATGAATGTTCTGTGTAATCACCATGCTGACAACAGTTGGGCATCCCCACATCACGTGTGCATGGCTTGATAGCACTGAATGATGGCAGACATCCAGGTTAGGGCTGTAACACATGTCTACTCTGCCTGTTGTGAGGCCCGGTCTACACAATCCTTATGTACTGCCACAGAGGGGTTCTCAGTCCCTGTCACCTTGAAAGCACAGATGCTCGAGGTGAAAGAACACAGGTTGTGTGTAACAGTGGCATCATGCATGTGATATATTGTATAGATGTAGTATGTCACATGTATGCAGTGTGTTACTCTGCACTCTGTTCCATACTGACACCGACATGTGATGCCTCAAGCGGTTTGAGACTACTGACATAACTGAGGTACTGTAAGGATGGTAACACTATGCCAGCAAGACATGCACTCCTGCAGCAGTGGTGACATCAGTACTGCAGCAGAACATCATAATGACAGCGCTACTGCAGTAGCACATAGGGGATATTGGATGGGCAACTCTGCAGCACCAGTGTGTTCTGCCACAGAAGGATTTTGAGGCCCTATGACTCCGAGAGTGCAGCTCGAGAGGTCCATGGAAATTGGAACCCTGACCTGGCAGGGCACACTGGTTGTGCATAGCGCTGCTCTGCTTGTCATATATATTGATTATTATAGTGTTTGCTGACCAGGTACGTGCTGCAGACAAATTCTGCCTGTTTGAGCCACAACCTGAGGGGAAAGGGATACAGATGAATGCCAACTGACTTTGAACCAGATTACTCTGCTTGTGGTATTCTTGTGAATGGGGGAACTTGGCCACAGCACCGGGATATTCCCCTAGACATTTTGAGAAGTGCCATGGGATCTTTCACATCCACCTGACCTACCACCAGCACAGACAGATGGGACCTCAGTCTAGCATCTCATCTGACAGATGGTACCTCAGGAGTGCAGCACCCCCCCTCATGCTGCACTGAAGTGTCAGTTTTAGGATAGTAACCCAAGAGCCTTGTGTGGGGGTAGAGCCCACAGCCTTCTGATCTCCCAGTCTCAGAGGCATCTGTGCTACCTGCTGAGCCACTATTATTACTGTGTGCAATCTGTGTGATGTTAAGAAGGCTAATGCTTGATGTACAGGTGATAACCATGGTGTAATCACCTTGAGTGGTTGCTAGGACATCAGTACACCTCGAGAGCGCAACTTGAGAGGTTTACAATTGCCCTAGCAATCACAAGAGATGATTACACCATGGTTATCACCTGTACATCAGGCATTGTCAGCTATAGTGGATGGGACTCTTCATGGGAATCCCCCCCAACACATGTAAGTGGGCCTTGCCCTATTATTGAATCTGTGGTACAGCCACATGCATGTGTAGGTACTGCACACACAGTATTGGGATACATGGACCAAATGACTGTGGGCCAGCATAGTACCAATGTTAACCCCTATCAGACATGGAGATTGCTAGACTCAGTGACAGTACACTGTGACAACTGGAATGTTATAGGACTACTGTACTGAGGCTTCCAAGCACATTCCAGGTGTGTAGAATACTGACTAACAGTGGCATTCTGTTTTGTTAACCCACTGCTAAGACATAGCTGAGATGAGTTCAAATGGTCCTGACATCACACCTCTGGGATGCCAGGGTTGTAATCTGCTGGATGTCAGTAGGTAATCAGGGCTACCCATACTTTAGAGTACTGTTCTGCATGGATGATAGACTGACCCAGACAATGCAAGCCACCTGCCTGTTCTGACAGAACAGGACCAGATTCCAGGTGGAGCAGTACCACATGTGTGGCTGTAACGTCCTTGCCATGCACAGGTTGCTCCTGTATTGGCTATATGTGGCAGGCTATGGTATCTGTGAACCGTCCAACAGTGGAGTACTGGTAATGGCCTTGGGACTGCAGCTGATACCTAACAGGCGCAGTGTGGCTGGGCATGCATGCAGTGGTGTTGGAGGAGCTGGGTGGCCCATTGACCCACTTGGCTGCCCCAGTGTGAGTAGGGGTGCCCCACCAGCATTATGCACTGTCCAATGCCCATTGTACAGGCCATGCTTGACTGACTGTATGCTGTGGTGCTGCAGATGGCAGTGGGATGTGATAAGCAGTATGGAAGCTGCACTCTGGAGTGTGTCAGTAGTCCACTGTGACTGTAGGGTACATGTACATGTACTCCAGTGTGATGACTGCCACAGGTACCCGTGCTGTCACCCATATCACCGACTGACATCTGCATCACAGACAGCCCACCCCCCACCATTGTATTGTGTTGTGTGCACGTGGGTCAGAGCAGACAGTACTCATGCAGTTGATAGAGTTGGTACACTACGGTCCCAGCTGCTGTCTGTGCACAGCGCTGTGCAGCCAGGGGCAGGGACAGTATCAATGTTGCTGTGGTCCAGGGTGTCTACCCCCATGCCAGTCCATATACAGTGTGCACATCCAGGCCATTGCATGACATAAGTTGACACACATGCTGGGGGTGCTGTACCCCAGTTATATTGTTGTACGGTACCCCCTACTGTGACACATGGTGGATCACACACAGGCCTTGTGCACAGCTGTGCCAGGATCACCTATACACACACCACACCTGTATGTGTATGTAATGTGGCTGCACTGATATATGCTCTGGCACATGCAGTGGTGCCTAGGCTGCACCCCTAGTGGAACGTGTGCCCTGGTCATTCATCTAGCCCTGTTGTTGGGAGCCAAGCCATTCTTCTGCAGCATGTTTTCCATGGTGCAGAGTGTGCAAAGTCCCAGCATGGCACTGGATGTACTGAGGGGGCACCATGAGTCAGGCATTTACAGCCATGGCTGTGCAGTCTCACACATGTGCACATTGGACACCATCTGTGGCTGTAGGCCTTGTGATTGCCTTGCAGTGCACCAATGTCCATGCTAACATGTGCAGCCAGGGCACATCTCACATGCCACAGGCAGCAGCATGGGTAACACAACTGTGTGCTGCACACACAAAGCTGGCTTCCACTTGTGCTGTCCTGTAGGACTCCACAACACTGAGGTGAATCGTGCATGTCCTGTTTGCATTCCACAGGGGGTGAGGGCATGTATAGCAGCTGTGTGTTGCATCATGGCCATATGATACTGTTACAGCTGTGCAATGATTGTTCACAACTCTGTATAACCCTTTCCCTGCCTTCTGTCCCACACAGGTGAGGCTGCAGGGCAGGAGCGGCTCATTGCCCACAGATTTTCAGGAGATGAGCTGTGTGCCCTGGTACATGCGGTGAAGGAGCAGGAGATGGTCCTATGCCACAACAAATCGACAGATGCCACTGTTCGTCTGATGTGGGAGGAGATTGCCACAGCAGTAAACACCATGGGTGGTCGTGGCTGTAGTACCGATGCCATCCGGAAGTGGTGGAATGACCTGCTGTGCTGGGAAAAGGAGGAGGAGGAGGCACAGCAGATCTGGGACAGGCTGCAGGCTGGTGGGGGAGCACAAACATGGGAGCAGTGGGACTGGGACCCATTAATGGCCATAGTAGTCTCTACCCTGTGGCCAGTGGCAGTCAGTGAGGTTGAAGGTGGTGGGTGTGAGACACCACTCACACCACCCAGAACTGGTAAGTTTATGGCATGTATCCACCACTCAATGACAGCAACATCATAGGGACAGAGGCATACATCACTACTGTCAAGGTGCATGGATAGGGCCCACATGGGTATGTTCCATTGTAAGAGTGGTGTTGGGGCTGCACAGTGGTGGACATCTGCTGGCAGGCACATGTCGTGTGAGCATGTGTGCCATGGTGCAGTGGCTCCTAGGTCATAGGCTGCAATTGCATGGGACGCACACTGGGGTCTGCATGGGCATGCTGGGGGCACACATTGCTGGGGGTGCATGTGGCATTGTTGGGAGTGAGGTGAGGGTGGGTGGTCTGATCACTTTAGCAGCAATTGACATCTGTCTCTTACATTACAGCATTACATGCCCAGCAGGCTATGTCCCAGGTGGGGCCAGGCATGGTGGTATAGGAGGTGGAGGATTCAAACACAGCGGAGGTGCACCCTTCCACATCAGGCATGGCAGCCACAGGTAGACCCACAGTGGCCATGACAGTCAGCACAGTGTTCACTCACAGACATTATGAGGCAATGGCATATGCAGGAACCTCAGAAGAGGAGGATACAGCCTTTCTGGAGTCCCTGAATCCACCTGAGTACACCCAGGTGGAGGATCTGAGTGGAAAGCAGGTGGTGATCCTGACTGTCACAAGTGACCACGGCTCAGAGGATACAGGGGAGGAACCCAACATGCCGGTTCTGGGTGTGGCTAGTGACACCAGAGGTTTTGGTGCAGTAGGGGATGGCACCATGCCTGAATTGGGGACAAGGAGTACTCAGGCACATGACACCTTTCTGCCCACAGCTGCTATTCCTCTGCCCGAAAAGTCTTGCCCACTGGACATGTTCCATAGGGCACTGACCACAGGGCCAGTCCAGCAGCATGCTCAGTCATCTGTGAGACCATGGTTGCAGTGGCCAATGCACCGCCAGCCACACCCATAGGTCCCTTCACATCCATAACACACTGCCCAGCGTTAGCCACAACCCCTGCCACAGATGCAGGATGCTGATGCTGCACCTGCACAGGTTGGCCAGGGTGCATGGCCCATGCTCCAGGAGGTCTTGACCTCACAGCATACAGACCAGCAGGACCTGTATGATCTCCTTAGGGAGCTGTGGCATGAGCTGTCACAGCTACGGGAGACAGTGAGCACTGGTCTTGCTCATGCTGAGCAGCGGTCGGAGGAGAGGATGACCCGTTTTCTCGCCACTATTGAGCGTGGCTTTGGTGCCCTTACTGCCTCTGTGCAGGCCCATGCTGTGGTGCTGCAGGACACTATTACCACAGCACTGCAGCGTGCAACCAGACACCAGCGCAGCCATGCCTCACATGGGCAGCAGTGTGGCAGAGGTGCACGCAGGGTGGGCACAACCTACTCAACCCCTACCTCCCATTCATCCACAGGACATGCAGAGTCTTGGCCACCTTCCCTCCACTTGTGTGCAGGCCTCAAGGCATGGCTGCAGATGACCTGCCCTCCCAGCCTCACCTCAATCCACCCCAACTAGGTCCTCAGCATGTAGCACACCCAGCAGTTTGCCCTAAACACAGGGTGTGCAATGTGTGCGTGGAGGCACGTGCAGCTGATGTGCTCCACCACATGTGTGCTGTGGCCCTGTCTCCCTCACCTGCATGCCTATGCACACAGCCACATCCCATGTCCCCTGCACACAAACAGTCCTCCATGACCCTTGTTCACTCCCATGCCACAGCCCCTGCCATCACATATCTACTTTGCTGTTTCTTGTGTGCACCTGGGTGGTGGCCATACCTCTCAACCTTTTGTCACCCGACCATACAACAGTGCCTCTCAGGATGGGATACTACTGAGCAGAATGTGGAACTCTTTCTCAGTGCATTACCTCAGTAGCTAACTGGACTGTTACAATCTGTGCATATCTGTTCAGGCTGTCTGTTCTTAATTGCCTGTTTTGTTGGCATCATCTACATTGGGGATTTTCTTTACGGTGTTGCCACTGCGTGTGGGACAGGTCCTCACACTCTGGAATAGGAAGCTGCAGTGACGTAACTGTAGTACTGTTCCTTGTACTGTGTTACAGTTGAGGGTTATGGTGGTGGCCCACACACATCACACGTACCACACACATCAAATGCACCACACCACATCACATCACCACACTGGCAACTTGTACAGCACCTATATATTACACTAATTTCACTGCACTGTATGTGCACTACCATTAAATGTACTGTTGAGACCATATTATTTGTCTGTGTTATCTGTACTCACCATCCACCCTGGTTCAGTGTCTCAGTGATGCTGCTCCTGTGCTCTATGGCCCGGCTGGCCATGCGCGGATCCCGCCGCTCGAGTTGCTCTACTATCCCCCTTACCCCTGGCTCTGGCTCACTGTCAGAATGCACCTCAGGTTCAGGTGCACATATCCCATGGTTTAGTGCCATGTTGTGTAGCATGCAACAGACCAGGATGATATGGCATAGCTTCTGAGGGCTATACTGTAAGGCACCGCCTGACTGGTTTATGCAATGGTACCACATCTTGAACATCCCAAAGACCCTCTCTATGATGTTCCTTGTGGCAGCATGTGCCTCATTGTACTGTTCCTCAGACACTGTTGCTGGTTGAGGTACTAGTGCCAGCAGCCAGGGTCGTAGGGGTAGACACTGTCCCCTGTAGAGATAAATCAGATATTAGTGTTGCTGTCCTGCACAGTCCCACTGCTGCTCTGAACCATTGCTCCCTGCCCCTCCCATGGCTACCCTTGCCTATCCCCCCTCCCCTGTGCTGTCACCCTGTTGTGGCTGACCATACTCACTGACTAGATGCCCACTTGGAATCCTGTCCTCCTCAAATGCCTGGCACAGCCGGGGCTGGTGCCAGATGAAGGCATCATGGGCAGTGCCAGGGTACTGTGCAAAGACATTGCTAATGTGCCCAGTCACATCGCACACCACCTGACACTTAATTGAGTGGAAACCCTTCCTGTTCATGTACAGGTCACTGACATCACCAGGTGGTGCACAGATGGGGACATGGGTGCAGTCAGTGGCACCAAGTACAGCAGGTAGGTGTGCAACTCGATGGAATTGTTGCATGGTTGCTGTGCACTCTGCTGCCATGCTGGGAAATACTGTAAACTCACCAGCATGTGGCAGGAGAGCATCAAGCAACTGGGTCAGGAGGTGTGATGTAGCAGACTGCGATATCCCAATGGTGTCCCCTGTTGGGCGCTGAAATGTCCCAGTGGCTAGGATGCACATCGCTGCCATCACCTTTTCCTCTACTGACATGGCGTGGCTGCGCCTGATGTTTGGCTGCAGCTCCTCATGAAGGAGTTTGCATAACTGCCTCAACAGTCCGCTGTCCAACTTGAACCTGCCAATGATGTAGTCATCAGGCAGGGTCTCAAAGAAGTCTCTGGGCCGGTACCATCTGTGTTCAGCATATCTCCTCCTTTGTCTGGGTAATGGGCCATATTGAGCCTGCTCTTTCGTCCTCCTGCACAGCCTGCTCCATCAGGTGGAGCACTACAGCATTGCTAAAAAAAGCCATTGTGTTACACTTCCTGGTCTGGCCACTCCTTCCTCTGTGGATTGCCCTGGGATTAGGCTTCCCTTTTATAGGCAGTAAGTAGCGCTACCCTAAGTGCATTGCACAGCGCTATGTCTCTAAATATCCCATTGCACCCATATGCAGGTTCCCACCCCTCCACTTTGCCCCTTGCATACATTATGTTTTAGCCCGGCGCTATTGCGTTTAGCACATGCTAGCTTCCTCTTTGAATATGGCAGTCCCGTACTAATCCTGTGCTAATCCTATGCAAACGGTTAGCACACCACGCTAAGTTTTGATTATCTGACCCTAAGACTTTTATTTATAGAAAGTATACAAAAACTCTGATAATTTTCAAAATTATGCAGGTTATTGGAAATGCATGTACCTGTCCAGTAAGTGAGTTTTAAACCCATCAACAAAGAGTATTGTGAACTATTTACAAAAATCTGTAGCCCCAAAACTGTTTAAAATATATTGGCACGTTTGGTGTCTATAGTAAGCTGACCTTGCCACCTTTTCAATGGAATAAGAGTTGAAGTGTTTATCTAATAGAAACAACTAATCGGGTGGATTATAAACCTCTGGATAGCTACATGATGTTATGGTTCATTTACTTTGAAAAAAGGAAATCCCTGTCTTAAAGAAGTTTGCTAAATGTATACAGTTCCTAATTATAGTAGGTATGCCAAAGTAACATAATTTTAAACAGGATAAAATGTACTTCTGAAATCTGTAAATAGTTTTTAGATATCTATAAAGGAAAAAGTTTTATAATGCTTTTATAAATTATGTATTTTATATCAGGACTGACACCATCATGTTTGGTCTCAAATTAATACTCTCCTTTAGTTGCATTTACAAATGTGAGTCTCATGTATGTACAAAGGTGCATATAGATGCAAGAAAGAAAAGTTGTTTTATATCAAAAGTAGTTTTTCAGGATGAGGTCCTATTGATAAAAAATGGCTTAGGAGGGGCTAACAGTAACACCCTCAAAGAGTGCTCAGACCAATCATAACTTGATGGTGATGTTGCCCGCTAAGTGGGACATAAATGGGATGCTGGCAAAGCTGGCCCTGAACTGTTTAATTCTTTGGTATGTGAAGACCTGTGTTGGATGTCCTAACAATTTTGGATAAGCTTGGACTTGTAACAAAAGCCTGAAGCCACATCTGCTTGGAACATTATTTGGGCTTTGACATTGCCACTGCAAGGGGGTGCAAAACCAGCTGCTCAACTGACTGTTACAGAAAGGACTTTCTTCCAGTATTGTATTAAGCAAGGCCTATGTTTTGCATACTGAGAATTTGGACTAAAAGTAATGTTTTGGAACTTCTATTAAAAGCCTGAACAAGAGCTTGACTTTGGAATTTACCAGCCAGCAAGCCTGCAGTGCTATTAAATAGCAATGAGTCCAGAGTTGCAGGTTCAAAAGCAGAAATGAACTGAAACAGAATATAGTCACAGAGTCCAGTTGCCCAAAACAACATTGCTGTCCACAAGGAGAGATCTTTCTACAGACTGTGCTATACTGCTAAAATCTTGTCGATTTTTCCCACTAAATCCTGAAGTGACTTTTGATGATTTGTGACATCAAGCAAGAAGGATCCAGCCTGCATTGCTTCATTGATGTCAAAAGACTCTACTGTTCCAGGTTTAAGGAAAAAAGACAATAGACTAAAGCCAGACACACCACCAAGGACATTTGTCATCCAAAACCAAAAGTTCTCACCAAGACTTTGAAAGCTAAAAAGTAGAAGACCACATCCACAGATAACTAAAACATAAGTATTCCTTTATCCTACTATTAGTACTTATTTGACTATCTGGAGTGATAACTTGGTGCATTTTAGCTCCAAACCTTGGGTTTATGGTTAAGCTTGAATTTAAATCTAAAGAAAATACCTTTTACATATTATGAAGTTTAAACAAGTATCATACCATGATAATCTGAAACACTAGTGTAATGAGTTGCAAGTTCTCATAGTAAAAAAGAAAAGGTCATGCTATTTATAAGTATGCTAAAGAAATAGTATAAACTGTCCTTTATTTTGCTGAGTATTGCTTGTTTATTTACATTGCTTATTGCTGAAATTTGTTTTATTTGTTTTATATGATTTACTTGATTTTCTAAAATCTGTTTTATTTACATTACAGTTTATGTTTACATAACTTTTATTATGTTTGATATTTATGCTAGTTATGAATATTTAGGACTTGTACATATGTGAATAAGATATAGTTATCTCATATAATCCAAAGTGTGGCAACAGTGTTTTTCACTGTCATTTTTGAATCTGGAGACCATATGATAATATCACATGTAAATATTTATTATTTTGCATAATTTATGAAATAATGTTTGGTTAAGGCCTGAGGCAAATCCAAGTGCTTCATTATAAAAAGTAATATTGTAAGCCTTTGTTCTGACATCTTTGGGGTTCTCATTCATGAGATGATTGTTTATGAATTACAGCCCACACTTAGGTTTTATGAGAAATAAGTATTATTACAGTTATTGTTTGCAAGTTACTAAATGGAATAATTAATATTTTTCTGTTCTTGTTTCTCGAGGATTTAAAGATAAAATTACCCCTAGACAGCGGGAAAAGACAGAAAGAAGTAATTATCTGGTAGGAAAGCTGCAAAGATAAGGATTTTTGAAGTAACTCAAGGAAAAGATTTAGTTCTTTGTTTAAAATTGTATTATATGAGCTTTGTGATTACCGTTGTTGTTTAAAGGATATTATTGTTAAAGTAATGACTATTGTTACAAAACCATGTCAGTGCCAGGTTTATGTGCAAAAGCTATAAAATCTGAAGCAGTGATACACTCTCCAGTATTTTCCCAGTCTTCAGTTATGGGTAAGGAGGAAAGAATAAAAGATCTTGAACGAATGAATGAAAAATATTTAGAGCTAATTGACCAGCTAAATCATGATCAATGATGTTTATCAAGGGAAGCAAGACAGTTAAGGTAACAACTACAAGAAAAATCACTGGAATGTAATAAATTCACAGGCCAAGCTGAGTTATTAGAAAAACAGTTAGATGTAAGTAATGTGAAAATATCTGATGGAGACAGTGTCCTAATCAACTTAAAGACTGACATTGATGCCTTGAAACACTTGAATGAACAGTTAAAAGAGCAGTGCTCAGCTGCAGAGGCAGAGAAGACCAAAATATTAAAGACTGATGAGAAGTTCAAAGAATGGGGCACAGCTTTGGAAATGGAAAAAGCAAAATTAAAGCATGCCAATGAACAGGTTACCAAGGAGCTAAATGAAATGGTACACATGTATAATAATATAAGGGAGCAATATGAAAGTGATCAGAAACACTGGGCAGACAGGGAAAGACACCTCTTAGCCAGATGGAAAGAGGAAACCTCGGAACGAAGAAGAATAAGCTGTTTACCCTTGGGGTATTCACCCTAGGGTAAGGAACAATAGGCTTGCCCTTCTTGGGATTTCTGTGGTGCAGGACCCACAAATGGAACACCCCCTTGCCAACCACACTCACCTGTTCATTCTTGTGTTGAAAAAGACTTAAAACAAGAAATAGTGCAAAAAGAGAAAATACATAAAGACAGAGAAATCAGCGCACAAACAGAAAAGGAGGATAGCCAATGTAAAGAGTGGTGTGCCCTTTTGGAGCAACACATCTATAAACTAAGAAAAGAAGTCAGAGATTTACAGGCCTAAAATGGTGATACCAAAAGCAAAAGTAAAAATCATGTAAGAATAAATGCATCTGAGGAATCTGGCCCAGATGACTCCTCCCCTGAAAAGGAATATTCCTGTTCTGAAGAGGATCCACATGCTAAGCATAAAAAGAGATATGAAATTAGGCAAAAAGGAAGCTCTGATTTTGAAGGTGACTCATCTGATAAGTCCAGGAAAAATAAAAAGATCTCTGAGAAGTGACAGGAGTATTTAAAATCAAAAACTGTTACTCAAGCTTTAAAACTGGTAGGTGAGAGAGCTACCTCAGATACTTTGGCTATGGAAGGGGGTGAGCTATCTACCCCCAAAAACAGGAGATGAAAGAAGAAAAGAGGTAACAACACTCAACCAGGAAAAGCTGCAGAGCAGCCTAAGGCTGTGCCTGGCCCCACAGTAGTAATCCAACCTGCCAACCCTGCCCAAACTTCCTCTGTGGTGGTTCCACCACCTGGCCCTGAGTCATAGTTCTATCAAACCCCTCAGCAATTCCCACAACCTCAGCCATACCAAAACCAAGGACCCTCCTATTGAGGTTATGATCCTGGTAGAGGATACAGCCAAGGGTATGGGAGAGGATACTACAGGGGATACAATAACTATAGGGGTGGTAGAGGTGCCTATAGGGGGCAACAGAACTATAACAATGTGCGAGATGGTTGCAGGTTCCAAGACA
Organism: Neoceratodus forsteri; assembly: GCA_016271365.2. Taxonomy (NCBI): domain Eukaryota; kingdom Metazoa; phylum Chordata; order Ceratodontiformes; family Ceratodontidae; genus Neoceratodus; species Neoceratodus forsteri. Next base: position 761,427,144 of record CM057452.1, read on the forward strand.
GACCTCAACCTGGTTCTCCAGTCTTGGGGGAAACACAGGGACTAAAGGAGGAGATGGGAGACTTAAAATTGCTGCTCCAGCATTTGGTCCCCCCTCCTCTTCTGCCTTCTGGGTTTCCTATACCTGTGTGGAACCCATCTGCAACCTCAAGCAACAATGGAACCAATAATAATGGACAGTGACTAGAGCCTTCTGTCCTTCCTAATGCTGTCCAGGTCAATGAAATTGCAATTGTTGGTAATGGTAATAAAACTGCTATGAAATTGGGAAATGAGAGTGTTAATGCAAAACCTGACCTTACCCTAGAGGTATCCCAAATTACTGCTGCAGGCAATGTAGAGTGTCACAGTAAACCTGCCATGTTGCCAGAAGCTAAGAAAAGCAAATTCTACCTGGGCAACTTAATCCCTAAAGGAGGGGGCAGATAGGTTTTACTTTGACATCAACATTGAAAACAGCCTAAGTCGTGAAGCTTCAGTTGACTCTGGAGCAGAGGTTAATTTGATGTCTAGAAGCTTTTATGACAAACTGGTTGATGCAGTGTGTGACTATAAGGTGTTAAGGACCCTCTCTGATGGCTTACAAGTAGTAGGTTATGGGAGGAGGGGTTCAACAGACCCTAGGTAAAGTGTGGCTGAAACTGAGGCCTGGCAAGTTGGAAGTCAACCACCTGGTGTATATAACTGATAGAATTGGGGATGATTTCTTGATTGGAAATTACCTCCTAAAAAGATTTCGGCCTATCATTGACAATTTCCATGGAATCCTGTGGGCACAGCTAAACTGTCCCAATCCATTTGAGAAGAGTCTTAAGGTTGCTAAACAATCAGAATCATGTTACCTTGAGAAAAAGGATGCAACAATTAAACTGAATTTTGTACGTTCTGATATACCTGATGTGTCTGTACTAGGTGATCCTGAAAATTTGGCTCCATGGAGAAGTACAGCTCATGTGGTTTGTCTGTCAAAGCATGATGTGGTAAAGTCTGAGATTAATGCAAGAGGTCTCACTTTCTTCACCAAGGAAGTGGATTCTGCTATCACAGAAGCACGCCCTGCAATTGACTCAGAAACATTAAATTCAGAGTACCCAATGCCTCTGGGGATGGTGGAAATGAAACACGGCCACTAAGTCACGAGCCCTTACTCTGCAAGATAAGGTCAGAGGAAGGCAGGTTAAAGGTGCCCATCAAAGCAGAGAATTTTCAGATAGGAAATTCTTTGTTATAGAAACATAGAAACATAGACTTTGATGGTAGATAAGGACCACTTGGCCCACCCAGTCTGCCCATTTCCCTTCCTATTGGATAAGCTGCAGATTCTAGTTAACCAACAGCCTACTTCCTGCAACCCCCCACTACAATTGCCTTATGTCTGTCCCATGCATGTTTGAATTCCCCCACTGTTTTAGACCCAACAACCTCCCCAGGAAGGTGGTTCCATGCATCCACCACTCTCTCCATGAAAAAAAATGTCCTCACATTACCCCCTGAGCCATCCCCCCTCTATCTTTAAATTGTGCCCCCTTGTTCTTACACATCTCTTTTTCTGAAAGATGCTACCCTCCTGGACTTTGTTGATTCCCTTGAGGTACTTAAAAGTTTTTATCATGTCCCCTCGTCCCTCCTTTCATCAAGGGTATACATATTAAGCTCTCTCAGTCTCTCTTCATATGGTTTCTGATGCAGACCCTGCACCATTTTAGTTGACCTCCTCTGGATTGCTTCCATCCTGTCTATGTCCTTGTGTAGATGGGGTCTCCAAAACTGCACACAGTATTCCAGATGGGGTCTCACCAACTGTCTGTATAGAGGGATAACCACTTCCCTTTTTCTACTTGTGATGCCCCATCCTATGCATCCCAGTATCCCCCTGGCTCTCCTTACTGACTTCTCACATTGCTTACCCACCTTTAGGTCATCTGATATGACTACCCCCAAGTCCCTTTCCATTTTTGTTGTTGTTAGTACCTCCCTGCTGTTGTGTACTCTTCTCCTGGGTTTTTGTTTCCCAAGTGCATTACTTTGCACTTATTTGCATTGAATCTAAGTTACCATATGTCTGACCATTCCTGCAACCTTTCCAAGTGCCTTCTCATCCTTTCTACCCCCCTTGTGTATCAACTCTGTTACAGATCTTTGTGTCATCTGCAAAGAGGCATACCTTTCCTTCCAGACCCTCTGCAATGTCACCTATAAAGATGTTAAAGAGGACTGGACCTAGTACTGATCCCTGAGGTACTCCACTAGTAACCCCCCCTTTCTTCAGAATGTGTTCCATTCACTATTACCTTCTGTGTCCTGTTGTGCAGCCAGTTTGCTACCCAGGCTACTACCCTGGAACCCACTCCAAGGCTGGCTAACTTGATTATTAGTCTTTTGTGCGGGACTGTGTCAAATGCCTTGCTAAAGTCCAGGTAGGCCATATCCACAGCCCCTCCCTGGTCTATTACTTTGGTCACCCAGTCAAAGAAATCAATTAGATTCAGCTGACATGACCTTCCTGCTGTAAAATCAAGCTGCTTTGGGTCCTGTGCCCCGCTGGCCTCTAGGTACTCAACAATTCTTTGTTTCAGAAGTGATTCCATCATTTCCCTACCACTGAGGTCAAACTTATGGGTCTGTAGTTTCCTGCTTCCGCCTTGCTCCCACTTTTGTAAAAGGGAATCACATCTGCCCTCCTCCAGTCCTCAGGTACCACTCCATCCTCCCATGATTTGTTAAAAAGTGTGGTTAGTGGTGTCTCTAGGTCCTCCCTTAGTTCTTTCAGGATTCTGGGGTGAATCCCATCAGGCCCCATTGCTTTGTCCACCTTGAGTTTTAGGAGTTCTTTCAGGACTATTTCTTCTGTAAATGGACTGGTGTCAACCCCCCTACCCAAAGTGCTTCTATTGTCTGGTTTAGGTAACTCCTCTTCATCTTCTTTTGTGAATACTGATCAAAAGTATTCATTCAGTATCTCTGTCTTTTCACTGTCTCCCTCTGCCCACCTCCCCTCTCCTTTATTAATCTTCACTATTCCTCTCTTAACGTTTCTATGCTCCCTAATGTACCTATAGAAGGTTTTATCACGCTTCTTAACTGAGTTCGCTATTTTTTCCTCGGTTTTGGCCTTTGCTAGTCTGACTGCCTTCCCCACTTCTTTCTGCTTTAATTGATACAGTTCCCTGTTGTGCTCCTTCTGTGATTCCTTATACTTTTTGAATGCAGCCTTTTTCTCCTTAACCTTCCCTGCCACCTCTTTTGAGAACCATAGTGGTTTTTTACTCCGCTTTGTTTTCTTTATTTGTTTCACATAAAAGCTTGTTGCCTCTATGATAGCAGTTTTGATTTTTCTCCATTGTTCTTCTACCCCTCCTTTTTGGCCTTTTGCTAGTGCATTCCTCAGGTATTCACCCATTTTGCCAAAGTCAGCCCATCTAAAGTCCAGTATCCTTGTTTTTGTATGGCTTGTCTCCATGGTTGTGCTTATTGTGAAGCACACTGTGTAGTGGTCACGTGTTCCCAGATGTCTACTGACTTCTAAATTTGTGATCCTCTCTCCATTTGAGAGTACAAGGTCTAGTATTGCTTCCTTCTGAGTTGGTTCCAACACTATCTGTCTAAGACCTGCCCCCTGCAGGGCATCGAGAATGACCCTGCTCTTGGAGTCAACAGACTTCTAGAAAAACAAACTGAACTTACAAGCTCAAATGGGCAGACTGGGTGGGTCATAGGCCCTTATCTGCCGACACTGTCTATGTATCTATGTATCTATGTATCTATGTGGCTGCAGTACATGTCATCCAGTTAACATCTGGCATATTCACGTCCCCCATCAACAGTATCTCCCCTTTTCAGCCATTTTGAGAATGCCCTCCTTCATTTTCTTGTCCATTTCCTCCCCTTGAGATGGGGGTCTGTATACAACCCCTGTGCAGATTGTGATGCCATTCCCTGTCTCCAAGGTGACCCAGAGTGCCTCTTGTCCTCCCCTTTTACTTTTTAGTTCTGTAGCTTTGATCCCTTCCCTTACATATATAGAGCTACTCCACCTCCTCTTTTACCCTCCCTGTCCCTTCTGTAGACTGTGTACCCCGGTATGTTGACATCCCAGTCATGGTTCTCCATCTACCATGTTTCTGTGACTACCACAATATCCAATTTTTCATCTTCCATCAGGGCTACTAGCTCAGGAAGCTTGTTTCCCAGGCTACGGGCATTGGTACTCATTGCCCTCCATTTAATGTTGGCTTTATCCTTTTTTCCCCATCGCTGTTCTTATTGCCCTTGTCTATTTTTCCATTTACTCCTGTCCTGCCCTCTGTTGAGCTCTGTACCTCAGTGTTTACCTTACTACCTGCCATGTTTTGTGGAGGGAGGCTTGAAATTCCCTGCCTCTTATCATCACCTCCCCCCTTGGCTAGTTTAAAAGCTTGCCAAGGAAGCATTTAAACGTGTCACTTAGGAGCTTGGTTCCCTTCATTTTGCTGAGGTTATGAGCACTGTTTAATTAGTAAACTGTTTTTTAAGATGTTAAAGAGGCAGAGGCCTAGTTTAACATGTGTAAAGAAACAGGAGTGGTTGGAAAATGTCCCATATCAGACCATTAGTGTGAAAAGCATAGGTATCTGTGCTTTGAACCTCCAAATAAGATAAAATAAAAATACAACACCCTGTAAAGGTAGTACAAGGCCTAAAATCTCCCATGTACCTGGGGTTAGACATCCTTGTATGACTGGGTGTGTATGTTGACCTAGCCAATGATGTTCTTTGGTCACGAATAAGGGGGGACTCTTACCCAATAAAAGTGACACCACAGGCCTTGAGGTCTGGATAAACTATTGCTCAAGTGTGCCAGGTGGCAAATGAGTTCGCTACAAGAATTCCAAGTAACGTCAAGGATTTCTCTCTTAGGGTCAATGTAAAGAAAGGCCAAAAAATGCCTAACAAGACTGCACTCATTGTGCTTGACAAGCAACTTAGTGAAATGGGTTTAAAAAAGTGAAATGGGTTTAAAAATCTACTCCATACCTTGCTTGGACATGAGCAGCAGAGTAATGCACCTCTTGGTACATAACCCAACCACAGAGCCTATCACTATAGCAGCTAACTGTGAGTTAGGGGTAGTGATAGGGGAATCCTTTTATGACTTGAAGTTAACTGTTCCAGTTATTGGGTAGTTACCAGAAGACATTGTTCAGGATGACACAGATGAATAAATAAGGTATTTACCAAATGGTTTAATTGCTTTAGAAGAGATTTGTCCAGTAGATAAGAAAGAAATTCAGGCATGTAAAGTTGAAAAGGATTACCTTGCACTGTCCACTCTGGTTAATGAAACAAAACTATTTAAAGAGGCTCATGTGATTGATGCTGAAAATGTTTCTGAGGTAATAGAAAATGAGGTAGAAATAGGCAAAGATTTACCTTTCCCAAGTCTTAAAGAACAAATTGATCAAGCTATACAAAATTGTAATTGTGAAACGGAAGTAGAAAAAGAAAAGGTTTGTGAAATGTTCCTTCAGTTTAAGGACATGTTTACAAAAGATCCTCATGATTGTGGGGTAATGGACCTCCATGTTACCAGGGTCCCTACCGACCCTAGTAAAGGTCCAGTTTGTGTACGTCAGTACAGAATACCACTAGCATCGTATGAACATATACAACAGATACTGAATACCTTAATAGAGAGAAAGGAATTATAAGACAGGTAAACTCTATTTATAATTCCTCCATTTGGCCTGTACTAAAACCCACAGGAAAGTGGAGACTCACTATTGACTCTAGAAAGTTAAACCAACAGGTGCCTTTATCTCACTGGCCTATGACATATTTGGACCAAACTTTGGCTAAAGTTCAAGGTACCAAATATTTCACTGCCCTAGATATAGCAAATAGATTCTGGACAATAAAGGTAGACCCAAAAGATCAATACAAACTGGATTTTACCTTTGAAAGGAGACAGTACACATGGAATAAATGTCCTTTTGGGTACTTAAATTCACTGGAGGATTTCAATATCTTTCTGCACAAGGCCATGCTGGATGCAGAAAGCAGAGGAAATCTGGTTTATGTGGATAATATATTAATCAAAAGCATCACTTCTGAGGAACACCTAGCTAAGGTCACCTATCTGTTAATCCAGCTCAAAGCCACTGGTGCCAAGTTGTCCTTACCAAAGGAGAAATGGTTCAGAGATAGGGTAAACTATCTTGGGCATGAGGTTGGTCCTGATGGGCTTCATCCTCAGCTTACCAAAGTTGAGGCCATCCAAAAAATTGGTCCACCCAAAACTTTAAAAGAGTTACACAGCTTTCTAGGGATCTGTAACTACTCAAGACATTTTATCCAGAACTATGCAGAACTTGCCTATCCTCTCATCAGGCTGCTGAAAAAGTCAAAAGCCTGGGTGTGGGGGGGGAGAACAAGAGACAGCCATGCAAGCTCTAAAAGATAGTCTGAGTTAAGCACCATGTCTTGCTTACCCACAAATGGATAAGGAGTTTTATCTAGAGGTAGGACATACTAGTAGCAGCATCAGTGCAGTGTTATATCAGAAACATGATTCATACAAACATGTTATTGCTTATGTGAGTAAGACCTTGAGTGATGTTGAGAAAAAAGTTTCCAGATTGTGAAAAGGCATTGTTTTCCATGGTAGGGGCAGTACAACAGTTCAACACTTACATTTGTGGTAAAAGAGTTGTTGCAGAGACTGGTCACCAACTCCTTACCTTTCTGGGGAGCCAGAAGCTTAAAGATGGCAATGTGTCTAGCAGCAGAATTGTGGCCTGGACCTTACCACTCCAGGGCCTACCCCTAGAGGTTAGGTATGCAAAGAACAAAAGGAATACAGTAGCTCAAGAGTTAGCAGACCTAGAAATGCATAATTGTACTATAGATGAACTTCCAGTACAAGACCCTGACCTATCTCTTGAGTTGGATATGGTGTACCAACATAACAGACACCACCACTATGATGAAAATGTGTATGGAAATTTGCCTAGAGCCTATGTTGATGGTTGTTCATTCCGGCAAGGTGAAGACCGATGTTCTGGTTTAGGAGTGGTATGGCAGGATAATGTACCATGTACTCCTATCAAGTACAAGCTTGGTCCTAAGTCTAACCAATATGCAGAATTAGCAGCCACCTATATAGTAGTTCAGACTGCAGTACAACATAAGTTACAAGACAATGTAATTTGTACTGACTCTGTTTATATTAGGCAGGACTTCCTTATACATTGACCAGGGTGAAAGGTGAATGATATAATCAATTCAAGAGGCAGTAAGGTGATGCATGCAGACCTTATCTTAGCCATAGATCAGTTGGTTCAGGAACATAAGTTGGTTGTTTGTTGTAAAAAGGTAAAAGGACACTCCAAAAGTCATGGACCAGACAAAACAGGAAATGATCTAGCAGATGCTCTGACTAGGGAGGGTGCTTTAAGTGGAGAAGAAAGGAACTTTGCTCCTACTGTCCAGGTTAAGGTGGATGTGGTTAAATGCAAATAAAAGCAGCAGGAATAGGAAAATAAGGTTCTACACTTATATATTGAAAAACCTGACTTTGATTTAGTAAAAATGTAACAAGAGGATGAAGTGGTAGGAACATTTTATCATTTCATTAAGGATCCCACTAAAAGCATGATTTCTGACAATGACCTACAGGATAGCCGGGACTTGAGAGCCATGTATAACCAGAAGGACAAATTCCAATTAAGGAATGATCTCTTGGAAAGGACTGGTAAAAACCCAAATAAGGTCCAGTGGGTGGTTCCTTTAGGCCACAGGGGAATTATGTTACAACATGCCCATGATGAACCATCAGGAGCACATGGGGGGGATAGAAGAACTTATGAAACCTTGAAAGAGATAGTCTACTGGCCCTATATGAATGATGATGTTGCAGGGTATGTACAGAGGTGTATAACCTGTTGCAAGTTCCAACCAGCCACTCCCAGACAGAGAGCACCACTACAGTCAAAAGGCATTGCTATGCCTTGGTCAGACATCCAGATTGACTGAATTGGTCCTGTTACCAGATCTTCAAGGGGTAACCAATACCTTTTGACAGTTGATTGTCTGTTCACAAAATGGGTCGAGTGTATACCTGCTCCAAATAACACTGCTGAAACCACTGCTTTCTTATTAGTAAACCATGTGTTTAGTCGATGGGGATTACCATTAAAAGTAGAATCTGATAGAGGTCCTCATTTCACAGCAGAGGTAATAGAGAACATGTGGAAAATTCTAGGAGTACAGAGGAAACTACATGTGTCCCACCATCCACAGTCATTTGGAAAGGTGGAATGCGCTAATCAAACAATTGTGTATATACTGAAGAAATATATCAGTTTTTCAGGAAAAGGTTGGGATGTAAAGTTACCACTGGCATTAATGGCCATTTTGGGCTACTCCTAATAAGTCTACAGATGTTCCTCCTTTTGAAATGATGGCAGAAAGACAGATGGTGTTACCTTTACATCTCCTGTATACCACATGAAATGTAAATTCAGCATGTGCCACTACAGCACATGAATATGTAACCCATTTAAAACAGCATTTGCAAGAAACATTTGCATTTGCTCAGAGGAACTTAGAGAAAAGTGCTGAAGCTTCTAAGTCATATTATGACAGGAAACCTAGTCCAAACGAATATCAAACTGGTGATAAAGTGTTTTACTTTAACTATAGTAGAGATGAAGCCAAGGTCAAAAAGTTTCTTCCGAGTTGGCAAGGAACCCTTGTGATCACTGATAAAATCTCACCTGTAGCCTACCGAATTGAACTAAAGCATAAAAGCACTGGAGAGGTAGTACAGTACCTAAATGGGTTCATATTAATCAGTTGAGGCAATATCGTGAATGCAACAAAAAGTGGGAAAATGTTTTAAATGAATCTATGAGTGGTTATCAGGAATTAGAGTCTAGCTAAAATGTCAATTGTAATGCTGATTTTTAAAGTTAATGAACAAAGAGAATTTGTTGTATTGAAATATTCGATAATGTAAAAAATGTTATTTTGAAAGTATACATAGTTGTAATCATGTTTAATCATGTTAATTCATGTAGTACTGTACGCCTATCTATGCAAAATAGTACATCTCCAATGATGTCATTTAGTAATGTCACATCCTACAATGTCATATGTGATGATGTAATGTTCTGATGATGTCATAAATTAGCACAGGATGATTAAACTTTGTCTTTTATGTTTCATTTCCTTTGCAATGCTCAAAACTGTATACCCATATATAGTAGGATTATCGTTTTGAATTACAAAATGCATTTTTGAGGTGCAGTTTGTTTCAAAAGGGGGAATGTAGGAATAGAACTAATTTGAGTTAAATATTTTATTATAATTTTATTAAATTCTTAATTGTTATTCTATATCCTTATATTGGTTTAATTATTAAGTCCTATAATGTTTCTGATCAAATTAATGTCTAAATGAATCTTTAAAACAAGGGCAATGCTGCTTAAGGCTTGAATACTAAAATAGGGGAATGATGCCATGAAAAGGCAATACAGCATAGATGGTAAACTCTAAGAAAAAAAGTTGTTTCAGGGATAGTCTTTTTAAATTGAATGGCTTCTTCCAATTAGTAGCAGAAGAACTTGACACTTGACATAATTTATGATCTTGTTTTTCAGTACCAGCCAGAGCAAATCTCAGAATTTAACATAGATTCAGACTGGCTTTAAGAAATTAAGACTTTTATTTATAGAAAATATACAAAAACTTTTCAAAATTATACAGGTTATTGGAAATGTATATACCTGTCCGGTGAGTAAGTTTTAAACCCATTAACAAAGAATATTGTGAGCTATTTACAAAAATCTGTAGCCCCAAAACTGTTTAAAATATATTGACACGTTTGGTGTCTATAGTAAGCTGACCTTGCCACCTTTTCCATGGAATGAAAGTTAAAGTGTTTATCTAACAGAAACAACTAGTCGGGTGTATTATAAGCCTCTGGATAGCTATATGATGTTACGGTTCATTTACTTTGAACAAAGGAAATCCCTGTCTTAAAGAAGTTTGCTAAATTTATACAGTTCCTAATTATAGCAGGTATGCCAAAGTAACATAATTTTAAACAGGAAAAAATGTACTTCTAAAATCTGTAAGTACTTTTTAGATATCTATAAAGGAAAACGTTTTATAATGCTTTTATAAATTATGTATTTAATATTAGGATTGACACCAACATGTTTGGTCTCAAATTAATACTCTCCTTTAGTTGCATTTACAAATGTGAGTCTCATGTATGTACAAAGCTGCATATAGGTGTGAAAAAGAAAAGTTGTTTTATATCAAAAGTAGTTTTTCAGGATGAGGTCATATTGATAAAAAATGTCTTAGGAGGGGCTAACAGTAACGCCTTCAAAGAGTGCTCAGACCAATCATAACTTGATGGTGATGTCGCCCAGTAAGTGGGACATAAATGGGATGCTGGCAAAGCTGGCCCTGAACTGTTTAATTCTTTGATGTGTGAAGACCTGTGTTGGATGTCCTGACAATTTTGGATGAGCTTGGACTTGTACCAAAAGTCTGAAGCCACACCTGCTTGGAACATTATTTGGGCTTTGACATTGCCACTGCAAGGGGGTGCTAAACCAGCTGCTCAACTGACTGTTACAGAAAGGACTTTCTTCCAGTATTGGATTAAGCAAGGCCTATGTTTTGCATACTGAAAATTTGGACTAAAAGTAATGTTTTGGAATTTCTGTTAAAAGCCCAAACAAGAGATTGACTTTGGAATTTACCAGCCAACAAGCCTGCAGTGCTGTTAAACAGCAGTGAGTCCAGAGTTGCAGGTTCAAAAGCAGAAATGAACTGAAACAGAAAATAGTCACAGAGTCCAGTTACCCAAAACAACATTGCTGTCCACAAGGAGAGATCTTTCTACACACTGTGCTACACTGCTAAAATCTTGTCTGATTTTTCCCACTAAATCCTGAAGTGACTTTTGATGATTTGTGATGTCAAGTAAGAAGGATCCAGCCTGCATTGCTTCATTGATCTCAAAAGACTCTACAGTTCCAGGTTTAAGGAAAAAAGACAATAGACTAAAGCCAGACTCACCACCAAGGACATTTGTCATCCAAAACCAAAAGTTCTCGCCAAGACTTTGAAAGCTAAAAAGTAGAAGACCACATCTACAGATAACTAAAACATAAGTATTCCTTTATCCTACTATTAGTACTTATTTGGCTATCTGTGGTGATAACTTAGTGCATTTTAGCTCCAAACCTTGGGTTTATGGTTAAGCTTGAATTAAATCTAAAGAAAATACCTTTTACATACTATAAAGTTTAAACAAGTATCATACCATGATAATCTGAAACACTAGTGTAATGAGTTGCAAGTTCTCATAGTAAAAAAGAAAAGGTCATGCTATTTATAAGTATGCAAAATAAATAGTATAAACTATCCTTTATTATGCTGAATATTGCTTGTTTATTTACATTGCTTATTGCTGAAATTTGTTTTATTTGTTTTATATGATTTACTTGATTTTCTAACATCTGTTTTGTTTACATTACAGTTTATGTTTACATAACTTCTATTATGCTTGCTATTTCTGCTAGTTCTGAATGTTTAGGACTTGTACATATGTGAATTAAATATTTTTATCTCTTATATAATCCAAAGTGTGGCAACAGTGTTTGTCACCATCATTTTTGAATCTGGAGAGCATAGAATTATTTATTTATTTATTTAAGAGTTTTACCAGGAAGGCTTACTGAGCAGTGTACCACTCGATTCCAGATGAGCCCAGGGGGTATAGGGGATGGGCAGGATACAGTGTTTATAGAAGTTACAAATGTACATTATTCAATATAATCATAACAGAGTAGGCAAATCCTTATAAATATATAGTAATATACAGACAGGGTAGTATAGGCAAGGTAGCAATATGCACATAATTACATAATTACACAGCAAACAACATCATAACAATAAGCAGGGTTGTCAACAGCAGGATAAAAATTAGTGAAGACAAAAAACAACTGCCATCAATGCTGCAAGGGCTTCAGCGGGGCAGAATGAAAGAGCAAGTAGTGGAGAATTGAGTCTTGAATAGAGCATTGCGGTGAGGAGTGCTGGTGGCATGTCTAATATCAGCTGACAGGGAGTTCCATAACTTAGGCATCCAGAAGCTAAAAGCAGCCTGTCCAGACCTGGTGGACCCGTGGGGGATGTGAAGTAGCTGGGAGTCAATGTTTCTGAGTGAGTAGGCTGGAGGGGGAAGAACATTAAGGGTAGTCACAAGTTAGGAGGAGAGGGACTGCGACCAGAATTTCACAGTGGTTCTAGTACAGTGTACCAATCTCTGATTGTGGAGAGAAGGGAGATCTAAGGAATGGTAGAGGTTGCAGTGATGTGTACTGGGAGAGCAGTCCAGGGAGAAATGGCAGAATGAGTTGAAGAGAGGGTCTAGTCTGGTCAGGGAGGATTTAGGAGCTACACAATAGACTACATCCCCATAGTCCATTATTGGGAGGATCATCTTTTGAACGATAGCCAGGTGCATGGGCAGGGGGATGCACCTTTTATTATGGTATAACGCATCTAATATGGGGTGTAGCTTCTTATGTATAGCATCAATATGTGCAGTGAAGTCAAGATGCTTGTCTAACCAGACCCAAATGTATCTGTAGGAAGTACAAACCTCCAGGGGGGAGCCTTCTAATGTGTGGAAAGTTGGGGAGACTGGGAGATGGAACAGTTTGGCCCGAGTGCCGAATGTTAGGGAGACATTTTTTGGGGGGTTCAGAAATAGCTGATTTGAGCTGAACCAGTGTTGGACAGAGTCAAAGTCCTGCTGCAGGCAGGCTGCCATGGCGGAGGGGGATGAACCCAAGGCATACAGCACCATGTCATCTTCATACATGTGGATAGTTGTATGAGGGCAGGCAGCAAGCAGATCATTGAGGAAGATAGAAAACCACAAAGGGCCTAGGACAAATTCTTGGGGGACCCTGGTGGTAACTGGGAGTGAGGTGGACATGGCCAAGCCAATACGGACTTACTGTGACCTGCCTGGCAAGTATGACTGGAACCAATTGGTGGAAGGCTCAGTCAGTGCAGCTTGGGTGAGTTTGGACAGTATCAGAGCATGAGAGACCATGTTGAAAGCCTTAGTCAGGTCAATGAAGATAGCCACAGTTATCTCCCCTTTATCCATGCCCATGAGGATGGTGTCAGTGAGACGGAGGACAGAGGTGATGGTGGAGTGATTTTTTTCTAAACCCAGCCTGGTAAGGAGTGAAGAAGGAAATGGAGCTGAGGTAGTGGGAGAGCTGGGCTAGTACAAGGCACTCCTGGATTTTGGCTAGGATGGGGAGCAGCGATATAGGTCAGTAGTTGCACAAGGAGGAAGGGTCACCTCCTTTGGTGAGGGGTATGATTGTGGCATGTTTCCATTTTGTAGGGATGGTCCCAAGTCTGCATGACAGGTTATAGAGAGTGGTTAGAGGGTTGGCTATGGCTGGGGCAGAAAAATGGAGCATTTTGGAGTCAAGGCCTGAGGGGCATTTTCCTTTGGCTGGATTTAGTGACCAAAGTATTTTTAGTACCTCAGCGGGTGTAACAAGGTGAAATGAGAAGTTGGCAGGTGAGGAGACAACTGGGGGAATGGGGGAGGGAGCCAGGGGTGAGAGGAGAGTAGAGAGGAAGTACAGTTTGTGAAATAGGAGTTAAACTTTGTGGCTACAGTGCTCGGTGCAGTGATAATATATTGAGGGTTGGATTAGGGGGTTGGGCCGGTGGGGCGAGGAGGGATTTAATTGACTTCCAGAATTGTGCTGGATGAGTAAAGTTATTGTGGAAAGCAGACTTGAAATAATTTGATTTGGCCTGTTGGATGAGTCTTGTGCAGGCAATCCTTAGTGAGCGGTAGCATTGCAGAGCCGTTTGAGTACCTGTTGCCTTATAGGTTTTCCAGGCTCAGTCACTGACTAATGGTTGTTCCAAGAGGTTGGTGGTTACCCAGGGTAGATGGGATCCCCTTACTATGGATCTTCTGAGAGGTGCATGGGAGTCCCAGATAGCCAGGAAACTGGTCATGAAGAATTCGATGGCCTCATCCATGGAGGCAGCCCTAGGGATGTAGGACCAATTGATGTTGGTGAGGTCATTTAAGAGTGTGGTCAGGTCCAGGGATTTGTAAGATCTATTGTACAATGTGCAGGTGGGAGGGGCCTTAGGTCTGAATATTTTCTGTACCAAATAAATCATGTGGTGATCACTGAGAGAGTTCAGTAGTAGGCCAGCATCAATTATATGATGGGGGTGGGTGTCAAGGGCCCAATCCAGTAGAGTATGCTTCTTGGATTTGTGGTTTAGGTGAGTGGTTTTAGTTATTTGTTGGGACAGGTTTAGCACATTTACTTGACAACATGCTTTAGAGACTGTGCTGGCTAGCCAGTTCTGGTTGAAATCCCCAAGGATATGAAGTTTGCCTCCAGCTGCGAGGGATCTCAGGGTACCTAGGTGGTTTAGCATGATAGGCAGCTGTGTGTCCTGAGGGCAGTAAGACCCTGCTATGTATATGGGGATTGAGTCAGGGAGAGAGATTTTGATTAGTAGGGAATCTATTGACAACATGGGTGAGGTAGGACTTATTGTGGTGAACTGGATTTTGTAGGAGATGTACATGGCAGCGCAACCACCTTTCTGTTTACACTGATGGTCCTGCTGAATGAGGGAGTAGTCAGGTATTGAGAATTCGGTATCAAGGTTGCGGGGCTTCAGCCAGAATTCTGTAATGATTACAATATCAAGGCATAGGGATAAGACACTTGTTTGTAAGGCTGTTATTTTGTTCAGAATGCTGCATATATTTAAATGTACTATTTTGAACCCTCTTGGAGGTGATTTGCCGGGGTGGAGATGTGTCCGTTTATTGGGGAGGTAGGACCAGGGTTTCATTCTACATCACTGGCTATAAGGGGCAGGAGTGACAGGAGTTGTTTTAATAGGTGCATGTTCCTATATGACTTACAGCAGATAGGGAGGTGGTGTAGTGTACATGAGGTAGACATAGGGTCAAAAGAGTAGGAGACATTTAAAGCAGACAATCCAGCATGAAAGGAGGGAGGATGGTAGCTCCCAGTACCCAGTTTTTCCAGCAGTGTAGAGAGTGGTGCACTAGGGTAGAGGAAGAGTGGGGATGCTGCTTTACAGTCTCAGAGATGAGGGGCAGAGAGATTTGTTGATTAGGGTAGGAAGAGGGTGGAAGGGAAGATATGGTTATGAGCAGAACAACCATTGCTAGAGAGAGAGGGAACATTTTAATGTGAGTTAGGAACCCTGCTCAGGGTTGGCCACTAGTGTCAGGAAAGAATAAGGAGCAAATGGAAAAGAGTGCTGATTAGTTCAGATAGTCACGCAGTACAGCCTATATAGGTAGAATCTCGCCAAGGGGGTGGTGGGGGTTGTGGGTAGCCGGCGCATAGCGCGCGGGGGGATCCCTCTCACGCAGTCAGCTGGAGCTCTGCCTTAGGCGTGGGATCACTACCTTGATTTTACGATTGGTGATCCGTGGGGCTCAGGGGCTCTAGGAAGGGCTGAACAACCTGCTTGCCCTCACAACCTCTGCAGCTATGCAACAGAAGAGAACAGAGTTTAAATAACAGGTAGGGGAGGAGAAGCTAAAAGTACAGGTACAACAACATTTCTTTGCAGTAGGAGGTTCCCTAACATACGTTGCCTAGGATTCAAATTACATGCAGGTACTAAGAAATTAGTGTTACAGTTGACTTGGCTTACTATTTTGTTGCTTGTTTTAAGATTTTAATAGAAACAGCAGAAATGAACTAGCAACCCCTGCACAATCACCCGATTTTGGCTCCGGTGTACTACAGCCTATGTTATTGTACAGAGAGGTCCCTTTAAGGCAGGATCAAGTGTAAATTAGATTCCTTAAAGTTCACTTCTGCCTGGAGTCAAACATAGTTCAGTGGAGCGTGGAACAGGCAGGAAAAAACTATCTACAGTGCTCTCCCGACTGTAAAAGCAAGCACCTTTGTTCAAAAAGGTGCCAAATTCAAAATCCCTCTCACGCAGTCAGCAGGATAATATCACATGAGAACATTTATTATTGTTAGTAATTTATGAAATAATTTGTTGGTAAGGCCTGAGGTGACTCCAAGTGTATCATTATAAAAAGTGATATTATAAGCCTTTGTTCCGACACAATCATTAACAACGAGCTTGTTATCTATGGAGCTGCCTCTGTGTCTGCCTTATGGCATGTCACCATTGCTCTGAACAAGTCCTGTAGATTATTGACTGGTGCTGCCCCCCTTAACCAAAACCTGTGACCTCTATAAGCAGGCTAACTGGCTTAAACTTCTGGAAAGAATCACTTACCAAACCTGCCTGGTAGTAAAAAAGGCATCCCTCAATCTTATGCCCCAAAAGGTACAGAATCTCCTTAGACCAACCAACAGCACTTGCCACACCAGAAGCTGTGATAACTCCACTCTACTTTTGTCCCCTACTGTCACACCTCTCAGGGCCAGAAGTCATTTGCAGGCAGAGCCCCTAAGTTATTCAACTCACTAGACAGCAAAGTCACTAATTCAGCCACTCTAGGCCTGTTCAAACACAATCTTCATCGTACTGTTGTGACTTGGGCCTCATGTGACTGCTTCACTTAGTTACCTTGAGCTGACACCCCATCTCCGTTCATCTCCATTTTCTCTGTTTCTATGCCTCTATCCACCTCCCATAATCCCCCTACACCTTTTTTCTCTTTCTCCTCCCCCATTTCCCCCTGGTCTCCAGAGCCCTGTTAGCAGTGGGCTGAACTCAATCTCTGGACAGAGCAACTTGGGAGGCTGGCATGGCTCTCACAGCGGTGGAAATGCAGCAGTTGGTACCAGGTACATTTTGGGATGTTCAATACAAACACTTAATGCAATCCCCTTTAAAACCATCTATGTTCTACCAGTGAGCCAGTCAGGTCAGCAAACCTAGTTCCAAGGCAGTTCTACCAGCTGGCAGGAACAAAGCTTTCAAAACTGACAAACAAACTGCAATTGTGTCTAGCATTGTTACTGCAGTTCTTAGACTACTGCAGTGCTAACTCATAGTGACTCCTGCACCATACCCTCCTGTACTACTTAGGCACATCAGCAACATAGCACTCAACTGCACACATCCACTACAACTGAAAATGTACAGGGCAAGGGGGGTGTCAAATCACAACCTTTGAATTTTCCTGAATTGCCAAACAGTACAACAAACCATTGGTCTTCCCACTACCCCTATTATTGCTTTTTCCTACATTAGACCCTGTGGGTGCTGAACAGCCATCTACCTCTTGGGCTGACTTGGTTGAGGTGGCAGAAGGAGAGTCAGATATGCAATATGACCCTTCTAATGGGATTGGTGGTTAAAAAAGTCATCATGCTCCAGCCCCACCCACCCCAGGCTACATTTATGGGCACAGATAATTCAGCTCCTTCACATCAAGTCCACCCCTCAACTTCTCAAAAAGAAAAGAAAAGCAATACAAATAGAGGATACCTTTAAGACTACAGATCTCATTGCTAATTTGGGTAAACCTGCTATACACTTGAATGCTTTCCATTTAAAATACAAAGGCAGACAAGAGGAACCCACAGACTGAGTGTTGTTGCCCGTAGACTGTTAAAGGAATTGCTATAGGTTTTAGCTACATTTTTGCACTTATAAATACATGAGGGTTATGCAATTTGATGTCAGTTTTAAAACACTGCAATTCTTGGAAAGGTTTTAGACCAAATATAACTCTCTCAAATCATCTCCAGTCTGGCCCCCCTTTATAGCTATCCCCTTGACAAAGGCAACAGTCAAAACCATAACCATTCTGTTTTAAAATGAAGGGGTTCATATTTCCGATATTCTGTATTGGGTAAAACAAAGGGCAGATGTGACTGACCATTATCTACCTGTTTTAGACTCTGAAACCATCTGGACTGGAGAATGGCAAATTAAAGTGAGACTGAGAACTAATGAACAAGGTCCACAGCATCTCCCCAGCAGTTTTTATATTGCATGTGACAGAGGTTTTTTCTTCTATGCAAGACAGTCCAAAACATGCCACAGATGTGGGTCACTTTAGCACCTCAGCAATGCTTGTGATATTTTGGTCTGCAAACTCTATTTGGGAATAGTACATTTCAGTCACATTTGTCCTAGTCCAATAAGATACAATCTTTGCAAATAATTAGATCATTCTTATAAAAAAATGTCCATGGGTGGTCAATAATAAGGGCTCTCTCTATGATCAGGATAACATGGTACATGAGGGCACAACACAAATGATCCCATGAGGAACAGTCCCAGGCCATGGATAGAGTACCTGCTCCCATGTTTGAAGTGTCATATACTGAATCTATAGAGAAGGTGGTGCCTGCTGAACCACTATAAAAAGAGACAGACATGATGACAGAATCAAAGGTTCTTTTGAGTGCAGTGTCACATATGGAAGTTGTAGACTCTCACCAAGATGATCAACACACTGTGCTTCCTATTATGCAAGAACTTTCAGATACTAATCACCACACTACAATGCCCCCTCCTGCACTTCCTCAAGATGACTTTAAGATGGTTGGAGGGAACCGAAGGAGCAAGAAATCTCATCCAAAGCCCAAGGTCTTTAAAAAGGACATTATGGTGACTCAGAAGCAAAGGGAAACAGAAGAGGAGGAGGGAAACATAAACTTCCTGTATAATCTGTTCACAAAACGATCTTTTGGACACTGATGGGGTCAATTCAGACACTAAAATGGCACACAAAAGGACTAGGAGAAAAAAGAATTTATAGGAAATTGTCTTTTTGAGCAATGTTTTTCTTGTTTTCTCACTGTAAATGGTTCAAAGGTCCATACAACACTTAAAAATTATTATGCTAAATGTTAACAATATTAAGAGTTATAAGAGGAAACTCACTTCTTTCTGTTTCCTAAGTTCCTTGAGGGCACACATAATTCATTTACAGTATACTACATTACATACCAATAATAACATACATTGTATAAAGCCCAGAAATTCTGGCCCTGGGGACTGTCAATGTGGTCTATGGGTGAAAATCCTTGTTCAAGAGTGAGTATTTGGATTCATTTCATCAATGTAAAGATTTTGAAAGTTATGGATGTAAATCCAGGGAGATTGTTATTAGGTACAGTATTTCTGGAGATGCTTATGAGAATCAGGATTCTATATGCACCACAAACAAAAGCTGCATGGGAAGAGCTATTTCAGTTGCTACAACCCTACCTACATACAAGATGTATTCTATTGGGAAGGGACTTTAACAGCCCTCGGAATATTGCTGACAAAACTGGCAGGACAAACAAGCTGTATTGTTACACAAATTGTTTAAAGCAAATGATTTTCACAGCATGTGTAAGAGTTGCATATAGACAAATACAACCAAAAGGGGGTCATACTTATCATAGGGGAACACTGTCTTCCCAAACTGACTACATCTCTATCTCCAGCAGATGTACAGTGCTGGAAGCAAATACTGTCGTCTCTGCAAACTCAGACCTTTTAGAAATTCATATTAAAATAGGACTTGGGGGACACAATAAACTACAGGGAAAGGCTATTGGAAGCTGTATGCTTCTACTGGAAGCTGAATGCTTCTCTTTTGGAAGTTTCAGAGATTAAAGGAAAATATAAGGAGCTCCTTAAAGCTAAGGGATCTGTGGCCTACTGTTTTTAGAACTTAGTAGATTGGTGGATAGACACAAAAACAGAGTTGCAGAAATTCTTTAAAACATTGAGGAGATAGAAATGAAAATCAGACTATTTAAAGTATTTTCAATTCTGTGCACAATTATTTAGTGGTGATTACCCTTCAAACAGATAAGAAAATATTCTATAAAGAACAAATATACAATTTAAGGGTGACAGTAAAAATATATTTATATGACAGGGCTAAATCTTTAAAAATAGAACAGCAATTTAGTGTTCCGAGTATGAAGTCCTCACGTGATATTTTTAAAAGCAGCCAGGATGGTATCAGAACTAAGGTGATCACATCCATATGGGACATGAAGAGTAAGATACATTCTGATAATCAGCAAATCAGATTAATAGTGGAATCCAGTTTATAATTTTTTTTATACCCGAGTGCCGAAAGCAGGTCATAAAGGAGACTTTATACAGAGTTCCTTTGCTGACTTATTAACAGAAGATGAACAAAAGGATCCTATAAAACCTGTAAGATTAGAGGAAGCAGAAACGGCCATAAAGTCCTTACAGCAAAAACAGTTCCAGGCTCGATGGTCTCAGTATGGAATTTTATAAACATTTCTCCTCCATGTTAAGTGTTATGTTAATCCCAGTATTTAATGATGTATTAGATACCTTACAAGCACCATGCAATATGTTTCAAGCCATCCTGATTTTACTTTATAAAAAGGGAGACCAGATGGATTTGGAAAATTCGAGACCCATTTTTCTTCTGAATACAGATCGAAAAAATCTTTAAAAAACCTTGGGTCGGAGGTTGAGTAACATAGCCAATAAAGTTATTTCCCCTAATCAAACATGTTCAATACCTTATAAAAATGTTACTTCTGCCAATCCTTCTATATTTAGGTCTGGTATTTCCCCCTCCACAAGAATTGGGAACATGATTGTATAGTTTGTTTTTTCAAGCACAATGGGATAGCGGACCTAATCCAGTCCAGAGAAATTTTACGTACCTTCCAATAAGAAAAGGCGACCTAGCTATGATAAACCCTATAGTTTTCTTTCACAAAACATTTTATTTTTCAGTTACTTCCACAAACTACTTTCTGGTTTAAGTTACTGACTGCATCATATGGATACAGGTTTGATTACAGCCAGTATTACTGTAATGGAAACAATGGAACTGGAATTTTCATACTGTCCTGAAAAAAGAACATATCCCCAATATATGACCTTGGCACTATGGAAGGTACAACAGTGGAAGCTGAAGTTGGAATATTTTAAAACATACTCCAGGAAGGGTTTATAGCAACACATAATGGATAATAACTTTTCAGAGGTTCTATGTCATAAGGGGATTGCCTAATAGTGATCAGCTTTATGGCGAGTGTACACTGACAAAATTCAATTTTGGCGATGTGCAGCACTAGCGCCAGTGAAAGCAGCGCAAACATTCTGTATTTTTCTTTTATGTGGGGGGCTTTGTCCACTGTACCTCCCTACTATAGATTCTCAACTCCAGGGAGTGCATGTCTGGGAGTGCATCCTTAGAAAAGAAATAAAAATCCTTGTCTCAGGCCTGGAGCAACAAAACACACCTGTGCCTGGTCCTGAACCCTGCATTCCTGCCACCGCAGGCCAGCACCCTCTCCACCATGCTACGGTGCCAGCTTGGTGGCAATCCATGCCACCACACTTCACAAACCCTCCCGCCCCTTGCTCAGTGTGCTCGCTCTTCCCCCCATGTGTATATTCACATGACATCCTGTCGCATTTCGTGAACCCTCCCCATCCAGTAGCCCTCCCTCCCCTGTTGTCGGGGTCAGTCACCGCAAGTGGGTCGCTGTTTCAGTAGGTGCCCACTTGCAGATAGCCGAAGTAACAGGATACCCTTTTCAGAGACCTTAGTCTTTCCCAAAGGTACCCTTCGTACAACTGAGATGACTTTAAAACAATTACTAGAACCAAGGATTCCAAAATATATATGGGAAGTGTTATAGTTAACTTGTCATGGTGGGTTGGGAATGAGGGACTCATATAAACATAAGCAGTTATGTGAAAGATACTATCCTAGAGACTCCATTGATGGTTTGTTAGAAACTATTTTTGGAATGTACATATGCTAAACATGTTTGAGAACTGATAACGCAGGCTTTGAACTTCCCTGAGTACAAACAGATCACGTATGAAACATTGGTATTAAGGGTTTATACAGGGTATTGGCAGAAGTATCACTCAAGCACAATGAAAGTTATTTGTGGTTTCCTCAAATGTTAAATCTGGCAAGTAACATAGAAACACAGAAACACAGATACTGGCTGCAGGTAAGGAGGCTTGGCTTTCCTAGTCTGCTCATTTTCCCTACCTATTGTAACATCGCATACTCTACTTGATCTCCAGCTTTACACCACCCCCTTTCCCTACCACTAAGGTTTCCTTAAGCCTATCCCATGCATTCTTCAAGCCCACTACTGTTTCTACCCCCACCAACTCTGCTGGGAGACTCTCCCAGTAATTCACCACTC
Organism: Neoceratodus forsteri; assembly: GCA_016271365.2. Taxonomy (NCBI): domain Eukaryota; kingdom Metazoa; phylum Chordata; order Ceratodontiformes; family Ceratodontidae; genus Neoceratodus; species Neoceratodus forsteri. The sequence goes on from CM057452.1 coordinate 761,449,357, forward strand.
TTTCTGTGAAGTGCTTCCTCACATCTGTCCTTAGCCTTCCCGCCTCCATCTTCATAGCATGTCTCCTTGTTCTTGAGCATATTTTCTGCTGAAAAATGCTTTCCTGTTGAACCTTGTTTATACTAGTGAGATATTTGAAAGTTTCTATCATATCCCCCTCTTCCACCTTTCCTCTAGGGTGTACGTATTAAGGTCCTTCAGTGTCTCCTCATAGGGCTTGTGATGCAGACCCTGCAACATTTTGATTGCCCTCCTCTGGACTGCCTCTACCCTGTCTATGTCCTTCGAGAAATGTGCTCTCCAGAACTTGACACGTTACTCTAGGTGAGGCTCACAAGTGATCTACATGGAGTGGTAACACACCCTCCCTTTTTCTGATGGTGATACCCATTCCTGTGCATCCTAGCATCCCACTAGCTCCCCCCACTGCCTTGTCACACTATCTGGCTACCTTTAGGTCATCAGATATGATTACCCCCAGGTCCCCTTCCCGTGTGGTAAGGGCTAATACCTCTCCCCCCATTTTGTACGCCCCAGGATTCTGTTCCCCAAGTACATGATTTTGCACTTCTTCACATTGAAACTTAGCAGACACTCCCTTGACCACTCCTCTAGCTTTCCAAGATCTCGATTCATTTCTTCCACACACACTGCCAGGAGTGACTACCCGATTGCAGATTTTTGTGACATCTGCAAAGAGAAATACCTTCCCTTCTAGCCCCTCTGCATTGTTGCTAATAAAATATTAAAGAGAACTGGTCCCAGTACTGATTCCTGTGGCAGCCCACTGGTCACCCTCCCTTTCTCGGAGGGAACTCCATTTACCACCACCCTCTGTTTCCTGTCCCCCAACCAATTTCCCACCCAGTTTACCACTTTGTACCCACTTCCAGGCTTCCCAGCTTGCTTATAAGTCACCTATGTGGAGTGGTGTTGAAGGCCTTACTAAAATCTAGGTAGGCTATATCTACTGCTCCACCCTGATCTACTTCCTTGGTCACCCAGTCTATGAAATCTATCAGATTTGTTTGACATGTTCTCCCCCCAGTGAGTCCATGCTGCCTCAGAATCTATAGGCCACTGGATTCAAGATATTCTGCAATCCGCTCCTTTAGTAGTGATTCCATTAGTTTCCCCACCACCAAAGTCAGACTGACTGGCCAGTAATTTACAGCCTCTTCTTTGCTCCCTGTTTTGTGAAGTGGGATTACATCTGCCCTCCTCCAGTCCTCCAGAACCACTTCAATCTCCAGGGAGTGACTGAACAGCACTGTCAGATGTGTAGCCAGTACTTCCCTGAGCTCCCTCAACATCCTAGGATGCACCCCATCACCCAATTGCCTTGGCCACTTTCAGATTTCTGAGTTTCTTCAGGACTTCTCTCCTCTGTAAATAGACTAGTGTCTACCTCTCTTCCTTTGATGCTCCTGGCCCTTATCTGTGGTCCTTCACCTTCCCCTTGCTCTGTGAACACGGAACAAAAGTATTCATTCAAGATATCTGCTTTTTCCTGGTCCCCCTCCATGCACTCCCCTCCTTCCCTACTAAGCCTTACTATCCCTCCCTGGTCTTCTCTTTTTGCTTACATACTGTACCTGAAAAATACGTTGTCAACCTTCTGTACTGTCTGGGCTATTTTTGTCAACATTTGCAGCTTTGCAATCCTAATTGTTTTCCCTGCTTCCCCCTGTTTCTCCTGATACACCTCTCTATCCTCCTCTCTCTGTGTCTCCTTATACCTCCAAAATGCTAACTTTTTGCCCTTACCTTCCTAGCCACCTCTTTTGAGAATCACAGCAATCTCATTTTCTTCTGCTTTTGTGTACTTGTCTGATGCAGAAGTTTGTAGTTTGTAGCCTTCTGTATCCCTCCTTTTATACTGGCCCACTGTTTCTCCACTCCTTCCAAGTCCTCTCTGGGATCCCGGGGGCAACCCTGAGGCATTACCTCATCTTTTTAAAATTGGCCCTTCTTTGGGCAGTTCAGTTCTCCCAGTATACTTATATTGAACCACAACGTATGGTGATCACTGGTCTCCAGGTGGCCATCCACTGTGATGTCTTCAACATTCTTCCCATTTGTGAGTACAATGTCCAATATTGACCCCTCATGAGTGGGCTCTTTTACTAGTTGCCTGAGAACTGCCTCTTACATGGAGTCCAGGATGTCCCAGCTCCCAGCTGAAGCTGCAGCTGCAGCTGGGATGCTCCAATTTATATCTGGCAGATTAATGCCCCCCACCAGCAGCACCTCTCACTTGTTTGCCATGTTTTGGATCACTTCCTCTAAAACCATATCAAGCTCCCCTCTCCCCCCATGCTGGAGGCCTATAGATCACACTAGTGCAAATAGTTGCTCCCTTCCCTGTTTCTGGGGTGACCCATAATACCCCCCATGTCCCTGTATCTCAGTAGCTTTTATGCTGTTCCTCACATAAAGAGCAACTCCTCACCCTTTCTTTCCCACCCTGTCTTTTCTGAACAGAGTGTAGCCTGGTATAGCTACATCCCAGTCATGGTTCTCATTGCACCATGACTCGGTAATGGCGACAATGTCCAGGTCAGCCTCTGTCATGATGGCCTTTAGGTCTGGGATTTTTTTTTCCAGACTCCAAACATTTGCACACACGAGCTTTCAGAATCTGCTACCACCCTATTTGTCAACATCCTCTGTCTCTTTTTGCCGTCTCTCCATACCCTCCTCTACTCTCGTTCTCATCTCTCTTCAATTCTCCTGTGTTGTTTCTTTTGTTGTTGGGTGCCCTAGGGGAATTCACTCCCTTAGAATTCTCCCTACTGCCTACTTCAGTTTTGGAGGGGGCAGTTTGTGTCTCCCCATTTCCTTCCGCCACCTCCCCTCTGCTAGTTTAAATGCTCACCAATGTAGCATTTAAACCATTCATTAAGGACTATGATTCTCCTCCAAGATGGATGCAGACTACCTCCCCTGGATAGGGCTCTTTCCATCCAGGTGGAACCACAGTCCCCAGTGTAGTCAAACCACTCCTCTCTGCATGATTCCTTCAACCTTGTGTTGAAGCTCCTGATGTGGAATACCCTATCCTTCCCCCATCACAGACAGCTAGCACCTCAGAAAAAGGCCACTGAGCACTCTACCTGCTTAAGACATCCTCCCGAATTCCCTGAACTCATCCTGCACTATCCTAGCCTTGTTCCTAGCCAGATCATTGGTCCCTAGTGAACAATGACATCCAGCTCTCCCTCCCATCCTGCCAACCTAGCAATCCCCAGGATACACTTTCAATTCCTCTGAGCAGTGGTGCGGGTAGGCACCTAACCTCCCCTTCCCTTCCTACCCCTAAATCTATCCCCCTAACAATTAAGTCCCCCACCAAGAGTTGCTTCCTCCTCCTCCAGGTCCTCTTTCACCCTCCTTAATGTCTCCACTACAGAGGACCCCCACATCATACCTGACCTCAACTGCGGGTGTCCTTCGTAGGACAATCCCACCATGCCAGAGCAGGGAAAAAGTTGTGGAGTGATACCAGGTTGGGGGGTACCTCTGACCCACCTCCTTTACCTTTCCTCAGCCCACCATAGTTCAGTTGCTCCTCCTCCTTGGCATCCTTTTTGACTGCAGCAGCAGACATGACAGTCCTTGCATGGGAGAGGAGGCACCCTGAATCCTAGCCAACTCAGCTTGTAGTCCAGCAACCTCCCCATTCTCCGCAGAGAGGTTCATGCAGATGGGGCAGCACCACAGTCTCCAGAAAGTCTCCCTGAAGACTGCCACCCCACAGCCACTGCACTGCTCCACTCCCAGCATATATATGCGCTACCCTGCCTGTTTTCCTGTTTTGCTTCCTTTTAGAGCCTTTTTTATTCCTTCTCTAGATGGTATGTTTCACCTATACCCAAACTATTTCTTGACCTTAACTTGCCTCTACTTTGCCTGTCTTTATTTTGCTCTTGTTAAACCCTTATTTACTTCTACCCTTGATGGGGTATTTCACCTTTACTCAACTGTTGACCCTAACTCTGGACCTTAACTCACCACTACCCTGCCTGTTTTTATCTTTCCCCCCATCCTAGATAGGGTGTTCACCTGCACCCTAAGTATTGTGTGCCTCTGACTCTTCCCATTTCCCTTCTGTGTGTGAAGTTACAGAAAATTTAAACAGGAAGCTTACCAAATAGATCCTGGTGTCCTGCTTTCTCCTTCTTTACACCTTCATTGTTCCTCTGCTTGTCTGTTTACTGTAGCTTTAGAGTAACCAGCCACCGGCTGCCTTATTGGGCTTACTGTATTGGGTAGACTCCTCTGTGCTGTCCTTCACTTGGGGATCCTTAGCACTGGGGGCTTCTTAGTGGCCTCCCTTACGAAGCAGCAGAAAGTGTGTTTGGCACCCTGGATTGGCTGCTGAGGGACAAAGAGGGAGTTAAAGGGACATTTTTAACTCTTTTGGCATTATATTATTATCAACATTTTATGATTGCTTACCTTTAAAATTGATTCATGTTGCTGGTTATTTTATCCACTTTCTTTCTTAAATGAACTAAAATGTTTGTAATGCAATTATACCTAACTTTGTTTCTCATACTTGATCTACTCTTATTGCATACTTCCTGAACACTAGGAACACCCCCCAAACAGTGCAGTCACTGAATATACAATAGCCTCCTTTTCTTCCACTGCATCTTGAATGTCTATATTGTGCTGGGTGTTCCCAAGTCCAGGAATGTTGCAGTGGGAGTTGATCAATGACTGTAAACAAACACATGTTTGTGTGGTAACACCTGTATAGTTGGCAGTCTGTTCTCACTTTTAAAAAGAAAACTGGAATAGAATCAAACTACCAACTACATCAGCCAATTTTACAGAATGTTAGCAATCATAAAATGTGTTTTTTGTTTAACTAGGGACAATTTGAGGCCTAAGTGGATTGACAGTGTCCCTTTAATTCTCAAATGTCATACAGAAGTGAAATTTGGGGAGTAAATAATACTGTTATAAGTAAAGAACTTGATGTGGTTCAAAATACATTTTAAAAAATGATATTTGGGTGCCCAAAAAGAATTGCTGGTGCAATTGTACACATTGAGACAGGATGTCTGAATATGGAAGCAAGAATGCTTAAAAGAGCTATGAATATATTATGCAGAAATTGTTAACTTTCACAAAGACTGACTTCCGTATGGTATACATGTTGGTGTGACACACAAACCCATAAAAATAGTCAATATTGGTTTGTCAAATTAAATGTCTGTCTCTTAATTGGGCTTAGAAAAGTCATTTGTACAAAAATCTAATGAGAAAGACACTCACGATGCATTTATTAAATCAGCCCTTCAGAGAATCAGTGAATCTGCCCACCAGTTGGATCTGGGCAAAATCCATGACTCATAGAAACACAGAAACATCTATGTTTCTATGTGAACCCGTGTGTACAATACCCAAATGTATGTAAAGGTAAATCAGATTATCTGAAGTGCATTTACTCCTGGACTGCTCATTGTTGGAAAAAGTGAGAAGAAAATTGCTGAGTTAATTTTTAACAGAAATGTCAGGGCAATCTCATAGATAAATTATTAAAAGAAAAACTTACTTTCTAAGTATAACACCTTCATTGATTCTTTAGGCTCATATTCTGTTAAAATATTTTCACTCTTAGGACAATGAGAGATAAATTGAAGCCTCCCTTTTATAATGATTTTTGTACTCTTTCTAAATGATAAAAATGTCTGACTTTGGTATTACACAGCCTCCATTTATAGCTGGTACAACTATCATGAGCATTACAATGTATAGTAGTATGGGGGTGTTGTCAGAACAAAGGCTTATAATATCAATTTTTAAAATGATGCACTTAGATTCACCTCAGGCCTTACCCAAAAATTATTTCATAAATTACTAAAAATAATAATTTACATATGATATTATCCTATGCTTTCCAGATTCAAGTATAATGGCAAATGACACTGCTTACTACACTTATAATTATGAACAATAATATTTTATTTACACCTATACAATAATTCTAAATATTCCTCATTAGCATAAATATCAAACATAATCTTGTAAACATCAACAAAATTGATTCAGAAAATCCAGCAACTAATAAAACAAATTTTAGCAAGTAAACAATGCAGATGAATAAGTAATATCCATTTTGATCAATGGTACTAGTTAAACTAAACTTTTGTCATATTTAGTATTTAACATAACCTTCATACATAAGAACATATACTTATAAGATCAATGTCTCAGATTATTTCTGTATAAAACTTGTTTCAAAACTTTATAGCAGGTAAAGTGTATTTTCTATGAGAACTGGCAACAACAACAACTTTTGGTTTATGGTTGTTTAATTTTGGTGGGTTAAATGTTATCTTAACCTTTGGGTTTTGATTTTTATTAGTTTTTGTGAGAGTAGGAGTTTATTGTCTTGCTCCATGTTGAAGGACGGGGATATTTATTATTATCCCACCCCCTGTCAGTAGACTATTCATCCTCCACTCTTCATGACCTTCGCCTTTTCCCTCCTTATTTTTTTCTACCTATCAACGTTGTTGGGATTTGGGAATTGACCGTAGGAGGAGGGGGAGGGGTGGGAGCCTGAACAGTGGAGGATGGATGAGGGGATAGCTCATATCAGGATTGTTAAGCCCAGAAGACGCCCTGGGGTGAAATGGAGGCCAGAATAGGGGTTTCCTTGTCTGACCCCCATACCCAAGGGCACCACCACTAGTAATGGTGGGCAGGTGGCAGGGGCATCCCAGGGACTCTGTCCAACTCGGGCCGTGTTATGCAATGCCAGATCCGTTGTGAACAAGACTGCTATTGTGGCAGACTTGATAAGTACAGTGGATCTGGCTTGCATCACTGAAACCTGGCTGGATGGAAATGCTGGCCCCGTTCTTGAGGCAGCAGTTCTGGCTGGGTATTCGGTGATTCACCGTCTGAGATTGGACCACAGGGGTGGGGGGGTTGCGGTCTATTTTAAGACTGAATTGGGTCTCACTAGTGTTCCAGTTGAGGAGATCACATCATTTAAATGTGTCATTGTGGCAGGTGGAGGCTATAGACTGGCTCTCATCTACCATCTACCCAGAGATGAGAAGCCATTCCTTAAGGAAGTGGTGGACTTCGTTGTTGACCTGGTATTGGAGTCCCCCAGGTTGATGGTGCTGGGCGACTTCAGTGCTTGGATCAACGATGAACTCTCGCAATTTGGACAGCACTTCCTCCAAGTGATGAATTCATTGGACCTCTCACAGGTGGTTACCTCTGCCACTCATAAATGTGGCCATTCCCTTGATCTGGTTTTCCTCCTGGGGATGAAAGCCTCTGGTGTGGGGGAGGAACCTGTTAGATGGTCTGACCATCACACTGTGAGATTCAATTTTGGTACCCGCCTGCGTAGACCTACCCCTGTGGAGATGGTCAAGTACAACCCTTTACAGGATGTGACTCCCAATGGTCTAACTGCGGCACATTACCTATCAGAATTCCCTGTGATGAGCTCGGATCCAGAGGTTTTGGTCCTGGCCTATAATAAGGCCATTACCTCTGCTCTGGATTCCATTGTGCCAATCCGTGTGTGTCCTCTGTCCCTTCACCCTCAGTCCCCATGGTTTGATGGGGACTTGAGGGAGATGCGATGACTAGGACGCAAGTTAGAGAGATGTTGGTGGAAATCCCACTTAGATGCCGACCATCTTAGACTGCTAGAGCATTATCAACTCTATCAGTCAGCAATTGCTTGTAAGAAGGCAGTATTCCTGTCCTGGGAAATTGCTGCTGGTCAGAACCGACTGGCCCAGCTCTTTTGAACCATGGACAGGCTGTGCAACCCAGTCTGTCTACAGGTTTGTAGAGCCTTTTCACAATCCCAGTGTGAGGAGCTTGCTCGGATCTTTGCAGATAAGGTGGATGACATCAGGGCAGAGACCCGCACAACACTCTCTATGGGAATGGCCGTGGACCAGTCCCTGGTTGCATTCCCTCTATGTTCCTGGAATCTCTTCAAAAGGCCAGAAATCAAGGATGTTATGAGGATTGTCCAGGTTATGCGCACTACATGCTGTAGCTTAGACCCAGGCCCTACAGCCTTGATTATGGGCTGTGGGTAGATTATCATCCCGGTTCTGGCGAGGATAGTCTGGTGCTCCTTAGACTCTGGTGAATATCCCTGCTCCCCAAAGGAGGCAGTGGTGACACCAGTGTTGAAGAAGGCTTCTTTGGAACCCGACTCCCTCGCAAACTACAGGGCTATCTCAAACCTTCCCTTTGTTGGGAAGGTAATTGAGAAAGTAGTGGCTACTCAGTTAGACAATGATCTGACCATCCATAGCATCTATGATTCTCTTCAATCCAGTTTTCAAAAGAGACACAGCACTAGACTGCACTGGATCAGGTGCAGAATGATCTCTTGATGGTGAGAGACCAGAAAACATGGTCCATTTTGGTCCTACTGGACCTGTCATCAGCATTTGACACTGTAGACCATGGGGTACTGCTTGAGCACCTGAGAATCATCTGTGAGCTTTCAGGTTTGGTCCACAGATGGTTTACTTCTTTCCTCACCGGTAGAACTCAGAGGGTGGTATCAGGAGTGTTTTCTTCTGATCCTATCTCTCTGTCTTATGGGGTGTCCCAGGGCTCAGTGCTGTCTCCCATGTTGTTTGCGGTGTACATGCTTCATCTCAGAGACATTGTAAGATGGTATAGGTTGGAGTTTCATTGTTATGCCGATGATACTCTGCTCTACCTGTCTTTTGCACCTGACCAGAATGGAGCACTCTCGGTGTTTAATAACTGCCTCAGTGAAATCCAAGGTTGGATGAGGTCCAGCTGGCTGAAGTTGAATTCTGGAAAGATGGAGGTGATGGTCATGGATCCTGGTCGCCGGATAGGGGGGTGAGGAACAAACCATCCCTCAGGCCTATTCCTGGGGGATGTTGAGATCCCTATCTCTGAACAGGTGCATGACCTAGGGGTAATTCTTGAAGATTGACTGACACTACATGCACAAGTGTCGGCAGTTGTTAAGTTATCCTTTTACCATCTTAGGAATATCACTAGGGTCAAGCACCTTGTTCCGTCCGGGGACCTACCTACATTGATCCATGCCTTTGTGACCTCGCGCTTGGACTACTGCAATTCCCTTTACTTTGGGATTCCAGAGGTTGATATCCACCACTTGTAGCTAGTGCAGAACTCCACAGCCCGGTTGTTAACTGGGATGCCTCGCTTCTCCCATATTACACCGGTGCTGTGGGAACTGCACTGGCTGCCGGTTCAGTGGCGGATCTCCTTTAAAGTCAGCTTACTGACTTACAAAGCCCTGCACAGTTTGGGCCATGACTACCTGAAAGAGCTCCTTGTTCCTTACCTCCCGGAGTGACCACTCCACTCGGCCAACGAGGGGTTGCTGGAGGTTCCAAGGGTAGTTTTAAAATCTTCTGGTGCCCGGGCTTTTATGTTCGTGGCACTGACCCTCTGGAATTCTCTACCCCTTTTGATTAGAGAGTGCACGACTGTGGGGGGTTTTAAACAAGCATTAAAACCCTTTTTGTGGATTAAGGCATTTGGGGATGATGCTGATCTGGTCTGATCTTAATATTTTATTATGATGTTGTTTTTAGTTATTCTACTGGTTTTATTATGATATGTTATTTTGATGTGATTTTATAACTTGTTCTGCGCCTTGATTTTTGAAAGGCGCGTTAAAAATGAAGATTATTATTATTATATTATTAACTCATTACATTAGTGTTTTGTACTATACATTCATAAACTCAGTTTTAACTATTCAAATCATGCAACATTTCTTAATTCAAAGCTTAAACTAGATATACCCAAATTATATAGTTAAAAGCAAGTTCCCTTCTTACTTTCCCAGATAAGCCAATTTAAATTACTAAGACAATTAAAATTAGTGAAAGTAATTGAAAAGGAATACTTAAGTTTCTGGTTGTAAACATTCTTTTCTCAACTTAGAACTTTTGGTTGAGTCTGGCTTTTGATGAAAAAGTCTCTTTATCAGCTAACCTTGACCCTGGAATATCTTTTAGCATGGATACACTCTGCAAGTTAAACTTTTGCTGAAAGTCAGTTTTTGGATTTGTAGAACATGGCTTCAATCTGCACAGTCCATAGCAATATGGGATTCAAAGAACTTTCTTGTAGATAGCAAAGTTGTTTCTACAACTGGAACTTATTGACTCTTTCATGATGTACATCTACTTTCATTACTTTAGGACACTTGACCTTCTTCTGCTCAGCATGCTGTATAGTTTGTGCGAGTTTTAAAAGTAAATCTGTGTCTTGTCCTCAGCAGTCAAAATTACTCATCAAAATGCTCAGCAAATAAAACACAGACCTTGCTCCATACACAATGAAAATGTCCTTGCATCTGCTCTTGCACATGGATCTTTTAGCAGGACTGCATAAGTTTTGGCTACCTTAGGCTGCTCTCTGCATTCCAAACAGGCATGGTCCAAAGTTCTTTTGCTTAGCTACAGCATAAAGCCTTTAGAATTCTTAGTTAACCTAATGTAGCTCTTTTAACATCAATGGTTTCCTGCAGACTGAGGTGTGTCTATACAAATTCACTAATATAAAAATGCCCTGGTGATGACATCACCAGAAGATGATTGGCCCGAGCCACTGAAGTCTCAGAAGATAAATGATGATATACTGCCATGCCTTTCAAGACACTTCCATTCTTCTCAAACTTGTTTTTTGTTTAAAATTACTTTCTTTAATAAAATTCTCATGTAACCCAATTTAAACATTAAACTTACATATTCAGGTGTTTTTCCCTTAAGTTAATCATTCTGATAAAAGTCTGATATTTATAACATTTATACTATTTCTACTTTTTAAATTACACTATTAAGGTTATAACTTCATAATTTCAATAAAACCTATTAAACTAAAGTGATAGTCTTGTTCTAAGTATTCTAAGCTACATAATGATATAAGATTTGTAAGAAAAATCCATTCCTAAAGTCTTTAAAACATTACTATTTGTAGAAATACATGAGGGTCTTTGTTCTACTTAAAGACATAAATCACTGTCAGATCAGTTAATTTACTATAAACGTTTAGATGGTATTTCTCTCTATAGCAACAAAATACAGATTTAAGATTTATATTGTTAAACGTCCTAAGATGTGAGCTGTCACGAGATACTAGATTTGTCTAGATTTGAATAAGAAAATGATATTAAAATAAGTTACACTCATAACTCTTGAATTATTCATTCTGCAGTCATGAAACTTAGTAAGCTTATTCGTCATACTACTGTCCAATTTTCGTAGCAGCAGTACATTGAGGCCCAGATATTGAGAAATGTGCCAAATGCCAGTGCAAGTCCAGTGCAGTGCAAATCCAATGCACTGTGGTGCAACAGGAGTCATATTCAGAGGTTGCACTGGCCGCACTGCACCAGCTCAACCCAGCTGAATATAGCACAATTGCGCCATGGCGCAAACACAGGAGCATCACAGTGCAGACAGAAAAGTCCCAGGGCGACCATGGGGGCAGAGCAAGAGAGCAACAGAGGGGGACACGGCACAGACAGGTGACTCAGGGACAGAGCCAGGGAAGCACAGTGACAGGCCACAGGAGGCTACCCCCAGCTTGGCACAGCAGGGTGCACACAAGCACCCAGACCCTCACTCCAGAATACAATAGTGGCACAGACAGTAGGCAACAGGAGGTGCCAATGGTGAATGGAGTGCCACACACCCATACCAGAGCAGGCCACACCCAGGACCATGCAGTCAATCACACACAGCTGCCACACCCCCCTGACAACCGCCCCATTGGCACCCCAAGGCACAGACACTGACCGAGGGGAGGAACACCACCACAGTGGGACACACCTCAGTACACAGCAGTGATCCACAGAAGCACAACACGCACCCTGACACAAGCACACCACACGGACAGGCACTTGGCCAGTGCAGCATGGCTCCTTACACCACCTGCAAAGCAGACAGAGATACAGGCAGGTATGTCAAAGATATATATATACATACATATATATATATATATGTGTATATATATATATATATATATATATATATATATATGTTGAACAATGCAACTATGTACAATAGAAGGGTGTGGGGGAGGGTAGGAAAGCAAGGGAAGGGGATCAGGAACAGGGACTGTACAGTGGAAGGGGGGCTGGAGGGGGTGGTACAGCTAGGGTAATAGGGGAATCCAGGGTCCTGACTAGTGGCAGCCACAGCTTGCCACCCCATGCAGTCTTCGCTGCCTTCTGTCTGCCAGCTGCATCCTGCAGACCTGCAACACTGCCTCCATGGTCAGTGAGGTGATCAGAATAAGCTGGCAGAATGGCTGGCATTAAAGGAACCTCCTGCGCCACTACTGGATTCCTAGGACAAGGAACAGGACAGGTGATCAGTGCAATGTCCCAAGGAACCATGCCCATCCACAACGCACAATGGGCAGTGGGATCACACACCCCCAGAGGGTGCATACAGGCCACCTGCAGGGGGTGGGTCAACACCTGCCAGCAACATGGCACACCATGACAGTGCACAGTGGTGGTCCCCACCACACAGTGGCCACCCAACTGTGCTATGGCAGTCTCATCGCACACTGCTCCAGCAGCACCATAGCAACATCAGTGCAGACAGGCATGCACCCACCTCACCAACAGCTAGCACACATGTCCAATGTATGCGCCACAGTGGTGGGCACCATGCACAGTGTAACACACACAACTGCCATGGCACATGGCACAAGTGGCTATGCCTGCACTCATGCCCCTGCCACACCCCCATGTATGGTGCGAAGGTCTATGTCAGTGCCTACCTGATCTCTGTGGCCCCACTGGTGCTGCAGCTGCTCCTCCACCACCACCCTGGCCCACTGTGGCCCGCCATAATGCCGCTGCTGCCCTCCTCCTATTTTCAGGTCCTGGGAATGGAACAGAGACAAGTACATATCAGTAACCAACCACAGCAGTTGCCCACCACCCCCACCCCTGTGCACAGGTTGAGCCCCTTCATGACATGTGCCACACAGCGGCATCACAACACAAGTGGTGGTGGGTGATGCCACCCCATGATGCACATGATGGCAGTGCACTGCTCTGAAGGGCATGCCAGGCAGCCTAGCCAACACCACAGTACAGCACCAGGGCACACATGCATTATGGGCCTATTCACCTGGCTGTGGAACAGCCCCATCCCTGACACAAGCCTCCATCCTCCTCAGGCACTCTGGGTCCCTCCATGCCAAGTGACCACAGTGGTGGTGACACTGCTCCCCTGTCCTGGCCTCCCCTGTTCACTGCTGCAGTGTGGCACCAATGTCCTGCCACACTGCTACCTGGGGCTGCTGCAGTGGTCCCTGGCCAAATAGTTGGGTTGCATGGGGCAGAATTCAGGTGACCAGGTTGACCAGTTCCACCTGCGTCCAGTTGGCCACCCGTGGTGCTCTCAGTTGTGCCATGCTGCAGGTTGTAGCTGGTGAGCAAAATGGCAGCGGCAAATGCACATGACCACAGCATGTGCCAGTTGTGCAGGTTGAAGGGACATGTGCTGGGTCTGCCCATTGTACAGTCTCAGAGATGCGCAGCATGGGTGTGGCTAGGCAGGGTCACAGGTGCGGGGTCACCCAGGGGCAGAGGTCAAAGCAGGGATCAAGGTTCAGCTGCTGCTCAGTGTACACATGCACAAAAGCAGGCCTGATGCACTATGCGCCAAGGCCCCCATCGAGCAGTCAGTGCACAGTGCACAAATGGTGACATTAAACCATCCAACGCATGCGCACTGTGGTCCTACACACCACGACTTGCTCCAGAGCAAACTCATTGTGCACGGAGCAAAATTGTGACATTCAGCCACCATATGCAAATTAGTTCATCAGACAATGCGTGGTGCACTGGGGATATTAGCATGTCATTACTGTTGTGCCAAGGCTCATTTGCATGCAATGCACTATAAAAGCACTACGGATCAGCACAGGCCATGGACTGGTATTGCATCCTTTCGAGGTAAGTTGTGCATGCTGCAGCAGCACACTGTGTGCAGCCAGCACAGTAGGAGGGATAGAACAGGGTGCTGCTGCCACTGACACACTGTGCTCTCTATGGCCACAGGAAGTGACATGTCAGAACGAGAGGAGCTGAGGAGCATGGGCCTGCTTGCAAGCACAGGCCCAATTTCACTAAGATGGAGGCAGAGGCCCTGTTTGAGGCCTACCTTGACAGGGAGCCCCTGTTGAATGGTGTCACGTGCACACCACAGACCAGGGCTGGGGCTTGGGTGGGGGTGGTGGCATACGTGAACCAGCAAGGCAGCCACCAGCTCTCAGTGCAGGAGTCCAGGAAGAAGGTGGGCACGGACAAGAGGCACATCAAGGAGAGGGTGGTGGTGGTGGTCATCTGTGCCTCCCAGAATGCCACCAGAGGGGGTCTTCAGCTGTGCCACCACTCATGGTGCAGGAGGAGTTGGTGGCAGCCACCATGCACTGCAGCATGGTGGAGAGTGAGCCTGGTGGTGGATTCCAGATGGGTGGCAGCCTATCACTGCAAGGTAATTATGCCAGCCACACATATTGGGGGGCATGGAGGGTGTGGACACAGCAGTGCTGGCGTGCATGCAGCTGGCATGCCTATCATGTGCATGTGTGCACACCCATGCACATGCCATGCTGCAGGGCACAAGCAGTGGTGGGGGACAGATATAGGCAATGCATCATTAACACACCTCTCTTTCTCTTGCAGAACCAGCATGCCTCCATTCGGATGATGAGGCAGCGGTGGCGGCAGCAGTTGTGGCCACTGGACTGGCACCAGAGGACCAGTCTTCCACCTCCACAGACATCCGGAGGCCTAACAGGCTGCAGTTCACCACCACTGTGCAGGCAGATGTTCCGGACCTGGGGTCAGATGAGGCCCTGGATGTGTTCCTGCAGAATGCCAGCCTTGGGGCCCTTGCGCAGAGACACAGATTGGGGTGGGGTCCAACACCAATGATGACATAATGCTCATCCTGGACATCATGGCCACCATTGTGGAGGAGACACCCCTGTTGGCCACTAAGACAGGCAGCATGGCCAGTGCCCTGCCAGTGGCGGAACAGCTGCCTGCCACCACTGCAGGCACAGCGGTGTACTCTGCCCAGGCTGTGAACTGCATTGCAGGTGGTGCTGCTGTGCAGGTGCTGGGAGGTGTGCAGCAGCCAGATGGGCAGCAGCAGTGGGTTGTGGGTGCCACCAGGCAGCCAGATGCAGTGTCTGCCACAGGGGTGCCTGCTGTGCCCAATCCCCCTGCAGGCCCCACTGTGCAGTGTCCACCAGAGATGGGGGCTGTGCAGCATGGACAATCACCACATGGAGATTGGCATCTGGTCCAGGAGCCACAGAATGCCGAGCCACTGGCTGAGCACACCTGTTTGCTGTGGGAGTCCCTTCAGCAACAGGTGCTGCTCGCCACTGGGGTGCATGCACTGTGCATGGAGGTGCACCAGTTAGCCAGTAGCAGGATGGGGCACTGCGCGGATCCTGGCAGAGATGCAGCACATGCAGCAAGCCATGACCACCTCCCTTGATTACATTGCCACCACAATCTCAGATGGCTTTGCGCTGCTGCCTGCCACAGGGCATGGCCTGGCACAGTTGACCCCTGCAGTGCCCTATCCACCCCACGAACCCGGTGTTGGGTGATCACTTCACAGTCTACACCAGGCTGTGATGTCAGCATCTCAGGCACGCCTGGGGTTGGGCTATTTGGGTGCCTCCACTCACCTGCACAGACACTGTCATGGTCCCACAGTTCCACCCTTGGGGGGCTGTTGCACACACTGCCATGGCTGATGCACAGCCTGTGGCTGCCGATCTTCCCAGGCATGGCTGCACCCATGGCCGCAGTGGCCATGGTTCCATGCAGCAGCCCTGATGCATGGCCCACCCTACCTGTGGTCTGCAGCTGCTGCCCAGTGCATGCAAGGGCAGTGTGTGTGCCTGCTGCAGGTGTGGAGCCCATGTGCCATGTCACACACTGCCTGTGTGCATGCTTGCCAGGCTGCTGGGACATGTGGCATGGGTGTGATGACAGCAGTCCTGCACCAGTTGTGCCTGTGAACTAGTGCAATGCATCTGATCCACACCATGTACCCACACCTGTGTGTGTGTGTGTGTGTGTGTGTGTGTGGGCTGTGCAGGGTGCTGTGTGTGGTGCTGGGTGGGTGTGTGCTCCTGTCACCCTTACCTCTGCTTCCCAGCTCAGTGCACGCATGCCCATTGCCATGCATGCCCCTGCATGTGTGCTGTACCTGTTTGTGTGGCCTGGTGTTTTGTACCACCTACCTGTGTGCACCGAAGTGCTCCCGTGCTATGGTGTCTCTATGCTGTCTTGCCTGCTGGATCAGCCGGGGATCCCTCCACCCAGGGGGTGGCTGTCCACCACCCTCCGGCCCATTGCCTCCATCATCCCCACTACTGTCACCCACATCAGCCTCGACAGCTATCCCATGGTCAGTGGCCATGTTGTGCAGTATGCTGAAGGCCAGGAATAGGCCACAGGCTTTTGAGGGTCTGTACTGTAGGGCACTGCCTGACCTGTTTAGGCAACAAAACCATGCTTTCAGCATGCCAAAGATTCTCTCAGTGATGATGTGCATGCTGGCGTGTGCCTCATTGTAGCATTCCTCTGCTGGGGACAACAGGCACAGGTAGGAGGTGAGCAGCCACGGCCGCAGTGGATAGGCACTGTCCCCTGTGTGGATAAAGACATGGTTAGCCCTCAGCTATGCTAGGCTGTGCCCCTTGCATGCCCCTGCCACCCAAACCAACATGCACACCCTGTCCTCCCCATCCCCTGGTATGCTCTGCCCATTGCCCCTTGCTCATGCAATACTCACCCACTAGGTGGCCCATGGGAATATCCACAAGTTCAAACCTGTGGCACAGCACAGAGCTGTATCAGTTGAATGCATCATGTGCAATCCCAGGGTGTGTGGCACAGACATTGGTTATGCGCCCTATGGCATTGCACACTACCTGGCAGTTGACACTTGGGCTCCCCATCCTATTGATGTATGCCACACCCTTGGGGCCAGGTGGCATGCAGATGCCCATGTGGGTACAGTCAATGGCCCCAATCATGCCAGGTATATGTGCTACCCTGTGGAAGTCCTGCATGGTTGCTGTACACTCTTCCTGTGTGCTGGGGAAACAGATGTATTCTGACACATGTGGCAGCAAAGCATTGAGGAACTGTGTGAGGAGGCAGGACGTGGATGACTGGGTTGTGCCTGTGGTGTCTCATGTTGGTCTCTGGAAGGTGCCCATGGTGAGCAGGCACATGACGGCTGTTGCCTTCATCTCCACAGATATGGTGTGACTCTGTCTGGTGGGTGCCTGCATCTCCTCACTGCACAACTCACAGAGCTGCCTCAGAATGGCCCTGTTCAGGTGGTACCGGCCCACGATCTCCTTCTCACTGTACTGCTTAAGGTGATGCAGGCACGGTACCTCCTGTGTTGGGCATACCACTGACAGGCACTTCCAAGGCCATTTCACTGTTCCTGCTGCCCCTCACACCCCTCATTATGGCCTTCATCATGAAGGGCACACTATCCATGGCCATTGCTGTCCTATATCTCCCTGAGCAGTTGGCTGCTGTGGGTTGTGTGCTACCCTGGTGCACTGCTTGGCAGTGTGTCTGCCTGTCTGCCATACTCTCTCTGCCCCTGTCTTCCTCTTCACTGCCACCTCTGTCCCTCTCCCTTTGTGTCTGCCTTGGTTTGTCTGTCTGTGTGTCTCTCACTCTCTCTCTCTGTCTGTCTTTCTTTCTTGCTCTTTCTCTCTCACTCTCTCTCTCTCTCTCACTCCCTCTCACCTGGAACAAGTGCTTTCTGTGTGCTTGCACCCTGTATTTATAGGAACAAGTCTGCTCGGCACATCTCTGATGTGCTCCGCACTTGAGCTAAGGTTCCAGGGTCGAATAGCGCACTGCACTGGATATTCATGGGTACACCCCCTGCACTTACACCTGCATTCATTATAGTTGTGCATAGGTGAAATGGGATTTGCGCTGCAAACTGGATCTCACTGAATATCGCTCCTTGGCACAAGTCCACACTTGTGCCAGTGCAACTCAGTTGTGCAATATCTGGGCCTGGGTTTTTAAGTTATAAACAAAATACTTTCCTAATATACAATGTAATGTCTTTTAAAAAAAAACTCATTTTGTAAGACTACTCCAGTGTACCATTCACTGGTTTCTTATCTGATTATAGTCATGAGTACCTAGCTCGAGCTAAGGCTTCCTTATACAAAACAATCCCATAAATCCTAATAAAAGTGTCTTCCTTGCAATGTGGCTAGGCCCTTCTTATGAAACACATTTTTTTTTCTCAACTCTGAAATTGTCTTCATTTTAAATGGCATCATTCCTCCATTTTACTGGTTTTAAGACTTAATCAGCATTAAACTTAACCAGAAATTAGTACCATATAAGAACTGGATAAAATAATAGTAGTAATTAAAAAATCAATTTTTGATAATAAAAATAAAATAATTTTTCCATCTAGGGTTTTGTCCCTACAGTCCCCCCTTTTTGAATTAAAATGCACCCCAAACATGCATTTGCAATTCAAAATGATAATCCTACTATATATGGGAATATAGTTTTAAGCATTGCAGGGAAAACAAAACATAAAAGACAAAGTTGCATCATCATGTGGTAACTTATGACATTATCAGCACATTACAGCATCACATGTGATATCATCAGATGTAACTTCAAAGATGTGACATCACTGGATGACATCATTGGAGATGTACTATTTTGCATAGACATGTGTACAGTACTTCATGAACTAACATGATTAAACATGATTACGGCTATATACACTTTCAAAATAACATTTTCTTTACATTGTCTTGAACAGTTTACAAATACAACAAATTATCTTTGTTCATTAACTTTAAAAATCAGCATTACAATTAACATTTTAGTTTAACGCTTGTTCATCATTTCCATTCTTTTTAAATGCTTGTACCTTTTTAAATATTTAGTATTGCAGTACAAATAAGGCTAGTAGTTACTAATTGTTTCCTTTCATCAGTTCTGTCCCCCTATGTGCTGAAGGCACTACTAAACTGGCACTTGTAACTTTTATCAGTGTTAACCAAGATATCATTCCTTGATTGGAAGTTACCTTTTTGGTATTACACTTATTTAAGTTTAAGCCCTATTTGTAGTTTACCTTTATAGCAATCATAGTTACATTGTGATTTCTTAAATGAAATTACAAAAGTTTCATACCATTTTGTTACCTTATTATACTTCTGCCAAATCAAAATCAAACCTTTTACTGTATCTTTATACATTTATTTTATCAAATTAACATCAATCAAAATGTTTCCTCTGAATTTATCTTATTTCTCAACATGTTATTTTCCTCATTGTTAACCACTTTAGTTTTACATCATCAACTACACATGCTTCTTTAAATTTTGTTTTTATCTCTCTCTGTTAAAGTAATACTTTCTGTTAGTCTCCCCAATACCTGGAACAACAAATACCTGAACTGTAAAGGATTTCCCCCTTTCACTTTTTGCTAACCACAGTTAGTTTTAAAAGAGACAGACTCTGTTTTTGGATTTATGTACCAGGGGAAAACATTTATTGCACTAGTGCACATACCTAGGCACAGTGAAGAATGAATCTTTAAATCCATATCACTACTGCAGGTTAGGCTCAAACAATACAGTTTATAACACCTTTCCATTAACCTTAAGAGAAAATTCATGTATTTTATCTGAAACTGTTGCAGTGAGCACACTCACCATTTGGCACACTTGAGGGATAATTTATTCAGACCACAAGGCTGGTGATGTCACTTTATTGGGTAAGGGTTTTCCCTTAATTGTAACCACAGAATTTTATTGGATAGGTATATATATATATATATATACACACACATATATATATATATATATATATATATATATATATATATATATATATACTCGGTAGTACAAGTGCATCAATCCCAAGGTATGGGAGATGTTAAACCTTATATCACATATAGGATATAGTATGCTTTGCTATCTGGAGTTTCAAGGCAAGTGCCTATACTTTTCAAACTTTATTTGTGGTTTGGAACATTTGTAAGTATTCATTTTAAAACTGAGTTAACCTGTGCACTGATTGGACAAAACAGAATTTCACAAGCTCTGTTGTTGTCTAGCATTAAGGGTTACCTCACGTTTTATTGAGTGGCACCTCCTTTACACAGTCCTCAGTTGGTCTGGTAGTTAAGAGTTTAATGTTTCTGTCAAATACCGGATGGCCCTGGGTAAATAGGACTTATTTTCTGTGTGAAGAAAGCTAGGCATCTGTCTTTATTACAGATTTATCACATCTTGTTTTGACACACATGCCGCATAAGCTTTGCTTCTCCATTTAACCAATTTTTAGAATTACAAAAACTATATTTCAATTACATTAGAACGTACAAAATTCAGTTTAATCATGAAATCATTTTCTTCACAGTAGCATGAACTTCATGGTTTAGAAACATTACTGCCTCTTTCTAAATGGAATAGTTCTCTTCACCTGTGACCATAAGATTTTCTGGCCATAGTCTAGAATAGGTCTAAACCTCCTTTGAAGGTCCTTTCCAATCATGAAACCAGTACCTGTTTTATTTGTAACATACACTGGATGTTTAATCACCATTTTATCAAATTTCTATTTTAACCAAACATTACCTAAGGTTTTCTGAGCTTCCTCTCTATACCCTACTATTTGTAAGTTTTCAGGAAAGGTTTTCAGCTTCTTGGAGTCACCTAAGACATCAGTCACTTTATCAAACAGACTTTTAGACATGGGACTTACTTCAGCCCCAGAATCAAGTAAAGCCTCATGATTTAGACTCTTCTCTATGGTTTTGTCACAGTAAAACCTTTCTGCTTTTCCTTTGGGAATTAAATTGCCCAAGCAGAATTTGTCTTTCTTGTCTGGCAACAAAACAGTTTCTTTACAATGACCTTTTACACTGTTGTTGACACTAGTATTTTCAACTTCGCTTGATATCTCATTTTTAAATCTTATTCCAATCTCATTATCATTGTTAACAATAGCAGTTTCTGTAACCATGTCAGCAATAGTGTGGACAGGATCTACAAGTCACACAGCACTACTAGTTCCATCTGTACAGGGTACAGTTGAGGAGGCATTTTGCACAGAAACAAGAAAGTTAGGAGGTGACTGAGAAACCTGGATTACATAGCTGTGAATAAGAGCTCATATTTCCTTTATTAATGTCTCCTTTTTTCACTCTGTGACTCCTCTTGCATTGTACAACTGTGTCTTGACCTTTTTTGAGTTTCACTGTAACATTGCTGATCACTGTTGGAATAGTGGCACCCCTGTGGTCAGTATTGTTACCGTACTCACAGCCATACCTTGCACCTGGACCTCTCCCCTTTTTAGACAGACTCCAGTGTTGGTATTGGTTTGAGTTTTGATAAGGCCTCTGTGCCACAGTTCAAGCAAGCATGGGCTTTGATTGTTTCTCTTTGTTAGACAGAGGTAAATTCTCTCCTCCCTTAGCTGGAGTATTAGAGGTGCTAGCCTTTAACACCTTAGATTGAGGTACAGAGGAACTCCTTTTTTGCCTAATCCTGTGCTTTTTCTTGTATTTCCTGATTGTTTCACACTCCAAAACAAGAATTTGAATCCCTGTCAAGTCTAGGGGTAATCTTGTTTTTGCTCTGAGGTAATCCATTTTCTGAGTCAGATGATACACCTAATGATATACCAGAATCAGTCAAACAATCATCTAACTTTTTAAGTGGTTCCATTGTTCATTTAACTTGACTTTAACTTTGTAAACTTTTATACTTTTCTTTCAATTCAAGCAAATATTTGTTACCTTGTGCATAAGCATCTGCTAATTCAGCATTTTCTATTTTGAAATTCAAACACTGTTTTTGATATTGTTGTAATTCACTTTGCAAGACAGCATTTTCAACCTTTAGTTTGATTAAGTCATGGTAGTTATGAGAAAGGTAACTTTTATGCTCATGTAAAAGAATTTCTAAAATGTCTACCTGGCTTGCAAACCTACCACACTCAAAACATTAATCTTCCAATATTTTTTTCCAGTTGTTGTATTCTGTCATTTCTACTTTTAATAAAAGTCAGCTGTGCTGGTGTATGAATTACTGTCTCAGTGCTAAGCATATCTGCAGTTACAGCTAATGTTGTCATGGCTATGCAATAGTGCTTACAGACTTTTATAACAATTAAGTATTCTTTTGAAAAACAGATGAAACAGCAATAACTTCTTACACAACAATTTAAACAAAGAAAATATTTTTTCTTTCTTGAGGCTTTAAAAGTTCTTTTTTTCTTTTTCTTGCTGCTTTACAGTTAGTTAGTGATTCTATTCTGTTCACTTGTATGCTTTAACACCCTTCTCTTTTGCTTAAGGTAACTTCAGACTCAGAAAAACGAAACAGAAAAGTATTATTTCTGCAATTTAAAGATCTTGCAAATGCTAACAATAATAATAACAATATTTTTCATACACTGTAAGTGTGGATTGTCATTTACTAACAATTGTATCCCGCAGATGAGAACCCCAAAGATGTCGGAACAAAGACTTATATCACTTTTTAAAATGATGCCCTTAAATTCACCTTGGGTCTTACCCAAAAATTATTTTATATATTACCAAAAATAATAATTATTTACATATAATATTATCATATGCTCTCTAGATTCAAGTATAATGGCAAATGACACTACTTATCATGCTTATAATTATGAAGAATAATATTTTATTAACACCTATACAATAATCCTAAATATTCCTCATTAGCATAAATAGCAAGAATAATCTTGTAAACATCAATACAATTGTTTCAGAAAATCCAGCAGCTAATAAAACAAATTTTAGCAAGTACACAATACAGAAGAATAAGTAATATCCATTATGATCAATGGTAATTAAGCTAATCTTTTGTTATACTTAGTATTTAACATAACCTTCATACATATGAAAATATACTTATAAGATCAATGTCTCAGATTATTTCTCTATAAAACTTGTTTCATAACTTTATAGCAGGTAAAATGTATTTTCTATGAGAACAGGCAACAACTCATTACATTAGTGTTTTGTACTATACTTTCATAAACTCAGTTTTAACTATTCAAATCATGCAAAATTTCTTAGTTCAGAGCTTAAACTAGATATACCCAAATTCTATAGTTAAAAGCAAGTTCCCTTACTTTCCCAGATAAGCCAATTTAAATTACTATAAACTATTAATTAAAATTAGTGAAAGTAATTAAAAAGGAATACATATATTTCTGGTTGTAGAAGTTGTTCTTCTTTTCTCAACTTAGAACTTTTGGTTGAGTCTGACTTTCGATGAAAAAGTCTCTTTATCAGCTAACCTTGACCCTGGAACTTCTTATAACATGAATACACTCTGCAAGTAGTGGTGGGTAAAGTGGCTGAAATTCACTCTGCAAAGTGACTCATGGAGTAGCGTGGAATCTGTGAAGTACTCCACAATGCGAAGCGGAGTAATTCACATCATAATGGAGAACGTGAAGTCCATTCGAAGCAATGACTTCACTTTATTCTGCCTGCCCCAAACCACTTCTCCACCAGTTTTTTAAGGTGAACTACTTTGAAATCAATGTACTTTACCTCACTTCACCTTGTTTTTGAGCTCCAAAGGAGAATTTTGCAGTGCTTTATGGGATTGCAGGTCACATGGGCTTTTGATTGTTCTGCACAGCCTCAGTTCTGTGTAGTGTATGTGTAGTGGAAGATGGAGACAGTTTCCTCTCAGAGCTCTGCAATTCTAATCCTCTAAAAGCTGTTAAAACAGTATTTTTGAGCTATTTTTTTTTGCTCACAATTTAGTACATTGATTGTAGGAAACCCTTCTGTGCTCATATCATCGAGTGTTTATTGTTTGTGTGTGGATTTTGAATGTTAATTTAGAACAGTCAGTCTGTGAACTGTGAAGTGTGCTTTGTGGGAGGGGCGTATCTGTGGTGTAGATAGAGTAACTGGGAGAAAAAGGCAGTCTTTCTGTTTTGGTTATATTTTTCTTGTATAACTGTGTTAATGTACACAGTAATATTTTCAGTAATTCTTGACCTTTTTTTGCTGATTGTTGTGGTGCAGCAGTGTATAATTTCAGTTTTTTTAAAACATTTGGTTATATTACTAAAGGTTTTCAATTTGCTATGCATTACTTGTAGAGTGTGTGAGTCTGTGTGTGATGCGTGCCATTAAATCAGACACCTTTTATTGTACCACAGAGTAATTGCAGCAGTGTGAACCTACTATCCACTTCACCTGAATACATTTTTTATATTGCTTTGTGGTATCTTTACTGGTAATGGACTGTCACTGAAGAGCACTACCCCCCCAACCGGCAAAAAGTATTCTTTTCTAGATTTGGATTTGTGACTTATGAGCACTGGTTGGTTAGCTGTTGATGTGCCTTTGCGTCTGCATCTATTGAGTGTGCAGCACAATCTTAATCTGTCTGTGCATTTGTAGTATACCATTAATTCTGGGAGACTTTGCATTTCTCGTTATGCTCTCATTTCACTGCATCACCACTGGGGAATTTTCTGGACATAAGACAGTAGCATTTTTGGGATGCAGATTAATTCTGGTGACTGTGTTTGACCACTGCATGCATGACGGAGTGCGCCATTAATTCTGGGAGACTTTGCATTTTTTGTTACCCTCTTATTTCACTTTGTCAGCACTGGGGAATTTTCTGCACACAAGACAGTAACATTTTGGGGATGCACATTAATTCTGGTGACTGTGTGTGACCACTGCACACATGATGGAGTTCACCATTAATTCTGAGAGACTTTGCATTTCTTGTTACACTCTCATTTCATTTTGTCAACACTGGGGAATTTTCTGGACACAAGACAGTAGCATTTTGGGGATGCACATTAATTCTGGTGACTGCGTTTGACCACTGCACACATGACTGAGTGCGCCATTAATTCTGGGAGACTTTGCATTTTTTGTTACCCTCTTATTTCACTTTGTCAGCACTGGGGAATTTTCTGCACACAAGACAGTAGCATTTTGGGGATGCACATTAATTCTGGTGACTGTGTTTGAGCACTGCGCACATGACTGAGTGTACCATTTATTCTGGGAGACTTTGCATTTTTTGTTACACTCATTTCACTTCGTCAGCACTGAGGAATTTTCTGGACACAAGACAGTAGCATTTTTGGGATGCAAATTAATTCTGGTGACTGTGTGACTACTGCATGCATGACATCTGAGTGCACCATTAATTTTGGGAGACTTTGCATTTCTTGTGCTCTCATTACACTTTGTCAGCACTGGGAAGTTTTCTGGACACAAGACATGAGCATTTTTGGGATGCACATTAATGTTGGTGATTGTGTGTTTGTGAAGGGCTGCCAATATTGTTGTCACTTTGCCTTACTTCATGTTAAGGCAGAATGACAATGCAAAGTAATAATTACAAGGAGAAGTGAGCCTTTTGCATTGACCACTTCATGTAGCAGAGCAAAAATGTGAAGTGCTCACTTCACAGGAACTTCACCGGTGGAATTTAAATTTGCTGCATCTCTATCTGCAAGTTAAACATTTGCTGAAAGTCAGTTCTTGGATTTGTAGAACACACCTTCCGCACAGTCCATAGCAATATAGGATTCAAAGAACTTTCTTGAGGATAGCAAAATTGTTTCAACAACTGGAATTTATTGACTCTTTCATGTTGTGCATCTGCTTTCAAAACCTTAGGACACTAGACCTTCTTCTGCTCAGCATGCTGTATAGCTTGTGCAAGTTTTAAAAATAAAGTTGTGTCTGGTCTTCTGCAGGCAAAATTTCTCATCAAAATGTTCAGCAAATAAAACACAGACCTTACTCCATACACAATAAAAATGTCCTTGCATCTGCTCTTGCACATGGATCCTTTAGCAGCACTGCATAAGCGTTGGCTATTCTTAGGCTGCTCTCTGCATTCCAAACAGGTGTGGCCCAAAGTTCTTTGGCCTAGCTACAGCATAAAGCCTTTAGAATTCTTTGTTAACCTAATGTAGATCTTTGTGCATCAATGTTTTCCTTCAGACTGAGGCGTGTCCATACAAATTCAATAATATAAAACTGCCCTGGTGATGACATCACCAGATTTTGATTGGATTGAGTCACTAGAAAGGCAGGACATCTCAGAAGATTAATGATGACATAGAGCCATGCCTTCCAAGACACCCCCCTTCTTCTCAAACTTGTTTTTAGTTTAAAATTACTTTATTTAACAAAATTCTCATTTAACCTAATTTAAAAATTAAACTTACATATTGAAGTGTTTTACCTTAAGCCAATCATGCTGATAAAAGTCTGATATTTGTAACATTTATACTTTTTAAATTACACTGTTAAAGGGTTAGCTTCATAATTTCAATAAAACTTCTTAAACTGAAGTAATGGTCTTGCTCTAAGTATTCTAAGCTACAGAATGATATAACATTTGTAAGAAAAATCCATTCCTAAAGTCTTTAAAACATCACTTTTTGTAAAAACACATGAGGGTCTTTGTTCTACTGAAAGACATAAATCACTGTCAGATCAGTTAATTTACTATAAAGTTTTAGACAATATTTCTCTCTGTAGCAACGAAATACAGATTTAAGATTCATATTGTTAAACTTCCTAAGATGTGAGCTATCATGAGATACTAGATTTGTCTAGTTTTGAATAAGAAAAGTATATTAAAATAAGTTACAATCATAACTCTTGAATTATTCATTCTGCAATTATGAAACTTGGGAAGTGTTTTCATCATGCTATTGTCCAATAACTGTCCAATTTTTGTAGCAGCAGTGCATTGGGTTTTTAAGTTATAAACAAAATACTTTCCCGATATACAAAGTAATCACTATTTTTTTAAACACATCTCCTAAGACTACTCCAGTGTACCAGCAACTGGTTTCTTATCTGATTGTAGTCATGGATACCTAGCTCAAGCTAAGTCTTCCTTTTACAAAACAAACCCATAAATCCTAGTAGAAGTGTCTTCCCTGGAATGTGGCAAGGCCCCTCTTATGGGAACTTCCAATTTAAAAGAAGACTTTACTGGGACACATTTTTTTTTTCAAATCTGAAATGACATCATTCCTCCATTTTATTGTTTTTAAGACTTAATCAACATTAATCTTAACTAGAAATTAGTACCATATAAAAATCAGATAAAATAATAATAAAAAGAATCAATTCTTGATAATTAAAATAAAATAATTTTTTCCATCAAGGGTTTTGTCCCTACAGTGTGGTAGTGTGACCTCCGTTATTTCTCTGAATGAGCTGGCGCAGGTGTGTCCAAGGAGGCATAAAAAGTTCAAGGCATATTGCAAAAATGCAGTTTATTTAGGGCAGCATTGTTTCCAACTAGTCAGGTTCACAGTCCCTCTAACAACATTGAAAAAAACCTACTACTGTCTGGAGTTCTAACTAGGATAGCAATTCCCTCACAACCTCTGGTCTCCAGCTATTCTGGTTCCCAAATTCCAGGTAGTATAACAAATTCCACTTATGAACTTCACACCAAAGGTCTCTGTAGCTTGGACTTGACAATTGCAGCACAGCTTTCAGCACTCCCCAGGTCTCTTTCTCCCTCTTATGTTGCCTAGGTCAGCTTTATACACTGTCCCTAATGAACATTACCTGCAGCTGTGTTTGATTAGCCTCCTACCTGGATGTTTCCAGAGTTTCCCTATCTGGATGCTTCCAGAGTTTACCCTGTCTGGCTGCCTCCAGAGGTTTATATGTTTGATTATTTCTGTGTTTGATTAGCTCCCTATCATTTGATTAACTTTGTGTTTGACTAGTTCCCTACCTGGATGCTTCTAGAACTTTGTGCAACCCTTTTAACATTTCTAAAAAGGAATGATGTTCTATCCATTTTACTGCTGATATAAACTCCCTCTACCACTCTGCCACACATCCACCTCAGCTTGGCACCACTGGGATGACTGGTCAATGCTGGGAGGCAGTGGACTCTGGATAGGGCCTCAGTATTGCCATGCAACAAACTTGCTTTGTGTGTCACCTTGAAATTAAATGGCTGTAGGGACAGAAACCATCTGTAACTCCAGCATTTTTCTCCTTATTCCAGTACATCCATTTTAGGGGAGGATGTTCCAAAATCAATGTAAACTGTCTACCTGGTAGGTAGTATTTCAGTGTCTCATACACCCATTTGACTGCTAGATATTCTTTTTTGTCTGTTGCACATCTAGGTAGCAGTTTACAACTGAGATACAGGACTAGGTGTTCCTCATCTCCTTGACTTCACTACAGTTATTAGTAAATGGACGGATCTATCCAGTTTGGGAAATAACACAATCAGAGTAAGCCACTCGATATGAGACTGCTCAATAACCTGTAGCTCTAACATTTTCTTTATCTCAACCCTTACCTCCTCCCTTCTGGTTTCTGGAATGAGATAAGGAGATAAGGCTTTAGCTTAACTTTGACACTGGGGTCAGTGACTATGTCATGGAGTACAGTGGAGTCAGCCATGATGAAGTGCAGTAACTTGCAGTAATGACATGTCACAAAATCATACATGATAAAAGACTAAATTGCCATTGACTTGCAATGCCCCGTGCAGTAAATTGCAGCATTCTGTGATATTCTGCAGCATTTTTGTGCTTCATTCTGGCTGTCACATCTGTATTTCCTATATTCTAACTGGCTTATCAGAGAATATATCCCTATTCTGGTAAACCATCTGCCTACCCTCATCATACCGGTCGGGTGTTAATTCTTCTTACTGTAAATCCTCACCTCCAGATCAGGTGAAGGGCTACTTTTAGGTAGCACTTCTGATTTCACAGAATAGGTCTTTCTAACCTTCCTGGGTTTGAGATGGTTAATGTGTTAGATGTGCTCAGGCTTCCTATAGTCAGGCTGTCTAATCTTATAGTTCACTAGGCCCACTGGCTCTATCACTTCCCTATTTATGTTCTACAGTAGTGTGTCATTAGCCTGTTCTCAGTCAAAATTATCCCCCAAGATTCACAAGTTGTCTAAGTCACCTTTCCCTAGTACTTGGGCTGTACCAGGGACCTGGTTTCCTGTCTCTTGGGTGATCTCAGTTTCACTACACTGAGTTGCCACCCACTTTGTAACACATTTCGAAGGTTCACTTAACATAACTTCTGTGTGGGTTTTCCCTGATGTTTTAGCATCCCAGAGCTTATCCTGCCTAGGTTCTCCTCTCTTCTTATGATGCTTACAGTTTTCCAGGCACAAATCTGGGTAGGTGAATGGGAAAACTCATAGCAGACTCTCTTTTGGGAATAAAATCAAATCAAACTTTATTTGATATAGCACATTTCTACATTACGACTCAATGTGCTTCACAATAATTCTAAAAATGTTAAAAGTAATACAAACAAAAACAAAAACACACAAAGAATATAAACATTTAACATTAATTACTAATAAAGCTTACTAATTACCTGTAAAGGCTTGATTAAACAGGAAGGTCTTCAGCTCCTGTTTGAAGACATCCACTGTTTGAATGTCTCAAATTTGATGAGGGAGAGAATTCTACAGGACTGGGGTCACAAACAAAAAGCGCAGGCTCCCGATGTCTTCAAATATATCCTGGGAACTCCCAACAAATCCTCATCCATGGAATGCAGGCAGTAGATGGAGTGGTAGGGAACAGGGCCCATGACCATGTAGGGCCTTATAGGTCAACAAACCAACATTTAAGGAGATTAGCCACCTCACCAGCAGCCAGTGCAGATAGCACAGCACAGGTGTGATATGACATCATCTGGGTAGACTGGGCAACAACCTGACTGCTGCATTCTGCACCAGCTGCAGGTGGCACCGATCTACCCCAGAGAAGAGGGGCCTTGCCACATTCCAGGAAATACACTTCTATTAGGATTTATGAGTTTGTTTTGTAAAAGGAAGTCTTAGCTTGAGCTATGTACAGAGCATTGCAGTAATCCAGGTGCAATGTCATAAAGGCATGGACTAGTGCCGGCAGATCAGCTAGGGGTTTCAGGTGTTTAACCCTGGCTATGTTCCTCAGAAGATAGAAAGAGGTCTTCACTATGGCTGATTCCTGTGGTTGAAGCATCAGGCCACAGTCAACAACAATTCCAAGATTTCCACACCTGGTCAGAGGTAAGCAACTGGGAGTCCCCAAGCCTAAACCCTGATACTCGACCAGACTGCACTCTCATCCCTTGGTGACCAGGTTCCAGCATCAGTACCTCTGTTTTATCTGGATTCAACCTCAACCAGTTCTCCCTCATCCAGTCTTTGATCTTGTCCAGGTAGGTGTTAAATACTGAGACTGTCTCCTGTTGTTCGGGTGCAAAGGACATGTAGAGCTGAGTATCATCTGCATAACAGTGAAAACTCAATCCATGCCACCTTATAATGTCCCACAGCAATAGCATGTACACCAAAAACAACATGGGGGACAAAATGGAGCCCTGCAGGACCCCACATGGCAGGGACATGGGTGCTAAGGAATAAACCCCAGATATCACACGCTATGACCTGCTGGTGAGGTAAGATGTAAACCACTTGAGGACTGTACCCAGCTGTCCACAACATAACCACAGGCACTCCATCAGCACCCTATGGTCCACAGTGTCAAACACTGCTGAGAGGTCAAGGAGAACAAGAATGGAACATCTACTTCGATCCTTCGCCGCTAAGCAATCATTCAGCATCTGCACCAAGGCAGTCTCAGTACTATGCCTTTTCCTAAATCCTGACTGGAGAGGCTTGTACATGTCAAGGGCTGTTAAACAGGTCTCCAGTTGAATGGTCACCACCTTCTCAATAACCTTCCCTACAAAAGGGAAGGTTAGAGACAGGTCTGTAGTTTGCCAGACAGTCTGCATCTAGTGTAGGATTTTTTAGGAGTGGCCTCACAACTACCTCTTTCAGGGGCTCAGGAACCCCCCAACACCAGAGAACTTTAGACTGTCTTGGCTAGGACTGGGAAGACAGCATCGATGCACCCCACAAGGAGGTATGTTGGTTCTGGGTTCAAACTACAGTATTTGGCCATAACTCCCAGATGACCCTCATGACATCTACTACAGCTACCTGGTCAAAGTAGGACCAGACAGACTGAGTGCCTGCAGCATCACGCCCTTCCCCACAATGCCCATTTGAGGGTGCTGATTGGATCTCTGATCTGATGGAGGCAATCTTATCAGCAAAAAACAGAGCAAACTCATCACATCTTGACTGTGGAAAAGTTCTGGTTCAGGTTCTGGGCTGTCCCCTAGCTGTGACTATA
This sequence comes from Neoceratodus forsteri, assembly GCA_016271365.2. Taxonomy (NCBI): domain Eukaryota; kingdom Metazoa; phylum Chordata; order Ceratodontiformes; family Ceratodontidae; genus Neoceratodus; species Neoceratodus forsteri. The sequence goes on from CM057452.1 coordinate 761,480,701, forward strand.
GCAGACTTTGGAAGTCAAGGAAATCTCTTCTCAATATCAGTGTTGGTACCACCTCGACAGTGACAGTGATAGTTTGACCATGTATACCTATTTGTACAGGGGCTATTGGATACTATTTTACTGATCCATGTACACTGGTGATACCTGCCTTCTTAACCTTGTCAAATTGGGAAGGGTCCATTAGATTCCATGAAACTAGGGTAATTTCACACCCCAAATCTACTAGGGTCATTGTTGGTTTCCCATTCCCTGTAACCAGTGTCTGAAAGACATGAATACCATCAGCCACCACGATCACTCTCACTAACCTACAATAATCATTATCTGTTTTCCCATCCTGCACTGCATGTGTTCTCTGCTATTAAGACAGTTAGCCATAATGTGCCACAGTTCCCCACATTCAAAACATCAATAATGGGTGTTGGGCTTAGTTCCTTCCTTACTGGCCTTTTTGCTAGGAACTCAAAGTCCTTGCTCAACTTCTGTCTCCTTTTCAGTGTCCCCACTCCTAGTCTCATTTTTACCAGTTGTACTGTAGCTCCACGTCCTTGGGCTTGGGGGTCACCCCTGAGTCTGTGACATCTCCGAAGTTGTAGTTCAGCTAATTTCTCTGATAGCCAGGTATTGCTCCACTAAGGCTACCATGCTGTCATATATAGTGGGGTTGACCTGTCCCATGCATTTATATAGACCAGGTGGAAGTCCATGAAGAAAACAGTCCAGTACCAACATCTCTGTTATCTGGACTGGTTATGGATATCCAGTCTTAACTACTTCATGGCCAGGTGGATCAAGTCAAACATTTGTGATCTGGGGGGGGCTTCACCTCCTGGAACCACCAGTTGTAGAACCTCTGACTCCTCACCATTGGAGTTACTCCAGTCCTTGCCATTATCTCCACTTTCAGATGGTCATAGACTGTTGCTGCTTCACCCTCTAAGTCATAATAAGGTTTTTGGGCTTTGCCCTTCAGGAATGGCATCAGGATACCAGCCCGCTGAGATCAGGACAAGGCCTCCCCAGGTACGCCTCCACATCATCCTCGGGTATCAATGGCATGGTAGCAATGGTTCACCCAGATTGGTGATGGTTCTTCATTATATGGGTCTGCAGAGGATGACTAGATCAGGTATTGCACCTCCTGTCAGAGAACTGCACAGTCCTCCCATTGTGCAGCTGCAATCTCTGCAATCTGGGTCATTAACAAATAGTCTGCTACTGCACTTGATTCACCTCCTACTGTGCTCAGTTCTCCTCCTGCTGCACACAGTTCACCTTCTGCTGTATGCCTATTGATTGTAACAGGACTTTTATGACCTCTTCCATTCCTTGGCACACCAGGAGGCTGATGAATCCCACTTCTAAAACCAAATGTGGTAGAGTGACCTCTGTTATTTCTCTGGGTGGGCTGGTGTAGGTGTATCCAAGGAAACATACACAGTCTGAGGTCAATTACTAACATACTAACATAGTAACATACTAATTGTCAGCAGATTAGGCCTTACAGTCTATCGAGTCTGCTTGAACCTCAGATCCCTAGTTGGGTGCCGAGGCCCTCCCCCCCTTGTGTTCCAGAAACCCCTATCATCCATTCCCACCCCCTGGGACAGGCCATCATCTGATACATTCGCTTTCTGTGTCTGTCCCACCCTCTCTTGAAGCCCACCACTGTGGATATCTGAACCAGCTCACCAGGCAGTGCATTCCAAGGGTCCACCACCTTCTCAGTGAAAAACCTCCTCCTCTTCCCCCCTCACCCTTCCACCTTCCAACTTCAAACCATGCCCTCTGGTGATACCTCTCTGCTTTAGTCTAAAGATCCCCTTCATGTTTACCCTATTTATTCCCTTGAGTTACTTGAAGACTTCAATCATGTCCCCCCATCTCTCCTCACCTCCAATGAAAACAGGCAGAGCTCCTCAAGTCTGTCCTCATATGTCAAATCACCTAGTCCTCGTATCATCTTATTTGCCCTCCTCTGTACCCTCTCCAGGAGCTGTATGTCCCTCTTCAAGTGTGGTCTCCAGTACTGTACACAGTACTCAAGGTGTGGTCTAACCAGTCCATTGTACAGTGGCAGAATCACTTCCCTTGTCCTAGAGGTGATCCCCCGTGTGATGCATCCCAACATCTTGTTTGCCTTGCTAGCTGCTCTCCTGCACTGTTCAGAGTTATACATACATGCATCCACCATGACCCCTAGGTCTTTTTTCCCTGTTGAGGCCTCCAGTACCTCCCCTCCCAGGGTGTACCTGTGTTTAGGGATTCCCCACCAAAGATGTAACACCTTGCACTTGGTGATATTGAAATTTACCCATGTGTGAGCCCAGCTTTCCAGGGTGTCCAGGTCCCCTTGCAGGCCAACCTCCCCTTCCCCTCAACTATTGCTCCCATCTTGAGTCATCAGTAAAGAGACTCATTTCACACCCTATACCCTCCCTGATGTCCGATATGTATGCATTAAACAGGATCGGACCCGGGACCGAGCCCTGCGGTACACCACTACCGACCTCTCTAGGGTTCGAGAGCTCCCCACCAACCACTACTCTCTGGGTGCATCCAGCTAGCCAGTTTTCAATCCATCTGACCATCAAAGGGCCTACTCCCAACCCTGTCAGTTTCTCCACCAGACCATTGTGGGGGACAGAGTCAAATGCCTTGCTGAAGTCCAAGAATAATACATCCACAGGCTTTCCCCCTGTCCAGTTCTGATGTTACCCATTTGTAGAACTCCACAAGATTGGTTTGACATGATCTACCTGGCACAAGCCCATGTTGCTGACTATCCAGACCTCCCACATCCTCCAAGTACACCCCCAATCATTTCTTTAGTATACTCTCCATTAATTTTCCCACCACCGAGGTCAAACTGATGGGTCTATAGTTACCTGGTACTTCCCTCGACCAACCTTTATGGATTGGCAGCACATGTACCTCTCGCCAATCCCTAGATACCCTCCCCTGTCTCAAGCGACCTGTTGAAGAGCTCCACCAGGTGTGCAGCCAGTATGTCCACCAATTTCCATAATACTCTCAGATGAATGCCATCTGGCCCAGGAGATTTATCTTTCTTTAGGGTTTTGAGGGCTAAACACACTCGGTGGAGATAGCATCATCCGTCCCCTCCATCTGACTGGCCTTTTTATCCTTATCCTGATGTGACATCCCTGGGGTACCTCTCCCTCCTTCTTGCTTCATTTCTGTTGCTCCCCTGATCCCACTCACTACTGCTTCTATCCCCATTGTGCCTTGCTTTGTTGATATCCCATCCCCCTCCCAAGTGAACATAGAGGTGAAATACTCATTTAATACCTCTGTCTGGTCCCTCCCCTCTTCCACCCACCCTCCTTCTGATCTCAATCTGCCGAGATGGCCCTTAGTTTTTCTCCACTCCTCAATGTACTGGAAGAACCTCTTTTCCCCTCCATATATACACTGTGCCAGCTGCTGCTTTTTACTGGACTTTGCCCCCCCCTCACCATCTGGATGACTTTTCTAGATGCAAGATGGTACATTTCCTTTTCCCTATCACCTCTTGTTGTTTTATATTTTTTGTAGGCTGCCTTCTTTTCTCTCACTGCTACCTGAACCTCGCTGGACCACCAGCATGGTTTATGTGACCTTGCTCCCTCATGTTTCACCTTGGCACAGGTCATGACTACCTCATGAAGTCCCCATTTTATGACCTCCTGTTTTCCACATTTGTCATTGATGTAATCCCCTTCAAGTGATCCTTGAGAATATTTCCCATGCCCACAAAAAGTCTATCCCCCTGAAGTCCACTGCCAGTGTCTTAGATCTCTCCCCCCTCCCCCCATGTTTATTTGAAACCAGGCAGTATTGTGGTCACTCCCATTCAGGGGATCCTCTACAACCAGGTGCCTTACCAGATCCCTATCTGCCAGAACTACATCCAGGACATGCCCCTCCCTTGTGGACTCCATCACATGCTGTGTTAAGCACACATCCTGGAAGCTGTCCAGAAGCCTCTGCTCCTTGGCAGCAATGCAGTTTATTTAAGTCAGCATTGTTTTAAACTAATTGGGAAGGCAACCCTTTAACAACATAGAAAAAAAATGCTCCTGTCTGGAGTTCTAACTAAACACAGCAATTCCCTCACTATCTCTGGCCACCAGCTACTCTGATTCCCAGTCTCCAGGTAGTATAACAAAGTCCACTTACAAACTTCAGAGTCCTTTCCAAAGGTCTCTGTAGGTTGAACTTGCCCTTTTCGGCACAGCTAACTCCCCAGGTTTCTCTCTCTCTCTCTCTCTCTCCACATTGCCTAGATGGGCTTCATACACTGCTCCAATTAACACTGACTGCAGTTGCATTTGATTAGCTTCCTACCTGGATGTTTCTAGAGTCCTTCCTATCTGGATGCTTCCAGAGTGTTCCATATCTGGATGCCTTCAGAGTTTTCTATATTTGGTTAGTTTTGTGTTTGATTAGCTCCCTACCATTTGATTAGCTCCATGTTTGATTAGTTCCCTACCTGGATACTTCCAGAACTTTGGTCAAAACTTTTTTAGCATTTCTAAAAAGGAACAACTATCTATCCATTCTTCTGCTGATATAAAATCTCTCTACCATTCTGCCAGGAGGGGAGGGATTAAGCTTTCTAATATTTTATATAAGTTGTAAAATATCCTTTATTGTGTCAAGTTTATTTGTATGCTACAATGCTTTTATGTGTACTTTAATAGAGAAATCTTGAATCTTATATCACAGAGGACATCAGCAGACCCCTGCTGTTCTAATGTGGGCCTGCTGTACACATGGTGTTTTAGACCACGTAGCATTTATTTTTGTCAAATTCTTACTTAAAATTCGATAACCATATAAGAGAAAAAGTCCTCCCCCCAAGGGGATTAAATATTAGCTATATTAAACTTAAAAATGGGCAGGGTAAAATTCTATAGAAAGACAGGTGTTAAAATTGTATTGTGGGCCAGTAAATCCCACTATTTGTGTAAAACAACATATCTATAATATGAGATTTTATAGTTTAAATAAATAATAAATATGTACTATATTCTTTGCAAAAAATTGTGTTAATTTGCCAGAGTGCAGCTTAATGAAACAAAATTAAGGAAATGTGGTGTTAGGGTTTCCAATCCTAACTCCCCACCTCACCACTCCAAGCAGCAAAAGAAAAAAAAAACATTATGGTTTTGAGTCTCCTAGTCTTGTTGAATCAGTGTGGGATCTTCTTAGGGGTTATCAACCCTAATGCTCACCTCCCCCCACCTTAGCCTTCCATCTGAAGCACAAGGTACAGCTCCAAGACAGTACTTCATGCTGATACACTCTTCAAAGGTAGAGAAGTATGTCTCACCACATGTTGCCAACAAAATGTGTTGTAACTTTCTTCATGCTGGGCACTGCAGGCCCTGTGTGAATAAAAGATTGCATCTGACCTTGTCTGCTCAGGAGAGGAGGTGAGCCCTTTTTCACCAGCAACATGTTAGCACAATTAACAAATAACAAAAACAACAGTAAGACAAACCATCATAAACACAATGAATACACAACATATAAGGTACAGTAAAGACACAGGATGTTATGTTAAACATGTGCAAATATCATAAGGGTTGACAACAACAAGGAGGACACCGCCACTGATTTGCCAAGACTCAGAAGACCCAAAACTCTAATGTTTTTTTTTTCTTTTATGGCTGGGGTGGGTGGGTGGGAGTTAGGTTGGAACCAACAAATGTCCCTACTTCTGTTGCATTAAGTTGAACCCTAACTGCTGAATTAACACAGATCTTTGCAAATAATTTCCTTTCTTTTTGAGATAGTTGAACTGTATCATCATTCATGCAGGTCCCGATCTGCATGAACAGATGTACACATGCAGGGCCATCTGGGCAATACACTAAGGGAAGACTCCATCCACCTACTGAAGTGTGGGGTTCTGCTGATCCTGCACTTCTGTGCAGTGTCAAATGTCAAAATTACCAAAGTTATGAAAGTGCTTTGAAAAATGTCAATGTACTTTTATAACTGTGTTGTTGTTTTTTAATATTTTCCCTAACATTTTCAACATAGTCTTGTTAGGAACCCATGTCATGAACCCAGTGGTAATTTTTTTTTAAATCTCAGCTGAAACATTCTGAAGAAGAAGTGTGAAAATACATTTCAGCCAGGATTTGAAAAGTCACAGCTGTCACATTTATGACGGTGTGAAAAAATGGCTATGTTGAAAAGTTTGGATCAAAATACTGAATGTTACCAAAGTTATGAGTGTGTGGTGCAAAATTTCAATATAAGCTTATAACTGTGTTGTTCTTTTTTAAAAAATGTTTACCCCAAAGTTTCAACATAGCGTTCTTATGACTCCAGCTTATGAACAAGGGCATGGAAAATTCTGAAATCCCCACCAATATATGTTTTACGCAGTGACCACAAAATCACCTTTTAGGACAGATTTCCAAACATTTCATGCAGTTTTTCATCACGTAAGGTCATAAAAAGGCCATGTTCAACATTTGGTATAAAAATGTTCAAAAATGAGAATTATATAAACAGAAGTTCAAACCCGATAGAAATACATTAAAACACACTTAACTCATGTTCTCATATTGCAGTCATCGGTTCCAGCAGCAAGACGTGTCTTTGACTGGAGATTTGACTTATGTCATGGGACATGTTCAGGTGAGTGAGGGTGTGTGTGGGGTGTGGCAGGGTGTGGTGTGGTGGATGTAGAGTGGGAGGTAGGGGTGGAGTGGAATGTGTGGGAAGTCAAATCGTCGAGGCACCATTTTCTTTTTTACAGGTTAAAAAAGATCAATGGTGAATGTTTTTCTCTAATGTAGGGTGACAGAAGCTGGCACTACAGATTGTGCAACCCATTGTTGGGATAGTGTTTGTTGGCACCAGCAGTGGGCACCCTGGTGTCAACATCTATTTCTTTTGGGGGGAAATGGGACCTGAAGGGGAGGGGTGGGAGGAACTGGTACCAGGGGTGGGCATCCCAGTCCACTTAGCAAAAATAAGATAGGTAGATGGGTGGTTGGTGGGCTGAGATCACCAATGTACTATATTCTTTTTTTCAGGTAAAAAAAATCAATGTGGATAGTTTTCTTTAATGTAAGGAACAGAAGCCAACAATGTGGGATTTGGCACCCCAGTGTCAAGATGGTGTTTGGTGGCACCAGTTTCTTTTGGGGAGAACATGACATGGCGGGAAGAGGGTTGGAAAGAACTAGTACTGAGGGTGGGCACCCCAGTCCTCTTAACAAAAATATGAAGCTAGATAGACAGACAGTCAGACAGACAGACAGATGGATAGGTAGGTGGAGTGGGTGGTAGGTACTGGAGGGTTAGATCACAGATACACCATTTTCTTTTTTTTCAGGTATAAAGAAAACAGATTAATGAGGGATGGTTTTCTTTATTGTAGGGGCAGAAGCTGACACACGGGATTGGGCACCCCAGTGTCAGAATGGTGTTAGGCGGCATTTGGGTAGGAACTATGGTGCACCACCTGTTTCTTTTTGGGGGGCATGATCTAGAGGGGAATAGGTGGAAAGAGGTGGTACTGGAGGTGGGCATCCCAGTCCACTATTACTATTAGAAGGTGGAGTTAGAGACCTGTATTGGAGGGGGCAAGAAAAGTGGTAGGGATGGGCACTCTGGTCTGTTTAGTACTTTAAAATAACAGAAATTTTGGTCATGGGGTGGGTAACTTGGAGGGGAGGGGGAACAAGAAGTGGTACTGGGGGGGGCACCCCAGTCCATTAAACAAAAAATATACATACATAGATAGCTAGATTAATAGATGGATGGATAGACACAGAGACAGACAGATAGATAGATAAATAGATAGACAGACAGCTAGATATTTAGATAGATTGATAAATACAGTTGCAGCCATAGATACATTCATATATTTCCAGATATTTAGCAATATATCTAAAGAGATTGGCTCTGGTGACCCATAGTGGTACTGCTGGTAAGCAAGGAATTTCTCCCGAGATATCACAGAAATTTCAGGAAATTTCTGACCATGTCTATGACTGCTGCTGTAGATATATATTTAAATAGATAGATAGATAGACAGACAGACAGACAGACAGACAGGCAGATAGATAGATATATAGATAGACAGACAGACAGATAGATAGGCAGGCAGGCAGGCAGGCAGACAGACAGACAGCCAGAATGGCTGAGAGACACACAGACAATCAGGGGATCATCGGGTCACTCTTGTAATTGAAACCCACGGCTCAACTTTAGCTGCAGCTTCACATTTCAAAAAAGTTCTGCTGTTCTCATACTAAGAATACAGGTGAAGGCAACATGGCACATGATCAGAAGAATGAAGGTATGAAGGTGTGTGGGGGTGTTGGGTGGTGGTTGTTGAGTGGGGGGGTCATGGTGGGGTGAGTGGAGGTGCTAGGGACAGATTGCCAATGGATCATTTTCGGTTTTTTCAGGTGTAAAGAAAAAGATCAATGAAGGATGGTTTTCTTTATTGTAGGGGGACAGAAGCTGACATTGGGGATTGGGCACCCAAGTGTGTGGCTGTTGTTAGAGATGGGCACCCTGGTGCCACCACATATATTAAAGAAAGGAGGTGGATGACATGGAAGGGAGGGGGCAAGAGAAGTGGTAACAGGGGTTGGCACCCTAGTCTACTTACATTATAAAGAAATTAAATGTGGGAAGGTGGGGCGGGTGACCTCGAGTGGAGGGGGAGAAAAACATGGTCCTGGGGGTGGGCACCCTGGTTGTTTAAAAATAAACTGGAAACATAGACAGACAGAGATAGATAGATAGATAGATACATACATACATACATACATACATACAAGTTTCCAGTCATTGACAGTTCTTTTGTAAGAACACATGAAAGAACAATGGTTCTTTCATTGACCTCATGAAAGAACTGTGACAATAATTAAGTTCCCCCCTCTTATTTTATGACCCAACCTTCTTCTTTCATGAACCATAAAAGCACTCACGAAAGAAAAATCTCGGCTCAGGAAATTAGATGGTGGACTTAGTTTTTTTTTTCCCATGGTTCTTTTGTGAGCTGACTGTCTTCTTTCATTATCACAAAAAAATCTTATGAAAGAAGAATGTCAGCTCATGAAAGAAGATGGTGAACTTTTAATGAACCCTAATTTTTCTTTCATGAGTTCTTTCATGATTACAAAAGAAGACGGTTGGCTCACAAAATAACTAAAAATTAAAAAAATAGGCCTACCATCTTCTTTTGTGAGACATAAATATATTTTTGTGAAACTCACAAAACAAGAATTTTAGCTCTTGAAACACGCCTTGGTAAGGATTTGGGGGCTACTCAAAACTAATATTTCGGGGCCATTTTTGGAAAAAACTAAACTCCATAATTGAGCTAAATGGATCCTAGTTAGCTAGATTTAGTCATATTCAATGTGCTTGTTTTTCTCCAGGGCATCACGTTTATGGGCTTTCAATCTTTTTTACCAAGAGGGTGGTTGCCTTTGTGGAATCAGCTACCAGAATATGTAATTATGAATATTACAAAAAAGAAATAGAAGAAATACTAATAGTTACATAATGGAAAATATAGTAATTAGGGGTTTGGTGTGTGCCATAAGAAGCTACTCATAGGCATAAGCCTTCTGAAATTCTGAAATTCCTAGTAAAAAAAAGAAACAAGGTGGTTGCCATATGAAAGAAGATTTTTTTCTTCACAAAAGAAGAAGTTTGGTTCATGAAAGAAGATTCTTCTTTTGTGAGCAGGAAATTCTTCTTTCATATCAAACATCTATCTGAAAGACCCTACTGAGCATGTTCAGTACCAACATTTTAAATCCTTATAACTCTGGAACAGATTACTACTTGTTCACCAAACCAACTAAAGGCACAATTCCAGAGCAAGTGCTTTCTACTCTGAAAATTTAAGAACACAATTCCAAACCAGCTGGGATGTAGGTGAGAGCAAAAAACAACAACTAATTTTGTACTATCCAGATCTTGGAATCTGCTATCTGACCCTAACAAAACCTGACAAATCAAAAGACCATGCCCCCCCAGACCAAGCATGCAAAATGCAGTGCAATTCCATGGAACAGGGGCAAAGCTATTAAAGGGCAAAGTTAGCAGTTTAACATTAAACACCCTACTCAACACTAACTATAGGGGTGTTACAACACTCCTATGATAACTGCCATACAATTGTGGCAAGAGCAGGAAAGATCAAACACATCAGTATTATTCAGAAAGCCACACAACAAAAGGCCACTTGCCAGCATATTGCTCACAATCCGAAATCAGGGCTATGTAGAGAATGGTACTGAACTCTGCTTCTAGGTAAAACAAGACACCACTCTTTACTGTATGTTCAGTACAATTATTTATTGTTTCATCACATCATAGGAGTTAAACAAGGGCATAAAAAGCCTCATTGGAGCATCCAGGAATATGTAGTAAAGTCCATCACAGTAAAATATTTAGGTCAATCAACTGCAAAAGTCAAAGCACAAACAAAGAAAGCTCTCATTTAACAACCAAACACTGACTTCACATACCTATAGCTCACCATTTACTTATAAAAACAAATTCTGACCAGAGCCGATAGGGCTGCAACTGAGCAATTCAGAGTAAAAATATTGAAAATTTATTTTTTAATATTCTTAAACCAAATTTTCAACATATCCTTGTTAAGATCCTGCATCATGAAGAAGGGCAGAGAAAATGTTCAACTCCTGGCCTAAAACTGATTGTGTGCTGGGACTGTGAAATCAACTTTCAGGTCACAAAAACAAATTTTGGGCAGGAGTTGAAAAATGACAGCTATCACATTCATGAGGTGCTGTAAAGAAATGGCTATATTGTAAATTTGGGGTAAAAAAATTGAAAAGTACCAACGTTATGAGCCTGTGTTTACAACATTCAATGTAGGCTCATAACTTTAATGTTTTTTAAGTATTTGTACACCAAATTTTCAGCATAGCCTTCTTATGATCCCACCTCATGAACAAGGTCATAGAAAATGTTCAGTTCCTGCCCAAAAGGTGATTTCATGCAGGGGCCACAAAAAACACCTTTCAGGATGTAAAAAAATACATTTTGGCCAGTCATGCCACTAAGTTCAAAACCCCACTGAAATACATTGAACAGCACACCTGTTTCTTCAGTTCACACTCAGGCTTTGATGAATGAAAACATGTCTGTGGTCCAGAGAGGATTATGGTATTGGACCCCCGATGGGTAAGTAAGGGCTTGGGGATGCAGGGTGGTGGGTGCTAAGTAGGAGGGTCAGGTGGGAGGTCAGAAACTGCTGTAAAGGACATTGATGGACAGGTTTTTTTTTATTTTATTTGTGCACTCACACCAACCTGAACTCCTTTGGGAGTGGTCACTCGGTGGACACCTTGATCCCACCCGCCTGAAGCTCCCTCTCACTCCTCCATGACAGGGTATCTCTGATTCCCACGGCCATCCAGTTCCCTGGCTCTGAGCCTCCCGAGGCAGAGCCACCAGATTTACACCTCCTGGTGCTTTATCTCTAATCCAGTCCAGTGGCCATTGGGATGGAGAACAGAGGAAGTGAGAGGAGGAGCCCAGCATTGGACATGGTTGGCTACACTCCCAGACCCTCTGTCATCTATCAGGAGGAGGAGGAGGGTTTTTTCCTTAGATTTCTATGCCCACAGTACCCCACCCCACCCTCGAGAGCTGCGTGTGTGCAATGGCATCAAGTCACCTGCCACAGCTCTCATCCTGCTATTTGAGTCCCCAGGCATGCGCAGTTCCTCTGATTTCCACTGGGTTTCACTGCAGTGCCAGGACACCCTAAAACCCACCCCAGAGATAGGAGAGCTGTCCTTCAGACATTCAATCCTCTCTCTCCTCTGCAAACCCCTGTGGCCCTGGCTTATTCCTGAACCCAGGTTGCCAGTGTGGCATGAGGTGTTGCATCCAGCAACTCAACCCGCAGCACCACCTGGCCAGCCCAACAGTTTTCTTTTTACAGGTGAAAAAACAGATCATCACAACATTTCAACATAAGTTTCAGGAATAGCTACATAAGTTAGAAGACTGGGCAGGGTCTAATAGGTAGCAGTTCAGTGAAAACAAATGCAAGGTAATGAACTTTGGATTTAATAATACAAGAGCACAATATCAAATAAATAGTAAAGTCATTACAAGCACTGAAAATGAAAAAGACTTGGGAGTTATAATATCAAATAAGTTAACATTTGACAAAACACAAAGTTGAAGTGGCTAAACATGCAAATAAAATAATAGGTAACATCCTGAGCAACATAAAAAGTAGAAATGAGAAGATTTTGGTGCCCCTATACAAGTCCCTAGTTAGGCCAGTCCTGGAGTATGGTGTGCACCTTAGTGTTCCGCAGAGTGTCGGTAGTTCAAGACGTATAGAGAAAGAACATTGAAGATTCACCAAGCAAATTAATATAGTCCATAGTAAAGAACATTATAACAGAGTACAAGATCTGAGGTTATACCCAGTGTCCTATTAAGGAATTAGAGGAGATCTTTGCTATGTTTATAATGCCTTCTGGAATGCAATGCTCTGGGAATGTGTGGGGTTGAAAAAAAAGGCTGTGTCAGATAGGGAAACCAGGGCTCATTCTTACCAATTACAAGGTGAGAATTATAAAACTACCAAAAGAGGTAGGTAGTACAACAAGATGATAATGGAAGTGTTGAACTTACTTCCATCAGCTGTGGTAGGTGCTAGAAAGATAGTAGCCTTCATGTGCCTGCTTGATCAACATATGGGAGAAAAAAAGTGGGAATATATAGCCACTGAATAGTGACAAGTCTGTGTATGGCTCTTGTAGCTGTTTAGACTTGTAGCTAGACCCTATGAACCTACACCTGATCACGACACTGGGGGAATTGGGCACCCCCAGTGTCACTGTTATGTTTCTGGAGGGTGTGGGTAGTGGGTACTGAAAGGGAGGGCCAGGTGGGGGAGTGAAAAATCATATTAAAAAACTGGTCAAGCACAACACGATTGTGACACTGATGGATTGGGCACCCCCTGTGTCATTGTTATATTTCTTTGGGTGTAGATGAGGTTGTGGGTGCAGAGAGGGAGGTTCAGGTGTGCGGGACATGAATAATTAAAAAAAAAGGAAATCGGAGGTCACAACAGAATACAGCACAGTCTGCCATGACCGAGATGGCCGTTGCATAGTACTGTGCATGCTCTAGTGGTTTCACATGCTTAATACAGTTTGGCAGCCATCATGCACACAGTGGAGTGTGTTGTCTTCTGCCATGTCCACCCAAAAACTAAAAAATAGTGCAGTGCAAATGCCTTTGCAGACAGTGAGTGGAGTGCTTGACAGTGGTGGAGGCGACTGTGTGGCAACTCCAACAAGTCGTTCGGTTAGAAGGAATGCACTGACTGCCTTTTCTATAGCAAGAAGTTTGCAGGGCTACACCCACTGCAGCCCTAAAAAGCATAAATATGAGCTTTCTCAAAATAAAATGTCTTTCAAAAAGAAAATTATGAAAACCTCAAAGAATATTCAAAGCAAAATTTTTTTGCAAAATACAAAATAAAGCATAATTATGAAAAAAATATATAAATACAAATATAAGTAAAACATTGGAATATATTACATCTGGCTATATCTGCCAAGGATTTACTTCTATCAGAAAAACAAAATTTGCATTTGAAGAGGTCACAATGCCAGATATGCTGAAGACCAATTAGAAACGTAAATGTTAAATATGAAATCACCAAAATAACAGATTTATGTAATGTTAAATAGATGTGCAATATATGGTAGACAAGGAGGACAGATGAGAATCTTGAGGATCCTAAAAAAGAAATAAAACAGAGTTGTGGATTATGCAAGTATAGCTTCCCAACTCCCTCTCATTTCCTCTTCTGTTCTCTCTTTGCAGAAAAAGGGACCAGAGAAATAAAGATTATGGATCGAAAGGCTAAAATGTAAATACAAATGTCACAGTAACACTATAGTGTTTAGTTCACAACTTAATTGGCATTCTGGAAATAAACCTTTTAAGGGCCTCAAGTTATTATGTGCTCCTGTGGAATGCTTGCAGACTCTCTTGATTTGTCACAGCTCTGCTCACAGATGCCAGCTGAGCCTTGTCCAATAGCAGTAATATGGGAAAAGCTGGTATCTAAGCAGATGATTACATTTTAATTAGGCAATCATTTGTGTCTTAACCAGTTTGGTTTTTCAACCCAAACATGGCACCTTATCAACTGTTACATCTGTCACCAATGACACTATTGACCATAAAGTTATGATAAAAAAAAATTGTAACTATGAGCATGCACCTTCCAGTGTGAAATGATACAAAGGTCATCTAAGCAACCATCAACAATATAAAGCCATAGGGGGATCAAAGTCTAGCCTAGCACATGTTTGCACTAGCATCCCTGTAGCTCAGTATTAAGCCCTTTCTTATTTTGAAGTACACCAATGATTTAGACAAACAAATCTAATTTGCAAAAACACAGTGATACACCGATGAGATCATTATGTACTGCAGAACAAAAGAACACTCCATTATTCAATATCATTTGCAAGATGACTTTCTCAAAATCTTGAACTATCTGTATCAAAACAATTGTTTTCTTAATTTAAAGTAATCAGAAGTAATGATGTTCAGCTCCCTGACCTCTCTTAGGAAATAATCCATTAAATTTACCCTATCTTGTCTGGACAGCACTGCCATGCCTGTGATAAATTCTTACAAATATCTTGATGCCTGGTTAGATTATTGTTTAAAATGGAATACACACATCTCTAGATATTTCCCAAATTAAGAGCAAGTATTGGTGTTCTTTATGCAAATTAAAATTTGCCTTTCTAAAGAATCAAGACTGAAAATCATCAACACAGTGGTTCTACCTATATCTGACTATAAGGACACATTTTTTGGGCAGACTGCAAAGGTGTTGTTAAACTTGACATACTGTATAACCATAGGATTATAGGATATGTGGACAAAAGATGGCAGAATTGTCCATCAAGAATGCCTGCTGTTACTCAGCAGTTATGCCCTTTAACACCCTTTACAATGATGCAAGTGTCCAGGAAATTTTTAAATGAATGAGCATATTGCTCTCATCTATATTTTTGGGATGCTATTCTAAAAAGATAACACCTTCTATGGTAACTAAGCCCTATTTGCTTGGGGGTAAAATGTTTTACCTTTAATTGAAAACTATGTTCTATTGTGTTAAAGCTGGTATCTTTATGATTGCTCTTCAAACAGTCTCTTAGGTCATGAACATTGTTTGCATAATAAACTGAAATTAGGCCTCCTTTTGTTCTTCTAAATTCTAAATGGTGCAGGTCTAAGTTGGCCAATCTCTGGTCATATGATTTAAACAGTAATAATTAAACTGTTTTTTTTCCTCAGAATTAATGACTAGATGTGAAGTTGGGTGTCCCAAGTCACAGGCGATTGTCACTACCCACCACTCAGTTATGAGTCCCAGGAAACAAGCACCAGTGGGGTTGCTATTGCTATTATAAGGCTAAATTCAGGTGCTTGTCTTGAAAGGATATGTACATTTTGGGTCTGATTCTAAAAGGGATTAGCTGCACTCAAGGGACATGCAATGAAAGAGTTTGATGCAAGTGGTGACTTGCGTCACCACTTGCATCAAACTGTTGTTCTGGAAGGCTGCCTGTGACTGCCGCCGACACACTGTGCCAAAACTCCGTTGTGCCAGGGTTGTGTCTAGCAACCCAGAGTGCCAGGATGCAATGGGATTTGTACCAAGGTGGGGATACCACATCCCCTTTTTTGGGATTCTGGAAGCCCCACCATGGATGCAGCAGGAAGCACCACTTAGACCAGCCAGGAGGCGGTCTAAGTGATTGCTGCAGTAGGATTCTGGAGGTCAGTGGAAGGTGGTGTGCACAAGGACAGGGAGAGGGGTTCAGGCATGGTTGTCAGTGGGGTGCCACAGCAGTGACAATTCAGGTGCCACCCCAGTGTAACTGTCAGTTAGTGTCAGTTAACTGCAAAACCAAGTACCCTGGTCATGCACTTCCTCCTGTCCTGAGGTTGCGGTGGAAGTCTTGGTGGCATAGTGCCACCCCTTTGTTTCCCAATCCCCTCTAGAGTCTCTGAAGAAGTGCCCCTGTGAGATAAAACCCCCTCCTCACCCCCAATCCACAATATACTGCAAAACAACAAATGAAACAGTGGCCATACTCCCAAGTGGTCTAGTGGCCTCCCACCTTCCCCACCCTGATAGACTGTGGTCACCCACCCTGCTTACCCCTACCCAAGCCACTTCTGCAACTGGCACTACCCTCCTCACACCATCATGGCCAGCCACAGAATGCAATCACACACACCATGTCCATGAACTTTTCACTTACGCAGTCTGTGTGATCACATTCTGTGTCTGGCAATGATGGTGTGAGAAGGATAGATCCAGTCACAGAAGCATCTCAAGTATGGGGTTAGGCTCAGGTGGGGAAATTGGGGTGGGTGTCCACAGTCTGTCAGGGTGGGGAGGGTTGGATGCCACAAGACCACCTGGTAATGGGTCTGTGGTTTGTGGACACAGTGGGAGCATGTGGGGGCATGTAGTGGGACCCAGATACTTTGTGCCATGTGAGAATGGGAATCGGGGCTATTGGTCAGTAGCTCTTCTGCATTGTTGAGCTTCATTGAGCATTGAGGGGCTTGGCATTAGCGGGTCAGAGTATGCATCCCACAATGGTGGCACATGAGTGCCTGGGGCATAGTGGGACAGTGACATATGGTGACATAATGCCACATTATCACAGTCTGCCCTCAGCTGCCCCTTCTGTGCCTGGTTCTGGTCTTTCTGCTCCCTATGCTACCTCGGTGAGCCCCTGCAACCTAGTCTGTGGCAACATTGGGGACTTGCACCAATGATGCCCTTTGTGCCACTGCTTCTGGTGAAGGGCTGCATTGTGAAGTGATTCCAAATAGTTTGCTGCAAATGGCAAACTTTCTGGAATAGCACCTTTTACATTGGATGCAGCTGCGTCAGGTACAGAACCCTTTCCTCCAGCAAGTTGTGTCTGATGGAGATGGCTTCCAGAATTAGCCCCTTTATATTTAAAATGTGCATTTGTTGTGTTCAGTTTGGAGATGGTGGAGCATGCATGCAACTTTATATGCACAACATTTGTGTGATGCATTGCATGAGTGTGTGTTCTGCATAGCGCAGTGAAAAGATAGTGCAGTTCTCATTCAGTTATGGCATTTATATAACTTATTGAGTTTTGGAATGCTTCTGTTTTTAACTCAGTCAGCCGGTCAAAACTCATCGATATCAGTGACATTGCACTTCAAAAAGTCAAACTTTTTTCAGGGTTGCCAGTTTCACTATTGTGCAGTTTTTGCTTTCCCTGCTTAAGCATCATCGGCTCTCACTGCAGCTAACAGTCTGTTTCTCTTTCTGTGGTCGTGGTGCATCTGAATATTGCTGTCACTGTGAGGTGGTGCCTTATCTGTGTCTTATAGTTTGACCAGACATTAACTGCCCATTAGTGACTGATCCCGTAACCAATCACAAAGTGAGAGAGCACCATAAATAATCAATGGCAAAATACAAAATAAAGCATAATCATGAAAAAATATATAAATAAAAATATAAGTAAAACATTGAATATTTTTCATCTGGCCATATATGCCAAGGATTTACTTCTATCAGAAAAACAAAATTTGCATTTGAAGAGGTCACAATGGCAGATATTCTGAAGACCAATTAGAAACATAAATCTTAAATATGAAATCACCAAAATAACAGATTTATGTAATATTAAATAGATGTGGAATATATGGTAGACAAGGAGGACAGATGAGAATACTGAGGATCCTAAAAAGAAATAAAACAGAGTTGCGGATTATGCAAGCATAGCTTCCCAACCCCCTCTCATTTCCAGTCCTGTTCTCTCTTTGCAGAAAAAAGGACCAGAGAAATAAAGATTATGGACTGAAAGGCTAAAATGTAAAAACAAATGTCACAGTAACACTATAGTGCTTAGTTCACAACTAAATTGACATTCTGAAAATAAACCTTTTAAGATCCTCAAATTACTCTGTGATCTTTTGGAATGATTGCACTTTCAGATTTGTCACAGCTCTACTCACAGATGCCAGCTGAGCCTTGTCTAACAGCAGTAACATGGGAAAAGCTGGTATCTAAGCAGATGATTACATTTTTATTAGGCAATCATTTGTGCCCTAACCAGTTTGATTTTCAACCCAAACATGGCACCTTATCAACTGTTACATCTGTCACCACTGTCACTATTGACCATAAAATTATGATAAAAAAAAACTGTAACTATGAGCATGCACTTTCCAGTGTGAAATGATACAAAGGCCATCTAAGCAACCATCAACAATATAAAGCCATAAGGGGATCAAAATCTAGCCTAGAACATGTTTGCACTGGCATCCCTGTAGCTCAGTATTAAGCCCTTTCTTATTTTGAAGTACACCAATGATTTAGACAAACAAATCTAATTTGCAAAAACACAGTGATACACTGATGAGATCATTGTGTACTACAGTACAAAAGAACTGTCCATTATTCAATCTCATTTGCAAGATGACTTTCTCAAATTCTTGAACTTTCTGTATCAAAACAATTTTTTTCTTAATTTAAAGTAATCAGAAGTAATGATGTTCAGCTCCCTGACCTCTCTTAGGAAATAATCCATTAAACTTACCCTATCTTGTCTGGACAGCACTGCCATGCCTGTGATAAATTCTTACAAATATCTTGACACCTGGCTAGATCATTGTTTAAAATGGAATACACACATCTCTAGATAATTGCCAAATTAAGAGCAAATATTGGTGTTCTTTATGCAAATTAAATTTGCCTTTCTAAAGAATCAAGTCTGAAAATCATCAACACAGTAGTTCTACCTATATCTGACTATAAGGACACATTTTTTGGGCAGACTGTAAAGGTGTTGTTAAACTTGACATACTGTACAACTATAGGATTATAGGATATGTGGGCAAAAGATGGCATAATTGTCCATCAAGAATGCCTGCTGCTACTCAGCAGTTATATCCTTTAACACCCTTTACAATCATACAAGTGTCCAGGAAGCTTTTAATTGAACTGAGCATATTACTCTCATCTATATTTTTGGCATGCTATTCCAAAAAGATAACACCCTCTATGTGAACTAAGCCCAATTTGTTTGGGCCTGACATGTTTTACCTTTAATTGAAAACTATGTTCCATTGTGTTAAAACTGTTATCTTTATGTTTGATCTTCAAACAATCTCTTAGGTCATGAACATTGTTTGCATTATAAACTGAAATTAGGCCTCCTTTTGTTTTCTAAATTCTAAATGGTACAGATCTAAGTTGGCCAATCTCTAGTCATATGATTTAAGCAGTAATAATCAAACTGTTTTTTTCCCCTCAGAATTAATGACTAGATGTGAAGTTGGGTGTCCCAAGTCACAGACAACAGTTGCTACCCATCACTCAGTTATGAATCCCAGGAAACAATGACCAGTGGGGTTGGTATTGCTATTATAGGGCTAAATGCAGGTACTTCTCTTGAAATAATATGTACATTTTAGGTCTGATTCTAAAAGGGATTAGCTGTACTCAAGGGACATGCAACAAAAGAGTTTGATGCAAGTGGTGACTTGTGTCACCACTTGCATCAAACTGCTATTCTGTAAGGCTGCCTCTAATTGCTGCACACACACTGTGCCAAAGCCCCCTTGTGCCAGGGTTGAGTCTAGCAATCCAGAGCACCAGGACGCAATGGAGTTTGTGCCAAGGTGGGGCTGCCAAATCCCCTTTTTTGGGATTCTGGAAGCCCAACCATGGATGCAGCAGGGAGCACCACTTAGACCAGCCAGGAGGTGGTCTAAGTGATTGCAGAAGTAGGTTTCTGGAGGTCAGCAGAAGGTGGTGTGCACAAAGGACAGGGGAGAGGGGGTTCAGGCATGGTTGTCAGTGGGGGTGCCACAGCAGTGACAATTCAGGTGCCACCCCAGTGTAACTGTCAGTTAGTGTCAATTAGCTGCAAAACCAAGTTCCCCTGGTCATGCCCCCCTCCAGTCCCGAGGTTGTGGTGTAAGTCTTGGTGGTATAATGCCACCCCTGTCTTCCCCAATTCCCTCTACAGTCCCAGAAGAATTTCTTCTGTGAGATAGCACCCCCTCCCCACCCCCCAATCTGCAATATACTGCAAAACAACAAATAAAACAGTGGTTATATCTCTGGTGGTTCAGGAAAGCTCCTCATTTCTTCCCCTCATTCCTTCGGACAGACTGTGTCCACCTCCTAGCTCATTCTTTAGTTTGGGGTTACTTTCAACTGGCATGTTCTCACACCACATGACTAGGCCACAGAATGTGATTCCTCCAAACCACGCCCATGAACTTTCACTTTCACGAGTCTGTGTGATCACATTCTGTGGCTGGAAATGGTGGTGTGAGAATGGTAGTGCCAGTCACAGAAGTGGCTCAGGTAGGGGCTAGGCTCAGGTGGGGGAAGCGGGTTGGGTGACCACAGTCTGTCAGGGTGGGGAGGGTGGGATGCCACTATACCACCTGGTAATGGGTCGGCAGTTTGTGGGCAAGGTGGGAGCATGTGGGGTAGCATGTACTGGGTCCCAGATACTTTTGTGCCATACGGGAATGGGAATCAGGGCTATTGGTCAGTAGCCCCTCCACATTGTTGAGCATCATTGAGCATTGAGGGGCTTGGCATTAGCTGGCCACAGCAGGCATCCCACAATGGTGGCACATGAGTACCCAGGGCATAGTGGGACAGTGACATATGGTGACATAATGCCACATGTCACAGCCTGCCCCCAGCTGCCCCTTCTGTACCTTGTTCTGGGTTTTCTGCTTCCTATGCTACCTGGGCAAGCCACTGCGGCCAATCCTGTGGCAGCATTGGGAACTTGCATCGATGATGCCCTTTGTGCCACTGCTTCTGGTGCAGGGCTGCATTGTGCAGCTATTCCAAATGATTTGCTGCAAGTGGCAAACTTTCTGGAATAGCACCTTTTGCGTTTGTTGCAGCAGCATCGGGTGCAGACCCCTTTCCTCCCGCAAGTTGCGTCTGATGCAGGCAGCCTCCAGAATTGGCCCCTTTTGTATTTAAAATATACATTTGCTGTGTTCAGCTTGGAGATGGTGGAGCATGCATGCAACTTTATATGCACAGTGTTTGTGTGATGCATTGCATGAGTGTGTGTTCTGCATATTGCAGTGAAAAGATAGTGTAGTTCTCATTCACTTATGAGATTTACATAACTTATTGAGTCTTGGAATGCTTTTGCTTTTAACTCAGTCAGCAGGTCAAAACTCACTGATATCAGTGACATTTCATTTTAAAAAGTCAAACTTTTTTCAGGGTTGCCAGTTTCCCTATTGCGCAGTTTTTGCTTTCCCCATTTAAGCATCATTGGCTCTCACTGCAGCTGACAGCCTGTTTCTCTTTGTGTGGTTGTGGTCCATCTGAATATTGCTGTCACTATGAGGTGGTACCTCATCTGTGTTTTACAGTTGGACAAGTCATTGACTGGCCATTAATGATTGATCCAGTAGCCAATCACAAAGTGAGAGAGCACCATAAATAATTAATTAGGCTCATAATTATCTTTAAATTTGTTAATCATTTTGGTTGGTCTTTTTTGTACAGTCTCCAATTTCAATATATCTGCCTTGTATTGTTGCTGGAACTGCCTACAATACTCCATATGCAACCTCACCAGTAATCTAAACAGTGGCATGACCAAATCTCTATTAATTTATTTATTTATTGACATCTCAGATTACAACCTTTGATCTGGAAGCTCATTTACAAAGGTTCCATGCCATGACAAAACAGGGAT
This sequence comes from Neoceratodus forsteri, assembly GCA_016271365.2. Taxonomy (NCBI): domain Eukaryota; kingdom Metazoa; phylum Chordata; order Ceratodontiformes; family Ceratodontidae; genus Neoceratodus; species Neoceratodus forsteri. Next base: position 761,502,543 of record CM057452.1, read on the forward strand.
ACAGTAGTTAAATTATACAAGTCAAAACAGTGTTAACAAAGAAAAGATACAGGCAATTCAGATACAGCCATTTAACATGTAGGATTGATTATGCAAGTACAGATATTATGGTAAAGTTTATGCAGCAACAAAATCATGGGTAACGTAAGTGCACTATTAATGCAAGGCAGGAGAAGGAGAGAGGACCATGGATGGGAAGGGACTGGTAGCAGGGGGTGAGGGAAGGAGAGGGATAGTAAAGGTAAGACTAAGAGGGGGGATGAAGGGAGGACTGGAGCAGCCAAGTAGGCTTTGTCAAAGTTTAGCAGTTGAGGGGAGTAGATAGACAGGGGAGCGAGAGGGGATGGGGCATGTAGATCTTTGTGGAGGGTGGGGAGGATGTCTCTTTACCTACTAACAACAATTTTCTGCATACGATCCAATATCTGAGTGCACATTTTTATTGCTTGCTCATGTTGCATTGACAGCTTCCCCAAATCTCTGTCACTGGACACTAAATTATACATATTTCAATAAATATGAGGCCTTCCAGTTACTTGTACCACCATTTACGTCAATGCATTTATCCATATTAAACTGCATTTCAGCATGCTTTACCCAAATTGATACATCTAATTATTTCTTCGTATTAGCTGTGGTTTCTGATAAGTTCACTATAAATTCCAGCTTTACATCATCTGCAGACTTTACCAACCAACCTTCTTACTCACTTACTCTGCATACTCAAGACATAGATAATAAATAATGTAGGTCCTAGGCTAGAACTGACCCTTGAGGGAAATCACTTGTCACTTAATCGCAGTCTATTTGGTATCCATTCACTCTTACCCTTTATCTGGCATTTGCTAGCCATGACAAAAATCATCTGATAATGTGACTATGTATGCCGATATCCCCATGTCTAAAGACTAGTTTCATATGGAACACAATGTTGAATGCCTTGCTGTAGTCTAGATAAAACATGTGAACTGTCTTCACACATCAAGTGTATTACTTGAGACTTAAACTTAAAGAGCATTGTTCTTGTATAAGAAAAAGCTTAAAAACACTAGATTTACACCGATTTATGTTTTAATGTTATTGATTTCTAGTTTTTTATTTTTTTTTTTTTTTTCCCTACTGTTGGTCTACTAAATATTGTAGATAATGCAGCAGTTATTTCACTGAGTTTTTTTAAATGTACCTGACTTCCCCCCTACTAACATCAAAATGGCTGTTTGTGACATCACCGTCTGTTGTCATGGTGAGCATTATGATGTCATAAACCAAGGCACTATGAGGTAACTAGGGTACAGGTACATTTTTCCAAATGATTTCTATGCAGACTTTTTAGATGAACTACCTAGATAGTCTGTAGATCTTGGAAAGGAACACTGAATTCTCTAGTAAACTGTAACAGCTGAGACACCTTATTTATGACAGAGTAAACTGAAGTGCAGAGTTGCTCTTTAACAGGTTTTTTAAGCATTACCAAACTTTTGAAAACCCAAATGAGTGTTTGCCCTCAGATTATTTTCCTTCATGTGCATCTCTATGAAGTCCCTTGTTAAGGCCTCCAAAATCTTAAGTACAACTGAAGTAAGGCTTATTGGCCCATAATTTGCTTATTCCCTTATTTTTGTTCTTTAAAGATCGGGGCCACTGTTGCATTCCTCCATGCTTTTGGAGTAGCTCTTTGCTCTAGGTACTTATTCACGATGATTGTTAGTGGTACTGTATTGCTACTTGATTTGTGGTTTCTTTAATCACCCTTGAGTGAATATTGCATAGGCCCGATGAATTGTTTGGGTTAATATTCACTTTTCTCCTGCTGTCACATTCTTCATTTATTTGGATCTGATCATCACTCTTATCAACTTTCCTAATAGTCACATAAGTCTTATTTATGGAAGAGAGAGACCAAAAATAGTTATTTATAGCCTTGGCCATTCCCTGTTTATCATTTACTGTACCCCTTTTTCAGTCAGAGGACATACCACTTTGGTCACACTTTTGGGGATTTTAACATAGCCACAGAGTTCCTTGTACATGTACTGGAATGCTTTGTATTGTGTGCCCTACATGATAGTCATCACTGCAATCTTCATTGTGAGCATGAGTGGCCATATAGTACTTAACTGATTGAAGATGCCTTCCTCTGTTGTTCCTTGCCCACAGATGTGTAAAAGGTACTGCCTCACCTTACCTCTGCCACCTCTGTGGGACTTCTTACCAGTTGGATTGCACTCCAATAAATTTATTTATTTGTTCTTTGTTAACCGGGTAAGGCCCGCCTGAGATCTCTGGGCTGGTTAAGAGACTTGCTCAGAGTCACACAGTATGCAAGTGGAGGTTATGGGAATCATACCCAAGTCTTCTGGAAGTACCAAGCTTATTCACAGCTAATTACTATAACCGCTAAGCTATACTGCCAGCAATGTCATTTTCTTCCTATAATGTATCTCTATTATATTATAAAAAATGTTCTTGCTTACATTTAGCACTATTAAGAGATGAGAAAGTATCCAACATTCATTTGTCTTCTTAACTCTTGACAACCTGTTTAAACAGGTACCCCTTTTCAAGTACTTAGGGGAGTGGCTAGATCAGAATCTCAGCTTTTGCACCCATATTGATGCCATGCAAAAGAAAGTTTGCCCTAAGCTTAGTATGCTGTACCAAAACAAATTATGCCTTCCTTTCCCAGTCCACTTTGAGATCATCTTTAAGATAATCTTGCCAGTGTTTGATTACACTGATGTAGCCTACAGCAGTGCTCCAAAGTTTACATTTTTGTGGCCATTGCTGTGACTGGGAAGGCCAGTCGTTGTTGCCGACAAAGAGGCAAACTGTGGCTATTGCTGCTGTGTGGGGACAGGAGGAGTTTTTCATCATTAAAATTGGAGTGGGGATGCACTGATTGGCTTCAAAGTCTGAGGAAGTCAATCAGGTTCAGAAGAAAAAAGGTGCCTGATTCAAACTGGAGGTCAGCCTTTAAATAGCAGACACTGGTCTGTTGGGAGGATCAACCTGCTGGAGGATTTGGGCAGTCATTGCCCCATCTAGGAGAGTCAGTGGTCATTGCCACTGAGGGGAGCTCCAAGTGAACTTTTTGTGGCCATTGCCATGACGGGGAAGGGCAGTGGTCATTGCTGCCGAAGAGGCACTCCGTGGCCATTGCCACTGTGTGGGGACAGGAGGAGTATTCCTCCATTGTTGAAACTGGAGTGGGGACACACTGATTGGCTTCAAGGTCTGAGGGAGCCAATCAGATCCAGAAAAAAAGATATTGCCAGATTCAAATCGGAGGATGGCCTTTAAATAGCAGATGCTGGTCTGCTGGGAGGATCTACTTGCTGGAGGATTTCAGCTGCCGTTGCCACATCCAGGAGAGTCTGCAGTCATTGCCACCAAGGAGAGCCACAAGCTAGCTTTATGCAGCTATTGCTGCAACTGGGAAGGCCAGCGGTCATTGCCACTGAGGAGGTGCTATGAGGCTGGTGTTGTTGTGTGTGGACAGAAGTAGTATTCCTCCATCGTAGATTGGCCCACCCGCCCATCCGCTGCCTTCATATCCTACTAAATACTCACACAGAAGGCCGCAGATTAACAAGCACAGGTTTGGGGTGGAACATAGGGGAGGAGAACATTCAAGGAGGGACTCAGAGGCCTATGTTCAAAAAATGGAAGCACTGCAACGTCGAGATCATTGATGAAATGACTTACTAGAAACTTAACAGGGAAAACCAGAAGGATTTATAGAGGACTTAAAGGAAATTAAAAGGGGCAAACCAGTAGGGCTGAAAGGGGCCTAAAAGTATTTGCAGTTCACAATACAGTATTGCTTTTAAATACTACACAAGTATTGCAGTTTTATTTTCAAGCACTATACAGTATTGCATTTTAATTTTTGATACTGATGTGTTAGCTGTATTAGATGTGCTACTGCTGTTTTAAATTTTACACTGTCCACTAATGTTCTGGATAAGATTGGAAGAGAAGCTGACTGGGAGGGATTAGTTGGATCACCAAAGGAAAATAGTAAATAGGGCACCTTGCAATAAGTGTTGGAAGGTGAGGAATCTGTGTTACTGTTGAGCTAATGGACTCATCTGTTCTGTTGGTACGCTGCAGTGAAGTGGGTTCTAGCACTGAGTTTATGGGCACCAGGATGGGAATAGTACTCCACCAATGTGGCATGCTAGAGAAGGTTACAGGAAGGGGGAACAAGGCTGCAGTGGAGGGATTAGCAGCAGGGGAAAGGGGACTGGTATATGGGTCTGGAGGACTGTAGACAAACCAGAGGGGAAGAATAGTGAATTGCAATGGAATGGGGGTGGCTGTCTGGATGGAAACATTATGGAAGCTACAAGGGTGTCTCATTTGTCACAGGCTGAGGGGGCTGGAGGCAGTGGTACAGTGGCTGAGAAGTGAGTTAGGGATGATTGGGGGGTGCTGGCCCAGTGGTGCTGGAGGTTGAGGCACTGGTCGCTACACCTCATACCATGCTGGTGACCAGGGTTCGGGAATGAGCCTGGGCTGCTGGGGGGTGGAAGAGAGGATTGAGTGTCTGGAGGACTGCTTTTCTCACTCAGGGGAAGGGAGACTTGTCGTCCCACTCATTGACTGCCCTCTGGCAATGGCTGCAGGGCAGTATCGGTCTGGATGCTCAATCCAATGTCTTTACATTGGTAGGGAAGGGGGAAGGGAAAAAAATGGAGAAAATGATCCTGTCAGGCTCGATGATGGTTCCCCACTCCCGGGGTCATCCCCATATTTAGGATTGGTCCTCCAGAAGGGAAGAAAAGCCAGCAGCTTCCTTCCTGGCCCTGCATGGGGGCAATCCATGAGGAACTACTGGGGATCGGTAAATATGGGAGCAGCAGAACCGAAGAGAGAGAGTACCTCCATAAGGAGAGCCGAAGCCACCTGCCAGGGTTCTGGAAGATAAAAACCTCTATAGAAACAAAAACAAGAGAGATGATTGGGGGAGGAAGGGAGATGACTGGATCAGGATGGCCACCTCCTCAGGGAACCAGAAGCACAGAAACAGAGGTAACAGAAAGAATGGGGAAAAGGGCAGAAAACTTCAGAAGTAGGAAGGAGGAATCTTGGGATATCGAGGGGGAGAATAGATCAGTAGAAGTTCAGGACTGGGAAATAAGTTTGCTGTGCTGGCTTCATTGGTGGAGGATGGAGGAGGGGCTTTCAGGGAGGAGAAGTGGAGGAGGGGGTAGTGGAAGCTCAGAGGGCAACAATCAGGTAAAAGAGGGAGGAGGGATATGGGGAATAAGAAGAGAAGGGACAAGGGGAGAGGAGGAAGGAATGGGTACAAGGCAGGGGAGGTGTAAGTTAAGAAGTAACCCACCAATGAAGGAAAGGAGGGTGATAATGCTGGAAGAGTAGTACCGGGGGGGCCCAACCAAGATGAAGGGGGCAAGGTGGGAGGGGACTGGGCCAGGAAAGACAAAGGGGGAAGGGCTGAGTGGGTAGACCAGCTGGAAGAGGCGAGGGGCTTAGCAGAAGAGACAGTTCAAGCAGAAATTCGACAGGACTGGGTGTTTGTTGAAAATGGGAGTAAAGATAGTAGGATGATGAGAGGGCCCACAAGTGAGAAGGGGGGCAGGATCATAGTGTTGGGGGACTCAGTTCTAAAAGGAGTCAGATGGGGAAGCAAAGGGGAGTGGCATAGTTGAATACGGGTGGAATCAGTGCCTAGATTGACAGCGGACAGAGTGGGACAGTCAATCCGTAAGTGTGCAAGGCATTGCAGGAAGAAACTACACATTGTGGTGCACTTGGGGACAAATGACTAGGGGGGTAATACAGTCATATTGGTAATGGAGAGGTTTGAGGAACTGGGGAAGTTATGTGTGGAGGCAGGGAGATTAGTGGACATCTTGGAGGTACTCCCAGTACCAAGGGAAAGCACGGTGAGAAAGGCAAGGATAGCGGAGTTTAACACTTGGCTGGGGGAGTGGTGTCAAACAAAAGGGTATGGGCTGGTGGGAGGATGGGAGAACACCTGGGACAATAGTGACCTATTCGCAGAGGACAGGTTACATTTGAGTAAGGAGAGCTAGGGGGTATTGAAGCAGAGGCTGGGGGAATACATAGCAACTAAGATGGATTTAAACTAGGTGCGGGTGGGAGGTGAGTGTGCAGCGGGATTGCAGAACCGCTGTAGAGGGGAGCCAAATGAGCTAACCCCCCAAGTGAACAGGGCAGGCACCAGGGAAGGGACGCAGAGGGGGATTAAGGCTGGGGAAAATTGGGCTAGGGAAGGGAAGGTAACAGGTTGGAGAGTGGTCTCACTGAATGCAAGAAGCCTGGGGAACAAATCAGCTGAGTTACATGGTCTCTTGGCAGTGGGGGTGGTGGACATTGCGGCCATCATGGAAACTTGGGCCACCCAATACCAACACTGGGATCTGAGGATCCCAGAGTATAGGATATATAGAAAGGATAGGGAGAAGGGGAAATGGGGGTGTCAATCTGTGTGAGGGAGAGAATAAGGTGTGCAAGGAAAGAGGGGGAGGATAGAACAGAGGCTTAATGGATGCAGTTTCAGGACTCGAAAAGTAGGACACTGAGGATGGGGGCAGTGTACAGGCCACTAGCTCAAGCAGAGGACCTGGACAGGGAGTTAACAGAGCAAATTAGGAGGGTCTTCAGGAAGAGAAACACTGTAACAGTGGAGGATTTCAATATACCAGGGGTGGATTGGAGCACCCCAGCCACCTCTAGTGCAAGGGAGAAGTTCTTTCTAGAGGCATTTCAGGACAGCTTCCTGACACAGTTGGTCCATGAGCCAACTCAGTTGGAAAAAACTCTGGATCTAGTACTGTCAAATGAGGAGACTGTAAGGGATCTGGGGGTGGAGGACCCGCTGACTGGGAGTGATCACCGCTCGATGTGGTTCACACTCAACCTGGGCAGGGAAGCAGGAGGTATAGGAACCAAGGTGGTTGACTTCAGGCTAGCTGACTTTAACAATATGGGGGGGGGATTTTGGAGAGGCATCTGGTGGGAATTCATCCACACTTTAATGCAAGCCAAAGAGAGGAAATTATAAAACAAGGGCTGATAGAAGCTACTGGGGCATGTACCAAGACACAGAGCAAGAAGGGAATGTGAAGAAACCTAGCTGGTTGAATCAGGAGGTCATGAAAGGGGTGAGGGCTAAGAAAACAGCATTTAAAAGGTTCAAGAAATCCGAGAGTGTGGGTAGGACAGGGAAGTGTATATGAAGAAGTCCAAAGAGGTTTCCAAACTAGTCAGGGCTGTCAAGGCATCCAGAGAGCTGAGGCTAGCACAGGGCATCAAGGATGGGGAAAAAGACTTCTTGAGATACATAAGGGACAGAAGGAACTGCAAGAACCGGATCCTGGGGATTAAGAATGATGGGGGGTGGGTAGAGAAAGGGATGGAGCAGGCAGAGGCACTAAATAAGTATTTATGTTCAGTGTTCATGAAGGAGAAGGGCGGGCAGCTACCTCAGAGGATGGGGAAGGTGGGAGGGGGGAGGGGGACAGATCTAGTAATTACACAGAACAGGGTGCTAGAGGGGGCTGAAGGCACTGAGGGTGGACAAGGCACCAGCACCAGATGGCATTCTGTCCAGAGTGCTTAAAGAGCTTGTGGAGGTCTTGGTGGGGCCACTGCTAGACCTTTTCAATACCTACCTGGACACAGGATGCATACCACAAGACTGGAAGATGGCTCATGTGCCCATCTGAAAAAGTAGCCCAAAGGATGAATCAGGCAATTACAGACTAGTAAGCCTCACTTCCATTGTAGGGAAAACTAACGGAGAAAATCCTGAAAGAGAGGCTGGTGACCATTTTGAAAGACAATGGTCTCCAGGATGGTCAACAATACGGGTTTGTCTCAGGTAGATCCTGCCAGACCAACCTAGTTGAGTATTACAACTGGGTGATGAGGGAACTGTACAAGGGTCATGCAGTGGACATCCTGTACTTGGACTTCTGCCAGGCCTTTGATTCAGTGTCACATGGAAGGCTGGGGAGAAAGCTGGAATATGTTGGGGGCGGAAGCAAAGATGGTGACCCAGATCATGAACTGGCATTATGGGAGGCAACAATGGGTAATGGTGGGGGGGGACTGTCACACCCAAGGGCTATAATGAGCAGGATCCCACAGGGCTTGGTACTGGGCCCAGTGCTGTTTAGAATATTCATAGCAGATATCTTACATGGGATCAGGGGCAAGATCAGTCTCTCCACCGATGATACCAAGATGGGAGCAGTGGTGGATGGCATTGAAGGGTGGCATGGGCTGCAGGATGACCTGACTAAGCTGGAGGAGTGGTCATAAATGTGGCAATTAGGGTTCAACGCCAAGAAGTGCAAGATACTGCACTTTGGAGCAAGATACCTGGGGAGGAGCTACCAGTTAGGAGGAGTTCAATTGAGTACAACCGAGGAGGAAAAGGATCTAGGGGTGCTTATAAAGGGGAATATGAACAACTCAGCTCAGTGCAGGAAGGTGGCAGCAAAAGACAACAGGATACTGGGGTGTATTGCGAGAGGAATCTCCTTCAGAAATAAGGAAGGGATCCTACCACCCTTGTACAGGTCACTGGTAAGGCCACACCTGGAGTACTGTGTGCAGTTCTGGTGCCCGTTCCTGAAAAAGGATATCAGATTACTGGAGGGGGTACAGTACAGGGTGACAAAGATGATCCAGGGATTGGAGGGCAAACCATACGAGGAAAGGCTAAGGGAGTTTGATATGTTTTCCCTGGAGGAGAGGAGGGGTGGGGGGATATGATTGAGACCTTTAAGTACTTGAAGAGGATAAACAAGACTAGTACAGAGGGGATTTTTCAGCAGAGGAGGGAGAGGGACACAAGAGGGCATGGTCTCAGATTGGAGGGGGGAAGATACAGTAGAGAGATGAGGAGACATTTTTTCACGGAGAGGGTGGTAGATCAGTGGAACACTCTACCTAAGCAGGTGGTATCCTGTAAGACAGTGGGCAGTTTTGACAGGGTGAGGGAAGGGTGACTGTGAGGAGGGGAAGTGGATGGGGCAGCTTCATTGTGAGTGGGCTAGCTGCACAATTGAGCAGACTCAATAGACTATGAGGACTGTTTCTGCTGGCAGTTTTGTTTGTTCATATATTCATGTTTACCAGGAAGGACACCCTTTTCCATTCCATCTCCTGCTTTTCTCATAGTGTTCCATCTCTCACCCATCACTGCCCTCTGTATGCTAATCTCTCTTTCTCCCTCTTTTGAGGCACAGTGACTCCCTCACCCTGTTCCTCCTTCATGGTCAAATACTTGCATGCCAATGTTCCCACTTACCTCTCCTGATGCCCTTTATTCAGTCCATAGTTGATCTTCCTTACTCGAGTCTTCCTTGTTTTTCCTCAACGAGAAGTACTTTATTTTGTTTCTTGGACTCTGTATGAAACTGGAAAGCAATGGATCAAGTAAAGACAGCAGGCAAGCATGTTATGATTATCGGCAGTGGGCTCATTAGCTGCAGCTATGCGAAGGCATTCACCAGTGTGGGATACAAAGTGAAACTGTAAGACATCCTCCTACAACAGATACAGTCTGCCTTGGAAACTGTGAGCAAGCAGTTGAAAAAGCTGGAGGAGTTGGGTGTGCTCCAAGAGTCCTTGAAAGCTGAGGAGCAGCTGTCTCTGAATAGTGGCTGTAATGATCTACGTGAAGCAGTGGAGGGGGCCAGCTTCATTCAGAGATTCGAATGTCATGGCCTTTGAAGGAGACGTGTATGGACTTGGAATGTTTTGTCAGAGGTGTCCCTCTGTTTGTAAGCCTTTTGTTTATTAAAACAAGGTATGACACCATTGCCTAAGGGTACGGGGGCTAAAGCACTTTACCAGTTATACTGAATTTACTGCAGTTAGTGGAGCGCTATTCTTCTTTTTCCCCAGGTGATTTTGAAACGCTGGAGAGATTCCAAGAGAAGTAAAGCTGGGAGAATTTATGGCAGCCATTTATAGAGCCCTCTAGGGTAATACAGCCCCGATTTAATGAGCACACTGGAGCTACAGATGCCCAAATCTGATTTAAATGAAGAATCTGGCTGATTACGAAACAGTTTATCATCTCTATCAAGAGCTTCATTCATTGTAACTCGGTTGTATGGCTGAGTAAGGTAAGAAATGGGAGCTGACATTTTTGCCTGTCTCTGGAGTGGAATAGGTGGAATAGACAAATAAGGTTTTAAAAGTTGTTTTGAATTTATTCTGCCTTGGAAAAGGATTTTTATGGATATTTGGAGACATGGCTAAAGCTATACAGTGGACTCCAAGAAAATGGAAACCGTATTCTGATTGTTTATTAAAACTAAAAGTGACTCCTTCAGCTTGAACCAGCAATGGAGCATTATAGTTTTCTTCTTCTATTACATGTGTTTTTTTAAGGTTTAATTGCTGGATTTCTAATTGAAGGATCCCTGATGTTTTCTATGATTTTGTTAACTAAATAACTCTGAGTATGCATAGTTTATAATACTCATTAATTTGTGTTACCAAATCATAGAATAAGGACTCTCAAGTTTAAATGGAGCCACTTAACCTGTCCTATCTGTGGTCTAATGAATTTTCCTGTATATACAGAGTTTTCTGCTCTCTTTCTGCTCCCTTCCCCCATGTGAACAGAAGGACTCTTTAAGTATAAAAGGAGCCCTCTCTATTGTGGTATTATTTGAGCTATGTATTTACACATGATGTTTTTTATTAAGTTTTGTAAATGGTGTCTCAGATTTTAGTGTGAGTACCATGGTCTGCTTTGAGTGAGCTTGCTTTAAATCATGGTATTTTTGTAATTTTGGCTATTTAGATCTTTTCTGAATGCCACTTGCATACAAATAGGCAGTATAATGTGAACTCTATATTATGCCTGTATTATGCCTGGAGCTGCTAAACTGTATTATATTTTGCTGTATAGGTGAGATTGATAGAATTTATGTGCCCTGGGTTTTTAATAGTCACCTCTAAATTGGACTACTTTATTTGGAGTCAGGATGTTGAAGGTTAAAGTATGGATAATGCTGCCTGATGCCTCCTCTCAGATATGTGGGGAAGTTTAATATATAGTAACAAGGAAGCCTCAATAAGGCAAATTATCTGTATAACTGTGAACTTCTCAGTTCATTAGGGCTTGGGTTTGTCCTGTGACCTTTTGGTACTAGGCGGGACAACTCCACCCATTAGAAAAGGCCCAATCAGTGACATGGAGTCACATTTTGTGCCACAAGAGTGGACAATGGGTGTAAATGAAGTCGAAGCAATCAGTGGGGCATGGGGCAGCATGAGTCGCATGGTGATCCAGCGGATGTGCTTCAAGGCCAGTGTATTCAGCTGGTTGTGAAGGAGGTGCTGCTGTAATGCTGTAGTGTTGGAGGGGATTGAACTGTGACATGGAGCCATGCTGTATGCCCAAATGTGGCCGACAGGTGTAGCAGGATGAGGGATGTGCCATGGGCATGGAGCAGTATGCATTGCATGGTGCCCTAGTAGACATGCTCTCTCATTGCCGGCAGACCCCACAGGCTTCTAGGTAGGATCGGCATGAACACATTTTGATCAGATGGGACCCCTCTTGAAATATGGTTTCACTAAGTACCTCGGATATAACTAACAGGAGTGGTCAGATAGGAAGTGGTCTGCAGGGTATAGAGCAGTATTTCTGCATAATACTGTACCTTTAATGGTTGCCTTATTATTGTAGTGTGACCATTTGGCTACCAAGTTGGTATTGATGAGACATGATGTAGCTGGAGGTGTTAAATTCTGCTGGGATAGACTGGACTGCTATTTATTGATTGGTCTAACGGATAGCCTTTGGCCTATAGGAATATTGATCTGGGCTTACTTCTAGTATTATTAGATTGAATATAGAGAGGATTTATTTATTTAAATCTTATTATTATTTCTGTACACTGTTTATAAATTTTACATGCTGCTCATTATGATGTGTTTTATATTATACAATATGTTTAATGATACTGGTTTTACGTATTGTGCTCTGTATGGAATGTTTGCACCTGTTAAGATATTGTAATGGCTTTTAAGCCAAACAATAAACTGTACTTACTTACCTCACCTCTCTCCTTAATCGTGTCATCTCATCCTTCTACTTCCTCCAATCATCTGCTGGTTATTCCTTTCATATCCATCACAGTAACTCTGTAGCAAGCCAGTCAGCTTCTGTATCCAACTTCCTACACTTTGGAATAGCCTCCCTCTCCCAATCTCTTTCTCTTCCTCCCTGCACTCCTCAAACCTCTCTTACTGACACACTTTACAAAATAATGCATCTGCCACAAGGTTTCTTCCTTTTCGGCCCACATTACAACCATCCATGTTCTATCCATGCCCCCTCAGCTATTACACCTGTTTTATCCATTTTTGCCTACTCAGTTGTTTAGCTTACAGCTCAATGTACTCTATAATTTGAATTGTACACCTCATTGTTCCTGTACAAATGTCTTGACTCACATTGGCAGCATAATTCTCTGAAGTGTGTTACTTGTACTGCAATAGTATTGCCCATGTTCATGCACCTGTTAGTTACACTTTGTTACTGCTATTTCACTCCCTGTTGTACTCCCTTCCCACAGGTCACACTTGGAAACAAGCCTCTACTCATTGAGCCCATCCCAGTCACCAATGTTTAAATAAATAAATACATATGTATATACTTACATACATGCATAAACAGAAAATAATTACATACACAAATACATTGAAAACACACAAGTGCAGCACCCAAACCAAGAAGAAACATTTAAAAAATGTTATTTATTGTAAAAAGTGCTTGCGTGTTCAATACTGTTCTCATGGCTACAAACCAAATATAGTAGCAGGTACCATCAAGCAAAACCCTTATGTTTAGAACATGCTGTTGCTGTTCTTCTTCACAAATAAATAAATATCTCATTATGTTAGGTGGCAAGCTAGTATTCCATGTAACTGCCATTGAGTTAACCAATACATTTAAAATACGTAAATCTTGAATCGTAATATGTATTGATTTTTTTGTAATTATGACAGTTCAGCTGCAACTTGAAATTATTCGCATGCTCCTGATTGCTGTTGTATTTGTAAATAAGCCTGATTCAATGTTTTGTTTTTCTTACTCAATTTTTTTTGGTTAATTCTTTGATAAACGGGTAAGGCACATGTGCCAGTTTTCAGGGCTGACCCAGAAGCACTGGGTAGGTTAAGTGACTTGTTTAGAGTCACACAGTATGTAAGTGGAGGTTGGAGGAATCAAACCCTAGGCAACCAGATGTACCAAGCTCATTTGCAGCTCATATACTCTAACCTCTAGGCTATACTGCCACTTATATATTGGTTTCCAATTCTTTCCAAAATAAAAGTAATGAATGAATTAACATAAATATGCTAAAATGTTGTGCTACATAGAGTATATAGGGAAAAACTAGCAAGCAACTTAAAACCAAAATTGTAGAGCGCAAAGTGCAATACAAAGGAAAGACTGAAATTCACCAACTGCGTGTCATTTTATACCACAAAAAGCATCTAATACCAAACCTGAGATTATTTTTGGAATAGAAATAGGTAATAGTTGCAAAAGAGTTGGGGACTAGGAAAGAAAACTATTGACTTGGGAAACACTCTATGGAGATAGATATAAGGTCACTGACCCCGAATATGGTCAAAATGAGACCACAGATTGATTTCCTATTATCTGAGAAAATGATAACATATGTAAGCATACCTGTTATTCTGAAACAATAAATGCAAGAGTAGCAGCTTTTGTGTCTTTTATTAATGTTTTTGTGATTCATTTTTATTATCAGATGGCCTCGCTTAAGTATTTCAGCTGAGGTAAAAACTGATAATAATACAAAGTTTCATGCTACTGGAGTCCATGCCTGAGGCAGTCAGAAAGTGGTTTGTTTGGGCAAACAATAGAGTTCCTGTTACCTGCTTCATACTTACACTTCAAAGAGGTCAGAGTATTTCATGTCTCTTGAAATGTAGCCACCCCTGATGGGGCAGACAAGGCACAGAACAATAAGAAGGTTTATGAGTCCACAACAATCAAAGATTCCAGTTTGAACCAGTTTTCCAAATGAGAGGTTTTCCTGAACACAAAGGAAGTGTCAAACCTAGGATGTCCGTGTGACATACTGGATGATGTGACATGGGGGCCTGGAAGTGGAATGGTTTTGAGGACTTGCCAGAACCTAAAAAAGTGAGTTAGGTTTTGGGACATCAAGAGGTTGACATCTAAGGCTTGAATCTGCCCTGATTCACCAAGATGTTTTGTGCGGTAAGCCTTTCTACTTTGGGAAAGTTGTAAAGTGTGATAACATTTTTCTGTATGTTTTTTCAACTGTTCAAAATATTTTCTTATTGTCTCTGTAAAGTATTGTTCCCCATAGTCTTAGTGTAGTATCTTGTATTATAAGTGCACATATTTTATATTTTTATTTAGTTTTTGTATATGGGTAGGGTGAACTAGCAACAGAAATGACTATTTTCAGGCACTACCCGGGAGGTTACAAGGTAGTGAACAATACATTAGTGTTTTACAGCAAGGATACAAGACATTGAAATAGTCAGCTAGGTACAATAGCAGCAAGATAACAGGCAAATACAACAATTGCAAGTACAATTAAAACATAGATCAGGGCTAACTAAAAAATGGACAATAACAGGCAAGTGCAGTAAGGGCTACTATAGTTATCAAAGAACAATGCAGAGATGTAGGGAATAACTATTAGGCTGAGGTGGATTAGCAAGGGAGCATAAACAGTGGTGGGGTAGACTAAGATGGAAATGTTTCAGGCAAAGCACATGAGGGACATGAATTATAACAGAAGGTTGTCATAAGTCCATTTGAAAGAGAAGGAAGAGGAGTTATATCATAAGAAGACAGGGAGTGGAATATAGGGTACAGAGAGGTGGGGCAGGGCAGAGAAAGACAGCATAGCATGAAGTAGGAGGACAGGCAGGAATAGGGGAGAGGGCAGAGGGTGGTAACCAGGTACAGGTAGGTGAGGAAGAGAGGTGAAAAACAGGATAAGGGAGTTGAGGCAGTCAGGGAGGTAGCAGAATGAAACAAAACATGGCAGATGTGACTGGACTACGGGGGTGTAAAGTATGAGCATTGATTTGAGGAGACAAGATAGCTGTGCAGCACTTTTTTAAAGGCTGTATGAGAGGGAGCTTGATGAATAGCGAGAGGGATTGTGTTCCGAAGCTGGGGAGCTTGGTGGGCAAAGGCAGTGGCACCTTTGGATGTGTTGCACTTGGGGACACTTATGAAGGGTTTATTGGCTGGGTGCAGGGTGTAGGTGGGGGTAAGCGGAATCAGTAAGTCTGCCAAGGCTTTGGGATTTTGAGACCTTATGATGCTATTAACAAGGGAGCTGAGATGGTACAGTCTGGCAGCTTAGGGTGATAGCCAGTTCAGATCAGTGTAAAGGAGGCAGTTGTGTGTTAGTATGTTAGAGGAGGAGGAGGAGGAGGTGTAGCAACATATATTGTTGTAGGTGACGTCTCAGCAGTGGAGGGTAGACTTAGGTATGGCAGCAAATGTTGCGACTCTGTAGGTCAGGATAGGCAGGAGTATACCACGGGCAATGGCCAACCTCGCCATGAGGGTAAGTACGTGACTAGTTCAGTAGGCCGTGCCAAGATTGTAATGTACATATTTACTTGTGATCTGTATGTGGAGATTGAAGTTAAGGAATTGGTCTAGCATTATCCCTAGGTAACTAAAAGAGTTTACTATGTCAATAGGCAAGCCATCAGATCTGGAGACCCTAAAACTGGTCTGACATAGTTTAAGTTTTGAGTTTGTCCCAAATAGCATTGTTTGCATTTTGGTCTCATTTAGGATAAGCTTATGATTTGAGAGCCACGCTTGGGTTTTCTGAAAGTCGGAGGAGAGTTGTAGGTTGATGTCAGATACATTTTTGGAACTAGCATAGAGGACTATATCATCAGCATAGAGGAGGGAGGAGATGGAGGTAAGATTTGTGGTGAATGTTATTAATAAATAATGAGAATAGGAGTGGTCCCAGAATGGAGCCTTGTGGTACACCAATGTTCACTGTTGCCTGGTCAGAGAGATGTGAGTTGAACTTTATGACTTGTATTTTGTTCAATAGATAACAGCTGACCTAGGTTAAGACATTTGCTGCAAATCTGATAGATTGCAAGGTGTCAAGGAGAATGGGGTGGTTTACCAGATCAAAGGCCTTTGTTATGTCTATAAAAAATACTCCAGTGAGAAGGCCTGAATCCATAGTGGAGAGTGTGTCTGTGGTGAATTTAAGCAGGGCAGTGGAGGTGCTGTGGCCTTTGTGCAAACAATGCTGGGCAAAAGTAAGGAGGTCCTGGTTGAGGAGGAATTCAATAGTTTTAGTCGCGACTAGTTTCTCTAGGATTTTACTAAGAACCGGCAAGATTGCTATGGGCCTATAGTTTGAGGGGTCTTTGGAGTCACCTTTTTTAAAGACTGGAGTCACTCTGACTATCTTCCAGATGTCCGGGGCATGGCTTTGACACAAGGATAGGGTGAACATTTTAGCAAGTGGAGCAGCTATGAGTTGTGCAGCTATTTTCAGAAGCCCGGGTTCAATGCTATCAGAGCTAGTGGCTGTGCAGTCAGATATAGAGCTGAGAAGTTTTAAAACATCCAGTTGCGTGATGGCTTTAAAGCGAAAATAGGGTGCCATGGCATCAGAGCTAGAAGCAGCAGGAGCTCCGGTGTGCTGTGACACTGGAAAGGTGGAAGTGTATTTGGTTAGGTCAGAGAACTGGTTGTTGAAGAAATTTGCGATGGTCCGAAGATTATTGCAGTTTATTCTGTTAAGGGTCATATCAGTTGGGGTCAAAGAGTGGTTAGAGCCCAGGAAAGTTTTGATATGAGACCAGAACCTTTTTATGTCTCCTGAGATGTTTACTAACAGATTTTTACCATAGGAGCTTTTAACATGCCTTACAGCCTTTTTGCAAGCATTTCACTGCATTCTGTAGGTGTGGTAATCTATTTGGAGACCAGAGGACTTAAAACAACTCCAGCTTCTGTCCCTCTCCTTTATTTTGGTGAGTAGATCCTTTCTAACCACCTAGTTTGATTGCTTTTGACTCGGCATGTTATAAGATGGGAGTGTTTATCCTGTAGTTACTTGTATTTAGCGAGGAAAAAGTCAAGGGCAGCTTGCACATTGGGTGCATTGTATAATGCGGTCCAGTTAACGTTAGATAAATCATGCAGAAAGATTTGCGGATCAAATTTTGCAAAGTTGCACAACATAATAAAGTGAGGTTTATGTGGAGGGGAACCTCCAGAGCTCCATATGCAAAAAATAGGCGAGTGGTCTGTGATGGTATCAGCAAATGCGCCAGTAGCCAAGATGTGCTCTGTACGGTTTGGTAGCACCCAGTCAATGAGAGTGCTAGAGTTGGAGTGGGTAGCAATTCTGGTGGGTTCAGAGATTAGCTGATGAAAGTTGTGACACTGAATCTAGCAGAGAGAGAGACGTGGCTTGGCATTTCCCCAGCCAGTTCAGATTTATACCCCCGAGAATGATTACTTTGTTTTTTCCAGATATTGTGGCAGTTTGGTTTAGTAGCTCATCAAGGCCTGGCTGGCCACTGTTTGAAGGGTTGTAGGCATATACAACATGTAGCTTTTTCACCCCAAGGGTAAGGAGTGCATGTAGGAACTCACAGTGGAGCTGGGAGGTTGTGTTCATGGCAGTAAGGTTTGGGTGTTCTTTGAAATATATGGCTACCCAACCCCCTCTTTTGGTGGATGGTCTATCCCTTCTAAGGAGACTGTAGGAGGTAAGGTTACAAAAGGAGTCCAGGGTAGAGGGCTTAACCCAAGTTTCTGACAGACAGAGTATGTTTGGTTTGTAGAGGGTCACCCACACATCAAGTTCTGCGGAGTTGTGCTCAAGACTTCTGGAGTTGTGGTGGGCAATAAGGAGACCCTTTGTGCTGCTTAGCAATCTGACAGTGTGAGAGAGGTGTTTTGTGGGGCCTGGATTAGTCTCAGTGTCACCAGAGAATAGTAGAACCAACAGCAAGATATACCATAGCTTCCGGTGGATAAATGAGGAGAGGGTGAGTTGACGAAAGAAGTATTTTTTAGGATCACACAAAGCTAGATAGATAAAGGCTCTATTTAGTAGGAGAGGGGTGGAGTCAAGCTGTAAATAGGAGAAGATGATCATATGGGAAAAGTGGAAGTCATCAGAGGTTGGAGGATGCGAAGAACCACCCGCATTGCCAGTGTTAGCAGGTACTTTGATAGCAGAGAAAAGTGTCATCAGAAAGAGTTGCACTAGAATCACCAGCACCTTTTGATGTGCCATGATTCAAGTTCATTGACTGTAAGGGTGGTGGGCCTACTTGTATCTTACAGGTGGGTTTTTGACAGGCAGCCATAGCATAGGCGACTAAGTGGCTGGCTAGGTTAGCTAGGCATTGAACTGCTTG
Source organism: Neoceratodus forsteri (assembly GCA_016271365.2). Lineage (NCBI taxonomy): Eukaryota > Metazoa > Chordata > Ceratodontiformes > Ceratodontidae > Neoceratodus > Neoceratodus forsteri. Next base: position 761,521,014 of record CM057452.1, read on the forward strand.
ATCAGGAGTAGCATGAGCCCCTAGTGGCAGGATCTTATGATGGATCAATGGAAAATTGGACACTTAGTCACTTGATCCTAAGGCATCTATATAAAGAAATGTCCACCCGGGGTGGGTGGTGGAAGGCCAGAGGGAGGGGTTAATATACTTAATGCAAGAGAGGCAGATGGGCAGATCACACAGTACAGAGGAAGGGTTGTCAACTTCAGAGTAGAAGGTACTGGGATCCAATCTCAGGCAGGGAGGAAACACATAGGGAGTACAAGGGTGTTCTGTTACCTGGTGGTGATGTATCATCATACCTGTGGTTTGTTCCAGGTGCTAGTTTGTTCTTGAAGTAAAAACTATTTTGTGGCCCTAGGTCAAGATCTTAGACTTTCAGGCCCTGTCTCATTAAATTGTAGGGCTAAGATGCTTAGAGAGAGAGAGAGAGAGAGAGAGAGAGAGAGAGAGAGAGAGAGAGAGAGAGAGAGAGAGAGAGAGAGAGAGAGAGAGAGAGATGGTCTGGCCTCTTGGTACAGAGGTGGGGGTGGTTGGGGGGAAGAAGCATTAAAATATACTTTGTAATAACAGGCTTAGCCTTTTTTCCATAGGGAAAACTGTGGCGTAATTTGCTGTTACAAAGGAGCGTTTATAACGGCAAACACGCTCACAGTTTTCCTTGCTCTGTGCATGCCACGCTGTAGCTTTTCTCTTCAGAACACTCGCCGCACGCTTTCCCCTGGAAGACTGAATCACCACTCGGTGGCAAGTTTAATTTTTAAACAGAATCTGCAATGGGAAAGAGAACCTGTTTCTACTGCTTACCTCCCCAAAAAAGTTTTAAGTCAATTGAAAGTGGCACCGCGAGTCACAGACCGGATGCTCACATCAAACTGGGGGACTTTATTCTCTATTTTATATACTTCATGTTTTTGTGACTGAGTTCTTTGAGTTACAGATAACTGGGTTAAAACTGACAAAACTGTTTCTTTCACTGAACAGAAGGATACAGTTACCATATTTTGTTTCTAAAGTTAGGTGTTGTCAGCCGTGACAGAGAGGGTGGGTCGTTTGACCATTAATAAGGAGTACTATACTGTTAGGACAGTGGCTCTGGTAGGATTCCAACCTAGAGATACTCGGAGGGTGTGTTTATGCTGAGAGGTGGCAGCTACTGAAGTAATCTTGCAGGTGTCTGAAGGATCTGAAATAGTTTGTAACAGTTTATAGGCAGAGTCTGGGACAGAGCAGTCTGCAACAGCAGTAAACATAATTTTTAATGTTACTGAACAACTGTAGGAAGAGAAGTCCTTGGGGAGTAAATAGGTGCAGTTAGTCTGGACCCTATAATAAAAAAGAAAGATACAAATATACTTGTACGAACAAACATATTTTTCAGCAGAAGACCATGCAATCTATCTAGTTTGCTTGTTGCAGAGCCAGTGTACTTTCGTTAACTTACATAAGTATGGTGCTTTGGCCCCCCCCCCCACACCTTTGTTCTTGTACCTTCCTTTTGACTCTCTCCCACACCCTTTTGAAAACCCCAGCTATTCTACGGTTCTCAACCTCCTCTGGGAGCTCTTTCCACCCTATTACCACTTTCTCTGTGAAGGTGTGTCTCCTGACCTCCTTCCTGAATCTTCCACCCACCAGTTTGTAGTGCGCTTCCCATATTCTTATTTTCATTGAGCCTAAAGAGATTTCAAAGTTCAACCTTGTTTATACCCTTTAGATGATTGAAGGTTTCTATCATGTTATCATGTTTCCTTCTCTCCTTGAATGAGCACATAGTTAGATTCTTCAGCCCTTTCCTCATTCGGGAGACGATGTTGACCATGGACCTTCTATGGAGCACTTCTCTGTATTGTCTCTAGCTGGTTTATGTCCTTTTTAGGTAGGGACTGTAGTACTACACACAGTACTCCAGATAAGGATGCACCATAGACAGTACAGTGGCCATGCAAACTGCCATCCTGTTTGCCTTAGTCACTGCTGTTTTCATTGCATAGAGGGCTTCAGGTTGTTAATTATTTCCATCCCCAGGTACTTTTCTTCCTCTGATATAGTAAACCTAGTCTGTATTAGGCCCCTGGGTTCTTGCGCTCGATGAACATGACCTTGCACTTTTTAACATTGAACTCTAGTTGCCAGATGCCAGACCACCTTTCTAACTTTACTTGGTCCTCCCTTACATCCCTGACTCCCCCCCATGTCCACTCTCCCACAGAGCTTGGTGTCATTCACATAGAGGCAGGCTTTGTCCTTTATGCTGTCCCCAATGTCCTTTATGAACACACTAAACAGCACTGGTCAGAGTTCCGACCACTGTAGGACCCCACTTTTAACATTCCTCATTTCTGAAAATTCCCCTCCACCATTACCTTTTCAATTCTCCCCCAGCCAAGTTGCCACCCACCTGGTCAGTTTGTTACCCATCTCTTGGTCCTCCAACATTTTGATCAGCCAGTTATGGGGAATCAAATCAAAGGCATTACTTCAGTCCAAATACAGTATGTCTGGTGCTTGACCCCTGTCCACCACCTTCATAACCCAGTAAAACAAGTTGATAAAATTGGTTTGGCTTGAACTCCCTGACATAAATCCATGCTGCCTGTCATCCTGGAGCCCACTTGTCTCAAACATCCCCACTAACAGTTCTTGAAATATGGTTTTCTTCAACTTGCCAACTATCAAAGTCAAGATTACTGCTGTGTTGTTCCCCGCATCATCCCTTACTCCACTCTTATATGGGGGCACCACATTAGCATCTCTTTATTCTCATGGCACCACTCCTGTGTTCAGTAAGCAGTTAAACAAGTCCATCACAGGATCTACAAGTACTGCTATCATCTTGCTCTGCCCCTAGGGTGCATACCATCAGACCTAGGGGATTTGTGCACCTTGAGAGCCTTGAGTGTCCTGTGGACTACATCCTCCATAATCAACTCCTCCTTCATTCTCCCTCACTACCCTACCCCTTCCTATCTCAGACTTCCCCTGTGGTACTAGACCAACCTTCTTCTTCATACAAATTGAGAAGAAGTAATAATTTCACATCTCTGCATTTTCCATTTTCCTCCACCAACCATGACCCACTTTTAAGTTTCACAATGCCCTCTTTAGTAGATCTATTTTCTCTGATGCACTAAAAGAAGGCCTTTGGTCCCCTCCTTGGCCTCTGCCACTATCATTAGTTTTTTCTCTGTCTTGGTCTTCCTTACTACTCTTCTAACTATCCTTGCCTTCTCCAAATAATCAATCCTGTCCTCTTACCTCAGGGACTTCTTATACTTTTTGTATGAATCACCTCCTTTCCTTCACTGCCATGCTCACCTCACTCATAAACCAAAGTGGTTTCTTGTAATTAACCTTCTTCCCCCTCTGTTTAAGGCAGGTTTCAATGGCTGCCAGGATCACTTCCTGAATTGCAGACCATTTTTTATCCACTCCATGTCTGTCCTGATACTAGCCAGGTGCCCCACAGTATGTCTCTCATTCTAGTGAAATCAGTCTTCCTAAGAAATGTACTGTATATTAGTTTGATGTTTTGTCACATTAGGTGTGAATGAAGGGGCAGCATTTGTTACTCAGTTTTCTTGCCCACTCCATTTCCATGCATATTTATAACACACAGTGGAGGTCTCAAATAAATAAATGTATTCTTAAATAAATTAATATGTTTCTGTTTGATGTCATTGATGTTAGTGGCCGCTGATAAAAAACGTGGTGCCCTGGTGGTCTATTAGTCAAGGGCCAGTGTTTGCAGCTCAGGCAACCTGTAAGTATATCTAATGCATACTGGTGCCCTTATTTAACTAACGAAAGGTTCCCATGATGAAATGTGTATAATTACAGAATGGCAGCAGCATTAATGCTTACTGCATGGACTATAGAAAGTGAAGCTACAGTGAGAGCACCAACATGCTACATGAAGAACTTTCACCCAACAAAGAGAGGCTGAGTGGGGCATCCAATGTATGAGTGTGGTAGGGAGACAGCCTGTGGCCTAACCGAAGCAAAGCAAAGTTTTCATCAAGGGATGATCCAGCAGTAAAATCAATTTAGCTGAGAGTTAAATTGTTCTATGAGGTTAATTTACTATTATGAGCTCTGTCTCCCCTTCCATGAAAGCAGAAACCTCTTCTATACTGCCATACGTGGTGGAGCTGGGGGGTCAGAGGGATCAATCAACCCCTCATTTTCAAAAGTAAGGATCAGAATGTACATTTTGACCCCCCACTTCTGATACATGATTTACTAGCCTGTTATCTTAAGTCTGGCACAAACCATGCACATTCACTGGAAGTCAACGAGAGCAAGGTCAGATGAGTTCACTGAATTGTATTGACTAACTGCTAAGTAAACTTCACCCACTGGCACACAAAACAAATTTAAGATTTAAGAGATTTAAAGAATCTAAGCTTTTTTCATCAGACAGTGGCAGACTTTATAAAGAACTCACTTTAAATAAGTAGGGTAGAGTTGGTATTATTCAGAAATGTGAAAAAGGTCTGAAATCCTAGTTGAGTATAAATCAGCCTTTCCCTAGAAATGGAATGTGACAAGGGCTATAAATTGTCAAGTGCTTAATTGCCTCCCTGAAAAGGGACCCTAAAGTGTGTGTGTGTGTGTGTGTGTACAGAAAGAATGAAACCAGCAGAGTGTGTGTGTGTGTGTGTGTTTTACCAGGAAAAGACTCCATTGAGCAATGCTTATTTAGAAGGTGGTCCTGGTTTTACTACAACCATTGTCCTATAATGTCACGAAGCACTGTCTGCTGCATGCTAGTTCATTTTAGTCACCAGAAATGATGTTAATGAGTATTCAAAAACAACATATTGAGAATACTGATGAAAGCCTATGGGATGCTCCTTTTATTTCACTATTTATTGTTATTATTTTGTAATTGGCTAAGGCCCACTAGGCCCAAGACCTGTTTTCAGGTGCTACCTGGGAGCAGTTGCTCAGGGTCACACACTGTGCATGTGGAGGCTGTGGAAATCAAATCTAGGTCTGCTGGATGTACCAAACTTGTTCACAGCTCCATAACTCTAACCTCTAGGCTATGCTACCAGCTCAGTGCTGGAACTATAGCCTAAAGCAGCAGAAATGCTAAAGCAGTCTCAAAATGAGGAAAGGCTGCAGTGTTAATTTCAGACTGGGGAACTGGGACAAGTGCCACACAGTTTTCTGTTTTGACCCACATAAAATGTTATGCTTGTTTATGCATAGCATAGTTATAGAATTGTTACCATGCTGGTTATAGTATAACTAGTGAACTGTGGAACTGAAGTAATGGCACCTGGGATAAGGCTTCTTGACTCCTGGAACAACTGGCAAAAACAAACAGATTTGGACATGACTGCCTCTACAGCTTTTGAAACCCTGTACATACTAATGCAGAAGTGAGGATTAGGGTTATATGAAAGAAAAAAAAGAGGAAAAACATGACCTAATGATAAGCTAGCCCTGGCAAAAAGAAATACAGGTGAGGGGGTACAGGCAAAGTGGGCAAGCATTAAAGATGCCATACTTGAAGCAACATCCCATTGTGTTAGTGAGACAAGGAAGTGCTAAAGAAGAAGGAAACCACTTTGGATCTCAAACACAGTAGCAGAAAAGGTAAGAGCCAAAAGGCCGGCCTTCAGGAAATATAAAAGGAACAACGCAGCAGGATGAAGATAGGGAGGCATACCAAACTTCCCTAAGGGAAGCAGGGCAGGCAGTAAGGCAGGCAAAGGCCTAAACTGAGGAAACACTGGCATGAACAGTAAAAGAAGGTGAGAAGACTTTCTATAGATACGTTAGTGAAAGGAGAAAGTACGGGGGGGTATTTCTAAGATCAAAGGGGATAAGGGGGCGTGTGAGGAAGAGGACCATGTAAAGGCATCTATCCTAAATAGATACTTCTTCTCTGTATTTACTGAACAGAAGGTATGGCAGGGCCCACAGCTCAGCACCATGGACACCGAGGGGAGGGAGGTGTGTGCACTAGTCCTTTCACAAAATAAAGGCTCCTACAAGATCTCAATAAGCTCAGGGTGGACAAGGCAATGGGACCTGATGACATGCATCCCAGGGTACTAAAGGAGCTAAGGGTGGAACTAAAGGAGCCATTATCAGAACTGTTTAGTGAGTCTCTGAGCACAGGAGAGGTCCCAGAAACTGGAGAAGGGCTCATGTGATCCCACTCCACAAGAGTGGTAGCAGAGAGGAGGCAGGGAACTACAGACCAATCAGTCTTATCTCAGTAGTGGGCAAGATTATGGAGACACTCCTTAAGGAGAGGATAGTGCAACACCTGGAATCCATAGGAGCACAGGATCCAAGACAGCATGGATTTACAACAGGAAGGTACTGTCAAACTAATCTCATAGATTTCTTTGACTGGGTAACCAGAGTGGTGGACCAAGGGGGAGCAGCTGATGTTGCCTGCCTTGACTTCAGAAAAGCTTTCAATACTGTTCCACATAGAAGATTGATTAATAAGCTGGGTAGGCTTGGGTGGGTTAGACATTGGTCAACTGGTGGAAAACTGGTTGATGGGCAGAAAACAGAGAGTGGTGGTAAATGGTATACAGTCAGAAGAGATGCAAGTCACAAGCGGAGCACCTCAGGGATCAGTCCTGGGGCCAGTCCTCTTCAAAATCATCATCAGTGACATTGCAGATGGACTGCAGGGTAAGGTTTGTCTGTTTGCAGATGACACCAACATCTGCAACAGAGTAGATGATCCAGAAGGGATGGGCAGAATGAGAACAGATCTGGATAAAGTGGCAAAATGGTCAAAAGAGTGGTAACTGGGGTTTAATGCAAAGAAGTGCAAGATCATGCACATAGGGAAAAGAAACCCTGAAGCCACCTATAGGCTGGGAGGGAAGTTGCTAGCAGTCACAAGGGAAGAAAAAGACTTGGGCATCATCATCACCGATGACCTGAAATCATCCAAGCAGACCACTAAAGCAGTAGGTAAGGCTAGAGGGATGTTGGGGTGTATTAATAGGGGTATCACAAGTCGGAAGAGGGAGATAATAATCCCTCTTTACAAGACACTGGTTATGCCCCATCTGGAGCACTGCGAGCAGTACTGGAGGCCACACCTTCACAAGGACATTAACAAAATTAAGGCAGTCCAGAGAAGAGCAACCAAAACGGTGCAGGGACTGCATCAGAAAACATATGAAGACAGATTAACTGAGCTCAATATGTATACCCTAGAGCAAAGGAGGGAGAGAGGTGATATGATTGAAACATTCAAACACCTTAAGGGCATTAACAAGGTGAAAGACTCTAACATGTTTCAATATAAGAAAAATAGCAGGACAAGAGAACACAGTATGCGTATTAGAGGGAGGCCGATTAAGGGGTAATGTGAGGAAGTTCTTTTTCACAGAAAGAGTGGTTGATGTATGGAACGGCCTACCTCAGGAAGTGGTGGATATGAATACTGTGCAGGGCTTCAAACAGGCATGGGATAGGCATAAGGGAGCAATATAGATGAGTACGAATAGATAGGACAATGGCACATTCATAAGGTAGAAAAAGAAATGGGCAGAGTGAATGGGCCTTGCGGTCCTTATCTGCCATCAACTTCCATGTTTCTATGTTTCTATATTTCTATGTTTCTATGTAGTGGTTATGTTACAGCAAAGCATGTGCAACACACTCTAAGCTATTTCTTAGACCCATCATTCTCCAGTTATGCCAGGTGGTTGAATAGGTCAGATATTTTTGTGTGAGGGGGGTGGTGGGGATAAAGCTCCCTAACTTTGTGTATAAACCCTCTTTAATAGGAAGACAAGCGGAATATTATACTCTGTAGAAAAACATAACACCCCTAGATGTTTAAAAGACTGTTTTATTGCTTAGAATCCTTTGTATATTGCTGGTATGACCATAAATTTCACAAAACCTCACTAGATTTGATCTGGTCAGTGAGAACGCAGAGTCCAGTAGTGAATGCAGGGAGACATAATCTGTAGATGTTCTGGGATTCTGCTTTGGGGTGGGGCCATGTGTGTAAAGTATCTTAAATAGCAGCTGATGTATTCCAGGCAGGCAACTCGTGCCAAGGAGTTGGTTGCCCTAAGAGCTAGCTTTAAAAGAAATACGTACCGTATGCTCCCTGACTTGTTATTTCCATGTATGTGCCAAGCAGCTGTTGAGTGTTGCAGCAGCCCAGCCCCTAAAATAAGCCTATTGAGGAAACAAAATAAGAAATAGGCTGCAGGTGCTCTTTGTAGATATTAATAGACTATATGGGAAGGGGGACTCTCTAAATATAGTTGCATTACTTTTGCTGGAAGTTCTATATGTATGGGTCTATAATTAACCTCATACATGTAGAACTTCCAGCAAAAATAATGCAGCTACCTGTAGGTTTAGAGAGCTCCCCAACTCCCACCATAAGAACATAATAATAGTGTCGGCAGATGGGGACCACTTGTTCCATCTAGTCGGCCCATGGTGGCTACCCCCTTCCCAGTTATATTTTATTTTTAAGCTGTCCATACTCTCTGTCCCATGTGAGCTTGAACTCCCTCACTGTCTTTGATGCAACCACTCCTAGTGGCAGGTTGTTCCAAGGGTCTATCACTCGCTCAGTGAAGAAGTACTTTCTTGTGTTGCTTTTAAACATGCCTCCCACCAGACGCAAGTTGTGCCCACTTGTACGTACCTCCCTGTTTTCCCAGAAGAGGTTTTCCCTCTTAGTTGAGTTTATTCCCTTGACATATTTAAAAGTATCTATCATGTCTCCCCTATTTCTTCTCTGTTTCAGAGACAATAAATTCAACTCCTCGAGTCTTGTCTTGTATGGCTCATGGTGCAGTCACTGCACCATCTTTGTAGCCCTTCTTTGTACCGTCTCTAATTGATCTGTGTCCTTTCTCAGGTGAGGCCTCCAGGACTGAACACAGTACTCCAGGTGTGACCTCACCAGGGATCTATAGAGTGCCATGATTGCTTCCTGTTTTCTGCTTGCAATATTCATTCCTATGCATCCAAGGATGCCACTTGCCTTCTGTGCAACTTTCTCACATTGTTTTCCTACTTTTACATCACTGGTAATAAGTATGCCAAGATTCCTTTCCATTTTTTGTCTCCTCCAACTGATGTCCATCCAGAATGTACTTTATTACTGGGATACGTTTTCCCAGGTGCGTGAACTTGCATTTTTTGGTGTTAAATTTCAACTGCCAATTTCTGGACCATTCTTCCAGTTTTCTGAGGTCTCTTGCCATATCTTTTTATTTTTTTTATTTAATTTTTTTATTTTAAATTTTGGTAACCGGGAAAGACACACTGAGCAGGAGCTCATTTCCAGGTGCAGTCTGGGGCCAGGGAAACAAATACAGACACAGGGTTTCACATACAATAAAATACAAGCATAGAGCAGCATTCGAGACAAGAGTGGCTTCCAAGGCATTAAAAAATGATTTCAGCGTAAAGGAATACAAGTTTATACATTGGACAGCTTAACAATAAATGGTCAATACGTTACAGGCCTACATGTCTTGACCCTGGTTAGTGTTTTTTTTTTGCAAATAACTATATTTTATTGAAAACAATACCATATACAACACATACAACACATAGGGTAGGTTACAAACAATACTTAATACTGAACAAACCCCAAACCTAAAAGCTAAACAAATCCCCCCAATACCCTCCCCCCTCCCTAACCCCCCACAGCTATCCAAACTTTGCAGGTCCCTTGCCATATCTGTGGCCCACTCTTGTGTGTCCACCCTGTTGCAGAGCTTTGTATCATCTGTGAACAGGCAGACCTTCCCTCCAGTTTCTCGGTGATGTCACTGATTAATATGTTGAAAAGTATTGGACCTAGATTCAACCCTTGTGGAACGCCACTGTTTACCCACCCTCCCTTGACAGAAGTTTAAGGACAAATAGTTGCAAGTTCAAATGGCCGTGGTCACAACAGTGAGGTCATATTATGGAAAAGACTTGCCATTGCCAAGAAAGAAATCACAGGTTAAAAGGAGCTACATCAACCATTTAGTGGTGACAGCAAGACAGCAACATTTATGCATGGCACTTTAGTTTTCCATAGTAGTGCAAAACATGGCTTGTACTGCTTATAATAAATAAAAGGAACAGTAGCAGGGAAATAACTAACTCGACACTTATGAAATGGACCCTATTGCATAATAACAGAAGAATTGTGCAACAATTAAAATATTTCATCTGTTATGAACTAGCCACATGAAGTCCATTGGGCACTCACCTTAAGAGGCCGCTGTTGGACGTTTGGAGCGTTTGGACCACTGCAGCAAGTAAAAACATTGCTTCCAGACTGGACATCACATACATGACTGGCAGTGATAGCAACCCTGTGGTTGTGTGCCAAGAGCTGCTGGAGATGGAACAAACCCCTTTAAAGGAAAAGGGGAAATAAAATCGTAAAAGACTCGGCTTATCCAAGCCAAATGCACTAACCACCCAGAAAGAGCAGAACACTGCAGTATGTTCAACACCCCAGCAAGACTGCCACAGCGCTTCAGACACTCCTTCCACCTCTACAAGAGGAGTGGTGGTTACTGGTGGGGGTAACCAGTGCAAGAAAACTCTACCTGTCTCACGTAGCTCTGGTCAGCAGTCTCTGGTTCTATTTAACTATTCTTTTTTCTATTTAAATATTCTATTTATGCTTTCATTTTGGATTTCCTTTTTGGAGTGTTGGAAATTCCTGTCCTGAGGCTTTTGCAGATGAATGTACTAGTGTTTAAAAGAGAGTTACCATGTTGGTCGCTGATGTTAATATGCTGTTTGAGTGGTGACTGTTTAGGCATTCTATTTTGTGATTTGATACCTTTTGACTGGCAACAAGTAACATCAGCAACCAAGTTGGTAACTCTCTTTTGTCCCTGTGACATAATGTCTGCTACTAATTAACCACCACATTATGTCCGGGGACCAAGTGTCCGTACGTGTTGACAGAGACCCATTGACCAACACTGTCTGGGTCCAATTTTGAAGCCAGTCTTTAATACAGTTGACTATTTTCTGTCCGACCCCTGTGTGATCCAGCTTGTTAGCCAGTCTCTTGTTGGGAATGGTGTCAAAGGGGTTGCTGATATCCAGGTACGCTGCATGCATCACCCCACATGGTCTACTGTCCTGGTAACCCAAGTGCAGAAATCAATCATGTTTGTTTGACATGAGCACCCTGATGTGAAGCCATGTTGCTTGGGGTCAATTTTACCACTTTCCTTCATGTAGTCCATTATTCTGTCTTTTAGTAATGTCTCCATAAGTTTTCCCACTATAGAGGTGAGGCTCATTGGGCAATAGTTTCCCGCCTCCTCTTTGTTTCCACCTTTGTGCAAGGGCACTACTGTTGCCCTTTTTCAGTCTTGAGGTACTGTGACAGTTTCCAATTTACTGAATATCTCAGCTAGTGGTGCAGCAATTTCCTCCCTTAGCTCTTTTAATACCCTAGGGTGGATACCATCTGGCCCCATGGCTTTATCCACTTTAAGTTTGTGTCCAATCCTGTTAATATTGTTTCCACGCAGAGCACCAGCAAACCCCTTCCCTAGTTTGTGTCATCATTAAACCAGTTTTAGGAGTGGGGTGGGGCTGCAGCTGCAGCACTCTATGGCCACTCGGCTCATGCACAAAAGTTACGAGCCGGGCAATTTAATTTATTTAGGGAGAGATGGCACAGATGCAAAAACCACCACTCTGAAATGGTTAAAAGACCAGAAAACAGTGGCATACCATGAACCATTGATGGTAGTATCACTGTACCACTGTATTGATAACATGACTTCCGAAACTGTAAAACTGTCATATCATTATGCATTATTTGCAGTGTCAGTGGCTCAGTAGGTAGCACACTCGCCTCTGAGGCCGGGAGATCAGAGGGCTGTGGGTTCAGTTCCCATATCTGGCACTTGGGTTAATATCCCAGTACTGACACTGTAGTGCAGCACGAGAGGGGTGCTGCACTTCTGAGGTGCCGCCTTTCGGATGAGACATTAAACCGAGGTCCCATCTGCCTGGATTGGTGGTAGTTCAGATGGATGTTAAAGATCCTATGGCACTTATCGAAAAAGAATAGGGGAATTTTTTATTATAATAACATCAAAAAAAAATTAATACAAACAGCGTTGAATCACACAAAACAATACATGAGAAACTATAAGGAAATCAATAATTATTTTGATAAGAATCGTAACAAAATAAATCAGAATCTGTGTTACATCACACTTATCCATAATCAAAAGAAATTTAAGAGAAAGAAAAAGGAAGGGAAAAAAAAGGAAAAATAAATAATAAAATAAATCTTACATAAGGCATACTAAATCAAACAGCCTAAACAGCATACCCAACATCATTTGTCCCTATCTCCCCCATAGTTTGTTATATAGATAACAAATCACTACCAAACCCAAAATTAGTACCTATTTATATTTAATAAACCTCGTGAATCCCTTCCACCAATCAACCACCTTCTTAGCGGTAGCTAATTCACAGTCCTTAAGATACATCCTTTCCATAGCCCCACGAACTAATATTCCCACCGTATCATAAGGCATTAATTTTTGGTATAGAACCCACTGGCATCTAGCCTGCCATAAATAATAAGTTAGACAACAACAAAATATTTGCCAGGTTTCTAAATTATACTGCCCCCAACTGAGGATAACTACCTAAAATTAGCATACCATAGTCCAGATGCAGTAACCATCTCATGTTCCACTTGTGGGCCAGGAATTTCCAAAGAGAACTAGCATATGTACAAAAAAATAGAAAGTGTTCCATTGTTTCTTCTTGAGTTATGCACTCAAGATATGGGCAATATCTTTCATTTATTGCTTTATGCTTTGCATTACCCCGAACACCAATTCTACCGTAAACTGAAAGCCAAATAAATTCCAACATATGTTCAGGTAGCCTGGGATTATTTAATTTCTGAAGCACCCTCTGTGTACCAAGTGAGGGACAGTTTTTAAAGGCTGGTTCAGTTTGATATACCAGGGACATTACTATTTTATATAGTTGCGGGCCTGTACTATTCCTTACCACTTGAGCAGATAAACCCCATTTAAAAGGTTTTTTGCTATTGGCACAAAATACTGTGGAAGACTCAGTTTTTGCAGGGGCTTAGGTGGAATTACTTGCCATGCTGTATAATAGTAGCTCAAAACCTGTTTTGTTAACAACCCATATAGAGCCACTGTTGAGGATAATCCTAGGCAAATATTTTGTGATAGGAATAATGTATTAAAAAACGTGACAGGATCCACCATCCCTAGACCCCCCTTTTTTTTTTCTAGGTATGTATATTGCCTCTTAATTGGATTAAGCCTATTGCCCCACAGCATTTGAAAAAATAAACTATAAAGTCGTGTTTCCAACCTAATAGGTAATGGAAATACCATTGCAGTATACAATAGGCTAGGAATAATAAACTTTTTTATTATCTGTATTCTTTTTAATTTTGATATTTTCCAGTGTTTCCACCTGTTAATTTTCACTTCTATCAAGGCCAATGCATTTTCCCAATTCAATTCAGGCAAATTCTGAGGGCCATATATTAATCCTAAGATTTTAATTGGATCTGATGAAATTCATAATCCCTGAATGATAATATCTGAAGCCTCTCCAGCCCCAATAAACAGGCCCTGACTTTTGTTTTTTTGAATTCTAGAGTTAGACACCTTGGAATAATGCCTCATATATTCCAAAAATACCGCTACTTGTTCATATTTTGAAAAAAACACACAAAGGTCATCAGCATAGGCCTGTATATGAAGGGTTTCCAACAAGGGAGGTCCTAACACCCCCTCCCATTTAGGTATCTTTGAAACTGATTGGATCAAGGTATCAATAATGAATGAATATAATAAAGGGCTCAAGGGACACCCTTGCCATACCCCAGTAGGCACCTGGAATCCCTCCCCCATTACTTGCTGCACAATGGGGTGGATAATAGCCCCGTTATAAAGTAATTTGATCCAGTCTATAAATTTGTCAGGAACCCCATAATGTTGTAATGTAAAAAACAGAAATGGGTGGTAAACTCTATCAAAGGCTTTACATTGATCCACTGAAACTATACATCCTAATTGGTGTGTCAGACCAGCATACTCAATTAAATCTCGTAGAAATATATGTGCATGCTGAATTTTCCTTCCCAGGAGCCCACAGTATTGACAGGGTGAGATCACTGTTACTGCATATTGTTTAAGCCTGTTATTCAAAATCCCTGTAAAAAGTTTGTAATCTGTGTTCAAAATAGTAATAGGTCTCCAATTCTCAATAAGTGTTTTATTTCTAGTTTTATAAAGAAAAATCAATAACCCCTCAGAGAACCAAACTGGAAAAGCTACTGCAGATAAAAAAAAATTAAAAACCAATGCTAAACATTCAGAAAATTCTAATGGTAATGCTTTGTATAATTTGGAAGTGAAACCATCCAGCCCAGGGGAAGTACCAGTTTGTAGTGATTTGATTGCTTCAAGGATTTCCGAACTCGTAATTAAGTTAGTTAACACAGACTTGTCAAAATGAGAATCCGAAAGTTGTATTGTATCCAAAAATTGCCTCATGACCTCAACACTAGGGGGCACTGCAGGTGCATGAGAAAGCAAAAAAGTCTGAATAATCCTTTATATACCTTTAGAATCCTCCACTAATTGTCCCTCCTGATTGATCAGTGCAACTAAACCAGTGTTATTTTTAAATTTCCTAAAGGCCTCATATGGGTCCCCATGAGGTTGTTTTTTTACACCAAATTGAAAAAGTACTTGTGATGTTTGAGCCCTGTTGTATTGAACCTCTTGTAATTGCTGCTTCAAAGTTTGAATTTGAACTGAATAATCTATTTTTGAGGTATTAGCCATGGAGATTAAATAATATAACTGTTGTCGTAGTGTTAAATACCGAAGAAATCTAAAGTTAACCTTAGACCTCCCTTGGTTTTTAAGTAATTTACATAAATCATCTTTAGTGTCACCCCACCATTGTCCCAAATCCTCATACAAAAAAGAAACTGAAAGTCGTGCCCTAAGTAATAAACCAACGTTTTGAAGGACACCAGGAGTCTTTAATAAAGGAGTACTTAGTTTCCACCGATTTTTGTGCCATGTAGGGAGATAGTCAGGGGAAAAAGTACACTGAAGTAGTAAATGGTCTGAAAAGGACACTGGAATTGTATAAAAATAAAAGGGAAGATTATCTGATAAAAAATATACTCTATAGTGGATGTATATGTATTTTTCTTATAGGAACATTTTGGCCCCCCCCTGCTGGTGGCTACTACCACTGACCAATCCAGATGCAGTTACTAATGCACTCAATGCATGAGAGTCACAGTAAACCTTTTTCCCAGAATCCCTTGAGTTCTTCCCCCCCATTTTTAGTTCACAATTGAAATCTCCACAAAGGAAGACCTCAAAAGAAGTAACTAAAAACGGTTTTATCATCTGAAACAATGCCACTCATTCAGCCTTCAATTGTGAACAGTATACATTAATGAATCGACAAGCCATGGATCTCCAAACCCCATCTAGGATCATTAGCTGCCCTGGAATAAGATCCATTAATTTTAGCAAGGAAAAATCGTAAGAATTAAAAGGAAACCCTAAACCATCAGCTGATTGTTGCCCGAAAGACCAATATGAAGGACCCCAGCACCATTCTCTTTGAAAAATCCTGGCCTGGTCTAAAGTATACATCCACGTTTCTTGTAACATGCATATATCTAAAAAATTACAATGAATATAATCATAAACCACCTGCCTTCTTTTAAAGTTCAATATACTATGAACGTTAACTGAACCAAGTTTAAAAGTAGCCAGTTACAGTGAGGAGAAAAAAAAAACAAATCAACCATCATTTTTACGTCTCTTTTTCTTTTTACTTTTATATCCCTCTTGAACCACACAGGGGAAGGGGGGCTATCCTGCACAGATTGAGAGTCTGGGTCCTGGCCATCCATGACCAAATCACCCCATTGAGTAGATAAAATCTCAAAAGGATTACTGGTTTCCATAACTACAGAAGGAGGGGGTAATACTGATTGCTTGAAATTCCTGGATGATCTTCTCACCTTAGGCAATGAGGGAGTGACGGATCCCTGAGGGAAACTCTCTTGTTGTGTAGCATAACACACAGGAGATAGAATGGGAAAAGTAGTAATGGAAACTTCAGGAGGTTGAACCTCAGATGCCTCCAGCAAGGGATGTGCAGAAAAATTGTCTACTCCCCAGAAACTGGACTCCTTGGAGCAACACCGATGGCTAAATCTTGGGCTGTCTGAATGAGAAGATCAGGGCTGCTAGTAGAAGCTTTATTCTTAGTGGCCCACTCACATTCTGAAAAAACATGGCCCATCTCCTCACAAAGACCACATTTTGTGAAATTCAGACATTGGAAAGCAATGTGTCCAGATTCCCCACAGTTACCACAACGAGCTTTGTCGCATGAACTGGACAAATGTGTTCGAGAACCACATTTATAGCAGGCCCTAGGCTGCCCAGCATAAAAACAGACTCCCCTATCTCGCCCCAACAAAAAGAATTTGGAATATGTAAAATCCCAGTATCAGTTTGTCTGAGCTTCACCTTGAACCGCCAGCCCCCAGTCCAAAACTGTTCAGTATCTAATATAGCCTCTGGAGAACTAAATACTTCACATTTTTGAGACAGCCAATACAAGATATCATCAACATGTACCCCCTCATTCCTGAACATGATAGTCACAAACTTAATTAAAGGTTTTGTTAGAGGTATTACCAGAAAGGGGGTCCAGAGAGGAGAAAATTTTACTTGATTATACAGTTCCCAAAAAAGATCTAGGGCATGAGCTGACCGAAAGCTCACATCAAAATTATCCTCACCCGAGATGTTTATAAAGGCAAATACCTCCCGGGGAGAAAATTTAAGGGATTCTTTCAGTAAACATTTCCCAACATAATGCCTATCAGGCCTGACCTCTAAACCACCCTTATACCTCAACCGTACAGCATTCCTACGTGGTGCTGCTTCTTTTTTAATTTTAGAAAATAAGTCAGACATTAAGGGCTTTTCAGACTCAGAATTATTCTGTATAAGTGGAGCCTGTGTCTCAGATCTTAAATCGATCAACACCTCAGAAGGATTGGTTTGAACAGCCGCAGAAGAAGGCTCTATTTTCCCTTGGTCCACCTCAGAATTATCAGGGGTCACTGGTGAAGCAGGCAACCTTGGCTGCCAGGTTGGTTCATTTTGTGAAAAATTTAACTTGGGGTCCCAATCTGGAGTAGCTTTCCATGAACCATTAGTCAAAGTCCAGCCAGCAACACTTAAGGCTTGCTCAGGAGTCCAAGGATCATTAGAAATAGGTTGCATTGGAGGCACCCCCCCCAGGAGTCATGGTAGCAGAGGAAACCTTTACAGGTATTGAGACATTTTCCACTTTAGTTGTCACCCCTAAGTTCCTTTTAGCTGAAATCACCGCAGCCCATTTCTCCTTCCCATCCTCTCCCACCTTTTCTCCATGGGATACAGTTCGTTTCAGAAAAGAAAATTCAGACACCCCTGTCTGATTTTGCGGTTCAGTTTGAAAGATACAGCTTACCTCCAGATGGTGCAACTCCGTAGAGGGAGCTTGATGAGGAGCCTTAAAAACAAATCCTGTATCCTTGGAAAGGGTATGCACCAACTCGGTGCAAACAGAGCCACCGTGTTCCCCAGTATACACATCTGGGACTCCCTTGGTCTCTATGGCAACCGGAGAGACGTCAGGAGTAACCCCCGGTAATAGGATTCCCCGTACAGGCTCTCGGCACTGAATCTCCATGGATCCAATCCTGCCAGCCAAACCAGAAACAACAGGGGGTTGCTGAGACTGCACATTGAAAGAAATATCACTCGCCTTCTCCATAGACGTATCCACAGCATCCATCCCACTGTGCAAGGTGTCTAATCGCTGTGACAGTGCCACAGGTAATTCCATAGTAGAATAAGCCTTCAACTGAAGTTTAACACGCTCGTGTTCCAGAGCCAAATCAGAAAGCTGTTTTGCCAGCTGCTTTTTCCGTTCCTCCAGTTGTCCTGTATTAGATAGGGTTCCATCCGATGCCACAACTGTCGATAAATCCTCTTTGGAGACAAAAATTTTTCCCTCCTCCATATTTCCTTCAGAAACCTGACTCTCAGGTCCCGTAGTAAAATCACTCATTGTACCTGTGAGAGTCAACCTCTCGTCTTGCTCCCCAAGCTACCGTCCACCTCCAAGACCGAGTCCCAAGTGAACCGATCAGCAGCAAGTCCCCCTACTGCCAGCACTGCAGTAGGGGAATTTCCCCACTGTCCTGGCCAAATTTCCCTCATTAACTAAAAATACCACCAACAACTTAATCTGGCTCAAGGTCAGTTGGCATTCATCTGTATCCTCTCCTCGGTCGCGGCCTGAAAATAGGCAGGATTTGTCTAGTGCACTTACCCGGTCAACAAAAACTAAATAAATAAATAAAATTATATCATTAGTTCTGCCCCCCAGTTTTTGAACTGCTCCTCCGCATCTGCATACTGCTACCTTCATTTTCAAATTTGTGTTCTTTGTTATGCCCTCTTATCTCTCTTATCTCCTTCCTCTTTCTTCTTCTCCTCCCTACTCACTCAGGACTCTGACTCATACATATTCGAAATATTCCATTTAAAAATATCTGAAGGGTAGGCTCTCTTTATCTACAGACATCTCAATTTTTGGAATAATATTTTCTCTCCAGATTCATTCCTTTTCTGTTCCCTTCTCAGCCAGATTATAGTTAACTCAAAGTCACCTCCCTTCGCTGTCATCTCGCGCCTGTGCTCCTCTGTCCTCTATTCTTATCACACCCACCTATGGGCCCTTTACCTGGCTGTACTTATATCCAGGCCTCATTATCTAGTTCTACATATCTTAGAGTGTCTCTCCCTGTTTACTATACTGCCACTTCATTATTGCTTTGCACTATTATTTTCTATTGCATCAGTGCTGCAGTTTATTGAGTGCTTATTGATACAGTATACAATTTATTTTATATTATTTTGCCCTTCCCCAAGACACACCTGGAAAATAAATATCCAGTAAAGGCAAACAAAAATGAACAGTCTAATTTCCACATGCAATCTGGACAAAGGGGAAAACATACAGTAGCACACTCAAGGTGGGTGTTCTAAAAGTCAGAAAATGAATATAACTTCTAGTTATGTCTGGTGGCTTTTTCAAAAGTCATAACATAGAGCTATTTTTAAAAGTATGACTTATTTGCAGAATCACTAGCTTTTTTATGGTACAATACTCTGCATCTGTTTTTCAGACTAAAGAAAAAGCTAGAAATACATATAAATGATAGACAAAGTTACATATGGTCTGAAACTTGTGCTGAGGCACATTTACACTTGAATGTTGTACCTGAACTTTGCAACTGGACATAATTAAGTAGGTGTTTTGAAAATTTGAGATTGGGGCAATTTTTCTTATGTCCAAAAGTTGTACAATAGAAAGTACAATAGAAAAATGTACATTGACATAGGCTTTCAACACCCCTCTAATTACTATGCAGATATTCTAGTACCCTAGCTTTTTAGAAACAGAAACATTCTATAGCATTAGCCTTTGGTGGCAGAAAAGGACCACTCGGTCTATTCAGTCTGCCCAGATGTTCCCCTCCCTGCCTATTTACCCAGTATTCCTCTATGCCTATCCAATGCCTGCCTGAAGCCCCTTCCCCCCGTTTTCACCACACCTATCTTAGCTGGCAGACTTTTCCAGGCATCCACCACTCTTTCAGTGTAGTAACATTTCCAGCCATCCCTCCTAAACATCCCCCCTTCCAACTTCATTGTATGCCCTCTTATTTTGCTGCACTTCTTCATCTGGAACAGTCTCCCCTCCAGTACCTTGTTCACCCCTGTGAGGTACTTGTAGGTCTAGATCATGTGCCCACGCTCCCTCCTCTCCTCCTTTGATTATGCAAATGGACGTTGTCTATCCATGGCATAAAAAAGAGTGTATTAATGTACAGTATTCTTTATTATGTATTTTCTTAGCAAACAGCTAACAGCTTTTCACTCAGAATATTAAGACAAAAATACATGTAAAATCAATGTAATCAAGTGCCACTGAATAAGTAGGAACTTTTTTGTAATTTTTTTTTCTAATGTATCTAAAAGACACTTGACCTTTAAGCTAAGCCATTTTACTAATACTTAGTGCAAAACAAGTTTCAGAAGTGCATGCTATAGAAAGGGATACGTCTTGAATAATGCTGTTTTCTTAGCTGGAGATGCTTAATGTTCCATGATGAAAGTTCAAAGGTTTCAATTTTCAGAACAAGTTTTCTCAAGTACAGATCTAGATTTTCCACCAAATAAATGTTGTTTTTCATGTAAAATGCCATATATGCTGTGGTCTTTACCTACAAGCTGTTCCAAGAAGGAACCACACTGTAAATGCTGCACTAGTAAAGTGTCATGTATTTTAGTAGCCAGAACTAACAACGTGAAGCCTTTTACAGTATAAAATCTGGAAAATATCAATGCTCTTCACAATCCTGAATGCCAGTAGTATATTTCAGTGCAGCAGCTAATCTTATATCAAGCACCATCTGCCATCATTTGAAGAAGGTGACCACCTGGTGCACAATATTTAAATGTTTGCATGTAATCAAATGGGTGTTTGCCTGTGTAAGCCAGGGTCTGTGCTGCAGCATGATATTCAAAATGGATGGTTGTGCAGACGAACAGGGTTAACACCCACGCAAAAAATAATGCATGCGGGTAGGCAAAGGGAGGGCCGGGGACAAGAACATTCACACAACCCCATATTAAGCACATTTGTGCTGTGCAAAAGAACTTAGCACAGTCGATTTGCACAGCACAAATACCTCTGAACAAAACCCCAACTTACTCCTGGCAACCCTAGTGGCTGACAGAGGTACTGAAGCAACCTACCCTGTTCCCAGTGGGGGAGCACGCCCACTCCCCTTGGGATGTGTGACACCACATAAAACTGTCTCATGAACAAGGCAACTAGCCCCAGTGCCTAGTGGACCACCCTGCTGATCTCTAGTCAGTGACACATATATAGCCCCCAGGTGCCCAGTGTCTCAAATCCCTCTCACCTCTGGTCCTGGCCCAATCAATAAAAAAACCTTTTCTGGTGCCTAGCATTCCCAGCCTCCCTCCTGAGTGCCAGCCCATAAAACAGAAAGAAAGCTACCTGGTGCCCAGTGGTCCCCTTCATCACAAGCCCATATTCAAAACCACAACCTTTTTGGTGCCAGTGGCCCCCACCTCCCACTGATCACCAGCCAGTATATGACCCAAAACCTCTCTGGTGCCTGGTGGACCCCCGCCATCAGATCATCAACCTATACAAAAAAATCAAACACTCTCTGGTGCCTAGAGTTACCCCCTTTCTCCTGCCTGCCAGCTCATAACATAGTAGTAAAGCTCATTGGTGCCTAGTGGAACCCTCTCCAATCATCAGTCATCCACAGACATACAGTACCCCAGGCACTTAGTGTTCCAAAACTCCCCCTGCTCCCAGTCCCTTAAGGTTACTAGACATCCCTGGCATCCAGTGGCCCTCCCATCACCGATCCCCAGCCCAGTACCAGACACACAGTCCATCCTTGTGTGGATACCCCAGTAATCTGTACATTGCAGAGGAATAACAAACAGTAGTCCCTGGTGTGTCCTGGTACCCCTCCATTGCCAGTACTGCCCATGGCCATTTAGCACTCCTTGGCATCCAGTAGCCCCCCACCATAGCACTGTACACACACCCAAACCCCCTATTTCCTTACCAGAATTGTCGGTGCCATGTAAGTGCATACGATGACTGGTGTAGCCTTCCTCACTCCTCCTTGGGAGGCAGACATATGTCTAGACAGGCAGCATGCATATTATTTATAAAAGAGGGTGACACATCCTGTCATGGAAATAAGATGCATGTTTCTTGCCTGGACATATGGTGGCCAGCCGAGGAGGTGTGAGGAGGGCTGTGCCAGTCACTGAATGCACTCCTGTGGGATTGACAACTCTGTTAAGGGGATGGGGGGTTGGGTGGGTGTACAGTGCCATGGTGGGGGGCCATTAGATACCAGGGGGTACTACATGGCCACAGGAAGTACTGGCGATGGGAGCACAGTGGGATGCACCAAGGAGTACTGTTTGTTATTGCCCGGCAATGTACTACTTACGGAGGGTATCTGCACAGGGAAGGATTGTGTCTGGTACCTGGCTGAGGATCAGTGATGGGGGGGACCACTGGAGGCCAGAGATGTCTAGTAACCTTAACGAGCTGGGACTGGGTGGGGGTTGGGACACTTGGCACCTGGGAGCTTCTATGTCTGTGGCTAACCGGTGATTGAAGGGGGGGGTTTACTAGGCACCAGTAGACTTCATTACTATGCTATGGACTGGTGGGCAAAAAGTGGGAGGGGGCATGGGTTGGACACCAAAGAAGATGGCCACCTAGGCTGTCAGCTCACAGCTGCCTTGCAACAAATTCGATGGAATTGGCTTCCACACCCATCCCTTTTGCAGTGTTAACTCTGTTATTCAATAGTGCTGGCCAAGTATTACAGTGCTATTAATTTTTATTATTTTCCTCTGGGTCATTCTCAACCACCAGCCAAGCAAAATTTATTTTTCTCAGTCCTCTCACTACCCTGTGGCTCTGGCTAAAATGGCGTAGGCCCCAGATAACACAAACACTGACTTGGCTAAAGTCAAATCAGTGTTTACTTGACTTGTCCAAGGTGGCAGAAATCCGTGCTGCCTGTCTGCAGACAAAGCACAACATATCTGCCCTAGATACTCAAGTCACCACTAACAATACCCAATGGCAGCAGACTGAAGAAAAGTTCTTCTCCACAGATGGACGTCTCCATGAGCAGGAATGTCTCATTCAGTACCTCTGGGATAGGGTGGACGACCTGGAGAACTGGAGTCAATGAAATAATCTCAGGGCTCCAAGATCTTTGTTGGCTTTCCAGAGGGACTGTTCCACTTTCTTACAGTGGGTCCTTCCCATTTTATTCAACTCACAGGGAGCCATGCCATATAAGATAGAACATACGCACTGATCCTTGGTGCCTTAACTTCACAACAAACAGTGCCACCGGCCCATCCTGCCTTGCTTTCTCTGGTACAATGACCAGGTTAACATCCTGAGAATGGCAAGGGAAAGAGGACCCCTCATGTGGCAGGGGCACCCTATGCAGGTGTTCCAGGACTTTTCCCAAGAACTTTCCAAAAAATGCAGAGCATGCACCACTGTGAAGAAGGGTCTTTTGAGCTCAGTAGCTGAATACAGCTTGCATTACTGGACTTTTATTGCAGAGACTGATGACTCCCCTCCCCCCCAGATTATTATTTCTTCTGTTGCTTGGACGACCGGGTGGTTCAGTGGTACCTGGGCTCGCCTTTACTTAATTCTGAACCTGGAATGAACAGACTGCTGACCCCCTCCTGACTTTTCTGTGGATTACTAACTTTCATTCATTTGGACGATCAGGTGGTGAGAGGACCCTGCGTCCATGTACTTTATTTATTTTTTGTTTTGTTGGATTTTACAGCTGTTCTCTTTGGTAGTGTGGAAGATTGTAATTTTCCCTTTCCTCGGTTGAGAGAGGACTGAGAGGGGAGTTTACGGTTTTCTTTCTTTTTCATTTTTTGTAATAATTTTGTCATGTTTATCTTTATTTGTTATTGTATTATTATAATGTTTTAATTGTTTGGCAATGAGAGTGCTGCTGTCTCTTTCCAGTGGTGAGAGGACTGGGTGGGAAGGGAACTAAGTATTTACTGTATTGTATATTGCTTTTTGCCTCTCTCCCCCAGTAGTGAGAGGACTAGGTGGGGAAGGGGAATCAATTATTTATTGCATTTTGTTGTATTATGTATTTGGGTTTGGGGGGAGAGAGTCCCCAAGCTCTGTTTTGCTGTGTATTTGTTTTAGTGAGTTATTTTGTGTTTAAGAGGGGTTGTCAGGGTCTTTAAATTTCAGGCTCTGAATTGATGTTAAGTTAACTTGGGTGTTGGGTGGGGCTTTTAAATTATTTTTATTAAGCAGGCATTATTAGTTTGTTAGTTTCATTTTTCTTTTAAGATTTTGCTTGTTTTATTTTTAGTCAGCGGTACAGCTTACAGCATGTGTTAGCCTTCATCCCCCACAGTTGTGCATTACTCATCCTCCTCTCTTCATGCCCTTCACCCTTTTTATTCTCCCCTTCTCCAGTTTGAGGCCTACCAGCGATGTAGGTCACTGGGTCTTGCACACAAGAGAGGGAGAAGGGCGCGGGGTTACGAACAAGGGAGGATGATGGGGGGACATCGTATTGGGGTAGTCGGGTGCAGAAGGCGCCCTGGGGTGAAATAGAATCCAGACGATGGTTTTCCATGTCTGGTGCCCATACTCAAGGGCCCCACCAATTATTGTGGGCAGATGGCCTGCGTGTCCTGTGAGGTTCGTCCAACTCGGGCGGTGTTGTGCAATGCCAGGTCCATTAAAAACAAGATCGCAATTATTGCTGATCTTGTTGGTACAGTGGACCTGTCTTGCATTACTGAGACCTGGCTGTGACTCCAGCTGGGTACTCAGTGTTACACCGTCCAAGATTGGATTGCAGGTAGGGGGTTGCGGTCTGTTTCAAGACCGAACTCGGCCTCACAGAGATCCCATTGGGGGGGGTTGAGTCCTTTTACTGTATAGTAGTAGCAGGTGTAGGCTTTCGAGTTGCTCTCATTTACCATCCACCTGGTGATGAGAAGTGATTCCTCAGGAAGTGGCAGACTTCATCGTCGATATGATGTTTGAGTCACCCAGATTGATGGTTCTAGGTGACTTTAACGCCTGGGTCGATGATGTACTCTTGCAATTTGGTCAACACTTCCTCCAGCTGATGACAACGCTGGGCCTTACACAGGTGGTTTCCTCTGCTACAAACAAATTTGGACACTCTTTGGACATGATCTTCCTCCTGGGGTTGAGGCATCCGATGTGGGGGTGGAACCCATTGGATGGTCAGACCATTACACCGTGGGGTATAATTTTTGCACCCCCTCTAGAAGGCCTGCCCCTGTGGAGTTGGTTAGGTACTGCTCTTTGCGGGATATAGATTCCCAAGGCCTTGCACTGGTGCTTGACCTCTCGTCTCCCATGTCGGCAAGCAGTGATCCAGAGACCCTTGTGTTGGTTTATAATACAGCCGTGGTGGGGCTCTGAATTCTATTGCTCCAGTTCATGCTGGCCCCCTCTCCCTTTGCCTCAAGTCCCCTTGGTTTGATGGGATATTGAGGGAGATGCTGAGACAAGGACGAAGGTTAGAGCGTTGCTGGCGAATGTCCGCCCTTGATGCCGACCACCTTAGATTGATGGATCATTATTCGGTCTATCAATCCACTGTCACCAGTAAAGAAGGCAGAATTCCTGTCCAGGGAGATCGCGATTGCTCAGAATCGACCAGCTCAGGTGTTTTGAACTGTGGACAGACAATGCAACCCAGCCTGTCTGCAAGTTCGAAAAGCTTTTTCGCAATTGGAGTGCGACGAGCTTGCTCAGTTCTTTGCAAATAAGGTGGCTGACATTAGGGCAGAACTGTGGCCATCACACTCTAGGGGAGTGGCCATGGACTGGTGTGAGATCACAGTGCCTTGGTTTTCCTGGAGCTCCTTCAGCCAATTGAAGTTCATGGATGTTATGAGGATCATCCAGCATCTGCACCCTGTGTGCTGTAGTTTGGATCCTGGACCGACCTCCCTAATTCTGGGTTGTATTGTTACCATCAGTCCTGTCCTTGTGCAGATAGTCAGGTGCTCCTTGGAATCTGGTGAGTTTCCTAGCTCCCTGGAAGAGGCGGTGGTGACATCCCTCTTGAAGAAAGCTACCTTGGACCCTGACTGTCTCAAACACTACAGACCTATCTCGAACCTTCCCTTTGTTGGGAAGGTGATTGAGAAAGTAGTGACTGCACAACTGGAGGACCATTTGACCATCTACAACATCTATGAACCCCTCCAGTCCGGATTTCGTAAAAGACGTAGTACCGAGACAGTGCTGGTTCGGGTGCTCAGTGATCTCTTGATGGCTAGAAATCAGAAGAGTCGTTCCATCTTGGTTCTCCTCGATCTTTCTTCATTCCTTACTGGGAGATCACAAAGGGTTGTGTCCAGTTTTTTTTCCTCGGATTCAACTGCTTTGTGGTGCGGGGTGCCTCAGGGTTCAGTATTGTCACCCATGTTATTTGCGGTGTATATGCTACCCATCAGAGACATTGTAAGGAAGTATTGGCTGAGGTTTCACTGTTATGCAGATGATACCCAGCTCTATCTTTCTTTATCCACCAACCAGGAAGGAGCTCTCTTGGTCTTTAATAGCTGTCTAAGAGAAATCCAGGAGTGGATGAATTCCAGCTGGCTAAGGTTGAACTAGGATAAGACTGAGGTACTGGTTGTGGACCCGGGCCGACAGATAGGGGGTCGGGTAGTGTTGCATCCTCAGGAATTTTTCTTGGTGGCGTTTCTCTCCCAAGCTCTGAATGGGTGCAGAACCTGGGGGTAGTTCTTGACGATAGGTTGACACTGCATTCACAGGTGTCAGCAGTCATCAAGATTTCCTTTTATCATCTTAGGAATATTGCCAGGATTCAGCATCTTGTTCTGTCTGCCTACCTGCCTACTCTAGTCCATGCCTTTGTGTCCTTGCACCTGGATTATTGCAACTCCCTTTATCTAGGGCTTTCTGGGGTTGAAATATGTCATCTGCAGCTAGTGCAGAACGCTGCAGCCTGGCTTTTGATGGGTTCTAGAAGATCCTGTCATATTACCCCGGTGCTGCGCTAACTGCGCTGGCTGCCAATTCAGTGGCGGATCACCTTTAAAGTTGGCTTGCTGACTTTCAAAGCCCTACATGATCTGGGCCCATCCTATCTGAAAGAACTTCTGGTTCCCTATCACCCTGATTGATCTCTCCACTCAGCCGATGAGGGGTTGCTAGAGGTTCTAAGGTTGAATTTAAAATCTTCTGGTGCTCGGGCATTCTCGTATGTTGCCCCTACCCTTTGGAACTCTCTACCTTGTCGGTTGTAGGAGTGCACTTCAGTGGAGGGTTTTAAGAGGGGTCTAAAGACCTTTCTATGGGAAACAGCATTCCCTGAATATTGATCATTTTAATTGTTTGGTTTGCTTGTATTTTTTTATGATGCTTGTTGTAATTGTTATTATGTACGGCACCTTGACACTTGAAAGGCACCTATAAATAAAAATTATTATTATTATTATTATTACCATGCCAACCTCAGGATTATTGTAAATGGGATTCCCAAGGATTTAAACATGCCAGAGACAGTGGAACAGTTTATTGAAACCCACTGGGCCACTGAAGCTGAAGCTCCCTCAGCATGACAACCCCCAGCACCTACCTTAATGGATACCACTGAGCCCCCTCCTGAACATGTCATACCCACAGATCCTTGCTGAGGATGATTGAAAAGTGGTGCACTGGGGCTGAAATCCGACATCTAACCCAAAGGATCAGCACAAACCCAGGAATAGGAAGACTAAGTATCAAGCTTCCAGGTCCACCTGCATTTGTAGCCACAGCCAAAGTAAGGAATCCCTGTTCTCCCCTGAAGACTCATACTGCATCTACAATACAAACAAGTTTGCTGTGTTGCCGTCCTGATCTCCATCTCAGCTGACTGATATCCCCCCTCTCTGCCCTGCAACTGCTTTCCTGTCACCAGCAGATCCACTGGCCATCTCCTGGGCCAAAATTGTAGCTTCCACTTTGCTACCAGTAAGTAGTTCCTCAGGGCCAGAAGAGACAACCACAACAGACAGACATCCACATAGAGAGGCAACCAGCACTCTGTACCATGTCATAATGTTGCCAGGGAAAATGACAATGTCAAGAATGTCACCATAATGCCACTGAAGACACATTTGGCCACATAACAATCTTGCCCCACATCAAAATGTTGCAAAGCAGTGCACACTCACCTAACAGCGTTATGCCGGGGGAGGGGACTTTGCTCCCAGCACCCCCCTGTACTAGATATAAAGAACTCCAGTCCACACAGCACTGGAGAAATGGGAATGTTGCATGTCGCACAGTGGTCATATGGGCCATGTGACACTGTTGTATGTGACATTTTTCCAGTGGTGTGTTTCAGTTGACATAGTGACCGACTACCCAGTCACTCTATCCACTGGCTGAACTCCCTTCTTTGGCTCTAAACAATATTTCTTTCTGATGCAAAGACCAGTGCTGGGCTACTTGCTTTTGTTACCCTTGCTTGGTAATCAGTGGTTAGCTAGCCCAGCAGTATGTGAGTATATTCAGTCTCTGGGATATCTGGTATTTTAAGTTGGCCCAGTTTGTTCACCAGTTTGTTGATTATCCTCTGTTGCACCTGACCTATAATACAAGCCCAATAGAGTGGCACACAAGTCAAAACTCAAATGTTCAAAGTAGGGTGCAGAGGTCAACACCCCTTGAGGAAGACCAATGTGGTCAAAACTCCGGGGCAGTTAGTCTCATTGTCCTATACCAGGCTTCAATAAATTTCACCTCTGCAGTCTACTTTGAGCATCTGAGTTTGACTTATGTGCCACTCTACTGGACTTCTATTACATTGATTTTGTTTTTGAGTGAGCAATGGCACAGTATCCTAAGGGCACCAAACAGTTAGATTTATGTTTATACCTGGCCTATGTTCTACCCCAGTTTTACTACTTAGAGCTGTGGGGGGATTTAGGGCACTAATAATAGAAAAAGGTAAAAAAAGCCTGTGGTAATGGGGTCTCCCCCTGGTTGGTATGCTGGCGGGTGCATTGGGGTCTCCACCTCACTGCATCCAGGTGTCTACTGCCCAACCAATATACTGTGCAGTTTGTCGCAGCCAAAACATAATTGACAGGGTGTGGCTAAGACTTCCTCCTATCACACATTTGCATAGTCCTGTTTGAAGAGGCACTGAAACCTTTAAGGGGAGAACCCTGCCCTTTCTGAACACTTTGTGGTCTTTTGCCCATTTCAGATCATTCTGCTGCAGTTGTCCCTAGTGGTTGGTCCCCCCCACCTACATTGTGTGCCTCTTGATTGGCAGAGCATGGCTGCACTCCTGGGTGGATGGGGCTTGGGTGGTGTTCTCATATTGGATTATTGGATCCAGTTTGACTTTTGGTGATGTGATTGGGCTGGTCTGGAACTTGGGATGGATCAGTGGTGCAGCTGGGCTTTCAGTGCTGGTTGGAGGGCAGCAATGGAAGGGTGAATGTTGGGGTGCAGCCTCAGGATGGATCTCAGTTTGTGATATGGGGGGGGGGGAATGCCAGCCATATGTGCTTGTTGCTTTTATATTTTATTTCCTTCGCTGAACTGTTACCATTGTCAGCATGGCAGCCTCACGTAGGGCATTCAGATGACACATGCTGTCATTGTTGTTTGCATGTTCATGACGATTTCCCCTTGCCAACATGTGGAATGACCTCCACTGAGATATACTGTGGGAATGCAGCCACCATTAACCACTTCAGCTGTGGAAGAATATCTGGAATGGCAGGACTGGTGCTATCCCCTCTCTTCAGCATACCTTTCCCTAATTGAGCTTAATTACCTTAGGGACTCTGCAGCCTGGTTGAGCATACTGTTCCCTCCCATCCCCCCACCCCCAATGTTTGCTATGCCACGGTCTAGTGTCACACCATTAGGGTTCCTTATGCTTGGTAGATACCCCTGGCTTCGGCCCAATGTAGATCGGGAGAGCAGAATAGCAACCATGTTTAGGGAGAAAGAAGTGGCCTCTCCACCTGGCATGACCCAACATTTTTGCACTATTACCCTACCCTAATTTGTAATACTTTCCTTCCCTCTCCCCCTGCCACACTTCTGGCAACCCTGGGGTAATTTTAACAAATGTAATCCCACCCCACCCAGCATTCTACTAAATGAGGTTGCCATGGAAGGGCATGAACTGGGTTAACACAGCAGATCAACAAAGCCTAGTGCTTTGAACCTCATGCATGTTCTTCATCAGGGAGGGGTGACTTGAACCACAGCATACATATTTATAAAATAATATTTAAAGATACATACACCTAAAAGTGCACCTATAAAGTGAATGGAATTGGACATTTCAGTATTAATTAATTTTTTTAAAGGGAGTAAGGGGAACATCTTGGGATACCATGAAAGCTTAAAGTTGTAGTGCTGTAGGAGGAGGAAAAAAAAAACAATAGTTTATTTAAAGGTACCTATTTCCAGAGCTCATATTTCAGTCTTCCAATACACATTCACACAGTGCTGTCTGACGTGTCTTTCAGTTTTCCTCACTCCCCCACCAAAAGACATTTCATTTATTTTATTTTACTGTTGCTTGTATAACAAAAAATAAGAACCCAACACATGTGCTGAACTGATAAGCACGTCACTGTCACCCAGGCAGATACCGACAACTTTCAGGAACACCTCTCATAACCAGTCATGTACTTATAAAAGGTAGCATTACAGGGAACTGAAAGCACAGGGTTAGTGAGTGAGTGGTTCAGTGATGCAGAATCAACTCGAGCCACAGTGTAACGCATATCCTTACCACGTCCTCATCAGTTCAGCACATGCGTAGGGTTCTTATTTCTTGTCATACAATCTACAGTTAAATGAAATAAATGAAACATGTCAGACTTTCTCGGTGGTGGAGTGAGGGAAACAGAAAGCCATGTCAGACAGCACTGCATGGATGTGGATAGGAAAACTGAAATAAGAGACACATTGGCAGATAGTGTGGTACCATATATGTATGTAGAAATAAATATAGCAACTTCTTTGTTTTGACAGCAACTGTATTTTTTTCCTCAGCACAAGGGCACTTGATCTTCATTAGCACTACCACTGTACTTTGCAGTCCTACTTTTTGCCCTACCTGCTTCTCAAGCACAGTTCCCCCTCCCTCATGTTTCCTTTTCCTAGCATTTCTTTTTCCGAGTGCTCATTTTACAGAAACAGTGGAGTGCTCCATTACTGTCTAGTGGTCCCACTTTTTATTGAAAACCAAAGCAGCATTCTCCCTCACCTCTCTACTTTCAGCTTGTGTGGTTAGGCACCAGAAAGGACAGCTACTGCAGAGAGGGTAGGGAGGTTGAAGAACACTCGGGATTTTGAAGGGATTTTCTTGTGTGTGCCTTGCTGTGTACTGTAAAACAGATCATCATTTCTTGTGATAACAAGGACTGGGAATGCTAGCATGAGTTTATTGCAACACCACTGTATTTTTATTCCTTTTCTGAGATGGGTACACTGCTATCTGTATGGGGGCCGAATGCTTACAAACGACAATGCTTCCCCCCACTACGTCACTTCCGGTGGCACGAATACAGCTAGCTGCAGTCCACTTGCTACAGCTTCAAAATGGATTTTACAGTTTCCTCTGTGTACCTTTAATACACATTTTGACCCGTATTACTGTGAAACATCCACGTCTCAAGTGTGCTCTGGTAATAAACAAACTGAAAAAAGAGTGGAATCCACTAACTCTTTAAGTGCCCCCCACATATGTAGGCCTCTTGAGTGCAGCCACTCTGGTGAGTGGTCTTAATCTGTATTAATGTAAAGTTAGGTCGATCTGTGTGTTTTGGTTACCTAATTGATAGACATATAGAATAATGCATAGGGAAGTGTGGTTAACAAGGACTGTATGCACATCTGAGGTGTGGGATGCCCCATAAACCCGGAGGTCGAAGCCCAAGGGTTTTCTCAGGGCATAACACACCAAGGGTGTGGATAAAATCTGAGTTAGAACACTTCCCCATGTTTTATTTTTTATATTTACTGATTTACATAGAAACATAGAATTTGATGGCAGATAAGGACCGCTTGGCCCACCCAGTCTTCCCATTTCCCTACCTAATGGATAAGCTGCAGATCCTAGTTAACCAGCAGCCTACTTCTTCCTACCCCAACCCCCTAGAATTGCCTTATGACTGTTCCATGCATGCTTGAATTCCACCAGTGTTTTTGACTCCACAATTTCTCCATGCTGTCTGCTGCCCCATTTCTGTGCTCTCTCACCAGTCCTCCATCCCTTCATTTTGTGTGATCTCCTCACTTTCTCTTTCAGTCACAATCTTTCTCACTGTCCACAGTGTGTTCTGTGTCCACTTGTGTCTATCAACCCCCCCATCGACTTTTTCATTCAGTGGCACAAACTGTGAACAGCTTGCCATTTTTTGATGTTTTCCTGTCACAGTTTTAGTACTGAATTGTGCTCCACTTTCTTTTTTTTTGAACATCCCAGAAGACTGTCATTCACACTGGTGGTTTTGTGGAGCAAGTGCAAGTGAACAGCCAGCGTGAGGACTCTCTCTGCTGCAGCTGTTCGAGTGCACAGAAGGCTACTTTTGGAAACGTGGTTTATGAAACTCTTATTATTCACACATGTGAATAATGGAGTTTGTGAGGTTGTGCCAGCAGTTAATTATTGGCACTAATCAGTAAATATAGTACTATTAACTCTCAAGCTGGTGTAATTATTTTCTGGGACCCATAACATATGGTTGGTTGGCATGTTATTATTGTTGATGAACTGTTCAATTAACATTATGAATGTTGAGTTGGATTTCTTGCTACTGTGCCTGCCATTGTAATTATTTGACAGGTATATTTGTAATACTTTTTTGAGAAAGGATGATGTGTTTATGCCCGGATATTCTGTTGAATCTGTACTGTAATGTTTTTAAAGTTTTTACATTTTTTATTAAAGATATTAACTGAAAGGAGTGAGGGAGAACACTAGGCATCGGGGAGGGTGCGTTTCATTCTATGGGCCAGTGATCGGAAGGCAGGGGGGTCCACTAGACTCCAGTGAAGTTCTGGGTCATACACAGCCTGGCGATCAGTGGGAGGGGGACCACTAGCACCAGGGAGGTTGTGGTTTTAAACACAGGCTTGTGATAAGAGGGAGGTGGGGATCACTACCACCAGGGACTTCAACACATGTCTTGGCCTGGGCAAAAGGGGGGGGTGCCACGCTAACCTGCCACACTAGCCATGCAAATGACCCCATAATGGGAATGCAAATGGCCCCTTAGCACCGTGCATGCCCAATAGGCTCATTTATATGGGTCCCTTTGAAAACTGCAGCTAGTGCTCCAGTGCTATCCACTCTGGTGGCATACTCCGGGATCCATGTCAGGGCAGCACTACTTGACTTAGTGCTACACCGACATAGTCCTTTATTCAGTCTGATAGTGCACCGGTGCTATCCAATTGAATATAGCATCTTCGGGCTCCTGGGCAATTGCAAGGTGAAGTGCAAAATGGTGTGCTCCACTTTGTGCTTTTTTGAATATTGGGCCCCTGATTTTTAATATATTTTAAGCATGCTAACTCATTTGTTTTACGCAAATCATTATGGCTATACAGATTTGTAAGTATATTAATGTACATAAATGTGTATAAACACAAGGAAACTGTATTAAGAGGATATAAACATGTGAGAAGACTCCAAGCTTTTCACTGTTCTACAGTGTTTATACCCCCTGTCATTCTGACTCACTTTCCATCAGAGCCCCATTGCTACCACCCAGCCCCATCACCCTTGCATGTGGCTACTCTATCAACTGACTACACATATCTAAAGTCAGCGTGAGGTGGCAGTCAGGTTGCGCAGAGCCCACGTGTACATATATTTCCTTGTTTCACTTCCCCACCTCCTCAGGAGTCATAGGGGTGGACAGAGTGTGACCATATATGTAAAGCAGGACATCAAAATGAACATCAGGTGACATCCATCTAACCACATTTTGGTGTCTAATTGTGTCTTCACTTAGGTAATCCAGGTGGCTGTGTTTACTGAAGTCTACAGCCCTCCAAACCCCAGAAAATGAGAGTGTTCTCTGGGATGCTTAAACTTCACCCCCTCACCCAGCTGGCTCCAATGTCCCAGGCTCATTCCAAAGCCCAGGTCTCTGACATAATGAGCAGTAACCCTACTACTGCACCACCAGGCTGGCCCAGACTCCAATCATTCATTTTAGAAAACAGTATAGTGAGCTCCTTTCCCTGATGTTTCCAGAGTTAACTTTTCTCAAATGGACTATCTTTAGAAAGCTCTATTTTTGGAACTATTAGGGTTACAAAGTTATTTTTTTATTGAAAGCTTGGAGTCAGGGTAAGAAGGAATCATGCTTGTTGATATCCTTGCAAGGTATGAATACACTGACAATGCACTTTTAATGTATTGGTATACTAAAAATGTTTTTACTGTATTGATTTGTGTTTGCCTGTTTCCAAACAAAATCTCTATCAACAAGATTTAACTATATTGATTTGGCAATATAGTCTCATTTAAAAAAGATCATACTACTTCCCATATGGTTCAAAAGCTAGGAGTCTCTAAAGAAATAATCATTACAAATTATCTATTGAATGGGCCAATGTTTGAACCATTATAGCTACATTCTTCATTTTTATGGCTGTGTGGGCAGAACTCTGCAGACGTACTGCTAACATTCTGTTAAGGAGCACTGTGGAAGCACGTGACTGGACCTCTCTCTGGCATGCTTCCACAGTGCTATGGCACAGTTCCATTGCATTTGCTTTAACCGGCCCTTCCCCTCCACTGGCTGCATCAACAACCCCCCTTCTCAGGGCAATACATTTTTCTTCTGCAACTGCGGAAGTGATGGCCTCCATGCCCAAGATGGCTGCCAACTCAAACTGCGTATGCTCGAGTATCATGCATGTGAAGTTCTGGTATGGTGGTCATCTTGGATATGGCAGACCTAAGCATGGTGAGAGGTCTGAGTATTCCTTCACTTGGTCTCACCGAACTGAGCAGCCGTATCAGCTCTGACAAGAGTTTGTTTAAATAAAGGCTTAGAATCAGGGGCAATATTCACAAAAACTCCCAACGCACAGTGCAAAAGTTTGCATTGTGCTTTGTGGTTGTGCAAGTGTGAAATCTTGCTATTCACAGTCAGATAGTGCACTGTGCTATCTGACTGTGAATAGGGACAGGATAGCACAGTGCTTACCCAGGAAACCCCACTAGCACTGTGCTGATATCCAGCTGAGAGAATGGCCCTGCAATGAATAGTGCAGGTGCACTATCTCCTATTCACTAAAGCTCCCATGTAAATGAGCCCATTGGGCATGCAAGGCACTAGGTGGCCATTTGCATGCACATTATGGGCCCATTTACATATCTTGCAGGTGGATTAGTGTGGCCCCCCATCCCCTGCCTGATGCAGCCACAGTCCCTGGTGGTCTAGTGCTCCTCCACTGTTCACTAATTGCCGGCCTGAGAACTGTATGTAAAAATAGTTTCTCTGGTGGTCTAATGTTCCCTCCCCTCACTGATTGCTGGCCCTAAAAGAAGAGGTGACCCTGGTGCCATTGTCCCTCCCTCCCACCCTCACAATTGTCAATTGCCAGCCTGATAGTTAAATAAATAACAGATATTCCCTGGTGCTAGTGGTCCCCCCCCCCATCGCAGAGCATCAGCTCATGAAAGTAAAAGGCTGTTTCTCTATTACTCCAGTGGTGCCTCCCCTTCCCGATCATCGACTGCCATCCCTACAGTAAAAAAAAAGACAAAATGTGTGGCCTGCTGGCAGTGGTCCCCCCGTGATAGCTGATCACCAGACTGATAACAAATATTGATATTCCCTGGTGGTCTAGTGGTCCCTTCCCTCTCCTTGTCACTGATTACCTTCCCATTGATAGGAAAAAATAAGTCACTGGTGGTCTACTGTTCCCTCTTCCTGCCTATCACCATGCCCAATACCATAATATAGAAATAATTTTCCATGGTGTCCAGTGGTCCCTCCCTCCACCAGATCACCCACCTGATATATAAAAGAAACAGACCCTGGTTTCCAGTGTACCCCCCATCCTGACCCCTGTATAAGTATTTGAAATAGTTCACTGGTGGTCTAGTGGCCCCCCCATCTCTGATCCTATGTACATGGAATGGAAGCTGTACCTTAGTGGTCTAGTAGACCCCCAACTCCCCACCCTGTCAGGGAGTGACCCACCACCCCACTCCCCCACCTACCCTACCCCCAGCTGGCGACAACCACAGCCCTCTTCTCACCATCACAACTGGTCACTGATTCAGCTCTCAATAAGTGCATATGTATACAATATGCGCTCACTGACAGTAATTGACAGCTCAGAGTGAGCTGTCATTCGATGAGCATGCACTATATACAGTATGAACTTATTGGGAGCTCAGTCAGTGACCAGCCATGGTGGTGAGAGGAGAGCTGTGCTGTTCGCCAGCTGTGGATAGGGTCAGGGGGAGCAGGGTAATGGATCACTCCCTGACAAGGTGGAGGGTCCAGTAGACTGCCAGGGTATGGTTTCAAGTTCCTTGTACATGGAATTGGATAGGTACTAGACCACCAGGGAACTATTTCAAGTACTCATACAGTGATCGGGATGGGGGATACACGGTACACCAGGGTTGATTTATTTAATGTATCGGTCAGGTAATCATGTGGGGGTAGGACCACTGGACACCAGGGAATATTGTATCTACTTTACTGTGCTGAGGATGGTGATTGGTGGGGAGAAGGACCAGTAGACCACCAGGGACTTATGTTTTCCTATCAAAGGGATGGACAATGGTGACCGGGAAGGGGAGGGACCATGAGACAACCAGGGAATATCAATATTTGCTATCAGTTTGGTGATTGGTGATCATGGGGGAAGGGAAGCACTACCAGCAAGACATGCATTCTGTTTTTTTTTTACTGTAGGAACAGCGACTGGTAATTAGAGAGGGGGGAGGGAACCACTACCACCAGGGACTAGAGTACGTCTCTTTTTTTAGGGACAGTGATCATCAATTAGACAGGGGAGGGACCACTGGACAACTGAGAGAGAGCCTTTTACTTTCATGGGTCAACAATCACCAATGGAGGGACCACTAGCACCAGTGAATAACTATCATTTGTGTAACTGTTAGGCTGGTGATCAGTAATTGCAAGGGGAGAGGGACAATGGCACAAGGGTCACCTCTTGTTCTCTTTTTGTTCTGGGAATCAGTGAGGGAAGGGACTACTAGACTTCCATGGAAGTGTAAATATATTTTTTATGTGGTCCGGATGGTGATCGGTGGGGGGATGGTTCTATTGGCACCAGTGACATGACTTTTCTTTTTTGTCTGAATGGAACAGTAATCAGCAGTACCTCTGGCAGCCACTAGGGTTGTGTGGAATATGGCCAGGTCTTGGTCAGCAGTATTTTTTCTATGCAAGCGAACCCTGCAAAAGGCCCTAGCTTGGAGAAGATGCTTTGAGAATGGGACTGCTCCAATATGTAGGTTCCCTCCCCTTTATTTTCATTTCTGCCCCCCTCAAAACTTTCCCTGGGCACAACACTGGTTTGCAGGTGCAAGCAGAGCTTTTGTGAATACCACTATGGCACAAAACCCAGTTTGCATGAGGTGGGGCAAAGTTTTGTGAATCTGGCCCTAGATGATTATTCATGTCAGTAAACGCCTAGTGTATCAATACACATTGATACACATCAATACAGTAAAATGCATGTTTTTATATATCAGTATTGTATAACTGCAATTTTAGTATACAGTTACATTGAATGTATGCTATCATAGTGTAACTATATTGATCTGACTGCAACCTTTCATGAAAGAAATTTATTTTCTTGCCTTTACAGTTTCAAAGTTAGCCCTTTTTTAAAGAATGATGTCATAGCTCAAGGATTATATAAATAGGTCTACTCTGTTATGTATTACAACAAAACTCAGCACTCCTCAGCTTGGCATCAAACAGGCATAAATGTATTCAAATAACAAAAGCAGACCCACAATCAGCAAAAAAAGGGCTCGGCAACAAGAAATCCCGACCGGTTTCGTACTAACAGTTAGTATCGAACCGGTCAGGACCTCTTGTTGCTGAGCCCTTTTTGGCTGATTGTGGCATCTGCTTTTGTTATTTGAATAAATTTATGCCTGTTTGATGCCAAGCTGAGGAGTGCTGAGTTTTGTTGTAATACATTTTGTTTGATACTCTTACACCCTCTGATAGCAGTTGAGCTGTTTTTGTCCTTTCTTTGTTCTGCTTATTTCTTATTGCTTTGTTCTGTTATGTAATTTACTCTTGGAAAAGCACCCAGAGGAGTGTAAAACACCATTGAGAAGTACTTTGTTCTGTAGCTACTACTGAGTGACTGTATCTATTTATCCTTGGCATTATGCCCAGTATTTTTATCACTCGTAATTTCTAATAAACATGTTTTATCTTTGTATATTTCTGTTTGAACTGAGTTTGAGTTTAGCCTTTGTGGGAGGCTAGTACATGGTCTGTTTTCTTTCTTTGCCTTGGTTTTTTGATATGACACACAGCACTAGCCCGATGCATTTCCTGTTTGCTTTGCTTGTCTCACCACATGTTGCCTACAAAATCAGCCATAGCTTTCCTCATGCAGAACACTGTGTGCTCTGTATATTGAAAAAAGATCACATCTAACTTTGTTTGCTCAAGGGAGGAGGGTGAATTTTAGGGTTCATAACCCTGAGCAAGTCTCCACCATTGATTAACCAAGATTATCGACAACCCTAAGCAAGACTCTGGAGACCCAAAAATCATAACCCAAATATTTTTTTCATTTTCCTACTTTGCACTCTTTGCATTTCTGCACCATAATGTCTCCATTTATATAGTTTTTCTTTTCAATGAATTTCCCTTCTTTCTGTAAGTACAGAAACATATCCTCATTTGCACTGGTCCCCTTAGGACATGTGTGAAATGGAATAAACAGATTAATGGATACATTTCAAGGCCCATTTTTTCATGTCAACCAACTTCTATTGATGCAGTACAAGGCTTTGTCAGGCCTTGTCATGCATGCCAACCCCTTGTGAGAGAAGGTTCCCCACCACACCATAAAGTGTTTTCTGTGCTGCAGAACACTATGCAGTTCCTTACCAGGACAAGAACAGTGGCACACAACAGTGCTGGCCACTATCCTCAGGCTGCCAAGCCAGCTCCCTGAGCTCCTCCTCAATCTAGAGGTGCCAGTACTGGAATGCAACATGCTGTGCCAACAGCCAGTCTGCACAAAAGATTTCTTCATAACTTTTCTTCACATTTTGATACCAAATTTTCTGCATAGATTTTTGCAACCCCCAACACACACATACTTCTGAATATGGCAGGTGTCATTTATAAAATACTGGATGAGACAACATTTTATGCCACAGGTGCGAAAACAGGTTTTGGGCAGAAATTAAATTATGACAGATTTCATGTTCATAAGGTGATTTGAACAAATGGCTATTTTGAAAATTTTGGGTAGAAATATTAAAAAATACCAACGTTATGAGTGAGTACTAAAAGAATCCATGTACTTTCATAACTTTGTTGCTATCACCTCACCTCATGAACCCGGTATGTGATATTATTCGAATTTTGCTTGAAATGTAATTTTGAAGAGTGAGTGCAAAATCACCTTTTGGGGGAGATTTCAAAATTTTCTGCTACCTTGTTTATGAGGTGGTGTTCCAAAAAGGTCATGTTGAAAATTTGGAGGTAAACTATAAAAAAAAATCACAAAGTTTTGAGTAAAAGCAGAAAACACATTGGAAATACATTAACCAGACTTACCTTATTTCCCAAGTTTTCTATTGTTCTTGTAAGAGGAGGACATTTTTCAGCTTTGGAGTCTGGATCTACTACAATGAATCATTTTATGGTGAGTGAGGGGTGTGTGCAGGTGAAGGGTTGTAGGTGCTGAGTGGGTGGTCAGGGTGGGGTGGTGAGGACTGCAAAATACATTGATGAGTGCTTTTCTTTGTTTCAGGGGGAAAAATAGAAAAAGAAAGAAAAAATGATGTGGGACTTTTTATTAATTATAGGTATACTAGCTGGCTGTTTGGCAACATTAGGGTGGGCACCCCAGTGTTGCTACATATGGGGGGACAGATGGACATGCAGAGGAGGGTTCATGTATGGCAGCACCAGGAGTGGACACTCTGGTGTCAGAATCAAATGTATGAAATGGCAGAAGATTGGGCACCTGCCATCATAAACAGTGTCAGAAGGAAGGGAAACTATTGGCTGTTGCGACTGGGCACATGATGCCTCTCTGTTATACAAAGACATGGGTCAAGAGGGAGGCAGGTACTATCTGGCAATATTTGGCACCTGCCAGCCCTTTCTAAAAGATGAAGGTTCAGCTGACCCAGAGCCACTGAGGGTTGATGTGCTGGATGCCACACCTTGCACCATGCCACTGACCAGTGTTCAGAGGTGAGCATGGGCTGCCATGAGTTGGCAGGGGAGAAGAGGGATCAAGCATCCCAGGGACAGATTTGCTTCTCCAGGTAGGGGAGACCAGCTATTGGTGCATGCCTGGCACCTAGCAGCTGCTGGGGGCTGGCACACTGATGTTGGAAGACATTGGGTAAGAGGTGGGGCAGATGCCTCATTGGGTGCATGCACTGGAGAGTGCACAGCTCCATTGCTGGTGTCCTTGCATGCTCTTCCCCTGAAGGTGAAGAAAAACAGAAAAATGGATCCTAGGTAGTGCAGCATGAATGGCTATCCCTCGCAGGCCCCGGCACTGAGGAGGCACTTCCCTGGAATGTGGATCCTGCATTGGCGAGTTGAGTTGGGGGTTCCTCACCACCCTGACATGGAGGGGAAGCCTTGGGTGAAGAAGGGAAAGCCAACTTCACATCAGGGTACAGGGCTGGGGGTCGATTGGGATGTAAAATAGCTGACCGGAATCTGAGGAGAAAAAGGAATAACAAAAATAAATAAATAAATGAAAGATGTGGGTTGAGAAGGTGGGGTAACAGCCACCAGGACTGAGCATCTACCAAACATTTTAATTTAATTGTGGGTTGGGAGGGTGGGAAGTTCTAAGGATACCTGGGTTTTTGTGCAGGCAGGATGATCAGCAGTCACTTCTTTGTCACTGCTTATCTG
Organism: Neoceratodus forsteri; assembly: GCA_016271365.2. Classification (NCBI taxonomy): domain Eukaryota; kingdom Metazoa; phylum Chordata; order Ceratodontiformes; family Ceratodontidae; genus Neoceratodus; species Neoceratodus forsteri. The sequence continues at coordinate 761,561,963 of CM057452.1, forward strand.
AAGTAAAATCACTAAGGATCAGTTGCTCACATAAGCAGTGACAAAAAAATGTTAGTGATGATTAAACCATTAACATAAACATCCAGCAATCCTTCAAATGAATAATTTTTTTTTAAAAAGAGCATGTGCAAAATACAGCACAGTTTGTATCATCTATTTCAAAAGCTATATTAGTTAAAACCTTACAAGTTGTCTAAGTGTGTACCTTGGGTCTGGCTGTATCAAACCTGAAAGTTTGAGTTTAAAATAAAAATATATTACAGGCAAGCAAAACAAACAAACAAAAAAAAACATCTCAATTTAGGTGGATTTTAACATTTTTGCACCTCGGTAACTTTGCACTCCTGAACTGATTTTCAAGATTTGGGGACCCTGGACAAGATTCTGTGCTTACTGAATTTTATGCAAACCAACTGAACAGGGGCAGATTTATGGTGCAAAAGTAATGCACACTTATAATGCTTGTTTTTCTGCAGGATTACTTCTTTGTTCGCACATTTAGTGTTGGCCTTGATATAGCGAAGTCTTCTCTTGGCATTGTATTGACATGCTGCACTTGTACAGGTAGACAGCTTCTTCCCTTGGCAAATAGTCTGGAAGACCCTGCACATTTGCATCTGTTCAAGAGGATACAATTCCACTATCTTAAAAAGAAAGGAAATTCATTGTAAAAAACTACATTAATGCACCAGTTTGGATTCATCTTAAATCAACAAAAATAGGGAACATGGCATAAGGGTTCTAATCCCTAACTCCACACCTCCCCAAGAAGCAAAATGACAATACAACACAAGCAGCCACAGATGGCAATAATCAGGTCAGAAAAACAACAAAAGACTGTTTCCAGAAAACAAATGCATTTGCATGATGGGATATCTTTGTGGATCTGTATCTGCAACTGCACAGGTACATGTGTTTCTATAGCCAGAAGTATGTGTATGTCTTATAGTGTGCATGAGTATTTGTGTCTGCAGATGTGCTGGCCCCACAGGGATCTGAACTTCTGCAAACAGAAGTAGTTTTGCAATTAGGATATCATGATTTTCCATCTGAGTGTCAGTGGCTAAGTAGGTAGCACAATCACCTCTGAAGCAGGGAGATCAGAGGGCTGTGTGTTCAGTTCCCACATCTGGCACTTGGGTTAATATCCCAGTACTGACACTGTAGTGCAGCATAAGAGGGGTGCTGCACTTCTGAGGTGCCGTCTTTCAGATGAGACGTTAAACTGAGGTCCCATCTGCCTGGATTGGTAGTAGTTCAGGTGGATGTTAAAGATCTCATGGCACTTATCAAAAAGAGTAGGGGAAGTTTATTGAAAAAGAATCATAACATCACAAAAAAGAATCAAAATACATCAGAAATTATCAAAAATACATAGAAAATATTCTGTACAAAACATAACAAAAGCAAAAAAACATAGAATCATAAGAAATCAGAAAAAAAGATGTTTCCACAAATCATTCACTTTTTCTTTTGAAAATCTGCGGGAATCACTTTCTTTAACATATAACAATCCCTCTTCAATTTGTGAAATGATAGTAGCATTCAATACTTGCTGTTGCTGTAATACATATTGACAACGTGCTTACCATAAGAAATATTGAACATAAACAAAAAAAACAGTCAAAGTGCTCTTATGATAGGGCTTCCATACCCCAGTATAATCATCCAAAATTAAAGTGTGATAAGAGATACGAGATAAAAAAGGCAAATTCCAATAAGAGGCAGCATCCTGCCAAAATAGCTGACTATGGGGGCAAGTAATAAAAAAGTGAAGCATACTCTCCTCAATGTTAGAACATGTGATTCTAGGGCAAAATCTTTCTGTTTGAGGTTTATATTTTAGATTTCCCCTGACACCCAACCTTCCCTGAATCGAGAGCCATACAACATCCCAAATATGAACAGGGATTCTAAAATCTGTTAGTTTGTGCAAAGCAAATATCATTTTAGTGGGTACACAATCTGGAAATAGGAGAACAATTTGTTGAACGTCATAAACAATATATGAATAAAAATACTTTCTATTCACAGACATTAATTTTGTAAATGAAACTTTCCATTGTTGCATTTTCTTTATAGATGATATTTCATAGGTAGGAAGAGAATCAGAGGATAACTTTTTAGGAGGCAGTAGAGTCCATTTTACAAAATAACAGGAGCAAAGAAATTGAGACCATAATTGCCAAGACATAGTAGCAAAGTTCCGTAAATAATTATATGAACTAAAAAAATACAGGGAGTGGTAAAAAACAATAGGATTAATCATATTCAATCCTCCTTTTTTAATAGGTAGACAAGTAATTTCCCTCTTCACAGGATTCAATCTATTACCTCATAGCATTTGAAAAAAAGACTAAAAAGTCAGGTTTCTAAGTGAACTGGAGGGGGTATACATAACTTAAATAAAGAAACACAGGGAGCAAACATTTTTTAACTATCATAACCCATGTTTTCTTCCCAAACTTCCAATATTTCCATCTATTAATTTTATCTTCACCTATTTGTAACTGCCTATCCCAATTATAAGTGACCAGATCACCAGGACCAAACCAAAGACCCAGGATTTTGTGAGGAGTAGAAACCACAGGAATCCCCAATGTAGTCAAAGAGATAGGTTGTGTATGGTCCAAGGAAAAATTAAAACTCTTCCCTGTATTAAGCACAGCCCTAGAAAAGGAACCGTAATTTAAAAAAAAAACATTCAGAGCCTGTGTCAAAGAAGAAACATCATGGACAAGTAATGTGACATCATCAGCATAAGCAGCAACTTTTTTGAGTGGTAACAAAGGGAAGGGGGCTAAACCAATAATGATCTCATTCCAATGTATCTGTCAGATAACAGGATCCAAAGCAAAAGTATATAAAAGGGGGCTTAAAGGACATCCCTGTCTGACTCCTATAGTGAGAGGGACATCCGTTCCAAAAAGCCCATTAAATGAAGAGACAATAGTGGCATTAGAATATAGCATAGAAATCCAATAAATAAATTGTTTCAGGATACCATAATGCAATAATAGTGGAAAAAGATATTTATGTCATACTTTGCCAAAAGCTTTAGCTTGATCTAAAGCTACCACATATTCTGAAATATTGTGCCCAGTACTAGCCTCATATAGTTCCCTTAAAAGATATAGATTATGTTGAATTCATCTCTTGGGGATGGCACAGGTCTGAGCTGGGTGAATAAGCAAATCAGCAACTGTTAATAACCAATTATTAATGATTTGGGCCAAAATGTTATAATCACTGTTTAAGAAACTAAGAGGTCTACAGTTAGACAGTAGAGTTTTATCTCCAGATTTGTATAAAAAATGAAGAAGAGAGGCATTAAATCCAAAGAAAGAGGAATGAGAGGTTAACATAGAGTTAAAAACTAAGGGCAGAAAATAGCACATATAGGATAGAAATGTTTTAGAAAAATCATTTGGGATACCATCAAGTCCGGGAGATGTACCAGTAGTTAATTGTTTGATGACTTCCTGTACTACTTGAGAGGATATAGGTTGTAATAAACACTGTGTCACAGAATCTGCCATTTGAGGAAGAGGTGTAGAAAACCCTTGTAAAAGGAGAGTATCGGAATCAGAGGTAAAACTAAAGGAAGAGCTAACAAATTGCTGTACTACAGTCAGCATTTCCAAATCAGTGGATACCACAGTACCATCTAGTTTAGAAAGGCTAGTCATCATAGTTTTATCTAACCATTGTTTGCATGCAGTATATGGATCAGACACTGGTGTGTTCTTCATCCCATATCTGAGTTCCATTTCCAATGATTTAACCCTATCATACTGATAGTCTTTCATTTGTTTTTTAATTTCAGAAATCTGGGATTTAAATTGTATATTGTCATGAGGAGGGAGAGACATTAATTTATATAGTTGATTCTTAAGTAGGAGGTACTGCAAATAATTAGAATTTGCTTTATTTCTACTGAAATTAAGTAAAAGTCATTATAACTCTATTTTGGTGTCAAGCCACCAATCAAAAAGAGTTTCATAAGGACACATTATAGAGTTCCGAGCTGAAAAAAACCTCAATGTGAGAAACATAAGCAGGGGAATCCAAAAGCGACTTATTTCAAACGCCACCGTCGGTAAGCCGAAACATTTTAGGGAGGGACAGCAGATAAACTCAGAGTACAAAATAAAATCTTGTGGTCTGAGAATTCTGTAGGTTTAGGAATACAAAAAATAGGAATAAGATATCTGGAGACAAAAAACATATCAATACAGGTGGAATAAATGTTTCTATGATAAGTAGCTCCAGTATCAGTTTTATGTATAGTCCGAAAGGCATCCCTTAAACTAGCTTCAGAAATAACATGTAGTAAGGCATGAGAGTCACAATACATTTTGTTCTGTATTACACCAGTAAATTTAGTGTCCACAGTACAATTAAAGTCACCCCACAAATAATATGCTTTTTTGTATATAAAAACGGTTTAATGGCTTCAAAAATTTAAATCCTGGCAGTTTTAATCTGGGGAGCATAAAGATTAAGGAGGCGAAAAGAAAAATCCCCAAGGGTACAATCGAGGATTAAAGCATTATGAGGTCGGACATCTATGAGTCTGGAAACATGAAACTTAGTGGATTTAAATAAGATACCTATCCCATCTGCAGAATCCAAGCCAAACGTCCAAAAAGAAGGGCCCCAATGCCACCGACTCTTTATTTGTTCCACCTTATAAAGAGAGGATAGGCGTATTTCTTGTAAAAATAAGGTGTCTACATTAAGAGAGTCAAAAAAAGAAAACATAAAAATGCGTTTTTTATAAGCTTTTAAACTACAGACATTAAAAGACCCAATCCCTAAAGTAGGCATCTAAAGTGCATGAAAGTTAAGGCCCTCCTTTTAAGCTATTACTAGCATTCTGTTTTTTCCCTTTCTCTCCTTTTTTTCCTTTGGAAATTTAGGTGGATTTACTTTCCCCATCTTCAGTAACCAGCTCAGACCTGTGAGAGGTGTCAGATTCTAAAACAGAATCCCCCAACACATCTTGAAGAGGAGAAAAAAGATTCTCCGTAGGAATAGGACAAGGGAAATGAAGCTTAACGGAAGACCTAGTAAATCTGCGACTTTTAACAGTCTCAAATAAGGGGGGGGGGGCATAGAAGTACCAGCAGATTGACTTTGTACAGAGGGAGAAATTTCTGAAACAGTAGCAGGAGGAAGAATAATATCCAGTATCTGTGCTGAGGGCAGGGAAGGCCTATTTGGAGAGGAGAGAGTGTCAGTAGTCTGTGGAAGAGAGGAGTCAACAGAAGGATCAGACTCATGTTGGGGGGCAGAGGGAGTGGAAAAACTAGAGTCCTTCCGTCTTTCATGGGTCCTGCAGACTAAATCATGGCCCAAGAACATTGATGAAATGCATGGCCTTTCTCATCACATAAATTGCATTGGAAAATATTTTCACACAGATCTACGGAATGACCGTAGTCCCCACATAAGGAGCATTTTAACATGTCACAAGAGCTGCTAATGTGAATTCTAGATCCGCATTTGTAGCAGGCTCTTGGTTGTCCACTATAAAAACAAACCCCTCTGTCTTTTCCAAGAAAAAAACTGTTGGGCAAATGAATGATATCTGAGTTAACCTGAAACAGTTTAACTTTAAATTTCTACCCTCCAGTCCAAATACCTTCCAGATCAAGGAGAGCTTCAGGAGGGCCTAGTATGTCACAACGATTTTGCAGCCAGTGATAAATATAACTGACATTCACCCCTTCATTACGAAATATTATGGTAACATATCTAATCTGTGGCCTTATGAGAAGGATAGCAAAGAAGGGGGTCCATAGAGGGGTAGCTTTAAGAACCGAGTATTTCTCCCAAAACTTTTCCAAACTACTGTTAAGTCGAAAACTAATATCAAATTAATCTTCCCCTGAAATATGAATCAGGTCATATAAATCAGAAGGGGAAAAATGCATGGAACCTCGTAAAAGCTGATTAGCTATATAATAACTATCAGGGTGTGTAGAGAGCCCTCCCTTATATCGTAGCCTTACAGCGTTTCACCTAGGTGCTTGTTTTAGCTTGTTTTAAAATAAATCAGCCATAGGAATACAAGAAGATTTCTCAGAGGCACCTTTTGCAGAACCCATCCCCGAACTTGCATCCCTTTGATCATCCCCTCCACCTGAGGATGTGCTCGGTCTAGGCAAGGCAGCAGCACCATCCTGTAACTGATGCGCACAATTAAATGAGGCCTTATTAAATAAAGATTGTCCAGTATCTGAGCTCAGTTTAGACGTTATGGTGGCATGCTTAGCTGTAGAAAAGGAAGAGGTAGAAGGTCAAATATCAAATCATTCAGGTTCTGGAATCCATTGTCCCGAGGCCGCATGCATCAATCCTGATTTGAAAAGGGTGTCATCCACAGACCAGTCCAAAAGAAAGTCCTGAGAGTCAGCTGAAAGTTCAAATTGTTGAAGGACCATTTGTGAGGTAGAGTGGTCTTCAGACACGGGTAAAACCACAGCGTCCGGCTCGCTGCATTCCTGCACGGTACCCAGAAGTTCCTGCTGAGAGAAAAGGTCCGTAGGTGATACAGTCAACAGAGAATTCAAAGAGACAATTACCATTTGCACAGGTCAGTTAATTGAAGGTTGTACAGCTGAAACGACCACATCTGACACTTCCTCCCAAATAGGTAACCTACAAGTAATCTCCTTAGAAACAACATCGGGAGCTTCAGATAAAGATACCTGTGCCTCTTGAAGACAAGGTAAAGAATTCTCCATACCAAGTGTTACTTCCATCGAAGTCTCATCAGGAGCAACCAGCAGCACATCCTGCTGCATGAAAGGCTGTGCACCATCTGCCATCCTGCAGACACAGCGTGTCCCCCTACTGGCAACAATGCAGTAGGGGAATTTCCCCAGTGTCCTGGCCAAATTTCCCTCAATCACTAAAAATACCACCAACAGCTTAATCTGGTTCAAGGTCAGTTGTCATTCATCTGTTTCCCCTTCCCCCAGGTCATGCCTGAAAATAGGCAGGATGTGTCTAGTGCACTTACCCGGTCAACAAAAACTAAATAAAATAAAAATAAAAATCTGTGGCTGCTGAAAGGCAGGCACATCAGGGACCCGTGATTTTGGAGCCAGCAGTCAATATGTATGTCTTACACCTTTTTGCTGCTGAAGCACAGGCCTCTTAGAAGACTGTGTTTCTGCAACCAGAATTGTGTACATGTCTTAAAGTGTGCATGAGTACCTGTGGCTACAGAAGCACTGTGTCAACAGGGGCCTGTACTTCTGCAGAAGGAAGTAGTGTTGCAACTTGGCTATCATGGATTTCTATCTGCAGCCAGAAGTTAGTGTGCATGTCTTATAGCTTCAGTTGCAGAAGTTCAGGGCCATTAGGTGCCTGTACTTCTGCAGCCAGAAATGTGTATAGGTCTTACATGCTTACCTGTGGCTACAGAAGCACTTGCCCAAACTGTTGTAATTTGGGTATTGTGGATTTTATTGTAGATTTGTGTATGAGGCTATAGGAGCACGTGCTTCTGTAAACAGAAGTAGTGTTGTGATCTGAGTTTTGTGAATTTCTTTCTGTAGCCAGAAGTGATTATGTATGTCTTGCGGTGTGCATGTCACAGATACAAATCCATAAATGCTACTGCATTTGAGTCATCTTGAAACTATTGTACTTTGTCTGTCTTACCTGATGGTTGCTGTCTGTGGTTGCATGTATAATCTTGCCCTTTTGCTGGTTTGGGGGTGAGAAGTTAGGGTTGGGAACCATAATGCCACATTTCCCCACCTTTGTAGGGTTAAGTTGAACCTTAACTGATTCATTAACATAGCTTTTTTTTGCAATGACTATACATACATATGTCAAAAAATTGTCTGTTGCTATATTTGTCCTTGTACAATAAGATGCATAAAGTAAGTTATTTGATACCTTGTATTGGACCATTCATTGCAATTTCTCTATGCACGCTTGCAACTTTGGAAATGTTAAATATTTTGACCCCAGATTTACAACATAGCCTTCTTATTACTCCACCTCATGTATGTCACAGCTGTAATTTTTCAAATCCTGGCCAAAATGTGTTTTTGCACATGTGGTCCAGAATAGCATTGCAGTTGCATAGAATTATGTTTTGGCAGGGATTCAAAAATTTTCTGTAGTGGGTAAATGAGGTGGGGTAATAAGATGGCTATGCTGACAATCTGGTCACTGTTGTCCTATAAATGGAAGTGCAGAGCACTGCCACAGCTATGTAAATATACTCATCAAGGGAGGGGTGGGATAGCAGGGACTGAAGGGTCCTACAAGCCACAGGAAAATAAGGCTCTGATTACTCTATCTCAAAACCTATAGATGGGCGGGAGCTACATGCATATATGCATCTATGGAGGGATGGGAGTACATGGTCCAAATGACCCTGTGCTCCTGAAGTAAAATAAAGATAATATTATACTTTTTCAAAAAGTAAGGAAATAAGATGCAAAAAACTTCACTAATGCTCCAGTTAGGGTCAAAGTGACAAAGATGGAAAATCAGGCATTAGGGTTTCCAACCCTCACACCCCACCCTTCCAAACCAGGCAAGAGAGCAGGTGTGGGGTGTGCCTTGGGCCTCTCAAGCTTAATACTCACCCTATTCTCATGAAGTGTTTACAACTGACCTCATTTACAGATGGAATGGGGTGAGTGTTAGGCTTGAGAGGCCCGTGGCACACCCCACACCTGCTCTCCTGCCTGGTTTGGGAGGTTGGGGTTGTTAGGGATGGAAACCTTAATGCCTTATTTCCCAACTTTTGTTGCTTTCATCCTAACTGTAGCATTAACAATATTTTTAGCTATATATATATATATATATACAGTGGCGTGAAAAAGTATTTGCCCCCTTCCTGATTTTCTCTATTATTGCATATTTGTCACACTGGATGTTTTCAGGTCTTTAGAGAAAATGTAATATTAGATAAAGGGAACCTGAGTGAACAAATAACACTTGTTTTTTTTTTAAATTTCACTTATTTAATGAAAAAAGTTAACTAACACCAACTGGCACTGTGTGAAAAAGTAATTGCCCCCTTACACTTAATAACTGGTTATGCCACATTTAGCTGCAATGACTGCAACCAAACACTTCCTATAATTCAATATCAGTCTTTCACATCACTGTGGAGGAATTTTAACCCACTCTTCCTCGCGGAACTGCTTTAATTCAGTAACATTTGGTAGGTTTTCGAGCATGACCTGCTCGTTTCAGGTCCTGCCACAGCATCTCTATTGGGTTTAAGTCTGGACTTTGACTAGGCCACTCCAAAACTTTAATTTTACTTCTTTTTAGCCATTCTGATGTGGACTTGCTTTTGTGTTTTGATCATTGTCTTGCTGCATGGCCCAACTACGCTTCAGCTTCAGCTGACGGAAGGATGACCGGACATTTTCCTTAAGAATTTTCTGGTACAGAGCAGAATTCATGGTTCCTTTAATTATGGCAAGTCATCCAGGTCCTTAGGCAGAGCAAGCATCCCACACCATCACACTACCACCATCATGTTTGACTGTTGGTATGGTGTTCTTACTGTGGAATGCTGTGTTTGCTTTAGCGAGACATTATGGGATCCATGTCATCCAAAAGTTCCACTTTGGACTCATCTGTCCATAGAACATTTTCCCAAAAGGCTTGTGGATCATCCAGGTGCTTCTTGGCAAATGAGAGACGAGCATTTATGTTCTTCTTAAGTTAGCAGTGGTTTCCGCCTTGCTACTCTCACATGAAGCCCATTTTGCCCAGTCTCTTTCTGATTGTGGAGTCGTGAACACTGACCTTAGCTGAGGCAAGAGAAGCCTGCAGTTCTTTGGATGTTGTTTTAGGATCCTTTGAGACTTCCTGAATGATTTTACGCTGCGCCCTTGGAGTAATTTTGGCAGGCCGCCACTCCTGGGAAGATTCACTACTGTTCCAAGTGTTCTCCATTTGGAGATTATGGCTCTCACTGTGGTTTGATGGAGTCCCAGAGCCTAGAAATAGCTTTGTAACCCTTTCCAGACTGATAGAGGGCAACAAATTTTTTCTGATCTTTTCAGGAACTTCCTTTGATCATGGCATAATGTGCTTGTTGAATCTTTTGCTGGCTAACGTGACTCTGATGGTAAGGGTCAAAATAAGTGAGATTTACATTGAGCAAGGCTGGCTGTAATCAAGCCTGGCTGTGTTCAAGCAACTGACTCTAATTATCCCTTTAATTGGGTTGATTTAACTGAGGGCAATTACTTTTCACACAGTGCCCGTTGGTGTTGGTTAGCTTTTTTCATTAAATAAATGAAATAAGTAAAAAAAAAAGTGTTATTTGTTCACTCAGGTTCCCTTTATCTAATATTATATTTTGTCTAAAGACCTGAAAACATCCAGTGTGACAAATATGCAATAATAGAGAAAATCAGGAAGGGGGCAAATACTTTTTCACGCCACTGTATATATATATATATATATATATATCTATATATAAATATGTATTAAACTGGTGCGGTAGTGCCAGTGTAGTTAGAGTTCAACAGTCACTTCTGTGTTAAACCTCAACTTTAGCACTTTAATATATTTGCTACTGTATGAGCAATGTGCACAAAATGTTTCATGCACTGACAGTTATCACAGATCTCTTGATGTGGCAAGTTTCGGTCCAGTTGGATGTTCGGTTGAGGAGATGCATAATGTCAAAAAATTTGAAAAATACCATTTAGGTGCAAATCCTTTGTCACACTGCATCTCCAAAATGACTTGGGGGTCTGGTCTGAAATTGTTAGTGTATATAGGGTCTGGATCGCAGATGTGCCTTTTGAAAATTTGGTTAAAAAATATGAATCCATTCAAAAGTTATTAAAGTTATAAGTTTCCCATTATACAGTAGCCTATGGGAAAATTGATATATGCAATGTGAAAGCAGTTTCTGCTTTTTGTATATTCTTTTTATCGCCCTCCTCATCCTCGCAGGCCCCCACTCCTTCAGGCTCTGCACGTCTCCCGATAGCCACTCCTGTCCTAACCCGGCCCTCCTCTTACTACTTGTATCGCAGCCGATCCCTGGGATATCCTGGCATATCCCTTCACTGGGTGGGCCCCCCTCATCCGAGGGGGAAGGCACCAGGGGGGAGAGAGATGACCTCAGCACACTCTTCTAGGGCCTTGGGATGCTGCCGTGGAGAAGGAGGCCCCAGGAAGGCACTGGAGGCAACCAGGAACAGAGAGCCATCATCCGGCAGCCAGCAAGCGGTATTTCCATTTTCTGGTGTTCCCCTTCATGCGATCCCTCTGTTGTGCCCCTGGTCTCCACCGGGGTCCGCTGCAGAGTGATCATGCATCCCTAACCCTCCCAAGGGGAGGAGAGCAGTTCTATGGACCCTCAATTCTACCTCTTCCCCTGCCAACCCCAGGCGCCAGAGTCCGTTCCTGAACCCGGGTTCGAGGTGTGGCATCCAGCGCCTCAGCCCTCTGTGCTACTGAGCCGGCAAGTGAAAGCACTTTTTGCTACCGCAAATGGATCAGTAGTGTCATGTTGCCACCATCTTGTTTTCAGTTAGCAATGGTAAAAAAACACTGTAATTCAAAAAATACCAGCAGTTGTGTTTACCTAATCAGGGGCTGAGGAACACAATTCTACTGTTAGTTTTTTAAAATACTTATTTAATTATTTATTTAGCTTTTGTTTACTGGGTAAGTGTGCTAGGCAGAATACCTGCCTATTTTCAGGCATGACCCAGGAGAGTACATTAACAGGTAGTAGAATGGGTAACAATATAAAACAAATAAAACACAAGAGCTACTGTACAATACAATACAGATAACGTACAAGAGCTACAGGTATTCAGAGTAATTGAAGACTCTAAGGAGATTAACACAGGATTTAGTGTTACAGGCAGTGATTTCATGAACGTTCAGGTATATGGAGCAGTCAGTAACCACAGAGACTGTAATGAGAAAAGAACAGGATAAACAATATGTCAGGCTGAGATAACATAGTACAACATAGCAACAGTGTAGTACAAGATGAAATGCATAGGCAAAGCCTAAGGTGGGTAAATAGCAGGAAACGACAGGATATATTTAAATGAAGTGCTCTGTCTTCAGTCCAAGGAAGGTATATGCAGTGTTCGATGTTTAAGGAGAAAATAACTGCACATTATCAATGGAAGGATAGATGCTGGGACTAAATATGGAGAAAGAAACATAGAAACATAAAATCATAGACTGTGACGGCAGATAAGGACCACTGGGCCCACCTAGTTTGTTCATTTCCCTACCTAGAGGATAAGCTGCAGATCGTATTTAACCAACAGCCTATTTCTTCCTACCCCCCACAAAAATTGCCTTATGTCTGTCCCATGCATTCTTGAATTCTCCCACAGTTTAAGACCCCACAACCTCCTCAGGAAGGCTGTTCCATGCATCCACCACCCTCTCTGTGAAAAATTACTTTCTCACATTGCCCCTGAGCCATCCCCCCTCTATCTTCAAATTGCGTCCCCTTGTTCTTGCACATCTCGTTTTCTGAAAGATACTACCCTCTTGGACTTTGTTGATTTCACTGAGGTACTTAAACATTTCTATCATGTCACCCCTCTCTCTCCTTTCCTCAGGGGTATACATATTAGGCTCCTTTAGTCTCTCCTCAAATGGCTTCTCTTGCAGACCCTGCACTATTTTAGTTGTCCTCCTCTGAACTTCCTCCATTCTGTCTATGTCCTTGTGGAGATGGGGTCTCCAGAACAGGATGCAGTACTCCAGATGGGGTCTCACCAACTGTCTGTACAGGGAGATAACAACTTCCTGTTTTCTGCTGGTGATGTCTCTCACTATACATCCCAGTATCCCCCCAGCCCTCCTTAATGCCTTCTCATATTACTTGCCAACCTTAAGGTCATCTGATATGATTACCCCCAGGCCCCTTTCCATTTTTGTTGTTGTTACTACCTCCCCCCATTGTGTAATCTTCCCTTGGGTTTTTGTTTCCCAGGTGCATTATTTTGCACTTCTTTGCAAGTTGCCATACTTCTGACCATTCCTCCAATGTTGCCAACTCCCTTCTTATCCTTTCCACGCCTCCTTGTGTATCATTATTGTTGCAGATCTTAGTGTCATCTGCAAAGAGGCATACTTTTCCTTCTAGTCCCTCTGCAATGTCACTTATGAAGACAATAAAAAGGACTGGACCCAGTACCAAACCCTGCAGTACCCCACTAGTAATCCCTCTTTCTTCAGAGTGGAATCCATTTACAATTACTTCCTGTGTCCTGTTGTCCAGCCAATGTTTTACCCAGGCTACCACCCTGGGACCCATTCCCAGACTGGTTAATTTGACTATTAATATTTTGTGTGGGACTGTGTCAAATGCATTGCTAAAGTCTAGGTAGGCCATGTCCACAGGCCCTCCCTGGTCTACTACTTTGGTCACCCAGTGAAAGAAATCAACTAGATTCATCTGACATGACCTTCCCAGAGTGAACCCATGCTGCCTTGAGTTCTGTGCCCCACTGGCCTCTAGGTACTCACCAATTCTTTCCTTCAGAAGTGATTCCATAACTTTCCCTACCACAGATGTCAAACTGACAGGTCTGTAGTTTCCTGCCTCTGTCTTGGTCCCCCTTTTGTGAAGGGGAATCACATCTGCCTTCCTCCAGTCCTCAGGTACCACACCATCCTCCCATGATGTTCAATGGTGTCACTAGTTCTCTGCTTAATTCTTTTAGAATTCTGGGGTGAATTCCATCTGGCCCCATTGCTTTGTCCACCTTCAGAGTTAGGAGTTCTTTCAGAACCCTTTCTTCTGTGAAAGGACTGGGATAAACCCCCCTATCCAGAGTGCTTCTGTTAATTGGATTAGGCACCTCCCCCACCTCCTCTTTTGTGAATACTTAACAGAAGTATTCATTCAGTATCCCTGCTTTTTCACTGTCCCTCTCTGCTCACCCACTGTCCATTCTATTCAGCCTCACTATCCCTCCCTTTGTCTTTCTACGCTCCCTGATATACCTATAAAAGGTTTTATTCCCCTTCTTAACCAAGTTGGCTATCTTTTCCTCAGTTTGGGCCTTTGCTATTCTGACTACGCTCCCTGCTTCCTTCTGCCTTAACTGGTACAGTTCTCTGTCCTGCTCCTTCTGTGTTTCCTTATACTTCCTAAATGCTATCTTTTTCTCCCTAACCTTCACCGTCACCTCTTTTGAGAACCATAGTGGCTTTTTCTTTCATTCTGATTTGTTTATTTGCTTCACACAAAGGCTTGTTGCCTCTGTGATGGCAATTTTGATATTTCCCCATTGTTGCTCCACCCCTCCTTCTAGCCTGTTTGCTAATGCTTTTCTAAGGCACTCTTCCATCTTGCCAAAGTCAGCCCTCCTGAAGTCCAGAACCCTCACCTTTGTACGGCTTGACTCTGTAGCTGAGTTTATCGTGAGCCACACTGTTTGGTGGTCACTTGTTCCCAAATGGCTACCCACTTCTAGATCTGAGATCCTCTCACTGTCCCCATTTGAGAGTACAAGGTTTAAGATTGCTCTCTCATGAGTAGGTTCAAAAACTAGCTGTCTGAGACATGCCACCTGAACGGCATCAAGAATGGCCTTGCTTTTGGACAGGGCTGCAGTAAAGGTGCTCCAGTTGACATCTGGAATATTACGGTCCCCCATCAACAGTATCTCCCCTTTCTCTGCCATCCTAAGTATGCCTTCTATCATATCCTTGTCCATTCCTTCCCCCTGACAAGGGGGACTGTATACAACCCCCATGCGGATTGTGGTGCCATTTCCAGTTTCTAAGGTGACCGACAGTGCCTCCTCTGCTCCCTGTTTACTCTTTTGTTCAGTTGCTTTTATCCCTTCTGTTATATAGAGACCTACTCCACCACCCCCACTCCCTTCCCTGTCTCTCCTATAGGTTGTGTACCCTGCTATGTTAACATCCCAGTCATGGTTATCTGTGTACCATGTTTCTGTGACTGCTATGATATCCAGGCATCCCTCTTCCATCAAGGCCACTGGTTCAGGGAGCTTCTTGCCCAGACTGTGGGTGTTGGTACTCATTACCCTCCATTTCTTGATGGCCTTACCCCTTTTTGCCCCATCCCTGTCCTTATTGCATTTGTCACTTTCTCTATTTACCCTTGCACTTCTCCCTATCAACATCTCTATGTTGGTTTCTATCTCACTTAGTACCCTGATTTTTTTGGGGGGGCTAGAATATGCCTGCTCCTCTCCAGTGCCTCCCCCTTTGCTAATTTAAATGCTTGCCAATGAAGCATTTAAACCTATCACCTAGGATCCTGGTTCCCCTTCTGGACAGATGCAGACCGTCATGCCAGTATAGGCCTGCATCATTCCAGATGGAATTCCAGTCCCCAATGAAGCCAAATCTCAGAGCTCTGCACCAGTTTTTCAACCACTGATTGAATCCCATGGTGTGGAGCACGCTAGCCTCACCCGTGCCATAGACAGGCAGCACCTCCGAGAAGGTTACTGTGCATGCTATTTATCTAAGGCCCCTCCCCATCTCCACAAATGCCTTTTTCACTGCTCTGATCCCTTTCTTAGCCAGGTCCTTTGTCCCTAGGTGGACAATGACATCCAACCCCTTCCCCTGTGCAGCTGCTTCTGCAATCCTGAGGATTTGCTCCCTGTCCCTCCAAGCCATGGCACCAGGCAGGCACCTTAACTCCCCCAGTTCTCTCTTCCTAACAATGGAGTCCTCCACCAGGAGTTGTTTCCTTCCCCTGTGGGGTCCCATGCCACCCACCTGTGGGTCTCCTTTGTAGAGGTTCCCAGCATCCTCCTTGGTCTCCACTGTGGGTGTCTCCATAGAAGAGCCACACTTTTCCAGAATGGCATAGAAATTGTGGAGCGGTACAACTGGAGGGGTGTGCCTCTGTTCCACCACCCTCACCCTCCCTGAGAGGAGAGAAAAGTAAGGTACAGTGAAGCTCACCAGGATCAAGCCCAACTCTGCATAATTCTGCAGTAGAGTTACTGCAGAGAACCATGCAATTTCAATGGGAGTTATTCCCCTTTGTCATGCAGGGAAACTGTGACACTGTGCTTGATCCTAGTGGGCTTTACTTTAGGACAATTTTGACTTAAACTTGAAATTAGAAACATGCGCAGGTATCCAGTGAATTTAGGTAGTGGAATAATTCCTTTTTAAAGGTGACTTGAGATTTGGCAGTACAGAGATGATAGGGTAAAGAGTTTCAATAGTTAGGAGCAGAGTGGGCAAATGCCCTGGTGCCCATCTTCATGTGACATTTTGGCACAGCCAGGAGAGCCTGGGTTGGCATCCATAGTGAATAGATGTGGTCAACAGGGGATAACAATGATGCCAACAAGGCAGGTTGGAATGTCTAATAATGTTATCCGTGAAACATCCAAAAATATAAGATCTCCTGGAAGAGGGGGATAGCCATTTTAGATTCTAATAGAGTAGGTAGTGATACGTAAGGCATGGGACAGAAGATGCAAATCTGCACATAATATTATATGCACCATCCAGACTCAGACAATAATTGTTATAAAAATCTTTTGCAAACTGGGCAAGGCACCCAGTTACAAGACCTATGTTATTATATGCTTGTAATTACTTGAAACGCATCTGACTTAATAAACTTTGTAAAGGGGGCCCATAAGTTCTGATACTGCATGTTTTGATTACTAGAGCAGTAGTGAACTTTCTCAAATCTGTGGCTGGGTATCATAAAGTTTAACCATGAATGATACTCTGGGCAAGCTCTGTCTTTCCACCTCATCAAAATATTTTTAAATGCCAAAAGCAGGCTCAGTCTAACAAATTTCTGTTTGATAAAGGTTAGACTGTTCATTCGGCTCACATTACAAAGTAATATCCCTGAGGGATCTTTAGTCAGTCACACCCCCTTTATATTAAAGAGGGTTGCTAAGATTTTATTCCACCAGCCATCTAATGAAGGGCATGAGACAATCATCTGTTCCAAAGTGCCAATGTCTCTGCAGCCTCTAGAACATTTATTTGAGCACTGGGGATTCAATAGATTCAATCTATGGGGAGTGTAATAGACCCAGTGCAAACTATTATAGTAGATTTGTTGAATCTTTGTAGATTTTATACCAGTATTATTAATATTAATCAGCTGTGCCAATTGTCGATCACTAATGCGTATTTACAATTTAGAGTCCCATTTTTTTAAGCTGTGTCAGATTATACCCTACATTATTAAACATAAACTTATATATGCTAGTAAACATTTTTTTCCATTAGTGCTAGATATTATGCAGTCAATTTCCCCAAATTGTCTATCATCAATAGTAGTTTTATTTTTTGATATGTAATGTCATACCTGAAGGTAGCCAAAAATGTCTATGGAATAGTTTAAAGCATTCTTTAAGTTGATTAAATTCAACTATTTGGTTTTGTTCAAGGAACTGACCTATTTCTCTTAAACCTTGATTATATGATATTTTAAAGTAAAGGTTGAAGCTTCCCCAGATGCCTTTTACACATAGTATGCCATTATCAGACATGCTTCAGATGTAGATGCTGCAATTTGTATTGTAAAAAAAAATCTGTTATAGTCATTTTATTTTATGTTTTATCAGCATTTTGTCCCCCAGTTTTCTGTATGTGGCCACTCCCACAGAATGATGACATACCAGGGAGCTGTCAATGTTTAACATACAACAGCAAGGACTTCTGGGTAATTTATAACATTGACTTAAATGTGCCTTAATCAGAAGTACAGCCCTGTATGTTAGTACAGGTGAGCACTAATATGTAAATGTCCATAGCAATGCATTGTGGGTAAAATAAGAACCTGTTTTCCAGTTTCTTTACCGTCAGATACTGTCTCATAGTGGTGTCAACAATATAAGCTTTTGTATGTTTATTTTCACAACAATACATTGTGCATACTGTATCTAAGTACATGATGTCTATAATGAGAGATGTAGTCTCCTATTTATGCAGTGAGCACAGAAATATAATACCATGTATACTCATTTACATAGTAAGGCATTATGGGTACAGTACATAGCTGATTTGTCTATCTAAAACTAAAAACTGACAGTGTCCATTTGATAACTTTGTTTCCCTGGTATGGTGTCACAGTTGAGGGTTGCAGCACTAAGAATAAAGGGGTGGGTTATGCAAATGAAGCAGACTGACAAAATAAAATGTTTTTTTTTTTGTCATGGAAAACAGACTATCTGGTAGTTTTAAAGGTAGGAGACTGATTTACAACACCTTCAGGTTACTACTCCCATTTTCTGTGGTAATCTTGCAACTTTACTTTATATACTTTATCAAAGTGATGGGGTAAAGAACCCATTTAAATAAATAGGGGATTGTCTAGCAGAGATATTATTTATCTTATTTAATTTAGTAACTTGATTCCATATCCTGCATAGAATTTTAGGTGGTAGCGCAGCAGTGAATATCTGTGGTCCCTGTGGGCCACTCAAAATCCAATGTTTTAAGTTTACAAAAGGAGTCCACATCGTTTCAAGTTCCACCACTAAATCCTTTTTGTTAGTTTGACATATCATTCATAAATGAGAGATTAGCTGCATAATAATACAACTTTAAATTCGGTAGCACCAAGCTGCCTTCTTCCGTTTCCCTTCGGTAAGTACAACTTCTTCAATTTCAAGCGGGGGCATTTCCCTTTCCAAAGAAATCTTTTTAAACTTAAATCAAATTGTTTAAAGCAGGGTTCAAGTATCACTATCAGAATAGTTTGAAAGAAAATTAGGAATCTGGGAGTAAATTCATCTTAATGATGTTGGATCTGCCAATCAAAGTAATAGGGAGCAACTCCCAATGTTTTAATTCTGTTTGAACCTTATCCAATAATGGAATAAAGTTTAAATTAGGATAGCGGGGGGACAGCTCTGGGGCAATGTGAGGAAGTATTTTTGCACGGAGAGGGTGGTGGATGCATGAAACAACCTTCCTGAGGAGGTCATGGGGTCAAAAAACAGTGGGGGAATTTAAGAATGCATAGGACAGACGTAAGGCAATTCTAGTGGGAGGTAGGAGGAAGTAGGCTGTTGGTAAAACTAGGTTCTGCAGCATATCCAATAGGTAGGGAAATGGGCAGGCCAAGTGGTCCTTATCATTCTTTTATTTAGCTGTTTAACCAGGAGCAGCACAATAAGCTGAAAGCTTTTTTACAGGAGTGACCTGGGAGCACAGGGAAGTTAAGTGACTTGCTCAAGGTCACACAGTACGCAAGTGGAAGCTGTGGGATTCAAACCCAGGTCTGGTCTGTTGGATGTCACCAGAGTTGTAGCTCAGAGCCTTAAACCACTGTGCTATACTGCCTCATCTTATCTTATCTCTTATCTTATCTCTTATCTGTGGTCAAAGTCTATGTTTCTATATTTCTAAATCATATAGGTTAGTCAGGTCCTGATCCAACATGATCCCCAGATATTTAATCTGCTTATCCCTCTTGATTCTGCAATCTGGGGGTAAAACAAAGGGATTGGTGTGGTAAATAGACTCTATAAGTTTATTTTTCTCCCAGTTCACTCTGTACCCTGTCAGTCTGAGTCTGAACTACCAACACTGCTCATTTTTTGTTGCAAAATAATGACTGTTTAAAATGTATTACTTAAAAAACTTTGTTAACTTGCTTTAAAAAAAATATATGCAATGTCCCACTTAGATAAGCTATTGGCATTTGCCAGGTAAAAAGATGGTAGTTTATAATATAACTTAGGAATCAGAACTTCCTGGCAATTGAAAGTCTTGCCATGGGTGCGAGGGCATGATGGATGTGGTAGGCCAGGCCAAGCCTATAGTTTACGGATTTACGTGTCATTAATGTGTTGTGACAGGTCTAGTACAGTGTCAAGTGTTACTCCAAGGTATTGGACGGAAAGGATCAGGGGCACTGTAGTGTCATCCAAGAACTGGATGGAAAGGTCAGGGGCCAGATTGCTTGTCCTTTAAGAGGATCCAAATAGCATTGCCTGGGTCTTGGTTACCTTAAGGATGACAGCTTTGGATAAGCCAGGTTTGAGTTGAGTAGAGGTCCTCTATGATTTTTTAATTGATAACAGCTAGGGATTTAGAACCAAGGTAGAGCACAAGGTCATTGGCATATAGCAGGGTCTTGCAGTAAGACCAGGAGCTGGGAAGGTCATTTATGAAAATTGAAAAGAGTAGGGGACCCAGTACGGGTCCTTGATGAACAAATACTGGCCAGAAATAGTTTTTTTTTACATTGGCCATTCGTAGTGTTGCAAATTTGTGGCACTACTTTTGTAAAACTACCACAAATTGCGACAGTTTTTGTACAACTAACAGCACTGTTGTTTAAAAGCTGCTGCAAATTGCGGCACCATTCCACGAAAACTGTCACAATTTATGGAACTACTTTAACAAAAAAAAAAGGTTGGCCACAGTTAAAACTGTAAACCTTTTCTGCCATTTTTTTTGCCAAAATAATGGAAGAATAGGATTCCTTGATCCATGTTTAGGTAAACACATGTTGGTGTTTACCTAATAAAAGGATAGTTTATCCTTTTCTTGTCTCCAGAGGGGCCAAGGCATATTTTAATTACAAAAAATGTGTTTGCCAACAGTGGGATGCCCAGTCCCATATCGGCACTTAGACCTCCCCAGTAGTGTGGGACACTGGGAAGCACACTTCCAGTTTCCCCAGTTATGTCCTACCCCCAAGTACTGTTGGACACTGGGTAGCCTACTACCAGTGTCCTGAAATATTGTTAAAAATGTACCTGAACAAAAGAAAATAGCCCCCTGATGTCTTTTTTTGATGCTCTGCCTTATTCTTATCATGAGTCCCCAAAATGGATCCTTATTTGTTACTGGAGAATCCTGCTTGTCCCTCCAATTGTCCTCCCCAGTATTGAACTGTTTTTTCCTGTGACTAGTGGCCCTCCAACTCTCCAATACCCCTGCCCCTTTATTTCCCTGTAAAACTGTTAACACATACAAGCTGTCTGATCTAGTCATGTTGGTTTTTTGGGGTTTTTTTTTTGGTATCCCTCCTGATCCTGACCCAACCTAGGATGTACCTGTTTGTCACCAGAGGAGACTCCCATGTTCCACAGACCTGAGTGGTTGGAGGACCCCACCCTGGAAAACACAGATCCTGCATTCAATTATCCACTGACTGGACTGGGGTGGTGGTGGTCGCGGTCTGCAGCAAACCCAAGTACAGGAGGATTCATTAGCGGACTTGAGCATGCAGAGCAGGCAATCAGAATTGGAAGGTATGGTGCTATGCTGCCCTATTATTGCTGCTGTCTTGTAGACTTCACAACAAAACCCACTAAACAAAATGGAGAGGTTAACATCACAAAAAATGCCGTGGACCCAAAGTCTTGATTAAATAACTTTATTTCAGTAAATAAGTACATTTTATTTACAGTATATTTCATTTCTAGAAAGCAGCACTTATAGAAAACCGCAAGGCAAACGTTAACTTGTGCAAAGTCAGACAATGCCACAGACATGCTGGCAGGTAGAGCAAGGTGGATTTTATGTGCTCATGTGTCGACCCTCAGTTGGTCATCATCAGAGTGTTCACTTTGCTCTACCTGCCAGCATGTCCGTGGGCATGATGGTACCCCCTTTTTTTTTTTTGGCCACACAAGCCTGGAATTGAGTACACTTGTAGTCTTGTGGATAATAGCATTTTTTGCAGCCATGCTGTTGTCTGACTTTGCACAAATTAACTTTTGCTTTGTAACTTAAACTGCTTACACAGGTTACTTGAGAAAATATTGACCAGCTTTATATGCCATTATAGGACTGTCTGGTAACCAATAAAATGGGTGAGCTGCGTTTCCTTTTCTCTGCACTAATGAAGCAATAACTCACAACAGTATGTGAAGTTATTGGGGATTAATGAACACCCCAGGTGCATTGTGAGGCATGAGGCCACAGGCCTAGTGCCCTCAAAGCACCCGGCATGTTCATTAATCCCTAATAACCATACACCCTGGAGTGGGTTATTGTGCTTATAACACAGGGTATGTATGGTGTGAAAGCAATTAAGAAATCACACATTAAATGATTCAAAACTCAAACTCTTATTGATGATCCTTCCACTACAAAAAAAGTCTCACAATTGATATTTTCTTAGGAGTACCACTGCATTACTTTTACTGCCCTGACTAACTCTATAGGGAACACAGAGGTATAATAACTGTTTAGTGGGCACACACAGGGACTATGTGGGTAACATTGCTGTGCACAACATCATTAATAGTAGGGACACTGGGGGGGGGTGTGACTTGGACCTGGACAAGATGGCTGCTTGACTCGCTTTCTCTGCCCCAGCCCGGTGAAAATCTGCCCATACCTGATCACTAGGCTGGGTTGAAAATCTGTTTGTGTTAACAGGACGTATCCTAACTCACTACCGGTACACGCTATTGAGGTGTTTTTGTTGGGGGATGGCCACGCTCTGTTAACCCGGCAAATAGTGTGCAGTGCACAGTTTTGGTACAGTGCCATCAACATGAGGCCTAGCACAGCTACTGGAGGATCGGCGGCTCCTAGCAACTTCCCATCCCCCCCTTCTCCTGCTATCTGTCGAGAGGTGCTACGCAGGCAGTGGGCATCCTAGAAAGACCACTTCACACCAGAGATTTCTTGATGGTACGGCAGTAGCCTGTAGTTTGGGAGCACAAACTCAGCAGATGGAGCAGGTCTGTAGCCTAGGTGAGGGTATGGAGTCCGGAGCAACTCTTAGTGCAGAAGAACTCCCACAAGTGGGGGAGGCCCTGGCAAACATAACTAAGATGTTGGAAGCACTACTCAGTAGGGTAGACACAATCAGGGCATCCCTTGCTGGTAACGTCGCTGATGTTCACCGCTTGGAAGATCAGCATAACGTCATCGAGCAGCGTGTGGGGGAGCTTGAAACCCAGCACTTGCACACACTCCACAGGCTGAGGGTCATGAAACAAAGCTAGCAGAGTTGTGGCACAGGGTGGATGATCAGGAAAATAGAAGTAGACATAATAATATCAGGATCCTTGGAGTGCCTGAAGGAGCAGAAGGCCTTAACATGGAGAGATTCATGAATGAGTTGATTCCTCAGATCCTCGGTGAATGCTGGAAAGGGCCTGTAGAGGTGGAGCATGCTCACCGCATCTCTGGGAGACCAAATAGCAGCAAGAATCCTCGGACCATAATAGCTTATATACTGCGCTTCTCCACGAAAGAGAAAATACTCAGGGCAATGAGGGAAGCTGGGTAACTGACCTAGAAGGGTCACACTATCTCATTCTATAGGGATTTCTCCCAAGAGGTTGCAGCTAAACTCAAGGCCTATAGCCAGCTGAAGAAAGTCCTGAGTACAAATGCCATACAATACAGATTCAAGAATCTTACCTCTCTGTATATTTCAAAGAATGGCCAGTCCTTCCTAGCTGAATCCCCTCGGGAAGCCAAATCCTGGATCCGGAGCCATTGGACTAGCCTACTATCAGGGATTTCATCTCCCAGATGCCTATGGGATCCACTTGACCACACAGAACATGGAACAGATGGTAAAGGTAATGCTGCTCACAGGGACCCTGATCGCAGATGGACAGGCCCCCAGAATAAGGAACCCCACACACAATGACAACTCTGGGCCCCAGCAGCAGAAGAAGCCATTCAGTCTAAACCTAACATACCGTGCAGGGGTGCAACAACCAAACCAGCGGATCCTCCTGATTCCTCCTGCACAATGAAGCAATGTCAGCGAGCTAGAAGCCCCCGGTCCTCAGCCCCAGACAACCCTGCTGCTTCCCTCCCCAGCTAAATTTCCCTGAGGGGACAGATCAAACCCGGAAGTTGGAAAGTGCCTAGACCCTGCAAAGAACCGGCTGGGGGGGTCATCTGGAAGACCCAGTCCCATTGGACTGGGCGGAAGCCACGGAAGAAGCTGAAGAAGAGGAAGCAGAGACCAAAGGCCGGCTTAAACCGGGACTTAAAACCTTTGCTGAAGTGCTGGTGACACCAAACAAGGGAGAGCTGCTTAAGAATGTGTGATGCTTGGAGACTTAATCAGATTTGACTATTTTCATTTGTGGCTGGTTCAGACCACCATAGCCCCCAAGGGACATGGGCAAGGATGGAGGGTCTCATTGCCCCCATTTTCCTCCTGATCTGCTGTTGTCCTAGTAAAGACCAGACCCTTGTCCCTGAGAGCCCTGTTCCTTGTGATAGTGCATATGTGACTATCCTTATGAGAGGTGGCAGACCTCTGCTATATGACACTGCCCTGTATTGCCAGCTCCTGCTGTGCTTTCCCCTGTCCAGGGAAGGTGATGTAAGGGCAATTGCCTGCTACAAACATGTGCCTTACTGTTACCATAAGATGGCCCTGCCTTTTTGGCAGGCATTCTGCATGGTCGTTTTTGTTGCTCCACCTCCCCCTATCTCCCCTTTTCTTCCATTTCCCCTTCCCCTCCCCCCCACCTAGCCCCTGCCTACCCTGAACCAGACTCAGGATACCCTGATTGGCAATGGTAGCTAGGAAGCCGCTTGATCCACCCCCCCATATCCTATCCCATGACCAGATAAATACATCCTGGCACTTAACTGATGAGGATGTTGCTTCTATTTTAGTCTGGTCAGGAGAAAAGGGACTACCCCCACTCTAGGAGGAAGATCCCAGCACTAATCCGAAGGAGGTGCGGTGGGTCAGATTACCCATATCTGGTGCAACCTTCCTCCCTTTCCATTTTGGTGCCTGAAGCAGTGTGGCTGTTTGGGGTGTTAATTCCCCCTCACACAGATTTACTCCAGCACGATAACTGAGAATATGTTGTGTTTAGCAAAATTATAGTGTGTGATTCTGATAGTATTGGTAGATAACTGGTCTTGTTACTTATACGATAACTTAGTTTTATAGCTAACACTTTATCATTCTTTCGCTTTGTGCTCTTTAGATTTTCCTTGCAGTCCATAGATGGAACGCCTTCTTTCTGTTATTACTCCTCTTCTATCAACTTCTATTTCCGGGGACCACCGGTGGCAAGTATCTCCCGTATAAGCCACTACCCAGGTACCCCGCCCTTGTTTTTTGTCTCTTCCTTTCCTCCTTCTTGCTTGCCTGTCTCCACTGCTACCAACAGACTGGTGACTGTCTGATTTTACTAATACATATCTGGTGGGGGTACAAAAGAATGACTCAAGCTGCAACTGGACCCCGTGGCTGGGAGTGCATCTCCTGGAATGCGTGTG
This sequence comes from Neoceratodus forsteri, assembly GCA_016271365.2. Taxonomy (NCBI): domain Eukaryota; kingdom Metazoa; phylum Chordata; order Ceratodontiformes; family Ceratodontidae; genus Neoceratodus; species Neoceratodus forsteri. The sequence goes on from CM057452.1 coordinate 761,587,166, forward strand.
GGCTGAACCATCCGGTAAAACGTACTAAAGTACTACAATTTTTAAACTCTATGAAGGCGGATATTGCTCTACTCCAGGAGACCCACCTTACCACCCGCATGGTCCAGTGGCTGTAGAAGTCTTGGGTGTGCACAGTGATAGCCAGTTGCGCCTCCATGAAGTCTAAGGGTGTCGTCATCCTGCTACGGAAATCGGGTCCCTGGACAGTGAAGGCTCAATGCGGGGATATGCAGGGACATTGGGTGACAGCCAAGTTGTCTTACCAAGGGGGCGAAGCCATAATAGCTAATGTTTACGACTTTAACTCAGATACGGGGGATGTCTACCCTGACCTGAGCCAGGCATTGGCAGAACTTTCTGCTGAGGAACTTGATATTCCTATTTTGCTGGGTGGAGACCACAACTTGGTGAGCAATATCTTCCTAGACAAATCTCTCCCCACACCGCAGTCTCACCTGAGAGTTTCAGAATCCCTAAATACTTTAATATCGGAATGGAGGTTAGGGGACCCCTGGAGACTTTGTCACCCGACTGGGCGAAACTATACATTCTTTTTGAATGTACATGGAACACATAGCAGGCTTGATTTTTGGCTGGCCAACCATGTTGCTCTTCCGGGGTGGTAGATGCCTCCATTGGCAGTATACTGATTTCAGACCATGCCCCGGTGACAATCACTTTTTTGCCTCCAGGGCAGGGGCCGTCCTCAACAAGATGTAGGTGTAACCCACTCCTGTTGCAAGATGTAGCGTTTCAAGATTTTTTGAAGGAAGAATCCCATGTCTATTTTACCGTCAATACCCTGGGGGAAACCAGTGCTACGGCAGTGTGGGAAGCCTTTAAGGCCTATGTAAGGGGGAGGATTATTTCCTACTCGGCAGCTAAAAATAAGCAGCGGGGGCAACAGATATCCGCATTGCAAACGGAACTTGGGAATTTGGAAAGACGTTTCAAGTTATCCACAGTTAACCCACTTAATTCCCCCCTTCTAGCTGATATCACCGGGCTAAAATACAAAATCAATATTTTGTCAAATAGAAAAGTGGAGTGGCAACTAACTCGAGCCAAACACCACTCCTGGGAGGGAGGGGACAAGGGGGGAAGCTCCTAGCCTACTACCTCCGAAAGCAACAGGCGTCTTCTAGGATCCTGGCTTTAAAGACTAAACAGCGGAAGGTAGCGACTATGCCCAAAGCAATAAACGAAACCATGTATCACTTTTATCGAGAACTTTATCTGTCCCAAACCACCCTGCCCGGCAAGGAGATAGCTAGGCACCTGCAAGTTTTCTGCCAAGGAGCCCACTTACTGGTGGTCACTGACAAACAGACCCATGCTCTGGAGGTCCCAATTACCCAAGATGAGCTGCAGTTGGCTTTGTCACACATGGCTAAAGGGAAGGCCCCGGGTCTGGACAGGATGTCCATTGAGTTCTATCAGCTGTTACAGGATGAAATCACCACCCCCCTTCTAAATGCCCTCCAGAAAGCTCAGAAGGACACTTCACTCCCCTCTACTATGCGAGAGGCTGTCATCACACTGATTCCAAAAAAAGCATCGGATGGGCTACTCTGCGTGAACTACAGGTCCATTTCACTTCTCCCAGTGGATACTAAAGTATTGGCCAAAGTGCTGGTCGCCAGACTATCACTACTTCTTGCAGGGTTGATTCACTCCTCACAGACAGGGTTTTTAGCAGGGAAATCCACTGCGGATAACCTATGGCTCATCCTCAACATTAAATGGTTGGCATTACAGTCTGATACTCCCATGGCTGCCTTGGCAATTGACTTTGCCAAGGCATTTGACTCTCTGGAGTGGGCATACCTACACCAGGTTCTCCGGCTGTATGGTTTTGGCCCTTCCTTTTGCTCTTGGGTCTCGACTCTGTACAACCTACCTACAGCCAGAATTCTTACTAATAAGGATATCTCCCCCCCTTTACCCTGTACAAAGGCATTAGGCAGGGCTGCCCCCTCTCCCCTTTACTCTTCCTGGTGGCCCTTGATCCACTGATAAGGAAGCTTACCGCTACCCCGAGTATCACTGGCATTAAAGTAGGTAGCTCTTCCTACTTAGTCAATGCGTATGCAGATGACATGCTGCTCATGCTTTCCTACACGCAGGTTTCTGTCCCCCTGGTTCTGCCCATCCTGCAAGAGTTCGCCTCTTTGTCGGGACTCCGGGTAAACCAAAAGAAAACTACACTCTCCCCACTAAATAAGAAATGCAGTAGGCACTGCCTGAATGGCACAGATATTATCTGGGCCCCACAAGGTTTCCCCTATCTGGGTATTACCATTATGTCAGCATGGAAGGACTTGGAACCAGCTAACTTCTCTCCCCTTTTGGTGTCATTAGTGGCTGAAGCACAACGGTGGAGGAAATTACACTTTACCTTGAAAGAGAAAGTCGAAGCTATTCAAATGTTTATTCTCTCCAGGGTTTCATATTTGCCTGCAAACTTGTCTATCCCCCTTACTCAGAAACCATTTCAGGCCTTGGGTAGGCTGGTGGCACTGTTCCTCTGGGAAGGCAAAGCCCCCAGATGGGGGCGTGCAAAGTTGCGCGTCCATTGGACCAGAGGGGGTCTGAACCCCCCCTGGTTCTTAGGGTACCAACTTGCCTTTCGTGTGACCCAGGCAGTGGCTTGGTTTGCCCCTCGCTCCCCCCCCCATGGGTTCAGCTAGAAACCGACCTGTCACCCAATTTCCCCCTTTACTCTCTATTGTCTAGTAAACAATCCTGAAGGCAGCATTTGATGCCTCTTGTGAAAGAGACATGCAGATCCTGGCGTAGGGCAATGGCCCTAGCTGAACTTCTGAAAGCAGAGTACCCCCCCCCCTTCGCTATGCCCCGATTTGGAATAATCCTCTCATCATAATGGACCACAAACCAATTTTTTGGAAGCTCTGGGCCTCTAAGCACATCAACACAGTTGCGGATCTTCTCCTCCCAAACACATATGTGCTGATGTCTTTTAAACAGCTTAGGGGCAAATATGACCTGCCATCCCGTGATTTTTGTAAGTTTATCTAGTTAAGGAATGTCCTTACCCCCCTTCTTAAGTTGGCCGTATCCCAGTCTGAATGGAGCTGCATAGACAATCTCCACCGACCGTCAGGTGGCAGGGGCCTAGTAGGCACCTTGTATAAACACTTAAAGACATGCAGCAGGACACCTCACTAACTAGCAAAGTGACGTGGGACCGAGACCTTCCTCATCCGATATCTCCCCAGCAATGGTCGGATTGTCTTAGGGCAGCACATACTTCATATGAGGACTCCAGGAGCCAGTTATTACAACTTAAGATATTACTCAGGTGGCATAGGACCCCCGCAGTCCTATTCAGCCATCAGCTCATCCCACAAGATACATGTTGGAGATGTCAAGCTTCTCCGGCCCACCTTTTCCACATACTGTGGTCCTGCTCAGGCATACGTACATTCTGGATGCAAGTACTGAAGGACTGCTCAACTACAGTAGGCACACAAATCAACCTTCAACACTAGCCCCTGCTATTGAGGGATGTCCCCCCCGGCTACTCTCCGCCATTACAGCAGAGCATGGGTACTAGCTGTAGTCATGGAGGCAAAAAAGGGCTCTCCTGTTAAAATGGAGGAACCCCTCACCCCTCACAATCTCACAATGGTGTGCAGCCATAGCTAGGCTGGTGGTCTTTGAAAGACTCACAGCAGCAGCCAAGGGTAAACTGGCCGGTTACCACCGTAAGTGGGATGCATATCTGCACCCGCATATTTGTATGATTGCACCCCCCCGCTGCAGAACCCCCCTGTTGGTTAAAGATGGGGTAGGATGAAGGATAGGGTCCTCCCCCCTTTCCAGAGGGAGTCCATGCTTTTGCCCCCCACCACTGTGAACTGTGTTTCCTGATTATTTCCTACCGCACCTGCTACTTCTTTGATAACCTGTTACTTCTTGACTTGTTTTCTACCTCTACTGATAGTAGGCCTGCATAGTATATTCTGGCTAGCTGCCTTTTAATTTATCACTTTTATAGGTGTGTCTCTGGCAGCTTATAATAGATGTTGATAGGCATTGTAAGGTATAGATGGTTTCTGAAATTTATTATGTAACTCCAGAGGCATGAAGATAAGCTGTTTCTTTCTTAAAGCAAGTTCATTGACATATGATGTATACCCCAGTGGAAAGTTAATATCTGAATGTTTTCAGACTGGTTGTCTGTTGATATAGATGGTAGTGATATATATGCTCTTTACCAATGCTGTGCTAAGTGTGGAAAATAATAAAATGTTACATGATAAAAATTAATAGTAGGGACAATACATGAAGATTCTGTGAATGCTAGAAAAAGACAATGTAGTGTAGCACAGACGGGAAGGGAGACACTGATATCAGTGCTGTTTGACTCAGTGACAGTGAACACTGTGTGAAACAGAATATGGTATTCTTGAAATGGGATGGCAGAGGATCCGATCAGCATCTACCAACATCCCCACATTGTTACTGGGTGTATGACGGACGAGTTTGGGCAGTGCACGTTGCTACACTGTGCGACTGATTGATAGTGAACACTGTCTGAAACACAATGCAGTGTTCTACAGACAGGAAGACAGAGGGTCCCATCACCATGTCCCAACATTCTGACCCTGGTAATGACTGATGACTTCCCACAGTGGAAGTAGCACAGTCGGTACAACAGACACAACCGTGCAGTGACAGATGCTGCAATGCAACACAGCAGTGTGTCCAGGACAGCTGCAGTGTGCTGCACAGTGGCAGGGGGACATTGTGGGCAACAGTGAAACATAGGTCATAAAAATATTACTTACCTGCAGGGAGTACATAATAAGATATGGTTGTACTACGAGGAATACCATGCTGAGTTTCACTGACATGGTTCGATGACACAGAGCGCGTCAATAAAGAAGGGTCACTTTCTGTGCTGACTGTGGGATTTATCCCTCTGACCAGTGACATAGACAAATGTGGCAGGTATACATCATGACACATGCGACTGTATAGAAGCCGTGCCATACACTATGCTATAATGTCGGCCACACACTCCCAAATTGTGCACAGAAATACAATGACACAGAATACAAAACTACCTGTGAGGAAAGCTGAACAATTGTGAAGGCCAGGAATACGGACTTTTAGGTGAGTTGGCCACACTTCACATGACAGAGAATTGCTGCTCTTGGCTGATAAGGCTGCTGACATGGGTGGAGGGAACAGGGGACCTCTCTGCTTTGTAACAGAACAAGAAGTGTGTGGTCTCTGAAAGAGGAACAATAACGTTTCCAGACAACTATGCAGAAAAATGAACAGTGAGTACAAAGTGTTCCACATATGTTCCTCGAAACACATCGAACACAGTTTAGAGGAGAGAGAGTGATATGTGGTATGGAACCTCTCACCTGCCTCTCCTTGCTGCGGGTCTCTGGTACACACAGCGAGAGCCCCATGGTGACATGCTCTGTCTCTCCTTGCTGCATCTCTGTGTGTCTCTTAGTCCAAGCAGGCATGAATGAAAACATAAAAAAATTGTTTTACTGAGAATAGGTACAAGTAAAAAACTGAATGAGCACCAGGAAAAGTGTTGGCGGTGCTCGAGTCAAAGATGACTACAAGCTAAAAAACAAACAAAGCACTGAGCACCCACCAGCAAGGACACACACACACATGGACGTTAATGAAAAAATCTTTACCATTTAATAATTTAAAGTGCAGCAATATTCCAGCTCAAATGTTGCAGATGGAAAAAAACATCAGAAGCTACAAACACAAGAAAGACTGAATGTTTTCATCTAGTAACACCAGGCTTCTTCAGAGTAATGAAAATTAGCCAGTGAAGACATTACATAGGTAAAGTGCACGTGCAATCTTATAAACCAACCTATCACCATCAATCACAGTGATGTCATACATAGAAAGCAGCTTTCAGGATATCAGTGTCAGAACAAACCAAGCCAGGGTATTGTTTCTAAAGGGGAAATATCCTTATTATGCACGTACATAGATTGTGGTTAAATTCTTTATGATACAAGGAATGTATCTAATATTATTTAACCAAATACGTACAGTAAGATTTGGGTATAACCATGGTTGGGTTTTACAATCCTGTAAGTGCAAATTAAAATTCATTAACATTACAACACATGAAGTAGGACCTGGGTCTAAGAAAAAACTCATAACATAACTCATTTTCACTGATATTTTGAAATATTACAGCTTAGAAAGAAAGGCAGATAAATCTATATTTTCATTCATGCCTCTATCTCTCCTGGCCCCCAATATGTAAATCACTAATCAGCAGCACCCTCTATTGGACAGTGCAGCACAACACAGGAACTATTTCACAAAAAAAAAAAATATTTTTATTCTATTTTTAAAATATATTAGACTTATGCTTAATTATCATTCTATTTTATTAAAAATATTACATTTAAGCCATTTTCTAAGTGCAATAATACCCTCCAGGGTGGGCATTATTAGGAAATACTGGACCTTCCAGGGCTATAAGGCCTCCACCTGTGGCATCAGGCCTCATTACGCCTACGGTCCGGTATTTCCTAACAATGGCCACCCTGTTGGTATTATTTCTACACACACACACACACACACACACACATATATATATATATATATATATATATATAATATATATATATATCTATATATATCTATATATATATATATATATATATATATATATACCATGGTAGTGCCATAGTTAGGGTTGAGTAGCACTTTTAAGGTTAAAGGGTGAAAATTCACACCTTAATAACTTTGCCACCGTGCAACAGATTTGCTTGTTGGATATATGGCTGTGGAGTTATTAAGCGTCAACCAAAAGCTTTTTTGTGAATTCTTTGCTCTCGCCTACAGGTCGCACAGTTTGGGCGACCAGTCTGAAAACTTCAGGGAACATGCGGCCAGGGTCCCCAATGTGTCTATTGAAGATTTTGTGAAAAAATATTGAACGGTTAAAAATTTATTCAAAAAACAAATTCCCATTATAAGTCAATGGGAAAAGTTAACAAAAAGTTTGAAAGTGTCGCAAATGCATTTTTTTGGTGTCATTTGAAGGTTTGGTAAAATAATATTAATCTGTTCAAAAGTTATAAATCACCACTTGATGTCTTGTCACATAGTAACAGGAACAGCAACACAAATGCAAGCACCAACAGTTACGCACATGGTAATGCAAACTTAAATGGTAAAGCAAACATTAATAGAAACGCAAGTGCAAAGTGATTCTGAAGTGAACAGTGGCAGATACGGACACACAAGTGCATACAAAAATGCAACTGTTAATACGCACAGTGACTGCACCGGTATTTTAAATGCAAATGTTAAGTGTTACAGCAAAAAGAATGCTAAAGGGAACAGAAACGGAAACACGAACAGAAGCGCACACATAAACGCAAATCGTAATGTGCACGTGCATGGTACCACAATTGTAAATGCAAATGGTAAAGTTAACCTGAAGAATAATGCCAAAGGAAACAGAAATGGAAACGGGAACAGAAGCGTGTATGGAAATGCAAACCGTAACACGCACAATCACGCTACTGCAAGTGTAAATGTAAATGGTAATTGTAACAGCAACAACAATGCCAAAGGAAACAGAAATGTAAAAGGAAATGCAAGCACGTGTGGAAACGCAAACCGTGATGTGCGCGGTCACAGTACGGCAATTGGAAGTGTAAATGGTAACATTAACAGCAGAAATAAAGGCAAAGTAAAGAGAAATGGAAACACAAGTGCAAGGGCGTATGCAGACAGGAACGCAAAGGGTAACGCACACAGTGGTGTACATGGGAACAGTAATGCAAATGCGTATGGAAACAAAAGTGGTAATGGTGACTGTAACAGTAATGGAAGTGCACACCCTGGTTTTGCCCAACAGCTGCATAGAGAAACACAGTGTGTACAAAGAATGTATACATAATAATGGGCCTCAGAGCAGAAAATGAGCTGTTGGAATACTAAATTGCTTATATCTCAGTAAGAGTACGACGTAGAAAAAAAATTCATATGATTCATGATTTTCCTGGCTACATTTTCACTGAATGCTTAGCCCTTAGGGTTATAAATTGTTATGACAAAAATTCTGGATCTCGCACTGTTTTCGAGATACGAGCACCGAAAGGTGCAGTGTACACCACCATGTTAGTCTATGGAAAAAAATGCCAACTTTGGAGTATTGTAACTTGGCATCCATGCAATATTTTGTCACCAAACCATGAAAATGCCACCTATGTGAGATGTTGGCTGCTTTCCCTCCAAATTTCAGCACAAAAGACCAAACCGTTCTTTGGCAGCAGGGTGGCAAATAATTCCTGTCATTTTGCCACAGTCTAGAAAAGTACTTTCGCAATTTGTGACACTTTTCGCAAATATTTTCGAACGTTTCACAAGTGCGACACTATTTTGTGACACTACTGTTTCCAGAAATTTGAAAATCATATTTTGGGGGTGTTTAACCCCAAAATAAAGACATGTCTAGCATCCTCAGGGTCCGATTAGGTGAACACAGAAAGAATTGTGTCCCTAGAGGGTCCCAATTTTAAATGCCAAGCATTTTTCTGATCAGTAACTGAAAACAAAATGGCAGATTTGTGACACTACTAGGGCCATTTGCAACACTAAAAAGTGCATTTGTGACACTTTCAAACTGTTTGTTAACTTTTCCCATTGACCTATAAGGGGAAATTGTTTTTTGAATAACTTTTGAACTGTTCAATATTTTTTCACAAAATCTTCAAAAGGCACATTGGAGACCCGGGCTGCACATTTCCTGAAGTTTTTGGACTGGTCACGCAAACCATGCGACCTGTAGGCGAGAGCAAAGAATTCGCAAAAATGTGTAATTGCGCTTTTGGTTGTCGCTTAATAACTCCACAGCCGTATATCTGACCGATACGAAAGTTGGCATATCCCAAGATCTACCATGCCTAACCATGCCTGACAAATTTTATTCACATCCATTAAATGGTGACAAAGTTATTAAGGTGCAACATTTCACCCTTTAACCTTAAAAGTGCTACTCAACATTAACTATGGCAGCACTACCGTGCTACCATAATATATATATATAGGGGATATGACATGGCCTGACTGAAGATATCATATTTATCTTCATGAGAGGCCAATGATATCATGATTTCATTGGCCTCGAGTGAAGATATATAGGATAAAGTATGGGGTGCAGTGTGTTACGAGAATTTAACACACACCCGAGTTGTTGGATGGCACATAAACCCCGAGGGCGAAGCCCGAGGGGTTTATAAATGCCATCCAACAACGAGGGTGTGTGTTAAATTCGAGTTTAACACACTGCACCCCATATTTTATTTTAAATAATTGAAGGGCTCCGTTTTTTCTATGGTGAGACTTGAGTTTGTAAAAAAAGACGGGGAGGCTTACCTTGCAGATGAACAACATTTTTTCTGTGAGGAAAACTGAATTGTGCTTGAACGTTAACTATTTATTTAAACTGTTAATCAAATAAAATGGGTACAGCAGTTAGAAGTCCATGAGTGTGGAGATTATGCGGTATAGTTTCCTGTTTCTGCAGTGATGTAGTCCTTTGACCTGCAGAGGAAAGGCTAGGGTTCAAAGGGAGAGAGTTAGGGATCGTGGCAAAAGTGTGAATTGGATAAGTTAGGCTTGGGAGAATAAATTGTTATATTTGTATGTTTTACGTGACTGAATACGCGATGGAGGTAACGCGACGACAAGTAAGTGTTTTTCTGGTTAGCAATGTTTGAGGTAGAAGGGACGGTTGGAAGCTGGCGCTCTGTTTACTTGTCTAGAGCGCTTTGCTATGCAGAGGGAGCGCGTGAATGCCGTAACACCTACTCAGGTGTTACGGGATTTAACACACGCTTTTCTCTATGAGAAAAAACGGACACCATTAATTATAAATATGATATCTTCAGTCAGGCCATGTCATATTCTGTTTATACTCTGTATGTTTTGGGATTATTAATAGTTTAGTAATTAAAGCATAACAGCAATAGTAGTCAGTATAATGTAAAGAAAAGTAGAAGACCATATTTTTGTTTTGTGAAAAAGTGCTACTTATTGCATAAAGTTGATACATATAGAAGTATTTCAGGTCTGGTAAGTGTTTGCACAATACAAAAAAAAAAAAGAGTGTGTTAATAACAATTGTTATATTTTAACCGTTTCATGACCAAGAGCATTTAAACTGCATAAAGCTAGTATTTTAAGAAGAAATGTTTTATTTTGGAAGTATTTTTTATGGAAACATTGAATATTTCATTACTTTTTTGTAACACTCAAAAAATGTTGTGAATAGAACAGTCAAACAGTAATTACTGTAGTGTGTTAACTCTTTGTTAACCAGTGAACTTTTACATTTGTAAGTACAGTATTTTAGTAACTTCTTAAGTACAGATAACAATTGATAGATTTCAGTTGTTTTGTGTCACTAATAAAATGAATGAAAAAGATTGTGTCTTTGTCATTTTTAATGTTTCATACTATTAAGTTGATAGTTATGAAAGTTTTTTAAAGTTTAAATTGAGCTATTAAGTCCATGAATATGGTCGCATTGTTATTTGTTGAGTGATTGATGAAATGCTATAGATAAGATTTGAAGTATTGTCTTTCAATTTAGTCCTTTTCAGTTAGAGTAGTGTTCTGTTGTTGATTATCCAAGGGCTGTAAGTCTGTTTAGCATATGTAGAATATATAATAGGTAGAGGTTCTGTGTTGCCTTCTTCTAGTTGTTATTTGAGTCCATTTTTGCCTTTAGTTATAGTTGTTTGTTGTTTGTTTGCTGCTGTGTGTTTCTGTTTCTTGTGGTCTTCTGGTGTTTCACATCTTCTGGAGTGTGGGTCTTCATTCCTGAGAAAGAAACAAAGAAAAGAAATTGTTACTGTTGTCATATTGATAGTGTTGTATTTTATGCAGTGTTTATTTGTTGTACAACATTGTACTTTATGTATGGTTGTTATTTTGGAAACTCTTTGTATCATTTTCTGTTACATTTCCATTTGTATGAATAGATGTGTTGTTCTTTTAGGGAATGTATATTTTTAATAATTTGTATTTTACATGCTTGCATGTTTTGGAGATAAAGTACATTGCTGGACTATATGCCTTATGAACATTATTTTGTGTTTATCAGTTTTTCTATATAAGATATACAATTTGTGAAGTTAGGTGAATATCAAGTATGATATTTGTATACTGACCTAGTCTGAGTCTGAGTCGCTTGATAGGACTTGCAGGCTTCTTTTGCTGGTGTGCTTGTTGATTGTCTCTGTTGGGGGGTGTAGGAGAGAAAGGCAGTTAAATTGTTGTTTGTATGTTGTTATAGTGTTTAAGTGTTCTTTTGAGGTGTGTGATTTGTGAGTTTATGATTGGTAGTCTGGTATGTTGTTTGTGGTGGTTGTTTTGGGGTGTGTGTATTAAGTTTGTGTTAAATGGTTTGTGGGTGTGTGTGGGTGTATGTGTGTGTGTTACGAGTAGATTTGAGTATATAAAGGAAATTTTACCATTATGAAAGTAAAAGTTGATATTTGTTGCATGAAAAGCTGGTTGAACTAAGTATCCGTCCCATGCATTTCATACATTGGATGAGTGTTACGTCATTTGTAGATGTTCATGCTGGTCTTGTTTTTGAGCAGTGTCTGTATTAGCTCCACTTAATAGATCTGAAATTCATTTTTGTTGGTTTTCATTAATATGGGAGTAGTCATTAATGCTTCGTACACATTTGTGTCTGGTAACTTGCATTATTTCAGTGAGTTGGATTCCACTGTCATTTAACTTTTGTACGAGATGCTTGCGTGCACTATGATTTGTTAGTTTTTGGTCTGTAGTTATACTTGCATTTGTTATCATTGTTTTAGGTATGGTGCCTATTTTATTAATTCCAATCAGTTGATTTTTAAACCACTTGACTGCTCCTAATCCAGTGTACAGTTCAGTGTTGCTGTTTACTGCTAAGAAAAATGGGTCTTCAGGTTTCATGCAGCAGTCTGGACGCTGGCTGGCATATATGGTATATGTAGCAACAGGGCATCTGGTGGGATTTTCTTTGTTTTCATATGCCCTAGGTTTTATTTTTCTGGTATCTCTTATGTTGAGTCCTGAGCAGGTTTTTGTTTGGCGTTCAGTGGAGTACTGTATATAATGTATTCCATTTTCATCTACATTTTTGGTTACATCTCCCCATTTTAATTGTCTAATTTCAGTGGATCCTCTTATGCCAAAAAATGTGCAGCATATGAGCCATAGTGTGTTAATTAATGATGTTGCAGAATGAGGACCTAGCTGTTTCTGTGAATACAGTTTGTCAGTCATGGCATCTGACAGTTCATTGGATGCATTTGGTTTACTTCCTTTGCCTTGTGATTTTAAATGCTTTTGTTTTGCTGCCAATGTTTGTCTAGTTATCTCAAATTCTTTGTCCTTTGATATGGAGTGACTGTAATTTTTGCTTTTAAGGTACATTTCTATGCTCTGATATATTGCTCGGAGGCTTATTGGCTCATATGGCTCTCCATTTTTTTTCTTGGCATTCATGAAAAATGTTGATAAATAGTTATTTAATGTGACTGGGTCTATGTTTTCTAAGTTTCTGCTGTCTGAATAAGTTTCAACAAAATGCTTTTGTATGGATAAAACATCATAGGTTGTTTTTCAAGAGGTGTTTTTATTTTCTTGGTCTTTAATAAAATGCAGTACTAAGTGATCTATGGTTAGGCAATGATGTGACTTATCTGTTGTGGCTGAGGTTGATGGCTCATTTTCATGGTCTTCAAGTTCTGTGGAAATTTTGCTGCTGTCAGTTTTCTCTGAAGAAGTAGTTTCTTCTGTTTGACTCTGTATAATAGGTATGGTATCGGGCTGGATTTCAAACAATATGTTCATGGTTGTCGTTTTTTTTTTATCGTTTCTATGTTCGGTTTGTCTTACAGTTGTTATTAATTGGCCGTCGCAAACTGCCCGATAACTTATTATTTGTAGTGAAGGAGTTTTGGGAGAAGAGACATTGTTTGTGAATGAACAGAGACATTTTTATGTTGCTTCCTGTTTATGTATTCTGAGGGTGCCAGGCTGCTGTGTTTGCCTCGTGCTTTTGTGGTGAGTGGCACAGGTGTGAAGGTTTTGGTTGCCATGGTGTAGCAGAAGTGGTGGCTCACACTGTGACTGCATGTAGCATTTGTGATGTAGTGGAGAGTGTAGTTTATGCAACTGTGGTTATTCCGAGGTAAGCTGGTAATTAATAAAGGACATAAGCTTATGAGAAGAAGAAAAGGAGCTGTGGTGTAATAACGGAATAAAAAAGGAGGCTAGCAGGGAGCTGTCATTTATGTTTTCAGCTGTTGAAACTGGCAAAAATGGAATAGATGTTGAACAGAAGGAGTGAGCAGTAGGAGTCGTCCTTGCAAATGAAGTGTCTTAATGTGCACAGGTAAAAATTGGATTCTGTGCCATGGAAAAGCAGTGTGACATTTTTTAAAAAGGGTGTTGCAAATGAAAATGATGTAAAGTAGGGAGCAGAGGTAGAAATTATTTATGTTTTCCGAAGTGGAAGCTGTGGTGCACAAGTATGAAGGAGTTATGTTTTAGTAATAGGGAGTTGCAGCAGAGAAATGATTTTAGGGTCGTACTGTCCGTGAATAAAGCGAGTCAAAAAATGTAGACAATCTGTGGCAGCATCATGTATGTATGTGTGATAGTAGTGCTGTGAATAAAAATAGTGCGAGTGGCAGCCATACGGTTCCGTGAGTGGTGTGAGTTGAAGTGGCTTTGAAAAGAAGAAAGTGAGTACAGTAGAAGTATGAAATGGGAAAAGAGTCAAGAGGTGATGTTCCATGACAGCCTCTGTAATGAGAATTTTTTTTTCTATAAAAATTTTAGCTCGGAAATGCGAGAGTGAGCAGTTCATTTTAGTGAGGGGTTTCTGTATTGTACAGGAATGTTGCATGTCATCTCAGTGCAGCGTGGGGTCGTAGTTGTAGAACAGATGCAGCTTTTGATAGTGATTATTGTACGTGGGAGCGAAAAGTAAGTGTGTGTATGGAAATAGATGTAGTTCTTATTGGTGAATACTTTAGTGGTTATTTAGTTTATTTTTCTGAAAGCTGGCAAGAAGAAATGAGTGGTAATGTTTGGTGGTGTAATTTGGAGATGCAGTGTTCTGCGACGTGTTCGGTTTTTGGGTTAACATTAGCGGAGATGAGTTCAGCATAGTTATGGAGGTGGTAAATTAAATTGTTTTGTAGTCTGGGATTAGAATTATTGAAGAATATGTTGAATGTTCAATGGTATTTTGATGGAGAAATAATTTTTTGTCTCGGGAGAATGTATTGTGGTGGGACTCTAGCCAGGAGATGAGCGGGATGTGAAAGTGAAAGTGTTCGCAATGTGTACTGAGAAGCGTCCAGGTGGTACCATTGTTTTGATTGGGTTACGTATGACGTATAGAAGTGTGAAGATATTTGTATGACGTATAGGAACGTGGAGATATCAGTGATATCTTCACTGCCTAGCTGAGATATCATTTTTTATACAAACATTTATCCCAAAACATACATTGTATAAATATATATATATAGATAGATAGATAGATAGATATTTATACAATAGGGGTGTTGTGTATTCATTGAGAATAAAAGCATGTATTCTCACCCCAGTGAAAATATCAGGTGATGACATAGCTGAAGTGAAAATAATTCCATTTACACCTATAGTAGCTATGTTACCACCCGATATTCTCACTGCAGCATCAGTAAAGCACCACAAGCTGGATCTTGTTTTAAAACTGAAAATGAAATCAATCTACCTAATTACACACAACCTGCATAGTGTGAAGCGTTTACTTGCAGTTTCTAAAAAGCCAGAAGCTGAAAGCAGTACATTTGCAGCAGTAATTAGCATTGAAAACAAATTACAAAAACTTGACTAAAAACAGTATTTCTGTACAAAGAGCTTTTCAAAATTATTTCCTAAACCTTCAGAAGCACCACGGATGAATAAACTAAAACTGCATCCTCCTCAGAAACCAAAGAATGTTGAAGAAGAGATTTATTTGAGCTGTTCTCACATCACCAATCCCTATAACACAGCTGAGCAGATTAACACACAACAGCCAATTCACTGAGTAATAACACTGACTTAAAAAGTAACAACAACAAAATGGACCTCAGACACAATATTTAAATACCAAAACCACACAAAAACACTTGTTGCCTATTGTATAAATCGCACACATGATGGGCAGGAGTGGAACATGGAAAATATTCTCACTCCTGCATCATGAGGCATGGATCCACCGTGCCTCTCGGCACTCGTGGACAGCCATGCCTCATCTCATGGAGTGAGAATATTTTCCATGTTCCACTCTGCCCATCATGTATCCTTATATATATATATATATATATATATATATATATATATATATATATATTTATGCAACAGGGTGGACATATATTCAGTGTGATAAACGCATTTATCTTAGTCACTGTATGTATAAATAAATTTATACATACAGTGACCATTTATACATACAGTGCCGGACTACTTTCAAAACCCGCAGCCACAGAAAATAAAGAAGCAGCCAGAGTCCGTTCCACCCAACACACTCACCTTGGATGCCACCTGAAACATGGCAACACATCCAGACACCACCCCCAAGCAACCATTTATTAACTACAGACATCGAAACTGGCAAAAAGCATTTCTGTATGAACTCTTTTTTTAACGTTGCCTTTACATTACATTTCTCTGCCTATCTTCACACAACTACCCACCTTGCAGTTCTACAGCAGCCCACTACCCGATTGCACTGACTCCCTCTTACTCAACAATCACATCCTGATTCAAACTGTAAAATAAAAAAATCACTACTGCTTAAACGTTTAAAATAAGCCACCGCTCTCTCCTCCATAACAAATAACAAACCATGATAACAAAGCCATATAAAGCGCGAGGCGCCTTGCAGTTCTGATGGACATAAAAAAAATTAAAAAATAAATACTTTTCCCTCCAACCTGCCCAAATCCTTTAAAAATAACACAGCACACATAATTTAATTAATTTAAACATAAATTAGTAACACACTATTAGAAACACAACACGCAGCATGAGCTCAAAAAAAGCTTGTCCTCTCGAGCCAACATACCACCGCAAACCAAACTGAAACTATCGCACCATCGCAGAAGCTCATAGAAAAATCAAACCAGAAGCCATCGTTGCCATTTCATATTGTATTTTTTCTTCTTAAAGGCTAAAAAAAATACAAGAAAAATGAAATAAAGCCATGAACATTGCAACGCTGAACACACAATTTGACCTTGAACTAAGCCAGATACTGACTCAACTAGAAAATTATACGGAGCCACTTCTTGATACCAGTCAACCTTCTACTTCAGCATTACCTCAAGACACAGCCACGGACAACAGTAAAATGTCTCTAACAACTGAAGACATTCAAAAAGACACCACAGTATACGAAAACCCCATAAACATGGAAGAAATCGAAAACTTCATTGATAAGGGAAAAAATATAAACACTGCCAGAAAAACACAAGCAGATGTTGCCATGTACTCCAGATTCCTCACAGAACATTTCGGCCTACAGGAGGCACTACATAAAATCAACCCTACAGAAATGAACCAGTATTTATGCCACTACTTCATGTCATGTAAAAAAAAAAAGATGGTACCCTATATGAACCACTAACGCTGCGTTCGACTTTCCAAAGTTTAGAGCATTACTTAAAAAATAGAAATTATGCTCACTCTCTCTCCACTTCCCCTATATTCAAAAAAGCCAGGCAAGTCTTACAGTGTAGACAAAAAAACCTCAAAAGTGAAGGCAAGGGTTCTAAACCGATGGCAGCTGATGAACTCACAGACAAGGCCCTAGAAACCCTATATGCTGAGGGACTCCTTGGACCCGACTCACCAGAATCACTCCTAAACACAATGTGGCTAACAATCAGCATGTACTTTGGAGTTAGAGGAAATACTGAAATGTGAAATGTTAAATGGGGTGACATAACCTTAAAGACAGATGACAATGGCAATAGATTTTACAATACTGCCAAGAAAGACAAACAAAAACTTAGTCTGGTGCAAATCCAAAGACACTCGTAAAAATAAAGCCACGAGCATATGAACTGTCAGAAAATCCCAAGAAATGTCCAGTGGAAAACTACATTGCCTACAAAAAAGCAAGACCCCAGCAAACACTGTCAGAAGATGCTCCGTTTTTTCTAGCCACTAACTACCATTCATCATTCAACACAGACAGTCCCTGGTTCAAAAATCAGCCAGTAGGTGTGAACAAGCTTGCAAAAATAGTAAAAAACATGGTAAACAAATCCTCCCTCAACACTGACAAGCATTTGACAAACCACTCTGTCCGCAAACATCTGATCCAAAAATTAACAGACTCAGGTGTTGCCCCCACAGAAATCATCCAAATCTCAGGCCATAAACAACTCCAAAGTTTAAATGACTATGCAAAACTAAATGAGGACAAACAAAAGAAGATTTCTGGAATCCTAAGCTCAGCATCTATAACAGCAACACAACAAGATTCTCAACCACTACCTACCATCTCCAGCAAATATTCGGAAATCCTAGGTTCCTGCTTCAATAGACCAAATATCACAGCAAAAAACATCACCTTTAACATTGTTCAAGGTAACCTTCTTTTTCTACATCACAAAACCTTCAACTTAACCTATAACATACAACACCATAGTGTTACATCACCCACAAGTAACATGTAACACATCTAATTTACCACACTTCCCTATAGCTCCCTGTGAAATGATTAACCAGCACAAAGAGAAAGAGAATATTAGAATACAAGACACAGTATTCTTGCTCTCACCAACACTAAATTATTATGTACTTCCATCATTAAAAAATCTCTTGTCACTTCATCAACCTACAACAATTGTGAAGACATGCAAAAAAAATGCTGATATATATATATGTACATCCTATGTATTTCCAACTTCAAGAAAACAAAAAATGCAACATCAGAAATGAAAATAAAAAATGCTGTAGATAATATGTACAAACAAGAAATCTAACAAATGAAAAAAATGTTAAAACCTTCAAGTACCACATGTCAGCTAAACAACATACTAAATACCATTTTTCCCCTTTCTTCAACAGGGAACAGCTATAGCACCCCAAAAAGAAAAAGACCACAACAAATTGCTTCTGACAGCGACAGTGACTAAAGGTACGGTACCATTCCTAAACATTTCTTGAATGCAATATTAACTACCAGGTAAAGATTGATTCGGTATTAGTTACCCAATAGCACATAAACTCTCTCCATAATGAACCATAAATGTGAAGATTGATTCAAGCATAACTATTATTCTCAGATCACTTAACAACATAATATTACCCCCCCACACACACACACACACATATAATTCAATGCTCACATTCCCAACACTTATAATATGTAACTTCTTCAACACTCTTACTAGGCCACATACTAATTTCACATACTTAATATGACACATACAACCACAATAAAATAAACAACACTATTTTATATGTACATTTCAGAACTCTAACACATATTCTTTATTTCATTTTCACTCCAGGACACAGCAACTACCTGCACAAGAAAGAAGAACAACAAACTTCAAGAATTTTCCTTTTGCTCCATTGACTTCTACATCACGACATCAGATGACACACAACATCAGCAAAAATGAACAAGAAAAATGATGTTCTCTTTTTCTTTAGCAAGCATAACCTCTGCTATACATTAAAGAAACATAGAATACATAATGCTACAAAAATGCTCAAATTAAAATTTCTTTCTTTTCTATCATACATTCTATTTTAGTATATTGTTTAGTATATTGTTCAACATGTTCCTTAGAAACTAAAAAAAAAGTCTCATTTAAATGTTAGAATATGTAACTTAGTAAGTGCTAAGCATAGACAAAACTTTCAGCCACAGTCAAAACAAAAAAAAATAAGTCAGCCTCTTTGAGTTACTTGCTTTCCATCAGAAAGAAAAACATCACCTCACAGAGTTGTACTATTAAAATAAACCATTGCATAGATACTGATCACATTTATAAGTGCATCAAACAACACCACCTTTTTTCATGTACTACCTCACTGTCCAACATGTTAAATTTACATGTGTCAGATTCAACAAACTGTCGCTGTTTACTTAACAGCCTTTCTGTATTTAACAAAAGTGTAACTCTTCGTATATGTAAAGCAGCTGTTCAAAAAAAAACACAATGTTTTTGTGCATTAAAGTTTGTTTGCATCTTACTTACCTAGTCTGTCCTCGTACTTGGGAAATCCACATTCTTCTCAACATGCACCCCTCTTCACCGATTACAAAAAAATAAAAGCCATCGTACAAAAACGGCATAAAAACATAAAAATCAGACTTCCACTCCAAAGTACCAAAAACATTTAAAAAATGCACCCGATGCCAAAACGAAACAAATCAATTCTCATACCTTCAAAATTCATCATCGCCACATATAAAATCCTTTTCTCCAACACGAACACCCCCTCTGATCGATAGGCCAAGCACACCGCTACTGCCTTCCACCTGCCCTGATTTCAGCACCGCTACTTCGGCTTCCTTCCATGATGCTGCCGCTACTATGAGACTCAACCTCTGTACACATCCTTCCTGTTCGACGACTACTCCCAAACTGACAAAAAACTCCTCCTCTACAGATGTCCCGGCCTCTCAACCAATCCCAATGCAACTCCACACTATTGACTCCACCCCTTAACCAATCACCACAAAGCAAAACCACACCCACAACCAAATCATACCCAATGAAAAACTACAACACCAAACCCATTCAAACAAATAACCGAAGCACCAAAAACTGATACCGCAATTTCACTAGAACAGCAAATAGTCCAAACCCCACACCAAAATAATACCAATTCTTATAAAAATACAAACACCCATGACAACACCTATTGCATAAATCGAATATGCGTAGGGTGACAGTGTGATAATGGATTTATCTAGTGTAGTTGACAGTGACCTCTCATAACCATCACTTGTGGCTACGCCACTCATGAGGTTACTTAAGGTCACTGTCAACTACACTAGATAAATCCATTATCACACTGTCACCCTACGCATATCCCTTTATATATATATATATATATATATATATATATATATACATGTATATATATTTATGTAGTGCCTGTGAGAATAACAATTGGCAAATATCAGAGATATTTTGCCACTATGGGGACCTATAGTGAGAATACACATATGTTCTCACTCTAGGTCCATAGTGGCACAAATATACCCACTCTACTGTAGGTTTTCACTGACTGGAGCTGACAGTATGAGGAGCATGCTTCTATTTTTGGAACCATCAGCTCAGCAGTGTGCCAGTTCCAGCACAGCATTAATGTCCTGCTCCATACCACATTAGTCTCAAAAAATCTTTTTTTCTTATCTGTAACTGCTGCACACCATTTCATATCTGTTTGCCTTCCTCCATCTTCTGTCACATTACAGTTTTTGCTGATTTTCCATGCTGTGATTCCCATCGCAGAGCCATCACTTCACCCTATTGGCATTCTACTTAAACTACTCTTGGTAGCATACCACTTTCTCCCTCACTTTCAGGAGACATCTCCCTATACCCCAGCAGGCCACATCCTGCACTCCGTTGACTGCTGTACTTGTTCCACAGAAACGTGGTAGCACTCTTACACAATGACACATACACAAGCATCGTGTGCATCATATTTAAATAAGAGCTGGTCCTTCTTTCTGAAACACCTTTAAGTCATCCAAAACCCCTATTTTGAAATATAAAAACTGATAGGTAATAAAAGATTATAAACATAAAGGGCATTGCATAAATTGAACTTGCGATGGCCCCAACAGGAATATCTCAATATTCTTCACTCACAGAATTTGACCTTTGACATCACTTGCAGTTTTGCCACTCGTGATGTCATAAGGCCAAAAGGCACTCATGAAAAGTATCAGAGATAATCTTTCTGGGGCCATGGCATATCCTATATATCTGATATATTTCTGTAGGTCAATGGGGTAGCAAATTAGTTTTTTTTTGTTTTTTTTTGTTGACCGGGTAAGTGCACTAGACAAATTCTGCCTATTTTCAGACACGACCTGGGGAAGGGGGATACAGATGAATGCCAACTGACCTTGAACCAGATTAAGCTGTTGGTGGTATTTTTGAGTGATTGAGGGAAATTTTGGCCAGGACACTGGGGAAATTCCCCAACTCTTTTCAATAAGTGCCATGGCATTTTTAACATCCACCTGAACTACCACCAATCCAGGCAGATGGGACCTCAGTTTAACGTCTCATCCGAAAGTTATATTCACCTTGATGTGACACGTAGCCATGTGTACAAAGGAATTTTGACCCATAAGGTTGGACAAACCTGCTCAGGGCTAGGCCTCATCTCAGGACAGCTCTCCACTCCTCCCTCTAGATTTGGGAATTTCAGGATCTTCATCCAAGAGCATTCATACCCAGGACTACACTCCTCAACTACCTGTTCTGGCTGGCCTACGTTCCACTGCATGCACTTACCATGTGACTGCTCCATTGGCTTCAATGTACAACCCACCGCGGTTGTACCTCTTGGCTTAGCTGTCACTCATCACTGGCTGTCTTCAATTTTGTTATCTAGAATTCCTCCTTTAGGTGGGCCTTACATGAACTTCTGCTATTTTTACTTGAATTCATACTGTATGCATGTTCCCCAACTAATGTCCCAGGTGCCCATTCCTGTATTTGTAAAATGCTGTTGCAAGCATCCTAAAGTTCTCTATTAAAATTATCATTGCCAATGACATACAGTATACTGTAGGTGCACCCCATCAGTGCTGTACAGTGGCTCTCATGCAATTGATATGTACTAATGTCTCATGACTTCCACACTGTGTGAGAGCAAACTGGAACATGTTCCAATTTACCACACTCTGCATCTTCTATATTGATGTTATCGTGTGAGCCTTACGCCAGTATAGTTGTGGTAGGATCCTTGACCACACCAGGACTGTGCCTGGCAGTAGCTGCTTTCAATGGGCTGGGCAACTTTTGCTCTTATATATGAATTTGGGCATTCTATGGCTGACAAGATCATTACCATCAAGCAGAGCAGGGTGCCATATGATTGAACCTTTTGCCTATTGTGTACCTCCTATATGTATGAATGACCAGTTATTTGGATAGTTGGACCCAGGATGAGCTTGTCTACACAAGGGAAGCAGATATGAGTGACCTGAGGCATGATTTTGTCCATCACAACCTTCGTTGACCTGGGCACCTTGCCCATTAGCTTCTTGATGCCATATTGCCCACTTGTTGTCAGATGTAGCATTTGTAAGCATCATATACCCATCTGCTGACCCTCTTGATTTAAGCTGAGGGTATCCTGAGTTTGGCATCCTTGCTACAGTAGTAGCCACAGACACTGCCAGCTATTTCCAGACATTTCACACAATTTCTGAATAGTTTCTCTCTTCTGCCCCTACTGTGGTAATGCAGAAAGCAGGAGATTTCTCTAGAAATATCACAGAAATTTTGGGAAATAGTTGGCAATGTCTGTGGCTGCTACTGTAGCGGCACCACTCTTAGATGAGTATGCATTAAAATTATTTGGTTCAGCTTATCCAATTGCACTGAGGGTTGAAGTGCTGAATGCCACACCTTGTACCATGCTGGTGACCCAGGTTCAGAAGCAGAGTTGGGATGCCAGGAGTTGGCTCAGAGGAAAAGAGGATTTAGCATCTAAGAGACAGCTCTCTTCTCCCAGGAGGGGAAGGTTTGTTAGCCCAGCCTATGACTGACACCAGATGAAGGCTTGGTGGTAGTGCAGGCTAGGTCATCAAGGAATGGAAGGGTCCGTGGTCTGGTGAGTAGGTGTGGTTCCCCATACATGCTCATATATGGCCACAGAAGGGGAATGAGAAGAAAAGTCAAAAAGGGAGGTCATTGTCTATATGAAGCCCTGCCTGCCCATCTGTGGACCTGCACCAATACCTGGAAGAGCTAAGGCCAACTAAATTGTATGCTCAGAAGGACAGCCCTCCCAAACCTGACCCTACAACAGGGGATGAAATACATGGGGGTACATGGCTGCAGGTACAGTGAAGCCCACAAGGATGAAGTGCAGTGTGACAGGTTTACTGCATGACAAAAGGGATTAACTCTCATTGAACTTGCATTGTTTGCTGCAGTAACTCTACTGCTGAATTCTACAGTGCTGTGCTTTATCCTGGTGGGCTTCACTGTAGCTCTGGAAAAGATGGATGCTGGTCCGTGGAGGCAGGGACATGGCTTGAGCAGTTAACATGACTCTCTGAGAAGCAACACCTATATGGGGAAAAAAAATCCTTTGGTTCCCTGCCTGCCAGCTATAACCCTTTTCTGAGGATCATTGAGAAATGTACTCTGGTCACTGGCTTTCCATCCCCTGTACAGGCAGGTGCTCCTCTCCCTGAGGCCTTACCTCTATGTTGTGGCTATAGTGCAGCCATAGGCAGTTGTCCCCCACTTCTGATATAGGGTGATGGTCCTAGGTCACCCAGATTGATTTGTTTTGGATCTGCATAGGAGGAAGCACATTCTATCCTGCAAGATGAAGGTGCTTCCAAGCTGCATATTGTTGTACCCAGCACCGATCTCTGAGCCCGGTACTTGTTCCAAAACCCAGAATTTCCTGACAAGGGCATAAGTGTTGACAGCCCTGAATAGCAATACTTCAGAAGATGAGCTGCAAGCTATACTCAATGCTGTCTGCAAGTCCAACAATTCTCAGAGGTATATCAGCTTCCAGCTGTCTTTAGTCCTGCCCTGTAACCTTGCCCACCCCTTCAACAACTTCCTGGTTGTGAATGTGTTTGTGGGATCAGGGTGGCCCCATGCCTTGCACAAAATGCTATTCTTGCTATGTGTCCTGACTGATGCTATGGAATTACCCTGTTGGACCAGTGCATGTATGCATTTTTGGACCTATCGTTGCACCTCATGTAGAATCCTAATCACCTTACAGCTGCAGAAATCAGGGAAGTCTGAGAAACCCCCTATGTATTTCTTCCAAGTTAAGGGGTCAACAGAAAGTTGTACCAGTTGCCATCTTATTGGGTTCCCAAATGCCATAACATCTCTGGTATTTGTGTTATGAAAGGTCTGTGTATGGCACTAGCAGCAAAAATTGTTCAAACTGAAACTGAGGCAAGGTGTCAGCAATCTCATTCAGCTTTCCTGGAAGGTGGCATGCACTAAGCATGGTTTTCTGCTGGAGGCTGCACAGGACAAACACGTGCAGCAAACACATGACCTCCTCAGACTTTGATGTCTGACTATTAATAATGTCTAGATCTACCTGGTAGTCTGTGTTAAACAAGACAAACTGGTTTGCCAGCCTGCCCCCCATACTTGCATGGCTACTAGAATGGGAGAAACTCCAGAAGGGTGATGTTCTTTGTAAGGCCTCTTTCAACTCACTCTGGTTGCCAGTGCCCTGCAAACCATAGTCCTTGAAAAGAATCCCCCAGACCTAGTCCACCAGAGGCACCTGTGACCAATTCCAGCTCCCCGTGTTCTTCTTCTTTGCACTGCCATATTGCCACCACATTGAAATCTCACAAGAAAATCTACCATACCCATAGGTCTGCCATCATCCCTTGGGATAACCTTTATGTGGGGTTAAAGCTGGATAGTCCCTAATGTTGCTGCCACTATATTCCACAGGATTGTTCCACCTGGGGTGACTGCCTGGCATGCAAAATTTAAAGGACCTTCAAGGGAGTACAGCTGCACTACAGTCACATTCTTTGTTTTTACCATGTTGTCCAGCAACATTCTTAGGGATGCAACTTTTTCAGCTAATAGGTGGGAAAAGGTGGGAAACCATGTGTGCCAAATTAATTTTGATTCCCAGGCCTGAAAGTGTTCTGGAAGGGTCTTAAGTCTTTTCAGGTGCTAGTAATACCCTGCTTCATTAACATAAAGAAACTCTCCAGTGTGTCATTACACCTGCAAGATTGGGCAGGTCCTGCAAACAGGTACTCATCAAGGTAATGAGTAATGTGTGAATTCCTCAGAACATGAAGCCCAACAGGTTAAAATTTATTGGGCTAATAGCCCTGTGCCATCAGTGTCTCCAGCCCATGGTCACACACCAAGTCCACTGTGATATCAAAAGATGCATATCTGCCTGTACTATCTTCTGGTGCAATAAAGTCATTGACAGAACTGCCCTTTATGTATGATATGTGATGTATTAATCAGTACTCCCCTGATTTCTTCATGGGGATTACTCCTAGTAGGAAGACTCTGAGGAACTCCAGTGCTGGGTGACTGATAGGGCCCACTACTTTGCCAGCCTCAACTTCTTTTTGTATTTTGGCTACAACTATTCCTGGGAGTGTCTCGGCAGATTCCACGCTCTTGTGGCCACTCTGGGGCCTTTGTATGGAATCTCAAAGCCTTTACTGAGATCATCAGTCAAATACTTAGCTACAGCTATGTTTGGGTAATTGGAGAGCCAGAGGTTTAGGTTAGCCAATTTCACAGGTGTACTAGCTAGATGTACCAGCTGCTTGTTTACATTTGTTTGCATTATTGTGGGTGTCTGGCCCATACTGCTTTGATTCTGAACTTTTTCATCTGTTGACCTTATCCTGGCCACAGTTTCTGCATACATGGCAGAATCTGCAGTAGGTAGAAAAACACTGGCCTTTGTTATACCATGCACCGTTGTGTCTCCCTTTATGCTCTCTCCTGGCATCCCCATATTGGATGGAATTACAGGCTTCACAACAGGGAGAGACAATACTACTAAATGATGTTTCACCCCAGAATGTTGATTCTGATAACAATTTGGTTATCAACATTTCATCTTGGGTATTAACTGAATTTGAGCTCTCCATCCTTAATAAAGGTCTGTCAATACCCTTTTATTTATACCCACAGTTAACCACAATGAGTTCAATACAGTAGTAGATCTAAACTGTTTTGCAAGAAAACTGAACTTAAAAGTTTTGTTTTCACAAGAAGTGGAATCAGAGGTGAGTAAAATTGATGCGGTGGTATATGAGAATGACACACAACATGGAGTATCAGAATGAAAGAAAAAGTCCACCTTTAGTCCTGCAATGAATCCTACGGTGGCAGTGTTTTTGAGGAGATGTAAGCAGGAAGTGGCCAAATTACATGAGAGACTTCCAACACTGAGGTACTTCAACTGCACTAAAGCAGAAAAAGAGGCTATACAAAGGTTACAGACTAACTCAACCATCACTATCTGACCTGCAGACAAAGATGGGGCAGTGGTGGTGATGGACCAAGTTAAGAGCCATGCCACCATGAAGGATCATTTAAATAACACTGATTTTTTTTGCAGATTGCAGTTACCCCACAGACAAAAATAAACAGATTACCACTAAACTATACAGTGCGGTACTAGAAGGCGTGATCTCTCAGAATACTAGTGATTTTTTTGGGTCCAATATCCAGTCAAGCCTTTTATATATGGGCTACCAAAAACTCATAAAAATAAAGAGAATCCACCAATGAGGCCTATTGTGTCCAGCACTGGATCCCTGACTGAGCCTTTAGCTCAGTTTGTGGATACACAAATTAAACAGGTGGCAATGCAGACAAGAACATATTTAAAAGACACAACCCATATATTAAATTTATTGGAAGAGATGGTATTAGAGTCTGACTGGATTCTGGTGACCTTAGATATACAAGCCCTGTATACCAATAAACCGCATAGTGAAGGTTTACAAGTAGTATATGATTCACTTAGTACCAATACGGATTACAGTAATATATTCATTCTTTTTGTGAATGAATTGTTGGAAATTGTTCTAACAAAAAATATTTTTCTATGTAATTATCAATTATATCATCAGGTTAACGGTATGGCAATGGGGGCCGCTATAGTACCAACTTATGTGAATAATTATTTATCTGAATGGGAAAAACAGTATGTTCATAATGCTGAGGTGAATCCTTTTTCTGACAAGATTAATTTTTGCAGATGCTTTATAGACAACATACTTATGGTATGGATGGGTAACAATGATGAATTGGAGATGTTTGTATATTACTAGGAGAGTACGAATTTGAATCTTAAATTCAGTATGGTAGCGAGCCAGCAAGAGGTGGCATTTTTGGATCTAACAGTATATAAAAATTTGGAAGGGGAGTTATCCACAAAGATGTTTAGAAAGGAAACTGACAGAAACAGCATATTATATTGCACTAGCTGTCATCCAATGCATGTGGCCAAAAACATCCCTGTAGGGCAATACATGCGTATTAAGAGAAATTGTAGCACAGAGGGAGAATATGATAAATGCAAGAAACAAATGACACAAAGATTTTGTGAGAGGGGATATAAATGGCCTTGTTTACAGACACAAGTGGACAAAGTGGACTCCATTAATAGGAGTGAGTTATTGAAACAAAGTAATACAAATAAAGAAAGTGGTAATTTGCATTTTTATCATTTTGTCCACAATTTTGTTACAGTTTATAGTGCCCAATCCCCAGAGATACAAAAAATTGTGAGAACAAACTGGCACATTCTGCAAGCAGAACCAAAGTTAAAAAACATTGTTGAACAAGGCCCCAAATTCTCTTTTAGAAGAGCCAGTAACTTGTCAGACATCCTGGTGCACAATGTTACCAACCCTGTGACTATTGAAAAAGGATCACTTATGCCTAAGGGTAACTATAGATGTGGAAACTGTACAGCATGTGAACATACACAGGTGGGGTCATCCTTTATTATTCCTAACAATAGAAATGAACATAGCCTGAATAGCTTCATCTCATGTGTTACTGAAGCAGTCATTTATCTGGCTACCTGTACATGCTAATGTTTTTATGTAGGAATGACTGGGCAAAAGTTTAAAAACAGAATTTTGGAGCATTTATCCTGCATCAGGGCTAACAGACTAGAAAATGCCCTGGCATTACACATTTCAAAAGCAGGTCCTGGACATTATTTCAAATTCTGGTGGTTGGAATATGTGATCTTAGGTCATAGAGGGGGAGACTTGCAGAATAAACTATTGTTCCGGGAGACTTATTGGCAATGCAAATTGAGGGCAGGATTTGATCTTGGCCTGAATTATGCTTTCCAATTGTTACCATGTTTAAAAAAATGTAGATAATTCTAGTATTCTCTTTGAGTTCAGTTAATTGTGCAACATTGCTGAACTGTATGGAAATGTTATATATGTATATGTGCAATATGGTAATTTGGTGTATACACAGGTTATAGGAATATAGGAGAGTAATAATTTGGGGCTACAGATGGTTAGGTTTTTACTATAATCAATTTCAGTATGTTGGGATTGTATCTGAGCTATTTTAACCACACAGTTCTTCCAACTAGTCATATTTATTCAGCAATCTATGCTATGTGTTTATTTTTTATGTGATAGTGAAACACACCAGTGTGGGATAATATTCTCTGTATAGTTGCTGATAGGGTTCTATATGCAGCTTTGCAGTTAGGGTGTGCACACTGTTGTGTTTTTTTTAATGGTAGCTATGATATGTATTTATACTGTGTGTTATTTGTAACTATGTCTTTAAATTCTTCATGTGCCTGGCTCATGTAGAGCTATTTAAACAGCTATTTAAACAGCTCAGTCCTGCTTTGATGATGTCTTGAAAAAGTGTAACCGTGTGAGCCTGCTTGTTTATTTTTGTGTGCTTTGCTGCTTTTTTGCGTGGCTCCGGATTTTATTTTCTCCTTAGCCACTGTATTGTGATTTGACATCCCCATATCGTGCCTGGATGTCACATGCCCATTGCTGGTGTATGTTACTTTATTGGGCTATTGCTGGTTCCTGTACACGTGATCACAAACCACCATGCATGTTCTCCCATTTTAGAATACTTTGCCATAACAATTTCAGTCTGAACTTTACTTAAGCCGTGCATAACCCTCAAAGGACAAGTGAGCAAACTTAAAAATGTCCCTTACTTCAATAATGACACCAACTTCTCTGGGTATTTCATGCCATAAAATGACATAAAGATATTGAATGTGATTGCTCAAGTCTCAAAAGTGTATCAAACTTTTGGACTCAATGGCCTGCCATACCTTCCCTTCTTATCTTCTACTTCCAGTAGCTCCCTATAGATGAGGCGAAAACATGTAAATGAATTCCCCCCTCTGAAAAATTCCCCATATGGTAGTATCTGAAAGATGATTGCATATTGGGTCATCAGACCCGACATATGCTCACTTTTCATTACCTTTTTCATTCGTTTTTCACTGTTGGCTGCACTCTGGCAAGTCTACCCATTGACCAGTGCTGTGGTGCCATCACCTCAGTAAGAGTGGGTGCTGTAGCCATATGTGCCAAACCTGTGGTTGGTGTTGTCACTCCATCTGTACCACCTCCCATAGTGTCTGAGACAGCTGTGGCCAATGTGATCTAGGTGGGTGTTGGCAATGATGTTACTGTAGTCATCCCAGGTGCCCCTGAGTGGGTGCTCTGGAAAATTGTACCAGTAGATTTGCAGCTGATGCTGCAACTGTCTACACTTACACAACAGACCCTATTTGATTTGTGTGCTCTGTTATGCTGCACCCCCTGCTGTGGTCGATTGAGAGGTGCCCGACCTCTGCAGTGCTATTGCATTGTTGTGTGAAGGAGTCCCAGGAAGGTCAATAAACTAAGTCCCCAAGGGTTCCACATTGCCCCTTAACCCTATTGTGGGCAAACTTCCCCACCTGGCATGCAAGGCCACATGTGGGCCCACAGGTTCCGCATGAGTCCGCAAGACTTTAGGAGGCAGTATAGCGCAGTGGTCTAAGGCTCTGAGCTGCAAATCTGGTGACATCCAGCAGACCAGACCTGGGTTTGAATCCCACAGCTTCCACTTGCATACTGTGTGACCCTGAGCAAGTCACTTAACCTCCTTGTGCTCCCAGGTCGCTCCTGTAAAAAAGCTTTCAGCTTAGTGTGCTATACCTGGTTAAACAACTAAATAAATAAAAAATAAGACAAACCCATCCACTGTGGCATCTGTTCATTTCAGGCAATGTGTGAGGTGCCACTGGTTGCCCAAAAGCACCCTTCCAGCAGAGGTCCTGAAGTGCTTACAACCCCTGTTTGCCATCCAGTCATTGGGATTGTTTGACTTCCCCCAGTCCGTGTCAGTGGGCAGCCATCTCAGCACTACTGCTCAATGGATGCCCACTGCATTCTGAAATGTGCCCTTCCATAGCTGTGTCTTGGCATGCACCTTCAAGAAAACATAGCCTCCCAAGAGTGTCACTTCATGGATTGTAGAACCTGTGACCTCCACTGCTCCAGCATTGGTCCATTTAGCAGTGTGTGCACCACTCCAACACAGAAAAGGTTCATGTGCTTCCATGGCAATCTTCACTTCCCTCTTATACTGCCCTTTCCCATCATCTACACATCCAAACTCACCATCTAGTACTTGTTGTAGGCATCTAAAGGAGCACACATCCTCCAGGCTACCACTGTCACTGTCTGCCATCCTTCTTGTACTGCAATTCACTGCCCCACTGCCACCTTCTGTTATACCTATCACCATATTCAATCATCTTCTGTCCATGGTGTCTGTACCTAGCACTTCACTGACTTGCTTTGCCTACTTCTTCTACTCCTACTTTCTTTCACCACAGACTCAAGGAACCTTGTGGAGGGTTGTCTTCACCTACATGTGCATCCTTTCCATTCCAATACTGGAGTGGGTACCTGAACGGTGTCCTACATGCCATCACTGCAGTGCCCTTATGGCCACTCCCAGCAATGACCCATAGACCAGGCTCCAGATTGGACCTAGCCTTCATCCAGTTAGGGCCCCTTTTCTCTTTCAGATGCTACATTGCCTTTATAAAAGCTAGGTTCTGCCCTCTTGTTCTAATAACCAGGGAGGCTGGGTGAACCAGATCTCCATGCACCTGATGATCCAAGTTGAAGCCATGAGCCTCTGCTTTAGTTATTTATTTTCTTGGATAAAATCAAACCAAATGAGAGTCTAACCTACTAGAAAAAAATGCAAGGGGAAATTGTTAATAATTGCTATCCACTAGTTATAACTCATATAACATACTTGGGTAAAACAACAATGTGTTCCTATCCATGATCAAACCACTGAACCTTTGTTCATAAAATATATGCAGTTCACCACCATAACCTAAAATGAACATTTCAATTTTTCACTTTTCCAACCAACTAGATATTCATGCTCTCTGCAAAAAAGTGCCACTTTGTAGCCAGAATCTGATAAGCAATCATATACAGTATGTGTTCTGTTAGTAAGACAACGCAAAACAAAGTGAAACAACTTGGTATAAATGGTTGATTTTGTAAACTCATTTTTGTAAACATATAATTCTATCAATAAACAAATATGCTAGTATTTGGCATTTTCATTGAAATATAATCTGCAGAAACTTTGTATATGACCCTGCAGGAGGGTGTTGTTGTCCCCTGCAGTAAATTCATCATATGGCCAGAAAAAAACATATGTTACATGGCACCCCCAAAGTAGATATTGGCCTGGCCAATCACATGATGAGTAAGATGGTTGATGGCCTGGGGCAAATGTGCAAGCACAGGATAAGACACAAGGGCACTGGGGGTCGGGGTAAAAGGTGCAATCAATATAGAGAGGAGGGCACCCAATGTGAATAACCATAGGCAGAGAGAATTCAAAGAAAAGAGTCTCCAGCCACTCTAAGTATTTATCAATCCACTGGTTAATTTGTGCAGTCCATGCATAAATAACAAATAGGTCTCCTGGTGTCATACAATGTTTCACCCAATGTGGGCTTCTTCAGGGGCCAAGAATCTAAATAAAAACAAATTCAACATATGTACACTGCTGTAGACTATGTCTACTATCATTTTTTCAAATTTAAAAAAAAACAGTTTTGACATCTATTTTGGACGTGATCCCCTAATTAGTCATTCAATGAATGCAGTCAAGATGGCAGCCACGCTGGGCTGCTGTCAATAAGAGAGGAGTCCTGTTACATAGAAACATAGAAACATAGAAACATAGACTTTGACGGCAGATAAGGACCGCTTGGCCCACATAGTCTGCCCATTTCCCTACCTTCAGGATAAACTGCAGATCCTAGTTAAGCAACAGCCTATTTCTTCCTACCCCCCACAAAAATTGCCTTATGTCTGTCCCATGCATTCTTGAATTCTCCCACAGTTTCAGGCCCCACAACCTCCTCAAGAAGGCTGTTCCATGCATCCACCAACCTATCTGTGAAAAAATACTTCCTCACATTGCCCCTGAACCGCCCCCCCATCTTCAAATTGTGCCCTCTTGTTCTTGCACATCTCTTTTTCCGAAAGATGCTGCTCTCTTGGAATTTGTTGATTCCACTGAGGTACTTAAAGGTTTCTATCATATCCTCCCTCTCCCTCCTTTCCTCAAGGGTATACATATTAGGCTCCTTTAGTCTCTCCTTGTACGGCTTCTCTTGCAGACCCTGCAGCATTTTAGTTGCCTTCCTCTGGACTGCCTCTGTCCTGTCTATGTCCTTGTGAAGATGGAGTCTCCAGAACTGGATGCAGTACTCCAGATGGGGTCTCACCAACTGTCTGTACAGAGGGATAACAACTTCCTGTTTTCTGCTGGTGATGCCTCTCCCTATACATCCCAGTATCCCCTCAGCCCTCCCTACTGCCTTCTCGCATTGCTTGCTAACCTTAAGGTCATCTGATATGATTACCTCCAGGTCCCTTTCCATTTTTGTTGTTGTTACAACCCCCCCAATGTGTAATCTTCACCTAGGCTTTTGTTTCCCAGGTGCATTATTTTGCACTTCTTTGCATTGAATCCAAGCTGCCATACTTTTGACCATTCCTCCAACCTTGCCAAGTCCCTTCTCATCCTTTCCACACCTCCTTGTGTATCAAACCTGCTGCAGATCTTTGTGTCATCTGCTAAGAGGCATACTGTTCCTTCCAGTCCCCCTGCAATGTCACTTATAAAGACATTAAAAAGGACAGGACCCAGTACTGAACTCTGCAGTACCCTACTAGTAACCCCTGTTTCTTCAGAGTGGACTCCATTTACAATTACATTCTGTGTCCTGTTGTCCAGCCAATGTTTTACCCAGGCTACCACCCTGGGACCCACTCCCAGGCTGGTTAATTTAACTTTTGTGTGGGTCTGTGTCAAATGCCTTGCTAAAGTCTAGGTAGGCCATGTCCACAGCCCCTCCCTGGTCTACTACTTTGGTCACCCAGTCAAAGAAATCAATTAGATTCATCTGACATGACCTTCCCACTGTGAAGCCATTCTGCCTTGGGTCCTGTGCCCCACTGGCCTCTAGGTACTCAACAATTCTTTCCTTCAGAAGTGATTCCATCACTTTCCGTACCACAGAGGTCAAACTGACAGGCCTGCAGTTTCATGTCTCTGTCTTGGTCCTACTTTTGTGAAGGGGAATCACATCTGCCTTCCTTCAGTCCTCAGGTACCAAGCCATCCTTCCATGATTTGTTAAAAAGCGTAGTCAGTGGTTTCACTAGCTCTCCCCTTAGCTCTTTTAGAATTCTGGGGTGAATTTCATCAGGCCCTATTGCTTTGTCTACCTTTAGTTTTAGGAGTTCTTTCAGAACATTTTCTTCTGTGAAAGGACTGGGATCAACTCCCCTATCCAGAGTGCTTCTGTTAATTGGATTAGGCACTTCCCCCTCCTCCTCCTCTTTTGTGAATACTGAGCAGCAATATTCATTCAGTATCCCTGCTTTTTCACTGTACTTCTCTGCTCACCCACCATCCATTCTATTCAGCCTCACTATCCCTCCCTTTGTCTTTCTACACTCTCTGATGTACCTATAAAAAGGTTTTATCCCCCTTCTTAACCGAGTTGGCTATCTTTTCCTCAGTTTGGGCCTTTGCTATTCTGACTTTCCTCCCGGCTTCCTTTTGCCTTAACTGGTACAGCTGTCTGCCCTGCTCCTTCTGTGTTTCCTTATACTTCCTGAATGCTGTCTTTTCTCCCTGACCTTCCCTGCCACCTCTTTTGAGAAACATAGTGGCTTTTTCTTTCATGTTGATTTATTTGCTTCACACAAAGGCTTGTTGCCTCCGTGATGGCAGTTTTGATGTTTCCCCATTGTTGCTCCACCCCTCCTTCTAGCCTGTTTGCTAGTGCTTTTCTAAGGCACTCTCCCATCTTGCCAAAGTCAGCCCTCCAGAAGTCCATTACCCTCACTTTTGTATGGCTTGACTCTGTAGTGGAGTTTATCATGAACCACACTGTTTGGTGGTCACTTGTTCCCAGATGGCTGCCCACTTCTAGATCTGAGATCCTCTCACTATCCCTATATGAGAGTATGAGGTCTAAGATTGCTCCTTCATGAGTGGATTCCAAAACTAGCTGTTTGAGACATGCCACCTGTAGGGCATCGAGAATGGCCCTGCTCTTGGATATGGCTGCAACAAATGTGCTCCAGTTAGCATCTGGCATATTCAGGTCTCCCATCAACAGTATCTCCTCTTTCTCTGCCATCCTAAGAATGCCTTCTATCATATCCTTGTCCATTTCCTCCCCCTGATATGGGGGTCTGTATACAACCCCTGTGCGAATTGTGGTGCAATTTCCAATCTCTAAGGTGACCCACAGTGCCTCCTCTCCTCCCTGTTTACTGTTTTGTTCATTTGCATTTATCTCTTCCCTTATGTAGAGAGCTACTCTTCCCACTCTTTTACCCTCCCTGTCTCTCTTATAGGTTGTGTACCTTGGTATGTTAACATCCCAGTCATGGTTATCTGCTTACCATGTTTCTGTGACTGTTATAATATCCAATCATCCCTTTTCCATCAAGGCCACCAGTTCTGGGAGCTTGTTGCCCAGACTATGGGCATTGGTACTCATTACCCTCCATTTTCTGATGGCCTTACCTCTTTTTGCCCCATCCCTGTCCTGTCCTTATTGCCTTTGTCACTTGCTCCATTTACCCCAGCCCTTCTCCCTATTGACATCTCTAACTTGGTGTTTACCTCACTTACTACCCTGACTTTTTGGGGAGGGGCTAGGATTTCCCTGCTCCTTTCCAGTGCCTCCCCCTTGGCTAATTTAAATGCTACATTTTATTCTTAATGGCTTTTTATTTGTAATAATTTCTATTTTTATTTTAGATACAGATAGTATAGTGTTGGGAGTACTAGTAAGGACAATGAGTGAGAAAGAAGTAGGTAGTATTTTTTTTGTTTTCAGGGAGGTTAAAGTTATCGTGAAGCATCTTGCATACCTGTGACCTGTAGAGAGCAGGTCTGTGCTGTTTTTTGTGGACTGGCATGCACTGTTTGTAGTCTGAAGGAAATTGGGAGGCTATGGAAATCTTTGGGCTTTGGTGGGCATTGTGCTCTTGAACTGAGGCTGAGACACAGGGCATTGTATGCTCTCAGAAGGTCAGCAGTTTTCTGGAGCTGCAAGTTCTGGCTGTTGTAAGCTGCGTAGAAATATTCAAATGACGTCAGGATGTTTCTTGAATATACTGTTTGTTGGCTGAAGTTTGCAGGGCTGTGGAACTGTTGGAGAGCTGAGATTTCCCTGGGACTTTGCATCGGGACATACTGTCCAAGTGAGAGTTTTTCTGTGATCCAGTCCTGGACTATGAACTGTGTGTTGTATGTGGTTCCTGAGTGGCTAGAGGTAAGGAGGGACCATTCCATAGATTGTGCCATTATTTGAGCCAGTGATAAGCAACCAGGAATTGACTGAACTTGAACCTGATTGGACTGTGGTGTGCCTGTCTATAAGGGGTCATGAGTAGGTCCGTATTGCTAGCTGAAGGACAGTATCATCACAAATCTGTTTGGATGGCATTTATGGCCACATAGATTCAGGAAGCCAGGATCTGAAGGCAGGTCAGAACAGTCCTCGTCCAGTGAGAGGGGTTGACGATCCGTATATATCTAGCCCAGCTGGAAGAATTAGTCCCTTATGGGTGAGATCCATGAGGTGGTGGGAACTTGAATCTTATCTGATTCTGTGGTTGCTTTGTTTTTTTTTTGTTTTTTTGCTCTTTAGGGTGGGATGGTTCTTAGAGATGTAGTGGAGTTAGAGTGGGTGTGAGTGAGTGGGTGAGTGAGTGAGTTAGTATGATAGAGTGAAAGGTTATTAGTTAGTGAATGTTTTAATATTGAGTTCATGTTGTGATTTATTTATTGGTATATTAGTACTAAGTTAAGCTACTAGGATGTGTTGGTCTTTGGCCCCCAGGGGAAATATTATTCCCCCTTGGCTCGACAATCTCTGACCCTTTGACAGCCCCCCTTTGTCATCAGAGGTATACAGATGCTGTAGAGCACTGGGGATAATGCATTGTGAAAGTAAATGGAGATTTGCAGGGCTGGTGGATTGAATATCATGGAGGAATGGGGGAAGACTGGGGTGGTGGAGACCAGGAGATGCTCTGGAGTGAAATGGGTCCAGGAGAGGGGTTCTCCTTGCCTGGTGCCCATACCCAAAGAGTCCATAATTGATGGGCAGGTGACTGGACCAGCCTCATTGACCTATCTTTCTCGGAAAGTGTTGTGCAATGCCAGATCTATTAAAAACAAGATGGCAGTTATTGCTGATCTTGTTGCAACATCAGATCTGGCTTGCATCACCGATACCGGGATGGATGAAAATGCTGGCTCAATTTTGGATTCAGCTACTCCAGTCTGGTACTCGGTGATACACTGCCCGAGAATGGATGGTGGGGTTGGGGGGGATATGTTTTAAATTGGAATTGAGCATCATAGCCTTCCCTGTAGGAGAGATGAGATTCTTCAAACCTGTTGCCATTAAAGGGTGTGCAGGTGCAGGTTGTAGAATCCTTCTCCTCTATAGGTTGCTGGGGGATGGGAAGGAGTTTCTTCAAGAGGTCACAGACTTCATAGTTGAAATGGTATTGGAAGTTGCCAAGATAGATTATTCTGGGTGTGTTCAATGCCTGGATCAAAGATGAACTCTCACAGTTTGGTCAAGACTTCCTCCAACTGATGTCTTTGTTGGGCCTGACACAGGTGGTTACCTCTGCCACCAGTATACATGGCCATTCACTGAATGTCATCTTCCAGCTGGAAATGGAGGTCTTTGACCTTATGGTGGAGCCAGTTGTATGGTCTGCCAACATACTGTCAGGTTCTCATTCAAGGCCCCCCAAATAGACCATCTCCTATGGAGATGGTCCAGTACCGCCCTTCAAGGAATTTGATCCGACATGGTCTGATAGCAGTGCTGGATTTATCAGGTCTGATGAGTGCATGTGAGGAGCCAAGGGAATTGGTATTGACCTATAATAAGGTGCTTGCCAAGACCCTCAACTCTATCGCACCTGTTTGTTTTCGACCACTTACATCACACCAGAGGTCCCCTTGGTTTGATGGGACTCTCAGGGAAATGAGGAAAAAGGGTCAAAGGTTAGAGAAGCTTGGATGGAGATCTATCCTGGGTGAGGATAAATGTATATTGTTGGTTCACTAGTCCACCTGGGTACCAAAGACATTGAGGGATTGTGGAGGTTCCCTGGACATACTGGTCCACCTAGGTACCAATGACATTGAGGGAAATAGTGAGCTAGAGATACAGACAAGGTTCAGGGAGCTTGCCAGGGTCTGTCATGATATAGGTTGTGCAATTTCCTTCTCGGAAATCCTGCCTGTAACAAGGGCTAGTGGAGAACACAAGAGGAAGATTAGGGTGATAAACCAGTGGCTCAGGGAGTGGTGTGGGGCCAGAGGGTATGGGTTGATGGGGGATTGAGAGTAAACCTGGGAGGATAAGGGGCTGTATGCTAGAGATAGGCTCCATCTCATTTCAGAGGGGAAGGAAATCCTTAAGTTGAAAATAGAGGGGTTCATTGGTGAAAGGTGGGATTTAAACTTGGGAAGGGGGGGAGGGATGGGAGAAAAGGCTGTTGAGAGGGGTCTGATAAAGAGGGACTCTGTCTCCACCCTCCTGGGGAGCTGGAGGAATGCAGAAAAAAGGCCGACTCATAAGATGTGGACCAGGGGAAGACAGAATCCCCAGGGGAACACGAGCAGGGGAAATGGAAGTATAGGGAAAGGGTGGAAGGTAGTCTTGCTAAATGACAGAAGCTTGGGCAATAAAATGCCTGAACTCCAGGTGATGCTAACTGAGGGAGATGTAGATGTGGCAGCAGTCACAGAGACTTGGGCCACCACAGGGCATGACTGGGACCTGAACCTGGAGGGTTACGCCATGTTCAGGAAGGATGGGGGGAGGGAAGGGGAGGAGGGGTAGTAATAATCGTCAAAAATTGCATTGCCATAGGAGGAGTGGAGGAGGTGGAGGTAACTGTGGAGGCAATTTGGGTCATCTTGATAACAAGGAGGGCAAGAGAGTAAAATAGGGAGGGTGTATAGACCCCTTGCACTGGCGGAGGAGTTGAAGGAGAGTCTGGTGGCAGATGTTGGGAGACACTGCAGATTGGGAAGGGGAAGGGTGGTGGTGTTGGGGGACTTAAACATGCCAGGAACAGACTGGGAGACTATGACATCCTCGGTGGCCAGGGAACAGAGGTTGTTGGATGTCTTTCAGGACATGTTCCTAACTCAGCGGGTAGGGGAACCGACCAGGGAGGAACAGATACTGGATGTGGTCCTGGCAGACAGTGACCAGATTGGGGGCCTGGAGGTAAGGGACCCATTGGCGGGGATCGGCCATGCCACGGTCTGGTTCTGCCTTAACCTAGGAGGGTTAGAAGGCTGCACAAAGATGGAGGTAACTGGCTTCAGGGGGGCGGATTTCAAGGAAATGGGAAGGATCCTTAAGGAGCAGTTGGATGGGATTGGGCCAGACATGGAGAGTGACAGTAGGTGGGAAATCATAAGGAGGGGGGTGCAAGATGCTACCAGCACCTGCACAAAAGTAAGACAAAAATGTGGTAGGGGCCCAAAAACCCTGCTGGTGGACCAGGGAGGTTCAGGATGTGGTGAGGGGAAAGAAGGTGGCCTATAGGCAATTCAAGTGCTCAAGGAGTGAAAGGGACTGAGGGGAGTACAAGCTGATGGCCAGAACAACCACTAGGGTGGTGAGGGCAGCTAAGGCAAGGAAGGAGCAGAATCTGGCGAGGGAAATTAGGAGAGGGAACAAGAGGTTCTTTAGATACACTGGGGAAAAATGAAGGGCAGGATTAAAACAGGGGAGGGATGGGCACAAGGCACAGGGAAGCAGGCTGAGGTACTAAATGAGTACTTCATTTCAGTTTTCACCAAGGAAAATGGGGGGGCTGCATCATACATGGGAGGAGATGGTGAACTGAGGGGGGACCCTTACCAATTGGCGGGTCTGGGGAGGGGGGCATCACTGGCAGGTGGGGGGAAGGCAAAGCAGGGGGACGAGGTAGCGGAGGTGGAAATCATGGCAGAGAGAGTGAGAGAAGCCCTCAAGTCCCTTAAGATGGAGAAGGCACCAGGGCCAGATAAATTACATCCCAGAGTGCTGAAGGAACTGGCAGATGTCCTGGTGAAACCCCTGGCAGAGCTCTTCAGCATCTCTCTGAGGACAGGGTCGGTGTTCCAGGACTGGAAGGTGGTGCATATAGTGCCTATCCACAAGGGGGGATCAAGGAAGGTGGCAGGGAACTACAGGCTCATCAGCCAGACATCAGTGGTGGGCAAGGTGATGGAGGGCATTGTCAAGGAGAGACTGGGGTGATCTGGAAAAGTTGGGGTGCCTGGACAATAGACAGCATGGATTCATCCCAGGGAAATTGTGTCAGACAAACCTTGTGGAGTTCTATGACT
Source organism: Neoceratodus forsteri (assembly GCA_016271365.2). NCBI lineage: Eukaryota > Metazoa > Chordata > Ceratodontiformes > Ceratodontidae > Neoceratodus > Neoceratodus forsteri. Next base: position 761,626,980 of record CM057452.1, read on the forward strand.
GGGTAACAAGTGCCTAGGACCTGGGTAGACCAGTGGACGTCCTCTTTCTTGACTTCTGCAAGGCATTTGACTCTGTTCCTCATGGGGGCCTGTTGGATATTCTGGGAGAAATGGGGGTGGGGAACAAAATGATCAGATGGATAGGAAATTGGCTGCAGAGCTAGACCCAGGGGGTCATGGTTGGTGGGATAGTCTCATCCTCAAGGAGGGTCATTAGTGGAGTCCCTCAGGGATCGGTCCTTTGGCCCCTCCTGTTCAACGCCTACATCTCTGACATAAGGAAGGGTATCAGGCATGAGATGAGGCTCTTTGTGGATGACTCAAAACTGGGGGTGGTGGTGGATGGGGAGGAGGGAAGGGTGGCACTACAGGGGGACCTGGAGGTTCTGGAAAGGTTGTCTAGAAAGTGGAAGCTGAGGTTCAATGCAGGGAAATGCAAGGTACTGCACCTGGGAGCCAGAAACCCAAGCCAAGTGTACACCCTGGGGGGAAATGCTACAAGTCTCGATGGCTGAGAGGGACCTGGGGGTGGTGGTGGATGTTAAGATGAACAACTCAGAGACTTGTAGGAGGGCCATGGCAATGGCCAACAGGATGCCTGGATGCATCGCTAGGGAGCTCACCTCCAGAAGGAGGGAAGTGATATTCCCACTGTATAACTGCTTGGTGAGGCTGCACCTTGAGTACTGCGTGCAGTTTTGGAAGCCACATTTAAAGAGGGACATTGAACTCCTGGAGAGAGTCAAGACGAGAGCAACCAAAATGATTTGGGGCTTGGGGGAGAGGACCTATGGGGAGAGGCTCAAAGAGCTAAATATGTACACATTGGAAGAGAGAATGGACCGGGGGGACATGATAGAGGTATTCAGGTACATGAAGGGGGTAAATAGGAGAGGAGCAGTCAGGGTGCTCTGAAGGAAGGGGGGGCAACTAGAGGGCATGGGTAGAAGCTGGAGGGGGAGAGATTCAGGGGAGAAAGGAGGAGGTGATACTTCACTGAGAGGGTGGTGGAGCCATGGAATGTGCTGCCCAGGGGGTTGGTGGAGGCAGAAATGGTGGAGGGGTTCAAGAGGTGGATGGGATAGGTACAGGGGAAGGGTTCTGGAAGCAAAAACCAGTGCAGCGAGAATATCCAGGACTGTGAAGGGAGAAGCCAGAGAGGGAGAGAGGGGAAGCAAGGTCAGATCCCAGGGTGGGGGCTGACCAAACGAGCAGACACGAAAGATCGTTAGGCCTATTCTGCTGGCATTTTAGTATGTTAGTACTATATAGACTATTAATCAGCAATCTCCGGTAAGAAGGCAGATTTCCTGTCCAAGAAGATTGCTGAAACAACTAACAGACTGGCTCAACTCTTCCACACCATGGACAGACTTTGTAATCCAGCCTGTCTTTGGTCAGGGGGAGCTTTTTCACAGTCAAGATGTGATGAGTTCACTCTGGTTCTTTTCTGATAAGTTTTCCTCCATCAGGTCAGAGATCCGGTCATAACCCTCAAAGGGCATTGCGGTGAAGGGCATGATGTCACAGGCACTCTGTCTGGTCCAACTTTGACCAGGTAGCAGTAGTAGATGTGAGGATCATCCAGGGGTTATGACCAACCTACTGTAGTTTAGACCCAGGCCCAAAGCCCCTCCTGGTGGGGTGCTTTGATACCATCGGGCTGGTCCTAGCAAAGATAGTCCGATGCTGTCTGGTGTCAGGGGCCTTTCCAAGCTCTTGAAGGAGGTGGTTGTAAAGCCCCTCCTTAAAAAACCTTCACTACACGTGGACTGCCTGGCAAACTACAAACCGATCTCTAACCTTCCCTTTGTGGGAAGGTTATTGAGAAGGTGGTGGCCATTCAGCTGGAGACCTGTTTAATAGCTCATGACATCTATGAGCCTCTCCAGTTGGGATTTAAGAAAAGGCATAGTACTGAGACTGCCCTGGTTCAGGCGCTAAATGATCTCCTGGTGGGATCAGAGGAGATGGTCTATTCTTGTCCTCCTTGATCTCTTGGCAGCGTTTGACACCATGGACCATGGGGTGCTATTGGAGTGCCAGCAGGTATGTTGTGGACTGGCAGGTATGGTCCACAACTGGTTTAGATCTTACGTCACCGACAGGTCACAGAGTGTGGTGTCTGGGGATTTATTCTTTGGCTCTCATGACCCTACCGTTTGGGGTCCCACAGAGCTCCATTTTATCCCCCATGTTGTTTGTGGTGTACATGCTGCTGCTAGGGGACATTGTAAGGCAGTATGGGCTGACTTTTCACTGATATACAGATGATATCCAGCTCTGCATGTCTTTTGCATCTGAGCAGCAGGAGGCAGTCTCAATGCTAAACACTTACCTGGGCGAGATCCAAGACTGGATGAGAGCGAACTAGCTGAGGTTGATCTGTATAAGACTGAGGTTTTGGTGCTGGAACCTGGTCACTGGGGGAAGAGGAAGCAAGCTGGTAGAGTCTCTACGCTTAGGCTAGGGGACTCCCAGCTGCTTACTTCAGATTGGGTAAGAAACATTGGTGTTGTCTTGGACTGTGGGTGGCCTGATGCTTAAACCACAGGTGTTGGCCATCTGAGGAACATCACCAGGGTTAAACACCTGATACTCCCAGATGATCTGCCTGCACTAGTTCATGCCTTTGTGATATCACACCTAAATTACTACAATACCCCGTACCTAGGGCTAGTGAGGTAGATCTGCACCACCTGCAGCTAGTGCAGAATGTGTTGGCCAGATTGTCTACTGGTCTACCTAGATCATATCATATTACACCTGTGCTGTGCTCTCTGCACTGGCTGCCAGTAAGGTTGCAGATCTCCTTTAAGATCAGTTTGCTGAACTATAAGGCCCTACATGAACAGGGGCTTGGTTACCTGCAAGATCACCTGTGCTCCTACCGCCCCATCCACTCCCTTCACTTCATGGATGAGGGTTTGTTGAGAGTTCCCAGAATCCATTTAAAAACATCAGAGGCCCATGTGTTTTCATCTACGGCCCCAATCCTGTGGAACTCCCTCCCTCTCTCAACAGATCCTAGAGAATCCAACAACTGAGATCTTTTAAAAGGAGCTGAAGACCTTTTTATTCAGTTAGGCTTTTATGAACAGTTAAAATGTTTTTAGTAATAATTAATGCTGCTATTTTTATGTTTTGTTTGTTTGGTGTTGGGTTTATTGTATTTAAAATTTTTAGAACTATTGTAAAGCACATTGAATTTACCATGCAGATATGTGCTTTATTAAATAAAGTTTGATTTGATTTGATTACACTTCAATCTACTCTTAATAATTTTCTTAGTAAATACTTCTTAATCATTAATTTATTTGTTATAAACATCCATTGTCACGCCTTGTGCACCAGTGTCTCTGAGCTACTCCCGAACTCGAACATATACAACATGCTATAAATATTTATGTAATCCATTTAAAATTATTCCCCAAACAGCCTTGCCTATTTCTGTTTGTCATAATAAAATTATGTGAAAATGTTACATGTCTACATCTTATTTACTTCCTTCAGGAACATTCTGACTGTTTAGGTTCAGCTGTCTCTTTTCATTCCTAAAGGCAATATAAGCATTTTTTTATAATTCATCTACATCTCAGCTTCGATGTTAGTATTACTTAAATAACATACCTAGTTCTCTGTTTTTTCCTTAATTTCTGTTTTTCAAAGTGATTAATTTGTTCATTATTCCTTTTTGTTGTTATATAGCCACCTACAAAAGTGATACAATTTTTTAAAATGTACTTAATGAACTGCTGTATCTCTAAAACATTAATTTGTACCAAGTGTAATCACATTGGGAAAGATGCTCTACAGACTTATCCTTTATGCTGCTGCACTCATATGGTTTTAATATCTGTGCCCCTTCCTCTAGTGAAGTAAACACACCTCTATTTTAATCACTTAAGAATCGTTCTTTTTTTTCTTTTTCTCTTCTTATTATAACAGCATGAACATTAAGCAGAATCAGATGTCATTGAACATATCATACATTTTCATGTATATCTACTGACCTAGAAACATTCTTTCTTTCTCCTTAAACTTTTTCTTTTTTTACTTTGTTGGCTTTCTTTACTCTTGCTCACAGGAGCTAAAAAAAGAATGATTCTTAAGTGATTAAAACAGAAATGTGTTTACTTCACTAGAGGAAGGGCCACAGATATTGAAACCATGTGAGCGTCGCAGTATAGAGGTCAAGTCTGGCTGAACATCTCCCATTTCACTGCACTGTGATTTTATACCAGTTGCTTGATTTTGTTTTAGGACACAGAGCATGTTCTCCTCTCCTGATACCAATATCTTGAAAATGATGCATCTCTACCAAATTGCACTACTGTTGTTTGTACCTTACTGATTTTGCACATTGATGCTGTTTCTATGTTACACTTCAGTTGTTTGCACTATATTTGTTTGTAACGTCTATTGCTATTGTATTTGCTCGTTGTCTCCTCTCCCCCTTGTCGCACCTGGAAATGCGCCTTGGCTCAATGTTCCATTCCCAGTTACCAACTTTTAAGTAAATAAATACATATATAAATAAGTAAATACTGTAATTGGACCAGCCTGGCTGCCCCATTGGTTATGGGGACCATGTGCAAAGCTACCCCCTCTGGTGAGAGGCCAGGGGAATCAGTCTAGAACCAGCCTCTCTTTATTCTAACTTGTGATCTGTAATCAGAATTGCCTCTGAACTTTACAAACATTAGGGGAAATTGAAATCCTCACAAGTTAAATTTATCTGCCTGAAGTCTCAGTTTCACCTTAATGTTTTCTATGTCTCTGATTTTCTTACAATATTGCACCCAGCAATGACTCTGAAGTGTGGACCTTTGCCTGCAGCCTAGCCTTATCATGTATTCTGCGCAGTTCCCATTCAGTTATTTCATTTGTATGTCCTCATGCAATGTAAGAAAGATAAAGTAGTAATACTCCCTCTACAATTTAAACCCATCTGCCCCTTTACCAAATTCACTTTTTGACTTGACAGGTACTGTACCTGTTTCAGACTGCTGTGAAATGGTTCCTTCCATTTTACTTCCCTCTCATTTCTGCCTATACTGTCACACAGGATCAGTACTGGGGACAGTTTTTTTTAATGTCTACATCAGTGACATTGCTGAAGGGCTGGAGGGGAAGGTTTGTCTATTTGCAGATGATACCAAGATCTGCAACAGTGTAGACACTCCAGAGGGTGTCAGAAGAGTAAGCAGGGATCTGGGAAAGCTGGAAGAAAGGTCCAAAGTGTGGCAATTACAATTAAGTGCAAAGAAGTGCAAAATCATGCACCTGGGGTGCAGAAACCCTGCGGAGAGCTACAGGATAGGAGAGATTTGCTGACAGTGACTAGGGAAGAGAAGGACTTGGGGATAATCATCTCAGATGACTTAACAGTAGCCAAACAGTGTAACAAGGCTGTAGGGAGGGCCAGTAAGATATTGGAATGCATGTGATGGGGTATCACTAGCAGAAGAAGGGAGGTCCTGATGTCACTGTACAAAACACTGGTCAGGCATTGTCTAGAATATGGTGTTTGGTTCTGGAGGTCGCATCTTCACAAAGAATGTAGACAGAGTGGAGGTAATCCAGAGAAGGGTGACCAAGATGGTGCAGGGCTTGCATCGGAAGGCATGTGAGGACAAATTAAAAGACCTCAGTATGTATACACTTTAGGAGAGGAGGGAACAGGGGGATATGACAGAGACCTTCAAGTATCTTAAAGGCTTGAACAAAGTGCAAGTGGGTGACATCTTTCAGTACAAGGCTTGTACAAGGATAAGGGGTCACAATATGAGATTGGTGGGGGGGCAGGATAAGGGGAAATGTTAGGATGTTTTTCTTCATGGATAGGGTAATAGATGCTTGGGATAGCCTGCCCCAGGAGGTGGTGGGTAATAGCACAGTGGGGAGATTCAAACATGCATGGGATAGACATAAGGGAACCCTAGATGGGGGGAAGAGAGTCAATAGCCCATGACCAGGCAGGGTCAATGGCTGCTGAAGCAGGCAGGGAAAATGGGCAGACTAAATGGGCCTAGCAGTCCTTATCTGCCATCAAATACTATGTTACTATAATGTTCTGTATACATTTCTTACTTCTTTGTTTGTATTCAGTTTAAAAGTTTTATCCTTGATCATTTCAATTAAGCTTAAAATCTAAATAGAATATATGGCCATGACCCTAAATTTAAATTACTGGGGGGCAGCAAGGGTCACAGCACTGAAGGTTTCCTGCTGGAGAGGGTAGACTGGCTCCCTCAGGCAGAGTACACAGAGTGACTAGGTAGGAGGGGACTTAGGGAGTTATTTTCTTTTCTGTTGGTGGGACCAATAAACCTCTCACTTCAGATAAATGGCAGAGGGGGAACAATGAGGGGGGGGCAGTGATGGGAATGGGATGGGGCTGTGGGTGTCCAAATGTAAAAGAGGATAAGAGGGAAGGGGAGAGAAGCAGGAATGGTGAAGGCTAGTGTCTCAACAGTAGAAGTCTCAAACAGAAGATGGATGACCTGCAGGCATGATGGTGGAGGGAAAGATGGATCTGGCAGTAGTCAACAAGACCTGGGCTACCCCAAATCTTAACTGGGATCTATCAATTGCTGGATATGTTTTCTGTGGAAGGGGCAGTGAGAAATAGAAGTGAGAGGGATAGTACTATACATCAGGAAGGACATTATTGCAACAAGAAGGAAATTGGGGATGGTAAATTAGAGGCACTGTGGGCTTAAATCCAACCTGCAGCAGGAAGGAAATTAATGCTGGGTGTGGTTTTTAGGCCACCAAATCAGGATGAGGAAAGGAATAGGGAGCTGGGTGCCATGATCAGGATCGCAGCTGAAAGGTGAGAAGTGGGGATAATGGGAGACTTCGATTTGCCTCAGGTGGATTGGAGTGTCCCAGCCACCACCTGTGCCAGGAGTCAAGTTTTACTGGCTACAGTCCAGGACAGGTTCCTGATTCAGGGAGTGACCAAACTGACATAGGAAGAAGCCATATTGAACCTGGTACTTCCAACAAAGATCACATCTGGGATATCACAGTGAAGGAGCCCTAAGGGAACAGTGACCACTGGATGGTTTGGTTCTGAATTAACATGGGGAAAAACACCAAGCATGATGACAAAAGTGTTAAATTTCAGGAAGGCCGGCTATGGTAGAAATTAAAAGTAAAGCCAGAAAGTAAAATGTTCATTTCTTGAGCGCCCATTCCCGGAGGCTCTGGGTGATTTACAAAAGAAAAGATGCAGAAAACATACTGTACACAGTATCAACAAAGACAATAAATGGGGCAGGACAGTCAATAAAATCAATAAATTTCAATAAAAACAGTATGTCAATAAGTATCCTATAGATGGCTACCAAGAGCTTCTCTAAGTAAATGGGCCTTCAGACCCTGTTTGAAGGCCTCCACTGATGGACCCTCCCTCAAGGATCTTGGCAGAGACTTCCACAGGGCCAGGCCAGCCACCTGAAATTCACACTCTCCCAAGGTTTTCAGCCAGGCCATGGGAACCGCCAAGAGGACCTCGGCAGAGGAGCCGAGTGAGCTCACAGGGCAGACAGGAGGTCACTCAGGTAACTAGGGCCTGAACTGTATAGGGCCTTCTAGGTGAGCAAGCCTACCTTGAAGGCAATCCTCCACCTCACTGGCAACCAGTGTAGGTCATGCAGGGCCAGGGTCACCTGGTAGGACCTCAGGAAGCCTGTTAGCAACTTGATCACTACGGTATGCACCAGCTGTAGGCAATGGAGAATCCCCCCATTATCCCTGAAGTATAGAAGGTTACAGTAGTCTAGCCTTGATGTAACAAAGGTGTGCATCAGTGATGGTAGGTCACCAGGCAGAATTAAGGCTTTAATCCAGGTGACATTCCTAAAGTGGTAAAAGCCATTCTGGACGACAGATGACACCTGAGTGTGGTAGGGTGTGGGTGTAAGATAACTCATTTGAAGGCACAGCAGAGACAGGACACAGGTTTGTCAGGTATGGCACACAATAACTTATAGTAAGCCGTTTACTAAGTAACCAAATTAAACTTCAGACTTTACTTTTAAACAGAGGAAAACAATAAAACAAAGAAATAAAATTTTCTTTTAGCTCTAAATAGCCATCTAAATCACTAGAACATAGCGTGGAAGAAATCAGAGGCAACTATCTTCTATGTTTCACAGAGAAGAGCTACATCCACTCTCTACTTCAACTGAGCACTGCATGTTCTTATATATGCTTAGAACCATGATGAAAGGGTCATGTGAGCTAGTTTGATCCACCCCTATTTCTAATAACATACAATTTCTACACTAATACAGGCTTGTGGGGGATTGAACAGCCTTATAATCAAAATAAATGTTATTTAACATGAGTCTAGCTTTAAAACAACAAGTTTCATTACAAACACCAAGATATTCTATCTGAATAACTAACAATCTCATTATCAAGAAGAAGCTCCTCCCCTTTATGTGAGGTCATTCTTCTCTCTCTCTATAAATAAGCCTCTTTCTGGGCTGCCTGCATCCTAATAGGAACCAGAATTTCAGCCTAGCAACAGGGTCCAGGTAAGGCCTTCTCTAAACAGCTTTAAACATGAACTCTTTTTGTAGCTCCTTAAACTTTTCTCTCCACTAGGACAGCTGCAACTTTGTGTTAAAAACATTTTGGAGCATTTTAAACCGCATTGCTGCCCAACTGCTGTATATTACAAAAGCTGGTGGGAATGAACAAGCAAGTCCTGTTTTATTTTCATTAGAAAATGCTACAGAAAAGAGACAGTTTTCACTTCCTAGTGCTTTTTCAAACAATCCTGTGAAAGAACTAGCTGTGCAAAGCAACTTTGTTTTAATGTTCTGGGTCTTTCTTACTTTCTTTTCAGGTTCCTGCTTTTTGGCTCAGCTCACACTCTGCATTCAGGCTGAAGTTTTTCACCATGCATACATACATACATAGATACATAGACAGTGTCAGCAGATAAGGGCCTATGGCCCACCCAGTCTGCCCATTTGAGCTTGTAAGTTCAGTTTATGTTTTCCTAGAAGTCTGTTGCCCCTTAACCCTGACCTCCAGAATTCCTTATGTCTATCCCATGCATTCTTAAATCCCGTGATTGTTTCAGCCCCACCACTTCCTCTGGCAGGGTGTTCCACTTGTCCACCACCCGTTCTGTGAAGAAATTCTTCCTCATGTTTCCTCTGAATCGTCCTCCTCCAATTTCATCCCATGCCTCTAGTCCTGGAACATCTTTTCGCTTAAAAATAGTGTATTTCTGCACCCTGTTCCTCCCTGTGAGATACTTGTATGTCTCTATCATATCCCCTCTCTCCCTCCTCTCCTCCAGGAAGTACATGTTCAGTTCCTTCAACCTGTCTTCATAGGACTTGTGATGCAATCCATGCACCATCTTTGTTGCTCTCCTCTGAACCTTTTCTACCCTGTCTATGTCCTTACGTAGGTATGGTCTCCAGAACTGTACACTGTACTCCAGGTGGGGCCTCACTAGTGTCTTATGTAGCGGAATTATGACCTCCCTTTTCCAGCTGGTGATGCCCCTGCCTATACATCCCAGCATCCTATTTGCTTTACCTGCCGCCTTGTCACACTGTTTCCCTACCTTGAGGTCATCAGAGATGATAACCCCAAGATCCCTTTCCTGTTTGGTGCATGCTATATCCTCACCCCCCCAACTGATATATCGTGCCAGGGTTTTTGTGCCCCATATGCATTATCTTGCACTTCTTTGCATTGAATTTCAACTGCCAAACCCCTGACCATTCTTCAAGTTTCTGCAGGTCCCTTCTCATTCTGTCTACACCCTCTGGTGTGTCTACTCTGTTGCAGAGCTTTGTGTCATCAGCGAACAGTGAAATTCTGCCTTCTAGGTCCTGTGCAATGTCACTGATGAAGATGTTGAATAGAACCGGTCCCAGCACTGATCCATGTGGTACCCCACTGGTCACTCTTCCCTCTGTGGAGTGACAGCCATTTACCACCACCCTCTGTGTCCTGCCACCCAGCCAGTTACCTACCCACCACACTACTGTCCTGCCCACACCCATATTCCCCAGTTTGTGTAATAGACTTCTATGTGGCACAGTGTCAAAGACCTTGCTGAAGTCCAGATAGGCCATGTCTACTGCTCTCCCTGATCCACCTCCCTAGTCACCCAGTCAAAATTCAGTGAGGTTGGTCTGACATGACCTCCCTGGTGAAACCATGCTGCCTTGGGTCCTGTAGTCCATTGACAACCAGATGTTCCACCAATCTCTCCTTCAGTAGTGCTTCCATGATCTTCCCACTACCGAGGTGAGGCTGACTGGTCTGTAGTTCCCTGCTTCTCTTTGTTCCCGCTTTTGTATAAGGGACTACATCTGCTGTCCTCCAGTCTTTGGGTACTCCCTGTTTCCAGTGATCGCTAAACAGGATAGCCAGAGGTTCAGCCACCACCTCTCTTAGTTCTTTAGGACTCTGGGGTGCACCCATCTGGTCCCATTGCTTTATCAACTCTTATTACTCCCAGTTCCTTCAGGACCCTTTTCTCGCTTAAAGGGACTTGTGTCCATTTCTGCACCATTCTCACCCCTTGTACTCCCTTCAGACCCATTACCTCCTCTTCCTCAGTAAAGACTGAGCAGAAATACCTGTTCAATATGTCAGCTTTACTGTTGTCATCCTCCACGCGCCGCCCCCATCCTCCCCTTCAGTCTCACTATCCCTCCCTTTGTCTTTCTTTTTTTCACTTATGTACCTGTAAAGGTTTTGTCCCTCTACCCACTGATTTTGCAATGTGTTCTTCTGTCTGAGCTTTGGCTTCCCTTACTGACCTCCTGCCTCCCTTTGCTTCTCCTGGTACTTCTCCCTATCCCCTTCTGCCTGTATCTTTTGTATTGCCTGAATGCAATCTTTTGGCTTTCACTTTTTTGCTACCTCTTTGGAAACCATATGTCTCTCTTCCTTTTCTTTTGCTAACCTGCTTAATGCATAATTCTGTTGTTCTTGTAATCCCCATTTTAAATACTGCCCACTGTTTCTCAACCCCTGATTCCTGTCCCATTCCCCTTAATGCCTCTTTCAAGTATCTCCCCATTTTCCCAAAGTCTGCCCCCCTAAAATCCAGGATACGTGTTTTTGTGTGGTTTGGTTCTGCTTTTTCTGTGATTTCAAACCACAATGACTGGTGGTCACTGTTCCCCAGGTGCTCCCCCACTGTTACCCCCATCACACTGTCCCTGTTTGTGAGCACAAGGTCCAGTATTGCCTTCTGCTGAGTTGGTTCCATGACCAGTTGCTTGAGGAAGGCACCCTGAAGGGAGTCCAGGATAAATCTGTTCCTAGTTGATGCTGCTGCTGGGATGCTCCAGTCCACATCTGGAATATTGAAGTCTCCAACCAGTACTACCTCACCTTGTCTGCCATCCTTGGATGGCTAGCATCAGCTCCCTATCTGTTTCTTCCTCCTGGGCTGGTGGTCTATAGACCACACCTGTGCGGATGGCTGTTCCCATTTTCCTTTCCAACTTAACCCACAGTATCTCTCCCCCATTTTGTTCCTCCTGGTTCTCTGTGGCCCTTATGTCATTTTTCACATACAGTGCCACTCCTCCTCCCTTCCTGCCTGCTCTGTCTCTTCTGAATATGTTGTAGCCAGGTATGGCCATCTCCCAGTCGTGGTTATCATTACACCAGGTTTCAGTGATGGCCACAATGTCCAGGTCTGACTGCCCCATGACAGCCTCCAGATCTTCCATCTTGTTGCTAAGGCTCCTGGCTAAGACCCTTTCAGTTATTGCATGTTTCGGCTGTTAAAGCCATTTTAATGCTACAGGGAACATTTTGACATAGAAAAAGGAGGCTTTTGTTTTAAACTGTGCTCGTAGCTATGCTGATACAACAGCAAACTGAGTAGCTAACCAGCACACAGAAAAACAGGAAGCTCTGCAATAATGAATTAGCACTTTACCTTTAATGTTGCCTGCTTACCAAACATCTAGCAGGCTTCTAGGCTTTTATTAACCTGCAAACAGTGTTCCTTACAGACACAGGGGGGTTCCAGGCACAGCTTGCCAAACAGAACACAAGAAGGGCACTTAAGGCAAAGAGGAATTTAAAAGAGGGGCAGTGATAGAAGTGAGATATCACAGTAGAAGGCCACTCTGCTGCAGTAGAGATGTGAACATTAAAGAAAAGGAAAAATTTATAGCTGCTGCAGCAGACTTTGGAAAAGGGGACAGATAAGAAGGAAGCCTCGGGTTACCTTTATTTGAAAAATGGGGGGAGGGGGGTTAACTAAATCTATCACACTGAGCCTCAAGTGTCAATCCATCATCAAGGATGACACCCTGATTTTTTAACTTTGTGGAAGCTATCAACTGGGAGGGGCCCCAAAACAGCCCTGTTCCAAATCCAGCAGCAGTCTTGTCCCACCAGCGATCAGGCTCAATCACTAGTCCATCTAACTTGTTGGGTTTGAGGCTTAGCCATTTAGAGGACATCCAGTTTTGGATCTTGGCAGACATCTGTTTCACACCACCACAGCATCACTTGTCCCATGAGCAAAGGACATATACAGCTGGGTATCATCTGCATAACAGTAAAAGTCCAAGCTGTAATGTCTAATAATTTCACCCAAGGGGAGCATGTACATTGCGAACAACATAGGTGACAGTATTGATCCCTGACAAACTCTGAAAGGCAGGGGCTTCAGGCAGGAGGAAAATTCACCATCACTACCCATTGCATTCTGCCCAAAAGAAAGGACTCAAACCAGTTGATGACAGTACTGGTGAGTTCACAGAGCTTCCTAAGGTGCCCCAACAACACTACTGTATGTGGTCCACAGTGCTGAACGCTGAGAAGAGATCAAGGAGACTGAGAATTTACCGGTCTCCTCTATCTCTCGCCCTGAGATATCATTTTGCACCCCAAATAATGCCATTTTGGTGCTATGCCTTGATCAAAATCCAGACTGGAATTGCTCATAGATGTCATAGAATGAAAGGCGCACCTCAAACTGCAGAGCCACCACTTTCTCAACAACCTTCCCCAAAAATGGGAGGTTGGAGATTGGATGATAATTTGCCAAGATGTCAAGGTTGAGTGATGGTTTCTACATGAGGGGTTTCACCAATGCCTCTTTCAAGGCATCAGGAAGAATACCCTCTGAAAGTGAGCACCAGACAATCTTGGCGAACACTGGACCAACAGACTCAACACATCCCATTAAGAGATGAGCCGAGCCTGGGTCCAGTTCACAAAAAATGGGCTGCAGTTTTGATATTAGCTCTGAGACCTCTGCCACCTCCACTAGCCTAAACTTACTCCAGACAATAAGAGTGCATCTGAACATACAAGGCCCACTACCACAAGGCTGGTCATGCCCCACTGGAGTGATCCCAGTCCTAATGGAGGACACCCTGTCAGAGAAGGACTGAGCAAACTCCTCACACTAGGCAACTGAAAATTCTCTTTTCAGCTGCAGACAGGCAGGGTGAAGTAGCCTCTCTACTGTCCAAAAGGGCAGAGCTTGTCTGTTCCTCCCTGCAGCAATTCTCCCTGGACAGGAACTCTGTCTTCTTATGGTTTTTTGCCCTTTGATATTCACTGTAGTGAATTCTCAAAGCCAGTTTGTCCTCTTCAGACTGAGTCCTCCTCCAACCACGCTGCAACTTCCAACTCTTGGTCTTCATCACCTTGAGAGCCCCATCAAACCATAGGGATCTCAAGTGAGAAGACTTGGGTCATATACGGATCAGTGCGATAGCGTCAAGCACCTTGGAGACAGCACCATTATGGGCTGCCACCACCTCACCCATACCTGCCTCACATACAACACTCAATAAAAAAATTCACTGCCACCAGCAGTCCCTCTGGGGAAAGCCCCCTCAATGGGCATAAGCAAAACATCTCAAGAGGAGAGGGTTAATGGGGGGCCCCGAATGGGAACTCCACAGTGCAGTGATTGGACCAAAAGACTGGATCAATCTTGAGATCAGTGACCTCAAGCCACAGTGAGAATATTAAGTCCAAGGTATGGCCATGCCTGTGGGTCACAGAAGCAGCAGCTTGTGTGAGGCCTAGCAAGGTCATCATCTGGAGGAAGTCATAGCAAAAGTGTGAGAGTTTATTGTCGATCCAGGCAATAAAGTCACCCAGAATTAACTATCTAGGTGACTCCAACAGCTTGTCGGTGATGAAGTCTGTGATTTCCTGCAGAAATTCCTTCTTGTGACCTAGAGGTCAATACTCGAGGAGGATTCTGCAACCTGCACCCAGATCCCTGCACATAGTGCACAGGTAGGATGGGAGAGATTTTGTAGGGATACATAGTTAGCCTTGAGGAAGATATGAATGTGGAACAATGGTGGACAGTGATTAGAGAAGTGATCACTGCAGCCACTAATACATGTCTAAAGAAGAGGAGAAAGAATTCCAATGCCAAACAACGTAGTTGGTTCAGTAGGGAGTTGAATCATGTAGTCAGGGATAAGACAGACATTCATAGGAAGTACAGAAAGTGTGGAAAGGATGAGGATGAGGGGTCTACATGGAAAAAGCTATGGAGGCCGGTAGGATAGTCAAGCAGGCCAAAGCTAGGAAAGAGCTGCAAAATGCAGATGGGATTAAGGGGGGGTCTTCTTTAGAGATATCAGTAAGAATACTGACACAAGGGCAGGTATAGTTAAGCTATGAAAGGAGGGTATGTGGGTGGAAGGCAGTAAAGAGAAAGCAGAGGTATTGAATAAATGTTTATGCTCTGTGTTTACTAAAGAAACTGGTGGGTCAGTGTTGTGATTGAGAATGGCAGGAGGGGGAACATGACTGAGACAGGATAAACAGAGTCCAAGTTTAGAAAAGGGCTTATGTCCCTAAAGGTAAATGAGTCTGGATGGCATGCACCCAAGAGTGCTAAGGGAACCAGTGGAAGAGTTGGCAGGTCCCCAGGTGGATCTGTTCTATAGCCCTTTGAATAGGGTTTTTTTACAGCAGAAATGGATAGTTTGCATGTGGTACTACTTCACAAGAGTGGGCCCATTGACCACTCAGGAAACTTCAGGATGGTCAATTTGACTTACAACCATAGAGACATACAATTTGTTGGCAGATAAGGACTGCTTGGTCCACCCAGTTTGCCCAGATGGTCCCTGCTTAGTCTGTCTCCATAGACCCTACCTGCACTCCAGTGATGCTCCATCCTTACTGCATATTTACTAATATTCGCTATGTCTGTCCTCATGCATGCTTGAAACCTACCACTGTTTTCAACTCCACCACTTCTGCTGGCAGTCTTCTACATGTCTACTACTCTTTCAGTGAAGAAGCACTTCCTCAAATCCCTCCTAAATGCCCCCCCCCCAGCTTGACTGCATGACCTCTGGTACTGATGCTCTTTCAAATTTGAAAGAGATATTCCCCTCCTGCAACTTGTTCACCCCTGTGAGGTGCTTATAGGTCTTTATCATGTCCCCTCTCACTCTCCAGTCTTCTAGGGTGTACATGTTGAGATTCCTCAGACTCTCCTCATAAGGCTTTTGATGCAACCCCTACACCATATTATTTGCCCTTCTCTGGATTGTCTCTACCATATCTACATCCCTACTGAAGTGTAGCCTCCTGAACTGGACACGGTACTGCAGGTGGGGTCTCTCCAGTGACTGACAAAGTGATAGCAACACCTCCAGCCTCCTGTTGATAATACTTCTCCCTATGCATCCCACTTGCCCTACCTACTGCTTTTTCACACTACCCTGCCACTTTGAGGTAATCAAATATGATACCCCAAGATCCTTCTACTGCTTAGTAACTGTCAGTACCTCCCTCCATCCTATACTCAGCCCCTGGGTTTCTATGTCCTAGTTGCATGGTTTTGTACTTTTTGACATTGACTCAAGCTGGCACGCCCATGACAACTCCTCCAATTTCCCACAGTACCTATTCATTCTTTCCATGCCCTACTGAGTATCCTCCCTATTACAGATTGTGGTGTCATCTTCAAAGATACATACCTTTCTTCTCAATCCTTCTGCAATGCCACCTATAAAGACAT
This sequence comes from Neoceratodus forsteri, assembly GCA_016271365.2. Taxonomy (NCBI): domain Eukaryota; kingdom Metazoa; phylum Chordata; order Ceratodontiformes; family Ceratodontidae; genus Neoceratodus; species Neoceratodus forsteri. The sequence continues at coordinate 761,643,010 of CM057452.1, forward strand.
TGAAGAGGACCGGACCCAGCAATGAGCCCTGCCACACCCCACTGGCCACTTTTCCTTCCTTAGAGTGCGCACATTTATCACCACTTTCTAAAGTCTATGCATTAACCAGCTACTTACCTAATTTACCACTTTGGATCCCACTCCTAGATTGCTTAATTTTTTATCAGTCTCCTGTGGGGCACAGTATTGAAGGCCTTACTGATATCCAAATAGGCCACAGTCACTGTCCTCCTCTGATCTGTTTCTCTGATCTCCTAGTCAAATATATCAGTCAGATTCATCTAGCATGCCCCCCATGAATCCTTGCTGCCTTTGGAATTGTATGGTGTTGTTGCTTACTTCATTGAAGATGCTTAACAAACCTCTCCTTTAAGAGTTTCCATTAGCTTCCCCACCACTGATGTGATACTGACTGGCTTATAGTTGTCTGCCTCCACCCTGTTGCCACTCTTATGGAGCGGGACCACATCTGCTCTTCTCCAGTCTTCCAGAACCATGCCTGTTTCCAGTGACCTGTTGACTAAGGCCATCAGTGGTGCAGCAAGTACCACTCTAAGTTCCTTTAGAATCCTTGGGTGTATCCCATCTGGTACTATGTCTTGTCCACTTTCAAATCTGCAAGTCCCTTCAGGAATCTTTACTTTGAAAATGGACTCATGTCCACATACCCCCACACATTTTTTCCTGCTGCTCCCTGGTGGTCTGTCCCTCAGTCCTTCTATTGTGAAGACTGAGCAGAAGTTCCTGTTCAGGATATCTTCTTTTTTCCTGATCCGCCTCTGCACAGTCTTCCTCAGTAGTGCTCCTAATCCTAACTAGGCCTCCTTTTGGTTTTCCTCTACTAGCTTAAGTACCTGAAGAAAGTCTTATCCTCTTTAGCTACACCTTTGGCTATCCTTTACTTGACCAGTGCCTTTGCTCTCCTTTCTGCCTTACCTGCTTCCCTCTGTTTTACTTAGTACACCTCTTTTTCTTCCTACCTCTATGTTCTTTGTACCTCCTGAATAAGTTCATAAGTGACATTGTGGATGGGATTATGGGTAAGAGCTGTCTGTTCATGGAAGACAGACAGCTCTGTGGGAAGGTGGACATGGAGGAGGGGAGCTAGGAACTCAGAAAAGTCCTGACTTGGCTACAGAAGTGGTCTGGTGTTTAGCAACTGGGGTTCAGTGCTAAAAGATGTAAAGTTATGTACCTAGGAGCAAAAAAAAACAGGGCAAAATACTGGTTCGGTGGTGTACAGATAACCAGCTCAGAGGAAGGCCCTGGGAGTAATTATCTCAAGTGACCCAAAACACTCAGCACACTACTGGACAGCTATGGCCAAAGTAAATCAGATGCTGGGCTGCATAGCCAGAGGAATTACCAGTAGGAAGATTAAGGTAATTCTGACACAGTTAAGGTCTCTAGTGAGACTGCACCTTGAGTACAGTGTGCAGTATTGGTGCCCTTATCCTAAGAAGGCTATCAACTTTCTGGAAATGGTCCAGAGAAGGGTAAACAAGATGATCCATGGCTGGCAAGGCAGCACCTACAGGGAGGAACAGGGTGCAGGAATACACTATTTTTAAGCATAAAAGATGTTCCAGGACTAGAAGGCATGGGATGAAGTTGGAGGGAGGATGATTCAGAGGAAACATGAGGAAGAATTTCTTCACAGAATGGGTGGTGGACAAGTGGAACACCCTGCCAGAGGAAGTGGTGGGGGCTGAAACAATCACAGGATTTAAGAATGCATGGGATAGACATAAAGGAATTCTGGAGGTCAGGGGTAAGGGGCAACAGACTTCTAGGAAAACATAAACTGAACTTACAAGCTCAAATGGGCAGACTGGGTGGGCCATAGGCGCTTATCTGCCAACACTGTCTATGTATCTATGTACCTAAGAGAAGAGACTCAGGGGGCTCAACATGTACTCTCTTGAGGACAGAATGGAGAAGGGGACATGACTGAGACCTCCAAGTACGTTAAAGGTATAAACAGGGTGTGCAGTGTGGGCCTCTTCAACCTTAGTGGAAATAAAACCACTAGGGGCATAATCCAGATGAGGTTGTATCTGATTTCTGTAAAGTAGACCTAATACAGCTCAATCACTGGTAATAAAATTCCTTTTTATGAAGTCTAAGATTATGGTTTCCTTTCTTACAGCCTCATCATATTGTCTGGAATTATTGAACCTATTAGTGATGAGGTCACCTCCGTTACAGAAATAATTATATGAAATGTTTTCATGCTGCACACATAAAACTACCCATGTGATATGTGTGCTGCAAACATGATTTAAATGTTAAATTGGAACTGAATGCATGCATGTGGCATGCATGCAGCAAGCAAGCATGGAAAGCATGCCTTTTTATGTTAAATTGGAACTGTCTGCAGCATGTGGCATGCATGCAAAAAGCAAGTGGTCACTGATAACTGCAAACATAAAAGTTAAGTGAATTGCTCAGGATCACACCATATACAAGTGGAGGTTGATGAAATTCAAACCCATGTCTTCAGGTCTCCAAGTCTCCTGGTTTGCAGTTCAGTGCCTGAAACCACTAAACAGTACTGGCTACACACATATGGCCCACTTGTACAGTACTTCAATACAAATCTGCATACATCTGCACGCTTGTGGCTTGCTTGTAGCCATTGTTATACTTTTTAGTTTTCTTTTCCCCTCTCATCTCAGCTACACAGCTGAACTGTAGCACACATACCAATGGAAAAAAAATGTGGTTCTCCCCACCTCAGTACACACACTTACCCATAAAACTACTTAATTACTGCTGTCTGGCCTGAACTCCTACTATTTCCTCTCCATAATTTTGAATGCTTCCACTCAAACAGACTTTAAGGGGCAAACACAAAAGTAGCAATAACTTGACACTCACCCACATGGCCAGTCTCTCCCTCACCATGCACACACACTGTAGTGGGTGCAGCCTTGCTGCTACAGACAATCCACCAAGTATAAATATAAGTTGAGAGTCTTTTACATGAGTACTAGGGAGCAAAAAGCATGTGTCTTTAAGAGATGATGTCCATGGGTAAGAGTGCTGGGATGTACCCCCTTGAAATTAATGGAGTAATTTTGTATTAATCTTTTATACATTATAATGGTGAGTTGGAAATAATGAAGGCAACTTTTCTACTAACAAGGCCCTTGTTAGTTGAGTGGTGGCCTTCATTACTCTCCAACTCTCCATGAATAATGTATAAAACAGTAATAAAAAAATACCCCCATTCATTTCAATGGTACACACCCCTGCAGTCTCCCTTTCCCTATGTCATAATATGCCTGAGCATGGGGATGTGAAGGTCAGTTTCACTGGGGGGGGGAGGGCATAAGCCTGACTATAGTGGAGCTCCAATAGTTTGTGCATACCATACCACTCAACTGTCCCTGAATGCAAGTGACAGCCCTCATTTTACCCCTGAAAACTACTCTACTCCTCATCCATCCCTCATAGAAAACATGCTGCCCACACAGAGGATGTCCTGTAAATTTAGATTTTATGGTGGGGCACCATTTCAGATTTCAACAAGGGGAGCCAACAACCAGTGGAGGCCAGGTGCTAGTTGGCCCCTAGGTGGCAAGCTCTAGAATGTCTGGAATGTTTCTAAAAGGTAAAACTTATTTTTTGTGACTGAAAATTGATATGCAAATCAGGAAAAATTCAAATGTATACGATTCATCTGTCTATACCCCGTAGCAGTGCATCAGATTTGGGCTTAAACCCATCTAGTTACTAATCAATGTTTTCCTGGCTGAAGTTCTGACCCCCCCAAAAAAATATCCCAATTTCTCTCTCCAACTCTGTTCCATTCAATACCTGTCCCATATAGGTCATGAAGCCACCCAAAGGCACAGAAATGTGAAAAACACATCAATATGTCAGTCCTTCTTCCTTCCCCGATCTCCCTGTAAAAAAAATATTTTCTTTTACTTGCCTGGCCCAGTATGCCACCAGCCCAGTTTTCAGTCCACTCCTCCTCCATCCTTCTGCCAGAATCTAAATGTTAGAACCAACCATCCCAGGTCCCCAACGTGGTCCGCAACCAAGTCACCTCACCAACCGAACCCACTCAATCTGTGTTGCTTGCTTTTTGCTTGGCTGCTGCCACACTGCATTGTTTGAGGCCTATGAGGCCTCCCATACTACTCTCACCACTGCTGCTATGCCTAGCTTGCTGCTGCAGGGTGCCTGTGCCCCTTTTTTTTTGTGAGGTGATCCTAGTAGAGTAAGTAGGTAGCCTAATCTTGAGTTAGCATCTAGCTCACCTTCTGCCCCTTCAGCCACCAGGGGAGATGGAGATTCACTAAGAGTAGACTGAAAAAAATATGCAGTCACAACACTGCTATTGAGAGTTTAGTGCTCACTAATTCCTCCAATCTGTAGTGTGCAGCCTGTCTACTGTGTGGTGGGAAAGACAGTGTTGCACTCATGTGACTCAGGTGCTCTTGCTTGGCTGGAGCTCCTCCATGTCATGTGTGATGGCACTGCTACTAATAGGTGGAGAGAGTGGACAACACAGTACAGACACAGTTGAGTCAGGAGTCCACCTGCAGCATGAGCACACACAGGCCAGGGGGGCACTTATTGTGCAAAAGATTAAATCAAAATTTAATGCATTGTTGCCACACCATATGAACAACCTAGGCACAAATGTGGAGGGGGGCAACTGTCCCCCTCTACCTACCTAGATGGCACCCCTGCTTTATGGTAGAAATTCATTCTCAGGTGCTAAAATTGGTATAAGTAAATACAATGGTTTTCACTGTGTTCTGAGGTACTGTATCTCCATGTTTCAAGATGTGTCCTGATCATCGTGAGGGTTAGTGTCCCTCATTGTCCCTCATTTTGAGTGTCCTTGTTCCTCATTTCAGTGACAAAATGTGAGGTAAGGTGCATGCTACCAAGACCCTACTCAGCACAAAGAGTGCTGATCATGGCCAAAGTGTATATGCTCCATACAGAATGACAAAGGGAAAGTAAGTGTGCCAAAACAGTCATGGAGAAATACATTTGTAGCACTAAATATGCATAAGGGGATTTGCATGGCCCAAAACAAAAAGGTCAGGCTTCACATCACAGAGGCCCCTCTTCGCACATCTGGAATGGGAGATGTTGGCTGACTATATCCTAAGCATTTAATGCTGTAAGCAAACAATACTTTACAAATTAGTGGCAATTTAATGACAAAAATCAAAAGCCATTAAACAACTTGCAAAAGGCCAGAATTAATGTGTTTACCTAATTTTAACGGGAAATCAATGAAAAATTGTGATGGCTCTAATTACTAGCAGTAGTGAAACAGATGTTAATGTATTTTATAGAGGAGATTTGCACCAGCTTAGTTGCTGCACACATGGCATGTGTGCAACATGTGAACCTGATGTGATTTTTAAATCATGATCATACCAGCTTAAGTGCTGCACTATTGTCAATTGTGCAACATGCGAACCTGATGTCATTTTTAGAAGATGTTCACACCAGCTTACCTGCTGCACATGTCAAGCTTGCAGCATGTGAACCTGATTTGCTTTTTAGACCTGGTTCACATAGGTTCACTTTGTGTATGTGAACTGCATGCAAACATTGCACAATTAATCATGTGGCATGTATACAGCACACTTATATTTCTGTAAGGGCTATATTCCCTTCAGAGTCAGTAGCCATAAACTGGACCACATAAATGTGTAAGGATAGAATGTATTATTCTTCCCTTAATGTATCCATTTATGTTTGTTCTTATTTAAGGCCATACTCTAAGTATTTGCCGATTCTGTGATTTCGATGAGTTAATTTTGTAAAGTTATTTCACCATCTTCAGTATCCACTATGTTACCTATTTTCACATAGTCCATGAATCTCTCCAGCCAGCAGCTTATTACATTATTCAAATTAGAGATAAAGGAGACAGACAGAATAACTTGTATAGCTTAAGTCCCTTGGGTCATTTGGTCTTGCAATCCCAGTTGCTGTTTTTGAGAGACTGCTAATTTATACAGTACGTAAATCACCAGTTTGTGGCACTCTTATTTCTATATTAAAGTTCCATTGTAATTTTGTTATGTCTAAGTGAGTGATCTCTAGTTGGTTCATTCCCCCATTCTTAGTGCTCTTCATTCCCATTTTCATTTGTTTGCTACATTGGGATATGCTGAATCCACCTGCATCCAGACACTTTCATTGCACTTAAAGGAAAACTACACCTTTATATATTGCAAAGTTTATTTGTTTCCATGTCAACAGGCAGCTCTTTTTGTGTAGCTCTTAGGGCTATATGCAATTGCTTTAATTTATTTCCACTGTTTATAATAGTCCCTGTAACTATCTTCAGGCCTCAATTTTCTGTTTGTTGAAATCTCATTGTCCCTGAGAGTTGTATTTGCTTATGAGAACATGATGTGTTAGCACTCTTTAGGCTCCACAGTATGCCTGTCTGCTCAATTAGAGTTCAACAAAACAAGTCACAGCAAGGTGTGAAATGTCACATTTACCTTCAGTTAGCTTTACAAACTGTGAGGTGTACATAATGCAGGGTTAGTAAATAAACAAAATAAATGATGGATTGTACATTGTTGAACCACATAAAGTGACTCCTGGGGTCCGATTTTCAAAGGTCCTTAGACTGACGTAAGGTGTGTCAAATAGCCACCTTGCATCAAATGCAGATGCACAAAATATTGTGTGCCGCATTTTGCAATAAAATTGTTCACTGTGGCAAAGTCCTCCAAAATGACACAAGGGGATTGCTACATCAAAAACAGTATGCATCTGACGAGATTGACAGAAGCTGCGTCAGAAATATGATGCATGGTGTGAGAATGATGGAAGCTGAGTCAAAAATATGATGCGTGGGATGAAAATGATTGAAGCTGAGTCACAAATGTGATGTATGGGGCAAGAATGATGCCATTTTTGTAGTAGTAATTTTTCACTCCTCAGCAGAGCTGACAGGTGTCTTCAGCCCTCCCTCAGAAAGGATCATTCTCTAACCTGACCATCACCCCCACAGCCAGACCCCCTAATTCCCCGATGGATTGCCCCCTGTTTTGGGGCCAAGGAGAGGAGAGCCAGTTTACTCCCCTTCCCGGAACACAAATCCAGATGTTGGGGGTGGCACTTGCAAGGGAATGTGTCAGGTCATCATCATGGACCCCATCATCTCCTAGAATTTTCCATTTTCTCCCCTGGACCCATGCACCATGAAATGTGCAGAGCGGCTGGCACCTGCCTCTGTGGAAGCAGCCATGTGCCCAGGACATGAGTCTTCTCCTCTGCTGGGTGATGTGCCTGTGCTGACACCCAGCCACCACTGGGTGTCAGTCTACAGAGTGCCATACTGCCCCCCGAGGAAGAAGACCTGTCTATGGTTGCTCACTCCTTCTTCACCCTTGCTGACCCCTGAGTGATCAGAGTCCATTCCCAAACCTGAGTCACAGACGTCATGTGAGGTGTGGTGTCCAGCTGGATGGGGTGCAGCGCAGAGCAACTAAGATGATCCAGGGACTGGAGGACTTACAGTATGAGAGTAGGCTAAAGGAGTTGAACATATACTCGCTGGAGAAGAGGAGGGAGGGAGAGAAGGGATATGATTGAGACATTCAAGTACATGAGAGGGATGAACAAGACTGGTAAGGAGGGACTATTCAGGGTAAGGATGGGAAGGGACACTTGAGGCCATGACATGAGATGGGAGGGGGGAAGGTTCAGTAGGGAAATGAAGAGAGACACTGTTTTTGGTGGTGGCAGGGTGGAATGCATTACCAGCAGAGGTGGTAGCTTGTAAAAGAATGGGCTGCTTCAAAAAACAGCTGGGATAGGGCAAGAAGGAGGATAAAGGGGGGTGAGAAGGGCAGCTGTAGTATAGGGCTGCTAGCTGCAAAATTGAGCACCTCGATTGACCAAATGGCCTTTTCCTGCTGGCAAATTTCTTATGTTCTTATGTACCCTCAATGCCACCAGGTCGGCTAAACCAGCATGATGGAAACTGAATCAAAAATATGATGCATGGGGTGAAAATGATGAAAACTGACTCAAACATATGATGCATGGGGTTAGAATGACAGAAGCTGAGTAAAAAAATATAGTGGATGAAATGGCCTAGACAATGGCGTTTTAAGACCCCAAAATGCTCTAAACTAGTCCCATATGGGAATATTAGCTCCGTAACCAAACTTCTACATAATTTACCCTCTCCATTCCAATCATAGCACCTATATAACATTACTATATGTGCTTGTCTCTGGAAGCAATATTTTACATGCTACAGTACATGAGACAGCATTACAATGTATACAGTACAGACCTCTTGCAGCACAATGCCATGCATATTAACATAGTCAGGTCTGCCCACCTGCTGTGAGCCTCTTTATATGATCTTGTGTCCATCAGACCACCTCTGGCTGGTCTAATCACTGACAGCACCTTCATGCTTTGAAAATCCCAAATAAGGGGATGTGTCATTTTTTTGATGCAAGCCCCCTTTCTGACATGGCGCATCCATTGTTTTGATGCAAACATGGCACAAGCCAGTGTGGCACATACAAATCTGTTTTCGACACAAGCACCATTATAAAATCAGAACTGATGCAAGTTCTAATGCAGCTTGCTCCTTGCATTGTTTTTGATCCATGCACCATGAATCATTCTCTGCCCTTTCAAAATCTAGACCTAGATTTCAATAACTCCTTTAGCAACATCATTAGTTACAGAGACAACATTAATTCTCAGCTTCTTCTAGAGAATACAGATAAATTTGAATACTAAAGGGAAACACTCTTTTCTCCACAAGTCTAACTGTGCCTGACACTGTTGCAGATTCTTTCTTTAGTGTTTGAAATTATGGTACTACTCAATATAATGCAATGCCATTCAATATCTGAATTGCATTTCTGGAATGAAATACAACTCTGCATCCACTGAACTGATGGAAAGAGTACAACTATCAAAAGCTAGTCTATCCCTTTGATTCATTTTTTTTGCTAGTTCAATAAAAGCTATCACAAACACATTTTTAATATTTTTTCAGCATAATAAAAAAAGCATGCAATAGAATGAAACTTGAGCTACTCAATGTGGATACATGGCTTGTAACACACTATTGGACAAATTATTTCCCTCATAATCAATATTTTGACAAAGTACACTTTAATCAAATGTATTATTGTAATTCCAGATGCATTACTTATCAAAATCTACAGTCAGATCTTACATATATCAACATTTTGCATACCTGACAAAGATGCATATATATACACACACACACACACACACATATATACACACACTATATGATGGAGAGCATACAAAAATGATAACAGTACTCATATCAGAGATTGTATGGGCAGGATCAAGGGCCTGAAGGTGAACTGCTGCAAATAGAAAACACAGTCTTGTGCATGAAAAAAATATTTAGAGTCAAAAATGAGTTGGAGCAATGTTTTGGGTTTTGGATGGTGTCAGCAGATGAGAGATAAAGTGAGAGTCTGTTATAAGTTTAGAAGGGTGTCATCAGATAGGAGAGGGTTGGCAGACCAAGCAGTTTTGCAATGGTGTCAACAGGTGTGTATGAGAGAGCGCTTTTAATGTTTGCTGACATACTTGGAGTGAGGTTATGGAACTTCAACTTCATATTACCTTCACCAGCAAATTATGCAAGCAATAATACCCGACAGGATGGGCTATGTTGGGCATTACTGGACTGCCCAGGGGCGTGCAGGCAGAGGGCCTTGAAGCCCCTGGAATTTCCGGTATTTCCCAATACCGCCCACCTTGTCAAGCATTAATGCACTTAGAAAATGGGCTTCCTGTTACATCTTAAATAAAATACGTAAACATATGTAAAAAAGAGTAACATGTAAGTAAAACAAAATTAAAAAGAGCATTTGTGTAAAACATTCCCTCCACTACTGCATCTGGCAGTAGAGGGCACTGTGGTGTGATATCATTTGTTTTTGTTGTACACTATATTCCTCCAGGATGCAATATTCTTGTATTCTTCTTTTAACTAATTTTAACCTATTTACTTTGCAGACTGTGGAATCTGCAACCCCAGCCAGAAAAACAGTTACATTTTAGTTAACTTTCAGTGCATGCTGGAGTGGGACCGGAGTGTGCTGCCTGCTCTGATTTAAATGTCTTCTTCCACTTTCAACTGCCACTGTAACTCAACAGGAATTATGCCTATTATTGTTTTGAAGTGTTGTAAAACTGGTAATTTAATAATCGTCAGGACTGTGGACTGTGGAGCAATGGCAAATGAGCAGGTGCATTGAGTGTGTAGAGGTTACAGCAAGGTAAGCATGGTGTATGCTGAGGGGAAATTGAGTGACACAGTTTAAGCAGTGCATAACGTGCGAGTGCAGTTGGGGACTGTGGTCTAGGACATTGCTACAGCCTGGGAAACATTTTGAATGGTGCTGAGATCAGGAGTGCTAAAGGCACGATTTGTGTGTTTTTTTTTAAATAAAATAAACATTATTGTGAGGGGGAGGGGTGGCCAGCCACAAAGCAATTGTGCGGTCGGCCACAACACAATGTCTGGAGTTAGGCTTCCATAGGGGTGATCAATCAGCAGCAGCATGGATGGGACTGTTGGGACATGAAGGTACTTTATAAAAAAAAAAAAAGTTTGTGTGTGGTTTGGCTGACTCACTGAGTGGGAAAAACTGGCAGCTATTCACTTTTCAGATTCTAACTGGCACAGGGATATCAGTTTGACAGTGAGGCATGGCAGGCTGTTACTTTTTATTTCCTGGGCATCTACTGTAAGTTAATGTAACTCCCTGGCAAGCCAGGAAATAAAAGCCACTTTTCTAAAAATTTGCAACATCTCTATTCCCCAGATCTGCATGGTCTACACTAGAAAGGGGCACAATTTGGAGATGTTCCTAAGATGGTAACAACAGCTCCTAATGACTGCCAGACCTGAAAGCCAAACGGCAGGTGCTTGTAAAACACCACAGTTAGACTGCAGACCTGCCTGAACACTTTTAACAATGCCCCCCCAAAAGGGGGGGTGGCTAAGGTCCAAATGAGATTGCATTTTTGGACATCAAGATAATGTTAGATTAGCAAAATAATGGTGCCCAAACTAAATTTCTTAAGCCTACATATCAGAATTCAATGTTATTAGCCAGCAGCTGTCATCCATGGCACATGAGCAAGAACATCTCCCAATGTTGGTTTCACAGAATAAAATGACATTGCAGCACAGAGAATTGTTTTCATAAGCAAGCAAGGGACCTAGAAAGGAGGTTTGTTGAAAGGGGCAATTCAAGAAGAGAGATTTTGGTGGCCAGAGATAGCATGGAAGATGCTCTAACATCTATGTTTTTAGAAGTAAAAGAAAAGCATGATGAAAATATTCAGCTAATGCTCAATTTTGTCACAACATATTGTCTGGTGGCAAGAGATGTTGTGAATATGGTGAGACAAAACTGGCACATTTTGGAGGTGCATCTGTTTTGGAGAAATGTTGCAAAACCCCCACCACACTCAGTGTATATATATGTTAATTTAGGGGACAGCATGGTACACAGTGATCAACCAAATGTGCCGGACAGAGAGCTACATGGTTGCCCCCTACCAAGGGATAATTTCCTTGTGGGAGATGTTAATCCAGCAAAGTGGTACCCATGACAAAAGAGTTCCTGAATCCTAGAAATGGAAAGACAATAGAGCTCAGGACATTAGCGACTTGTGAAATTGAAGGCATCATTTATATGGTGTTTTGTAAATGTGGAGCCCACAATGTGGGTAAAATAAAATGCCAGTTCTGAATTAGAATTGGTAAACATAGCACAACTATCAGAGATGGGGAGAGGAAACACACAACAGTTGCATATATAGCCGACAGTAGCATTAACGCAGTCAATACTCAAGCCTGCCTCCTACTGTTGCCCCTCATGGCCTTTACAGCACTACATAACCAGCAATTCCCGGCAACTCTCTACCTAAGAGCAGCTGTCTTTACCCAGCCTTCTACCATCCCTTCCCTACTACTATGCACCTGGTTTACACAGTAGGAGGTGCAGTTCGATGCAAGTAAACATGATATGCTGTCAGACTTGGAAGGGGATGCCAGTACAGGAAGGGGTGATTGTGTAAACCAGGTGCATAATAGTATGGAAGGGATGATAGAAGGCTGGTAAAGCCAGCTGCTCTTAGGTAGAGAGTTGCTGGGAAGTGCTGTAAAGGCCATGAGGGGCAACTGTAGGAGGCCGGCTTGAGAATTGAATACACTAATGTCATGAAAGCTATGTGTGGCAGCAATAGAAGGCTTGGGTGAGCCAGTGACCAATAAAACATATAACAAGTTGAAAGCTGCTCCCACTGCCTGCAGCCACAATGCCTGCAGCAGCAACACAGTCCCCCACAGTGGGCAAAATGGAGAAGCCACAGAGAGGCACCATGACACCAAACAGCTAATTAAACCAGTAGGATAAAATAATTTAAGTACCGGCAGTTGAGTTAAACTAGAACATGAAATTAAATTGATTAAATATCTGCAGCTGTAGCTGGGCTGGCATGTGTTTGAGCAGATTAAGAACTCCAAAAGGGCTGTACACAAGGGGAGAGTAACATGGTAGAGCAAGATAATCGGGTGCGATTCTGTTGCATAACTAGTGGCACTGAATAGCCAAGAAAATTGAAATAGGTTTGTCTGCACAAATAATAAGGAAGTGCAATTGCAGGTTGAGTAAATGCAGCAGATAGTTCAGTTATACTTCAGTTAATACTTTGTTTGTAAGAAAACAGAAGGCCTGAGCCCATGAATGCTGTCCCACTACTCAGTGGTGATAACCAAAGTTATCTCCCCTAAAACATTTGTCTAGTTGAGCCTTAAAAGTCAGGAAATTGGTAGTTTCTATAACATCACATAGAAGTTGGTTCCAAACTCTTATTGCTCTAGGTACATATGCAAACTTCCTCAGTTCGCTTTGTGGTGCCATTTCTACCAACTATCGCTTATGCCCCTTAGATCACATTTTATATCCTTATAAACTAGACCAAGATCCTCCATTAAATTTGGATCTTCAAGTAGTCTATACAAAAGCAGCATAATGTCTTTCTTATGTCTCTGTGTTAGATTCCATAATCCCAGGTCCCCAATCTATCATCATATGCTTTATTCTTACATCTTAGTGTTAGCTAAGTAAACCTCCTCTGACATCTTTCCACAATTTCTACATCCTTCTTGAGGTAGGGGCTCCAGTGCTGAGAGCAGTAGTCCAGATGTGGTCTTATATATGATTTATATAGGGGTAAAAGCATTGTTTCTGATCTGGAATGAAACGTTCTTCATACACAATTAATTAAATGTCTAGTCTTATTAACTATGTGTTCTCATTGTGTCCAGCTTTTCAGATCTTTGCTAATATATACACCCAGGTCACATTCTTTAATTACTGATCTTATTTTGACACCATTAATATTGTATTCTTGTCTGATGTTATTCTTGCCAAAGTGCAATATAGAACATTTATCAAGATAAAATGTCATATTATTTTGATTAACCCAACTATTAATACTTTCTAGATCTCGCAATATCTTCTATCAACCTCAGTGTCCACTGTACCTCCTAATTTTGCATCATCTGCAAATTTGATCAATTGATTACTGCTTGTGATTGCTAAATTGCTTATAAAGATGTTAAATTATAGAGATCCTAGTACTGAACCCTGGGGTACACCACTGCTGACCTCTACCTCTGTTGACATGAATCCATTGATTCTGACACTCTGAGTTTTGTTTGTTAACCAATGTTGTATCCATTTGATTAATATTGGATTGATTCTCAGTTTGGTTAGTTTGGTTATCAGTATTTTGTGAGCTACGGTATCAAACACTTTCCTTAAGTCCAGCATCAATACATCAACTGCCTTACTCTGATCCAGATGTCTACCAACTAAACTCAATCAGTAGTTAATTGGCAACCCTATAGACATTTGAGAAATATATGTAAAGCTGAAATTAAGCATGCTAAAGTAGATTATATAAGACAGCAACAAATTGAAGGATTGTCTAATAAAACATTGTGTAATACAATTAACAAGTTAATTAACCCCAGTGCTGAAAGTAAGGTAACAATGACAAAAAGAAATTACCAAATGACTTACCCTTTACTTATTGCCAATGAATTTAATAGAATAGTTACTGATCTGGATGCTAATATGACTGATCCTGGTGTAGATGCACCTTCTGGGGTAAATGTAGTGTTTTGAGATGATCCAAATTTTATCTTAGGGTAGATTCTAGAAATTAAGTATTTAAACTATTGAAACAACTTAAAACTGATGCATCTAGTTGATTTGATGGTCTGTCCCCTAAGATATTATGATTAGCATCTGCTGAGTTGGCATATCCAATAAGTATTCTTATTAATTTGTGAGGTACCCGAACTGTGGAAGCACTCATTTGTTGTGCCAATACACAAATCGGAACCTACTGGTATTTTTTTCTAATTATAGGCCCATTTCTATATTATCAGCTTTATCTAAAATCCAAGAAAAGTTAATCTATGGTCAGTTAATTTCTTATGTTGAAGCTTACAATTTGTTGTCTCCAGGTCAACATGGTTTTCAGAAGGGGCAAAGTACAGTGACTGCCTTGGTCGAGTTCACAAGCGCAGTCCTGGATGGCATGGATGGTGGTTGCCTAACTGGGGTCACGTTCATGGACTTGACCAAGAAATTCGATCTTGTTGATCATTCTTTGTTAATTAAGAACTTGGATTATATTGGGGTGGGAGAACCTGTCTTAAGGTGGTTTGCTAACTACCTGAAGGATAGGCATCAGATAGTTAAATTTGGGGGGAGAGTTTCTGAAAAGGCTAAAAGAAAATAATCACTGGTTACATATTAATTCTTTGGATGGTGCAACATTTGAGAATGTGACTAATTTTAAATACTTACGAGTTAATTTGGACCAATTCTTAATTTTGGACTTCATACACAGATGATAACATATAAGCTTCATGCAAAGCTTGATCTATTATATAGATTTCATAGTTATCTGGTCTTTGATACACATTTGGTGGTGGCATCTCAATGTCTGCTGCCTATTTTACAGTATGCCTCAATTATAGTTGATAACTCTTTTGAGAGTATGTTACACTGGAAAGTAGTGTTATTAAACAAAATAGGGAGATTTGTTTTATTAGCATCAAGTGTTGCACATCATTGTGACATTATTAATGAACTAGGGTGGTTAACTGTAAAGTTGTCATATACATTTGGTCTAGCTAAATTTGTTTTTAAAATTCTTCAGTCTGGTATACCTACTGTATTAGCTTAAAACTTCATCTTGTGACAACACAGAATGAATCTAATACTAGATCATCCTGTGACACAACATTGTTAAAAGTTCCATTTAAAAGCTCAGTAAATGGTCAGCGCATCTTTGGTTATAGTGCACTTATGGTTTGGAATAGTTTACCCTTTTATATTAGGAATATTACAAGTTATACCCTGCTTACTAGAACCTTAAAGTCATATTGTAGAACTCTGTGAAGCTGTGATTGTTTTTAAGATGACTGTCTTATTTATGACATGGAATGTTTATTTCCTACATAATTATGCAATTTTGTAATTGTTTTTTGTTACTGTTGATGTATTGATGTTAGAAGTTATTGCATTCTTACTGACTATGGGTCATACCTATAAAAATGATTTTTTTTCCCAGTGTACTAACCTGTATACAAATGAAATCAATCAATCAGTCAACATATTTGTAAAAGCTAATCAGGTTCGTGGTACAGGATCTATCACTAGTAAAGCCATGTTAAGTAAGATCAGTGCGTTCAGCATCAATTAGGATTCTAGTAAGCTCTTCCTTAATGGTACCCTCTATTATTTTGCACACCATGGACTTTAGGCTTACTGGACAGTAGTTAGCAGGGTTTTTCTTGCCACCCTTTTTATAGATGGGAATCACCACTGCTTTGCACCATACTAGAGGCACATAGGCTTCTAGTATAGATCTATGTCCTATATCAGCTATGAGCTAAGCAAGTTCATTAGCCAATTCCTTCAAAAGTCTCAGATTTAATCCATTCAGGCATGGTGATTTATTGACATTTATTGATTTTAGTTTTTTAATATAATGTCTGTTGTAATGAAATGGCTGGGATCTGACTCCATTGCTTCATAATGTGGTAGGACTAAATTTTGCTCACTGGGATGAAAGACTGACACAGAGTATTTATTAAATTAATTTGCCATATCTTCAGGCTTGTTATATGTTATGTTATTTACCTACAATGGTCCAATGACTCTACCCATACTCTTTTTATAATTTACATAGGCATAAAATCCATTGATGTTAGTCCTGCTGTTAGCTAGCCTACATTCTGTACTAGATCTTGATCTCCTAATCTCTTATTTAAGTTGTCTCAATATGCACTTGTAGTTTGCAGTATTGCTAGCTGAATGGTTCTTTTTCATTTTGCTAAACCTGGCCTTCTTTTTGCTGATGAGCCTTCTAACCTTATTGCTGAATCACAAGAGCTTCTTCTCTCATATGTTATATACGTTTTTAGTGGGGACACAAATAGATTCCAAGTTTGATACAGTTTTGATCAGTAAATCCCATGTTTGTTTGACACTTAGATTGGTGGTTATTGTTTTCCAATCTAATCCAAGAGCGTGAAAAGACTTTCTACGGATTCATTAGTGAAAGCAGAAAGTCCAGAGGGGGTATTGCTAAGTTCAAAGGAGATAAGTGTGTGTGAAGAGGAGGACCATGTAAAAGCATCTATCCTAACTAGATACTTCTACTCAGTATTTATTGAAGAGAAGGTAGGGCAGGGCCCACAGCTCAGCACCATGGGCACAGGGGGGAGAGAGGTGTGCCCGAGTCCCTTTACAAAACAAAGGGTCCTACAAGAGCTCGACAAGTTCAGAGTGGATAAGGCAATGGGACCTGATGGCATACATCCCAGGGTACTAAAGGAGCTAAGGGTGGAACTAGCAGAGCCATTAACAAAACTGTTTAGTGAGTCTCTGAACACAGGAGAGATCCCAGAAGATTGGAGAAGGGCTCATGTGATCCCACTCCACAAGAGTGGTAGTAGGGAGGAGGCAGAGAACTACAGACCAGTCAGTTTTACCTCAGTAGTGGGCAAGATTATGGAGGCACTCCTTAAGGAAAGGATAGTGCAACACCTGGAATCCATAGCAGAACAGGATCCAAAAGCATGGGTTTACAAAAGGAAAGTCCGGTCAAACTAATCTCATAGAAAACAGAGAGTGGTGGTAAACAGTATACAGTCAGAAGAGATACAAGTCACAAGTGGTGTACCTCAGGGATCAGTCCTGAGGCCAGTCCTCTTCAATATCTTCATCAGTGACATTTCAGATGGACTGGAGGGTAAGGTTTGTCTGTTTGCAGTTGACACAAAGATCTGCAACAGAGCAGATGATCCAGATGGGCTGGGCAGAATGAGAAGTGATCTGGATAAACTGGCAAAATGGTCAGAAGAGTGGCAACTGGGGTTTAATGCAAAGAAGTGCAAGATCATGAACATAGGAAAGAGAAACCCTGAAGCCACTTATAGGCTGGGAGGGGAGTTGCTGGCAGTCACTAGGGAAGAAAGAGACTTGGGCATCATCATCACTGATGACCTGAAATCATCCAAGCAGGCCACTAAAGCAGTAGGTAAGGCTAGGGGGATGTTGGGGTGTATTAGTAGGGTAGCACAAGCCGGAAGAGGGAGGTAATAATCCCTCTTTACAAGACACTGGTTAGGCCCCTTCTGGAGTACTGCGTGCAGTACTGGAGGCCACACCTTCACAAGGTCATTAACCAAATTGAGGTAGTCCAGAGAAGGGCAACCAAAATGGTGTAGGGACTGCATCAGAAAACATATGAGGACAGATTAACGGAGCTCAACATGTATACCCTAGATCATAGGAGGGAGAGCGTTGATATGATCGAAACATTCAAACACCTTAAGGGCATTAACAAGGTGAAAGAGTCTAACATGTTTCAATATAAGAAAAATAGCAGGACAAGAGGACACAGCATGAGATTTTTTTTTTATTTGTTTAACCAGGAGTAGCACACTAAGCTGAAAGCTTTTTTACAAGTGCATCCTGGGATCACAGGGAAGTTAAGTGACTTGCTCAGGGTCACACAGTATGTAAATGGAATCTGTGGGATTCAAACCCTGGTCTGGTCTGCTGGATGTCACCAAATTTGCAGCTCAGAGCTTTAAACCACTGCACTATACTGCCTCTTTAAGAGATTAGAGGGAGGCTGATTAAGGGGTAATGTGAGGAAGTTCTTTTTCACAGAAAGGGTGGTCAATGCATGGAACGGCCTACCTCAGGAAGTGGTGGATATGAATACAGTGCAGGGCTTCAAACAGGTATGGGATAGGCATAAGGGAGCAATATAGATGAGTATGAATAGATAGGTCATTGACAGAGCAAAGGTCGATGGCACATTTATAAGGTAGAAAAAGAAATGGGCATACTGGATGGGCCTTGTGATCCTTATCTGCCGTCAACTTCTATGTTTCTGTGTTTAATTTCTCTTCTCATTTCCTCAAAGTTTGCTTTAGCATACTTTTTATTTTCTGTTCTTCCTGAGGTGAATCTCTTTGCTTTATTAATTTTAAATTGGAGGATGTTATGATCACTGTTGCCCAGAGTCCAGAGCACAAACAAACTAGACAGGGGAGTGAGGGGCAAGGCTGCAGCAGACCTAAAGTGAGAAGACAGATGAACAGAGCCCACGGCCGACAAAGAAAAAATTTGGTAGTGGGTGGAGCAGCCCTTAAATGGGCTGAATGGGGATGTGGCCAGTTACACCACTCCCTTGAACCACAGGGTTTAGCCTTTCAAAACTAGATGGGAATAGACTGGCACTAGCCAGTCCAGGACCCCAGCAAGGGCCTTATTATAGGCCTCAGCAGCATCCCCACAGCCCCTGGCAGAGGCTTATACCAATCCTGAGGTGCCCAACAGATCCAGAAACCTATTTGCATCCAGATCCCGTTTAGATTGGAGTGTACAGTCTCCACAGTTGTGTATGGTATATATTGTAGAGTGCCCTGACACAAAGACGAATGGTACGGTGGGAGGAGCAAGCAACTGGATCTACTGTATTATTACAGATCCATTTCCATCGAGAAAACCAAAATAACAGCTTCCTTGAGAAATTTTACATTTCTTAGGAAAAGTTCAGTTCAGTTTTTACTCCTCTTTACAGAGGCAAACTTCAATGTCATTTCTTTGAAGATGTTCTTAGCAGAGTAACTGAACTGTTAGGAAAAAAAATAAAATCAAACTGTGCTGTACTTTTCAGTGGAAAATACACCAAATTTGTTGAATTTAACCTCCCTAGCAAAAAAATTGGGTACATAACAGGCATCTTTTTTTCCTTTTTATCATGTTCTAGGTCAAATGTAGGCTTTCATTTTTCACTTGGGAGACTGCTCTGTACATTATACAATACTGCTAAACCTGAACTTAATTTTACCTTGAAGGAGAGGTTTCTTCTTCTGGACTTCCATTTGTCTTTCTTTGGATGGTCTCAGTTTTCTAGAAAGTGGTTGTTATGTACAGGTTCCCAACATCATTTTTGACTAAGAAATTGAAACAGTTAACATTACAAAGGTCTACAAGTAGCACTCTGACAGCTATAAGTTTTTGCATTTTTAGGTTGCTGATTCTAGTTGCCATGCCTTATATGAGTATACAGAAATTTCCTGTTGGGTTTGACTGTAGAAACTACTAGGTTTGCAACAAAAAAGGCCTTTTAATTTAAAAGTCAGAAGGTCATAAATTAGAATCCCTGCATTCATGTGTTGGAAATACTAAAGTGGTGCTGATAAGTCATCATTAGATTCAACACTGGCAATCAAACCAGTTTACCACAGTAGGTGAAACACACCTGGAATGTGACAGCTGCTTTATGAAAAGGGGAGTCTATATATCTGAGTTTATGTGGACTGCATGCAGGTTTTGTTTGAGAGAGACTGTATCTGTACCTTGCATGCTAGAGTGCCTGTTTTAATGCTGCCTAACATTATACTGTAGATACAA
This sequence comes from Neoceratodus forsteri, assembly GCA_016271365.2. NCBI lineage: Eukaryota > Metazoa > Chordata > Ceratodontiformes > Ceratodontidae > Neoceratodus > Neoceratodus forsteri. Next base: position 761,663,061 of record CM057452.1, read on the forward strand.
ATCCTCTTCATTTCTCCTCTGGATGGTGTTGTGGCATTGCATTTTGTTCAGTAGGTGGCAGTAGGGTTAAGCGAAAATGCAGATATGAAGAACATTAAGATTTACTTGCCAGCAAGCACTAGGTGCATTTGTCATTTGAATTTCTTTAGATAGTAGCATTGTGATACTCTCCTCCTATTGTCCTGTTAATGAACTTCAATTATAAACTAATGATGCCCCCGACCATCAGATGAGATACTTCCATTCTCTAAACAAATGCTTTTATACAAGTTCTTAACACTGGAGGATGCATCTACTACAAAATGTGTTAATAGGTGTATACAAGATGCACATAAAACATTTCACTACTCACTAAATTTCTGACTTCAGAACTTTTAAGTTTATAAACAGGATTAATGTAATCTACTGTACAAATCAGAATTATTGTGTGTAACATGTGTACATTATTCTGTTGAATGTATTTTTTTAAAGATGAAGTTGTAAAAAAAAAGTTCTTGTTATGTATTTTTGATAACCATTTGGGAATTATATTGGATAGCTACAGTATGTTTAGCAAAATCTACTAAAAATCTGCACTTGTGAATCCAGTCTTCTGATTGGCTGGGAGGAAGACCCGTCACACCATATTCACATACTGTAGGTTGTGTGAACCCTGCTGTTTCTAGATTCAGGGGCATGAACATGAGAGGAAAAGTATATATATATTTTTAAATAAATAAATAAATGCCACTGAGTTGCCAGCTAATAACATAACAGTAGTTGGGTGACACGGAGGACATGGACCAGAAATGCCACACATTGGCAAACACATTGTGGAGGGGTACTGGATGGATTTGTTTCATATAAACAATAGTTGAACAAATGTAGTACTGCATCTTTAATGTTGATGTTTAATGCAGACACTAAGTAAAACACAATGAGCAATGTATAACACATCTACTAATCATAATGTACATTACTCTTTTTATGTGTACATTTGTGCATAATTTTAAATTATGTGGTTTTATATTGTATAACACCCATAGTATCTGGAAATGAGTGCTTTATAAATAAAATATATCTCTGTCTGTTGTCTATCTGTCTGTCTATATATCTTATCTGTCTGTCTGTCTATCTGTCTACTACATTGGACTCTAGCAGAATGATGAGGCTTTGATAAGTGACTTGACAATTAGTTAAGCAAGGGCATCACTGCCTTTCTTTTCAAAATGGGTGTGCATGGGGGAATGCCTCATAATAACTGTGGACTACTAGCACCATTACTGAATTTGGAAAACATGCACTATAAGGGAAAGGCTCAAGGATTTAATCAATTAAAAACAAAACAAACAAGTTTACTCATGTATAGAGGCAATCCAAGATTTTGTCAAGGGGGTAGCAAGCAGACCTGCTGAAGGCAGACTGCAAAAACAGATGGTGTTACAGCAGATGGCAAATTGCAGGGAACAAAAGAGTACATCCTGCACAAAGAGGCACTAGTCATTAACTCAGTACACCCTGGATTCAGCAGTGCTTTCATAACAGGTACTTTGGAGCTTCAATACTACATTGCATCAAGACTTTATTCCATCAAATCTATAGTGGCAAGGATTCATGTAGCTTTATAATTTTATTTAAGAAGAGCAATAGGTTCAGTTAATGCAAAAAGGAAAATAATGTAGAAATGTATTTAAGCAGTTATAATATACGTGATCATTTCTGATGTGTTAGCTTTCATTTCTTAAATTTTTCTGTCTGACTTCAACAACTATAGGAACACTTTCAGATGAAGTACAAGCTTGTATTCCTCTACTGCTGTACTCCAGACAATATCATTGTGGGATTCCACTTCCTCTAAATCACTGATCTGATAACTCAGTTGAACTCATGTATTTGATTTAATAGGTTTTTAATGAGTTTATAATGGCTAATTATGTTACTTGTTTGGCTGGATGGGATTAGGTAAAAGGGAGCAGAGTTGCCTTCAGGTAAGTATTTTGAAAGGGCAGATTTTAAATTGAGCTTCTTATTTGGATGGCATTGCTGTGAATAGAAAACATGATTGAAAACTTCATTTTTTTCCCTTTACATTAGAGTTTTTATTTAGATAGAGATATCAAAAACTCCATATAATGCATACAGTAGATAAACAGCCAGACAACCAGACAACTGGACATGTTGTGAGGCATGAGGTGAAGGTGAGGACCTTCTGCTAGTGCCACCACACAATTCCATATATAACATTATGAACACATTATTTATTTTTATTTATTTAAAAGTTGGTGGCCGGGAAAGGCACACTGAGCCAGAGATCATTTACAGGTGCAACCCAGGAGAAGGGGAAGAGGAGTATATATAGATATTTACAAACCAAAAAGAGTTACAATGATCAAACACTTGGTGAAAAATATCTAGATATTTACATTCCAAAAAAAGTTACATGAACAAAAGATCCATGTTACAGTTGCACATCAAGGAATAATAAGGGAAAACAATATGTTTTGTATTGATTGAGTGGAATAAAGAACAGTGGATTTGTGGGATGGATGGGCTGTAAGGCTGCCACCTTTGGAAGAGCCAAAAACTGAATTAGAGATGTTGCAAAATAAAAATTTCACCTGTGAAATTGCCATGAAATTGGCAATTTTGCAGTGCAAAATATTTTGTGAAATTCTGCTGTTCCATGAAATTTTTAGTGGGGTGTGACCTTGCAAAACTTTGCCATGAAACGCAAAATTTCACCTGAAAATTATTTTGCAGGCAACAACTATTTCACAAACTGCGCAAATTTTGCTAAATATTTCATGTAACAAAATATTTCATACAACAATAAACTGGACACTAAACCAAGCCCTAAACTATAGCCCCACCCCCTTTTCATAACTGATCATGCATTGCTTCCCATCCAAAGGCATTTGTTATGTTCACTTGTGCTTGTGCAAGGAATGTTTTGCTACTAAAGGCATTTTAGAGGTGTGTCTCTGCTGAGCCAATTACAGGTTGAAACTGCAATGGGTTTGGCAGTCTGCACCAATGACCAGGCACTCTGGTCATAATAGTAGTTCTGCTTGCTGATGTGGCATGTTCTGTAGTTGAAAAGAAATGAACCGTTCCAATGAGAGAGTGCTTCATTTCTTTCTGGAGCTGTAACTCTGCACATGTGCATTACAATTGATACTAAAGTGCATGCCTGGAGTTTCAGCTACAGCTTTTACATTGGCAGCTCCTGCCACCTGTTACACTTTCTCTCCCTGCTCCTCACTCTTCTGACCCCCCAGGCTTCACCATTAGCAGTGGTGTGGCTTTACCTGTTGGCAGCTCCTTCTGCCCTCTGCACTCTCTGTCCCTGGTCCTCACTCCTCTGACCCCCCCCCACAAGCTTCTACATTAGCCTCAGTGCAGCTTTACTAATTGGTGGCTTTTACCGCCCACCACACTCTCTCTCTCTCTGGTCCTCGCTCCTCTAAAATCCCAACCCCAAGGCTTTTACATAGCCACGATGTGGCAAGTGAATGTTCATCATTGACAAATGCTTGTTAGATCAGTGAAGACTTTAATGAAACAATTATACCACACTGCAACACTTATACCAGCAGTTCAACAAAAATGTTAACATGCTGTACCAGTTATATTTGCTTTTCTTGGTTCTTTCTAGTCAATTATTTATTTATTTGTTTGTTTAACCAGGTATAGCACACTAAGCTGAAAGCTTTTTTACAGGAGCGACCTGGGAGCACAAGGAGGTTAAGTGACTTGCTCAGGGTCACACAGTATGCAAGTGGAAGCTGTGGGATTCAAACCCAGGTCTGGTCTGCTGGATATCACCAAATTTGCAGTTCAGCGCCTCAGACCACTGCGCTATACTGCCTCCCAATTTATTTATTCATTGAAACTATTTTACCAGGCAAACATGCATGGATAAAGGAAATCTCATTTATAGATATCTTTGGGGGGGGCAGGGAAATATTGTAAATAGTATACAATTATATATGATAAACAAATTGTTTTTTTCCAGTTATGTGTACTTAGGGGGTATCAACTGGGAACCTGGGTAGGGATGCAGGAGGGCTGGAGAGATAGATTTAGCTGGTATTTAAGGGAGTAAAGAGAGTGGGGATGACCATAAGAGTGAGGGGAGCTAATTCCAGAGTAGGGGGATGCAGTAAAAGAAGGCTGATTGGCCAGCACAGGAGTGTAACTGAGGGGTAGAGAAAGTGCATGAGTCCTGGAGTGGGGGGATAGTCGGAGGCACTGGCTGGTGCGAGGAGGGAGGAGAGGTAGTTTGGGAGAGAGTTAAACCAATATTTTGCTATAAAGGTTGCTCTGTGCAGTTGGTGGCAGAGGGGGAGAGGAAGGACAGAGAGTGCAGATTAAAGTGTACAATGGTGAGTAAGTGGTGGGAGATTAGTGGCAACGCAGTAGAAGGCATTACACAAGGTGTTGAGCTTACTGAGAGAAGAGGAGGGGGCTGACCTATAAACCATGTCTGCACAATCAAACAATGGGAGTATAAATTTTAACAAATGTGCACAATGAGTAGGGAGGATTAGGCAGTCTTTGGAATAATACAAAGCTCCTAGTTTGGCATGGAATTTGGTGTGTAGGGAGTCAATGTGGTGGTAGAAATCCAATCTGGGGTTGAACAAGATTCCCAAGTATTTGAAGGCAAACACCAGTTCCAGTTTGGTGCCATCGAGGGTGTGAATGATTGGGAGAACTGGAGTTTAGCAAGTTTCTGGGAGGAGCCAAATGTCATACAGTCTTTTTAGTATTCAATGTGAATTGGTTTGTATTACACCATTGTATAATGTTGAGGAATTCAAGTTGGAGACGGGCTTTGAGTGCATTGCTAGAGAGGCCTGACAGGCAGAGCACCGTATCGTTGACATACATATGAATATTTACAGTGATGCAGATGAAGGGAAGAGTGTTTATGAAGATATAGAAAAGAACTGACCTCAACACAGAGCAAGTGAATACATCCACTGGACTGTGTATCATTGTGCTTATGAAATGTCTTCTGTATTGCCAACACCTTTTCCAAATTGTAAGTTTTACATTTTTTGTTAGCCCCTATATCCTTGCACCGTATTAACAATATTTTCCATACAGTAACATTTTAAATACATTAATGTATTCTTGTTGGTTTTTTTCCCCAACGTCATATCATGCTTTATGGTGCAATCTCCCTTTTGTCCACACAGTTGGATCCCCTTACCACAAGTCATGCTTGCTAATACCTCCATACTCTCCCTCCACCCTACTTATCTTTCCCACCCAACACTCCCTCCCCCTCTCTGTTCACTGCCTGTCTCTCTCTCCCCAGTTAAATACAGTTCCTTTCTGCCTCTCCCCTACTTCCTGCTCACTCTCCTGCCTAATAAAGTCAATATTTGACTGCTACCAAGCTATGTATTAATTATGTGTGTGTCTACCATTATATTCTACTCAACTTGTTTGCACAAATCCAATATTGCTGATTGTTTTATACTGTATCTTGTATGCCTGTATTGTTTCTTGTAGAACTGTATGTACCTGTCTGTTATTATATCACCCTCAACCTGGTTGCACTAAATATCTTTATTATTGATTGTATATTACTGTATGCTTGTAACCTGTATCTGTCTATGATGTGGAACCTTTGTAAAATAGCTTCTAGTTCAAAGGTGTTTCTCCAATACAATAAATAAAGTCCCATAATAAATAATGTATTTCATTTTTGAAAGTGGTATAGTATATGAACAAAAATAAAGATATTTCTCAAAGATATGTGCTATCATAATTTTTGTAGAAGTTTATTTACTGTGACATTACAGTTGGTCTCAGCAGCTCAGAGGAGTGTTACAAATGTTTGCTGACTTTTCATAAATCACAGCCTGCTATTAAGGAATTACTGTATATCCTGCATATGCTGCTACTGCTGTTGCCTGAGCTTGATAGGCTCTACAATGCCAGTTTGACAACAAAAATGTTGACCGACATCACAGTGCCAGGCTCCACATCAACAGCAATTTGCAGTCAGCATGGAGCCACACACATCGGTGTGGTTTTTCTTCAGGGGGGCTTTGCCCCCTGAATCCCCCATACAGGGGGGCTCAGTCCCCCACACCCCCTGTACTTTACGATTCTAACTCCAGGTCAGAGTTAGTTCAGGGAGAGGGTGCAGGTCAGGGGAAGGGGTTTCCCACTTCCAGTGGCACTTTTACGGTGACATGGCACTGTTGTCAATATCAACGCATATCACCATAGAAATGTTGCTGTTCAGTGGGCATACCAGCTTGATATAATCTGAGCCAGTTAAAGCAGAAAGAAGCAGGGAAGGCAGTCAGAATAGCAAAGGCCCACACCATGGAAAAGATACCCAACTCTGTTAAGAAAGGGGGGATAAAACCTCTTATAGGTACATTAGGGAGTGAAGAAAGACCAAGGGAGGGAGGGATAGTGAAACTTAATAAAGGGGTGGGTGGGCAAAAGGTGACAGTGAAAAAGCAGGGCTACTGAATAAATACTTCTGCTCAGTATTCACAAAAGAAGAGGAGGGGGAGGTACCTAATCCAATCAATGGAAGCACTTTGGATGGGGGGGGCGATACGGTATCCAGTGAACACAATGATCACAATTGAGGGCTTTCAAAAAGGGTGACTCAGTCATGGCGCTTGTGTTCAGCGCTATCTGTCAGGGTAGTGCCCGGATACCTGGGTGGGTGAGGTAGGGTGACGGGAAGCGTATGCATGTGTATGTGTGTGCACACATGTGGGAAGGGTATAGGAAGGGGAGGGGAGATATGTGGGAGGGGGTGTGGTGGGAATCTGTTGAGCTGGTCAGCTAGTATGGTGGGGAGTGTAGTCAGTTGGGGTGTGCAGGGTGCAGGGTTCAGGTCCAGCGTGGTGTATTTTTTTTTGTGCCGGCAGGCTGCTTGTTTTTTTTTTTTTTTAAGAATTTCACCTCCCCCCGACATGGATCCCATGAGAGTTGAGAATCCTTAAGTAGGGGGGACTGGGGGGTGAAGCCCCCAGGAGGGGATCGGGGGGTGCAGCCCCTCGCATAAATGCAAGTTCTGCCACCGACTTGCAGTTCTCTGCCAGTGTACATTGTCGTAATTTATTTTCAGTGATTGCTATTCCACGATCACCATTATCACATAGAACCGGTAAATACCAGTCCATTCACAGAAGAAAGGGTTCTGAGAGAGCTCCTAAAACTGAAGGTGGAGAAAGTAATGGACCCTGAAGGGATTCACCCCAGAATTCTAAAAGAACTAAGGGGAGAATTAGTGACACCACTGACTACAATTTTTAACAAATCATGGTGTGGTACCGAAGGACTGGAGGAGGGCAGATGTGATTCCCCCCTTCATAAAAGTGGGAGCAAAGCAGAGGCAGAAAACTACAAACCTGTTAGTTTGACCTTAGTGTAGGGAAAATAATGGAATCACTTGTGAAAGAAAGAATTGTTGAGTAACTAGAGACCAGCAAGGCAAAGAATCTAAGGCAGCATGGATTCATAGTGGGAAGTTCACGTCAGATGGATCTAATAAATTTCTTTGACTGGATGAACAAAGTAGTAGACCAGGGAGGGTCTGTGGACATGGCCTACCTAGACTTTAGCAAGGCATGTGACACATTCCCACACAAAAGATTAATAAACAAATTAGCCAGCCTGGGAGTGGGTCCCAGGGAGGTAGCCTGGATAAAAAATTGGCTGGACAACAGGACACAGAGGGAAATAGTAAATGGAGTCCACTCCAAAGAAAGGCGGGTTACTAGTGGGGTACCGCGGGGTTTAGTACTGGGTCTGGTCCTTTTTAATGTCTTTATATGTGACATTGCAGAGGGACTGGAAAGAAATGTATGCCTCTCTGTAGATGACACACGGTCGATACACAAGGTGGGGTGGAAAGGATGAGAAGGGACTTGTCAAGGCTGGAGGAATGGTCAAAAGTATGTCAGCTTAGACTGAATGCAAAGAAGTACAAAGTAATACACCTGGGAAACAAAAACACTGGGGAAGAGTATACAATGGAGGGAGGGGGATCTAACAACATCAACAATGGAAAGGGATCTGGGGGCAGTCATATCAGATGACATAAATATAAGCAAACAATGTGAGAAGGCAGTACGGAGGGCTGGCGGGATACTGGGATGTACAGGAAGAGGCATCACCAGTAGAAAACAGGAAGTTGTTATCCCTCTGTACAGACAGTTGGTGAGACCCTACCTGGAGTACTGTGTGCAGTTCTCGAGACCCCCAACTCTGGAAGGACATAGAAAGGATGGAGGCAGTCCAGAGGAGGGCAACTGAAATGGTGCATGGTCTGCACCAGAAGCCATATGAAGAGAGACTAAAGGAGCTTAATATGTATACCTTCGAGGAGAGGAGGGAGAAGGGAGGCATGATAGAAACTTTCAAGAACCTAATGGAAATAAAGTCCGGGAGAGTAGCATCTTTCAGAAAAAGAGATGTGCAAGAAAAAGGGGGGCAATTTGAAGACAGAGGGAGCATTGCTCAAGGGCAACTTGAAGGAGCATTTTTTCACAGAGAGGGTGGTGGATGAATGGAACGGCCTTCCTGAGAAGGTCATGGGATCAAAAACACTGGGAGTGTTCAAGAATGCATGGGACAGACATAAGACAATTCTGGTGGGGGTTAGAAAGAAGTAGCTGTTGGTTAACTAGGATCTGCAGCTTATCCAATAGGTAAGGAAATGGGCAGACTGGGTGGGCCAAGTGGTCCTTATCTGCCGTCAAAATCTATGTTTCTATGTTTTTATGTTTCTAAGACATAGCATATGCAGTCACTACTGACACTTCATGGTTACACTAATTAACTGATTGTAGCTTGTTCAGCTCAGGAAAGCAATTAAAAGGACACTGTCAACCCCCTTAGGTCTCAAACAGTCCATAGTTTAAAAAATAAAACTTTTTATGAAGGCTTACATTTTGTAAAGATTGTTGATGTTCATGCACAGATTCACATATACTTTTTAACCACAGAGAAGCAAGGGAAGAAAGAAAGATAGAAATAGCAAGTGAAGGCAGGGAGACAGCAGAGGGGCTGGACCGTCAGAGTGGTCAGTTCCTCAGGTGCCACAAGAAAGTTTGATTCTGCTGTAAGATGGGTAAAAGACCAGAGAAATTATAGAAATAGTAGAGGACAGAACAGATCCTTGCTTTTAACACTCTCTGCATAACAAATGGGACAGGGTCTTATTCAATACTGTCACGTCAAGACATAAAATACATGCCAGTTGCATCTATTCCATTCATCACTTAACACAAGTAATTATATTTGAAGAATGTTATAATTTGCCTTGTAAGACTATGACAGAAAAATATTGAAATTTCAGAAGTTTTTTTAGTAATTTTTTAAAAATTATTTTGTACTTTAAATTTTGTGTTGACATTTATTCTAGAATGAATCAGCTTAGTTACATCAGGTTCCATTGTATGTTTTTAGTCACTTTTTTCTTTGATGGACTGGATGCATTGTAGTGTCTATTTACTTTCCCAGATAATATGGAGCACCATGTTAATCTGTTATCAGTGTTTGGTGCCCTATCACTGACATTTTTTCACATGTCTCTACTCTATATGCCAGTATCTGACAGAAGTATTAATGCAATTGCCGTCAGTGAAGGATTGGTGTAAACTGTCTGTAATCCTGCCTCTTTACATATTCACAGTTGTCCCTTGTATAACATTTACTGTTATTATAAATTATCACTTTACTATTTTTGTAACTCTCCCTGTTCCCTTACCCCAGGGGCACACCAGAAAATGAGCTTTGGGTTAGTGTTCCTTTCCCAGTCACCAAATTTTAATTAAATAAATGTTCTTGGAAACAGGTAGGTCACTCCAATTTGTTCATGAGAGTACCAAACCAACTGAATGTTTAATAACATTTTGTGGATGTCTTCCTGTTACAGTACTGTACAGTGAATCTGCACTGTAAGGATGCTTGGGAATGTATTTTAGAAAGCTACTTAATTTGCAGAAGATAATTCATTTTGGACTTTAAAACTATAACCTCTGTGTCCCTCTTTCTTCATTTCATAAAGGCATGTGTTTGTTTTTGAACATTCATGAAATGTTTTGCTTGTATATATTATCTGACTCCATTTTCCACCATTTCACTGTTTTATTTGTTTATGTATGTATGTATGTGTTTATTTTAAAAGGTTCACCAAGAAAGACATACTTAGCTAAATAGTAGCTTCTTTCCAGATGCGTCCTGTGGAGAAAGGGGAGAGGAGGGTATTGAATAACAATAGACTAATAATTACATTACAGGTAAAAACTAAGCATCATATAGTAAGCTATTAGCAATAAGCAATTTTTTAATTTAAGCAAGAATGAGGAAGAGATGGCAATCCAGAGGTGATCAAGGAGGAACAAATAAAGTGCAAAGTGCAATATTTGCAAAGCAGAGGGTTACAAGGGCATTTCAGGGAAGTACAACACAGACGTGCAAAGGTAGTGAGGGGTATCAGAGGAGATAGGGCTTGTTGCTATAGGGGAAGAAAAGAGGGGGTATTCAAGTGTAGATCAGGAGGAATGGGGGAACCAGGTAGAGTAGTGGATCAAGAATAGGTATCAGATGCAATTGCAGGTTTGCAAAGTGAAGTCATGGAGAAGAGAGGAAAGTGAGCATTGGGAAGAGGCAGAGTGGATGTTTGAGGGAAAGAGATCCATTGTTTGGGAAATGGTAGGACAAAGGAGCCTGGTCAACTAGAGATTTCCTTTTGGGGAGAGCTAAGCAGCAAGAGCTAGAGCTGTGTAGAGTATAGGAGGAAGGTGGGGGAGGGGAGAGAAGACTGGTAAGAAAGAAGGGAAGAGAGCCTAGCCAGGATTTAGAGATACAAGAGTTACAGTGAGCAAGGCATCTGGCTTCAAGGGAGTGGAGGGAGGGACAGGGAGGAATAGGGGGAGCAATGGTGGGTGCGGGATGAACAGCCCAAAGCAAAGTGACAATAAGAGTGAAAGTGGGGATCCTGTCTGGTTAAGGTGGACTTAGAAGGAACACTGTAGATGACGTCTCCAAAGTAAAAGATAGGGAGAATCATTTTCAGAACAATAGCAAGATGAGAAGGAAGAGGAATGTAACCTCTATTACTGTATAACTCACTGAGACTAGGGTGAAGTTTTGTTTTTGTTTGAATTTATTTATTATTGTGTTTTTCCTCCTCCTTCTGCAAAGATGACAGGCAGTTCTGGCCATGGCATCCCCCGACTCAGTCCTATCCCCAGGAGATCCCCCATGGTAGGGCTGAAGTTAGGAGCATCAACTTCCCCCCACCTCCCACCCCCGGAACACAAATCCAGAATTTAGGGGAGGCTGGTGCAGGGCACAGCCAGGCCATCATGGAGTCTGCCAGGTTCAATTTCATGTTTTCCTCCTCCTCCCCTCCCTCCCCCTGGTCACTCAGGCACATGTGGAGGCATGCACAAGCAGCAATCTGCAGCACCCTTCCTACTCTAGCTGCTTTCCATCTGTACTACCTTTGGGCCTCCACCAGGTGGCAGCCATGCAGCAGCAACTGGATCCCTCCCTGAGAGAGGAAAGCTGCCTTGCAGCCATTCAATCCAGCTCCCACCTCCCCCCCAGCCAACCCCACTGACCCAGGTTCATTCCCGAATCTGGTCACTGGTATGGCATCCAGCACCTCAACCCTCAGCACCCCCATGCCGGCTAGATGGAGTTTATATGGACAGCTTCCACATGCCCTGAAAATTTGAGCTGCTGTTTGAGCCAGATCTTGTGGTACTTCAATGAGGGCACATCATCAAGTCTGGCCCCATCATCTGAGGTGTGGAAGGATGGAAGGGTGGTAAGTCTAGAGAGCTTCTGCTTAGTGCCAAAGGTCATGGAGATAGTTTTCTTGGCATTGAGGAACGGCTGATTAGATTGGAAACAGTGCTAAATGTTGTTGAAATCCAGCTGAAGCCTGGCCATCTGATCACAGGGGGAGGAACCAGAGGCAAATAGAACTGTATCATCTGAGTACTTGTGGATGGATGCACTTCCTTAGATAGTCTACAAACTCCCTCATTGCTGATGATCAGTTACTCAGGGAAACTGGCTTTATTTCATGTGTTTAGACTAAGGGTGAACATTTGCATTTGTGAGCAGGCTGAAATCCAGAATTTTTGACACTGGTGAAGCAGGTCTGCAAGAACTCAGATTCCCTTCCACATGTTAGCTCTTCAATGTCATGAGACAACAGCTCTTATTACAGGGAACAAACACTGAGCATGTTCAAGTTGTGGGCAAGCCACATGACCTGCAGCAGCCAATAAGCAAAGCTTGAGATCAATAACTCATACTGCACAGAGTGCATTTCCAGTCCTTTCACAAGGGAAGCACCTGGCTATTTAAGGAGCTCATTTTATGTGAACAAATGATTTATTTAGTGATTGATTGATTTGCAAAAATGTTATTAGGAAAGACTGACTGCAAAAGTTTTATCAGGAAAGATTAAGTGAGCAGGTAAAAGCTTATTTCCAGATGTGTCCTGGAGGGGAAGTAGACAATACAATAAAAAGCAAACATAAACAAACCATAACAGCTGTGCAGCAAAACTATTCTGTGCCAAGTAACACAGTGGAACAAAATAGGATGCAAAACTATAATACATTACAGATTTGCAAACTAATATTTTCCACAGGGTATGCACAGAACAAAATGCCTAAGGTAGATAGATATATGTATACTCGAACTGGAGAAGAGAAACAACCCCAGCCAGGACAGACTCCTATCACAAGAGGGCATCAGAAAGCCATTTGCAGGGGTTGGAGGATGGCCTCAGGGTCAGGGGTCAGGGACAGTTGCATGAGGGGAGTAAATTGTGATCAGAATATGTTCGAAATTATCATAGAACCATACATTACAATCCCAGCTTTCTAATTATCACTACATTTAACTGTAGTTTCAGGCAGGCAGGCTAGTGAAATCATGCCACAGAGGAGAAGAGAGGAGAGGGTGCACAGTGTGAGCTTACGCTGGCAGCTACAGGCTCTTCATCAGGAACAGGGCAGAGTAAATTTAGCAGTCTGTGAAATGTGCAGGAGGGATGTTTGAAAAGATTTTTTGAGAAATATTTTTTCCACTGAGCGTTCATTGTGTGGAGGGCACAAAAATCCATATTTATATTTTTGTGCTATTTTTCCCCCTATATCAGGAGCTGGGCAGAGTGAATTTGGCAGACTGGAAAAGATTCAGGGGAGATCGATGGGATTATTTGACAAATACTTTCACCATTGGTGGTGCAGGGCACAGCCTCCATCTTTAATGTTTCTTTTTTGCCTGTGAGTAAAAACTAAGAGAATTAGGCTTCAGCAATGAAATATAATGTTTCTAAGAGAGGGGGAGGAGGAGGAGGAGGAGGATGCATCAGTGTGTGGCGATCATCTGGGTGTACGTAGTGGGAATAGCTGCTGCCGTGTTGTGTAGAAACCATGAGGGAAAGAACTTGAGGAGAAAGGAGTGCAGGGGGAGTAATGTAGCAGGAAATGGTTCCACCAAGCCATTTCCATCAGTTACCAGTTCTGTAAGCATTTGTGGTTGCCTTGTGGTGGCAGCAGCTAATCCTGAAAAAGGACTAGGGATGGGTGCATAATAGTGTGGCAAAAAAGACATGGTTCATTAGTTCCCGCAAGTCCCGTTTCCACTATCATTGCAAGCAGCTTACTCAGCCAGTCATCCAGTGAATTTGGTGACAAAACCACCCTGAGCAATCCAGCAGCAGACCGATGTCATCCTCTTTCCACGTTAAGTGCCTACAGCTTAAGAGACATCTCCAATCTTCACTTGTGTCTATTTGCATTTAATGTATATTAAGTGAAAAAAAAACAAAGTCAGGACCTGTTATGTTTTTATGAATCACATTTTCTTAACATGTTCTTCCTTCCATGTATGAGACAGTATGCATCTAGATGGCCCCACTTCTGAAAAAGGCCGGGGGGAGGGTTGCTGCTCAATCAACAACTCTTAGCACTGCCATTTCCATGGTGGGTCCACTTGAACACCACACATGCTGTTATTTCTAATGCTCTGCAGCAACCCAAGAAAGCAAGGTTTGTGTTGGTGGCACTGGTGGTAGGGGAAAGTATTACAGTGACTATTTTATTTATTTATTTGGTTTTTGTTAACCAGGTGGGTACACTAGACAAGAATATTGCCTATATTCAGGCACGACCCGGGAGAGAACAAAATCAAACGGTGTACAACAGCAAAACAGAAGTTCATGATGCAGCATGAAATGTGAATAAAGACAATTACACAGAGTACTGACAAGAAGAAGCTATATCTGTAGAAGCTAAGAGAAAACAAATAACAGTAATCATAACTGATTGCAATAGAATGATACATCAGAGACTCATACTGAACTACATACTACAACAACTGGGGGATAAGTAGTAGTTGTGACAATAGGATTTATGTTAGAGGTTGAACAAGTCTATTCCAGAAACATGGGGGGGGGACAATAAGTGCCATGTAGGGAAGGCAGGCAGCTAGGAGAGAGTCTCAGGTTACTGCGCAGGAGCAGCCATCAGAATCCATTAGGTGGGCACGAAGACCCAGTTTAAAAGCTTTGTGGGATTTGGAGAGTTTGATGTGGGAGGGGAGGAAATTCCAGCTGCAGGGGGTTGAAATAGCAAAGGATAGTTCCCTTTTTTTGTGCGATATCTAGGAATATTAGGAGGGGTTTGAAAGGATGACCTGAGAAGGTATGTTTGGGAGGAATGAGATAGTTGTCTAGAGAGGTACTCAGGGGACCCCGTTCTTAAAATATTATCGATCACACAGCTGGCAGAAAAGAGCCTATGTGAGGCCGGGGATAGCCAGTTTAATTTAGAGTAGAGTTTACAATGATGGGTAAGTCTGGATGCAGAGAGAGCAAATCTGCATATGCTGTTACAGCCGGTGCTCCATTTAAGGAGGGATGCTTTTCTTGCATTAAGATATACTTGTGAGCAATAGGTAAGAGAGGGAAGGAGGAAACCTTGCGCAATTGCAAGTCGGGCAGCATCGTTAAGGGAGGACCTGACTTTATAGGCAAGGCCCAGTTTGGAGTTAACCGCCTTACAGGTAGCCGCAATGTGGAGGTTAAAGTCAAGGGATGGGTCAAAAGTGACTCCTAGATACCTGAATGAGTTAACGGATTCCAAAAGGGAGCAGTTTAGACATCGTAGAGAGAAGTCGGAAGCTAAGGATTTGATTCTGGTGGGGGAGCCGAAAAGCATAGCCACAGTTTTCTTAGCATTAAGTATGGGCCTGTTTTGTAAAAGCCAGTCCTGTACGCAGTCAAAGTCAGTTTGAAGATCAGCCTTTACTGACGGGGGGCTTTGTCACTAGAGAGAACCACCATGTCATCTGCATAAAGGATCAATTGGGAAGAACGGGGTAGAGAGGGCAGGTTATTAATAAAAAGGGAGAAGAGGAGAAGGTCAAGAATGGATCGCTGGGGAACTCCAACAGTGGTGGGAAAAAGTTCAGAGATGGTAGATTCATTTTGGACAAATTGCATCCTCCCAGTGAGGTAGTTTTCAAACCATGAGATGGCAAACTGGGCAAAACCCAAGGAGGACAGTTTGAAGAGTAGCAGAGCATGATTCACAAGATCAAATAGCTTAGAGACGACAATAAAAATAGCCCCCATGAGCTGTCCCTTATCCATTGCTGTTAGGAATTAATTTGTTACTTGAAGTAGAGCAGTAGTAGTGCTGTGTCCTGTGTGGAATCCATGTTGAGCAGGAGACAGAAGGTTGAGAAGCTGAAGATATTCTGAGGCCTGTGATGCAACAGCCTTCTCAAGCAGTTTGTTTAGGGTCGAGAGAATGGCAATCAGTCTATAATTTGCCATGTTTTTAGTATCTCCTTTTTTACATACAGGGACAACGTGAGCAGTTTTCCACAGCGAAGGCACTGTCTGGGTCAGTAAGAAGAGACTGAAAATTCTCGCAATCGGGACAGCAAGAGCTGATGCTGCCATTTTGATGAAGTTTGGCAGTAGCCCGTCAGGACCTGCTGATCCGTGTGAGGGGATAGATTTAAGGAGATGCAGTACCTGGGTAGAGGAGACAGGTCTGAGCTGAAAGGAGGATTTGAGCAGGATACAAATATCAGGAGGAGGAGCAGGGGACTGGTTAAATTTCTCCAAGAATTCAGTTAGATCAGAGAATTGAGCTTTCAGAGCATTAGTGATAGTTGATAAATTATTATAATTGGTATCATGTAGTGTCATGTCAGTTATGCCCATCTTGGGCTTTTGACCTATGAAATTTTTGATATGGTTCCAAAAACCACGGGTATCACCAGCCAAGGACTTAAGAAGCTTATGGCAATAGTTCCTTTTAGCCATCCACACATCTTTTTTACAGGTATTTCTCAAGTGTCTATAGTTAGCCCAGTCTACAGGCCATCGAGACTTCTTAGCCAGGGCCCAGGTCTTATCTCTTCTTCTCATAGATTGAAGAAGGTCTTTGTGTAACCATCTATTTGCAGCACCCCTTACACACCTTTTTTTCAGCAGGACATGCACATCCTGTAGGGCAAGTAGCTGAGTGATCAGGTAGTCGAGTGCTGTATTTACATCCTCAGTGATGTAGATCGGAGACCAGTCAACTTCATTTAAATCAGCAAGAAGTGCTCTTAGGTTAAGATTGTCAAAATCCTGAAACTTTATAATTCTAGGCAGAGGGTTTGGGCAGTGACCATTCCAAATGCAAAAGGTAGGAAGGTGATCACTAATAGAATCAGAGAAAGTACCTGCAGCAATAATTTTATTTGCTCTGTTTGTAGCTATCCAGTCCAAGAGAGATTGATGCTCACCATTAGCTGAGATTCGAGTAGGATTTGAAATCAGTTGGGATAGGTGAAGTCATGTAAGAGCTTCAGTGTACAACCAGCATGGACACCGAGTAGATCTAGGTTGAAATCTCCCATTAGAATGACTTTGGATCTACCCTTTAGAGAAGAGAGCTAGTCCAAGAACTTGTTTAAGCCAGAGAGAGACCCCTTTGGGGGATTGTAAGCACATATCAAGTTTAACCTTTTCCCATCACCTAGGAGCAGAACAGTGTGCAGAGTTTCACATAAACCTGATAATCCCGCATGTTGGAAGAAAATATTGAGATGTTCTTTATAATTGAAAGCACCCCCCCCCACCCCTTTGCTAGTAGGGGCGACCAAATTGCAACAGGTTGTAGCCAGTTAGATTGTACAAAGAATCAGGGATGCCAGGCCTGAGCCATGATTCAGTCACTCCTAGTATGTCTGTACAATAGTGGGCAACCCAGGCTTCAAGGTCGGGGAAGTTGGCAAGAATACTTATGATGTTCATGTGTGCAATTTTCATGCCCTTAGAGGAGCACCAGGAGGAGTCATCAATTGACCTACCATTGCAGAGGGGGCCAGGGTTGGGTTCAATGTCTCCAGATAAGGATAAATGCAGGAGCATCACCCATATTTCTCTGGAGAAATGATAAGTGTGCTTGAGGCAATTGGGCAGGACAGGGTGGTGATGTAGGAGAAAATGTCCAAATTTGGCAGGGCATGTTGAATAGATGGACAGTTTGAGAAATGGATGTAACTTTCTAGTTGAAAGCAGGTTGGAAAAGACATGAGCTGACATGGAACCTTTGTAAAAGAGCCATGGCTCAAAGGTATTTGTAATCCTAGACTTGATAAATAAATAAATAAAAGCGATTTCTTCTTGTGGGTGTAATGCAAGGTCACCAGCAGGTATATTAACCGAGAGATAAGCGAGGATAAAGAGGGCGGGTAGCAATCCCGCTATAACCATAAGAGTCCTTGAGTGAGTAAGAGAAAGCATTGCGGAATGAGAAAGGAGCTGCAGGTGATGAGACAGACAGGAGGAGACTAGGGGGAGAGGGAATAGATGTTAGTGGTCCTAAACATAAGGGGGTGCTGGGGGGAGGGGGAAACTCCTTATTCAGGAGAATTAGTGACCACAGGCAGGAAGCAGCCAATTGAGGCCAGACCATAGCAAAAGTAAAGTCAAAGGGTAGGGAGATACCTATAGTATCCAGGGACGAAAGTCAAAGCAGGGAAAGAGCAACAAAGAAAGGGAGGTGAACTGGAAAGTTATCAAAGAAGACCTGGATCAAGGTGCACTGAAGAGAGGAAGAGAAAGAGATACGCACTTTATTAGGGTTGAATCCAAAAGAAGGACCACCTTGCTACTTAATATTCAGGCAGAGGAGGGAGTGGGCAGGCAGGATTACAGACGCTGGGCAGGATTTTCAAAGCACATTACAGGGCTGCACCTTAACAGTTAGATTCTGGCAGTACACTAACCCCATTGCTGCAACTGCGTCTGATTCCACAATCCCAGGCACAGTTGCGACAGTTGCCATGATTTAAGGCAGCTTGCACCAAATATCTGGTGCAAGCTCCATAAAAAAAGACCCTTGGGACCAGATCAGAAACAGTTGGTCTAACTTGCAGCAATTGCTGCATGGAATAGAAACTCCCATTGGATTGCTGCAAGCCCCCTGCGTCATATCGTCAGCCCACCCGTAGCTTGTGGTGATCTGAGCCTTTTGAAAATCCTGCCCTCTGTCTCAACACACCAAACAATAATCCACAGCAGATGCATGCCAACAGCACCTGACACACATAAGCTACAGTAATTTATATCCATTACTGAACTAACATTTTTTAATTCCTCTGTTTGTTCAGAGAAGGGCAACCAAAATGGTCAAGGGGCTGGGGGAGAAGTCATACAAGAAAATGTGAGAGAGTCTAACAGACTGGGGACAACATGGTGAATGGAATATGTGATAGAAACATACAAATAACTCCATGGGATCAATAAGATGAGCTGCAATGAACTGTTCTCCCTAATTGCAATCGCAGTCACAAGGGGGAATCCAATAAAGCTGGCAAGGAATGGGTTTAAGAGGGATGTCCACAAGAATGTTTTCATGTACAGAGTGGTGGATAGGTGAAATGGATTATCAGAAGAGGTGGTCTGTGCCAAAACACTGAGTGGATTCAAATAAGGGTGGGATAAGCACAGGAGCCTGATATATGAAGGAGTGGGTGAAGGACACCCTTATCTCCTCCCATGTCAACATGCTGCATAGCACGTCACCTGTAATTGAATCGATCTTCATACGACTCACCCTAGGCGGTGTCAAGCACCTTACCATAGGGTGTGTATATAGCCCCCTACTAATGCTCTCCAATCTCTGGAGACACTCACGAAAGACTTAGCCACTGAGGCTGCATCTGAACTTCTCCTATTGGAGGATTTTAACCTTAACTAGGCCCAAGAAGCTAAGTATTCTATTGATGGCCTGCTGCATGAGGCAAAGCTAGTCCAGATTATCACTCAACCCACCAGAATGAATCATAGAACGGGAAGACACTCAACCATCGACTGGGCCCTGGCGTCAATCCCAAAGAATATTCAATTAGCAGAAACCATGGCCAATGCTCTGAGTGACCACTCACCCATCTTCTGTGTCTGGAAGAATAGGGCGGATAGGATTCAACCTAGAATACTCACTACGAGGGACTACTCTAAATTCTCACCTGAGCAATATAATAACTTTCTCTGTGACATTGACTGGAGTCCACTACGATGCCTCCCTACCCTGGAAGGGGCAGTCACCTTCTTCCTGAAATCCCCAAAGAGGGCTGCAGATCTCTTTGCCCCGATGAAGACCCATCATGTAAAAGGCAGTTGCTATAAGTGGATCACTCCCTCCTTAAAGGCCTTGATGATCCACCATGACAAAGCCTAGAAAAAGTTCAAGAGCTCTACGCTCCTAGCTGACCTTGTAAACCACAGAGCTCTTAGAAACCAAAGTAAACATGCTGTTAAGCTAGCAAAAAAGGCACATGTCAATCACCTCCAGAAAACTAACCTAGGCAACCCGAAGTTATTCTGGTCCCACATCAATGAGCTGATAAAGGGGAAACAAAAAGACAGACCCAGGTCCTATATGGCTAATGGGCAGTTACTGAATGATGGGACATTCATTGCTGAGGCCCTCAATAGCCATTTCTCAAACTTTGATGATTACAAGGCTGGGCACTCAGTGACCAAAAATGAGTCCCTCATACTGCACCCTCCTAACCTAGACCTTGACTAGCCTAGCTTGGATGCCATCATTTCACCTGAAGTTAGCAAAGGTGAATGAAGTCTTCTCCTTTCTAAAGTCCTTGAAAACAAGAGGTTCAGGTGGTCCTGATGGCATCCAAGCTAGGCTACTCAAGAACAGTGCCCCAGCACTCGCAAGGCCTCTTACCTGCCTCATAAACAGGTCCCTACTAGAAGGGTCTGTCCCAGAGCTGTGGAAGCAGGCTCATGTTGTCCCTATTCACAAGGGTGGGCCTGGGGAACCGATTGGCAACTACAGGCCAATGATCTTACTTTGTACCCTTGCAAAAATTCAGGAGAAAATGGTGTACACCCAACTCCGTGAGTACTTAGAGGCACACCAGCCAAACATGGGACTGACACTGCCCTATATAAGTTCTCAGCAGATATGCTTAGGGAACTTAACTCAGGGTCCAATACAGGTGTGGTTTTCATCGACCTTTCCAAGGCCCTCGACTTGGTGGACCACCGACTCTTACTTCAAAAATTGTGCTACATAGGCCTGGACACTCATGCCCTCAGATGGTTTGAAAGCTACCTTACTGGGTGCACACAGAGGGTCAAGTGGAAGGACAACATTTCTGATCCACTGCCTCTTAAGGAGGGGGTACCACAAGGGTCTATACTCAGTCCCCTCCTGTTCTCCTTGTTTATAAACAATCTGCACAACCAGTGTGGGAGCAGTAATGTCATCCAGTACACTGATAACGCTGTGATTTACAGAGCCTCTGACAACCTGGATGACCTTGGTCCATCCCTCCAAGAGGACATTCTCATTATGGAAGACTGGCTCACGGAGAATAAAATGGTCCTTAATACTACCAAAAGTAAGGCTATGTTGTTCAGACCCAGATCCCTTGGCCTAGACAGAACACAACTCCTTCAACTTACTTCCAGGGCGGGTAACAAACTTGAAGTGGTTGCCTCCACAAAATACCTTGGCCTTACCCTGGACCAAGGTTTCACCCTAAAGCAACATGTTGATCAAGTCACAAAAGTTATCCATGGCAAACTTGGTACACTCTATCGGCTTAAGGATCAGCTGATCCCTGAAGCCAGGACTGCCATTGCCTCTGGAGTCTTACTCCCAGCACTCACCTACGCTGTCTCAGTACTGCAGGGAGTGGCCAAGCTGGAGTTCAGCAAGTTACAGATTTTGTACAATAAGGTGGTCCATTTCGCCACTCTGTCACACTCTAGGAGCCACCATTGTGATTCATTGGCACTACTCAGCTGGCCGTCATTCGAAGCCTGCCTCAGGTACCCAGTGCTCTGCCTAGCACATAATATAATTAGCTCCACACCTCCCACAAGCCTCAGAGGGCTCATAACTGCTAAGCAAAATCTGCACAACCTACGGACCTCAGGCCAAACTCTCCTAGAGGTCCCTAGGGTAAGGACCAAGGCAGGGGACATGTCCATTTCCCACGCTGCCCCTTCCCTCTGGAACAACCTTCCTCCGGAGGTTCAGGAGCTACATAATTAATGTACTTCCAAACAAGACTCAAGGCTTATATGCTTGCTAAGAGTCAATGCCAATGCTACGTTACATGACACCTCCACACTACCCGCTGGGCTGAACACTTACATCACTACCACCTGAGCTGGCAGCACTAACCCTCTCAGTTGTCTCTCCCCCCAAGATTTTTTTTTCTAAGAGGGTAATTGTGACTCAATTTAATCTCAGGCTCTCCTATATTGTACACCTCAATAATCAATGTAACCTGCTATGTAATATATCACTGCTATATATACATGTTAGAATGTTGCATGCCAAAGCTGTATCTGTACTAACTGTTTTACCATGTTTTGTCCAGTAACTCCCGGGTCGCCCCTGAAAAAAGGACCTCCGGGGCCCAGTGGGCCTACCCGTTCATCAAAATTCAATAAATAAATAAATGGGGATGGGACATCACCCAACTAGTACTGTAGGTAGGGTTGAGCACATTGGATGGGCCAGTAAGCGTTTTTCTACAATCAAGTTCTTTGTTCCTATGTTTCTCTTTGCACTCTGCTTTACCACATGACAATCACTGCACTGGGAGCTAAAGTCATTCGTCCAAACTGATGAAGCTGAACTGAATATTCAGGGCCAGATATTCAAAAGGGTTGCGCCATGCGCAATAGGGTTGCGCATGCGCAAGTCCGAAAGTGCGCCATTCTGCAATATTCAGCAGGAGGCAGTTGCCCCACCGAAAACAGGCTGAGCAATAGCGCAATGCAAATGAAGGCTTGCACAACCGAAGGGGGTGGATCCATGCATAAAGAGCGCAATGCGATATTCAAAGACTTGCGCAATGCGCAACAGCGGAACAGCCGGAAGTTGCGCCCCAGCAGAAATGAGCCAAAATAAAAAGGCTCAAGGAAGAGGCGCAAGAACGCGACAGGGAAGACACATGAGGCAGAGAGACAGAGAAGGCCAGAGCAACAAACAGTGCAGGCCAGGGTGCACAGGACAGAAGAGGGGCAAGGGAAGGTGTATGGGGCCACAGGTGCAGAGGCCAGTAGGTGTACCAGGTGCAGTGGAGGTAGCAGTCAGAACAGCCGGGTAACAGAGCAACATCAGCCAGGGGGTCACAAGCCAGGAGATGGACAGTGCCAGCTTCACATGGAAGCTGTAATGAGGCGGTGAGAATGCATGCTGCAGGAGGGGCGTGGCTGTGGAAGGAGCCCGTCTGCAATGCGCCCCAACAGGCAGTACCCATGCCCCGCATCAGCTTTGAGCTGTACACAGATGTGAGATTGTGGGCGGTACCGCCTGAATAAAGGCAATACTGAGACAGCTCTGTGAGCTGTGCAGTGATGTGATGCAGGCACCCTCACAGCGAGTCACGCTCTGTCGGTGGAGACCAAGGTGACAGCCTGCATGTGCCTGCTCACCACGGGCACCTTCCAGAGGCCGACAGGGGACACCACAGGCATCACACAGTCAGCCACATCATGCATCCTCACCCAATTCCTCAGTGCACTGCTGCCACATGCTGCGGAGCACATCCATTTCCCCAGCACCACGGCAGAGCGTACAGCAAACATGCAGGAGTTCAACAGAGTAGCACGTATGCCTGGCATGCTAGGGGCCATAGACTGCACCCATGTGGCCATACGCACGCCACCTGACCCCGATGGGGCTGCATATAGGAACAGGAAGGGCTATTCCAGTGTCAACTGCCAGGTGGTGTGTGATGCCACTGGGTGCATAATCAACGTCTTGCCACACACCCTGGCGGAGCACATGATGCCCATATGGTATCAGTCCACACTGTGCCATCAATTCGAGAGTGGGGATATCCCCACAGGCCATCTAGTGGGTGAGTATGCATGTAGGAATTGCAAACGTGGGGCAAGGGTGGGAATGCCACAGGTGCCATGGCAGTGGCACACAGGGATATTGGCAATATGGACCTGAACATGATACTCATCTCCACCATCTCCACCATCTCCACACAGGTGACAGTGGATACCCACTCCGTCCCTGGCTGCTCACACCATACTGGTGCCCCATGACCCCATCGCATCAACTCTATAATGAGGCGCATGCCGCAACACACAACATCATCGAACGGGTGTTTGGGATGCTCAAGGCATGCTTCCAATGCCTAGACACCTCTGGCGGTGCCCTACAGTACAGCCCCTCAAAGGCCTGTGGGATATTCCTGGCCTGTTGTATCCTGCACAACATGGCCAAAGACTGTGGGATAGCCATTCAGGTCGAGGAGGGGGACAGCGATGGGGACGCCAGAGGCGCCGGTGATGATGGTGATGAGCAGCCCCCCCTTGGACGGTGGGACCCCCGACTGATCAGGCGGGCCCAGCTGCACCGGGACACCATCACGGAGGAGCATTATGCATGACACAGGTAAGTCAAGGGGCCATGTGCAGCCAACACTGTCCTGGCACAACCCACAGGCACACAGAGTAACACACCAGGGGTGCATGATGGCAAGGGGAGTGGAAGGGACCAGGCACACAAACACACCATCAGGGAGGGACGAACAGTCATATGGACACACACACACACACACACACACACACACACACACACACACAGGCACAAAGTGTACATGGGCAGGTGCACAGCAGAGCAGGAACAGACATGGCAAACACACAGATCCACAGACCACACCCACCACCTGTACTGTCAAATCGTGTGTCAGATGCTGGGCACCCTTGCACCTTGATGCACAGTACAATGCAGGCATCATCATGCACATGCACCTGTGGACAGCAGTCGGGATGGTGTGCAGGTGGTCCGTATGTCGGCGTGATGTGCAGGGCACCCACCAGTGCACTGCCCACCATGACGCACAGTGCACACAGGGCAGCACCAGACAGGGCCCGCACTGGGAGACAGGTCAGTCATGTTGCACCATTCCATGGCCACCGCGGATGCGTGGGTGGCCCTGCCGTGACCCAACAGTACTGGCAGGCTGAGCAAGGGCCACATGGGGTGGCACCGATGGACCACCAGGGGTCCCACTGCGCGATCGCAACCTTGTCCACAGTGGGGTCTGTAGTATGCCAAACATACCTGCACCAGGGGTGCTCGGGATGCCCACAGCAGAACCCGGCATCGACAGGCTTGGTGTCGCACGATGCCGGGAACGGGGAGTGGAGAGCGTACTGTGTGGGGTGCAGCGGTACAGGAGCACCTGCTTGTGTGCCCAATGCAGCCACGACAGCGACCAATGCCTGGGTCTGCCTGTCAATGGCGACGGTCACATCCATCCCCATATGGACCATCTCTGCACGGTCCAGAGCACAGTCCCTGCTGTGCCGCTCCACAGCCACACACAGTGCCTCCACGGATGTTGCAACCCGCCTTTGCTGCTGTACTGATTCCCACAGCAGGTGGGTGTGCTCTTCAAATGGGTACTCTGCCACAACGGCATCCTGTCTCCCAGGGTATGGAAGGTCCTGATGCTCAACACCCCTTGAGGGTGGGCGCTGTTCACCAGGACCAGGAATGGGCATATCAAAGGGCGGTGGGCATGTGCCACCTCTGGACACTGTACCCCAGACCTGGTGGGTGACTGCTGCTGCTGCCCTCCAACCGCTGTGCCCCAGGGACCACTCGTTCCACTGCTGTGGCCGCAACAGTGCCAGACACCTGTACAGCCACTGGTGCTGCCCCACCGGTGCTGACAGGCACAGCCTGGGACTGTGCCGACATGCTGGCACGCACGTTGGAACCAGCTAGGCTCAGAGGCACATGCTGGCCTGCTGTGTGTCCGTCATGGGACACACACATGTCACTGCCCATTGCAGTCCTTGCATCATCAGTGGTGCAGGTACGTGCTACAGCCACAGTCACAGCATGCTGGCATGCTTGCATGCCAGACTGCTGAGACACAGGCTGTGCACCCCCCACACCCGACTCACCGACACCAGAGTTGGCAGCCCGGCGTGCATGCTGGTGCAGTGCATGCTGGCTGGTGACAGAGGTGGATGGACCCTCCTCCATGTCCAGCAGGTCTTCCTCACTGCCTGGACCCACCACCACTGTCCCCTGAAGATGAACAGGATCTGTAACAGAAAGAGAGGACATGTGAGTGCATGTGAACAACCCCCAACACCACCACCATGTCATACCGTGCAGTGATGGGCTTCCACCTGTCTGGAATCCACCTCCTGGTACGCCCTCAATAGCACTCCACTGCATTGATGCAGCCAGTCGGTCCTCAGCCGGGGTCAGCTCCACCACCGCTGGCTGGCCCCCGCCAGTGCCAGCATGTGCCACCCTGAGGGCTGCCACCTTCTCCTTCACCCTCCTGCGGTCTGTCCGCATCTTCTTTTTGCATTCCTGCACGGAGTGCTGGTGGCTTCCGTGCAGGTTCATTGCCCGAGCTACCCCCTCCCATGCAGCCGCACGGGCCTGAGGGGTGCCCCGCCATCCACTCAGTAGTGCCTCCTCCTCCAGGTAGGCCTGGAAGAGGGCCTCTGTCTCCGCCGTGGTGAAGTTGGGCCTCCTCCGCCCACCATCCTCACCCTCACCTCGGCTCTGCTCGGTCATGGCGATCTGTATGGGTGGAAGTGGACACCTGTCACTGTGCAGTCTACAGCATTATCCCATGACCATTGTCCAGAACATCACACAGCATGCAACCCACCTCTCACCTGCAGTAACGAATCTGGCCAGCGCAGCCAGTATACGCACACATTTATAGCGCAATGCATACAAATTAGGGTGGAGCAACTGTAATGAGATGCAAATCGGCGCCCTGTGCCCTTTGAATGGCTGATCAGATGATTTGCATGTGTCGGCTGAATATTGCGCCCTTGCGCTTTGCGCAATACGGTTGAGCAGGCTGAGCCAATGGCGCAGATCTGTGACTGTGTGGTACACTGCATTGCGCATGCCCAGGTAGCTTATGCAGGCATCTGCCGCGCTGATGACGTGCTGTGCATGATCGGCAATTCAGGCCATGGCCACCATTGTGCCAGTGGCACTACAGCACTGGGCATCATATGGCGCTGTGGCACTACTGCGAAATAGTCCACTGTGGCACTGGCATGTAGGTGATTTGTCACGCAGGATGCGTAGACATCAGATGGTGCTGTGCGTGGCCTTGCGTCATAGACCCTGACCTGGTGTCCGACCTTTGCCCCAGGTGCTGTTAAACGCTGTGTGTACGGCTCTGTTGTGCTGTTTAGTGACAGCGCTATTTGAACAAAGCTGACGCTTCTCGAATCAGCGGATTGGAACTATGGTGGTCTATTGCGCAACATTTCCATGTGGGGTTGCCGCACTGCAGGGCGCCATATTGCCTGCTGTACGACCGCAATTATGGCACATAGGAGAGCTCCCTAATGGAGTCAGGTGGAGGTGGCCAACCTGGTGGCCCTGGTTGAGCCCCACTTTGAGGCACTGTATGGTGATCAGCCCCTCACCATGGCCCTCACCCAGGTGTGGCTGCAGGTCGCCACTGACCTGGTGAGGGTCACAGAGCGGTGCCAGTCTGCGGAGCAGTACAGGCACAGATTTAGTGACCTCCACAGGAGGGAGCCAGACGTGCTGTGACGCCTCAGGTCATGTGCCACGAGGGGCGTTGTGCCTAGGCCAGGTGGGTGTACCATCTATGCACCTGTATTCTCCGTAGGGGGTGTGACTGTGTTTTGGTGGCGGTGCAGGGGGATGGCTCTGCCATGGTTGGCTGTGTCAGTGTGTGCAGGTGTGAGATGCATGGGTCTGGCTGTGTGGGCAGGCACACTCACTGGGGCAGGGGCAGTCTGCTTTGGGGTCACTGATGTTTTCTCAACATTTGTCACCCACAGGCCTGGCGGAGAGGATGCAGGCACAGGCTGAGGAGGGCCGTGGCAGGGCCCAGGTGGCGGACGGAGGAGGCGTGAGGGGTGGGCCACAGCGGCAGCAGCAGCCACAGCTGCTTGATGAGTGTGAGTATCATTACATCATGGATGCTATTGCATGCTGGAGGGGGTGGGCATGACCACCAGCCATGGACAACACAACCATGCACGACACAGGCGACAGTCATCACTGTCCAGTGTCACTGCATGTCTGTGTAAGGCCACTGGTGGTCCATGCATGCACTGGGCACATGGCTGTGGAACTGGCATCCCACCACATTGCCACGTCACTTGACAGCCTTGTTTGTGCTGTGATGGACATGGGCAGTGTGTGTGCAGTGGTGCACATAGCTGGTGCTGCCTGGTTGGGCATGTCATGTGCATGGTCACTGTGGGTGGGTGCATACCATCACAGGTGCAGGGCACTAGGCTATATGCCTTGCAGGATGGGTGGTGTTCAGGGTTGTGGACAGTCATAGCCATTGACTGTGTTCCCTTTTCCCAGGTCTCAACATCCTACGCCGGATGGACAATGCCCTCCAGCGGCTGACAAGGGTGTCAGTCGCGACACATGACCTCCTCAGGGACATGCAGCGCCATGGGGTCAGGCGACGCCGGAGGACGCGGGAACAGCAACAGGCAGCAGGAGACCAGCCTGCCAGGTGCTGAATGTGCCCCTTCCCACTTCACCCATCCCTCCACCCTGCCTTCCCTCTCCCAGTTGATCACCCTACCCTTACCCACCCCTACCTTGTACCCCTACCCCCCTTGTCTTGTACATATCTGTATATAGTTGTGTTATTGGTGTTGTACATATCTTTTTCAAATATATATATATATATTGTTATGAATACTGTGGTGGTCTCTGATTTGCAGCTGGCTATGGTTGCTCAGTTGCAGTGGTGTGCATGCCATCTGGGGTGGTATGGTCCTGGGTATATGTGTGTGTGTGTGTGTATGTGTGTGTGTGTGTGTGTGCATGTGTGTGTGAGCATGAGGAGGTGTCTCCGGTGTGGGAGTGACTTTCAGTCGGTCTTGCCATCTGCTGCCGCCCACTGCTGGGTGCCCAGGGTGGGTCTGGCTTGTATGGTTCTGTGCTACATGAAGTTGCAGTGTGCCGGGGGGGGATGCATGGTGTTTACCGCAGTTACAGTCACTGCACATGGGTGGTGTCTTGGGGTCACGGTGCAGGGTGTGCTGTGCAGAAGGGGGCTGATGTGCACTGTGGTTGTCGACCCCTGTTTTGTGGCAGTCTCAGCCTGCCAGTGGTTGTGCTGGGCGTCATGGCCCTGCTGTGCTTTGTTGGCTTGTCCCCATGGGCCACTGGATCATCCATCCCCAGTGATGCTGTGCATGGGGTGTGCGGGTGTATTGTTGGTTCTGCAGTGTGTTCCTGTGCCCATGTGGCATGGCTGGTGGTGAGCCCCAGCCTGCCTCCTAGTTATACAGTTCCATTTGCTCTGCTGGGGGGCTCTGCTTGCTATGGCACCTCTGGACTGCTCAGCTGGGCTAGCCTTGTTGCACTAGGGCATCATTTCTGCTCAGCTTCCCTTCCTGGTTGCGCTATGGCGCAGTTTGTGCGATATTCAGGCGTTGGCTGCTTGCGCCGGTTGTCTTGCTCCATGTTTGAATATCGCATCTGTTGCGCATATGTGCAATTGACTTGTGCTTGCTCCTGCTGTTGCACACTTTTTGGGCTTAGTTTGAATATCCGGCCCTCAGTCCCCAACTAGAAATCAAACTGAAGCTGGCAATGGCCCACGTCTCTCACTCCAATGTTAGATTGCATTTTAACAGCAAAGAATAGACATGAGGTAACGAAACTCAAATTTGAAGTAGAGTGTTTTGGTTTTTTTTTGCCAATTTTAAAATGAGCAGCAATTTTACAAGCATTTAATGAAGAATATCTGGCCAGCACACATTTGAATTAGAAATAAGATACTGTACACGAAAATGTTCCGGGTAATGCTGTAGTTGAAAATCTGTCTCACAGGGGCTAGGCTTTAAAGTAACCCTTTATTTTCTTTCCTTTCTCCAGAGCATGCTGTGTACTGATAAAGAATAGAGAAGTTAAGCTGGAGAAAAAATAATACTGGAAAGGTTGCAGGAGCCATCAGTGTTGGGGATGAAAGGTAGACATGACAGTGAGATTGTGCAGGTGGGTAACAACAGTGGTGCTAGTACCATAGTCCCAAATGTCATGGGATGTAGTGACACTACTGATTTGATGTTCTCTGTGATGACTAGACTTGCAGTAATGTTTGGATATACTAGACAGTGCAAGGCAGTTACATAATTAACAAGGGATTGCTGTCTATACTTGCAAGTCCTGTACTGAAGTTCCTGATTGACATGACTAGGCAAAAATCAGTTGGTTCATTTTGTTTGGGGACTGTCTGAATCAAATATACATCTCATTCTGAGAAAGGGAGGCGGAATCCCTGTATAATGCATAGATATGTAAGAATAAGTTACAGAACACTAAGGAGGAGCAAAATAAATGACTCAAGTTGTCAAAAACAACATTTTAAAGAAAGTGCAATATGATTCTTCAATGTGATCTAAAGCAAACATCTTTAAAGCAAAAACTCACTGAATCATGATTTTTTTTCAACAATCATTACAGCAATAGGAATAATAAACTCAAACAGGATCCATTAAGTAAATAACAGCACTCTTTTTTTGTAAATAATAACCCCCTACCACATGTTTCCAGAAAGCACTGCAGTACTGAAAACAGCTGTTACATAAACACAGCTTCAAGTCCTGAATTATATTGAGCCCTGAAATACTAACACTTTACAGCTGTGCTCACTTACCGATGTAACACATTTCTTTTGTTTTCATCACACAATTTTTTTATCATATTTTAAAAGCAATTTCAACAGTCTGGCTAATAGTACTACAGACTGAATGAAAACTCTTGAAAAGAAGGAGTGAGTTCCACTGACTCAAGAAATGTGTAGATCATCATGTCCCATTTTTATAAAGGAGCCCTCAGGATCCCGATCTGAATGCTAAAAGTCCAGAGTTACTTGAGCAAGAGGGAAGATTATCCCTGTTTTGAGGAGCTGAGATATTTCACAAAAGGATACCACATCTTTAGAAACATATGTCCTTCATTATCCATAATGTGAAAAATACATTTGTGTATAGCAGTACACTAGAAGGTTAAGTCATTGGGAATAAGTTGGAGAGGAGTGTCTTTCCAATACGAGAGAATAACATTGTGTGCATTAACTAAACTTAAGTCCAAAACAGTTTTCATATCATCAGATAAGTGTCTGCCAGGCCTCAATTTGGAGCTGAGCATAATGGTAGCAGGATCAAATGCAAAGTCTTTTTCAATCAACTTATAAACTGTAGCTTTTGCTTTTTTATAAAATGTCTGAGGAGTGGGACAAGTGAAAAACATATGGAAAGTAATTCCTGCATTTATGTGACATCTTGTACATTTATCTCTTACGGTTTGGTTAAATTTATGTAATCTGTACGGTGTGTAGTAAGCTCTGTGCAGAACATTAAATTGAATTTGATGGAGTTTATTTTTTGAAGATTCAAGAAATGAGGATGATAGTGAGAATCATAGGGTATTCATCAAGTTGTGGTACCAGATCCATTTACCAGGTTAGATGAATTTTTTGAGAGTATGTCCTTTTTAGAGTCTCTAATCAAAGTGTATATTTACCAAACAAATTTTTCCTGAGCCTGCAAGGACGCAAAGTGTTTTCTCCCCTTTTGACTTCTATTTCTGAGAAAAAGCATTTCCAGACATCTCTCTTGAATTTCCCCTGCTAATTTGAGGGAATCACCCTCTTCCTTTTACTTGAGTTCAAGGGAAAAAAACAAAAAAACATTTTCTTGGCATCAACCCTGTTTATTCTGTGAAGGTACTTGTTTGCTTCTATCACGTCATTCCTTTGTTTTCTCTTCTCAAGGCATTAGGTCCAAAGAGCCCTGACAACAACAGCGCCAACAATAAGAACACTGTATAAACAGTGCTCTCAAGAACAGCGACAAACAGAAATGCCACAACACAAAACAGCACCACTGGTAGCATTTGAAACCACACTGATGACTGCTACCAGTGCTAAAAAGCAGAGTATTCATTATTGTTTAGCAGGGGGTACCACCTCTAGCACCCATCAACATGAGGGGCTTTGATGCCCCACCCAACCCCCATAAATTATATATCTTACTCTGGGGGGGTTGGATCTTGGGGTAAAAGGAGAAACTTTGGGGGGGGGTCTGTCACGCACAGCACTTGAAATATAAATACACTTTGGAATGGGGGCAAAAATGTAATTAAACATGTTGTTGGGAGACCAGAAACAGAACCCTTGTCTCTCGCTCTGTGCCATCCAGGCTACTGCCTTAACCCGCTCCGCCATGGGAGCAGCTCAGATAGCTGGTGCACTTTTTAGTTACTTGTGCACCCTCAACAGTTTCTGGATAATGACAGGGGCAGTGGTAGCTGCTATACGCTATTCTACCCCTGTCGCTATTCAGGCATTCATGGTCCTGACAGTGCTGTTTAGGTTTAGACAGCGCTTTTTAGGATGTGCTGTTAACCAGGTAGGCTTCTGATAGATTTACCTGTCCAAGTCCTGTAGTCTCTGCATGTGTGCCATGCCCCCAGTCCCTGGCTCATCTTGGTTGCCCTGTACCTTACTGTGTTCACAGTGTTTCTGTCTTTCCTTAGGTGTGGACCTCAGTACCTTGCACAGTACTCTAGATGCATTCTTACCAACAACTTGAACAGTGGGAGGACTAACTCTTGACTTTTGTTGTTAAGTCCCATCCCTATGTATCACAACATCCTATCTGCTTCCCCCCTTTTCATACTGCACCATTGTCCACTCCTTAATGTGCATCGCCTTTCATTTTATTGCTTTAAAGCACAGCTGTCAGATCTTTGGCAAATTTTCAAGCCAGTCCAGATCCTCCATGAATTCATTTAGCACATTAGCAGTGTCAGTGGCTCAGTAGGTAGCACACTCGCCTCTGAGGCTGGGAGATCAGAGGGCTGTGGGTTCAGTTCCCACATCTGGCACTTGGGTTAATATCCCAGTACTGACACTGTAGTGCAGCATGAGAGGGGTGCTGCACTTCTGAGGTGCCGTCTTCTGGATGAGATGTTAAACTGAGGTCACATCTGCTTGGATTGGTGGTAGTTCAGGTGGATGTTAAAGATCCCATGGCACTTATCGAAAAGAGTAGGGGAATTTCCCCGGTGTCCTGGTCAAATTTCCCTCATTCACAAACAATACCACCAACAGCTTAATCTGGTTCAAGGTCAGTTGGCATTCATCAGTATCCCCCTCCCCAGGGTCATGCCTGAAAATAGGCAGGATTTGTCTAGTGCACTTACCAGGTCGACAAAAACAAAATAAATAAATTTATTCATTACAAATCAGGTTGTGATTGGTTGGCATCTCATGGCACTCCAGACATTACCTCATGGGTTACAGCCCACCTGATAGGCTAATGATGCACATGACCCAGATCAGATTTCCAGTATATCCAGGTCCCAGGAACCCCTGCTCTCCAGTTGTAATTTGTGCATCTGAATAGGCAAGAAGCATCCAGAGAACCCCTGTCTGCTTTCATCCTTTAAGGTAGGAAATGCATTTTATTTAGCCTTCTTGGGCTCTTGTTCAAGAACTATGGATAGCATTTTGTGTTGCTGTTTATGAAGGAGCCTCTGGCTCCCAGAAATTCTACATGAATACAGTCCATTCGTTTTATGGGATTTCTCTTTGATGTGGCTAGTTATGTGCTTCTATCGTTTCCTGGAGGCCTCCCCAGGCATTTTGAGCCCTCCTACAGGACGAAAGCGTCGTTCCCTGGTGGGGCCTTCAGACCAAAAACCAGCGTGCTGCCTTCCTCTGCAGCCATGCGGCACCGCGCATTCCCCTAGCAGGCCAGCACGCAGGAACTCTCCAGCGAGTCGCCTCTGCTCCCATTGACTCCATGATCTATCTCGGCCTCACTCTGAGGCCTTCTCACCATACCTGGCCGCAGTCGCCTTTCTCCCAGCGACTCCGCGGCACCTAGCATCCCCCGCGAGTCGCCTCTGCCCCCGCGACCCCGCGGTCCCCCATCCCCAGGCCTTACTGAAACGCCGCCTAGTCCGCGGCCTGTTGGTCGACCCACGAGTCACCTCTGCCCCTGCAACTCTGCGGATTGCCTACACCTCCTCCCTTGCTGCAAGGCCTATTACTAGGCCCACGAGTCGCCTCTACTCCCCGCGACTCCGCGGGTCATCTGGACCCTATCTGACCCCCTTCACCCCTCAGGCGCGGCCCCTTTCCAGCCTCGCATGAGTCACCTCTGCTCCCACGACTCCGTGAACTCTCAGCCACTCCCCGGGCCGCCCAAAATTTCCAGGCCTCGGCCTAATCCACAGCCATGAGTCGCCTCTGCTCCCCGCGACTCCGCGGCCTATACCCTACGCCCCAGCATGCACTCTGCCTAGAACTCCTCACCCCCCCAAAAAAAGAAGCCCTACCTGGGTGGGGGTGAGGACAGCGCAACGCTCCGGGCCAGACACCGGCCTCTCGATCCTCGGGAGCTCAGGGGCGTCCACCGGGAGCTCAGGGACATCCATCCCTATCCCAGGCCCCTAGCAGAGCCAGCGGGAACAGGAGCTGTTATATGGTCTGGTGGAGGCAGTGTATGTTTTTCTGGTACTGCAGGATCCAGGTTCTAACCTGGGCAGCAGCTTGGGACGCGACTCAGCGGGCCCAAGCCCGCGCAGGCCTCTGCCTGGACTGCCTCTATCCCCCTCACTCCCTCCACGAGCAGGCAGGTGGTCTGGCCAGTGGTTTAGGGCCCTGCAGTGCACTCTCCGGCCCTAAGCTCCTCCCTGTGTGGATCTCCACTGTCTCCTGCGACGCCAGTAATGGCGGGGTCCATCCATGGACAGCAGCCTTTTTTCACAGGGGCCTCAAGCCACTCATTGGCCTCCTTCATCTGCAAAAAAAAAAAATGAGACTTAACAGTTCACTCGGGTCCCTCCCCTAGCGACCCCAGTTGGACACCGCAGAGCTACTGCCCGGGTACCTCACACAGCGACCCAGGCAGATCCTGCGATCCCCATTCCCCAGCTCGGGGTGTCGTGGCCCCCTCCCACAGCGGGCCCGCTCTCCCGAGCAGGATCGCCAACCTGGGGATAAGGGGAAAGGTTTGACTAGAAGTCTCCACCCACGCGGCTCGGGATAAGGGCCCTCACAGCGCCTTTACCACAGAAACCTTCTAACTGGGTCTAAGGGGAAATGCCAGAGTCTTTTCCTCCACTCCGATCTCTCTCTCTTATCTTGAAGATGGTTAAGGCAAAGAAGTGCACGCGTGCAGCGACCCTCCTCCCTCAAACTCCAGGGCCCCTATCGCAGCCTGCCTCATGGACGACAGGGCTGTCCTTAACAGAGAGAACTCCCGCTGGCTCCTTAGCTACCGGCCCCAGCAACTCGACATGGGTGGACCGGGCTCCCTACTGATTCAAAACCAGCAAGCTGCGGTGGCCATGATGGAGAGCCAGCAAAACTTCATGCTGAAGATCATGGAGAAGCTGGAGTCACTTACACATAACAGAGCTAGACCATCCAACGTGGAGCCTCCCCGTCAGACAGACCCTCCAGAGGAGCCACCGGCACCAAAGGAACCACTCCCCAGCATTCCCCAGGATGGAAACACTGAAGAGAGGGAGAAAGAGGATGAGTTCGACGAGGAGAAGGAGGAGGAGGAACACGGCATGGATTCGGACATAGAGGACCTCGAGCCAACTCCGTCCCTGACCTCTAAACTGTGCGCATTCGAGACTATTCCCAGTCTCATGAAAGTCATCAAGGCCACCATGGGCCTCGCCACGGAGAAACAAGGAGGGGAGAAGACGGAATCCAAGCTAGACCCTATGATCCAGCTAAGGACCATCAACCCAGAGACCTTCCCAGTCTTCCCAGCCATTGAGGAACTGATTCACACCGAATGGCAATCCACGGATCCGGGCAGAATGCCGAACAGAAGGAACTTACTCAAAATGTACCAGATTCAGGGCGACAAGTCCGACGCTTGGTGCAAGGCCCCCTCCATCGACCCCCAAGTGGCAGCCTTAAGTAAGAAGACCGTGCTGCCGTGCGGCACCATAGCACTCAAGGACCCTACCGACAAGAAGATTGAGGACATGCTTAAAAAGACTTTTGAAATCGAAGGTACCATGGCCAAGGCAATGACAGCGGCGATCTATACCTCGAGGGCCCAGATCCGCTGGTTGGAGGAACTGCAGGAGCAGGGAAGTTCAAGTCGAGGAGGCTGAACTATTAGACTGTACCCTCGATGCAGCCAAGTACCTCGCGGACATGGCAGTGGACTCCTTGCGCCTCCAGGCTGGGCGTCCGCCATCGCCATAAACGGGCCCATGAGCACTAAGGCTCAAACTCTGGGGCCTTGACTCAGAATCTAAGACTTTGCTTCAAAATTTACCCCTTAAGGGGTCATGTATTTGGGGAAGGCCTACAGACTTATCTGAAACAGAGGGAAGAGGTAGGGACCTCTTAAGGAATAGATCAAGACCCTCACATCTACCAGCTGCTAGATGAAGGTTTCGCCCGGGCCAGAACCAAAGCACGAGAACCCTACTCACAGAACCATTCCTTTCGAGTCAGGTCCCACATCCTTCTCACGTACTCCGCCTTCAACAGCTACAAGTCCCCCTCCTCCTTCAGACCTAGAGGTCAAAGGTCAGGAGGCCATGGAAGAGGATTCAGGGGAAAACAGTGACTCCGTTTCCCCAAGAACCCCTCTGTACCCCCCGGTCGGCCAGCGGTTGGCTCTGTTCACCCACCGCTGGGAGATCACCACGTCAGACAGGTGGGTCTGGGACGTGGTCTCCAGGGGATACACCATAGAGCTGACTCACCAGTCCATACCCCAACGGTTCATCTCATCTCCCATCTCCAGAAGGAGGGCCTCGCCACACCAGGTACAGAGTATCCTGGCAGATCTGATCCAGAACAGGGCCATTTAACCAGTCCCAGTTCAGGAGCAAGAGGAAGGCATGTACTCCATCTTCTTCCTAGTGCCCAAAAAGTCGGGGGAGCTCAGGCCCATCCTGGACCTAAAACGTCTGAACAAATACGTACTCCTGTGTCGGTTCAAGATGGAGACGGTCCGGTCCATCCTACGGGGGATCAGAGTAGGCAACTTCCTAACCTCAATCGATCTAAAGGACGCCTACCTACATATCCCCATCATCAAGAGCCACAGAAGGTTTCTACGCTTCCACGTACTGGGTCAGCACTTCCAGTACCGGGCACTCCCATTCGGTCTGTCCTCAGCCCCCAGGGTCTTCACCAAGGTCTCCATCACCTTGGTGGCCAGGCTCAGGGAACAAGGGCTGGACATAGTTCCGTACCTAGATGACTGGCTCATACGCGCACGGTCCAGAGATCAGGTGCATGCTCATACAGAGCTCGCCATAAGGGCGCTCAGGGACCATGGTTGGGTGGTGAATGAGG
The DNA here is from genome assembly GCA_016271365.2 of Neoceratodus forsteri. Lineage (NCBI taxonomy): Eukaryota > Metazoa > Chordata > Ceratodontiformes > Ceratodontidae > Neoceratodus > Neoceratodus forsteri. The sequence goes on from CM057452.1 coordinate 761,699,991, forward strand.
AGAAGAGCCAGCTCCGTCCAACCCAACAGATCGAGCATCTGGGGGCCATCATCAACTCAGTAGACGGCTGGGCAAAACCGGCCCAGTGCGGATCCGCAGTCTCTGAAAACTGGCCGGGCAGTTAAGGTCGCACCCTCGCACCACAGTGGCAGAGGTCGCGAAACTCCTGGGCTGCATGGCCTCCTGCATCGACCTCATCCGATGGGCCAGGTGGCACATGCGTCCACTCCAACATTTCATCCTGGCAAACGGAGCGCCAAACGAGTTCAACTTGCACCGCCCGGTACAGCTACCCTCAGAAGTGAGATCTTCCCTGAGGTGGTGGGTCACTCTGGGAAATCTGACCAGAGGAGTTCCACTGGAAGCACCTCCCCCGATTCCAATCAAGACAGACGCGAGTCTCTCCAGTTGGGGAGCCTGCCTGGGGGATGAGTCAGCGCAGGGCACCTGGTCCCAAATGGATGCCCTACTTTCAATAAACGTACTGGAGATGAGAGCGGTGTTCCACGCGCTAAGGGCCTTCCACCACATCATACAAAGGCAGTCGGTTCTGATCAAATCAGACAACCGCGTGACGGTGGCATACATAGCAAAACAGGGGGGTACCAGAAGCAAGGCCATGTCATGGGAAACCGCCAGAGTAATGAGCTGGGCTCAAACTCACCTATCCCACCTAGGGGCAGTCCACTTAGCTGGGAAACTGAACATAAGGGTGGATTGGCTCAGCCACCAACAGATTCATCCCGGAGAATGGCGTCTGCACCCAGACCTGTTTCGTCTAATCCAGACAGCGTGGAGCCCCGTGTCCATAGACCTAATGGCATCAAGGGACAATGCCCAGGCGGACAGGTACTTGTCCAGGTTCAGGGACGTGCACTCCCAGGGCACAGATGCCCTGTCTCAGGAGTGGCCTCGGCACGGCGCATATGTGTTTCCCCCGCTGCCCCTCATTCCTCATGTCATGGAAAAATTCCTGAAATCCCGAATCACTGTCATACTGGTGGCCCCATACTGGCCCCGATGATCGTGGTTCGCAGCGATCACAGAGATTGCCTTGGCCAGCTTCCGATTCCCGACCCGGCCAGATATGCTGTCGCAGGGTCCCGTGATGCACCCGTCCCCTCGAACTCTGAAACTCACGGCCTGGCTCCTGAGAGGGACCGACTATCGGCCTCTGGGTACCACGAGTCAGTCATAGGCACGCTCCTCCGGTCGCGTCGCGCCTCCACCACCTCCACATACGAGAGGCAATGGGCCGTCTTCTCACAGTGGTGCCAACGTTGAGGCTCGGTACCGGAACAAGCTGATCTCCCCACTATCCTGTTGTTTTCCTGCAGCAGGGGTGGATAGGACTGGCACCCTCCTCTCTGAGGGTGCAGCTGGCAGCCATAGGGGCGGCCAGAGGTCTGGTCGAGGGGCACCCACCAGGAGCCCACCCAGACACAATCCAGTTCATAAGGGCCGTGGACCTCATGCGACCCAGGGCCAGACCTGGGGTCTCACCCTGGGACCTACCTCTGGTACTGGACTCCCTAAGAGCACCACCATACGAACCCCTCGCCGAAGCAGACCTCTTCTGGGTAGGCCTGAGACCAGCTTTTCTCATGGCCATCTGCTCGGCCAGGAGGTGGGGAAGCCGGTGCGCTCTGCGCACCACCCTACACCACCTTCAGCCCGAAGAGTGCAGCTGCGGACTGTCGGCATTCCAACCGAAGATCCCCACGAAGTTCCATAGGGAACAACCAATAGACCTACCCACCCTGACCCGCTCTACTCCACAGGATGGGAACAGTTCCACGGACCCTCTTGATGTTGGGTCAGCCCTCTCGGTCTACCGGGCCAAGTCTCAACCCATCCGCAAGATGGAGAGACTCTTCATCATCTCGAAGGGTCAATGATAGGGGCTAGTGGCGTCCAAAACCACCATCGCAGGCTGGATCAAACGGGTCGTGCTCTGCACCCATACGGAAAAGTGTCTGACCCTGCCACAGGGGATCAGAGCACACTCCACAAGGGCGGTCGCCACCTCCTGGGCGGAACGAGCACTGGTATCTCCTGAGGACATCTGTAGGGCTGCTACTTGGAGCTCCCTACACACCTTCGTGAGGCACTACAGGCTAGAGCAACTCCAGGATTTCAGGCCGGCCTTCGCCTCTCACGTCCTTGCAGTGGCCCCATCTCTCAGTCCCTCCGATCCATCTGAATCCCACCCAGAGACTTAAACTGCTTCTTATCTCCCATGAGGTAATGTCTGGAGTGCCATGAGATGCCAACCAATCACAATGGGTGTTTACTCACCTGGTAAAGGTGATTGTGTTGTTGGCATCCATGGCACTCCGGCGCCCCTCGTATGATCGAGCGCATCACAAGAAAAGGAAGGAAGAGATTCAGGAGGTCCCTACTCCTTCAAACTTATTCCGCTGCAACAGAACTCAAGTCGAACCATGGTTCAAGGTAGTGTGTACAGAATAGGCAATAAATTCAGGCCTCTGGCCCCATTAATTGTACCCTGTTGTTGCATATCTCATCCTTAATAGTCTCTATTGTGTGCATTGCTTGCTTGTGATATATTCTCTTCCTTTCAGCTATGGAAAATTCAAACTGGAGAGCAGGGGTTCCTGGGACCTGGATATACTGGAAATCTGATCTGGGTCATGTGCATCATTAGCCTATCAGCTGGGCTGTAACCCATGAGGTAATGTCTGGAGTGCCATGGATGCCAACCAACACAATCACCTTTACCAGGTGAGTAAACACCCATTTACAACCTTTGAGTCAGAGACTCATTTACAAAAGCACCTTGTCACGGGGGGGGGGCAGACATCAAGATAGTTATTACTGTGCAGATTAAAACAGAGGATAACATTACAAGTGCAGTAAAAGGAACATTTAACATAGATACACTTAGGTTACATAATGTAGTAGTTTGCATGTTACTTAGGTTACATAATGTTACAAAATTGTGAGTTACACTCATGGATATAGTAGGTCCTCAGAGAAGACAGTGGGTTACATCCCTGTTTGGACCTAGTAGGAAAGGAGTAGGTCTCGGGGAGGGAGAGGCTGTCCAGTGGACGTTGTCGAGCCAGGGGGCAAGGCGGGTGGGAACCACAGGTTACAACAGGGGGTTAGTTGCACCTACAACAGCGGGTATTAAAGATATGGTTCCAAAGGACTGTTTTGAAGGAGCCAATCTTTGGCAAGTTGGAGATTTAGCAAGGGAGGGAGGGAGTTGAACCAGGTGGGGGCTTGGTAGAGGAAGGATCTCTGGGCAAGAGAGGTCTTGGTTCTGGGCACCTTGACCATCCCTGTGGCTATCGATAAGTTGAGTGTGTCAGCAAGGTGCCTTGAAATTCCCTATAACCTCGTCCATGTCCACCCTTGTGCAGATCTTTGAGTCAACTACAAAGAGGTAGACCTTGTCCTTTATGCCTGCTGTCACAAATGAACACATTGAAAAGGATACAGCCCAGGCCAATCCCTACAGTACTCTGATCGTAACCTGTTACCTCAAATGACTCCATATTTACTACAGCTTTTTTCATTCTTCCCCTTAGCCAGCTTTCCATCCAAGTTCTTAAATTTTTCTCCACCCCAAGTCATTGATTTTCTTGACCAGTCTTCTGTGAGGTACTAATGCAATGCATAACTAAAATCTTAGTATACTATATCAACTATCTGTCCCTTGTCAGGCACCCTGGTCACTCAGTCAAAAGTTATGAAAATTCACCTGGCAAGACCTCCCTCTCAGGAACCCATGGTGTCAGTCCTGCAGTCCATTCCCTTCTGGGAAGTCCACCAGTTCCTCTCTCAGTATGGACTCTATTAGCTTACCCACTATAGATGTCAGGCTGACTAGTCTATAGTTCCCTGGCTCGTCCTTGTTTTCACTCTTGTGCAGAAGGACCACATCTGTTGTCCTTCAGTCCCTAGGGACCATCCCTGTGGCTATTGATAAGTTGAATGTGTCTGCAAGGTGAGCCACTATTACTTCTGCAACATCATAGAACATCTTAGGGAGTAAGCTGTCAAGCCCCATAGACTTATCTACTTTTAACTAATTTAAATTTTCCATTACTCTTTCCCCATTATACTGCCATTGCCCCTAGTGTTCCTGTACCTTTCCTCCCTCCTTACTCCAAATTAAGGTAGCGGCCCCTCTTTATCCTTAGCAAATATTGAACAAAAGTATTTGTTCAGTATCTCTGTCTTACCAGTTTCTCCATCTTCCCAACATTCCTCCCTCAATCAATCAATCTTTATTTAACCAGGAGAAACACCTTGAGCAGAGCTCATTTACAAGAAGGACCTGGGCAGGATTACAAGAACATACATACATAAACAGAATAAAATCAGAGCATACAAGGTACATTAATGTACAGAAGTACATGTAACAATGAAGTCTTGCAATATATGTAGTTACATAAAAAAATGACAACAATAAATGATAATTTGGACTACATTATTAACAGTAAGTGCATTAGGTAATACAGAGGATGCCTGAAGAGTGATAGCCCCAAGTTAGACAGGGCTAATAGGCCTATGTACTGGGTACTTACACAGAGCAAGGAATATAAACTGGGTATTAACCCAAAGTAAGTCAGGGAAACAGGTAAAGCGGTGTATGAGGGATATATGAGGTAGGGATATTAAGGAGGGCAGTAAGAGCCTAGAGCTGAGTGGGTTATGCAGGGTGGAAAATAGGGCAAGGTAAGGGTAGAGCAGAGGCTGGGATAGGAAGGTGTTGATGGCCAGCGCCAAAGTGCAGGGAGCTAAGACTTAGGCATAACAATTGCAGGGGTCCTGAGTAACCTTTCTAAGGTGGGTTTTGAAATTAGCTAAGATGATAAGATTAGAAAGTTTAAGGAAGTTTTGAAGATGATTCCATAAGAAGGGAAGGGCATGGCTTATTGAGTGCATCAATGGCGAGTTATAGCTCTGGGGACTTCTAGTGAGATGTATGAGTATCTCCTAAGCAAGTAAGACCCAAGAGCAGAGACTAAGAGATGTATACAGGGAGTTAATTGGTCAAAGCTTTGAATGTCCAGGTCACTACATTCTTCAGTCTTCCTGTCTTTAGAGAATGCCAGCCCAATAGAGAGTAAAGGGAGCAATGGTGAGTGCTATAGGGAGCACCAGTTATGAACATCAAAGCCCTGTGGTACAAGGTGTCCAATTTGGCCAAGGTAGTACTAGGGTCATGACTGTATATGAGCTCTGCATAGTCCAGGAGCGGTAGAAAGGTTGATTGTACCAACCTGACTTTGACATCATAGGTGAGGAGTTGTTTAATTTGGAAAAAGAGCCCCAATCTCTTTTTTCAATTTTTTCCCTAGCTCCTCAATTTGCACAGAGAAGTTAAGTTTGCAATCTAACCAGAAGCCGAGATATTTTAAATTCTCCACTGATTCGAAGGTTTCTCCTAGTAAAATGATGATCTGTGGTTTAGACACTGTGGATTGGGGTATGCTGGGGTGAGATTGTACGGATAGGAACATAAACTTTTTTTTTGCATTAAGCAACAATTTTAGTTGCAATAGTTTATGCTGCAATATATTGAATTCATGTCGCAGTGTGGTACTGGTTTGCTTGAGGGTGGACCTGACTCTTTTGCCTCACTATGTCCCCTTTGACCCTTTGCTTCTCCTGAATCTATCTGAAAAATGCATATTCACCTAGCAGCACCCCCTTCACTAGCCTGAGCTGTATCTCTGCTTTGACCTCCCTGACCATCATACCAGTTTCCCTGGTTACCCTTATGTACTCTTCCCTGTGCTTCTCTCATTACCTGCCATTATGTTTTGTGAATATCCTCCTCTTGGCTCTTGCAACATTCTTCACTTTTGCTGTGAACCACATTGGGTCCCTTGCCCTTTTGCCCTTTCATACCCTTCAAATGGGGTTTGTTGCTGCTGCTAGCATTCCTTTTCTTTTTTATTATGCCTCTACCCCTTTTATCTGCCCTATCATCAATGTGTTTTCCCTTAACTGCTCCTTCACCCTTTCAAAATGCACCTTCTTGAGGTTGCAGATGTATTCGGGGAGTTTGTTGGTCAAGGCTCTGAATGTCCAGTTGGTTGCACTCTTCAGTCTTCTAGTCTTTAGAGAATGCCAGCCCAATAGAGAGTAGATGGAGCAATGCTGAGTGCTATAGGGAGCAGCAGTTATGAACCTCAAAGCCCTGTGGTACAAGGTGTTCAGTTTGGCTAATGTGCCTTTTATAGGCACAGAATTTGACTGACAACAGGAACTTCCTGTTTGGGAGCATGAAGGGAGTGATCACAGAGGCACAAAAGAGTCACCATCCTAGAAGGAAAAGAGTAGCTCTTCCCCACCCCCAGCTGCTGGAGGTCTGACTCTGCATAAGTAAGAAGGAGTTGACTGAGGAATATAGGAAATTCCTGTCCCAGAACAGGAAGAACAGAAGCTTTAATTAAGGGCATGGAGGCAGTAGGAAAGTAGGAAGACAAAAAAAATAAAATAATAAATAAATAAACAGAGAGAGGAAAGAGTAAACATACAAAACAACAGTTGAAGGGCAATAAAAAAGACATGATGGGAGTGGTGCAGTGCAGTGGCTGTGGAGCAGCAGTCTTCTGGGAGATGTTCTGGAGGATACAGTGTTGCCCCTTCTGCAGGTACCTCTCTGAGCAGAGGGAGGAGGTTGTTCGTCTCCGGGCTGTGTTGGCCAGGATTTGAGGGACCTCCTTTCCCACCCAGGGATCACCAGGGCTGCTACTGCTGCCTCAGAGGTTGCCAAGAAAGAAAAGTGGTTGGACCACAGTGGGCTCAGGGAGGGTGAGGGTGGTGGAACAGAGGCACATCCCTCCAGTTGTACCTTTCCACAATTCTGGCAGAGTGTTATTCCTCTATGCAGGCACCTGCATTGGAGACCAAGGAGAATGCTGGGAACCACCACAATGAATAGTCACAGGATGGTGGCATGGGACCCCACAGAGGAAGGAAACAACTCTTGGTGGGGGACTCTATTGTTAGGAGGGTAGAACTGGGGTGGGGGAGAGGGAGGGAGGTAAGGTGCCTACCTGGTGCCATGGCTTGGATGGACAGGGAGCAAATCCTCAGGATCATGGGAGCAGCTGCATGGGGGAGGGAGCTGGATGTCATTGTCCACCTAGAGACAAATGACCTGGCTGGGAAAGGGATCAGAGCAGTGCAGGAGGAGTCTGTGGAGTTGAGGAGGGGCCTTACACAAGTAGCATGCACAGTAACCTTCTCGAAGGTGCTGCCTGTCTATGGCATGGGTGAGGCTAGGGTGCTACACACCATAGGATTCAATCAGTGGTTGAAAAACTGGTGTGGAGCTCAGAATTCTGGCTTCCTTGGGGACTGTGAGTTCACCTGGAGGGATGTAGGCCTATATTGGTGCAATGGTCTTCTTCTGTCCAAGACGGGAACCAGGATCCAAGGTGATAGGTTTAAATGCTTCATTGGCAAGCATTTAAACTAGCCAAGGGGAAGGCACTGAAAAGGAGTAGGGAAAATCCTAGCCCCACCCCAAATAAATCAGGGTAGTTAGTGAGGTTAACACCAAGATAGAGAAGTTGATAAGGAGAAGGGCAGGGGTAAATGGAGAAAAAGACAAAGGCAGTAAGGACACCTTTTATTGTGACACAGAGTAATTGCTGCAGTGTAAACCTGCTATCCACTGCACCTACATGAATTTTTTACACTACTTTGTGGTATCTTTACTGTTAGTGGATGGTTACTGCCGTGCACTACGCACCCCCCCCCCCAACCAGCAAAAGGTATTCTTTTCCAGATTTGGATTTTTGAATTGTGAGCACTGGTTAGGTGTTGTTGTGCCTTTGCATCTGCATCTCTTAACCTTTGCATCTGCATCACTTAAGTGTGCAGCGCAATCTTAATCTGTCTGTTCATTTGCACTTTGCAGTACACCATTAATTCTAGGAGACTTCGCATTTCTTGTTACGCTCTCATTTCACTTTGTCAGTACTGCAGAATTTCCTGGACACAAGACAGTAGCATTTTGGGGATGCACATTAATTCTGGTGACTGTGTGTGACCACTGCATGCATGACTGAGTGCACCATTAATTCTGGGAAGCTTTGCATTTCTTGTCTTGCTGTCATTTCACTTTGTCAGCACTGGGGAGCTTTCTGGACACACGACAGTAGCATTTTGGGGATGCACATTAATTCTGGTGACTGTGTGTGAGGGGCTGCCAATATTGTTTTCACCCTGCCATATTTCGTGTTAAGGCAGAATGACAACACAAAGTAATAATTACAAGGTGAAGTGAGCCTTTTGCTTTGGCCACTCTGCATAGTGAAGTGATAATGCGAAGTGGCCACTTCGCATTCACTTCACCAGTGGAATTTAATTTCACTGCATCTCTAGCAGTTAGTAGTACTACATCCTTTCTTCAAACACTCACAGAGAAAGGCAAAGCTTTGAAGCGGCAGTCAGCAGAAGTGCCTTCTAAAAATCAACCAAGTACAAGGGGGAAACATGGCAGGTGGTATGAGGGAGCTAAGAAGTCTGCTGAAAAAAGTATAATTTCAGTTCCAGTTCCCCACAGCAGAGAAAGCACATGTATGGTTGCATCAGTGTCTTCTAATGTGTACCCTAGTGGTGCGGCAGGAACCAGCAAAGGAGTTGGTGGCCAAACTGGGTCAGGCATACCTGTGTCTTCCTTTTTTAAAGCTCAAACTGTTGCAGCCATGCTAGTGGGGGATGCTGACAGTGAGAAGAAGGGGCTGGGAGGCACTGACACCAGCAGAGGAACAGTGGTCCAGGATTCAGAGAAGGGTGATAATAAGTCTGTCAGTGCGACTGTCCATGTTTCTGCAGGAGTTGATGATGATAGTGTTCAACCAGAGTCTGATAATCTTGGAGATAAGGATAGTCATCCCCCTGAGATGGTTGTAGGGAAAGAAAAAGATGCTGTCCTCCAAGAAGATAGTGATGGGGAGGAGGAGTAGGAAGTCAAGGACATCATCGCTGTTGGTGATGATGATGATGACTGGTATGATCCTACATGGGAGCCTGAGTTAAAAAGTCATGGGTGATATAGGCCATTTACATGTACAGCCCATGGGTCAGTCAGTCACCAAGCCTATAAGCAAACCGCCAAGCAGTCAAATAACCCCCCCTCCCAAATGTGGTTTTACTGAATTGATGAGAGCAGCTCAAAAAACATGCACTTTCACACCTGTTTCTGACCTATCCCAGTCCCAGAAGCATCTGAAGTCCAGAGGTCAAAAGTCCCTAGTTTGGGACTTTTATGTGCTAGATCCTGCTGATGAGACCACAGCAATATGCCAACTTTGTCAAGCCCATGTTAGTCGAGAAAAAAGGGAAGCCACATAGGCACCGGTGGCCAACATGCCCACCTGAAAAACAAGCACCCACTGAGATGGCAGCAACACCAGAAGGATGTCAGAGCTGTTGGTAGCAAGTTACATGTAGTAGAGCAAGAGCAAGAGGAAGGAGGGCAGAGTGGGTCGGTGGTGGAGGAGAGTGATCAATCCTTTAATCTCTCAAGTAGTGGGCATAGCAGTGGCAGTGCGAGTCCCAGTCCCATGAGTCTGAAAAGTACACCACACCCACAGGCAACCAAGATAACTGGTTTCATGCGGTCTACACAGCCCCAAGAGTCAAATGTTACCCCTAAAGGAAAATAATTGCTGCCACAAGTACAGCATTCTGGTCGGACATCCCCAAAGATGCAGCCCACTCTGAAGACCATACTTGAGTGGCAGACAAAGTACCTTCCAATCATGCTGCTGCACGAGAGTTAAATGCTGCCACTGCTGAAATGCTGGCCATCGATCTGTTGCCATTCTCATTCATAGAGAATGCTGGTTTCCGCAGGTTGATGGCCCTTGCCTGTCCCAAATGGCAAGTTCCATCGCAAAACTATTTTAGTAAGCGTGCCATGCCAGAGCTGAACGGTAGAGTTGCTGATTATATTAGACATGCATAGAAGCATAGTGCATCACACAATATCCATCTTAGCATGGATATGTGGACCAGTGAACAAAAAGTGGCAAGCTTGTACTGTATCTGTGCATAACAGCACACTGAGCACAGTTGCCTGGTGTGATACTTGATTTTGGGCCTGGAAAAACATGCATGAAGCAAAATTGTGGTGGTAGCAACACACCAGGTATTCGGTATCATGCAACCCTGAGTATTACAAGTGTCTCAGGTTCTCACATGGTTGTGAAAATGTTTAATGTTCTGCTGGACAAGATTGATGGGTGGCTACACACACAGTCACTCATAGCAGGATTCATCGCAAGTGATAATGGCTCCAACATAGTGTAGAGCATTAGCGATGGTGTTTTTTTCAGAGTGCCTGCACACTGCTTTAATCTTGTCATTCAGTAGTTTCTCAACCATGCGGACATTAAGGAAATGATTACTGTTGCCCATCGCATCTCTGTCCACTTTGCTCATTCTTCAAAGGCCCTTGACCATCTACATGAGCTACAACACAATAACCATCTGCCTCAGCACCGGATGTAGCTCGATGTTGTCATCCGGTAAAAGTCCACACTGTACATGCTTGACCAGCTGTATGAACAGTATAAGGCTGTGTCAGAATACCTGCTACTGCACACCACCTGTGACAGTGCTGGAGTGTTCATCGCTCTAACAACAGAGCAGTGGAGACAAATTGATGAGCTAATATGCATTCTCCATCCATTCGAGCATGCTACACAGGCAGTGAGTGGGGAAACCGTTTGTATAAGTTAGTCCATATCCCTCATACGTTTCCTGAGGCAGACACTAGTAAATTTGCAACACCAGACAGAGGCAAGTGGGGATCATGGCACTTGTTATCTAATGGATCACATGCTCCATGTGCTGGAAACAAATACCCATGTATCTCGCATTTTATAGTCAGCTGACTTTGCAGTTGCCACCATGCTGGATCCATGCTACAAATGTTGTCTGCCTGCTATAATTGAAGGAGGTTGTCAGCGAGTACACCAGTCAACAGAGAAACTCATTAAACTGGTACATGCTGCAAAAATGAAAAATGCATGCACTGCATCAAAAACGGGTGTTGTTACCACCACTAGTGACTAGCAGGCAACCCAATCAGAGAAAATGGGCAAGACAGAGCAGAAAACATCAAGCAATCCCATTTGGGATGTTCTCTTTCAGTTGGGAGTGGAAGATATGGAGGAAAAGGAGGAGGAGGAGACAGATGAGGCAGAAGAATGAATGATGGAGGCCTACATGGGGGACCCAAAGAACCTTGCCATTAATGATGAGCCACTGCTGTACTGGAGCAGTAAAATTACTGACTGGCCAGCACTAACATCAGTTGCTGTGAAATACCTGAGCTGCCCACCATCCAGTGTCACTGTGATACGAGTGTTTAGTGCGGCTGGGGCAATTGTGAGTGGTTGTAGGACCAATTTGTCACCCAAGAATGTGTCCATCCTAATATTCATCAAAATGAATGAAAGACACATTCCACACAACATAGTGATGTCAGTGGTGTTGCCACAGGAACTGTGTCTCGGTGACGAGGATGATGATGATCACTCAACTAAGGCATCCACTGGCAGCCAGGTGGATGAGGCAGCAATATTGAGAGAATTCCCACCTGATGAAAACTCCAGTCTTGAAGACTGTGAGGGGTGCTTCTTGAATGATGTGGAATTGGAAGTTTGAAAAGGCTGAGTTTACTCCAAGGCCCCCCCCAACAACTTTCAAGTCACAGTATGTGGCTGGGGTGTGTATGTTATACCTTATTTTTAGCTCTGTATCATTGGATTGGTTATGGAAATGTGTTCTTATGTGCTGCAGTGTGTATAAGTTTCATTTGATCACCCTTGGCAATAACCCATTGATTGATCAGCTCACCACCAAGCCCTAAAGCCTACGTAAAGCAGCAACAATGTAATTACCATAACCGTAAAGATTTTGCAATTGCATGGTTACAGTTATAATATTTTTCTTCCAATAATATCTTACTTTTCAGGTTGACTTACTATATGAACCCCATCTTACAGAAAAATTTGTTGTCTGGATGTCCTTAAAAGTGCCCAAGATGGCAAATTCCACACTGCCACACCGCCCCCTCTGATCACCTTACCTGATCTGACCTGACACAGCCATGCACTCCATGTGACTGAAAAAAGTGTTTCTGCCACTTAGTATTGGTGACATGTACAAGAACCCTGGCTCCTAGACTAGTACAAGTAGCATATGAATGTAACATGCTAATTCAACAGTTAACACCACAATGGGAACACATTTTGAGAAATGGTAAATGGTGGCCATCTTCAATGATGCAATTCGTTAATTACAAAAGTAATCATGAAGAGGCTTAACAACTTACAACATCAAATCCTCCCAAAAAGGTTACTTATGCTACAGTACCAGGTTAAGTTACACCTAAACCACAATGGTTCCTGACCTGGGGGGGGTAGCGGGGCAATGGGAGGGTCCTGCTGTTCTCACTTTGGAATTGATTCAAAATGTTCATGATTACTGCAGCTATGCAATCTCCATTGATTAGAGAAGACATGAATCCCCCTCCACCTAATTATTTACTAAACACCATCTCAACCATGTGTTTTCACACTTAGTTCCTCCCTGTATGTGGGTGGCAGTGATGATTACTCATTAATGGTAATGATATGGGCACCAGTCCAGTGGCCAACATCTTCAAGCAACACCCCTGTCTTCCACAGACACAACACAGCTCTTGCATGGCCTGGATTGATCATGTAGTCATCAAGATACGACATATGATGAAACCTTAAAAGAGGAAAATGATCTAAACAAGACCAAAGACATGAAAAAAGTTGAATACTCATCAATCTGCATACTTGATTTTACTTAACAAGTTGGAAGAAGAAACAGAGAAAAAAATGTATACTTACCGTACCCCGTGATGTCTTTAAACTGAGGATGTTTCTCACAGTAACATGCTGTGTGGTGCACATGATTCCAATCCAGACTAAGGTCCATGATGAAGCACAGTAGCACTAGCAAGCATTCCCCTTCCCCTATCAGCATTGCGTACCTTGAAATAAGAAAAAAAAAATAAGAACAAATTTTGAAGATTGTTAAAAAGTTCCACCCCACCACACCCGTGACCGTCCACCCCCCCAACAGAAGACCATAAAAAATGGAGAAATACTTATTTCAAGGCTTGTGAAAGTGGAACCATGATACAATTAAATAAATCCCCCAGATCTGGTTCAGCAGCCAGCAGCAGCAGGATGTAACGATACTTAACTTCACGGGAATTCCTGATGTTGACAAAAGCAAAAAATTGCACAATTACTATCAAGCTCAGACAACCAGAAGGCAGTAACAGACATAGCACAGTTGTATGAAAATTCCAGTACTTACCATCTGCGTTGGGAAATTGGGAAGATCCATAGATCTCTCTCCTTCATGGCCCGGCATGATGATATCATCCACAGCACACTGAAAAATAATATAAGAGCAGTACAAGTATATTAGAACTCAAAATGCCATAATACCAACCCACCAACACCCTTACCTTGCACAGAAAAAACAATGAAGACAGATACTTACATGTTCAGCAGCAGCAGTATGGACTGTGTGAGGATAACCCACCAGGCATCAACCATCCAGAACAGTAGTTCTTGTGGCAACTTGGAAAGAAGTAGTCAGAGACTGCAGCAGGCAGCAAGCTGCAGTGCCCCAAAATGTAATTCGCTCCACCACCACCAGGCAAGCTATTACCACAGAGACAGTCAGTCAACACAGCTAGACAATCAGTACAGCAGCATAGGGATAGGGAAATGATAATTGCACATCTCTATCTCAATCAATTGAAACAGCAGCAGCAGGAGGAAAGAATTTGCAAGTAGCAGCAGCATTTTGCAGGAGGAATTCATTTTCTCTGCATGGGTTGGCACCCCTTTTCAGGTCCCTGAGGTGGTGGTACAGCCTAAAACATCAGGACTGATGCCACAATTCAGACTCAATTTGAAGTAGCATTTTCTGGTAAACATTTCTGGACTTGAAGGCCCTGTTTGGCATCAGCAGCAGTGAGTTTCAGGTAGATATATTAGGCAAACAGGCCCTAAAACAGCTATTTAATGTCTGGGTGGTGGGGGGTCACCCTTAAACATCATGGCTGAGACCAGATTTCACTCTCATGTACCATATTTTCTGCAACTTTTTTGGACATTTACTGCCTGTGCTGCACAGGCAGAACCAAGATGGGGCCAAAAAAAAATAATTGTATACAGTGGACCAAAGACCATCTTTTGGTCTGGGTGGTTTGGGCACCATAAAACATCATGGCTGGAACCTGATTTCAGACTGAATGCACTGTGCAATTTTTTTGGAAACATTTCTGAACTTCTGGGCCATGTTAGGCAGTGGCAGCACCACAGTTAGGCCCTAAAAGCATTTAAATGGTGCATAAAACAGCAATTTTTTTAATTTTTTTTTTATTTTATTGAAATCTAGGATAACAAACACCTTTGAGCAGGAACTGCTCCTTTGCAAAGGTTCCACATCGAAGGAATGGGGGTATACATACATACAAAGGTCGACATAATAATACATAGTTACACAATAAAAAGAAGCAAGAGACTGAGGCTTAGGAAATTCCAGTAATTCAAAATGTGCAAAATGTTAGGTAGCATGACATACCAGCCAAGGGCAATCTTAGAAATAAGCGCTGCAGGTGAGAGGGAGAGGGTATGTAGATAGGAAGGCCATGGTCAGAGGTAGAGGGTAAGGATAAGAGCTCTAAGGGAGGGAGGGAAGGGATAAAAGTCAGGAAATGCCAAGGGGGAGGAAAGGGAGAGGGGCGAGGGGGTGGGCAGGTGAGGCAGGTAGAAGGGAGGCAAGGCGGGGAGAGGTAGCTGTCAAGACTAAAGTGGAAGGCAGTGAGCAGTAGGCCCCTGATTAGGCAAGGCAGTCACAACGAATAATTGAAATGAGATGAAGTCAGAGTTGTCTCTTGAAAGGGCCAAGAGCAGCAGCAGTAAGAGTTTTTTTGTTGAGAGTATTATACCACTGAGGTGCTCTGTAGGCAAAGGCCCTCTGGCCCATGGTAGTCCGGCATCTGGGAACAAGGAAGGTTAGTTGTTGTGAACTTCTAGTTGGCTGGATGCTGTGGTGGTCAATGAGTAGCTTTTCAATGCCCAGGGGCATGATCCCGAAGAGGACTTTATTGGCTAAGAGGCATGTTTGATACTGTATCCGTCTGATGAGAGGAAGCCATCCTGCCCGAGTACACAGGTCACAAGTGTGTGTAAGTCAGTCAGCCCCAGTTAGCAGCCTGCACGCTTTGTTGAGTGCAACTGTAATTCTGCAGAGGCAGAGGCAGAACCATAGATTGCTAGCCCATAATGAATGTTGTAGGTGACAGAGCTGTTGATAGCCAACCAGAGAGTGTCAGGAGTCTTGCAGTGTTAGTGCCTGTAAAGCAGGCCTATACGGATATTGGTGGCTTTGGCGATAGAATCTATGTGCTGATGGTAGGAGAGTGAGTTCTCCAATGTGACACCTAGGTATTTAAAATCAGGAATGTGTTCAAGTAAGATCCCTGTTTGGTTTAGGATGGTGAGGTCATGGGGTTTGTACTTACTCCTGGTGTTGTAGAAGGTCATAACCTTTGTTTTGCTCTAGTTCATGACCAGTTTGTGTGACTTGAACCATTCTTCGATGCACATGAATTCAAGCTGTAATTGTTTCTCGAGGAGCTCTACATTTTGGTGGTTGGTGAACATGACTGCGTCGGCAGCACAGAGCAGTAATTTCTGGTGGCAGACACTGGGAAGGTTGTTGAGGAAGAGGCTGAAGAGTAGTGGCCCCAAGATAGACCCCTGTGGGATCCCTGAAAGGACTGGCTTTTCTTCCGAGGTGACACCAGCAATCCTAACCCGCTGGACCCTCTCCACAAGGTAGTTTGAAAACCAGAGCAGTGCTTCATTGGAGAGCCCAATGTTTGATAATTGCTTGAGTAGGAATGGGTGGTTCACAGTATCAAGGCTTTCGTAAGGTCGATGAATACTGCCCCTACACAGTTTCCTTGATTGAGCGTGGTATGGATGAAGCCCATGAATTATAATAGTGCAGTGGTGGTACTGTGCCCTTTTTTGAAAACCATGTTGCTCAGGACACTGGATGTTGTATTTTTCTAGGTACTTGACTGGTTGGTCTGAGGCGATGTGCTCCAGGGCCTTAGACAATAGAGGGAGGATGGAGATAGGTCTGTAGTTGGAGTGCAGTGATTTGTCTCCACTTTTGTGTACCAGTGTGATGGTCGCCTGTTTCCAGCAAGATGGGAACTAGGACATCCTTAGTGATAGGTTGAGGATCTTTGTCAGGAGTTCAAGGACAAGCACTAACAACTTCAGGTCAAGGAAGTTATCACTGTAGCCTGCGTTGCAAATGGCCTTCTGAATATGGGTTCTAGCTTCATGCACTGGGATCTCCTTGAAGTAGAATTGTGGGTCAGATCTTTTCAGGTCCCTGAGGTGGTGGTACAGCCTAAAACATCAGGACTGATGCCACAATTCAGACTCAATTTGAAGTAGCATTTTCTGGTAAACATTTCTGGACTTGAAGGCCCTGTTTGGCATCGGCAGCAGTGAGTTTCAGGTAGATATATTAGGCAAACAGGCCCTAAAACAGCTATTTAATGTCTGGGTGGTGGGGGGCACACCCTGAAACATCATGGCTGAGACCTGATTTCAGTCTCGATTTACTGTAACATATTTTGGGAAACATTTCTGGAATTATGGGTCATGTTAGATAGTAGAAACACTCTGTCTCACTCTACTTTCTCAATGTCACCCTAATTTTTTCCGGTCATACTGTATTTCTCATCTTATTATGCCTACTCTGCACAGCATGGCTTCAAGAGGCTGTGTTAAACTGTAGCCCTGCTAGAGCACATGTTGGACTGGGTGGTGGTGGTGATGTGGTTGGGCACTATAACACCAAGTTAACATTGTGGCAAGCCATAGGGACATACGTGTTAAGCACAAAAAAAATTATATTATGTTTAACTTTGCAGTAAAAGTGCTTATGTTTCTATGATTGTTGTGTACATATCCATTCAGACTGATCCTGCACACATCCAGAACAACTGCTGTCAGCCCTCAGCATCACACATAGCTTTGGGAAAAAATGTTGTTCCTAGGAACAATTTACAAATTACAATACTTGACATTTGTGGATAGGAGGAGGAAATACATACAAGTCAGAGGGACCAACATAAACCAAGTAGAAAGGTACAGTGATTATGGGTAAAAAAGACTAAAAGTGACTGACAGACAGTAACACATGACAGGGGGTGCATCATAAGGGTCAGGTCAGGGACAGGGTATACATATGAAAGAGGAAAGGAAGGGAGCATAAACATTGCATAACACAAAAAAACTGGACAAAAACAAATGAAAGGACATAGAAGAAGAGGAGGATAGAAAAAAAAAGTATATTTTTTTTTTTGCTTTTTGTTATTTTTAGAGGGTGCAGATGAGGGAAGAGTGACGGTAAGAAAGCAAGGATAAGAGAAAGAAAAGAAAAAAAAATGTTGCTGCCAGTGCTGTGCTGACTGGTCTGGAGTCTGACAGTTACACTGCACTGGCACCAGGTACAGGATCTGCCCTGCCACCACCACCACTACCATGCAGCTCTGTCAGGAGGTCAAACATTTTTTGTTGCTCCTCAAGGAGTTTCCTGAGGTTCCCCCTGACCTTCTGGTGGAAATCTGTGAACTCAATGTGCAGAGCTCCCATCTCTCTGCTCAACACTGTCAGGTCTTCTTCAAGGCTCACTGCTGCTGGTGCTGGAAAATGAGTGGCTGGGGCAGATGCAGGCTGTAGTGGGTCACCACCATGAACCCGGTGACACCTGTGTCTGTGGGGTGAGGGTGATGGGGGCTGTACAGCTGCCTTCTGCTGCTGCCGGCACCACCTTCTGTGGTGCCACTGCTGACCACTGGCCCCTGCCTCCTGCTGGCCCCCTTCTCCTTCTAACTGCTCAGCAGCACCCCGGGCCAACTCTTTCTGTTTTTTAAGCCAATCTGCAGCTTGGTGGTGCTGCAAATGGCTCCTTTGGCCACCAGTGCTAAAATGACCCCAGGTCTTGCCCCTTCTAACAAATCTGCCTCACAAGTTTCAGATCACAAC
This sequence comes from Neoceratodus forsteri, assembly GCA_016271365.2. Taxonomy (NCBI): domain Eukaryota; kingdom Metazoa; phylum Chordata; order Ceratodontiformes; family Ceratodontidae; genus Neoceratodus; species Neoceratodus forsteri. The sequence goes on from CM057452.1 coordinate 761,718,131, forward strand.
TGTATTATTATTGGTGTTTTTGCTGAAAAAAACACCACACAGCTGATGACACTTTCTGTGTGTGGGTGGGGGGCAACAGCTGATGTCCCTGGGCCAGTGGACACATCATGCTCCTGCTCGGTGGAGGTGGGGGCGCATGATCCAGCTGGGGTAGTATCTGGAGGTGCCTGCTTCTGCAGCTGCCTGGGGTGGGGCCACATGCTGCTGCTGCTGGACAATGGTAGGATCCTGCTGCTGCTGGGATGTGTTGAGAGGCTCATGCTGCTCCTTGGGAGTGGGGGGCTACATTCTCCTGCTGGGGGGTGGGGGCACATGCTCCTTCTTCTGTTGAGGAGCACAAACATAAAGGCCCACCTATTAATGTGAACACTAGGTGGGGGTGGTCCAGCTGCCTTCTTCCCAGTCTCCATCTTGTCTCTACCTTTCCCATCCATTTCAATCTGTCCTATCTCCTCCTACAACTCTTTGCTGCAAAAAACAAAAGACAAAAAGAAAGGGGAGAGAGTGAGGTAGTTTTACACACACACACACACACACACACACACACACACACACACACACAATAAAGAAGATAGATAAATATGAAAATGCAGAAAAAACATTAGCAGAAAATATTAACTTTCTAAACTAATGGGGAACAGATCACAAATCAAATAAGCTGCAAACACACACACACACACTATTTTTTATAAAGACAAGTTTGAGCTCTCCTGCTATAGTCTCTCTCCTACTTCCTTCTACTAAGCTGAAACAGCTCTAAATGAAGTACACTTAGACTTGATTCCTGCCTAAGTGCAGTCACCCATGTGACCAACAGTCTGCTAGAGAGAAAGTCATGTGATAAGCTTTTTTGCCCCCAATTTCGCCCGATACTTACATGCGGCTAAATGTGCAGGCGAAAGGTGAAATTGACAGCAAACTTTCACAGAAATTCACAGGTGAAATTTTGCCAAAATTTACAGGCGATATTTCGCCATAAGGGCACAATTACGCAAAATGTTTCAATTAGCGAAATTGGTGATTTCGCCGGAATTTCGCTAATGAAATTAAATTTCACTGCATGTCTACTCAGGGGAAGGAAATGGACAAGGAAATGATTGAAGGCATCCTTAAAATGGTAGAAAAAGGGGAAACATTGATGATGGGGGCCCTGAATATGCCAGATGTTAACTGGAGCACCTTTGCTGCAGCCACATTTAGGAACAGGGTCATTCTCAATGCGCTAGATGGAACATGCTTCAGACAGCTAGTGTTGGAACCCACTCGGGAGGGAGCATTCTTAGATCTGGTACTCTCAAATGGGGATGGAGAGAGGATCTCAGATCTAGAAGTGGGTAGCTATCTGAGAACATATGACCACCAAACAGTGTGGTTCACAATAAACACAGCCGCAGAGTCAAGACATACAAACGTGATGGTACTGGACTTTAAGAGGGCTGACTTTGTCAAAATAGGAGAGTGCCTCAGAAAAGCACTAGCAGACAGGCAAGAAGGGGGGTGTAGGAACAATGGGAAGCATCAAAACTGCCATCACAGAGGCAACAAGTCTTTGTGTGAAGCAAATAAACAAGTCAAAATGAAAGAAAAAAAATATGGTACTCAAAAGAGGTGGCGGGGTAAGTTAGGGAGAAAAATGTAGCATTCAGGAAGTATAAGAAAACACAGAAGGAGCAGGACAGAGAAGTGTACCAGTTAAAGCAGAAGGAAGTCGGGAAGACAGTCAGAATAGCAAAGGCCTAAACTGAGGAAAAAAATGCCAACTCATTTAAGAAGGGGGATAACACATTTTATAGGTACTGTACATTAGGAAGTAAAGAAAAACCAAGGGACGGATAGTAAGGCTTAATAAAGGGGAGAGTGGGGTGGACACAGAGGGACAGTGAAAAAGCAGGGATACTGAACAAATACTTCTGCTCAGTACTCACAAAAGAAGAGGAGGGGGAGGTAACTAATCCAACCAATAGAAGCAGTCTGGATGGGGGGGGAGGTTGATACCAGTCCTTTCATAGAAGAAAGGGTTCTGAAAGAACTCCTAAAACTAAAGGTGGACAAAGTCATGGGGCCTGATGGGATTCACCACAAAATTCTAAAATAACTAAATGGAGAACTACTGACACCACTGACTACACTTTTTAACAAATCATGGAAGGATGGTGTGGTACCTAAGGACTGGAGGAGGCCAGATTCCTCTTCACAAAAGTGGGAGCAAAGCAGAGGCAGGAAACTACAGACCTGTCAGCTTGACCTCAGTTGTAGGGACAATGATGGAATCACTTCTGAAAGAAAGAATTGTTGAGCATCTAGAGGCCAGCAGGGCACGGGACGCAAGGCAGCATGGATTCACAGTAGGAAGGTCATGTCAGATGAATCTAATAGATTTATTTGACTGGATGAACAAAGTAGTAGACCAGGGAGGGGCTGTGGACATGGCCTACCTAGACTTTAGCAAGGCATTTGACACAGTCCCACACGAAAGATTGATAAACAAATTAGCCAGCCTGGGAGTGGGTCCCAGGGTGGTAGCCCAGGTAAAAAATTGTCTGGACAACAGAACACAGAGGGTAATAGTAAATGGAGTCCACTCCAAAGAAAGGGGGGTTACTAGCGTGGTACCTCAGGTTTCAGTACTGGGTACGGTCCTTTTTAATATCTTTATAAGTGACATTGCAGAGGGACTGGAAGGAAAAGTATGCCTCTTTGCAGATGACACAAAGATCTGCAACAGGGTTGATACACAAGGCAGGGTGGAAAGGCTGACAAGGGTCTTGGCAAGGCTGGAAGAATGATTAAAAGTATGGCAGCTTAGATTCAATGCACAGAAGTGGAAAGTAATGCACCTGGGAACCAAAAACCCAGGGGAAGAGTTCACAGTTGGGGGGAGGTAGTAACAACAACAGAAATGGGAAGGGACCTGGAGGTAGTCATATCAAATGACCTAAAGGTAAGCAAACAATGTGAGAAGGCAGTAAGGATGGCTGGGAGGATACTGGGATGTATACGGAGAGGCATCACCAGCAGAAAACAAGAAGTTGTTATCCCTCTGTACAGACAATTGGTGAGACTCCATCTGGAGTACTGCATGCAGTTCTGGAGACCCCATTTTCGCAAGGACATAGACAGGATGGAGTCAGTCTAGAGGAAAGCAAGTAAAATGGTGCAGGGTCTGCAACATTAGCCATATGAAGAGAGACTAAATGAGCTTAATATGTATACCCTTGAGGAACGGAGGGAGAGAGGGGACATGATAGAAACTTTCAAGTACCTCAAGGGAATCACCAAAGTCCAAGAGGGTAGCATCTTTCAGAAAAAGAAATGTGCAAGAACAAGGGAACACAATTTGAAGATAGAGGGGGGATGGCTCAGGGGCAATGTGAGGAAGTATTTTTTCACAGAGAGGGTGGTGGACACATGGAATGGTTTTCCTGTGGAGGTTGTGTTGTCAAAAACAGTGGGGGAATTCAAGAATGCATGGGACAGAGATAAGGCAATTCTGGTGGGGGGTAGGAAGAAGTAGGCTGTTGGTTAACTAGGATCTGCAGCTTATCCAGTAGGTAGGGAAATGGGCAGACTAGGTGGGCCAAGCAGTCCATATCTGCAGTCAAAGTCTATGTGTCTATGTTTCCCATACCTATACAATGTAGGACCATATGGAGGCCCCCATTTACAACTCCAACCTCAGTGTCTTGGGGTCACTGGATCCTTATGGTTCCTGTGTTACCACATTTTGAATCTTCTCATTGTTAGTATTGGATCCAACAGTGCCCCTTCTCTTGTTGGGTTCTGCATCAGTTGTACTAGGAACCCGTCCTAAAATGCCAGCAGGATCTGGTTCCTTGTGCTTGCCAAGACTGGGACTTTCCAGTCCACATCCAACATGTACTGTAAATGTCTCCTACTATTACAACTTATTTGGGACTGTCAGTGTCTGAAACAATCTCATGAAAATATCCTTAGAGATCTCCAAAGATGTGGTGAAATAGCATGTCAAATCAACTGGTACTATTGTAACAGCAGATCACCATCCATGAAGACTGAGGGTCTAGAGAAATCTTTGAATTAGCATATTGAATAAAATTGTCAACAAACCACACGGTTTCTGTCATGGTTTCATAAGGATGTCACTGATATGGCTGACAGTATTACAGAACCCACCAAGAGATTTCAATTCCTGTCTATCATTTTGTACCTGCCATGACTAGGAAGGGATAACTGTCTATGAGGACTGAGATTTGAGACAAAAATTTCAGTCACTCCAAAAGAAAGACTTATTAAAATGATTTAACATATCTATTTTTTAAAGCAAAACAGTGGGTTTGGGGACACTGATTAAACTCAAAGTAAAATGACTTTCTACTTCTCAATAACTCCCATAGTATGTTACAGACTACTACAACCATACAGCAAATACATTTATTTATGAATTTTTATTTATTGAAATGTTGGTAACCAGGTGAGCCCACTGGAACCAGAAGTCCCTTTTTCAGGTGGGACTGGATTTAATTGCAAACAGAATATCCATACAAATGCAAAGTACAGTGACAGCACAAGTTACAGGCAAAAGCAGACAGGCTTCTTTAGAGTAGGCACATTCATAACAGTTGCTACATTTCCTGTGTTTTTTATTTTATTATGAATTTCTGTACTTATCACAACCTGGTACCAGTTAAGCACAGGCAGTATACTAAACTGTTTGCTGTTTGCTGTTTGAATTTTGAAAATTCTAAGGGCTCAGTGTTCATGTGTTCTGTGCTGGTAGCATGTGAAGTAGTGAGTTAGATATTTAGCCGTCAGCCATTTACAGTTTTACTCAAGGACCAATCAGATCCCAGGATTTTTCCTACCCATAGTATACTTAAGGGATAATATGAGTGATTATATACGAGTAAATATATGAGTAAATAATCATGTCATCATTGCTAATTCCTTCAGTTCATACTTATCTGATCAATCTCAATGTGAGTCTCTCATGTCTTGCCCATTGGAGATCCCCCCTCTCCCACCTGCCCTTCTTTCCCCCCACTGCTCCTTCATAGTCTCATGTCGAGAGGTCCTACATTTCTTTAACTCCATCCCACCCTTTGGTAGTGTTAGCCCAGGTGGGACTGAACTGAAAATACTCATGCTAGCTGCCCCTCTCCTTGCTTCCCCTGTCTCCTGACTCTTCAACCTCTGTATTACTACTTCCACTGTCCCCAGAAAATGGAAGGTGGGCAAGATTATACCCATGTTCAAGAAATCTGATGCCAAATCTGTTAAGAACTACCACCCCATAGCAGGTCTGTCTACCCTTTGTAAACTGGAAAAACTTGTTTCCTCTCAGGTCTCACACTACCTACAAAAATATAACATGCTATCCTCCACCCAGCATGGATTTAAGCCTGCTCACAGCACCTCTACTGTTCTTGTCCAGTTCTCTAGTGATGTAAAATCTAACATGGACAAATGTATGCTCACTAGGAATGGGTGAAAGTGGGATTTTCTGCCGCAGCAAAACTTCCTCAGAAATCAGGTAACTTTTGTGGAAGTTTCCAAACTTCTGCCCGTGGAGGAGCGGAAAACTTTCGTGAATGTTTCTGGCACTATCCACTTTTATCCACCAATTATTTTGCCCAACTTGCCCAGAAGTCCCACATTGCAAATAATTACCCAAACCCTGGTGGCTAGCAGCCCTTACCCCCAACCTGACCACCCACCAGTGTCCCTCACAGTATATTACTGTCCCCTCACCATCATCCTCATCCTTGACCACTGTATAATAATTTTACTCTGGTGGTCTAGTGTAGTAGTAACATTTCCCTCCCTTCCAGCCTCCGAATCCCAATCCCCAGTATTTTTTTAAATGTCCTTATATCCTGGCTTGTGATCTAGTGGCCCACCACATCACCCCTCCCCACCCTAATAGTTAGATTCCCACCCTGCTCCCCCATCCTGAAACGTAGCGGCAGCGGCGATCCACTAGCACAGCCATCTGCTCTTCTCCTCAGCCAGCAGCCCACTGAAATTTGTGAATGAATGAATGAGCGTATGTACATGTGCTCATTCATTTATTCATTCTAAATTTCAGTGAGCCATCGACAAGGAGAGATTGGAGCTGCACCAGTGGCCTGCTGCTGCTACATTTCAGGATGGGGAGGTGGGAACTTACTATTAGGTAGTGCAGGGAGACAGGCGGAGGCACTATACCACAAGCCAGGATATAAGGACACTTAAAAAATACTAGGATCGGATTTGGGGACTTGAGGAGGGTAATTTTACTACCACACTAGACCACCAGGGAAAATTATTATACGGCAGTCAGAGGATGAGGATGGTGTGGGGGGGCTAAACAGTAACATTATACTGGGGTAGGGGCTACTAGCCACCAGATCTTGGATATTTGTTTTCATTTGTGGGGCAATGAAGGAAGCAGGCAGAATTTCTGTGAAAAATTTGAAATTGATTTCTGAACTTTTGCAAAATGAAAGTGAGACTTTCACTTACCTTCCACTTACGGAAGATTTTTTTTAGCACACCCCCGATGCTAACCAGGGCCATTTTCATCGACCTTACAAAGACATCTGACCTGATTAATCACTTCCTCCTGCTACACAAATTGGCAGCCCTCTGAGTCTCAACCTCAGCCTCAAAGTAGTTCTCTAGCTACCTTTGCAACTGTCAACAATTTGTTTTGTTTAATAAAGCCCTCTCCACCCCTACCACTATTAATGTTGGTGTTCCCCAAGCTTCCATCCTGGGCCCACTGCCATACTCTTCTATATGCTGATGACTTAATGCTCTATTCTGGCTCTATGTCCCTGATGGATATCAATTCCTGGCTCACCTCTGACTTCCACAAAGTCCAAAACTGGCTGACCCAAAATTGTCTTGTACTTATAAGTTTTTTTATGTCCATTTTTGCGACTAGGATGGAAGGCCTTCTCATCTCTGGTTGACCAGGACCAGACTGGATTTATCCATAATAGTCAGGTCTTTGATAATGTTAGACATACATTTTCACTCCTTGACCATGCTGACCAGAGATCGGTCCCTCTGGTCCTGGCCAGCCTGGATACAGAGAAGGCCTTTGATAGGGTTCCATGGCCCTTTCTTTGGTCATATCTTCAGGTGTCTGGATTCCCTTGAGATTTTAGCACCATGCTGCAACAGGTTTATGTCAACTTGACAGCCTATGTTCAGGTGATTGGTACTTTGATGGCTCCATTTCCTTTAGCTCATGGCACCCATCAAGGGTACCCTTTATCCCCCCTCTTATTCACCATGTATGTTAAACCATTAGCATCTCATATTTGCCTCTCAAAACATATTGAGGGTATCCAAATAGGAGGGTGAGATTATAGGGTGTCATTATTTGCCAATGGCATATTATCCTGCTTCTTCTTTTAAAGGGGTCTTGCAGTTGCTGAAGGAATTTGGGTCATTGGCTGGGTTTCAGTTTAATAAATTTAAAACTGAGGTAGTAGCTTGTCAATATCCCCCCCCCCACCCCAGATGAGATATGTAACTTCCTAGCCATCAGATGAAACAAGAATTATATTAAATACTTGGAGTGGGTTTAATGAAATTTCAGATCATGTTGATCATTTTAACTGGAACCACTCATGCAGGAAATTAAAACACACTTAGCAACTTGGTCCACATTACCACTATCCTTTTTAAGATGGGTAGAGGTGATACGTATGGTGGTACTACCAAAAATGTTATTTTTTTTGCAAACAGTCCCCATTTTCCCTTTGAGAGCATATTTGCAAGATTGGCACAGATCTATTTTACATTTTGTCTGGAAGGGTAAGCAACCCAGAGTGTGGGAAGCAGTTCTTTATTTGTCTCCAGCTCAGGGAGTGGTAGGGCTTCCCAATTTGGAATGGTACGCCAGTGCAGCGCATTTACATATTCTATGTTATATGACAAACCCACTTTATGTGGCATATTGGAAGGATATAGAATTTGCTTTGAATGATTTGTACAATGTAGGCTGGGTGCTCTATACCACCTCTATACCACAAATCCCATTATCTCATTTCGACTTGTATACCAGAGAAGTGCTGAGGGTTTGGTACAAATATCAGAATTCTCTTCGACCAGAGCATCATATGCCTATGACGGCCCTGGCTTGGGATGGGGCTACCCTATTTTATAAGATGGATTTATCTCATAGACAATGGACTCATTCAGGACTGGAATATTATTTTCAACTTTTTGATAGGAAGGGACATCTTCCTTTTAGTGAGCTTCAGATCTGGTATGGCTTATCAAATATTGACCATTTCAGGTTTCTGCAACTTGGTTCTTACTTGCAGAACTTAAATTACATTCGTCTCTCCCAGTCTCAGAGGGGTCCCCAGGAGTCCAGATAATCATTACAGCACAGAGAGGGGATGGCTCTCAATATTTAATAGGGCTCTGGTATTCTGACATATGAACCTCTAAACTGAAATTAGTCAAACTGATATTTCAGTGTTGGGAACAGGAATTGGGTGAATCATGTACTTTTGAGGAATGGCATACTTCAGCGTTATTAAGTTTTAAGGCTTTGGCCTCCCCATATATAAAAGAATTCTCTTGGAAATGTAGATCTCATTTTTTCTTACCCCAGTGCAGGTAGCTAAGTATAAGGGTATACAATATGCAGGTTGCTTGCAGCGCTGTGATGAACTGCAAGTGGATCAGGTACATGTATTCTGGGATTGTCCAAAGTTGAAGTCATATTGGCAAATGATACAGGGGGACCACCAGAGGATTTTTACTGAACAATTGACTTTGTCTTCAAAATTGATATTGCTACTGATTCCTCCAGAGGACCCCAAGTTCACCAGATATCAAATTAAGTTACTGATGGTATTAATTTTTTGTGATAAAAAGGCGTTAACTAAATTTTGGCTACAACCGCAGTTTCCGAATCAAGCTAATTGGCATGAGATAATTAAATTCATTGATGGTGAGGACAAAACTTATTATAGGCACCTAGTTAAAGTTGTTGTTTGTCAGGAGATCTGGCAGCCCTGGGTTAATTTTCAACTGGAAGTTAACCCTACCTTTGTACCATAAAGATTTAATGACTTTATAATGATGGCTCTTTTTTTTACCTGGAGTGTCGCCCGGATTAGATTTTAGATTTAGACATGCCCCCCTAATACTATAACTTGCTACATGGAAGTTTTCCCCCTAGATAGTTTAGCTTAAGTATGATTTTTGTGTACTGTAATTTAATTCTCTGTTGAAGACAAATGATGTTGATTGGTAATGTTGTTTTATTGGATGATATGATAGTGTCATTATTAATTACTTGCCATATGACTATTCTTACTTTAGAGTTTTTTGTGTTTGTTTATTTGTTATTGTTTATCTCTATGCTGTTCCTCCTACCCAATCTGTCATTTATATTTGGACTTTGTGACACTGTATTCTTATTTATATTTTAATAAAATATGATTATTAAAAAAATGACTTGTACTGAACACTGGCAAGACCCAGGCCATGCTCTTTGGGTCCACTCAAAAGGTTCTGGCCTGAACCACCATTCTTGACATTCGATATCGCGATGGCTCCCTTGTCTCTGTGACCAACCATTTCAAACATGTATAGTAGATGTTACACTTGAACTTGCCTTGGACTTCTCGCAGCACATCTCAAACATCTGCAAGTCTGTTAATACCAAACTGAGACTTGCATATAGGATTCATTATTCCATCACTCCTGCAGCCAGGATTTCTGTTGCCCAGAGAGTCCTACTTCACAGCCTATACTATGAGCTTACCTCCTATTATTAGGCCAAGATGAGCAGCTTCCACAAATGGAATGTCTCCTATAACAAAGTGTGTAGGTTTGCCCTATTTGCTCCTCAATTTTCTCACCACTGCTCACTCTATTCCAATCAAAACTGGCTCTCCACCCCTCCCAGTGCTTCTATAGTGCTTCTATAGTGTATGCTGCTAAATTGATAACATCCTTAGGACCTCTAAACCTGACTCAGTGGCCTCAATGTTTGCTCCTGCAGACTCTGCCTATCCCCTGTGCTCATCTTAGAGTCGGCCAGTCCCACCTTACATTCAAAAGAGAAGTGTTCCAATATCTTAGCTCCTCTGAAGTGTGCTCCTGCTCCTGACTTTTTTCTAACACTACTTGTATACCTTTTACTGCCCATAGCTTCCAATGACGATTATTTTTCCTCTCACTTTTGTTTTGTTCTTTTAGGGGGTTGCCTACCTTGGTTATTTGATTACTTTGGATGTTTCTGCCAATACATACATGATGCACTACTCTTGCTGTTTGCTGTTTCATGTTCGCTTGTTACTATTCCTGAACCCTCTTAGGTCTACTTATTGTTTGGTTATTTTGCTTTTTGCCTGTTCATGGCTATTCCTATATGTTCTGTATCAGTCATTTGTACATTGGTCACTGTTTACCCATTTTGACAGCTGTTTTTGGAAACTCTTTGTATGCTTTGTACATTCTGCTGGCTTGCCTCTCTCTTTGTTATTTATTGTTTTTTTTTTGTTTTTCAATTTCTTTTTCTCCCTCCTACATCCCTACAAGAGTCACCCCTTTGGGAGTCTCCAGTGGAACCCCTACCTGCCACCGACTTACCTTCTGTCTAGGGTCCCTCATCCTGCTGTGGCTTGCCCCCTGGGTGGGGTTCAGGGTGGGGTGAAACCCCTGTACCTTAAGTTTCTTCTCCAGTCCTTATGACAGCTGCAGTCGGTGGCACATCAGGACTGGGTTCGATGCTCCATCTACCCGACTCTGGAGGGTATTTTTCCCCATTCTGTGGGGATGTTGCTAGCCCATGAGGTCAAGGCGCAAGCGCCGACATCTGCGATGTCCTCCCCTTAGTAACGCAGCCTCTAGAGGTGATTGGTTGACTGGCGTATGCCCGTGACCAATCGAACCCCTGATCTGCTGACCCCCAGCCTCCACCAGAGGTCACCGTTCGCCGATGTGAATCCCCACCCTCCCCCCAGAGGAGGCGAGCTGTCGGATGCTCAGCCTTTCTGCCCCGTGCCAACTTTCAGCGACCCAAGTCCACTTCTGAACCCAGGTCGCTGGCATGGTGCAAGGTGTAGCATCCAGTACCTCAACCCTCAGCACCACCGGGCCGGCCATATGTTATTTATTGTTATCCTGCTATTGTAATTCTCCCATCTCATGCCTGAAAATAGGCATTTTATTTATCTAGTGCACTTACCTGGTCAGCAAAAACTAAATAACTAAAAAAAAATAAATAAACACGGTATATCATGGGATATTGCCATGCTTCATTTGCATAGATGAATGCATGAGGCCATAGACTGAATACCTTATGCAACTGAGAAGTGGCAGTACTCCCTGTTATATCTCACCCTGGAATGTATTATTGCTTGTATACAATACAACACATTGTGAAGGTTTATGTTTTCATTGATTTTGTGAAATTGTTAAGAGAAAAGATCCTTTAAAATATTTTATAGCCAATAAAAGGACCTGTGGAGAAGTGTAGGTAGTTAAATAAGCTGTGATATTTTAGTCGGTTGTACGAGTGGCTAGGTCAGGTTATGTAATGTCACTGGAGTGGTTGTTTTGATGAAGTTATAGCAAAAGCAGATGGGACAGGCTGTGTTCTACTGATGGGGGTTGGGATGGAGTGGGATTTGTGAGTCTGTGAACATGTGTGAATCAGATGTGACACCATGACGGCTGGCAACAGAGAAAGCAACAAAGTGAGCTTATGGTAGTCATATTATTTGAGCAAAGTATGGACAAATGGGCAGATAGCTTTTATATCAGTATAAGATCCTGTTGGCTGGGGCTTATTCCCCTGTCAGTATGCACTGGGATACCTTCATGGTTCTCAGTCAATCAAGCAGTTGGATTTCTGTTAACTAGTATATAATTTTGACTACAGTGGAAACAAATTAATTAGCACCTATTTAATAGGGCATGGTCACATAATGAGCACACTGATCAGGAAAAAAATTCAGGTAACTGCATTTCAAAGGGTGCTAATTCATATGTGCTGAATTAGCATAAAAAGTGCACCATGGTTTTTTAATGTGAGGAAACATGGAGAAGGTTCGTCCTATAAACAAGGCCCCTAGAATTCTGCGGTTCCACAGCAGCAGAATTTTCCGCAGAATTTGCGTCATGCAGCAGAATATATGTAGTGCCACAGAATTCATTGTTCTTGATGAATTTTCATTCAAATATACAGTTTTCCCATAATGCTCAGCTTCCTCCTCCATATCATTTATCTTGAAGCCCCTCATCTATGCTCAGCATGTGACGTCATTGATGGCATCACATCATATTTTAACTAATGATCGGACTATATTATGCCACAGAAATGAATAAATCATGCCACAGAAATCCAAAAATGCTGCCTCAGAAGCCAAGGAGCCCTGCGTCACAAAATGAGGACAATGTGCCACAGAACACCAGGGGCCCTGCCTATAAAGTCTAGTCCAATCAGGCCTCTTGGACTTACTGTAATTGAAATTGTTTTACTGACCCACTAATAGAGAATTTATTGAGTTTTATTTTGCCTGTGAAGTTCTGGTGAAGTAGCAAAACTTGCCATCATGAAAAAGTTTGCTTATTGCCCACTTTGTAATTAGTTTTTCTGCAGAAGTTGCTCTTTTCAGGTGAAGTCAGGCGAAGCCATGTTGAAGTTTGAAATTCATGGGCAAATTTCTATTACTTTGATTGAAAAACTGTCACTTTGCCAGCCAACTATGTTGTGCACTCCACCCTTGTGAATTTGTCAGACTCAACAAATTTATTCACAAAGCAATGTTTGACAATTTTGCACATCTCTCTACACACTAATGCAGTTTTTAACTAGCTCCTTCTGTTCTTGTCAGAAGTCAGTCTGTGTTCCAGTCAGGAGCTAAGCAAGGGGGGCACAGAGGAAGGGCTTCCTAAACTTTTGCTCTCATGATCACAGTTTATCACAGGTGACTGTGTTCTGGTGACTGGGATTGTACCCGAGCCAGTTGGGAAATTTAGGGCTAATTGTGACTGTTTTTGTTGGCACTTTCGTGTATTTTTAACCAGCTAATGTTGCTCTTATGAGAAGCTGGTCTGTGCTCCAATTAGTTACAGTCTATACTACACAATGTTAAGTTGTACTCCGAGCCAAGACAGAGCCTGGCACAGACTCTGGTAAAGATGGTCTGTTATAAGCTCCAGCATTCTGGCTCAGAGCTGCCAAATAATCTTGCAAAAGGAGTTCTTGCTTGCCATTTTTTGTTAATTTTTTTATTTTATCTTGTGTTTTAAATGTGTGTGTGCATGTGTGTGTGGTTTATTTTCTTTGGTTAGTTTTTTTCATGTTTGTCTCTACCAGTATTATAAACTTTTCAGTTCCATGTGGAACTGTCTGGAAAAGTCTTTACAGCATTTTCTTGAGCGTGTTTAAAGGAGACATAGAAACATAGATACATAGATAGTGTTGGCAGATAAGGGCCTATGGCCCACCCAGTCTGCTCATTTGAGCTTGTAAGTTCAGTTTGTTTTCCTAGAAGTCTGTTGCCCCTTACCCCTGACCCCCAGAATTCCTTTATGTCTATCCCATGCATTCTTAAATCCCGTGATTGTTTCAGCCCCCACCACTTCCTCAGGCAGGGTGTTCCACTTGTCCACCACCCATTCTGTGAAGAAATTCTTTCTCATGTTTCCTCTGAATCATCCTCCCTCAACTTCATCCATGCCCTCTAGTCCTGGAACATCTTTTCGCTTAAAAATAGTGTTTTCCCACCCTGTTCCTCCCTTTAAGATACTTGTATGTCTCTATCATATCCCCTCTCTCCCTCCTCTCCTCCAGGGAGTACATTTTCAGTTCCTTCAACCTGTCTTCATATGACTTGTGATGCAATCCATTCACCATCTTTGTTGCCCTCCTCTGAACCTTCTCTACCCTGTCTATGTCCTTATGTAGGTATGGTCTCCAGAACTGTACACTGTACTCCAGGTGGGGCCTCACTAGTGTCTTGTATAGTGGAATTATGACCTCCCTTTTCCTGCTGGTGATGCCCCTGCCTATACATCCCAGCATCCTATTTGCTTTACCTGCTGCCTTGTCACACTGTTTCCCTACCATGAGGTCATCAGAGATGATAACCCCAAGATCCCTTTCCTGCTTGGTGCATGCTATATCCTCACCCCCCAACTGATATATTGTGCCAGGGTTTTTGTGCCCCATATGCATTATCTTGCACTTCTTTGCATTGAATTTCAACTGCAAACCCTGACCATTCTTCAAGTTTCTGCAGGTCACTTCTCATTCTGTCTACACCTCTGGTGATTCTACTCTGTTACAGAGCTTTGTGTCATCAGCGAACAGTGAAATTATGCCTTCTAGATCCTGCGCCATGTCACTGATGAAGATGTTGAATGGGACCGGTCCCAGCACTGATCCCTGTGGTACCCCACTGGTCACTCTTCCCTCTGTGGAGTGACAGCCATTTACCACCACCCTCTGTGTCCTGCCACCCAGCCAGTTACCTACCCACCACACTACTGTCCTGCCCACACCCATATTCCATCCACCCAGAATGTGCAAAAACATATGTTATGTAGAGTGTTTTGATATGTATGTCAAGTCCTAGTGTGTCCTTCCCTCTGTCTGCTATTAGGAGTTTTTCCTAAATTAGCCTGCTAGCTGTATGGTAGTTTTATAACCCCTGGGGATCTCCATCACAAATAGGTTTATTGGCTTTCTTTCTCCTACAATGCACCCTGGCTCATGTGACAGTGATGTAGCTATTCCCTTAGATTTAGCAGGGTCTGTCACAGCTCAGCCATAAAGATAATACTTCTTTCAGAGAAGTCACACTGCTAGATTCTGGGTGAGTGAAATCATTATTATTTTTTGATATTAGTGCCTTATCCTGCTATGTTACAACCTATAAGGTGATGTTCATTTTTTGCTACTTAGCAAAAACTGAAAGTGACTAAGAGGAATAGAGTAAACAGTGACATGATTCAAACACACACACACACACAGCAGAACACAGCAGGACAAGGTAGTGATATCAAAAAATAATAATGATTACACTCACCCAAAATTTAGCAGGGTCACTTCTCTGGAAGAAGTATTTTCTCTGTGGCTGAGCTATGACAGACCCTGTAATAAGACACTGGCTTCCTGCAGGGGCAATTAGACATCAACCAAAGGGCACTCTGGGAAGACTATCTGGGATAAGAGGCCATAAAAGAAACCAGAATGGCAACCTCCAAGGGCAATAAAACAGTTAGGGAAAGTTAGAAAAAACATCTCTGAAAGCCAGAGGAAAAGAAAACACTGGGAACTGATTAGAACGCAGAAAAAGAGACTATTACCTATCTTTTTCTGATTTTAACATTTAGTTTTCCTTTAAGTCTTTGGATCATTTCCTCATTACGGCTGTGGGTGGAGCCTACAGCCATTTTGGGATTGATCTGTTGTCTTAAAAAAGCCTATCATGGCACCTTCCATTGGACTTTTGGAAGTATCCTTCCAAAAGTCCAATGGAGCTTGTAACACTCCACCACGATCAGCCACTACGGAGTAACAGCTGCATTATTTCAGCTGCTACTTCCATATTCAGGGACAAGAACTGTGCATGCATGCCTCACACATATGCACAGTTCTGCTGGCACTGCCATCCTGTGAAAGGCAGAATGCCACTCACTGCAACTAAGATCGCACGAATGCTGCACATGTGTAGATGCGTCACCACTGCCATCTTGTGGATGGCACTCCTCTCACACCCTCCCACTGCTCCTGTCCTCCCTGCTGCCTTCCAGCACTGGCAGCAAATTTATTTATATATTTATTTAGTTAAACATCAGTTTAGAAACCTTTGAGCCAGAGGCTCATTTACAAAGGTACCTCGTCACAAAGAGGACATCAGAACAGTAGTACAAGGGACACAGTACTTACAAACAAAAAAGTTACAGTTCAGTTACAATTTTGTTACAATAGAGTACAATCTCCAACAAGCAAAAGATAACAAAAGGTGCAAAACTTATGGTCAGGGGAGAGCTGGTGGGGGTAGAAGGGAGGGAGATAGGGGAGGAGGAATAAGTAGGGAACGGAAGGGGGGGAGCCGCTCAGTGAGCATTGTCAAACAGAGTATATATATATATATATATATTTTTTTTTTATATATATATATAAATATATATACAAATATAACCCTCCTGCTCCCTCCCACTGCTGCTGTCCTCCCCACTTCCTCCATTCCCCATCCTTGCACCAACATTAGTGTGCACAATCCCCATGTCGGCATCATGTACCCCCCAACTTATGTGGCATACTGGAAGCCCACTCCAGTGTGCCCAAATGTATGTGCTTTTTCTCCCCACACTGACATCAGGGTGCCCAACTCGTGTCAGCATCATGTACCTCTAATCTCATCTGGCACACTGGAAGCCAACCCCAGTGTGTCCAAATGTATGCTTCTTTTTCCTGTAAATAAAGAAAACCATCCCCCAACATTTTTTTACCTATAAAAGCAAAAATGGTCCCCTGTCATCGCCCCAGTCCCCTTCCCCCATCCCCATCCTCCCACTGAACACCCATCTCCCCTTCCCCTTACCCCCATTACCCCATACTTACTTCTGGAGGTCAGCACTGTCATCTTCTCTGGACCGGGATATGTCTACACTCTAGAAAACCAAACTGCTAACTGAAGAATCAAAGATAAGCATGGTATAATGGCAGTCAATGGCGTTTTCAACTTATGTTGATATATCAGTCATTTTAAGGAATTTTGGTCCCACATTTTCAACATGGGGTTCTTGGGACCACACCTCATGAACACTGTCACTGTCATTTCATTACTCAGCCCTGAAAGGTGATTTCATGGATGCTGTGCAGAATCACTTTTTGGGACCAATTAATGAAATGACAGCACCACTGTTCATGAGGTGGAGTCCCAAAATGCCCATGTTGGAAATTTGGTGAAAAAAACTCCAAAAAATGACTGTGTTATGAGCGTACATTGCATAGTTTCTAGACACACTCCTAACTTTGCCAATTTTTAATATTTTCACTCCAGATTCTCAACATTGCCATTTTTGCACACCTCCTTATTAACAGTACAGCTGTCATTTTTCATATCCTGCTCAAAATATTTTTTCACACTTGTGTCACAGAATGGCATGGTCACTCTGTGAAATCACCTTTCAGGACAGGTGAACAAAATGACATTGGCACTCTTCATGAGATGGGGTCCTAGAAAGGCCATGTTGAAAATTTGGTGAAACAACTCTAAAAAATGGCTGAGTTACACCCTGGTGTTCAAAATTTTCTATGCACACATGTAACTTTGGTCATTTGGCAGCTCACCACAGCCGCATTGGCTCTGCCTAGAGCTTGTGTGTTAATACCCACACCATATGTTTGCTTCCTAAGCATCCCCATAAGAGGGCTGAAATGGGATTCCTGGAGTAGGATTGCCTAGTAGAAAAAAACATAAATAGGAAGCATGAATAAGTGGCAGTCCCTTGTAGTGTCTGTGGTTCAAGCAGATAGTGACTTTTAATTTTGGGCAACTGGACCCATCAGAACACTGAGCCTGTGGACTTTGCAGTTGTAATGTGAGTGGAGTCTGCCTCTGTAAGCAATAGTACTTATTAACATTGCAATAAAGTCTGTTTTTAAAGTTGGCTGCAGAGGTATGATTGCAAGGAGACTGGGTGATTTTCTGACTATACAATGGAGAAAATTAAAGAACTCAGCTTGCTTTCATCGTGTGAGATTCTGTGTTGGGAGTGACTCTCCCGAGTTACTGTATCTTATTAGGGAAAGTTTCACTAGTGACTGATTATGCTAAGCAATATTTTATACATAAAAAAAGAAACTTTAAATTTGCCAGTTCTGCAAGTTTGGGTCTATGAAACTTAAAAAAAGCAAGGTGGTCAAAGTTGCAAGAATGGAGGGACAAATCCTGACCAGCAGTGATTTGTGAATAGTGATTGATTTCCCAGTGTCTGTTTGTGTAGGCCATCAGAATTAAGCAAAAAGAGAAAAGGCAAAGAAACAGAGTTTTACCACTTCATACATTCAGAATTTAGTTGGTAACAATGACAAACAAGGATGTGATTACCTGTTTGTGTGAGGGGACCTCCCTAGTAGATGGCAACCAATTTAGGGAGAGAGCCCTCAAAGGCTGCTTGAAATTACCTGTTTTTTTGGTTTAGAACAAAAAAAGAGAGATAAAAATAATCCCCGTGGCTGAGAAATGTTAGGGACAGTGGCCTCCTGTACCTACTTTTTTCTTGCACTTACTTTCAGCATTACCTGTATTTGCATACCATGAACACCTTAGCGTGGGAGAGCTTCTCTGCAGTGGTTGATACTGTGTCTGAGACTGGTTCCCTCCAGTACTCCTTCCCAAAGGGCAAGTGGGCCACCCCTATTGTTATCACTGGGGACACTTTGCTTTAGATATGATAACTTTGTAGCCTATCTCTTCAGAATCAGATCACAGACTTGACAATGTACCCCTAGTTATCTATACCTGAAATGACTCAGTCACAGAAATCATGAAGCACAAAAATAACATTTTACTCCACAATAAATACTTATGTCACTGTATAATACACACTAAAGACTATGGGGAAAACAGTATTCTATAAAATAAAAATAAACACATTGGAAAAGACAGGGGGCATACTGAAAAACTTTAAGGAGATCTACTGGGAACAGTAATTAAGCAATCTGACAACAGTCTGGGGCTTCAGAACCCCAATTCCCCCTGCAGTCACATTATACATTTGTTATCTGAAGCACCTGATTATTCATGAATTTGGGGGATTGCAGAGGTGCAGCTGGCATTTTCTACTAGGGGGTACAGACCACTGGAGATCACGTTGCAAAAACCGCGATGTGCTGACGTGGCTTTGCCCCTTCCTGTAGTGTGCCCCTATGTACGGAGATTTAATAATCTCCTTATCTACCATGCCCAGTGCTATTTTTAC
Source organism: Neoceratodus forsteri (assembly GCA_016271365.2). Lineage (NCBI taxonomy): Eukaryota > Metazoa > Chordata > Ceratodontiformes > Ceratodontidae > Neoceratodus > Neoceratodus forsteri. The sequence goes on from CM057452.1 coordinate 761,737,070, forward strand.
AGAATTAGCCTAAATGCCATATGTGTGCCAGGCATACACATAGCATTTAGGCTAATTCTGCAAAAATAGTGCTGGGCATGGTAGATATGGAGATTATTAAATCTCTGTACATAGGGACACACTACAGGAAGGGGCAAAGCTGCATCAGAATATCATGGTATTTGCAACGTGATCTCTGGCAGTCTGTATCCATTAGTAGAAAATGCCAGCTACACCTCTGCAATTCCCCAAATTTATGAGTAATCAGGTACTTCAGTTAGCAAATGCATAATGTGACAGCAGGGGGGATTGGGGTTCTGGAGCCCCAAACTGTTATCTGATTACTTAATTACTGTTCCTAGTAGATCTCCTTTAACTCAGTGCTGATTAAATTCCTAAGTAGAGCAGAAGATGCTTACACCAGCTGGGTACTGGTGAGTCATGGCAGACTTGAACACATGATGTTGCAAGTTCAAAATCCCAGGCATAACTGAATTCTAATTACAAACATACAATAGAAATACCTTTGGCTGGCCAGTCCACTATCCCAGCATCACTGGACAGGCCTTTTTTTACATCACACCCTCTCTCTGCCTTTGATTTCTACATGTTTCCCAGACTGATCCTAAATGGATTTGTATATTCACCTCAGCTTCTATTATTATCTTGACTATCTAGCACAGCTGGAAACATCTTACTATACCTTGGCACTGTTCACATTTAAAACATCTAATTTTATTTCCTATGAAAGGGACTCAGACCATTAAAGTTTACCCAAAACAAAAGGAATTTATAAGACAGAAAAAGGACTACTTAAACAAAGGCCACTCCTAGCAAAGTGCCCCTAGGCTTGGACTACAGCGGAATGTAATTTTCAGTTTTTATCAGACCTTCAACCTCAACTGAAATATTTTATAGAGGCATAGATGATAATAAAAACACATGCACACACAAAGAAAGTACATTGCATGTTGACTTCTGGTTATGCAGCACATCAGTTAGCAGCTCCCTCGCTTCGCTCCAGCCACCCAATTCCTTTTCCTTGTTTTATTTTAAGTATAGCCTACCAGAAAACTACTTTACTGCCTATATAAAGATACAAGACGACCCTTGGCTTGCAGTTATTCCACTTATTGCTTGCCATGGATGCTGAAATGAAAAAAGCGCAGCTCCGGCATATACCACCAGTAATGCCTGAAAAGGCCCAAAAAAAGCCATGGGCCTCCAGTACTACCATGGGTGCCAACACTGGGTCTTCACCTACAGAACATGAACTGCTTAGCTTACACTGCTTTCTAGAAGAATTCAAACCATTCCGGGAGTGTCTACATAAAATAACTTTTGACATCAGATCCTTAACTCAAACGTTGGAAGAGGCCTCTCAAAAGACCTCCGATAACTTTGCTAGAATCTGTTCAGTGGAGAAGAGACTTGATAAAATGGACCCAGAAGTAATAGCTTGTAAGCAAAGAATTGCTAAACAGGAATTAAAAGTAGAGGACCTAGAGGGCCGCAGTTGCCGAAACAATGCAGTCCTCATAGTTCTCCCAGAAGGGGAATAAGGCCAGGACATCGTAATCTTTATACAAAAAATGGTGGAAAAAATTGCTGGCCCCTCTCCATTCGGTTCTCACTACATTATAGACCGGCCGCATCGAGCCCTCCGACCTAAACCACCAATGGGTGTGCCTCCACATCCTCTAATCTTTCGATTCCTGAACTTCTTAGAAAAACAACATCTTTTAACCAAGATTAGAGAACTCCAAGAAGTACATTGGGGAGAGAGCAAAACACAAATTACACATGACCTCTCGACCTCGGTACGGTTAAAGAGAACAGCGTTTCACCCTTGGTGTCTAAGCTAATCACAGCTGGTATAAAGTTTAAAATGATTTGCCCTGCTAAACTTCAAGTTCTGACTACGGGAACTTGGACCTCTTATAGAAACATAGAAGTTGATGGCAGATAAGGACTGCAAGGCCCATCCAGTCTGCCCATTTCTTTTTCTACCTTATAAATGTGCCATCGGCCTTTGCTCTGTCAATGGCCTATCTATTCATACTCATCTCTATTGCTCCCTTATGCTTATCCCATGCCTATTTTAAGCCCCGCACTGTATTCATATCCACCACTTCCTGAGGTAGGTCGTTCCATGCATCCACCACCCTTTCTGTGAAAAAGAACTTCCTCACATTAACCCTTAAACAGCCTCCCTCAAATCTCATGCTGTGCCCCTTGTCCTGCTATTTTTCTTATATAGAAACATGTTAGATTCTTTCACCTTGTTAATGCCCTTAAGGTGTTTGAATGTTTGGATCATATCACCTCTCTTCCTCCTTTGCTATGTTATTAAGCTCCATTAATCTGTCCTAATATGTTTTCTGATGCTGTCCCTGCAGCATTTTGGTTGCCTTTCTCTGGACTGCCTCAATTTGGTTAATGTCCTTGTGAAGGTGTGGCCTCCAGTACTGCATGCAGTACTCCAAATGTGGCCTAACCGGTGTCTTGTAAAGAGGGATTATTACCTCCCTCTTCCAACTTGTGATACTCCTACTAATCCACCCTAACTTCCCCCTCGCCTTACCTACTGCTTTAGTGGTCTGCTTTGATGATTTCAGGTCATCTGTGATGATGATGCCCAAGTCCCTTTCTTCCCTTGTGACTGCCAGCAACTCCCCTCCCTGCCTATAGGTGGCTTCAGGGTTTCTCTTCCCTATGTGCATGATCTTGTACTTCTTTGCATTAAACCCCAGTTGCCACTCTTCAGACCATTTTGCTAGTTTATCCAGATCTCTTCTCATTCTGCCCACCCCATCTGGATCATCTACTCTGTTGCAGATCTTTTTGTCATCTGCAAACAGACAAACCTTACCCTCCAGTCCATCCGCAATGTCACTGATGAAGATATTGAAGAGGACTGGCCTCAGGACTGATCCCTGAGGTACTCCACTTGTGACTTGAAACTCTTCTTACTGTATACCATTTAACACCACTCTCTGTTTTCTGCCCATCAACCAGTTTGCCACCCAGTTGACCAACTTCTGACCCACCCCAAGCATACCCAACTTATTAATCAATCTTCTATGTGGAACGGTATCGAAAGCTTTGCTGAAGTCAAGGTAGGCGACATCAACTGCTCCTCCTTGGTCCACCACTCTGGTTATCCAGTCAAAGAAATCTATGAGATTAGTTTGGCAGGACCTTCCTTTTGTAAACCCATGCTGTCTTGGATCCTGTGCTCCTCTGGATTCTCGGTGTTGCACTATCCTTATCTTAAGAAGTGCTTCCATAATCTTGCCCACTACTGAGGTAAGACTGGCTGGTCTGTAGTTCCCTGCGATCTCCCTGCTTCCACTTTTGTGGAGCGGGATCACATGAGCCCTTCTTCAGTCTTCTAGGACCTCTCCTGTGTTCAGAGACTCACTAAACAGTTCTGATAATGGCTCTGCTAATTCCACCCTTAGCTCCTTTAGAATCCTGGGATGTATGCCATCAGGTCCCATTGCCTTGTCCACACTGAGCCTATCGAGCTTTTGTAGGACACTTTCTTTTGTAAAGGGAATAGTGCTCACCTCTCTCCCTTCCCCCTGTGTCCATGGTGCTGAGCTGTGGGCCTTGCCCTACCTTCTCTTCAGTAAATACTGAGCAGAAGTATCTATTTAAGATAGACACTTTTACATGGTCCTCCTCCTCACACACCCCCTTATCTCCTTTGATCTTAGCAATACCCCCTCTGGACTTTCTCCTTTCACTAATGTATCTATAGAAAGTCTTGTCACCTTCTTTTACTATTTGTGTTAGTGTTTCCTCAGTTTGGGCCTTCGTCTGTCTTACTGCCTTCCCTGCTTCCCTTTGGGAAGTTTGGTATGCCTCACTATCTTCATCCCACTGTGTTCCCTTATATTTTCTGAAGGTCAGCCTTTTGGCTCTGACCTTTTCTGCTACTGTTTTTGAGAACCAAAGTGGTTTCCTTCTTCTTTTACACTTCCTTTTCTCTATAACACAATGGGATGTTGCTTCAAGTGTTGCATCCTTAATGCTTGCCCACTTTGCCTGTACCCCCTCACCTGTATTTCTTTTTGTCAGGGCTAGCTTAACTCTGTTGGCTATCTTATCAAAGTCAGCTCCTCTGAAGTCCCATATTTTTGCCTTGGAATGGGATGATTTAGTTGTAGTGGCCAAATTGAACCATACCATGTGATGCTCACTGACCCCCAGGTGACCTACCTGGAGACCTGTGATCCTTTCCCTGTTAGTCAGTACTAGATCTAGTACATCTCTGTCTCATGTATAATGATCCAGAAGCAGCATCAGTGGGACTCAAAGCCACTCTTCCTAATCTCTTTAGTGGCACCTGAACATAACTGTACAGTGAGCGGAATCTCAAACAGGACTTAACAAAGTCAACTCTCTTAGCTGAATAATTTCCTCGGTAACCTGTATAACCACACATCAACTCTTACACATAGAAACACAAAAACAAAGAATTTGTTGGCAGATAAGGACCCCTTGTCCCACCTAGTCTGCCCATTCCCCTACCTGACAGATAAGCTGCAGATCCTAGTTAATCAACAACCTACTTCCTCCTACCCACCACTAGAGTTGCCTTATGTCTGTCCCATGCATTCTTGAATTGTCCCACTGTTTTTGACTCTACGACCTCCACAGAAAGGCTGTTCCATGCATCTACAACCCTCTCTGTGAGAAATACTTCCTCACATTACCTCTGAGCCGTCCCCTCCATCTTCAAATTGTGCCTCCTTGTTCTTGCACATCTCTTTTTCTGAAAGATTCTACCCTCTTGGACTTTGTTGATTCCCTTGAGGTATTTGAAAGTTTCTATCATGTCCCCCTTCCCTCCTTTCCTCAAGACTATACATCTTAAGCTCCTTTAGTCTTTTTTCATATGTCTTCTGGTTCAGACCCTCCACAATTTTGGTTGCCCTCCACCCTGTCTATGTCTTTGCAGAGATGGGGTCTCCAGAACTGTACACAGTACTCCAGATGTGGTCTTACCAACTGTCTATACAGAGGGACAACAACTTCCTGTTTTTTACTGGTGATGCCTCTCCCTATGCATCCCAGTATCCCCACAGCCCTCCTTACTGCCTTCTCACATTGCTAGCCCACCTTTAGGTCATCTGATATGACTACCCCAGGTCCTTTTCCATTTTTGTTGTTGTTAGTATCTTACCCCACATTGTGTACTCTTCCCCTGGGTTTTTGTTTCCCAGGTGCATTACTTTGCACTTCTTTGCATTCAGTCTAAGCTGCCATACATTTGACCATTCCTCCAACCTTGACTAGTCCCTTTTCATCCTTTCCACCCCCCCTTCTTGTGTATCAAACCTGTTGCAGATCTTTGTGTCATCTGCAAAGAGACATTCTTTCCCTACCAGTCCCTCTGCAATGTCACTTATAAACACATTAAAAAGGACCAGCCCCAGTACTGAACCCTGCGGTACCCCACTAGTAACCCCCTTTTCTTCACTATGGACTCTATTTACTATTATCTACTGTGTCCTGTTGTCCAGCCAGTGTTTTGCCCAGGCTACCACCCTTGGACCCACTCCCAGGCTGGCTAATTTGTTTATTAATCTTTTGTGCGGGACTGTGTCAAATGCCTTGCTAAAGTCTATTTAGGTCATGTCCACAGCCCCTCCCTGGTTTACTACTTTGGTCACTCAGTCAAAGAAATCAATTAGAGTTGTCTGAAATGACCTTCCTGCTGTGAATCCATGCTGCCTTGGGTCCTGTGCCCCACTGGCCTCTAGGTACTCAACAATTCTTTCTCTCAGAAGTGATTCCATCATTTTCCTTACCGCTGAGGACAAATTGACGGGTCTGTAGTTTCCTGGAGATGGTATGTGATATCTGACTTTGCTCAGTCTCCACAAAAGATTTTTGGCTGGAATAAAATATTATTTTAGGAAGTGACTTGAGACCCAGGTCTTTCTCTTTTTTGATACTGTGAACAACCGAGGAGTAGCCTCTATGCAGTTACTCCCCTTTGTAGTATTACTACCACCAGAGGGAGCCTTAATACTGCAAGATCTTCTCAACTGGTGTTACTTACTCATAGTTGGGATAGAATATATTTCTTTGCTGCTTTGGAGTCCACATTGAGCAGACTGTGCCTACATTTTCGTGTTATATATCTTCTAATTATATGCTCCACAGACTATTTGGTGGCTGGCTATTAACCTTTATTTGCAAAGTACAGAAAGGATCTAATGTACTCTCAAGGATTTGTAGTCTGGGACCTTTGACATACTCACCTGTTAGTTCAATAGAAACCTGTTCTAGTTTATGTTGCTTAGGAAATTTTTTTACATCTGTCTCTTCCTTGCTACTTTTTGACAATGTCTGGTGAGGTTACTTTTGTGTTAAATGTTTTGTTATTTGAAAGCCAAAAGGGTTGGCTCAGTTTGCTACTCGTTCCAGACCAAGATGTTCTTTTGTATTTATTTTTCATGTTTCTAGGTCTTACGCATTGTTTTCTGTAGGTGCCTAAGTATGGTTATTAAGAGTTGCCAGGGTTATCTGAATACCTGTGTTTCTGTTTTACTAAAAAAAAAAAAAAAAGAATATAACGTTAGTACTAAAAAAAAATGAGAACAATTCCCATGTTTAACTAGTATTTACAAGTGCCGCCTGTTCATTATAATTTTAACAGTTTCGGGCACCTGACACTGACTTATCTAATTAGTATTATAGTATACTTGCATTTCAATGTTGATTTTCTGGCTCTTTTCTACTGTTATTTAGGGTGAATTTAACCCTTTATTGATTTCAGGATTGCCTTAATAATCCCAACCCTTGTTAGAGGTTTGGCTATTGTGGACAATAGGTCCCCACTTAAAGGGTTTCATGCTACTACCACTGATTGTTTGATTGCTATTAGGCTTGTTAGTATATATAGTAGTAATTAGGGGTTATTAATACTTATCCTGGTTGATTTCTGTTAATGGGTATTGGTTAAGGTTTTAGAACCTACAATACAAGTCACATTAAACTGTTCCTCCAGCTCACTTCTTTGACATTGTTTTTATATGCTGACAATGCAGTGACAGCTCTAAATGCTTAAACTATAAACTATTTTTGAACCATCCATCAACTCAGAAGCAGCTCATGTGCAATGCACTTTCAGCTCCCTGCTACAGTCCACCAGTGCAGAAGTAAACTACATCTCCCAGCAGCCTCATCTGCTGGGTTCAGTTCCCAAGTATAGCAGTAAACTACATCTTCCAGCAGCCTCAGCTGCCAGGCAAATTTGCATGGATGTTGGAGTAGTTTTATTCAAAATATGTATGACCCTTCTCTCTCCCGCCTCATGTCTCTGGACCCCAATTAGCTTATTTGGAGGTCCAGGATCATGGGGGAGCCCCCTATTAACCACCATAGTGTTTTTTATATGGTAGGCATGAACTCCACCGGCTCACACATTTCCGTGTGACTGCATAGTGGTTCATGTCTTCTACTCCTCCGGCCTACTTTCACTGGGAACACATTATGGGGACCGGTATGAGGTTGGAGGAGGTGCCCAGGACCCAGGCTGATGGTGGTGACAATCATGGAGTCTACGGGTAGGAAAGTAATGGGAGCACTTTACGGGAGCTGGTAGGAGGTTGGAGGATTCACTCAGAAGTCGGGCTGGCAGTGGTGACAATTGGAGAGTCCACGAGGTGGCAAGGTAAGCCCTACACTTGAAGGGGGCTACTGTACATAAAGCAGGATAAAGACTAAAGCAAACTGCAGGACAGACTTAATATCCAGTTCTCAGTAAAACTGAGATTAGTAAGGAGCAAGTGAAGCCCTGGAAGCGAGGAAAAAAAGCATGGCAGTGGGGACGGGGGTTTCAATCTGAATTCGGAATTGCAATTAGGTAGAATGGCATGTCATTCAAAGACACTGCAGTTGTGAAACTGGGCTACAACTCAGTGGTTAAGTATTTCTTGTGGGTTGCTGAATCGATTGCACTGCATTAATAAAAGCTTCCTGTCTGCATCTGCTAAAACAGTAATAACGAGGCATTGGACTGATGCGAAATCTCCGTCAGTGCTGGAATGGTATAGGGAGATTATGATGGCATTACAACTAGAAAGGCATATTGCAACTATGCAAGCTAGAGTTAAAGCCTTTACGGTATTGTGGGGCAGTCTGGAGGCTATTTTGACAACTTGGAAGCATAAGTGATATGAGTTTCCTCTAATATTGCAGTTATGTGGTTAATAATGGTATGAAGTTCTTGGGGAGGGGGTGGAGGGAGGGATTATATTGTTTCTTTGTATTTGCACCTAATGTTTCTGATGGTGGATTGTCTTGTGTATTTAACTTGGTGCTGGAAAATAATAAAGCTTTGTTAATTAAAAAAAAAAAAGCTTCCTGAGAGCTGCAATGTAAGCTGAAACTGAATAGCAGCTATTAGGAAACTTTTATTAATTCATTGCAGTAAACAGGGCACTCATGAAGCAACTCACTAAAAAATGCTAAACCAGTGAGTTGGAGGAACAGTTTAATGTGACTTGTACTGCACATAATTATGTAGGGTGGCTGGAGGGAGGGGGAAAAGTCATGTGGTGTGATACAATGTGTGAAACAAGGTAATATGGGAAGGTGGGTGGGCTGGAATTGAGGTTTAACGTGTTTTCAGATTAGCAGATATGTGTTTTTGGTTTTGGGTTATGGAGGGGGTGGGAAGGGCCATACAGAGACATTTTAGACAGAGGGGCACACAACGCCTAACCACAGCTCCACACCGATGAACAGTCCCTACAACATTAAGTTTCAATGGCTAGAACTTTGAAGCTAGTCACATGGAAAGTTAAAGGGGCTAGAAATGAAGTTAAACAATATAAAAAAAATCTAAAGCACCTGAACCTATTGAAGGCTGATATTGTATTTATACAAGAATCCCATTTGTTCAATTCAGAAGTGAATAAACTAAGACAGCAGATACGACAATTTTTTTCTGCAGATGGTAATAACCAAAGCTGAGGGGTCATGATTCTGCTAAACAGGTCTATCCCATTCTCACTCACCCAAACTATCCCAGACCCTCAGGGTAGATATGTGCTAGTGAAAGGGAAACTAGATACAGGGAAAACTATATTAGGAAGCAAATATGGACCTAATACTGACTCTCCTGAATTTTTTTATGCATTTTCTCAATGTTCTGGCTCCCCTCCTTTTGACCCCGATTATTGTAGGGGGAGATTTAAACTTAGCATTTGACCCAAACATGGATTGCTTGGGAAATTCCCATAAAGGGCTTTTCCCAGCACAAAGAGCACTTCGTGAGCTACTCGATCATGCTGATCTGTGTGATATTTGACGTGTCCTTCACCGCATGGAAGTAGAATATACTTTTACCTCCCAGTTGCACAAATCTTCTTCCCGTATTGACTACCTGCTTATCTCTCAAACGCTTATTCCAGGGGTACTAGACTCCTCCATACACTCAGGCCCAACCTCAGACCACTCTCCAGCTTCATGTTTACTTTCCTTTATGTTTCTCCCCTTTAAAGGAGGGTGTTGGAAAATTAATAATCAAATTCTAAAAGATTCAGGAGCCGTCAAATGTATATCAGAGCAAATTACACGATTTACTGAAATCAGTGCTAACTCGACAGGTAAACCTGACATTGAATGGTGTGCTTTGAAAGCTTATTTAAGAGGCTTGCTCATTGGATTAACTTCCAAAAAGAAAAGAAAACCAGAGGAACAGCTCCTGTCTTTGTTGTCCCAAATCTGGGAGAAAGAGCACAAGTTTTCTTCTCTATTGACTGACCAATATAGGCAAGATCTGGTGAAATTAAAATTCAGAGTTACTGAGAGAGAAAGTGGAATTTGCCATCTTGAAGGCTAATGCATCTTATTTAGATCAAGGGGAGAAAGCTGGTCATCTGCTTGCCCTTAAACTCAAACAGCAAGAGTCTTCGAGATTAAATGCAGCTGTCAGCTCCCAAGAAGGAGGTGTGTCGAAGACCTCTCCAACTGATATATTATCAGAATTCAAGGCTTATTACAAAAAGCTATATGGTCCTATGGGCAACCCCCCCTCTATACCTCAATTAGACTCCTATTTAGCAGACTCCCACTTTCCCTCTCTTTTTGATTTCCAGAAACTGTCCTTGATGTCCCCATTTTCTTCAGCAGAATTAGCCAGAGTAATCAAAGACCTCCCTTCAGATAAAATGCCAGGTCTGGATGGTTTGTCCTCGAAATTTTATAAAGTCTTTGCATGGCAGTTAATCCTGACTCTCCTCCCACTTTATCAACATATTCTTTCTGGCCTTGAGTCAGATAAATCCTTGTTTGAAGCCCTAATTGTACTTTTGCCCAAGCCAGGTAAACCCCCTGATATGGTGTCAAGTTACAGACCAATTTCACTTCTCAATCAGGATATTAAAATATTAACAAAACTTTTGGCAGACCGGGTAGGCAATATCCTTCCAGACCTTATAGGGCCAGAACAGGTAGGCTTCATGAAGTGCAGGTCCTCTATAGATCACCTACGTACTCTGTCGCATGTCTTCTCAGCCTCCAGGGATGCAGATTTTCCTGCTGTCCTGAACTCCCTGAATGTCAAGAAAGCCTTTGACAGGGTCCACTGGACCTATTTACTATGGACCATGCATGCATTTGGCTTCACCCCCAAATTTCAAAAGTGGATAGGTGCGCTTTACAAAACCCCATCTGCTCAAGTTGCCTGTAATGGGGTTACATCAGAACCCTTTCTATTACTTGCCAGAAATAGACATGGTTGTCCTTTATCCCCACTTCTTTTTAACATCTATTTGGAGCCCCTTGTATGTAAACTTACAGATTGTCATAAGGTATAAGGTATAACTATTAAGAACCACATAGTTAAAGTTTTGGCCTATGCTGATGACTTACTTCTCCAGTTGTCCCATTCGACAAATTCTATTCCACCAATGCTTGCAATCATTAAGGATTTTAGTAACATGTCCAACTATAAATTAAATGTAGAGAAAACAGTGATGTTTCCTCTGAACTATAGAGTTCTGAAACACACTATCTCAGCCTTGGGGTTTACCTGGAAGTCTGATTCCCTGAAGTATCTGGGGATTGTACTTACTAAAAACCCGAACCAAACTATAAAACTAAATTTGGATCTCCTAGTGACTTCCATTAGTCAAGATTTCAAAAGATGGTCCCTACTGCCTATCTTTATTTGGGGGAAAATTTATATAATAAAAATGAATGTTTTTCCACGTTTATTTTACCCACTCAATCTCCTGAATGTTTGGTTTCCTGTAGTATGGTTTAAGAAGATACACAATGTAATTGTTGATTTTATCTAGGACAGTAAAAAAGCCCAGATAGCATATTATAAATTAGTTGCACCTAAGATGAAAGGTGGGCTATGCTTACCGCATATTGGTTTATATTACTGGGCCAGCCATGCAACCAAATAGAAACATAGAAACATAGACTTTGATGGCAGATAAGGACTGTTTGGAGAACCTAGTCTGCCCATTTCCCTACCTACAGGATAAAATGCAGATCCTAGTTAACCAACAGCATATTTCTTCCTACCCCCCCCCTCAAAAATTGCCTTATGTCTGTCCCATGCATTCTTGAATTCTCCCACAGTTTTAGACCCCACAGCCTCCTCAGGAAGGCTGTTCGATGCATCCACCACCCTCTCTGTAAACAAATACTTCCTCACATTGCCCCTGAAACACCCCCCATCTTCAAATTGTCTTCTCTTGTTCTTGTACATCTCATTTTCTGATAGATGCTACCCTCTTGGACTTTGTTGATTCCACTGAGGTACTTAAAAGTTTCTATCATATCCCCCCTCCCTCCTTTTCTCAAGGGTATACATATTAAGCTCCTTTAGTCTCTCGTCATATGGCTTCTCTTGCAGACCCTGCACCATTTTAGTTGCTCTCCTCTGGACTGCCTCTATCCTGTCTATGTCCTTGTGGAGATAGGGTCTCCCAGAATTGGACATGGTACTCCAGATGGGGTCTCACCAATTGTCTGTACAGAGGAATTACAACTTCCTGTTTTCTGCTGGTGATGCTTCACCCTATACTTCCCAGTATCCCCCCATCCCTCCCTACTGCCTTCTCACATTGCTTGTTAATCTTAAGGTCATCTGATATAATTACCCCCAGGTCCCTTTCCATTTTTGTTGTTGTTACTACCTCCCCCCCATTGTGTAATCTTCCCCTCGGTTTTTGTTTCCCAGGTGCATTATTTTGCACTTCTTTGCACTGAATCCAATCTGCCATACTTCTGACCATTCCTCCAACTTTGCCAAGTCCCTTCTCATCCTTTCCACTCCTCCTTGTGAATCAACCCTGTTGCAGATACATCTGCAAATACTTAAGATGGTTATCAGCTGAAACTCCGCTGGCTCCCTTGTCTTTTTTACCTATATGGCTTAAAATAGAGCTCACTCTTATACAAGCACAAGGCCTATCCCCCTCGGCCTTATTATGTACTACAGTAGATTCCTTCCTTCCTCCTTAAAGCACTCTCCTGTTGCAATATCCATCAGAGTTCGCTCCCAATTTTGTGCCTTTCTAAAGTATAAGCATACCAAGGATCCTTCCCAAACTTGGTGGGGTAATCCTAATCTCAAAATAGATGGTAAGCCTCTCCATTTGAGATGGATTCCACAACTAGGAGACTGTCCTCTTATCTTTTTTATTAAAAACAATGCGTTATGGCTTTCCTCACCAGAAATATTGGACAAAGCCCATATCCCGAAATCTGCTATTTTCAAAATGTTCTAGTTACGTCACTTAGTCTTGAAGGTACTTGGGCGTTCCACACCTCAACCCCCAACATTTTCTTTCCAAAGAGATTTAAGACCCTTGGCAGGTCTCCCTCAAGCAGTATCCAAAACATATGGTACTATTTATGACTGGATCTGGCCCGATAGTTTTGACCCAACTCACTACTGGTCCTCCCTTTTTCCTGATCAAGATATCACATGGTCTTCCTTATGGCAAAACTATCACAAGTCTGTCACGCAGGATAAGCTTTGACTTATGCAATTCAAAATTTTACATAGTCTTTATTATTCCCCTCAAAAAATGGCTAAGATGGGACTAACCCCATCTTCAATTTGTACCCGATGCCTTCAGGGAGAAGGCAATTTACTACATATTTTCTGGACATGTCCTAAAGTAGCCTTCCTCTGGGATAAAATTAAATAGCAGGCTGATCCCCTTTTAGGGTTAACAGATTTATTTACAACAGAAATCTGTCTACATGGGGACTTTTCTACTATCCCAGTTTTAAACCGGAGATATCACATAGCTCTCATTGTTATGTCTGTTAAAAAACTTGTTTTGAGACATTGGAAAGATACTGCTGATATCTCATATATTGAATGGTTGCAGGAACTTCTAGCAAACCTCAGAATAGAAAAGACCATAGCTAGTTTGTATAATAAACCTAAGAAGTTCAATAAAATCTGGGTCCCCTTGCTAGCACATTACTCTCTCCAATAGTCTACAGATGCCACCTCTTCTTCAGTCTGACTCGGTAGAGATAGATACGCTCTATGTGGATGGGTGAGGGAGGGAGGGAGGAGGAAAGGAATGGGGAGGGGGTTGGGGAGGACAGATCTGTTTACCTCACATTGCACAGTCTATATTAATTACGTGTATCATGGATCTCCTCTCTGTAAATTGAAATGGTTAATAAACTTTAAATTGAAAAAAAAATGAAAGTACATTGCATGTTGTCACAACTTAACAGTAACATTTCAATAGGGATATATTCTTCAGTAGCTGGGGTCATTTTTGAAAAATGGCCTAACAGGGGTTGTTACGAATGGGTTCAGTTTGCTTTTATTTCCTCTCCCATCATGCCTCCTGTAGTGAATTGGAATCCTCTGTCTGGATTTATGAATTTAACCTATTGGTATAATAACCACTGGGATTCCCTTTTTTTTTCCTTTTTTGCTCCTTCCCAGGTTTCCCCAGCCAGACACTCCTTCATGCCACCTAGACGTACAGCCGCCATTCTTCCCCATCAACATCTGCTGCCCCTCAATGCCATAGCCCCCAGGTAACCTGATGTAACCCTTCATCAGGAGGGTCCCCTCTTCTGGGGAGGAAGCACCCATAGATGCAGACACATATCCCGGGTGCAATGGGGTTGGCTTTGACATTTCTGGGCTTTATGGCAATGGGCACTGGCGGCTGTCATCCAGTTGACTGGGGAACAGTTGTTTCTGCTTTTCTACCTTCCCCACTCTCCTCTTCCCTCAATGGGCTGTTCATGACAGCAACCTGGGGAGGAGATATACGGCGGCGTGTCTAGACATCACACCACCTAGAACATCACAGAAGCCACCGCCAGGTGCCTAAGGCCTGCCCACCCCACTGGGAGGAAAGTTTTCATAGGATGCCCTGGACTCCCTCCATGCTGGTCTCCTCTCCTGACACCTGGGCTTGAGGCACAAACCCGGGTCACCAGTGTACCAAGCAAATCCCTTTGCTTCACGTCACAGAGCTGGCCCGGACTCCCTTTTCAATTTCAGAGTTTATTGTATGGTATTGTGTATCCAGAATTGCGTTTAATATTGTTTCTCATAATGTTAGTACATACAAAACAGAAATTACTTCAGATTAAGAAACAAATGGGGGTGGGCATTAAGGAAGTAGGGAAGAGTGACTACAGGGATTTGTTGGGAAAATTAGGGATTTGAAAACAGACTAAGTAGGTGAATAAAGGAAAGAATGGGGGTATGAGTTAGTAGGTAAACTGGAAATAATATAGAAAGTGTAGGGGAAGAATAAGCCAAATAAGAAATAAGTTAAGGAGGGTGGGTTTAAATAATGGATTAAACTTAGCAAATCTAGTAAATATTGGCTGTAAAATATTCTCATCACCTAGGGTCATAAATACAAATATGAGGTCACTGGTATCTAAAGTAGATGTGTTGAAGCCAGTTATATGCCAAAATATGATAGATATAGTTGGGCATTCTGAGACATCAGGGTTTTAAATAATTGATTAGCACTTTTTTTCTTGGGACAATACTAACTGTACTGACAGCATTTATATAGGTTTTCTAGAAGTGTTATGCTTGTTAAACACAGTGAGGCAAGTGATATGCATTTTCACAATGTTTTAGAACTTTTATGAGCAAAATGCTAATCAATTTTCAGAGTTAAATAAAACCCTGGACATGGCGATCCAGTAGGGTAAATTCCAAAAATATTGGATTGAAATGATTCCAGCTAATGGACTGGGGCACCCCTGGTCTATATCTATTGTTGCTTTTTCTTGTCTATTTCCTTTTCAAGCCTCCTGACCTTGTCTTTTTCTTTTTTTCAATAAATGACAGTTTCAAACAGTATGATACGTAATGTGGGAGAAGTCATGGAGAGGACTATAAAAGTAAAAATAATTCATAGTACACATGTCAGTCTTATTGATTGCCTCTTATTTAAGATACCTTCTTTTCTAACAGGGATTTCAGTGATATTGCCAATTTGTTTTAGGGGACAGGAGTTCATGCTCTTTATACCACTACCAGAAGAGGGGATAGCAGTTATTATCAACAATTTTCTACAACTTACTATGGAAAAAGATCTGATAGACCCACCTGGTAGAGTTGTTATTCTATAGTTATGCAAAAATTAATTAGTATTCACTCATAAGTATTTATGCACCAAATAAGGAATGCATTTACTTTTTTTTGTAGATATATTTCTGAAAATGTCTTGGTTTCCTACCCCTTATATTTTTGGTGATGATTTAAACATAACTTAAAATGCTTGAGAAAGCTCTCACTGGACAGGAGGCACTCCTGACAACAATCTGAACTGAATAACAAAAGATTCAGGTACTCAGCACCTGCTTAGTAAAAAATGCAACTGCAAAGGAAATCTCAGTACAAAAGTTCACACTTCATTAAAGTGCTATGGCCAGGCACATAAAACACATTGTTTCATCGGTCTGTCCATGGCACTTTAATAAAGTTGGCACTGTTTATTCCTATCTCTTGAATTAGACCCTTTCTGTGAAGCACATGCTTGGCATTTTGGAATCATTTTTCCTTAGAGTTAAATCATTTACAGAAAGGATTAGGAAAAAATCCTTATTTTCTGTGATGTTAATGATCATTGTGATGTTTCCTTGAATTTGGTATGGGAATGGCTTTCAGGACAATTTAAGAGGCCTTATTATTTCCTGTCTGCGTTCAAAAAGAAGGAAAGCAATAGGAATATGAGGGAGCTACAGGATACATTTATTCTGAAGAGGCAAACCATATTAACACGGGCAAAGATGAAGACTTACCTAAAGTACTTCAATTAATGGAGCAATATGATCAGGAAGCAGAGATACAAGCAGAGAGAGCTTTGACAAGGGTGGACTCAAACTAATATTTCTTTAATGAGAAGCCTAATAAATCCTTATAAGCTTTCTTGCAAACAAAACAGCAGCAGGATATTTCCTATTAGAGATGATTATAATCACATTTCATATAATACAGAAAGAATTAATCAAACCTTTGAAGAATTTTATAAAAATCTTTATTTCACTGAGACCCAGGCATAAGGCACTCAGGGGAAGAAATCTTTGCTCAGCAATATTTACCTCAACTCTAAGATTATGATGTTGAATCTTTAAACAGGGAGAGGTGTGGTTAGCTGCCAAATGTTGGCAGCTTAATTATCTGTTCTGCTCTCTCCTCGGGTGTAATCATGCTTCATTAGTGGTAAAACTGCATGGAAAGTATGCTTATCTGCCATAGACTGATTCTACAGGTGGCGCTGTATGTTCAACTGTTTTTTGTTTCAGTTGGGCCAGTAGTTTGGGAGGATTGTCGAGTTATAGTTGACATGCTAGCTTTTGGCAAGCTTCCTGCCCCTCCACACTGCAATATCTAGATGCTCCAGTAGAAGTGAAATAAAGGCTGCATGCAGCAGGACTAAAATTGCTCATCGAGTTACAGCTCCTAGTGAGACAGCACATATCACAGAGATGCTCTTGCAAATTCTTAAGGACACAGATGATTTGAAACATGCTAACACTCAAAATAATAAAGAACTAGCATCTTTTAAACTGATAGTGGAGGGTGCTGAGCACAGGATCCAACAGTTGAAAAACAGGAATGATTAGACTCAGGCCTTCTAAGACAGGAAGATCAGACAAATATCTCTTCTCCAGTGCTGATTATTTAAAGAACTGGGTGTGTTGAAACCTGGTAGGTCTACTGGAGGGAATGGAGGTAATGAACATTCTTCCATTTTAACAAAGGCTGATTCCTGCTCTCCTTAAAACTCCTAACTGTCACCTGTTTGAGATTGAGGGCCCACCACTCCCTCCTCCCTATACCTCAGCTAGGGGAGAAACCTAGACCCATCTACATTGTCATCTTCATCAGAACACATCACCAGACTGGCTGTATTTTGTTTGTAATTGTGCTTCCCTTCCCCACTCCCCAGGTCACACCTTGAAATGAGCCTTGGCAGTGTGCCTCTCCCAATTACTAATTTTTAAATAAATAAATCTTGCTCAAGCTCCTTCATTCTCATTGAAGAAAATGTTCTGTCACTGGCCTGGGAGCATGGGCCACCACTGTGGAAAGGGCACAACATTATGTTTTTCCAGAACATTTCCTCCAAGTTATCACATAGGAGGAAAGCCTTCACTGGAGTCATATGGAAATTTAACTACCTGGGGGCAAGAAATGCCATGCTTTATCCAGTCCAACTTAAGATTGTGGTTAAAAGCACCACCCATACATTCAACTCTTCAGAAGCTGCCAACTACTTTTTTCAATGTACCTGGCCCACGCAATCTTTCCCTATCTATGCTGCCACCTGAGGGTCTCTGTTTGGAGCATGTGATATATAGGTGAGGCGGGGTAGGAAATCCAGATGCCTGAACTCCATTTGGTTGACAATCACACCAGGGGTCAGTCTGACAGCAGAAAGTGTGAATCCCCATCTCCGGCCTCACTGAGCAGCCCAAGTAGGTAGGTCAACTACTCTGCCCACACAAAAATAGGTTGGAGCCAACTGCCAACAGCAGACACATCCCCAACCCTTAGGATCAACACAGCCACATCATGCTATTTGTGGACTGACAGAGCTGCTTCACCCCCCTACACTGCAACTCATAGAGACAGCTGGGATGGCTGAACAAAAGTCCTGCCCAAAGCCTCTCCAGGATCAAGATCCTGACCCTTGCTGAGCCATGTAAGTGTTAATACTATATTTATGCCTACCATTGTTGTTACACTCAATCCAAAAGCCTGATTGGAACCATCATATTCCTCACATCTTGGCCACACTTTTCTACACCTCTCCTGGATAGTGGGGCGGGGGTCGAACCCAGTCAGCCTAGCTTCTTTTGGGGTGGATGTGGATACTTTGACTAAAAAGATTATGTCATGAAAGGCGTGATTGACATTTCTGTGTTTTAAATCATACTGACCGGGTTGCAGACTTCTGACAAACAGTCTGGACAAACTTTGAGCTACCCTGAGTTGCCTCTGTTACTGCACTGCTCATCTGTAGCGTGTCACTCATAGTACTGAGCAGGAAATGTGCTACTGCAATGCTTATGGTCTCAATTGCTGGTGGGAAGACACCAGCCCTCAGAACTGTAATGTGTTACAGTTTTAACAGTTCCAGGCTTGAATGTTTCACTGATCTGGTTCCTGCAGTTAAATATTGTTCTTTTTTTTCCCTTTTTGGGGGTGCTCCTAACTTCTTTTCCCAGCATTTCAGGAGGGAGTTCTAGGCTGTGCCCAGTTACGTAACTAGGTGCTACAGGGTGTACCTCCTGTAAGTCGTTACCTGCCTCTGTATTTGCAACCTCACCCAATCCCAGGTTCAGTTTGTTGTGTGGGCTGCAGTGAGGGAGCCAGCCTCCTCCATCCCTTTCAAGCATTAAGGGTCTACACATTATCTAACCCAGAGAATTAACCAAGGAGGCACATCCGATATTTCCATCCCCTCCTTCTACTGTGTCTTTACTAATGCAATCCCCATCAAACACCTCACTCTATCCATTCCTCTGCTGTCCCCCATTGGTAAATAGTTGGTGTCCCCCTCCAAGGCTAGGATCCTGCAATACGGCCACCTTACAAATGATGGCAGGTATAAATGCCCAGCTTACTGAGTATCACTCTGACTCTAGAAACAAGATCCCTTCTAGTGAAGCTGGTTAAAATGTTAAGGCCAGACTTGAACCAAGCTCCTATACCAATCCTAGCTGAGCAGGCACTAGGCATAAGCACATCTCTAATCCCCTCTAGCACTCAGGATCCCCAGTAGTGGGGTAAGCTGGTGGGCAGACAGAGAACTAATTGTGATATGGAGCCCCTGCTCCTATCAACAAATGAAACCAACCATCTTTTCTTGTCCTTTATTTACTGGCCACATTTGGACAGTCCTGTAAAGAGGACATTCTTGCAGGGTATATCACAATGGTCACTCAAGATATCCAGGACCTGAGAATATCTCAGGCTGGTTTTGTGGTTGGGAAGGCTCCAGTGGCATCAGACTACAAATAGCCTACCTGTGAAAAGGATGGGGTTTATCACCTCCAGCACTTACACCTCTTTCCCTCTTGATCCTATCCATGCCTGCTGCCACTTCTCCCCCCTCCTGTCCATGGAATACCTAAGGACAGTAATAGGTTTTGGGATACCCCCCCCAACTTGATGCTTTCCAAATGTGCCTTGATGTGATTTCAGGGTATGGTCAGTAATTCTGGTCTACTCAAGCTCATCTATTTTAAATCAGACTGCTTTTTATCTGGCTTATGACATTTCTAATAGAAATACAAGTTACTATTCCATTTTATGTACTTTTGTTTATATATCCTGTATATAAATAGGTTACACCTGAGGTAGAGGTTTGATCTAATCTACAGAACTACAGTGACATGTGCCTGGATGGTACACAGTAATGCTACATTATAGTCAGAGGGACAAATCAGTTTGTGAGCAGGTGGTCAGCCTGACCCTAGCTTTTAAACACTGCAGTCAAATCAATATTTTTAATGTCCGTCATTTTAAAGACTCAATAATCACTTTCATTGGCAAGTCCGGTAACTTTTGAAATCTGGTAGCCAAACCAAATTTTTTAGTAGCCATTGACCACCTGGCTACCTAATTTGTCCCACCCTGAGAATAGTATATAGGGAAATTAGTCGAAAAGGACCTCATTAACTACATGGAGAGCAATGGACTATAGAAACGTAAACGGCACAAGTTCATGGCCGGCAGTTCTTGTCAGACCAACCAGATTGAATTCTTTGACTGGGTACTGACGGTAGTGGATAAGGGCAATGCTGTGGATTTATTCTACTTTGACTACAGCAAGGTTTTCAACTCAGTGCCTCACAGAAGGTTGCTGGAGAAGTGAGATGATCTGGGTACACCAAAGGACACATTTAGATGGGTGAGAAACTGGTTGGAAGAGAGACAGCAGACAGCTGTGGTTTCAGAGTCAAATCAGAAGAGAGGAAGATCACCAGTGGAGTACAACAAAGGTCAGTCCCGATTCCAGTCCTTTGCAATAAGTTCATTAGCGACATGGGAGAAGGTAACCAGCACAATATGTGTCTCTTGGAAGACAACAATAAGCTCTGTGGCTGGGTAGACTGCAAGGAGGGGAGTTAAAGAGATGAAAAAGACTTGCAAAGGCTAAAGAGTCAGTGTTTTGGCAGTTGACATTCAATGCCAAAAGTGAACAGTGATGTCATAGGGAGCAAGAATCTGAGGACAGATTACTGAATGGGGCAGTGGCATCATGTCCATAGGGCACAGGGGGGCAGGTGCCCCCCAAGGCCATGCCAAAAAAGATTTATATTTTTGAGTGCCCTGTATTTTTAATGAATTGGCTATTGTGGTGAGGGTGGTCAGAGGACATGCCTTTATCGGGGACATTGCAGAGGGGTCATGAGTAAAATCAGCCTGTTCACTGATGACGCTAAGATATGTGCAACAGTGACAGTGAGGTAGGAGGCAAGAACTCAGGGAGGATAAACTGGAGCACTGGTCAGATGTGTGGCAGCTGGTGTTTAATGACAAGAAGTGCAAGGTCATGCACCTCAGGCCAGAAACCTCAGGACCAGCTATTGGCTAGGGGGAGTGCAAGTATCAACTTCAGAGGAGGAGTTGGACCTAGGAGTACTAGTCACAGGGAACATGAGGGTATCAGCACAGTGCAGGAGAGTGGCAGCAAGGGCCAAACAGATGCTAGGGTGCATCACCAGGGGTATCACCTCAAGAAAAGAGGAGGTTATCTTGCCCCTGTACAGAGCACTGTTGAGGCTACAGTTGGAGTACTGCATGCAGTACTGGTGAACTTACCTAAAAAAAGTTGTAAGATTGCTGGAGGGGGTACAACTTAGGGTGATAAAGATGATCATGGGTCTAGGGGAGAAACACTATGAGGAAAGATTGAGGGAGCTCAGCATGTACTCCCTGGAGGACAGAAGGGAGAGGGGGAAATGATAGAGACCTTTAAATACTTAAAAGGTATAAACAGGGTCAGAGCGGGAAGATAGTTGCACTTAAAGGGAGGAAGGGTCATGAGGTGGCACAGTCTAAAATTGAAAGGGGGAAGATTCAGGAGTAAGATGAAGAGGCACTACTTCACAGAGAGGGTGGTGGCTGGGGGGAACACACTACTAGAGGAGTTGATCAAA
This sequence comes from Neoceratodus forsteri, assembly GCA_016271365.2. Classification (NCBI taxonomy): domain Eukaryota; kingdom Metazoa; phylum Chordata; order Ceratodontiformes; family Ceratodontidae; genus Neoceratodus; species Neoceratodus forsteri. The sequence continues at coordinate 761,758,721 of CM057452.1, forward strand.
CTGAAGACAGTTGACAGTTTTAAGAGAGGTTGGGACAGAGTCAAGTGGAGGATAAGTACAGACAAAAACAAAAGTGGGTAAAATCCAGGGGGTAGGGATGATGAAAAGGGAAGGGGGGCAGATGCAGGAGAAATTACCTGCAAGCTGCAGACTTGGACAGACTTGATAGACCTATGGGCCTTTTCTGCTGCTTTGTATGTTCATAGTTTGGCATCGAACCTGGGATGGGACAACCTTTTTGCACTTTCCTGCTGTTGCCCTTTGCAAAGACAGCTGTGTTGTGTAGAGCACAACGATCACAGTACTTGAAAAGAAAGACTTTCTTACTTGAGTTCTGAGACAGCGGTCCCTTGACTTTCCTGAAAACGGGTTTGCTGCTGCACTGCATAATCACTTGCACAAGCCAGCATGCCTACATTTTAAAGCTGGGCTGGCTGAGTATGATATGAACAGTGGAGTCCAGCCCAGGGGTGTCATGCAGAGGGAGCTGCAAGCATTGAGCAACAGTGTAGTAGTAGTACTGGTATTGTCACTGCTATTTTTTTTTTTTACAAATGGTAATGGTCACAAAAGAGAAACAACAAACACATTCACCTCTCCCCTTTGATATTTGACCTGTCAGATGACCCACCATTTGTTCTCTAACAGGTCAAAAGTCAGGGGGGGAGGAGGAGTATATCATAAGACTGACTGACTGATCATTAGAGGAGTCATAGTCAGAGGACAGACAAGGTCAGAGGAGAGTTAGTCATCATGACCTAGCTGAGCTGACTGATGAGAGCCCAGAAAAATCTCAGTGACGTAGGTCAACTGGGACTCAATACATTAGTTTTGAAACTGTGCAGTCAAAAAAGATGACAATGTGAAAAATTAAAAATGGAAGCAGTAGCAGTAGGTGTATCATGTGCAGCAGAAGATCTGCTCTGTGCACTGTAAATGGAAATATTTTTGATAACAATACAGGAGATTGCATGCTAATTATTATCCAATAGCTGTTTCTCAAATAAATTGTTGCAAATTGACTTCCCAACTCCCCCAGCTTTAGCATGAATCAGCTATAGACATTCTCCACCCAAAAGTTAGCGTGACGTACACATTTGTCTGTTTTCTTGTTAGTGGCTGGTGCTCAGTGTTCACACCCCATGTTTTCCCGATAGCATATGTGAACAGGATGAACTAAGTGTAAAAAGTCCAGTGCCATGTGGCCTGTCATGTTAAATATGAAATGCTTTCTCACTCCCTGGATTGTCAGATCATGTTTAGGAGCTTGTGCAGGAAAAAAAAACATGTTGTTTCAAGATCTGACGCTTTCATAAAGGCATAAGGGAAGACTAGTTGAATGCTTTTATGAAAACACTCAGATTTGCAATACCTTTTTTGTGCTGCTTTGCAACCATAAGCATCCTTGTGGTGTATTTCTTTTAGTATGGCTGGGAGCCTTATAGAAAAGTTTTGTTTGCTTTGTGTACACATCACACACACACACACACACACACACACACACACACACAACTGTATAGCCATACATTTATTTGTGTGTATGCCATGTGCGATTGAGTGTGTACCCCTGCTACACACACATATGATGACATGCATTGCTGTGTGTGTATCAGGATAGTACTAGAGGACCAACTAAGTTGCTTTCACTCTGTTTGGAAGACACCAGCTGTAGGTAACATGCATTTTAAAAAATAACATCATTTTTTAATGACTGTAATAGTAAAAACAGTGACGCCAGTGTATTTTTGTCTCAGTATTGTCATATGTTGATGCAGATTAAAACAAAAAGAAAGAATATAAACATTATTGTGAGAATGCCACAGCATTCAGTTGCTTTTAGCAGGCTCTTAAGCTGCTTCACTGCCTGTTAAAAGCCATTATGGATGGCACCAGCAAAAGGTGTTTGAAACACTATTAGTAGCTGTTCTGCAATCAGTGTTTGTGGATGTGTGTGTGTGCACCTCAGCATTCCATTGTCTTTAAGCATGCTGAGCAATCACTTTGCAGCCTGAACCAAGACATCAAAATACGCCATTGCTTTACCATTCTGGAACTGCTTCACAGCCTGCAAAAAGCCAACAGAAGGTACTAGTTTACTTTTTTTTAATTTACTTACGGTGCATAGACATGAGGATGATGGTATGACTTATAGTATTCATTATTCAGTACAAACATTTCAGTATGCATGCCACAGCATTCTACACTTCTTAGCAGGTTGTCACGAAGCTGCTTCACAGTCTGCTAAAAGCCGCTAAAGTGCACTATTTGGCTTCAATTTTTGGAAAATTGTCCAGGGGGCATGTCCCCAGACCCCCTAGAGAGATTCGGATTCTGTACCCCTCCAAAAATTATCTTTGCATGACATCCCTGGAATTGGGGGGAAACTGTGCATGATGTTTGAGGAAAAAGGCATGGGGGATGACTCCCAAAAACAGCTAAACCAGTGTAACAAGGCCTACAGTATGGTAAACAGGATTCTGGGGTGTAGAGGAAGGGGTGTTCACAGCAGAAGGAAGGAAATATTATTACCTCTCTATAGACCACCGGTGAGGCCCCACCTGGAGTACTGTGCCCAGTTCTGGAGTCCTTACCAAAGGAAAGATAAGCACAGGCTGTAGACAGTGCAATGAAGAGTGATCAAAATGATTCAGGGTCAGCAGTGCAGATTTTATGAGGATCTACTCAAGGTACTGAACATATGCTCACTGGAGGCCAGACAAGATAGGGCAGATATGAATGAGATCTTCACAAAGTTTTATTTAACTCTAAAAATTGATTAGCGTTTTGCTCATCAAAGTTCTAAAACATTGTGAAAATGCATAGCACTTGCCTCACTGTGTTTTTACAAACATAACACTTCTAGAAAACCTATATAAATGCTTTCTGTACAGCTAGTATTGTAACAAGAAAAAAACTGCCAATCAATTATTTAAAACCCTGCTTCAAGTTCCTGAAAGGAGTGAACAAGGTGACATGATGTGATAGCTGCTTGAGCAGATGTGCCTTCCAAAGCTCCTGCTCCTCTAACCAGTTTATCTATGTTAAAATACACTAACCTGAACAATTTGTCTTGCAATCCTGGCATGCGTTAAACTCTGAAGCCGCTAGTTGCTCTTCATTTTAAAAAGCACGAAAATGGATACAGAAATGACAGATGTGCTCGTCCACACACCACCGACAACGCCGACCAGAGAGAAAACAATGAAGCACTCTAAGGTGCAAGAATCTGGGGCAGATATAACTACAACCTCCGGCTGATCTAATGGAGGCACAATTGGAAGGACTATCCTCTAAAAACAACACTAGACATCTTAGTGCTTGATATACAAAATGTAAAGTCTTCCTGGATGTTCTTACCAGATGAACCAGTGACAACGAATCCAGGATTTCATCTATTAGATTACTGGAGGCCGAGTAGACCCAGACATGGCCCAACTCCGGCACAGAATCAAATCTATGGAATCCAAGTTGGAAGACCTAGAAGGGAGGTCCCGAAGAAACAACCTGGTGATGCTGGGCCTCCACAAGGGGGAAGAAGGGTCAGCACCAGTGGTGTTTGTGCAGAAGTTTTGCTCAAAAATTGCTGGCCCGTCCCCGAATGGATTGGACTACATTGTACAGCTGGCCCATAGGTATCTCCGCCCAGCTCCTACTTCGGGATCCCCTCCGAGGCCTCTAATTTTTTGCCTACTCAACTTCCTCAACAAGCAGCATATGTTCAATAAAGTGCATGAGCTGCACAAACTACTGTGGGAAGGCCGCTGGATCAGAATAGCCCAGGATCTTCTAAAATCGATACGTTTGAAGTGCACTGAGATTCACCCAGTGGTCACAAAATTGACTGCAGCAGGGGTGAAGTATAGGATGAAATACCCTGCAATCTTGCAAGTATTATACAAGGATGTCTAGCACAGTTTTGATAGTTTGGAGCAAGCCACTGGATCACTAAAAGCCTGGTTTTCAGACCTGTTCAAGTGACTTTGGTTCAACCTAGCTGAGATTCTGAGCTTGATGCGGTATTTAAAGCAAAATATACATTTTCTGTACCTCATTTAGGTGGCTCCCATGGAAATGGAGACATGTCTACTTTGCTAACCAGCACTAGAGAAAACACCATGCAACCCAGATTTGCCTTGTCTTGGCCTGAGTTAAACATTTTTCCTGGGCGACCTGCCTACAATTTGTTTGTTAGTTTATAATGGGCGATTAAGCTACTGTCCCGCTGCAGAGTTTTCGTTTTACTTTTTGGAGCTACCTCTAGCATGGTGAGTCACCCAAGTTACTAGTTTACAACAATGATTAAATATGGGGATCTATTTTAAACTCGAGACATTATCAGAGTCCCCCAGTTACTGACTGCCCGGTACTGACTCTGCCAGAATTGTAATCAGCGTCTCTTAGCTAAAGACTCAGGTATGTGGGTGCACATCCTGCCTGTATTGTATATTCAGCCAGAGAATATACCATGGGCAAAGACACACGTAGTACATGTTTGGAAGTCCCCAGCATCTCCCTTGATTTTTGCAGTCCACATATACCATTTTTTAAACAACACCTCTAATTAAGTTGTGGCTTGCCGGGTCAAATCAGGATGTGAATCTGAATACTGTGGCCCATGGCCTCCAAGTTCAATGACAATGGGGGTTCAATTAATAATGGATATGGTGCCATGCTCATTTGTGTGTTTTGCTTTTTAGTTTTCAAGCTAGACTGTGAATTTTTGGACGCCATGATCTCTGTACTTTCATGGTTATCAGCTGGGCAGTTCACTGTAATTGGTCCCAATACGCCTCATTTTGTCCCGCAATATACTGGGTGAACATAACCCTTCCTTTCTTGTTATTGCTTAGAAGTTAGGCTGGGAGTCCCTATATATAAATATTATCTGCCCCCTTTAAGCATTGGTTGTCTGGAGAGGGAGATCCCTTTATTATTATTATTATTATTATTATTATTATTATTATTATTATTTTAGTATTATTATGATTTTATTATTGTATTTGCTCTTTGACTTTTTCTCATTTTAATGGGGCACAGGACTACTTTTTCTTGTCCATCCTATGAAGTTTTGTCTAACAAATACTGTTATTCCAAAGTTTGAAAGTTTGACAACACACGTTCTTCAATTAGGTTTTGTTTCAAAATTGGTAGCCTGGAAGGGAAACTTAGAAACATAGAAAATGTTTCAATGTTTCTATGTAAACACCACTCTTGTCCACTGAACAGCTTCTTTTCCACCAGCAAAATGTGGGCCAGGTGTTTGCTGCAGGTAACTCTACCCAACAAAGAGGAGTGGCGATATTGTTTATCAAAGGGGTTAACTTCAGCTTAAAACATAATATTATTGATCCACAGGGACTTTATATTTTGTTACATGGCATACTTGAACAATCAAAGATGCTTTTGGGAAGTATTTATGGGCTGAATATACCTTACCCTAATTTCTTTTCTCACCTTCTCACCCTGATTGCCCCTTATGTTTACTTGCCTGCCCTTCTTGCTGCAGAATGGAACATGACCATGACCACGGACCTTGATATGTCCCAACAGTGCTCTAGGCACCTTTATTCAGTTGGCACTGCATGAACTAGTAGATATGGGTTTTTTTTGCGCTCCATGGAGAGTCATGCACCAAATGAATACCAATATACAATTTACTCCCCTGTCCACAAGTCATACTCCCAAATAGACTTCTTTTTACTAAGTATAACCTCTTTAAGAGGAGTAACGGAAAGTGGAATAGCAGCCCAAGTTCTATCAGACCAGTCCCCAGTCTGGTTGAAATACTCCCCCACTCCTAATATTAAGAAAGAACACACTTGGAAGCTTAATACGCAAGAGCTGAAAGTGCCTCAGGTGCTAGAGGAAATAAAAATGTTTATTAGCCAATATTTGAACTATAATGAAGGCTCCATTCCAGACCATGATAAAATCTGGTGTTCCCTTAAGTGTGCCCTAAGAGGGGAATTTATTCGTATTGCTACAACTAGAAAAAGGAAACAAGAGGCCCATTTAAAGGGTTTGCTGTACCGTATGAGAACCCATGAGCAGGACCCGCTTTTAGACTCCTCCGAGCCTAAATAGACCACCCTTTCTAGACTCAGACATCAATATTCCTAAGGCCTCAGAGAGAAGGCTGAATACACCATGCTTAAATTTCATTCGACATATGTGGATCATGGTGAGAAAGCTGGTCATTTGTTAGCTCTTTGTCTTAGGCAACAGAAAGCCCATAGGTTGATCCAGACTATTCTATCCCCTACGGATGGGGCCCATAAAACTTCCCCTCCAGATATTGCTCAGGAATTTGAGGCCTTTATAGCAAGTTATACTGTACAGCTACCTCTCCTTCCTTAGAGCTGATGCAAGCCTATTTGAATTCCGCCCAGTTGCCCTACCTAACCCCAGAACAAAAGCACCATTAGACCAACCCATTTCTATCCAGGAAATTCTGGAGGCCATACTTCCTCTCCCATTTGATAAAGCTCCGGGACTGGATGGCTTTCCCTCTAATTTTTATAAGGCACTAGCAAATGAGCTGGCACCTATTCTCCACTGATTATTTACCTTCTTCTGTCAGGAAGGTATTACAGACCATTCCATGTTAGAGGCAATAATCATTATTTTGCCTAAACTTGATAAACCCAAAGATAGAGCCACTAGTTATAGACCCATTTCCCTTATGAACTATGACATGACATTATTTGCTAAAATTCTTTCATTCAGGAGAATGAAAGTGTGGGATGGTCTGATCGGACCAGAACAAGTAGGTTTTATGAGGGGAAGATCCTCAACGGATCATCTAAGGAAACTGTCACATGTCTTTTCCGCGTCTGGAAGAACACATTTGCCTATGGCTTTGGTTTCCCTAGATGCAGAGAAGGCATTCAACAGGTAAGGTGGGATTTTATGTTCTTGGTGTTGGAAAATTTAGATTCCCAAAAGTTTCATAGAATGGACCCGGGTTCCGTACACCAACCCACGAGCGAAGGTACTCTGTAATGGCATACTTTCTAAAGGTTTCTTTCTCTTCTCAGGTACTCAGCAAGGATGCCCCCTAGCTCCCCTCCTTTTTAACCTATATTTGGAACCCCTAATTTGTCTGCTTAAATCTTCCCCTTTAATCCCAGGCATCCCAGTGGGTGCCTTTGATCTTTGAGTCTCTGTTTATGCAGATGATATTTTATTGCATCTTTCCAATTTGCACTTGTCCATACCAGAAGTGCTTTTATAATTGTAATTTGGGACATTCTCCGGATACAAACTTAATGTAGAGAAAAACACAATTATGCCCCTGAATGCCAAAACTGTCCCTGCCGAGTATGCCTACTTAGGGCTGACCTGGGTGATGAGCTTGAAATATCTTGGTATTATTTTATCCTAGCACCAGACATTAGTGAAGCAACTTAATTTAAGTAAAAGAGTAGATACCATTAAACAAGATCTTGATAGATGGAATCTCCTTTTCCTTTCCCTTCAGGCATGTATCCGCGTGGTCAAGATGAATATCCTCCTCCAGGTATTTTACCCACGGAATAAGTTAAATGCTTTCCTCCCCCACAGATGTTTTCAAAGATTCCACTCTATCATTATTCATTTCATATGGAAGGGTAAACACCCTCACAGGGCCTTTTCTAAACTGTAGGCTTCTAGGCATTTAGGTGGGCTAAAACTCCCTAACCTTTACATATACTAACTGGTTAGCCCTCTTCCCGAGGTGCAAAATGGTTTACTGGAGGTCCAGAATCTCAGTACACCCTGATCTGGCTCCAAATTGACATACAGCAAATACAACAGTTGGGTATAACTCCGGTTAGTCTTTTTAATGTGATCTCGGATAACCTACCGGCCATTCTTAAAAATACAGTAATTAATATTTCCCTGTGAGTACATTCTCAGCTATGCAAAGCTATGCAGTATGATAGCTCCCGAGATATTTCACAACCTCTTTTGGGTAACCCAAACTTTGGCAAACCCAAACAAAAGCAGTGTGCAAAAGATGGAGATCAGTGCCCAAGAGGTGGATAAGCAGAAAACGGGCAAAATTCAGCAGACGGGCAGACAGCAAGGAGAACCAGGGATAAATGACAACCAAGGAAGGGGCTGGAGTAGTACAGTGAGACAGTCTAGGGAGGTCAAATCATGGAAAGCCATGTGCAAATGCCAGGAGCCTTAGCAACAAGATGGAAGATCTGGAGGCTGTCATGGTGCAGTCAGACCTGGACATTGTGGCCATCACTGAAACCACTGTAATGATAACCATGACTGGGAGATGGCCATACCTGGCTACAACATATTCAGAAGAGACAGAGCAGGCAGGAAGGGTGGAGGAGTGGCACTCTATGAAAAATGACATAAGGGCCACAGAGATCCAGGAGGAACAAAATGGGGGAGATACTGTGGGTTAAGCTGAAAGGAAAATGGGGACAGCCATCCTCACAGGTGGTCTATAGACCACCAGCCCAGGAGGAAGAAACAGATAGGAGTTGATGCTAGCCATCCAAAGGATGGCAGACAAGGGTGAGGTAGTACTGGTTGGAGACTTCAATATTCCAGACATGGACTGGAGCATCCCAGCAGCAGCATCAACTAGGAGCAGATTTATCCTGGACTCCCTTCAGGGTGCCTTCCTCAAGTAACTGGTCATGGAACCAACTCGGCAGAAGGCAATACTGGACCTTGTGCTCACAAACAGGGACAGTGTGATGGTGGTAACAGTGGGGGAGCACCTGGGAAACAGTGACCACCAGTCATTGTGGTTTGAAATCACAGAAAGAGCAGAACCAAACCACACAAAAACACGTATCCTGGATTTTAGGGGGGCAGACTTTGGGAAAATGGGGAGATACTTGAAAGAGGCATTAAGGGGAATGGGACAGGAATCAGGGGTTGAGGAACAGTGGGCAGTATTTAAAATGGGGATTACAAGAACAACAGAATTATGTATTAAGCAGGTTAGCAAGAGGAAAAGGAAGAGGAGACCATTATGGTTTTCCAAAGAGGTAGCAAAGAAAGTGAAAGCCAAAAAGATTGCAATCAGGCAATACAAAAAGACACAGGCAGAAGGGGATAGGGAGAAGTACCAGGAGAAGCAAAGGGAGGTAGGGAGGTCAGTAAGGGAAGCCAAAGCTCAGACAGAAGAACACATTGCAAAATCAGTGGGTAGAGGGGACAAAACCTTTTACAGGTACATAAGTGAAAAAAGAAAGACAAAGGGAGGGATAGTGAGACTGAAGGGGAGGATGAAATGCATGGAGGATGACAACAGTAAAGCTGACATACTGAAAAGGTATTTCTCGCAGTCTTTACGAGGAAGAGGAGGGTAATGGGTCTGAAGGGAGTACAAGGGATGAGAATGGTGCAGAAATGGACACAAGTCCCTTTACACGAGAAAGGGTCCTGAAGGAACTGGAAGCAATAAGAATTGATAAAGCAATGGGGCCAGATGGGGTGCACCCCAGGGTCCTTAAAGAACTAAGAGAGGTGGTGGCTGAACCTCTGGCTATCCTGTTTAGCCGATCACTGGAAACAGGGAGGTACCCAAAGACTGGAGGACAGCAGATGTAGTCCCTTATACAAAAGTGGGAACAAAGAGGAAGCAGGGAACTACAGACCAGTCAAGCCTCACCTTGGTAGTGGGGAAGATCAGGGAAGCACTACTGAAGGAGAGACTGGTGGAACATCTAGTTGTCAATGGACTACAGGACCCAAGGCAGCATGGTTTCACCAGGGGGAGGTCATGTCAGACCAACCTCATTGAATTTTTTGACTGGGTGACTAGGGAGGTGGATCAGGGGAGGGCAGTGGACATGGCCTATCTGGACTTCAGCAAGGCCTTTGACACTGTGTCACTTAGAAGACTATTACACAAACTGGGAATATGGTGTGGCAGGACAGTAGTGTGGTTGGTAGGTAACTTGCTGGGTGGCAGGACACAGAGGTGGTGGTAAATGGCTGTCACTCCACAGAGGGAAGAGTGACCAGTGGGTACCACAGGGATCAGTGCTGGGACCGTCCTATTCAACATCTTCATCAGTGACGTGGAGCAGGACCTAGAAGGCAGAATTTCACTGTTCGCTGATGACACAAAGCTCTGTAACAGAGTAGACACACCAGAGGGTGTAGACAGAATGAGAAGCGACCTGCAGAAACTTGAAGAATGGTCAGGGTTTGGCAGTTGAAATTCAATGCAAAGAAGTGCAAGATAATGCATATAGGGCACAAAACCCAGGCAAAATATATCAGTTGGGGGTGAGGATATAGCATGCACCAAGCAGGAAAGGGATCTTGGAGTTATCATCTCTGATGACCTCAAGGTGGGAAACAGTGTGACAAGGCAGCAGGTAAAGCAAATAGGATGCTGGGATGTATAGGCAGGGGCATCACCAGCAGGAAAAGGGAGGTCATAATTCTGCTATACAAGACACTAGTGAGGCCGCACTGGAGTACAGTGTACAGTTCTGAGACCATACCTATGTAAGGACATAGACAGGGTAGAGATGGTTCAGAGGATGGCAACAAAGATGGTGCATGGATTGCATCACAAGTCCTATGAAGACAGGTTGAAGGAACTGAACATGTACTCCCTGGAGGAGAGGAGGGAGAGAGGGATATGATAGAGACATACAAGTATCTTACAGGGAGGAACAGGGTGCAGGAAAACACTATTTTAAGCGAAAAGATGTTCCTGGACTAGAGGGCATGGGATGAAGTTGGAGGGAGGACGATCAGAGGAAACATAAGAAAGAATTTCTTCACATAACGGTGGTGGATAAGTGAACACCCTGCCAGAGGAAGTGGTGGGGGCCGAAACAATCACGGGATTTAAGAATGCATGGGATAGACATAAAGGAATTCTTGAGGTTAGGGGTAAGGGGCAACAGACTTCTAGGAAAACAAACTGAACTTACAAGCTCAAATGGGCAGACTGGGTAGGCCACAGGCCCTTATCTGCCGACACTGTCTATGTATCTATGTATAAACTTTAAAATAGGTAGAGCTATGTTGTCTGGCCTGAACTTCCTGGATCTGCTAGGCAAAGTGGTGTCTCAGCTTCTTGCCAGAGGATTAATCCCTGGCAGCCGGGAACATGTATCCAAATTCCACCTCCCCACAAGCAGTATTTTCAAGACTCTCCAGCTTTGACATATGTTAATTGCTTGGTTTGGTCCTAATACATGGGATGTTGACCACAATGATTTTCCTACCCAAGTCACCACATTAGTATCTCAACCCCATGCTGTCTCCCACATGGTTTCATGTTTATTTGACCAGCTGTTTCTGAAGGCTACAAGAAAATCGGAATACTGGACCTCCACTTTTCTGGATTCCTCCCTTAATTGGGATAAGCTATGGAAAGACATGTACCGCTTCATCACCAATGATAAACTGTGTCTTATGCAGTTTTATATATTGAACAACATTTACTATACCCCACAACACCTTCACAAGATGGGAAAACTTCCCAATAATCTTTGCTCTAGATGTGGTAGAGCTGAAGGTCACCTCTTTCATATTCTATGGGAATGTCCCAAAGTTACACCTCTTTGGGAAAGGATTCAAATGAGTCTGGACCCACTTTTATGATTACAAGAATACTTTACCCCAGAAATGTATGTGCTAGGAAAGGTGGTGAATTTACCAGTGTTAGAGAGGAGATTCCATATATCATTAATAGCACTTTCTGTGAAGAAATTGATTCTCAGACACTGGCTTGACCAGGAAATCATTTCTTACTCCAAATGGTTAAATTAAATTCTGTTCAATCTCAGAGTGGAGAAAACAATTGGTAGTCTGAGACACCAATCCCCAGTGTATACCAAGAAGTGGGGTAAATTGGAAGCCCTCATAGTTGCTCAGTCCTCTTTGTAAGAGTTAATATTCTTTCCCAGGAACTCAGATTTATTTTCCCCAGGCCTTCTTTACACTGTCCCTCTGAATATTTGGTTTTCTGATGTTTGCTGCTGATTGCTGATACAGTATATTGTTCTGCCATGATATCTCCATTACCCAGAACCATGTCTCATGGGGGTGGATGGGAGTGGAGGGGTCGTTTTAGTGAATAATGTGTGTCTTTTCTTTTGTATGTATTTGTTTATGTATTTTCTTTTATATGTTTTCCTATATTAAATATGTCACAAGTGTTACTCATTGTGGACCACGGTTAGGTCCAGACTGTCACCTTATATGACTATGTTTATGTTTATAAAATAATAAAGTATATTAAATTTTAAAAAAAAATGGTGTGAACAAGGTGAACTTTGAGGAAGCATTTAGCATATCAAAAACATAGTGGCACAAATGTGAACTATTGGGGGGATTCAAGAGGGAAATGAAAAAGTTTTATTTTACTGAAAGGTAGAGAAGTTTAAACTCACCGGTGAAGTTTCGGCGAAGTCAGCAAATTCACCTCCGCAGAGCAATCTGCAAATTTTTGCCATTAGGCTCCAAATTTGCCTATGTGACTTTACCGTTTCTTTTGTGGAATTTCACCGTGAAGTGTGGAATTTTGCTTGTGAACGATTGAATTTCACACATGAATGGTGAAATTTCATCCTTGAATGGCAAAATTCTGCTGCTTATGGTGGAATTCTACCATTCATAGGCGAAATTCTGCACTGCACGGGCAAAATCCCACACTTCACAGATGGCACTTTGCATTTTGTATCTGCGAATTAATCCACAAATTACCCTAAATTCACAGATTAATTCACAGAACAAAGTTTCCCAACTTAGCCAATCTGTGGTGGAGCCATGAAACAATCTGCCTGCTGCTATGATGGGTGCTAAAAGAATCAATGGTTTCAAACACAGCTGGGACAGAGTGAAGGGCTTAGTGGTGTCTCAGAATGGCAGCGGTATTACAGGTAGCATTGGGGTGGATAGTGTGGGTTAGATAACTGTATGAACAATATATCATGGGTTTATTATGGTTTATGGGCAGACTTTATGGACCAATGGTCTTTTTCTGCCATCATTGTCTATGTTTCTGTTCTACATCACAAAATCTGCAGTATACAGCATGAAACAGTGTAACTGAATGGCAATTAAGCCCTTTTTATGCAGCATTTTGTGGCATGCCATTTTCTGCAAGTTTCTGCATTTCATCATGGCTAGCTCCAATGTACAAGGTGGTGATATACTACCTTACTAGGATTAGCTGGTTGACAACCTTGGGAGCCAGTTGGTATCCTGGATCTTTGTTCCTGGTATGATCCTGCTAGGCATATTAACCAGGTACACATTAAAAGGCCTGCACTAGGTGAGGCCTTTTTCTGTACAACAGTCTTTGTTACAGTTGCTGTTCTGAGTGATTATGCTTTGTCTTTAATGTAGGCTGCTTGTTCTTTGCTGTATGCTGATGCAGATGAAATTGTGTAGGACTAAATGCTATAATAGCATGATAAATTTGCAATTTGAGATGTTCCGTTCCCTTCGCTATACAGTATCTTGATGTCACACTTGGATCACCTTTATAAGTCCATACCACGCACTGGCAGATATAAATGACCTCCTTGAATTATATAACCTGGAACATCAGAGGGCTAAAATCACCAGTAAAGTGTTAGAGAGTGTTATCCAAACTTAACTTAATTGCAAGAGACAAAATTACAGGTCGGAGAGGTGATTATGCTATGTAGAGAATGGATGGGACTGGAGGTACATAGCTGTGCCCTTTCCCCCTCAGTGGGTATCTCCAGCCTTTCTTCTACTAGAAAGTGGCTCATTAAGAAATGACCACTGAAGGTCACTGAGTTCTGGCCCACATGGACACTTCCAAAGGTCCTATGCTTATAACAAACATCTATGTGCACAACACAGACACCAGCCTTATTCCATGATTAATTTCAAGAAATTGCTCATTGATGGATCCCAGATATTCCCCCCTCCTAGTGGGAGGTGACTTCATCCTCACTCTGGAGGCATATCTGGGCAAATCCAAAGGCCATCCAGAGATAAATGTCAATAGTTTGACTGCCCTTAAAGCCATAATGGCTGAATTCTCCTAAAATACGCTCTTGCTGTTACTCCATCCTCAGGAGGCAGCCTATACTTGCTTCTTGTGCCACATATTCCATTTTTAGCAGATTCAATTTCTGGTTAATTCCCCACCTATCCCTAGATCTTTGGTTTCCCCTGCTACTGCATCATGATGTAGTACCCGTTAGACCATGTCTCAGTTACCCTGGCTCTTGTCTGGGGGCCACAATCAGTGAGATCTACCTCCTGGAGGCTTGACCCCCTGCTCCTCCATGATAGCCAGTTGGAAGACTGGATCAAACAACAAGTGGTAGTGTTCTCCCATCTAAATGATACAAGTGCAACTTCCATGGGCACCATCTTGAAGGTCTTTAAGGTGATGATGAGAGGGAAGAAAATGGGTTATGTAGTTCACCGCAGGCATTTTAGGATAGCTGAAAAAAATGTAGACTAAGTAACTGGAGGTGGAAAAACTGTTCAAAACTGGGATAGACAAACACAAAACGTGCAGCTGCTGGTGGAACTAAGATGTCTCAGAATGCTAATTAATATTTTAGCAACTAGGAAAGCTGAATTAGCCATACTGCAGACAAATCACAGGTATTGGATGGGGAGAGAAAACAGGAAAACTGATGGCATACAGGTTGCATCAGCAGCAAGCCAAGAGGTACATCCCAGTGATGCCAAACTCCCAGGGAGTGCTATCTACTCAGAATGAAGACATGAAATCTTTCTATGAGGAACTTAACTTCTTCCAAAGCTAACTCTCTGTTTCTGCAGTGGATGTTTCAGGAGGGCCTTCCTACCCCATAACTCTCAGAAGCTCACTACAACATGTTGGATGTCCCCCACTTCAAATGAAATTGAGTCTGCTATAAGTAATTTCACCCCAAAATGCTCCAAGTTGAGAAGGATTCTCAGCTGATGTTTACCAACTTCTTAAGGATGTAATCCCCCCCCCCGTTTTGCATGAGGTGTTTGCAGACATTAATGGGATCATTGCATTGCCACTCTCCATGAGAAAAGCCATTATCACAGTGCTCCCCAAGGAGGGAAAGCCACCATGTTGGCAGCCAGCTACAGATCCATTTCACTGATAAATGTAGATGCCAAAATCCTGGCAAGACCCTGGTTTCCCCCTCAGAATGAAAGCTTCCTTTGCTAATTCATTACTCCTGGGTGGGCTTTGTTAAGTGGAGATTTAGCACAGACCATCTGCGGACTCTCATCTCACTGATAATGGTGGCTAGCAGTACCCCCACTCCATCTGCAGCATTGGCTATAGATTTCAAAAAGGTCTTTGACTTGGTGGAGTGGAGGTACCTACATGACATCCTGTGTAGAAAGGGATTTGGATCTACCTTTGGAGTGGGTTAAAATGCTGAATGCTCAGCCCAGTGTGAGAGCCCTCTTGAACTTCATCCTGTCTTCTGCCTTCGCTTGGGAGGAGGACATGCCAAGGATCTCCCTATTTGCCCAACTGTTTGTTTCGGCCGTACAGCTCCTTGCTCAGGCCATCCATAATCGTGCCCTCATGGGGAATATACAGGTTGGAAAAGTAGAATTCAGGACTATGTTATATACAGATAAGTGTCTGATGCTTCCTAGGGATGCTTTGGCAAGCACCTCCTACCTTCTAACACTGCTAAAATGCTTTCAGATTTTGTCTGGGCTTAAAGTAAATCCTGGCAAGGCAGAACTACTGCCGCTAAACCTCCTGTGTAAATCAGAGGCCTTCTGCAAATGGGATCTGAAATTGTATCCAGGAGGAATTAGGGATATGAATAATCCCATACACCCTTTAACTCATAAACTTTCTCCACTGATACAGTCCTGTAAGCTGATTGTGCATGCTGAAAACATGCAACTTTCCTAGCCAGGAAAATTATCAGCTATCAAGATGATACTGGCTCCAAGCTGAATCACAGCCTAGCTCACCTAGATATGGATATTCATCTGCATTGGTTCAAAAATGAATGCATTTGTACAATACTAGTTGTTGGAAGGCTCACTGGCAGAGAGGCAGATGGAATCTCCACTGGTTCAAAGCCTATTATCTTGCCTTCAAAGTGGTGTAAACACTGTTATGGTTTGGTTCTATAAATGAGACCTCTGCTCTCTGGCTCCCTTGAGAACATCCTCTGCTGGAGGACCTCCACCCAACAGCATTTTTGTACACAGTTCCACTTCCCAGGGTGAAGGATTGGCCTACTATCCTGACCTCGGTCTTGGAAAATGCTGTAGGTATGGGCTGAATTGCCCCTCCAGGTTCTCACCCCCTTATTTCACAAGGACTTCCACACTACTGAAAACAAAAAAAAAATCTGTGCACTTGCCAGACAGCTCAAAGTTGTTTTATTAAAACCACTCAAGCATGAAAACCAGGGCTAACACTCTTATGTATCCTCTCTCAGACCGGAGTCTTCATAACTAGTTCCAGCTGTACTGTTTTACCTTTGGGGGCATATGGTGTGTGATCTCCCTGCCTTGCCTAAGGACTCCTGCACTGGTAGACAGCTGGCAGTCTGACACTCATAGAACTCAGAAGGGATTAAGCAAGTTAAGGACCTGCTCCAATGTCAGTCACATCACCTGGATTCCTTTGATAGCCTTATGTCCAGGTTTGTTCTCCCTAGCATAGATTTGTGGAAGTACCTGCAGGTACAGTGCTTACTTTTGCCCTGGCTGAAAACAGACTCTTACCTAGCCTCCTTTCCACACTCCATTCCTGTCACTTCCTTAATAGCTATCAGAAAAGGTATGGCTGGTAGGATACATTAAGCAGTTATGTATGCCATTCCAGGGCATTGCCTGGCATCTAGCATGGTGGACGTACTTTAGCCGGGCTCCTCTTAGCATCACAATTGATACAGCAAATATACTGATTACAGTGATGCCAGAGTTCTCCCCTATCATATATAGGTTGGCTTAGACTGATGGCAACATCTACAGTAGGTCCAGCACAAGGCAGACTAAATTAAGTTTTGAACAATACATGTTAGGCAGTGGGAGAGGCCTGCACCCATCTATAGAGAGTGGTGGAAGAGGTGGGAAAAGATAAAGCTACCCAGGATAAAATGATCACAATCCTACCTACACTAATAGCCAACCTACAGCACAAAACACACAAAAATCCAGCACTCCACCTCCTTATGAAAATTCTGCTCTATACAAGTTTAAGTAGCTGTCTTATTAGGAATCCAGAAGAAGAACAGTTAGAAGCAGCCCATCTTGATGTGTTTTGGATTGATACCTTTTATCTTTATCTTTGATAAAGGGGTATCACCCTGAAATGCATCAAGATGGGCACCATTTAACTTTTTCTTGCTTCTGAACACCTGCAGTAAAGATTTTGGCACTACTTTAAACTTGTATGAGAGCAGCATTTTTCATTAGGAGGTGGTGAGAGCTTGATTTCTGTGTGTTATGTACATGTTTTTTTATCCAAGGCACCCCATCTGAGTGCAGCTTCTGTTTTGTACTTAATTAGCCAACCTACAACAAGAGGTCAAGACACGCTTTACTAATATAACAGCACAACTTGCTCACCCACAGTCAGTGGTGACTGGCTTTAGAGATATCGGCCACCCATACAGTGTGGCTAGATGACTCAGAAAAGACAGATCCACAAGCTGGATGATGCAGTCTCTGACCTGGCAAGAGATAAAGTAGCGCCCTGAAAAAGGTCTCCATGCTCTGTGACAGGGCTGAAGACCAAGAAAATTGTGCCTGTTGATCCAACATGTGCCTAACTGGGATACCAGAGGGCATAGAAGCTAAGGAGGCAGGTTGTGCTGTCCAGCAATGGCTCACTGAGAAGCTTGGTTTGGAAACAGCAGCTGCTACCTATGAAATGCAACAGGCCCATTGTACAGGACCCAAGCAATGACATGGTGATTGTCCCAGACACTACCTTATAAAAAAACCTTGACACCCTGAAAAGGAAAAGATGCTGTGGGCAGCCAAAGAGAATAGCCTCATATAGGTGGTTGGAGGACAGGTCCTGATTTTTAAGACTCAGTCACTACCTACAAGTGAATGGACAAATGACTTGGCTCATCATGAGGTTAGAGCAGTGCAGGAGGACACTGCAGAGTTGGGAGGGGCCTAAGACAAGTAGCACACACAGTATCCTTCTCAGAGGTGCTGCCTGTCAAAGGCATGGGTGAGGTGAGGGTAATGGCACCATGCAGTTTAATGAATGGTTGAAAAATGATGTGGAGCACAGGGTTTGGCTTCATTGGGGACTGGGGTTCCACCTGGAGGGACAACACCATACTGGCAGGATGGTCTGCATCTGTCCAGGAAGGGAACAAGTCTTTGAGCAATCAGTTTAAATGCTTCATTGGCAAGCTTTTAAACTAGTTAAAGGGGAGGCACTGACAAGCAGCAGAAAAATCCCAGCCTCCCTACAAAATAGGGTACTAAATGAGAAAAGACCAAGGTAGAACGTCAGTGGGGATGCTGCAACAGAAGGTAAAGCCATCAAAAATGGAGAGCAATGAGTACCAATGCCCATAGTCTAGGTAACAAGCTTCCTGAATTAGTGGCCTTGATGGAGGAGGAACATCTGATATCGTGGCAGTCACAGAAACATGGTACACACAAAACCATGACTGGGACGTAAACATACCAGGATACACTATCTACAGGAGGGACAGGAGGGTAAAAGAGGAGGAGGAGAAGTTCTTACATAAAGGAATAATAAAAGCAACAGAACAAAAGGGTAAACAGGGAGGAGAAGAAGCACTGTGGGTAAATTTGGAGACAGGCAATGGCACCACAATCCAACAGGGGTTGTATACAGAACCTCTTTCTCAGGGGAGGAAATGGACAAGGAAATGATAGAAAGTATACTTAGAATGGCAGAAAAAGGGAGATACTGCTGATGTGATCTGAATATGCCAGATGTTAACTGGAGTGCAGTTGCAGCTGCCATCAAGAGTGCAGTTATTCTAGATGCCCCACAGGGGCATGCCTTAGACAACTAGTACTGGAGCCCACTCGAGAGGGAGCAATATTAGACTTGATACTCTCAAATGGAGATGGAGAGAGGATCACAGATGTAGAAGTGGGTAGCCATCTGGGAACTAGCGACCATCGAACAGTATGGTTCACAATAAACATAGTAATAGAGTCAACCAAGACAAAAAAAAGTACTGGACTTTAGGAGGGCTGACTTTGCCATAATGGGTGAGTGCCTAAGGAATGCACTAGCACATGGGCAGGAAGGAGGGGTGGAATAACAATGGGGAATAATAAAAACTGCCATCACAGAGGTAACAAGCCTTTGTGTGAAGCAAATAAACAAAACAAGACAATGTAAGAAACCACTATGGTTCTCAAAGGAAGTGGCAGAGAAGGTTCAAGAGAAAAAGAAAGCATTCAGGAAGTACAAGGAATCGCAGCAGGAGCAGGACAGAGAACTGTATCAGTTAAAGCAAAAGGAGGCTGGAAGGCAGTCAGAACAGCAAAGGCCCAAACTGAGGAAAAGATAGCCAACTCAGTTAAGAAGGGGGATAGAACCTTTATAGGTACATCAGGGAGTGAAGGAAGACCAAGGGAGGGATAGTGAGGCTTAATAAAGGGAGGGAGGGTGGGCAGATGGAGTCTCAGAAAGTCAGAGATACTAAACAAATATTTGTGCTCAGTATTTACGAAGAAAGAGGGGAGATACATAAAACAAACAGTAGTAACACTCTGGATACAGAAGTTGATACCGCCCATTTACAGAAGAAAGGGTTCTGAAAGAACTCTAAAACTGAAGGTGGACAAAGCAGGGGCCTGATGGGATTCATCCCAGAATTCTAAAAGAACTAAGGGTAGAACTTGTGACACCACTGACTACCTTTTAACAAATCATGGAGGATGGGTGTGGTACCCGAGGGCTGGAGGAGGGCAGATGTGATTCCCTTCACAAAAGTGGGAGCAAGGCAGAAGCAGGAAACTATAGACCTGTTAGTTTAACCTCAGTGATAGGGAAATGATGGAATCACTTCTAAAGGAAAGAACTGTCGAGTATCTAGAGGCCAGAGGGCACAGGACCCTAGGCAGCATGGATTCACAGCGGAAAGTCATGCCAGATGAATCTGATAGATTTCTTTGACTGGGACCAAAGTAGTAGATCAGGAGGGGCTGTGACATGGCTTACCTAGACTTTAGCAAGGCATTTGACACAATCCCACACAAAAGATTAATATACAAGTTAGCCAGCCTGGGAGGGTCCCAAGATGACAGCCTGGGTAAAGAATTGGCTGGAGAATAGACACAGAGAGTTATAGTAAATGGAGTCCACTCAGAAGAAAGGAGGGTTACTACTGGGTACCGCAGGGTTCAGTATTGGGACGGTCCTCTTCAATGTCTTTATAAGCGACATTGCAGAAGGACTGGAATGAGAAGTATGTCTCTTTGCAGATGACACTAAGATCTGCAACAGAGTTGATGCACAGGGTGGGGTGGAAAGGATGAGAAGAGACTTGGCAAGGTTAGAGGAATGATCAAATGTATGGCAGCTTAGATTCAATGCTAAGAAGTGCAAGGTAATGCACCTGGGAAACAAAAACCCAGGGGAAGAGTACACAATGGGGGGTGAGATACTAACAACAACAAAAATGGAAAGGGACCTGGGGGTAGTCATATCAGATGACCTAAAGGTGGGCAAGCAATGTGAGAGGGCAGCAAGGAGGGCTGGGGGGATACTGGGATGCATAGGGAGAGGCATCACCAGTAGAAAACAGGAAGTTATTATCCCTCTGTACAGACAGCTGGTCAGACCCCATCTGGAGTACTGTGTGAAGTTCTGGAGACCCAATCTCTGCAAAGACATAGACAGGATGGAAGCTGTCCAGAGGAGGGCAACTAAAATGGTGCAGGGTCTGCACCGGAAGACATATGAAGAGAGACTTAAGGAGCTTAATATGTATAGCCTCGAGGAAAGGAGGGAGGGGGGACATGATAGAAACTTTCAAGTACCTCAAGGAATCAACAAAGTCCAAGAGGGCAGCATCTTTCAAAAAGAGGTGCAAGAACAAGAGGGCACAATTTGAAGATAGAGGGGATGGCTCTGAGGTAATTTAAGGAAGTATTTCTTCACAGAGAGGGTTGTGGATGCATGGAACGGCCTTCCGGAGAGGTTGTGGAGTCAAAATCAGTGGGGAATTCATGCATGCATGGGATAGTCATAAGGCAATTGGGGGTGGGGTAGAAGAAGTAGGCTGCTGGTTAACTAGGATCTGCAGCTTATCCAGTAGTAGGAAATGGGCAGACTAGGTGGGCCAAGCTGTCCTTATCTGCCATCAAATTCTATGTTTCTATGTTTCTATGTTCCAAGGAGTAAAGACTACATTACAAATTCAGGGATGGATTTGCCCGCTATATCCAGTGAAACTCTGATTACTGCCTGTGGAAGACCGCCACAAGTGTTCATCAAACCTAAAGATGTAGAGGAATTTATCAGTACACTCGATGCTGTTCTGGAGAGACAACACAGTGAAGAACAGTGCCACCTCCACATTGGCACACTACATGCTCTGCATGATCTATATAAATTCAGTTTGTCCCAAGCTGTAGTGCAATGTGTTTGTCCTGTCTCTCTTGGCTTAAACTGCTGTCCTGCTGGCAATAGTCACTTCCTGTTCCCTCCTCCAACATCTCTACAGCAATGTGGGGCACTGGCCACTCAAGTGCATCTTATAAAATCTTGGTGAACTATCTCTAACTTATTGCTCCTACAGTCGTGCCCAGTGGTTTCTTAAATGCAGTGTTCTCACAGACATATTTTGATGGAGGAATTTATGGCTATTTTTCACTTATTATTGCAGGGACAAGATGGCAGGTGGTGGGAGGCAGGAAACCTGTTGATCCAAGGTGTGTCATGCTGAGACTTCCCTGTCTTGTTGTGCTGTTTTCCTCCCTATCTAACTCCTGCCAGCAAGCCTGTGCAACCTATTGCCTGTACCCTCTTGATAGGTGCTGCTCGAATGCGTGGCTTATGTTGCTATGGGAACAGGATCTACATCACCTGGCCAGCATGCTGTTTCTTGTTTCATTATTCATTTACTCTGGGCAGATCTACTATCTGAACCCAGCATTGCTTTATGTTTGAGCATTATGAAAAGTCGGTACCAGATCTAGCACAGTTTTCAGGGGTGATTCTAATTAGGAGCTTCTTCACTTTCAGACTATTAGAGATTGGTCCTGTCACCATGTGGCGACCATGATTGCTGTGTTCAGATTCAACCACTGGCCCTCCAACTGCAACTCGGCTATGGGAACCAGTGGGGGGCATTATGAGCCTTATGAAGGACTGGACCCAGATAGATATGCTGGTCCTGTGCAATCAGTAAGTGGTCAGCAGGACAAAACTTAAAGCTCTTGTTGTTCTCAATATCATTATGCCTGGGGTTCAGGGAGAGATGGCTGCAAACACAGCAGTACTGGCACTTCACTATAGGAACATATTGATCCTGCTTGGTGGACTGGCTTCTACTCTTCTCACTTCATCCGAAATCAGTCTTCAGTGTATGTTCATTTTCAGTTGTATATAATAGGTGGCATGAGGTGGTGATGATACGGGGAAGCTGGGAATATTCTGATGTATGGGGAGCTATTATGGTGTCTAGTGGATTTCAGACCTAGCATTTCAGGTTCTGATGTGTGACAGTTGAGAGGGAGGCTTGGAGCCTATGCCTGGCCGTAATGAAGTTGCAACAAGCTACACTAGGCTATGGGGTTCACTTGTCTGTTGCTTACTGCAAATTACATGAGTGCTAGTGCACTGATTGACCTCTACCACCACTATCTGTGTGAATGGGGGAGAGGCAGCTGGATCTATGTCTGAATAAGTGTGTCAGCTGTTCAGTCAACTAATTATAATGGATTAATGGAAAAAAGTGCTTAGCCTGCTTTCTTCCACCAAACATACTGGTGGTATTCTGCACTATTCTTGTGTGACCAGTTGGAAAGGGGGGTGAGTGAAATGTGGGTCTGACTTTGTACTATGTTATGCATACTGCTGTGGGCAGGAGGTTTATATAGAGGGGGTGGAGAGGGGAGAGGTCTTGGGATACTTACAGGGAGATGTTTGTTTATGTTTGTGGTTGCAATTTTCATGTTCTCTCATTACTTGAAGTCATTTTATGGAGGGGTGGCAAGTGTGTCCACTTATTGGTAGCATCATAAGTTCTGAAGGAAAGGGATGCCAGCAGGAAGGTTGGTGGGTGGGAAGGCTCTGAGGTGTCATTACGTTACTCAAGCCCTGGCAGGGGGTAGTTATTATTCAGGTTTGGTTAAAAATTTGTACTAGGCAATATTGGTATTTCTCAGAGGCTGCTTCAAAAGAATAACAGATCATGATTCTCTTACCAAAATGTAATGGTGGATAATAACCCCAAATCAGGTCTTGTAACATCAGTGGGCTGAAGTCCCATATATAGAGAGAGAAAGAATATTTTGGGGAAAATAAAGTCTATGCAAACAGACGTGCTATGTCTGCAAGAAACTCCCAAGGTAAAGAAAGAGCAGGAAAACATAAAGAAACAAGAATTTGTCAATGCAGAACATTGGTTGCTTGTTAAACACTGGCACTTCCCTGAGCTCCCTTTGTATCCTGCAGTGCACATCATCTGGTCCCATAGCCTTAGATACTTTCAAGGCAGCAACTTCTTTTAGTAACACCTACCTAAATCCCACCCTCCTGTGCACCCAACACCAACAAGTTTGTTTTTCTGCCGAAAATTTTTTAATGGGGACCAGCAGAACCTGCCCATCCCCATGGCTGGCCTCCATCTTATAAACTAATTTAAGTGAGTGGCAGAAGAGCCAAGAATGCAGAGTAATCCCCAAATTTAAGCAAGAGGCAGCAGTGCCAAGAATACAGAGGTAACCCCAAATCTAAGTGAGAGGCAGAAGTGCCAAGAATACAAAGAAATCCCCAGCAACAAGCAGTGACCTGACCACCAGTCCATCCATCGCCCACCCCCACACCCACACCTGGCACTCAGCACCCAGCACCCAGCTCCCACCTCCTTATTAGAAGAAGGCAATTGCCGCCACTGCCCACTGGTCCAGCACAGCACACGCTTCTCTCTCCACTGCCTAGTGCTGGCTTCTAATGAATGAAACCTTGCTGCTTATTGCTATAGTACAGCCAGCAGATCACATTGCAAAAAGGTATATTAATGCATCAGTTAGGGTTTTATTAGATTGTCAAAGTTGGGAAATTCAATGTGGGTTCCCACCCTCCCTCACCCCACCCTCCACATACCAACAGGCGTCAGGTGCACCATAAGTTCATCAAGTCCAACTCTCACCCCATTCCATGTGTTAACAAGATGACATGTTACAGAATAGGAGAATGGGATGAGTTAGGCCTTACAACTCATGGCACACCCCAATGCCTATTGGTGTGTGGAGGGTTGGGGTGGGGTGGTAGGGGTGGGAATCCTAATATCGAGTTTTCCTGCTGTTGACGATTTATTAAAAATCGTAACTGATGCATTAACATCATTTTTTGAAATGAATTTACCTTCCTTTTGAGATAGTATAATAGTCCCCTTATTTTATTGTGGGAGCACAGGGTCCGATTCCTGCAAAGTTATGTTCGTGTGTAGAATAAATTCAATGGTTGCACATAACCTGGGCATTTTCAGGATTTTTTTCACCAAATTTTCAACATGGCCTTTTGGGGATGCCACATCGAAAACCAGATTGGAAGGATTCGTAGACATTATGGATGGTTAAATGATCTTCCAATTGGGCTGACACTACCTTCTCAATAACCTTCCCAATGAAGGGAAGGTTAGAGATAGGTCTGTAGTTTGAGAAACAGTCTGGGTCCAAAGTAGCTTTCTTCAAGAGGGCTGTAACCACTGCCTCTTTCAGGGAGTTAGGAAACTCACCTGACTCTAAGGAGCACCAGACTATTTGCACCATAACTGGACCGATGGTCTCAGAACAACCTAAAATTAGGGAGTTGGTCCAGGGTCCAAACTACAGCTCATGGGCCACACACTATGGATGATCCTCATAATATCCATGACTTCTGTCAGCAAAGGAACTCCAAGAGAACTGAGGTATGTGAACTCGCAGTGTTCCACAACATCACCCTTAAGTTGCGGACACAAGCCCGCCCTGATGTCAGCCACCTTAGTTGCAAAGAACCGAGCGAGCTCCTTGCACTCTAATTGCAAAAGCTTTTCGGACTTGCAAACAGGTTGAATTGCATAGTCTGTCTACAGTCTGAAACAACTGAGCCAGTCGATTCTGTGCAACTGCAATCTCCTGGACAGGAATTCTGCCTTCTTATGGGTGATTGCTGATTGATGGATAGAATAATGTTCCATCAATCTAAGGTGGTCGGTATCAAGGGCGGACTTATGCCAACAATGCTCTAACCTTCGCCCCTGTCTCTGCAGCTCCCCAGTGTCCCATCAAACCAAGGGGACCTGGGGTGAAGGGATGGGGGTGCTCAACTAACAAGAGCAATAAGATCCAGGGCCACTGTAACGCCAGATATAGGCCGACACCAGTGCCTCTGGGTTACTGCTAGTCAACATGGGGATGAGAGGTCAAGGACCACTGCAAGGCCCTGGAAAGTAATATTCTGTAATGGTTGGTACCAGACCATCTCCATAGGGAAGGCCTTCCAGGGGGTGTAAAATTGAACTCACGGTGTGGTGTCTGACCAGGTGACTGGTTTCACCCCACATCAGATGAATCAATCCCTAAGAGGAAGACTAAAGCCAGTTATATGCCAAAATATGATTGATATAGTTGGGCATTCTGAGACATCAGGGTTTTAAATAATTGATTAGCACTTTTTTCTTGGGACAATACTAACTGTACTGAAAGCATTTATATAGGTTTTCTAGAAGTGTTATGCTTGTTAAACACAGTGAGGCAAGTGATATGCATTTTCACAATGTTTTAGAACTTTTATGAGCAAAACGCTAATCAATTTTAGAGTTAAATAAAACCCTGGACATGGTGATCCAGTTGGGTAAATTCCAAAATATTGGATTGAAAGGATTCCAGCTAATGGACTGGGGCACCCTGGTCTATATCTATTGTTGCTTTTCTTGTCTATTTCCTTTTCAAGCCTCCTGACCTTGTCTTTTTCTTTTTCAATAAATGACAGTTTCAAACAGTATGATACGTAATGGGAGAAGTCATGGAGAGGAATATAAAAGTAAAAATAATTCATAGTACACACGTCAGTCTTATTGATTGCCTCTTATTTAAGATACCTTCTTTTCCAACAGGGATTTCAAGTATATTGCCAATTTGTTTTAGGGGACAGGAGTTCATGCTCTTTGTACCACTACCAGAAGAGGGGGTAGCAGTTATTATAAACAATTTTCTACAACTTACTATGGAAAAAGATCTGATAGACCCACCTGGTAGATTTGTTATTCTATAGTTATGCAAAATTAATTAGTATTCCTCATAAGTATTTATGCACCAAATAAGGAATGCATTTACTTTTTTGTAGCTATATTTCTGAAAATGTCTTGGTTTCCTACCCTTATATTTTTGTGATGATTTAAACATAACTTAAAATGCTTGAGAAAGCTCTCACAGGACAGGAGGCACTCTAACAACAATCTGAACTGAATAACAAAAGATTCAGGTACTCAGCACCTGCTTAGTAAAAATGCAACTGTAAAGGAAATCTCAGTACAAAGTTCACACTTCATTAAGTGCTATGGCCAGGCACATAAACACATTGTTTCATCGGTCTGTCCATGGCACTTTAATAAAGCTGGCACTTTTTATTCCTATCTCTTGAATTAGACCCTTTCTGTGAAGCACATGCTTGGCATTTTGGAATCTTTTTCCTTAGAGTTAAATCATTTACAGAAAGGATTAGGAAAAACTTTATTTTCTGTGATGTTAATACTCATTGTGATGTTTCCTTGAATTTGGTATGGGAATGGCTTTAAGGACAATTTAAGAGGCCTTATTATTTCCTGTTCATGCTCAAAAAGAGAGGAAAGCAATAGGAATATGAGGGAGCTACAGGATACATTTATTCTGAAGAGGCAAACCATATTAACACGGCAAAGACGAAGACTTACCTAAAGTACTTCAATTAATGGAGCAATATAATCAGGCAGCAGAGATACAAGCAGAGAGAGCTTTGACAAGGGTGGACTCAAACTAATATTTCTTTAATGAGAAGCCTAATAAATCCTTGTAAGCTTTCTTGCAAACAAAACAGCAGCAGGATATTTCCTATTAGAGATGATTATAATCACATTTCATATAATACAGAAAGAATTAATCAAACCTTTGAAGAATTTTATAAAAAAATCTTTATTTCACTGAGACCCAGGCATAAGGCACTCAGGGAAGAAATCTTTGCTCAACAATATTTACCTCAACTCTAAAGATTATGATGTTGAATCTTTAAACAGGGAGAGGTGTGGTTAGCTGCCAAATGTTGGCAGCTTAATTATCTGTTCTCTCCTCAGGTGTAATCATGCTTCATTAGTGGTAAAACTGCATGGAAAGTATGCTTATCTGCCATAGACTGATTCTACAGGTGGCGCTGTATGTTCAACTGTTTTTTGTTTCAGTTGGGCCAGTAGTTTGGGAGGATTGTCGAGTTATAGTTGACATGCTAGCTTTTGGCAAGCTTCCTGCCCCTCCACACTGCAATATCTAGATGCTCCAGTAGAAGTGAAATAAAAGCTGCATGCAGCAGGACTAAAATTGCTCATCGAGTTACAACTCCTAGTGAGACAGCACATATCACAGAGATGCTCTTGCAAATTCTTAAGGACACAGATGATTTGAAACATGCTAACACTCAAAATAATAAAGAACTAGCATCTTTAAACTGATAGTGGAGGGTGCTGAGCACAGGATCCAACAGTTGAAAACAGGAATGGTTAGACTCAGGCCTTCTAAGACAGGAAGATCAGACAAATATCTCTTCTCCAATGCTGATTATTTAAAGAACTGGGTGTTGAAACCTGGTAGGTCTACTGAGGGAATGGAGGTAATGAACATTCTTCCATTTTAACAAAGGCTGATTCCTGCGCTCTTAAAACTCCTAACTGTCACCTGTTTGAGATTGAGGGCCCACCACTCCCTCCTCCCTATACCTCAGCTAGGGGAGAAACCTAGACCCATCTACATTGTCATCTTCATCGTAACCACATCACCAGACTGGCTGTATTTTGTTTGTAATTGTGCTTCTCCCCTTCCCCACTCCCCCAGGTCACACCTTGAAATGAGCCTTGGCAGTGTGCCTCTCCCAATTACTAATTTTTAAATAAATAAATCTTGCTCAAGCTCTTTCATTCTCATTGAAGAAAATGTTCTGTCACTGGCCTGGGAGCATGGGCCACCACTGTGGAAAGGGCACAACATTATGTTTTTCCAGAACATTTCCTCCAAGTTATCACATAGGAGGAAAGCCTTCACTGGAGTCATATGGAAATTTAACTACCTGGGGGCAAGAAATGCCATGCTTTATCCAGTCCAACTTAAGATTGTGGTTAAAAGCACCACCCATACATTCAACACTTCAGAAGCTGCCAGCTACTTTTTTCAATGTACCTGGCCCACGCAATCTTTCCCTATCTATGCTGCCACCTGAGGGTCTCTGTTCGGAGCATGTGAAATATAGGTGAGGCGGGGTAGGAACCAGATGCCTGAACTCCATTTGGTTGACAATCACACAGGGGTCAGTCTGACAGCAGACAGTGTGAATCCCCATCTCCGGCCTCACTGAGCAGCCCAAGTAGGTAGGTCAACTACTTTGCCCACACAAAAATAGGTTGGAGCCAACTGCCAACAGCAGACACATCCCCAGCCCTTAGGATCAACACAGCCACATCATGCTATTTGTGGACTGACAGAGCTGCTTTACCCCCCCTGCACTGCAACTCATAGAGACAGCTGGGATGGCTGAACAACAGTCCCGCCCAAAGCCTCTCCAAGATCAAGATCCTGACCCTTGCTGAGCCATGTAAGTGTTAATACTATATTTATGCCTACCATTGTTGTTACACTCACTCCAAAAGCCAGATCATATTCCTCACATCTTGGCCACACTTCACGCCTCCTGGTTAGTGGGTGGGGGGGTCGAACCCAGTCAGCCTGGCTTTTGGGGTGGATGTGGATACTTTGACTAAAAGATTATGTCATGAAAGGCTTGATTGACATTTCTGTGTTTGAAATCATACTGACCGGGTTGCAGACTCTGACAAACAGTCTGGACAGACTTTGAGCTACCCTGAGTTGCCTTTGTTACTGCACTGCTCATCTGTAGCGTGTCACTCATAGTACTGAGCAGGAAATGTGCTACTGCAATGCTCATGGTCTCAATTGCTGGTGGAAGACACCAGCCCTCAGAACTGTAATGTGTTACAGTTTAACAGTTCCAGGCTTGAATGTTTCACTGATCTGGTTCCTGCAGTTAAATATTGTTCTTTTTTTCCTTTTGGGGTGCTCCAACTTCTTTTCCCAGCATTTCAGGAGGGAGTTCTAGGCTGTGCCCAGTTACGTAACTAGGTGCTACAGGGGTGTACCTCCTGTAAGTCGTTACCTGCCTCTGTATTTGCAACCTCACCCAATCCCAGGTTCAGTTTGTTATATGGGCTGCAGTGAGGGGAGCCAGCCTCCTCCATCCCTTTCAAGCATTAAGGGTCTACACATTATCTAACCCAGAGAATTAACCAAGGAGGCACATCCGATATTTCCATCCCCTCCTTCTCCTGTGTCTTTACAATGCAATCCCCATCAGACACCTCACCCTATCCATTCCTCTGCTGTCCCCCATTGGTAAATAGTTGGTGTCCCCCTCCAAGGCTAGGATCCTGCAATACGGCCACCTTATAAATGATGGCAGGTATAAATGCCCAGCTTACTGAGTATCACTCTGACTCTAGAAACAAGATCCTTCTAGTGAAGCTGGTTAAAATGTTAAGGCCAGACTTGAACCAAGCTCCTATACCAATCCTAGCTGAGCAGGCGCTAGGCATAAGCACATCTCTAATCCCCTCTAGCACTCAGGATCCCCAGTAGTGGGGTAAGCTGGTGGGCAGACAGAGAACTAATTGTGATATGGAGCCCCTGCTCCTATCAACAAATGAAACCAACCATCTTTTCTTGTCCTTTATTTACTGGCCACATTTGGACAGTCCTGTGTAAAGAGGACATTCTTGCAGGGTATATCACAATGGTCACTCAAGATATCCAGGACCTGAGAATACCTCAGGCTGGTTTTGTGGTTGGGAAGGCTCCAGTGGCATCAGACTACAAATAGCCTACCTGTGACAGGGATGGGGTTTATCACCTCCAGCACTTACACCTCTTTCCCTCTTGATCCTATCCATGCCTGCTGCCACTTCTCCCCCCTCCTGTCCATGGAATACCTAAGGACAGTAATAGGTGTTGGGATACCCCCAACTTGGTGCTTTCCAAATGTGCCTTGATGTGATTTCAGGGTATGGTCAGTAATTCTGATCTTCTCAAGCTCATCTATTTTAAATCAGACTGCTTTTTTTATCTGGCTTATGACATTTCTAATAGAAATACAAGTTACTATTCCATTTTATGTACTTTTGTTTATATATCCTGTATATAAATAGGTTACACCTGAGGTAGAGGTTTGATCTAATCTACAGAACTACAGTGACATGTGCCTGGATGGTACACAGTAATGCTACATTATAGTCAGAGTGGGACAAATCAGTTTGTGAGCAGGTGGTCAGCCTGACCCCTAGCTTTTAAACACTGCAGTCAAATCAATATTTTAATGTCCATCATTTTTAAAGACTCAATAATCACTTTCATTGGCAAGTCCGTAACTTTTGAAATCTGGTAGCCAAACCAAATTTTTTAGTAGCCATTGGCCACCTGGCTACCTAATTTGTCCCACCCTGAGAATAGTATATAGGGAAATTAGTCGAAAAGGACCTCATTAACTACATGGAGAGCAATGGACTCTAGAAACGTAAACAGCACAAGTTCATGGCCGGCAGTTCTTGTCAGACCAACCAGATTGAATTCTTTGACTGGGTACTGATGGTAGTGGATAAGGACAATGCTGTGGATTTATTCTACTTTGACTACAGCAAGGCTTTCAACTCAGTGCCTCACAGAAGATTGCTGGAGAAGTGAGATGATCTGTGTACACCAAAGGACACATTTAGATGGGTGAGAAACTGGTTGGAAGAGAGACAGCAGACAGCTGTGGTTAACAGAGTCAAATCAGAAGAGAGGAAGATCACCAGTGGAGTACAACAAAGGTCAGTCCTGAGTCCAGTCCTTTTCAATAAGTTCATTAGCGACATGGGAGAAGGAATCCAGCACAATATGTGTCTCTTGGAAGACAACAATAAGCTCTGTGGCTGGGTAGACTGCAAGGAGGGGGAGTTAAAGAGATGAAAAAAGACTTGCAAAGGCTAAAGAGTCAGTGTTTTGGCAGTTGACATTCAATGCCAAAAGTGAACAGTGATGTCATAGGGAGCAAGAATCTGAGGACAGATTACTGAATGGGGCAGTGGCATCATGTCCATAGGGCACAGGGGGGCAGGTGTCCCCCAAGGCCATGCCAAAAAAGCTTTATATTTTTGAGTGCCCTGTATTTTTAATGAATTGGCTATTGTGGTGAGGGTGGTCAGAGGACATGCCTTTATCGGGACATTGCAGAGGGGTCATGAGTAAATCAGCCTGTTCACTGATGACGCTAAGATATGTGCAACAGTGGACAGTGAGGTAGGAGGCAAGAACTCAGGAAGGATAAACTGGAGCACTGGTCAGATGTGTGGCAGCTGGTGTTTAATGACAAGAAGTGCAAGGTCATGCACCTCGGAGCCAGAAACCTCAGGACCAGCTATTGGCTAGGGGAGTGCAAGTATCAACTTCAGAGGAGGAGCTGGACCTAGGAGTACTAGTCACAGGGAACATGAGGGTATCAGCACAGTGCAGGAGAGTGGCAGCAAGGGCCAAACAGATGCTAGGGTGCATCACCAGGGGTATCACCTCAAGAAAAGAGGAGGTTATCTTGCCCCTGTACAGAGCACTGTTGAGGCTACACTTGGAGTACTGCATGCAGTACTGGTGACCTTACCTAAAAAAAGATGTAAGATTGCTGGAGGGGGTGCAACTTAGGGTGATAAAGATGATCATGGGTCTAGGGGAGAAACACTATGAGGAAAGATTGAGGGAGCTCAGCATATACTCCCTGGAGGACAGAAGGGAGAGGGGGAAATGATAGAGACTTTTAAATACTTAAAAGGTATAAACAGGGTGAAAGCGGGAAGATAGTTGCACTTATAGGGAGGAAGGGTCATGAGGTGGCACAGTCTAAAATTGAAAGGGGGAAGATTCAGGAGTAAGATGAAGAGGCACTACTTCACAGAGAGGGTGGTGGCTGGGGGGAACACACTACTAGAGGAGTTGATCAAACTGAAGACAGTTGACAGTTTTAAGAGAGGTTGGGACAGAGTCAAGGGGAGGATCAGTACAGACAAAAACAAAAGTGGGTAAAATCCAGGGGGTAGGGATGATGGAAAGGGAAGGAGGGGCAGATGCAGGAGAAATTACCTGCAAGCTGCAGACTTGGGCAGACTTGATAGACCTATGGGCATTTTCTGCTGCTTTGTATGTTCATAGTTTGGCATCGAACCTGGGATGGGACAACCTTTTGCACTTCTCCTGCTGCTGCCTCTGCAAAGACAGCTGTGTTGTAGACACAACGATCACAGTACTTGAAAAGAAAGACTTTCTTATTTGAGTTCTGAGAAAGCGGTCCCTTGACTTTCATGAAATGGGTTTGCTGCTGCACTGCATAATCACTTGCACAAGCCAGCATGCCTAAACATTTTAAAGCTGGGCTGGCTGAGTATGATATGAACAGTGGAGCCCAGCCCAAGGGTGTCATGCAGAGGGAGCTGCAAGCATTGAGCAACAGTGTAGTAGTAGTACTGGTATTGTCACTGCTATTTTTTTTTTACAAATGGTAATGGTCACAAAAGAGAAACAACAAACATGTTCTCCTCCCTTTGACTTTTGACCTGTCAGATGACCCATCATTTGTCCTCTAACAGGTCAAAAGTCGGGGAGGGGTATATCATAAGACTGACTGACTGATCATTAGAGGAGTCATAGTCAGAGGGCAGACAAGGTCAGAGGAGAGTTAGTCGTCATGACCTAGCTGAGCTGACTGATGAGAGCCCAGAAAAATCTCAGTGACACAGGTCAACTGGGACTCAATACATTAGTTTTGAAACTGTGCAGTCAAAAAGATGACAATGTGAAAAATAAAAAATGGAAGCAGTAGCAGTAGGTGTATCATGTGCAGCAGAAGAGCTGCTCTGTGCACTGTAAATGGAAATATTTTGATAACAATACAGGAGAAACATAGAAACATAGAAACATAGAAACATAGAATTTGATGGCAGATAAGGACCGCTGGCCCACCCAGTCTGCCCATTTCCTACCTACTGATAAGCTGCAGATCCTAGTTAACCAGCAGCCTACTTCTTTCTACCCCACCCCCAGAATTGCCTTTATGACTATCCCATGCATGCTTGAATTCCACCACTGATTTTGACTCCACAACCTTCCTCCGGAAGGCCATTCCATGCATCCACAACCCTCTTGTGAAAAATACTTCCTTAAATTACCTCTGAGCCCCCTTTCTTCAAATTGTGCCCTCTGTTCTTGCACACCTTTTTGAAAGATGCTACCCTCTTGGACTTTGTTGATTCCCTTGAGGTACCTGAAAGTTTCTATCATGTCCCCCTCTCCTCCTTTCCTCGAGGCTATACATATTAAGCTCCTTAAGTCTCTCTTCATATGTCCTCCGGTGCAGACCCTGCACCATTTAGTTGCCCTCCTCTGGACAGCTTCCATCCTGTCTATGTCTTTGCAGAGATTGGGTCTCCAGAACTGCACACAGTACTCCAGATGGGGTCTCACCAGCTGTCTGTACAGAGGGATAATAACTTCCTGTTTCTACTGGTGATGCCTCCCATGCATCCCAGTATCCCCCAGCCCTCCTTGCTGCCTTCTCACATTGCTTGCCCACCTTTGGGTCATCTGATATGACTACCCCCAGGTCCCTTTCCATTTTTGTTGTTGTTAGTATCTCACACCCCATTGTGTACTCTTCCCCTGGGTTTTTGTTTCCCAGGTGCATTACCTTGCACTTCTTAGCATTGAATCTAAGCTGCCATACATTTGACCATTCCTCTAACCTTGCCAAGTCCCTTCTCATCCTTTCCACCCCACCCTGTGCATCAACTCTGTTGCAGATCTTAGTGTCATCTGCAAAGAGACATACTTTTCCTTCCAGTCCTTCTGCAATGTCGCTTATAAAGACATTGAAGAGGACTGGTCCTAATATTGAACCCTGCGGTACCCCGCTAGTAACCCTCCTTTCTTCTGAGTGGACTCCATTTACTATTATTCTCTGTGTCCTATTCTCCAGCCAATTCTTTACCCAGGCTGTCATCTTGGGACCCACTCCCAGGCTGGCTAACTTATATATTAATCTTTGTGTGGGACTGTGTCAAATGCCTTGCTAAAGTCTAGGTAGGCCATGTCCACAGCCCTCCTGATCTACTACTTTGGTCACCCAGTCAAAGAAATCTATCAGATTCTGTCTGGCATGACCTTCCTGCTGTGAATCCATGCTGCCTAGGGTCTTGTGCCCTCTGGCCTCTAGATACTCGACAATTCTTTACTTTGAAGTGATTCCATCATTTTCCTATCACTGAGGTTAAACTAACAGGTCTATAGTTTTCTGCTTCTGCCTTGCTACCACTTTTGTGAAGGGGAATCACATCTGCCTCCTCCAGTCCTCGGTACCACCCCATCCTCCCATGATTTGTTAAAGAGGGTAGTCAGTGGTGTCACTAGTTCTACCCTTAGTTCTTTTAGAATTCTGGGATGAATCCCATCAGGCCCCATTGCTTTGTCCACCTTCAGTTTTAAGAGTTCTTTCAGAACCCTTTCTTCTGTAAATGGGCTGGTATCAACTTCTGTATCCAGAGTGTTACTACTGTTTGTTTTATGTACCCCTCTTCCTTTGTAAATACTGAGCAAAAATATTTGTTTAGTATCTCTGCCTTTTCACATTCTCCTCTGCCCACCCTCCCTCCCTTTATTAAGCCTCACTATCCCTCCCTTGGTCTTCCTTGCTCCCTGATGTACCTATAAAAGGTTTATTCCCCTTCTTAACTGAGTTGGCTATCTTTTCCTCAGTTTGGGCCTTTGCTGTTCTGACTGCCTTCCCAGCCTCCTTTTGCTTTAACTGATACAGTTCTCTGTCCTGCTCCTGCTGCGATTCCTTGTACTTCCTGAATGCTTTCTTTTTCTTGAACCTTCACTGCCACTTCCTTGAGAACCATAGTGGTTTCTTACATCGCCTTGTTTTGTTTATTTGCTTCACACAAAGGCTCGTTACCTCTGTGATGGCAGTTTTATTATTCCCATTGTTATTCCACCCTCCTTCCCACCCATTTGCTAGTGCATTCCTTAGGCACTCACCTATTTTGGCAAAGTCAGCCCTCCTAAAGTCCAGTACTTTTGTCTTTGTATGGCTTGACTCTATTGCTGTGTTTATTGAACCATACTGTTCGATGGTCGCTAGTTCCCAGATGGCTACCCACTTCTACATCTGTGATCCTCTCTCCATCTCCATTTGAGAGTATCAAGTCTAATATTGCTCCCTCTCGAGTGGGCTCCAGTACTAGTTGTCTAAGGCATGCCCCCTGTAGGGCATCTAGAATAACTGCACTCTTCGAAGTGGCAGCTGCAACTGCGCTCCAGTTAACATCTGGCATATTCAGATCACCCATCAGCAATATCTCCCCTTTTTCTGCCATTCTAAGTATACTTTCTATCATTTCCTTGTCCATTTCCTCCCCCTGAGAAGGGGGTCTGTATACAACCCCTGTGCGGATTGTGGTGCCATTGCCTGTCTCCAAATTTACCCACAGTGCTTCTTCTCCTCCCTGTTTACCCTTTTTTTTCTGTTGCTTTTATTCCTTCCCTTATGTAAAGAACTACTCCTCCCCTCTTTTACCCTCCCTGTCCCTCCTGTAGATAGTGTATCCTGGTATGTTTACGTCCCAGTCATGGTTTTGTGTGTACCATGTTTCTGTGACCACCACGATATCCAGATGTTCCTCCTCCATCAAGGCCACTAATTCAGGAAGCTTGTTACCTAGACTACGGGCATTGGTACTCATTGCTTTCCATTTTTGATGGCCTTACCTTCTGTTGCAGCATCCCCACTGACCGCTTCTACCTTGGTCTTTTTCTCATTTAGTTCCCTGTTTTGTAGGGAGAGGCTGGGATTTTTCTGCTGCTTGTCAGTGCCTCCCCATTGACTAGTTTAAAAGCTACCAATGAAGCATTTAAACGGATTGCTCAAAAGACTTGTTCCTTCCTGTACAGATGCAGACCATCCTGCCAGTATAGGCTGGTGTCCTCCAGGTGGAACCCCAGTCACCAATGAAGCCAAACCCCTGTGTTCCGCACCATTTTTTCAACCATTCATTAAACTGCATGGTGCCACTACCATCGCCTCCCCATGCCTTTGACAGGCAGCACCTCTGAGAAGGATACTGTGTTTGCTACTTGTCTTAGGCCCTCCCCAACTCTGCAATGTCCTCCTGCACTGCTCTAACCTCATGATGAGCCAAGTTATTTGTCCCTAGGTGGACAATTACGCCAGCTCAGAATCCCTTGCAGCTGTTGTTGTGATCCT
Source organism: Neoceratodus forsteri (assembly GCA_016271365.2). Lineage (NCBI taxonomy): Eukaryota > Metazoa > Chordata > Ceratodontiformes > Ceratodontidae > Neoceratodus > Neoceratodus forsteri. Next base: position 761,795,436 of record CM057452.1, read on the forward strand.
GAGGATGCGCCTTCCTGTCCTCTCCAAGCCATGGCACCAGGCAGGCACCTTACTTCAGATTTCCATCTCCTCCCAGTTCTATCCCCCTAATAATTGAGTCCCCACCAGGAACTGCTTCCTTTCCTTGTGGTGTCCTCTGCATCCTTCCTGTGGGCCTCCCTTGTGACAGTTGTCCTCAGCCTCCTTAGTCTCCTCTGCATGGTGTATCTATAGGAGAGCTATGCTCCCAGAATGGCGATGGATTGTGGTGTGTAACATCTGACTGGGTGTGCCTCTGTTTCACCATCCTCATCCTCCCTGAGCCCACTGTGGTCCACTGCTGTGCTTTCTTTGCAACCTCTGAGGTAGTGGTGGTGGTTCTGGTGCTCCCTGGATGGGGAGGTTCCTTCCACTGTCCATTGTGGCCTGGGGAAGGTCCCAGTACTACTGTCCAGTGTGGCCTGAAGACGGGCAACTTCTCCTCAGGGCAGACAGTTGTCTGCAAATAGGGCAGCATCTCAGCCTCCAGAAAGACTCCAGAAGACTGCTGCCCCACAGCCATTACATTGCACTACTCCCCACATTTTTTTTTTTTGTGATTGGTTTGTAATGTAGAAATATATATTATATTATACAATGTCTATGCTTATATTGTCAGTGCAGTGTGCTAGAGAGGATATGACAGTGACATGCACCTTGCACTCTTGAGAATGATGTCAGAACCCCAGGTATAAAGGAACTATTTCAGGGGTGGTTGGGTGAGGGTGGAAGGGGTTGGGCATAAACTGTGCCTCGCAAACAATCAGCTAGAAGCTCTGACCCACTGCTGCAATGAGTGCCTTCCTGTCAGGAAGATGCCCTACACAACAATTTGATAGAGAAATACCCTGCTAATCAATCAGAGAAAAATCCACACATCCAAGTCAGACACAGGTAAACCTTCCCAGCCCCAAAACAGGCCTGGTGGTTTGTGCTCTGAGAGCTGTCCGCCCCAAAATAAGTCAGCTGTGCTTTAAACTCTTCCTGCACTGAAAATCTTAAGAATTGTAACAAACAAACGTAAACCTTAATCCACCACCCTCTGTTGCTTGAAAGACCGTCTTTTCCTGTTTCACACTGCAGGTTTTTCTGTGACCACTCCTTAACCCCAGTAACTCTATTTAAAAAGAGTTTAACTATCACAAACTCCTACGCACCAGTAAATTATTTAAAAATAGTTTCAGTCCCAAAAGCCTAGTAGTCAATCCAGCTACCCCCAAGGGACAACCAGAATGAAGTATTTAAACACTTATGAGGTTACTTCCAAGATAAGCAGAGTTTGCAAGTTTCTTTTTCAACTGCTCAGCCACCTGAAATTTAAAATAGTTTAACTGTCAGCAAATCTAGTAGACAATCTAGCTACCTCAAGGACCTACCCAAATGCAGTATTTAAATCCTTCTGAAGTTACTAACAAGATAAACAGAGTTTACAAGCCCCTTCTTGGTTAAACCCTAAATAAATATGTGAATAAAAGCAATTACCAAGGGTAGTTAGTTTCACCTCCACAGAATTAAGCAAAGTGACGTTTGTTGCAGATATCAAGTGCAATATAGAATTTCTCACTCAGCTCACAGTTGAAGAAAACAGTATCCTTCCAGCTCCAGCAAATGTTTGTGTCTTGCATGCTAATTATTATCCAACAGCTGTTTCTCAAATAATTTGTTGCAAATTGACTTCCCAACTCCCCAGCTTTAGCATGAATCAGCTATAGACATTCTCCACCCATAAGATAGCGTGAAGTACACATTTGTCTGTTTTCTTGTTAGTGGCTGGTGCTCAGTGTTCACACCCCATGTTTTCCCGATAGCATATGTGAACAGGATGAACTAAGTGTAAAATGTCCAGTGCCATGTGGCCTGTCATGTTAAATATGAAATGCTTTCTCACTCCCTGGATTGTCATATCATGTTTAGGAGCTTGTGCAGGAAAAAAAAACATGTTCTTTCAAGATCTGACGCTTTCATAAAGGCGTAAGGGAAGACTAGTTGAATGCTTTTATGAAAGCTTTCAGATTTGCAATACCTTTTTTGTGCTGCTTTGCAACCATAAGCATCCTTGTGGTGTATTTCTTTCAGTATGGCTGGGAGCCTTATAGAAAAGTTTTGTTTGCTTTGTGTACACATCACACACACACACACACACACACACACACACACACACACACACACACACACAACTGTATAGCCATACATTTATTGTGTGTATGCCTATGTGCGATTGAGTAGGTACCTGCTACACACACATGACATGCATTGCTGTGTGTATCAGGATAATACTAGAGGACCAACTAAGTTGCTTTCACTCTGTTTGGAAGACACCAGCTGTAGGTAACATGCATTTTAAAAAATAACTCCATTTTTTAATGACTGTAATAGTAAAAACAGTGACGCCAGTGTATTTTTGTCTCAGTATTGTCATATGTTGATGCAGATTAAAACAAAAAGAAAGAATATAAACATTATTGTGAGAACGCCACAGCATTCAGTTTCTTTTAGCAGGCTCTTAAGCTGCTTCACTGCCTGTTAAAAGCCATTATGGATGGCACCAGCAAAAGGTGTTTGAAACACTACTAGTAGCTGTTCTGCAATCAGTGTGCATGGATGTGTGTGTGTGCACTCAGCATTCCATTGTCTTTAAGCGCTGAGCAATCACTTTGCAGCCTGAGCCAAGACATCAAAATACGCCATTGTTTTACCATTCTGGAATTGCTTCACAGCCTGCAAAAGCCAACAGAAGGTACTGTTTACTTTTTTATTTACTTACTGTGCATAGACATGAGGATGATGGTATGACTTATAGTATTCATTATTCAGTACAAACATTTCAGTATGCATGCCACAGCATTCTACACTTCTTAGCAGGTTGTCACGAAGCTGCTTCACAGTCTGCTAAAAGCCACTAAAGTGCACTATTTGGTTTCAATTTTTTGAAAATTGTCCAGGGGGCATGTTCCCAGACCCCCTAGAGAGATTTGGATTCTGTGCCCCTCCAAAAATTATCTTTGCATGACATCCCTGGAATGGGGGACTGTGCATGATGTTTGATGAAAAGGCATGGGGATGACTCCCAAAACAGCTAAACCAGTGTAACAAGGCCTACAGTATGGTAAACAGGATTCTGGGGTGTAGAGGAAGGGTGTTCACAGCAGAAGGAAGGAAATATTATTACCACTCTATAGATCACTGGTGAGGCTCACCTGGAGAACTGTGCCCAGTTCTGGAGTCCTTACTAAAGGAAAGATAAGCACAAGCTGTAGACAGTGCAATGAAGAGTGATCAAAATGATTCAGGGTCAGCAGTGCAGATTTTATGAGGATCTACTCAAGGTACTGAACATATGCTCACCGGAGGCCAGACAAGATAGGGCAGATATGAATGAGACCTTCACAAGGTTTTATTTAACTCTAAAAATTGATTAGCGTTTTGCTCATCAAAGTTCTAAAACATTGTGAAAATGCATAGCACTTGCCTCTCTGTGTTTTTACAAACATAACACGTCTAGAAAACCTATATAAATGCTTTCTGTACAGTTAGTATTGTCCCAAGAAAAAACTGCCAATCAATTATTTAAAACCCTGCTTCAAGTTCCTGAAAGGAGTGAACAAGGTGACATGATGTGATAGCTGCTTGAGCAGATGTGCCTTCCAAAGCTCCTGCTCCTCTAACCAGTTTATCTATGTTAAAATACACTAACCTGAACAATTTGTCTTGCAATCCTGGCATGCCGTTAAACTTCTGAAGCCGGCTAGTTGCTCTTCATTTTGAAAAGCACGAAAAATGGATACAGAAATGACAGATGTGCTGCCGTGCCACACACCACCGACAACGCCGACCAGAGAGAAAACAATGAAGCACTCTAAGGTGCAAGAATCTGGGGCAGATATAACTACAACCCCCCGGGCTGATCTAATGGAGGCACAATTTTTGGAAGGACTATCCCCTCTAAAAACAACACTAGACATCTTAGTGCTTGATATACAAAATGTAAAGTCTTCCCTGGATGTTCTTACCAGATGAACCAGTGACAACGAATCCAGGATTTCATCATTAGATGACTGGAGGGCCCGAGTAGACCCAGACATGGCCCAACTCCGGCACAGAATCAAATCCATGGAATCCAAGTTGGAAGACCTAGAAGGAGGTCCTGAAGAAACAACCTGGTGATGCTGGGCCTCCACAAGAGAGGAAGAAGGTCAGCACCAGTGGTGTTTGTGCAGAAGTTTTGCTCAAGAATTGCTGGCCCGTCCCCAGATGGATTGGACTACATTGTACAGCTGGCCCATAGGTATCTCCGCCCAGCTCCTACTTGGGATCCCTCCGAGGCCTCTAATTTTTGCCTGCTCAACTTCCTCAACAAGCAGCATATGTTCAATAAAGTGCATGAGCTGCACCAAACTACTGTGGGAAGGCCGCTGGATCAGAATAGCCCAGGATCTTCTAAAATCGATACGCTTGAAGTGCACTGAGATTCACCCAGTGGTCAAAAATTGACTGCAGCAGGGGTGAAGTATAGGATGAAATACCCTGCAATCTTGCAAGTATTATACAAGGATGTCTGGCACAGCTTTGATAGTTTGGAGCAAGCCACTGGATCACTAAAAGCCTGGTTTTAGACCTGTTCAAGTGACTTTGGTTCAACCTAGCTGAGATTCTGAGCTTGATGCGGTATTTAAAGCAAAATATGCATTTCTGTACCTCATTTAGGTGGCTCCCATGGAAATGGAGACATGTCTACTTTGCTAACCAGCACTAGAGACCACACCATGCAACCCAGATTTGCATTGTCTTGGCCTGAGTTAAACTTTTTTCGTGGGCGACCTGCCTACAATTTGTTTGTTAGTTTATAATGGGTGATTAAGCTACTGTCCCGCTGCAGAGTTTTCCTTTTACTTTTTGGAGCTACCTCTAGCATGGAGAGTCACTCAAGTTACTAGTTTACAACATTGACTAAATATGGGAATCTATTTTAAACTCGAGACATTATCAGAGTCCCCCAGTTACTGACTGCCCAGTACTGACTCTGCCAGAATTGTAATCAGCGTCTCTTAGCTAAAGACTGAGGTATGTGGGTGCACATCCCGCCTGTATTGTATATTCGGCCAGAGAATATACCCTGGGCAAAGACACATGTAGTACACATTTGGAAGTCCCCAGCATCTCCTTTGATTTTTGCAGTCCACAGATACCATATTTTAAACAACACCTCTAATTAAGTTGTGGCTTGCGGGTCAAATCAGGATGTGAATCTGAATACTGTGGCCCATGGCCTCCAATTCAATGACAATGGGGTTCAATTAATTATGGATATGGTGCCATGCTCATTTGTGTGTTTGCTTTTAGTTTTAAAGCTAGACTGTGAATTTTGACGCCATGATCTCTGTACTTTCATGGTTATCAGCTGGGCAGTTCACTGTAATTGGTCCCATACGCCCATTTTGCCCCTAATATACTGGGTGAACATAACCCTTCCTTTCTTGTTATTGCTTAGAAGTTAGGCTGGGAGTCCCTATATATAAATATTATCCGCCCCCTTTAAGCATTGGTTGTCTGGAGAGGGAGATCCCTTTATTATTATTAATATTATTATTATTATTATTATTTTAGTATTATTATGATTTTATTATTGTATTTGCTCTTTGACTTTTTCTCATTTTAATGGGGCACAAGACTACTTTTTCTTGTCCATCCTATGAAGTTTTGTCTAACAAATACTGTTATTCCAAAGTTTGAAAGTTTGACAACACACGTTCTTCAATTAGGTTTTGTTTCAAAATTGGTAGCCTGGAAGGGAAACTTAGAAACATAGAAAATGTTTCAATGTTTCTATGTAAACACCACTCTTGTCCACTGAACAGCTTCTTTTCCGCTGGAAAATGTGGGCCAGGTGTTTGCTGCAGGTAACTCTACCCAACAAAGAGGAGTGGTGATATTGTTTATCAAAGGGTTAACTTCAGCTTAAACATAATATTATTGATCCACAGGGACGTTATATTTTGTTACATGGCATACTTGAACAATCAAAGATGCTTTGGGAAGTATTTATGGGCTGAATATACCTTCCCTAATTTCTTTTCTCACCTTCTCACCCTGATTGCCCCTTATGTTTACTTGCCTGCCCTTCTTGCTGCAGATTGGAACATGACCATGACCACGGACCTTGATCTGTCCCAACAGTGCTCTAGGCACCTTTATCCAGTTGGCACTGCATGAACTAGTAGATATGGGGTTTTTGTTCAGAAGCAAGAATGTTAAGAGCGTTCATCTTGATGTGTTTTGATTGATACCTTTTATCTTTATCTTTGATAAAGGGTATCAACCTGAAATGCATCAAGATGGGCACCATTTAACTTTTTCTTGCTTCTGAACACCTGCAGTAAGATTTTGGCACTACTTAAACTTGTATGAGAGCAGCATTTTTCATTAGGAGGTGGTGAGAGCTTGATTTCTGTGTGTTATGTACATGTTTTTATCCAAGGCACCCCATCTGAGTGCAGCTTCTGTTTTGTACTTAATTAGCCAACCTACAACAAGAGGTCAAGACACGCTTTACTAATATAACAGCACAACTTGCTCACCCACAGTCAGTGGTGACTGGCTTGTCAGAGATATCGGCCACCCATACAGTGTGGCTAGATGACTCAAAAAGACAGATCCACAAGCTGGAGGATGCAGTCTCTGACCTGGCAAGAGATAAAGTAGCGCTCCTGAAAAAGGTCTCCATGCTCTGTGACAGGGCTGAAGACCAAGAAAATTGTGCCTGTTGATCCAACATGTGCCTAACTGGGATACCAGAGGGCATAGAAGCCAAGGAGGCAGGTTGTGCTGTCCAGCAATGGCTCACTGAGAAGCTTGGTTTGGAAACAGCAGCTGCTACCTATGAAATGCAACAGGCCCATTGTACAGGACCCAAGCAATGACATGGTGATTGTCCCAGACACTACCTTATAAAAAAAAACCTTTGACACCCTGAAAAGGAAAAGATGCTGTGGGCAGCCAAAGAGAATAGCCTCATATAGGTGGTTGGAGGACAGGTCCTGATTTTTTAAGACTCCAGTCACTACCTACAAGTGAATGGACAAATGACTTGGCTCATCATGAGGTTAGAGCAGTGCAGGAGGACACTGCAGAGTTGGGGAGGGGCCTAAGACAAGTAGCACACACAGTATCCTTCTCAGAGGTGCTGCCTGTCAAAGGCATGGGTGAGGTGAGGGTAATTGGCACCATGCAGTTTAATGAATGGTTGAAAAAATGATGTGGAGCACAGGGGTTTGGCTTCATTGGGGACTGGGGTTCCACCTGGAGGGACACCAGCCTATACTGGCAGGATGGTCTGCATCTGTCCAGGAAGGAACAAGTCTTTGAGCAATCAGTTTAAATGCTTCATTGGCAAGCTTTTAAACTAGTTAAAGGGGAGGCACTGACAAGCAGCAGAAAATCCCAGCCTCCCTACAAAATAGGGTACTAAATGAGAAAAGACCAAGGTAGAACGGTCAGTGGGGGATGCTGCAACAGAAGGTAAAGCCATCAAAAATGGAGAGCAATGAGTACCAATGCCCATAGTCTAGGTAACAAGCTCCTGAATTAGTGGCCTTGATGGAGGAGGAACATCTGATATCGTGGCAGTCACAGAAACATGGTACACACAAAACCATGACTGGGACGTAAACATACCAGGATACACTATCTACAGGAGGGACAGGGAGGGTAAAAGAGGAGGAGGAGTAGTTCTTTACATAAAGGAAGTAATAAAAGCAGCAGAACAAAAGGGTAAACAGGGAGGAGGAGAAGCACTGTGGGTAAATTTGGAGACAGGCAATGGCACCACAATCCGCACAGGGGTTGTATACAGACCTCTTTCTCAGGGGGAGGAAATGGACAAGGAAATGATAGAAAGTATACTTAGAATGGCAGAAAAAGGGGAGATACTGCTGATGGGTGATCTGAATATGCCAGATGTTAACTGGAGTGCAGTTGCAGCTGCCACTTCGAAGAGTGCAGTTATTCTAGATGCCCTACAGGGGGCATGCCTTAGACAACTAGTACTGGAGCCCACTCGAGAGGGAGCAATATTAGACTTGATACTCTCAAATGGAGATGGAGAGAGGATCACAGATGTAGAAGTGGGTAGCCATCTGGGAACTAGCGACCATCGAACAGTATGGTTCACAATAAACATAGTAATAGAGTCAAGCCATACCAAGACAAAAGTACTGGACTTTAGGAGGGCTGACTTTGCCATAATGGGTGAGTGCCTAAGGAATGCACTAGCACATGGGCAGGAAGGAAGGGTGGAATAACAATGGGGAATAATAAAAACTGCCATCACAGAGGTAACAAGCCTTTGTGTGAAGCAAATAAACAAAACAAGACGATGTAAGAAACCACTATGGTTCTCAAAGGAAGTGGCAGAGAAGGTTCAAGAGAAAAAGAAAGCATTCAGGAAGTACAAGGAATCGCAGGAGGAGCAGGACAGAGAACTGTATCAGTTAAAGCAAAAGGAGGCTGGGAAGGCAGTCAGAACAGCAAAGGCCCAAACTGAGGAAAAGATAGCCAACTCAGTTAAGAAGGGGGATAAAACCTTTTATAGGTACATCAGGGAGTGAAGGAAGACCAAGGGAGGGATAGTGAGGCTTAATAAAGGGGAGGGAGGGTGGGCAGATGGAGTTCAGAAAAGTCAGAGATACTAAACAAATATTTGTGCTCAGTATTTACGAAGAAAGAGGGGGAGATACATAAAACAAAACAGTAGTAACACTCTGATACAGAAGTTGATACCGCCCATTTACAGAAGAAAGGGTTCTGAAAGAACTCTTAAAACTGAAGGTGGACAAAGCAAGGGGGCCTGATGGGATTCATCCCAGAATTCTAAAAAGAACTAAGGGTAGAACTAGTGACACCACTGACTACCCTTTTAACAAATCATGGGAGGATGGTGTGGTACCGAGGGCTGGAGGAGGGCAGATGTGATTCCCCTTCGCAAAAGTGGGAGCAAGGTAGAAGCAGGAAACTATAGACCTGTTAGTTTAACCTCAGTGATAGGGAAATGATGGAATCACTTAAAGGAAAGAATTGTCGAGTATCTAGAGGCCAGAGGGGCACAGGACCCTAGGCAGCATGGATTCACAGTGGAAAGGTCATGCCAGATGAATCTGATAGATTTCTTTGACTGGGTGACCAAAGTAGTAGATCAGGGAGGGGCTGTGGACATGGCCTACCTAGACTTTAGCAAGGCATTTGACACAATCCCACACAAAAGATTAATATACAAGTTAGCCAGCCTGGGAGTGGGTCCCAAGATGACAGCCTGGGTAAAGAATTGGCTGGAGAATAGGACACAGAGAGTTATAGTAAATGGAGTCCACTCAGAAGAAAGGAGGGTTACTACTGGGGTACCGCAGGGTTCAGTATTGGGACCGGTCCTCTTCAATGTCTTTATAAGCGACATCGCAGAAGGACTGGAAGGAAAAGTATGTCTCTTTGCAGATGACACTAAGATCTGCAACAGAGTTGATGCACAGGGTGGGGTGGAAAGGATGAGAAGAGACTTGGCAAGGTTAGAGGAATGATCAAATGTATGGCAGCTTAGATTCAATGCTAAGAAGTGCAAGGTAATGCACCTGGGAAACAAAAACCCAGGGGAAGAGTACACAATGGGGTGAGATACTAACAACAACAAGAATGGAAAGGGACCTGGGGTGGTCATATCAGATGACCTAAAGATGGGCAAGCAATGTGAGAGGGCAGCAAGGAGAGCTGGGGGGATACTGGGATGCATAGGGAGAGGCATCACCAGTAGAAAACAGGAAGTTATTATCCCTCTGTACAGACAGCTGGTCAGACCCCATCTGGAGTACTGTGTGAAGTTCTGGAGACCCAATCTCTGCAAAGACATAGACAGGATGGAAGCTGTCCAGAGGAGGGCAACTAAAATGGTGCAGGGTCTGCACCGGAAGTCATATGAAGAGAGACTTAAGGAGCTTAATATGTATAGCCTCGAGGAAAGGAGGGAGAGGGGGGACATGATAGAAACTTTCAAGTACCTCAAGGGAATCAACAAAGTCCAAGAGGGCAGCATCTTTCAAAAAAGAGGTGTGCAAGAACAAGAGGGCACAATTTGAAGATAGAGGGGGATGGCTCTGAGGTAATTAAGGAAGTATTTCTTCACAGAGAGGGTTGTGGATGCATGGAACGCCTTCCGGAGGAGGTTGTGGAGTCAAAATCAGTGGGGAATTCTAGCATGCATGGATAGTCATAAGGCAATTCTGGGGTGGGGTAGTGAAGAAGTAGGCTGCTGGTTAACTAGGATCTGCAGCTTATCCAGTAGGTAGGAAATGGGCAGACTAGGTGGGCCAAGCGTCCTTATCTGCCATCAAATTCTATGTTTCTATGTTTCTATGTTCCAAGGAGTAAAGACTACATTACAAATTCAGGGATGGATTTTGCCCTCCATATCCAGTGAAACTCTGATTACTGCCTGTGGAAGACCGCCACAAGTGTTCATCAAACCTAAAGATGTAGAGGAATTTATCAGTACACTCGATGCTGTTCTGGAGAGACAAACACAGTGAAGAACAGTGCCACCTCCACATTGGCACACTACATGCTCTGCATGATCTATATAAATTCAGTTTGTCCCAAGCTGTAGTGCAATGTGTGTGTCCTGTCTCTCTTGGCTTAAACTGCTGTCCTGCTGGCAATAGTCACTTCCTGTTCCCTCCTCCCAACATCTCTACAGCAATGTGTGGGCACTGGCCACCAAGTGCATCTTATAAAATCTTGGTGAACTATCTCTAACTTATTGCTCCTCAGTCGTCCCAGTGGTTTCTTAAATGCAGTGTTCTCACAGACATACTTTTCATGGAGGAATTTATGGCTATTTTTCACTTATTATTGCAGGGACAAGATGGCAGGTGGTGGGAGTGGCAGGAAACCTGTTGATCCAAGGTGTGTCATGCTGAGACTTCCCTGTCTTGCTGTGCTGTTTTCCTCCCTATCTAACTCCTGCCAGCAAGCCTGTGCAACCCTATTGCCTGTACCCTCTTTGATAGGTGCTGCTCGAATGCGTGGCTTATGTTGCTATGGGAACAGGATCTACATCACCTGGCCAGCATGCTGTTTCTTGTTTCATTATTCATTTACTCTGGGCAGATCTACTATCTGAACCCAGCATTGCTTTATGTTAGAGCATTATGAAAAGTCGGTACCAGATCTAGCACAGTTTTCAGGGGTGGATTCTAATTAGGAGCTTCTTCACTTTCAGACTATTAGAGATTGCTCCTGTCACCATGTGGCGACCATGATTGCTGTGTTCAGATTCAACCACTGGCCCCTCCAACTGCAACTCGGGCTATGGGAACCAGTGGGGGGGGGGGCATTGTGAGCCTTATGAAGGACTGGACCCAGATAGATACGCTGGTCCTGTGCAATCAGTAAGTGGTCAGCAGGACAAAACTTAAAGCTCTTGTTGTTCTCAATATCATTATGCCTGGGGTTCAGGGGGGAGGATGGCTGCTGTAAACACAGCAGTACTGGCACTTCACTATAGGAACATATTGATCCTGCTTGGTGTGGACTGGCTTCTCACTCTTCTCACTTCATCCGAAATCAGTCTTCAGTGTATGTTCATTTTCAGTTGTATATAATAGGTGGCATGAGGTGGTGATGATACGGGGAAGCTGGGAATATTCTGATGTATGGGGAGCTATTATGGTGTCTAGTGGATTTCAGACCTAGCATTTCAGGTTCTGATGTGTGACAGTTGAGAGGGAGGCTTGGAGCCTATGCCTGGCCGTAATGAAGTTGCAACAAGCTACACTAGGCTATGGGGTTCACTTGTCTGTTGCTTACTGCAAATTACATGAGTGCTAGTGCACTGATTGACTCCTCTACCACCACTATCTGTGTGAATGGGGGAGAGGCAGCTGGATCTATGTCTGAATAAGTGTGTCAGCTGTTCAGTCAACTAATTATAATGGATTAATGGAAAAAAGTGCTTAGCCTGCTTTCTTCCACCAAACATACTGGTGGTATTCTGCACTATTCTTGTGTGACCAGTTGGAAAGGGGGGTGAGTGAAATGTGGGTCTGACTTTGTACTATGTTATGCATACTGCTGTGGGCAGGAGGTTTTATAGAGGGGTGGAGAGGGAGAGGTCTTGGGATACTTACAGGAGATGTTTGTTTATGTTTGTGGTTGCAATTTTCATGTTCTCTCATTACTTGAAGTCATTTTATGGAGGGGTGGCAAGTGTGTCCACTTATTGGTAGCATCATAAGTTCTGAAGGAAAGGGATGCCAGCAGGAAGGTTGGTGGGTGGGAAGGCTCTGAGGTGTCATTACGTTACTCAAGCCCTGGCAGGGGGGTAGTTATTATTCAGGTTTGGTTAAAAAATTTGTACTAGGCAATATTGGTATTTCTCAAGGGCTGCTTCAAAAGAATAACAGATCATGATTCTCTTACCAAAATGTAATGGTGGATAATAACCCCCAAATCAGGTCTTGTAACATCAGTGGGCTGAAGTCCCATATATAGAGAGAGAAAGAATATTTTGGGGAAAATAAAGTCTATGCAAACAGACGTGCTATGTCTGCAAGAAACTCCCAAGGTAAAGAAAGAGCAGGAAAACATAAAGAAACAAGAATTTGTCAATGCAGAACATTGGTTGCTTGTTAAACACTGGCACTTCCCTGAGCTCCCTTTGTATCCTGCAGTGACATCATCTGGTCCCATAGCCTTAGATACTTTCAAGGCAGCAACTTTTAGTAACACCTACCTAAATCCCACCTCCTGTGCACCCAACACCAACAAGTTTGTTTTTCTGCCGAAAATTTTTTTTTAATGGGGACCAGCAGAACCTGCCCATCCCCATGGCTGGCCTCCATCTTATAAACTAATTTAAGTGAGTGGCAGAAGAGCCAAGAATGCAGAGTAATCCCCCAAATTTAAGCAAGAGGCAGCAGTGCCAAGAATACAGAGGTAACCCCCAAATCTAAGTGAGAGGCAGAAGTGCCAAGAATACAAAGAAATCCCCCCCAGCAACAAGCAGTGACCTGACCACTCAGTCCATCCATCGCCCACCCCCACACCCACACCTGGCACTCAGCACCCAGCACCCAGCTCCCAACTCTCCTTATTAGAAGAAGGCAATTGCCGCCACTGCCCACTGGTCCAGCACAGCACAAGCCTCTCTCCTCCACTGCCTAGTGCTGGCTTCTAATGAATGAAACCTTGCTGCTTATTGCTATAGTACAGCCAGCAGATCACATTGCAAAAAGGTATATTAATGCATCAGTTAGGGTTTTTATTAGATTGTCAAAAGTTGGGAAATAATCGTTAGGTTCCCACCCTCCATCACTTCTTCACCTCCAAACACCAACAGGCGTCAGGTGCACCATAAGTTAATTGTCCAACTCTCACCCCATTCCATGTGTTAACAAGATGACATGTTACAGAATAGGAGAATGGGTGAGAGTTAGGCCTTAACTCCATGGCACCCCACGCCTGTTGGTGTGTGGAGGGTTGGGGTGGGGTGGTAGGGTGGAACCCTAATATCGCATTTTCCTGCTGTTGACGCATTTATTAAAATTCGAACTCGATGCATTAACATCATTTTTGAAATGAATTTACCTTCCTTTGAGATAGTATAATAGTCCCCTTATTTTATTGTGGGACAGGGTCCGATTCCTGCAAAGTTATGTTCGTGTGTAGAATAAATTCAATGGTTGCACATAACCTGGGCATTTTCAGGATTTTTTCACCAAATTTTCAACATGGCCTTTTGGGGATGCCACATCGAAAACCAGATTGGAAGGATTCGTAGACATTATGGATGGTTAAATGATCTTCCAATTGGGCTGACACTACCTTCTCAATAACCTTCCCAATGAAGGGAAGGTTAGAGATAGGTCTGTAGTTTGAGAAACAGTCTGGGTCCAAAGTAGCTTTCTTCAAGAGGGCTGTAACCACTGCCTCTTTCAGGGAGTTAGGAAACTCACCTGACTCTAAGGAGCACCAGACTATTTGCACCATAACTGGACCGATGGTCTCAGAACAACCCAAAATTAGGGGAGTTGGTCCAGGGTCCAAACTACAGCTCATGGGCCACACACTATGGATGATCCTCATAATATCCATGACTTCCTGTCAGCAAAAGGAACTCCAAGAGAACTGAGGTATTGTGAACTTGCAGTGTTCCACAACATCACCCTTAGAGATTGCCGGACACAAGCCCGCCCTGATGTCAGCCACCTTAGTTGCAAAGAACCGAGCGAGCTCCTTGCACTCTAATTGCAAAAAGCTTTGGACTTGTAAACAGGCTGAATTGCATAGTCTGGTCTACAGTCTGAAACAACTGAGCCAGTCGATTCTGTGCAACTGCAATCTCCTGGACAGGAATTCTGCCTTCTTATGGGTGATTGCTGATTGATGGATAGAATAATGTTCCATCAATCTAAGGTGGTCGGTATCAAGGGCGGACTTATGCCAACAATGCTCTAACCTTCGCCCCTGTCTCTGCAGCTCCCTCAGTGTCCCATCAAACCAAGGGGACCTGGGGTGAAGGGATGGGGGGTGCTCACTAACAAGAGCAATAGATCCAGGGCCACTGTAACGGCCGTATTATAGGCCGACACCAGTGCCTCTGGGTTACTGCTAGTCAACATGGGGGATGAGAGGTCAAGGACCACTGCAAGGCCCTGGAAAGTAATATTCTGTAATGGTTGGTACCAGACCATCTCCATAGGGGAAGGCCTTCTCAGGGGTGTAAAATTGAACTCACGTGTGGTGTCTGACCAGGTGACTGGTTTCACCCCACATCAGATGAATCAATCCCTAAGAGGAAGACTAAAGCCAGTTATATGCCAAAATATGATTGATATAGTTGGGCATTCTGAGACATCAGGGTTTTAAATAATTGATTAGCACTTTTTTTCTTGGGACAATACTAACTGTACTGAAAGCATTTATATAGGTTTTCTAGAAGTGTTATGCTTGTTAAACACAGTGAGGCAAGTGATATGCATTTTCACAATGTTTTAGAACTTTTATGAGCAAAACGCTAATCAATTTTTAGAGTTAAATAAAACCCTGGACATGGTGATCCAGTTGGGTAAATTCCAAAAATATTGGATTGAAAGGATTCCAGCTAATGGACTGGGGCACCCCTGGTCTATATCTATTGTTGCTTTTTCTTGTCTATTTCCTTTTCAAGCCTCCTGACCTTGTCTTTTTCTTTTTTTCAATAAATGACAGTTTCAAACAGTATGATACGTAATGTGGGAGAAGTCATGGAGAGGAATATAAAAGTAAAAATAATTCATAGTACACACGTCAGTCTTATTGATTGCCTCTTATTTAAGATACCTTCTTTTCCAACAGGGATTTCAGTTATATTGCCAATTTGTTTTAGGGGACAGGAGTTCATGCTCTTTGTACCACTACCAGAAGAGGGGGTAGCAGTTATTATAAACAATTTTCTACAACTTACTATGGAAAAAGATCTGATAGACCCACCTGGTAGATTTGTTATTCTATAGTTATGCAAAAATTAATTAGTATTCGCTCATAAGTATTTATGCACCAAATAAGGAATGCATTTACTTTTTTTTGTAGCTATATTTCTGAAAATGTCTTGGTTTCCTACCCTTTATATTTTGGTGATGATTTAAACATAACTTAAAATGCTTGAGAAAGCTCTCACTAGGACAGGAGGCACTCTAACAACAATCTGAACTGAATAACAAAGATTCAGGTACTCAGCACCTGCTTAGTAAAAATGCAACTGTAAAGGAAATCTCAGTACTAAAGTTCACACTTCATTAAGTGCTATGGCCAGGCACATAAACACATTGTTTCATCGGTCTGTCCATGGCACTTTAATAAAGCTGGCACTTTTTATTCCTATCTCTTGAATTAGACCCTTTCTGTGAAGCACATGCTTGGCATTTTGGAATCCTTTTTCCTTAGAGTTAAATCATTTACAGAAAGGATTAGGAAAAAATCCTTATTTTCTGTGATGTTAATACTCATTGTGATGTTTCCTTGAATTTGGTATGGGAATGGCTTTAAGGACAATTTAAGAGGCCTTATTATTTCCTGTCTGCGTTCAAAAAGAAGGAAAGCAATAGGAATATGAGGGAGCTACAGGATACATTTATTCTGAAGAGGCAAACCATATTAACACGGGCAAAGACGAAGACTTACCTAAAGTACTTCAATTAATGGAGCAATATAATCAGGCAGCAGAGATACAAGCAGAGAGAGCTTTGACAAGGGTGGACTCAAACTAATATTTCTTTAATGAGAAGCCTAATAAATCCTTGTAAGCTTTCTTGCAAACAAAACAGCAGCAGGATATTTCCTATTAGAGATGATTATAATCACATTTCATATAATACAGAAAGAATTAATCAAACCTTTGAAGAATTTTATAAAAATCTTTATTTCACTGAGACCCAGGCATAAGGCACTCAGGGAAGAAATCTTTGCTCAGCAATATTTACCTCAACTCTAAGATTATGATGTTGAATCTTTAAACAGGAGAGGTGTGGTTAGCTGCAAATGTTGGCAGCTTAATTATCTGTTCTCTCCTCAGGTGTAATCATGCTTCATTAGTGGTAAAACTGCATGGAAAGGTGCTCTTATCTGCCATAGACTGATTCTACAGGTGGCGCTGTATGTTCAACTGTTTTTGTTTCAGTTGGGCCAGTAGTTTGGGAGGATTGTCGAGTTATAGTTGACATGCTAGCTTTTGGCAAGCTTCCTGCCCTCCACACTGCAATATCTAGATGCTCCAGTAGAAGTGAAATAAAAGCTGCATGCAGCAGGACTAAAATTGCTCATCGAGTTACAACTCCTAGTGAGACAGCACATATCACAGAGATGCTCTTGCAAATTCTTAAGGACACAGATGATTTGAAACATGCTAACACTCAAAATAATAAAGAACTAGCATCTTTAAACTGATAGTGGAGGGTGCTGAGCACAGGATCCAACAGTTGAAAACGGGAATGGTTAGACTCAGGCCTTCTAAGACAGGAAGATCAGACAAATATCTCTTCTCCAATGCTGATTATTTAAAGAACTGGGTGTGTTGAAACCTGGTAGGTCTACTGAGGAATGGAGGTAATGAACATTCTTCCATTTTAACAAAGGCTGATTCCTGCGCTCCTTAAAACTCCTAACTGTCACCTGTTTGAGATTGAGGGCCCACCACTCCTCCTCCCTATACCTCAGCTAGGGGAGAAACCTCAGACCCATCTACATTGTCATCTTCATCGTAACCACATCACCAGACTGGCTGTATTTTGTTTGTAATTGTGCTTCCTCCCTTCCACTCCCCAGGTCACACCTTGAAATGAGCCTTGGCAGTGTGCCTCTCCCAATTACTAATTTTTAAATAAATAAATCTTGCTCAAGCTCTTTCATTCTCATTGAAGAAAATGTTCTGTCACTGGCCTGGGAGCATGGGCCACCACTGTGGAAAGGGCACAACATTATGTTTTTCCAGAACATTTCCTCCAAGTTATCACATAGGAGGAAAGCCTTCACTGGAGTCATATGGAAATTTAACTACCTGGGGCAAGAAATGCCATGCTTTATCCAGTCCAACTTAAGATTGTGGTTAAAAGCACCACCCATACATTCAACACTTCAGAAGCTGCCAGCTACTTTTTTCAATGTACCTGGCCCACGCAATCTTTCCCTATCTATGCTGCCACCTGAGGGTCTCTGTTCGGAGCATGTGAAATATAGGTGAGGCGGGGTAGGAAATCCAGATGCCTGAACTCCATTTGGTTGACAATCACACCAGGGGTCAGTCTGACAGCAGACAGTGTGAATCCCCATCTCCGGCCTCACTGAGCAGCCCAAGTAGGTAGGTCAACTACTTTGCCCACACAAAAATAGGTTGGAGCCAACTGCCAACAGCAGACACATCCCCAGCCCTTAGGATCAACACAGCCACATCATGCTATTTGTGGACTGACAGAGCTGCTTTACCCCCTGCACTGCAACTCATAGAGACAGCTGGGATGGCTGAACAACAGTCCTCCAAAGCCTCTCCAAGATCAAGATCCTGACCCTTGCTGAGCCATGTAAGTGTTAATACTATATTTATGCCTACCATTGTTGTTACACTCCACCCAAAAGCCAGATCATATTCTCACATGGCCACACTTCACGCCTCCTGGTTAGTGGGTGGGGGGGTCGAACCCAGTCAGCCTGGCTTTTGGGGTGGATGTGGATACTTTGACTAAAAAGATTATGTCATGAAAGGCTTGATTGACATTTCTGTGTTTGAAATCATACTGACCGGGCTGCAGACTTCTGACAAACAGTCTGGACAGACTTTGAGCTACCCTGAGTTGCCTTTGTTACTGCACTGCTCATCTGTAGCGTGTCACTCATAGTACTGAGCAGGAAATGTGCTACTGCAATGCTCATGGTCTCAATTGCTGGTGGGAAGACACCAGCCCTCAGAACTGTAATGTGTTACAGTTTTAACAGTTCCAGGCTTGAATGTTTCACTGATCTGGTTCCTGCAGTTAAATATTGTTCTTTTTTCCCTTTTGGGGTGCTCCAACTTCTTTTCCCAGCATTTCAGGAGGGAGTTCTAGGCTGTGCCCAGTTACGTAACTAGGTGCTACAGGGGTGTACCTCCTGTCGTTACCTGCCTCTGTATTTGCAACCTCACCCAATCCCAGGTTCAGTTTGTTATATGGGCTGCAGTGAGGGGAGCCAGCCTCCATCCCTTTCAAGCATTAAGGGTCTACACATTATCTAACCCAGAGAATTAACCAAGGAGGCACATCCGATATTTCCATCCCCTCCTTCTCCTGTGTCTTTACAATGCAATCCCCATCAGACACCTCACCCTATCCATTCCTCTGCTGTCCCCCATTGGTAAATAGTTGGTGTCCCCCTCCAAGGCTAGGATCCTGCAATACGGCCACCTTATAAATGATGGCAGGTATAAATGCCCAGCTTACTGAGTATCACTCTGACTCTAGAAACAAGATCCCTTCTAGTGAAGCTGGTTAAAATGTTAAGGCCAGACTTGAACCAAGCTCCTATACCAACCCTAGCTGAGCAGGCGCTAGGCATAAGCACATCTCTAATCCCCTCTAGCACTCAGGATCCCCAGTAGTGGGGTAAGCTGGTGGGCAGACAGAGAACTAATTGTGATATGGAGCCCCTGCTCCTATCAACAAATGAAACCAACCATCTTTTCTTGTCCTTTATTTACTGGCCACATTTGGACAGTCCTGTGTAAAGAGGACATTCTTGCAGGGTATATCACAATGGTCACTCAAGATATCCAGGACCTGAGAATACCCTGGGCTGGTTTTGTGGTTGGGAAGGCTCCAGTGGCATCAGACTACAAATAGCCTACCTGTGACAGGGATGGGGTTTATCACCTCCAGCACTCCACCTCTTTCCCTCTTGATCCTATCCATGCCTGCTGCCACTTCTCCCCTCCTGTCCATGGAATACCTAAGGACAGTAATAGGTTTTGGGATACCCCCAACTTGGTGCTTTCCAAATGTGCCTTGATGTGATTTCAGGGTATGGTCAGTAATTCTGATCTTCTCAAGCTCATCTATTTTAAATCAGACTGCTTTTATCTGGCTTATGACATTTCTAATAGAAATACAAGTTACTATTCCATTTTATGTACTTTTGTTTATATATCCTGTATATAAATAGGTTACACCTGAGGTAGGGGTTTGATCTAATCTACAGAACTACAGTGACATGTGCCTGGATGGTACACAGTAATGCTACATTATAGTCAGAGTGGGACAAATCAGTTTGTGAGCAGGTGGTCAGCCTGACCCTAGCTTTTAAACACTCGCAGTCAAATCAATATTTTTAATGTCCATCATTTTTAAAGACTCAATAATCACTTTCATTGGCAAGTCCGGTAACTTTTGAAATCTGGTAGCCAAACCAAATTTTTTAGTAGCCATTGGCCACCTGGCTACCTAATTTGTCCCACCCTGAGAATAGTATATAGGGAAATTAGTCGAAAAGGACCTCATTAACTACATGGAGAGCAATGGACTCTAGAAACGTAAACAGCACAAGTTCATGGCCGGCAGTTCTTGTCAGACCAACCAGATTGAATTCTTTGACTGGGTACTGATGGTAGTGGATAAGGACAATGCTGTGGATTTATTCTACTTTGACTACAGCAAGGCTTTCAACTCAGTGCCTCACAGAAGATTGCTGGAGAAGTGAGATGATCTGTGTACACCAAAGGACACATTTAGATGGGTGAGAAACTGGTTGGAAGAGAGACAGCAGACAGCTGTGGTTAACAGAGTCAAATCAGAAGAGAGGAAGATCACCAGTGGAGTACAACAAAGGTCAGTCCCGATTCCAGTCCTTTGCAATAAGTTCATTAGCGACATGGGAGAAGGTAACCAGCACAATATGTGTCTCTTGGAAGACAACAATAAGCTCTGTGGCTGGGTAGACTGCAAGGAGGGGAGTTAAAGAGATGAAAAAAGACTTGCAAAGGCTAAAGAGTCAGTGTTTTGGCAGTTGACATTCAATGCCAAAAGTGAACAGTGATGTCATAGGGAGCAAGAATCTGAGGACAGATTACTGAATGGGGCAGTGGCATCATGTCCATAGGGCACAGGGGCAGGTGTCCCCAAGGCCATGCCAAAAAGCTTTATATTTTGAGTGCCCTGTATTTTTAATGAATTGGCTATTGTGGTGAGGGTGGTCAGAGGACATGCCTTTATCGGGACATTGCAGAGGGGTCATGAGTAAATCAGCCTGTTCACTGATGACGCTAAGATATGTGCAACAGTGGACAGTGAGGTAGGAGGCAAGAACTCAGGAAGGATAAACTGGAGCACTGGTCAGATGTGTGGCAGCTGGTGTTTAATGACAAGAAGTGCAAGGTCATGCACCTCGGAGCCAGAAACCTCAGGACCAGCTATTGGCTAGGGGGAGTGCAAGTATCAACTTCAGAGGAGGAGCTGGACCTAGGAGTACTAGTCACAGGGAACATGAGGGTATCAGCACAGTGCAGGAGAGTGGCAGCAAGGGCCAAACAGATGCTAGGGTGCATCACCAGGGGTATCACCTCAAGAAAAGAGGAGGTTATCTTGCCCCTGTACAGAGCACTGTTGAGGTTACACTTGGAGTACTGCATGCAGTACTGGACCTACCTAAAAAAGATGTAAGATTGCTGGAGGGGCGAACTTAGGGTGATAAAGATGATCATGGGTCTAGGGAGAAACACTATGAGGAAAGATTGAGGGAGCTCAGCATATACTCCCTGGAGGACAGAAGGGAGAGGGGGAAATGATAGAGACCTTTAAATACTTAAAAGGTATAAACAGGGTGAAAGCGGGAAGATAGTTGCACTTATAGGGAGGAAGGGTCATGAGGTGGCACAGTCTAAAATTGAAAGGGGGAAGATTCAGGAGTAAGATGAAGAGGCACTACTTCACAGAGAGGGTGGTGGCTGGGGGGAACACACTACTAGAGGAGTTGATCAAACTGAAGACAGTTGACAGTTTTAAGAGAGGTTGGGACAGAGTCAAGGGGAGGATCAGACAAAAACAAAAGTGGGTAAAATCCAGGGGGTAGGGATGATGGAAAGGGAAGGAGGGGCAGATGCAGGAGAAATTACCTGCAAGCTGCAGACTTGGGCAGACTTGATAGACCTATGGGCATTTTCTGCTGCTTTGTATGTTCATAGTTTGGCATCGAACCTGGGATGGGACAACCTTTTTGCACTTTCCTGCTGCTGCCTCTTGCAAAGACAGCTGTGTTGTGTAGAGCACAACGATCACAGTACTTGAAAAGAAAGACTTTCTTATTTGAGTTCTGAGAAAGCGGTCCCTTGACTTTCATGAAAATGGGTTTGCTGCTGCACTGCATAATCACTTGCACAAGCCAGCATGCCTAAACATTTTAAAGCTGGGCTGGCTGAGTATGATATGAACAGTGGAGCCCAGCCCAAGGGTGTCATGCAGAGGGAGCTGCAAGCATTGAGCAACAGTGTAGTAGTAGTACTGGTATTGTCACTGCTATTTTTTTTTTTTACAAATGGTAATGGTCACAAAAGAGAAACAACAAACATGTTCTCCTCTCCCCTTTGACTTTTGACCTGTCAGATGACCCATCATTTGTCCTCTAACAGGTCAAAAGTCGGGGGGGGGAGGGGTATATCATAAGACTGACTGACTGATCATTAGAGGAGTCATAGTCAGAGGGCAGACAAGGTCAGAGGAGAGTTAGTCGTCATGACCTAGCTGAGCTGACTGATGAGAGCCCAGAAAAATCTCAGTGACACAGGTCAACTGGGACTCAATACATTAGTTTTGAAACTGTGCAGTCAAAAAAGATGACAATGTGAAAAAATAAAAATGGAAGCAGTAGCAGTAGGTATCATGTGCAGCAGAAGAGCTGCTCTGTGCACTGTAAATGGAAATATTTTGATAACAATACAGGAGAAACATAGAAACATAGAAACATAGAAACATAGAATTTGATGGCAGATAAGGACCGCTGGCCCACCCAGTCTGCCCATTTCCCTACCTACTGATAAGCTGCAGATCCTAGTTAACCAGCAGCCTACTTCTTTTCTACCCCACCCCCAGAATTGCCTTTATGACTATCCCATGCATGCTTGAATTCCACCACTGATTTTGACTCCACAACCTTCCTCCGAAGGCCATTCCATGCATCCACAACCCCTTTGTGAAAAATACTTCCTTAAATTACCTCTGAGCCCCTTTCTTCAAATTGTGCCCTCTGTTCTTGCACACCTCTTTTGAAAGATGCTACCCTCTTGGACTTTGTTGATTCTCTTGAGGTACCTGAAAGTTTCTATCATGTCCCCCTCCCTCCTTTCCTCGAGGCTATACATATTAAGCTCCTTAAGTCTCTCTTCATATGTCCTCCGTGCAGACCCTGCACCATTTTAGTTGCCCTCCTCTGGACAGCTTCCATCCTGTCTATGTCTTTGCAGAGATTGGGTCTCCAGAACTGCACACAGTACTCAGATGGGGTCTCACCAGCTGTCTGTACAGAGGGATAATAACTTCCTGTTTCTACTGGTGATGCCTCTCCCTATGCATCCCAGTATCCCCCCAGCCCTCCTTGCTGCCCTCTCACATTGCTTGCCCACCTTTAGGTCATCTGATATGACTACCCCCAGGTCCCTTTCCATTTTTGTTGTTGTTAGTATCTCACACCCCATTGTGTACTCTTCCCCTGGGTTTTTGTTTCCCAGGTGCATTACCTTGCACTTCTTAGCATTGAATCTAAGCTGCCATACATTTGACCATTCCTCTAACCTTGCCAAGTCCCTTCTCATCCTTTCCACCCCACCCTGTGCATCAACTCTGTTGCAGATCTTAGTGTCATCTGCAAAGAGACATACTTTTCCTTCCAGTCCTTCTGCAATGTCGCTTATAAAGACATTGAAGAGGACTGGTCCTAATACTGAACCCTGCGGTACCCCGCTAGTAACCCTCCTTTCTTCTGAGTGACTCCATTTACTATTATTCTCTGTGTCCTATTCTCCAGCCAATTTTTACCCAGGCTGTCATCTTGGGACCCACTCCCAGGCTGGCTAACTTATATATTAATCTTTGTGTGGGACTGTGTCAAATGCCTTGCTAAAGTCTAGGTAGGCCATGTCCACAGCCCTCCTGATCTACTACTTTGGTCACCCAGTCAAAGAAATCTATCAGATTCGTCTGGCATGACCTTCCCGCTGTGAATCCATGCTGCCTAGGGTCTTGTGCCCCTCTGGCCTCTAGATACTCGACAATTCTTTACTTTTGAAGTGATTCCATCATTTTCCCTATCACTGAGGTTAAACTAACAGGTCTATAGTTTTCTGCTTCTGCCTTGCTACCACTTTTGTGAAGGGGAATCACATCTGCCCTCCTCCAGTCCTCGGGTACCACCCCATCCTCCCATGATTTGTTAAAGAGGGTAGTCAGTGGTGTCACTAGTTCTACCCTTAGCTCTTTTAGAATTCTGGGATGAATCCCATCAGGCCCCATTGCTTTGTCCACCTTCAGTTTTAAGAGTTCTTTCAGAACCCTTTCTTCTGTAAATGGGCTGGTATCAACTTCTGTATCCAGAGTGTTACTACTGTTTGTTTTATGTACCCCTCTTCCTTTGTAAATACTGAGCAAAAATATTTGTTTAGTATCTCTGCCTTTCACATTCTCCCTCTGCCCACCCTCCCTCCCCTTTATTAAGCCTCACTATCCCTCCCTTGGTCTTCCTTGCTCCCTGATGTACCTATAAAAGGTTTATTCCCCTTCTTAACTGAGTTGGCTATCTTTTCCTCAGTTTGGGCCTTTGCTGTTCTGACTGCCTTCCCAGCCTCCTTTTGCTTTAACTGATACAGTTCTCTGTCCTGCTCCTGCTGCGATTCCTTGTACTTCCTGAATGCTTTCTTTTCTCTTGAACCTTCACTGCCACTTCCTTGAGAACCATAGTGGTTTCTTACATCGCCTTGTTTTGTTTATTTGCTTCACACAAAGGCTCGCTACCTCTGTGATGGCAGTTTTATTATTCCCATTGTTATTCCACCCTCCTTCCCACCCATTTGCTAGTGCATTCCTTAGGCACTCACCTATTTTGGCAAAGTCAGCCCTCCTAAAGTCCAGTACTTTTGTCTTTGTATGGCTTGACTCTATTGCTGTGTTTATTGTGAACCATACTGTTCGATGGTCGCTAGTTCCCAGATGGCTACCCACTTCTACATCTGTGATCCTCTCTCCATCTCCATTTGAGAGTATCAAGTCTAATATTGCTCCCTCTGGTGGGCTCCAATACTAGTTGTCTAAGGCATGCCCCTGTAGGGCATCTAGAATAACTGCACTCTTCAAGTGGCAGCTGCAACTGCGCCCAGTTAACATCTGGCATATTCAGATCACCCATCAGCAATATCTCCCCTTTTTCTGCCATTCTAAGTATACTTTCTATCATTTCCTTGTCCATTTCCTCCCCCTGAGAAGGGGTTCGTATAAAACCCCTGTGCGGATTGTGGTGCCATTGCCTGTCTCCAAATTTACCCACAGTGCTTCTTCTCCTCCCTGTTTACCCTTTTTTTCTGTTGCTTTTATTCCTTCCCTTATGTAAAGAACTACTCCTCCTCCTCTTTTACCCTCCCTGTCCCTCCTGTAGATAGTGTATCCTGGTATGTTTACGTCCCAGTCATGGTTTTGTGTGTACCATGTTTCTGTGACCACCACATATCCAGATGTCCTCCTCCATCAAGGCCACTAATTCAGGAAGCTTGTTACCTAGACTACGGGCATTGGTACTATTGCTTCCATTTTTGATGGCCTTACCTTCTGTTGCAGCATCCCCACTGACCGCTCTACCTTGGTCTTTTTCTCATTTAGTTCCTGTTTTGTAGGGAGAGGCTGGGATTTTTCTGCTGCTTGTCAGTGCCTCCCCATTGACTAGTTTAAAAGCTTACCAATGAAGCATTTAAACGGATTGCTCAAAAGACTTGTTCCTTCCTGTACAGATGCAGACCATCCTGCCTGTATAGGCTGGTGTCCTCCAGGTGGAACCCCAGTCACCAATGAAGCCAAACCCCTGTGTTCCGCACCATTTTTTCAACCATTCATTAAACTGCATGGTGCCAATTACCCTCGCCTCCCCCATGCCTTTGACAGGCAGCACCTCTGAGAAGGATACTGTGTTTGCTACTTGTCTTAGGCCCCTCCCCAACTCTGCAATGTCCTCCTGCACTGCTCTAACCTCATGATGAGCCAAGTTATTTGTCCCTAGGTGGACAATTACGTCCAGCTCAGAATCCCTTGCAGCTGTTGTTGTGATCCTGAGGATGCGCCTCCTGTCCCTCCAAGCCATGGCACCAGGCAGGCACCTTACTCAGATTTCCATCTCCTCCCAGTTCTATCCCTATAATTGAGTCCCCACCAGGAACTGCTTCCTTTCCTTGTGGTGTCCTCTGCATCCTTCCTGTGGGCCTCCTTGTGACAGTTGTCCTCAGCCCCTTAGTCTCCTCTGCAGGGTGTATCTATAGGAGAGCTATGCTCCCAGAATGGCGGATGGATTGTGGTGTGTAACATCTGACTGGTGTGCCTCTGTTTCACCATCCTCATCCTCCCTGAGCCCACTGTGGTCCACTGCTGTGCTTTTGCAACCTCTGAGGTAGTGGTGGTGGTTCTGGTGCTCCTGGATGGGGAGGTTCCCTTCCACTGTCCATTGTGGCCTGGGGAAGGTCCCAGTACTACTGTCCAGTGTGGCCTGAAGACGGGCAACTTCCTCCTCAGGGCAGACAGTTGTCTGCAAATAGGGCAGCATCTCAGCCTCCAGAAAGACTCCAGAAGACTGCTGCCCCACAGCCATTACATTGCACTACTCCCCACATTTTTTTTTTTTGTGATTGGTTTGTAATGTAGAAATATATATTTATATTATACAATGTCTATGCTTATATTGTCAGTGCAGTGTGCTAGAGAGGATATGACAGTGACATGCACCTTGCACTTTGAGGAATGATGTCAGAACCCCAGGTATAAAGGAACTATTTCAGGGGTGGTTGGGTGAGGGTGGAAGGGGTTGGGCATAAACTGTGCCTCGCAAACAATCAGCTAGAAGCTCTGACCCACTGCTGCAATGAGTGCCTTCCTGTCAGGAAGATGCCCTACACAACAATTTGATAGAGAAATACCCTGCTAATCAATCAGAGAAAAATCCACACATCCAAGTCAGACACAGGTAAACCTTCCCAGCCCCAAAACAGGCCTGGTGGTTTGTGCTCTGAGAGCTGTCCGCCCCAAAATAAGTCAGCTGTGCTTTAAACTCTTCCTGCACTGAAAATCTTAAGAATTGTAACAAACAAACGTAAACCTTAATCCACCACCCTCTGTTGCTTGAAAGACCGTCTTTTCCTGTTTCCACACTGCAGGTTTTCTCGTGACCACCCTAACCCCAGTAACTCTGTTTAAAAAGAGTTTAACTATCACAAACTCCTACGCACCAGTAAATTATTTAAAAATAGTTTCAGTCCCAAAAGCCTAGTAGTCAATCCAGCTACCCCCAAGGGACAACCAGAATGAAGTATTTAAACACTTATGAGGTTACTTCCAAGATAAGCAGAGTTTGCAAGTTTCTTTTTCAACTGCTCAGCCACCTGAAATTTAAAATAGTTTAACTGTCAGCAAATCTTAGTAGACAATCTAGCTACCTCAAGGACCTACCCAAATGCAGTATTTAAATCCTTCTGAAGTTACTAACAAGATAAACAGAGTTTACAAGCCCCTTCTTGGTTAAACCCTAAATAAATATGTGAATAAAAGCAATTACCAAGGGTAGTTAGTTTCACCTCCCACAGAATTAAGCAAAGTGCACGTTTGTTGCAGATATCAAGTGCAATATAGAATTTCTCACTCAGCTCACAGTTGAAGAAAACAGTATCCTTCCAGCTCCAGCAAATGTGCTTTGTGTCTTGCATGCTAATTATTATCCAACAGCTGTTTCTCAAATAATTTGTTGCAAATTGACTTCCCAACTCCCCCAGCTTTAGCATGAATCAGCTATAGACATTCTCCACCCATAAGATAGCGTGAAGTACACATTTGTCTGTTTTCTTGTTAGTGGCTGGTGCTCAGTGTTCACACCCCATGTTTTCCCGATAGCATATGTGAACAGGATGAACTAAGTGTAAAATGTCCAGTGCCATGTGGCCTGTCATGTTAAATATGAAATGCTTTCTCACTCCTGGATTGTCATATCATGTTTAGGAGCTTGTGCAGGAAAAAAACATGTTCTTTCAAGATCTGACGCTTCATAAAGGCGTAAGGAAGACTAGTTGAATGCTTTTATGAAAGCTTTCAGATTTGCAATACCTTTTGTGCGTTGCTTTGCAACCATAAGCATCCTTGTGGTGTATTTCTTTCAGTATGGCTGGGAGCCTTATAGAAGTTTTGTTTGCTTTGTGTACACATCACACACACACACACACACACACACACACACACACACACACACACACACACAACTGTATAGCCATACATTTATTTGTGTGTATGCCATGTGCGATTGAGTAGGTATCCTGCTACACACATGATGACATGCATTGCTGTGTGTATCAGGATAATACTAGAGGACCAACTAAGTTGCTTTCACTCTGTTTGGAAGACACCAGCTGTAGGTAACATGCATTTTAAAAATAACTCCATTTTTAATGACTGTAATAGTAAAACAGTGACGCCAGTGTATTTTGTCTCAGTATTGTCATATGTTGATGCAGATTAAAACAAAAAGAAAGAATATAAACATTATTGTGAGAACGCCACAGCATTCAGTTTCTTTTAGCAGGCTCTTAAGCTGCTTCACTGCCTGTTAAAAGCCATTATGGATGGCACCAGCAAAGGTGTTTGAAACACTACTAGTAGCTGTTCTGCAATCAGTGTGCATGGATGTGTGTGTGCACCTCAGCATTCCATTGTCTTTAAGCATGCTGAGCAATCACTTTGCAGCCTGAGCCAAGACATCAAAATACGCCATTGCTTTACCATTCTGGAATTGTTTCACAGCCTGCAAAAAGCCAACAGAAGGTACTAGTTTACTTTTTTTTTATTTACTGATGCATAGACATGAGGATGATGGTATGACTTATAGTATTCATTATTCAGTACAAACATTTCAGTATGCATGCACAGCATTCTACACTTCTTAGCAGGTTGTCACGAAGCTGCTTCACAGTCTGCTAAAAGCCACTAAAGTGCACTATTTGGTTTCAATTTTTTGAAAATTGTCCAGGGGGCATGTTCCCAGACCCCCTAGAGAGATTTGGATTCTGTGCCCCTCCAAAAATTATCTTTGCATGACATCCCTGGAATGGGGGGGGGGACTGTGCATGATGTTTGATGAAAAAGGCATGGGGGATGACTCCCAAAAACAGCTAAACCAGTGTAACAAGGCCTACAGTATGGTAAACAGGATTCTGGGGTGTAGAGGAAGGGGTGTTCACAGCAGAAGGAAGGAAATATTATTACCACTCTATAGATCACTGGTGAGGCTCTCACCTGGAGAACTGTGCCCAGTTCTGGAGTCCTTACTAAAGGAAAGATAAGCACAAGCTGTAGACAGTGCAATGAAGAGTGATCAAAATGATTCAGGGTCAGCAGTGCAGATTTTATGAGGATCTACTCAAGGTACTGAACATATGCTCACCGGAGGCCAGACAAGATAGGGCAGATATGAATGAGACCTTCACAAGGTTTTATTTAACTCTAAAAATTGATTAGCTTTGCTCATCAAAGTTCTAAAACATTGTGAAAATGCATAGCACTTGCCTCTCTGTGTTTTACAAACATAACACGTCTAGAAAACCTATATAAATGCTTTCTGTACAGTTAGTATTGTCCCAAGAAAAAACTGCCAATCAATTATTTAAAACCCTGCTTTCAAGTTCCTGAAAGGAGTGAACAAGGTGACATGATGTGATAGCTGCTTGAGCAGATGTGCCTTCCAAAGCTCCTGCTCCTCTAACCAGTTTATCTATGTTAAAATACACTAACCTGAACAATTTGTCTTGCAATCCTGGCATGCCGTTAAACTCTGAAGCCGCTAGTTGCTCTTCATTTTGAAAAGCACGAAAAATGGATACAGAAATGACAGATGTGCTGCCGTGCACACACCACCGACAACGCCACCAGAGAGAAAACAATGAAGCACTCTAAGGTGCAAGAATCTGGGGCAGATATAACTACAACCCCGGCTGATCTAATGGAGGCACAATTTTGGAAGGACTATCCTCTAAAACAACACTAGACATCTTAGTGCTTGATATACAAAATGTAAAGTCTTCCCTGGATGTTCTTACCAGATGAACCAGTGACAACGAATCCAGGATTTCATCATTAGATGACTGGAGGGCCCGAGTAGACCCAGACATGGCCCAACTCCGGCACAGAATCAAATCCATGGAATCCAAGTTGGAAGACCTAGAAGGGAGGTCCTGAAGAAACAACCTGGTGATGCTGGGCCTCCCCAAGGGGGAAGTAGGGTCAACACCAGTGGTGTTTGTGCAGAAGTTTTGCTCAAAAATTGCTGGCCCGTCCCTGAATGGACTGGACTACATTGTACAGCTGGCCCATAGGTATCTCCGCCCAGCTCCTACTTCGGGATCCCCTCCGAGGCCTCTAATTTTTTGCCTGCTCAACTTCCTCAACAAGCAGCATATGTTCAATAAAGTGCATGAGCTGCACAAACTACTGTGGGAAGGCCGCTGGATCAGAATAGCCCAGGATCTTCTAAAATCGATACGCTTGAAGTGCACTGAGATTCACCCAGTGGTCACAAATTGACTGCAGCAGGGTGAAGTATAGGATGAAATACCCTGCAATCTTGCAAGTATTATACAAGGATGTCTGGCACAGCTTTGATAGTTTGGAGCAAGCCACTGGATCACTAAAAGCCTGGTTTTCAGACCTGTTCAAGTGACTTTGGTTCAACCTAGCTGAGATTCTGAGCTTGATGCGTATTTAAAGCAAAATATACATTTCTGTACCTCATTTAGGTGGCTCCCATGGAAATGGAGACATGTCTACTTTGCTAACTAGCACTAGAGACCACACCATGCAACCCAGATTTGCATTGTCTTGGCCTGAGTTAAACTTTTTTCGTGGGCGACCTGCCTACAATTTGTTTGTTAGTTTATAATGGGTGATTAAGCTACTGTCCGCTGCAGAGTTTTCCTTTACTTTTTGGAGCTACCTCTAGCATGGAGAGTCACCTGCTACTAGTTTACAACATTGACTAAATATGGGATCTATTTTAAACTCGAGACATTATCAGAGTCCCCAGTTACTGACTGCCCAGTACTGACTCTGCCAGAATTGTAATCAGCGCCTCTTAGCTAAAGACTGAGGTATGTGGGTGCACATCCCGCCTGTATTGTATATTCGGCCAGAGAATATACCCTGGGCAAAGACACATGTAGTACACATTTGGAAGTCCCCAGCATCTCCTTTGATTTTTGCAGTCCACAGATACCATATTTTAAACAACACCTCTAATTAAGTTGTGGCTTGCCGGGTCAAATCAGGATGTGAATCTGAATACTGTGGCCCATGGCCTCCACATTCAATGACAATGGGGTTCAATTAATTATGGATATGGTGCCATGCTCATTTGTGTGTTTTGCTTTTAGTTTTAAAGCTAGACTGTGAATTTTGGACGCCATGATCTCTGTACTTTCATGGTTATCAGCTGGGCAGTTCACTGTAATTGGTCCCAATACGCCTCATTTGCCCCTAATATACTGGGTGAACATAACCTTCCTTTTCTTGTTATTGCTTAGAAGTTGCTGGGAGTCCCTATATAAATATTATCCGCCCCTTTAAGCATTGGTTGTCTGGAGAGGGAGATCCCTTTATTATTATTAATATTATTATTATTATTATTATTTTAGTATTATTATGATTTTATTATTGTATTTGGTTTTGACTTTTTCTCATTTTAATGGGGCACAAGACTACTTTTTCTTGTCCATCCTATGAAGTTTTGTCTAACAAATACTGTTATTCCAAAGTTTGAAAGTTTGACAACACACGCTCTTCAATTAGGTTTTGTTTCAAAATTGGTAGCCTGGAAGGGAAACTTAGAAACATAGAAAATGTTTCAATGTTTCGGTGTAAACACCACTCTTGTCCACTGAACAGCTTCTTTTCCGCTGGAAAAATGTGGGCCAGGTGTTTGCTGCAGGTAACTCTACCCAACAAAGAGGAGTGGTGATATTGTTTATCAAAGGGGTTAACTTCAGCTTAAAACATAATATTATTGATCCACAGGGACGTTATATTTTGTTACATGGCATACTTGAACAATCAAAGATGCTTTTGGGAAGTATTTATGGGCTGAATATACCTTCCCCTAATTTCTTTTCTCACCTTCTCACCCTGATTGCCCCTTATGTTTACTTGCCTGCCCTTCTTGCTGCAGATTGGAACATGACCATGACCACGGACCTTGATCTGTCCCAACAGTGCTCTAGGCACCTTTATCCAGTTGGCACTGCATGAACTAGTAGATATGGGGTTTTTTTGCGCCCATGGAGAGTCATGCACCCAATGAATACCAATATACAATTTACTCCCTGTCCGCAAGTCATACTCCCAAATAGACTTCTTTTACTAAGTATAACCTCTTTAAGAGGAGTAACAGAAAGTGGAATAGCAACCCAAGTTCTATCAGACCAGTCCCCAGTCTGGTTGAAATCCTCCCCACTCCTAATATTAAGAAAGAACACACTTGGAAGCTTAATACTCAAGAGCTGAAAGTGCCTCAGGTGCTAGAGGAAATAAAATGTTTATTAGCCAATATTTGAACTATAATGAAGGCTCCATTCCAGACTATGATAAAATCTGGTGTTCCCTTAAGTGTGCCCTAAGAGGAATTTATTGCTTGTACAACTAGAAAAAGGAAACAAGAGGCCCATTTAAAGGGTTTGCTGTACCGTGATGAGAACCCATGAGCAGGACCCGCTTAGACTCCTCCAGCCTAAATAGACCACCCTTTCTAAACTCAGACATCAATATTCCTAAGGCCTCAGAGAGAAGGCTGAATACACCATGCTTAAATTTCATTCGACATATGTGGATCAAGGTAGAAAGCTGGTCATTTGTTAGCTCTTCGTCTTAGGCAACAGGAAGCCCATGGTTGATCCAGACTATTCTATCCCCTACGGATGGGGCCCATAAAACTTCCTCCAGATATTGCTCAGGAATTTGAGGCCTTTATAGCAAGTTATACTGACCCAAGCTACCTCTCCTTCCTTAGAGCTGATGCAAGCCTATTTGAATTCCGCTCCAGTTGCCCTACCTAACCCCAGAACAAAAGCACCATTAGATCAACCCATTTCTATCCAGGAAATTCTGGAGGCCATAATTCCTCTCCATTTAATAAAGCTCGGACTGGATGGCTTTCCTC
This sequence comes from Neoceratodus forsteri, assembly GCA_016271365.2. Taxonomy (NCBI): domain Eukaryota; kingdom Metazoa; phylum Chordata; order Ceratodontiformes; family Ceratodontidae; genus Neoceratodus; species Neoceratodus forsteri. The sequence goes on from CM057452.1 coordinate 761,828,415, forward strand.
TAATTTTATAAGGCACTAGCAAATGAGCTGGCACCTATTCTCCACTGATTATTTACCTTCTTCTGTCAGGAAGGTATTACAGACCATTCCTGTTAGAGGCAATAATCATTATTTTGCCTAAACTTGATAAACCCAAAGATAGAGCCACTAGTTATAGACCCATTTCCTTATGAACTATGACATGACATTATTTGTTAAAATTTCTTCATTCAGGAGAATGAAAGTGTGGATGGTCTGATCGGACCAGAACAAGTAGGTTTTATGAGGGAAGATCCTCAACGGATCATCTAAGGAAACTGTCACATGTCTTTTCCGTGTCTGGAAGAACACATTTGCCTATGGCTCTGGTTTCCCTAGATGTAGAGAAGGCATTCAACAGAGTAAGGTGGGATTTTATGTTCTTGGTGTTGGAAAAATTTAGATTCCCCAAAAGTTTCATAGAATGGACCCGGGTTCCGTACACCAACCCACGAGCGAAGGTACTCTGTAATGGCATACTTTCTAAAGGTTTCTTTCTCTTCTCAGGTACTCAGCAAGGATGCCCCCTAGCTCCCCTCCTTTAACCTATATTTGGAACCCCTAATTTGTCTGCTTAAATCTTCCCCTTTAATCCCAGGCATCCCAGTGGGTGCCTTTGATCTTTGAGTCTCTGTTTATGCAGATGATATTTTATTGCATCTTTCCAATTTGCACTTGTCCATACCAGAAGTGCTTTGCATAATTGCCGAATTTGGGACATTCTCCGGATACAAACTTAATGTAGAGAAAAACACAATTATGCCCCTGAATGCCAAAACTGTCCCTGCCGAGTATGCCTACTTAGGGCTGACCTGGGTGATGAGCTTGAAATATCTTGGTATTATTTTATCCTAGCACCAGACATTAGTGAAGCAACTTAATTTAAGTAAAAGAGTAGATACCATTAAACAAGATCTTGATAGATGGAATCTCCTTTCCTTTCCTTCAGGCATGTATCCGCGTGGGTCAAGATGAATATCCTCCTCCAGGTATTTTACCCACGGAATAAGTTAAATGCTTTCCTCCCCACAGATGTTTTCAAAGATTCCACTCTATCATTATTCATTTCATATGGAAGGGTAAACACCCTCACAGGGCCTTTTCTAAACTGTAGGCTTCTAGGCATTTAGGTGGCTAAAACCCCTAACCTTTACATATACTAACTGGTTAGCCCTCTTCCCGAGGTGCAAATGGTTTACTGAGGTCCAGAATCTCAGTACACCCTGATCTGGCTCCAAATTGACATACAGCAAATACAACAGTTGGGTATAACTCCGGTTAGTCTTTTTTAAGTGATCTCGGATAACCTACCAGCCATTCTTAAAAATACAGTAATTAATATTTCCCTGTGAGTACATTCTCAGCTATGCAAAACTATGCAGTATGATAGCTCCCGAGATATTTCACAACCTCTTTTGGGTAACCCAAACTTTGGCAAACCCAAACAAAAGCAGTGTGCAAAAGATGGAGATCAGTGCCCAAGAGGTGGATAAGCAGAAAACGGGCAAAATTCAGCAGACGGGCAGACAGCAAGGAGAACCAGGGATAAATGACAACCAAGGAAGGGGCTGGAGTAGTACAGTGAGACAGTCTAGGGAGGTCAAATCATAGAAAGCCATGTGCAAATGCCAGGAGCCTTAGCAACAAGATGGAAGATCTGGAGGCTGTCATGGTGCAGTCAGACCTGGACATTGTGGCCATCACTGAACCTACTGTAATGATAACCATGACTGGGAGAGATGGCCATACCTGGCTACAACATATTCAGAAGAGACAGAGCAGGCAGGAAGGAGGAGGAGTGCCACTCTGTGAAAAAATGACATATGGGCCACAGAGATCCAGGAGGAACAAATGGGGGAGAGATATCTGAGAAGCTGGAAAGGAAAATGGGGACAGCTATCCTCACAGATGTGGTCTATAGACCACCAGCCCAGGAGGAAGAAACAGATAGGAGTTGATGCTAGCCATCCAAAGGATGGCAGACAAGGGTGAGGTAGTACTGGTTGGAGACTTCAATATTCCAGACATGGACTGGAGCATCCCAGCAGCAGCATCAACTAGGAGCAGATTTATCCTGGACTCCCTTCAGGGTGCCTTCCTCAAGTAACTGGTCATGGAACCAACTCAGCAGAAGGCAATACTGGACCTTGTGCTCACAAACAGGGACAGTGTGATGGTGGTAACAGTGGGGGAGCACCTGGGAAACAGTGACCACCAGTCATTGTGGTTTGAAATCACAGAAAGAGCAGAACCAAACCACACAAAAACACGTATCCTGGATTTTAGGGGGGCAGACTTGGGAAAATGGGGAGATACTTGAAAGAGGCATTAAGGGGAATGGGACAGGAATCAGGGGTTGAGGAACAGTGGGCAGTATTTAAATGGGATTACAAGAACAACAGAATTATGTATTAAGCAGGTTAGCAAGAGGAAAAGGAAGAGGAGACCATTATGGTTTTCCAAAGAGGTAGCAAAGAAAGTGAAAGCCAAAAGATTGCATTCAGGCAATACAAAAGACACAGGCAGAAGGGGATAGGGAGAAGTACCAGGAGAAGCAAAGGGAGGTAGGAGGTCAGTAAGGGAAGCCAAAGCTCAGACAGAAGAACACATTGCAAAATCAGTGGGTAGAGGGACAAAACCTTTACAGGTACATAAGTGAAAAAGAAAGACAAAGGAGGGATAGTGAGACTGAAGGGGAGGATGGGGCATGGAGGATGACAACAGTAAAGCTATACCAATAACAGGTATTTCGCTCAGTCTTTACTGAGGAAGAGGAGGGTAATGGGTCTGAAGGAGTACAAGGGTGAGAATGGTGCAGAAATGGACACAAGTCCCTTTACACGAGAAAGGGTCCTGAAGGAACTGGAAGCAATAAGAGTTGATAAAGCAATGGGGCCAGATGGGGTGCACCTCAGGGTCCTTAAAGAACTAAGAGAGGTGGTGGCTGAACCTCTGGCTATCCTGTTTAGCCGATCACTGGAAACAGGGAGGTACCCAAAGACTGGAGGATAGCAGACGAGTCCCTTATACAAAAGTGGGAACAAAGAGGAAGCAGGGAACTACTGTCAACCTCGGTAGTGGGGAAGATCATGAGGCACTACTGAAGGAGAGATTGGTGGAACATCTAGTTGTCAATGGACTACAGAACCCGAGGCAGCATGGTTTCACCAGGGGAGGTCATGTCAGACCAACCTCATTGAATTTTTGACTGGGTGACTAGGGAGGTGGATCAGGGAGGGCAGTGACATGGCCTATCTGGACTTCAGCAAGGCCTTGACACTGTGCCACAGAAGACTATTATACAAACTGGGAATATGGTGTGGGCAGGACAGTAGTGTGTAGTAGGTAACTTGCTGGGTGGCAGGACACAGAGGGTGGTGGTAAATGGCTGTCACTCTACAGAGGGAAGAGTGACCAGTGGGTACCACAGGGATCAGTGCTGGGACCGTCCTATTCAACATCTTCATCAGTGACGTAGCAGGACCTAGAAGGCAGAATTTCACTGTTCGCTGATGACACAAAGCTCTGTAACAGAGTAGACACACCAGAGGGTGTAGACAGAATGAGAAGTGACCCGCAGAAACTTGAAGAATAGTCAGGGTTTGGCAGTTGAAATTCAATGCAAAGAAGTGCAAGTTAATGCATAGGCACAAAACCCTGGCAACAATATATCAGTTGGGGGTGAGGATATAGCATGCACCAAGCAGGAAAGGGATCTTGGGTTATCATCTCTGATGACCCAAGGTAGGGAAACAGTGTGACAAGGCAGCAGGAAGCAAATAGGATGCTGGGATGTATAGGCAGGGGCATCACCAGCAGGAAAAGGGAGGTCATAATTCTGCTATACAAGACACTAGTGAGGCCACACCTGGAGAACAGTGTCACGGTTCTGGAGACCATACCTACGTAAGGACATAGACAGGGTAGAGATGGTTCAGAGGAGGGCAACAAAGATGGTGCATGGATTGCATCACAAGTCCTATGAAGACAGGTTGAAGGAACTGAACATGTACTCCTGGAGGAGAGGAGGAGAGGGATATGATAGAGACATACAAGTATCATAGGGAGGAACAGGTGCAGGAAAACACTATTTTAAGCGAAAAAGATGTTCCAGGACTAGAGGGCATGGATGAAGTTGGAGGAGGACGATTCAGAGGAAACATAAGAAAGAATTTCTTCACATAACGGGTGGTGGAAAGTGGAACACCCTGCCAGAGGAAGTGGTGGGGCTAAACAATCACGGATTTAAGAATGCATGGATAGACATAAAGGAATTTTGAGGTTAGGGTAAGGGGCAACAGACTTCTAGGAAAACAAACTGAACTTACAAGCTCAAATGGGCAGACTGGGTAGGCCACAGGCCCTTATCTGCCGACACTGTCTATGTATCTATGTATAAACTTTAAAATAGGTAGAGCTATGTTGTCTGGCCTGAACTTCCTGGAACTGCTAGGCAAAGTGGTGTCTCAGCTTTTTACCAGAGAATTAATCCCTGGCAGCCGGGAACATCTATCCAAATTCCACCTCCCCAAAAGCAGTATTTTCAAGACTCTCCAGCTTTGACATATGTTAATTTCTTGGTTTGGTCCTAATACATGGGATGTTGACCACAATGGTTTTCTTACCCAAGTCACCATATTAGTATCTCAACCCCATGCTGTCTCCCACATGGTTTCATGTTTATTTGACCAGCTGTTTCTGAAGGCTACAAGAAAATCGGAATACTGGACCTCCACTTTTCTGGATTCTCTCTTAATTGGGATAAGCTATGGAAAGACATGCACTTCCATCACCAATGATAAACTGTGTCTTATGCAGTTTTATATATTGAACAACATTTACTATACCCCACAACACCTTCACAAGATGGGAAAACTTCCCAATAATCTTTGCTCTAGATGTGGTAGAGCTGAAGGTCACCTCTTTCATATTCTATGGGAATGTCCCAAAGTTACACCTCTTGGAAAAGGATTCAAATGAGTCTGGACCCACTTTTATGATTACAAGAATACTTTACCCCAGAAATGTATGTGCTAGGAAAGGTGGTGAATTTACCAGTGTTAGAGAGGAGATTCCATATATCATTAATAGCACTTTCTGTGAAGAAATTGATTCTCAGACACTGGCTTGACCAGGAAATCATTTCTTACTCCAAATGGTTAAATTAAATTCTGTTCAATCTCAGAGTGGAAAACAATTGGTAGTCTGAGACACCAATCTCCAGTGTATACCAAGAAGTGGGTAATTGAAGCCCTCATAGTTGCTCAGTCCCTTTGTAAGAGTTAATATTCTTTCCCAGGAACTCAGATTTATTTTCCCAGGCCTTCTTTACACTGTCCCTCTGAATATTTGGTTTTCTGATGTTTGCTGCTGATTGCTGATACAGTATATTGTTCTGCCATGATATCTCCATTACCCAGAACCATGTCTCATGGGGTGGATGGGAGTGGAGGGGTCGTTTTAGTGAATAATGTGTGTGTCTTTTTCTTTGTATGTATTTGTTTATGTATTTTCTTTTATATGTTTCCTATATTAAATATGTCACAAGTGTTACTCATTGTGGACCACGGTTAGGTCCAGACTGTCACCTTATATGACTATGTTTATGTTTATAAAATAATAAAGTATATTAAATTTAAAAAAAGGTGTGAACAAGGTGAACTTTGAGGAAGCATTTAGCATATCAAAAACATAGTGGCACAAATGTGAACTATTGGAGGGATTCAAGAGGAAATGAAAAGTTTTATTTTACTGAAAGGTTGAGAAGTTTAAACTCACCGTGAAGTTTCGCAAGTCAGCAACCACTCAGAGAAATCTGCAAATTTTTGCCATTAGGCTCCAAATTTGCCTATGTGATTTTACCGTTTCTTTTGTGGAATTTCACCATGAAGTGTGGAATTTTGCTTTGAACTATTGAATTTCACACATGATGGTGAAATTTCATCCTTGAATGGCAAAATTTGCTGCTTATGGTGGAATTCTACATTCATAGGCGAAATTCGCATTGCATGGGCAAAATCCCACACTTCACAGATGGCACTTTTATTTGTATCTGCGAATTAATCCACAAATTACCCTAAATTCACAGATTAATTCACAGAACAAAGTTTCCCAACTTAGCCAATCTGTGGTGGAGCCATGAAACAATCTGCCTGCTGCTATGATGGGTGCTAAAAGAATCAATGGTTTCAAACACAGCTGGGACAGAGTGAAGGGCTTAGTGGTGTCTCAGAATGGCAGCGTATTACAGGTAGCATTGGGGTGATAGTGTGGGTTAGAAACCTGTATGAACAATATATCCTGGGTTTATTATGGTTTATGGGCAGACTTTATGGACCAATGGTCTTTTTCTGCCATCATTGTCTATGTTTCTGTTCTAGATCACAAAATCTACAGTATACTGCATGAAACAGTGTAACTGAATGGCAATTAAGCCCTTTTTATGCAGCATTTTGTGGCATGCCATTTTCTGCAAGTTTCTGCATTTCATCATGGCTAGCTCCAATGTACAAGGTGGTGATATACTACCTTACCAGGATTAGCTGGTTGACAACCTTGGGAGCCAGTTGGTTCCTGGATCTTTGTTCCTGGTATGATCCTGCTAGGCATATTAACCAGGTACCACTTAAAAGGCCTGCACTAGGTGAGGCCTTTTTCTGTACAACAGTCTTTGTTACAGTTGCTGTTCTGAGTGATTATGCTTTGTCTTTTAATGTGAGGCTGCTTGTTCTTTGCTGTATGCTGATGCAGATGAAATTGTGTAGGACTAAATGCTATAATAGCATGATAAATTTGCAATTTGAGATGTTCCGTTCCCTTCGCTATACAGTATCTTGATGTCACACTTGGATCACCTTTATAAGTCCATACCACGCACTGGCAGATATAAATGACCTCCTTGAATTATATAACCTGGAACATCAGAGGGCTAAAATCACCAGTAAAGTGTTAGAGAGTGTTATCCAAACTTAACTTAATTGCAAGAGACAAAATTACAGGTCGGAGAGGTGATTATGCTATGTAGAGAATGGATGGGACTGGAGGTACATAGCTGTGCCCTTTCCCCACAGTGGGTATCTCCATCCTTTCTTCTACTAGAAAGTGGCTCATTAAGATTTGACCACTGAAGGTCACTGAGTTCTGGCCCACATGGACACTCCCAAAGGTCCTATGCTTATAACAAACATCTATGTGCACAACACAGACACCAGCCTTATTCCGTGATTAATTTCAAGAAATTGCTCATTGATGGATCCCAGATATTCCCCCCTCCTAGTGGGAGGTGACTTCATCCTCACTCTGGAGGCATATCTGGGCAAATCCAAAGGCCATCCAGAGATAAATGTCAATAGTTTGACTGCCCTTAAAGCCATAATGGCTGAATTCTCCTAAAATACGCTTTTGCTGTTACTCCATCCTCAGGAGGCAGCCTATACTTGCTTCTTGTGCCACATAGTCCATTTTTAGCAGATTCAATTTCTGGTTAATTCCCCACCTATCCCTAGATCTTTAGTTTCCTGCTACTGCATCATGATGTAGTACCCTGTAGATCATGTCTCAGTTACCCTGGCTCTTGTCTGGGGCCACAATCAGTGAGATCTACCTCCTTAGGGCTTGACCCCTGCTCCTCCATGATAGCCAGTTGGAAGACTGGATCAAAGAAAAAGTGGTAGTGTTCTCCCATCTAAATGATACAAGTGCAACTTCCATGGGCACCATCTTGAAGGTCTTTAAGGTGATGATGAGAGGGAAGAAAATGGGTTATGTAGTTCACCGCAGGCATTTTAGGATAGCTGAAAAAAATGTAGACTAAGTAACTGGAGGTGGAAAAACTGTACAAAACTGGGATAGACAAACACAAAAATGTGCAGCTGCTGGTGGAACTAAGATGTCTCAGAATGCTAATTAATATTTTAGCAACTAGGAAAGCTGAATTAGCCATACTGCAGACAAATCACAGGTATTGGATGGGGGAGAGAAAACAGGAAAACTGATGGCATACAGGTTGCACCAGCAGCAAGCCAAGAGGTACATCCCAGTGATCCCAAACTCCCAGGGAGTGCTATCTACTCAGAATGAAGACATGAAATCTTTCTATGAGGAACTTAACTTCTTCCAAAGCTAACTCTCTGTTTCTGCAGTGGATGTTTCCAGGAGGGCCTTCCTACCCCATAACTCTCAGAAGCTCACTACAACATGTTGGATGTCCCCCACTTCAAATGAAATTGAGTCTGCTATAAGTAATTTCACCCCAAAATGCTCCAAGTTGAGAAGGATTCTCAGCTGATGTTTACCAACTTCTTAAGAATGTAATCCTCTGTTTTGCATGAGGTGTTTGCAGACATTAATGGGATCATTGCATTGCCACTCTCCATGAGAAAAGCCATTATCACAGTGCTCCCAAGGAGGGAAAGCCACCATGTTGGCAGCCAGCTACAGATCCATTTCACTGATAAATGTAGATGCCAAAATCCTGGCAAGACCCTGGTTTCTCAGAATGAAAGCTTCCTGCTAATTCATTACTCCTGGGCTTTGTTAGTGGAGATTTAGCACAGACCATCTGCGGACTCTCATCTCACTGATAATGGTGGCTAGCAGTACCCCCACTCCATCTGCAGCATTGGCTATAGATTTCAAAAAGGTCTTTGACTTGGTGGAGTGGAGGTACCTACATGACGTCCTGTGTAGAAAGGGATTTGGATCTACCTTTGGAGTGGGTTAAAATGCTGAATGCTCAGCCCAGTGTGAGAGCCCTCTTGAACTTCATCCTGTCTTCTGCCTTCGCTTGGGAGGAGGACATGCCAAGGATCTCCCTATTTGCCCAACTGTTTGTTTCGGCCATACAGCTCCTTGCTCAGGCCATCCATAATCGTGCCCTCATGGGGAATATACAGGTTGGAAAAGTAGAATTCAGGACTATGTTATATGCAGATAAGTATCTGATGCTTCCTAGAGATGCTTTGGCAAGCACCTCCTACCTTCTAACACTGCTAAAATGCTTTCAGATTTTGTCTGGGCTTAAAGTAAATCCTGGCAAGGCAGAACTACTGCCGCTAAACCTCCTGTGTAAATCAGAGGCCTTCTGCAAATGGGATCTGAAATTGTATCCAGGAGGAATTATGGATATGAATAATCCCATACACCCTTTAACTCATAAACTTTCTCCACTGATACAGTCCTGTAAAGCTGATTGTGCATGCTGAAAACATGCAACTTTCCCTAGCCAGGAAAATTTCAGCTATCAAGATGATACTGGCTCCCAAGCTGAATCACAGCCTAGCTCACCTAGATATGGATATTCATCTGCATTGGTTCAAAAAAATGAATGCATTTGTACAATACTAGTTGTTGGAAGGCTCACTGGCAGAGAGGCAGATGGAACCTCCACTGGTTCAAAGCCTATTATCTTGCCTTCAAAGTGGTGTAAACACTGTTATGGTTTGGTTCTATAAATGAGACCTCCGCTCTCTGGCTCCCTTGAGAACATCCTTTGCTGGAGGACCTCCACCCAACAGCATTTTTGTACACAGTTCCACTTCCCAGGGTGAAGGATTGGCCTACTATCCTGACCTCGGTCTTGGAAAATGCTGTAGGTATGGGCTGAATTGCCCCTCCAGGTTCTCACCCCCTTATCTCACAAGGACTTCCACACTACTGAAAACAAAAAAAAAATCTGTGCACTTGCCAGACAGCTCAAAGTTGCTTTATTAAAACCACTCAAGCATGAAAAACCAGGGCTAACACTCTTATGTATCCTCTCTCAGACCGGAGTCTTCATAACTAGTTCCAGCTGTACTGTTTTACCTTTGGGGGCATATGGTGTGTGATCTCCCTGCCTTGCCTAAGGACTCCTGCACTGGTAGACAGCTGGCAGTCTGACACTCATAGAACTCAGAAGGGATTAAGCAAGTTAAGGACCTGCTCCAATGTCAGTCACATCACCTGGATTCCTTTGATAGCCTTATGTCCAGGTTTGTTCTCCCCTGCATAGATTTTTGGAAGTACCTGCAGGTACAGTGCTTACTTTTGCCCTGGCTGAAAACAGACTCTTACCAGCCTCCTTTCCACACTCCATTCCTGTCACTTCCTGAATAGCTGTCAGAAAAGGTATGGCTGGTAGGATACATTAAGCAGTTATGTATGCCATTCCAGGGCATTGCCTGGCATCTGCATGGTGGATGTATTTAGCCGGGCTCTCTTAGCATCACAATTGATACAGCAAATATACTGATTACAGTGATGCCAGAGTTCTCCCTCAACATCTATAGATTGGCTTAGACTGATGGCAACATCTACAGTAGGTCCAGCACAAGGCAGACTAAATTAAGTTTTGAACAATACATGTAAGGCAGTGGAGAGGCCTGCACCCATCTATAGAGAGTGGTGGAAGAGGTGGGAAAAGATAAAGCTACCCAGGATAAAATGATCACAATCCTACCTACACTAATAGCTAACTCCATAGTACAAAACACAGAAATCCAGCATCACCACTTCCTTATGAAAATGTTAAGTTTGTTGTTTATAGTGCTGTGTTTGTTAGGTGTTCAGAAGCAAGAATGTTAGTGCGCTCATCTTGATGTGTTTTGATTGATACCTTTTATCTTTATCTTTGATAAAGGGTATCACCTGAAATGCATCAAGATGGGCACCATTTAACTTTTTCTTGCTTCTGAACACCTGCAGTAAAGATTTTGGCACTACTTTAAACTTGTATGAGAGCAGCATTTTTCATTAGGAGGTGGTGAGAGCTTGATTTCTGTGTGTTATGTACATGTTTTTTTATCCAAGGCACCCCATCTGAGTGCAGCTTCTGTTTTGTACTTAATTAGCCAACCTACAACAAGAGGTCAAGACACGCTTTACTAATATAACAGCACAACTTGCTCACCCACAGTCAGTGGTGACTGGCTTGGCAGAGATATCGGCCACCCATACAGTGTGGCTAGATGACTCAGACAGACAGATCCACAAGCTGGATGATGCAGTCTCTGACCTGGCAAGAGATAAAGTAGCGCTCCTGAAAAAGGTCTCCATGCTCTGTGACAGGGCTGAAGACCAAGAAAATTGTGCCTGTTGATCCAACATGTGCCTAACTGGGATACCAGAGGGCATAGAAGGCAAGGAGGCAGGTTGTGCTGTCCAGCGATGGCTCACTGAGAAGCTTGGTTTGGAAACAGCAGCTGCTACCTATGAAATGCAACAGGCCCATTGTACAGGACCCAAGCAATGACATGGTGATTGTCCCAGACACTACCTTATAAAAAAACCTTGACACCCTGAAAAGGAAAAGATGCTGTGGGCAGCCAAAGAGAAAAGCCTCATATAGGTGGTTGGAGGACAGGTCCTGATTTTTAAGACTCAGTCACTACCTACAAGTGAATGGACAAATGACTTGGCTCATCATGAGGTTAGAGCAGTGCAGGAGGACACTGCAGAGTTGGGGGCCTAAGACAAGTAGCACACACAGTATCCTTCTCAGAGGTGCTGCCTGTGAAAGCATGGGTGAGGTGAGGGTAATTGCACCATGCAGTTTAATGAATGGTTGAAAATGGTGCGGAGCACAGGGTTTGGCTTCATTGGGGACTGGAGTTCCACCTGGAGGGACAACAGCCTATACTGGCAGGATGGTCTGCATCTGTCCAGGAAGGGAACAAGTCTTTTGAGCAATCGGTTTAAATGCTTCATTGGCAAGCTTTTAAACTAGTCAAAGGGGGAGGCACTGACAAGCAGCAGAAAAATCCCAGCCTCTCCCTACAAAATAGGGTACTAAATGAGAAAAAGACCAAGGTAGAACGGTCAGTGGGGGATGCTGCAACAGAAGGTAAAGCCATCAAAAATGGAGAGCAATGAGTACCAATGCCCATAGTCTAGGTAACAAGCTTCCTGAATTAGTGGCCTTGATGGAGGAGGAACATCTGATATCGTGGCAGTCACAGAAACATGGTACACACAAAACCATGACTGGGACGTAAACATACCAGGATACACTATCTACAGGAGGGACAGGGAGGGTAAAAGAGGAGGAGGAGAAGTTCTTTACATAAAGGAATAATAAAAGCAACAGAACAAAAGGGTAAACAGGGAGGAGAAGAAGCACTGTGGGTAAATTTGGAGACAGGCAATGGCACCACAATCCGCACAGGGGTTGTATACAGAACCCCTTCTCAGGGGGAGGAAATGGACAAGGAAATGATAGAAAGTATACTTAGAATGGAAGAAAAAGGGGAGATACTGCTGATGGGTGATCTGAATATGCCAGATGTTAACTGGAGCAGTTGCACTGCCACTCAAGAGTGCAGTTATTCTAGATGCCCCACAGGGGCATGCCTTAGACAACTAGTACTGGAGCCCACTCGAGAGGGAGCAATATTAGACTTACTCTCAAATGGAGATGGAGAGAGGATCACAGATGTAGAGATGGGTAGCCATCTGGGAACTAGCGACCATCGAACAGTATGGTTCACAATAAACATAGTAATAGAGTCAAGCCATACCAAGACAAAAGTACTGGACTTTAGGAGGGCTGACTTTGCTATAATGGGTGAGTGCCTAAGGAATGCACTAGCACATGGGCAGGAAGGAAGGTGGAAGAACAATGGGAATAATAAAACTGCCATCACAGAGGTAACAAGCCTTTGTGTGAAGCAAATAAACAAAACAAGACAATGTAAGAAACCACTATGGTTCTCAAAGGAAGTGGCAGAGAAGGTTCAAGAGAAAAAGAAAGCATTCAGGAAGTACAAGGAATCGCAGGAGGAGCAGGACAGAGAACTGTATCAGTTAAAGCAAAAGGAGGCTGGGAAGGCAGTCAGAACAGCAAAGGCCCAAACCGAGGAAAAGATAGCCAACTCAGTTAAGAAGGGGGATAGAACCTTTTATAGGTACATCAGGGAGTGAAGGAAGACCAAGGGAGGGATAGTGAGGCTTAATAAAGGGGAGGGAGGGTGGGCAGAGGGAGACTGTGAAAAGGCAGAGATACTAAACAAATATTTTTGCTCAGTATTTACGAAGAAAGAGGGGGAGATACATAAAACAAACAGTAGTAACACTCTGGATACAGAAGTTGATACCGGCCCATTTACAGAAGAAAGGGTTCTGAAAGAACTCTTAAAACTGAAGGTGGACAAAGCAAGGGGCCTGATGGGATTCATCCCAGAATTCTAAAAGAACTAAGGGTAGAACTAGTGACACCACTGACTACCCTTTTAACAAATCATGTGAGGATGGTTGTACCGAGGACTGGAGGAGGGCAGATGTGATTCCCTTCACAAAAGTGGGAGCAAGGCAGAAGCAGGAAACTATAGACCTGTTAGTTTAACCTCAGTGATAGGGAAATGATGGAATCACTTCTAAAGGAAAGAACTGTCGAGTATCTAGAGGCCAGAGGGCACACGAACCTAGGCAGCATGGATTCACAGCGGAAGGTCATGCCAGATGAATCTGATAGATTTCTTTGACTGGGTGACCAAAGTAGTAGATCAGGGAGGGCTGTGGACATGGCCTACCTAGACTTTAGCAAGGCATTTGACACAGTCCCACACAAAAGATTAATATACAAGTTAGCCAGCCTGGGAGTGGGTCCCAAGATGACAGCCTGGGTAAAGAATTGGCTGGAGAATAGGCACAGAGAGTTATAGTAAATGGAGTCCACTCAGAAGAAAGGAGGGTTACTAGTGGGTACCGCAGGGTTCAGTATTAGGACTGTCCTCTTCAATGTCTTTATAAGCGACATTGCAGAAGGACTGAATGAAAAGTATGTCTCTTTGCAGATGACACTAAGATCTGCAACAGAGTTGATGCACAGGGTGGGGTGGAAAGGATGAGAAGAGACTTGGCAAGGTTAGAGGAATGGTCAAATGTATGGCAGCTTAGATTCAATGCTAAGAAGTGCAGTAATGCACCTGGGAAACAAAACCCAGGGAAGAGTACACAATGGGGGGTGAGATACAACAACAAGAATGGAAAGGGACCTGGGGTAGTCATATCAGATGACCTAAAGATGGGCAAGCAATGTGAGAGTGCAGCAAGGAGGGTTGGGGGGATACTGGGATGCATAGGGAGAGGCATCACCAGTAGAAAACAGGAAGTTATTATCCCTCTGTACAGACAGCTGGTCAGACCCCATCTGAGTACTGTGTGCAGTTCTGAGACCCAATCTCTGCAAAGACATAGACAGGATGGAAGCTGTCCAGAGGAGGGCAACTAAATGGTGCAGGGTCTGCACCGGAAGTCATATGAAGAGAGACTTAAGGAGCTTAATATGTATAGCCTCGAGGAAAGGAGGGAGAGGGGGGACATGATAGAAACTTTCAAGTACCTCAAGGGAATCAACAAAGTCCAAGAGGGTAGCATCTTTCAAAAAAAGAGGTGTGCAAGAACAAGGGGGCACAATTTGAAGATAGAGGGGATGGCTCTGAGGTAATTTAAGGAAGTATTTCTTCACAGAGAGGGTTGTGGATGCATGGAACGGCCTTCCGGAGGAGGTTGTGGAGTCAAAATCAGTGGGGGAATTCAAGCATGCATGGGATAGTCATAAGGCAATTCTGGGGGGGGGTAGGAAGAAGTAGGCTGCTGGTTAACTAGGATCTGCAGCTTATCCAGTAGGTAGGGAAATGGGCAGACTAGGTGGGCCAAGCGGTCCTTATCTGCCATCAAATTCTATGTTTCTATGTTTCTATGTTCCAAGGAGTAAAGACTACATTACAAATTCAGGGATGGATTTTGCCCTCATATCCAGTGAAACTCTGGATTACTGCCTGTGGAAGACCGCCACAAGTGTTCACCAAACCTAAAGATGTAGAGGAATTTATCAGTACACTCGATGCTGTTCTGGAGGGACAAACACAGTGAAGAACAGTGCCGCCTCCACATTGGCACACTACATACTCTGCACGATCTATATAAATTCAGTTTGTCCCAAGCTGTAGTGCAATGTGTTTGTCCTGTCTCTCTTGGCTTAAACTGCTGTCCTGCTGGCAATAGTCACTTCCTGTTCCCTCCTCCCAACATCTCTCTACAGCAATGTGTGGGGCACTGGCCACTCAAGTGCATCTTATAAAATCTTGGTGAACTATCTCTAACTTATTGCTCCTACAGTCGTTCCCAGTGGTTTCTTAAATGCAGTGTTCTCACAGACATACTTTTCATGGAGGAATTTATGGCTATTTGTCACTTATTATTGCAGGGACAAGATGGCAGGTGGTGGGAGTGGCAGGAAACATGATGATCCAAAGTGTGTCATGCTGAGACTTCCCTGTCTTGCTGTGCTGTTTTCCTCCCTATCTAACTCCTGCCAGCAAGCCTGTGCAACCCTATTGCCTGTACCCTCTTTGATAGGTGCTGCTCGAATGCGTGCTTTATGTTGCTATGGGAACAGGATCTACATCACCTGGCCAGCATGCTGTTTCTTGTTTCATTATTCATTTACTCTGGGCAGATCTACTATCTGAACCCAGCATTGCTTTATGTTTGAGCATTATGAAAAGTCGGTACCAGATCTAGCACAGTTTTCAGGGTGGATTCTAATTAGGAGCTTCTTCTTTCAGACTATTAGAGATTGGTCCTGTCACCATGTGGCGACCATGATTGCTGTGTTCAGATTCAACCACTGGCCCTCCAACTGCAACTCGGGCTATGGGAACCAGTGGGGGGCATTGTGAGCCTATGAAGGACTGGACCCAGATAGATACGCTGGTCCTGTGCAATCAGTAAGTGGTCAGCAGGACAAAACTTAAAGCTCTTGTTGTTCTCAATATCATTATGCCTGGGGTTCAGGGGAGGATGGCTACAAACACAGCAGTACTGGCACTTCACTATAGGAACATATTGATCCTGCTTGTGTGGACTGGCTTTCACTCTTCTCACTTCATCCGAAATCAGTCTTCAGTGTATGTTCATTTTCAGTTGTATATAATAGGTGGCATGAGGTGATGATACGGGAAGCTGGGAATATTCTGATGTATGGGGAGCTATTATGGTGTCTAGTGGATTTCAGACCTAGCATTTCAGGTTCTGATGTATGACAGTTGAGAGGGAGGCTTGGAGCCTATGCCTGGCCATAATGAAGTTCCAACAAGCTACACTAGGCTATGGGGTTCACTTGTCTGTTGCTTACTGCAAATTACAGGGAGTGCTAGTGCACTGATTGACTCCTCTACCACCACTATCTGTGTGAATGGGGAAGGGGCAGCTGGATCTATGTCTGAATAAGTGTGTCAGCTGTTCAGTCAACTAATTATAATGGATTAATGGAAAAAAGTGCTTAGCCTGCTTTCTACCACCAAACATACTGGTGGTATTCTGCACTATTCTTGTGTGACCAGTTGGAAAGGGGGGTGAGTGAAATGTGGGTCTGACTTTGTACTATGTTATGCATACTGCTGTGGGTGGGAGGTTTATATAGAGGGGGTGGAGAGGGGAGAGGTCTTGGGATACTTACAGGGAGATGTTTGTTTCTGTTTGTGGTTGCAATTTTCATGTTCTCTTATTACTTGTAGTCATTTTATGGAGGGGTGGCAAGTGTGTCCACTTATTGGTAGCATCAAAAGTTCTGAAGGAAAGGGATGCCAGCAGGAAGGCTGGTGGGTGGGAAGGCTTTGAGGTGTCATTATGTTACTCAAGCCCTGGAAGGGGGGTAGTTATTATTCAGGTTTGGTTAAAAAATTTGTACTAGGCAATATTGGTATTTCTCAAGGGCTGTTTCAAAGGAGAATAACAGATCATGATTCTCTTACCAAAATGTAATGGTGGATAATACCCCCCAAATCAGGTCTTGTAACATCAGTGGTCTGAAGTCCCATATATAGAGAGAGAAAGAATATTTTGGGGAAAATTAAGTCTATGCAAACAGACGTACTATGTCTGCAAGAAACTCCCAAGGTAAAGAAAGAGCAGGAAAACATAAAGAAACAAGAATTTGTCAATGCAGAACATTGGTTGCTTGTTAAACACTGGCACTTCCCTGAGCTCCCTTTATATCCTGCAGTGCACATCATCTGGTCCCATAGCCTTAGATTCTTTCAAGGCAGCAACTTCTTTTAATAACACCTACCTAAATCCCACCCTCCTATGCACCCAACACCAACAATTTTGTTTTTCTGCCGAAAATGTTTTTTTAATGGGAACCAGCAGAGCCTGCCCATCTCCATGGCTGGCCCCCATCTTATAAACTAATTTAAGTGAGTTGCAGAAGGGCCAAGAATGCAGAGTCATCCCCCAAATTTAAGCAAGAGGCAGCAGTGCCAAGAATACAGAGGTAACCCCAATCTAAGTGAGAGGCAGAAGTGCCAAGTATACAAAGAAATCCCCCAGCAACAAGCAGTGACCTGACCACCAGTCCATCCATCGCCCACCCCTGCACCCACACCTGGCACTCAGCACCCAGCACCCAGCTCCCACTTCTCCTTATTAGGAGAAAGCAATTGCCGCCACTGCCCACTGGTCCAGCACAGCACAACCCTCTCTCTCCACTGCCGAGTGCTGGCTTCTAATGAATGAAACCTTGCTGCTTATTGCTATAGTACAGCCAGCAGATCACATTGCAAAAAGTATATTAATGCATCAGTTAGGGTTTTATTAGATTGTCAAAAGTTGGGAAATTAATGTTAGGTTCCCACCCTCCACCTCACCCCCCACCCTCCACATACCAACAGGCGTCAGGCGCACCATAAGTTCATCAAGTCTCAACTCTCACCCCATTCCATGTGTTAACAAGATGACATGTTACAGAATAGAGAATGGGATGAGAGTTAGGCCTTAACTCCATGGCACCCCCGCCTGTTGGTGTGTGGAGGGTTGGGGTGGGGTGGTAGGGTGGAACCCTAATATCGCATTTTCCTGCTGTTGACGCATTTATTAAAATTGTAACTGATGCATTAACATCATTTTTGCAATGAATTTACCTTCCTTTGAGATAGTATAATAGTCCCCTTATTTTATTGTTGGAGCACAGGGTCCGATTCCTGCAAAGTTATGTTCGTGTGTAGAATAAATTCAACGGTTGACATAACTTGGGCATTTTTAGGATTTTTTCACCAAATTTTCAACATAGCCTTTTGGGGATGCCACATCGAAAACCAGATTGGAAGGATTCGTAGACATTATGGATGGTTAAATGATCTTCCAATTGGGCTGCCACTACCTTCTCAATAAGCTTCCCAATGAAGGGAAGGTTAGAGATAGGTCTGTAGTTTGAGAAACAGTCTGGGTCCAAAGTAGCTTTCTTCAAGAGGGGTGTAACCACTGCCTCTTTCAGGGAGTTAGGAAACTCACCTGACTCTAAGGAGCACCAGACTATTTGCACCATAACTGGACCGATGGTCTCAGAACAACCCAAAATTAGGGGAGTTGGTCCAGGGTCCAAACTACAGCTCATGTGCCACACACTATGGATGATCCTCATAATATCCACGACTTCCAGTCAGCAAAAGGAACTCCAAGAGAACTGAGGTACTGTGAACTCGCACTGTTCCACAACATCACCCTTAGAGATTGCCGGACACAAGCCCGCCCTGATGTCAGCCACCTTAGTTGCAAAGAACCGAGCGAGCTCCTCGCACTCTAATTGCGAAAAGCTTTTCGGACTTGCAGACAGGCTGAATTGCATAGTCTGTCTACAGTCTGAAACAACTGAGCCGGTCGATTCTGTGCAACTGCAATCTCCTTGGACAGGAATTCTGCCTTCTTATGGGTGATTGCTGATTGATGGATAGAATAATGTTCCATCAATCTAAGGTGGTCGGTATCAAGGGCGGACTTATGCCAACAATGCTCTAACCTTGCCCCTGTTTCTGCAGCTCCTCAGTGTCCCATCAAACCAAGGGGACCTGGGATGAAGGGATAGGGGCGCCCATTAACAGGAGCAATGAGATCTAGGGCCACTGTAACGCCGATATAGGCAACACCAGTGCCTCTGGGTTACTGCTAGTCAACATGGGGATGAGAGGTCAAGGACCACTGCAAGGCCCTGGAAAGTAATATTCTGTAATGGGTGGTACCTGACCATCTCCATAGGGAAGACCTTCGGGGTGTAAAATTGAACCTCACAGTGTGGTGTCTGACCAGGTGACTGGTTCCACCCCACATCAGATGAATCAATCCCTAAGAGGAAGACTAAATCCAGAGAGTGCCCAGATTTATGTGTAGCAGTGGAATCTACCTGTAAGGCCCAAAGAAGACATAAGTTGGAGGAAGTAATTACCAAATTGTGAGAGTTCATTGTCAATCTAGTATGCTAAAGTCACCCAGAATCTTGTGGATGTGTTAACTGTTCATGGCTGTGTCACTAAATAGTCCCTTTTCTAATTACTAACAATGCTTCAAATCATTCTCCATTTATATATGTCTGTCTGTGTATCAGACTTTAATGTTCGTATGTGTTAGTGTTATTTTCCAAAGCGCTTTGTGGTAGTGTATATTACTCTAACATTAAGGCACAGAGGAGAGAAAAACACTGCCACTGTAGGCAGCAATATCTGGGAAGTAGTGCTGTGTGGAATGCAGAATTCCACCAGTGGAATTAGTGCTGAATGACCATTCTGCCAGCAGAACTTCTCCCGGAATTTCACTTGTTTGCCTGCATAATTCTTCCTATTTGTGATCTTCAGAATACAGTAATTTTTTCCACAGAACATTATTCTGCAACAGTTTCCATGGAAAACATTGAGATTCATGAAATAACAATGATTTTTCCATGGAAAATCATTCCACAACTGTTTTATGCTGCAGAATTCTGCCATTCCACTTCTGGAAGACTTTGGTAGAATTTCAGTGGAATTTTGAAAATTCCATGGAATTTTGTTCTACCAGAATTTGAAAACTCCACATAGCACTACTGGGAAGCCAGAGTTCTGGATATGTACCCTTTCTTTCCTGGAGTACTCTGTGCAGCTTTGAAGACCTCATCTACGCAAGGACCTAGACAGGATGGAAGCAGTCCACAGGAGGGCAACTAAAATGGTGCAGGGTCTGGAGCAGAAACCATATGAAGAGAGACTGAGAGAGCTTAATATGTATACTCTTGATGAAAGGAGGGATGGGGGGGACATGATATAAACTTTCAAGTACCTCAAGGGAATCAACAAAGTCCAGGAGGGTAGCATCTTTCAGAAAAAGAGATGTGTAAGAACAAGGGGGTACAATTTAAAGATAGAGGGGGGATGGCTCAGGGGTAATGTGAGGAAATTTGTTTTCAAGGAGAGAGTAGTGGATACATGGAATTGCCTTCCTGAGGAGGTCGTTGGGTCTAAAACAATGGGGGAATTCAAACATGCATGGGACAGACATAAGGCAATTATAGTGGGGGGTTGCAGGAAGTATGCTGTTGGTTAATTAGAATCTGCAGCTTATCCAGTACGTAGGGAAATGGGCAGACTGGGTGGGCCAAGTGGTCCTTATCTGCTGTCAAAGACTATGTTTCTGTGTTTCTAGGTGCACAGTTATTTTGTATGCTAATTACTTTATGTGTACCATGCGTTTATACTTACAGTATGTTTCATTACCACAGTTGTGCATGTAACAGACAGTACACACACTATTTATAAGCTGGGTTTGTGGCCAGTGAGGGTTGTGGGGAGGAAACCCAGTTCATGAGTACATTCAGTGCATAATTAATTTTTACAATATATATTGTACATTGCAGCAGAATAATACAATAATATTACATATCACATTGTTTAAATATTGTTTATAGATTGTTACAAGTAGTGCACAGAATGTTATTTACTAATTTCATGACATCATTACTTAAACTTTTGCATTACATTGCATGCCATCCTTTGTCAACCACTACTGGCAAAACTTTCTCCAAATGGGAAACAAATCTCTGGCAGTGACGTGGTTTTTATATTGACCAAAAGTGTTCTTTTCCATCAATGAGTTCTATTTTTATCTGTGTTTTCTTCTTTCATCTGATTTGTGTTTTCATTGCATGCCAGACCATCTCTATAGGGCTCATGTCTGGTGAACTGAAATACAAAACAAAAATTACTGAACTGGTTTAAACTAACACACTGCCATAAAAAACAATTGTAACCACTTAAATGTATTGTGCAGTTTGCAGGTTTAGGGTGAGTCTACAGTACAGTACTGTGGCCTTAATTGGGTGGGGTTCTGACTCAGTTAATGACACTCTCAGCAATGAATGCTCCAGAGGCTGTATGTTTTGGGTCATTGTCTTGAATGAAGTGGTCACCATCTGGGAACTTGTAAGTGACAAACTATGCAGCTACCCTTATGGTGTTGTTTCTGAAGCAGTCTCCACCCATAGTTCCTACAGAATGTTTAAAAAACATTTACTGTAATACACTGAGACAGGTGCAAGTCATTGTGTCATTCGCAAACTTAAAAGTACCACTGTGCATTACAATACCCTCAAAAATATAGATTGGGATTGTTCCTTTGTTTTGAAATTCCACCCCAGACATAAACCTTCACAGGATGCTTTGGCTTCAGTTTTAGAGAGTCTCTCCCCTTATCTCTAAAAGCCATTGAGGCAAAATGTTCCAGTGGCACTGTCAACTCATCAGGAAGAAATGACATAATTGAATTTCTCTCCCTGTTTAATCCCATCTCCTGACCTGCTCCACTCTCTTCTCCTTATTCATGCCACATCATCAGGCAAACCTGATTGAAGAATCACAATACAGTATATTCACAACCTTGCATACTGTTCATTAAACATGCAATGTTTGTTTATAGTGGTTCACATACAGTTATTATTATACAACTGTATTGATTACCAAGCTCAGCTAATAAGACCAGCCCATGTGGTGGCACATTCACATAAATGAGCTTGTTGATGTAGTACTACAATGTTTAGTGGCCAGCTGCTGTCACACTTCCCTTGCTGTCAATGTGTCATTCTCAATCAGGACATGATCCAAGAGAAACATGGTTTCCCTGGGAAACATGTGACATTGTAAACAGTGTACTGTTCAGCAAGAACACTTTAAAAAAAAAACATGGCCCACCTGGAGTAGATACATCTACTTTACCTTGTGCAGATAGTGGCATCTGTCGCAAACGCACTTAGCAGGTCTGGCCGTCTGCTCCCACAGTGCCAACCTCTGAGCGCAATAGTGTGAACAGGTAACAGACAGGGTAACCTTTCTATCTGCTTTTGAGTCTGAATCACCTTTAGTCTCAAGTTCTGGGGAGATTCAAACTGTGAACCTTATGCTTGCATATCCAATGTACAGGCTCAGATATGTACCCTCTTCGGGAATTGTGGTACAATCTTTTGTAGGGAGGCACCAAGCCAGGCTTCAAATTGAACCCTTAAAATTCTATAAGAGACCTTAGGTATATTCTTACCTTTTACTCAAGCTCAGTAACACCATCAAGCTGTTGAACAGTTTCGTCAGACTTAATCACCTATACATCACATGCAAAGAGAAAGAACTGGCAGACACCCAGGCAGTCTTTCAAAGAAAAGGTATTTTACTAAAAGATGATAAAAATATGAAAAATGTAAACACAGAACAATATATCAAACAGCTCACAATTACATAAAAGAAAAAGGGAAGATTACAAAACAAAACTCCTACCACAATACATTTAGACCTTTGCTGTCTAAGGTATTTCCTCTGGAAGTGCTTAAGCTAAATCAGAGAGCTGTCTCTCTAGAGTCCCAAAATAATATGACTAACAGTTCAGACACAAGTATCAGTTTAACTCTGTCTCTTCTCACCACTTCTGTGAGTCATCTAGCTCCTCCTTTTAGAATATAAAATTACAAAAAATGGTTTCCTATCAGGAGATATTTTAAATAATGTGACTTCTGAAGAAAAAAGAAATTTCCTAATTTATGACAGTCTTTAATCAAGCCTTTCCCTTGAACTGGAGGCTGGTTCCTGTCTTCCCAAGGAGATCAAAGGGTTTTTATGACATTTTAACACATGTTGGTATCAATGGCCTGTTCCTCTTAAAACATCATAAAAGTTTATTAGGCTCATCCTCTGGCAGACTCATAAAGTTACATTTGGTTTTCAAGTTCAAAACAGCAACAGGCTGTAAAAGATAATAAAATGCCCTCTGGAAGAAAGGTAATGAATTAACTGGTTCCTGGTCAGTTTACATAACCTGTAGCTTCACTGAAACCTGCAGGAAGTGCACCCATGGAAGCAAAGGCCGCCTTATGTGAGACAGTCACATACTATATTTTTATATTACAAATATCATACAACAATCATAACCAGCTGGCCAAGTGTGGAGGAGATACTGGTCTCTTTAAGAGCACACATAGGCCACAGTCTATAATGGTGATATATTTCTGTCTAAGGAAAGCATGTACCCAACTCATGCAGGTTCTTAATCTGAGGACGGATCTTCCTCACCATTTTGACACAGTTACTGCACAATTCCAGAACAAACAGCACTGATTCTCTAAATGTTTGGTACTGTGTGGGTGGGAGACTCAAACCACTGAATTTATGTGGCAACATCACAAAGGAACACACCACCCCAAAATGACCCAATGTCCATGAACCCTTCACCTGTGACATCACACATTCACACCTGCATCATATTTCAATGACTTCCTCACCTGTTAAAAAGAACAAGCTTGTCCCATCTTTAGTACCTTGCTCTACAGTCTTTTACTACTGTAGTGTTGTATAGTGCCATTTTCCTTGCATTTTCAATGAGATGGACAAGAAAAGAGTCTACTGGAAAAAAATATCTGCATTATGAATAGTACAACTGTGAGGAGAACATGGGCAAAAGTAGCTGTGAAGGAGAATGAAGGTCCCACTATTTGAAAGAGCTTGGTGGTTTCCAAGAAGACAAAACCTGTGGAAGTCTTTAAAACTAAGGAGCTGAAACCTCCAAAACAAAATATAATCTTGGACTTCTTTTTGTTCTTGGTGCTTTATCAAATTTCCATCTCCATGGCAATGTTCCTATGATTTCCTGTGGATTGCATTTCTGTACTATAATTAATGGGTCTAATTATTTCCCATAGAAAAAAGCATGTGTAAAATGCCGTTATAAAGGAGTGTTTATAACAGCAATCACAGGCCATCTTTTCTATGAGAAAAAGCAGAAATCAGCACTGTCTCATGCCCACAGAAGCCGTCTCTCTTCGTACACTGACTACACGAAAAACTTCAGTGCCATATCCTCGGTGATACTGCGAACATAACTTTCCAAATCTTCCCTCTAATGCTTTAAAAATTAAAGAAAAAAACCACTTCTTCAAATAAATGGAGACAATCCCTAACAACAACTTCTCTACATTGTCTCTCATCCCACTCCGCCCTCTGGAGGTCACATGACATGTCTCCCAAGCAACCAGAACCTGCTTGACAACCAGTGCAGCAATGCTGCCCAAACCAAATGGAGGAAACCTGTTTCCGAAAAACTCAAGTTTCTTCTTTAAAAACTATTTAAATTAATTGTTTAAAACTGTAGTTTACTGATACAAAATCCAGTTCCCTCATAGCACAGCAATGCCACAGGGACCAAACTGAGGGAAACTGTTTTTGAAAACCTTAGCTTTCTTGTTTGAAAAGTGGCAAAGTTAATTCTTTAGTAATGTTCTTAAAGTTTAACAGTCTCACTGTTTTCAAGTGTTGCCATCATTTTTCTTCACCTAAAATAAATACATATTCATAATGACGCTAAAAGATAAGACTACCTCCATTCTTTAACAGATGCCGGTACAGTCAGCCAGACACATTTTTTATAATTGTTGAGGTGAAAAAAAGAGACCCATTAATTATATAAAATAAAAAATGGGTCAGTGCATGTAAACTCGAAGTTTACACACACCCTTGGGGTTAGATGCTAAACATAAACCCCTCAAGCTTTGTTCTCGGGTTTCTGTAGCATCTAACCCCTTAAGTGTGCGTACATTTCTTGTTACACACACTGACCCATATTTTATTCTATTTGTACTTCACATGGAAGCTTAAGTGCTCTGTTTCATTATTTAGCCAATCAGATTCAGAATTGCCCACTGGGATTTCTGGAAAGTTTTAGGTTGGCACCCCTCTGTTAAGTATATGGCCAAATTATTTGCATGTATCAGCTATTTTGTTAGTAAATTCGGGCTTTTGGGCACTGCCAGTAGATCAACAATAGGATGCCAACACGAAGCTACTGCATTGGAGCAAAGTGATGCAGAACACTGATATCCATATGAGTGTATCACTCTGGATCCTGCTTTATAGATTTTTCAAATTCAGTTTATGGGAAAAATGTCCTTGACCAGTACATGGCCAAAGTACATTTCTCTGTAAAACATAGGAATACTTGTACATCTGTGAGCCTTGCTTTTCCTCACTACTATGTATACAACTATACTGTGGGAAACAGCTAAATAGCAGTTTTACTGAAAAAAGTGATACTATAAACACTCCCAGGGGAAAGGGGAAATGGGGTCTTGTCCAACAAGCAGTCTTACAGCAAACAGCTTGGATACACTTTTAACACTTCAAGAGGTGGGGTTGGGGGGCTGGCCATACAACAGGTTTGAATAAAATCAAGTCAAAACCCAAGGATGACTCCGCAGAGTTTTAATGATGGACACTTGTATTGGCCATCACACAGCATCTGGTCACAGGTACTATAAATAAATCCAAGGGTTAACTCTAAGCAAATTTACAGTACAGTGGGGCGCAGATACATTGTAGTGAAAAAAACAAACAAACAAACAGCAGTTTTAATGCAAAGAAAAAATAAGATACATTATAAACACTTGCAGGGGGATGGGGTGGTGGGACCCTGGTTAACAAGCAGTCCTACAGCAAACACCTTGGAAGCTCTTTTCAGGGAAAGTCCCCTCAATGTATTTTCTGTATGTGTACGTTTGTAAGCATGAGCAGTGATTCCCCCTCTTGCATCCCCCTAATGTTATCCTAATTAAAATATAAGTAAGGTCACTTCACTCTGTTTCACCCTGGTGTGAAAACCTGTTTCCATTGCAATGGTCATGATCCCACTCATGCAAGGTATCATGGGAGTTGTTGATGTGTACCTGCACAGGCCAGCAGAAGTTATACCCTCATTCTGTTCTGTCACATGTCTTGTGAAGTCCCTGCGTTCTCTAAAAGCATTACTTTCTAACTCAGATACACTTTAAACTACAGATTGTAAGCAGGGCACTTACTATGCCTTGTAAAGTTTCTTGGCCAGCGTAAGACAAGAATATAGAGATTGCAGAGGACAGCAACAACACTGACTAATACAGTGTAGCTACTGTAGGCTTTAGCACTAAAACATCATACAATTCCAGGATGCCTTACATGAGTTCAGTCATGACCTTTCCAATGTAGTCAAGCAGGTTTTTACACTGGGGCAGAATAGAGTGAAGCAACCTCATTTTATATTTAAATTAGGGATGCAATTAGAGAAGAATGCAACAAAGGTAATCTGTGTTCATGCTTCAACTACACAGCTGTACAGAAAATAAGTTGAGAGGACTTTTCCTTTAATACTCTGATGGGGAGGGAGGCCCTGGCCATACAACTGGCTTGAGTAAAATCAGTTTGAACCCTCCTAGATAACTCTGCCCAGTTTTAAAGATGAACACATGTAGTGGGCATCACAGCATCTGATCACTGATTCTGTACAGAAATTCAATGGTTAATTCTATGCAGTTATACAGTACAGTGGGACATGGTCACATTTTTATTGACAATGCAGTCAGTGTCAGTGGATTTTCTACCACAAATATTATAGATTTAAACAAAACAAATTATTTTTAATAACCTGTGATCTTCTGTTATGATTTATCAGATAATAGTTTCTTTCTAACCAGATTTTACTTGGGAAGAAGAAAAGAGAAGGCAATGACAGTTTTAAAAAATTGTACAATCACAGAGATGGACCACAAAAATACAATCATAGTTTGTGGCTGAAAGAAGTATATATTTCTTTTGAAAATTACAGAAAATATCTTTACTTTCTCATTGAAATACATTGAGTTCCTAAGTGCAGTAGTTAGCTGTTTCTGACACAACAGTACCACAATTCTACTGAATTATTTTGTAATAGAAGTGTGAAAAGCAAACTCAAAAACCCTGCTGTTTTACTGCACAAATATTTTATTATAAAAGTAGAAAGTAATTATTAACACATCAAAGTACATGTACTGTACCTATACAAATGGTACGCAGGTGAGTTGTTCTTTGCAATTCATACTGAGGGGTTGACATTTCAGAAAAAATGGGTTGAACCATGTTAAACACAGCTTTACACATGAGAAGTCCAGTAAGCACATCAGCATCCAACAAGTCCCTGTAGAACTGGATGTGGTGCACGTAAGTATACACATGGAACCATGCACCCTGCTGAATGTCAGTGAGAAGATGGGCTGGATGAAGCTTTCTTCACCTTATGACAGGTTGGCCCACTAAAATTTGTGGCTAATAAGGTTGGTTGTACACTACACTGTACTGTACTGTCTCTAATGCCTGTCCCTTTAGACATTTCAGCTATTCCTGGACTGCCCAGCAGAGCTGTTGCTGCAGGCCAGGGAACTCACACCTACTGTCCTGTGAACATGGCAGCAGGCCACATTGGCTAGGGAGATGTGGCTGCCATCAGCTCACCAGAGGTTTGATGAGGCATGTTATGTGTATGAGCAAAGGACCCCATGGTTTGTAGTGTAGCCACCCATCATGAGCTCATGGCAGGGTGGGTCATGGGGTGGTGCTACACAGGGGTATGGCAAGGAGGGGCATGAGGAGGCTGCATTGGGGTATGGCATTGGTGGGGCATGAGGGGACTACATGAGGTATGACAGGGTGGAGCATGAGGTGCTTCATTCAGGTATGTCAGGGTGGGACTTGAGGGTCCTACATGGTGGTATGAAGGGTGGGGCATGAGGGGGCTGCATGAGGGTATAGCCAGATGGATGGAGCATGGTGGCTGCATGAGGGTATGGCAGAGTGGGGCATGAGGGGGTTGTAAGGGGGGTATGTCATGGTGGGGAATGAGTGGGCTGCATGGGGGAATAGCTGGGTAGGTGGAGCATAGGGATGCATTAAAGTATATCACGGTGGGACATGAGGGGGCTGCATGGAGGTATAGCCAGGTGGGCAGAGCATGGAATCTGCATGGTGGTATGGTAGAGTGGGGCAGTAGGTGGCTGTAAGGGGGTATGATGGGATGCATGGGGAAATAGCTAGGTGGGTAGAGCATGGGGGCTACATGGGGATATGGCAATCATCCCTGCCTTCTCCCTGTCACATGATACACCTGGACTGCTCACAGTGCTGAGATTCCACCAGCAGGGCCCAGAGGAAATTGACTTTGATTCTATGCCACCAAAGAGCTGCTGCCCATAGGTGAATGGGTGGCCATGGTCAGCACACACTACAGTAAAGTAGTAGTAGTAGCAGTGGAAGTCCTGGTGGAGGACTGATTCATCAGCTGATGAAGACTCCCAAAAATCTTTCCTTGTTTTAACTCATTACCTCCTGGGTGGCCATTTTGTGTCAGGTAAACAATGGATAGTTTGGACTTCATATTGAGCTATTGGAGGTAATGAGTTAAAGTATTTAAAAAAAATGTACAGAACAGTATATTTCTTACTGAAAATAAATATGTTCCCTCTCCCTATTGTATTACCCATACCACACTCCCCAAACCCAGCCCTATCCATATTCAGTGTAATGATTCCCTGCCCTCACCTACCACCACACCTTTGGGCATTACACTAGGATCAAACAGAAATCACACTAGGCTGGGGTGCTCACAATAGTTCAAGTTCAAGTTTATTAAAAACACATGTATATAAATATCACTTTGTTACATGTAAAAAAGGAGACATACATATCAAACAACGATTAGAAAGCATTATCTAATATAGTTAATTTAGAAAAGTATATTTAGTTTGTGATTATTACAGACACCTATTACTAGTCAAATGGCATCTATTGGAACCATACACACTATATCTGTCTCTATTCCACCTTAACCTTTACCTCCTAATGCTATTTTTTACTGGCTACATACCGTAGTACATATTGTGCAAATTTTGCAGTTTTGAACATTATTGGTTCATATGTTGACTTAAAGAGACTAAAAGTCCTGCCCGTACATCTTCCCCCTCTAGATAATTCACCAGTGGTAGAATCTATCTTTTCCTTAAGTTACCAAAGACAGGACATTCAAAGATTATCTGTTCAATCTCCAATTTAATATTTTCATTACAATAACATGATGATGGGACTGCCATGCCACCTGACAGATAGTTAAGCCCAGGTTTAATTTGCTCCAACCGAAATCTGCATAGAGCTTTTTGCTTCTTAATATTATCACAGAATAGCAGATATTTTTCTGTTGCGAATACATTTTTTAATCTTTCTATATATCTTCCCTTCTCCACACTCATGCAGGGCCTGTAGGTCTTCTATAGCCGCTACATCTAATAATCTCTAAATGGCCTGATTCTTAAAAAAAGAGATACCCCTGTCTGGGTGCAGGATATAATTATTCTCTAAACCAAGTTTATTTAAGGCAGAATTCAGCTTGACCATCCACATATCTGCTCCCATGTATATTGCATCAGCTTCCTCCAAAAGCACCAGCACTCACAGTTTAGGTACATTGGAAGTGATTATTCAAAACCAAAAATGTATTGCCCTTTTTTCTATCCTTGTTTTAATAGAGTGTGCACCAGTTTCTGCTCTAATCAAAGCACTATGGTTGTACATAGAGACCCCCAAGAGTTTTTTTAAGAAATTGGTTTTGAATTGCTTCTAGTCCATTTGTTACACATAGGATTTCCCAGATCTCTGAGTCATAGAGAAGCTGCACATTAACTTTTGCTTCAAGGCACCTTATTTGTGCCACATACAAATTCTGTGCATATGTATTGGTGAATCTTCCTATTGCCTGCAGGGATCTGGTTGTCTTTTCTTTCATCTTATAAAGATGAGTTTTCCAGGTTAGTTTCTTAGAGAACCAGACTCCAAGGTAACAGAATAGGTTTACCTCCTCAAAATTGTTATCTTCCACAATCCATTTTTTTTGGATTAGAATTACCAGATTCAAATACCAAAATCTTTGTCTTCTCAGTGTTTAGCTTGAGACCAACCCCTTTTAATGAATTTATAACCAAAGATTGCATTCTTTTTTAACCCCAGCAGGGTTTGGAACAGAATAATTGCATTGTCTGCATATCACATAATTTTTACTGGTAAATTATTTATTCTAGGTGTAGAAGATTCAGTTACTTGCAATTTTTCCACTAAGGTTTTGATATATATATATATATATATATATATATATATATATATTAAAGTGTTGGAGCAAGCAAGCACCCTTGTCTAACCCCATAATTAATTTCCATGTGGTTCGTGCACACTCCATCTTTACAGTATCTTATTGCTATCTTGGTGTTACTATAGAGCAACTTAATTATACTGAGTAATTTCATTTCTATCCCTTTAGTTTCCAGTATCTCCCAAAAGAAGTTTATATTAACACCATTGAATGCTGATTTGATATCTATAAATGCTACATACAATTTCATCTTATTCTTTGTTACATATTTGTTTACTAAATGTTCCAGTGTAAAAACTGGATCTAATGTAGATCTTTACCGACTAAATCCAGACTGGAATAAGGATACTATATTGTTTTCCTCTACCCACCATTCCAGTCTAGAAAGTAAAAGTCTCGAAAACATTTTAGAGGTAATGCTTAATAGTGTGTTCAGTCTAAAATTATATGGTTCCTCAATTCTACCTTTCTTATATATAGGAACAATCATTCCCAGAGTCCAGCTTAAAGGTACTCTTTCTGTCTTCACCAGATAGTTAAACACTGGCATCAGTAACTCTGCCCACAGAACTGGGTCTGAGTGATAGATTTCTGCTTCTATCTCACCCATGCCAAGTGCCTTGTTATTTCTTTGTGCTTTTATTACAATAACTACCTCCTCTGCTGTGAAATTATACTAAGCTTCATTCTTAGGAGTGCTATCTTCTACATTTCTCTTGATACCAATTGTCAAGCGTGCTGATGGTTCTTTCTCAACTCTATAATTTTTTTTGAGTGTGCTATCCATGTTTCTGTGGATATATGTGCCTTTATATTTAATCTAAGATTACCCATCCCACGCACCACTAAATTCCAAAATAATTGTGTGTCCTTTTCAACTATTGAAGCCTGAAGGCCTCTGAGTATTTTTGTTATTTTATTGTTTATTAAAACTCTATATTCTTGTTTTAAAAAAGCATAAGCAATCCATTTATGTAGGCCTTTTGTACATTAAAATCTTCTTCCCTGCTTAGCCATCCTTGCTTTAGCCTTTTCACATTCTCTGTCATATCATTTGGCTATTCCTTTTTCTCTATTTAGTTGTCTCATATTTCTATATGTATTTAGCTTTCTCAGTTTATACAGCACCAACCTCTCACATCCTTCATAATACTCACTTTCTTCTGTTTGACCACAGAGATCTTCTACTTACCCCCTCCGATTTTCACACCCTTTAATACCAGCTTCAAAGAATTCAATATTTATTATTTTTCTTTGCTGGAGAGTGATTTCCTGTACAAGGTTTTGCACACTTATTTGTGTTTCTAGTGTCCATTTTTTTTTTATTAATCACCATCATATTTTCATTTGCTTTACTGAGAATCTCTTTATTCTCTGATCTCAATTTCCCAGTAAGGGGCTGAGCTAGGCTTAAAGCTAGTGGGAAGTGATCACTTTCCCAGACTTCTAGTATTTCCACCCTGATTACCTTATCAAAAGAATGTGCATCCAATATAAAGCAATCCAGGGCACTACCACCCCTTTTACCCAGGTAGGTACATTTGCCTCTCTAGCTCCTGGGCTTCTACCATCTACAATTCTCATACTTATAGTTTTTAATGCCTTCAACAGGTCCTGTCCATATTTATTTATTTTGGGGTCTAGTGAAGACCTTATAGGGATTCGTAATGCATCATCTAGGTTCCAGTTATTACACGAATCATCCAATTGAGCTCCAGTTCTTGCATTCAAGTCCCCACCCAGTAAAATAGTAGTTCCTGGAAATTGTATTTGCAGTTGCAGTAAAATATCCTGAATGATATCCATTTTTTTTTTGTAGTCTCAGTTGATGTAACTTTAGGTACCACATAAGCATTTAATATTGTACATATAGGCTTTCCAGCTTTATAAAGAACAATTCCTAATATATTTTATCTGTCATTCTTAACCACACATTTAGCTTCTATACCTAGCCCAGTCTTCATCAGAGTACATATCCCACCTGAGAGCCTCCCGTAGATTGATCGTTTCTGAGCAGGCACTCCCCAGCTTTGAAAGCCCTCAGATAGATGCCCCATGGGGCTAGTTGCCTAAGTTTCTTGAAATAAAATTATTGAGTATTTAGAAATTAAGTTGCACCACCCAATATCTTTCATTTTATCCCCCAACCCTGCTATATTCCAAGTTATTACCTCCAGGCCATTTTCATACTGTTGAGGAATGTATCTCTTTTCTGGTTCAGTCAATTGAGGATCACTTCTGGTTCCAATGGGTAGAATCTATTCTCCCTTGTTACGTCCATCGATCTAGCGCACAAATCTGTTATAGAACTGTCATCGCTCCCCAATATTAAGCTGCTATTAACTCTAGGGCCTCTGATTTTCTGTCCTCTAATTAATCTTTCTTGATTCCATTGAATTCCACTATCCTGCAGTGAATACTCCTTTTGCATAGGTTCTAGGTAATTTGTTATTCTTTTCTGAATCTGCACTTTCGTTACTGGGATATAACCATTTTTCTTATTCCCTACCTCAGTGGTTCCCTCAATTGTTCTATTGTTTTCCTCCTTGCCCTTATCCTGCACACATATAGTTGTTTCTGCCTTTATCCCCATTTTTTTGAAATCTAATATCACATCCAATATCATCTGCCTTATACCTATTTTCTGGATGACCAGACAGACCCATCCCTTTTCTTTCCCTGTATAGTATTTATGTACTGAGGCAATATCAGCCCACGTGAACTTTTTCCCTAGCATACCCTTATGTATATTGTATATTGCAATCTTGAGGGTCACAAAATTTTTATTCTTTGATTTAGGGATCCCTCTGAAAAAAGACCATTGAATTTATTAGCCCCTTTCTGATTTTCTCTTCTTTTATCTCTGGATCTGTTATCTGACTAACCAGCTCTGTTCTTTCTTCCTTATCCATTCCATAATGTTTCCCTTCTTCACGTACTGCTGTCTGACTATTTAGGTGTCCATTTCTTTCCATCCCTTTCTGCATACCTTTTCCTGAATCCCTACTTCCTCATGGTCAGAGGGCATATATATTGGAATTAGCATCCCATCCTCTCCTTCTAAATATACTTTCCTATTTCCTTTTCCTTGTCTAGTATCTGTTTTTAACACTTCCTGCCAAAAAATATCCTCCTTCTCTCTTATCTGTTCTTTTCCCCCTTTCCTTTTCCTTTCCTTTTTTCTTCTTCTCTATGTTGTTTAACATTATTTTGTGATTTTAATTGCTTTACTAACTGTTGTGTTTCCAGTTCTTCTTTCCTTCCAACTTCTTCTGTTATCTCTTTTATGGTCTTTATTGCATTATCATTTTATTTAGTTCCAGCTCTCCTGTCCTCTCCTGTTTCCTCTTTATGGCCATTATTTGGCTGTCTGTCATTTTGATTTAAGTTCCCGCTTAACATATCTATTTCAAAGGTGCCCTTTCTCATATTATTTTTTAACAAAATCAACATTTCTAATAGTATATTGTTACCATATGCAATTCCTACTTGTATCTCCTCCAGAATATTACCTGTCCCACCTCTTATACATGAAATAGAATGATCTTGCTCTTTTGCTGTTCTAGCATACAGTAGATTCTTATTGCTTTTTCTTTTTCAAAATCCTAATAAGGGAGAGAAGGGTGAACCTTCAGATTATTTTCTTTTACTTTTCCTTAAATGGGTAAGCTCAGGAGGACACAAGGAGGATGGGTCTAGTAGCAGTCTGTTAGTGTATAGGTCAAAAAAGCCTAAAACTGGTTCAGAAAGGATCCTGATCTCCCCTCATGATCCAGCCCCTGTAGTGGGCCTGTTCCAGGCTCACCCCTACTTTCTTGTTCATATTTGTTGATGTCTATCTCCTCAGTAACCTCCTTGCTCACCTCCTGAGACATTTATCTATCCTGGGTCTCACTTATATATATACTTCCATGATCTTTCTGTTCTAATTTCTTCTTTTCAATAGGTTCATTTTCCTACTCCCTAATCTGTTGTGATAGCAGGTGCTCAGTCAATTGTATGTTAGCTATCTCCTTTACTGGAGATGAAGGTAGAGGTGACTGAGTTGTACTCTGCATTTTTAGAGCCTTTCTTCTCCCCTCCATGTCAATCTGATTCCCTGGGGCTAGTAAATAACTAGTAATCTTTTTCTCTTCACTACTCATGCTACTTTTGTTTTTCTTTAATTCTTGCTTTTTTCCTTTCATATCAGGGTAAAAGAAGAGAAAATACTTAGCTCACTTGAACTTTATCAGACGTTAACACAGATCTTACTATAACAAATACTAATTAGTCCAGTCTATAGGCTCCCAACATCCCTGCAGTTAGTCCCTGAAGAATCAACTCTTGGCACTACTTTTTCTCAAAAAACTCAATACTACTGGTAGAACTCGAGTGTCCAGGGTCCAGGTTCCTTCTCCTCCTCCTTTCACCAAAAGTCTAAAAGTCCTCTTTATGTGGAAGATAAGCAAGTATTACAGGTGGTTGGTAATTTCTTCCCATTATTACTTTCTGAGAATAGCCCAGCTTTTGTTCCTCTGTGTTATTTCCTCTTAAAACCAACTGTTGAACATAAAGCTAAGATGTGTGCTTCACCAGACACCCCATGGCCATCCCTTGTATAACCCATAAGAGGCACTGGGAGAGACAAAAGAGAAAGGAAATAGCAATCTTTAATAGCACATACTTAGAAGCACACAGTCCAAAACTTTCATTTTAATCAGACTTTAGATAACTATACACACACTCTAAATATCCCTATGTTTATTTGAAGAGACTCCCCAGCCAGGCCCAGGCAACAAAAATGAATATAAATACAAAGGGGGACTTACTTTTCTGTATCTGTGCAAAGATAGCGATTACGACCTCCAGATACAATCAGCTGGACTCATCAGGCCTTCCTTCTGCCATGCACTGCACCACAAAATCTACAGGCCTAAATTTCCCAAAACATGGGCACTGAGCTGCTAGGTCAATATCGCTAGCACATGCACTACTCCACTACTTATAGTGTGAGTCACCCCATGCCGAATTACTAAAACCAAAAAAAAATAGAGCACCAGATCATCATAACCAATAATCCAATCTCCAGCCCCACTAGTTATAATAGGAAAAGCAGGCTAGCAGAAAAAAAAAATGCAATGTGGTCTCATAGAGTACAGTGCCCGCTGTTCCCATTTGGCGTCTGCTGCTAGGAATGGCTCCCACAACTACTGCCCAAGCCAGGTGAGCACCTAAATAGCAGGAAATGGTCACCTGACTTGTGATGCAGAATAAAGTTGGCACCAAAGTTAAATGAATTAATACATCCAAAACAACTTTAAGAATCTTTGAAAATCAACACTTGTAGTAATGCAGTCTACCATTTACAAAAAAAAAAAAACTAAAATACTAATATACTTAAATACTTAAGAGATACTTGAAAAACACTTAAAAATAAGTATGTAAAATAAAAAGTGGCCACAGAGCTGAAAATTTTACATAGTTATACTACTCTGCCATTGACCGTCTTAAGCACTAAAACTTAATCCAAACTTCAGGATTAAAAAGACACAAAATGTAAAATATATGCGTACAATCTAGCAGTTACTAGTCTGCTATCCTTTTCCTTTCTTCTCCCCTTTCTCCCTTCTCCTTAGCTGCAACACTAACTTTTGACTTAACTTAACTTTTAAGTACACAGTCTTTCTTCAGAGCAACTCCATTTTTGGGCTGACTGACAATTCAGTTCTTTTGGTACAGCGTCTTTTTCCAGTCTTTGCCTTTCCGAAGGGCCTCTGCCTCAGATCTGTACCCGTATTAGGTCCATAGTGTGTAGCTTCACAGTGGGCGTTGCTCCTTCATTGCTCCCCTCGAGCTCTTCACTTCTAGATCGGCCTTCTCTCTGTAACTGAGACAAAAAGAACAGCGGAAAAGAGCCATATGATGGGGGACCGCCATAAGATCTTCTGGAAAGGAGACAGACATCATAGGCAGAGAATGCTTACCTGCTATAAAAATAAAACTAGCAATGTCTCCCTGCTTCTCCCCCTTACTCCACAAGGAGAGAGAGCACGTAGCATTCAGCCATCACCTCCAGCCTCAACCCATCTGTAGGGGTGTCACCAACTGGCTCACAATAGTTCATAGTTCACACCAAAAAAAAACAGAAACATTGGGCACTCACCCTGTAGAGCTTAAAGGAGGAATAACTAAAATAAATAGTGGCATGCCTGTCTAATGTCTCATTCTGTTGCTGTTTACACTAGTTAGATGTTAAGCATATGAAGCCCAGCTTGTTTCACTTATGTTTCTTTTCATTCTTTGATATTTTAAGCTTTGTACAAACAGCATTTTTCCTCCAAGTAGAGGTGTAGGTTGCTACATGAATATTGTCTATTATAGCACTCCCCCTGTGATAGTCTCAATAGAAACTGATGTCATGTGAGTTGCATGATACGTAATTTACATTACCTTTCCACATGCATCTCAACTATCCAGTAAACAGATCAAGCAGGTATTAATATTGATTATTTTGTATATTTTTATTTAGGGGATGCCATCTTATTAATCTTTTTCTCTACTGCAATTGTATTTTGCAGTTCATTTTCCCACCTGGCTACAACACAGCACCAGAAACATCTGTTTGTAGCTTAATTTTATTTATTTATTTATTACAGTCTCTGAATTTGACATACCTTTGCATCAGAGACTAAATTTAGAAGGTTTCATGTCTAAAATAGATCATAACAATTAGCTAACTACAACAATGTAAGAAAAACATGACATAGATATAACAAAAAAAAACAAACAATCAGAGCAGTCATTATATCAGACTTTGTCAAAGTTGGCAAATAAGAACCAAAAATAGATACCAGGGTAAAAGCTAAGATAAAATACAATAATGTATCAGTATATGATAATAGGCAGTCAAGATAACTTTGTCAAAGTCAATAGGTTAACATGGGTCAGCCAAGGCAAATAAAAATGAGCAGTGAAAAAGGGAAAAGAGGGAGGAGGGGGAATAGGTGGAAATCAGGGTTCAGGAGCTACAGAGTGAGGTGAAGTAGAGAGGAAACATGCCAAGAGAGAGGTACCTATGGGGGTGTGCAGGGGAAGGAGGGGAGGGATGGGGAGAGTGGCAGCTGTTTAGCCAGGAAATGAAGGGATACATGAGGGCGAAGTAGCTTAAGTTAGGCATTCTCAGTGATTGAGAGAAAGAAGGTACTGTGTGAGGTTGCGTTTAAACTGCCCTAACTTGGAGGCAGTTTGTACATCAAGAGGGAGATCAGATAGCCAGGTGGGAGAACTGTAGAGAAAGGCCCACTGTGCTTGATTAGTTCAACAGAAAGGGGCCAGATAGGTAAGTCTAGTTGCGCTTCCCGTTCTTCGAGAATTGATTGCTGGGGTAAGGAGGTGTTGTGTTGTTAGAGGGGATAGACCAGACAGATCTTCTTACCTAGTAGGCAGGTCTGGTACATGATCCTGCCACTAAGATTCAGCCAGCTGATTTGGGTATACAGATCTCAAGTGTGGGTGTACCTGTGAGCCCCAGAAACTAATCAGCAGGCCTTAGGGAGGGCAACCTTAATACATTTAAGTGACGTGTCAGTAGCTGCTCCATAAGTGACTAGATTGTAGTCTACAAGTGAGAGGACAGAGCTGTTGACAGCAAGATGGAGTGCATCAGGGGTAAGGCTGTGACTGTGTCTGTAGAGGAGCCCTATTCAAGTATTAACAGCTTTATAAATTATGTTTATATGGTCATTAAAGGATAGGGTGTTGTCAAGTGTAATGCCTAGGTACCTGAAGTTGTGTACTTGCTCAAGAGGATCACGATAGATCAGGGACACTGGTTTACCGGGATTGAGAAAGGGCATATTCCATTTTGCACATTGTAAAAAATGGTATTGTCACCGGTGTCTGCTAAGCCAAAATCCGCTTTTACCGGTGTTTGGTTTTGTGTACTTTATTTAACAATTTTTAACTCTGCTAACATGCATTTTAGCAATTTTGATTTCCACTATTACACATCCTTCCATCCTTGTACCAATTTAAAGTTATTTTTAGGTACAAGATAGTGGCAACAACAACTACAACCCCCATCCTAAAGGTGTAATGGAAGCAGCACTACAGCCCCATCCCTCAGGTATGATGGCAGCACCAACAGCACTACAACCCCCATCCCTCTGGCGTGATGACAGCAGCAAAAGCACTACAACCTCCCTCCCTCAGGTGTGACAGAAGCAGCAGCACTGTGGTCCCCATCCCTTAGGTGTGATGGAAGCAGCACTACAGCCCCATCCCTCAGGTACGATGGTAGCACCAACAGCACTATGACCCCCAACCCTCTGGTGTGATGGCAGCAGCAAAAGCACTACAACCTCCCTCCCTCAGGTGTGACAGAAGCAGCAGCACTGTGGTCCTCATCCCTTAGGTGTGATGGAAGCAGCACTACGGCCCCATCCCTCAGGTGCGATGGCAGCACCAACACAGCACTACGGCCTCATCCCTCTGGCATGATAGCATCAGCAAAAGCACTACAACCTTCCTCCCTCAGGTGTGACAGAAGAAGCAGCACTCTGGCCCCCATCTCTTAGGTGTGATGGCTGCAGTACTATGTTCACCATTCCTCAGGTGTGATGGCAATATCAGCACTATGGCCCCCATCCCTCAGGTGGGACAGCAGCAGTACTACATTCCCCATCCTCCAGTGGTGATGGCAGAGGCACTACAGCCCCCACCCCTTTAGTGTGATGGCAGTAGCAACAATGCAGTCCACATCCCTCTGGGGTGATGGCAGTAGTGACAGCACTATGTTCCCCTTTCTTCAACACCCACACCCCACATGCACAAGTTACAAATGACTTGATCTCTTTGCTTGTTAGAACTCAGATATGAATTAATCCGAACCATCATCGCTAAGGTGGACTACCTTTGTTTTTTCCTATCTATAATTTAACTGCCTGAATTGGATTTCTGCCTGTGACACCACTGACCAGGTTTAGGAAACAGAGTTGGGTGTTGGAGGGCCAGCTGGTGGGTGAAGGCTTGAGTGTCCAACGACCACTCACCTTCTCCTGGGAGGGAGGGTGGGTTCATGGCTCAGCATTTGCTGGCCCATGGTAGAGGCCAGAGGCATGA
The DNA here is from genome assembly GCA_016271365.2 of Neoceratodus forsteri. NCBI lineage: Eukaryota > Metazoa > Chordata > Ceratodontiformes > Ceratodontidae > Neoceratodus > Neoceratodus forsteri. The sequence continues at coordinate 761,867,766 of CM057452.1, forward strand.
CAACATGTCAGCACTCACTGCACGAGGGAGCATGATTGACGTCGGCTTGTGCCTTGACATCATGTGGCCTGTCACGCTCCCAAGAAAATGGGAAAACACCCACTGACCCAACCGAATGATAGCTGTTGGTCCCTCCATAAGCCAGAATCCCCAGATATGTGTCCGTTCTGGCTCCTGCCATGCCCAGGATACACTGGAAGCTCTTTAGAGCAATTCTCCTCCCCTGGTAGCCTCCCACAGAGGTAGGGGCCCACTCAATGAAGGGTTACTTTGGGTTACCTGGTAGCACAGCAGTAAAGTGCAGTGGATGGTGGTCGGCACTCAGCAGTGATGGTAGGGGGCCTTGGCAGGCCTGAAGGAGTGAATGGCCAGGGGGAAAAAAAACTGCTTGAATTTGCTTCTTTGAAATAAAGTGTCTTCACCTAAAAAATCCACAAGTGATTAGTGGAGGATGTTCAAATGGATTTATGTATCTACCAGACATGTGGATGCTTTTTTTCCCCCTTGATGTCCATGAAAAGGGTGTCTCCCAGTTTTCATGTCTTTGTTCAGATGTGAATTGAGCACTGCTCTGCCCACCAGCATCATATAGCCCCTGGGGTCTTATCTTCTGTAGGTCATTGACTGTGCTTTCAAAATCAACTGGCCAAACATAAGTACACCTAAATACTTAACATTTACTTTTTGTTGAAGCAGTCTATCAGAAAACCTTGTTGTCACAGAGACTGAAACAGTAGGTGAGAGAAAAGCTGCAAATGATCCAATTCACCTAAATGGTGTGCTAACTGTGAAGTATTTTCATAAGTAGTAAGGCAGTTTCTTCTTTGCGAACATACTTTCATTCAGACTAGTTTTCATTCAAACAGCTGAGGATTGTGGATGGCCCTACTGGTTATAAAGTTGAATAAGCTAGTTGGTAACAGTGATCCTGCATTTAGCAGTCTACGACCTAGATGCTTATATGCAAAGAATACAATAAGCTAATAATAAACACCTGACTAAAATCTAAAAACAAGCTTATAAATCTCATAAAATGTATCTGAACATGTATCTTTACCTATACAAACTCATTTCAGTCCAAGTAAAACTCAGGTAAATTACATGGTACCCTGACTACTATTCTATGATGTAGTAAACATATATTGGTATTTTTTTTTATATTCTTTGTAAAGCAGGTAAGGCCCACTAGGCAGGACTGTCTGTTTTCAGGAGTGACCTAGAAGCACTGGGGAGGTTAAGTGACTTGCTTGGAGTCACACAGTATGCAAGTGGAGGTTGTGGGAATCAAACCCAAGTCTGCTGGATGTACCCAGTTCATTCACTACTTGTTACTTTAACCACTAGGCATGGGTGGTTAAACTGAATGGCTGATTACAACAAAGCAGTGCGGGTGATTTCCTTACTGACTCTATATGCAGCAAAGCAGAAAGAATGCAAAGCACAGCAGCATTCATTTTAAGATGCTGAAATCTGGGTCAACCTTCTGGTGCTGGAGGAGCACTATTGCTTGCAATGCCAGCCACCCAGGGTCAGAAGCGAACTCGGGTTGCTGGAGGTCTGGCCAGGGGATCAGGATCGAGCACCCGGGGGACTGCTCTCCTCCACTGAAGAGGGTGGGCTGCAGGTCCTGCTGCTTTACCACCACCTGTGTGACCATGGGTGGTGATGCAATGGTGCTGCAGAGTGTTCAGGAGGGGAGGACCCTAGCCAGGATCTGGAGCAGTGGCATGTCTCTATGTGACCTACCTCCTTGGAACTCCTGTAGTGCCAGTGCCCTCAGGGACAGATACCAGAAAACCAGGAACAATCACCCCACATTGGCCACTGGCAGAAGGGACCCAGGTGACCCAGACTTCATAACCAGGCTCCATGAGGGACCCACTGAGCTACCCGACACACACTAAGGGAGTGTGGATGGGTCCTGGGTTCCCCTCCCTTTCCACCTGGCAGGGATACAACCCAGGAAGGATTGGGGCAGGACCACAGGAGCTCCTGAGCATTACCTGGAGGTGAAGCTAAGGGATACCCAGCCTGAAAAGTGGAGACTGATGCTGTGAGAAGGGGACATAGAAAGAGAAAATAAAAAAAATAAATAAAAAAATGCTGAAATCTTAGAGATTCTGTGCAGTGGCATGCAATTTCCGTGAGGCACCGGTACAAGAATTCAAAATCCGCAAATCAAGCAGGATTCCGTGATTGTTACCGTTAAAAATGGAAAACCAGGGTCCCTGACGATAGTTGTTAAGGATGGTGAGCTGAGCTGACTTATGCTTGTTGTGAGAATTTGCAAATAACATCACCTTGGTATTTTTATAGTCCAGGATTAACTTGTGTTCTGTACACCAGGACTCGACCAAGGCAAAGCTGTGCTGCTACTCTCTGGTAAGGAGGAAGGGATCTGGCTGGCTCGTGAATAAGATGGCATCATCCGAGTAGAGGAGGAGTTGACTGGGGCAGACTTGGGGGGGAATTTAGGAAGAGACTAAATAGAATAGGGACAAGAAAAGTTAATCATAGAACCAAGAGATGTACATGAAAGATTACAGAAATTAGTTACTGACAAATGACCGGGACTGGATGATGTGCACCCCAGAGTGTTGCATGAACTTGCTGACCTTTTATACCTACCCCTGACCCACATATTTCAGCTTTTGCTCGATTCAGGTGAAATACCACAGGGTTGGAAAGTGGCAACTGTGGTACCCCTCATAAAGAAAGGACCCAAAACCAAACCAGAAAATTTCAGACCCATTAGTCTGACCTTTCTTATGGAAAAGATCCTTGAAGGCATAATAAAAGAACACATACAAACTTTTTTGGAGAAACATAGGCTGCCAGACACACTCCAACATGGATTTATAAGATCTAGTCTTGTCAGATCAGTCTACTAACATTTTATGAGAATGTAAGTAGTGAATTGGACAGGGGCAATTCAGTTGATCTCATATTTTTGGACTTCGCGAAGGCTTTTGATAAACTGCCACATTCTCAGTTAATTAAAACACTGGGGGAACTTAAGTTGCAGGTAAATATCCTAAAATGGATCTCAGAATGGCTTGATAGAAGAAAGCAAAGGGTTACCATTAATGGGATATGCTCTGAATGGGCCCTGGTTATGAATTGGGTACCACAGGGTTCAGTCCTGAGTCCCTATCTTTTTAATATACATATTACCTCACTTAAACTGGATATACTAAACATTTGGTTATTAAAATTTGCAGGTGACTGCAGGATGGGGACAGTGATTAATAGTTCAGAGAATATCCCATTAATAGTATCAAGCCATTCTGAGATCCAATTCAGGATATTTACCTGCAACTTAAGTTCGGAGAATATAACTGCACTACAACAAGCTTTAGATAACATATCTACCTGGACTAACCATAGTAAGCTAACCCTGAATACTAGCAAGTGTAAGGTTATGCACCTAGGCACACAGAATATACAACAAAAGTACAAGTTGCAGAACAAAACCCTATTGGTAACCCACCAAGAAAAAGACTTAGTGATTAAAATCAGCCCTGATTTGAAATTTAGCTCCCACTGCAGATACCGAATTAAAAAGGCAAATCAGAACTTAAACTGTATTCTCAGGCGCATATCTTGTTGGCACAAAGAGGTGATGCCTCCACTGTATGGCACTTTGGTCAGACCTCACTTGGAATACTGCGCCCAGGTGTGGTCCCCCTACAAAAAGGAGGATATTCAAAGGGTTGAGGGGGTTCAATGAAGAGCCACTAGGTCAATAACTGGGCTGAAGGAATTACCCTATGATGAGAGACTAAGATCACTTAACCTGTATTCACTCCAGTACAGGAGATTCAGAGAAGATATGTGTATGCTATACAGAGCAATGAGTGACATCAAACTTAGGGAAGAATTGGGTTTTGAGTTAAGGAATGGCAAAGTCAGTGATAGAAGACATTCCAAGCAACTGTTTCTGGCAAGATGGAACTTGCTACATAGAAAAAAACTGGTTTAGCCAAAGGGTGGTTACATCATGGAATCATCTCCCACCGGAGATGGTGGATAGTCCAAATATGGAATTATTTAAAACAAAGACTGGACAAAGTATGTGGGGATAGGGTAAAATATAATTTAAAGTAAATTCTAAATGGCAAGCACTAAGGATAAAAGTTTACTTAAGCTTGAACCAACCTATGAAACCTATGAAGAATGAAACCTTATAGTACACTGGAGAGCACAAGTGGAGATGGTACCACTAATTTTCACTTGTTGCGTTCTGCCAGCAAGGTAGTTCTGAAACCAGGAGGTAACTGCATGTGAAAGACCAAGGATGGAGAGAGAATAAATAAGTAGGGAATGGTTAACCATGTTGAATACTTTAGTTAGGTCAATGTAGATGGACCCATTTAGGTGGCCACGGTCAAGTGCTCTGTGAATAAATGTAGTATATTCAAGAAGTGCTGTAGGGTGCTATGATTTTTCTAATCCCGTGTTGTTGTTGACATTGAGTGTTGTATGCTTGCATTAGCAATGATAAAAAAAAAGAAGAAATCAGATGTAGTGGTAATTGACGTGTTTGCCACAATTTACAATGTGTATTATTACAGAGAGCATTTCAAAGAATAAATATAATTTTTTAGTACAGTGCAGTTTGGGACGGAGGTCTGCCATGTGTACATCTCATGCCTAAGAATTGGTGGCTCTTATTAGTGCTATTTTGATGCAATGCTAAAGACATCTGTAATGTTATTGTTAGGTACTTAGCATACTTCTATATGTTTTCCATGTGTACTTCAACAAATCACAGTTGCAGTACAATGATCTGTGGGCATAGCAAAATTGATGCACTGTTTATATACAGGATGTGTAGATTGACATCATCATATCTATTTTTATAAGCTGTACTTATCTGCCAACAAATTCTATGTTTCTAGGCTACAGAACAGTTGAAACAGCTAGGCAAAGACAATCAGTCTGTTCTTTATACAGGTTGCCAACCTATGTTTTGGTGTTACCGCATTTTCAGACATAAGTGGTTCATGAATGAGAAAGGGATATTCAGAATACTGTGACATATAACTATTCCCACTCAACCACAATGGAAAGCTGTCTGAACCAAAAAGGTAGCAAGGATTTATGGGGAAAAGGAAATACACATAAAGCTGACCGGACAACCGTATGATGATTTATATTCTGGGATTTGCAATCAGCTAGTGACAGTACAATCCCCATGTCATTCAAGGCATTACTCATTCAAGCAGTTCAGTGAATGACTAAATGCAAGTGAATGGTTAAACATTTCTTCCCCCCACCTCAAAAAAAAAAGATAAGAAGGGATTCTGGTCATGGCTAGCTGTGGATTGGATGAAACGATCCATCAATGAGTTGTCAAATTACACCCCTGAAGTAACTGGCTGTGGTGCTACCCCTGACCACACTTTACATCATACACAGCTTAAAAATATCAGATCTGAAAAAAACACAGCTTTTCTTGTTGGGTCTGTGAGAGTGAGAAGCAGTTACATACTACTGTGTGGGCAAATCCTGGTATAAAATTTTTTACTTTTTTTTTATTTTGAAGATAGCACCGCCATCATTTCCCTCATTCACATTTAAACATAATCATGCAATTTCCAGCAGTTAAAATAAAATTCAGATTCAATCAGTTGCTCACAGCATCCCTGTAAGAATAGATCTGTGGAACCATTCAACTCTCAACCTCTTTGATGAACACCAATCAGCTACTAGCCATCTATGCAACAATTACGTGTAAATGTACATAATCTAATACAATCACCTGATCAGCATGTATGCACTCACATACACAATAATATTTTCTATTACAGCACAGACTAAATAGAAATGAGAGCAGAGCTGAGAGAGAGATGAACTGTCGCTTTACTACAATGATAGTGCTTTGCCATCTATAGGGGTTGTGATGTGTTTGTTCATGTGATCACTACTCTCAGCTGCACTTATACCACTTGGCCATCTCCATATGCAGCCATACTCTCAATCGATGGATAACCAGACATAAAACATAACATTGATGAGGTGACTTAACATTTATACATGATTTAGGTATATTGCACCCTTAACAGCCAGACCTAAACCTAATATAAATGATTCAGCCCTCAAAAGCATGTTATATTTCACCATTAACAAATGATGCTGCTCAAATAACACTTTATGTGCAAATGTTCCCATTTTATTCAGTGCCAAACAGGAGAGTGCACACAAACACCTGACACATTTTGGAACGGTTCCTTTTTCAAACACATCAAGCCTTTCTGTGCTGTCTCCTGTTTGACATTGAATAAAATGGCACAATTTGCACAGTAAGGGGTTTTTTTTAGCAATGTCATTTTTTTAAGCCCTAAGGGGTGAGTACCTGATGTTTTTGGTTTTCTACCATTAGCATTGTAAGCCCCATGCTTTCCTTTTGTACAGTACTGTATGTTTCTTTTCTTTCAGTTCTTTCTCCCTGTAACGTGGATGTCTTCATGTCTGCTATTAATAAAGTTGTTTGCCTGTACTGTACCTGCGCATAGCCCTGTAATTCTTTAGGATATGGGGGGAGAGGGGAGGTTGATGTTGATAAAATGTGCCTTGTTTAAGCTGTGTTGCAAGAAAGGAAGTTAAGAGGCACGGGGGGGTGGCAGGTGAATCAGAAATGCTGTACATTTATACAATACTGTACTTGGTGTTTTCTGAGACGGGGGAAAAGATTTCTAGGTATTTCTTATACAACATCCTGGTTCTTTATCAAACATAAAGTACAGGGTATGTAGGGATAACATTGTTTATGACATTGGATTTGTGTCCACGCATATTGCATAAATATGAAAAACAGTTCATTTTCCTGAGCAAACAGCTCAATTATTTCATAAACTTCATTCACTATAAATAAATATCTTCATTAAACAATGGAATTGGGAATGCAGATGTGGGGCATGCACACTGAGGAAAACAAAATAGCAGCGAATAACAAGAAATATTTACAGGTAGCAATTAGAATGTCTGGTACCAGTCAGCAGAGGAAAGGCAAGAATAATTATCACCATCACCTGCTGACACTAAATTCAAGAATTTGCTGTGATGGGTCACAATGCTAAGTCCAACATGACTCTAGTCAATACTAAAAAACACTGTTTGTACTAGTCAACTAGTCAACACTGTAATGGTTCACTGCCTTCTTCCTTCAATGAAATCATTATGTAATTGTTGAAAAATGATACAGATCCAAATTACTCCAGTTCATACTGTCTATTGTCTCTCGTTATTCAGACTACAAGATCTTCACAAAAATATCAGCTAAGAAATAAAATATAATGGTCCTTAATATTAGAGTTCTTCTGTGGTGCATTGTGATAAGTCTCAGCTTACATGTTTTATGCAGTGTTAGTGGCTCAGCAAGTAGCACACTCACCTCTGAGGCTAGGAGATCAGAAGGCTGTGGGTTTTAGCCCAACACTAGGTACTTGGGTTAATATCCCAATACTGACACTGCAGTGCAGCACGAGGGGGTGCTGCACTCCTGAGATGCCATCTTTCAGATGAAATGTTAAACTGAGGTCCCATCTGCCTGTTCTGGAGGTAGTTCAGGTGAATGTTAAAGGTCCCATGGCACTTCTTGAAAGGAGTAGGGGTATTTAGTTTTTGTTGAAAAATCACACACACATGAAAGTACAATACAAAAAAAAACATAAAAAAAGGAAAGCAAGAAAAATCATCTCCACAATATTACCATCAGAAATAAAAAATCAATATGCTGTATAAAAGAAAATACACATAATACTGTAGTTAATATTCTGATCATGTGACTGGAACGTCTGAGTCTGTAACCCAAGAAAGATTTCTCCGGGCCTGAAATGCCCAATTTTGAAATCTATTTTTAATCTCTTTCTTGTAAATCAATTTTATGTCCCATACAATTTTTTTTAATAAATCAATAAGTGACACTGTTTTCTGTTGTAAAGTAAACCAGCAATGCGAATTTCATATATATCATTTTATCACAGTTATAATTACTTGTAAAGTAGACTTCTCCCATATTTTCTAGGTTACATCAAAATTACCATATAGCAAGAGGTCTAATGTAAGATGATTAAAGTTAGGTATATTCCAGTTCTGAGCTATAAAAGACCACAAGGTTGAGAAGTAAGGACAAGTAAAGAATAAATGGTACATTGATTCTAACTGTAGAGAGCATTGAGGTCTGGAACATATCCTTTCTGACAACTGTTTGTGCTTTTGATGTTCTTTTACATTAAGCCGGTTATGACAGCACAACCAATGAACATCCCACATTCTCTCCGGAATTCTAGGGTGATTTAGAAACTCAAGCATCTCAGTTATTATATTTACTGGACAGTTGGGAAATTAAACTTGATCTCTAAACTTATCCTGTATAATCTGTTTATAAACATCTTTTCTCTGTTGGCTAGTAATCATTCTAGAAGTGAGATGCCAACTTTTCAGTTTGAGGAACACCTCTCTTAAATACTGAGGACCTATATTAGACTTTTTAATTTGTCTTAAGGAATCAGCTGACCAGTGAGGAAACCATGGGCTACAAGAGAGTTCATATAAGGGTACCTAGGGCTGTCTAACTTGAGTTAATTATGGTCTAAAATTTGTCAGTATGTATATAATGTTAAATATAACAGGATTTTCCATCCCCAAACCCCACTTGATTCTTAGGGAGATATAAGATATTCCATTTTAGGGGGTTAAGTGGGCTCCCCCATATAGCCTGAAAGAAAATACTATATAATGTAACTTTTAAAACCTTGGAGGAGGGGAGCTAACTAATGTGTAGAAATATAGGGAGAAGAAAAGTTTTAACCAAATACATTCTCTTCAGTTTATTCATATTCCATGCATTCCAGGTTTTAACCAGCTTTTGAGCCTGGTCAACTTTCAGTTGTCAGTTAAGGACATCTAAATTCCCTGAACCAAAAGCGACATTCAAAATAGCAATTGGGTCTCGTGTAAGGGTTATTCCTGCTACATCAGAAAGGGGGTTTATTGGGTTTCCCAATTGCCTTCCAGTACATTTCCTTAAATTTAAAGAAGTACCTGATATAGATCCGAACACCTGACGTGTATTTTTTACTTGTGTTACTGAATCTACATTTTGCAGCAGTATAGTAATATCATCCACATATGCTTGGGCTATATGTAGAATCCTATAAGTGTCTACATGTATGTGTGCTAAACTTGTGGCAGAATCGAGTTTTCTTAAAAGGGAGTCAATACTGAAGACATACAGTAAGAGGGCTGAGGGGACAGCCTTGTCTCACCCCTCTCTTTATAGGAATCATTGGTCCTAGCCAACCATTTATTTGTGGGGTTACTGTAGCAGATTTATACAAAGTGATAAGCCAATTAATAAAGGAATCAGGTATACCATAATAGGCCAGAATGTCCCACAAATATTGGTGTTCTACAGAATCGAATGCTTGTCTTTGATCTAATGAGAGAAGAAAGCCATCTGTTTCACCATTATTGTCTCTTTCTATTAATTCCCGTAAAAGAAGCAAATGACCACTCATTTTCCTCTCAGGAATGGAACAAGTTTGTGTAGGTGAGATATAATACAATGCTGCCTATAATAATCTGGTGTGCAATATTTTTGCAATAAGTTTAACATCAGTACTGAGTACACTAATTGGTCTCCAATTTGAAAGATCAGATCTCTCCCCTTTTTTATACAGAAATAGTAAAAGACCTCTTGCCATTTCTAATGGAATGGAATCCTGTTGCAACATATAAGTAAAAACTAAAGCTAATTCTTTTGAAATTAAGGGGCCCATTACTTTGTACAGCTCTGGGGTTAAACCATCCATCCCTGGGGCTTTATTGTTTTTTTAGAGATTGGATGGCTGTTTCAACTTCCACAGTGGAAACATCTTTCATTACATCATCCAGTATGAAAGCTGGACAGGCAGAAACCTGGCCTGCAGGTAAAAAAATTCTGAAATCTTACTCTGTGGTGATCGTTTCTGGGGAAAAAGAGACATAGTATGCTGAGATACTAGTCTTAAAATATTACTTTTATCTTGAAATCTCTGCCCATCAGAATCCCTAAGAGAATCATTTTTTTTTAATTCTGTCTTTACATGACAGGAAGGGACAGACCACAGCTGCTTTCCCCTGTACACCAAACTTCTGTTGATTGTGCAGACCCTCCTGTTACCTTAAATGGAAAGCCTGCACATCTTGTTTGAGTACCTTAAATTGTGTGCTGAAATCATGAGCAGAATTTCTAGCCAAGGATTATAATTTTTGTAGTTGTTGTCTCTGTTTTAAATAAAGTAAATATACATTATTTCTGTGAGTCCTACTTTCTTGTTTCAATAAGTTTCTTAAATCAGTTTTGACATCTTCCCGCCAGAGGGTAGGATTGTCAAAAATTTCTAATACTGATTTCCTATGAGTAATAAAATATTGGATATTCTGAGTTATCTGTGCTATTAAAAAAAGAAAGGAGTTAAATTTCCATATACTGGGGCCTTGGGGGAACTAAGAGGAAACTTCCAAGTTTAGTTGCAACAGCTTATGGTCTGAGAATTCAACTTCAACTACTGTAATAGAGGATATATTCAGTAGTTTGGAAATGAAAAAAAAAAAGTTGATCCTAGTAGCTAGATTGCCTTTTTGAAATGTTGGTTGGGCTATCTGATGTCCAGTCATGTAAGCATTGTTCAGATTTGTTTATTTATTTATTTTTTGTTTACCAGGTAAGTGCACTAGCCATAGGGATGACTATTTTCAGGCATGACACAGAAAAATTGCAGAGCAAATTACAGGGAACTTTCAGACAGTGGCAAATACAGAAAAGGGTACAAAAAACAAGATAAGATTACATCAGGATTTCCATATACATATAGGGTACAGAGTTTAGTTTACATAAACAAAGGTAGCATTGGTTTGCACAGTAGGTTCAAAAGCGTCATAGAAGTTACTTAGTCAGATAATTAGAATTTATATGTCAGGTAAGTGCCCTGGCAGAGAAATTGGACTAATTCTTTACACACCCCAAGAGGTAACAGTAAGACAGAGGTAAAACAGTGAAAACACATTATTTCCTGAGGGAGAGGCAAAATACAGAGGTAAACAAGAATAAACAGTGTAGAGTACATATGCAATACTAAGCTGAAAAAAATACAACACAACAAGCAAACAACAGAATTGGCTTCATAGAAGTTCAACATGGAAATGATAGATTTTAAAGTAGCCATATCACAGTAATTTTACTTGTTGTAGTACACTGTGCCATATCCCTTTTGTCAAGGCCATAATTAAAATCACCCCATAGAATCACAGCTTGAGAGGAAACCAGAGATGGCTTGAACAGTTTTGAATAGTGTAATTCTTTCTGCTTTCATTTGTGAGACATAAATATTAATAAACCTATAATAAGAGTTGAACATTTTCATATATAATACTAAGGCCCTACCTGGTATTAAGTCTATTAATTTTATAACTTGTACCTGTATGCAAGATCTAAATAAAATACCAACCCCAGTGCTAGTGTCTGTGCCAATGGACCAGTATTATGGCTCCACATGCCATAATGTGGTAGTATGCCCTATTTCTGAGATAGTGTGAAGTCTAGTATCCTGTAGCAATAAAACAGCTAAAGGGCAGGCCAGAAAAAAGGACATAGCTATATGTTTCTTTTTACTACTTTTTATGCTGTTCACAATAAGGGATCCAATAGCCAATGGGGCAAATGCCATTGCAGAAGAAATTATTTGCTCCTATTCAGAAAGAAAATATCAAGTACTGCATCATGGGGGCTTTTTCTTTGTTCTCCTGGATCTCCTTTGTTGCTAATTTGGTTTCTGTTGTGACTCGTCAAGTTCAGACTGGAGGTCTACCTGTGAAGACCACAAAAAAGAACCTTCTGAGTCTGCATCTGAAATTTCTGAGGCTGTCTGAAAGGCCTCATACCTATTATGTAAGGGTAATTCTCGCTTTTTAGATACTTCTGGGGCAGGTTGTTCATTAGTTTAGTTCCTTTTGGTCAACCTCTTTTGTATTTGAGGGGAAGGGGGCATATCTATAGACTCCCTGCTTGGATGCTCAACTTCTTCCTTAGAAGGGGCATGCACTGGTTCTGTTTGTTCTATGAGAGGGTGATTCTCTGCACTCACTGGTGGGTTTGATGAACCTGTCTCAGAAGGGGGAGGTAGCCTAGAAATCTCAATTGGTCTTGGAGGGTGGGTGAAGGATTCTTTCTGAGCAATAGCAATCATTAGCCTTTGCTCTACATCATCTGAGGAGTCTGCTTGGTTATGAGCCACCCATGTACAGCTTTAGTAGGCATGTCCCATGGAATCACAGAGATTACATTTAGGTTCATTCAGACAATTCCCACTAATATGGCCTAACTCCTGACACAGCGTGCATTCCACTTGGTCACAAATACTGCTAAGGTGGGCTGTGGATCCACATTTGTAGCAGGCCTTTGACTGGCCTGCATAAAAAAGTACCCCTCTATTCCTACCTAGAAAAAAACAGGGAGATGTTTTAACACAGAATTAGTAGACTGCAGCATAACTTTAACTTTCCATCCTCCTGTCCATATATGTTCAAAATCAAAAATTGCTTCTGAAGACCCAAGAACTGAACAATGCTGCTTCATCCAATAGGTTAAATCAGTAACACTAACCCCCTTATACCTAAATAGAACAGTAATGTTTTTATAAGCAGGCTTGGTACGGGGGATAGCTACAAATGTTGCCCATAAGGGGGTCGGTTTTAACATATTATATTGTTCCCAGAACCTTTGTAGCACAGCATTTAGCTTAAAACTTATATCATATGTGGTCTCACCAGAGACACATATAAGTGCATAGACCTTACTAGCAAATAATTTCATAGAATCTTTTAGTACATTTTTTGTAATGAAAACTCTGTCTGGTATTGTGTCCATATACCCTTTATACAACAGTCTGATGCCGTTATGCCATTTTTCAGGGTAAATAGGTTGATGAAACAATGAAGAATTTGGTCTCTGTGATGTTTTATGTATTAAATTTAAAGGTGGTTCTGGGGGTCCCACCATTGCAGCTGATAGTGTAGCATGATTATTCACACTCGATTGTCCCATGGTTTGATTTGCCTATTCAAAGTTTATTACTGGGTTCTCTGTTAAATGTAACTCAGTTGGTACATGCAAAGGTGAAGTGTTACCACTCACTGGTTGTTCTCCCTGTGGGTGCTCAACAGCAGTAGTAGCAGGGGGGACATCTGAAAAGCCAATGTTGTCCTGCCGTGCTGGCGATGTGACGATTGGTGTCGTCCTGATACCCAGTTACCCTGAGCATCGTGAACCCATCCAGCCTTTTCCAGGGCACCATTCACAGACCAGGCTTGTGCTGTAACATTCTCTGCAGATGGGCTTCTTAGGCCAGACCTTCAGTCCGTGATTGCCATTCCTGGTGCACCCTCACCTCCACTTTCCACCTGTAATCCACCACGGTAAGCGGTAGAAGTGGATGCCTTGGTTCTAGTGTAAGTAGAAAGCGGAACTGTTTGTATAGAGCTTCCAGCAACTGAATCTGGCACTCCTTGAGGTAACACACTAGATTGCTGGTATTTCTGCAGGGGAATCATTACTGGAGTTTTAGCTTGTGATAGTTTTATGGCATTTTTCAGAAATAGTTTACGGTGTACATAACACTCTTCCTCACTCTGCAACAGTTGTTCTAAATTGTCAACAGTTAATGAATTAGTATGTAAACTTTTTATAACATCAGGTTTGCTTGTCAGTGATGCAGTATTTACGGGGAGGAGAGGAGGCACTGTGGGTCACCTTAGAGACTGGAAATGGTACCCCAATCCACACAGGGGTTATATACAGACCACCATGTCAGGGGGAGGGAATGGACAAGGATATGATAGAAGGCTTACTTAGGATGGCAGAGAAAGGGGAGATACTGTTGATGGGGGACCTTAATATGCCAGATGTTAACTGGAACACCTTTTCTGCAGCCACATCCAAAAGCAGGGCCATTCTCAATGCCCTTCAGGTGGCATGCCTCAGACAGCTAGTTTTGGAACCTACTCATGAGGGAGCAATCTTAGACCTCATACTTTCAAATGGGGACAGTGAGAGGATCTCAGATCTAGAAGTGGGTAGCCATTTAGGAACAAGTGACCACCAAACAGTGTAGTTCATGATAAACTCAGCTACAGAGTCAAGCCATACGAAAGTGAGGGTTCTGGACTTCAAGAAGGCTGACTTTGGCAAGATGGGAGAGTGTCTTAGAAAAGCACTAGCAAACTAGAAGGAGGGGTGGAGCAACAATGGGGAAATATCAAAACTGCCATCACAGAGGCAACAAGCCTTTGTGTGAAGCAAATAAACAAATTAAAATGATAGAAAAAGCCACTATGGTTCTCAAAAGAGGTGGTGGTGAAGGTTAGGGAGAAAAAGATAGCATTTAGGAAGTATAAGGAAACACAGAAGGAGCAGGACAAAGAACTATATCAGTTAAGGCAGAAGAAAGCAGGGAGGGTAGTCAGACTAGCAAAGGCACAAACTGAGGAAAAGATAGCTAACTCGGTTAAGAAGGGGATAAAACCTTTTATAGGTATATCAGGGAGCATAGAAAAACACAGGGAGGGATAGTGAGGCTAAATAGAATGGATGGTGGGTGGGCAGAGAGGGACAGTAAAAAAGCAGGGATACTGAATGAATATTTCTGTTTAGTATTCACAAAAGAGGAGGTGGGGAGGTGCCTAATCCAATTAACAGAAGCACTCTGGATGGGGGGGGCAACCCAGTCCTTTCACAGAAGAAAGGATTCTGAAAGAACTCCTAAAACTGAAGGTGGACAAAGCAATGGGGCCTGATGGAATTCACTCCAGAATTCTAAAAGAATTAAGTAGAGAATTAGGGACACCACTGACTACCCTTTTTAACAAATCATGGAAGGATGGTGTGGTACCTAAGGACTGGAGGACGGCAGATGTAATTCCCCTTCACAAAAGTGGGACCAAGACAAAGGCAGGAAACTAAAGACCTGTCAGTTTGAACTCTGTGGTCGAGAAAGTGATGGAATCACTTCTGAAGGAAAGAATTGTTGAGTACCTAGAAGCCAGTGGGGCACAGGACCCAATGCAGCATGGGTTCACAGCGGAAAGGTCATGTAAGATGAATCTAATTGATTTCTTTGACTGGGTGACCAAAGCAGTAGACCAGGGAGGGGCTGTGGTCATGGCCTACCTAGACTTTAGCAAGGCATTTGACACAGTCCCACACAAAAGATTAATAGTCAAATTAACCAGCCTGGGAGTGGATCCCAGGGTGGTAGCCTGGGTAAAACATTGGCTAGACAACAGGACACAGAATGTAATTGTAAATGGAGTCCACTCTGAAGAAAGAGGGGTTACTAGTGGGGTACCGTAGGGTTCAGTACTGGGTCCAGTCCTTTTTAATGTCTTTATAAGTGACATTGCTGAGGTACTGGAAGGAAAAGTATGCCTCTTTGCAGATGACACAAAGATCTGCAACAGGGTTGATACACAAGAAGGCGTGGAAAGGATGAGAAGGGACTTGGCAAGGTTAGAGGAATGGTCAGATGTATGGCAGCTTGGATTCAATGCAAAAAAGTGTAAAATAATGCACCTGGGAAACAAAAACCCAGGGGAAGATTACACAATGGGGGGGAGGTACTAACAACAACAAAAATGGAAAGGGACCTGGGGTAATCATATCAGATGACCTTAAGGTTGGCAAGCAATGTGAGAAGGCGCTAGGGAGGGCTGGGTGGATACTGGGATGAATAGGGAGTGGCATCACCAGCAGAAAACAGGACATTGTTATTCATCTGTACAGACAGTTGGTGAGACCCCATCTGGAGTACTGCGTCCAGTTCTGGAGACCCCATCTCCGCAAGGACATAGACAGGATGGAGGCAATTCAGAGGAGGGCAACTAAAATGGTGCAGGGTCTGCAAGAGAAACCATATGAGGAGAGACTAAAGGAGCTTAATATGTATACCCTTGAGGAAAGGAGGGAGAGGGGGGACATGGTAGAAATGTTTAAGTACCTCAGTGGAATCAACAAAGTCCAAGAGGGTAGCATCTTTCAGAAAAAGAGATGTGCAAGAACAAGGGGACACAATATGAAGATAGAGGGGGGACGGCTCAGGGGCAATGTGAGGAAGTATTTTTTCACAGAGAGGGTGGTGGACACATGGAACAGCCTTCCTGAGGAGGTTGTGGGGTCTAAAACTGTGGGAGAATTCAAGAATGCATGGGACAGGCATAAAGCAATTTTTGTGGGGAGTAGGAAGAAGTAGGCTGTTAGTTAACTAGGATTTGCAGCTTATCCTCTAGGTAGAGAAATGGGCAGACTAGGTGGGCCAAGCAGTCCTTATCTGCCATCTAAGTCTATGTTTCTATGTAAGGTTTAACAGGCTCAGGATGATTTTCGAAATTTTCCTTCAGATCACTCAGTTCCATCTGTATATTTCCATCAGATGTTGTGGTCACAAAATGATAAGAGGCAGGGGGTGAGACCTTTTCCCAGCCTCTTCAACTTCCATCAGCTTCTCTGGTTCCTCCATGGTGGCCATCTTGGTCAAGAACCAAGATGACAGAGGTTCCCCCTACTGTCAGAGTAGGGAAATGTTGTGGGGAAAAGGGAGTAACAATTCATAAACATATCAATACTTTACATTACACACAGTCATGCACTTTCCATAACCCAAATGATAAACAGATATACTCATAAAACCATTACAGGTACTTAAACAGGTCAACACACATTCCCTTATATGAAAGGACAGATTAGGTTATTTGATTATGCATTGTTTTACACATCCCATAACATAGTCTCACAATTTTTCCATAACTGCCTTATCTGACTGCTGGAGCAGTGTCCTAAGTCTCTGCCATACACTTTCCTGATTTCCTCTTGCACTGTCTTTAGCAAAACTTCATGAGGTACAAAATGTTGCTGCACTACCCATTTGCATCTGGCCTGCCATAAATAATATTTCAACATAGCAAATAATACCTGCAACGTATCCCTAGAAAATTGCTGCAAACAGGAGACCAAACCATATCAATTAAATCCTGATATATAATAGATTCAAACTGCTTGATCCCCCAAGAATTTGCAATAAAGTCCCAAAATTGATTAGCATATTCACATTCTAGGAACATATGTCAGAGAACACCAGGACAAGGAGCTGCTGTTGTGACTGGACTTCTCCACTGGGACTTAAGAAGTAGAACTCTACTACATGGACCTTCAATTTAGGGTAAAGGAAAAAAAATGTTAGTGTGTTTGTCTGAGTTGGTTGAAGTGAATTATCTGAGCATTTATCTAGGTATTAATCTCAGGCGGTTGAAGGGGATTGTTATCTATGCAATTTAACGAAGTGTGGAAAGATCTGTTAAGTAGGGGGAATGGCTTAGCCACAAAGAAGCCAGGTTAAAGCCAGATTTAAACACTGCCCTAGATAGCTTCTGCAGAGATTTGTCAAAGAACACCAGTGCAATGAGCTGCTGTTGTGACTGTACTTCTCTACTGGGACTATATTGCTCTCCTTCTATGTTTCCCTACCCTCCACCCCTCCACCCAAAGCCAGTTATACTTTTATAGGCACAGGATTTGCCTGACAACAGGAACTTCCTGTTTGGGAGCTGGAAGTGAGTGATCACAGAGCCACCAAAGACTCACCATCCTAGAAGGACAAGAGTAGCTCTCCATCCCCCCTAGCTGCTGGAGGTCTGCCTCTGAGCAAGTAAGGGGACTACTAAGAAATATAGGATTTTCTTGTCTCAGAACAGGAAGATCAGGTGCTTAAAGGGCACAGAGGCAGTAACTAAGTAGGGAGAAAAAAATAAATAAACAGAGGAAAGAGTAGGTATTCCAAACAACAGTGAATGGGCCAGAAATAAGACTTGATGGGAGTGGTGCAGTGCAGTGGCTATGGAGCAGCAGTCTTCCGGAAGTTGTTCTGGAGGTTGCAGTGTTTTTCCATCTGCAGGCACCTCTCTGGGCTGAGGGAGGAGGTTGTTCATCTCCAGGCTGAGTTGACCAGTATTTGTGGGACCTCCTCTCCCATCCAGGGACCACCAGGGCCAAGGCGTTGCCTCAGAGGTTGCCAAGAGAGAGAGAGAGAGAAGAGGTTGAACCACAGTGGGCTCAGGGAGGGTGAGGGTGGTGGAACAGAGGGCATTCCTCCAGTTGTACCTCTCCACAATTCATATGCCATTCTGGCAAAGTGTGGTTCGTCTATGGAGGCACCCACAGTGGAGACCAAGGAGGATGCTGGGAACCTCCACAAAGGAGACCCACAGGAAGGTGGCATGGGACCCCACAGGGGAAGAAAACAACTCCTGGTGGGGGACTCCATTGTTAGGAAGGTAGAACTGGGGGAGGAAGGGGAGAGGGAGTTAAGGTGCCTGCCTGGTGCCATGGTTTGGAGGGACAGGGAATGAATCCTCAGGATTGCTGAGGCAGCTGCACAGGGGAGGGAGCTGGATGTCATTGTCCACCTAGGGACAAATGACCTGGCTAAGAAAGGGATCAGAGCAGTGCAGGAAGAGTTTGTGGAATTGGAGAAGGGCCTTAGACAAGTAGCATGCACGGTAACCTTCTTGGAGGTGCTGCCTGTATATGGCGTAGGTGAGGATAGGGTGCTCCACACCATGGGATTCAATCAGTGGTTGAAAAACTAGTGTAGAGCTCAGGGATTTGGCTTCACTGGGGACTGGGGGTCCACCAGAAGTGATGCAGGCCTATACTGGCATGATGGTTTGCATCTTTCCAGGAGAGGAACCAGGATGCTAGGTGATAGGCTTAAATGCTTTATTGGCAAGCATTAAAACTAGCCAAGGGGGAAGGCACTAGAAAGGAGCAGGGAAATCCTAGCCCCCCCAGAAAAAGTCAGAGTAGTAAGTGAAGTAAACACCAAGTTAGACATGTCGATAGGGAGAAGGGCAGGGGTAAATGGAGAAAGTGACAAAGGCAATAAGGACACAGATGGGGCAAAAGGGGTAAGGCCATCAGGAAATGGAGGGTAATGAGTACCAATGCCTGTAGTCTGGGCAACAAGCTCCCTGAACTGGTGGCCTTGATGGAAGAGTGATGCCTGGATATCGTAGCAGTAACAGAAACATGGTACACAGACAACCATGACTGGGATGTTAACATACCAGGGTATACAACCTACAGGAGAGACATGGAGGGGAGAAGAGGTGGAGGAGTAGCTCTCTATGTAAGAGAAGGGATAAAAGCAACTGAACAAAAGAGTAAACAGGGAGGGGATGAGAGGAAGCATTGTGGGTCACCTTAGAGACTGGAAATGGCACCACAATCCGCACAGTGATTGTATACAGACCCCCATGTCAGGAGGAGGGAATGGACAAGGATATGATAGAAGGCATTCTTAGGATGGCAGAGAAAGTGGAGACACTGTAGATGAGAGACCTGGATATGTCAGATGTTAACTGGAGCACATTTGCTGCAGCCACATCCAAGAGCAGGGCCATTCTCGATGCCCTACAGGTGGCATGCCTCAGACAGCTAGTTTTGGAACCTACTCATGAGGGAGCAATCTTAGACCTCATACTCTCAAATGGGGACAGTGAGAGGATCTCAGATCTAGAAGTGGGTTGCCATCTGGGAACAAGTGACCACCAAATAGTTTGGTTCATGATAAACTCCACTGCAGAGTCAAGTCATTCAAAAGAGAGTGTACTGGACTTCAGGAGGGCTGACTTTGTCAAGATGGGAGAGTGCCTTAGAAAAGCACTAGCAATTAGGCTAGAAGGAGGGGTGGAGCAACAATGGGGAAACATCAAAACTGCCATCACAGAGGCAACAAGCCTTTATGTGAAGCAAATAAACAAATCAAAATGAAAGAAAAAGCCACTATGGTTCTCAAAAGAGGTGGTGAGGAAGGCCAGGGAGAAAAAGATAGCATTCAGGAAGTATAAGGAAACCCAGAAGGAGAAGGACAGAGACCTGTACCAGTTAAGGCAGAAGGAAGCAGGGAGGGAAGTCAGAATAGCAAAGGCCCAAACTGAGGAAAAGATAGCCAACTCAGTTAAGAAGGGGGATAAAACCTTTTATAGGTACATCAGGGAGCATAGAAAGACAAAGTAAGGGATAGTGAGGCTGAATAGAATGGACGGTGGGTGGGCAGAGAGGGACAGTGAAAAAGCAGGGATACTGAATGAATGTTTCTGCTCAGTATTCACAAAAAAAGGAGGAGGGGGAGGTGCCTAATCCAATTAACAGAAGCACTCTGGATAAGGGAGTTGATCCCAGTCCTTTCACAGAAGAAAGTGTTCTGAAAGAACTCCTAAAATTGAAAGTGGACAAAGCAATGGAGCCTGACAGAATTCACCCCAGAATTCTAAAAGAATTAAGGGGAGAACCAGTGAAACCACTGACTACACTTTTTAAAAAATCATTGGAGGATGGTGTGGTGCCTGAGGATTGGAGGAAGGCAGATGTGATTCCCCTTCACAAAAGTGGGAGCAGAACAGAGGCAGGAAACTACAAACCTGTCAGTTTGACCTCTGTGGTAGGGAAAGTGATGGAATCACTTCTGAAGGAAAGAATTGTTGAGTACCTAGAGGCCAGTGGGGCACAGGACTCAAGGCAGCATGGGTTCACAGTGGGAAGGTCATGTCCGATGAATATAATTGATTTCTTTGACTGGGTGACCAAAGTAGTAGACCAGGGAGGGGCTGTGGACATGGTCTACCTAGACTTTAGCAAGGCATTTGACACAGTCCTACACAAAAGATTAATAATCAAATTAACCAGCCTGGGAGTGGGTCCCAGGGTGGTAGCCTGGGTAAAACATTGTCTGGACAACAGGACAGAAACGGTAATTGTAAATGAAGTCCACTCTGAAGAAAGAGGTATTACTAGTGGGGTACCACAGGGTTCAGTACTGGGTCCAGTTCTTTTTAATGTCTTTATAAGTGACATTGCTGAGGGACTGGAAAGAAATGTATGCCTCTTTGCAGATGACACAAAGATCTGCAACAGGGTTGATACTCAAGAAAGTGTGGAAACACCGAGAAGGGACTTGGCAAGGTTGGAGGAATGGTCAGAAGTATGGCAGCTTGGATTCAATGCAAAGAAATGAAAAATAATGCACCTGGGAAACAAAAACCCAGGGAAAGAGTACACAATGTGGGAGGAGGTAGTAACAACAATAAAATGGAAAGGGACCTTGGGGTAATCATATCAGATGATCTTAAGGTTAGCAAGCAATGTGAGAAGGCAATAGGTAGGACTGGGGGGATACTGGGATGTATAGGGAGAGGTATCAACAGCAGAAAACAGGAAGTTGTTCTCCCTCTGTACAGAGAGTTGGTGAGACCCCATCTGGAGTACTGCGTCCAGTTCTGGAGACCCTATCTCCGCAAGGACATAGACAGGATAGAGGCAGTCCAGAAGAGGGCAACTAAAATGGTGCAGGGTCACTAAAATTGTTCAGAAGCCATATGAGAAGAGACTAAAGGAGCTTAATACGTATACTCTTGAGGAAAGGAGGGAGAGGGAGGACATGATAGATACTTTTAAGTACCTCAGTGGAATCAACAAACTCCAAGAGGGTAGCGCCTTTTCAGAAAACGAGATGTGCAAGAACAAGGGGACACAATTTAAAGATAGAAGGGTGGCAGTTCAGGGGCAATGTGAGGAAGTATGTTTTCACAGAGAGGGGGTGGTGGACACATGGAACAGCCTTCCTGAGGAGGCTGTGGGGTCTAAAACTGTAGGAGAATTCAAGAATGCATGGGACAGACATAAGGCAATTTTTGTGGAAGGTAGGAAGAAATAGTCTGTTGGTTAACTAGGATCTGCAGCTTATCCTGTAGGTAGGGAAATGAGCAGACTAGGTGGGCCAAGCGGTTCTTATCTGCCATCAAAATCTATGTTTCTATGTGTTTCTAAAATCTGATTACAACTATGTCTCAAGCAATATCTCTCCTGTAATGCCTTATGTTTATTATTATTTTTCACTTTTAGTTTCCCATGGGTGGTTAACCAAAGGACATCCCTTACAAATACTGGCATCCTCTTATTTAACAACTGCTGAAACATCTCTAAGCTATTCTGAACACTACAATATAGTAAAATTATGCCCTCCAAACATTGTGGCTTTACTAACATGTCATAAATATCAGTCTTCTTTTTCAGCTTCTCCACATCATAGTCCACTTTCCATGTTATTACCTGTTGAAACAGTTCCCTAACTTCCTTCGGAACCACCTGAACATTTCTTAGCAATCTACCTTTCTTCTGCTCCCAAGCTCTTACACAAGGCCTAATCCCTTCCAGTAACAACATATACCAATTCCTATTCTTTTTTAACTCAGGTTCAGTAACATTATAATAGAGAAATATCCTGTAATAAAATGCTATAGGGTAAAACCATTCCTATGCCTCCCTCTCTTATCCCTCGATATGTCACATTCCTTTTGATTGGATTCAGTCTGCGCCCCCACAAGACTCTAAAAAACAAACTAAATAACCTAGTATGAATCATCTTTGGAGGGGGGGGTAGATATAACTGATATACAATAAAGTTGGTATAAGTAAAGTTTTAATCAAAAAGATTCTCTTTTGCTTAGAAAGCGTACACTGAGCCCATCGTACCAAGGCCCCTTCTGCTTTCTATATTTTCTTCACCCAATTCATCAGGGCTGTATTTTCAGTCCAAGACTGAATCTCCAAGATTGTTATAGGCTCACTAGTCAGGTTAATTCTTGCATACTGCCTGTTAATCAAATGATCCCCTCCCAGCTGATACCCTATACACTTCTTAGTATTAATGCAAGATCCTGAAGCTTCTGAAAATTCATGAATCCGTGCTTGTACTACACTTTCGTCAGTGGATATTTTTACTATTAACACCACATCATCCACATAGGCCAATACTTTCAAAGGAGGGAAAGATTCTGACAGATGCATCCCTTTTAGCTCAGGATCCTTCTTAATACATTGTAACAAAGGGTCAATGCCAAATACATATAGCAAAGGACTCATAGGACATCCATTCTTCACTCCTCGACATACTTTCACTCTGTCTCCCCGCCACCCAGTCACCCTCAGAATCACTGAAGCTGCCTTATATAAAGTCTGTAGCCAAGAAATATAAATCTGAGGAATGCCATAAAGCTGCAAAACCAAAAATAAATAGTTCTTAGAGAGGGGAAACCTTTGATCAAGACTTAGAACCAAACTAGTATCCCCTCCTCTACCATTTCTACAAAACAATTCCCTTAATTGAATCAGATTGCCTTGTATCCTTCTCTGGGGTATAGCACAATTCTGTTCCTTATTAATTAAACCATCTGTACAACTCGCCAGATGATTAGACACAATTTTACTTAAGAATTTTAAATCCGAATTCAGTAAATAAATAGGCCTCCAATTCACTAACTGCGACCTATCCCCCTTTTTAAATAAAATAATCACTTCGGTTCTACCAATGAAATAGAAATCTCTGAGGATTTTAGCAACTCATTAAACAGTTTTATCAGCTCTGTACATAAAGCGTCATTAAATAATTTATAAAATTCTGAAGGAATGCCATCCAGAACAGGAGTAGAATTACCCTTTGCTGCCTTTATGACAGCTTTATCTTCCTCCTCTGTTATTAAACCAACCATCCTCAACTCCAGATCTTTGGAAATATGTTTCCTTTCCAAAGACTTTATATACTGATCCATATTGTGAATTTGAGGCTCTTTACCAAAGTTATCAGATATGTAATTATTTATGACATTTAGGATGGAAATTTTATCTTTATGTAGTATACCATTCCCATCTGCCAGCTCTTCAATATTTTTCTTTTTAGTAATATTTTGACTATCTTTAAATGGATAAAAAGTTTACCTTTTACTGACAGTACCAAACCTCAATTCTTGTTTCAAGGTTGTGGCTCTGTCATACTGAAACTGATACATATTTTGCTTCACTTGTTGTATTTGTGAGCTAAAGTCCTGTCCAGTGGTATCAGCCAAAGAAATTAATCTATGCAGTTGCTTTCTATGCTGCAAATATAAAAAAATATTTATCCCTATTTCGTCTCCCTGCCAAGTGCTGAAAAAAAAGTTTCACATCCTATTTGGTATCCAGCCACCATTCTTGCAAAGTGTCATACATACATTTTACAGAGAGCCGTGCTTCCCATATTGTTTTAAACCCAGAAACCACTTCTTCTTGATCTAATAAGGAAACAGTTAACTTCCATGGAGGCTTCCCATGAAATTGCCCCAGTTTCCAATGACAGTCTATATATACTGCAGAATGATCCAAAAAGACCAAGTCTCTAACAGCCGACCTTTTGACCTCTACTGATTGAGATACCCAGAGATAATCAATTCTTGTTTTTTGCATACCCTCTCAAAACGTAAATCCCCCAGAACTATGCAAAGAATGATATACATCTTTCAATTTAGCAGTTGCAGTAATATCTTTCAGAGCATTAGAATCACAAAACATTTTGCTGGTTTGTAAACTTCTATCCTCTTTTTGAATGCTACAATTGAAATCACCCCAACCCCCCCATATTACCATCCTAGCTGTGCACAAAAAGGGTTGATTTTTTTTTTTAAAAGAGCTACCCTTAATGCTTTCCCCTGAGGTGCATACATATTAATCAGGCGAAACCTCTGCTGTCTATAGGACACATCTAAAATGAGTGCCCTACCTGGCTCCAGATCTACCAGTCTGGAAACCTTTAAATCTTTATTGGAAAACAAAATCCCCAACCCATCACACCTGTCTTGACCTTGAGACCAAAATGTGACCCCCTGGTGCCATTTAGCAGTACATTGCTCAATCTCCTGAAAAGTATTTATCCTGGTGTACTGTAAAAAAATAATGTCTGTGTTTAAGTGTTTTAATTCCTGTAGAACCACATCCCTCCATATTCCATTCTTCATGCTGTTGACATTAGTAGTTAAAATACGGAAATCACTCATCTATCTTTAAGAAGTGTTAGCATCTGTTTAACATGTAGATCTGGTAGCCCATCGCTTTCTCCTAGAACAACCTTCATCCAGCTCCAAAGAAGTCCCTTTTAAAGAAGCAACAGAAGAAGCATCTGACCCAGAATCCTCACCCTCTGACACATCTGACATTTTATCAATAAGTAAAGGGGCATATTTATTAGATTGCGATTTAACCCAATTTTTGTCATTTTTTTCCTTTCTTTCCCTTTTGGTTCAGGAGGTACTCCCACTTTCTCCCTGGTCCATTTTTTATAAGCCACTGTTGTGAAAGGTTTCTCAGAAGTAGATACAGGTGGGGGGGGAGACATAGAAGATTGGCCCAGAATAAACTGCCCATCACTCAACTCTTGACCCACATCTGAAGTCCTATCCTCCAGACCCACAATTGCATTCTGTACAATATTGCAATGTGCTTCACTTTTTTGTGCTGCCTGAACCCCTTCCAAACTTGGTTCCACAACTAGCATGGTGGAAACATCCTTGCTCTGTTGATGTTCCCCTTCTCCTTCATCATGTGCAAGAGACTGATCTTCTCCTGCCTTCAGAGTTTCCACTTGTGGTACCACACCTATTTGTTCATTTCTTTCATTCATAGCAGTTGCTTTCTCTTGTAAAATGTTTTGCATTAGTTTTTCAGAGGCCTGAGCACATCCTTTTTTCTGGGACTGGGTTATCAAGGCCTCTTGTGAGGGACCATCTCCAGAATTGTGAGAGGCCCAGGAACACTTAATATAGGAGTGACCTCTTTTCTCAGAGAGGTTACATCGAAACATATTTTTACAATTAGCTGAAAAATGACCGGTTTCCAAACAGCGAGTACACTTAGGAGTGTCACAAGCATTACTAAGGTGAAGCCGGGAGTCACATTTATGGCAAGATTTAGGTTGCCCAGGATAAAATTAAGAGCCCCTGTCTTTCCTTAAGAAAAAACAACCAGGTAAATGAGCAATTCCATTGTTGGTTGTAAACAGTTTGCATTTGATCTAACAATCTCCAGTCTCAAACTGTTCAGAATCAATTACTGGCACTGGATGGTCTAGCACTTCACAATGTTTCTTGAGCCAGTATAAGACATCTGGTATGTCAACCCCTTCATTTTTGAGTAGTAAAATAATCGTTCTTACAGCCGGCTTAGTAATGGGGAAGGCCAAAAATGGGGCTCATAACAGATAATCTTTTAGTGCATTGTATTTAAGCCAAAATCTATCCAAAGCTTCTACTGTCTTGAAGCTGACATCATAATTGAAATCATCTGTATGTATTTATGCAAATACCTCTGAAGCATAGAACTTCAAAGAATCTTTTAGTAACCTCCTCCCAATGTACACTTTATCCGGTGGGTCTTCTAAACCCCCTTTGTACATCAATTTTATGGCATTCCGTCTTGGTGCAGGTTCTCTAGTAGATGATTTAAATACATCTGCCATCTATAATAATGGTTTGAACATTTTTTGTTTGATAGGATCTTGTAAAATAGTGGTCCACAGGCCAACAGATAAAGGTTACTCACTGGTCTGCCATGCAGGTGTTTCAGGTACTAGATTACCACCCACATCTTCTGTAGCTATCAGCCTTTGTTTGCTAGGGCCAGGAATGGAAGTATTCCTTTTATCAATATCCAATACATCAACATCTGTAATTTTTTGATTAGCAGTATCCTTTACCCCATAGGATCAATAATAGCATTATTTTGTAAAGATCCCGATGTATGCGCTAAATCTTTCAGTACCATTGGCCCCATTTCAGTTATTCTCATGGCATCATACTCACTGACTTTCTTGTCTTTAGGATCCAGTGACCAACTGTTCTGAGTATGCACCCAGCCTGCAGCCTTCAATGCGGCCTCCGGTTCTCAGTCCTGCACCCTCGAGTCCGAGACCGTATCTATCTTAGTGCTGGATTTTCAGGCAATCCCGTGTTTTGCCTGTTATCCCTCTCCATGGCTTTGGCAACAAGTCCTGGGGTTCCAAATCTTGTTCTTCTCTATTTTGAAAATTTGCCAAGTTACCGGCTTCAACTTGATCCTGACATCTGGGCATTTGGACCTCCTCAGTCTAGCCAGTACACTCTCCGGTTACGACTCGTATCGGTACTACATTCCATACCTGCCCAATCAGGGCTTCCACTTCTCCTGATTCCAGACTAAGCAACACATTAGCTTCACTGACCTGATCACAAGGTTCTACTAGATCCAGATTCAAACTGACAGGAACATCAGTATCTTGCAAAAGACAGGCTGAGCCTTCCAGTCCAGACATAATTGGTGAAAAGTCCATTTCTTCAGCTTGGGTCTCTAGAGAGATTGAGGATGGGGAGGAGACCTGCTCCCCTACCTCACTTGCATCCTCACTCCTTGACATCTGGGACATAGTGGCCATCCAGGCTTAGGACGGCACCTCCCCCTACAGTCAGAGTAGGGGAATTTCTCAGGTGCCCTGGCCAAATTTCCCCCATTCACTAAAATACTACCAACAGCTTAATCTGGTTCAATGTAAGTTGGCATTCATCTGTATCCACCTCCCCCAGGCCGTGCCTGAAAATAGGCAGAATTTGTTTAGTGTACTTACCCGATCAACAAAAACTAAATAAATAAATTATTAATGAAGATCAGACTGGTTCTGTTACAAGAAGAAGGCTTTCCCATAATATTAGAAGTGCCCTCTGTATTATTGTAAAAGTCACACCTAGTAATACTGTTCTCTTAGCATTAGATACTGAGAAGGTACTCGCTAGGGTCGATTGGAGTTCTCTTAAATTGGCTTTATGGAAATTCAGTTTCAGATGTCAATTCATCAAATAGATAGATTTGATCTATAACTCCCCTACAACATGGATAAGCTCTAACTGCAAATTCTCAAATCAAATAAAATTATTGAAGGATACCACAGAGGGATGGCCCCCATTGCACTACTTGTCTCCCTTTTTATAGTACCCCTTGCAGTTGCCATTTCATGGGACTTGAAAATAGAAGGAGATGATTATAAATTTGTAAGGCATATTAGTTCGCTTTACACTGTCAATACCTAGCTTTATCATGGGAATGCCTTGAATTCTCTGCCTATTACTATAACATTAATCACCAAGTCTGGCAGTATATCTGGTTACAAAGAAAACTGGTGGAAATGCAAAGCTATTTCATTAGATCAAGGTATAGATATTACAACCATTATCCACCCCTAGTTTGGTTTCTTCTAGGAGTAGTTTATGTACCTGTGGGTTATCATCGTAGGAATACTAAAATGATGTTTAAATTAAACTACGAACCTTTAATGAACAGATTCTATTTAGATCATGACAGATGGGCATTGTTTCCTCTGAACCTCAGGGGTGAGTCAATATTATTAAAATCTGTGTTCTCCCAATGTTTTAGTTTCTCTTTCAGACTCTCCCCATATGGGTAGGGAATCTTTTTTTTCCAGAATTTTGAAAAGAAATTAAGGACCTTGTTATAGTGGATGGTGGAATGATGTTGTGTATGGAAACCCATACACTGTAAAAATTTGTTCTGCTGCAGTAGTGACATCCATACTAACGTAGAATGACTTTTCATTCTGCATTAGTATTGACGTTACAATGCAAGTGTTCCCATTGGTGCTGTTGACAGGGCTAGCAGTGGATGAATAATCATGAGAGTTAGCTGTTTGGCAGGCAGTTGGTGGTAAAACGCAACTACTGAAAGCAAGGATAATTTTGTGGAGCACAAAAAGTAAACAATTGTTTGTTGTTTTCACCATATGCTACATAGAAAAATGTATGTTAGCCCCATAACACAACCATGTTATTATTATACCTCATGGTTACCATGACATCAAAGGGACCTCTTGAGCTTCACTCTTGAGGTCTTTGATGTCATAGTAATCACTCACTGTAAGAATAGCATTGCTGTGTATGGGCTACCCTATACTATCCTATATATGGTTAGAAAACAGACAGAATTTGTATAGAAAACTTATATCTCTTTTAAGAAAAAGGTGGTCCCAGACTGCCAAATATGCAATATATTGGTAATACTTATCAGCACAAATAGAGCCCATTTTTCACTAGATTTACGACTAGTATTTTGCCTTGTCCTGGTTCTCTACTGAAGCTCAGCTTCTACTTTGTAAAAAAATGGTAACATCTTTATTCCTAGATTCTACAAAACAGGCAGTCATCATAACTGCTCATCCTTTCCAAAAGAACCAGGCACAGTATGTCTGACAAAATGTCAATACTTTGTTAGGGGGTGGCTGAAGTAATATCAGCACAGCTTTCCTCTATTGTTTTCTATCCTGATTTACTACTGCCATTTATTCCTACAACTTGGTTGTGGAATGATTTATTTTTTTCACTACTCACAGACATTTTATATCTACAACCAGTTTGTTACATTTGAACACATATGTGCTAGACTAAATCTTCAAACTGATAACTTTATCAAATACTTATGTATTAGGGAAGTGATTAGAAAATGGTCAGGGAATATGGATATTTCTTTAAAACTGCACTTGAACTCTTCTACTTGGAAATAAATTCTGGCAGGAAATTAATTGGTAAAATCTATGCATTACTGAAAGTTGGAATCGCCATATATTTAACAATATTGTAAAATTTCTGGGAGAAAGATTTGAGTTTAAATTCAACAAAGTCCATTGGAACAATCCACTATCATCTTTTGACTCATTTTTTTGTAGAAGAACAAATTAAATGTATTATTCTGCATAGAACATATTAAACCACAGAAAGTTTAATAAACTTGATTAGTCAGTTCCTGAATTCTATCCTACATGCATGACTTACTAATGAAACTTTGCTGCACAAGTTTGTAAGTTATCTTCTAATATCCCCATTCTGAGGGGAAGTTTAAAGGGATACTGCTAGCCCTTTGCTTACGTTTTGGCAGGTATTTCCAAAAGTGCCTGAACTCCCTGCAGCAGTCTATCTTGTGATTCATTGTACATGCTAACAATGTCTTCCCCAACTAATATTTGCTTTTATTAATTTTATTGAAACCCAAAACCCTGTCAGTCCACTTGTATTTTCTGTGGCTAATACCAAAGTATGCTCACATTTATAAAAGGTGCTGAAGTACTAGAAAGCTTGAGTGCTGATTGTTTTGCCTGAGTTCAGATAAACACAGTTTCTAACAGTAGAAAGCAACCTAAACTTAGGAAAACATTTTTCTTTTTGAAATGAGTGCTCTAACTTGAGTACATCACAATCTTAAAGCTGCGCCATGGTGCTGGGCATGTGCGTCAGCCCCAATGCTAATGTGCATGCCCAGTATCATGACACAACTTTCACACCATGATTTACATAAGTTTGAGCTCTTGTTTAGAAAAATACTTTCACCAAGTTCAGCTTGCTTTCCACAGTTAGAAACTGTGCTTAACTGAACTTGGCTAAAATGGCCAGTGCATGAGCCTTCCAATGCTTCAGCGCCATTTACAAATGTGAGTGTGCTTTGGCATCGGGTGCAGAGAATACAAGTGAATCAACAGGGTTTTGATTTTCACTAAAATTAACAAAAACAGATATTATTTGGGGGAATACATTAAATAATGCACATAAGTGTAGCATCCTGCATCTGGGAGTTAGGAACCCTGGATATAGCTATCATTTTGGGGGGGGAGTAAGAATGACTGTCTCTAAGATGGAGAAGGATCTAGGGGTAATGACTGATGCCACATGGAACAACTTGTAGCAGTGCAGGAGAGCAGCTGATAAAGTAAATAAAATGCTTCAGTGTATAGCTAGGGGGGTAACATCCAGGAGCAGGGAGGTTATACTTCCCCCGTACTACTCACTGGTGAGGCCACACCTGGAGTATTCTTTGCAGTTCTGGCAAGCCTGTCTAAAGAAGGACATCGCACTACTGGAGGGGGGTCCAGAGAAGGGCAACAAAGATGATCAGTGGGTTGGGGGAATTTTCATATAGGGACAGATTTAAAGAGCTGAATATGTACTCTCTGGATGTCAGAAGGGATGGGGGGATATTTTTTATTTTATTTATTTAGCTTTTGTTGACCGGGTAAGTGCACTAGACAAATCCTGCCTATTTTCAGGCACGACCCGGGGGAGGGGGATACAGATGAATGCTAACTGACCTTGAACCAGATTAAGCTGTTGGTGGTATTTTTAGTGAATGAGGGAAATTTGGCCAGGACACCGGGGAAATTCCCTACTCTTTTCGACAAGTGCCATGGGATCTTTAACATCCACCTGAACTACCACCAATCTAGGCAGATGGGACCTCGGTTTAACGTCTCATCTGAAAGATGGCACCTCAGAAGTGCAGCACCCCTCTCATGCTGCACTACAGTGTCAGTACTGGGATATTAACCCAAGTGCCAGGTGTGGGAACTGAACCCACAGCCCTCTGATCTCCCGGCCTAATAGAGACCTTCAAATATCTGAAGGTATCAACAGAGGGAAGATGGAGGGATTAATCAAATTGAAGGGGGGAGGGGAATATGAGTGGTCATAGTCTGAAACAGGCAGGGGGCAATACAGAATAGAGGTGAGGGGTCATTATTTCACAGAAAGGGTGGTGGCAGCCTGGAATGCACTTCCTGACGACCTGATAAAAATGGATACTGTAGGAGGTTTCAAGATGTGATGGCACAGGCACAGGCACAAAGGCATGGTACAGGTTGGGGACAAGGTGAGCACCAGGGGTATGCAGGGAGGGTGTGCATGGGAGGAAAGGAGTAAATAAAGAAGGCAAGGCAGCTACTATACTGTACTAGTGAGCTGTGTCAGGCAGATGTGATAGACTGTTAGGCCTAATCTGCTGGCAACTATGTATATATTGCTGGCATGTATAGTGAATCAAAAGACAGACTGCTGCAGGGAGTAGAGGCACTTTTGGGAATACCTGCAAAAAAGTAAGTAAAGGGCTGAGAGCATCCCTTTAAAAAGAATATCTAAAGTTAGTGGTCCGATTTTCTCATTTGATCCAGGCATGTTATTATTCAGCATCATACCAACTATTGCTCTACTGGAAGATATTATGACCCATGTCAATCCCTTATTAATTAATTGGAAGTTAATTTTACAAGACTGGAAAAACCCTCTCCCACCTAAATATGAAGGTTTCCTAAACATGTTAGTGGAATCCTTTAACATAGAACAGGTCCATGCAGGTGGTGCTGTTTGCTGGCATCCTATCTCTCTCTGATCTGATCTGGTGCAGATGTATGGAGCTGGTAGGAGACTTGTTCCTGAAGGACTTGTTGCATCATGATTTTTGAGGTGTGGTAGATGGCATAGGATTTTACATGTTCTTTTCTTTCTCCTGATTTCCCATAAGTTTGAGTTGCTACAGACAGACCTGTTGTTCACAGATGACATGATCATGGTATCAAATGCTGAAAATACCATCTTGATGGTAGTGGATGTTGGGCAATACCACGTCTCTTGATGGCATTAGATGCTAAACAGTACCATCTCTTGATGGCATTAGATGTTAAGAAACACCATAGTTGATGGCATTGTTGTTGAAAAATACCACATCTCTTGATGGCATTAGATGTTAAGAAATACCACAGTTGAAGGCATGGTTGAGAAATACCATGTCTTTTGATGGCATTATATGTTGGGCAATACTATCATGATTGTTTTGTTGTTCAGACATACCATAATCTTTCTCAAGAAATGGTCAAATATTTATACAGCACATTTTACAGAGCAAACAATTTTGCTTACATTTTAGCTAGGAACATTTGATTGTTTTCATCTAAGTCAACAAAGCTCTAGTCCTAATTCATTACATTTTAATAGACATGGGTTTTGTAACAAGAAATGTTAAAGGGTATTAGTGTTTCATCTACAAAAATGGCTAACACAGGTGATATTCTTGTTGACACACACGTACTGCTGGAATCTGTGTAATGTCCTTATAAACAAGATCTGGCCAGATACTCATGACTGCACCCATGCTCACTGAGCTCACTGCTAATCAGTCCGCCATGCCCAAGATGGCCACGGTGCAGAAATGCATGCACAACTATTTGCATCTGCGCACTGTACATCACTGTATCTTGAGCATGGCAGGCAACTGGCAAATTAAAGTGTATGCTTGTGGGGTGGGGCAGGGAGTGAGCGGACTGCTTTGGAGTTGCAGAATGATCGTACTGCAACTCCAAAATGGAACTACTGTTAGGTGTCAATCCTGTGGCTCATTTTTAGAGCTACCACAGGACGACTGCAGGCTCCACCCACAGCGGTCATAAAAATCAAAATGACATTGTATTCTTACACTAGACATAGGGAAATATGTGTGATGTCCTTAAAAAAGTCAAAATGATATTGTATTCTTACACTAGACTTACAAAAGACAAGCACATATCTGCATACCCTTAAATGGGATCTGTACGAAATCCCGACATATATAAACCCGAAATCTAAAATCCAGTCATCAAAATTCCAAATAGACATG
This sequence comes from Neoceratodus forsteri, assembly GCA_016271365.2. Lineage (NCBI taxonomy): Eukaryota > Metazoa > Chordata > Ceratodontiformes > Ceratodontidae > Neoceratodus > Neoceratodus forsteri. The sequence goes on from CM057452.1 coordinate 761,901,172, forward strand.
TTTCCGACTGCATTTTTTCCCATCTGTAAAAATCCCAACAGTAGCTGTGATGGAAAGCAAAATGCAAAAGGCAAAAAGGCATGAAGTAAACAATGCATGTACTGTTATTAACAGGGACATGGAGACTAATTAATATTAACTAATACAAGGCAAAACTTGGCCAGATTTTTTAAAACAGGAACTGACAACCATACCTGCAGATGTAACATTATTGAGCATCAAAGGATTGAATATTGTCACTTACCAACGTGAGCATTAGACAGCGCTGTTGTTGTCTTCATTTAAAACCGAACTCTTAAAATCCAATAAATACTTTATTAAAATGTTCCATATTCTTCATTTAAAACAGAACTGTTAATGTTCCAACTGTTAAAATCCAAAAATCGAAGTGTTAAAATCCACAGTTCACAGTGCCATTTTGTGGGCTATACTGCTCAGGAATGCCACATCTGACATCGGCGACCTCTTGCTGACCACAATATTTATTTTCTCCTCCCGTAATGCATACTGTTTTTTAATTGGTGATTTCGGTAGTCCACAATTTAATTTCTCGATTGTTGTCTCTGTCGCCATCTGTTCCTTGCGAAGCTCTGAAATAAATCTGTTGAAACCAACATGTGATGAACTGATCAGCACACCCAGATGCCTGTGCCAGGCTTCTACATTATTTTGAGTCCTCGGTATTCCAAGTTCAAGTTGATCATGCACGGACCAAAATGTTGCAGGGAATAGAGGTGAACTACGTATAGTTGTCTTATTTTGCATCTGCCTTCTAATGCATCCCAAGACATAATTTTCCACAAACCACTCCAGCACTGCACAACATTCAGGAGGCGTGTTACCCTTTAACTCCAAAAAAGCTGATTTAATTTCATCGGGTGGCAGGAAGGCAAGAGCAACCAAGTGTCTTATTTTCAGGCTGAACTCAGGGTCACTGCCATATACTCCAGCTAGCCCCACATTGGATTTTATGCCAGACAATCTGGCTGAAATGAAACAAACAGCCCTTGTTATTTGTTTCTAGATGTTCAGGTTTACAAGCCTTAATTGCCGCCTGTTCGAAATCTATTACAGTGAAAGAGGGGGTACAGGCTTAAATTTGCCTCATCGGCAATGTCTTGTAAGTCTTGAAAGACATGCTGGTAACATTCCTGAGACTTTGCTGACATAATCGCATATGCCAGTGGAACAATCCTGGAGTTTTCATTGCTGCCAACAGGTGCATGGATTGTGTATAGCTGAAAGAACATACTTGGCACTGTTTGGAATGTGCCATCTATCAACCAATACTGTGTGCACTGTAGTAGATGGATGTTTTCTTTAGTAGAAAAAAAAATCATAATTTTCTCTTTGCCACAGGTGGAGTTCCTGGCAAACCAAGTATGGCCATTTACAAATTTTAATTCCTCTGGCACAATTATTTAATCTATATTTGCCACATCTGGAGGTAGGTTAAGGTTCCTGGTGTGCTTGACAAGCTGTTGTAGCGACTGCTTTTTCAGAAGGCTGTGTCTCACCTCCTCAGGCAGTCTGGCAATCACTGCCTGAATTAGTTGAGCAGGAGTGTCATGTTTGTCCACTGCTCACCACTTTAATGATGCCATGGCACATGCAGTAGGAGCATTAGTGGCATTAGCTGAGTGACTGTGCTCGCCATGACTACTCAATTGTTGTTGTCCATTGACAAGCACCATTGTAGCTCTGCCAAGGCACCTTGCCGATTTTCTGCTTTGGCAGCACCAGTAAAATACATCACCATGGCTCCTTTCCTTGACTAAAAGGTAACCTCCGATACAAATCTTATCTCTACCCTTCTGCAAAGGTACTAGTGTGCAAATGTCATACATTTCAGCCATTGCAACTGATGTAGGGATCTGCAGACCAACAAAGTTATATCCGGGCTACTGTGGAACTGGCCGATGTGGTGTATCTAATTAATCAATTAATTAATTAAGTTCAGCTAGAGCAGTAAATGGTAAACATTTTAAAACTTTTTTTACCGGTAAAGCACTTTTCAAGCATAACAACTGCACATGATCTGGATCTGGCCAGAGAATTGAAAACATACAGATACATTTTTGTTTGGTTCGGTTTACTTTTAAGGTCATTTTTGTTCAGTTTTTAGGATTAATTAAATGGACCATACTAGTGAGCTTAGTTACAGCACCCAGCCCTTCTGGCATTCGTGGCACCTGTTTTTGTGACTGTTTACTTCTTGCCTTGCCTTGTGCCATGTCTTCACAGCTACTAAAACAATTTACTTTTAAGGATTAAAATAACCCATGTCGGGATCTGCCCAGTGAATGGAAAACATACCGATTTTTGGATTTTAACAGTTGGAACATTTTAATAGAATATTTATTGGATTTTAACAGTTCGGTTTTAAATGAAGACAACAGCAGTGCTGTCTAATGCTGATATTGGTAAGGGGCAATATTCAATCCATTGATGCTCAATAATGTTACATCTGCAGGCCTGGTTGTCAGTTCCTGTTTTAAAAGTTTTAAAAGTTCGGTATGTACTAAAGTTAGCAATTTTGCTTTCTATCACAGCTGTTGGGATTTAATCAGACGGGAATAAATGCAGTCAGGAGCATGTCTGTTCGGGATTTTGGTGATGGGATTTTAAATGACAGGATTATATTGGTCTGGATTGCGTACCTAGCTCCCTTAAACAGTAGACATTAACAGAAAACTTTAACAGTCATTTCCAACCTACAGAAATGACTATTTGGCTTTTAGTAGAAATAGAACAAACTTGAAATATGATTCCGTATAAGTGACCAGGCCTATGATTCAAGTTCAAACTTGACCTGAAAATACATGACCCTCTAATGCCTACACTTCCTTCTACCTGTCTCTTCCAGGTATGATCCCTGGCTATCCACCTTAATCTGATTATTGATGTCCATGTTTTTTTCTTAATGAACAGGCAAGTACCTCCTTCCTTATAAAATATCGAGAGATACATACTGTATATGTCCACTTGAAATGAATAATTGTGTTCCCTGTTAGTGATCTGTGTGGTAAGATATACTGTAGGTACTATAGGAGGATGTCTAGATTAGTAAAATGGACAAGTAGTGAGAGGAAGTTATTATTTTCAGGACAAAAGATTATACATATGTGCATGAATACAGTGTATAACATAACATAAAAAATAAAAAAACAGTACAATAAATCATATTTTAAAGTCCTTTGCATGCATTCTGCTTTTTGTTGGTGAGATCAATACCAGTTTCCAACAAAATGACCTGATTTATGGGGCTTTGTTGACCCATTGGATTAAGTGGGATTTGTATTTAGAGCAGCTGACTCCTTGAGTATCACCGCCCCTTCATGGTTCATCTTATACAGTTTTGATCTCTTTCCCTACCACACTTTTTTCCATTCTCCCTTTCATTGGTAGATATCTATTAATATTCTACCCACTTGCACATGCAATTATTTATGTACTTATATGTGTATCTGAGAATTTTGCATGTATTCTATGACTTCATTTGAATGTTCTTTAGACTAGAGTTTAATATTTTCCTTTTTTTTTTACTCTGCGTGTTGTTCTTGTTGTATTTATGGTAGATTGTTGTGCCTCCTTGTTCTTTGATCTTAAACTTTAAAGGAGAAATGCACTGAACTTAGAAGTAATTTTTCCCAGTAGAAGCTGTTTTTTAAATACTGATTCAGATGCTGTTATTACTCTAGCTATCCAGGCTATGTAGCTATCCTAGTGGGCATTTCGAATTTACATGCTGCTGGTAAGAATCATTGTATAACTGTATGATGTAGTCTATGTCCCTGTTCTACTCTTCTATTGTTGTCACAATGCATTTATGTTCTGCTACAGAACTCTGTGGCTCAGTGGGACATAAACCACATCATGCAGTCATAAAATGCAGTTAACTCCACGGTGTACAGCAAGAACACTGACTGTGGTTACTTAAAGGCCTGTATAGATGGAACAATACAGAAATTTAACCTGTACTTAAAAAAAAAACAGCTTCTAGTGGGAAACACTACTTACAGGTTCAGCGCAGTTCTCCTTCAATACAATTTGTGTAAAAGCAAAATGACCGGACTTATGAGACTGTGTAAACCTGGTAATAGGATGTCAAGCCTCTTGACCATGCTCACTTGTTCAAAGTAGAGATGTGCATGCACCATGATGACATCATCACATCAAGACATGCTGGTCCACCATCTGGCTACACTTGCAAAATTTACAGAGATCACACATGGAGGTAAGATGACTTTTCTGTTCATTACTGTTGGACAATGGCAAATATACAGAGATCAGTAACAGTGTTTTCCAAAATGTTAAATGTTTCTTACAGAAAAGAACACAATATGCCCAAGAGAGTACAAGGCTGATATGCTCAAACAGACCACAGAGCCAACATCGACTCCACAGCCAGGCAGGAGCCAATGGGTTGGTTCACAGAGGAAGGTTCTTTGGAGAAATACAGAATATTGTGGACATATAATGTGGTGATGGGCAGTTTGGCTCTAAACAGTATGAGGTAATTATTTAATAGGCGTATGAACACTGTTTTATTTTTAGTGATTTTTAGAGTGAAGTTGTAAGATCAACATTATGAGAAGTCAGTAAAACAGATATGTTATGTAATAGACACTAGTGGTACTGTATGGTTTGATATTATAAATAAATAGATGCATGGGTGTAGGAAGGCATACTCCATGTATTCCATGGTGTACAATTTTATTTTGGGGGGAGCAGTAACAAGGCTCTGCATTGTTGCTATTGTTCCATGAAACCGAACACAGTACCAGTTTATCTTTTTTGTAACTTTATTCCTGGGCCCAAAACTAGAAGGGATGTCCATCGAGATTGTCTTTGCATCCCAGGGACCATATAAACATTACAGGATATGGGTGATATGTAAGCATTTGATGGAGCAGTGCATGGGAACTGTAATTACCAGTGAATGAGTGGGGGTGACAATCAATGTCATGCTGTACAAAAGGTGTGTTTATTGTACCAGATGGGGCAAGAAACATGGTCCTGTTGAACACGTTTTATTGTCTGGCTAAACCTCTAGATAGGCATATGTACAAGCACAAATGACTAGAGCACAGGTGTTTAAATTCATGACTATTTGGGTACAGTGTACCCCTGTGTATAAATAATTAGGACTGTTTGTGTTTATATTTAATGACAAACCTTTCCCCTGAAGAAGCCCTAAAGTGCAAAAGGTTGGAGCCAGGCAACATAAAATAAAATAATGAATTTACCAAAGTGAATCTATGGCCTTTCTTCTTGGAACCTGTTCTTAATAAAAAAAAAAACTGTCAAGCTACCCCAAGTAAAACTATCCTTTCCGTGGGTCAGGGTTTACCTGAAATTATCCCCTTAACCTCATTCACATCATAAAGATACATCTTTATGTACCCCCCCCCAAAAAAAAGCAAGCTACAGGTCTTGTACAGTGAGAGTCTCTGTAACTGACTCTGCATGAAGGAAGCTACAGGTACGGTCCCCTGCCTAACAGAACTGCTATTTCACATATGGCTAACAGGGCATTTCATAAAATATGCTACAGATCTGGTGTCAACAGCATCATTATGCATGTGCTTCATGAATGGCCCTGTGTGAAGAAAGCTATAGGTCTGTCTGTGTAAATAAATCTATACGTCTGGTGCATGCCCCCTTGGGTGTGTTTCTTCACATAGAGCCTGCAGAGCCCTGCACAAAGCAAGCTACAGATCTGGGCACATGCCCAAATGGTAAGCTGCTTTGTGTAGAATCACAGTGTGAAGCAAAGTACAGGTCTGGTACCTTGCCTGATTGTTCTGATTTTATATGGCCCACATGGCAGCTACAGGTACTTGGATGTGCTTGAGGGGTGTAGTGCTTCACAGAGAGCCTACAGGGTGCTGCACAAAGCAAGCTATAGGCCTGGTGTGCCTGAGGGTTATTCTGCTTTGGGTAGGTTCAACAGGGCCCTGCACAAGAAGCTTAAAAGTTTGTAATCATGCCCGATGGGTGTCCTGCTTCCAACCCTGTGCAAAGCAAGCTATAAGTCTAATGCCTCAACCAACAGGTATGATGCTTGCTTTGCAAAGAGCCTACAGGGCCCTGCACAGAGTATACACTACATCTCCCAGGCTGTGCCCAACAGGTTTGCTGCTCTGTGTAGAGCCCTGCACAATGCAAGCTACAGGTCTGACCTCTCACCCAAAAGGACTAGTTCTTCACATATGGTATGCAGGGTTCTATGCAAAGCAACTTGCAGGTTTGGGGCTATGCCTCATGGTTCTGCTTCTTCCCATAGAGCCCACCGAGAACTGCATGAAGAAAACTACAGTGCATGTCCCTCCAGTTGATAGCACTGCTGCTTGGTGTATGACCTGCAGGGCCCTCCATGAAGAAAGCAACAGGTGAACTGCAGCTTGTACAGGTAATACTGTTTATTATTTCAAAAGAAAGTGAATTAATTGCACTATGTTAATGCATCTATTAGGGTTAACGCACACAATGCCAAAAGTCAGGTACATAACCCTAATTTTCATTGACTTTTTGTGCTTTGTACTTCAACCTGCATAGACGTAGTAACAGTTTTTTGCAGTATGTATTATTAGGGCACAGTAGTGCCTCTATATTAGGGTGGTGATGGAGATTCTTGTAATATTATATAAAATCAGGACTGTACTCAGTATCCCTCCAGTCTTTGTATAGCGGGTTCATACTCTTGTGGACACGTGACTTACTAACCAGCTGGTATTAAGGTCAGTGAGGTATCACTTGATTAAAACTTTTTTTTTACTTTTATGATTACTTTTATTCAGTTTGGGTATTTACTGTTTATTTTTCCTCTCCACAGTCATTAACACCAGAATTGGTCTCTTGCCCAGGAACAAGCACTGCCTTACCCCTGATGCCCTCCAGGTTGTCATCTCCTCCTCTATACTCTCACTTCTCGACTATGGGATCCTCATCTATGCAGCAGCTGACACCACCTCCCTCAATAGGCTGAGATTGTCCCTTAACAAGGCCTTTCACCTCGCCCTCAACTATAACCGTAATGCCCACACCTGGACCCAATTGGCTGAACTTTAATGACAAATTAAAGTTTCAATCCTGTCTCATGGCCAAAAAAATCATCCTAGGCCTTGCCCCTTCTGATCTCGTGGACATCATTAAGCCTGCCCCAGCCACCAGAAACTCTCGAAGCTCTGCCAGATCTCTACTTCACATCCCCAGATGCTGCACCTCCCTCTACCAATGTGCCTTCATGTCCTGAGCCCCATGATGGACTAATTGTCTCCCCAGCACCACTGTCTCAGGAAACAAAATTGGCTCATTCAAGAACTCCCTGGAGGGACACCTCCATGCTGCCAGTGCTTGTGACTGTTTTTAATCCTCCTCCACTCTCTCACCCCCTTCTCCTCCCCGACAAAGAACCTCGATCCTTCTTCACCTCCCCCTTCTTCTCCCCTCTTTGCTCCCCTCTCAAGTGTCCTGGTTAGGACAATATTTATATGCCTGATCTTTCAGCCTAGTAAAATATTATTTTTTTGCTAGGACTGTGGAATCAATCTGTAACATTCTTGCTATGACATCAACTGATTACCTAAACTGCTATTGTTTTTGTATACTGTCTGTTTCTGTGTAGTCTGCCTCTTTATCCAAGATGTGAAGCCTTTGTAAATGAATCTCTGACTCAGAGGCAATTTTCCGATAACTTCAATAAATAAATAAAAATAAATAAATTGTATTATTTTTTATTTAAAGATTTCATTTTGTAATATATACATTAAGGAATGTGATACACAATCTCCTGCAAATGTTTACTTTTGACAGCTTCCCTCCTTTCAGGTCTTGCCTCTGAATTTACTGCCTTGAGAATAAATTTAACAGTCTTTAAATGAACTATGACTAGTAGGACTATACTGTAGCAGTGTAAAACTTGTATTAAATTAAGCAAAATTATTGACATAAAACTGTAACTTTATCAAAGAGGCACATTATTAAGGAAGTTGGTAGATTTTAACTTGATCACATCGGGACCCAGGTATGTTCACAACATGCATGAAAGAATCAGGACTCCTGTGCATCACAGTGTGCATGTTGTCATCATTTGCAGATGCCTCATGCATTAGCATGATGTCAGTAAGTGGGTCCCAATGTAACCTTTGAAGCGAAGCACAAGAGAATGCCAAACAGCACACCTATAATGATGGCAGCAACAGAGTGAATCTCTTCAACGCCAAAGGCTATATGCTTGCAATAGGAGGAATATGTTGCTGTGATAAGGTTGGCTTTGGAACATATTCACTAAACTATTATTAGGAAATGCAAATTGAACTGTATAAGCTTTTTTTATTAACAATTTGTGGCTAATTATTAGTTTGTTATTCTGCTGGTCTAAATAAATGTGGGTTTTGAATAATGTTGACATCAAATGAAGATCTCCCAAAAACATCCCAAGGTTACAGCTTCCCTTGCAAGGCTTTTGCCTCCACTTTGAGTGCCTTAAGTATTTGCATTACTCCTTTTGATATTGTTTTAGGCACAAACAAAACATTAAGCACAGAAAACATATGACAATTTATTGTTGTCCACAGCTAGTGAAAAATATAGCGAGTGGAAAAATTTAGTATTTTTTTTAAATTAGTCCATTATTACTTTTTATTTCTGAAGGGTTTTCTTTTTCTGTTTGCTTATTATATGTTTTTCTACCTAATAGTGTTGGATATAATGTGAAAAGCAGTACTTTACCAAGAAGCAGACATATCTAGTTCTATTCCTCCCACTACATAATCAGTATGTGACTACAGTCATTGTTATATCACAAGCTCTACTGAATGATTGATAACATGTATCACACGTTATAAATCAAGCAGAATGGGAGTGGCTCTTTTTGCTTACTAATGATGTTGTGGTCACTGAGGTCACAATGCTGATGATGTATAGGAAGTAATAGAACTGAATATGTCAGCCTCCAGGTAGAGTGCTGTTCCACACATCACACCAAGTATTGTTGGCTAGAAAATCTAATTAGCAAACATATGACATAGTAATGTTTTCAAGAGCTAGTAAAAAAAAATATCGCAAGCAGAAAAATGTAGTGTTTATTTTAAAGTAATCCCTTATTACTTTTTGTTTCTATTGGGTTTTCTTTTTCTATGTGCTCATTAGATGATTTTCTGCCTAATAGGGTTTGGTATGATGTAAAAGCAGTATTTGATCTAGAAGCAGACATATCTAGTTCTATTTCTTCCCACTACATCATCAGCATGTGACTTTACTTATTGTTACATCACAAGCCCTGCTGCCTGATTGATAACATGCATCACAAGTTACCAGTCATGTAGCAGGAGACTGGCTCTACTTGCTTACTAGTGATGTCGTGGTCAATGATGTGACAATGCTGATGATGTAAAAGGAGCAACAGAACTGAATATGTCAGCCTCCAGGTAGAGTGCTGTTTCTCCCATCACACCAAGAACTGTCAGGCAGAACATTTTCTAATTAGCAAAATAAAATTAAAAAGTACTTTAGATACAAGAAGTGATATCAGACTGCTACTGAAAGTTACGATTAATTCCAGGCAGTGCAATAGTTCTTTAAAGGTTTGTACAAACTGTTGCCACAAGCAAGAGTGTGTAAAGTAGATGTGTTCTGAATGAATATGTACTTTATACAATAAATGTCATTAGAGGCACAAGGCACAAAATTCTTGAACAACATTTGGACCCAGCCACATTCTTAGCAGGCATGGCAGCATCAGTGTACCTGTGAACTTCAGTGTACATGACATCATCAAATGCATGTGTCACATGGTTCCATGTGATATCATGATGTGGGTCCTGATGCAAATTTGAAGAGGAAGCATCTGAGAATGCCACACAGTATGCCATGGATGAGGGTGGCTGTATAGGAAACTGCTCCTGCTTACCAGGCTGCATGTTGTATTGGGAGAAAAATTAACTTTATATAAAATGAAGCACTGATTGAATGTACTAAGGAACTATAAGAGAATGTTATCTACAATTATATATTTGTCTTCTATATAAAACTTTGTAAATACTTAGTGAAAATATTATTTAGAATTATTGGAAGAACTCCTTAGAAAAAGCTGTTCCAGACAGTGAAATATTGGCAAGGATTTTGGTAGTCACACATATTTTGAAAATACAGGTGATATCACATTTAATAATTGAGTTTGCATGCTGATTATGGTGTCTGCTTCTAACCGATGCAATCTGTTACTTCACCATTGGAGTGGGATCCTGGCAGTAACACATTTTATTTTAGTGAGAGGCCTGTGAAGAAACTTTGATTTCTTTAAAAAAATAAAGAGAAAACAATGTTCCCTTACCCACACTCTGCAGCACTCCAAAAACCACGCTCCTCCTCAGCCCCAATAATCTTCAGAAATAATATCCCCCTTCCCAACTTAGTAGAACCTTTCCTCCTCCCTCCTACCCCTTGTCTCACAAAAAGAAGTATAATTAAATTCACTCCCCAGCCCCACAAAAAAGATAGCCCTCTCACCACTGCCAGCACCCACCACCCTCCACCCCTAACAGTGGCACCCAATACCCACAGTAAGTGCAGAGTAAGTTCAGTTGGAGTCATAGAAAGGTATAACAATAGGCACAGGCCCTTCTCTCTCAACTTCTGATGGCCAATGTCTGAATGAATGGAGCACACTGTTATAAATAAATTGTTTTCTGCAAGTGTACACTGACATTCATTCAGTCAGTGGCTGGCCAAGGTGGTAATAGGAAGGTCTGTGCTGGTCACTGTTCCCCTTTCAGATTCCAATTATACTTATTGTATCCTTTCTGTGGGCATTGGGTGCCACTGGGGGAGGTGGAGGGTGATGGGTGAATAGAGGGTTGGGGAGGAAGGCTTATCATTTTTGAGGGTCTGGGGAGGAGGGCAGCTGGGTGGTGAGTGGGTGGGGTTAATTATGCTTTTTTTTTTTTGAAGCAGGGTAGAGGAGGGAGGATGCAAAGGGTGTTGATATGTGGGCAAACAAGGGGGTACTATTTCTGAAGATTATCAGGACTGGGGGAGGAAGCTAGGTTTTAAGGAGCTACAGAGGGTTGGGTGCACATGTGTGTGTGTGTGTGCATGTGTGCGTCCGTCCATCCCAGAGGACTCTGTAAAGTGATGCTTTGCATAACTTCATGAGTGAAGTATAACTTCACAAGTCTTTGCCAGGTGAAGTGCTATAATAAATGCATACTGGTGAAGCAACACTTCACATACTGTAGTCTTTACTTGACATAGTTGGCACATTACTAAGAGCTGTGTTATGAGAAGGGCTGCACAAAGTAGCAACACTTCAAGTAGTGCTATGTGCAGTAAAGTTAAATCACTTTGCTGTCCCTATCAAGGAGGGCTTCATGGTGATGGTGACTGTACCTATTCAGAGTGTCAAACGTCCTGCATTAGTCACAGATGTATCCCACTTCCTCCAGTCCTCTATAGGTAGGATGATTGGTAAATATCACACAGCCCTGGCAGTGCACCAGGTGTGCTTCCATCCCAGTGACTTGCCTCCCCCTACACAGGCATCATAGAAACATAGACAATGACAGTAGAAAAAGACCAGAGGTGCATCCAGTCTGCCCAAGTTCTCTAAATCCCCAAAACCCTCCTTGGAATCCAATGTTCCTCCAGGGTACTAATCCTTTCAGTCCTATCCCCATTCTCTTCCCTGTGCCTGTTCCCCAGGCAACCACAATTCCCTTCATTCTGTTCCAAACCTGCTCAAATCTTCTGATTGGGTTCTCTCCCACCACCTTTGCTGGCAGACTGTTTCAAGGTCCCACCTCCCTTTTTGTAAAGAAGTACTTCCTTATGTCCTTCCTTAACCTCCCACCTGCTAATTTCCACTAATGTTCATGTAACCACAAGTTGTTGTACAGACTGAATAATTCCCTGCAGTTTACCTTATTAATTCCTTTGAGGAATTTGAAAGTCTCAATCATATCCATCCTCTCTCTTCTGACCTCCAGTGAGTACATATTTAGTGTGAGGCACTCCTCATAGGATCACAATTCCTGAATCATTTTGCTCACTCTGCACTGAACTGTCTCCAGCCTGTCCTGGTCTTTTCTATGGTGAGGATTCCAGAACTGGGCACAGTATTATACTGTAGGTGAGGCCTCACCAGGGATCTGTACAGGAGAAGTAATACCTCTTTTCTCCTATGGTCAGTCCCCCTCCTGATACATCTCAGCATCCTGTTAACCTTGCTATAGGCCTTGATGCACAGACTCATTTGTTTAATGTAGTTACTGATGATAACTCCTAGATCCCACTCCTCATCTGTAGTTCTACGTCCCCCCCTCCCATCCAATACTCTGTCTTGGGGTTCCTTTTCCCTAGGTGCATTGCCTTGTACTGTTTGGCATTGAATTTTAGTTACCAGACCATTTATCACCCCTCAAGCTTTTGTAGGTCCTTCTGCATATCCTTATGCCCTCTTCACTATCCATCCTCCCATATAGTTTTGTGTCATCTGCAAAGAGACACAACCTGCCCCAGATTCCTTCACCACTGTCACTAATGAAAATGTTGAAGAGGAACAGGCCTAGTACAGATCCCCGTGAAACCCCACTCATCACCTTTCTCTCCTCTGACTTAATTTTTGACTACCACTCTCTGTTGCCTCCCTGCTATCTAATTTCCCACCCAGTTTACTAGATTTGTAGCTGCACCTAGGTATTCCATCTTCTTAAGCAATCTCTTGTGCAGAACTGAATCAAATACTTTAATAAGGTCAAAGTACAGCAGATGCACCATAATGGACCATGCCTATTTCCTTAGTCACCCAGTCAAAGAAAACTTTTAAGCTGGTCTGACAAGACCTTCTTGCCACAAAACCATGTTGTTTACAATCCTGGAGTCCGTTGCCCTCCAGGTAATCTACAAGGTCCTCCTTGATCAGAGATTTCATAAACTTCCTCGCAATAGAGGTCAGACTGACAGGCCTATAATTACCTGGTTGCTCCTTATCCCAGCCACCCCCTTCTTATGTAGCAGCACAATGCTTGCCTTTTCCAATCCTCTGGAACTTTCCCAGACCTGAGTGAACTGTTGAGCAACCAAATCAGTGCCTCAGCCAGATCTGCTGCTAGTTTCCTAAGTATGATTGGCTCCAACCCATCTGGACCTGGGCCAGAGCCTTATTTATCTTTAGAGCTGCCAGCCCTTTAAGGTTCCATTCTCTAGTAAACAATGGTTGACTATTTATGGGACTCCTCTTGTGGCCGCTTTAATGCCACTCTCAGTCATGGACCCATATTCCTCCTTAGTGAATACTGAGCAAAAGTATTCAAATCAAATCAAATCAAACTTTATTTATGTAACGTCTTCCAAAATCAAGGCACTGCACATAAAATTGAATATAAATATGATTTAAAACAAAAGAATAAAAACAGATTAACCATAATTAGGGAAGACCATATTAAATACGGTAAATATGTTTTTAGTTCAATTTTAAACCTATTGATGATCAAGCATTCTCTTAACCAATGAGGTAGAGAATTCCACAGAGTGGGAGCCAAAAAGGAAAAAGCACTGGCACCAGATGTTTTTAGTTGCACCCTGGGGATCTCTAGCAATCCCTCGTCGGTGGATCAGAGAGGATGGAGTGGGTGGTAGGGTACCAGGAGGTCTTGCAGGTAACCGGATCCCTGATCATGTAGAGCTTTAAAGGTTAAAGGTGATCCATCACTGGATAGGCAGCCAGTGCAGTTGGTGGAGCACCGGCGTAATATGACTGGACCTGGAGATCCCAGTCAAAACCCTGGCTGATGTGTTCTGTACCAGCTGCAAGTGGTGGATATCAACCCCTGGAAGCCCTAGGTAGAGGGAGTTACAGTAATCAAGGCAGGTAGTGACAAAGGCATGGACCAATGTTCGAAGATCATCCAGAGGAACTAAGTGTTTCATCCAGGCGATATTCCTCAGATGGTAAAAAGAGGATTTAATGACAGCTAACACTGGAGATTTCAGTGTCAGACCATCATCAAAAATAATGCCAAGGTTACGTACTTGGTATGAGGTAGTGAGCTGTATGCCATCGATCAAAAGACCAGATGCCTGTCCAGCCCCCAAACCCACCCTCAGATGACCAGGGTCCACTACCAACACTTCAGTCTTGTCTAGATTCAGTCTCAGCCAGCTAGTACTCCTCCAGGTTCTGAGCTAGGTAAGGCAGTTATTTAGCATAGAGAGTGCATCATTCTGTCTGGGCAGAAAGGACATACACAGTTGAGCATCGTCTGCATAGCAGTACAAACTCAAACTGTATCACATGATGATGTCTCTCAATGGCAGCATGTACACTGCAAACAACATGGGGCCAAAATGGAGCCCTGTGGCACCCTGCAGGGCAGGGAGTGAGTGCCAGAGGAATAAATTCCAGTGGCAACTCTCTGAGACCTGTCCGCGAGGAATGAGTGAAACCATTTGAGGACTGTATCAGGCAGCCCACAAAAAAGCCGCAGGCACTCCAACAGCACACCATGGTCTACAGTGTCAGAAGCTGCAGAGAGATCAAGAAAGGCCACAATGGTATGTGCCTCTCAATCTCTTGCCATTAGGAGGTTGATCAATATTCAGACAAGTGCAGTCTCCGTGCTATGCTTCTTCCTAAATCCAGACTGGAGAGTATAATAGACCTTGTGAGTTGTAAGGTGATCATCCAGTTGCAGTGCAACCACCTTTTCAATTACCTTACCAGCAAAAGGCAGGTTAGAGAGAGGTCTGTAGTTAGCTAGACAGTCTGGGTCCAAGGAAGATTTCTTTAGGAGTGGTCGAATGTCTGCCTCCTTAAGGGGATCTGGAAAGACCCCCATCTCCAAGGACCTCCAGACAATTTCAGAAAGGATCGGGCAGATGACATCTACACATCCTACTAAGAGGAGTGTAGGGCCTGGATCTAAACTACAACTGGTTGGGTGCAATGTCTGGATGATCTTCACAATATCTGTGAGTTGTGGCCAGCAAAAATCTGACCAAATAGACTGAGTGCACGCCACTTCACACCGATCACCACAATCCCTCATAGAAGAGGCCAGGTCAATGCCAGACCTGATGCTGGCAACCTTATCTGTGAAGAATTGAGCAAACTCCTTGCATTTCAGCTGAGAAAAGGCTTCTCTGGGCTGGAGACAGATCGGATTGCACAATCTGTCAACAGTCCAGAAAAGCTGAGCTGGTTGATTCTGTGCAGCAGAAATCTCCCTGCACAGGAATTCTACCTTCTTACAGGTGATTTTTGACTGATAACCATCATAATGAGCCATCAGCCTAAACCTGTCAGCATCAAGGCCGGACGTTCGCCAGGCTGTCTCCATCCTTCGACCAACTTGCCTCAACTACTTCAAGGAACCGTCAAACCAAGGATTCTTTGGGTGAGGGTGAGAGGCCGAACATGAACAGGAGCAATCTTGTCCAGGGCATCTCCCACAGCCTTGTTATAGGCCAATACAAGATCACCTGGGCTCATGCATTCACCTGACAAACCCGATAGGTCCAGCACCGCCGATAGGTCAGTAGGGGTAACTCCCCTTAAAGGGTGGTGCTGAACCATCTCTGTAGGGGAAGACATATTGAGGGGGACCCTGAAATTGAACCTTATGGTGTGAAGGTCAGATCAACTGACTGATTCCACCCCCAGGTCAGCTATCTTCATACCCAAAAGAAAGAAAGATCAGATCCAATGAGTGACCCCCTACATGGGTTGAGGAAGTAACAACCTGTGTATGGCCCACATTGTCATCAGTTGGAGGAGATTTTGACCAAAAGGTGAGAGTTCATCTTTGACCCAGGCATTGAAGTCCCCCAGAACTATCCTTCTGGGGGACCTCAATACCATGTCGATGATGAAATCCGCTATCTCCTGCAGGAATTCTCCTCCATATCCTGGTGGACAGTACATGAGGAGTATCCCACAACCTACACCCTCTCCCAGGATATACTAGAAGGATCTGATACTTCCCAATTGCACATCCACAAGGCCCAGCTCAGATTTAAATATAATGGCAACACCCCCCACCTCTACAATCCAACCTTGGTCGGTGTATCAATGAGAACCCAGTTGGAACTGCAGAAGCCAATACAGGGCCTGCATTTTCATCCAGCCAGGTCTCAGTGATACAAGTCAGATCAGTAGTTCCAATAAGATCAGCTATAATGGATACTGCCCTCACCCACTTTATAACAACCTTCAACAAAGCTTGTGATATATTTGCTCCCCTCACAAAGCAAGTTGTGAAAACCAGGACTACCCCCTGGATCACACCCTCCCTCCCTCCTAAACCTTATGCAACACAGAGATAACCTTTTGCACAGAGCCATTGACACCCAACGCACCCAGGATAGACAGCTATATAGGGAGGTGCGCAATAAATGCACATGGGCCACGCGTCAGGCAAAAGCAGATTACTACCAGCATACCCTCTCCTCCTCCTGGGGAGACGGAAAAAAATTCTGGAACAACATACAAGAAATCAGTGGCAAATCACGTTCCCCAACCCCTACCCAACTCAATTTGAACGGTGTGTAACCCAAGACCCTGCAAAAATCGCTGAAGCCCTCAACGACTCCTTTTCGGACCTCTCACATATCCTCCCGCCAAATTTCTTCCACCCTACCAAATCCCCCCCTCCACCCAAAATGACGAGTATAGACCTCCCACCCCTTCTCCGGCTCTGAGTCATTCCTTGTAAAATGGCCAAACGCTATATCATCAAAGCTATTGCCAATACCCGCTACAGCAATGACTCCTTGGACCTAAAACTCATAAGGCTTACCCTCGAAGTCACACTACCCCACCTCACAAAAATTCTCAGCCTTTCACTTTGTCTCGGCCAGTTCCCCTCAACCTGGAAGAAAGCCTTAATCACTCTTATTCTAAAGAACGGTGACCCCACCCTCACCAGCAACTATAGGCCAATCTCAATACTCCCTCCTCTCTCCAAAGCCCTGGAAAAAATAGTCTCAGACCAGCTAACAGAACACCTAACTAAACACAACCTCCATAGCAAGGAACAGCATGGGTTCCAATCTGGCCAC
Organism: Neoceratodus forsteri; assembly: GCA_016271365.2. Taxonomy (NCBI): domain Eukaryota; kingdom Metazoa; phylum Chordata; order Ceratodontiformes; family Ceratodontidae; genus Neoceratodus; species Neoceratodus forsteri. The sequence continues at coordinate 761,918,233 of CM057452.1, forward strand.
AGCACCGTCACAGCTCTCACTGAACTCACCATGTTCATCCACGAGGCCCTTGACCATGGTTCCATAGCAGGGGCCATCTATGTAGACTTGACAAAGGCTTTTGACACGGTCAGTCATGAACTACTCCTCCATGTCCTTCCACAACTCAATGTGGTCCCCGAGGCCTTGGCCTGGTTCAAGGACTACCTCACAGGACAGTCACAGCAAGTAAGGATAAACTCCACCATCTCCACCCCCAAAACTGTTTGCTTAGGGGTTCCACAGGGGTCTATTCTGGGCCTGCTGCTCTTCACCCTCTTCCGTAACTCACTCCCCAAAGCATGCAGCGGTCATCTCTTACTCTATGCTGATGATGCGGTTCTGTACTGGAAACACCCTCAACCGAACACCCTCCAACTTGCCCTTCAGGGTTTTTTCAGGGAGTTGGAGAATTGGTTCACTGATCACTTCCCTCCTGATCATTAACTATTGCAAAACTAAGTCCATGACCTTTGCTCATCACCAAAGTCCACACAGCCAGACAGCACTCCAAATTACGAACTCACTTGGTTCCCTACTGGAACACATTACCCACTTTAAATACCTGGGTATCACCTTGGATACCTCCCTCTCCTACCACAGACACGTATGTCTCCTCTCATCTGCAGTCAACTCCAGAGTGGGTACCCTCTACAGGCTCAAAAATAGCCTGCCTGCTCAAGCCATGCAGATAGCAGTCACCTCCTCCATCCTCTCCCTAATCGATTATGGGATTGTAATTAACAGCACAGCTGACAACTCCACCCTAAGCAGCATAAACACTGCGCTTAATAAAGCCTGCCACCTAGTAACAGGTTGTGACAGACTCACCCATGCCTGCGATCTGTACAAACGGACTGGTTGGCTTAACTTCCAACAAAGACTCAAATATCACACCTGCATTCTAGCAAAAAAGATCCACCTTCAGCTCGCACCCGCTGGTCTACTCCCCATCATCAGTCCAGCCCCCATCAGGTGTAATACAAGACTCACAGCTACATCATCTTTCATGTTCCCCCCTATCGAACATCCCTTGCCCCCCTATCGAACATCCCTTGGGCAGAGATCCTTCCGCTACCGTGCCCCCCTATGGCTCAACACACTTCCCCCTACTCTCTCCCAGTCCCATAGCATCACACTCTTCAAATCAGGTCTTAAAACCCAACTCATGGAAATCACTAAATGTGAATGCAAATAGACCTACCCACCCTCCTCTCCCACCTCCTCTTCTGACACAGGGGCTCCCTAGACCCTACGAAATGGCATCCCTCAAAGCTCTGTCTAGGGATCACAGGCATGCCTCCTAATTTTCTAACCCAATAAATAAGCTACTCGATTACCATGTCAGTACTGTAACTGTAAATAATGCATGTCAAAATTAGTCATATACTGTCTTGTTTCCCTCCACCCCCTGTAACCAACGTGGAGCCTTTGTATACAAGATTGTCTGTACTGAAATCTGTATATAATTACCTGTTCCGTCTGTCATCTTTGTACTTTATCTTCCCTCCACCCCCTGTAACCTGATGTGGAGCCTTTGCAAAAGAGTCTGTGACTCAAAGGATTGTAATTCCAATTATACACAATAAATAAAAAAAAATAATAATAGCTGCCTTGTTCTTAATACATCTGGCATTGCATAACTCCGCCCAACTAGGATGAGTTGTTGGAGAAGACCTCAGCACCTGCCTGCTAACATCGGAGCCCTTGGGTATGGAGACAAGACAGGGAGGACCTCTGTCCTGACTCCATTTCACCCCAGGGCGCCTCTTAGATCCCACAACTCTTATCCGCCCTCCCCTTTCCCCTCCTCCACCAGGCTCAGTTGTCTCCATTCTTATATGCTTTCTAGATATCCCCAAAGTGCGACATCTAAAACACATGTCAGATTTTTTTTTAACCATATAAAAGTTTATTGGTATTTTCTGTTTTATAACATATACATCATATAGCAGTATCAATAAACACGTTATTTAGAATACACATGCTAAGACACCAGCTAAAGAACCATGCACAATGACCTCAATATATCTGGATACAATTGCAGTATATCATGGGTGGAGCTACAGTTATAACACATGAATTCTGTAGAAATAGAGTCTAGAATGTCCCATAAGGCCCACACTTTCTGTACTCTACTCAATAACAAAATTACCATACTGATTGCATCCAGGGAACCAAAATGAACATGAACTAGCCATGTGGTCACTGTCTAGAATCTAGCACCATAGCCCTTTCCAACATTACTAATACAAAGTAAGGAAGCATTCCTCAAGTAAACTAGAAGTAGATATACTAGTAGTGAGGAGGGTTAAAGCCAAGTGAAACAGAGGGTGAAAACTCCTTCCTTTGGACCATCAATGCCGAGATACAGGGGAGAGAGGAGTTAATGTACAGGGGGGTTGTTCGGCGGTTCTGGAGCCATCTGCTTCCAATCATCAGCGTCAGTAGCCCTTATAGGGGTCACTAAGGCCTCTGCAAATGTTTTAGTCCCGGGTTTCAGAGGTGCTCAGTGACTACCCGCTCCTCCTCCTCTTTCTCCATTGTCGAAGCCCAGTCTATAGTCTCTATATAAGCCAGAAGCTCTTCTGTCTCAGAGTGTGCCAGATCATGATGCAGGGGGGAGGTGCCTCAGCATGCAGAAGCTTGGGTGGAGAGGAACTCGCAGCTTTCTCCGGGTGAGAAGTCTTTGGACTGCTGGAACGTTGTCTCTGTCGGCCAGGGGTAGGGTGATTCGTCTGGATCATTGAGGCAGGCGGGGGAGCTAGTCGCATGAATCAGGCCTCTGTAGGTTACCTCGAGGGTCAGTATTGCCTTCCAGTGCTTTGTTCCATATCAAAGGCCTGGGGGATGACTTATCCATAGGACTGGTCCGCTGTTGTTTGTTGCCCCCTGGCTGCCCCTGCAGCTGTGCTTCAGTTCCTCTGTCTCTGTCTCTCTTATCACCAGGGGCCCAGATGTGTCTGGTAGATGTAGTCTTAGGGAAGAGACTTGGCCAGTGGCTGTGGAGCCAGATCTCAGCATCCCTGGGGCAATCATCGAGGAGGGACTTCCCATCCTTAAAAATATACAGGGCAGTAAGCTTTTTAAAGCGATATTGAAATGCCTTGGACTGTAGTACAGCTTTAAGGAGTCCAAAAGCCTTCCTTCTAGCAGCCACTTCCTGTGAGAAATCTCTGTAAATGGAAATGTTCGCTCCCCTCCATTTAAGCTCACCTTGTTCCCTGGCCACTCTTAGGATATTTTCCTTTATGGAATACTGCAGTATATATGCAATAATAGTTCTGGGGATGTTTGTGTTGTCCTTTCGAGCCCTGACCCTATGGGCCCTCTCTACCCCAATCGGATCCTTCTAGCACTCGCCTAGTAGTTGTGGGAGCCATTCATTAATAAAGCATTCCACATTAGGGCCCTCTGTTCCCTCAGGGACTCCCAAGATCCTGATATTATTTCTGCGGCTCCTGTTTTCTTGGTCCTCTGCCCTGTACCACAGCTGACTGAGTTTGGCCTCATGATCCCTTAGCTGCTGGAGCACCGTAATGTGTTGATGTTCCAGTTCCTCAGTGTGCTGCTCAAGCACGTTTTGTTTATCATCCAACCTTCTTATATCAGCCATGCTTCCTGCTACCGAGGAGCCTATGTTGTCTTCCCTAACTAACAGGTCCTCCAGCATTTGGGTGATGTGTGAGAGTGCTCCTCCCAGATGAGCCTGCTTCAGGGGAAATTGCAGAGGGAGTAGCCACAGTCCAGTTGGAAGTGCCGAAGGGGAGTCCATAATGCCTGCCATCCTCACTTTCTTAATCCACAAATGGTCCACAAATAGTATTTTATCCAGTGGATGCCCGCTAGGATAGTACCCACGACTTGTGTGTGCCCGCTTGGTTCTGATCCCCGATAAGTGTGTACTGCACCTTGAACCACTGTGTTGGAGCATGTGGCCTGCAGGGCCAGCATCTCACTTACTCACGGGCACCGTTGAAACTCGGCTCGCAACTCTGGCACTGGATTAGCACCTCCAAAGCATCAGGATACAAGTAAGGGGGGATTTCCAGCTGTTTCAGCTCATCTGTAGTCCCTGTCAATGGTGAAACAAGCTCAATCGGGCATCGGGTTGGGGCAGAGCAAAAAAATCACGCAGCCATTCTTGTTGGGTCCATGCCATGCCCCCCATAGATGTCAGATGTTAATGGGGGACAGTCAAAGGGACGTAATTCCCTGAGCCTGGTGAGGGAGTAATGCCTGACCGTCACTAAACCTCCCCGACACATAGTACTTCAATGAAGTAGTACATGAAATCACAAACTCTAAAAACTGTCATCCCACCCCAAGCAATGAACCCAATAAATCTAATCTTAATAAAATCCTCTTATACCAAAAACAAAATCAATTGAAGCTACAAGTAAAAAAATACTATCAAGTTAAGTAACAACTAAAATCAGTCAATTAAAAAAGATCACTGTCGGTCCACAGAGCACTAATAAAATATAGTCACAGTAGTCAATGTATTGAAAATGCTGAAGATAAGGGATCTCACCACCTCCTTCACCAAATAAATATCCACTTACTGCAGCACTCTCACTGCCACAGCTTTACTGTACAAATGTTAAAAAATAGCAACAAAATAAGGCCCTCTCACAGAATCTCAAAATTGAACCATGTGTATCCTCAGGACAGTCCCAACCCCAGATTGTAGAGTCTTGAATAAAATATCCATGGGGATGAAAAGTCCGAATTTTCCACAAAGTCATAAACCACTGCGAGGAAAGTCAGAGACCCCCACCACATTTGGGTATTCATTCAGGAAGGCACCGTTTGCCCATCATTCTCTATCACCCTACCCACTCAACGGTTTACCTATGCCAATGCGACAACATTGTTGTCGACATGTGGCATAGAGACATCCCCGATGCTGACAGGCAAAATTTCACCTGTCAAACATTGGTCTGTTTTCTATCGGGGGGCTGAGCCCCCCACACCCCACCCGTCTTAGGGATTGTTAACTCCAGTTAGAGTTAATGCAAAGGAGGGGGAGTCAGTGAAAGGGCAAAATTTCACTGGTGGGTACCCCACAGTGACATTTTTGAATCTTGTCGAAAATGTCACTGTGGAGGGTTTCACCCTTCCATCGGCATACCCCCACTCGACTAGCTTTGTGATTCCCCCCTTTTTATTTTTTCACTAATATATCTAAGAAACGTTCTCTCCATTCTTGGCCCCCTCTGTGATGTGCAGCTCTGTGTCTGCTTTCACTTTCCCGATGGCCCTCTTTGCATCCATATTTTTCTGGAGATATTCCTCCCATTCTGCTTCTCCTGCTTTCCCTTATATATATTTCAATGTGCCTGTGCAACTGGTTTCGTGCTTGTGTAAAATAGATAAACTTTGGCTGTTTGCCTCTCTATCCATGGGATATACCACTCTTTAGGGGTACGAAGACAAGGAACCCTAAGGGAGGGTTGGGAGTGATTCCCTTGGCTAAAGGTACCTTAGGAAGAAGTCCACGGAAGAGATAGGTGTGCTGCTGGAGGAGGAGGAGGGGTGGATGGAGGGGCAAGGATAAATGCTTATGTGTGGAGTGAGCAGAGAAGCCCTTAAATAGGCAAAAAGGGGTGTGTGGCCAGTTGAACTGCCCCCTTGAACTACAGACTATAGCCTTCCAATTCAATGTACCTGTGCAACTGGTTTCATGCTTGTGTAATGTAGATAAACTTTGGTTGTTCGCCTCTCTATCCATATGATATACCACCCTGTAGGGATATGAAGGCAAGGAACCCTAGGGGAGGGTTCCACCCCTTTAGGTGTGGTGAGAGTGATTCCCTTGGCTAAAGATATCTTAGGAAGAAGCCAAAAAGAGTGTCATGCAAGGCATACGAGGTAGTGAACACTTATCGGGGTCGAGGACCTGTATGTAGGTCGGTTGGTAGTATGGATTCAGTTGGTAGCATGGGTCAATGAAGACCTGTACATAGGTCTGGTGGTAGCATGGGTTCCGTTGGTAGCACGGGTCAGTGAAGACCAGTACGTAGGTCAGTTGGTAATGTGGTTCAGCTGGTATCATTGGTCAGTTGGTCGTATTGTTTGAGTAAAGTAGGCAGGAAAGGACAGGTGAATCATGACCCACTCAGAGGTCTGACTGTAAGGCGTGGAGACTTGGCTTCCTAAGGAAAGAGAGAGAACAGTCAAAAAGGGGAGATGGGACGATTATGGGACATCCACCTGACTCCATCCTACAGTGGAAAACTACCTAAGTGGGAAACCTACCTAAGTGACCTAGGGACTACAAGGATGCCTATCTAGTATTATGAACATTGGCACAGAGGAGAGGAAAACCCCCCTTTCAGGAGGAAACCCCTGGGTATCCAAGGCCTAGGTCACCATTCCTCCAGGCTTTGGGACAGTTTTGCTTAGTGAAGATTCTACTACTGCAGTTTAGTAGACCAATCCAAGGGAACTGCAGTTTTGGGGAATACTCTCACTCTATTCCTCTAATGAGAATTCCATGGAGGGTTGTGAGTGCACTCTGCAACAAGAGTCGACAAAGGTGAGAGGAGGAGAGTAACGACTGCCGAGGCACTAAACTGGCCTACCAGTCTATGAACAAACCAGGTGAACCAGAGGTGGTCGTAGGGAGAATAGCATGAAAAGGTGCCTCTGAACCCACTTGGGCAGCTAAAGAGGTCCTTCATGTGAGAGCCCCATCCTTTCACCACTGAAGTCTTAAATGCTACATCAAGAGGTGCCATCAGTATGGTTGACAACTGCAGGTCCACCTGGAGTGAGGATGTTCCCAATTATGGGCCAGGTGAGAAGGACCTTACCCCAAGCTTTACATGTTCAAGATGTGGACTTCGGGGTGCAGAGAGAGACTGTTGGCCACAGGGCTAGCCCTGAGTCCTGGAGTAATGGATATGGTCAGCAAGTCTCCAAAATGTGGAAAAGTGAGTTATAATAAGCATGAGACCTGCACATGCTAAGGAGCATGGTACTTGTACATGGGTTGTAATGGATGATAGCAGACATGGGGAGACCTGTACATAGGTCAGATTGAGCACTGTGGACCCTCTCATGGGTCTTCACTGGATGAGTCCTCTATTTAGGTTAGGCTGAGCAATATGGACCCTTTTGTTGGTCTAGGTAAGGCAAATAAAATGGAGTACACTGTGCAGTTCTGGAGACCTTACCTACGTGAGGACATAGACAGGGTAGAGAAGGTTCAGAGGAGGGCAACAAAGATGGTGCATGGATTGCATCACAAGTCCTATGAGGACAGGTTGAAGGCACTGAACATGTACTCCCTGGAGGAGAGGAGGGAGAGAGGGGATATGATAGAGACATACAAGTATCTTACAGGGAGGAACAGGGTGCAGGAATGCACTATTTTTAAGTGAAAAAGATGTTCCAGGACTAGAGGGCATGGGATGAAGTTGGAGGGAGGACGATTCAGAGGAAACGTGAGGAAGAATTTCTTCACAGAACGGATGGTGGACAAGTGGAACACCCTACCAGAGGAAGTGGTGGGGGCTGAAACAATCACGGGATTTAAGAATGCATGGGATAGACATAAAGGAATTCTGGAGGTCAGGGGTAAGGGGCAACAGACTTCCTGGAAAACATAAACTGAACTTACAAACTTAAATGGGCAGACTGGGTGGGCCATAGGCCCTTATCTGCCGACACTGTCTATGTATCTATGTATCTATGTAAATAGCAGTTGTCAACCACAGGAATGCATGCAGACCAAGTCCATTAGAAAGCCAAATTGGGAGTGAACTGGATCGTATATTATGAGTAAGAGAACGGCAAGGCTGGGTGAAGCCCAGGGCTCATGGTTGGAGAGGAGGAGGCTGTGAAGCTGGTTTGGTAGGAGGAAGCAGCAAAGCCAAGATGGTAGGAGGTGCAGTTTGAAGAAAGTAAACATGATATGCTCTTAGACTTGGAAGGGGATGCCAGTATTGAAAAGGGAGAGGTCCTGGAATGAATGGACTTGCAAGCTGATTGCGTTAGTGCCATGATGGCTGGTATATGAGCAATACTGGTAGTGCAAGGGACAGGAAGGCTGGGATGACTATGCAAATCAGGTGCAGAATAACAGGGAAAGGATGGTAGAAGGCTGGGAGTAGCCAGTTGCCTAAGGTAGAGAGTTGCCTGGAATAGCTGGTTGCAGAATGCCATAAAGTCTGTGGAGCAGCAATAGAAAGCTGGGTCGAGCCAGTGACCAATAAAACATATAACAGTTAAATGTTGCTCCTGCTGCCTGCAGCCATGATGTCTGATGTGACTACTCAGTCCCCCTCCATTGGAAAAACAAAGAAGCCACAAACATGACACCACAACACCAAGCAGCTAATGAAATACAATAAGTTCAGTATGTGGCAGCCATGAAAGCAGGATTAGGTTATCATCAGAAACAAACTGCTAAGAGTTTGGTATAAGTAAGGTTTGGTAAAGGTGAGAGTAACAATAAATGAGCCTAAATAACACAAACATAGAAGTGAGAAGTAATGCAGTAGGGCTGCAAAAGTAATTGAGCAGCATCCAGCAGCAATTAAATATAGCATGTAGGGGTAGCCCTCTGAGTGAACATAGAAACTGTAGGGAGAGGCAATGCATTGAAAACAACAGCAATATTTGCTTGGTATAAGTTCAGGAAGCAGGACTGAGTTCCATGGCCTAGGTTCCTTAGGTTATTGTGAAGAAGTAAAACAGGGAAAAGTTGTTAGCTAGGCAGCAAAGTCACGAACAGGTGTAATCAATTAAGGGAACAAGGCAGCAGATTGCACTGTGAGCTGAAACAGACAATGTCAATAACAGGGACTGAGTTAAAGCATACAGAGAACAATGCAGTGAACAGAGGGCTGCAATAGTAGGTAAGAAATGGAGCTTGGGGGTACAGGCACAAGGTAGCCTGAGGTAAGGAAACACAGATTATACCTTGGACATAAATGAACAGCCAATGAAATTGTCAGACTGGCACCTTACCATCATTGTAAATCCTCCGATAATCAATGGCAAAGGTGCCAGCCTGCCACACTCGCATGCCAACCTAACAATAAATCAGTCCAACAACTGAATCGAGCACTCACAACCACCATCTTACCTCCTGCTAACCGCATTCCTAAAGCTCCGCTACAGTTAAAAAAAAATAATAATGCTTACCTCCTTACACCTTATCCATGATAGGAAACTACATGAAATGTTATTGAATTGTAAAAATTCAACAGTTAAAAATAATATAACTCCACAGAACAATACCTGTAGTGACTCTATTTCCCGTCTAGCTCTCTGGCCAAAACCACTGTCCTCCAGTCATTCCAGCACCTGGCCCTATCAGCAGCTCAGCCCACGACTCTCCGCTCGCCTTGTGTGTAGCGTGAGCAGAACAGCCCTTAAATAGGCAAAAAGGGGGGTGTGACCAGTTGCACTGCCCCCTTGAACTACAGGCTATAGCATTCCAAAAATAGGCCCTCTATTTTGTCTTAACTGCTTCCCGAACCCCAGCTGAGAACCATAGTGGTCTTGTAAACCTATTTCTCTTTGTTACTGTTTTTACCCATGCCTTCAACATCTCTGAGGATAGCTCCCTTTATTGCCTTCCATTTCTCCTCCACCCTGTCTATGCCCTCCACTGCTGCTAACTTTTCTCTGACCAGTTCCTCAACCTATTGAAGTCTGCCCTTCCAAAGACTCCCTCTCTGCTGCCTTTTTCTTCCTTGTGTCCCCACAGAGAAGTCAGTTGTCATTCAAAGCTTCAGAGCAGCAATCATTTTGCATCTTGCAGTGGCAGCAAATGTTTGCTCCCCCCTCACATTCTGCAAGCATGTTATATATCTTGCAGTCCTGGCAGCACTACAACTGAGCTTCCATCTTGCTTGCTAACCTACACTTACAGAAACAGTTGAATTATAGGTATTCACACACACACACACACACACACACATACATACACACACACACGAGTGGGGCTTAATGGACACTAGTGTATAATAACAGCCCAAAATCTTGGTGGTATGATTATTTAAATCTTTAGATTATAACTGAAAAAGCAGAAAACTCACCCTGTTGACCTCCTCTAACATTTCATGCAGGCCTCTGGGTGCTTTCTCAAGGCATGATTTATAGGTGTGTAAAAGTTTATTTTTTTTAAATACAATACCGTTAAAAATGTGCTTGCATGTTCAAATAATTAATATGTGATCTGAATCAAAAAAATAACAGATTTTGTAAATAGAGTATTTGGAACTGATTCTCAAAAACAACCAGATTTAGTCATGCAGGCTGAACCCTAGGGAAATTTTTTAAAGTGTACATTTACAGCTATTTATATTTTAAATAAACTTCTCCCAGACCTTGGGCTTTATTCAGGAAAGGGTGAGTCATCTACATGTTGCATGTCCGAGGTGTGTAGACAACCCTAAGTGTGAACGCTGCACAGTGGGGGTCCAGCAGACCATGGTGGCATTCATAGCAGGTTCGCAAGCCCCTTGAGGACACAATCCCCCAGCTGACTGTGCATCTACAGTACATGCAGTCTGTGGGCATGTCAGGGCATGCCTGTACTCTGCACCATTCACTAAGGCATGGATTTCCAGGTGGGGGGGCACAAAATATGGCAGGGAGGACCCTGCCATGAAGTCTGTGTGCCCCACAGGCCCTCTTAGTGGACACCCACCAGCTGTACAGTACTACATACGTAGGGTTATGGCACATTATCGTGTATAGTACCTCATTAGCAGCACACATCCAACTACATACAGTATTACTATATATATAGGCACAACTGACCAGAACTGGATCTCTGATGTACTGTGTTGTTGTACAGTAATGTAATAGGTTATGTGTTGCTGCTACTGTTGCTGAATGGTAACTTAGGGACAATGCACACTTTTGTCATAGCAATACATCCATGCATAGAAATAAGGTATGTTCTGCTTTTATACTGTTATGTTGGTTAGTGTATCATAAAACAGTTGCAGCCCTACCCCTACAATGGTGGGGGGGGGGGGCTGACCTGCAGTGCAGTCAAAACACAGTTAACATGCAGGACTTACATGGCATGTGGGTTGACTATACTGCACTTCAGCCTCACCAGTATACTAGCAGAACATACCATATTGCTATGTGTGGTGGTATGGCAAACAAAATAGGATGCATGGCCCCGATGTTACCATTCAACAACACTATCCACAGCACATTACCTGTTACATTACTGAACATCAGCACTGTACATCAGAGATCCAATGCTGGATCAGCTGTACCACCACACTGCACTGTAGGCAGTTATGAGCCTCTAGTGACGTACTGTTAGCAGTCTTGGTCTGGAGTGTTGTAACTCCAGTGTCTGCAGTGTGGTCTATGTAGACCCTTCAGTGTGTACCATGGGCATGGGACAATGATGAGTGTGTTCCCACTCTGCACCATCCCAAGATCATTTGCTGGTGTGCAGCAGGGGGTGCACTCTGGGACCGAGGACAGGCATCTGATTGGATGCCTGCCTGTGTTCTGCAATCTGCTCCCATGCAGCTGTACACCGGGCGGGGGGGGGAGACTGTAGAAAGGTGCCCAGTGGTAGTGAATGCTGGCCAGTGCACACCTGTCCACAGGCACAGAGCTGAGCCCCTTATGTTTATCTGTTGCCTAGTTTTGGCCTGGATCAGGCATACCTCTCAACCTCTTGCCTCAAGAATCAAGTACAAGGCTTAATAAAAATCAAGGACAAAGACTCCAAATCAGGGACACATCTTAACAAGCATTTGTCAATGCCTAATGTTTGCTTGCTGGTATTAGCATTGGAAGTGCAGGAGTTAGACAGATGCAGAATAGGAATGGCAGTGAAGAATTGAAGTGACGCCAACTCCACCTCCACCCTGCAGAGATGGATAGGCATTGGGGTGTGCCTTTGGGTTGTCGCCCTCAACGCTGATGCCATTTCACACCACCCTACCCTGCAGACACCGACAAGTGCTGAGGTGCGCCTTGGGGTGTTCGACTTTACAGTCACCCCATTCCATAAGGAAATATGCTGAAATGGGTGCAGTATAGGAGAATGGGGTAAACTTTGGGGTCAAAGAGTCCAAGGCACAACTCAATGCCTGTCACTGGCTGCAGGGTGTGGGTGGGGGTGGGGTGAAATGGCATGAGCATTACTGTCGACAATCCCAAGTCACACCTCTGACACCTGTCAGTCCCTACAGGGCAGGGTTTTACAGTCAGAAACCCTAATACTCCAGGAATTTCTTGGTATTTTCACTCCAAGTTTTCAACATGGGCTTTTTGTGACCCTACCACATGAACAGTGACACTATCAGTTCATTAGCCAAAAGGTGATTTTGCACAGCGACTGTGCCATTTGGCACCACAGGTGCCAAAACCCATTCTGAACAGCATGTAAAAAATGGTAGCTGTACTGTTCATGAGGAGGTGTAAAAAAATGGTAATGTTGAAAATCTGGAGTGAAAACATAAAAAAATTGATGAAGCCATGAGTGTGCATATGAACTGTGCAACACACACCCACAATGCAATTATTTTTGGGATTTTTTACACCAGATTTTCAACATAGGCATTTTGGGACCTCTGCTCATGAACAGTGACATTGTGATTTTCTTAATGTGTCCTGAACATTGATTTCGCACAGCTACCGTACCCATTGTGTGCCAGATGTGCAAAACCACATTTCAGGCAGGATGTGAAAAACTACAGCTGAACTGTTTATAAGGAGGTGTGCAAAAATGGCAATGTTGAAAATCTGGAGTGAAAATATAAAAAATTCTGGAAGTTACAAGTGTACGTGGAAACTGCGCAATGCATGCTTGTAACATGCAAATTTTGTGAAATTTTGTTACCAGATTTTTAACATAGGCATTTTGGGACTTCCACTCATGAACAGTGTCACTGTGATTTTCTTAATCTGTCCCAAACATTGATTTCCCACAGCAACTGTGCCATTGTGTGCTGGATGAGCAAAAACACATTTCAGGCAAAATGTGAAAAATGACTGCTGTACTGTTCATAAGGAGGTGTGAAAAAATGGCAATGTTGAAAATCTGGAGTGAAATTATTAAAAATTCTCAAAGATATGAGTGTGCAGAGAAACTGCTTAATGCACGCTCGTAACATAGTCATTTTTTTTATTTTGTCACCAAATGTTCAACATAAGCATCTTGGGACCTCTGCTCATGAACAATGTCACTGAGAGTTTCTTAATGTGCCCAGAACATTGATTTCCCACAGCCACCACGCCACTGTGCACTGGATGTGTGAAAACACATTTTGGGCAGGATGTGAAAAATGACAGCTCTACTGTTCATAAGGAGGTGTGAAAAAATGGCAATGTTGAAAATCTGGAGTGAAAATATTAAAAATTCGTGAAGTTATGAGAGTACGTTGGAACTGCACAACGCATGCTCATAACACAGCCATTTTTTTAAATTTTTGCACCAAATTTGCAACATAGGCTTTTTGGGAGCCCACCTCATGAACAGTGACATTGTCGTTTTGTTAGTCAGTCCTGAAAGTTGATTCCGCACAGTTACCGCAAAATCCCCTTTCGGGACCGAATAATGACATGACAGTAACTGAATTCATGAGGTGGGGTCCCAAGAACCCCATGTTGAAAATTTGGTGCTAAAAGTCACAAAAATGGCTGAGATATCCACCTAAGTTGAAAAAAAACACTTTTATGCCATTATACAGCTTACCGGTATTTCTTCAGTTCGTGGTCAGCTTTGAAGAATGCAGACGTGTTCCTGGTCCACCGAAGATCATTGCGCTGGGCTCCGGAGGTAAGTATGGGGTGAGGAGGGGTGTTGGGAAGTCAGGGGCACTGAGGGTGGGTGCAGGCTGGGGGAGGGGGTGCCACAGACAGCAAGAGACTGTTTTTTCTTTCACAGGTAAACAAAAAAAAATTTACAAAAATCACAGGAAGGTTTTCTTTTTTATAGGGACATTTGGCATGCTGGGGTGGGCTCCCAGCATGCCACCTAGGTGTTTCTTTCTTTTTTGGTGGGGGGGGACTGGAGCTGATGGGGACTGGACACACCATTGGCAAAAAAAGAAACAGAGTCTGTGTTTGGGGGGCAGCATGTTGCTGAAGGGGATTGGGCACCCCCTTGGCACATAAATTCTTATAGAGGATAATATGCCAATGGGGATTGGGCTCCCCCATCGGAAAATTAACTGGGCAGAGGGCATGCTGACAGGGGGGATTGACCACCCCCCCTACATTGGCCTTCTGGGGGCTAGAGGTGGATGTCAGCAGCCATGTTTAATGAAATGTAAAACTGGGTAAGGCACACCCTGCAATGAGGGGGTGCTCCCTCATTGCAGCAGTGAAAATGTTTCAAGTTGGTGGCACATTTTTGCACTGCTGTCATAGACAGCTTGCTCATGTATTGGTGTCACAGAGGCAAGCCCCACAAAGCAGTAAGGGCATTGGCCACAACACAACCACACCTCCACAACCTGCTGCTCTAGCAAGCTGTCGCAACATGTTTTTAGCGCATGTGTGCAAGCAAACATAAAAATTGGTAGTATTCACTCTGAAAGCTGACAAAATAAGGGGATTTGAGTAAGATGCACTTTCTAAAGAAGAACAAGTCCGTAACTTTAATGTTTGACATTATTTTGTGCTTTTAACCGTTAAGCTGCCAACAGAATTAGAATGTACAGGAATTTTGGACTGCTATGTCAGTCAGCTGCCCTGCAAGGGTTAATCCCCATGCTACTGTCACAAAAATACAAATTTTATGAGGAACAGATGAAAGATTTAGGCAAAATCATGGATGTCCCTGAAAAATAGGGACAGTTGAGAGGTATGGGATCAGGTCCCCCTGATTTCCAAGATGACATCTCAATCCAAACAATTGATAAATGTTATGGGTCCTGAATGAGTCAGGCAGGGGGATCATCCTGGATGCAGTCCTAAGGGGTTTTTCTCCACTTAGCCTATGCAATCCCATGATGCTGCACAGAGCAATGCTATGGCCAATTCCCCACACAGCATTTTGTGTAGATGGAGCTGAGCCTCCACAGTCTACTATATGGATTGCTGGTGCTGCAGGTGCAGCAACAGCTCTCACTAGTCAGGAAAGCATTGCCATCAGCAGCACTCCCTTACCAAGCAACCCTCTTGTACAGGCTTACTATGAAATCATGGACACCTGCATGATACCTCAATGGGCTACTGCTGGCAATGGGGTACCCTCCTCAATTAGCGTGATTTTAATGAAATATATTTGAAGATATTTTTTCAGTCACAACTTTACCTACTGATTGCCAGCGTTACTGAAATATCAGATCAACCCCATCTGAAGTACTGAAGGCTATTAAAAATGTTGCCAGCACCTTAGCAGCCTTGCTATTTTAAAGTTATAAAGAATTATTTTGAACTTAATTTTGAACAGTGCTTTAATAAAGCACAATTAAATGGGGTTTCTTGGTCTCCTGTCATAGGAAGCAGGGGTCAAAATATGAATAAACTTCCTGCTTATCAGTAGTATAAATGTTTGATATAGGTACTGTAAACCACATTAAGTATGTTTGCAGACAAAATATGACAAATCATAAGTAACTTATTTACTTGCTTTACTCTTTGTAAAATAATTGGAAATTTGGGAATGCGTGTAGTACACTTTATCTCCATGCTATAATCTTTTTTTTTGTTGGCTTTGAAACAATCTTTTTATTTGATTTATTTATTTTTTTTTAGGCTCCCGTGTTGATACTACCTTTTATCAATCAATCAATCAATCAGTCAATCAAGTATTTATCCAGGCGATCACCATTGAGCAAGCTCATTTACAAGATGGACCTGGTACACATGATATACAAAGTATAACAGTCACAATCAAGACAATGTACAATATATACAGTTACAATCATAGTAAAACAGTGATACTATACAAAATTAGTGTATATTAGTAAACATATACATGAGTGGAGAATAGTTTGGAATAAAGGTCCAATTCATTAATAGGATAATTATGGCCAGTTCAGAAGCTGAGGTGTAACAGATAACAGAGTATTTTTGAATATATGCTTATCTATAGGGAACCAGGCAGACAGTGGGTTAAGGGGAGAATAATGATAGGAAATAGGGCAGCAAGAGAGGGGATCAGAGTTGAGGCAAGAACGGTACAGACAGAGAGGAAGGGGATAGCCTACAGGAGAGAAAGGCCTCAGAAAGGGCACATGGCAGGTGGGCAGAGAACACAATTGGTAATTAGAGAAAATGAGGGGGGGCACTCAATCCAGGTTATAATGTGGAGACCATGCTAACATGGTCAGTCATAGTGCAGTGGGTGTTAAAGTCGGGGAAAGCAGTTACAAATTTCTTTAACTGAATGTTCATATAAGGACCTGAAGGAGGATAGGCTGACTGGAGAACTAAGCTTCAGTGTTTTTTACATTGTATTCCCCAGAGATGGCAGAGCAAAGCTTATAGCCATTCTCCCAAAGTGTGTTCTTACCTTAGGTACCATTAACTAAATGAAGGAGTAGCTTTTCAGTGCATTGGTTCCAGGTTCACATAGTGGAAGACAATCGGAGATATACGGGGGAAGTTTCTTGATAATAGCTCTGAATGTCCAGAATAGAGCATTTCTGTTTCTCCTGAAATGGAGGGAGGGCCACTCCAAGGCTGCGTAAAGGGCACAATGATGAGTGGCATGAGGTAATCCAGTAATGAATCTCAAAGCCCTGTGATACAACGTATCCAATTTAGCGAGTTAAGAGACGGGACAGTGACTATAAAGAAAGTCGGCATAGTCAACCAAGGAGAGAAATGTGGTTTGTACCAGCCACCGTTTCGCATTGCTGGTGAGGTAGTTATTAATCCTGAAAAAGAGGTCAAGCCTCTGTCTTAATTTCTTCAGGAGGTCTTCGATGTGGTCCGTGCAAGAAAGTTTATAGTCAAGCCACACTCCCAGATACTTGAATTTGCTAACAAATTCTAGATTTTTACCCAGGATTGTGGTAATCTGCAGGACGGAGCCAACAGTGGCTGGGTTAGCATCATGGAGAAGAGGAGACAATAGCATTGCCTTGGTTTTTTTGCTTTTCATAGCAGCTTTTTGTTTATGAGTTGGCATTGAAGAAGATTGAATTCAGATTGTAGGTCTTTTAGGCTGTTTCAGGTGAAGGACAACTTAGATAGAGGACAGTATAATCTGCGAACAGATGAATATCAGCCTTAATTATGTTATTATCAATGTTGTTTATGTAGATTGCAAACTGTGGTGGACCCAGAATCGATCCCTGAGGGACCCCTCTTTGCAGAGGTTTTAGGGGAGAAAGTTCACCTTCTGCCTTTACTTGCTGCCACTGGTCAGAAAGGTAATCAGTAAACCAATGTAGGGATAGTGAGTCCAGTCCTATTGCCTTTAGGGAGGAAAGGAGCAGGCCATGATCAACAGTGTCAAAAGCCTTGCTCATGTCTAGAAACACTGCACAGACAAATTTTCTGATATCCAGGTCTCGCTGCCAGTCGTTGGTCACTTTAGCTAGGGCTGTAATAGTGCTGTGCTGTGCTCTAAAGCCAGATTGTGTAGGATTTAAAAGATTCAGTTTCTACATATGTTTTCAGCTGCTTGCTTACAATGTTTTCCAGTAGTTTAGACAGTATAGGTAGTAAGAAAATCGGTTTGTAGTTGTTTAGATCACAGGGGTCCCCTGATTTGAACAAAGGGATAATGTGAGCTGTTTTCCATAAAGGTGGGAGGATTCAATGGGACAGTGAAAGATTGAATAGGTGGGTAATTCATGCAGACAAGGCATGGTAGGCAACCTTTAGAAAGTAAGGATCAAGAAAGTCGGAGCCCGCACTTTTCTTAGTGTGCAACTTTAATAGGAGTTTTTCGACCTCTTTCAATGAAGTATGCTGGAGTGAAAAGACTGAATTGGTTAGGAGAGGTTCCGAGTTTTGCATATCCAACTGGGAGCTTAGGGAACATACAGGAGAGTTGTTGAAAGCAAGATCTGCGGTGGCGATGTGGTTGTTAAAGGCATCCAGGATTTCCACTTTGTCACAGATAGTGGCACTGCCATTGGTAATCTTTGCAGGCAGGGAATTTCCTGGGGTATGTCCAGACATATCCTTAATGGATTTCCAAAATTTAGAGGAGCTTCTGGATGCAGAATCCAGTTCCAAGCAATAGAAGAATGCCTTAGCATCTCTTATCATTTTAGTGCACTCATTCCTGGCTTTCCTAAAATTGTACCAATCCATTGGTGCCTTAGTAGTTTGTGCTTTTTTCCAAAACTTGTCCCTATTCAGCAGTGCTGATTTGAGCTCAGAGGTGAACCAATGACAGGTTCTGCCCCTTACCCTAACTTTTACAAAAGGGGAGTACTTATTTAAAGCCCCAGTCACAATTTCAGAGAAAATCTCATAAGCCAATTGGACCGAGTTAGCTAGGTAAAAATTCTGCCAATGCAGTGAATATTTTACCTCATCAAGGTAGGCAGATAGATCAAAGTTGTGTCTGGACCTCTTGATGGAGAGCCTTGACCTGGATGGTGGGTTCTGAACCGACTTTATGCCTGTGATGATACTATGGTCACTAACATCAGAGAAGAATATTCCTGCATGGGAGAATAGGTGTGGTTTACTTACTAGAATGACATCAAGCAACGTATTATTAGCAGGGTTCTTTTTAATCGAGTATGTGGGTTCACCAATAAGTTACATTAGTCCAAGGGCATCACAGAACTCCTTAAGAGGTGCAGCAGCTTGGGACATCCAGTCTTAGTTTAGGTCCCCAAGGATAACTGTTTCAAGGGAGCCATGCCCCATAACATTAGTTAGATAGGTAAGGATTTGAGGACCAGCAGAGGAAGGGGTCTATAGCAGCCTATAATGCATAGCATGGAAGAGGAAGATATCTCCAACTTTAGAGCTAAGCATTCAAATTGGTTAGCAACAGATAGCAATTCTAGACATGTAACCCTGTATTTATCCTTAACATAGATGGCCACTCCTCCCCCCTGATAAGCCTGTCAGCTCTGAATAATGAGTATTCAGTGATGTTAATTTTCCTGTCATGTGTAGAAGGTCTCAGCCAAGATTCAGAGATCACTAAAACATCCAGTTCGGTATGACTGACCCAGGCCTTAATCAATGTGAACTTTTTCATCAGGCTGCATACCTTCATATGCAAAAAAATGCATACCTTTCAGGTTTGCTAGGTCTGAGGGGGAAGTAAGAGTTTTAGCTGGGCCAGGGTTAAGCTTGATGTCTCCTGACCACAACAGAAGGAGAAGAAGGAGCTTCTTTAGGGTAGCAAGGGACATTTTAAAATCTTTTGCCCATGAGCATCTGCAGTGGGTGTCAGGCTGAGTAAATAGAAGCCCATAATTAGACCTGGTCCATCCTAGTGCCACAAATACCATGACCCTGACTGGAAAATATAAGGGGAGGTAAGTGCATGGAAGAACAATGGATATACTCTTCGGTGACAGTTTGGCCCCAGTCTCACCTCTGTTACTAGTTCTAACAAGAGGCTGCAAGTAGGGGAGTCTGAGGGCACAAAGGTAGTTATATGAAGCGAAGCAGTGTTCATGACAGCCCACTATCGGCTATATTCTCCCCGGCTAAAGGATTGGGGGAGCTTGGGTACTATGCAAGGTGCAAGGAAGAGAAGAAACTAAATGCGGAGCCAGAGGGGCACCCACATGGTGATGCCCTTGCAGCCTAAGTTTGATTAGCAGCCTACACCACTGCCTCAATAATTCGTAAGAGTAGAGATGTGAAAAGTCACCAACTAATGCCAGTTCACAGCACCACCGATTTACTTTCTGGGAAGATTGGTGCGAGGGGCATATGCCATGAATTTGCAGCCTAAACCGCTGTCACTTTGGATGAGGTACCCAGAGGCAGTATACTATAGTCAATTGCATATTTCCCAATCCACAGGATTTCTGAGTAAGCCAAGCAACCCCAGGATACCTTCAGTGTTAAGGAGTCTAGGATCGTGCAGAAGCCATTCAAGAATTAGGCTTGGTCCGTCCAGTGCCAGTTTGCATGGGGAGGGCTGCAGTAGCCTATTTGTACTGAAGGGGAGGCAGAGAGGGCATGGGTAAGCCTTGGGGTGGGGCACAAGCATATTTAATAAGGGATGGAGGTGGGGATGGGAGGTGGGTGAAAAAATAGCTTTTGCCATACCTTTCCTTGGAGAGTGTCCAGGCTTGTGGTCTCAGGCAGTGGCTGTGGAAGTGCCGTCTGCCCGGGGGGGGCGAGTCTCCATCAG
Organism: Neoceratodus forsteri; assembly: GCA_016271365.2. Taxonomy (NCBI): domain Eukaryota; kingdom Metazoa; phylum Chordata; order Ceratodontiformes; family Ceratodontidae; genus Neoceratodus; species Neoceratodus forsteri. The sequence goes on from CM057452.1 coordinate 761,938,493, forward strand.
CATCTGAGCTGGGAGTCCTGGAGGGTTCTCGGCTGAGGAGAGAGAAGACAGGAGGTGATTAAATATCTGATATCGATGTTTATAAGAATTGTAGATCAAGGGAGTGCTCCCGACCCATCAGAGCACTCCTTTGCCCTGGACATGAGACACTCATTCTGTAAAGTGTGTTTCACAGGCAGTTGCCCTGGAAATGGGCACATCAGGAGAAAGGGTTTTTTTTTTTTTATTTATAAAATACTGTTGAGCGTTCTCAATCAATAATATATGAATTACCATTGCTGAGTATGGTCCTATGAGTGTTCTTGTTTACATGCGTAGGGTGACTGAAATGCCCACTTTCAATTTGCAGTTCTCAGACCCTAAGAATGCTCATAAGACCACTCATATAACCATAAGAGTGGTCTTAGCACATACATTGCATATCAGTTCTAGAACCAGGTAACATCAGTTCCATTGCATCCCCCCCCCCCCGCTCTACTAATGTCATAACATTCCAAAACTGATCAGCAGTTTCAAAATAACTATCACTGGGAAAAATTCAAAATCTACACATGACCAGAAAAAAGAAAAAAAAAGGTTATTTTGGAATCAAAGAAAAGAAAGGTAGCGTAGGGAGACTAAAAAGACTGCACAATGCCAAATTTTCCAATGGTATTAAAAAAAAGGCAAAACAGGATTTGGCTCCATTTAAAACATACAGGGTTTTACCATTACCAACATGTGCTGCAGTCCCTACTTTGAACTGGTTTTACACTTCTGGACATCCAGACCCTTTTGTTTCTGCTATGCTATCTAATCGTAACCATCTGAAGGGAGATATACTGCATTAAATATCATCACATGGCATGCCGTTTGAGGATCACTGGAGCTTTATTTGCTTTTACAGTGAGAATAACTGCATTCTGTACCTTTAAAATTGTACTTGCATGCTCTATTCTTGTGAAACTTCATGCCTGCAAAATAGGATTATTATTTTCAAGCAAGAAAATCCCATCACAGTTTATATAAATCTCTGCTGTAAAATGCTGCTCTCTAGGAGGTGCTAAAACACTGCAGATAGAATAGATTTACAGCCACTGCAAGGGAGCATTTCCTGCTTATAAGGATTACCTTTTCCTTTTGTGGAGAATGACTGTGTGTGAGGCTCACTACTTATAATAATATTGGGCCAAAGTCATTGAATTTCATAAACTGTAATACCACAGCACAGAAAAACTGATTTCCAAATTCCTTTTTTCCTTCCCACTGACTCAAATGGCTAGCTCCTTGCTTTGTTTGCCCTTTGGTGCTCGCTTTAGCTCATGCAGTGTAGCCAGTCATTATGCAAGATTTTATTGCAGCTAAACTCCCAGTACTTGTAGAGAGGTGTGACAGAATGCTTCAGATCAAATGAGCTGGAGGTTCATTTATCAGGGAAAGAAAGCCTTTGTTTATTAGCACTCTCCTTCTTTTCCTTTTGTCATGCAGGTTAAATTGTTTCTTGGAATAGTGAATACATTTGCCCCAGTGTATAAACAGGGTTATTGGGTCTAGCAATGGAAAGAGGATCACTTCTTGGTATACACTTCTGCACACCTTTTATCCTTTCAACAATACTGATAGTCACTTCTGGACGTGATGACTGTAAGCTTGCCCTTTCCTTTCTGTAAAACAGAAGGGGGAATATAAGTTTGCAAATTGTTCATGATCTCCTCTTATAAAATCCTTACAGCAGCCCAGTACTGTTTTGTGTATAGTTATTATGTGCATGCTCTTTGAACAATCAAATATTCTTTTATATTAACTAACATTATGAATATATCATTCTAGGTGGTGTGCATCCAACCCAGTTCATTGTTTCAAAATGCATGCTCTGAGCTATGTTATATATATTTTTATTTTTAGATTTCTTTTTCTCAGACGATTATCATAGTGCCTTAGGATAAGTCATATTGATAGAAAAACCTTTTTTTTTCATAAGATTAGCAAGTGATGTTTTCACCTGCTTGCTTTTTGTTATGTTCTATAAACTGTATTTTAAATGGACAAATTAACACAAATATGAAAGTGCAAGCTTTGTTTCTCAAATGAAATACCTTGTATAGAATATTAAGGTGTAAGGATCTTTTCCTGCTTTATGAGAGTAAAGGCAGGAAGATACCTCATGGCATTGTTACTGGGTTCTTGATTCAGGGTCCAAAGCACAGATCGGCAAGGCAACTATGATCCTCACAAAGATTGTGTTCTGGCACAGATCTCCAGAAATTTGACCTGGAAGATGCAGACCAATCAACTCCAGTCCACCACCAAGGGGTTCAAGATTTAAATCTGAGTAGGTCACAACTTCTGTTTTTACCAGTTCCTTTGGGAAAGGGGGGAGGATCAGAAACCCCATTCCTAAAGAACACTGCCCATGCATTTACTGATGGAACTTGTGTACACTGCATGAGGATATTTCTGAGTGTACAACAGGTGTCTTCTCTTCGCTTGAGTAACCCAGTGTCTCTAAAGGGATATTTACAAGGCCACTTTTGTACTGCAGCAACTCAAGCACTCGGATTGTTGCAGTGCAAAAGTGCCTTGTGGACACTTACCAAACTGTGATAAGTTGCTCATTGAGCCTTTCAAGGAGTTGCACCAATCTTCAGAATGCACAGTGAATTGAGATATGTAGGCAGCCATGTGGATAGGCTGCACTGCTAGCTCCCATATGCTCGGGGATGCTTCCATTATCCTGTAGTGCCTCTCAGTGCTCTTGGCCCCTGTCCAGCACATTTTGCATTGATACTGAGAGGGGCCATGTGAATTCAACTGGCTATCACCTCTTGAGGTCAGAGCAGAGCAGAAACACACCACAACAATAAAGAAAGTGGACATGTAAACATGGCTTAAAAAGCATTCCCTCAGGGGGAAAAAAACAACTAATACTGTCTTGAAACAGTCCCACAAAGAAATTAGTAAGCAATAACCCACAACAGGGAATGCATTTCTAGATCATTAATGCACACCCAGGGTGCATCAGAAGGCATGAGGCCAGTGGTCAAGTGGCTTTCAACACAACCACAGAGTGCATTCATTCTCAAGAAACCCATGCTCTGGAGCAGGTTATTGTGTGTATAAAATGGAAAAGTGTTTTTCAACAGAAAAATGTTTTCTTTTCTGGTATTTGGGTTGCTGCTAGGTAGGATATGTGAGTTTTGTAACAAAGGTTGAGGGCCTTTAAGTGAACTTGGGAAATGCATTTATTTTGTAGAAACCTAAACCCTGTTGTGTGGTTTTAAGTTTAACAAAAATTGAAAACATCTTTTTATGTTAGTAGAAACATGTTGTATTTTTATTTAGTTAGACTGCTGCTAGGTAGAGTAGGGCAGGTTAGTTACAAATTGTTAATAACCAGAGATTAATGAATGGTCAGGTGCTATGTTTAGACCAATGAAGCTGCTAGAATTCTGAAGCCCATTTTATAATCACTAATAAACATCTTGTGCAGGTTTCTTCTCCATTTGCAAATGTTAATGTTTCCCATGCTATCATTTCTAAACTTTACATTTTAAGTTTCTCATTAATTTGCTTTCAAACAGCATAACTTCCAATTGGAATTACTTCTATTAATATTGTACAGTTCTTTCCAATACCTCAGATAAGAAAAACATCTAGCAGTCACCATCATACATGTACTTCAGCTGATGGTAGAAGATTAGTTGATATGGGGGATAATGCAATTAGTTTTATAGTGTATGGTGCAATGTTGTTCTAGACTAGCTATGTTGCTACTGAAGCACAACAACATAGAACATCTTCTCACACCACCTTTATTCAAACCACAGTACCCAGTAAAGCGGCCATGGCGAGGAAAGAGCTGAACCCAGAATTGAGCAGTAACCGAAAGAACCGCTACAGTCCCAAGCCCCACAACAGCAAAGGAAAGTGGAGCATGGGTGGATCCTTGTTCTTATGTGCTGGGCACAGGCCTGAAGCAATAGATAGATAGATATATATTTTATTTAAAAAACACCCAATTCCTGAGACTCTGAGCATTGTACAAAAACAAGAATCCACATATCCAACAATAAAGTATACAGCTAGACATATATTCATACAATAATTACAATATAAAATCATCAATTGTAATTATATAATCAAAATCTCAAAAATCTGAAAATGCTTGTTGGAACAGATGCTTTTTTAGTCCTTTTTTCAAAGGCTTCTACCGAGGGTGCCCTACTTAAAAATTCTGGTAAGGAGTTCCAGAGGGTAGGTGTGGCAACCACAAATGCCCTATCTCCAGAGTTCTGTAACCTTACCCTGGAAACCCCAAGGAGACCTCCCTCAGCCGAATGGAGTGCTCAAACTGGGTGGTAAGGAACCAGAAGATCTTCCAAGTATACTGGACCCCTTCTGTGAAGGGTCTTGTAGGTAAGGAGCCCTATCTTGAAGACAATGCTCCAACTGAACAGCAGCCAGTGCAGTTCATGGAGGACTGGAGTAATATGATCACACCTTCTTACCCTGGTCAGAAATCTTGCCACGGCGTTCTGCACCAGCTGCAGCCTGCAGAGATTGCCTCCAGATAATTCAAGGTACAGGGCATTACAGCAGTCCAGCCTGGAAGTGACAAAACACATGTACCCGTGTGGTCAGGTCCTCAAGAGGGATTAGGGCTTGGATTCAGGTAATGTTTCTAAGATGGTAAAATCCATTCTTGACCACGGCTGACACCTGAGCCTCAAGTGTCAAGCCATCGACTAGGATCACACCCAAATCTTTCACCTGTCTAGAAGGGACAAGGGAAGCACCCCAATACTAGACAGGAGGTGAACCCCAACCCCCCCGCATGACAACCCAGATCCACTACCAGTACCTCAGTCTTGTCTGGATTGAGTTTAAGCTAATCTCGAGTCATCCATGGCTGGATTTCCTTGAGGCAGTTGTTAAACACTGAGTCTGACACCTGAGTATAGGGTGCACAGGACAGGTACAGCTAGGTATCATCTGCATAACAGTGAAACCCCAGCCTGTACCATACACCTGATAATGCCCCTAGTGGCAGCATATACACAGTGAACAATAAGGGCAACAAGACCGAACCCTGTGGAACGCCACAGTTCAGAGGCATCAGGTTAGATAAGAAAAATCCAATTTTCACCCTTTGCACTCTGCATATCAGGTATGACCTAAACCAGTTGATGACAATACCGGAGAGGACACACCAGAATAGCAGGCGGTTAAATAGCACCTCATGGTCCATGGTGTCAAACATCACAGAGAGGTCCAGGAGAACCAAGATGGTATGGCTCTCCTGTCCCTCGCCATCATGAGATCATTCAACACCCTCACTAGGGCCATCTCCATGCTATGTCCCACCTGGAATCCAGACTGGAAAGGCTCATAGGTAGAGGAAGAGGTGAGATGTCTCTCAAGCTGCATGGCCACCACTTTTTCTATAACCTTTCCTAAAAACTTAAGGTTTCAGATCAGTCTGTAGTTGCTGAGGCCGTCTGGGTCCAAAGAGGGCTTCTTCAAAAGGGACCTAACCATAGCCTCTCTCAAGGACAATGGAAAGATCCCACTCCTCAAGGAACTCCAGATAATCTCAGCAACCACAGGTCCAATCAGGTCCAGGCATCGAACCAAAAGGTGAGTCAGACCTGGGTCCAGATCACACTGTGTAGGTCATAGCTTTGAGATAATCCCCACCTCCCCCTTCACCACAACCAGCTCAAACTCATCCAGGCAGGAGGAGTGTTTTGGCACAACTTAGGCTGAATCCTGCATCCCTTTTAAGAGATGCTCGAGAAGACCACAGCCCTGATGGATGACACCTTGTCAGCGAAGAATAGAGCCAGCTCCTCACACCTAGTGCTTGAACCTCATCCCTCAACATGGAGATAGGTCAGATGTAAAAGCCTGTCTACCATGCTGAAGAGCTGGGCTGGTCTACTCATCACCACAACAATCTCCCTAGACAGAAATTCCACCTTTTTTCTGGAGATTGCCACCTGATAGTCAACATAATGCGACTTCAGGACCAATTTGTCCTCCACCAAGCCAGATCTCCTTCAACATCTCTCTAACCTCTGCCCCTTAATCTTTAACCTCCAGAGATCCTCATCAAACCAAGGAGGTCTCCAGAAAGTAGATAAGGGGTGGACATGAGCGGGTGCAATTGCTTCGAAGGTCACAGTCACAGCTCCATTATAGGCTGCCACTGCTTCCTCCAGCCCAGTTGCACAAGCTGCCACAACACTCGATAGGTCCAGCACCGCAAACAGTCCCGTGAGGAAACTCCTCTTAATGAGCGGTACCGGACCATCTCCGCAGGGGCAGGACCAATTGGGGGGCCCTAAACCTGAAACCCATAGTGTTATGATCCAACCAAACCACTGGATCAATACTTAGGTCAAAAATATCAAAACCTGCAGAAAATATCAAGTCCAGTGTGTTGCCACCCGAGTGCATCACTGATATCACAATCTGCATTAGGCCCAGATCTTCCATACTCCTAAAGAGATCATTCCCATTTTTTGAGAGCCCGTCATCGACCCAGACATTGAAATCCCCCAGAATCAATTATCTGGGGGATTCCAACATCAAGCCAGCGACGAGCTCTTCAAATTCTCTCAAAAAGTCCCCATCCATTCCTGGGGGATGGTAGAGCAGAAGGATTCTGAAGTGCACCTCAATGCCTCATTGGGCAGCCACACACTCAAAGGACTATGTAGGACCTACAGGTAACACCATGAGGTTCAGGTTAGATTTAAAACAAATGGCCACCCCCCACCCTTGCAATCTTCCCTTGGGGTGTGTATCACAGAGTACCCGGGCAGCACTGCCGCTTTCAAAATAGGAGCAGCATTCTAGTCTAACCAGGTCTCTCTGATGCAAGCCAGGTCGACTGAGGAAATCAAGTCTGCTATTATAGAAGTCTTGCTCATCATCAAGCTGGCATTGCATAACACAACCTGAATAGGGTGAGGTGTGGCAGCCGGCCTGGTCACCTGCCCATCCCTTAAGGTGGAGCCCTTAGGTATGGGAATTAAGCATGGCAACCCCCTCTCAAATTTCCATTTCACTCCAGGGCTTTTTCTAGGTTTCACCACCCAAATTTCAGACACCCCGGTAGCCACTCGGGTACATTTCCATCTGGGACCCTTACCCCAAGCTATCCCCAAGGCCCTACATCTCCTGTAGACCTCTGCTGGAAGTACTAGGAGCTCAAAGGGTTGTAGGTCTCAGAGAAATTCCCTCAAGTAGCTACGCCTGAAAAATTTCTGTCCCAAGCATATTTCCTAAAACTCACTACAATAACCAAGACCACACCACCCACTTCCCCCAACCAACCCCAAATTAAACCCTTAATAAAGTACAACCCTACCAAGTTCTACCCTTAGTTACACAACAAAAACCCACAACATACACCAGTCACACTACTTTTACCCCTCAATCACTTCCCCAATCACTCAACACACATTTAAATTAATACTAACTATGCGATTAGCAACAGTTAAGGTTCTCTCTTTCCCTCTTATTTCTATTATAATAGTTCCACAGGTCCAGATGCAACCAGTCTTCAGAAGCACTAAGTGTCCACCATGAAATCTGAAAATGCTGGAGGGTTAGCTCTCACCATTACCCACACAAATTAACCATCTTTTGTAGCACACTCACTGCTACTGTATTGTCATTTAAATGTACATTCAAGTGTCAACAGAGGCACTCTCACTGCCTCACCAGAGAATAAATAAAGAGTACAATACCGTTCTGAAGCTCTATGAGTATCTTGTTTTGGACAAAACAGAACCTTCGAACAGGTGCAGCCTGGAGCCAACAAGCCACGAATCCTTTGCCAGTCAAAAAAAATATTTGCCTTCAATATAGAGCCCCACCAGCCGGTTAACTAGACCAAACTCAGAGCAGGTCCCCCACCCAAATGTCCCCCCTAACACAGTCACTGAGAATCTGCCTGAAACTACTCAGGTGGTCCTCCATGGCCTCTAGGCAGCCAGGCAGAAGCTCACCCTCCCATCAGCATCCATCAGCCTCCAGGGAGAACAGTTTAGGCCAGATGACCCCCCCCGAGAAAGGCCAGTCCAGTCAAGCAGCTCCCCAGAACTCCCAAAGCTCAGGCAAATAACCCAGTCCCCACTGGGCACCACAGTTGGCAAAACAAGGATTCCTCCAACACTGTAGTAATCCACTAACAGAAAAAATCATTGAAAGGCTCCACAGACTGCAGACTCCTCAGACCCCTGCAGTTCATCACATATGCTCACCACAGTTCTGTAGCAGACCCACTGACTCACTGTCCCAGCAGCTGCAGTAGCTCTCACTTCACCACAGTGCTCCCAAATGTCAGACCTCTCTCTGTGGGACGTATGTCAGACTTGCACTCCAGATTAACTCCGGCACCACTCAGAAAGTCCTCAGCCCATCCACCACCGACTCTGCACAGAGCCACAGCCAGTTTAATTGAGCAAAACAGTTAATAAAATAAAATAAGGGGGACTGAGAAATCCAAAAAACAAAACATCCCACATGCTGCACAATGCGCAGTGCACATTCAGAACAATATAAGAACATAACAAATGGGCAAAACACAAGTTGACACAGGTTGCAGACATATCTAAACAGTAGAAGAAACAGCCAAGAACGTACTAGGTACTCGTACTCGGTACTTCAACTACCTTCAACTACTGATTGCCCTAACTGTAGCTAAAAGCACAAACAACTAGAACATTTTAAAAATAGGCAAAACTTTAAAATGGAGTTTAAAATGGAATTTAAAATGGACTTGGTCACAGAGCAGGTAGATGCTGACCCTTTGTGGTTGCCATCTTAGTTAATAACATTTAGCAATGGTTGCCCATACACTATAAATGATTGTGTATGAGCAACCATATACATACAAGGCTGTGTTTCAATCTCGAGGTTTCCATGGTAACAGAAGACCTCTTGAGCTGTGCTCTCAAGGTCTTCTGTTACCATGTAAACTTCTCGAATAGAACATGACCTTGTTGTGTGTGGTTGCTAGTACACAATCCTCTATTTAACTGCTGGTAGTCTGGACATGGATTTTTCCTTGCTAAGCTCACCGAGTCCTGTGGTGATAGCTTTTTTCTTAAGTGAACATTAGTCCTCATCATCACACTTTGGTATTAGTGAGCACAACTGGCAGTATGATTGTTCAAATGTTGCCAAAGACTAAGTAGGTGTAGAGACTGAGATATGCCATCTCATGCAATAATGGTGGTCTCTGAGCTCAAGGTTCAGAGATAATGTGATGTATTATTAGATCATTTATTATGCACAGTTTGCAAAAGTACTGTGTCAGTGTGCTGTACATCACAAAAATACAAACTAGTGAATACTAGTTAAAAGTCACACGCTAAGAATAAACAGAGCAATTTGGAAAGCCCATATAACATCAAACTTTGACTTGGTCTATAATGAAAGGTGAGCCTTTGCTTCTTTGCACCAATTTGACTGTATGGGACTAAATTTCAATAATTCTGATAATCAGTAAAAATAAAAGCAGAAAAGGGAGAAAGAAGACAGAAGACAGTAGTTGTTGCTGTTTAAGCTGCTATTAGCAAGTAAATAGTTTTGAATTCAGCATTTAACCTGCTTTTTTCTCTATAATTATATATGTTTTGCTTTATTCATAATTTTGAACATAATGATAATGTTTTGAATATCAGAACATTGCAGTGGTGTGTTTTCCAACTTCCTGCAATGGCAGCATGACTACTTATTTATTTAGTCAGTTACATTTTCCTGACCACAGGATGTCACTTGAGATGTAGGCTGTTTTGAGTGGATGGGAGCCAGCAGGGTATATCTGCATATTACCATCATGCAGCATAAGCCTACAAAGACAGATTGTTTAATGCATTATTGATAGGACATAAACTGCATGTTAGAATCACCTAGCAAGCACAATTATCATTTTATAGTAAACAAAAATTAAAATCTATTTTAAAATGAAGTTGACTAATGATGATTTGGAAGGCTATTGGGAGTTTGCTCCATGTCTATGTTGTGAGGTAGGCAGGATCTCTAACCATTTGTTATAGCAATACTAAGACACTTCAGGTGAAAACGCAGTAAAACTTTGTCCATTACTTATTTTTATGATCACTTACGTGACAGTAGCTTAAGGAAATCTAAGGCTGAGAAAAGTGAGCCAGAGCCAAGTTTGGTTTAGATTTGAGTTGGGGCCTGAAAATGTGGTTCAGCTTTGCCAGTAAGTTGAACAAGTCTGGCTACCAATGTGGCCAATGGCATGGGGAAAAGCAAGCTTCAAATAGGGGGGAATATCCTTGATGTTAGCAATGAATATGAATTATAATTAGAGATGTGCAAAGTTGGATTATTTCACGTCACATATTAATTGGCAAATTCTCCACAGTTCTTGAAGTTAATCTGCCTTACAAAGTTCCAGTTCACAGTATTGGAAAAAAATTCATGAACTTTGAAATTTGGCATCATCATCAGTGAAGTAATGCCCACAGGCGAATTTCACTATTTACTATGGGACTGGAGGTCTCATGGAACTGAAAAGAGCTATATACCATGTAGTGGCTATGTTCAGTGCTATCTTATGAAGAGAGAGTTGGAGGGAAGTCTGTCCCTGCTTGTCTGAGCAAAATTAAATAACCTTTAAAATCAATCTAAAAGTTAAGTATTTTTAATCAGATTGCTCACAAAACAGATTTAGTGTATCTTGTACAGCTAGATTAGTGCTGCTTGTTTCCGGTTTTGCTGATTTATTTAGTTTAAAGTACTAGTTTTGTTTTGTCTATAAAAAACACTGCTGTTGGTGGAGGGGAAGTGTTTCAGCTAGCAAGGCAGCAAATAAATATCTGTGACTTAATCTTCTTTACTGGGAGCACTAGTCTGATTTGTTTACCTCAGTCTGTCCTGTTCAATGTTTTTGTCTGCGGTTAGTGGTGGGTGAAGTGGCCTCAATTCGCTCCACAGAGTGATTCGCGGAGTGAAGGCAGATTTGTGGAGTGCTCCACAGCACAAAGCGGAGTACTTTGCGACATAGGAGGTAATGCAAAATCCATTGAAAACAATGACTTTGCATTTTTCCGCCTTCCCCAAACCACTACTCCACGAACATTAAGGTGAAGTACATTGAAAACAATGTAGTTCACCTCATTTCACCTTGTTTTAAGCTCCAAAGGTGGATTTTGCAGTGATTCATGGGATTTCAGATCACATGAGCTCTAGATTGTTCTGCACAGCCTCAGTTCGGGGTAGAGTGTGTTGGAGACAGTCTGCTCTGAGAGTTCTCTGTGATTGAAACCTTCTAAAAGCTGTTAAAAAAGCCTTTCAGAGTCATTTTGTTTACTGAAACTTTAGTTCATCGATTGTAGGAAACTGTCTTGTGCTCATATCATCAAGCGTTTATTGTTTGTGTGTTGATTTTTAATGTTAATATACAACATTCAGCCTGTGTACTGAGAGACAGTGGAAATGTGCTTTGGGGAAGGGGCGTGTCTGTGGTGTACATAGACTTAAGTAGGAGAATTAGGGAGTTATTTGTTTTTTGGTTATATTTTTCTTGTATAACTGACTGTGTTAATGTACACACGGTATTATTTTCAGTAATTGTTGACATTTTTTTGCTGATTGTGTGTGTTGTGGTCTGGAGGGCCTGGTGCAGTAGTGCATAATTTCGGTTGTTTAAAATACATTGTATATTACTGAAGTTTTCAATTTGCTATGCTTTACTTGTAGACAAATTGTGTGAGTGAGTGTGGCGAGTGACATCAAATAATACACCTTTTATTGTGCCACAGTGTAATTGCAGGTACAACAGTGTGACCCTGCTATCCACTGCATCTGCATGATTTTATACTGCCATTGTGGTATCTTTTTTTGATTTTGCACTGCTGACTTGAGAGCACCATTGATTAGTTAAGGTGTTGTTGAACTTGTTGTGACTTTGCGTCTGTATCTCTTGTTGAAGCCACAGTTGTTTTGTTGGCTTTACATCCAGTGTCCCCCCAAGACCCTACCCAGAATGAACAATCCAAAATCTAAATTTGTTTAGAATATTCTTGTTGATCCCCCAAAATGCCCGCAAAGAGACATGCAAGCAAAGCTGTTTCTTGCCATGGCACTGGTGTCAGTGTTAAGATTGTCTGTGGGCATGGAATTACACAGTCACAGAAGTGCATTGCTGATGTGAAGAAAGGTATTTCTTCTTCAATGTTTTTTACAGTGAAATCAGTAGCTTCACTCATAGTTGTAGAAGATGATGTTGTCCCAGCTGGTGGTGTTAGAGCAGTTGCTGGTAGTGGTATGAGTATTACTGCCTCAAGTTCCACTTCTGACCAGTTTAGTGTGTCCAAAAATATAGTGGACTATGAAGCAGTGGCAGTGTAGATGATGTCTTACTCCCTAGTAACATCCCAGTAACTGAACATGAGGATTCTGATCATCATGTCAACTATAGCACACAATGTCACATTTCTTCCACCGTAGTTCAGGTCAAGCATTTGCCATGCAGTGATTCACAGTGTGGTGAAAAGATTTTGAGTGATGGTGGTGCTGCTGCTGCTGCTGCTGATGATGATGTTGCTGTGGTTGCAACATGCAGTCCACATGTCAGCATTCAAGCAGAACATGAGGGTTATATTGATGATGTAAGTGACCCCTGTTGGAAACTGGAGGAAAGTAAATTCAAGGTGGCTGTGTCTGGGCCTGTTTGCCCTCCCCCCAATAGAAAGTTGTGATTTACCAGTTTCAATTAATGATGATGACCCAGTAATAATGGTAAGTAGTCATGGTGGTCAGTTGCAGTCCAAGTGTGTCCTGCCTGAAAAATCATGTAGCACACACCCCACTTCATGGATTAAAAAAACAGAGTTCAATAAGCAGCATCAGGGGGACATGTTAAAACTAGAGCATCACAATCCCTTGTTTGGGATTTTTTGTGCAAGATGCAAATGATGAGTCAGTTGCAATCTGCCAGCTTTGCCAGGTGCGTGTGAGTCGAGGTAAAAAGAGGAGCCATTTGGGCACAGAGGGACAGCAAACACATCTTAAGAACAGGCACATGGCACTGTGGACCCAGCACAAGATGGCAGGTTATACCTGTACCACAGTGGGGTGTTCACCCTCGTCATCAACCATAATGAGCATGTTATCCCCGTCCATGACTGTAACATCAAGTAGAAAATTAAACGTGTGCAGTAGTGATGAAATAACAGCAGAGGATTACTACAGGCACGATGAGGTGGAGGAGCTGAATGATTTGATATCTTGTCCAGTGGTGGTGAGAGTAGCAGTTTTGGTGGTGGTGGTGGTGGTGGTCAATTCAGTATGTCTAGTGCAAGTGGTACATCAACCCCTGTTGGTAAATGTGGGAAAATAACTGCATTTCTGGGTTTGTCATCACCTGTGCAACTGTCTTCATCACATGTCTGCACTCCACCCCCTGCTATTTGCAGAGCAGAACCATTTGTCATCACACTCCATGTAAAACACTTAAGTCAGCCCACATTACAGAGTGCTTTTGTGCATAAGCTGAAGTACCCACCCAATCATACAGTGTCACATGAACTTATTGCTTCTGTAGCTGAAATGCTGGCCATTGATCTTTTGCCTTTCTCCTTTGTGGAGAATTCTGGGTTCTGGAGGTTTGCTGCGCATTGCCTGTCCAAAATGAAAAGTCTCATCCAGGACATACTTTTCGACCCATGCTGTTCCCCAAGTTGTACTGTACTGTGTCCAACTCAGTAAGACATGCCCTTCAACATTCATCCTCTCTATTCATCCATTTAAGTATGGATATGTGGACAAGTGGCAAAACAGCGGGGAGTTCACATTTGTGTATAACTGCACACTGGGTGTAGGTGCCGGGGGTTGTTTATGCTGTTGGTAGTATGAATAATCAATGTAGTAAGGTGAAGTGTCATGGTAGCAATCTTCCAGGAATTCGACAGCATGCAGTGATTGCTATGTGCAATGTGACCTGTTCACTCACAGGTGAAAACATGTTGGACGTGGTACTGACTGAAACAGACAAGTGGCGGAAACCCCTGTCCCTGAGAGCTGGGTTCGTAGCAAGTGACAATGGGTCAAATGTGGTGAAATGCATCACGAATGGTGACTTTTTTCAGGTTCCATGCATGGCCCACTGTTTAAATCTTGTGATGCAGGAGTTTCTACAGCACCCTGATATAAAGGAAATGCTGACAGTTGCACATCTGTTCTCACTTTTCACGCTCTACAAAGACCTGTGACCAACTTCGGCAGCTGCAGATCCAAAACAGCTTCCTGCAGCACCGCTTGAAGCTGGAAGTTGTCACCCAGTGGAACTTCACTTTATACATGGCAGAGAGGTTGTATCAACAGTACAAAGCCATTTCAGAATATCTTGTCATGCACACTAGCTGTGACAGTTCCGGGGCCTCGATGTCTATGACGACTGAACAGTGGCGCCTCATAGACTCTGTAATAACAATCTTTAGGCCTTTTGAACATGCCACACAGACAGTGAGTGATGAGTCTGTCTCCATTAGCCAATCAATTCCACTGCTATGGGTGCTGAGGCAGACATTGGTGAATGTACAGCACAGCTTTGATATTGCTGGAGACAGTGCTAGCAGTGTGTTGCTGAAACACATGCATACAGTATTTGACCAGAATCATCACATCTTGAGCATTCAGCGTAGTGACAACTTTGCAATAGCAACAATGCTGGACCCACGATACAAATGTGGAATTGCCTCACTACTAGAGGACGGGCCTGAACAGGTAAAAACTGTCAGTGGGCAACTGATGTGCTTGGTTCATGGGGCACAGAAGTCATGTGCCAAGCAAACCTCAGCAGCATAATCAGGCTGAAGGTGAACCTGGAGGAGTAGTATCAAGCATATCATGGAAGGGGAAGGGGACTGCAGTTCCAGGTGGTCTGTCATCAACAGCAGTTGGTGTTAATCCACTTTGGGAGGCTTTGTCCCAAGTCGGGATTTGTGACATAAATCATTCTGGAGAAGCGGATGATGCATCAGACACTTGACTTAGAGCAGCACAGTGAATGGTTGAGTCATATGTGTCTGAAAACAGGCATCTGTCAATCACTGATGATCCCACTTCTATTCTGGAGTGGAAAGGTCAGTGAATGGCAAGAGCTGACCATTGTGGCACTGAAGTTCCTGACATGCCCACCCTCCAGTGTGAGTGTTGAGAGAATATTCTGGACACTGAGGTGCTGCCTATCTGCATTCATCTCTCTGGACTGCAGGATGAGGTAGCCAGACTCAGAGCGGAAGTAAACTGGGACGGAGTACAATCATCCCTATCCGGGGATCACCCAGTCCAATGCTACTGCCTCAAAGGATGCTGAGAATGATGAGCACTTGATGACAGTGGGCTCAGGGAGGGTTAGGACGGTCAGGTAGAGGCACGTCCCAGATCCTATTCCACTCAAGAACTCATATACCACACTGGCAAATGGGGCAACCAAATGGAGGTACCCTGAGAAGTGGAAGGAAAGGATGTGGAGGTTAACCGAGGAGGTGACCTCAGTGGGGAGAGCAGTGGACCCCAGAGGAGGAGGAAGTGAATGCTGGTGGGGGACTCCATCATAAGAGGGATCCAGCTAGGAACACAGGAAAGGGAGGACAGGGAGGTGAGGTGCCTACCAGGTGTCACAGCATGGAGGGATGGAAAAAAGATCCTGGGGATCACTGGGAAGGCAAGACAGGAGGGTGAGCTGGATGCCATTATCCACTAGGTACTTATGATTTGGCAAGTGGGGAGCCAAAGGAAGTTCAGGAAGAGTTTAGGAAATTGGGGAGGGGTCTTAAGCAAGTAGCTGCTTCTGTCACCTTCTTGGAAGTACTACATGTGATAGGCATGGGAGAGCAGAGGGGTGCATGAACCAGGAACTTTAACTCATAGTTGAAGAACTGGTGCTGTGAGGAAGGGTTTGGATTCATTGGTGACTGGGGACCCACCTGGAGGGATAGAGGCTTGTTCAAGCCTGATGACCTGCATCCATCCTGGAGGGGAATCCAAGCACTCAATGATAAGTTTAAATGCTACATTGACAAGCATTTAAACTAGCCAAGGAGGTGGCAGGCCAACAAGGAGGGTACCTAATTGCCCACCCCCCACATCTAGCAGTGGAACCAGTGAACTGGAGGAGTGGATATCTCTACAAAGCAGTGTGCAAAAGATGTAGATAAGAGCCCAAGAGGTGGATAGACAAAAAAGGGGCAAAACTCTACAGAAGGGCAGACAGCAAGGAGAACCCAGGAAAAATGACAACCAGGGAAGAGGCTGGAGCAGAAGAGCTAAACAGTCTAGGGAGGTCAAATCATGGAAAGCCATGTGTGCCAATGCCAGGAGCCTTAGCAACAAGATGGAGAATCTGGAGGCTGTCATGGTGCAGTCAGACCTGGACACTGTGGCCATCACAGAAACCTGGTGTAATGATAACCATGACTGGGAGATGGCCATATCTGGCTACAACATATTCAGAAGAAACAGGGCAGGTAGGAAGGGAAGAGGAGTGGCACTGTATATGAAAAATGACATAAGGGCCACAGAGATCCAAGAGGAACAAAATGGGAGAGAGATACTGTGGGTTAAGCTGGAAAGGAAAATGGGGCCAGCCATCTGCACAGGTGTGGTCTATAGACCACCAGCCCAGGAGGAAGAAACAGATAGGGAGCTGATGCTAGCCATCCAAAGGATGGCAGACAAGGGTGAGTTAGTGCTGGTTGAAGACCTCAATATTCCAGACATGGACTGGAGCATCCCAGCAGCAGCATCAACTAGGAGCAGATTTATCCTGGGCTCCCTTCAGGGTGCCTTCTTCAAGCAACTGGTCATGGAACCAACTCGGCAGAAGGCAATACTGGACCTAGAGCTCGCAAACAGGGACAGTGTGATGGGGTAACAGTGGGGCAACACCCACCAGTCATTGCGGTTTGAAATCACAGAAGAAGCAGAACCAAACCACACAAAACATGTATCCTGGATTTTAGGGGGCAGACTTTGGAAAAATGGGGAGATGCTTGTAAGAGGAATTAAGGGGAATGGGGCAGGAATCAGGGGTTGAGGAACAGTGGGCAGTATTTAAAATGGGAATTACAAGAGCAACAGAATTATGCATTAAGCAGGTTAGTAAGGGGGAAAGGAAGAGGAGGCCATTATGTTTTTCCAAGGAGGTAGTGGAGAAAGTGAAAGCCAAAAATATTGCAGTCAGGCAATACAAAAAGACACAGGCAGAAGGGGATAGGGAGAAGTACCAGGAGAGGCAAAGAGAGGCAAGGAGGTCAGTAAGGGAAGCCAAAGCTCAGACAGAAGAGCACATTGCAAAATCAGTGGGTAGAGGGGACAAAACCTTTTACAGGTACATAAGTGAAAAAAGAAAGGCAAAGGGAGGAATAGTGAGACTGAAGGGGGAAGATGGGGCCGTGTGGAAGATGACAACAGTAAAGCTGACATATTGTACAGGTATTTCTGCTCAGTCTTTACTGAGAAAGAGGAGGGTAATGGGTCTAAAGGGAGTACAAGGGGTGGGAATGGTGCAGAAATGGACACAAGTCCCTTTACACGAGAAAGGGTCCTGAAGGAACTGGAAGTAATAAGAGTTGATAAAGCAATGGGGCCAGATGGGGTGCACCCCAGGGTCCATAAAGAACTAAGAGAGGTGGTAGCTGAACTTCTGGCAATCCTGTTTAGCCAATCACTGGAAACAGGGGAAGTACCCTAAGACTGGAGGACAGCAGATGTAGTCCCCTTATACAAATGTGGGAATAAAGAGGATGCGGGGAACTACAGACCAGTCAGCCTCACCTCAGCAGTGGGGAATATCATGGAAACACTACTGAAGGAGAGGTTGGTGGAACATCTGGTTGTCAATGGACTACAGGACCCAAGGCAGCATGGTTTCACCAGGGGGAGGTCATCTCAGACCAACCTAGCTGAATTTTTTGACTTGGTGACTAGGTAGGTGGATCGGGGAAGGCAGTGGACATGGCCTATCTGGACTTCAGCAAGGCCTTTGACATGGTGCCACATAGAAGACTATTACACAAACTGGGGAATATGGGTGTAGACAGGACAGTAGTGTGGTGGGTAGGTAACTGGCTGGGCGGCAGGACACAGAGTGTAGTGGTAAATGGCTGTCTCTCTACAGAGGGAAGAGTGACAAGTGGGGTACCACAGGGATCAATGCTGGGACTGGTCCTATTCAACATCTTCATCAGTGACATTGTGCAGGACCTAGAAGGCAGAATTTCCCTGTTCAGTGATGACACAAAGCTCTGTCACAGAGTAGACACACCAGAGGGTGTACACAGAATGAGAAGGGACCTGTAGAAACTTGATGAATGGTCAGGGGTTTGGCAGTTGAAATTCAATGCAAAGAAGTGCAAGATAATGCATATGGGGCACAAAAACCCTGGCACAATATATCAGTTGGGGGGGTGAGGATATTCATGCACCAAACAGGAAAGGGATCTTGGGGTTATCATCTCTGATAACCTCAAGTTAGGGAAACAGTGTGACAAGACAGCAGGTAATACCAATAGGATGCTGGGATGCATAGGCAGAGGCATCACCAGCAGGAAAAGAGAGGTCAGAATTCCACTATATAAGACACTAGTGAGGCCTCACCTGGAGTACAGTGTACAGTTCTGGAGACCTTACTTACGTAAGGACATAGACAGGGTAAAGAAGGTTCAGAGGAAGGCATCAAAGATGGTACATGGATTGCATCACAAGTCCTATGAGGACAGGTTGAAGGAATTGAATATGTACTCCCTGGAGGAGAGAAGGGAGAGAGGGGATATGATAGAGACATACAAGTATCTTACAGGGAGGAACAAGGTGCAGGAATATACTATTTTTAAGTGAAAAATATGTTCCAGGACTAGAAGGCATGGGATGAAGTTGGAGGGAGGACGATTCAGAGGAAACGTGAGGAAAAATTTCTTCACAGAACGGGTGGTGGACAAGTGGAGCACCCTGCCAGAGGAAGTGGTGGGGGCTGAAACAATCACAGGATTTAAGAATACATTGGATACACATAAAGGAATTCTGGAGGTCAGGGTTAAGGGGCAACAGACTTCTAGGAAAACATAAAGTGAACTTACAAGCTCAAATGAGCAGACTGGGTGGACCATAGGCTCTTATCTGCCGACACTGTCTATGTATCTATGTACCTATGTATCAATGTTTTCAGCTCAGCAGGTACAATAGCTCGGGATCAGTGTACAAACCTCTCTCCTGCAAATGTCAGTTCGCTGACATTCATAAAAATAAATAAGAGGCACATTCCAGCTCAAACTGCAACCTCAGTATTCGTACCCCGGCATAGTCATGGTTTATCATCCTGGTGGCAGTGGCAGCATGAAATGGCCTACCACTGATGTAGATGATAACACAATGGAGAAAGAATTTCCCAGTGGTCAGAATTCAGACATAGAAGACTGTGAGAGCAGCTTTCTTTATGAAGATGATGATGAATGATGATGAGGTTAATGTTGGCAGGTTTTAACTTAAGTGGTTAAAAGGCTGTCACATTTATTGTATGATACATGTTTTCTTTTTCATAAAGTTAAATCAGTGTCCCACTCATAGTGACTCAAATCTCATATGTCTTGTCACATTTATAACATGGAGCACAGTATATCCTGGCCCCTGGACTACCACCACCATAACACTGCTATTACCTGTTCACCACTGCCAGCATAGGGAATGTGACTGTGTGTGTCCCTGGACTACCACCCACCACCACCATAAGAGATAAGACTGCTGATCTCAACTGCCATCATAGAGAATGTGACCTTGTGTCTCCCTGGACTACCACCCATCCACCACCATAATAGATAAGACCGCTGTTCACAACTGCCACCACCACCAGATGCAGGAAGATGTGAGAGGGAATGTCCTCATGTGCCTCAACTATGATCACCAGTCCACCACCACCACTGTGACAATGATTTCCATTACATGTCTTGACTATGCCAAGGCAGAGGGAGTCGAACAGGAGACCACATCCATTAACCACAGGCACAAGGCTTCTTACTATTAAAACTACAAAGTGAGTATGTGTACTAATGTTTTTGATGCTATTCAACTTCCTTTAGCTGTGTGTTTTGTTTTCTGTTGTGTTTCTGAGCTGCAATGGTCAAAAACATATGGTCAACTTATTTAGTTTTTTTACAGGTTAACAACAAATGACTCTCCTTCGCTGAAGGTCTGGATCAATGGTACAGCAGCAGTACTGTCTACAGGAACCTATGGGATATCCATTTCCAAACAATAAACCTCTCTCAACCCTTATTAAATAATAGGATAGCTCTCTCAAATTATTATATACTTTATATCCAAAACAGTTTTGAAATTTTACTTGTGAAATATCATTTCAACATCTAATCAATGCAACACATTTTACTTATGAAATATCATTTCATCATCTAATCAATGCAACATCAACATAACCAATTTCTACATGCTTATATTTTTACAAAGTAACAATGTTCCCTAAAACTTATTTATCACAATATAACATTACTCCATTATTTGTTTGTTTTAACGTTTCAGAACTACATTCCTTCGTCAGACAAGGAGCTTGTATTTCTCTAAAAATAAAAAAGAGGAAAAGAGCTAATAAATATATAATGTAAACATCTAAATGTGTTAATGTTATAAACTTAATAGGTGGAACAAACCTAAAGGTATGAGAACTTCTCTCTTCTATGGTATTGTTAATGCTGGCGGCTTTTCACTTTAATGATTGGGGGAATAGGTCATACGCCCACTTTAGATTTCACTCACTTACGTTCTACAAATCAAAAAAAAAAAGGAATTACTCAGAAAATGTAAACTTGTTTTGTAAATTGGATAGTATTCATGTATAAAAAACTGCTTACTGTTTAAATTATCCCTGATAGAGTGCTTGTCATGTTAAACTTGTGAGGTGTTGAATTAGCTATAGAAAAGAAATAAGACATTTTACAACATTCCTTTTTAAATCTTGGACCAAATGTAGAAACAATGTGGTCCTTAAATTCAGAAAATATATATATATACCTCAGAAGAATTATATTTTCGGTGGATATAATCCAAACTGTAAGGACTCCTTTCATGTATATAATGCTCGCTGTAATCAAATCACAAATCTTTTAATAAAAGTGGTATTCTAAACATTTACTCAGTCTTTTAAAAAGGACAGATTTCAAATGTCCTTACCAGTTAGGATGCACGCTTTATTAATTCCAAATGCTCTCAAAAAATATAATGTTTTACCAAGAAGGAAGCCTCCGCCATTAAGCAAGACGCCGTGTGTTGCCTTGCACCTTACCTATTCAGGTGCTCACTAGAGAAGAAAGGGGGCCGGGTCCCACAGGTATACACGCTAATGTGTATACGTCACTCTGTGACGTTTTCCCAAAGGGTTCGATCATATACATGAAAACTCTCATGATTCGTGGAGCTCCCCCATTATAAATACTTTACTTAGTACTATAATAAATAACCGGTTCATTCTGAAAAACCAAACACTTCAGGTCAATACAACTTAGTGTTTAACTAATGTTAATGAAAAAATACTAATGAAAAAAATAATACAATTAAAGATTACAAGGATTGTTCATAGTACAGTCAGTTTAAATAAAGAAATTTATCAATCATAAGTAGTCCAATTCAATGTTTCATTCAGTCCATATCTTAGCAAATGTGTTTTCAGGTTGAAAATACACCATGCTTCCCTCTTGACAAGAATTATTTTTCTGTCTCCACCGCGTTGTAATTCAAGTATTTTTTCAATACCAAAAAACTTTAAACTTGAAACTTGATGTTGTCTCTCTATAAAGTGCCTTGCAAGTGGAGAACGTAAATCTTGCCTACGAATAGTACTTTTGTGTTCTGAAATCCTTATTTTTAAAGATCTAGTGGTTTCACCAACATAATACAATGAACATGGACAGACTATGCAATAAATGACATATTCTGTATTGCAAGTAATGAAATCTTTAATGTGATAAATACGGTCATCCCATGTACTTTTAATACTTTTAGTTTTTATGCCATTATTACAATGGATACAATTTCCACAAGGAACAAAACCTTTTATGTCACTTTTTAGCCATCCCATTCCTTCCTTCTGTTGTTTCCAATGTTGTGTTTTAATGATTTTATTACATATTGTTGTTGTTCTCCAAGCAGTCACCCATGGTCTTTGTTCAAAAATCTGTGATCTGATTTCAGAACTCTGTAAAATCTTCCAATTGGACAAAATAATATGTTTTATTTTTCCAAAATGTTCTGAAAACTTGGTAGACATATTAATTTTTTCAGTGGTGGGACTTGAACCTGATACCCTCTCAAGTAATAAATGGCTTTGTTCTTTGGAATCAGTTTTTATTCTGGCTTGATCTAAAGTTTCTTTGAAGTAGCCTCTGTTTATGAATCTTTCAATTAGGTCATTAATATTTTTTTCATAACTATCATAATTTGTTGTATTATGTTTAACCCTTAACATTTGACTGTAAGGAATGTTCTGTTTTAGATTTTTGGGGTGAAAACTCTTGAAATGTAAGATAGTATTTCTGCTTATTTCTTTTCTATATAGATCAGTATAAAACTTTCCATTTCTTTTTATAATTTTTAAATCCAAATAGACTATTTCATTGAAATCATGATCTAAAGTAAATTTTAAATTATTATTGCATTCTTCCTAATACTGTTGAAACTGATAAATATTTTCTACTGTACCATTCCAAATAATCAGTATGTCATCAATAAAATGCTTATACAAAACAATATTGTATATATATATATATATATATATATATATATATATATGGGGTTGTATTGGACTCGATGCATTGTTTTTCAAAATATGTCATATACAGGTTGGCATATGTAGGAGCTACTGTTGCACCCATTGCAGTTCCAACCTTCTGTAGGTATTTTTGATCCTCAAATTGTAAATAATTATTCTCTAATATTAATTTGGTCAAGTGTAGTAAAAATTGCTTATCTGGTATGTTTTCATTTCTATTTGACAAGAAATAATCTAAAGCTTATAAATCGTCTATATCTGGAATACTGGTATAAAGATTTTTTACATCTAAAGTGACCAAAAAACAATCATCAAACATAGTATCCATTTTATTCAATTCTTCAAGTATTTGGATACAATGTTTAGTATCCTTAAGATGGGACCAATTGTTTAAGACTAGATGGTTACAGTAATGGTCCACAAAGATAGATAGTGGTTCTGTAATTGAACCTATTCCAGAAATAATCGGTCGACCAGGGGGATTTTGTACGTCTTTATGTATTTTGGGCAAACAATAGAATAATGGTATCTTGGGTTTTTTATTTAATAATTCTTCCATCACCCATTGTTCTATAATTCCTCTGTCATTAGCTTCTGTTAATATTTCTTTAATCTTAATTTTAGTGTTGTAAAAGGAGTTGATTGAATCTTTTCATATGTAGTTACATCTGTAAGTTGTCATAAACATTCATTTCTGTAGTCTTCACTATTCATAATGACTATACCCCCACCCTTGCCGGCTGTTTTAATTATTATTGTTTCATCTCTGCTCAAATTATTCTATGCTTCAGTTTCCTCTTTAGTTAAATTAAATTTCATTTTTTTATTTTTAGAATCTAATAACATCTTGTCAATATCTAAATTAACCTTATTGATATAATTTACTGTGTTTGGTGATACTAGGTTTATGGGATCAAACTTAGATTTAACGCCCAGAGCTTGTTTTAATAAGCGTCTATCAATTTGTGTTGCTAGATTTGTTTCTGTTTGAGATGGAGGTTGTAATCCAAAGAAACCTTTTAGTCTGATTTTTCAATAAAATTTTTCAAGATCCAATTTAAGTTGAAAAGGGTTAAGTTTTTCTGAGAGACTGAATGAAAGACCATAACTAAGGACTTTGGTTTCTATCGGTGTTAATTTACGTGATGACAGATTAAAAACTGTCTGTTCTAATGGTATCTCAATCTGAGTTTGTGTGTTTTTCCTTGATCTTTTTCTATATTTTCTGAATCTCTTTCTTTTCTGCATGTGTCTGATGGACCTGGGTCCTCTGTACCTCTGTGAAAATCCTTGTCTCTATCAACTGATCTAATATAGGGTTGCCAATTAGATCTACGATCATCATAATATTCTCTATCATTTTGCTACCTTCTCAGAGTATAGAACCTGCCATAAGAAGTATAATAATGTCTATTGTGTCTATTAGTAAATCTTCTATTAGAAAAATCTCTGGATGGTATAGAATCTGAATTCTCTGAATCTGTGGTAACAGGACTGGTGTAAGATGAATTCAAATCATATGTGTTAGTATGAATAGATGTTTTTTTCCAAGAATATACTGTACCATTTTTATAGTGATTAAGATATCTTTTAAATTTACCTATTTTGATGTTTTGAATGGGTTTATCATATTCCACAAGTGATTTCTCTATTTTCTCCAAAAGAATTTTGAGTTCAGATGTTTCTATAGTTTCTCTAATTTTTGATTCTAAATCATTAATTTCACCTAATATGTTACTCTGTTCTGTTGTCAATGTTTCAATCAGTAATAGCATAAAATAAAATGAACATTTAGATCTTATACCATCCCATTTAAATTGAAAGCCATCAGGGGAGAAACCTAATTGAGATTCAACTAGCACATGCAAGCCTCTGGGTATTCGTTTCTGATTCATGTATTCCAGCAATGTAACCGCGTGCCAGTCTAACCTTATTTCTCATTCCTTTAATGATTCTAATTTATTTAACATGGTTTTGGAAACATTGGTTGAATAAATTTGTCCTAAATGTCATTTACTTTTTACCAAACCCATTATTCTAGTGGCTTCATCCTGATTAATGCTAATAGCTGTAAATCTGTTATCTGTGTTTTTTCCAATTTCTGCAAAGGTGGCTATTGTAGTGTTGATTAAACCAAAATGAGACCAGTGAAAATTCTAAATGAGAAATAAATCCCTAGTGTTTTAGGAAAACTCAAAATAAGAACCCCTTCCAGGTTCATCAGACTAGTATACAAATGTTTATGGGTTCCTCAAGGTTCCTTTTACAACTTTCACAGGGGAGATAAGGATGGAAGAATCAGTACATTAAACATACAATAAACCTCTCTCAACCCTTATTAAATAATATGGATAGCTCTCTCAAATTATTATATACTTTATTTATATCCAAAACAGTTTTGAAATTTTACTTGTGAAATATATCAAAGAGTTTGAAATTTTACTTATGAAATATCATTTCAACATCTAATCAATGCAACATTTTCTACTTATGAAATATCAGTTCAGCATCTAATCAAAGAACAATGTTCCCTAAAACTTATTTATCACAATATAACATTGCTCCATTATTTGTTTGCTGTAACGTTTCAGAACTACGTTCCTTCGTCAGACAAGGAGCTTGTATTTCTCTAAAATTAAAAAAGAGGAAAAGAGCTAATAAACATACAATGTAAACATCTAAATGTGTTAATGTTATAAACTTAATAGGTGGAACAAACCTACAGGTATGAGAATTTCTCTCTTCTACGGTTTTGTTAATGCTGGTGGCTTTTCACTTTAATGATTGTTTTTTGGTCACTTTAGATGTAAAAAATCTTTATACCAGTATTCCCCATATAGTTGGCTTACAAGCTTTAGATTATTTCTTGTCAAATAGAAATGAAAACATACCAGATAAGCAATTTTTACTACAATTGACCAAATTAATATTAGAGAATAATTATTTTCAATTTGAGGATCAAAAATACCTACAGAAGGTTGGAACAGCAATGGGTGCAACAGTAGCTCCTACATATGCCAACCTGTATATGACATATTTTGAAAAACAATACATTGAGTCCAATACAAACCCATATATATCCAATATTGTTTTGTATAAGCATTTTATTGATGACATACTGATTATTTGGAATGGTACAGTAGAAAATATTTATCAGTTTCAACAGTATTAGGAAGAATGCAATAATAATTTAAAATTTACTTTAAATCATGATTTCAATGAAATAGCCTATTTGGATTTAAAAATTATAAAAAGAAATGGAAAGTTTTATACTGATCTGTATAGAAAAGAAATAAGCAGAAATACTATCTTACATTTCAAGAGTTTTCACCCCAAAAATCTAAAACAGAACATTCCTTACAGTCAAATGTTCAGGTTTAAACGTAATACAACAAATTATGATAGTTATGAAAAAAATATTAATGACCTAATTGAAAGATTCATAAACAGAGGCTACTTCAAAGAAACTTTAGATCAAGCCAGAATAAAAACTGATTCCAAAGAATGAAGCCATTTATTACTTGAGAGGGTATCAGGTTCAAGTCCCACCACTGAAAAAATTAATATGTCTACCAAGTTTTAGAACATTTTGGAAAAATAAAACATATTATTTTGTCCAATTGGAAGATTTTACAGAGTTCTGAAATTGGATCACAGATTTTTGAACAACCATGGGTGACTGCTTGGAGAACAACAAAAATATATAATAAAATCATTAAAACACAACATTGGAAACAACAAAAGGAAGGAATGGGATGGCTAAAAGGTTTTGTTCCTTGTGGAAATTGTATCCATTGTAATAATGGCATAAAAACTAAAAGTATTAAAAGTACATGGGATGACCGTATTTATCACATTAAAGATTTCATTACTTGCAATACAGAATATGTCATTTATGCGTAGTCTGTCCATGTTCATTGTATGATGTCGGTGAAACCACTAGATCTTTAAAAATAAGGATTTCAGAACACAAAAGTACTATTCGTAGGCAAGATTTATGTTCTCCACTTGCAAGGCACTTTATAGAGAGACAACATCAAGTTTCAAGTTTAAAGTTTTTTGGTATTGAAAAAATACTTGAATTACAACGCGGTGGAGACAGAGAAAGAATTCTTGTCAAGAGGGAAGCATGGTGGATTTTCAACCTGAAAACACATTTGCTAAGATATGGACTGAATGAAACACTGAATTGGACTATTTATGATTGATAAATTTCTTTATTTAAACTGACTGTACTATGAACAATCCTTGTAATCTTTAATTGTATTATTTTTTTCATTAGTATTTTTTCATTAACATTAGTTAAACACTAAGTTGTATTGACCTGAAGTGTTTGGTTTTTCAGAATGAACCGGTTATTTAATATAGTACTAAGTAAAGTATTTATAATGGGGGAGCTCCACGAATCATGAGAGTTTTCATGTATATGATCGAACCCTTTGGGAAAACATCACAGAGTGACATATACACATTAGCGTGTATACCTGTGGGACCCGGCCCCCTTTCTTCTCTAGTGAGCACCTGAA
Source organism: Neoceratodus forsteri (assembly GCA_016271365.2). Classification (NCBI taxonomy): domain Eukaryota; kingdom Metazoa; phylum Chordata; order Ceratodontiformes; family Ceratodontidae; genus Neoceratodus; species Neoceratodus forsteri. The sequence goes on from CM057452.1 coordinate 761,965,820, forward strand.
TAGGTGAGGTGCAAGGTAACACACGGCGGCTTGCTTAATGGCGGCGGCTTCCTTCTTGGTAAAACATTTTATTTTTTGAGAGCATTTGGAGTTAATATAGAGCGCATCCTAACTGGTAAGGACATTTGAAATCTATCCTTTTTAAAAGACTGAGTAAATATTTAGAATACCACTTTATTAAAACATTTGTGATTTGATTACAGCGAGCATTATATACATGAAAGGAGTCCTTACAGTTTGGATTATATCCACCGAAAATATAATTCTTGTGAGGTATATATATATATTTTCTGAATTTAAGGACCACATTGTTTCTACATTTGGTCCAAGATTTAAAAATGAATGTTGTAAAATGTCTTATTTCTTTTATATAGCTAATTCAACACCTCACAAGTTTAACATGACAAGTGCTCTATCCGGGATAATTTAAACAGTAAGCAGTTTTTTATACATGAATACTATCCAATTTACAAAACAAGTTTACATTTTCTGAGTAATTCCTTTTTTTTTGATTTGTAGAACATAAGTGAGTGAAATCTAAAGTGGGCGCATGACACTATTCCCCCCCTCAATCATTAGAGTAAAAAGCCACCAGCATTAACAGTGCTGTAGAAGATAGAAGTTCTCATACCTATAGGTCTGTTCCACCTATTAAGTTTATAGCATTAACACATTTAGATGTTTACATTGTATATTTATTAGCTCTTTTCCTCTTTTTTATTTTTAGAGAAATACATGCTCCTTGTCTAACGAAGGAACGTAGTTCTGAAACGTTACAACAAACAAATAATGGAGCAATGTTATATTGTGATAAATAAGTTTTAGGGAACATTGTTACTTTGCAAAAATATAATCATGTAGAAATTGGTTATGTTGATGTTGCATTGATCAGATGCTGAAATGATATTTCATAAGTAAAATATGTTGCATTTATTAGATATTGAAATTATATTTCACAAGTAACATTTCAAAACTGTTTTGGATATAAATAAAGTATATAATAATTTGAGAGAGCTATCCATATTATTTAATAAGGGTTGAGAGGGGTTTATTGTATGTTTAATGTACTGATTCTCCCATCCTTATCTCCCCTTTGAAAGTTCTAAAAGGAACCTTGGGGAACTCAGAAACATTTGTATATCTATTTCCAACCCATATTGGTAAGCACATCAATTTTATTTCATCTGTTCCTTTTTTTTTATAACATTGCAACGAATCTGACTGATGATTCATAAACTAGGTGACATGTACATCACAAAAAATATTTCTGCAACATATCATGCACTGTATTTCAAATTTGGAGCTGTGCATTCAAGACAGTGTTGAAAAAGTTGGACCCAGGTCGTGTTACTTATTTTATTTTTATCTATTTAGTTTTTGTTGACCGGGTAAGTGCACTAGAGAAATTCTGCCTATTTTCAGGCACGACCCGGGGGAGGGGGATACAGATGAATGCCAACTGAACTTGAACCAGATTAAGCTGTGGGTGGAATTTTTAGTGAATAAAGATATGGTTGACAAGATATGGTTTTAAAATGTAACTTGAGTTGAGATGCAGGGACACTGACACAGTGCATTTGTTACACAGACTGTTGCTAAATTTATTTATGATCTGATGATTGCAGTGGGGCAGCTTGCTATCTGTGTTAATCCAGATACCCGTGGTGAAACAGCCATGGCTTAAACATAATGTCTTACTACTGCAATCAAGTTGTAATAAGTCCTTCATTTCTTTTTTTAGGAAACTTCTAGATGCTTTGTTGTGTCATAATTGCCTTATCCAAAGAACTTCTTCAACATCATGCCCCCCCCCGGGGCTAGGCAGACACGCAACAAGCAGAAGTCATTTCAATTAATGACCATGACCATCATTACCAGACTGGAGAAGGATGCAGATGAAATCTGTGAAGAAGTAACCAAATAATAAACCATTAATAAGACCTACTTGCAAATATGCTTCGCCCGCCAAAAAAAAAAATCTTACCTTCATTTGCTTGAGAGCACGCCATTTCCAATTTCAATGCCACATCTTCTCATCAAGCACTGCAATGTCCACACCAATAGTATGTGACCTGTGATACAAAACAATACAATGAGTACATATACAGCATATATATATATATATATATATATATATATATATATTAGAGGCAAAAAACTCTGTTTAATGCATCAGTTAGGGTTGTTTCCCAGCAACAAAAGTGAGGAAATTCGATGTTAGGGTTGAAACCCCCTTTGCACCCCTCCAGCTCACCCCCCAGCTAAAATCAGGGTGTGCATTGGGGTCGTTGGCCCTAACTCTCACCCCATCACATGTGGAAAGAAGCTGAGGAATAGGAGAACGGGGTGAGAGTTGGGACCGAGTGATAGACGCGCACCCAATTCCAGTCTGGGGGTGGGCTGGAGGGTGCAAAGGGGTTTCAACCTCAACATCAAATCCTCGCTTTTGTCACTGTGGAACAACCCTAACTGATGCATTAAATAGAGTTTTTGCCTCTAATTTCCTTTCTTTTGAGAATGATAATGAGAAATAGTGAATGTATTGGGGGAGATGGGAGCGCGGCCCTTTGGGCCCCACGCCCCGCCACGTATCGTAGCGGTGGAGCATGGGTCCCTGAGGGCCACATCGCCTGCCATGTGATGTCTTATCACATAGTAACATTGTACCCACAAACGCAAATCGTAATGCGCATATTGACGCAAAGCGAAACAGAGAAAAACAGCACTGTAGACAGAAATGTTAAAAACAATGCAGACACAACCACAAATGAAAATGCAAAGGGTAATGCACAAGGTGACGTAAATGTAAATGGTAAGTGAAATGGGTACGGAACCACAAGCGGAAACGGTAATGGTAACAGTAATGTAAGCGCACAGGCTGGTTTTCCCCAAAAGCTGTATAGAAAAAGACAGCGAGTACAATGAATGTATGCAAAATATGACATAGAAAAAAAAATGTAAAAGTCATATGAATTATCACTTTCCTGCCTAGTTCACCACATCACAAAGTCCGTATCTCACACCGTTTCTGAGATATGGGCCCTGAAAGGCGCGAACGCCATAATGTTATCCTATGGGAAAAAACAGATGTTTGGAGTGCCATAACTTTGCCTCCCTGTAATATTTTTTTCACCAAACCACTGAAAGACACATCTGTGGGATGTTGGCTGTATTCCTTGCAAATTTCAGCCCAAAAGACCAAACAGTTATTTTGCAGCAGGACGCCAATGTTATCCTACGGGAAAAAGCATTAAATTTGGAGTACTGTAACTTTGCTGCCTTGTAATATTTTTTCAACAAAACACTGAAAGGCACATCTGTGAGATGTCAGCTGCGTTCCCTCCAAATTTCAGCCCAAAACTCCAAACCATTCTTTTGCAGCGGGGTGCCAAATAATTGCTGTCATTTTCCCACAGCCTAGAAAAGTACTGTCGCAATTTGCGAAAGCTTTCGCAGAAATTTGTGACTCTTTCGTGAGTGTGATACTACTTTGTGAAAGTACTTTTTCCAGAAATCTGAAAATCATATTTCTGGGGTGTTTTACCCCAAAATAAAGACATGGCTAGCATCCTCAGGGTCCGACTAGGTGAATAAAAAAAGAATTAGGTTGCTGGAGGGTCCCAAATTTAAATGCCAAGCATTTTTCTGATCACCAACTGAAAACAAAATGGTGGATTTGTGACAGTAAAAGGGCCATCTGCGAAAGTAAAAACTGCATTTGCTATACTGTTGAACTTTTGTTAACTTTTCCCATTGACTTATAATGGGAAATTGTTTTTTGAATAACTTTTGAATCGTTTAATATTTTTTCACAAAATCTTCGAAAGGCACATCAGGGACACTGGCCGCATGTTTCCTGAAGATTTTGGACCGGTGGCACAAACCATGCGACCTGTAGGTGCGACTGTAGAATTCCAAAAATAGCGTAAATGCACGCGCAGATCACGCTTAATAACTCCGCAGGCGTATATCCGACTAGTACGAAACTTGGCAGATCCCAAGGAGCACATGTCTTGATTCTGTATTCCAAATTTCCGGCAAATCTGCTGAACGGTTGCAAAGTTACTAAGGTGCAACATTTTGGGATTAACATGTAAATGGCTCCTCAACCCTAACTATGGTAGCACTACCGTGTTACCATAATATATATATATATATATATATATATATATATATATATATATATATATGTATATGTCAACCCCCACCTAGAAAATATGTACATATATATATATATATATATATATATATATATCAACTCACCGATGCAACCATTAGCGTACACACAAAGGCACCCCTTCCATCCAGTTGAGGTGATTGTATCACATTCGCAGGAATCGCAGCACACTTTGGACCAGCAACAGTTCTCTCATGGTCATCATTTCTGATTTAACACTAAATAGATTCATGTCATGCTATCCCGCCTTCACATGGTTTGACAAGACACTGTGCATCATGACATCATCATCATCACAGTATGTTAATTTTCTGGACACAAGACAGTTGCATTTTGGGGATGCAGAAACATTCTGGGGACTCTGTGTGATGACTGCATGCATGAGTGACTGCACAATAAATTCTGGGGAACTTTGTATGTGGTGTAAGGCTTTCACTTCATCAGCACTTGGGAATTTTCTGGACATAAGACAGTTGCATTTTGGGGATGCAGAAAAATTCTGGGGACTCTGTGTGACCACTGTGTGCATGAGTGACTGCTCAATAAATTTTGGGGGGCTTTGCATGGGGTATAACACTCCCATTTCACTTTGTCAACACTTGGGAATTTTCTGGACACAAGATAGTTGCATTTTGTGTGTTGTGATTGTGTGCACATAATGTCATAATAAATTTGTAGAAACATAGAAACATAGAAGTTGACGACAGATAAGGACCGCAAGGCCCATCCAGTCTGTCCATTTCTTTTTCTACCTTGTGAATGTGCCATATGCCTTTGCTCTGTCAATGACCTATCTATTCATACTCATCTGTATTGCACCCTTATGCCTATCCCATGCCTATTTAAAGCACTGCACTGTATTCATATCCACTACTTTCTGAGGTAGGCCATTCCATGCATCCACCACCTTTTCTGTGAAAAAAGAACTTCCTCACATTACCCCTTAATTGGCCTCCCTCTAATCTCATGCTGTGTCCTCTTGTCCTGCTATTTTTCTTTTATTGAAACATGTTAGACTCTTTCACCTTGTTAATGCCCTTAAGGTGTCTGAATGTTTCAAACATATCACCTCTCTCCCTCCTTTGTTCTAGGATATACATACTGAGTTCAGTTAATCTGTCCTCATATGTTTTCTGATGTAGTCCCTGCACCATTTTGGTTGCCCTTCTCTGGACTGCCTCAGTTTGGTTAATGTCCTTGTGGAGGTGTGGCCTCCAGTACTGCATGCAGTAGTCCAGATGGGACCTAACCAGTGTCATGTAAAGAGGGATTCTTACCTCCCTCTTCCGACTTGTGATACTCCTACTAATGCACCCCAACATCCCTCTAGCCTTACCTACTTCTTTAGTGGTCTGCTTGGATGATTTCAGGTCATCGGTGATGATGATGACCAAGTCTCTTTCTTCCCTCCCTTGTGACTGCCAGCAACTCCACTCCCAGACTATAAGTGGCTTCAGGGTTTCTCTTCCCTATGTGCATGATCTTGCACTTCTTTGCTTTAAACCCCAGTTGCCACTCTTCCGACCATTTTGCTAGTTTATCCAGATCTCTTCTCATTCTGCCCACACCATCTGGATCATCTACTATGTTGCAGATCTTGGTGTTATCTGCAAACAGACAAACCTTACCCTCCAGTCCATCTGCAATGTCACTGATGAAGATATTGAAGAGGACTGGCCCCAGGACTGATCCCTGAGGTACCCCACTTGTGACTTGCATCTCTTCTGACTGTATGCCTTTTACCACCACTCTCTGTTTTCTGCCCATCAACCAGTGTTCCATCCCGTTGACCAACGTCTGACCCACCCCGAGCCTTCCCAGCTTATTAATCAATCTTCTATGTGGAACAGTATCAAAAGCTTTGCTGAAGACAAGGTAGGCAACATCAACTGCTCCCCCTTGGTCCACCACTCTGGTTACCCAGTCAAAGAAATCTAAGAGATTAGTTTGACAGGACTTTCCTTTTGTAAATACATGCTGTCTTGGATCCTGTGCGCCTATGGATTCCAGGTGTTGCACTATCCTTTCCTTAAGGAGTGCCTCCATAATCTTGCCCACTACTGAGGTAAGACTGACTGGTCTGTAGTTTCCTGCCTCCTGCCTGCTACCACTCTTGTGGAGTGGGATCACATGAGCCCTTCTCCAGTCTTCTGGGATCTGTCTTGTACTCAGAGACTCACTAAACAGTTCTGATAATGGCTCTGCTAGTTCCAGCCTTAGTTCCTTTAGTACCCTGGGATGTATGCCATCAGGTCCCATTGCTTTGTCCACCCTGAGCTTATCGAGCTCTTGTAGGACCCTTTCTTTTGTGAAGGGACTAGCGCACACCTCCCTCCCCCCTGTGTCCACGGTGTAGAGCTGAGAACCCTGCCCTACCTTCTCTTCAGTAAATACTGAGCAGAAGTATCCATTTAGGATAAATGCTTTTACATGGTCCTCTTCCTCACACGCCCCCTTATCCCCTTTGATCTTAGCAATACCCCCTCTGGACTTTCTCCTTTCACTAATGTATCTATAGAAAGTCTTGTCACCTTCTTTTACTGTCCGTGCTAGTGTTTCCTCAGTTTGGGCCTTTGCCTGCCTTACTGCCTTCCCTGCTTCCCTTAGGGAAGTTTGGTATGCCTCCCTATCTTCATCCTGCTGTGTTCCCTTATATTTCCTGAAGGCCAGCCTTTTGGCTTTGACCTTTTCCGCTACTGTGTTTGTGAACCAAAGTGGTGTCCTTCTTCTTTTGCACTTCCTTTTCTCACTAACACAATGGGATGTTGTTTCAAGTTCAAGTATTGCATCTTTAATGCTTGCCCACTTTGCCTGTACCCCCTCACCTGTATTTCTTTTTGCCAGGGCTAACTTAACTGTGTTGGCCATCTTATCAAAGTCAGCTTCTCTGAAGTCCCATATTTTTGCCTTGGATTTGGATGATTTTATTCTAGTAGCCAAATTGAACCATACCTTGTGATGGTCCTTGGTCCCCTTCTACCTGGAGATCTGTGATCTTTTCCCTGTTAGTCAGTACTAGATCTAGGATAGCCCTGTCTCTAGTGGGTTGTTGTGCCAGTTGTATGAGGCCCTTCCCCTTCAGGGAATCCACCATGTGTCTAGTTCTGGCAGATGTCCCTGCTGGTATTGACCAATCTGTATCTGGCATGTTGAAGTCTCCCATTATCAGAACCTCAACTTTAGCTGTCGTATTTTGTATTTCTTCTAACAGTAACGTGTCGATGTCCTCCCTCTGGTCTGGAGGGCTGTACATAACCCCAGTTTGTATTGCTGTTCCATTTCCTGTTTCCAGGGTGACCCACAGTTCTTCTGGCTCCTTAGGTGTATTCTGAATTTCTGTAGCTTTGATGCTTTCATTGACATAAAGGGCCACTCCACCCCCCCCTCCCTTTTTGCACCTCAGTCTCTTCTGAACAGTAGATAGCCAGATACTGAAGTCTCCCAAGTGTGGTTTCTGGTAAACCATGTCTTGATAATGGCTACAATGTCCAGTTTAGCCTCTGTCGTTATTGCCTTCAGGTTTGGGATCTTGTTTTCCAAACTGTGAGCATTTGTGTACATGATTTTCCATTGGTCAGATTTCGGTGTGTTAGTTGTTGGGCGAGGTCTAGCGTTTCCCCTGTGCATCGTATGGGGGGCCGGACCTTTTTCTTTACCTGGTGATGCAAATGAACTACAAAGATTCTGAACTCCTCTTTGACCACTAGCTGAGGGGGGAGGGGTGTTCTTCCCATTCGATGTTTCGGGTGCTGCATCCCTCTCTCCATTTGCTAGTTTAAATATTCTGCAAAGACATCAAACTTCTGCCCCATTGCACTGACTCCCTCTTTAGTCAGATGCAATCCATCAAATTTAAAGAACTTTCGCTCCCAAAACTGTTGCCAGTTCCCTACAAATTTGTGTCCTTTTTCCTGGCACCAGCCCTTGAGCCACATGTTTAGCTCCCTTATCCCCCATCTCTGACCTTCCATCCATCTGTCCCCTTCTCCCAGACTGGCAGGATCTCAGAGAAGTAGATGCTGGATGAAATAGATGAGAGTTTGTCACCCAGCCTGGTCAGGTGTTCTTTGGTCTCCACAACTGACCGGCTGGTGAGATCGTTAGTCCCTATGTGTACCAGAACAGCAATGTTTTCTCCTGCTTCCTGAACAATTTTAGCAATGTGGTCAGTGTCTCTCCATGCTGATGTACCTGGAAGACATCTGACCATTACCCCTGGCTGGAGATACATATCAACTCCCTGAATCTTGGAGTCTCCTATGATCAGAAGTTTTTGGGATTTCTTTTTTGCTTTTTTTGTTTTGGTTCCTGTTTTGGGCACTTTTTTTGTGCTAGCTCCTGTGCAGCAGTGTCATCTGCCCCTTTGCTTGATTTCGGAGATAGAGGCAGATACCTGTTTGTAGTTTTTATATGGTTTGTGGAGGTGATATGATGGAGAGCACCAAATGATGGGGCACATGATTTGCCCCTCCTAACCACCTGCCAACCTCCTAGACCAACTACCCTCTGCGGTCGAGGTGCTTCTGTTGGATGTTGGGGAAATGGCGATGGGCTCTTATAATATATTTCCTCTTGAGTATGCAATTTGAGGCATGCAATCTCTGCCCATGCTGCCTGGAGCTGAGCCTTTAGATTTCCAGTGGCCCAGCATGTACAACAGTGTCCTAAATCCTGTAAAACTGCCCTTCTGAAAAGTGTTCCACAGTGCCTGCAGTTAAATATATAAATTCCAGGTAAGTTGCTGGGTTTATAACCTGGTCAGAGTAATTATAAGGAAGAAAATTAAAACAAAAGTTTGATTTTGTGTTTTGTTTCTTTGTTTTTGTATAACTTGTTATAACAAGTTATAAAATGGGTCTGGAGAATCCTGCATCCTAATTGGCTGAGAGGTACCTGTGGCCGTGTCCTTATCATGGCATATTGTGCCAGCCGACACCTCTTCAGCCATTCAGGATGCTTTGCAAAAGAAATCACTGTGCCTCACTGTGCCAACCTCTGAATTTTAAAAGTATGACAAGCTGCCTGACCAAGCTGCATAAGAGTAACACCCCCCCAACACGCACAACCAGCTACACAACATTACCACTCATCAAAAAAAAAGAGACTTCTACCCTTGGCAAATGCACATCATTTCCTATATTCAAAAGTCAGTGAAATGCCAAGCACTGATGGGCAGAAATGGCTTTCATTTAGAAGCTGACCCACGCGGCTCCACCGGCTTTTGGAAACGGCTTTCATATTGAAGCCGAAATCTCCACCTTCACCAGCTCTCAAAAAATGCTTTTACATTGAAGCCAACATGTGCATCTTCACCAGCTCTCAGAAATAGTGTTTGAAAAAAATAATGTTATAAAATCCAGTAAGCTGACAGCTTTCGGTCCCACAAGCATTCGGAGAAAAGCATTACTATGGTGGCTGGTATGGGACACGCTCGCTACCAGAAAGAGCCCGCAAAAAGGGAAAAAACATACAAAAAAAAAAAAATCAAATAAAAAAATACCCTTTGAACTGTGCTTCAGGATTAGGGTCTCTGTATGGGGGAGCGCTTGGAGAAAAGTGCTTACTTGGGTGATGGGTAAAAGACGCTGACTGCCAAAAACAACTGAAACAAAGAGAAAAGGCATACTAAATTTAAAAAAATAAACAAAACGCCTTGAGAACTTTGCTTCTGTGTGTGGAGATTGGACTACATTTGAGGATCCTAGTCTCTGTATGGGGGACTGTGAGGGGAGGCAGACTTACATTAACACCAACAGCAAGGACTACTTTTCTACTAAAATTTGTTTTACATCTTTTACAATATTTTCTACTTTTTATTTAGATTTATCAATCTTTTAATATATTTTTTACTGGAGGACCCATTTTATAAGCAGAATAAGGCACTCCAAGGTGTGGTTTATGGGCTGATAAGAGCACTTCCCAGGTGCTAAAGGCACTTGGCACAAGCGCCTCGTGCCTCATTACGCACCTGGGGCGTGCTCTTATCAGCCCATAAACCACACCTCGTCATGGCTTATTCCTTACCTAAATTACTTGTGCCCCTGTAAATGAGGTCACTGTGTGGATACCCCTCTGAACCTCCCCTTCCTGCTTTGCTACAGGAAATGTCACAACTGTGCTACTCTATAAAAGGAGTGCAGTGTGAGGTGGTTAGGGATGTGGGTGGGTGGCTGGGACCATCCCCTGCTGAAAAAGAAGAACCACGGATGAAAGAAACAAGGAGGTAAGAGCAGAAACAATCAGCCAGCAACAAATGCAGTAGCCCTGAAAGCTTATCCTAATGACAGATAAAACTGTGAAACCTGTAAAGCACCACTTGTAATAATTGCACAGAAGATATACCCTATAAGAAACACTTTGCTACAGAGAAAAATAAAGCAGTAACAGAAGATATACCTTGCAAAAGACAATTTGAATCAGAAGATTACAGCAGTAATCTATAAGCACACACCTGTAGGCACACCGTGTAATGATGCAGCAGAATGTATACCCAGCAACAACAACTTGAATCCTAAAAAAATGAAGTAATATAATGTTAGCAAAAAACAGCAACAATCCCTTGTGAGTACAAAATAAAAACAAGCATTTGTCAATGCCGAATGTTTGCTTGCTGGCATTGGCAGTGGTAGTGTAGAAGTTACAGAGCTGCATAATAGGAATGGCAGTGAAGTATTGAACTGAAGCCAACCCCACCACCACCCTGCAGAGAGTGACAGACATTGGGGTGTGTCTTTGGGTCATCAGGCATAACAGCCATGCCATTTCACCACACCCCACCCTGCAGACACTGACAAGTGTCACAGTGTGCCTTGGGGTCTTTGGCCCTTATCATAATCCATTCCATCAGGAAATACGGTGAGATGGGTGTGGTATAGGAGAATGGGTGAACTTTGGGGCTGAAGAGTCCAAGGCATACCTCGATGCCTCTCACTGGCTGCAGGGTATGGAATGGTATGAGCATTACAGGCAAGAATCCCAAGTCACACCCCTGATGCCTGTCATTCTCTACAGGGTGGGGCGTTATGGTTGGAAACCTAACACCTCAGGCATTTGTTGGTATTTTCACTCCAAATTTTCAACATGGTTTTTTTGTGACCCCCACCTCATGAGCAGTGGCAATATTAGTTTGTTAGCTGAAAGCTGCTTATGCACAACGACTATGGCATTTAGCACCACAGGTGCAAAAACATTCCGAACAGGATGTGAAAAATGACAGCTGTACTGTTCATGGGGAGGTGTAAAAAATGGCAATGTTGCAAATCTGCAGTAAAAATATTAAAAAAACTGGTGCAGACACGAGCGTGCATAGAAACTGTGCAACGCACACCCGTAATGTAATTAGTTTGGTGATTTTTTACAGCAGATTGTCAACACAGGCATTTTGGGACCTCCGATCATTAACAGTGTCACTGTGATTTTCTTTATCTGTCCCGAACAATGATTTCCCACAGTGACCACGCATCTCTGTGCTGAAAGTGTGAAAACACATTTCGGCCATGTTGTGAAAAATGACAGCTGTACTGTTCATAAGGAAGTGTGGAAAAATGCCACTGGTGAAAATCTGGACTGAAAATATTACAAAGTCATGAACTTACGAGGGTGCGTGGAAACTGCTCAATGCTCACTCATAACACAGTCATTTTATGGACTTTTGTCACCAAATTTTCAATATAGCCATTTTAAGACTTCTGCTGGTGAACAGTGTAACTGTGATTTTCTTAATCTGTCCCAAACATTGCTTTTGCACACTGACTGCACCATTGTGCGCTACATGTGCAGAAACACATTTTGGGTGACATGAAACATGGCAGCTGTACTGTTCATAAGGAAGTGTAATAAAATGGCAATGTTGAAAATCTGGAGTGAAAATATCGAAAATTAGCAAACTTACGAGCGTGTGTAGGAACTGCACAATGCACGCTCGTAAAACAGTCATTGTTAGGAATTTTTTCACCAAATTTTCAACATAGCCATTTTAAGACCTCTGCTCATTAACAGCGTCACTGTGATTTTCTTAATGTGTCCCATACATTGATTTCACACACCGACTGCGCCATTGTGTGCTACATGGGCGGAAACACGTTTTGGGCAAGATGTGAAAAATGACAGCTGTACTGCTCATAAGGCGGTGTGGTAAAATGGCAATGTTGAAAATCTGGAGTGAAAATATTGAAAATTCGTGAACTTACGAGCGTGTGTAGGAACTGCACAATGCACGCTTGTAAAACAGTAATTTTTAGGAATTTTTCCACCAAATTTTCAACATAGGCTTTTTGAGAGCCCACCTTATGAACAGTGGCAGTGTTGCTTCATTACTTGGTCACAAATGGTGATTTTGGCAGTGACTGTGAAATCACCCTTCAGGCCCGATTAACGCCATGACAGTGAGAGCATTCATGAGAAGGGGTCCCAAAAACCCCATGTTGAAAATTTGATGCAAAAATTCCAAAAAATGCCTGAGATATGCAGCAAAGTTGAAAAAACCCGATCTATCCCATTATACAGCTTACCGGCATTTCCTCAGTTCGCGTTTGGCTTTGAAGAGTGCAGACGTGTTCCCAGTCCACCGAAGATCGTCGCGCCGGAGTCCAGAGGTAAGTATGGGGTGGGGGGTATGGGGAGGCAGGGTGCACAGTGCATGGGAGTGGGTAGGGACAGAGACACTGAGGGACCATTTTTCAAATTCAGGTTTTTTTTTTTTAAAAACAAAGGATGAGATGACACGGGACGTTTGCCATGCTGGGGTGGGCTCCCAGCATGGCACAAGGATGGCTTTTTGGGGGGGCATGGAGCCGACAGGGGATTGGGCACCCCCATCGGTGGCAGCATCTGTTGCCATGCTGGGGTGGGCTCCCAGCGTGGCACCCTGTACTCTCTGAGGGAGACAGTGGAGCCGGCGGGGACTGGGCACCCTGTCGGCTATACATGTGTAGCCATGCTGGGGTGGGCACCCAGCATGGCATGTGGAACGCTGTTTGGGGGGAGTGCAGCACAGCCAATGGGGGATTGGGCACCCCTGTCGGCTATACAGTGTGTGCGTGGGGGGGAGAGCATGCAGTATGCGTGCGTGTGTGTGTGTGTGTATGTAGGGGGAGCACGTATGATCAGGCGATATCTTATCGCTGCTCACTGAAGCGTAGCTCCCCCTTTCAACTGTACTCCACTGCATTTTCGACTGCTGTCATAGACATATCCAGCAGGCATTGGAGAACTGTGGCCATGCCTGCAAACACACTGACTGAATTGGAAGAGGGCTGCCACACCTCCGAAAACTCGTATGATGGCACTATGTTTCTTGCACATGTGTGCAAGCAAACATAATAACACTACACAGTAAACCTTCCTAGCCAAAAGAAGCCTTAATCCTTATTGTTGCTCTGGTAAGGTTCTTTGCTCTGTCCTTTCAAGCAACCTAGAAGAAAAGAGCTCAGGTGAAGCTAGGTGCCTTGGCCAGCAAACCTAGTCTTCCAGCTTATAAATTAAAGCTGCAGTGCAACAATGTGGTGAAAATTTGACCTATACTTTTTTATGTTATTTTAGATTGCTAGCCACTAGTTACCTCCTGACTTGTATGAGACCCTTCTTTTCACAATTTGTGACTGCTTTAGTACTTTTTCTCATGTCTGAAAAAATAAAAGGAGCACTCCTTTTAATATGGCTTGGACCAGATTTTCATCACTATTTATTTATTTATTTTATTTTATTGAAAATGTTTTACCAAGAAAGGCACACTGAGCAAAAAGATGCTCGTCTCAAGGTGCGACCTGGGGGAAGGGGTTACATAGGAGGCAGGTATACATACAAAAGTGAAATTAGAAATATGACAACACAGATAATGTACATAGTTGGGTGGGATTACAATTGAGCTTGATTACACAGTGAGCACAGGACAGTACATGATATTCAAAGACAGGGTATACATTTCATGGTTATGCATTGAGCGCAGTACATGATTCCATAAGTGCTAGTAACAGAACTTGAGTGCCAGTAACAGGACTTGAGCTGAAGTGAGCTGCACCAAGTTGTCAGAAGGGGTTGGAGAGCAAGATAGGGGAAAGGGGAGGAGAGGACTATTGAACACAAGGTGTTAGGGAGGTGGTTTAGGAGGTAGGAGGGGAAGGAGAGGGGAGTAATTAGCTGTAAGTAGGGTGGAGAGCATAGTATGTGTAGGAAGGAGGGAGGGAAGGGAGATGTTAGGAGTGAATAAGAGTGAGAGTATAAGTGCATAGGGCAGTGTATAAGCCAGGCAATTTGGTGAAGGCCGAGCCGCTGGTCAGGCACTAAGGGGGGATGGGGAAGAGAAGCTATCGGGGGGAGGTCAGGGGCAGTTGCAATTTGGTGCAAGGAAGTTAGTGAGGGCAGAGGATAGGGAGTGTTTGGATGAGGAATGGTGGATCTGGGCCAGCAGACCATTCCAGAGTTTAGGGAAGAGGTAAGAGAAGGCCGATTGGCCGGCAGAGGTCCTTCAGTGGGGGATGACTAATAGCCTAGCATTGGTAGACCTGAGGGAGTGGGTGGGGGTAGGTGGGGAAAATAGGGAGGATTCGATGTAGGGCAGGAGGGAGCTGAGCCAGAAGTTGGAAGTGAATTTAACGTTATGAATCAGGAGCTGATTACTCAGGGATGGCAGGGCCAATGCACGGTAGAGCTCACAGTGGTGTGAGTGGGGGGGTGTCGAGGGCAAAGCAGCAGAAAGCATTAAAGAGGGGGTCAAGTCTAACCAGGGTGGTCTTAAAGGCAGAGCTGTAAATGACATCGCAGTAGTCAAAGGAGGGTAGAATCATTTTCTGGACTAATTCACGTCTGATAGGTAGTGGGAGACTAGTGCAGTTTCTATACAGGGCACCAAGTTTTGGGCACAGTTTTGAAATGATGGCATCCATGTGTGTGGAAAAGGAGAGGTGACAATCAAGCCAAACCCCTAGATAGCTGAAGGAGGGCACTTCGTTGAGGATAGTGTTATTTAGGATATGGAAGATCAGAGGGTGGATGAGCTTAGATAGACGCTGTCTAGTGCCGAAAGACATGTAGTCAGTTTTTTTGGTGTTTAGGGAGAGCTGATTGGTAGTGAACCAGTGTTGGATTTTGTTGAAGTCGGTTTGAAGTTTGGAGGTGAGTTCTTTGTGGCTCCGGCCTGAGGTAAAAAGGACCATGTCGTCTGCATACATGTGGATTGTGGTAGTGGAGCAAGAGTTGGGCAAGTCATTTAGAAGGATGGATAAAAGGATGGGGCCAAGAACTGAGCCTTGGGGGATGCCAGTGGTGATAGGAAGAGGGGGGGAGGTGTAGTCAGCTATTTTAGTGGATTGGGTTCTATTTAGTAGGTAGGCACTGAACCAGTTTGTGGCGGACACTGCTAACCCAGCCCTGATAGGCGGGATAGTAGGAAAGAGTGTGATACCGTGTCGAAGGCTTTTGCTAGGTCAATGAAAATAGCAGCCATGATTAGCCCTTTATCCATCCCAGTGAGGTTGGAGTCCGTGAGTCTTAGTAGGGAGGAGGTGGTAGAGTGGTGTTTTCTGAAACCGGACTGAAATGGGGTGAAGAAGTTAGTTTCCGAGAGAAAGTGGGAGAGTTGGGATAGGACTAGGTGTTCCTGGAGTTTAGCAAGGGCGGGGAGGAGGGAGATGGGATGGTAGTTAGTAGTGGAGGTAGGATCACCACCTTTTGGAAGGGGTAGGACCGTGGCATGCTTCCATTTGGAGGGGAGTGACTCGGTGGAGAAGGAAAGGTTTAGTAGGGCCACAAGGGGAATAGCAATGGCGGGGGCAGATAGGAAGAGGAGTTTGTTATTGAGACCATCAGGGGATTTGCCTTTGGAGGGGTTGAGGGAGTGAAGGGCCTCTAGGGTTTCGTTGGGGGAGATGGGTCTGAAGGAAAAGGGGTACATACCAGACGGTAGGGGGATAGATGTCTGTGGGGTGGGCATGGTTGCAGGAGGAAGGGAATCGAGGAGGGTCAGGGTGCAAGTAGTGAAATAGGAATTAAACTCAGAGGCTACCTTCAGGGGGTCAGAGAGGAGAGTCCCTTGGGCGAGGAGGAGAGGAGGGAGGCTTGCTGATTGGGGGGAGAAAAGGGAGTTAATGACCTTCCAGAATTTAGACGGTCTCCCAAGATTTGTGTTTAGAGTGTTGTTAAAGTATTCAGCCTTAGCTAAGCAGATGGCCTTTGTGCACTTGTTGCGCAGCATGTGGTAGGTGATAAAGTTGTTTGGGAGGAGCGTGGATTTGTAGTTCTGCCAGGCCTTGTCATGGGCTTGTTGGCAAGCTATCAGCTCAGGGGTTATCCAGGGTAGGTGAGACCCTTGGACTCGAGCCCGGAGCATGGGGGTGTGTTTGTCCCAGGCAGTGAGGAAGGTGTTCCGAAAGTGCATAAGGGAAGAGTCCTTGTTAGAGCCGCTTGAGCACGGGACCCAATTAGAATGAGCTAGATCTTCCAGGAGGGGGAAGAGATTGAGGAATTTGTAAGACCATTGAAATATAAATTTGTGAGGGGATTTGACTCTGTGTATTTTGCGGACCAAGTAGATTAGGTGGTGGTCACTAATGGAATCAGGGAGGAGGCCTGAGCTGATGACTTGGTGTGGGTGGGATGTAAGCGCCCAGTCTAGGAGGGAGTGATTACCGGACTTGTGGTTAGAGCGTGTGAGTTCCGTAATGGTTTGGCTAAGGTAGAGAGCGGTTATCCGAGATTGAGTTTTGTTAAAGGCGGGTGCTAGCCAGTTATGATTAAAGTCACCTATGACATAAAGTTCACCCAACTGGGCAAGAGTTGAGAGTTGGCACAAAAGGTCGGTGACTAATGTGGTTGGCGAGCCAGGGCAGCAGTAAATACCTGCCACAAAGATGGATAAGGAGGAGGAAGGGGACAGTTTTATCATGAGAAGCTCGTAAGCTTTGGGTTCAGCTTTAGTAAGACAGACAGTGAAGTGGAGGGCTGTTCTGATGTAGATAGCTACCTCTCCTCCTCTGGAGGGCCGGTCTTGCCATGTAATGGTGAACCCTAGAATGGCGATGGTATTATCTGGTAGGCTGGGGTTTAGCCAGGTCTCAGATAGGATGATTATGTCAGGGGCATGGTGGGCGGCTAGGACCTGGAGCTGATCGAGTTTAGGGGCTAGGCTAGGAATATTTAGATGGAGAAGGCATAAGCCTCGGGGGAGGAAGCCAAAACGAGTGTCGATGGTGGCCTTGGCAGAGGGGTTTGGTATAGGGTGGTCATGGCCTGAGGTGAGGGGTTGGGCCAGGATTAGGGTGTATATCCCCTGCAGCCAGAAGGAGTATGGCAATGGTTAGGTGGCAGTGTAGAGCATGGAGAGTCCGGGATTTTGCCATGCACTGGCTGGAGGCGACGGTAGCTGTTTTTGAACAAATATTGCTCTGTAAGGTCAGAAAACACTGCCTGCTGCATAATTGTTAATTTTACTCACAACAGAAGTGATATATAAACAATTGATGGACAAAAACAGTGGAAAATACTGATGAAGACCTGGTCCATACCATATTAAAAGCAGCACTCCTTTTATTATTTCAGACATGGAAAAAAGTAATAAAGCAGACTCAAATAATAGAAAGAATGGTATCATACAAGTCAGGAGGTAAGTAAAGTGGCAATGTAAAATAGCATGGAAAAGTATAGGTCAACATTTTCACCAGATTGTTGCGCTGCTGCTTTAATGCCTATTTCAAAAAAGAAATATTTCTGGAGCCTCAGTAAATGTTTACTTTGTGTAGGGACTCATGAAATGTTTGTCAAAAAGCAGGACTGAGGAGTGCAAGTATGCTGTGCTGAACTGTACTTGTGCCGTCAGTGTTCTTTCCTGTGTGCAGACATTGTCCAGCTTCGTGCAAACATATATATGGTGTGGCTTGTTGCAGAATGTAAAGAATAAAGATAAGAAAGAATATATGACATATATTTTATTTGCACCATCAGCACCAGTGGAATAAGTGATATGATATTTTTTCAGAGGTCTCGGGTCAGTGTGCACTTCAGTCAATCACAGTGCACACATGACTTTACAGAGATAATTGCACAAAAAACACATTCTCTCCAAAAAGTCATGTGTGCAGTATGTGACTAAGATGCATTCTGGCCAGACACCTCTGAAAAAATATCATATCACTTAGTCTGCTGATGATGATGGTGACAATAAAATATACATTTTATATTCTGATCTCTGTTCTTTACACCATAAACACGGCTACAAGTCAGCATATATATGTTTGCAAGAAGCTGGACAATGTCTGATGTCACACACACACAGGAAACAACACTGACTGCACACATGTGCAATTTAGCACATTATACTTGCACTGCTCAGTCCTACACTTCCACAACCACGCCACAACAGAAAGTAAACATTACTGAGGCACTGGATTATAATAACAGGGCAATAAGGAGCATGTATGTGTGTGTACATATTTAAAGGCAAACAGTCAGTAACAGGAGTTCCCACCCCCTTGCAAGACTTACCCTCCATTTAAGCCTTTAGAGTATGTTGTGGCATTTTTCTCGCGCTGCAACATAACTTATTTTAATAGAGAAAAGTCCACGACCCAAAAGTATGGCAGATGTTACCGGGGCACCATTATGTGTAAAGGTGCAGCGATGCACCATGCACTTCAATACAAAAGTATTGAAGTGCTTGGTGCGCCGCAGCACCTTTACACATAATGGAGCCCCTATAGTGTTCGCCATACTTCCAGGTCATGAACTTTTCTCTATTAAAATAAAGTATGTTACGGAGTGAGAAAAACACCGCAACATACTTCAAAGCTTTAACCGGAGGGTAAGCCTTTTGGGGGGCGTGAGCTGCTCTTGCTGACTGCTTCCCTTTAAACTACTACTGTGGCCTTCCCTCTGCCAGTTATTAAACAAAAACAAAAGTCAAAACACTACAGTGGTGGGGGTGGGGGTGCTGAAAAAAAAGCTAATGGGGGGATCCCCTGATGGTCCAGCAGCAGATGGAGCATCGACACAATCTATACCTGGTGTTGCTCTATCTGCTCCAACTGCTGTTAGACAGCACCCATCCTCTAATTTTTCTCTTCCACCATAGCCCACAAAAGTCCTGTGTCTGCCTGAGTTGCAGGCATTTTGGGTTCCTCTGGTGGGGGAATGTCAGGTAGATGCGGTGGTGAGGATGGTGCCGGTGGTGGTACTGGAGCAACTGCTGCTGTGGCTGTCCTCCAGCTGTGATGAAGCACAACAGCAGCACCCTCTTCCACTACCACAGAATGGCCAGCAGGTGGAGGCCTGGCCCATTCTGTGGCAGCCTGCCACTCCATCTTGTGGTGGTTCAACATAAGGGTGCGCTGGCCCCCGGTCCCCAGATGTGTCTCCCAGGGGCAATGGCACACCTGCACCCCACAATGCAGACACACCACAAGGCTGTTACCCCCTGACACAGTTATAAAAACTGCCAAACTGGGGAGCTGCTGGGGGCCGGGGTACCAGGCACAGAAGGGGCAGATGCACTGCTGGCAGCATGTTCACGGACCTGGGGCTCCACCTGCTGCTGTGGAGGTGGTGCTGCTGGAGCTCCTGCAACTGCCACTGGTGGTGATGGTGGTGGACTTTCTGGATGTGGCACTGGTGGTGCTGCAGCTGCTGCTTCCAGAGAAGGGGGATGACCAAACACTCTGGACTGGTCCAACACCACCTGGTTATGCTCCCCCCCACACATGCACACTGCTCCACTCCTGTCATGGGCCACATACTGTTCCTGATCCTCCATTACAAAAAAAAACCCTCTCCTTCCCCCTCCAATGAGTCCCGACTTCATATACACACACACACACACACACACAGTATAAAAAAAACTAAACAATTAGCTTTTAAAAAAGCTTTTGAGTTTTGAATCTGATCAACTTTCAGAACAAGCAGCCAAGAACTCCCCTCTCCAAAAATGCTTCCTCTCTCTACCTCTGCAAAGGAGAAAGTGAAAGTATCTGCTTCAATGACTCACCACTTTCCTGCCTGGCTAAAGTATGTGACTTACTGTACTGTAAGCCATGTGATGTGTGTGGGGGGGCTGACCATATTGTTGTAATTCCACCTTACTTCACATTAAGGTGGAATGACAATGCAAAGTCATAATAACAACATAAAGTGAGCACTTTACAATGATCACTCTGTGTAGTGCTGGGACATCACCTCACCGGTGGAATTTAATTTTGCTGCATCTCTATCTGTGGTCTGTGTTTTTTTATTTTATATTTGTACTATAGTACAATTTTGTTTGGATAAGTGAATTATGCTGTCAGTCTGTTTCTATATTAGCTGTAGTTATTTTGTTTAGTTCTTAAAGTGACAGTGTTACAGTAACTTTTGAATTACCCCTGTTGTGTGTGTCTTGTTAATCCCCATCACGTTAAAAAAAATTAAAATAAAAAAAAATTGGGGGGGTGTTTATTACTGTAGTTACTATTAGCTCAGCAAACTATTGTATTCAGACTCAGCTCACACTACTAATCTCTGAGGTGAGGTATTGTTCACTGCTGCTACTTAGTTTTACTATAGGATTTACTGAATTATTTTCCTTGCGATATTAAAAAACTAAATATATAAAATATACAAAATTACTGGGAAGAGGCACTCAACTTAAGGGAGAGGTTCCAGTGAGGCAAATAAGAAGTGTATAAGTTATGTGTGGCAAAAGGGTATTGTGGCTAAAAAAATCTACTTCTACAGCAACTTCTTATATGGGCTATGAAACCAGTACTACTGGCAAAGGAGTAGTTAACAGACTTGTTGGTTGCATTACTGAGGCCAGATCTTGCTCTGCCATATCTGTGGCATCCATACTGATTGGTACTGGTGGAGGCGACAACAAGAAGAGCAGTTCAAGAGGTAGAAAAATGCCTGTCTGAGGTACAGTGGTGAAGGAAAAGGTTGCTGGTGTCCCCCTGACTGCCGGTGGCATTAAGCTTGATCGTGATGATAGTTTTCCATTCCCAATTGAGAGTGTGGAGCTTCACCATGAGTCAGAGCCTGAAGAGGGAGACTTGACAGTTGCAAAGTCAGAAAAGGCTAATTTTAAAATTATGTCTCTAATTAAAGATGTTCAGAGGGGGGAGAGAGAGTGAAGAGAGTGAAGATTAGGAGGACAGAGCTCAGGAGGAGTAGAATATCTGCATTGGTGGACGGTGGGGATGATGATTTGGACCCTGTATGGGAAGCAGAAAAGATAAAGAGCACAGGTGATGCTACTGAATATGTGGTGCTTAGCACACCATCATTATGTTTTGGATTTATTAAAGCCTCCCCAATATTTCAGCCATTGTTCCTATTACCAGCATTGAGCCCAATTCACTGTGTGAGCCACCCAGTTATGAACTACATAAATCGTCCCATAAAACACCAATTGCTACCCCTTCCCTTGTCCCACTCCCCTCATCATGTAAAATTAAGGGGCACAAAATCCCTAGTTTGGAATTTTTACATAGTGGACAAAGTTGACAAAACAGTTACTATCTGCCAGCTGTGTCAAGTGTGAGTTAGTCAGCTAGGCAATGGCAGCCAACACACACACATCCAGACCAGGAACTTGTTATGCTGAACTCAGTACCAAACAGAAGCTGGTGCAGGTGTTCTTTCTCCCTTATAACCTGTATTTGCAAAGGCATCCAGAAGTGATAGGGAAACAGTCCTGTCTGAGGTAGGGTTGACTGGGGTGGACTACTACAGTGAGCTGAGGTGGAGTCTGTGGACCACCTAGTAAAGATCATAGCAGCAGTGGTGGGTTGAGCGCTAGCACCCAGAGGCACCAAAGAACAGCACCCCAGCCCAGAAAACACCCAAAATCACTGCTTTCCTTTGAGTAGCATCATGAATCCCTTGGAGTCAAATACTATCCCACCATTCCTGCTGCTACGCCAAGTCCAGGTGTTTGATAACCCAATACCCAGAAAGGTCCAGCCTACTCTGCATAGCATGTTTGACTATCATGTTAAATATCTACCCAGTCATGCTATGGCACTTGAACTAAATGAACCAAACACTGAAATGCTGGCAACTGATCTACTGCTATTTTCTTTTGTAGAGAACATGAGATTTTGAAGGTTGATGGTGAGTGCCTGTCCCATAGGAAAGATTCCCTCAAGAACTCACCTCTTCAGACCTGCCATTCCATAACTTTATGGGACAGTATCATGTACAATAATCCATATCCTGCAACATTCAACATCACCATTCATGCATCTCAGTATGCATATGTGTGCCAGTGGCCATACAGCTGGTAGCTCCTATCTGTGGATTATAGCACACTGGGTACAGGTACTTGGGGTAGTATTTGACTGTGGCTGGGGGAAAAAATTGTACTAAGGCCCTTTGCATGGGTTGCAACATTCTGGATATTCACCAACATGTCATGCTGGCAAAGAAGAGTTTAACTGGATCACACATGGGTCAAAAAATGAAAGAAGTGCTCCTGACCGAGATCGATGAAAGAGGGTTCAAATGTAGTTAAATGCATCACTGATTGGGGTGTTTCTCAGGGTGCCATGCCAGGCACACTGTCTTAATCTCATTATGCAGGAGTTTCTAGGATATTCTGATATACAACCCATGTTAACTGTGATTTGTCTCATCTGTGATCACTTTGCTCTTTCTGGAAAGTCCTGTTACCATCGTAGGAAGCTGCATATCCTGATCAGACTGCCTCAGCACTGGGTGAAGCTGGAAGTTGTCACCAAATGGAACTTGACAACTGTACATGATTGAGCACTTGGATGAGCAGTACAAAGCCATCTCTGAATATCTGCTGCTGCACACAAGCTATGGCAGTGCTGGAGTATCCCGGTCAGTGACAATAAACCAGTGGTGACTGATGACGTGAACATGATTCTAAGGCCATTTGAACACAGAACACAGGCAGTGTGTGGGGGCACAGCCTGTATCAGTCAGGCCATCCCACTTTTTTGGCTGCTGAGGCAGATGCTGTTAAATGTATAGAAGTTGCTGGAGGCAGGTTGTGAGATGGGAAGTTGTTCCTTAATGGAGCACATGCGCATGTCCTTGCAATAACCTTATTTCCTGCAGTCTGCAGATTTGGGGATTGTAACAGTGTTAGATTACAATACAAACATGACCTGACATCAGTACTTCAGGATGGGCGTGATCAGGTCCAACATTTAATAGATCAGGTAATAACATGGGTACATGGGGAACAGATGTTAAAGTCACAATTATGTAAGTCACAACATGAAACTGATTACAAACTGGGTGCTTCTACCACCTCGTTTGGTAAACAGGCTGATAAAATATGTAAGGCAACAGTGAAAAACAACCACAATTCTGCTTTGCGATGTTTTGTCCCAGGTGGGAATTCAAATAGTAATAGTACTTTTATTTCTTTGTGGCAGAGGCTCATGGTGCCATTACAAAATACACATGGTAAAAGAACAGAACAAAACATCATGACCACATTAATAAACTAAATGTTCAACATGTCAATAAGTCTAATCAATACCTAAATAAACAAACTAAATCACACAAGTAAACAAACACTGCTGAAAAGATTAACATGGTGACCATCATTCCCTATTAGCTTGGGCAAAACAATAGGTCTTAAAACCCCTTTTAACAGCCTTCACAGAGGGGGCCTCCCTCAGGGCCCTCAGAGAGAGTTCCATAGGACAGGGCATGGCACTTCAAAGGCCCAATCGCCTGTGGTTTTAAGCCTGGCACTGGGGACAACAGAGAGGATATCCTCAGTGGAGAAGGAAGGCCATGAGAACATATGAGGATGCAACAGATCTTACAGGTAACCCAGGCCTACACTGTGCAGGGCCTTGTAAGTTAGTAGCCCGTCCTTGAAGGAAATATGCCACTTAACCAGCAGCCAGTGCACTCACACCATGTGAGGAAGGCATGACTTGACCATGTAAGGGCCAGAGGACCTTTGCCCACAGAGCACCACAGTGGTACAATACTCTCAACAAAGAAACTCTTACTGCTGCTGCTCTTGGCCCTTTTAAGAGACAACTCTGACTTGATCTCATTTCAACTAGTCATTGTGACTGCCTAACCTAACCAGGGGCCCACCGTTCACTGCCCTCCACTTCAGTCTTGACAGTTACCTCTCCCCGTCTTGCCCCCTTCTACCTGCCTACCCCCTTGACCCCTCTCCATTTCCTCCCCCCAGGCATTTCCTGACTTTTATCCCTCCCCTACCTCCCCTTTAGAGCTCTTACCCTCACCCTCTACCCTCTGACAATGGCCTTCCTGCCTGCATACCCCCTTCCCTCTCAACTGCAGTGCTTATTTCCAAGATTGCCTTTGGCTGGTATGTCATGCTACCTAACATTTGGCACACTTTGAATTATTGGAATTTCCTAAGCCTCAGTCTCTTATTTCTTTTTATTGTGTAACTATGTATTATTATGTTGACCTTTGCATGTATGTATACCCCCCATTCCTTCGACATGGAACATTTTTAAATGAGCAGTTCCTGCTCAAAGGTATTTATAATCCTAGATTTCAATAAATTAAAAAAAATAAATGAAAGGCTGGTCAGCAGCCTAGCAGCTACTTTCTGCACCAGCTGCAGCTGCCATAACATACCTCCACTGACCCCAAGGAGCAGTGCATTAAAGTAGTCGAGCCTTGAGGTTGCAAAAGCAAGCACCAGTCTGGACAGCTCATCGGGGTGATATGATAAGGGATGTAAGCCAGTTGATGTTCCTTAGATCGTAAAAGCCATCTGGACTACTGCCAACACCTGAGCATCAAATGTCAGTCCCTTATATAGAGTGACTCCCAGATTTCTCACCTTTGTAGCAACCAAAATCCTAAATGAGCTGAACAAAAGACCAAACTCCATCTTGGCAGCTGCTACTCACCGCCCCCCCCCCCCCCAACAGCCTGGTTCAACTACTAGTACTTGTGTTTTAACAGGGTTAAGTTTCAGACACAACTCTTGGGTTTCAATCAGGCACTTGTCCAGCACAAGCACGTTCACCATGCCTGGTATCCTGGGTGTAAAGGACTGATAGAGCTGGGTATAACCTGCATTGCAGTGAAACCCAAGTCCATACTGTCTAATGATCCAACCCAGTGGCAGCATGGACATCATAATTTATTTACTTATTTTAATTTTGTTAACTGGGTAAGCACACTGGCCACATGATTCTTTTACATGCACAACCCAGAACATATAACAAAATAACAAAATACAAAACATACAGTACACTATATAACAATTATTGATAACATTTACACCAAAAAACAGACATTAAATGTGTTTTATAAAGTGTTAAAACAATAAAAACTATTTGCATTCCAGATTTCTGGATTTAATGGATTCCAGTTTTTGCAGCAACATAAGCAAAAGATCTCTGACCCGTTGAGGTTTTAAAACATGTGATAGATAAAGTGTCATCTGAACGCAAACATGACTGCTTTTTTTGGGGATAATAATGCCTGTCAATGTTCCCATATTCCCCATTCTCAAAGCTTTGCAGATCATACAATTCATATTAAAGCAATCTCTGTGATCAAACAGAAACCAATTTAAATTGTTATATAAAGTACAATGATGTCCCCTATACTTTGCATGTAGAGCAAATCTACTAATTGCATTATACATTGTTGTTCTTTTGGAAAAAATCCTATCTGCCACCCTATCCCATATCACACGTCAATAATTTAATGAGGGAAGAAGACCGACTTGGTTAACATTGTAACTGAATTGTCCATGTGCAGTCCCTGGGACCTACAGTATATAGAGCACACTATCTTTTATGTAGTGTGTCACAGGTGTGATCAACATGTACATCAAATTTTAACTGCAATCCGATGGTATGCATAAGTATTTAAAATTACTCACTTCCTCCAAATAATTTCCATCCTTAAATTTTAAAGTTTATCATTAATTTTACTTGCCTTTTGTGCCATACAAAACATCATTATCTTTGTTTTATTTTTGTTCATCAACAACCTGTTTTGTAAAACCATCTAGTCAGAATATGAAACAGCATAGGCAAAAGGACTGAGCCCTGGGGTACTCCACAGGGCAGGGTCATGGGGGTTAAGAGATACTATCCAACACTACCCTATGTGTCCTGCCACTGAGATAGGACTCAAACCAGCAGATGACTTTGCCTTTGAGCTCTACGTACTCCCTGATCTGAATCTTTGACAGCCTATGGTCCATGGTGTCAAACTTTGAAGAGAGAGATCAAGGAAAACAAGAACTGGTCACTGTTCCTTATCTCTTAACCTGAGTAGGTCATTGTGCACCCTGACCAGTGTGGTCTCTGTGTTATGCCTTGAACTAAAACCAGACTGGCGAGGCTTATAAATATGAATGGCAGTGAGGCATGCCTCAAGCTGCAGTGCAGCTACCTTGTCATAACCATACCCAAACATGGAAGGTTAGAAACAGGTTGTTAATTCATCGGGATGTCAAGGTCCAACAATGTCTTTATCAAGAGGGGATTTAACAGTGCAGTTTTCAATATAACAGGGAATACGCAATCTGACAAGGAGCACTGGACAATCTAAGTGATAACCAGGCCCAGCTGCCGAACCCAGCTCACTAGAAAACACGGGATCCAGTTCACAAAATGTTGGTCTCTGCTCCAAGGTTACCTCACCCATCTCATCCATCATCTCTAGTCTAAACTCTCTCCCTAACCAATGAATACTTCCATGTCCCATTGACTCAACATTGTTGGGCTGTAATGGTTAACTTGATGAGATACCAGCCCAAATAGGAAACATCCTGTCTGAGAAGAACTGAGCAAACTTGTCACATTTATTGTATGGAAAGGATCCAACAGGCACCAGACAGGCCCAATGAAGGAGCTTGTCCAAGTACTGACCTATATCTATTTCAATCATCGATTATAAGATCTTTATATCAATTTGGGCCACTCAATTGGATGTTATTTTACCAACAATAATATAAAATGATCAATCAGGCTTTATTCGTACCAGACAGACGTTTGATAATATTAGGAGCACCCTTCCCTTAATGGAACATATTATTTAAAGAAATATGTCAGAAGGAGCAATAAGACTTGATGCAGAGAAGGTATTTGACAAGGTGTCCTGGTCCATTCTATGGGGTATGCTCTATCAAACTTTGATTGTCCTTCCCTTTTCACCTCAGTGTTGCAACAATTATATGCGTCCCTGAGCTCCATGGATGCCATCTATCCCACTTATTATTTTATAAACAAACTAGATGGTTTTCCCTTGAACAGAGGTACCTATTTCAAATTGAATTATGCTAAAAAGGTGACTTTAGACCTAGTTCCAACTTCCTTCTATGTTATTTTTAAAGAACATACCAGTGCAGTGTCTTCCAGGTTGTCTATAAATTTTCATTTTACAGTACCCAGTATGTAGACCACAACAGGTCAGAAAACAATGTTCTTTAAAATGCCAACTTTGTTCAACTCTCTCTCTCTAAATCTATAACTTGGGTAACCTGTGAAGTGGGCGCATGAGGAAGGGTGCCGTCCATTACGCAACACCTTCCCTGTGCAATCCACTCACGGCAATGGACAGGTAGGGCGACCGGATGAGGGGGTGGATGAACTAGGCGACAGGATGTCACTATACATACGTGCATGGGGGGGAGCGAGCATAGTGAGCTTGGGCTGGGAGGGGATGGAGAGGCTGTAGGGAGTGGTGCTGCAGTTGCCAGTCGAGCTGTGTCATGGCATCAGGGATTGGCTAGTGGCTGGGGTGACTGAGGTATCTGGTTCAGGAGCTGGTGCAATTTTTATTGCGCCCAGCCCGAACCTTTTAATTTTTACTGCTTTCACCCCTCCCCCGACATGCACCCCTCTGGAGTTGATAATCCTTAAGTAGGGGGGTGCGGGGGGCACAGCACCCCACAGAAAGCAATAAAAATATGTCCTGGCACCATTATGCTTGTGCACGAGGGTTGTCAGAGTGCCGAAAAATGTGTTCGGCACTCTGACTGAGCAATAATGTTGATCGCCTTTAGGCATTCGCAGTTATCACATAGACCCTATAACTTGGGCTGGGAATTCATTAAATAGCTTCACACATGTTCTTAGGAATTTTCTATTGTTTATTATTCAGTGTAAATGATTTTCTGCTTAGTATTGTAACTGACATTTACATTTCTTTGATGTATTTTAATATTGTATGTATTATTGTTTACTGTTTTTGTACTGTGTTTAAACTAATTGTACTGTTTGTCTGTTCTGGTTGCCCATGAAAACGGGCCCTTGGCCTATGGACTGTCCAGAGTATAAATAAACAAACAAAATAAATTATTTGCTTTATATGTGGAACTGCTGGCAGAACCAATTTAGCAAACTGGTGCAATACTAGGCATCCCTTTATGAAATGCAGAATTTAAGCTCACTCTTAAAACAGATGACATATTGTTAATGTCACCAGAACAACCTCTCCAAGCCCTATAGTATGAAATAGCAGAATATGGTGCAGCAGCAGGCTTCAGTTTAAATATTTGCAAAACAGAATTGTTATACTTTAATTATTACCCTAGTAAAATATAAAATTATTATTCTCCATTAAATGGAACAAAATGGTTATTAAATACTTACAAGTAAGGCTTCCTCAAACTTTACCTCACCTAGAACTCTTGAGTTTGGAACCTCTATCATAGCAACTCACTACCAATTTAGAAGGATGGCAACAGCTACCGGTGGACTTATTTTCCAGAGTGGAGAGGATACAGAATAACGTAGTACGACATCTGCTGTATTTTCTGCTAAGTCATCCACTGTTCCCAGTCCCCCATTACTTTAGATCTTGGCATAAACTTGTTTCAATATTTATTTGGAATGCTAAACCCCTTAGAATTACATTTACCATTGTACATCTTAAGTGGGACAAAGTGGTACTGGGACTCACAAAGTTTAAGAAATGTGTCCAAGTATCCCTCCTTAGAGTGATTTTTTATTAGCTTTCTAATTCCTGCACAGCCCCATGGAAACATACTGTATTGAATGTAATCTAAATCATTTGCTAGACATCCCTAAATACATGTTTGCTAATACCCTAGAGCTCCAAGTAATGCAAGATGTTCTGGTAGCTACTGCAAGAACTTTGAAATTATGGAAAAATTGATGGGTACCACCCAATTCCACACACTCAACTTGTTGTGCAGATAACTAGCATATGGTCCACTTTTTCTTCTTTCAATATTGACCATACTTTTCATAGATGGTGGTAACTTGGTATTGGCCATATTGTTCAGTGATTAAAGATAAAGTTCCCTCAGCCTTTTTTCTGTTTGCCAGTGTAGTTTGTAGTCATCAACAATGATTGCCTCTCTTAAACCCCCCTAATTTCATCCTAATTTAAATGAAGTTGCTTCACTCTGTTCTGCTCTGGTGTGAAAACCTGTTTGACACCATTGCAAAGGACATGACCCCACTTATAAAAGGAAACATATGAGTAGATAATGGTATCTGCACATCAAAGAGACTGGGAATAAACAAAGAGCTCCTAGCACATAAGAATTAATCAGTTGAATAACAAAACTTCACAAGCAGCAGCATCCTTCCATCTCCATTTTTCCAACTCAGACACACTTCAGAACAACATAAAGCATCAGGGACTTAGCTCGAAAAGTTTGATGGCCAGCACAAGACATGAATACTAGGGCTGTGCGAATATCTTTTCCTGAATATTCAGCCAAATATTTGGTATTCCAGTCCCAGGTATTCGTTATTCGGTATTTGGCCAGAAAAGGTGTTTTTTTTTAAGGAAACTTTAAAAAAAGCACTTTAACAACACCATTAATCACCCATTAAACCTGGTGTAGCATATACACCTCAATGAGACTTCAACCACCAACACAGAGCTCTCATTAATGCAACACCAGCTACATGCGGCACACTTGATCCACCTCACCACACATATAGCACTCTGAAAATGATATCAAGCATTGCATTGGGTCAGCACTGGAGGGTGTTCATGGTCACAGACACAGTAGCCCATGACATGAGCATCGGCAATTGAGTGCTTGCAATAATGGCAACTCAATCCTGGTGTATGTCGAAGGGGCTACTGCTGAGGACGGGTGACCAGATGGGGGAGGTGGGTGCATATAGTGACAAGATATCACTGTATGTGTACTCATGTGTGGGGGTCCCAGCATGACGGAAGAGAGGGAGGGTTGGAATGGTGTGGTTGGTGAGGGGCTGCTGAGCTGGCCCCATAGCGTGGTTGGTGGTTGTCAGCCTAAAGCTGGAAGGGTTCCAGGTTCGGGTCCAGGCATGCCTACATTTTTGTGTGCCCGGACCCCAATTTATTTCCTCCAGACTTTGCACCTCCCTGACATGCACCCCCCGTGGAGTTAAGAATTCTTTAGTAGGGGGTGTTGGGCAATGTAGGGGACACAGCCCACTGCATGAACAATCAAAATTTAAGTCCCTGGCGCTGTTTTCCTGTGTGTTGGGGGTGTACGTTACTGAAATAGATTTTCAGTGATATGTACTTGCCCTGCCATCAATTGCAATTGCGCTTTCGTGGTTATCACATAAATCCACAGGCATGAGGTAGATGGTGCTTTGGCCATGGGCATAAGAATAGTGGTAACAGTGGCTGCCATAGTGGTGACAGCTGAAAGGGTGGCTGCTGCATGAATGGCACTGGTGGTGGTGGGAAGCACACTGACTGTAGATGTAGCAGCCATAGTGATAGCAGTGGGAACACTGGTGGGGGTGTCTGCTGCTTCCTGCACAAAGCATATATGCACTAATGCCCTCCTACTACTGCACAAAAGGATGTGACAGTGAATGTATAGATGGAACAGGTGGTGACACCAGTAGTAGTAACAGTCTTGCCGGTAGTATTAGTAGTAGTAGTACTATTCCCAATGCTATAAGAACTAAAAGGCTTGCTTGGGAGAAAAATATTTGAGACCATCTAATAAAGAGACACCTGTCTGTCATTGTCCCTGTAGTCTATCTCACCACCTTCTCTGGAATCGTATTATGTATCAATAGTATACAGTGAAGCAAGTCAAGATGCAATTCAGTACTTTGCAGTAAATGCTGTCACAAAATATTGGATGACTACAGGGCTTAATTGGTATTGAATTACACTGCTCCTTGCTGCATACTGCAGCACTTTGCAGTAATTTTGCAGGCATGGAAAATAATTGAGACTGGTGATGCCACACTGGTAACCATAATATTTCAGGCATGTGAAATACTTGGGACTGGTGATGCCACACTGGTAACCAGAATATTTCAGGCATGGGAAATACTTGAGATTGGTGATGCCATACTGGTAACTAGAATATTTCAATCATGTGAAATACTGGAGACTGGAAATGCCATACTGGTAACTGGAATATTTCAGTCACGTGAAATACTTAAGACTGGAGATGCCATACTAGTAACTGGAATATTTCAGGCATGTGAAATACTTGAGAATGGCGATGCTATACAGGTAACCAGAACATTTCAATCATGTGAAATACTTGAGACATGTGATGCTATACTGGTAAATGGAATATTTCAGTCATGTGGAATAGAGGCTCAGCAAGCAGAAATCATAAGCATATTACACACGCTTACTGGCAACCCCAGCCCCAATAAAAAATTATAAAAGTTAACAAAATCTATCCCAAAAAAAACTTGTCCTCCACTTTTCCTTGTTTTCTTAGTCAATAATTGTTTTTCATATAGACTAAGTATGCAATTTGTTTTCAATAAATGTTTTCTTCTTGATGTTAATTTTGTTAAAGCAGCAGTGCAATAATACTGTATTTCTTGACACTCATAATTCTAAATCCCCACCTCCCCCAAATGCCCCTCCCAATTAGGCTTTCCTCAATAGAAGCTATTTTTTTCTTAGTACTTACTTTATTTTATTTTCTAAAAGTCTTATGGTCGCCAACTTTGCGGACACCACGTGTTTTCATTTCATTTGAAACTGCGGCGCTGAAACTCCCACTTCAATACACTTTTATTTAAGCAGGTGGTGCGGCACCACAGTTTCACCTGTAATGAAAGCACGCAGCATCTGCCATTTTCCTGACCCTTGGACATTTAAAAAATAAAATAAATTAAGTAAGAACTCAGAAAAAAAAAGCATTTCTATTGTGGAAAGCATAATGGGGGGTATAGATTCGTGAGAGGTACGATTTAGATTTGAATTATGAATGTTTTCCTTAAATTTTGTTAAGGCAGCAGTGCAATAATCTGCTGACAATTTTGACCCATACTTTTGTCTGTATTTTCAGTTGGCCCTTATCTACTGATTGTATGAGCATCTTTTAAAAAGACTCTGAGGAAACCTAGAAACGCAGAAACATAGAACTTGTCAGCAGAAAAGGCCCATCCCATCCAGTCTGCCCAGTATTACTAGCAAACTGTTAGGAATTGAAACATTAATACTTGTGGTGTTCCCCTGGCCCTGTTTAGGCCAGTGTGGTTGTATCTTATTGAACAATAAATGGACTTGAGTTTTTAAAGTGGTTTGGACTTTATATTTATGCTATGGTGAGTTGCATGATATTGATACTTACATGATTGTATGATACCTTTCTCTCCACAATTTATTTTATTCTGCATTGTTGCATTTTGTTACATCTGAAATAATAAAAGTACTGTAGTGCTCATTTTAATGTTACTGTGATCTGGTTTTTATCAGTATTCCCAGCTGTTTTTGAACAGTTACTGTTCCATAATGTCATGTAGCACTGTCTGCTGCATGTTGCTAGTTCATTTTAGTCACAACAGAAAGGAATTTAAATAGTTCATGTCCAAAAGCATGTGAGAAGACTGACGAAAACTTGGTGCATGCCAGATTAAAATAAGTGCTCCGTTTATTACGTCAGATTAAAAAAAAGTAGTACAGCATACCTAAATTCTGGAAAGAAGGGTATCATTCATATACAAAAGTTATTAGATAAGGGGCAATGTAAATAGAATAAAAAAGTACAGGTCAAAATTGCAACCGAATTCTTGCACTGTTGCTTTAATTGTCATGCTGTATTACTTTTTGGTTACTGTTTACTGTGTTAAATTTTCGTCATATACCTAACCACAACAACAATCAAAATATCATTAAATCACCTGCCAGGACAACTCTCCCCCAAATGTCCTATCTTGTGAGTCCCACTGTTTTAATGTCATGAAAAGTCCCGATGAAGAATAAGGCCAGAAATGTGTCACAGTGTCCCAAGTGAGAGCATTGCCTGCTGATGCCTGCTGCTGCTGCTGTTGTCCCACAGTTTTAATTTCATGAAAAGTCCCGATGAAGATTAAGGACATGAAAAAATTTCCAGAAAAGTCATAAGTATTTCTTGATGTAGCACTGAAAGGCTGCTCATAGCTCCAGAAATGTGTCACAGTGTCCGAAGTGAGAGCATTGCCTGCTGATACCTGCTGCTGCTGTTGTCCCGCTGTTTTAATTTCATGAAAAGTCCTGATGAAGAATAAGGACATGAAAACATTTCTAGAAAATTCACAAGTATTTCTTGATGCACCACTGAAAGGCTGCCCATAGATCCAGAAATGTGTCACACAGTGTCCCAAGTGAGAGCATTGCCTGTGCTGACGCCTGCTGCATCACTGAAACATGCTGCACTATGTGAGTGACTTCATACCACAATGGTGAGTTATTGTTCACCACACTGTCATGTTTTTTCATAGACACAGCTGTTTAATTTGTACTGAATGTTCTTGTGTGTTGTAGGCAGTCCATCATGTTTTCTCTTTCAGGGGATCATCATTATAAATATGGAATGTTTCCACCTCACCCTTGTGGCCATGATGATCACATTCACATGCCATACATATGTTCTGACATCTAATGTGGTATTGTAACATTTAAATTTTATTTTGGGGGTGGTGGGTTACTGCTGTGGTTGACTGAATTATAAGCATTTCTCATTACCGTTTTTTTTGTATTTTCAATCTCAGGTCGTAGCACACATGTGTTCCGCATATTTCTGATTGGTGATGACTTCAGCTGTATGGAAAATGTCAATCCATGAAATGTAAGTATTTTTATTTTTTATTTTTGGGGGGGCAGGGGGCATCACTGTAAAACAACTTTCATTAATGTTTTTGTCTTCTTTCCAGGTCTTCAATGTATTCAAACTGTTGTCCGTGTTCAGATTGAAAGATACTGCCAACGCCGGTCCACAGCACCTTGATGTTACCTGAAAACAGAAGAAGAAGAAATTATTAGGAGTTCATTTCAGTACCATGTTCAGTTACTAGTGTGGCTGTTCCTGTCTTCTGTTATATCCAGCTTACACAGCTATAAGTAAACCCCGGTAAAAAAAATTAACGAGTTTAGTGAGTGACACACACTTGCCCACTGTCTTACATT
This sequence comes from Neoceratodus forsteri, assembly GCA_016271365.2. NCBI lineage: Eukaryota > Metazoa > Chordata > Ceratodontiformes > Ceratodontidae > Neoceratodus > Neoceratodus forsteri. The sequence continues at coordinate 762,000,306 of CM057452.1, forward strand.
ACATCATGAGTTTTCACGACCAGGATAGCATGTTGTACAATCCTCGCTTACTGAAGTACGCCTGTCCCATCTGTGTTGAAAAAATATATTATCTGGCCTGTTTGTCACTTTCATTTGATGCTTCATACCGGCGGAAAACAAGAAAAAAAAGGAAAGAGGAAATAAGACTGATACTTATCTGTAGATGAAATTGTTTCAGTGGCTGCACTGCAGTGTCATTGTTGATGCAATTACAGAAGCTGTTATCATAGAAACATAGAATTTGACGGCAGATAAGGACTGCTTGGCCCACCTAGTCTGCCCATTTTCCTACCTAACAGATAAGCTGCAGATCCTAGTTAACCAACAGCTTACTTCCTCCTACCCCCCACTAGGACTGCCTTATGTCTGTCCCATGCATTCTTGAATTCCCCCACTGTTCTTGACTCCACGACCTCCTCAGGGAAGCTGTTCCATGCATCCACAACCCTCTCTGTGAAAAAATACTTCCTCACATTACCTCTGAGCCGTCCCCCCTCTATCTTCAAATTGTGCCCCCTTGTTCTTGAACATCTCTTTTTCTGAAAGATGCTACCCTCTTGGACTTTGTTGATTCCCTTGAGGTACTTGAAAGTTTCTATCATGTCCCCTCTCTCCCTTCTTTCCTCAAGGGTATACATATTAAGCTCCTTTAGTCTTTCTTCGTATGTCTTCTGTTGCAGACCCTGCACCATTTTGGTTGCCCTCCTCTGGACAGCCTCCATTCTGTCTATGTCTTTGCGGAGATGGGTTCTCCAGAACTGCACACAGTACTCCAGATGGGGTCTCACCAGCTGTCTGTACAGAGGGATAACAACTTCTTGTTTTCTACTATTGATGCCTCTTCCTATGCATCCCAGTATCCCCCCAGCCTTCCTTACTGCCTTCTCACATTGATTGCCCACCATTAGGTCATCTGATATAATTACCCCCAGGTCCCTTTCCATTTTTACTGTTGTCAGTATCTCACCCCCATTGTGTGCAGCTTCCCTGGTTTTGTTTCCCAGGTGCATTACCTTGCACTTCTTTGCATTGAATCTGAGCTGCCATACATTTGACCATTCCTCCAACCTTGCCAAGTCCCTTCTCATCCTTTTCACTCCATCTTGTGCATCAACCCTGTTGCAGATCTTTGTGTCGTCTGCAAAGAGACATACTTTTCCTTCCAGTTCATCTGCAATGTCACTTATAAAGACATTAAAACGGACCGGTCCCAGTACTGAACCCTGCGGTACCCCGCTAGTAACCCTCCTTTCTTCACTATGTACTCCATTTACTACTACCCTTTGCGTGCTGTTGTCTAGCCAATTTTTTATCCAGGCTACCACATTGGGACCCACTCCAAGGCTGGCTAACTTGAGTATTAATCTTTTATGAGGGACTGTATCAAATGCCTTGCTAAAATCTAGGTAGGCCATGTCCACAGCCCCTCCCTTGTCTACTACTTTGGTCACCCAGTCAAAGAAATCTATTAGATTCATTTGACATGACCTTCCCATCGTGAATGCATGCAGCCTTGGGTCCTGTGCCCCACTGGCCTCTAGGTACTCAACAATTCTTTCCTTCAGAAGTGATTCCATCATTTTCCCTACCACTGAGGTCAAACTAACTGGTCTGTAGTTTCCTGCCTCTGTCCTGCTCCCACTTTTGTGAAGAGGAATCACATCTGCCCTCCTCCAGTCCTCGGGTACCACCCATCCTCCCATGATTTGTTAAAGAGAGTAGTCAGCGGTGTCACTAGTTCTACCCTTAGTTCTTTTAGAATTCTTGGGTGAATTCCATCAGGCCCCATTGCTTTGTCCACCTTCAATTTTATTAGTTCTTTCTAGAACCCTTTCTTCTGTAAATGGACTGGTATCGACCCCTGTCTTTGGAGTGTTTCTCTTGTTTGGTTTAGGTACCTCCCCCTCCTCTTCCTTTGTGAATAATGAGCAGAAATATTCTTTCAGTATCCCTGCTTTTTCACTGTCACCCTCTACCCACATTCCCTCCCCTTTATTAAGCCTCAGTATCCCACCTTTGGTCTTTATTCACTCCCTAATGTACCTATAAAAGGTCTTATCCCCATTCTTAACAGAATTGGCTATCCTTTCCTCGGTTTGGACCTTTGCTATTCTGACTGCCTTTCCAGCCTCTTTCTGCTTTAACTGATAAAGTTCTCTGTCCTGCTCCTTCTGTGTTTCCTTATATTTCCTGAATGCTATCCTTTTCTCCTTAACCTTCCCTGCCACCTCTTTTGAGAACCATAGTGGTTTTTCCTTCGTTGTGTTTTATTGATTTGCTTTACACAAGGCTTGTTGCCTCTGTGATGGCTGTTTTGATTACTCCCATTGTTCCTCCACCCTCCTTCTTGCCTGTTTGCTAGTGCTTTTCTGAGGCACTCTCTCATTTTCCCAAAGTCAGCCCTCCTAAAGTCCAATACTCTTGCTTTTGTATGGCTTGATTGTATGGCTGTGTTTATTGTTAACCACACTGTTTGGTGGTCGCTTGTTCCCAGATGGCTACCCACTTCTAAATCTGAGATTCTTTCTCCATCCCCATTTGAGAGTACCAGGTCTAAGATTGCTCCCTCCTGAGTGGGTTCCAGTACTAGCTGTCTGAGGCATGCCCCCTGTAGGGCATCAAGAATGACCCTGCTCTTGGATGTGCCTGCAGCAAAGGTGATCCAGTTAACATCTGGCATATTCAGGTCCCCATCAACAATATTTCCCCTTTTTCTGCCATTCTAAGGAAGCCTTCTATCATTTCCTTGTCCATTCCCTCCCCCTGAGATGGGGGTCAGTATACAACCCCCATGTGGATTGTGGTGCCATTTCCTTCCTCCAGGATGACCCAGAGTGCCTCATCTGCTCCCTGTTTACTCTTTAGTTATGTTGCTTTGATCCCTTCCTTTACATAGAGAGCTACTCCTCCTCCTCTTTTACCCTCCCTGTCCCTCCTGTAGATTGTGTATCCTGGTATGTTGGCATCCCAGTCATGGTTCTCTGTGTACCATGTCTCTGTGACTGCCACAATATCCAGGCAACCCTCTTTCATCAAGGCCACTAGTTCAGGGAGCTTGTTAAACAGACTACAGGCATTGGTACTCATCACCCTCCACTTTTTAATAGCCTTACCCTTTTTAGCTCCATTCCTGTCCTTACTGCCTTTGCCCTTTTTTACATTTACCTCTGTTCTGCTCCCTAATAACTTCTCTACCTTTGGTGTTTACCTCACTAATTACCATGTTTTGTGGGGATGGCTGGGATTTCCTGCTCCTTTTCAGTGCCTCCCCTTGGCTGGTTTAAATGCTTGCCAATGAGCATTTAAACCTCTCTCTAGGATCCTGGTTCCCCTGGACAGATGCAGACTATCACAGTATAGGTCTACATCCCCAGGTGGCTCCCCAGTCCCCAATAAAGCCAAAACCCTGAGCTCCACACCAGTTTTTCAACCACTCATTGAATTCCCTGGTGAGGAGTGTCCTAGCATCACCCTTGCCATAGACAGGCAGCACCTCCGAGAAGGTTACCGTATGTGCTACTTGTCTAAGGCCCCTCCCCAACTCTACAAACTCCTCTTGCACTGTTTTGATCCCATTCCTAGCCAGGTCATTTGTCCCCAGGTGGACAATGACATCCAGTTCCCTCCCTTGTGCAGCTCCTCCCACAATCCTGAGGATTCACTTCCTGTCCCTCCAAGCCGTGGCGTCAGGAAGGCACCTTACCTCCCTCTCCCCTTCCTCCCCCATTTCTACCCCCCTAATGATTGAGTCCCCCACCAGGAGTTGTTTCCTTCCCCTGTGGGGTCCCATGCCACCCTCCTGTGGGTCTCCTTTGTGAAGGTTCCCAGCATCCTCCTTGGTCTCCACTGCAGGTGCCTCCATAGAGGAACCACTATCCACCAGAAGAGTGAATGAATTGTGAAGAGGTACAGCTGGAGGGATACAACTCTGTTCCACCACCCTCTCCCTCCCTGAGCCCACCCTGGTCCAGCCTCTCCTCTTTCTTGGCAACCTCTGAGGTAGTGGCATTGGCCTTGATGGTCCCTGGGTGGGGGAGGAGGTTTCACGAATCCTAGCCATGTCAGCCTGGAGACGGGCAACCACCTCTCTCAGACCAGAGAGGTGCCTGCAAATAGGGCAGCATCGCAGCCTCCAGAATGTCTCCCAGAACACTGCCACCTCACAGCCATTGCACTGCACCACTGCTATCATGTCTTATTTTGTGTCCCCTCTACTGTTTCTCTGTATGCTTACTCTCTCCTCTCCTTACAACTCTCACCCTTCGTGTTCTGGGACAGCAACTTCCTATCTTCTTAAGTAGCCTTCCTCTTCCTTGCTCAATGTCAGACCACCAGCAGCTAGGGAGGGGAGAGTGAGCTACTTTTTTTTCCTTTAGGGTTGACAAAACCAATGTTTCTCTATGATCCTTCCCTTCCTATTGCCAAACAGGAAGTTCCTGTTGACAGTCAAATCCAGTGGCTATAAAAGTAGAACTGGCTTTATCCTTTTGGTGCTAGGAGGACTGTATGACTGCAAGTTTACACTGTAACTTGTGACAATAAAATGAAAATCACTTGCCTGCATTCGGTGACAGTGGCATGTATAAAATTGCAAATTGTTTCTTTGTGCCCTCCTACTAACATCCTCTCATCATCATCAAGGAAGAAGCAGCCTTTGCAATCCTCAATGCCAACATTGTACCCTCTTGGAAATTTTTCTTCCATGACTGCATCATCAGCTTCAGTTGTACACCATCGTGGGTAAGTTAATGGAGACTATCCTGAAGGAGAGGCTGGTGGCCCTCCTAGAGGCCAAAGGATACAGGACAGCAGACAGTACGGCTTCATATGGGACAGATCCTGCCAAACCAACCTGGTGGAGTTCTATGACTGGGCAACTAGGCAACTGGACAGGGACCATGCAGTGGCTGTCCTGTATCTGGTCTTCAGTAAGGCATTCTACTCAGTGCTGCATGGAAGGCTGGGTAGTAAGTTAGTAGACACAGGGGCAGGTGCAAAGGTGGTGAGATGGGTAGGAAACTGGCTTCAGGGAAGGCAACACAGGGTGGTGGTGGGTGGGGAGATCTCACACCCAAGGGTAGTGATGAGCGGTGTTCCACAGGGCTCGGTGTTGGGACCAGTGTTGTTTGGGATATTCATTGCAGACATATCATGGGACATCAAGAGCAAGATCAGTCTGTTTGCTGAGGATACCAAGGTAGGAGCGGTGGTGGATGACCTAGGGGGATGGCAGGGGTTGCAGGATGATCTGGCAAAGCTTGAAACCTGGTCAGACACCTGGCAACTGGGGTTTAATGCCAAAAAGTGCAAGGTGCTGCATTTTGGGATGAAGAACCCAAGGAGGAGTTACCATCTGGGGGGAGTGCAGCTAGACCAGACAGAGGAGGAGAAGGATGTGGGGGTGCTCATTACAGGGTCAATGAACAACTCGGCACAATGTAGGAAGGCAGATGCAAAGTCCAACAAAATGCTGGGTTGTATTGCAAGGGGTATATCCTCGAGGAGGGAGGAGGTGATTCTTCCACTGTGTAGATTATTAGTTAGACCGCACCTGGAGTACTGCATGCAGTACTGGCACCTGTATCTGAAGAGGGACATTAAGTTACTGGAGGGGGTGCAGCGCAGGGCAACAAAGATGATCAAGGGGCTGGGGGACTTATCATATGAGAGGAGGCTGAGGGAGTTGAACATGTACTCACTGGAGGAGAGGAGGAACAGGGGAGACATGATTGAAACCTTTAAGTACATGAAAGGAATAAACAAGACGGGTACAGAGGGGCTGTTCAAAGTAAGGGAGGGGAGGGACACCAGGGGCCATGATATGAGACTGGAGGGAGGAAGGTTCAGGAGGGAGATGAGGAGACACTTTTTTACAGAGTGGGTGGTGGCTGGGTGGAATGCATTACCTGCAAAAGTAGTATCCAGTAGAACAGTGGACTGCTTCAAAAGGGGATGGGACAGGACAAGGGGGAGGGTCAATGAAGGGGAAGGGTGGAAGGGAGGGACAGCTGCAGAATAAGGGGTGCTAGCTGCACAATTGTGCAGACTTGATAGACCTCTAGGCCTTTATTTGCTGGCAAATTTCGTATGTTCGTAAAGAAAGGATTAACACCACAGTTCAAGTCAAAACCATAGTACATGACATAGTGCATACTTACTGCAAATTAATGATAAGAAGCAGGGTGGTTTGGGCTGGTTGAGGGTTCGTAGATTGGGCACAGGTACAATGTCTCTCTCTCTCTCTCTCTCTCAAGAAGCAGAGTGGCTGGCTGGAGTGCATTACTGTATTTCAGTGTCAGGAGGGTATCTGTCATTCAGTTTAACAAGATCCCAGTGGTTGCAAGTTGACATTTGTGTTTAGAAGACTGCGGGTAATAATGACTGCACGTATTCTGTGAACCGTACTATCAAAATCAAGAAAGGGGAAGGTGAACTATAATGGCATGTCATATGATAGTTATAAGTAACAGGAAGAAGTACTTGAATGCAAATTGTTTCTTTATGCCCTCCTTCCAACATCCTCCTCCTCATCATCAAGGAGGAAGCAGCCCTTGCAATCCTCAATACCAGCATTGTACAATCTTGGAAATTCTTTTTCCATGACTGCATCATCAGCTTCAATTGTACACAATTTGACCCTACCGCCAGGATGGTCTGCTTCACCTGCATCATCAGCACCACCATCATCGTGACTGTGTACAAACATAGATGTGCTTGTCCTACTTGATATGTGATCTTCATTCATTTTGATAAATGTCAGCATGCCAACATTTGTAGGTAATAGGTTAGTACAACAGACATGCACTATGGCCCCCACAGAACTAAATACCCTCTCCATACTTGAACTGAAGGGTGGGCAGGTCATGTACTTCAGTGCAACTGAAGTCAGTGCTGGCCATTCATTCACCTTGCCACTCCAGTACACCAGAGGATCATCCAATATTGTCAGATGCCTGTTTTCTGACAAATAGGCCTCAACCATGCTCTGTGATGTGTCCATTCCTGATGAGCTATCCACCTGTTCACAAGATTCATCTAGGTCACAAATTCTTACTTGGGACAAGGCACCCCAAAGTGGATTAATGGACAACTGTGCAGCTGACACCACCCCTTGCTGGTCAGCCACCTTACTGGATGCACTGGGTCCATAGTTACCTTCAGCCGTTGTATACTGTGGTTTGCAGAACTTTGCATGTGACTTCTGTGCCCCATGAACCAATGTGACCAGCTGTCCAGTCAGATTCTGAACCTGATCATGTCCACCATCCAGTAAGGATGCAATGCCACATTTGTAGCATGGGTCCAGCATTGTAGCTATTCCAAATTCTGAAGATTGCTGAATAGTGGCGATGTGTCTTTTGCTGTCTAAGATTGTAATCATGTGTTTCAGTAATGCACAGCTTGACCTATCTCTGGCCACATCAAGGCTAGGCTGCAGATTCAACAAGGTCTGCCTCAGCACCTGTAGCAGTGGAATAGCTTGACTAACGGATGCAGTGTCACCGCTCACTTCCTGTGTGGCATGTTCAGACAGCCTCGAAATTAATATTACAGTAACCCCTCACTATAACGAATGACTTGGGAGCCATATTGAACATTCGTTATAGTAAGTCATTCGTCAAAGCGAGGGACGCTGTTCTGATCACACTTATGCTACAGCACTGAATATGGGATTAATTGCAGCAAGGGGGAGAGTTTTGTATGGCACTATACACATACTAATATTGATTTTGATGTGCTTCATGATGTTTTGGGTTGTTTTGGTTTGTGCCTTATTTTAGTATGAGACTATAGGTACTTTACTTTCCTTCTGTTTTAACTTTTGTCTTTTCCTCTTCAGGCATTCCTGTGTGAGTGTAGGAGATTAGGAGGAGCAGGATCACAGTGCGCTTAAGTGCATACAGTACTGTTAAAAAGTTAAAACTTCATTTAGAGCTTCAGTATGAGAGTTACTGTATTTTACTCAGTTTGTACAGTACTCATTTAAAATATTGGTAACTTTTGTCTGACGCTTTTTGGCTGCCATCCCTGCCCCCCCCATTGTCAGGAAGCACAAAAGATGAGCAGATGACAGAATGAAAGGTGGATGTGAGAGTGCATGGTCCAGGCATCAAAGGAATATTTTAATTTTCTTTTTTTGTTTTATTTTGGGGCTCATCTTCACATCCTGTTCATCGAATGCTGGCAGTAGGCAGATGGAACATCACTCTTGAGAAGTACGTTTTTGGTGAGTAATGTGTGGCAGCCTTTCATGCAGTTGAAAAAATGGGAGAAACTTATTTTGGGTCAGGACCCATGATGAACATTCATTATAACTGATTATAACGAGGTTCATTGTAGTGGGGGGTTACTGTACTGAGTCCATGAGTCACCATTGTTCAGTTGTCATAGACATTGATGCCCCTGAACTGTCACAGTTAGTGTGCATAACTAGGTACTCGTAGATTGCTTTGTACTGCTCGTGCAATCGCTTTGCCATGTAAAGTGTGGAGTTCCATCTCGTGACAACTTCAAGCTTGAGACAGTGCTGAGGGAGGCTGTTTTGGATCTGCAGCTGCCTAAGCTGGTCACCAGCCTTTCAAGAGCATGAAAAATGGGCACAGATGTGGCACGCAACAGTCAGCATTTACTTGCTTTCCAGTACTGCAGAAACTGCTGTACCACAAGATTTAACAGTGGGCCACGCAGGGAACCCTCACAAAGCCACCATTGCTGATACATTTAACAACGTTTGATCCATTATCACTAACTATGAGGCCAGCTTCTAGGGATAGGGGATGCAGCCACTCATCAGTTTCTGTCCGTAGCAAGTCTAGCATGTTTTCGCTTGTATGCAACCCTGCTACACTACACATTGCAAGAGTGGCATGCTGTCTAATGCCATGAAGGTTGCTACCACCACAGTCTGACTTGCTACAGTGCTTTTCCATCCCACCATCACAAACAACCCCAGGTAGCTGTGCCCAATGTGCAGTAATACACAGATAGTAACTACGCACCATTTTGCCACTTGTCCACATATCCATACTTAATTGAATGTAAGGTGATGCAGAATGCTGAAGGGTATGTGTTACAGACTCTGTCACAGTATGATATAACTCAGGGACAGCATGGGTGGAAAAGTATGTCCTGGACAGGATCTTCCATTTAGGACATGTGCATGCTGCAAATCATTGGAATACCGCATTCTCCACAAAGGAGAATGGCAAAAGGTCAATTGCCAGCATTTCTGCTATGGCAGCACTGGGATCATATGCAACCACATGATTTGGTGGGTATTTACTGAGCCGCCCAAAAAGGCTGTGCAATGTGGGCTGCATTGTTCAGTGTTTTGCACGTGGTGTGCCAAATGGCTCTCCTCTGTGAACTGCCATGGATGGGGTGCCTTTGACATGTGATGGTGGGTGCACAGGTGACAAGCCAATAAATGCTGTTATTTTACCTGTTTAAAGCACATGGGTGGATGTATTAGAATTACTACATGGACCACCACTGCTACTCTTTATGCCTGTAGTAATCCTCTGGTGTTATTTCACAACTTTTATCAACATGGCTACTTACACTCAGTTGGGAAGGGGATACCATGCTCACTAAGGTGGATGAAGGTGAATGTCCAACTACGGTATGAGCTCCCCTGTGGTGCCGAGTCCACAGTGCCATGTGCCTTTTCTTGAGATGAGTATACTGGCCCCCAGTGCCAAGATGGCTACCCTTTTTACCATGCCTCACACACACTTGGCAAAGCTGGCAGATTGATACTGTTCCATCACTTCCATCTTGTATGAAAAAATCCCAAACTAGAGATTTTGATGCCCTACTTTTCACATGTCACTGTTGCTGCTGCATATGGGACTGCAGTCTTTGTGGTGATGAAATGGGGGTGTACTGCATGATTTCGGGTATTGTGCACATTTAGAATTTGACTGAACATCACAATCTATGACTATGACTTCAGGGTCATCAACAGACACAGCTGCATCAGAACATTGAGGATGGGGTGATTTACTAACAGACTGTTTACCTACAACCATTTTTACTTTCTTTTTGTCCGACTCCCAAATGGGGTCACTAGAATCATCATCATAATTATCATCATCCACAAATTCACTTTGGATGTTGTCCTGTGGAGATATTCCAACCACAGTCTCACTATGATCGTCCACACTTTTTTCATCAGTATCTGAATGTTTGGATGGCCTAACCTCAATATCACTAAAAACATGAGACTGTGAGTCATCATCATGATCAGAATCATGTTCAACTACTGTGGGGAGTGGGACATCATCTGCACTCAAGTCTTCTGACTCCACAACATTTTTGCCACCTGATAACTTTGCCCAGGTTGTAGCAATAGTCACGCTGTTATCAACCATGCCATCATTAACTTTACTATCAGCAGGGATAACAGCATCTCCAACCAGCACTGAAGCGACTGATTTCGCTGTACAAAACAGAGTTGGAGAAATCCATTTACTTGCAGCAACTACTACCTTTCCCTTCTGCTGCATACTACCACGTCCATGACCACTCTTAACACTGCTAGACTTGCTGCCCCTGATGAACCTGCCTCATTATCACAACATCTTCCACTGCTAATGGTCTTCTTGGCAGTAGCACCACAGCCAGAAACAGCTTTGCATAACTGTCTCTTCGAGGGCATTTTTTTAAGATTACACAGACAATTAACAACAACTTTATATTTCTTCTGTTTTTGGTGGATGGGAAGCCAAAAAACAACAACAGTGACTTTCAGATGGAGATTGGGCACTAAAGAGATGCAGCCACACAGGCACAAGAAGACCATAACCAATCTTCAGAAATCCAAAAGTGGAACAACAATACCTTATTTTGCGCGGGGGGGGGGGGTTACATCAGTAGCTACACAGAAGCAGGGAAAAATACCACAGACAGGCTGAGAAATTCAGAGTACTGCTATTGTGGTGGGGCAATAAAATGCATATGAATTGACAGCACACACACAGACTAAAGGTCAGGTGCAGAAGCTTTAACTATTCAGTAAATTACAACACAGTCTTTTAAACAGACTGAAAAAATGCTCAGCAAACAGCAAAAATGTATAAAAAATTAATGAACGTATTACTGTGTGTCCCTGAACACACAAATATGAAAACACTAGCCAACAATAGTTGGAAAGACTGCCTTTCTCACTGTGGTCTATGAATCTCCCTTCTACATCACAGATCCGCCCCTCCCCCAAAGCACGCTTCCACAGTGTCTGTCAGTACAGAGACTGAATGTACCAAATTAACATGCAATATTCACACTGAATCAATAAATGCTTGATGATATAAACATACAAGGGTTTACTACACTCAACGTATTGAATTTTGACTCAAAATTTGGAAGCAAAAATGCTTTTTTGAAGATTTTTGGATGGTTTGACTCTTAGAGCTCTGGGACCAAACTGTCTCCAGCTTTCCACTACACACATTACACTGAACTGAGGCTGTGCTAGACAATATAGAGTCCATGTGACTTGCCATCTGATGAATCGCTGCAAAATTAATCTTAAAGAGCAAAACAAATTCGAAGTAACGCAAAGTCCATATGAAACAATGAGAACTTCATGTTAATGTGGAAAGTGCAGTTTTTCTCTTCTCTTTGCCTAGTATTTCACGAAATTCAAGTTATACACAAAATACTCCACGTAGCGAAGTTTATGGATGTTGACCACCTCTATCTGGGATCATTATGCCCCCCCAAAATGCACATTAGTCTCTCTATATTGTATTCTATTCATCCGCTGCCTCATTTATTTGTCCCTTCACACTCCAGCGATTATTCCCTTTCTTTAACACTAACAATATGAGTGACATACTTTTATATACATGGAATGTGAAGGGACTTAATTCTCCTTGTAAGTGGAAGCAAATTCTTTTACATATCAAAAAACACAAATTGCCTTCCTTCAAGAAACAAAATTATTAGCAGAGGATGTTCATAGTCTTAAACAAGCATTTGTCAATGCCAAACGTTCGCTTGCAGGTATCTGCAGTGGTGTTTGGCATGTATGGTGCTTTACCCTAATGCCCTGTGCGATTGCTGGTATCTGCACAATAAATTGTCAGCATGACCTTGTTGCTACCCCCATTGTGCGCTACATAGGCGGAAACATGTTTTGGGCAGGATGTGAAAAATAACAGCTGTACTGCTCATAAGGAAGTGTGGTAAAATGGCAATGTTGAAAATCTGGAGTGGAAATATTGAAAATTCACAAACCTACGAGCGTGCGTGGGATCTGTGCAAAGCACGCTCGAGAAACAGTCATTTGTAGGATTTTTTCACCAAATTTTCAACATTGCCATTTTAAAACCTCTGCTAATGAACAGTGTCACTGTGATTTTCTTACTGTGTCCCATACATTGATTTCGCACACCGACTGCGCCATTGTGCACTACATGGGTGGAAAGACGTTTTGGGCAGGATGTGAAAATAACAGCTGTACTGCTCATAAGGAAGTGTGGTAAAATGGCAATGTTGAAAATCTGGAGTGGAAATATTGAAAATTCACAAACCTACGGCGTGCGTGGATATGCAAAGACGCGAGAAACAGTCATTTGTAGGATTTTTTCACCAAATTTTCAACATTGCCATTTTAAACCTCTGCTAATGAACAGTGTCACTGTGATTTTCTTACTGTGTCCCATACATTGATTTCAAGACACCGACTCACGCCATTGTGCACTACATGGGGGAAAGACGTTTTGGGCAGGATGTGAAAAATGACAGCTGTACTGCTCATAAGGAGGTGTGGTAAAATGGCAATGTTGAAAATCTGGAGTGAAAATATTGAAAATTTGCAAACTTACGAGCGTGCGTAGGAACTGCGCAACGCAGAGTCATGAAACAGTCATTTTTAGGAATTTTTTCACCAAATTTTCAGCACAGCCATTTTAAGACCTCTGCTCATGATCAGTGTCACTGTGATTTTCTTAATGTGTCCCATACATTGAGTTCGTACACCGACTGCGCCATTGTGTGCTACATGGACAGAAACACATTTTGAGCAGGATGTGAAAAATGACAGCTGTACTGCTCATGAGGAGGTGTGGTAAAATGGCAATGTTGAAAATCTGGAGTGCAAGTATTGAAAATTCGCAAACATACGAGCATGCGTAGGAACTGCGCAACGCACGCTCGTAAAACAGTAATTTTTAGAAATTTTTTCACCAAATTTTCAGCATAGCCATTTTAAGACCTTTGCTCATGAACAGTATCACTGTGATTTTCTTAATGTGTTCCATACATTGATTTCACACACCGACTGCGTCATTGTGTGCTACATGGGCAGAAACACATTTTGGGTGAGATGTGAAAAATGACAGCTGCACAACTCATAAGAAGGTGTGATAAAATGGCAATGTTGAAAATCTGGAGTGAAAATATTGAAAATTGACTAACTTACGAGCCTGCGTAGGACCTGCACAACGCACACTCGTAAAACAGTCATTTTTTGGAATTTTTGCACCAAATTTTCAACATAGGGTTTTTGGAACCCCTTCTCATGAATATGTAACTGTCATGGTGTTATTCAAGGCTGAAGGGTGATTTCACTCAGTGACTGCGCAGTGCCTGCGAAATCACCCTTCGGGCCTGAATAACACAATGACAGTGACATCATTCATGAGAAGGGGTCCCAAAACCCCATGTTGAAATAGTGCAAAATTCCAAAAAATGAATGAGATATGCAATAAGTTGAAACCCCTATGTAGCCCATTATACAGCTTATCGCATTTCCTCAGTTCGCGGTCTGCTTTGAAGAGTGCAGACATGTTCCCGGTCCACGATAAATCCGCGGTCAGAGTAAGTATGGGGTGGGGGGTGTGGAGGCTGGGGCAGTGGGTGGGTGCGGGTTGTGGGAGGGGCCTGGGAGACACGCCGCGGGACCGTTTTGGTTTTACAGGTTAAAAAATAACAAAAGATGACGTGGGACATTTGCCACGCTGGGGTGAGCTCCCAGCATGGCAGAAGATGGCTGGGGGGGCGAGCAGCCGACGGGGGATTGGGCACCCCCATCAGAAAACTACGCGGGGGGCGAGGCCGATGGGGGATTGGGCACCCCTGTCAGCAAAGTAAACAGACCATTTGCCACGCTGGGGTGGGCTCCCAGTGTGGCACCAAAGCTTTGGGGGGGCGGCATGACATGCGCGAGGGGGGTGGTAGCGCGTGACGTGAGGGGGCGGTGCTCAGTATGGCAGCAGTGCTTTCCTTTGAAGCAGAGGAACACCTCTGTCATACTGAGCTCCTGCACCCATTGGTGCAGGACCGCCATGCCTGCTCAAGGGAGCAGTGCATTGGTTGGGAGAGGCACACCTCCAAGTGTGCTACTCTCCCAAGACGTTCCTTGCGCATGCTCGCAAGTGAACGTAAAAAGATTGGATTGTTCAGATCTACGAATCATCCTATACCTCAAAAAAATAGAGGAGTTGCTGTTCTTATTCATAAGAGTCTCAAATGGTCCCTTGTAAACTCAATTTCCGATACTGATGACAGATGGGTGATGGTCAAACTGAATACCAACTCTGGTCCTCTTCTTCTTGTTAATGTCTATGCACTCAACTCCGATTCCCCAGAGTTTTTTCATAATTTAGCTCAACAGATTCTATCCTTTAACACTGATAACACACCAGTTATTCTTGGAGGGGATCTTAATTTAGCTTTAGAAACCAGCATTGACAGAAGTAGCCCCACTACAGAGGCCCACCCTAGAAGTATTAACGTCTTCTGATTACTAATGCAAGATGTTGGATTAGCTGATGTATGACGCCTCCTGCACCACCGTGATCAAGAATTTACTTTTTACACCTCTCTACATAAGACATACAGTAGAACTGACTACTGGTTAGCCTCTCCTGTTATAATGGAAAAAAATATTGATTTATCCATCTCTCCCATCATAATCTTGGATAATTCCCCTGTCAAATTGCAACTTTTGTGAGGCCCATTAGCATCTAAATCTTCTTACTGGTGGCTGGACCCTCTCCTTCTCAAGGATCCCAATTTATTACCCATGATCAAAGCACAAATTCAGGACTTCCTCTATCACAACACCCCAACCAAATCTTCTGTGTCCTCTGTATGGGAAGATCTTAATGCTATGATTTGAGGGAAAATAATTAGTTATGCTGCATATAGGAAAAAAGTAAGGGAACAACAGCTAGCTAACTTGAAAAAATCTCTTAAGGCTAAAGAGAATTTATACTTTTCTTCTAATAAGCGCTGTCCTGATTCTCAACTTCATCTTGAAATTCTTCAACTTAGAGTTAAAATTAACAAATTAATTTCTTGCAAAACCCAAATGGCCTTGTTTAAACTTAAGTATAAGCTTTGGGAACACGGCAATAAAAATGGGAAACTCCTCTCTTACCAGCTCAAAGCACAACAAATAGAACAACACATCCTAAGCCTAAAAGAAGAACAGGGTACAATTCACTCCAACAACCCCTCTATAAATTGTATCATGAAAACCTTTTATCAAAAACTATAACACAAATCCTCCATCTACTTTACAAATTCAACAGTTCCTTAAATTGTTACATCTTCCTTATCTTTCTACTCTTGAAACAAATTCTTTAGACGAACCCTTCTCACTTCAGGAAATCCAGAAAGCTTTGTCTTCCTTGAAATCCGGCAAATCCTCTGGGTGTGACAGATTCCCTGTCGATTTCTATAAAATGTTTTCTGACATCTTATGTCCCCTTCTTCTTAATGTTTATCAAGAAGCTTTCAATACTGTCAAGCTTCCCCCATCTTGCACCAAAGCAATCATAACCCTAATCCCTAAGAAAGAAAAAAACCCTACTCACCCCGCAAGTTATGGGCCCATCTCTTTATTAAACACAGATGGGAAGATATTTGCTAAACTACTAACTTCTCAACTTGAATCCTTGATTCCCAAGCTAACTCATTGTTTGCAGGCTGGTTTTATTAAACATAGATCTGGTTCTGATCACCTACGTTCCTTATTTAATTTAATTCACAAAGCCAAATCCCTTAAGACACCAGCTGCAGCCATAGCTATTGATTTTGAGAAGGCCTTGATTCCTTAAACTGGGACTACCTTCATCAAGTTTTATCTTATTTTGGTCTTTGTCATACCTTTTGCTCCAGGATCAAACTATTATATAACTCCCCTGTTGCTAAAGTACTTATTAATTCCACCCTTTCCTCTTACTTTCATCTAGCAAGGGGAACTAGACAAGGCTGTCCCCTGTCACCTTCCCTGTTTATTTTAGCCATGGAACCCATGACTGCTTGTTTATGTCAATCTTCTGGCATTATGGGCATACCTGTGAGCAATTCAAGATATGTTTCTCTCTCCTACATGGATGACCTCTTAATTTTATTCAAAAACCTGAATGAGACTGGGCCCCTGTTGGTTGACTTGCTTAATAATTTTACTAAAATTTCTGGCCTTGCTTTGAATTATGGCAAATCACAAACTATGTCCCTTAACAACCACTGTAAAGCCTTTATGAACATACCTCTTGGCTTCAGTTGGTCACCACAGGGTATAACATATCTAGGAATCAAAATTACTAGTAACTTAGGGAAGATATGGGACATTAACTTTAACCCCTTATTTGATAACATCAAAACAATTCTGGACAGATGGAAGCTTCTTAATCTCTCTTTCATGGGGAAAATTGCAGCCATTAAGATGTCCATTTCTCCCAAGATTCTTTACCTCTTTGCCAATATTCCTTTACTCTTACCATCCTTCTTTTTTGCTAAAATTGATAAATTCATAGGTAACTTTATCTGGGATGGGAAACCACTGAGATTTAACCACAATAAACTTCGATCACATTGGAAAAAAGGGGGATTTGGACTCCCCTGGTTCAAAGGCTACCTCTGGGCTTTCTGAATGGCCCAAACTATTAAATGGTTTCAGAAACCCTCCCCTCACTCACCACTATGGGTTGTAATGGAATCCGCATTTTGCCTGGGAGGAGTTCCCACTTCCTTCATTTTTAATCCCATTTCCTCTAAACTAAAATCTCACCCGACTATATCATCCTCTGTTCTTTATTGGAAACTAACCCACAAATTCCTGAAGTCTAATCCGACACCCTGGATTTATGCCCCCTTATGGGGCAATCCACTGCTCACTCTAGAAGATCACCCAATTTTCTGTTATACATGGAGGAACAAAGGCATTTTCTTTTTTGGAGATATCTTGAACCAGAATTCATTCACTCTTAGATCATTCTCAGACTTGCAGGTGACATGGAAACTTCCTAAACAGGACTTCTGGAAGTTTTTACAAATTTGGGCAACTTATAACTCTCTCTCTAGTTTAGTACATAGGCATACTGTTCTAAACCCATACATCTTGCACTGGACTAATTTATCAGTAAAATTAAATAGCTCCATTTACAAAGACATTATTGATAATCTACTTGATTGGTCTGTACAGATGAAAGATAAATGGAGTACTCTTCTTAACTACAATATTTCAGATGCACAATGGAGCAATTGTTGGCGTATTGCACATAATACCTTTAAAGATGCCCATAGTTCTTTAATACAAACTAAAATCCTACATCTTTGGTATAGAACCCCCTCTGTGCTTCAACGAATGGGCCTATTAAATAATAATAATTGCTGGTGCTGCAATTTGGCCAATGGGGATCTACTTCATATCTTGTGGTCTTGCACTCCCATTAATAAGCTCTGGCATAAAGTCTGTTTACTTGCCTCCAGAGTAACAGGACAAAAAACTACCTTTGACCCCAAGCTATTCTTTCTAAGCATCTTATCACAGTAGCTCTCTCCCTCACATGCATATTTTAGATGGCTAAACATACTTTCTCTTCTGGTCAAACGTCTGATTCTTATGAAGTGGAAATCAACTCTGGTGCCTTCTCTTTCAGATATTCTTCAAAGCCTCTCTCAGTATGCCTCCCTAGACCGATTATCTCATGTTACTCATAACCGACTCACTGTATATGACAGATGTTGGCAGGATTACTTCAAGTACATCGAACCTAGTTCTTCTAGACCCTAATTCTTAGGAATATTTAGCCCTCCTTCTTATTTTGCTCTCAGATTAGGTTTTCTCAAAACTTTTGTGCACAGATTTCTCCTCTTTTTTCCCTTCTTCCCTGTTTTCTCCTTTTCTCCTTCTCTTCTTTCTTGCCTTTTTCTCTCTCTTCTTTCTTTCCTTGCCCACTTTTCTCTTATCTTTACCTCTCCATTACTGAACATTGTTCATATGACCACATTTATCACTTTTTGCAATTTACTGAATGCCTTGCCATAGCCTGCCCTAGCATGTATTTCGTACATG
This sequence comes from Neoceratodus forsteri, assembly GCA_016271365.2. Taxonomy (NCBI): domain Eukaryota; kingdom Metazoa; phylum Chordata; order Ceratodontiformes; family Ceratodontidae; genus Neoceratodus; species Neoceratodus forsteri. Next base: position 762,018,640 of record CM057452.1, read on the forward strand.
GTTGCTATTTCTGATCCTATAATACCCTACTGATTGTAACCCTTCTGCTCTCCACTTACATCCTGTCTAGGTTTGTGTTTTATTATCAATGCATGTACATAAGGCTTCTCCAATATGTTTACCCTAAATACTGTGTTTTGAGTGATATTTTATACCTTACATGGAGGATAGTCCTCTATTGTATTAGATGTGTGCCTTCTTATATACTCGAATTTCAATAAAAAGATAAAGTGAAAAAAAAATGCACATGAGTGAGCAGCTCCTATCAGTCTTGGATCACTGTCTACCTGATACCATACCTACATGCTAGGATCAGGACTGGAAAACATACAAATCCACCAGCTCCTCACTTGACTTCCTAAAATACCGTACTCTAAGAAATGCCTGCACAAGGGCAATTAGAAAAGCCAAGGCTGACTACTTCACGGCACATTTTAAAACAAACATTAACCACCTATCCAAATTCTGGAAGGTGGTTCAATCCCTATTCTCCCCTTCCCCATCCCAGCCCCCAGCACCTATCCTCAAAGTGGAAAATGGCACTCTAGCAGATGCCCTCATAGTAGCAACTGAGTGTAACACTTTTTTCACCTCCTGTGCCTCCTTCTTACTCTCTACTCTACCTGCTGCATCTTCACTTCCCACCCCCGAACCCTCTATTTCAAGTGGCCCTTCACCCTCCTCTTTCTCCTTCTCTCCTATGTCCTCTGATGATGCCTTCAAAGCTCTTCTTGCTCTTAACTCTTCTAAAGACAGATGTCCCTCTGGACTTGACTCAAAGATCCTATACCTGTCAGCTCCTGCTACTGCTATCCCTCTTGCTTCTCTTCTAAATCTCTCTCTTACTAGCATCTGTCCCTTCTGAATGGAAGCATGCTACGATTACCTCCCTTGCTAAAGGTGGTGACTCCTCCTCCTCCTCCCCTGGAAACTACCACCCTGTCTCCTTACTTCCCACTCTAGCCAAGCTTCAGGAGTACTTTGTCCTATCCCAACTCTCCTCCTCTTTTGACTCATCCTCCTTTTTCACCCCTTACCAGTCTGGTTTCTGTAAAGGCCACTCCACCACCTCCTCCCTCCTAAGGCTCACTGACTACATACTTACCGGTATGGATCAGGGACATATCACCTCTGCAATCTTTATCAACCTTGCCAAGGCTTTTGACACGGTCTCCCACCCACTCCAGCTTGCTAAACTCTCTACAACTGGCCTCTCAACTGCAGCTACCAGCTGGTTCCAATTTTACCTAATAGGAATAACAAAATCCATTTGGATTACTGACAAAACATCCCCTCCTCTCCCCCAGGACTCTGTGTTGGGCCCACTTCTATTCTCTATCTTTCTAAATGACCTTCCCTTAGCCTGTCTTTTCTCTTCTATTCACATGAATGCAGACAATACTGTCCTGTACACATCTGGTCCCTCCCTCACTGATGTAGTGACTAGACTTCAGCCTGACTTCAACAACATACAGGACTGGTTTCACTCAAATCAGTTATTGAATGCCAAGAAAACAGTCTCCATGACCTTCAGCATGAGGCAGAGACTCTCTCGGCTCTCATTCCTCCCCTTTTTCCATAACCTCAATGGGACCTTACATGAGGACACTTTCTCCTTTAGATATCTTGGGGTCTGGCTTGACCAGAACCTCAACTTCTCTGTACACATCAATGCCATCCACAAAAAGCTGCACCTCAAACTGGGTGCTCTATCCAGAAATCGTGGATGCTTCCCATTGCTGGCTCGCTGCGCACTGATACATAAAATGATCCTCCCTATATTTGACCATGGAAATGTAGTCTACAGTGCTGCTCCCAAATCATCCCTAACCAGGCTGGTCTCTCTCTTCCATTCCTTCTGCCATTTTGCTCTGCACTTTCCTCCCTGCACTTATTACTGCAACTTTTACCAGGCTCTCTCCTTTCCCTCGCTAGAAGACAGGAGTCATATCCACTGTGCCTCCTTTTTAGCTAAATTCTGGTTTCACTCTCTCCCCTCATATCTCTCCTCCTCTATTTCCCTCAAACCACCTTCCTCTCACCCCCTTAGAAACCATGACTCCTGAACTGTGAACCTTCCCTATAGGTCATCCACAGTAGGTCAGTCAGCTTTCTCCTTCCACTTCCCAAAAATGTGGAATTTCCTTTCCCATCCAGTCCAGCACACTACTTCCTCAAAGGTCCTCTAATGGCAAAGTGCAGCATGGTGTTAGAATCATTAAGATGGGGGTGCAGGGGCACAGCCCACTGTGTGGGGTGCAGGGGGCACAGCCCCCCCTGTTAAAACAGAGATGTGCACCATTACTTGGATGCACCTGATGCCATTAATATGTAAAACAGGTGCAAGTGGTAATATAAAAGGAAGCACACATGACGAGGTAGCCAGGTGTTGTACGTGGAGGTCTTACCTGTGTTGCTGTGATGTCCAAGTTTTTTTTATTTTGAAAATTGTATTCAGTTTTGAACAACATCACATGGTACAATGTAACAGGACTATTGCCATGGTTACTATACCCCTCCCACCTCCCACTCCCCCTCCTCCTCCCTTCTCCCTCACCACCTGTTGGAGCGATCTGATTTTCACCTAAATACAAAAACATGTGAATTTACTTGCACAAAAAATGTAAAACTAACCTTTAATCCAGAGAGCTCGAGAAAATGGGTACTCTAATTCAAATAAAGAGCATATAGTTTGCCCCATTTATTATCAAAGGCAGTTGGATTATTTTGCAGACTTGCTATCATTTTTTCAGTCCTGAGATAAAAGGACATATCATGTAGCCATTCTGTGTAAGATATGAAGGTTTGATCCAACCAATGCTTGAGGACTAGTTTTTTCACCGCCGTGGAGATAAGAGAAATATGAAATTTCCTTTCTTTGACCTTAATTAAAGATAGATCACCCAGTATACAAATATTCGGGGTAAAGAACAACTCCAAACCCAATAAAGGATCCATTCGGGATTTGATTTTTGTCCATATTGGGGAAACCTTCTCACAGGACCAGAAAACATGTAATACTGTCCCATCTCCTTTGCCACATCTAACACAAGTGGGTGATTGCACCCATCCCATTTTCGCTAACTTACTTGGGGTATAATACATATTGTTTAATATTTGATATTGGGTAACTCTTAACCTATCTTGTGTAATATAAATGTGCAAGTCTCTCCAGATATCAGACCAATTAACCCCATGATTATGGATAAGAGAGTCCCATACTTTGGAGCCTGACATCGTGGTGGGAAAGAAAGTAGAGAGGAGAATGTTATATATTAGCGAGATACTGTGTGGCTGTACAGCTAGGTCTTTGATTTGCTCCACAAGGTTGTTTAGCCTTGAGGGCACATATACTTCCCCAAATTTATGTTGAAGGAGGTGCCGCAATTGGTATATCTTGAAAATAAATCTGGAGGAGGTCTGGAGTTTAGCAAGCATTTCAATGGGTGACAGGAGACCATTAGGCTGATAAAGGTCACACACTCGCATGCTTTGTAAGTGAGGGATCCAATCCCTGGTAATAGGGGAGTCTCCTATTCTTATATAAAGGTTACCCACTATGCATTGCATTGTATCCTTGCTTGGGAATATACATAGGGAGGCGCAAATGTGGGAGAAGATTTTAATGGACGTGACCATCACTGACTGCTGAATTATATCTGGGAGTGTCCTAAAAGGTGTAAACAATAATGTAACCGGAGATATCTTGGTTGTACGAAAGATGTCCGACTCAATTTGAAGCCATATGGGAATATAGGTGCTCTCCATTTTGTTAGGGAAGGAGGACATCCACATTCCCATTTTATGTAGATGACTGGCCCAGTGATAATATAATAAATTTGGCAATTTGAGCCCTCCCCTGTTCTTAGTTAGGGTAAGCTTGCTGTATGCTCTTCTGGGGGTCTTATTTAACCACAAAAATTCTGAGATATTAGTATGTATCTTACGGAAAAAGGAAAGAGGCAACCAGATGTTACTCATATTTAAAGGAAAAAATAGCCTAGGAAGCACATTCATTTTGATAAGATTAATCCTCCCCCAAAGAGAAATAGGCAAGGCTTTCCATCTAAAAAGATCTTGTTGGATTTTCTCAACCAGATCTTCCAAATTAAGTTTTTTATACAGCAGGGGGTCCATGGTTAGATGTAGGCCCAGATATTTCATCAATAGTGGGGACCATTTCATTCCCAATTTACTGAAATCTTGACAAAAAGTGTAGTGGTTAAGGGGAAAAATTTCAGTCTTATTACAATTCAAGCTATAGTTAGAGAGCTTACTAAAATCTCCTATAATAACTATTACTTCATCTAATGAGGCTATAGGATCTGTGAGATGAAGCAAAATATCATCCGCATAAACGGAAAGCTTTAAATTATGCATGCCTATAGAAATCCCCTCTACCTTAGTAGAGAATGTTGATTTGTCTTATCAAGGGTTCCAAGTACAGATTAAACAGTAAAGGGGAGAGAGGGCAACCTTGTTGGGTACCAGAGTATAGAGAAAACCCAGAGGAGAGCACCTTGTTACAAAATATCCTTGCGGTAGGGGCTGAGTAAATCTTTTGGATCCCTTGGATAAATTCATGGGGTATGTTCATGTGCTCAAGGGTAAGCCATAGGAAATTCCAATCCACCCTATCGAAGGCTTTTTCAGCATCTAAGGATATTATGGCCATGGGATGTAAGGTGGATTGAGCCAAGTGAAATATGTGGCTCAATTTACGGAAGTGATCTGATGCTGACCTTCCCGGGATAAATCCCACCTGTTCAGGGCTAAGCAGAGGAAGCCATATTTTTTGAACCTGGTTTGCCAAGATTTTAGTGAGCATTTTAAGATCACAATTCAGCAATGATATAGGGTGGTAACTAGAAGGTTGTTCTGGTGGCTTGTCAGGTTTTAGAAGCAAAATGATAGTTGCTTCCATATTGGAGAGATCCATAGTCTCATTAGACAGAATATAATGATAAAATTTAAGCAATATTGGGGATAGCTCCTTAGCAAAGATTTAAAAAAAAATTTGAGGGAAAACCATCTGGTCCTGGGGCTTTATCCAGGGCCAGAGCCCTAATGGCCTGGGATATTTCCATTAACATGATAGGAGCTGTTAGCATAGGTCAATCAGCTTCCTGCATTTTGGGAAGTGGGATACTGGCCAAGTATGCCTCGATGTCATCCTTCACTGGGGGGTTGAGCCGATGGCCATAAAGATTTGTATAAAATCTTTCAAACACTGAGGCTATATCCCTGGGAAGAGTTTTAAGGGTACCATCTACATCCTGGATTGCCTGAATGGTTCTTGAGCTTTCCAGTTGCCTCATGCGAAGGGCCAAAAGACACCCAGCTTTTTCCCCTTGGTCGATATAGGTTGCCTTTGTTCTGAGGATGGCAAACTCGGCTTTCTCCTTAAGGAGATCTGAGTATGCATTCCTGAGAGACAAAAGGTCTGTGAGTGACTTCTGCAGGGAAGTAGATGATACATTTTGTTCAAGTGCCCTGATCTGTTCCAATAATTTTTTGGCTTGAGCCTCTCTAACCTTTTTCCGTTTTGATGCTAGTCTAATAAGTTCCCCTCTTATATACCATTTTAATGCACACCAAACTTGATCCACCCTAGGAATGGAGCCTAAATTATCTTCCAGGAACTGCCCAATGAGAGTGCAAATTTTAGAGACTATAAACCTATCCTTGAGTAATTGTGTGTTTAATTTCCATAGGGTGTCTTTCTGTTGTTCAATTGTTGGGATGATATAGAGCCACACTACTGCATGGTCAGATATCACTATCGGCTCAATCCACCTCCTAGAGTCCCCGATAATAGGGTTGAATTTATAAGAAAATAATCCAGCCTAGAGGCCATCTGGTGCACCTGTGAGTAAAATGAAAAAGCCCTAGCGGTTGGATTTAAGATCCTCCAGGGGTCACATAACCCTAGTAGATCCATCATCTCATTGAGAGCCTTCTGAGATGGGGTCGTAGCCATAGGGGTTGGGTTGGATTTGTCCAATAAGTGGGATTGGGTGAGATTCCAGTCTCCTCCCAGTATTATATGGGCTGGAATAAATGAAGCCAGTTTATCTGCTAAGCCCATGAGAAAGTCTGGATCCCTTCCTACCGGTCCATATATACAACCTAGGACTAATGGCTTTCTATCCAGTAGACCTTTGACCAAAATAAATTTACCTTGTGGGTCCGAGACAATAGTTTTGGGTTGAAATGGGACAGCTTTCATGATAAGGATCACCATCCCTCCTCTATTAGAGGAGTTCCGGACGGCAAAAACCTGATGTACCCCTTGTCTTTTAAAACCACCAGCCTCATGAATGAGGAGATATGTCTCCTGTAGGAAAATTATATTGGCTTGTAATAAAGATATGTGCTTGAGAATTGCGATGCGTTTAACCTGATCTCGAGCTCCCGTTACATTCCAAGAAGCAATTTTAATTTTAACATTAATCATATTTTATAACTTTCTGAACACACCAAATTCTGTGATTTATGTCTATGATCACTCCAACCCCTCCCCTGACCCCCTCTCCCCAATATACACCCCCCCAATCATGTAACCCACTATCAAAAATATCCCCCCCCCCACCAAAACCCTCAGAACTATTTACAGAGGCTCCCCCACTTAGAATGAAACATTTAAGATTTAGGAGTATTTAGGTATAGGAAAGCCTTAACCCCTTTGACCACTTTGGAGCATTCTCCTTTAATTGGAGAACAGTAAAATATACTATCTTCATCAACTACAAGTCTGTCTGACCAAAACAATAATAGGATGATAACTCCAAAGAGGTCTACCCCCCTAATGCATAGGTTGTGACACAGCATTTCTATCAGCGCTTTGGTGCCGCCCCTCCCTGCCTACCTCAAGACCAAACAGCCAAACTTAGGGGGTCTCAAAACATTGTATTGTTTCTGGCCAGAGACCACCATATGACTGCCCCTCTCCCTTAATTGAATCAACATTCATTTGGGAGTTAAATAAAAATTATCTCCCCAATGCCCTAATTTGTGAGAATTAACTGTTCTTCCATCATTATGCAAAAGGAAAAGGGTGTTAAGCAACAATACAAAGCTTTAAATGTAACCCAATGCTTAGTGAGTCATTTTATTTCCCAGGGGAACCCAGCCGGGTGCACCGTGTTCCTCAGACGTGCTCCTCCTGAAAACACCTCCCTTTTGTAAAGTTCCTGCTTTGTGTGAGTGAGCACACTGTGACCTCGTGTGGAGGTCCCTAGGCCCAACTATAGTCCTGACGCAGGCCTCCGCCACGTCCCGCAGCCCATCCCAGGAGCCAGTCGATCAGCAGGATCCTCCAACTGTCCAAAGCACAGCCTATTCTAGGCTGACCTGAAGCCACAGGTTGGTACCAACATTAATACGTTAAAATAAAGCAAGAATTCCACAGAATAAGAGAAAAGTCACAAAACTTGCCAAACTATTTGCAGAGCAACCAAAGCTCCTCTAACTTTTAACCTTTGTGAAATAATTCAGGGAACTTGATGGTCAGGTCTTCCAATGCCTTAACAGGGGTCTCATAAGAGATCCAACTGTCCGATATCCTGACTTGAAGGCACGAAGGGCAAAGCATTTTAAAGCGAATTCCTGCTGCAATCAGCTTATTCACTATGGGGTGAAAGGCAACTCTTTTCTGCCATGTCTCGTATGGCAGGTCTTGCGAGATATGAATCTTGACATCCTCCCATAGAATGGCTTGTGTTTCTCTCGCTTTACTTAGAACGTGTTGTTTCTCTATAAAGCTTAAAAATTTTATTATCAGGGGCCTGGGGGGAGCTCCTGCTTGAGGTCAGGGCCATAGAACACGGTGTGCTCGTTCTATCTGGTATGAGGCACCCATTGAGGATGGACCGGTGACTTTACACAGGAATCTTTGTAGGAAAGCCTGTATAGTCTGCCCTTCCTCAGCCTCAGGCAATCCAATTATCAAGATATTATTCCTGCGACTCCTTCCCTCCAGGTCCTTGGTTTTCAATTGTAACTTCTGCACTTGCTGCCTTAACACCAACACCTCTGGTTCAAGTTTCTCTTTCCACTTCTAGATAGAGGTGGTGCGGGCCTCAGAATCCGCGACTCTCGGTGACAGGTCTGAGAAATCTCCATGCAGAGATTTTAACTCATTAGCGATCTCAACCAGTGTTTCTGTGAAGGGCTGTAATTCCTGTAAAAAACGATCCTCTGTTAGAGGAATCAAGGTCGATGACTGTGGAGATTTTTTATCTGGGTTGACTCCTTGCGCCGTTGGTTTCTTTGGATTCTTTTCTGGCGTTGCCAGTGGAGTGTGGAGAATGGAAACTGGATGCATTTCACAGGACCGCTTGCAATCCAAATCTAGTAATTTAGTGGCAGTATAAGTAGTATTCTGGCTTTTGATAGGATTGAAACCCTTAGAATAGGCTAAAATTAACTAGATAAAGTAGATTATAGGGAGGAGCTCAGCACCTCTTCTGCTAACAGACTGCTTGCATCATGCGACCTCCATGTCCAAGTTTTAATTTAGTAGCTGTATAGTGCCTCGTTGAAGTGTACCATCGCCCAAATGACGGTTGCTCTAATGTTTTTGCTCAAATTGCAGTCACTAAAAAATAGTTGCCCAATTGACATGGAGCCATTTGAGGCCTGTTACTAGGGTGCATACAAGGGGTTAAGCATGCCTCTGAGACTTGTCTCCTGCGAGTAATTTGCTTAGAGACAGGATGTATGGGTGTTTGTGTACAGAGTGTTCTGGCTCAGCAAGAAATGGGAAACTCTGTCACGAGTTTGCATGGTACTGCCTGCTCCAATTGTCTATCAGAGTGAGTGGCAAGCACAGAGAGTGTGCCCTGAGAAAGTCCCCAGAGAAGGAAAGATCCACAGAGGGAGCCCACCTCTCCAGCTGCAACTGAATCGGGGGTTTGCAGGCCCGTGGGTGGTGGTTAGACACCTGGGTCCATGGGGCACTGGCCTCCGATGAGATCTCTAGAGAAACACCAGCAAGGCACAGCTGGGAGGATTGAGCGTCACAGAAGTTTCCCTCAAGGACCTGAAAGATTGAGACCAGCTTGGCACCACCAGGATCTGTGGAAGGCCACCACTCAAAGGAGATTGCTGGGATCTGTGAGGCTTCACTCCGACCATGGAATCACTTGAAAGAGATCACAGTCCAAAAGAGGGCATACTTAATACATAAGTAATCTTTGCATTAAAGATGTCCTGTAGTTAATTAAAACCACAGGTACAGTAATGCAGATACCTTGCCATGAAATCCAAATGAATGGGTCTTCAGGAGGAAAGGGCCTGGGAAGAGGGTTTGTAAGTCTCTGGGATGGGGCTAGCCATTGGAACCTGTTCTTTGGGCCACTAGGGATAGCAGTGTAACTGCTAGAGGAAGGCAGGCATGGCAAGGCCAACTAATCAATTTAAATTTAGTAGAATATCATAGTCTGACTTTCTTTTTGTAATGTTGTCCCTCATAGGCACAGTAAGACATATTTTTTGTCAATTTATTTATTTTTATACTGGAAAGTATGTGAGCAAATATGCCTGTTTTTACAAACATCCAGTGTGCTACAGAAATTCAATGATACAGAGAAAAAGGTAAAAACAATATTTGCAAAATCTTACAGTAATTACAGTGACTTGTTTTGGGCAGACTCTGGATTACTAACTCTGGGCAGCCAGAGTGCTTTGACTTCTCTCACTCCCAGGCTGTAAGAGGATCTGGGAGTGGGGGGTGGGGACTCACATTTGCGTCTGCATTCCAGTGAGAGGGGACTGCAGGAGATCTTTTATTATTAGTTGGTTTTATTTACTGTTTGATATTTTTTGGTTCATGTTTTCCATGTACTGAGTTTTGGGTTAGGGTATTCATGTTGTGTAGGGGTAGATTTTAATTTTATTGTATTTTATTTGTTTTTGGGAGGGTTTTTTTATTTACGTTTTGTTGTACTTTTGCTTAGTTTGGGTAATTTTTGATTTTTTTGTTTCTGGGTTCTTTTCTGGATCAGGTACCTGGGTGTTGTGTAACTTGATTGTGTTTAGCTTGCATGATGTGTAGGCCTGCCTCTCTGGTTGTGCTCTATTCATCCTCTGCCCTCCATTCCCACCATCCATTCTCCCCTCCTCTTTTGATGTCATCAACTTACCAGCACTGTCGGGCACTGGGTACTGCTCGTAGGAGGGTGGGTGGTGGGGGGCATGGACGTCAGAGGACAAATGATCGGGGCTCTCACATTGGGGTTGTTAGGTCTAGAAGATGCCCTGGGGTGAAATGGAGTCTGGAACATGGTGCACGATGTCTAGTCCCCATACTCAAGGGCTCCATCACTTTTGGTGGGCAAGAAGCAGGGGCGGCCCTCGAAACCCATCCAACTAAAGCGGTGTTATGCAATGCCAGATAGGTTAAGAATAAGACTGCAATTATTGCAGATCTTGTTGGAACAACTGATCTGGCTTGCATCACTGAGACCTGGCTAGATGAAAATGCTGGCACCATATTGGAAGCTGCAATTCCAACCGGATACTCAGTGATCCACCACTGGAGATTGGACGGCGGGGGGAGGGTAACAGTCTGTTTCAAGACCGAGCTGGGCTTTACGAGTGTACCACTTGAGGAAGCCGAATCTTTTGAGTGTACTGTGGTGGCAGGTGTGGGCTGCAGGCTAGCTCTTGTCTACCATCCACCAGGGGATGAGAAGTGATTCCTGCAGGAAGTAGTGGACTTCATCGTTGACATGGTGCTGGAGTCTCCCAGATTGATGGTTCTGGGCAACTTTAATGCCTGGGTCGACGATGAACTCTCACAATTTGGACAGCACTTCCTCCAGTTAATGACATCTCTGGGCCTCACACAGATTGTTACCTCTGCCACCCATCAGCATGCCACTCTCTTGATTTGGTCTTCCTCCTGGGGATTAAGGCCTCCGACTTGGGGGTGGAACCTGTCAGATGGTCTGATCACTACACTGTTAGGTTCAATTTTCGCACCCCCTTTATAGGCCTGCCCCTGTGGAGATGGTCAGTTACCGCTCTTTATAGGAGGTGAGCTCTGAAGGCCTGGCAGCAGTGATTGACCTCTCAGAGTTTCCTGTGGCCAGCACGAGTCCAGAGGCTTTGGTACTGGCCTACAATAAGGCCATCTCCGTGGCCCTGGACTTGATTGCTCCTGTCCACATTTGTCCTCTCCCCCTTCGACCTTGGGCTCCCTGGTGTGATGGGTCCCTGAGGGATTTGTGGTGACTAGGACATAGGTTAGAGAGACGTTGGCTGAAATCTGCCCTGGAGGTAGACCACCTTAGATTTGTAGAGCATTATCAGACCTACCTATCAGCGATCTCCCATAAGAAGGCAGAATTCCTGTCCAGGGAGATTGCTGCCACTCAGAACCAACCAGCTCAGCTCTTCTGGACTGTGGACAGGTTGTGCAACCCAACCTGTCTGCAGTTCCGAAGACCTTTTTCACAAGTGGAGTGCGATGTGCGATGAGCTTGCTCTATTCTTTGAGAATAAGGTGGCCGACATCAGGTCAAAGATCCTCTTGACGCACTGTATGGGGGATGCTGTTGATCAGTGCCTGGTTGCCTCACCTCATGTTTCCTGGAGTTCCTTTGACCTGCCAGAGTTCCCAGATGTCATGTGGATTGTCCAGAGTATGCGCCCTACATGCTGTAGTTTGGCTCCTGGTCCAACCTCCCTGATTATGGGATGTTGTGATATAATTGACTCAGTCTTGGTTCAGATAGTCCGGTGCTCCCTTGACTCGGGTGAGTTCCCAAGCTCCCTGGAGGAGGCGGTGGTAACAACTCTCCTGAAGAAAGCTTCTTTGGACCCTGACTCTCTGGCTAACTACAGACCAATCTCTAACCTCCCTTTTATAGGGAAGGTTATTGAGAAGGTATTGGCAGTACAACTGGAGAACCACCTGACCATCCATAACATCTATGAACCTCTCCAGTCAAGGTTTCGAAAGAGGCATAGTACCGAGACTGCGCTGGTTCTGGTGCTCAATGTTCTCCTGATGGTGAGAGATCAGAGAAGCCATTCCATTCTGGTGCTCCTTGATCTCTCCTCAGCTTTTGATACTGTGGGCCATGGGGTGTTGCTTTGGCACCTGAGGTTCATCTGTGGCCTGACACATACAGTCCTGAGGAGGTTTACATCTTTCCTCACTGGCAGAACTCAGAGAGTGGTATCTGTTTTTTTTTTCCTCAGACCCATTCTCTCTGTCATGTGGGGTACCTTAGGGCTCAATGCTTTCCCCCATGTTGTTTGCAGTGTATATGCTGCCCCTCAGAGACAGTGTAAGACAGTATGGACTGAGGTTTCACTGCTATGCTGATGATATCCAGCTCTACCTGTCTTTTGCACCCAACCAGGATAGTGTTCTCTCTGTATTTAATAACTGCCTTGCTGAAATCCTGGACTGGATGAATTCAGACTGGCTAAAGTTGAAAGCGGGAAAGACTGAGGTGATGATTGTGGAGCCGGGTCGCTGGATAGAGGGGTTGAGGATTGGTCAGCCCTCTGGAATTTATCTAAGGGGCGCCCAGATCCTTACCTCTAAATGGATGTGGGACCTGGGGGTGGTGCTTGATGATGGGCTGACCTTATGATCTCAAGTGTTGGCGAGAATAAAGTTTTCCTTTTATCATCTTAGGAACATCGCCAGGGTCAAGCACCTTGTTCCATCTGGAGATCTTCTTTCACTCATTCACACCTTTGTGACCTTGCACCTTGATTACTTCAACTCCCTGTACTTTGGGCTTCCTGGGGTTGCTATCCATCACTTGCAGCTAGTGCAGAATGCGACAGCACGATTGTTGATGGGGGCCTCTTGAACATCTCATATTACCCCCGTTCTGCGTAGTCTGCACTGGCTGCCAATTCAGTGGCGGATCACCTTTAAAGTTGGTTTACTGACATATAAAGCCCTACATGGACTTGGTCCTGACTACTTGAAAGAGCTTCTGGTTTCCAATCGCCCAGAGCGACAGCTCTGTTCGGCCGACAAGGGGTTGCTGGAGATCCTAAGGGTGTCTTTGAAGTCTTCTTGGGCCTGTGCTTTTATGTACATTGCCCCTACCCTCTGAAATTCTCTACCCCATTGGCTGCGGGAGTGCACAGCCGTGGGAGGCTTTAAACAAGCGTTAAAAACTTTTTTATGGTGCCAGGCCCTTAATGGCACTGAGTAAATGAACCCTGTCAGATTGTTTTGTTCTATAATGTATTTTATTGTTCTTATTATTCTTATTTTAATCTTTTGTAATGCACCTTGATATTTGAAAGGTGCTTTTGTGAAATAACGTTATCATTATTATTATTATTATTATTATTATTATTATTATTATTAACATGTCCCACGGGGTAGATAAACTCTCCGATCAAAGACACATCTTGATGCTGGATCCGGCAACTGCCATATAAGAAACTAAGATACGAGCAGTTTAATGCATTTCAATGTGGCTTTTGAACTTTGATTCACAACTTTGCAATTTTTACATATTTTGACCCCAAAATTTCAACATGGTCTTTTTGGGACCCAACTTCATGAACACTGGTGGTGGAATTATGCCAATCAGGCCTAAAAGAAGATTTCATAACCACTTGGCAGAATCACCTTTTGTGTGGATTTGAAAATTTTCACCACCCTTGTTTTTGAGGTGAGGTAATAAGAAGGCTATGTTGAAAATTTGGGAGTCCAAATATGTAAAAATGGCAACGTTATGAGCATATGTTGAAATGTTTCTATGTTGCCCATAACTTTGGAAATTTTAAAGCTAAGCTGTCCACATTTTCAGCTCCCCACCCCTGAAAGGTGTACCCCCTGATTAAGTGATTCACAAGAAAAAGCCTTTAGGTCATGTGCTGTAACTTACTTTATTTTAATTGTGTAAAGTTCAGGAGTAGGGAATATGGTGGACACTGCTTGGCTCCATTTAGTGTAAAAGTGTGGTGATTCACTGCTCGTTTCATTACATTTGTATTGAAGCAAGTGGTGTGGCACAAGCTGTGGCCAGAGCAGGTACGGCTGCAACCAAGCCTATGGAGAAACACGGCACTGTTGGCCATGTCAAAGATGGCTGTCAGAGTTCTCTGCATATGCATAGTGACTCGCACATGCACACTGAACTCTGGGCATAGTGGCACAGTCCGCCATGTCCAAGATGGATACCACATTTCTCTGTGCATGCGCGGCAACTCGCACATGTGCACCGGGCTCCACCAGCCGTCTTGGACACAGTGGACTGTGCTGCTATGTCCGTAGTTCAGTGCACATGCATGAGTCATTGCACATGTGCAGAGAACTCTGGCAGCCATCTTGAACACAGCTGGAAGTGTCTTGTTCCACTGGTACCGATGGCAAAATAGAGTGGGGTGAACGTGCAGTAATTGCTTTTCACCTCCACTATTAAAAAAGTCTATTTAGTATCCAGTAAGCTCCTTTTTCTTCACAGTGATGGCAAGATCGCTGCAGGGCTACACCCACTGCGGACATAAAAATACACCTGCAGGGGAGACCACGTGATGCAAGGTACTGGGTATAAGCTCCTCTGTAACAGCTCCAGCCTCCCAACTTAATGAAAGTGTATTTTGGACTGTTTAAACTGCCTAAAGCCCTCTAATTTTACTTTACTCTGCCTTCCTATCATCTGGTGCTCCTGTTTGGTGGATCGGAGAAACGATGGAGGTGTATATGAAGAAGGTGCCGCAGAAACACACCCCTCTGGTCACCCCCGAGAAGGCCCCAAAGAAATCACAGGCCTCGAGTGGGGCAGAAAAGACAGAGCCCTCGAACCAGGCCACGGATCAAGAACCGCTTACGTTGAGCAGGTTCCTGGAAGAGTTCAAGTCTTTCCGTGAAGATGTTAAAGAAATGGCTTCTGAGCTCAAGTCTCTATCTAAAAAGCTTGATGAGGTTTCAGTTACTACCTCGGATAACACAGCCCGAATCTCTTCCCTTGAGAAGCGTGTGGAAAAGTTCGACCCCGGGCTGGTGGCTATGTGGCAGAAGCTGTCACATCTTGAATCAAAACTAGAGGACCTCGAGGGTCGTAGTCGTAGGAACAACGTTGTCATTCTCGAACTGCCTGAGGGAGAAGAGGGCCAGCATGCCATAGCATTTGTTCAAAAGCTTGTTGAGAGGATTGCCTGCCCCTCTCCCTTTGGGGCAAAATACATCATCGAGAGAGCCCACAGGTCCCTACTGCTGAAGCCTCCCCTAGGAGCTACACCTCGTCCTATTATATGCCGTTTCTTGAATTATTTAGAACGGCAGCATTTTCTGGTTAAAGAGGTGCAGGAAGTCAGATGGGAGAATACCAAACTCAGGATAGCACAAGACCTACCGGGCTCTGTCTGACTGAAATACATAGCATTCCACCCTATAGTCTCCAAGATCATCGCTGCAGGGCTTAAGTTTAGAATGGGGTACCCAGTCAGGTTACAGGTGCAAGTGGCTGGTGCCTGGTCAGCTTATGATGATCCTGATGCTGCACTTGCTGGCTTAAAGTTGGCCCTGCCTGATCTTTTCAGGGATACATGAGATGCCCGGCATTTTCCGATTGGGAGAGATCTGGACTGAAGAGATAAGGCTGCTCTTCAAATTATATGTTGGGGATGAGTGAGAATAATCACCCGAGCATGTGAAAGCCCGACTTTGAGGACTGAAGGGACATAATCTTTTATGTTTACTTAACTCTATATGACTTTCTCACATCCTAATTATGTCTGGGACAGATGTTTCCTTTAGGAGACCGTTTAATTTGAATGTCTGTTGATTAAGGGGAGGGTATTTTTTGTAAGAGGTCTGTTTGGCACCTACCTGTAAGCATAGGAGGGGGATTGTTAATGTTAATGTTTCAGGCTCGTACCCCACAGGTTATTTACTCAATTTATATGGGTGACTGACCTGGGGTTGTGCTGGGTTTTCTCTTCAATGGTGCATCGTGATGCGCTTTCGCTCCTGTACCGCCAGAGGGAGCTCCAGACATATAATTAGCTGGCTAGCGCTATTTTTTAACCCGAGATGTGATTTTTCTCTCACAATCTTTTTATGGCTGGCCTGGGCTTGGGAGTACTTCTCTTACTGGACAATCAAGTCCTGTTGCGGGCATGGCCTCTACGGTAGACTTGTTTCATTCTGTATGGCCTGCCATTAATAATATTTAGGGAATTGAGCCTCCTTAGCAGGAAATGGGTACTCTTTAAGCTACTCCCGTACATTCTCTGTGCTCATACCTTAAAGTACTGTGCCACTCCCACTGGCTATCAGGAACTGGTTAATAAGTGATTTTTGATGGAAAGTAGTTTTTCTTTACAGCTTACTTAACATCTACTTGTTTTCACATAGGGGGCTCTTGAATTTCTCTGGATTTGTGGGGGTAATGTTGGGGGCTGGGGGAGAGGAAAAGAAGTGGTATTTTGTTGAGCGTTGTTTGTGACAGTTGGGGGATGGGGTTAATGTTAGATTTACTGGCTTATCAATGTTATGTAATTTTCGGGTGTTTTATGGGGGTGGGATTGGGGTAGGTTAGATCGGGTTGGGAGGGTCTGGGGTTGGCTGGGTGGTACAGCAGTATTTAAAACACATTGGTTTCTGGACCATAGTTGTAGTAAAATCCGGATGTCAATCTTGTGTTTACTTTTATCAACTTAGATGACTAGCAATATCAAGCTGGCTACTTGGAATGTGAAGGGGTAAGGAAAAAACCTAAGCAATATCAGGTGCTTAAACACCTGAGCTTGTTGCGTGCCCAGATAATGTTTTTGCAAGAATCTCATTTGCTAGATTCTGAAGCATTACAACATAGGAGGCAACAGGCTGGACAGGTGTTTAATGCCTCGGGGTCCACTAATAGCTGTGGGGTCATGCTACTTGTTAACAGAGATGTCCCATTCATTCCCACTCAGGTTTTCAAAGATCCAGAGGGTAGGTACATCTTTGTTCAGGGCACTCTTTGGGCCATGCCACTTTTGCTCTGTAGCATCTATGGGCCAAATGTGGATGACCCCACCTTTTTTATGAAGTTGATCACCATTATTCTTCCTGTGCTTCCTATTGTGATAGTTATGGGCGGAGACTTTAATTTGGTCTCGGACCCTAATATGGACAGGTCTGGTAATGGGTCAAGAGGATTGTCTCCTGGGCAAAGGGCCTTTAGGGACTTGTTGGATCAGTGCAGACTGTGCGACGTGTGGCGAGTTCTGCACCCCAATTCCAGGGAGTATACTTTTAGTTTGCCAGTGCATGGATCGCAGTCTCGCATTGACTACCTATTAATTTCCCAGGTGCTGTTGCCGGGGGTGCTGTCTGCCTCGATTCAGCCCGGTCCCGTATCCGATCATTCCCTGGTGATATGCAACCTGGCTTTTCTTAACATTCCTAAGAAAGAGACCCAGTGGAAATTAAATGAGCAATTACTAAAAGACGATAGGCATCGCAACCTTGTGAAGGAGCAGATTGATTTATTTTTTACTACTAATCCAATAGAAAGCACTGTGCCGGATATTTTATGGGGCACTTTTAAGGCCTATATGAGGGGAATTCTCATTAGTTCCGCTACAAAGAGAAAGAGGGCTCATGAAGTGGAACTATTATCCTTATTGTCTCAAGTACGGTCACTAGAAACTAACTTATTCCCTAGCACTCATAAGGAAGACAGGCAGAAACTTTTAGTAGCTAAAGACAGATATTTAGAATTGTTAAGGGAAAAGGCAGAGTTAGCCATTATCCGTACTAAAGCAAGTTTCACTGACCAAGGAGAAAAAGCAGGGTGCATGCTTGCTTTATGCTTAAAGCAGCAAGAGTCTGCAAGATTCATTCCTCCAGTCAGGGCGCAGGCGGATGGGTCTCTGAGGGTATCCCATTCAGAGATAGTGCAGGAGTTTGCCATGTATTATGAACAACTATATAGGGACATGGACAGTCCTCTTCCCTTGGAGAAGTTGGAGGTGTACCTTAGGGATTCTCACCTTCCTTCCTTGTCAAGTTCCCAGAGGAATTGTCTATCCTTCCCATTATCCCTGGAGGAAATATCGGAAGTCATAAAGGCCTTGCCCTCGGATAAAGTTCCGGGACCGGATGGGTTTTCCTCTTTATTCTATAAAGTTTTTCAAGAACAGTTACTGCCTGTGCTTCACTGGCTGTACCTCCACATTCTGTCCGGGCTAGCTGTAGATGGCCATTTGTTTGAAGCCCTGATAGTCCTTTTACCCAAGCCGGACAAAGATCCTTAACTGGTTCAGAGTTACAGGCCAATATCCCTGTTGAATCGGGATATCAAAATTCTTTTGAAGATATTGGCTGACAGGCTAACTCTGGTCCTCCTGGATCTGATTGGCACGTCCCAGGTAGGGTTCATGAGGGGGCGTTAATCCTCAGACCATTTGCGCACCCTTTAGCACGTCTTCTCAGAGTCCAGGGATGCCACCTTTCCCGCTGGGTTGGTCTCTCTGGACGCCTAGAAAGCATTTCACCGGGTGAACTGGAATTTTCTATTCCAAGTTCTCAGAGCATTCGAGTTTCCCTCCATGTTCATAGACTGGATCTGGGTGCTATTCGGTACCCCTTCTGCTAAGATCTCCGGTAATGGTGCATTTTCCAAACCCTTCCTCTTATATTCAGGCACTAGACAGGGCTGTCCCCTCTCCCCCTTATTATTTAATCTATACTTGGATCCCCTTATTCAAAATATTCTTAATAATCTGGGAATACAAGGTATCCCGATTGGGAGTAACGTGGTGAAGATTACAGCATATGCTGACGATCTTCTCCTTCATTTGGCCCATCCGGTAACATCCATTCCGGTTATGTTAGGAGAGATTGCCAAGTTTAGCTTCTTCTTGAATTATAAATTGAATGAAATAAGTCATCCTTTTTTCCCCTCAACCATAAGGTCTTTAAGACTGATATTATTCCTTTTGGATTGTGTTGGTCACCCTATGTTCTCAAATACCTAGGTATTAAATTAACATGCAATCCTTCCCTATGGTTTAAAGAAAGTTTAGAGCCCCTTTCTCAGTTGATTGTGCAGGATGTAGAGAGATGGGCTAAGCTTCCAATCTCGTTATGGGGCCGCATCAACATAATTAAGATGAATGTATTTCCCTGACTTTTTTAGCCCCTGTCGCACCTCAACTCATTTGTTCCTCTATCCTGGTTTCAGAAGATGCATAAAATCTTTATCAATTTCATTTGATCTAATAAACACCCTCAATTGGCATACTACAAGTTAGCCACCCCAAAAACTGATGGGGGACTGCGGATTCCTCACTTGGCAATCTATCACTGGGCTAGCCATCTTGCTAAGTACCTGAAATGGGTAAGTCCAGGTCCTGAGAATTTGAGACCGGTCTTGCTCAACATCGAATTAGACTTTATCCAGGCTATGAACATGGACCCCTCGACCATGCTTTATGTTAAGCTGTCTCTTCTACAGGATGCTAGTAAATGACCCGCCCTCATGACATCATTAAAAGTGCATATGCAGCTTTGTTCTTTTTTGGGATATATTCCGCATTTAGACCTGTCTCAGTCCATCTAGAATTCCCTGGCCTTTACCATAAATAAACAAAGGATTCCCCGTATGTGATTGCCCCAACTAGGAGAGGGGATAGTATCCTCATTTCTGGATGATACAGGGGCATGGCTTCCGGTTACCGAAATTATCCGAAAATTCGATATCCCAGTCTCTTAGCTATTCAGGGTTTTCCAACTAAAACACCTACTTACCACTGCCCTTGGTAGCACCCTTCCCCACCCAATGGCTTTTGCATTGATACCTGCGCTTTCCTCCCTACTTGGATCCTCAGGTGTCATTTCTAAAATATATCAAGTTTTGTACCACTGGCGGTTTGGGGGTCCCAATGGCCCCACTAGGTTTTGGGACTCATTTTTTCCCCAATACACCTTCAATTGGCCGTCTCTTTGGATGTTTTGTCATAAATATGTGTCTCAAGACAGACTACGGTTTATGCAATATCACATTTTGCACAACATGTATTACACTCCAGTTAAGTTGGCAAAATGGGGCCTTCTTGAATCAGACAGGTGCACTAGATGTTCCCAGGAAGTTGGAATGCTTTTGTGGGATTTAATTAAAGCTAATCTAGACCCCTTACTGGGATTGCAGGATTACTTCACACCTGACATCTGCCTCCTGGGAGACCTGTCTTCCATCAAGATCAAAGCTCGGAGACTTCACATATCTATGATTGCACTTTCTATCAAAAAAATTATACTCAGGCATTTGAAAGATGGGATTTGCCCAACATACCAGGAATGGATTCATGAAATCCTTGTGAACCTTCGCACAGAGAAAGCTATAGCAAGCCTCCACAATAGGTTACAAAGGTACAAACATATCTGGGATCCCCTTCACACCTTAATCATGATTGCTATGGTTTAACGAGTAGCAGCTAATCTGTTATCTTAACATATGTAAGGTTACAGTGATAGGATGCTTAACTACTACATCCAAGTGTGCTGCTGTACCGGGGGAAGGGGATAGGGGGTTGGGGCAGAGTTGGCAATGTATTACAAGCAGGTTGTATATGTTAGAATTACTGCCTCCTGTATTGTGGAAAATTATGTTAATAAAGTTTGAATTAAAAAAAAAGAAAAAAAATTACACCTGCAGCAATGCTGCCTCACACAAAAATAAAACTGGTTATATGTACAGGCTCTGGATATTTTTGATGACAAATTATGTCACTTAGGCTACAATGCCATTCTTGTATTGTCGCAACCAGATCTGCACACAATATATCAAGTATGGCCTTACCAGTGCCCAATAAAGGGGGAGGATCTCATCACTTTCACAACACGTTATGCCCCTTTTAATGCAGCCCAGCATATGATCTGCCTTACTCGCTGCCATAACAGAAACAGACATGGAAAAAAATGTTTTTCTTCAAAGCAAAGGTTTCTGCTTTAGTATATAATTTCTTAAGCAGAATCTATTAAGATAAAAATAATTTACCAGAGAACATATTTATACATTTTAATACTCTCTCTGAGGCATCCTCCAATTCACAGTAATAAACAAACTGCACACATCTGCTAAAGAAGTGTCTAATTTTAGCACCCAAAGCACTTTTGTTGCAAAATGAATTGCACACATTATGCATGCTTACCTCAGTGACATTGCTGGACCTTGTCCAGCCCCTGCTTCAGTGGGTCTTATCTGTCTGATCCCTACAATACCTAGTACTGAACAGAATGAACTGCTGATGTGCTAGAAAGAAATTCCTTATAGATAATTGCTTTACAGTCTTTCTCAAGAAAGACCGTGAAGCCTGATAAGATCATTTGAGGTCAAACATTTCTCAGTATCACAGTTTTCAGAAATGTTATTCCCATAATACCGAAAAGAAATGATCATACTGTATAAAATCATTTAGTGAGGGAGAATAAGTTTGTCCTGTCCCAGCAATGCAACCTTATCAGGGTAAGGATCTTCCAGGAGTTTTCTTGACTGTTAATCAGTCACTACATTGCTAATGAACTGCACAGCAAGAAAGATCTCAAAGGGTTGCTGTGGTTTAGGTTGAAATATTGATACACCTCAGTAGGGCTAGTAGGAAATAATTACTTATGTGGGAATGTTTACTCCAGCATGGAAACATTGCTGCTGTTAAATGGGTAGCCTGGCAATATCAGCAAAAAATCTAGTGTTTGCTTATGAATATATAGATAAGGGTATCAAGTTGAAATATAGCAGGTAAGTATTTTATATCAAAGGAATTCTACAACCTGAAAATAAATAAAAATCCTTGCAGAGATGATATTTCAAGAATAGTAGAAGCCAGTGTTGGAAATGAAAAAAAACACACTTTGTTTCATTATATGTGGCATATTTAGTTTTTATTTATTCAGTTGTATGCCTTTGGGGTACACTTTACAAAGGGGCAGTCCTTTCCCATTTTGCTTCTGTAACTGAGTGAGACTTCCAATTTGACACCCTTTACTGTAAGTGACGACTTGTGGCAAACCATGCGTCAAGTGCAGTTTTGAAAATCGCTTGCCGCAATCCCCCTGTCACACATCTCTTGCGGAGATGCACCACACTTGTGCTAGCTAACCCCTGACATACATTTGTGTCCTTGGGTGGCATTTTACAAGGCTTGCGCCAAAACTCTGGCACAAGCTGCCATAAAATGAGGCACAGTTGCAACTGGTTTGAAAATTGGGCGCAAGTTGCAATAAACACTCGGATGCAGCTGCAGCAAATGTTGCAAGGATGCAAGGTTTGGTCACACACCATGCATCCTCCTTTTGAAAACTGGGCCCCCATAATTGAATTTCCCCAGGTACCCCCCTCCCCTTTTTCATTAATGGTAAAACCAAAAAAATCAGCATTGTTTGGTGCATTTCATTTTTTTGTTTTAATATTCCAAAAAAAGTATGTTGCTAAAATGATCAAATTTAGCAAAGTTTTAGCTTTGATCTCCATATACTGTATTTGTTTTTGGTCATTTAAACATTAAGATAACTAAAACAATCTAAATAAAAAATGTAATTATTTAGTCTGTGTGTTACATGGTAACAAGAGCCAGGTTCTGGCATTTGTTACCTTGCACTGCCAACTGATTATGTTGTACAGTATGGGCCATGTATATTGGGAATGGGGAAGTCCTAACTGTAAAAGCAGCACAGTATAAATTGCCAGTCCAGATGCTAGTGGGTGCTAACAGGGATAACACTTGCTAACATCCAGGGGTGAGGTGACAGAAAAAGCTATATATACTGTAGTACTGCAACATGTTTTTCAAGCACCAGTGGTTTGCACTGGCACCTTTGGCCCCAGCCAGAATGTCCTCACTTTCTTCATCCCAACCCAAATGTCCACAGTCCCTTCCTGACCTATCGGATCTCTATCTCTGATATCCAGTAGTCCATCAGTTACTTAGTGTAGTCCCCTGACATCCTGATAAAGTACTGGTGCAGTATCCCAATCTCCCAATCCAAGTCACCCATACTGATACTACAAAATTGGCAGCAGTACAGGCCATTCGGTCTGTCTAGTCTGTTGTATTGTGCAGCACTTCAATCCATTAGACTGCAATTACTATCTCTGATGCTATCATTTCATCTCCCTATTCAGGTTCACACTGTTTGATCCTGGTCCCCTCATATTCTGATATAGGGCCCCTATTACTGATACAATATTCCTTGTTACCAATGCATTTCCTTCAATGACTGATTCAATCCCACCTTGTTACCACTGCATGCCTGCCTAGTTACAGATGCAAATTCTATAGTCCCCGTACATATACTGTCATCCCTTAGTAATCAATGATTCCCAGAACCTGACATAAGTTCTGCCTCCTCAGTTTACAAGTGCAAATCACCCAGTTATATCAGTTATTAATTTACTCTGCTCTATCCGTATTACTTCTGCCACTGAATGGTCTCCCTCTATCCTCCCACCCATCCTCTTGTGTCCCCTGCTAGCATGGTTGTGAGTGGCCATTATGAGTTACTTAATGTTGTTCACAGGTACTGTATTAACTCAATATGAGTGCCCAAGCTTGCAACAGAGCTAATGAAGGCCACAATACTATGAGCAAACAATTCACCACTTGCAGAGAAAAAAAAAGGCTTAACATGCACTGACGGCTTCAGTGAGTTTTACTGGAAATACCAATTAAGGTTAAAATTCAGAAAAAAACTAAAAGAAAACAGTATGTGAAAAGCAGCACAAAGACCCATGGGATGTCAAGGCTTGTCAAGTTATACTAGCTGTTTGTCAGGTGGCCCCTGATGTAGAGCTTGTGCAGCTTTAGGCACTGAGGCATCCAGTCAATCATTTTGCTACTGTGGACATGCTGTTTTGCTTGCAATTTTGGTATTTTAGTCTTTATTGATCTATCCTGTAAAACTCATTGAAACCATCACTGTGCGACCAGCCTTTCTTTTTCCTTGAGAGTGTTTTTGATTGTTTGTGAACTTTCTAAGTGGGTGTAACATGCCTTTCAGAGCACCAAGCCAGTGTTTATGCACGTGTTCTGTTTTGTTTTATACGTTTATTTAATGGGATATTCAGAGAATACCTTTGAGCACAAGTGTTCATTTACAAAGGTTCCACGTCAGTGTCTGAGTTACAAAGATACTATACAGATGCAAATAAGCAATTCCAGGGTAATGTTGTCAAAGAAATACAAAATAGATACAGGCAGGTTCTAATACATACAGACTTGTACAAATCAGGCAACTTATTATGTAAATGAGTAGAAATGTGCAGATCCAATTAACTGACACAGACTGATTTAAATTTTGAAATTTAATGCAATACTGTGAGAATGGCACTGATGGTAATTAGCACTGGGATCCCCACTGGTCTTCCTGGGTCCTCACAAATGACGTTCTAAGAACACAGAAAGAGTTAGTGACCAAAATCAGTATGGCTCAAAAATTTAGTTTGGGTGCAAAGTGAGCTTTGTTTTCACTTCATACCGACTACTGTGACACAGGATCAGACCCAGAGTTTTCAGATAAAAAAAATCCATACACATAAGCAATTCTCTAAATACTCCAAAAGGGCAGTGAAGGTGCAGAGCACTGCCACTGAGGGTTTAAGATGAATTCTGGAAGTAAAAGTTTAATAACAATATAGAACTGGCTTAGTCACACTATTAGCGAAATTATTTTTAAAGAATAAATTTTTTTTTAGTTTAGTTTTTGGTAACCAGGTAAGGCTCACTAGGCAGAAGTGCCTGTTTTCAGGGGCAACCTGGGCACACTGGATGGTTAAGTGATTTGCTCAGAGTCACACACTATGCAAGTGGAGGTTGTGAGAATCAAACTCAGGTCTTGTCTGCTGGATATACTAAGCTCGTTCACACCTCATTCCTCTAACCTCTAGGCTATACTGCCAGCCAATTACTGGCTGTTTTCATACACAGGGATGCGATATAAGTGAGTTGATGTAGATAAAGGGAATTACTATACAGAAGCAAGCCCTCAATGCAGGTATCCAATGCAAAATAAGAAAGAATTTAAAATAGGTGGTGGTCCAAAAAGGACAAATACTTATTAATATTTACTTTCTTTATTTATTAGTACCAGATAACTAACAAGCAGAACACAGCAGCCAAGGAGTCCAAGGGGCTGATTAAAAGGACAGGTGGTATTGTTTTTTTACACTGAATAACCTAATGGTGGTCTTTAAATAGTGGTGACAAGTGTTCAATGTGACACAATAAGAATTGTAAATTTGTACATTTGATAGTTGTTGAGTGCAATTAATGTGGAAAGAGGAACAAGAATGTAACAAGACTAAAAATGATAATGAACTGTTAAGAGATATTTTATTTAAAACATGTATATTTTTTGATTAAATCTATAGTTCCCCAGAAGAAGCCTATTTATTAGGCAAAATGTTGGGATGGAACTTGAAATTCAGAATAAATAAGATTATCGGTTGAAGGATTTGTGTCTGGCATTGATTTGCTTCAGCTGGCTAAGAGCATTTTATGTTTTAATTTCTATGCCAGTCACCTCCTTGGTGCACACCTCAATTCCTTGGTCATCTTAGGACAATTTCTCCTGTCTGACATGATACTCGATCATACTCTATTGTTTCAATAGACATACAACAGCCATGCAGGCCTCCCAGCTGGGCTACACTCCTACCTTATCATTGTTCCTAGCCATGCAACACTCCTGACCATTTCATCATCTATGATCTCTATGTGTCAGTGGCTCAGTAGGTAGCACACTCGCCTCTGAAGCTGGGAGATCAGAGGGCTGTGGGTTCAGTTCCCACATCTGGCACTTGGGTTAATATCCCAGTACTGACACTGTAGTGCAGCATGAGAGGGGTGCTGCACATCTGAGGTGCTGTCTTTCAGATGAGACATTAAACCGAGGTCCCATCTGCCTGGATTGGTGGTAGTTCAGGTGGATGTTAAAGATCCCATGGCACTTATCGAAAAGAGTAGGGAATTTTATTGAGAAAGTTGGACTTCATTACAGAAAAGAAACCAAGCAGTACAACAAACAGTCATAAAAAAATACAGCAATATAACAAAATGAAAGCAAATTAAACAGATACAGACAGTATAATCACAAAGGAAGGCATATTAAACCCCCAGTAAAAAGGTCACAATGTGACCATAAATGAAAAAACTGAGGTCCTAATAAAGGCCCAAAATCCTGAAGTTTAACGTTACAAATAGCAATTCTGACATTCTTAATAACTTCAGATACACAAATAAATTTTTGATGCAAACCAGCATACATCTGGCCCGCCACAAATAAGAACAGATTAAAGAAAAAACAAGATATAAAGTGTCTTCAGGATATTTTTGACATAACACACCCTGCGTACAAAACATAAGATGTTCATAAGACAAATGTAACAACAGTGGTTCTGACCATAATCCAGCTAACTGAGTCCAAAAGGAAACAGCAAAAGGACACTCCAAAAAAAGGTGTTGTTGGGTTTCAACAATTAAAGAACAACCCTCCCTGGGGCAAAATCGAGCATCTAACGCTTTGTGCTTATGATTGCCTTTGACACTAAGAAGCCCATAATCACCTAACCAAACTACATCCCACACATAGGAAGGCAAACGGGAATTGCATAGTTGTTGGAGAATCCATTCAACCCGATGCTCAGGACAAAATGGAAATACCACCCTATCCTGAGCGTCTTTCCGCCAAATGGTGGCATAAAGAAGTAATCTAGATAGAGTATAAAAATCCTGAGGACGGAAATCCCAAGATAACGCCATCTTGATCGGTTCTTTCCCATATGAGGGAACCTTAGCATATCGAGAAACCCACCCTTTTTTCCCCAAATCCCAAGCGGGAAGGCAAGGCAGTAACCGCTGTAACACCAAAGGCTTCCAACTCACCATTCCGGGTTTCAAGGCATTCCAAAAATTAGTATAAAAAATATACTGTAAAAGAAAGTCACAGGGTTAATCATCCCAACCCCTCCCTCCTTATATGGTCTATAAGTTATACTACGCTTGACAGGGTTCAATCTAGACCCTCACAACCCTTGAAAAAAAATCCTATATAATCTGGAAAAACAATCCATTGGTGGCAGAAATACATAACAAAGATATAAAAACAAAGGAAGAACTAAAGTTTTAAGTAACATAACACTTTTTTTTTACCCATTATATGTTGTTTCCACCCCAAAATCAAACCCTCAGCCTTACCCATGGCTAAAAGCCAATTATAATGATACACCTTGTCAATTCCCCAAAAAATACCTAAATACTTGAATGGCCGAATATCAACAGAAATCCCAGCATACCTCCCTAATCGTGGAAGAACTGAGTGTCCAATAGGAACCCCTGTACTTTTGCCAAAATTAATTCGTGAACCAGAAACAGAAGAATAAGCATGTAACACTTGCAACACTGCAGATTCAACCGTACCGATATCCACCGTTAAAACCAAATCGTCAGCATATGCAAGGATTTTAACTGGGGAGGATGGGCTGGGCCCCCGAACCCCAAAATCTGAGGACAAAGAGAAATTGCCCGAATCAATGTATCGATACAAAAATTATATAAAAGAGGACTGAGAGGGCAACCTTGTCTGACCCCTCTACCTAGCCTGACAGGATTACCTAACCAACCATTCACAGTTGGAAGGATTGTCGCCTCCTTATACAAAGCTTTAATCCAAAAAAGAAACTGGTGGAATCCCAAACGCACCTAACACGGCAAATAAAAAATCATGAGAAACGATATCAAAAGCCTTCTCCTGATCTAACCCAACACCCATCCTGAAACCTTACCCTGCTCACCAGCACAAACAATTCCGTAACAGAATTAAATTATCATTCTGACTCCTTCCCGGACACCACAAGTCTGAGCAGGACTAAGTAGTGAGGCAATTTTTATAAGCCTAGACAATAAAATTTTAGCCAAGATCTTATAGTCCACATTTAATAAACTTAAAGGTCTCCAATTTTGTAAATCAGAACGGTCACCCTGTTTTTTAAAGATGAGAACTAAAATGGCTTCCTTTATAGATTTAGTAACTGTACCCATGGTCAGCATATCAGTAAATAAGAGAGATAGGGCTGGAACTAAATCCTCCTTACAGTGGCGTGAAAAAGTATTTGCCCCCTTCCTGATTTTCTCTATTATTGCATATTTGTCACACTGGATGTTTTCAGGTCTTTAGACAAAATATAATATTAGATAAAGGGAACCTGAGTGAACAAATAACACTTTTTTTTTTTACTTATTTCATTTATTTAATGAAAAAAGTTAACCAACACCAACTGGCACTGTGTGAAAAAGTTATTGCCCCCTAGTTAAATCAACCCAATTAAAGGGATAATTAGAGTCAGCTGATTGAACACAGCCAGGCTTGATTACAGCCAGCCCTGCTCAATATAAACCTCACTTATTTTGGCCTTACCATCAGAGTCACGTTGCCAGCAAAAGATTCAACAAGCACATTATGCCATGATCAAAGGAAGTTCCTGAAAAGATCAGAAAAAATTTGTTGCCCTCTATCAGTCTGGAAAGGGTTACAAAGCTATTTCTAAGGCTCTGGACTCCATCGAACCACAGTGAGAGCCATAATCTCCAAATGGAGAACACTTGGAACAGTAGTGAACCTTCCCAGGAGTGGTGACCTGCCAAAATTACTCCAAGCGCAGTGTAAAATCATCCAAGAAGTCTCAAAGGATCCTATAACAATATCCAAAGAACTGCAGGCTACTCTTGCCTCAGCTAAGGTCAGTGTTCATGACTCCACAATCAGAAAGAGACTGGGCAAAATGGGCTTCATGTGAGAGTAGCAAGGCAGGAAACCACTGCTAACCAAGAAGAACATAAATGCTCATCTCTCATTTGCCAAGAAGCACCTGGATGATCCACAAGCCTTTTGGGAAAATGTTCTATGGACAGATGAGTCAAAGTGGAACTTTGGACAACATGGATCCCATAATGTCTCATAAAGCAAACACAGCATTCCACAGTAAGAACACCATACCAACAGTCAAACATGGTGGTGGTAGTGTGATGTAGTGGGGATGCTTTGCTGCCCTAAGGACCTGGATGACTTGCCATAATTAAAGGAACCATGAATTCTGCTCTGTACCAGAAAATTCTTAAGGAGAATGTCCAGTCATCCTTCCGTCAGCTGAAGCTGAAGCGTAGTTGGGTCATGCAGCAAGACAATGATCCAAAACACAAAAGCAAGTCCACATCAGAATGGCTAAAGAAGTAAAATTAAAGTTTTGGAGTGGCCTAGTCAAAGTCCAGACTTAAACCCAATAGAGATGCTGTGGCAGGACCTGAAATGAGCAGTTCATGCTCGAAAACCTACCAAATGTTACTGAATTAAAGCAGTTCTGCGAGGAAGAGTGGGTTAAAATTCTTCCTAGCGATGTGAAAGACTGATATTGAATTATAGGAAGTGTTTGGTTGCAGTCATTGCAGCTAAATGTGGCATAACCAGTTATTAAGTGTAAGGGGCAATTACTTTTCACACAGTGCCAGTTGGTGTTGGTTAACTTTTTTCATTAAATAAGTGAAATTAAAAAAAAAAACAAGTGTTATTTGTTCACTCAGGTTCCCTTTATCTAATATTACATTTTCTCTAAAGACCTGAAAACATCCAGTGTGACAAATATGCAATAATAGAGAAAATCAGGAAGGGGGCAAATACTTTTTCACGCCACTGTAAATGTTTGAAAAAAACGAGCCGTAAGGCCATCTGACCCTGGTGCAGAAGCAACATTCAGACTGTCAATAGCACATGCCACTTCTGAGGATAAAATAGCACCAGACAACATTTCTTGCTCCTGCAAAGGAAGTGGCGGAAGATGTAAGGACTGTAGAAAAGATGTAGGTTCCATACAACTCGGGGATGTGCTCAACATAGCAAGGATGTGTTTTTCCACTACCTGAACCTAAATTACCTCTGGATCTGATACCAAATTACCACAAGGTGACTTGAGTTCCTGAATAAATTTAGAATCCACCCGTCCCTTGCATTCTTTGAACATATTCAGTCCACTTTGGTCACCTGTGTCCCAAATCATGCCTCCTGCCCCAAGGAACACGCTCTGTCATATTGCAGAGATCTCATTTGTGAGCAAAGCACTGCAATCTGTGCACTATAATCGAACTCCGTCGTATCTGATAGTGAAATCAGATGCTGCAGTTGGTGCCTTAGAGCTAAATACGACAAATAAGTTGCAGTATGTTAGCTGCCGCTCTCCCCTGAAAAAGTTGCTGCCATCTGAGTTTCGAGTCATCCCACCACTCACAAGGGTCTTCATAAACATCTGCCACTGAAAGTCTGGCAGCCCATTCCTTCCTGCAAAGCTTTTGGAGGTGATGGTCCTCCAACAAAGTGTCGTTTAGCCACCACTTATTTTTTTTACATCTAGGAGTGTTCTGCCAAGAACAAATCATCTGAATCGCTAAATGATCAGAAAATTCAACACCCAGAGTAACACAAGGTAAAATCCGTAACACTCTAGATAAAAAAATGAAATCAATACAAGTCCTCAGTGGCCCTTTAAAAAAGGTAAATCCCCCCGACTCGTGATATGACCTATATGCATCTACCAACTGAGCAGTTGTAACAACATCTTTCAAAGCGACTGAATCACAAAATAATTTTGTAGTCTGTAGCCCTATGTCCTTCCGATGCAGCCCACAATTAAAATCTCCCACCCACAAAAGTAATCAGGACGAATGTAAATAAGGCTGAATTGACTGGAAGAGGGAAACCCTCTGAGCTTTTGATTGAGGGGCATAAATACCAATAATCCAAAATCTCTCCCCAAAATAAGAAAAATCCAACAATAAGGCACGACCAGGCTGAATATCAACCACCTGGACACCTGAAAATCAGAGCTGGAAAATAAAATACCAATGCCATCACATTTGTCAGTACCCGAAGAACAAAAGGAAGGACCAGAAGTCCATGCCCCAGAAGCTTGTTGAAGCTCACGGTTAGACTTCAGTCTGGTATCCACTAAGCAAATAATGTCACAATTGAAATCAGGTAAGGTTAGATACACCCCTCCCAACTTCCTAGGTCCTTTAATACTGTTGACATTTAGAGCACATACAGATAAAGTCTCCTTCATGAGATACCAAGGGGTGACTTACTCCTCCGACTTTGTCCGGTCCGTTTAGCAATGGGGTCCAAGTCCCTCCCCCCTCAGTGTCCGTACAGAAACGAATAGACGAGCTATCTGTATCCTCCCCACCAGAATCTTTATCAGAAATGTCAGGAGCTAAGACAGCAAATTTGCTGCCCACTTTCCATGTAGTACCACAGATGTTCTTACCCCGACCCAACACCACTGCACCTTTCCGTGTCCTCTTGTGGGGTACTGTAACAAATCCAGCTGCCTCATTGCTACACTCCATGTTAACTGGGGGGGGGGCATTACAGTCTCAACCCGTACTGTAGATTCTGAAACAATCGCCTCTGAAACAGGAATGTCCTGCACACCTGCCATCTGAACTAGCACCTCAGTCTGAGGAGAGACCCTAGGGTCCTGTTCACCAACATCCTGTGACCTAACCAGGGGTTCCCCAGATCCAGAGGTGGATGCGTCAGGAGCCTGAGCCACTGAGTTACAGTATGTCTATCCTGTACCTGTTGGCCAGAAATCAGTCCCACATGTAGGGCAATTCTCCTATTATGGGAAGCCCAAGGGCAGCCCATAAGCATGACCAGTTCGTTCACATAAATTGCATTTAAAAAGGTTAAGACAAGCATTAGAAGCGTGTCCAATTTCAAAGCAATGACTGCATTTCAAAGTGTCACAGGCGGAGCTAAAATGAGCCCTTGAACCACACTTAAAACAGGATTTTGGTTGTCCCACATAAAAAATAAAACCTTTATCTTTCCCCAAATAAAAAAAGAACTAGGTAAGTGACGAGGCCCATTATTTTTAGAATACAATTTCACACGAATCCTCCAACCCCCATCCCAAATGAGTTCACTATCCAATGTGGGGGAAGGGTTATTAAGCACCTCACAACACTGTCTTAACCAAAACAAAATATCCTCAATATGAACACTTTCATTTTTAAACATAACAGTTATATTCCTAACAGCAGGTTTCGTCAAAGGAATGGCATGAAAGGGAGACCACGTAGGAGAGGCCTGACAAACTGCATATTGGGCCCAAAACCTATCTAAACTAGAGACTAGTTTAAAACTAATATCATAATTATGATTCCCCAGACTAATGAGAGCAAATATATCTGAAGAGAGAAATTTCATAGACCCTTTAAGTAAAGTCTTAACCACATAAAGCCTCGTCGGAGGATCTACCAACCCCCCTTTATATAAGAGGTGAACTGCATTCCGTCTGGGAGCAGGTTCACCTCTGGTGGTAAACAAATCAGCTAGTTTAAAACCAACCGGTTTATCAGATACTCCATCTTGTGTCTCAAGCAACTGAGGGCCAGGTGCTATCGGAACTGGACCCACTGATTCCAGAGACGGAGATGGATCAACACCAGGAGAATCAAGCAATACAGAGTCATCCAGTACATTTTTAGATAATAACACAGGCAAAGCAGGTGTAATGTCCGCAGGAACTGAAGTGTTACTATCAATAGACTGTGTAACACCATTAGAAACAATCCCAGGAAAGTCATGAGAGGACTGATCTGCCAAAGTAGCAGTGTTAACAGATTTCCCAACCTTATCCAGCATGTTTAAATAGGTTGGATCCTGTGAATCAGAGGACCATACCCCACCATCTCCCAGTTCCCATCCAGCCCCTTTAAGAGCTTTTTCAGGGGACCACGAATTCCCCTGATGAAAAAAGGCAGAAGAAGAGTCAGTAGAAGCCACAGAAACACGTTTTTTTGTGGGAGTCACAGTACCTGATTTACTCCAGCCAGGAGTTTGAGAGGAAGGAAAAAAGAAAACCTCCAGTCCTTTCGGTGGCTGTTCGGGAGCAGACTGTAACACTGCAGGCAAGAAAGAAGGTGCAGCAATAGGTAAATCCTGCTGGGGCTGTAGGCACACTGAGAAGGTACCCAGACAACTGCCAGCCCCAGCTCCATCTTCTGGGTTCGAAGCGTCGCTCACCAGTGACGCAGATTGCACAACATCAGTCTGGGTCTTTCCAGACCGAAGAGAAAGCACCAGAGCCGGCCCAACGCTGCCTGAGGGAGTGCAGCCATTTCCTTATCCAGCTCAGCCAATTCACGGAGCAAAGTCAAGCGCTTTGCTGACCTCAGCAAGTGAGTACCACCAATAGAACTCTCGACCGTCGGCAGCTCACCAGCTAAAATAACAGCCTCTTCATCCGTAGAATCGATAATAGTCACCATAGCGACTTCTGCCACCACACACTCTTCCTCCACGGCCCCTGAGAATGGCAGTACAGAGGAGGAGGCCCGCTCCCCTGCACTCTCACCATCCAGCGCAGACTCTGACTGCAGCATACCACCGCCAGCCAGTAGGGGAACTTCCCCGGTGTCCTGGCCAAATTTCCCTCATTCACTAAAAATACCACCAACAGTTTCATCTGGTTCAAGGTCAGTTGGCATTCATCTGTGTCCCCCTTCTCCCTCCCCCGGGTTGTGCCTGAAAATAGGCAGAATTTGTCTAGTGCACTTACCCGGTCAATAAAAAATAAATAAATGTGCAACTTTGGCCCACATTCCTCAGCCATGCTGACTGAATATGTACACTTTACATCTGCTTCACTCAGCTACTTCGGACAGGGACTAACCATCATCTCTCCATCTGGATATCATTCTAAGTTGGATCTCTTCATCTGCCAGAACCTTCATCTTCAGCATTGACTTCCTGCTCATCATCAATCTCGGAAACAGGACTCTTTGACCAACATATCAGACTGAATCCTGGGACATAACCATAACAAAACCTTAGCCACATTTAGAATTATTCTCCTCTTAGTATGCCCAAAGGATGGGCAGGTCAGTAACCATGGGTCCGCGGAGGTTCCCCCAAGGGGGGGGGGGTTCCTCTTCTGCATGCTGCTGGTCACAATCTCCAGGGTTGGAGGAGATAATCACTACGCTAATTCTCCTTTCCGGGGCTTAAATCTTACACCTACCCAGTATCCCACAGAGGGTGGAATATAGAGAAATGCCAAAGCTCAAGTTATAAATATCAGGTATATACCATTCAGCTCATATGTATTCACAAGCACTGAACTATGTACCACACATCGAATTTGAAGGCTTTAGCCTGAGGTTCAATTGAGGGGGAATAGCTCCTCCCACATCTCCTTCTTAAACCTCTGGCTTCCGCTCACTCAGCTTCGAGCATTTTGAAACACCCTCCATCCTCCCCAGCCTCCTTCTCCTCCTTCTCCTCCTTCTCCGGCACTCTTATCTCACTCTCTATGCTGGGGCTTAAATCTTACACCTACCCATTGTCCCACAGAGGGTGGGATATAGAGAAACTCCAAAGCTCAAGTTATAAACATCAAGCATATACTATTCAGCTCATAAGTATACACAAGCACTGAGCTATGTACCACACATTGAAAACATGAAGAGGCCTTCTGCCACATAAACTGATGTGTCATTTCTCCATATTGCATACATACAGCACAAATCACCCACCACTGTCATTAATTATTACATTATTCTCAAATGGATATGCTTTTTATGTGTAAGAAAACCTGTAAAACAGAAAAACGGCCCTTCCCACGGTGACTAGCCACTCTGTTCTTAGTTGCCTGGCTCACTCAATGAATGAATTGGTAATGGCAAGCCCTTGTAGTAACAGCTGATTGGTCACTGTAATCAGCCAATCTGCTGTTGCTACTAAGGCATGCCTTCACCAATTCATTCATTGTGTGAGCTGGCAATGGCTGAACAGAGAGGCTGTTTGCCGCAGCCAGGGACAATTGGGACAATTTTCTGTTTTACATGTTAGCTTACACATAAAAAGAAAATCCTCTGGGGCAGATGGGGGAGGGTGGTTGAGAAAAGCCTGAAGGTGTTGGAGTGTTGGGTTCTCATATATTTGACTGAATAGTGTGTGTAGGGGATGGGGGTGGTGAGACATTCTGCAAGCCTGGGATAAGAGTGATTAATATGAAATCTTTACTTGAACATGGGGGGGGTGAACAATTCAATAGTTAGGTGTAGTGGAAGGGGGTTGAGAGACATGGCATATGTGGGTAGGATGGTTATTGTGTTTAATATGTTACAAAAAAAAACAACAACTTTGCTACATGTGAAGTCAGAGAACTTCTGCATAGTGTGTGTTTCCTGACTTCATCGTGGCTTCTGTGGCCCAAGTTTTCATTCACAACACATCTATTCACAAGTGACCCTATGGCCAGCTCTCAAAGCAGCTGCTTGGCCACAAAAACTGTGCCACATCTGTAGCAGACTTTGCGAGTGACTCGGTTGGCCACCCACAAGGCAGTTGCCTCTTGCACATTGCTCCAGACCTTTTGCAAAAGGAACTGCATTATCATATACAGTACCCCAGACTGGTAGCAGACTTTGCCGTGTGAAGCAGCTGTATCATCACATACATTGCCCCAGACCTGTGGCTGGCTTATTGAGTGGTTCTGCAGACCACTCATAAATCAGCTGCATCATCTTGTACATTGCACTATGCTTGTAGACAACCACAAGTGGCCCTGTAGGCAACTCTTGAAGCATTTGCATTAGTGCACATATTGTGACAGACCTGTCGCAGACTTCACAATTGGCCCTGCAAGCCACTCATGAAGGGGCTGCTGCATTACACACATTGTTCTAGGAATGTAGCAGACTTCACAAGTGGCCCTGAAGGGCATTCAGGAAGCAGCAGCAATGCGTATAGTGCTCATCATGGGGTGTAACTTTATCCCTCATACTACGTTATTTGTTTTTTATGTTAAAACATATGTCTGAAATCTGGATTGTGCCTTCTGATACTAACCAATCAGGTATTACTAACAGAATATGCTGTGTATCATTCACATTTCATTCATATACACAGAACAAAAGAGTGAGGACACTTGCTCTGATGTTTTTTTTTCTTTTTACAGCTTATGCTTTCCATTAAGGTTTGTGGCCTTTCAAGGAAAGGGGATATATTCACTAGGGGGTGTAAAGGGTGTGTGGGGGTTAAGTCATGGTTTGGTGGGATTGGATGAGGGGAGATGGGGGATACTTGATTTTGTGTGTTGAGAAGTGACTGACCACAACCTCACCAGGTGACTGGGAGAGACTGGGGTGGGGGCATAGAAGAGGGATTATATGCCCAGAGGGTGGGGGGGGTCCTTTCTTAAGATTTTTTTTAAACAGAAAGAGGACTTCACATAGTCATTTGGGGTAGCTGCATTTTGCCAGTACCTTCACTGGCAAAGTGCTACAAGGCATAGACTTTGTCAGGTGAAGTAAGCACTTCACTATGCATAGTGCAGATTGTACTTCACAAAGTCAGGAAACTGCAGGAAGAGTTTGACAAAGTGAAGTGTTCCAACTACCCGCACCTCCAGTGTATGCAGCAGTTTCTGTTTGATATAGTCTGTGTATTCACGTGGAATTATCATGTCTCAATATTTGGGGTCAAGTAGTATTGCCATGCCAAATTGCATGTCTAATTTAATGCTATCAATCCTGTTTGCAAGTTGTGTCAGAAACATATTTGCCACTTATTTAATCAGAAGCAAATGATTTGATACCTTTTAATGGACTAACATAGATGTAACAACAAGAACAAAGTGCTCTAGCTTTCGGACCAACCAGTCCTTCGTCAGAAGCCTAATGGCAGTTGTTTAGAAAAAACAATACTTTTAACAGCTAGATCATGCAGAAAAAAAACAGAAAAAATCCCCTTCTGTTTAAAATACTCATTTACAAAATACAGAAAATGATGTCAGAGTAATTTAATAGCACCATACTACCTTCAGCCAGGAGAGTACAGCAGGGTGACAGGTCCAGCTAAGTGTTATACATTATAGAGTGTGCACTGATGTTTTTAAGACAACTTTAATGGTAATTTGTTGTCTATAATGCATGCATTGAAACTTCTTAGAGTCCTAAAACAATCTCAGTATGTCTTTAATCTGGGTGGGGGTTGCATTTCAGTAATCCCATCCTTATCATGCTGTGAAACTCATAGCTTGATTTAGGAGCTATCTGCTCCAGCAGTGTTATCTTATGTCAATTCAATTTATATGCAGTAGGATTCTTTGTATGTGTGTTCCACCAAGCACCTTTGACCCTGGGACACTCCTGGCTGAAGGTAGTAGTGTGCTGTTAAATTACTCTGACATCATTTTCTGTATTTTTTAAATGAGTATTTTAAACCAATGGGGATTTTTTGCTGTTTTTTCTGCATGATCTAGCTGTTAAAAGTATTGTTTTTTTCTAAACAACTGCCATTAGGCATCTGACGAAGGATTGGGTGGACTGAAAGCTAGAGCACTTTGTTCTTGTTGTTACATCTATGTTGGTCCATTAAAAGGTATCAAATAATTTACTTCTGGATCTGTTCTTGCAAGGACCAATATGGCAACTACTAAATCTACTTATTTAATGGCATTTCACTCAATCAGTCTGGTGGTGCAATGGTGGAAACATAGAAACACAGAAACATAAAATGTGTCAGCAGAAAAGGACCAGTAGACCCATTTAGTCTACCCTATTTTCCCTGCCTAACACTACAACCCAGACTCAGTTTGGTCATAGGTGTGCCTCCTGCCTCCTTTACCTCTTGTTATTATATCCATGTGCATATCCCATGCATGCTTGAAGCTCCCCCTGTCTTTTTCATTTCATTTTATTTTATTCTGGAAAACCATGTGGGCAAATTGCCCATTTACACAAGCAACCAGTTGACCAATTTTAACAGAGGTGGATAAATAAATTTTTTTATCAAACACAGGGTTATAAATATACAATGAGGGAGAAGAGTACGAAGTAGGACAATTATGCACAAGCACAAGATGAATCAAATACAAAATGAGCAATCACATTTCATATAATGCGAGAAAAGGAAAGCAACCAAAATATTTACAGCAGGACTGAACAATATGTACATATTTACACAGGTGAACCAAGTGGGGGGGCAGAGAACACTTGGAAGGGGGGTGGGATGGGAATCAACAGGAACATAGGATCTGAGGAAATGTGGTTATTAGAGAAAAGGGTTAAACTAGAAGAAATTTAGGATTTTTTTGTGACAGGTGCCCTTATGGTTTGACCCAGGCCGTAGTGAAGAAGCTTGTAGGACAGTTGCAGGTGGATTTATTGAGCAGGTGTTCCTTCAGTATAACCTTCAAAGTACAGGAGTGTGGGGCTGCTTGCAAGATTGGGGGAAGGGTGTTAAAAAGCTTGGGACCTCTGTAGGTAAGCGATCTCTTCCCTAATGAGGTGTTGCAGTAAGGGACCCAAAAAGGTGATGTGGTGGCACTCCTAGTAAACCGAGTGGGGCAAGCCTTCTTGAACAGAGAGGAGACACTAAGAGGTATTTGGTTGTGGATGACTTTGTAGAGAAAAGAGAAAGCCTTCTATGTGAACCTGTCCTCTAGAGAGAACCAATGTACTGTATCTTAGAGCCCACAGTTGTGGGTATGACAGGGGAGCCCTATCAAAAAATCTGATAATGTTGTTGTGTGCCATTTTGAATTTATTGAATGTTACAGAATTGCTTTGTGGTGAGTAGGTGATGGATCCACAGTCTAGGAGAGGTAGGAGTAAGCTGGAAGCTAGCCTACTTCTAGATTCAGGAATGAGAAATTGCCTGATCCTGTAGAGGAGCCCCAGTCTCTGGTGAATTTTGTTTATTAATTGTGTAATGTGTGGGCTGAAAGAGAGGTGTTTGTCCAGAGTAATGCCAAGGTATTTAAATTCTCGAACCTGCTCACTGACCACGCCATCATTATCTAAGAAGGTGAAACTGAAATTGGATGGTTTATGTGTGCCAGGGAATATCATACATTTAGTTTTTTTGGAGTTCAGAACCATTTCCTGAGTGCTGAACCAGGAGTGGAGGCTGTGGAAATCTGAAGTTTGGAGAAAAGGGTGGAAAGGTTAGCATCTTTACAGTATAAGGCATCATTGTCCGCATATGGAATGATGTTAGTGTTTGCACAGACATAACGAATGTCATTAATAAACAGAGAAATAAGAAGGGGCCCCAGTATAAACCCTTGTGGAACTCCATACTTAATTAGACATTCAAAGGAAGGATGACCCCCAATAACTGTTTTGTGGTATCTCAATTGTAGATAGTTACAAACCAGTTTAATGACTTTAGAGAAAAATTCAAGAGGGCAAGTGTAGTTTTTAGCAGGTTGTGGTCCACCAATTCAAAAGCCTTGCTAAGATCCACGAAGACTGCACCTGCGTACAGTTACTTATCCATGGCCTTTTAAATGTCCTGTGAGAACCTAATAAGAGCAGTTTCTGTGTTGTGTTTTGCCCTAAAACCATGTTGAGCGTCAGTCAGGATGTCATATTTGTTTAAGTGCTCTGTGCTTTGTGAATTAACTATTTTTTTCCATGATTTTGGAGAGGAGTGGGGAGAAGTGAGATGGGCCTATAATTGCTTATGTCTCGTTTAGAACCAGCTTTGTGCAGGGGTTTAATGGTAGCAGTTTTCCAGGTGGTTGGGATGGTACCAGAACAGAGGGAGAAATTCTGAATATTTGTGAGAGGGGTGGCAATATCCTTTATTATGAGCTTTAGGATGCAATAATCAAGACCATCTGATCCAGTGTTGGGTCTGGGGTTGTTTTTCCTGATAAGATGTAAAGTATCTGTGGGAGTGAGAGCTTTAAAATAGAAAGTGGGGTAGGATGCTTTTGGGTTGGTTCAAGAGGCTGCTTGGGGGCTGCTGAGTAGTGGGGGTCTTGAACTTGTCAAGGTCCCTGAAAAAAGAATTAAACAAGTTTGCCACACATGTTAGGTTGTTTGTCACTTTGCCTTCAGCCAGAAATGTAAGCTGCTTGCACTTTTTGTCTTTACCCAAAAGAGAGTTTAATGTCCTCCAGAGTTGTTTGGAATGTGCTCTGTTGTAAAGCTGGCTGTTCTTGAGGTGGTTGATTTTTGCGGTGCGAACTGCTGACTTATGTCTGTTGCGGAGTGTTTTGTACTCTTGGAGGGAACAGTGGGAGGGATCTTTCCTGTACCTGACCCATGCCTTGTCTCTGACACTCATCAATTTGAATAGGTCTGGCATGATCCACTCACTGGATCACCGGTGGATGCTGATTTTCTTTAGTGGAATGAGGGAGTCACAGATATTGATAAATGTTTTTGTGAAATCAACTAGGGCAATGTCTATGTTATTTATATCAATGAAAAGGACCAGTCAGCAGATTTGAATGCATGAGAGAGTTATTCTATGTTTCCTTTTTTTAGTGGTCTAGTGACAATGTAGTTGGGTGCATATTTAGGAGCCCTGGCTGACCAGCGACAGAAAACAGCACAGTGGCTGCTAATGGAGTCAGGGAGAACACCCGAGGCTGTCACTCTGGAGGGATTGGAAGCTATGATCCAGTCAATGGTAGAGCTGTTACCAGTTTTATGATTAGTTCTGGTGGTGGTGGATATAATTTGGTGTAGCCCTGTGGAGGCAAGACGTTATTTGGTGCAGCTGGACTGGCTGCTGTCCCAGTTTAGATTAAAGTCCCCAAATATGATCCATTCCCTATTACTAGGGAAGGAAGACTTGTTTGAGAGGAGGGATTCAAGCTCTGCAAAAGGTGTTCTGGGGGGTAGATAAGCAGCAGTGATGGTTAAGATTTTATTTTTCCTATGATTAGATTTATGGAGAGGGATTCGAGTATGGAAGTTTCTGATTTAAGGTTTAGTTCAGTGTACAAGAGCCTCTCTGATATAAAGAACAGGCAGCCACCTCCTCTTTTATTCTGTCTATTTTTTCTAATTAGAGAATAGCCTTTGGGTGTGATTTTGTTACAGGACATTTGGGGG
Source organism: Neoceratodus forsteri (assembly GCA_016271365.2). NCBI lineage: Eukaryota > Metazoa > Chordata > Ceratodontiformes > Ceratodontidae > Neoceratodus > Neoceratodus forsteri. The sequence goes on from CM057452.1 coordinate 762,059,527, forward strand.
GTTAGCCAGGTCTCTGGGAGGGCGATGATGTCAAAATTTTTGTATTCATCCCAGGCTCCGAAGGCTGTTTTCTTAGCTTAAAGACTTTGAATGTTGAGGTGGGCAATGTGATACCTTTCTTGTCATGGCTAGCTGGGGGTTCGGTGTGCAGTCTGCAGGTGTCAGCCCAGGGTTGGCTTGAATGGAGCCAGAAAGGAGGAACAGTAGCATTATTAGATGAGTAAGCCTCCAGTTTTTGCATAGTTGCTTAACTGTATCGGTGTCCGCATGTCTGATGTATTTGATCAATATGGGGTGATAGAACTGTGAGAGGCAGCAATGTTGCATGCAGAGAGTTAAACGAGAGTATGCAAGGTCTCTGACTAAACTGGGGGTATGCAGGTAGATGGCAATCACAGGGGTCCCAGAGCTAACAGTTCCTGTGCATGTCGAGCAACTAGAGTCAAGCTGGAAAAGGACACTGTCAAACTGTGGAGTCTTAATCGGAAGTATGCTGAGAGGTAGGGAGGGGATGGAATATCTAGGCAAAGAGGCTACAAGGTAGAGGCGGATTAGAGGGAGAAAACATGAGGGTGCAAATATTTCTAAATAGGAGAAAATTACAAGCTGGGCTAGGGGACGGGAAGTGAGGCATTATGCAAATTGACTCAAGCAGGTGTGTGAATTTGGGTTGTTGACAGCCTGGGACAATATAGAATTAGAGACAAAACCAAAGTTTTCAAAGCATCATTAAGCCATCAAACAAAAATAATAATAAGGAAGAATAAAATGTCATCCAGACCAATGAATGCTAATTTGCAAGATAAAACTTCTGGGCTGGATAAATGACAAGGGAAAGCAGTAGGCAGTTTGGAAAAAGAATGAAATGACAAGGGAGCAGTAGGCAGGTTGACGACTGCAGCTGGTGTGCAGTTTAAATTTCACCTGGAAACTACCGCTTGAGCGAGATATTAGGTGCTTTACCCAAGTCAGATAGGATGGCAGGCTGAGAGGTCCCCTAGTGTCAGGATTATATAATTAACCATCTGGAAATCAGGGAGAATCTGGTCTTTGCCCCTACATCCTCCTCTGGCAGGCTGTTACTAGTGTCCACCACCCATTCTGTGAAGAAGTATTTCCTCACATCCCTCTTAAACTACCCCTCTCAAGCTTCATAGCATGCAGTCTTGTTCTGGTGCTCCTCCTCCTATTAAAGAGACTCCACTCCTGCACCTTGTTTACCCCCATCAGGTACTTAGAGGTCTCAATCAAGTCCCTTCTCGCTGTTCTCTCCCCTAGGGAGTATATGTTGAGCACTAGCAGCCTGTCCTCATATGTTTTCTCACTCAACCCTTGCACCATTTTAGCAGCCCTCCTCTGGACCACCTCCAGCCTGTCTATGTCCTTGTGGAGAGCGGCCTCTAGAACTGGAAACAGCACTTCAGATGGGGTCTCATAGCTAAACAATACAGGGGCAGCACCACTTCCCCTCTCCTGCTAGAGATCTCCATCCCTATGCACCCCAGCATCTGGCCCACCTTGCCTGCTACCCTCTTGTACTACCCTGCCACCATGAGGTCATCAGATATGATCACCCCAAGGTACCTCTTTTACTTTGTAACTGTAAGTACCTACCCCACCTTATGCACTGCCACCAGGTTTCCCTGCCCTAGGTGCATGACTTTTCACTTTTTGACATTGAAACCTGCCTGCCACTCCCTAGACCACTCCTCTAGTTTCCTCCTGGGTGACCACCCTATTGCAGATTTTTGTGTCATCTTCAAAGGGACACACCTTCCCTTCCAGTTCCTCAGCAATGTCACTTATGAAGACATTGAAGAAGACTAGACTCTGTAGCATTCCCTGTGGTACTTCACTGGTCACTCTCCCATCCTCCAAGTGATTGCTGTTTACCACCACCCTCAGCCTCCTATCTTTCAACCCAGCATACCACCTTCTCCCCTACCCCCAGATTGCTAAGTTCATTATCACTCTCCTTTGTGGAACAGTGTCAACGGCCTTACTAAAGTTCAGATAGGCCACATCCACTGCCCTTCCCTGATTCAGTTCCCTCATTACCCAGTCAAAGAAATCTATGAGATTTGTTGGACATGACCTCCCCCCTGTGAGGCTGTGTTGCCAATGGTCCTACAGCCCATGTGTCTCTAGGTTCTCCATCAGTTTCTCCTTTAGCAGGGAATCCATTCACTTCCACACCATTGATGTGAGACTGACTCGTCTGTAATTGTTGGTCTCCTCCCTGCTGCTGCTCTTGCATAGGGGGACCATATCGGCCCTCCTCCATTCCTCTGGAACTAACCCATCTCCAATAGGTGCTTAATAGCATTGCCAGGGGGCAGCTAGCAATGTGTTTAGTTCCTTAAGTACCCCTGGATGAATCTCATCCAGCCCCATTGCCTTGTCTTCCTTATGGGTTTTCAACTCCCAGCGGACTCTCTCTTTCATAAATGGACTTGTGTCTACTCTCCCTAGTGTCTGTTAATGAATAATGACCAACCTCCCCTCCCATTGTGAAGACTGAGCAGAAGTATTCTTTAACATTTTAGCTTTTTTCTGGTCTTCTTCAGCACAATACCCCCCTCCTGGACTCCAGATGTTCACAATACCACAACTTGCCTTCTTCTTTTCACCCAAATACCTAAAGAAAGTCTTATCCCCATTTTTGACCTCCAGGGTGATCCTTTCATCAATATGAGCTTTTGTTGTTCTTATTCTCCTTCCTGCCTCTCTTTATTTCAGTATATATAACTCCCTGTCTGCCTCCATTTTCTTCTTCTTGTATTTTATGAAAACTGTTGTTTGTTGTTGTTTGTTTATTCAGGTGAAACCATTGAGTAAAAACTAATTCACAATGGTGACCTTACAGAAAAAGGAAAATACATACACAATACAAAATAAATACAGTTAAGAACACAAACACCATAACATTAACAACATTTACAAGGTTCCTGTAAGGAATACAAATATTTTTTTAAGTGAAAAATAGAAGAAGCCTACCGTGCTTTTGTTTATATCCTGTAAATTGGTATATATTTACTAAATAAGTATTGGGAACGTTTTCTTTTAACTAAAGGTGCAAACATTTCTAATTCAGTTGAATTCCTCAGGGATGGTTCTACTTTTCTAAAAACAATTGTGTCCCTTAAATATGAAGGGGCCATGCCCAACCCATATTTGTAGGCAAATAATTGTTTATGTATTTTTCTTCTCTCACTTAAAGGTATCCATCCTAATCTCTCATATAATTTACAGTGGTGAGTAAGTTTAGAGCACTTAAGTACCAGTCTTGCTAAATGATTTACGAGAACATCTAATTTTGATAAATGATCATTAGTGGCCCCAGCATAGAGAACATCCCCATAGTCTATCAGTGGCAAAATTTGTACCTTGATAATGGAGTTTAAAGTTTCTGGTTCAAAACAATTCTTATTCCTAAAAAGAAAACCCACACATTTATTAATCTGGGAAATTAGATTATCAACATGTGTCTTACCTGACCCAAATTTATCTAACCAAAATACCAAATATTTATACTGATTAACTGCTTCCAAACCCATCCCCTTACTATCAACAATTACTAAATCCAAATCCTATTTTAATTTGGTGGAGGACCCAAACAGCATACATTTAGTTTTTGATGAATTGACTTTTAACTTGGAGTTAACAAAATACATTTCCATACTATAAAAACTTTCCTGTAATGTATGTTGGATTTCTGGGACCATTGCACCCCGAATGATACAAAATGGTATCGTTGCCGTACAGGTGGTAACGAGATGCCCCCACATAAGAACCTAGATCTTTTAAGTAAACTAAAAATAAAAGGGGACCTAGAATGGATCCCTGGGGCACCCTTCTCCTTACCACCCGAAACCCCAACACAAGACCATTAACAGCCATGACCTGAAATCTATCCGTAGGTAGGAAATAAACCATTCCAAAGTTAGATGGCTCATCCCTACCTCAGATAGTCTCAAGAGTAGCAGTTGATGGTCCACTGTGTTGAAGGCCTTGGAGAGATCCACTGAAATAGCACCAGTATAACACTGGGCTTCGATTGAAGTGCCAATCTCATCCAAGACCTTTGACACAGCCATAATGTTCCCATGATATTTCTGAAAACCAGACTGATACTGATCCAGTAAATTATCACCTTCCAAGTACTCCATTATCTGTTTAACCAACAACTTCTCCGTCACTTTGCTGATCAATGGCAGCAGAGAGATGGGCCTGCAGTTGGATAGGTGGCCAGGGTCACCACCTTTAAATTAGGAATGACCCTGGCCAACCTCCAACCACTTGGTACACAGCCTTCCCTGATAGAACAATTGAACAAAAAAGTTAAAGGGTCCAAAAAACGAGTAGCTGCGTACTTTAACATCCTAGATGACAAGTCATCAGGACCACAACCCCCATTTACCATTAACTGCAGTAATAACTCCTGCACCTCACCACAAGTTACAACATCAAAAGCAAATTCGGAGTCCCCAAAGGGACACGCATACAAAGGATTATATAAGGGTTCATTCAGGTTATCAAACAAATTGCCAGAGTCAACAAAATAGTCATTAAACCTATCAGCTAAAGGGCACTCTTTCTCAAAAGTCTCCTCCTCAGACAAATAAATAGGGGTCTTTGAATTAGACTGTCCCTTTAAGACCCTTACTACGCTCCAAAATTTTCCGGGTTTCCCTATTGATTCCGAGGTCCTGGCTTTAAAATATTTATTTTTGGTGTCCCGTAAATGGGACACATATAAATTTCTTGACTTCCTATATTTCTGCCAAACATTTGCCTTCCCAGATGCTTTTTGAATTTACCCAGGCTTTATTTTTATCATGCTTCAATTTGACAAGTTTGGTTGTATACCATGGAGCATAATTTGTTTTTATTCTCCTAGTTCTCTCAGGCATGTGTTTACTGCACACCTGAGTAAACTCTGAGACAAAATAGTGGTTTGGTGTTGGTGTAATAAAAGAGTTTTTTTAGTAGCTCCATGTTACATATTATTGAGACGGATGTGTGCTGCAGCTTTGGAAACAATAGTCTATTTGGAGCTGAGATCACCACCTTTACCTTGTGCACATTTTTTAGATACAAAGACAAAATAGTCCTAGGTGATACTTAAATCAGGAATTAACTCTAAACAGTCCCATTTAACTCTATCAAGATCTTCTAGAAAGGCAAAATAATCAAACATTTTATAGGACCTTGTCCTCAGTAGCCTAGGTGGCCCTTTCACCTTCATATTTCCTTTAATACAGTAAATAATATTGTGATCACTAAACATATCAGCATCAGCCCCAGAAGAAATTTAGTTAAAAGGGCAATTCGTAAGTATTACGTCAATTAGGGAAGATTCTCTAGGCTTATGAATATTAATTCGTGTAGGGTCAGTTATCAATTGAGACAACCCGAGCCCTAATGCCATGTTTTTAATTCTTTGAGATTTAGCTGGATACAACCCGTCTGCATTTAGATCCCCAAGTATTGGTAACTCATGAGACATAGTAAATGGAGTCAAAACATCATGCAAAGAATCAAAAACCTGTATAGGTTTGTTTGGAGGATGGTACCCCCCAAACACCAAAAATAGCTTACCTATCCCAAATTTAAATTCCAGGGCCAAATATTCACAGTTTACAGTATCCAAATTAAAATATAACTGAGTGGGGAAAAACTTTTCCAAATAGTAAACCATAATCCCACCCCCTCTTATTCCTATCAACTCTTTTAAAATTATAACCCTGAATTACAAAATCTAAATCCTCATGAGACTTACCTAGCCATGTTTCTGTAAAGATCATGATCATAGGCTTGTATTCCAATGTAAAATCCCTTATTAGGTCCATTTTAGGAATAATGCTCCTAACATTAGAGTGTGAGATTAACTGACCTTTGTGAATTCTAAGATCTTCTGATAATGGACCCGGATTTAGAGCAACATCCCCACATTGAAGTAATATTAAAAAGATGCAAATCTTAGACAATGAAGACCTCTCCAAAACTTTAGGTATTAATGGTGTCCACACCTCCTTAGTTTCTCGACCCAACCAAATTCCCTGACCAACACCTTTACAGCAATTTCTTATTAATAATGAAATTAATATTAAACACAATTTATTAGAACGTCCCAACCCAAGTTGAAAATATCGCAGTTTGGGCAGATCAGTATGCACCTGAGTTCCTGCTCTTTTCTCTCTTTCACTGCCTTATCCACCTCCTTGGAGAACCACAGTGACCTCTTTCTCTTTACCCTTACTTACTGAATAGCTTGTCATTACCTTAGTTATTCCCTCTTTTATTCTATTCCATTGTGCCTCCACCCACCCCAGCTATGTCCCCCTTCAAGGTATTTTTTAAGGCAGTCTCCAATTTCTTTAAAATCTGTTCTGCTGAAGTCCAAGACCATTGTCATTGTGTGGTTCCCCTGCCTAATCTGTATGCCAAACCATGCTGTACGATGATCACTTGAGCCCAGGGAGCTACCCACTGTGATGCCTACAATGCTGTCCCTGCTCATAAGTACCAGATCCAGCACTGCTCCATCTTTAGTGGGATCTGTAACCAGCTGCCTGTGAAATGCCCCGGCTTGCAGGGAATCTAGGATGACCCTGCTCCAAGTTGTAACTGTGACCTGGATATTCCAGTCCAGATTCATTAAATTAAAGTCACCCATCATTATTACTCTTCCCCTTTGCTTGCCATTTTGCCCATGGCCTCCCCCTGAGCCCTGCCAACTTTCTCCCCCTGTGTTGGTGGCCTGTACACCATCCCCATGTGTACAAAAATCCTTGACCCCATCTCCAAGCTATCCCCAGAAAACTCCAGTCCCTTCTTCTCCCCACTCTGACCTTGTATTTTCATGGCATTAATACCTTCCTTCACATATAAAACAACTTTTTTTCCTCCCTGCCCTATCTTTTTTTAATTTAGATTTTTTTTGCAATATTTTTCCCCAGTTTTCACCCCAAACATGGGACCCCAGCAGACACGCACATGTGTATGCTTGGAGGCTCACTCACATGCCAGATACTGGCTTGGCCCCTTCCACCCCACCTCTGGCAAATGGCACCGTCTCCCCTCTCAACTATGCTGCCCATCAGACCTCCACCCAATGGGAGCGGAACTACAATGGAGACAGACAACCACCCAAGGAGGGGCGAGCTGCCAATGACTGCTCAGTCCCACTCCCTCCCTCCCTCCCGTTCCGGCTCCCCAATGACCCGAGGTAGATCCTGAACCTGGGTCACCGGCATGGCATGAGGTAAGGCATCCAATGCCTCAGCCCTCAGCACCACTGGGCTGTCCCTGCCCTATCCTTTTTAAACAGGTAGTACCCCAGTATGGACACCTTTCTGCTATGGTTGTCGGTGCACCATGATTCTGTTATGGTCACCAGATACAGGTCCACCTTTGCAATGGTAGCCTCAAGGTCAGAAATTTTGTTTCCTAGACCCTTTGCATCGGCACACATGGATCTTCACTCCTTCTGTCCCTCCCTGCCCCTACTTTGCCCACCCTCCCTTACTGAGTCCATCCTTTACCCTTTTTTTTCCACTGATACTGACCTTCCACTTTTTATCTTCCCTCTAGTTCAACCTTTTGTCCCTCCAATCTCTTCACCCTTTGCGACTATTCTGAACTTCCCCTGGAGAATTTTTTTCCCTTGGGCTATCCTCTACTCTGCTTTATCATCTGGCGGCACTCACTGACTCCTGCATTTCTTCTGCCACCTCCCTTGGCTAACTTAAAGGCCTATCATAGTAGCATTTAAACCTTCCACCCAGAACTGCTGTTCCCCTCCCAGATAGATGGAGGCCATCCCATTTCTACAGGCTTTCATCCTTCCAGGTAGAAACCCAGTCCATGACATAGCCAAACCCTTCTTCCCTGCACCATGTCTTCAACCAGCTGTTCAAGATCACTGTGTGGTGTGCCCTCTCCTTCCCCCAGCCGTGCACAGGTAGCACCTCGGTGAAAGTCACCATGCATTCTACCTGCTTCAGGCCCTTCCCCAGCTCCCTAACCGTATCATGAACCACCCTGTCTGCTTCCCCTGCCAGGTCATTTGTCCCCAGATGGACAATGATATCAGGCTCCCTCTTCTGCCACATCCCCCTGGAGATCCTAAGGATTTGCTCCCCATTCATCCATGCCAAGGCACCATGTAGGCACTATACCTCCCTCCTTCCCTCCCTCCCTCCCTCCCATGCTGTTCCCAAACCACCCCGCTTGATAACTGAGTGCCCCACCAGAAGTTGCTTCCTTTTCTGTTGGGTCCTTTTCTTCCCACCTTGGGGGTCTCCGCTCTGAAGAACTCCCACATCCTCCCCTGCCAGTACCCTGAGTGCCCTGTCTTGGTAGTCCAGTCCCACCAGAGTGATGAAAGAGTTCTTCAGTATCACTGGCTGAGGAATATATTCCCTTAATCCACTCCCAACCTCCTGGAACCCACCACAGTCCAGATGGTTCTCCTACCTTGTATCCTTTGAAGCAATGATAGGGGACCTTGTAGTCCCATGTTGGAGAATAGGCCTCCCAAATCCTAGCCAACTCAGCCCAGAGTCGAGAGACCTCCTCCTTCAGGTCAGATAGGTGCACGCAGATGAGGCAACACTGTAGTCTCCAGCAGGTCTCATTTAAGATTTCCACTTCACAGCCACTGTACTGCACCACTCCTATCATTTCCAAAACTACACCCTATATCACCAAAAAATGAATTTATATTCTTACACCAGATAGGGTGTTTCTTGGTTTCTCTTTTTCTCCTGATTACCCGCTGTTACTATATCCTAGATAGGTACTAATCTGCTCCCCCTTAAGCTTTTAAGTTGACTTTTGATTGCTTCCCCCTTTGTACCTTGACCTTAGATAGGGTGGTATTAGATTTCCCTTGCCCCCCTTAATCCCCTTGCATTTTTACTGTAGTTAGGGTGTTGCACCTGTTCCCCATTTTGTCCTACCTTTTACTTTCCTTCCTTCCCTGCAGTGGGTGTTACTACAGGGGTAAACAGGTATCTTACCTTAGTCATCTGACAGAGTTCCCTGCTTTCCTTCTTCCTCCTGTAAATGTCTTTCAATTCCTAAGATGCCAGTCTTACAACTGTTCCACTCTTGTGCTGTTCCATTCATGCTGGGACATGATTGTGTGAGGGGACATGTTAGGAGTGACTGCTTTTATCTTCACAGTAGGACTTCCCCCAGGTGGTTCTTCCTGCCAAGCTGCAGGGCCCTGATTGGATTTCAGACAGCCACGTGAACCTCCTACCTGAGCAGCTCTCCCTCTGAAATACTCTACAAAATCCTGCTGAAATCAAATCCTCCTGTGGAGATAAAACAAAGCTGCTTGCCTAAGTAACCCTCTCCTACCATACAATTAGTCAGCGATCCTCAATGACATCACTTCTCCAAGAAACAAAGAAAGTCCAGAATTTTTTTTTACATTGTGTTTGGTGCTATTAAAACATTTTAAACACACAAAATGGCAAGGTAAAAAGCCTTGTGTATCTTCTAGCTGAGCAGCCCTCACTCCCAAACACTCCACAAACCCAACAACAAAATGGTAAAGCTACTGCCTGCCACACTGGTGACCTTGGTTCAGGAGCAGACCAGGGTTGCTGGGGGTCAGCCATACGGAGTGGGTATGATAGAGCAGTTCCACCATTGGAATGCACCCGCAATCCTGCACTGGGCTTTTAGGACACCAATCGGCAATGTTGCTGATCACGTTTCTTGCGGGGGGCTGTGCCTCCCACTGATAGATTCCTACTCCAGGAGTGGGCAGACCTCGGGAAGGGGGGGCGCATCGCGCATTTGGTGCCCTGATTGCCCGGCACTGTAATGCTGGCGTTCTGAGCACTATAAGTGTGAGCTGATGCCCTAGCCCACCCTGTTAGAGATTTATTTAAGCGATCCTTCCTTACTTGCACCGTCCCTGAAAAATGGAAAGTAGAGGTGGTCATCTCCGTCCACAAGGGAGGTCCCAACTCGGCAGTGGACAATTTCTGGTCTATTTCAATACTTTGTCCTCTAGTAAAAATACAAGAACGGATAATCTATGACCATCTACAGGATTACCTTGACCTCCACCATCTGCTTTCAACCTCTCAGCATGGGTTTAGGAAAAACCACAGTACTCTTACAGCTCTAATTAAAGTCACTTCTGACATGTTACATGAAATGGACCATGGCCGTGCCACTGGAGCAATTTTCATAGATTTGACCAAGGCTTTTGACTTGGTCAGCCATGGCCTTCTATTACAACAACTGCATGTCCTTGGCCTTGATGTCACTGCCCTGTCCTGGACCCAAAGTTACCTTTACGACTGTACCCAAAAAGTAAAATGGGCAGGCTCCCTATCTGAACTGAGGCCCATTACCCATGGTGTCCCCCAGGGCTCCGTATTGGGCCTATTACTTTTTTCTCTGTATATTAATGATCTCTCTAATAATTGTGGTGTGGCCTTTGTTCAGCTATATATGCAGACAATGCTATCATCTACCATTCATCTCCCGATATCAGGTGGCTCAATTCATCACTAGCCTCTGATTTCCACACCCTTGAGAACTGGTTCCTTCAGAAGCAGCTTGTCCTTAATACTAAAAACAAAGAGCATGTTATTCTCCAACTCATCCACACCAACCTCCCCCCGCTGTACTCTCACATACTGGGGTTGCACCGAATCGGTCAGGTCCTTCAAATACTTGGGAGTCACCTTAAATCCCTTACTTACCCTGGATGTGCATATTCCAGCCATCACCAAAACTATAAACCAAAAAATCGGTGTTCTTTTCTGCATCTGTCCATTCCTTATATTGACCTCCTGCCACAAGATTGCGGATGCCACACTCCTGCCCCTCTTTATGTATGATGTTCCATTACTACTCTGTGCTACCACATCCATACTATCACACCTATCACAGGCCTAACATAAAGTTGGCCAGTTTGCTATCGGGGCCAATGCTCAGCACCATCACTACCATCACTGCAATGTCCTGTCTGCCCTGGGATAGCTACCCTATGAATTAAAATTACGCTATGCCACACTAAGCTTTATACATAAGCTTGCACATCACTTCACTCCTCCTTGCCTTGCTGATATTGTTCAACGTCGTCTCCCTTGACGTACCCTCAGATCTATCTCCTTGCCTTTTCTCTCAATGCCAAACTTACGACTCTCCATGACTCAGAGATTGTTTGCATTTTCTGCTGTGTCCTACTGGAACTCTCTACCTCCTTCAATACTGGTCTGCACCTCCTTCCCTCTCTCATTTTCAAAGTTTGCTGTTATCTCACCTAGCCACTCCACCTTGCTACTGCTTCTGCTGACTCCTAACCTCTGTTCACTCCTATATGATTCTCCTAGCAAAACTTTCCACTCTCTCTATCGCCTGCTCTCCAAGACCAAAAAAATGTAAATGATGTCTGTATGTATGTAAGGTTTTGTTGACTGTGCTTTAAATTGCTTACTTTGCATAACTGAATGTAATTGATTTGCTCTCTTACTGTATGACTACTCCTTGTCTAATTTCTTGTATTAATGAATGCACTATCAATGTACTGCACTTCCCGGGTCACCCCTGAAAAAGGGAATGTCTTGTCTCACAGGGTCGACCCAGTTACCAAAATTCAATAAATAAATAAATAAATAAGAGTGATCTAGCATCCGATGGACTGCTCTCCTCTCCAGGGGAGGAGAGGGTTTGCAAGTCCACTATCAACTGCCATTAGAGAGAAGCCTGGTGGAAGTGCAGGTTGGAGGACGAGAATAGGGAGGGCTGCCAGTTTGATGCAGTGTGTGTGTGTGTGTGTGTGTGTGTGTGTGTGTGTGTGTGTGTGCTTCAACATGGAACACACTGGCATCCATGCAGCAGCAACAGACAGAGACCTGGGTAAAAAATGAAAACATTGGTTAAGTGGGCTTATTGAAGCCTTACTTACCTACCCTTGGCCCTCACCACCACCTGAGAACACTGACAGTGATATCTGGATAACAGTCTCTGAGGGGTGGAGGATGGCCCTCCCCATCCTGGCCCCACCATAGGGGCCATCTGTGGGGGATTACCTGAGGTCAGATAGTTCTTTGGGGGGGTGTTGGTTGCCAGTTGGGGGATACAGGGCTAGGGCTGAGAGCCACTCACTCAGGTTACAGGGGATAAACATCTCTGGAAAAAATCTGCATTGCATTGTGCTGCTGCTGTGATGATGTCGACAAAGTAGTGGTGTCACCAACCCCTCTCCTCCACCATCATGCCATGAGTGCTTCTATGGCTACCAAAACCACCAACCTTAATTTATTGGTTTGCTATTGAAGATCGTAAATAATGGTGTGTGTGGTGCTCAAGTAGATTCATTATGTAATTGACCATGCTAAGGATTGCAGTTGCTGATTCAGCACTGTCTATAGCGTTCAAATGCCTCTTCTTATAGTGGCAGAAAAGGAACACACTTTTGCAAAACAGACCACTACACACAAGACAGATATCCCCCATGCCCCACATCATTGAATTCCCGAACACAGGTTTCTGTTCTATGAGTCTCTCACCCATGGAAAAGGCAACACTTTAATTATTCAGTCCTGAAGAAATTGTGCTTCTGTTGGTAAGGCAGAAGAGCTCATCACATTTAAGGTAGCTATGGAAATATCTAGAGATGTTTTGTGCCACGTCAAGTGTTTATTTTAATTGTGCATGTTTGTAATGCATTTAGTGCATGTGCAAAACAAGGTGCATGTGTAATCCTCCAACATTCATCATCTACAGCATGTTGCTGCTATTGTCCATCATGAAAATTCCTACACTCAGATCATAAGGATATATCTAGATATCTCACAGTAATTAGATGACCCACAGAATGTTTTCCACACTTTGCTTCCAATTAATGACAGACACATTAAGTAAGGCACTTCCTTTATTGGTGTGTCTCTGTGAGGCCATCTGCTTCAATACAACTCATGGAGGGACAGGCAGTGGAGGAGGCAGGATGGCAGTTGTGGTGGAGTTTCATTTTCACACCACTTAATAGCAAGTGAGAGTTAAGCAGCTTTGGTTTGCACTGCTTTTACTGGTGAAAAGCACATTCTCACCTCCAGCACTTGTGTTGCCATCTGCATGTCTGTGCCTCATACAGTACATACTGGTGAGAGCATGCCTGGAAAATGTGAAGTGGGGTGTGATGTTGTGTTTGGGTTTCACTTTATTCAACAGTCATTGAGAACTGGTATCTTCTATGATGGACAATGGCTGGAGATTGAGGGTCATCTCCACAACAAGTTGTGTCACTTGTACAGAACTAGAATGAGTAGGTGGTAGTTTAGTGTGCAAATATAATGTTGTTTAGTTTGTTTTGTTACAAGAAATTCAGAAGTGTTGGTGAAGCATACAATGGGACTGTCTCTGCATGATGATGGTTGGAGTGGAACTTTTGAAGCAGTGACAGTGCAAAGGAATGCATCTGTTAGCTGCTGTGTCTGCATTGGTGACTGAATTACTTGAACAAGTCAGAATCCCTCCACTTCCCATACTCAACTGTTACTGCTGCTGATATTGTCCCATCTGACAAGAGTATGAATTAGAACTGTACTGTATATAGCTGTAAGGAAGATGCCATGTTTACATTTGAAATGAGCAGCCAAAAACACATGTTCTTAATGTTTGAGTAGACTGATACTGACTGATCTTTCTACCACACTTAACACACTGATTACACTATGCATTAAGTGGATTTGATGTGTCATCTGTAAAATACTTTAACACTGTAGAAGATCTCTTTGTTTTTTCTGCTACATGAGCGGACTGCTTGTAGGGGCTCTAAAGGGAACTGGGTGGTGACTATGAGATGATTTATTTTTCTGCCACTGTGGTATGATGTGGATGGTGATGGCCCGAGAGGCAGCAGGTGGTACTGTACTATAGGACTGATCAGACTGGGGTGGTTTTTAGATTTCCAGCCCTGAGAACCTTGCTTCCATGCTTTTTATTTCTTTTTCATTATCTTTTTTTTTCATTTTGGTATCTCCTCCCATGGACAGGCCCCGTTGAAGAGACAGAGTACCCTGATGCACTGGACTGTTCTGTCATTCTGTCAATTTAATACATTTTGGACAACTAAATCAGCAGTTCATGTGTGCACTGTCCATTTGTCTAATTTGTTGTGAGTTGCACTCTCCTTGCTCCTCCTGTAGGGAGCAAAGAAACCAAAATCATAAAAAAATTGATATTAACAGTGAAGTCCGCCAAGATGAAGTGCAATGTCACAGGTTTCCTGCATGACAAAAGGGATTAACTCCCATTGAAATTGCATTGGTTGCTGCAGTAACTCTCCTGCAGAATTCTGCAGAGTTGGGCTTCATTCTGATGGGATTCACTGTATGTGGGTATGTGCCCTCTACACCACCAGCACACAGTCAAAGCATATTTGTCAAATAAATCCTTCTAAAAAACCCTGCACCATTCTCAGTCTACTAAACTTACTCCAGCTCTTGCTGCAGAGGCTACAGTTGCCAGTGGAGGCTCACAGACTGTACAGGGGAAAATAACAAAGCTTACATGCTTTCAGTGCAGTGGGGGTGAGTGCAAACAAGGGAATGGCTCTCTGTCATGCAAGGTGTAACAGAAAACAAAAGGTTTGGTGTTCACTTAAAAGAAATGAAGTCACTCAGCTCTGTGGTGTAATCAGCTGAATGAGCTGAATGATTCATTTTTTTTTGTAGCTGTGTCAGCATAGTTCAGACAATATTCTTTCATGAAAACACCATCAGTGCATGTAAAATTATAGCACACCAACAGCCCCGGCCCTTCAACCAATAAGGTCTTCAGCAGCAGGCACTCTCCTCTACCGCACAATTTCCCCTGCCTGCCTAAAACTACATTTAATTGTAGTCAATTAGATGACTGGAGTGATAATTCACAATTCTCTAATGATTTCTGTGTGTGATCAAGTCACTTCAGTATCCAGGTTCTTCATATGTGGGAAAGAATTGGGAACGGCATTTAGATGCATGCAGTGCAAGGTGTGTTCAGTCTCCAGTATCACTGATTGGCTGCTGCAGATCATGTAACTTGCTAACAACTTGGACATACTCAGTGTGTGCTCCCCCTAAAAATGCTGTGTCATGACTAGAGATGCAGCAAATTTAAATTTTGCTGGCGAAGTGAATGCGAAGTGGGCACTTTGCATTGTCACTCCGCTTTGCGGAGTGGCCAGCATGAAATGCCCACTTCGTCTTGTTATTACTACTTCACTTTGTCATTCTGCCTTAAGGGGAAGTAAGGTGGAGTGACAACAATATTGGCAGCCTCCCCACACACAGTCACTAGAATTAATGTGCATCCTCAAAATGCTACCGTCATCTTGTCTCCACAAAATTCCCCAGTGCTGATGAAGTGAAATGAGAGAGTAATAAGAAATGCAAAGTCTCCCAGAATTTATGGCACACTCAGTCATCAGGGCAGTTGTCAGACAAAGTCACCAGAATTAATGTTCATCCCCAAAATGCTACTGTCTTGTGTCCAGAAAATTACCCACTGCTGATGAACTGAAATGAGAGTGTAACAAGACATGCAAAGTCTCCCATCTTAGAGATGCAGCGAATAAAAATTCCACTGGTGAAGTTCCCGTGAAGTGGGCACTTTGCGTTGTCATGCTGCTACGCAGAGTTGCCAGCATGAAATACCCACTTCGCCTTGTTATTGTGATTGTGACTTCTCGTTGTCATTCCGCCTTAACCTGAAGTAAGGAGGAGTGACAACAATATTGGTAGTCCCTGGGCCCCCACACATCACATGGCTTACAGTACTGTAACTCACGTGCTGTACAGGAACACGAATGCCTACGGCTGTAGTTCCTCGATGACAATGACCTGTATCAAAAAACTCCCCAATTTGAAAACTCATATCAATGAGGACAGTGGTGAAATCTGGAGAGATACTAAAAAACAGGCTTACATGATGCAAGTAACTAGTAAAAAATTAATTTTGTGATTTGTGATGTGATTGGGAATCATGACTGCATTCGTGACCATGAAATATAAATTTATTTTTCTTGGACTTGGAGCTGATGAGCATATTGGGAACTCAAATGCCTACAGCTGTACTTCCCTGATGAGCTGGCTGTTCACAAAACTCACCAGCTTGAAAACTCATATCAATGGGTACAGTGGTGAAGCCTGGAGAGATACTACAAAACATTAATTTTGTGATTAATGATGTGATCGTGAATTGTGTGCATCACACCAGTATTCTGAAGGGAAGCCAAAGAAACAACTGTGGCTTAAGTAACAGATGGAGATTGGGCCCTAAAGAGATGCAAATGCACAGACAGATTAAGATTGCACTGCACTCTAAAAAGATGCAGACACAAGGGCACAACAACACCTAACCAGTGCTCACCATCAGAAATCCAAATTTGGAAAACAATACCTTTTACCATTTGGGGGTAGTGCACAGCAGTAACAGTCCACTACTACCACTAAAGACAACACAAGCAGTGCAAAAAATTCATGTAGGTGCAGTGGATAGCAGGTTCACACTGCTGCAATTACTCTATGGCACAATAAATGGCATCTGATTTAATGGCATGCATGCATCGCACACACTCACACACACACACACACACACACACACACACACACACACACTACAAGTAATGCATAGCAAATTGAAAACCTTTAGTAATACAACAAAATGTTTTAAACAAACTGAAATTATACACTGCTGCACCACAACAATCAGCAAAAAAAAAAAAATGCCAAGAATTACTGAAAATTTGACTGTGTGTACATTAACACAGTTTTCATAACCAAAACAGAAAGACTGCCTTTTTCTCCCAGTTAATCTACCAACACCACAGATACTCCCTTCCCCCAAAGCACACTTCACAGTACATAGACTGACTGTTCTAAATTAACATTAAAAATCCACACATAAACAATAAACACTCGATGATATGAGCATAGAAGGGTTTCCTACAATCAATGTACTAAATTTTGAGCAAAAAAAAATGGCTCAAAAAGGCGTTTTTAACAGCATTTGGAGGATTTGAATGGCAGAGCTCTGAGAGGAAACTCTCCATCTTCCACTACACACATACTACACAGAACTGAGGCTGTGCAGAACAATCTGGAGCCCATGTGACCTGCAATCCCATGAAGCACTGCAAATTCGCTTTGAAACTCAATAACAAGGCGAAGTGATGTGAAGTACATTGATTTCAGTGTTACTTCACCTTTAAATTGGTGGAGAAGTGGTTTGGGGAAGGCGGAGTAATACGAAGTAATTGTTTTCAATGGACTACGCATTCCCCGATATAACGTAAATTACTCCGTTTAGCGTTGCGAACGCCAGCGGTCCGCGACACTCCACGATCACTGGCGAGCTTAATTTAGCCCACTGCCCACCACTCAGTCATGACCTCACAGTGCTAAATGTTAAAAGAATTCCTTTGGATCGGTTTTGCTGGTGTAAAAAATGCAGAGTTTGGCATGTTTACTAAATGCAAATTCGACAACAGCTCATCTTTACTAGGGTAGCTACCAAGGCACAGTGTAGCCCAGGCAACAATAACCAAAATTCTATTCATGTAGCTCACTTAAGAGCTATAGGACCTGGGTCCTAATTGTTTTCTCACCGTTGGAAGCAGCAATCTCAAAGTAATCAGCAAGTCAAGATGAAGGGCTCCACCTGGTTTGACATACTGATCCAGTCCTGGAATTAGGATTCCTTGAAGCAGCCCTGCAGCACTCTTTGAGTGGCTGAGAGGGACTGGATGTTCTGCAGCTTCTCAGTCCTCACAAATCTTCTTCTACCTTGAGGGGAACATTCACCATTTACATCTCACATGGCACCTTTGCCACTGGGTAACCAGTCTATCTGACCAATTGAGTAACTGCAAGGCAACATGTACTCTGTCTGTCTGTCAGAAACAACTGCTTGGGTGGCACCAGCTGTTGGCACTGCCCCACTCAGGCTCTGGAAACTGCTTGGCTGGAAGGCTGTGATGAAGAAGGAAACCTGAACCGGGCCTTCCTATGTACTGAGGGTCACAGGTTGTAACTCACAAAGTACTTCACAGAAGACCCAGTTATGCACTAATAAAGGTTCTGGAAAAAGAAGAGTTCGGGAATGGACAGGTGCAGCCGCCAAACAGCAGGGAGCGGTGTGGGAACAGTTAAGTGCTTTTTTATTTCCTTTTGTTATGTGCTAGAAGTTGGTGATGGCTGAATCGGGAAGGACTGCAGCAATGGTGGATCTGTGAAATGGGAGTGGGAGGTAGGGAGGTAGAGCACTGTGGGAGGAAGGGAAGATGTAGTTCTTGGAAGTTTTTGAGTGAATGGTTATAAAAGTCAGAATGGGAAAAAAGTAGTTAGAAATGGAATGGAAAGGAAAGCAGCTACAAAGGACATCTGATACTCCTTTGAACTGCAGCCTTGGAGGTTTGTTTGGAACCACATACATGCTGTGCAGTCCCTTTTTCAGTACTTGTGCACTATATGTTAAAGAGGTATCAGAACTACTTAAAAGGAGGGGGAGGGAAGTAAGGTATTGTGGAAGGAAGGGTTGGGTGTAGTGGGAACATTTTGTGACTTTGTTGGTTAGGTCCTGGTCATGTGACTGCAGCCAAGTGAGCCAACTGCAGTCAGTGACGTAAAGCAGAGCAAGCAGTTCTGAAGGGCAGAAGAGTTCAGGAACTGGCTGGTGCAGATGCCAAATTGCAGGGAGTGGAGTGGGAGCAGCGAAGTGCTTTTTCTTTAACTTGTTTTTATTTGCTAGTAGTTGGTGGTGGCTGAATCAGGATGGACTACAGCAATGGCAGCTCTGTAAAAGGTAAGGGGAGGGAGAGAGGTAGAACACTTTGGGAGGGAGGGTGTAGTCCTTGGAAGTTTCTGAGTGAATGTTTGAAGTAGTCAGAACGGAAAGAAAGTGGTTATAAAATGAAACAGAAAGGAAAGCAGTTACAAAGGATGTCTGATATTCATTTGCATCAGAAATGATGGGAATGATGAAATTATCCTCTTTTGCCATGTACTTTCTAATGTTAATTATGTTATATAATTGTTCTTCTGTGTATTTAACTGCCTTGCTGTAATTGGAAATGTGTACCTGCCCAGATCCACCTTGTAAATGAGTTCACCTCAATGGTGTTTCACCTGGTAAAATAAATATTGATCGATTGACTGATTGATTGATTGATTGATTGAGTGATTTGAAATGCAGTCTTGGAGGTTCATTTGAACCCTCATACAAGCCATGCAGCCTCATTTGCTTGTGCCCAGTAGGTTTAAGGGGGATTGAAACTACTAAAATTGTGGGTCTTTAAATCAGGAAGGGGGAGAGAGGTAAGGCACTGTGGAAGTAAGGTGTGGGTGTAATGGAGATTTTCAGTGACTTTATTGGGGGTACTAGCCATGTGACTGTAACTGGCCAGGTGGTCAGCTGCAGTGCAGTACACTATAAATTACCCACAATTCCAAATGACCTCAAAGCATGAGCAACCCTAAAGCATGAGTTCCACAAAGTAGGACTGTGGCATCTATATCAGTGGCATCTGGGGGCACCAACAAGAATGCGCAGGGAGGACCACAGGCCACACTGCCCAACTGGGGCCTGGTAAGGTCAGGGCACCTGGTTATAGATAGGCCTTGTGGCAGGCTGAAAAGTTTCCTAACAATTGTTTTAGGACAGGCCAGATGAATCTGGAAGGAGAGGCAGAAAGCTTAGTCAGTGACCAAGATGTGAACGGTTTATTTAGTAAGGGACAATAAAAATGAGATAACTGGTTTTCACAACAGCACAGGATAATAAACATAAACAACAAAGCAATGTGACTGAGATCAACAATTGGTCGAACCAAGAACAGGGGGTTAACCCCTTTTTGTCCAAGTCCTGTGTGCACTTGGCTGGAATGATGAAATGACTGACGAACCAAGCTTGGGCTTTTTTTCTGCATCTGCTGGTCAGCAGGTGGGCATTGACCCCACAAAGCACTTTTGTAAACCGGCCATACCGGGGCATCCCCCGGACACCTAGAACACAATGAGGAACACTGCTAGCTGGTCAAGGAAGAATTTGGTGATCCTCTGCAGCTCTGGGCAAGAAGCTGAAGACTCTTGGTCAGCCGATGGTTCTCTGGAGGATTCACAGCAATGACCACTGGCAGGTGCCCAGCCCCAGATGACTACTCAACAAGGTGCCTAGGGATGGGACAATCTTCGTGCTGCCTCTGTGGAGTGACACAGGCATATGCACACTTATGGATGGCCAACAAAATAACAGGGCATGCATGATGTCAACTGGGGTCCCTCAAACTTGATCCGGGGTGGCTCATTGGCTAACTCACTACTGGATACCTTACTAGTAGCTCTCTACCACTTACTGCCACAGGGCTGATGCTGAACACTTGTGGCGGGACTATAGCACAGGCTGGCGTCGCTGGATGTGGTTTTGCAGCAGATGGTGGATGGGCCGGGGACCTCTCAGGGTCAGCATCAGGCTCTGGCAAAGATGGTCCAGACAACACTGGTGAAGTTGGATGTCGGATACCCCAGGGAGCAATTTGATACCAGTTTAATGGCCAGCAAACAATTCACATTCTTCCAAACAGACAGTTCAGCTGTTGCACAGAATACTGTCTCTAAGGGGTGCTAGGCAGGCAGCAGTGCAGTTCGGCTTGGGTGCTGGGCTACTTAGGCCATGGGGCCATACCCTCCTTTATCATAACCACCCCTCTGGCAGGGTCTATTGGGGTCTCTCACCTGATCCCTCCTCCCTCATACATAGAAAATGGCCTGCCAGGTGGAGTGCCTTTCTCAGCCCTGCCCTCTACTTTACATGCATGGGGGCCTGGACCATCATGTCTAGCCTCTCCCTTCCAGGGGATGGCTATAGGCCTTTGTCCCTGGCGCTCTCTTAGCTTGCCACTCCCGCTCCCTTCTTGGCCCTGTGGAAAGGATCCATCAAAATTAGAGAGGATGGTGGACGCATGGAACAGCCTTCCTGAGGTGGTTGTGGGGTCTAAAACTGTGGGAGAATTCAAGAATACATGGGACACCCATAAGACAATTTTTGTGGGGGGTAAGAAGAAATAGGCTGTTGGTTAAATAGGATCTGCAGCTTATCCTCTAGGTAGGAAAATGGGTAGACTAGGTGGGCCAAGCGGTCCTTATTTGCTGTCAAAGTCTATGTTTCTAATCCTGCTTTCCCCCTAGGGTACTGCTCCAGCACCCTAACTAGCCTCCCCTGGGGCTCATGCAACGTGGTGCCCCCTTTTACTTTGTGGATACTTTCCCCCTTCTAATCTAGTAGGCAGTATAGCACTGTGGTTCAAGGCTCCCAGCTGCCAACCTGGAGGTATGGGCCTATATCCCACAGCCCCACTCTAACCCTGTGGAATCCTGAACACCCCCCACCCAACTTCCCTGTGCTCTTAGGTCACACTGTATGAAGCATCCCCCTAGGTCCCTGAGCTGCCAGCCTGGAGTCCTGGGTTTGATTCCACAGTCCCACTCTAACTTCTGGGGCTCAAGCCATGAGGTGCCCCTTGTGATCTATAGTGGGTGCTCTGTCCACTTGCTTGCCCCTCGCTTTGTTCCTTGGTTCCCTTTTGTGCACTGGGCCTACTCAGTCCCTCTCTTTTATGCCCCAAGCTATTTAGGCACCACCTCCCACAAAATGTTGGGCTCCTAACCCACTTACCACCTGGCCCAGGTCCTCCAGCAGCCAGATTGTGCACTGAGGAGGCTGGTGGGGAAGATCCAGGGAGTACCACTCCCACCCAGCACTCAGAGAGCTCTGTAATGGCTGCAGGCAGAACTACAGTGGTCTGGGGGCTGGTTTCCACCTGGATACTCTTTTTGCGGCACCACTTTGGTCAGTTCTTTGAACGCTTCCCCCACACCTTGGGGCCCAGGAGAGAAGGAGCGATCGTGTCGAATGTCCGGGCTCCCACCTGGCGGATTTTGCTACTACTGCTGCTGCTGCCACTGCCACTGCTGACTGGAGCTGGAGGGGAGCAATGACGAGGGAGCCCCGGACACCCTGCAGGTACCTTTTTTCTATTGTCCAAGCTCCCCACATCCTCCACCCTCCTCAGTGTGCCGCCAACTGCCTTTTGTAGGGCAGGGGAGGTCCTGGCTTCTAGCCAGGAGATTGGCCCTTGCAGGCCCTTCAGGGAGGGTCTTCTGCCCCAGACCCCCTTTCCCAGTGCTGAATGATGTGAAGCTAAACAAAAGGGATAGGGAGGGGTCAGTGGGACTTGAGGAAGGCTAGCGAAAGGCTAGAAGGGAGGGGAAACAAAGGAGAAGGAACTTCAGGGTACTTTAGCCTTGTCATGGAATTGTAGCTGATCCCTATCTGGGGTCAACCAACAGAGGTGTTGGTGAAGTGTGGTTTAATAGGGAGTGCAACTGATCTCTGTCTAAGGCCAACCAAACATACTAGTTGTGGGATTGCAGCTTTTCAGCCATTCTTTCATTGGTTAAGAGGCTAGCAATGTTATCACAGGAAATACAGCTTTTCAAGGTATTTAGTTAAGTGAACAATAGGTTAAGGGGTGCAACTTTTCAGCCGTACCATCTGGATTAAAGTACTAGTATTATAGCGAAGGTTTCTGTGGGGATAGCAGCAAAACCCCACATAGGGTAAGCTACAGAAATAGCAAGGGCAGGACAAATTTACTGTGAGGTGAGAAGTATAAAGTATAATGTGGAGAGGGAGGTTGCTGATAGGACAGGGTGGGGTGGGGCAAGTAGGGTAGTGTGTTGTAGTGGATGCAGGGCAGCAATTTTACTTGGAATTCTATGGGAGGTTGTGGGTGTCTAGTCTGCAGAAGCCTTGACCGGCTAAGGGTGGAGATATGGCACCTTATAAAATAGTCAAGAGCACTGGGGGAAAGGGTAAACTGAAATGGGATGTAGGGGAAGGAGTGGTGGCTGATGGGGAGATTGAGGGAGGGAAGTCAGACTGAGTGAGGGGGCAGGTTGGGGGAAATGGAGGAGGGCCAAGGCAAGTTCCCTAAGGCCTACTTCTCCAAAGGGTAAGAGAGTCTTGGGGTGAGGGTTGGACACTGGTAAGAGGAAGAGGGAGGGCAAATAAGGCAGGAAGGACAGTGGGAGCACTCCCAGAGGTGCCATTAAGGAATAGATTCCTTTCATTGACAAGAAAAGGTCCAGATAAGACTGGTGGGGGGAGCAGCAAAAGGAGAGAGATACAAAGGCTATGGGATGGTACACAATGACATGGACAATGGAGCAGATGGGAGTGTGAATAGAGACAGCAGGGCATAGAGAGGACGGGGCAAGCAGGGAAAGGACTCAGAGGAGGAAGGCAGAATGGAAAAATGGGAGGGGCAATTCAAAGTGGGTACAGGTGGTCACAGTGGGGGTAGGTGGGAGGAAGGGGAAAGGATCAGCAATAGAGGAACAGACAAGAGCAGAGGTGGGGTGGGAACTCAGAAGGCACATGGGGAAGGGAGGGTTGTAATCATTAGAGACGCCATAGTTAAAGGAGTAAGATGGGATGAGAGAAATATGAGAGTGAATTGCAGAAGAGTGCATTGTATACTGGGGATGACCACAGGGAGGGTTGGGCCAAGAATAACTAAAGTCATGGGCCAAGAGGGGGGCAGCTGCACCTCATCATTCACAAGGATACATATGACCTGGCTGACAGTAAGGTGGGAGTGGTCCAGAGCAGGTTCAAAGAAGTGGCACAGATCTGCAGGAAGGTGGGGAAGTCAGTAGTCTTCTAAGAAGTGCTACTAGTACCAAGGGCAAGCACTGCAGGGAAGACTAGGCTAGAGGAATTAAATATCTGACTAAGGGGTTGGTGTAAAGAAGAGGGAATAATTGGTGACTAAGGGAACACATGGGGGAATAAAGATCTTTATGCAATGGACAGGTTGCACCTCAACAAGGAGGAAGTGAAGGTGCTAGTCACCCCTCCATCAGGACAAGAGGATGAATGGGCTATGGGGGGGCATAACAAGATAGGCAGGGAAATGGGACCAGGTATGGGAGGGAGGGCCAGGCAATCCAGGTGTGGAGGGAAAATGAGTCATTGTGGAGGGTGGTATCTCTAAATGCAAGGAGCTTGGGAAACAAAATAGATGAGCTGCATTCGCTGATGGCAGAGGGAGAGGTGGGTATGGCTGCCATCACAGAAACATGGGACACACTTAACCATGACTGGGACTTCTCCATCCCGGGGCACACATTTTGTAGAAGAGATGGGGGGGGGAGGAGGAAGGTGGTTTTGCATGTAAGGGAAGGGATCACCTGCACTAGAGAGGAAGAGACCACAAGAAAGAATTACTGTGAGTGCAAGTTTAGTCATCAAAAGGCAGTAAACTAAGGATTAGATTTATGTACAGGGCACAGAAACAAGAGGAAGAATTGGTCAGGGAGCTGGGGACAAAAACTGTGAAGATGACTGACAAAAGGGAGGTATTGATCATGGGGAACTTCAGTCTACCTGAGATGGATTGTACAATCCCTGCTACAACCTGCACCAGAACTCAAATGCAGCTAGAGGCATTCCAGTGTGGTTTTCTGTCACAATATGTCCAGGAACCCACTAAGGAGAGGGTTATATTGGATCTGATTTTGATGAATGGAACACATGTTCAGGAGGTGGGGTGGAAGAACCACTGGTAGGAAGCGATCACAAGATGATGTAATTTCACCTGGATATGGTCGAAGAGATGATAGGAAGTAAGACAGGGTGCTGGACTTCATTAGGGCAGACTATAGTAACATGGGGGTATTCCAGAAGGGCACACTACTGGAATTAAGGAAGAAATGGGAGTGAACCAGAAACAGGCTTTCATCAAAGAAGGGCTATTGTCAGCCACTAATGTGCGTGCCAAAGTGAAGAACAAAAATGCTATAGCTAGGAAGTCCAGCTGGTTTGATAGGGAGGTTGCTCTAGTAGTTAATAGCAAAAGGGCTGCCTTGAAAAGGTACAAAAACTCCAGGAGGGAAGATGACAGGGAGAAATTCAACAACAAAGCAAAAGAGGTGAGCAGGGTAGTACAACTGGCCAAGGCCAAGAAGGAACTACAACTGACTGAGGTGCTGAAAATGGGAGAGAAGGTCTTCTTCCAGTACATCAGGGAGAAGAGGGTTATCAAGGATGGGATCAGGTTGAAGAAGGAGAAGTGGGTGGTGGGTAGTGTGGAAAGGTAGGGGTACTTAATGAGTAATTCTGTTCAGTTTTCATGAAGGAAAAAGATGGTTCAGTCCCTCAGGGAAAGAAGGAGGAAGGGGGGTAATGGGGAAGGCGCCACAGATGGTGAGATAGATATCGATAGGATGAGGATGGGTTTAAAGACCCTGAAGCTGGATAAGTCCCTGGGGTCAGATGGCACACACCCAAATTTCTGAGAGAATTAATGGATGTGCTTGCAGGTCCCCCTGGTAGGCCTGTTTAATGCCTGTCTTGAAACAGGAGTGGTTCCCCAGAACTGGAGAAGGGCACATGTAGTGCTAGTACATAAGAGTGGGCCAAGGGATGACCCTGGAAATTATTAGCTAGTTAGTCTGACCTCGATAGTGGGGATGCTCATCAAAACCATTCTGAAGGAAAGACTGGTACCATTTCCAGATGATAATTAACTCCATGATGATAGGCAGCATGGTTTTTGTCAGGGCGGCCCTGACAGACCAACCTAAATGATTTCTGTGACTGAGTAACAAGGATAGTGGACAAATGGAAAGCAGTGGATATAGTGCATCTATATTTCAAAAAGGCCTTTGACTCTGTTCCCCACAGATTGATTAAAAAGCTGGAGGACTTGGAGAAGGGAGTTAAACTGGCTAGGTGGGTAAAACTCTGGTTACAGGATAGAAACGAGAAGGTGGTGGTTTGGGGGGAATTCTTGGATGCTAAACCTGTCACTAGTGGGGTCCCACAGGGCTCTAAGCTTGGCCAAGTGTTATTCAACATCATCAGTGATATTGCTGATATGGTAAAAGGCAAAATATGACTTTTGCAAGATATTTGGAAACTGAGATTCAGCACCAAAAAGTGCAAGGTAATGCACATAGGGGTGAATAACCCAGAGGCCACATATTGACTGGGGAGCGTGGAGGTCACCAAGTCAGTGGAGGAGAAAGATTTGGGTGTGATCATCACAAGTTGACATGAACACTGCAAGAGAGCAGCAGCCAAAGCAAACAGGATGCTAAGATGTTTTAGCCAGAGGTATAACCAGTAGGAAGGCGGACGTCACCCTTCCAATCTACAGGTCACCGGTTAGGCCACATCTGGAGTACAGTGTGCAGTATAGCAGTCCTTACTGAAAGAAAGACATCAACTTACTGGAGAGAGTGCAGAGAATGGTGACCAAGATGATCCAGGGATAACAGGGTAGGTCCTACTAGGAGAGACTTGAGGATCTTAACATATTCTCCCCGAAGGATGGAAGGGGCAGGAGTGACATGATTGAAACATTTAAATACCTTAAGGGTTTCAACAAACTGAATTCTGAGGGTCTATTCAACCTTAATGAGAACAGGACCACTTGGGGCAGCCTAAAACTGGTGGCAAGGCACTTCAAGAGGGAAAAGAGGATGCACTCTTTCAATGAAAAGGTGGTGGCAAAGTGTAACGAGTTGCTGGAGGAAATAGTCTCCTTGAAGACTGTAGATAGTTTCAAGAGGGGATGGGACAGGGTAAAACAGAAATCTGTATGGAGAGGGGGGAGTGTGGGGGAGGGTAATGAAGAAGGGGAAGGGAGCAGTGGATAGCAGTGAGGGGGCAGATCACTCGATAGATACAAAGTGGTCTATAAACTCAAGCAGACTAGATAGACCATAAAGCCTTTTTCTGCTGGCTGTTTTTGTGCGTTCAGTATGTTCATGAAAGGAATTTAGGAAGTCTTGCAAATGAGCTCTTCAGTTGATCTCTTTCTCAGCAGATCTCATCAAGCTAGCACTGTGCAGTTGTTCATATTCAGGCATAAATGATTCCAATTGGCTGATTCACGGAAAAGAGGTGGGTATACTGACAATCCTGTGTACTGACAGGCTGCTGCATTTGCACATTTATAGTAGGTAGGTAGGTATTACTGCCCAGAATGCATGTTTAGGCTTAGATAGATAGATAGATAGATAGATAGATAGAGAGAGAGAGAGAGAGAGATAGATACTTTATTTCTAAAGTGCCTCATTCCAGAGACTCAAGGCATTGTACAATAAAATTCAATACAATGTTTAAAATCACATAACATAAGTTGACTGGGAGTAAACAACTGAACTATCTATCCCACCTTAAAACATAGTATGAGTTAATCAATAAATGCCTGTTGGAACAGATATGTTTTCAGACCCTTTTTAAAGGCTTTTACCAAGGGAGCCTCCCTCAAATAGGCAGACAGTGTGTTCCACAGGGTAGGCATGGCCACCAAGAACTCCTGGTCCCCCGAATGCCACAACCTAGCACTGGGAACTCTAATGAGGCCCCTACGGCAGAAAATAATTTCTTGGGCAACCAGTAGGGGACAAGGAGATCTTGCAGATAACCAGGTCCCCTTTCATGAAGGGTCTTATAAGTCAGGAGACCTATCTTGAAGACAATCCTCCAGCTGACTGGCAGCCAGCGCAGTTCGCGGAGAACCAGGGTGATATGATCACACCTTTTTGCGCCCATTAACAATCTTGCCACCACTTTCTGCACCTGCTGAAGTCTGCAGAGGTTGCCTCCAGATAACCCTAGGTACAGGGCATTACAGTAGTCCAAGCGGGACATGAAGAAAGTATGCACCATCATGGTGAGGTCCTCAGGCGGGATCAGGGCTCGGATCTGGGCAATGTTCCTAAGGTGGTAAAAAACACTTTTGACCACAGCCAACACCTGAACATCAAGTGTCAGGCTGTCATCAAGGATCACACCCAGATCCTTCACCTCTCTAGAAGTGGAAGGGAAACCCCACCCAACACTAGGTTGGGTGGTAACCCTTCACCCCCCTCCCAGATGACCCTAATCCACCACCAGTACCTCAGTCTTGTCTAGGTTAAACTTAATCCAGTATTGAGTCATGCATGTCTGATTTCCTCAAGGCAGCTGTTAAATACAGAGGCTACCACCTGAATATTTGGTGCACAGGACATGTACAGCTGGGTATCATCTGCATAACAGTGAAAATCCAGCCCATACCACCTGATAATATCTCCCAATGGCAGCATATACACCGTGAACAATAAGGGTGATTAAACTGAACCCTGCGGGACCCCACAGTGCAGAAGCTTCGGGTTAGATGAGGCTAACCCCATCATCACCCTTTGCATTCTGCCTGTCAGATGTGACCTGAAAAAGTTAATGGCATTACCTGACAGGCCACACCAAAACTGCAGGTGATCAAGCAGCACTTCATGATCCACAGTGTCAAACACTGAAGAGACATCCAGGAGGACCAAGATGGTACGGTGTCTCCTGTCCCATGCCATCAGGAGATCATTCAACACCCTCAACAGTGTGATCTTCATACTATGCCCAGCATGGAACCCAGACTGGAAAGTCTCATATGTGGAAGATGAGGCAAGATGTCTCTCAAGCTGGATGGCCATCACCTTTTCTATAACCTTCCCTAAAAATGGGAGGTTTGAGACCAGCCTGAAGTTGTTGAGGCAGTCCAGGGCCAAAGAGGGCTTCTTCAAGTGAGGTCTCACCAGGACCTCTATCAAGGGTAATGGAAAGATCCCACTCCTCAAAGAATGTTGGACCACCTCCGCAACAACAGGTCCAATCAGATCCAAACATCCAACCAAAAGGCAGGTTGGACCTGGATCCAGCTCACATTTTGTGTTGGCCACAGCTTCGAGATTATCACCACCACCTCCCCCACCTCAATTAGCTCAAACTCATCCCAGACAGGAGGAGTGTTTCGATATGGCTCAGGCTGAACCCTTCATCCCTTTTGAGAGATGCCCAAAGAGATCTCAGCCTTGATGGAAGACATCTTGTCAGCAAAGAACAGAGCAAGCTCCTTGCACCTACTGCTAGAACCTGCCCAACCAGCATGGAGACAGGTAAGATGAAAAAGCCCATCAACCATGCGGAAAAGCTGAGCTGGTTTGTTTCTTGCCACAGTAATCTCAAAAATTCTGCCTTTTTTCAGGAGATTGCCCCCTGATAGTTGACATAATGCGACTTCAGAGCCAATTTGCCCTCCATCAGGCCAGATCTCTACCAGTGCCTCTCTAACCTCTAACCCCTAATCTTTAAGCCCCAGAGATCCTCATCATACCATGGAGGTCTCCAGCGAGTAGACAGGGGCTGGACACGAATGGGTATGATTGAGTCAAAAGTCGCAGCAACAGCCCCATTATATGCAGCCACTGCTTCCTCCATCTCAATCGCACATGCCGCCTTAACACTCAATAGGTCCAGCACTGCCTGCAGTCCTGCCAAGGCTTCATTGCCTACAGTTGCATGCCCCTCATTGGTTGACTGTTCAAAGGAGCAGTTAGTGAGGCTTAGGTTTTTAAGGAGATGCCTTATAGGCCTGTGTGTTACTTGGCTTGTCAGTGAACCCTGTCCCCTTGTTGCTATCCAAGGGATCGGGGGAAAAGAAGATGGCAGCATCCTACAAAAATATATTCATTTATTCATTCATTCATTCATCCATCCATCCATCAATCCATTTATTTATTTATTTATGTACGTGTGTATGTATGTATGTATGTATGTCCCTCAGTGGCAGCTGTGATGATCTGTGCAGTGCACTGACTGATGTGAAGTTACTGCTGATCTAGTGCATCCCAGCCCCCTTGTAATGTCCACAAGGCCTGGCAAAAATACATTTGCAGCATTGCAGCCATTATGCTGTGCGCCTGAGGAGCATATGAGAGGAGGATCTTTCTGCAGTTGTTTTCATGGTCCCCTCTGCCAAGTATCTGGGGGTCAGGAGCAGAAGATGATGGCTGTGGCAGTGGTGTCCACAGTGAAAATGTGAGCAGGACTGTAGCAAATCCTAAGGGCCGGGGGGTTACACAATAATAGGAAGACAAACTTGATGGACCATGTGGTCTAACAGTCTCTCATCACACCTACAGTATATACAGTACCTGTGTTCTTACAGAGTGTACTTTCCAAAGGTACTCCAATGATCACATATTCTCACATATAGTAGTTCGTGAGTTATGACAGTTTGAATGATGGCAGTTATTCTTCTGATTCTGTCACACACAGTGTTCATAAAATTCAAGTTTGCACATCCGCATCTTTGGAACAGAGCAGTCTTAAAAATCAAGATATTCTCCTAATCAATGCCAAGAACTAGTGCTCGGTAATGTTGAGAGTGATACCTAAACTATTCTAGCTTCTTACAGAACAGTACAAGTTTACTCCCTCAGGGACTCTTAGCTGATGCAAAGTACTGGTGTGCCTAAAATACTGAAGGAAGCAAACTGTAATCCCTTTATGTAAGCTTCTTATTTAAATGACAATAAAAAAATAATTGAGGCATGTGGGTGAGAAATTTCCCATATTGCATTTGCCATTTATTATGCCTCCTACATTAAGAGTATTTGAAGTTTCAGTGAAATAGTAGAATACAAATGAAACTGGCAAAGTGATCTAGCTAGAGGGGTTCAGATGAAACATATATCTCATCTCAAATAATTCTGGCATTCAAAAGACTATCATCATCATCCAACCTGGAAGTCAGTTCGGGAAGTGCACCAAAGTGCAAACTGTTAATGTATTAAGCTTGATGAGTGTGATGTGATGCCAATGGCCTCTTGCCTGAGCCTTGGGTGGCCAGCAGGAAACAAAATGCTGCCAGACTTCTGAACCTTGTAGAGCTGTTTTTCAAATTTGCACTGAATGTTTCTTTGAAGCCTTCTACCATATGGGTAGGCCTATTAACAAACACAACGTGAACTACAATAAGATAAGGAAAGTGAACACAGAAAAAAAACATGCAGGAAAGGGGGGAGCAATTTACGGGAAAGTTCTTCCTACCATTCCTAGTCTTCCAAGTCCTTATCTATGTCAAGCAGTAAACAAACACACACAAAAACATCTGCTGCATGCCTTCAAAGTACTGCAAATTAAAACTCATAGCTCTTGTTTCCGTGGTTAGTGATTTGTGTTCCAAGCCTTAGAGTCATCATTGTAGGCTATAGCAAATGTAGCTTTCCCCTGTTATAACCAGGCTCTAAAAACAAAAGGAAGACAGTGTTACAGTGTACTGTACTGAAACACACATGTACGCATGCACACACGCATGCAACATGCACACACGCACGCATGCACATACTCACACACAGCTAAAGATGAGGGAGAAGGCTTCAACAGGAATGCTGATGCCAATTTATTCAGATTAAATTAAAGTGAGTTTATCACATTTTGTACAACCTTGAAATACATAATATTTAGTCACCTTTAGACCCAAACTAGCTTCTATTTTATAGCTTTTCTTTTTATTTCAGTTTCTTTTAACCTTATTTTATGGGTTCATTTATATGGAGAGAGGATCTTTGTACCCTGGAATTTGTTTACTTCTACTGTTTGATCCTTTGCTGAAGTTACAGTCCTGTTCGTGATACAGTATCATCACCATTTCTACAGAAACCAGCTGTGATGTCATATTGAGAGTATAATGACTTTAACAAAGCATTAAGTCACAGATGCAGAGGAAACATAGGGGACAAGGATCTTAATTCTATGCAATTTAGAAAATATATGTAGTAGTAGTAGTTTTAGCACCCAATCCCAGAGGTTTTGGGCTCTGTACAGCATACTGTAACTTAACACAAAATAAAGGAACAACATGACAAATACTCATTAAATCCAATCTGAATGGCAATTTTGGGCAATCAAATAATTTAACACTATGTTTCAGGACTATGTGGAATAAACAGAAGCAAAATCAGACCATATATAAAATACACACTGAATTGTGTCCAAATATTCTGTTTTTAAAGTTTTCTCAAAAGTATGAAACTCACTTTAGTGCAGTGCCAAAAATGTCTTTTGACTACTGAGATATTTTCTTTTAACCCCGATGTAGTCTAGCAGTATTTCAGAAATTAACAACTTTTGCAATTTTTATTATTTCAGGGTACTCCAGTTAAAATGCATGGCCATATATCCAATGGGATCTTCTTGCTTCCTGTTTATAAAACTGGGTGTACTGGAGCTCTGGGATGTTCATTGACTTTCCCAGAATCACAGAGTGAGTATCTGGCTCTAGCAGGGTTTGAACCTGTAATCTCCTTATTTCTACACCAATGCTTGAGCAACTAAATCACTCTTCTTCCCAAAGTAGCATGATTATCAAGTCAGTATTCAGATACCGTAAGTACGTAGGTATTTTTATTCATACCCTGGTGCTCTCCCTATCAGCAAACTGTACATACAGTGTTCAAAAGATGCAGTAAACCTTTTGGACACATGCTAGCTAAGTATGATTATGATCTTAACATAGATACTCTAGATGAACTAAACATGTACACAAGCATTCCCTATGAAGAGAAGTTACAAACACTAGAGTACTCCTGCACATAGAAGTAATGACATTAGGCTGCCCAATTATTGTGCTGCTGGGTTTAGCCTAGCAAAAAGTAGCACTCAAACAACATTTTTTCATGTTGGGAAGGAATATGTTTTGCACATATAGTAATTTAAAAATTGTGTTCAGTGATATAGCATTGCAGAGTCCTTAGACAACAAGGCAATCAGCTTATCAGTGAAAAATCCCATCTGGGGCACACCAATAAAATAATTTTCAAAGAGATACATTTGAATAGGAGACAGGAAGGGAGGGAGAGATTATATAGCAAGGGACAGGAGTGTACAAACATTAGGGGCAACAGTATGCAGGCACTAGGGTTTGAGGAGACTAGTCAACTGTAGGGACTGCTGAGCAGCCATCTTCAGGATGGTGCTCATAGGTCCCAGCTACTGCCCATTATGCAGGAAACTGACATCACTCACTAAAGAGCTGGACACGGCATGGGTGGAGATACGGCTGTTGTGCTGCAGGACTGCCTAGGGACTGAGGGTTCCACATTCCACATTCCTTACTCAAAGCCCCCAAGGGTCAATAAGAGGAGAGTTAGAGGATTGTGGGAAGGGAAGAAGACAAAAGACATGTACCTCTGAGATGAGATGCTAACTCAACTGTGGGAATGTGGAACCATTTCACTACACTGAGTGAGAGGATTTGTATTGCCATTCCAGTTAAGAAGGCTTTACCAGTTACTCTGAGGCCATAAAAGACTACAGGGAGTGCAAAGCCAATGGGTCAGTGATGTTCCATCCACAGAAGACTAAGTGGGGAATTCTGGTAACAAGGGATCCTCTGGTGAGGGGAACATAGAATGTGTTATGTGCCAGGAGTTAAGTTTGAAGTCCGCTGCATTGCATACCTCGGACAATAGAAGAGGGGTCAACCCCTAGGTAGAAAAGTTGATTCATGAAGTCAGGTAAAACCTGATGTAACTATCCACCTAGGGGCTATAAGTTAAGTCAACCATACTTTAGAAGAAGTAAAAAAAAAAAAACAGTTTCTACATGTTAGGCAAGATCCTAAAGCAGTCATCAGCTTCAGAGACCTTCTCAAACATAATGCTAGTTACACGACAGGAGGAGGGTAGGAAAGTTAAAATCTTTACTTTCAATAAGTGACTGAAAATTGATGTAAGGGGGTAGGTTTTATTTACATAGAAAACTGGGGAGTATTTTGGTGAGATTCGAGGCCGTTCAAAAGGGATGGCCTTCACTCAGGTGAGGAGGGGGCCTCAGCACTTGGGCAGAGGTTCAACACTTTGTTATACAAGATTTCAACTAGTAAAACATGGCTGGGGCACAAAAAGACAGTGGCACTACCTCAGGTATGGTAGGCCTCACTGGTACTCCCCAAGAAAGAGCAGAGTGACAGGAAGTACTGAAGAGCAATAATGTTGGTTGGATAGGGAGGTAGAATAGGCTGACAATGGAAAGCCAGGGAACAGAAAAAGAAGGAAGATTGTGTCATATGGGCATAGGGTATGGAGACAGTCTTGAGAAGAAACAGCAGAAGAAAATGATGGTAGGAAACAGATGGGAGGACCATAGGGTAAGTGTAAGAAGGGGGTTGGTGGAAGACAGTGGGGAAAAGGGAAACGATGATGATGAAAAGCAGTCTGCCTAAGAGCAAGGAGCATTGACAATAAAATGGTGAGCTTCAGCCAGTGGTCATGGAGGACCAGCTGGACTTACTAGCTATAACCAAAGCATTGATAACATATAACAAGTGGGACTTTAATGTTCCAGGCTATGCCTTTATAAAAGGGATAGACAAAAGAGGAAAGGGTTGATGGTCTGTATGTCCTTGTAAGAGAAACACAGAAGCCACTGAAGATAGAACCATTAGGAGGATAGGAGGTTAAGCTCAGTCTGGGTGCAACTTGCAACAGCATGTGGGGTGAATATCTGGGTTGGAGTAGTGTATAGGGTACTGAACTAGAAGGAAAGGGGAAGGGTGTTGGAATAAATTAAGAAAGTATCTTCAAAAGGTGAGGTGGTGTTAATTAGACACCTTAGTCAGCCTACTGTGGATTAGAAAATCCTGGCAGCCAATAGTGGCAGGAGGCACGTGAAAGTGGATGGGATGCAGGTCTGTTTTCTTGTGCAGTGGGTTAAAGAACAAGTCAGAGAGGTAACTATCCTCAGTTTGGAGCTCTCAAATAGTACAATGCAAAACAAGTTGCTGCTGCACTCAGCTACCCGGAATACAGAGGCCTCCATGGAAAAGAGTGTACAGATTTGGAAGGCTGATTTAACAAACTACATTTATTATACCAAAGTGGAAGGTGCAGTTAAATTTCCAGAAAACCTATCCAAAATGTTAGATGCTAATTATAAATAGCACATTCTATGGGACCAAGAACTTGAGGTGCTGAAATGACCAGATGTCCTGGTGCTTCACTTGTTTAGAGCTTCGTTAGGGGTAGGCCTCTGGTGTCTGGCCTCTTCTTTTCAAAGCAAGCTGCAACCAGTAGCGCTCGAGATCTCATGAATATTAAATTAGATAAGATTATTATTTCAGTGATACTAAGTGGCTGCTTCTCATGATACCACAATGGAAAAAGTGCTCTAGTGATTAATACAAATTGATTGCTTTTTATTTAAACACAAACAGTGAAATTCAAAATGCTAAAACAGTCATTCCAAAAATCCAATTTTCTTATTTTACACAACCTTGTCGCTATCAGTTAGTATCTTGATCATTTGGTTTTTCTCATTTGAAAAGGGCTTTATGGTTTGATTTCCCTACCATTTTTTTTTACCTTATTGTTTCAACAATGCATAAAACATTATATCTTCATGGAGAGCAGCAGTGGCAAATAAAAAAATACAATAGCAGATTTGCCACTATTACTGCTCTATATGAAGACCTAGAGATACCCCTAGTGAGGCTGTGGCTGAGTTATGGTGGCACACCAAGCTTTTTTTGATTTGTTTCATCTTCTGTTTTCTGCCCCCAGGCTGCTGGCAGGTGGGCTCCAGCTCTCTCTTATGACAGCTAACATCCACCCTGACACTGTGTGTGTCTCCAGATCCCCAGACCAGATCCCGGTGAATCCCCCATGGATTTCCCCCATGGTGGGGCCAAGCACGGGTGGGCCGCCCTCCCACCAAGTACATAATCTAGCTTGCCAGGAGTTTGAGCCATGAATTGGGAACACAGCCAGGCTTCACGCAGCCTACCAGCATCCCTCCATTTTCTGTCTTCTTCCCTCCCCTCCCACAGCCATGAGCATGCATGTGGAGATGCGTGCATGCCATGTCACCATGTTCTTGCCTTCCTAACTCTGGTGTTGCCACTTGACTTGCACCAGGAGGCAGCCAATGAGCGGGACAACATTCCCTCCCTTCCCAGGAGAGGAGAGCCTTCCATCAGTCACTTGATCCTCTCCATCCCAAAGCTTGTTCCTAATCCCATGTCACCAGCATGGCATGAGGTGTGGCATCCAGCACCTCAGCCATCAGTGCCACCATGTTGGCTCACCAGCGTGGTGAGAGGTGTAGCATTTGGCGGCATTCCAAGTTGACCTTTCAGGAGTCTGGAGGATTGAAAAAGCTGGCAACAGTCTCAGGTTGAGTCTGGGAGAGTCTAGTCTGTCACATCATGAATAATAGTCTATTTATTATTCAGAAAGAAAAACAAATAATATGCACTATTCATGGTATTTTGATTTGGCAAGTATCAGAGTAAATCAAAAATGGTGAAAACTGTTTTCCACACACACTTCCCCCTTTCCCAAGTGCCCAAGTAAAGAAGATATTTAATTGTTGCCTTCTGGCAGGAGCTGACAGTATCTTTTGAAACTCACTCCTATCCCCCACCTTATCCTGACTCCCCATTCTCATTTTATTTTGTTTATTTCAGCTCCCCCAGGCCCTTGCCTTAATTGGGGGGCTGGGCTAATGTCAGTAACCAGTATCCCGGCTGTAGTGTCACCCCGTGCCATGTCCTCACCTAGTCCACAGCTGCTCAGTTCTTGCTCCACATCCTTGTGTCCCTCCCACTGGGTAAGATCTGGCCATTAAATAAAGTATCAAACCAGATTTACAATAATCAGAGTTGCACCTGATGTGGCTGCCAACAGTAACCAGTCAGTCAGAGCAGTGAGCATCAGTGAGGGAGTACAGGATCATGAGGGAGAGGCAGAGTAGCTGTCACAGTAAAAACTGTCACAACCCCACTCAGCAAGTCAGGCCCTCTGCTCCCACAGTGCCAACCTCTGAGTGCAGTATTGTGAACAGTTAACAGAACAGGCTAACCCTCCTGTCTGTTTTGTGGGTTCGAATCAACCTTTGGTCTCAAGTTCTTGGAGGGATTCAAACTGTGAACCTCTTGCTAGCGTATCCAATGTACAGGCTCAGATAATTCTGCTCTTCGGGGGATGCCAGATATCTTTCGGAACCCTTACAAACTCTATTAAATACCTCAGAATAAACTCTTAACTTTTCCCAATTTGGTATTACCATTAAGCTATGCACAGTGTCACTGTAACCATATATGCTTCACTTGTCAAAGAAACAATTTCAAAGGCACACCAAGTAGTCTTTAAAATGAGATATTTACATAAAAACAGATAAAAATGTAAAATGTAAATACAGAAAAATATATCACAAAACCATACAGTCTTTTAAAAGAATAATTAAAACTGCAATTTCCTACCAACCATACACCTAGCTAATGTATTCTTATATTCTTACAATGCTAAAAGATGTTGTAGCTTCAAAGTCCAAACATGTATGTCTAAGGTACAGTCACAGCATAATTAAAGCAACTGCCATGAGCCTGCCTTCTCCATGATGTCATCCAGCTCCTCCTCTGTTTATTAAAAATTATACAAACAGGATGTCTTATCATTCAGAATGAGACATCAGCAAAAACTCATTTCCTCATGACCCCTTTGATCTAGTGTGTCTTTTCCAGTATCTTCTTATATCCATGAGCAGTTTTCTCTCTCAAGGACATCGAAGGACCTTTTATGACTTCGCACCACAGTGACATAACCTGTATTCTTCCTCTAAATATCATAAAAGTTTATGATTTTCCAGCCTAGCAGCTGGCGGCTACAATTAAGCCAGATAAACAGGAGATCCTTAATTTAGGTCTTTTCTAGCCTTTAATTATCTCCTGACTTTTATCTTTTAGCTGAAACAGCATGTCTCATGAGAGACACTCAATAACACATTTTTATATTACAAAAAGCATAGATTAATCAGAACTAGCTATGAGGAAGTGCAGGATCATGAGGGAGGGGCAGAGTAGTTGTCACAGTAAAATCAAACTCTGGTCAGTGGTGATACAGCTGTGGAGAGCTTTTAGGAGTGGCAAGAGTGTTGAAAAGAATATATGGTGCTGTCGCCATACTAATACTGCAGCAATTACAGTACTGCACATGTGTGATACTCAGGCATGCACAGTTTGCTCTGGAGTCAGCTGTGTGCAATATGGTGGCACTGACATGACTAAGTATGCATGATAATTTTTCATGCACAGTTTAAGTCTGCCCCACCATGTTGCACATGCTGGCTGTCACTTCTGCAATTGTGGAAAGGAAAAGTAGTGCACAGGGAAGGGCATCTGTTTATGCAGCCCATGGAGGGGAAGGGCTGCATAAACAGAATCACTGGAAGCTATGCCAGACCACTGTGGCAGTACACCAGACAGAGGTCTGGTCACATGCTTCCACAGTGATCTTATACAAATCTGATGATGGCATTACATCTGCAGAGCTTGGCCCAGGTAGCCATAAAAATCAGACTCAGGAGGAGACTATTAAGAAACTAGAGATCTGGTCTGGGACTTGCTTGTTATCACAGTCACTTTCTCATTCTTTTCTAAGCTGTAATTTTTGGTAAATGTGCTTAACCATATTAATCTCAGTGCTGGTAGACTACTTCTGGTTTTCCCCTGATTGTAGTAGGTGGGGGCAGTAGCAGTCTTGAAGTAGTAGCTGGCTGACTGGCTCTCTTTGTCTGGCTGTCCTCTGCTCAGGCCTGGTGCTCTTTTTGTGTTCCTGGCTTTTTCTTCATTTCCTTACTAAGAGACATTCACAGTGGTGCCTGTGCCTGTTGAGAAACAGAAATTACTAGTCTTAATAACCTATACACAGTATTAGTATTACTTTCTTAAATGTCAGAAGCAGAAGAGTGATTAAAGGGCATTTTGGGAATTACCTGCCTTTTGACAAAATAGTCTCACAGACAGTATATGATGGGTAGGTGTTAGAGTTTCATGGTTCACACTGGTGTTTTAACTACTAATCTATAAGGGCTGGTCAAAGTTCTGTGATTTGCCTGCCTTTGGATAAATTCATTATCGTTATCATCATCTTAGAGGTCGGTGGCAGTTGTACATATTACAGCACTGGCACTTCCAGTAAGTTCATCCACAGTCACATCATTCACTCCTTCTCATCTCATTTCACTAATCATGCTGTTTATTACTACTAAACAGTGGTTTAATTGTTTTTTTCTACAGATAGGTTGATTAAAAGCAGTTTAAATTTTTTTTTTTTTTAACATACAGTTACCATAAAACAATAAAGGGTTTAAAAGGTATGGATAAGGTTCAGATAAGGAGATGAACCTGTGTTTGCGCATCAGAACCTTTAGAGGTTCTCCTTGTCATGAACCCACTCGTGAGGGTCAGATCACTGAGCACACAGTGCTCACGCCTAAGTGCAATCTGTGACAGGGAGGGGGGAAAACAGGGATACCCTCCTCATGTCTGCCCAAAGTGTTCACTGGGTTTACAACAAAACACTTGCCACAAGGTCCCAGAGCATCCCTCTATACTTTGAACCAGTGCACAATGCCAGTCTCGAGTCTTGTAGCCAAATATGAACCCTTTTTGTGACTATTATACAAAGGAGTAGAGATGCCTCTAAGTAAAATTTCACTCGCGAAGTGGCCACTTTGCCTTAGCATTCTGCTACATGAAGTGCCCATTTTAAACCCTCACTTCGCCACTTCGAATTATAATAATGGCTTTGCGTTGTTCACTCTGCCTTACTTAACTTAAAGGCAGATTGAAAATTCACAAGCAGCATACACACATCACATGGCTTACACAGTGTAGGTCACATGCTTTAGGAAGGCCGGCAGGAAGCGACTCATGCTTAAAAGAGAGTTTTCATCGACTTGGTGGCAATCGAGTTGGCATGTGCATGCATGGTGGCTGGTTGCGTCTGGTCTGGAGCACCATCCTGAGTGTCCCCCCTGAAGAAAGAGATAGTGGAGTTGGTGCCATGGAAGCACCACCTCCTATGGCAGTGACCAGTACCCCCCCAGTGCCAGAAGCACCTGCTATGTCCCCTATGCCAGTGGCTCAGAAGTAGCAGAAAGTGAGGCAAGAGGAGGAGCCACAGCAGCAGTTGCAGTAGCAGGTTTCAGCATCCATGCCCCAACTGTAGAGCCACAGCCCCTGGCTCCAACAACACCTGGGCCCCCACCTGTGCCAGGTCCTCACCACACCTCATTAGTGTGGGAGTTATTAATTGCACTGCCTGGGGACAATAATGTAGTAAAGTCCCATTTGTGTGGTGTTGAAGTGCACCATGGCCCCAGTGGAAGTCACCTTGGCACAGAGTAGCAGGCCAAGGTCATTGTAAGTCATCATCACCAGGATCAGAATCATGTTCAACTACCATGGTGATGCTAATGGGGAGTATGACATGATCTACACTATCAGTCACAACTTTAGATTCAGCTATATTTTTGGAAATGGTTAACTGGTCAGAAGTGAAACTTGAGGCAGCAATACTCATGCCAGCAGAAACCACACTAAGACCACCAGCTAGCACATCATCTCCTCCAACTATGAGTGAAGCTACAGATTGCGCTGTAAAAAACATTGAAGGAGAAATCCCTTTACTGACATCAGCCATGCACTTCTGCGTACTACCACACCCACAGACAATCTTACCACTGGCAGCAGTGCCATGGCCAGAAACAGCTTTGCTTGCACATCTCTTTTGGCATTTTGGGGGATCACCAAGAAAATTCTAAACAAATTTAGATTTCTGAACTTTTAGTCTGGGCTGGTGGATGTGAAGCCAAAAACAAACAACAACTATGGCTTGCAGATAGAGACTGGGCACTAAACAGATACAAAAGCACAGACAGATTAAGATTGCACTGTGCAAACAAGAAGAGATGCAGACGCAAAGTCACAACAACACCTTAACCAGTGCTCACAAGTCACAATTCAGTCTGGAGAAGAATACCTTTTACCAGTTGGGGGAGGGGAGTGCACTGCAGTAATAGTCCAAAACCAAAATACCTCAAAGCACTACAAAATCACGCAGGTGCAGTAGATAGCAGGTTCACACTGCTGCAATTACTCTGTGGCACAATAAAAGGTATCTGATTTGATGACACTCATCGCACACACTCACACACACACACTACAAGTAATGTGCAGCAAATTTAAAACTTCAGTAATGTAACCAAATATTTTAAACAAACTGAAATTATGCATTGCTACAGCACAAAAAGCAGCAAAAAAAGTCAAGAATTATTGAAAATATTACTGTGTACATTAACACAGTTATACAAGAAAAATATAACCAAAATAGAAAGACTGCCTTTTTCTCCCAATTAATCTTCCTCCACCACAGATACGCCCTCTCCCAAAGCACACTTAATGTGTCTGTCACCACACAGACTGAATGTTCAAAATTAACATTCACAATCCACACACAAACAATAAACACTCAATTATATGAGCACAGGAGGGTTCCCTACAATCAATGTACTAAATTTTGAGCAAACAAGATGGCTCAAAAAGGCTTTTTTAACAACTTTTAGAGGGTTTGAATTGCAGAGCTGTCTCCAGCTACCACTACACACACACGACACAGAACTGAGGCTGTGCAGAATAATCTAGAGCCCATGTGGCCTGCAATCCCATGAATCACTGCACAATTTGCATTGGAGCTCAATAACAAGGTGAAGTGATACAAAGCACATTGATGTTAATGTACTTCACATTAAAATTGGTGCAGAAGTGCTTGGGGGAAGGCAGAGTAATGCAAAGTCATTGTTTTCAATGGACTTTGTGTTCCTCATTTTGATGCAAAATACTCCACTTCATATTGTAGAGTACTTTGTGGATTCCACATTATTGCATGTCTTGCTTTGCGCATCGAATTTTGGCCACTTTGCCCACCTCTACACAGGAGAAGGGCCCAAGTAAGTATGCCCTCTTTGGGGTAGCAGCACAAAAACCTGATTTAGACTTTGCCCTACAGGACATGCAATAGCCCAGTTCACAATCTCTACAGACTCATATGAGACTTTTGTACTCTCCCCAATCCTGATGGATCCCCTACTGACCCTTTTCAATTTGATTGATATGTGATGACAGTTGTCACAGATTTGTAATAAAACTTCTACAGTCACACATACAATTTAAGGAATCTCACACAGGCAATAAAACTTCTACAGTTACACATACAATATAAGGAATCTCACACAGGCAGAATTCTTTAGAAAAACAAAAGTCTTTACTAAAATTATTAAATAAATACAGTACAACTAAAAGAGAACATATATTAAAGGGACACTGTCAACCTGTTTCGCATCATATTAATTCTAGCTAAAACCCCACATTTTATGATTGCTTATCTTCTCCAAAATTCATTGATGTTGCTGTTTGTTTTGTCTGTCTGCTTGTTTAGTAGAACGGAAATGCATGCTAATGTATACTTATAAACAACTTTCTTTCATTTCAAATCCTGTAACTATTCTTATTGAATACTTCTTGAACATTAGAAACACCTCTGAACAGCGTAGTCACTCATGGTGCAATAGCCTCCTAAACTCCCACTGCATCTTTAGTGGCTAGACTATGTTGTGGACGTTCCCATGTCCAGGAAAGATGCAGTGGGAGTTGATCAAGGAATGTAAACAAACCTGTTTTTGTGTGGTAACACCAGTATGGTGGGCAGTCTGTTTTTCACTTTTTAAAAGAAAAAA
Source organism: Neoceratodus forsteri (assembly GCA_016271365.2). Classification (NCBI taxonomy): domain Eukaryota; kingdom Metazoa; phylum Chordata; order Ceratodontiformes; family Ceratodontidae; genus Neoceratodus; species Neoceratodus forsteri. The sequence goes on from CM057452.1 coordinate 762,102,013, forward strand.
AGAATTGGAATCAAACTACGAGTTACAGCAGCAATCTTTACATAATGTTGGCAATCTTAAAATGTGTTTTTTTAAACTAGGGACACTATGAGGCCTAAGGGGGTTGACAGTGTCCCTTTAATTAGGTTACAGTATGGAAACAAATTTTGGAAAGTATACCGTTTAAACACCTTAAAACTGTTTTAACTACTTCTTTGCCTTAAAGACGAAAATGTTCAAAGTCATTTTTCTGTGTAACAGCTTGGCAGTTGTTCTGCTGTTCTCAGAAGAAGTCCAAAACCAGAATGGCCCTGAGTGACTGCGTTGAGAGTTTAACTATCTTTTCTGAACTGCAGTATCAGCAATATTTCAGTCATAAGGAAATCAGTTTATTTTCCTGGCCACCTGGTAACGTCACTCAGCTTCAATACAAATTCTACCTCCATAATTAACTAGTAACGGGATAGTCACTCTAAAACTTTGATGTATCAGTATACATCCTCTGAGCTAATTTACAGTGTCATGTTAGAATTTCACATAGTACTGCTAGAATGGTCATCTGCCATCCAATTCCTGGATCAAACATCCTGTTACCTTATAAAATGTGATATCCTATGATAGTGTCTAAGATCAAAAGCATTTTGTAAGCTTTTATGATAATACAAGCTGGTTTATGACCCCTGTGTTAGCTAGGTAGGAAATTCAACTTCTGGTTCCCTGGGAATCCCAGGTTACAGGCATATTAGCCATTTTAAACAAAACAATCCATTCCCTGTTACATTGGCATTTAAACATACACAGATATCACATAAAATAATATATAACAGAAATATACCTGGCAAAAAAATGATTGGCAGGTGGCTAGCTTATGACACTCCCATCCCTATTCCTCAGTCACCTTGGGGAAATAGGTGGCAATAATGAGTGCATGTTGTAAGACAAGGTAACAACTGGCTAACAATAGCTAGACTGCAAGTTGGGGCTACTACACAACTGCCAAAGGTGTGTCCCTACCCATCCCAAAAAGGCTTCACCTGTGATGCAAGCCTTAACCTGCTCTGCTTTCACAATTTATTTTTTTACTGGACTACACAAAACAAAAACGACCTTGTAGTTCCATTGGAAAAGGCTAGTGACACTGTAGACAGGAGGCTACTACGCAACTGTCAAAGGGCTGCCCCCTCCCTCCAAAATGAGTTCACATGTGACACAAACCTTTACTGGTTCTGCTTTCATAGTTTGTTTTTTATTGGACTGCACAAAACCAAAATGGTCCTGTGCTTGTGTGGGAAATGACTGATGATGCTGAAGACAGGGGCTACTATGCAACTGATAATGGGTTCTCCCTTTCCTTAAAAAGGTTTCACACTTGAAACAATGCTTTACCGGCTCTGCTTTCACTGTATTTTTTTGTTTGTTTGTTTACTAGAGTACACAAAACAACAATGGTCCTGTACTTCCATGGGAAATGGCTGGTGATGCTAAAGATGGGGGCTACTATGCAACTACCAAAGGGATCCCAAAAAAAATGGCTTCACATATGATGCAAGCCTTTACTGGCTCTGCTTTTGTAATTTATTTTTTTATTGGACTACCCAACACAAAAATGACTGCATACATGGGAAATGGCTATCAATGCTGCAGACAGGGTCTACAATGCAGCTTCCAAAGGGCTGTCATGGTAGTCTTTTCATATCTAGCATGTCTGATTTGTACTACTCAGTGAGACAAAAACCTCCATTGGCAAATGGGCTACTTGTTGATATACAGTAAATCAAAAGTTAACAAGGGACAGACTGACACTTGGCAAAATTGTAATAACTCCTACTGACTGAATGCTATCACTGTGCACACTGCTAAATGTCAGCCTGCATTGACCATGTTTCATTCATTATATGTAGCAACACTATGTTAAAGAAACAAAATACATTGCAAGACAGCAAGTTCCCAAAATTTGATAGGAACAATCCTGGCATATCATAACTGTTCCAGAGCAGACTTCATGGTAAGTGATCAATGGTCCAAGGATAGACATGTATATCATGCAATGTAGTATAACAGTCCAAAATGTATATGAATGTTTACTAATGGCACATATTGAAGTCCTAACTGACGTATGAATTGCCCCCTCCCCACCATTCTCAAATGCATATCTTTCAGTCAGGGAAAAAAACACTGTGTAAGGTAGTATTGTAAGTGTTGAATCACTTAGCAGGAAAAAAGAAAAACAGACACATCACAGTTTTAAAAATGTTTTAAAAAAATAACCAGTAAAGGTTGTAAACGTGATTCCAGTAGAAAATACTTTGATATGAGCATATTAGCTTCCATTGACCCTTGTGACCTCCCATCTATATGGTTGGGAAATATGCAGCTTGATGTTAGATATAGAAATTGCTTAACAATTTGACCAGCCACATGAGGAACTAAGTTCCATTACATACTCATTCAGTAAGGTATGCGTGAAAAGTACCTTTCTCTTATTTCATTATGCTGTTTACATGGAGAAAAGCTGGGTCACCATTTATAGTATAATGGAAGGAAAGTGCTACAAACCTTCATGAAAGCTTACCAGTAGCACATTAGTTCACTGAGACCCCCGTGACCTCCCATTAGGAGACGACTGTTAGGTTGGATATAAAAGTAGCATTAATAAACCGCCTTTGTTCAGTCCGGTAGTGTAATTTCATTTAAGTTGTTGCAAAATGATAATTTAGACTATACATTATTCACCAATGAGAATCAATTATATGTTTTGTAACCATGATATGGATCACGCTGTAATGTAATATTAGGGGATCACTATGTGTTTGTTATAGATTTCAATTGTCCTTACAGCTATATTACAGACAGTCACAGATTACAGCTGTTACAAATATGTATCCACAGTTGGAGTTCCAGTTCACTTTCAGGTTTGGACACTTATAAAATGTCACTTTCTTCAATGGCAAAGCTGTAAGGGCAATTGAAATCCATGTGAAACAAATAGTTAACCCATAGTGTTCTATTTGTAGGGTCATACATATTATCGTCAGAATAAATATAATTAGTTTCTATTGGCCATAATGTGTAGTCTAAGCCATCCTTTTGCAGTCACATAAATAATATGGAACTACTGTATGGGATTTAAAAAAGAGGTTTATTAATGTTACTTCAAATCTAGCCTCACAGCCTTCTCCTAATGGGAGGTCATGGGGGGTCACAGTGAGCTACTATGGTACTGTTAAGCCATTACCAATTACTCTAGCACTTCCTCTTCCACTATCAATGGAGTCCCAGATTTTACCCATGTTAATAAAGCAATGAAATAAGATAAGGGTACTTTTTTCACATACCGTAATGAAAAGTTATGTAATCATACTTACTTCATCATTTCTCTGCTCACATTTTTTCACCCATATCTATGTCTTACATTGAGTTACATATTTCCCAAGTATGCCATCCATTACATATGAGATGTTGGGAAGATCAAGGGGAGTTAATATTCTTGTATGAAATTATTCAATGCAATATCTTCATTTTACTGTGATAACTTACAAAACTGTGCACCCAAATCCTAAAGTCTGGCCCTACTGGAATTCAAACCAAGTGCTTTCTGTGTTAAACATAAAGAACTGAAATGTAGATAAAACCTAATAAAGACCTTCCAAATACAATCTTGACATTTATTACCTGGCAATATAGTAATACAATATCATTCAAAGCAGGATTATGTAGTGAATCAAACCATCATTGCTTCTGTCCAATCTCTATTGTCTTACTATGTCGCCGCTGTATAATTTGTCAGATTGTATTTTGAAGCTTTCAGTTACTTTTCAGCACTGGTTTTGTGCTTTATGGGTCATACAAATAGTACCTGAGATTTCAGGTTCCACTCCCACCAGGGCATGCTGTGAGTGTGGTCTCCATTTCTCTAGCTGTCAGGGTTCCTTATTTGCAATACAACTACTTGCCCCTGTCAACATTCCAGCTTTTTTAACAAATATGTGGGTGAGATAGTAAACTATTCCAAGTGACCACAGTAGCCACACAACTGTTGAAATTTAACATGATCAATATTACAAAAATAATGGAGGAAGTGTGGAACTGTTACCTAATAGGGAAGGTATTACTTGTTTTGCAAAGGGTCTATTGTTTCACCCACACATCTACAAAAAGGCAAAAAAAGTAGAGAGGATCAATCAGTTGAAGTACAAGGGAAGAACTCCCGATACAATCTCAAAATGTATTCGCAGGCAATACAGTAATACAATATAATTCCAAAGCAGGATTATGTAGTGAAACAAACCATCACTGCTTCTGTCAAATTGGGAAATCTGCACCTGCCACAGCTGCACAAATTACAATACATTTTCAGCCCATATTTGTAACATCTCATTTGAAGGTCTTCTTTAGGTTCCTACACTGTTTTGCACATTGCACATGTTTAAACAATGTGAGTCTAAATATTCACAAATAATATTGACAAATGAACACACAGATTTATGTGTTTTACATCTTTCTAATTACTATGCTTTAGCATGCACACACACAAGCACATTTTCTTTGGCTTCAGTGAGATTTAGAACATCTGAGGATTGTGACCTTTGAATTACTAGTCTCAGGGATGTTTGCTAATCTCTGGATTTTTTTTACTAATGGCTCATCTGTCACAGCTCATTTATCAAAGCAGCTCATTTATTTGGCAACAATTATCATCAGATAGTTTTTTTTAGCAAAACAAAAGACAAAAGGAAAAGATATTTCTGATATCCAGCCAAAATCTAAGAAGCTGAAATTGCTAAGAAGCTCTGATCATTACAGCCCGGTGCACTCTGGAAGTTCTGACATCCTATTTACTTAAGGCTGTATGGTTTTTACTTAGCTGCCAAAAGAAATAGGATGAATCTACTTGATTGAGCTGTGGACAGATGTTCAGTCTGCAGCCCTGCAAGGGAGTATGTCATTCAACTGGCATAATGATTTGCATTTGTGGAAGAATACACTGAAAACTCCAAAAATGTATGCTTCAGTATCCTATTTTTGCAGCTACAGCAAGACGGCTGTAGGATCTGCCCACAGCCATAAAAAAGAACCCTTAATGTTCCCATGCAAAACTTACCCCAATCCCCTGGCAATACCCCATAAATCAATGTATCATGTCAATTATGAAAATAATGGCTCCTGTCATTTCACTGCTAACAAAGTCCAAAGGTCATGGATAGAGGAATTTTCCCAGTATTTTGGCCACATTTCCCTTATTGACTTAACTACTACCAACAGCGTAATCTGATTAAATTTTAGTTGATTTGCAGTGGTGCCCCACATTGGGATGAGGGTTAATACAAGCAGTATCATTAAACACTCCTTTACTGGTCAACAAAAAGTAAATAAATAAACTATGTAGATTATATATCAATGTAAATTATTGGATGTTAGGAATAATACATTGACTATACATTGTATGAATGAACAATGCCACTGTCTGATGTGCTGCAGGGAAGACCTCTTTCATGTTTTATTTATATTGAAATTCTGAAGTTTAAATGGAGTCAATGAAGTGTGCACTACTTGATGCAAGACAAGGGTCCAAGTTCAGGGATAGCTAGTCCGCCAAATGTTAAATAAACAATCAATCTGACAATCCTGCACTCTTTACTCCAAAACTCTCAATGTGCCAAAGAAGATAGTCAGAACAGTTGTTTGATAGCAACAAAATATATTTGCTTCATAAGATATGTTGTGCACAAAATCACAAGGACAACATGGTAAGAGCAGTCACAGAGAACCACCAAACTTTCCTGGTGCCCTGGCACCTCGATGTGGTGAATTTTTTGACAGGTGGTAGGAACTAGGAGTGGTAAAACACCTTACACTGTATACCAAAATACAGACAGTGGTAAACCAATCCCTATTAAAGGTGATAGGAAACAGTTTTTACACCTCTAGATGCCCTTTAGTTGTTCTTTTATTGGCTACCCAGTATTCTGAAATGTTTTTGACATTTTTTGTTAAATTAATAATCTAATGTTGTTGCCTTTGTAGCTACCCTGAATCTGTCTCTCTTTAGCAGTTGCTGTTCTCTCTTTTCATACTGTCTGAACATTCTATGACATCACAAACTCCTTTCCAGGCCATTCAGATGAATAGCACAGAATGGGAGTTTGTGATGTCATAGATTGTCTTAGACATATGAAAATCAGGAGCAGAAGCTGGTGAGGAGAGTGGAACTCAGTATAGATCTGAGGGCACCCCAAAGCTAGATTATTTATTTATTAAAAAATCATCAAAGCATATCAAAATACATAAATGACATGGAAAGGAAGATGGGCGGGCAATTAGCTATGCAAAACTAATTACCTATCTCCTTTGAAGGCCAATTGGAGACCTTAAAGAGGAAGAACACATATCCATAATGAGGGTATGTACTGTAGATATCTAGTGTGTGGGTGGGGGTTAAAGATATGACATGATAAGTGTGATAAAAACAACAGGACAATATGAAAAATACAACAACATTTTTTACAATAGATTAAATTGTACTTTAAAATTCATATTAAGCAAGTCTTTGAAAGAAAGGATCAAATGTACAGCATCTGTTCAATTAGACACTTTTAGAAGTTCATAAAGTTACTTTGGTTACTTAATAAGTAGTAGATGAGGCAGTGCCCTGAGCATAAACTGAAAAGTCCACCAAATTTCATCCAAAAATTGTTTGTGTATTACCTGGTAGGCTATTTCTCAATAAAAAAGATAGGAGTAAAGGTGGATTGTAATACTCAAGGGAGCTGTGACCTGTGATCACCTCTGTTAGTTGTGTGCCTGGAAATTATTGCTGGGAGATCAGCTGGCTTATAGGTGGCTTATAGCATTCAACTGTCCTGTGAAGAGAGAAAAAAGGGAACAAGGAGCAAGAAGAGTAGGTAATGAGAGGAAGAGTGAGTTAGAAAAGATTGAGATAACATGGATAGAAAGCTCACAGAATAATATATTAAAGTCACGTAAGATCATATCATTGGAGGAAATGCCTATCAATAACAATCAAGTATAGAATCTAAACTGGTTGTTCAAGAAAGCCCCAAGCCACAACCTGACAGACTACCTACTGTATAGATTCAGCAGAATAATACACAGTCACAAAAAAAGGTTTTAAATCGTAGTGTGATTCAACCCACTTAGTCTGTGTATGTGCAGAGAGAAGGTCCAATAGCTTTATCCCTGCAGCAGTCTATGAATCCTGTCAGCTCCCTCTCTTTCTGCTAGATCCATTCTATGCCCATGGATTTAATTTGTGAAGGATCATTTTAATTAAATTCAGTGAAATGCTTCCCAAAGGGTATGTCATCATTGCAGTTACTTATGCTTCTGTAAGGTTCTTGGATGCTCTGTCTGAATAGCCTTATTGTGCATCCAATATAAAGTCTAGGGCAGTTATGCCAGAGAGCATACACAACTAAGTTAGTGTTGCAAGTCATAAATTCCCTAACATCAACACACTTAAGATACCCCACTACTTGTAATTCACCTGACTGATTGAAGAATCTACATACTGTACATATGCCCACAGTAGTGCATGGCCTTTGGATCATGAGTAGCCAATTGTTAAAGTTAGGGTGCTTTACAGTGCTACACAATTGGCTGTGAACTAATTTCTTGTTAATGTTACTAGCTCTGGAAAAGGAAATCCTGAGTCTGTTACCCAGCTGGTCAGGAAGGGCGGGACCACACAAACATGCTGGCCAATATTGCTTGACTAGTCCCCCTATACATCCAGACAGAAAGTAGCATTCAGTGACAAAACAGACATGTTCTTTCAACCCATTGCTTGGGGACTAGAAGGCATTCTATTTCTTTTTCTTTGGATGTAGAGTATGCTTTTTCACTGACCTCTAGTTGGTAGAGGAATCTATTTTTCAGTTTCAGGGCTTGTGCCTCAAAATCCCTCTCAATGGAGCAATTATGTCTAATTCCCTAAAATTGCCCAAACAGCATACATTTCATTAGTGACCTGGGGTAGGAACTTTCCAATCTGAGCAGGCCACCGGAGGCTGTTGGCTTATGATATACCCTGATATGCACCTTATTGTTAGGTCTGACAGTGAATGTCACATACAAAAAGTTTAGAGTGGCTTCATGTATTGTACAGGTACATTTCAAATTAGACTAGTGATGAGCAAAGTGGCTAACATTCACTTCATGAATGAATTTGTGAACTCCAAGGAAGGCACAAAGTGTGAAGTTGCCAAATTCGCCAAGTTTTGACTTATGAATTTATTTTTTGTTTGATGAATTGACCAAAATACGTTCATGAAGTGGCATTTCGCTGAAAACTGACCACTTTATGATAAAACCTTTACAGTTTTGGCAAAGTCAAAGTTCCTAGCATCCACAGAAACTTTGTGAAGCTCCACAAAGCAAACTGCAGCAGCTTCATGGCAACATTGTGGAAGAAGTTTAAAGAAGACTTAGTAAAACAGAAACCCCCCATAGCAGAAGGTCAGCATTCAGAATAACAGGCTTACCACATTTCTTTGCGGTTTTGTCAAGCCTCTTTATTTAATTTCATCTTGGTGCAAAAAAAACCCATAACAGTAGTCAGAGCAGATAATGCAAGACAAAATGTACAAATTTGCATTACTTCTTGCTTTAAGATTACTAGCGCAGTCAAAAACAATAGTGGTACTTTTATCAACTGTTTAAGAAAACAATTACTTTTTCATCCCGCTGACTGTTGCATTACCTGGATCTCAAAAAAAAAAAAAGACATTACTTAAGTTTCAATGTCACAACGATTTCTTCTTCAGAGTGATGTCCATGTGTAAAGCTCTCCCTTTAAAACACATTAATTAAAGTGACAGTACTGTTATACAAAAAAAAGTGCTATCTAATGTGCAAAAATGCTTAGTGTGGATACCCTTTCTTGAAATATAATATTATATGAGCATATGACAAAGCCAGTAGAATAAAGCCATTAAGTCTATTGAGTCTGGTCATATTGCAGGGTCCTCAGCATCAGCTAGTGACCCTGCCCCCCCCCCCCACTCTGGTCTTCCTGTCTGTTTGCCCCTCTCTTGACCTTTGTTTTCCCTTTACTGCAGCCTCTTTTGAAACTGCCTAACATTTTCAACTAAAGTTCCTCCTCATGAAATCCATTCCAACCCACCAACACCACTCCACAAAGAAGTGCCTCCTAGACTCTTTCCAAAGCTTTCCCCACTACAACTTGAGGCTGTGTCCCTTCATGTTTGGGTTCCCACTAAGCATGAAGAGACCCTTTTTGTCTACCCTATTTATTCATTTGAAAAACATAATTTGACTTGAAGGTCTCAATAATGACCACTCTCTCTCTCTCTCTTTCTCTCTCTCTCTCTCTCTCTCTCTCTCTCTCTCTCTCTCCCCCCCCTCCAGGCAGCACATGTTCAGGGACTCCAGTCTCTCTTCTTGAATCCAACTCTGCAGGCAACCCATCATCTTAGTTGCCCTCCTTTGGACCATCTACAGCAGGTTTATGTACTTTTTAAGGTATGGGCACCAGTGCTGTACACTGTATTCCATATGCAGCTTCAATAATGACTGGTACAAGGGCAGTATTATCTCCTCCCAGCTGCTGCTGATCCCCCTGGCAGTCAAGCCCAGCATTTTGTTTGCCTTTGCTGCTGCTGCTTTCCTACAGCGCATGGAGTGTTTCAGGCCACCAGTGATCATCATTCCTTGGTCCTGCTCTCCTCTGATGCAGATACCTTGACCCCTCCCAGGCCATACTTAGGCCTCAGGATCTTGGCTACAGTATGCATAACCTTGCATTTTATTGCATTGAAGCCAAGCTATCAAATCCTGGACCTCTTCTCTATCTTTTCTAGATCTTCCCTTAGGTCTTATATCCCTTCTGCTGTTTCCACCCTGCCACAGAGCTCAGTGTTGTCCACAAATAGGCAAACTTTGCACTTACTGCCATCCCTAATATGGCTGATGAAGACATTGAACAGCACAGGTCTGAGCAGTGAGCCCTGTGGGACCCCACTGGTGTCCTCCCTGGTGCTGGATAGCTTACCTTCCAATACAATGATCTGGGTCCTGCCCCTCTGCCAGTTTTCCATCCACCCAGTCTGCTTCTCATCAACCCGTAGATCCACCAACTTCCTGATCAACTTCTTGTGGGGTACAGGGTCAAAGACTTTGCTGAAGCTTGGGTAAAGGATGTCCACCGCTTGACTCCTGTCCACTGTTTTAGTGAACCACTTAAAGAAAACAATCAGATTTATTTGACACAATCTCCCTCCCATAAATCCCTGGTGCCTCTCATACTGGAAACCATTCTCTTCCAGATACTCTTCTATCCTTTCCTTAAGTATGGTCTCCATGAGATTACACTTGTTTGAGGTCAGACTGACTGGTCTGTAGTTCCCTGGGCCACCCTTGGGACTGCTCTTACAGAGGGATACTAAATGTGCTGTTTTCCAGTCCTGTGGTACCATGTCAAATTCCAGTGAATTATTGAACAGGTCAGACAAGGAATCTGCAAGCTCCTATATCACCTCCCTCAGCACCTTTGGGTGTATGCCATCTGGGCCTGGGGATTTATCTACCCTCAGTGCTAGCAATCCTGTCCTCACCCTATCCGCCTCTATCAAAACATCTGTGTGCCCTGCCCCCTTCTCTCTCCTTCCCCCTAATGGTACCGGTTTGCCTTTTTCCCTGGTAAGGACAGAAAAGAAGTACTCATTCAGTATTTCTCCTTAGCTCCCATTCTTCTCCACCCATGTCTCCTTTCCTGAGCCTAACAATCCCATCTTTCTTTCCCCTTTTATCACTAATATAACAAAAAAGGTATTTCCCCTTTTAATTCCCTCGGGTAGCTGCAGTTCCTTCTGAGCTTTAGCCTGCTGGACTACCTTAACTACTATGCTAGCTATCTTCAGGTAGTCTTCTCTGTCTTCCTTCATCTGGGTCCTCCTGAATTTCTTGTAGGCTGACCTCTTATCCATTACTGTCTGGGCAAGCTCAATGCTAGTAAGTAAGTACAATTTTATTTATAATGCATCCTATCCCTGAAACTCAGGGCACTGTACAGGATATAGACCGTGACAAGTCAATAAATCACATAATAAATTAAAACATAAATAGCAATTATTTAAATGTCTTAAGACAGCAGCTGGGGAACTAAAACTAAAGCTAAGGAAATACTAAATCCCAAATGCTTCCCTAAATAGGTCTGCCTTCAGGACCCACTTTTTTTTTTTTTAATCTTTGGCAACTGGTTAAGGCCCACTAGGCACAAGTGCCTGTTTTTGGGGTGACCTGGGAGCACTGGGCAGTTAAGTGACTTGCTTAGAGTCACACAGTATGCAAGTGGAGGTTGTGAGAATCAAACTCAGATCTGGTCTGCTGGATGTATCAAGCTCATTCACACCTCATTCCGCTAACCTCTAGGCTATACTGCCATCCACTTAAAAGCCTACAATGCATGGGCTAAACCAGCTGGTTGCTTTGGCCCTCAGTTTCTTCTCTTTGAGACTAATGCACTCCCTTGTGGCAACTATTATTCCTTCTTCATGATGAACCACATTTGATCCACTCCCATAGCCACTCAGATGCTTGCCAGGTTACTCCTTAGGAGCTCACACATGTTTCTGAAGTCTGCCTTACTAAAATCTATGGTTTTCTGAAATCTGCTTTACTAAAATCCATGGTTTTAGTCTTTGTGGGGGCCTTTTCCCTACTCATGTCCAATCAGAACCACACTGTGATGATGGTCACTTCCACCCAGTGGCTCCTCAACCCTTATATCCTGGAAGTGGTACCTGTTCGTCAATTCCAGATCAAGGACTGCCCCCTTCCTAGTGGGTTTGTTGATGCCCTGTGACAGGAATCTGCTTTGCAGTGCATCTTGGATCACCTGACTCCTGGTGCTGGTCATGGCCAGTACCCATGAATCCACCTTTGGCATGATGAAGTATCCAACTATTACCAACTCTCTCTTCCATACAGCAGCCAATATTTGTGAGTTCAATTCCCCATCTCTTTCCTCCTCCTGATTGGGTAGTCTGTAAACCACCCTAACCTCACCTTCTTCCCTCTATTAGACAGTAACTGAATCCAGATTGCTTCTGCCATCCCCTCTTCTGACCCCTCCCTTGTAAAGTTAATATCTTCCCTGATGTAAACCATCACCCCTCTCCCTTTTCCTACCTGACTGCACCTTGTGTATAATTTAAACCCAGGGATCAAGGGGTCACAGTCTTAAGTGTGGCCCATGTCTCCCTGACTGCAGTGATGTCCACTCCCCTCCCAGCCAACATTGCCTGCAGTTTATCCATCTTTTAGTCTTAGGGGGGCCTATTCCCAACTCATGTCCAATCAGAACCACACAGTGTGAGGGTCACTCTCACCCTGTGGGAGGCAGTATAGCGCAGTGGTTTAAGGCTCTGAGCTGCAAACCTGGAGACCTGTGTTTGCATCCCACAACCCCCACTTGCATACTGTGTGACCCTGACCACATTACTTAACTTCCTTGTGCTCCCAGGTCACACCTGTAAATAAACTTCAGCTTATTGTATCTCTTCTGGTTAACAAAAAAAAAAATCCATCTTGTTTCCAAGCCTTTGTACATTCAAGGACACCACCTTCCTCTTAAAGTCTGAGCCTCCTTCCCTTACCTCCTGTCTGCCTTTCTCATTTCTCCCCTTTATCTGTGGCCCCCACTCTTTGCTTCTAACCCTCTTGCTCCCCCTCCACCTTCACCTTCCAGTCCCCCCACTAGTACAGGGGAAGGTCTGCTGACCTCCTCTTCCCAGAGAGTTGGTGCCTGTAGGCCCACTTGCCCACTCCAGTAGTTTAAATTATATTTTTGGTTTATGTACCCCCCAGCTTGTACCTGAGAACCCTCAAACTGACACTACTGAGGTGCAGTCTGTCTGGTGCAAAACATATTTTATCTGACCAGATCTCCCCCAAGTCCCAAACAAAGCTGTACCCTTCCTCCTGGCACCACTCTCTCAGCCAGTCATTGAACTCCTCTGTCTTTTTCTTCCAGAACATCCTGTTACATGCAGGCTCGATTACTGTATTGCTCTATACTTCGGGGTCAGTGGAGGCAACCTCTGCTGGCTGCAGCTGGTGCAGAATGCTGTAGCCAGGTCATTGATGGGCCTTTTGAGGCCTACTCACATAACCCCAGTTTTGTGTGAACTGCACTGGCTACCAGTCAGGTGGAGGATTGCCTTCAAGGTGAGCTTGCTCAGCTATAAAGTCCTATATGTCTCAGGCCCTGGCTATCTGACTGACCTCCTGACACCTATCCATTCAGTGCACTCACTACGTTCTTCCATGGTGGTCCTCCTTATGGTCCCTAGGGTGTGGTTAAAGACTTCAGGAGGCCATCCCTTTAAAGTAGCGGGACCAGTATTTTGGAATTCCCTACTACGATCATTAAGGGAGGCTTACTCCATGGAAATTTTTAAGTGGGGATTTAAGGCACATCTTTTAAAGCAGGCTTTCAATGTCCACTAATTTTAACCAAAAGCTGAATGAGTTTTAAGATTATTTCTATTTTTGAAAGGGAGCTCCTGGCACTCTTGAGGACTGCCCTTTTCTTAAATCTGTTGCAACATTTCTTCTATTTCTTTGCCTAATCTATCCTTTACAAGTCCATAAGGTTGGCCACCTATGGGCATCCCCTTCCCTTTCTTGACTATGCTATAGTGTCCTCTTTAATTTTCCTTTTCCCTCTCAGGTCCTCATACAGGGAGGTTACTGTGGTGATCTCCAAGCATATGTAAAACAGGTTGTGTTTATCATTGTTGGATTTAGTATGTGATAGCACTATGTCATAAAATACCATGATGTATATACCTTATGTTTATGAAACCTGTAAATGTTGAAAATACCATGGCACTAGGTGTTTTTGATAATGGTAAACAGTACAAGGTGACTATTATAGAAATTAAGTTAGTAGTGCTCTTTAAAATGCATGTAAATTGCTGTAAGTCAAACAAGTCTGAAATGTCATGGTGATTTCCACATATCCCATGATGCTTTGCATTATGGAAGTATGTATGATGTTGTATTTCTTTGAAACTTGATTTGTTGCCAATGCCCTCGGGGTAACCTTTTTTTTTCAGTGATTCTGCATTGAGGTTCTTTGTCTATAGCTTGTTTTGCTTTTTCTTTTTGAGCCCCCACTACCCAAGCAAACAAGGCCCACATAGGGATGAAGGGTTTTCACTAAAAATGTTTAGATCAGAGATCAGTGTCAGTAGGTGCTGGCTAAGTGCAGAGAAAGGACATTCATAGTTTGTTGTGCAAACTAATGTACCTAAGAAGGGATATACCATTGCTTAAAGTTATTTACAGACTTACTGATTGTTGTAATCTCTACTCTAAACTGAATTAGCTCTCCCCAGCTTCACTTAGACTCTATTCTGCTGGCTATGTTATTGATAATATTGTCAGAACGGGGACCCCTGAATACCTCGCTAAGCTGTTAACTCAGCCCTCCTAAGCATACCGCCTCAGGGCATCTGCTCAAAACCAACTGGAAATTCCCAGATATCTCAAAAAAAAGGGGAACTTTCCTTTGTCATATCTGCCCCCGGTTCCTGGAATTCCATTCCTCCCCACATCAAACTCTTCAAATCCCACAAAGCCTTTAAAATTGGTCTTTGTGCCCACCTAATAGAATCTGATTGCTGCTCCTGTGCTGTAACTTGAGACTTACTCCTAGCAACTTTTCCTCCCCTTGGCACTTACTGTTTCCTTTCTTGTTTCTAAAATCAGCATGTTCCTACTTCCATCACAAATCCTAATGTTATAAAAAGCTACTTATTTCAAGTTTGTTTGCTGTATGTAGTTCAATTAGTTATTGGGGTATCATCTAGAGAAATTAATGTTATTTGTTTTTTCTTAGTTGTCACGAATAAGGACTGTACTTGTCAGTAAACTGTCAAATGTTTTGTTCTCAGTTCATGTTGTGTCAAGAAATACTGCCAGTTTGTGTATACTGTTTGACACTGTTCTTTCCTGCCTGTACTCTCCCGTGTCATGCCTGAATATAGGCAATACTCTTGCCTAGTATGCTTACCTGATAAACAAAAAACAAATAAATAAATAAATATTCTCTGTATTTTGAATAAACGTCACACAGAAATTGTGTGTTGAACTTGAAGTTCAGTGTCTGGTCCATCTGTTATCCCACAACCCCTCCACACTATTAATTGGTTATTATTTATTACATGTTTTATAATTACTGTCCTTGATTTTCAAGTGCTGTATTTTGTTTTGTAAATTGTTCTGGCTCTATGTGAAGTGCCCAGATCCTCTGGGATTGGGTGTTTAAGAAATAATATTGCCTTGACTTGACTGACCGTGCTGGCTCCTGGTACTGGCAACATCTCCAAGAATGCAAGCAATCTGGCTACTTCTCTCTGAGTCCCCCTACTACCCTGAAGTTTTCCTGTACTACCCCTACTTCCTTCCTGGCTAGGTCATTGGCACTTAGATTAGATGAGATGAGATGAGATTAGATTAAATTAGATACAGCAACAAAATACACATTTCTTCTTTGCAAAAAAAATCATTAATGCAGCAGTTAGGGTAATTTAATGCCACAACAGTAGGGAAATTTGATGTTATGGTTACCATCATAACCCCCCACCCCTACCCCCCCAAAGCAGCAAAAGGAAAAAAACATTAGGGTTGACAGCCCCAAATAAGACCTCACCACTGCTTTGCCAAGATGCTGGAGACCCCAAACCCTAATGTTTTTTCCTTTTGCTACTTGGGGGTTTGTGGTGGAGAGTTAGGGTGAAATCCACAATGCCACATTTCCCTACTTTTGTTACAAAATTGTTTGGTCTGACCATCACACCATGAGGTTCAGTTTCAGGACCCCCTTAATAGGTCTGCCCCTACGGAGATGGTTCGGTACCGCTCTTTAAGGGGTATTAACCCCAGTGACCTAACGGAGGTACTGGATATATCGAGTTTGTTGGGTGAATGCATGAGTCCAGATGATCTTGTACTAGCCTATAATAAGGCTGTGGGAGATGCTCTGGACAAAATTGCTCCTGTTCGTGTTCGGCCTCTCACCCTCCGTCCAAGGAGCCCTTGGTTTGATGGCTCCTTGAAGGAGCTAAGGCAAGTTGGCTGAAGGCTGGAGAGAGCCTGGCAGAAGTCGGACCTTGATGCTGACAGGCTTAGGTTGATGGCACATTATGATAGCTATCAATCAGAAATCACTCGTAAGAAGGCAGAATTCCTGTCCAGAGAGATTTCTGCTGCACAAAATCGACCAGCTCAGCTTTTCCAGACCGTGGACAGATTGTGCAATCCAATCTGTCTTCAGCCCAGAGAAGCCTTTTCTCAGCTAAGATGCGAGGAGTTTGCTCGTTTTTTTGCAGATAAGGTTGCCAGCATCAGGTCCGGCATCGGTCCGACCTCTCCTATGGGGGACTGCAGTGGTCAGCGAGAAGTGGCATGCCCTGGGTCTGTCTGGTCAGATTTTCACCAGCTGGAGTTTGAGGACATTGTGAAGATCATCCAAACAATGCGACCAACTAGTTGTAGTTTGGATCCGTGCCCCACACCTCTTTTAGTAGGATGTGTAGAAGTTATCTGCCCAATCCTTGCTGACATTGTCTGGAAGTCTTTGGAGAGGGGGTCTTTCCTGACCCCCCTTAAGGAGGAAGTCATTCGACCACTCTTAAAAAAATTCTCCTTGGATCCAGATTGTCTAGCTAACTACCAGCCTATCTCTAACCTGCCATTTGTTGGTAAGGTTATTGAAAAGGAAGTTGCATTGCAATTGGATGATCATCTTATAACTCACAATGTCTATGATACTCTCCAGTCTGGCTTTAGGAAAAGGCATAGCACAGAGACTGCCCTTGTCTGGGTATTGAGCGACCTCCTAATGGCTAGAGATCAAAAGACACGTACCATTCTGGTCCTTCTCGATCTCTCTGCTGCATTTGACACTGTAGACCATGGAGTGCTGTTGGAGCGCCTGCGGGTTTTTTGTGAGCTGTCTGGTACAGTCCTCAAATGGTTTCATTCTTACCTCACGGACAGGTCTCAGAGAGCTGTCACTGGAATTTATTCCTCTGGCGCTCACTCCCTGCCTTGTGGGGTACCACAGGGCTCCATCTTAGCTCCCATGTTGTTTGCAGTGTATATGCTGCCATTGGGAGAAATCATCAGGCTATACAGTCTGGGTTTCCACTGCTATGCAGATGATACTCAGCTGTATTTGTCCTTTCTCCCCGGTCAGGGTGATGCACTCTCTGTACTGAATAACTGCCTTCCGGAGATCAGACTTTGGATGAGTTCCAGCTGGCTGATACTCAATCTGGATAAGACTGAGGTATTGGTAGTGGATCCAGGTCATCTGGGGGTGGGTTTGGGAGCCGGACAACCATCAGGTTTGTTACTTGGTGGTACACCACTCTCTACCTCTGATCAGGTGCAAAATCTGGGCGTTATTTTTGATGATGGTCTGATCCTAAAATCTCAGGTGTCAGCTGTCATCAAATCCTCTTTTTACCATCTGAGGAATATCACCCAGGTTAAACACCTGGTTCCTCTGGGGGATCTTCCAACATTGGTCCACGCCTTTGTCACTACCCATCTGGACTACTGCAATTCCCTCTACCTAGGGCTACCAGGGGTTGATATTTGCCACCTCCAGCTGGTGCAGAATGTGGCAGCCAGGCTTTTGACTGGGACTTCTAGAACCAGTCATATTACGCCTGTGCTCCGCGAACTGCACTGGCTGCCTGTGTGGTGGTGGATCACATTTAAGGTTGGTTTACTAACCTTTAAAGCCCTACGTGATCAGGGACCCGGTTACCTGAAAGATCTCCTGATTCCTTACTGCCCCCTCCATCCTCTCTGTTCCACCAATGAGGGATTGCTGGAGATTCCCAGGGTTCGATTAAAGACATCAGGATCTCGTACATTTGCTTTTTTAGCACCAACCCTGTGGAATTCTCTACCTCGTTGGTTGAGAGAATGCCCAACCGTTGATAGTTTTAAGGTTGCTTTAAAAACATATTTATTCAATGTAGCTTTTACCTAGTCATGGCTGACATATTTTAATGTATGGAAATTTTATTAATCTGTATATGTTTTATGTACAGCGCCTTGGATTTGAAAGGCGCTATATAAATAAAGTTGGATTGGATTGGATTAAGTTTCCATATCTGGTGCATTAACAGAGTTTTTTTGCAAAGAATTTCCTTTCTTTTTGAGATAGTGGAATCATATCCTCAAGGGGCCTGCATGAACAGATGCTGAAGCACATGACTATCTGGGCCGTGCACCAAGGGAAGTCTCTGCCTGCCTATGGAAGGGAAGGGCCCTGCTGACCCTGCCTTTCAGTGCAGCATTGGCTATCAAAAATTACCAAAGTTATGAACACGTGTAGGAAAATATCAACACACCATCATAACTGTGTTGTTTTTTAATATTTTGACCCCAAATTTTAAACATAGCCTTGATACAAACCAGCCTCAAGAACCTGGTAGATGAAAATGTTCAAATCTTGTCCGAAATGTCATTCCACAGCACAAGTACAACAACACATTTTGGCCAGATTTTGGAAAATGACAGTTGTCATGTTCATGAGAAGATGTGAAAAAATGACTATGTTGAAAATTTAGTGTAAAAAATATTTAAAATGACCAAAGTTATGAGCATGTGTTGCAAAATTTCAATGTACACTCACAACTTTGTTGTTCTGTAATACTTTTCCCCAAATTTTCAACATATCCTTCTTATGACCCCACCTCATGAACAGGGGTGGGGCAAAAAGACCATGTTGAAAATTGGGTCTCAAAATATGCAAAAATGGCAAAATTATGCATCAAAGTTGAAAAACCCTTTAGTTTCTCATATTTCAGTCACTGGTTCCAGCAGCAAGACATGTCTTTGATTGGAGAGTGGATCTTCACCATGGGGCACATTCAGGTGAATGATAGTGTGTGGGGGGTATGGAGAGATGTGGGGTGGTGGGTGTTGAGTGGGAGAGTGGGATGGGGAAGATTGGTGAGGAACCTTTTTGCTTTTTTGGTGGGAAGAAAAAAAACAATGAGCGATGGTTTTCTTTTTTTTCAGGGATTAGTGACATGCATTCTGATGCTAGGGATTGGGCACCCCAGTGTTCAGCTACTGTTCTGCAGCACTGGGGGTGAGCACCCTGGTGCTGCTATGTAGGTACAGTGGGATTGGGTATGAACTGAGGAGGGGGGGATCAAAAGAAGCACTATATTGGGCACCCCATCTGCTTATAAATTATAATAAAAAATATAAACATTGGGAACCATAGGTGTGCAACCTGGAGGGAAGGGGGAGCAAGAATTGGTACTGGGGTGGGCACCCTGGTCTGCTTATATATTTATAATTAAAACTATAAACATTGACAGCCATGGCTAGGTGACCTGGGGGGGGGAAGTGGTAGTTGGGATGGGCACCCGGGTCCACTTACTAGACTGACAGAAAGAAAGGAAAATTGACAGATAATGAGAGAGACAAAGACAGACAGAATAGAGGATTGGCAACTCTCTGCTGTCACTGCAGTTCACAGTAGCACTCCAGCTATGGCTGCAGAACTCAAGAAAATCCCACTAGTCTCATATAGAGAACAAGG
Organism: Neoceratodus forsteri; assembly: GCA_016271365.2. Taxonomy (NCBI): domain Eukaryota; kingdom Metazoa; phylum Chordata; order Ceratodontiformes; family Ceratodontidae; genus Neoceratodus; species Neoceratodus forsteri. The sequence goes on from CM057452.1 coordinate 762,121,613, forward strand.
GTAAATGGCTTCTCTTGATAAGCTGGGCACCCTGGATTTTGGGGTGCCCATAAACCTTGTTTTGGGCCATTATTTAAAAAAATAACAAGAGTCCCAAGCTGAGCTCAGTGTTCCATGGAAAATGAATTCAAATCATTCAAAGTGATACCACCATGATGCAATCAAGCAGCCAAAGTCCAAAAGTGTGTGTGTGTGTGGGGGGGGGGGCTCACTGTACTAACAATGATGACTTTGAAAGATGCGGTACTGAAGTGGCACAGAGATTCAAAGAACATAAATAAGGATCTAAACAGACTGATTAAGCCTATGAGTTTGCTAAGAATGCCAATAGACAACAATTAATTGAAGGATGAATATAAAGGACAAGTAGCTAGAAAGACAGTCCTCCTACAGTTACAGACATTGCCATGGTTGAATAATTCCCCAAATTTCTGTGATATCTCTAAAGAAATTCCAGGATGCCTGCAGTATCCCTTTAGGGCCACAAGAGAAAGTCTCTTCAGTATTACTGTGACATTTTTGGAAATGTCTGACTATGTCAATGGCTGCAACTGTACACTTGTAACACAATGTTTTCCTCAAGCTCATTATATAGGAAATATTGTAAAAATATATGTTGGGATGTTCTACAGGGAGACAGAAAATTCAAGGATATAACAAATTGTTCACTACGAATAATGAATGGAATAGGCAGATGTTTAAGAGACTCCCTAGCGCATGCTATATTGCCAAATCAACCAACTGAGAGAAATTGGCTTCCAAAATTCCAACAAGGAAATTACAGGTGTGGACATTGCACATACTGTGTAAATACCTATAACACTGATTTGCTTGTTCACCCCAGGAGTGGTAGAAGATTTAAGATCAAATAATTTATAAACTGTGGCACTGAAGGGGTAGTTTGTGTTCTGACTTGTCCCAGTGGAATATTGTATGTTGGCCAGACAGAGAATACTAAGGGTGAGAGCTGCCAAACATAAGACTGCCAATAATACAATGAATGAGAGCTACACAATTGCCAGCCATTTCAAGGAAGTCAGTCACCTCTTAGTAGCAGTGCTGAAATATACTGGATTGAAAAACTTGATATAGATGTTAGAGCAGGTCACATAGTGAAACCGCTTCTTTAAACATGAGGCATTTTGGATCACAGCTCTAGGGACTGTCATACCACAAGGACTTATTGACAATGTGCCAGAGTGTGTTTTTCTTACTGAGTAATTTTCTGCTAAATATTTATATCTAAGCTGTGCAGTATTTATTTTATGTAAACTGATACATATTTTTTTGAACTGATGCTTTTCTGAGTGATGTTCTGCTGATATTTTCTGCTGAATATTTATATCTGAGCTGTGCAGTATTTATTTGAACTAAGATTTATTTGAACTGTGAATAAAATGTTTAGCTTCTTGTGATATGAATGTATGTTTAGCTGTAGTTTGGCTATGTGTGTGTGTGTGTGTGTGTGTGTGTGTGTGTGTGGTTTTGCTGAATCTAGTCTATTTATGTTGTTGAGAAAGGGTATGTGCACTATGTATTTTTTGCACACTGAATAGAACTTTTTTGTATTTGTTTATTTAGTTTTTGTTGATGGGGTAAGTGCATTTGACAAAAACTTTGCCTATTTTCAGGCATGACCCAGAAGGTTACAAAACAATTACACAACAGTAGAGCAAGCATACATTAGTATCCAGTGTAGCAGATAAAGCAGAATTTTGCACAATACACTTAAAGAAGGAAGCCATCACATAATAAGCAAAGTCAGAATAAAAGAGTCATAAAAAAATAACATGAGAAAACAGTGGCTAATTACATAATAAGTGGGATATCGGGGGGACATTTTGCAATTACACTACATGGGAGTTCAAAGGGGGGAGACACATTGAGTAGCAGAGTTCAAGCCTGAGGGGATAGAGAGACAAAAGGTGCTAATGAGATTAAATGAAATTTGATAAGGGAAAAACTGAAAGTCAGTCACAGGTGCAGACATTTATCTTGCTAATGTACTTGAGAAGTGCTTGTTTGAAACTGAAGTGAGACTGTGCAGCTCGGAGGTGAGGAGGGAGAGCATTCCAGACTCTAGGTGTAAAAGTGGCAAAGGCCTGCCACTCATTTTAGTGGAGACCCGAGGGACATCCATGAAAGAGTAGGAATTTACTTGGGGGTAAACAGTGCTGCAAGGGCAGCAGGTCTAGAGGACCTGACAATGTTATCAATAATACATTCAAATAGCAAGTAGTCAACTGGAGGGAAGGGATAGCCAACCTGGCTTGGCATACAGAAAGCAGTGGTGGATCAATATGGGAGTGGACAGGGCAAACTTGCAAATATTATTGTAGGTTATGCTCCATTTGTCCAGGTTGGCAGCACTAGTCAGGCAGTAGGGGGTAAGGCCATATAGAAGGCTAGAAAGTAGGATACCCTGTGCTATGACCAGCCTGGAAGCAGGAGTTAGAGAATATTTAATTTTGTATGCCAATCAGAGTTTGGAGTTTACAGTCTTGCAGATGCTGGAGATGTGCAAGCTGAAATCAAGGCCAGGGTGAAGAGTAGCTCACAGGTATTTGAAATGGTTTACAGTGGATAAGAAAGATCCACCAGAGCAATAGATATCATTAATAGTTTGATTGATCTGAGATTGGACGAGGGGCTGGTGGGGTTGGTGGTGGCATGGTTGATGGATGGAACCCAGAGCACATGTATTAATGGATGTCTCTCCCCCCTGTGGCTGTGATGAGTGGGGTTCAGCAGGGGTCAATGTCAGGACCAGTGCTGTTTAAGGTTTTCATATCTGGTATGGGGAAGGATGCAACACACTGGCTGAGTAAATATGCAGATGACACTAAATTTGCAGGAGTTGCACAAGATGATGAAGGCATAGCTTCTACACAGGATGATCTGGACAAAATACGCAAGTGAGCCTCCACTAAGGGCATGAGTTTAAATGCTGACAAGTGCTGTGTTATACACCTGGGTAAACATAATAAAATGATGAACTATTCCCTGAACAGACAAACTCTAAGGCACTCAGTGGAGGAGAAGGGCCTGAGTATAATTATAGATAACAAGCTAACACATAAAACTCAGTGTACTACTCAAATAGCTAAAGCAAATAAAATACTATGGGCGATAAAAAGAAATGCTAAAAGTAGAACATGAGAGGTGATTATGCCACTCTATAGAGCACATGTGAGACCATTACTGGACTATGGTAGCCCTATATGGGGTCCTATATTGAGGGGTGGGGTGAACGTCCTGGAGTGAGTGCAGAGAAGGGCTACTAAAATAATATAAGAATTAAGGGATAAAGCATACGAGGATAGACTCCTAGATTTAAACATCATGACTTTAGAGATGAGGAGAATTCAGGGAGACCTTTTGATGTGCTATGACATCATGCAGGACTCATATATGTTAAATCAACTACAGTTAGAATTTAAACATAATCTGCAATGTACCGGGGGACACCTGCTGCAGCTCCAGCCTAAAAAATTCAACACAAATAGAAGGAAGGTCTTCTTCACACACACAGAGAGTGATGTCCCTTTGGAATAGTTTGCCCCTTGAGGTTATTATAAGTAACAGCAAACAGCAGTTCAAGCAGTGACTAGATAGATACATATTGGTGGGAAATATTGTACAGTATTACGGGTGAGTGGACAGGAGCCTTAAATGGGCAATCCAACTCCTTGGCTCCTAGATACCTTAGTATGAACCTTTGTAGCAAATCCAGTAGGGTAGGATCTGAGCTTAGCATAGCCTGGGTTTTACTGGCATTTAGGATAAAGCATTTATTAGTTAGCCAAGTCTGAAGTCTTTCAAAGTCAACATTTAATTTTGAGCTAGTTTCAGCTCTATCCTTGGAGCTGGTGTAAAGAGCCAGATCACTGGCATAGAGGAAGGTGTTGCAGTGTAGTGGAGTTTTGGGAGCATTATTTATAAACATGGAGAAAAGCAGCGGACCCAGGATTGAGCCTTGGGGCACTCCTGTGTTGAAAGTGGTGAGCACTAGTGGTGGGCAAAGTGGGCTCAATCCTCTCCGCGAAGTGATTCGCGGAGCAAAGGCAGATTCACGGAGTGCTCCGCAATGTGAAGCGGAGCACTTTGCGTTATAATGAGAAACGTGAAGTGCATTGAAAACAGCTACTTCACATTACTCCACCTCCACTGGTCACTTCTCTTTCAGTTTTTAAGGCGAAGTACATTGGTGGCAGTTCACTTTGCCTCACTTTGCCTTGTTTTTGAGCTCCGAAGGAGGATTTTGCAGTGATTCATGGGAGTTCAGGTCACATGGGCTCTATATTGATCTGCACAGCCTCAGTTCGAGGTAGTATGAGTAGGAAGGAGTAGGATACAGTGTGCTCTGTTTGCTGTCTGTAGGAATCTTTTAAAAACTGTTCAAAAAGCATTTTTGCTTTTTTGGGGGGATCCAACTGTAGTTCATCGATTGTAGGAAACCCTCCAGTGCTCACATCATCGAGCGTTTTTGTTTGTGTGTGGATTTTGAATGTAAATTTACAACATTGAGTGTGTGTGGTGAAAGACAATGAAGTGTGCTGTGAGGGGGAGGGGCATATCTGTGTGTAGGTAGATTTAAGTTGGAGAACTAGTGATTTCTTTGTGTTTTGCCAATATTTTTTTTATATAACTGACTGTGTTACTGTGCACATAGTAAAACTGTTAGTGATAGTACAAATTTTCTTGCTGCTTGTTGTGTGAATGTGGTGCAGCATTTCATAAGGTCAGGTTGTTTAAATTACAAATTTACATTACGTGGCACTGATTACACTGAACTTTTGCATTTGCATCGCATTCCTCGTTCAGCATTGTACACAGTGTGTTCTGTGTTGTGTGTGCAGTGTTGCGTGCATCAAATATAACACACCTTTTAAAAGTTGTGACACAGATCAGTGTAAGTGCAACTAAGCGCAGCAGTGTGAACCTGCTATCCACTGCAGCTGCCTGATTTTGTACTGCGATCGTGTTCACTGTTCTTAGTGTTGCTGCTCGTAGTGCTGTAAAAATCAGCACTGTCTGTATTCAGTGCCCCCCCCCACGTTGAAAAGATATTTTTTACCAGACTGGATTGTTTTTGTGACCTCATCAGCACCACTGGTTACTGAAGTTGTTTTAATTCCATGGCAGTGTCACAACACAGTAGTCCCCTTATCTGTTGCTTAAGCCACAGTTGTTTATTTTGCTTCACATCCATCTAGCGATAGTAGTGAGTAGCGACCCTCCAGTCAGAATGTGAAAGTATCAAAATCTGAATTTAGTAATAATATCGTGGTTGATCCCCCAAAATGCCTGCAAAAAGACATGCAAGTAAAGTTGTTTCTAGCCATGGCAATGTTGGCAGTAAGAGGGTCTGTGGGTGTGGTAGTAGTAGTACGCGGATGGAGAAGTGCATTGGTGATGTGAGGAAAGGTATTTCTGCTGCAGTGTTTTTTACAGCTCAATCAGTAGCTTTACTGATACTTGGAGGAGATGATGTTTTCCCAGCTAGTGGTGTTAGTGTTACTAGTGTTAGTGGTGGTGGATGTAGTATTAGCATTGTTCTGTCAAGTTCTAATTCCGACCAGTGTACCATATCCAAACATATTAAGTGTGAAGCAGTGCAAGTAAGTGACAGTGTAGATGATGTCATACTTCCCAGTAACTTCTCATTAACTGAACCTGATTCTGATGATCATGTCAACAATAGCATACACTGTGATATTCCATCCACTGTGGCACTTAACGTCACTCATTTTCCATGCAACAGTGATTCACAGTGTGGTGAAAAAATATTAGGTGATGGTGGTGTAGATGCTGATGATAAATGTGATGACGCTAATGATGATGATGTTGCTGTTGTTGCAACATGCAGTCCACATGTTAGCATCCAAGCAGAAGATGTGGATGTGTGTGACAGTGACGTTGATGAATATGATGATGATTTAATTGACCCCAGTTGAGAACCGGAGAAAAAGAAATTAAAAGTGGCTGTGGCTGAAATTTATGAATCTGTTTGCAGAAATATCCCCCCTGTAAAAACTTGTAATGTACCGGTTTTAATGGATGATGATGATGATGATGACGACCCAGTACTCAGTATGATAGGTAGTTGTGTTGGTCAGTTGCAGTCCAGGTGTGCAGTGTCAGAAACATCACGTGTCCCCCCCCACTTCAGTGCTTAAAATAACAGACTTAAATAAGCCACATCATCATGGACATGTTAGAAGCAGAGCATCGCAGTCCCTTGTTTGGGATTTTTTTGTTCAAGATGCAAATGATGATTCAGTTGCAATCTGCCAGGTTTGCCATGTGCGTGTGAGTCGAGGTAAAAATGGGAGCCATCTTGGGACAGGAGGACAGCATACTCATCTTAAGAATAGGCACTTGGCTCTGTGGATCCAGCACAAGCTGGCAGCTAATACCAGACTTGGGCATTCACCCGTATCACCGGCGGCAACCATAGCCAGCATGTTATCCCCTTCCATGACTGTTAAGCCCAGTAGGAAATTAAACCTGTGCAGTAGTGTGGCAATAAGAGCAGAAGATTACTACAGGCATGATGATGATGAGGTGGAGGACCATAATGACTTTGAAATGTTGTCCAGTGCTGGTGAGAGTAGCAGTTTTTGTGATGGTGGTGGTGGTGGTGGTGGCGAATGCAGTATGTCTAGTATGAGTGGTACATCAACTCCAGTTGGCAAATCCAGAAAAATAACATCATTTCTGGGTTTGTCATCATCACCTGTGCAGCCGTCTTCATCAAATGTCCACACTTCACCCCCTGCCAATGCCATTCATCACAGAGCACAACCATTTATGACCAACACACACCCTGTAAAATGTTTAATTCAGCCCATGTTACAGAGTGTTTTTGCGCATAAGCTGAAGTACCCCCCCCAATCATACAGTGTCACTTGAACTTAATGCTGCTGTAGCGGAAATGCTGGCAATCGATCTTTTGCCCTTCTCCTTTGTGGAGAATTCTGGGTTCCAGTGGTTTACTGCCCATGCCTGTCCAAAATGGAAAGTCCCATCCAGGACATACTTTTCTACCCATGCTGTTCCTGAGTTGTTCCACACTGTCTCAGACTCAGTAAGACATGCCCTTCAACATTCCTCCTCTCCATTCATCCATTTAAGTATGGATATGTGGACAAGTGGCAAAACAGCGGGGAGTTCATATCTGTGTATAACTGCACACTGGGCGCAGGTGCCGGGGGTTGTTTGTGATGCTGATAGTGTGAATAATCAGTGCAGGAAGGTGGATTGTCATGGTAGCAATCTTTTATTTATTTAGTTTTTGTTGACCGGGTAAGTGCACTAGACAAATCCTGCCTATTTTCAGGCACGACCCGGGGGACAGGGATACAGATGAATGCCAACTGACCCTGAATCAGATTAAGCTCTGCCTGGAATTCACCAGCATGCAACAATTGCTATGCACAGTGTGACCTGTTCACACACTGGTGAGAACGTGTTGGACATGGTACTGACTGAAATTGACAGATGGCTAAACCCTCTGTCCCTGAGAGCTGGGTTCATAGCAAGTGACAATGGGTCAACTGTGGTTAAATGCATCACGAATGGTGTTTTTTTTTGTGTGTTCCATGCATGGCTCACTGTTTAAATCTTGTGGTTCAGGAGTTTCTGCAGCACCCTGACATAAAGTAAATGCTGACCACTGCACGACGTATCTGGTCTCACAGCCTTGATGTTGCCGGAGACGGTGGTAGCAGTATGTTGCTGCAACACATGCTGACAGTATTCGGCCAGAATCTTCACATTGTGAGCATTTAGCGTAGTGACAACTTTGCCATGGCAACAATGCTGGACCCACGATACAAACATGGAATTGCATCAGTACTGGAGGGAGGGCCTGAACAGGAAAAAAATATCAGTATTCAACTGGTTCGCTTGGTTCATGGGGCTCAGAAGTCATGTGCCAAGGTTTGCAAACCTCAGCAGCATAATCCAGCTGAAGGTGTAGCTGGAGGACCAGCAAGCATATCATGCAAGTGTAAGGGGACTGTAGTTCCTGGTGGTCTGTCATCCAAAGTGGCTGGCATCATGTTTGTTATGCTGCCTCACTTCCTTAAGTTGTCTGTTTTGTTTTCTGTAGCTTTTCAGAGCCACAGTGGCAAAACACATACAGTACACTTATTTTGTTTCTTTTACAGGAGAACAAAAACAGGCTGCATCGGTAATATTACTCGTTGGGAAAGATGCTGTAGCTATACCGTACACACAGAGAGGAAGCAATGTAATGTCCATGTGAAATCCATTCTGGTAAGTATGAAGATTTTATTTCATTTGTTTCATTGCTTTGTAAAGACTGCTGCAAATATTGCAAACAACAGGTTGTCTTAGTACTTGACCAGATGTGTCTCTGAAATGTAACTTAGTTGACAATAGGGATTGAGATTTGAGAACCAGGGAGGGACACATAACAATGAAGTTGTAACTTTTAAGAAGTCATTCATTTCTTTTTTTAGGAACATTCACAATGCTTTGTTGTTCTGTAAAGTGACCTTATCCAAAGAAGTTCATCAATATGATCAGGCACACCCTTCCCCAACCCGAGCTTGGGCACACATGCAACACGCAGAAGTCATTTCATTCCATGACCATGACCATCATTAAGAAGCAGACTCCAGAAGAATGCTGATGAAATCTGTGAATAAATAAAAAAATAACGAACCATTATAGACAAAACTGAAAATATGATCCCCCCCCAAAAAAAGAAATACTTACCTTCATGTGCTTGAGAGTTATCCAGTTCCATTTAAGTGCAAAAAATTCTCATTGAGCACTGGACGGTGCACAGCAACAGTTCAGAGATGGAGTCACCTGTGTGTGATGCAGAACAATAGCATGAATATACGTCCATGTCAAGTTCAACTCCCCTCATCATCACCTACAAAATACACAACCATATATCTACTCACCAAGGCTACTATTACTGTACATCCAAAGGGCTCCTTTCAATCCAGTTGAGATGATCAATTTTCACTTCTCTGCACACAAGGAGGATGCATTCTGGCCCTGCAGAAAAAATCTGGGGACTCTGTGCCACTGTTGTGCACATGACTGAGTGCGCCATAAATTTTGGGGGACTTTGTATGTGCTGAGACAGTCTCATTTCACTGTGTTACCACTTATCAATTTTCTGGACACAAGACAGATGCCTTTTGTGGATGCAGAAAAATGAGGCACCAAAACAGCACACATACACAAAACACACAGACACTTAACAGAAGGAAGGGGCCCCAGAATACAAAGTGTAACGCATACTGAAGACAACAAAAAAAGGGCATAATTACATACAAGCGTCAGGGATGGTGGAGGAATACATTTTATGGCACAGCAAGGAAGGTAGGAGGAGAACATGGTGTGAGGAAACAAAACTAATGTGGGAAACTATGGTGATCCAGCAGCAGTTCCAGCATGGACATAATTTGAAGCTGATGTCCCTCTATGTAGTCCAGCCGCTGCTCTGCAGCACTCATCCTCTAGCTGTTCTCCTCAACAGCACTCCAGAGAACTGCCAAGTCAGACAGTGTTACACGCACTTCTCTGGTGTCCAGTCCTTCAACAGCCTGACCTGCTGGTGGTGGTGGTGGTGGTGGGGGGTGCTGGTGGAGCAACAGGTGCTGCTGTGGCCCTCCTCTTCTTAGGGATGCCGTGCCCGCTGTGCACAGTGGCGCCCTCTGCCATGGAACGGCCAGCAGGTGCAGACATGGTCCGTTCTATGGCAGCTTGCCACTCCAACTGGTGGTGATTAAGCATATGGGTGCGCTTGCCCCCAGTCCCCAGGTGACTCCCCCGGGTTCCACGGTGCACCTCCACCACACATAGGCGACACTTAACCACACTGCTGTCCCCCTCGACTCAGTCAAAAAACTGAGAAACAATGGAGGTGTGGGGAGGATCGGGCACAGGCAGGGAAGGGCCAGATGAACTGGGAGTAGGCTGCTCACACTGCTCAACAGTTCTGATGGTGGGATCTACACCTGGGCCTGGGGGAACAGGCACATCCTGCTCCAAAAGACCTTGTGCTGGACTTGGTGGTGGTGGTGGTTGAACTGCCTCAGAGTCAGGAGGCGGTGCTGGTCCTGCTTCCAGGGGTTGGACACTCATAAGTTTAAAGCAGTCTAATACAAATGGGCACCCATGCCCCCCACGCATGTGCATGGTATGACGACGTGTACTACCACGCTTTCCTAGAGCTGCCCCCGCCCCAGACATTCCCTCACCCTGCTCCATCTCATGACACGAGCACAACACACACACACACAGTCACACACACACACACAGACAAACAACTAAGTAGGTAAGAAAAATAAAATTTATAGAAAGAACAAATTAAGTAAAAAACAGTACAGAAAAGACAAAAAAATGTAGCTTTTAAAAAAGTTCTTGGGTTAAGTATCAAATTTTAACTCTCTCTCTCTGCAATCAAAAAAACACTCCTCTCTCTCTCTAGTACACACACACTCCTCTCTCTCAGTCTACACAGGAGAAAGTGAAACTGTCTGTGTGACTCACTTCCTTGCTACCTGGATAGAGAGCATGTGACTTACAGTACTGTAAGTCATGTGATCTGTTGGGGGGGCTGCCAAGTCTGAAACGCCAAGTGGATCACTTAGAATCATAATGAGGAACGCAAAGTCCATTAAAAACAATGACTTCACCTTACTTTGCATTCTCATTATGCCAACGTGAAGTGGCAATGACAAGGCAAAGTGAGCAGTTTGCATTGCCCACTCCACATAGCGGAGTGGCAACGCGAAGTGCCCACTTTGCGTGCACTTTGCCAGCGAATTTTAAATTTGCTGCATCTCTAGTGAGCACAGATGATTCCTGGCTAACTTTAGCATATTGTTGCCTGTTCAAGAGGTAGCTGGAGAACCATTTGAGAGTTGTGTTGGACATGCCTACGTCAGAGAGTTTGGATTCCAGCATTGAGTGATTGACGAGATCAAAAGCTTTGGTGAAGTAAAGGAAAATAGAGCCTGTAAGTTTACCATTATCCATCCCCAACTTAATATCATTGCTAAGTAGGACTAGTGCTGTAGCGGTGCTGTGGGCAGATCTGAATCCGTGTTGGGCAGCAGATAGTAGATCATACTTATTAAGATGGTCAGTGACCTGGAGGGTGACAATTTTCTCAAGTAGTTTGCTGAGAACTGGCTGTATGGCTATAGGGTGATAATTTGCAAGACTCTTAGGGTCACCTTTTTTAAAGACAGGGACAATTTTGGCAGTCTTCCATATTAGAGGGATAGAACCTGAGATTAGTGCAAACTTAATAATCTGCTCACTGGAGATGCTATAAGTGGAGCCGTGATATTGAGTAGTCTGGGTTTGATCTCATCATGATCAATACTGCCACTGGTAGAGATGGAGTTTAATAGTTTTAAGACATCCCTTCATAAAACAGCATGGAGATAGAAAGGGGGAGGGGGAGGACAAGATTGAGTTTGTTTATGTTCTGAAGCTGGTGAGGGTAGTTTTCTGGGGCGAGGTAGGTTGGTAAAGGGGGTGTTAAAAGCACTGGCAACTATAACCATGTTGTTATAATTTACCCCGTTGATCATCATTTCAGACAGCATATGTTTGGAGCCTTTCTCAGAGCCCTAGAGTTCATTTAAGTGTGTCCCAATTATTTTTGAGTCCTTGTAGAGGCTTGTAACAATTTCCTATGGTATGCACCTTTGGCTGAGCAGATTTCTCTTGCAGGCATTGCTCAAGGCCTTGTATTCAGCCAGTCTTTGTGTTTCAATTAAGCTTTATATTTCTTCCAGCAAGCATCTCTGGTTTTGAGCAGGGATAGTAGACTGCTGTGTAACCATCTGGTGGTCTGACCTCTTATCCTACGCCTGATGGTGGGAACATGCTTGTCTTTAAAAGAGAGGAAGGTGGTAGAAAATTAGTCTAGATCAACATTTACATTAGCTGTACTGTGCAGCCAGACCAATCAACTTATTATAGATGACCAAGAAAGGATGATGGATCAAGCCTAGACAAGTCACAAAAGACCAATTCTTTTGGGGGGAGAGTGGGAATTCAGTCAGACCAGATACAGTACATTAGACTGGTGAATGATCACTTATTGCATCTGCAAGGCTGCCAACACTTTTTATCCTGTCCTTCCTGTTTGAGAGGACCCAGTTTATAAGAGAGTGATTGACACCTCATATAGATAGCCTTGTGGGGTCACTAATCAACTGAAAGAGATGAAGTTTTCCTAGAATTGTATCTTATAAGTGTTTTCCTAGCCAACTGAGATTTAGATCCCCCATCACAATAATCTCATTTTTCCCAGTATTAGTGGATAGGTAATTGATCATGTCAGTAAGGCCAGTAAGGCCATTCTTTGGAGGAATATAAATGCAGACTATATGTAGTTTTGTTGGTGCCCCCCAAGATCTGACATGAGTGTAAAATTTCAGAGGAGGAAGGCATTGAGGTTAGTGTGCTTGACATTTGCAAACTGGATTTGAAGTAGATGATGACCCCTCTGCCTCTTTTAGTGGACACGTGGTCGATCTGGAGTAAATTGTATCCTGACAGACTACATATTGAATCTAGGGCAACTAGTTTTAACCAGGTTTCAGTACTCCTGAGTATATCTGGGTTATAGCATGAGACCCAGGCTTCCAGATCAGGAAAATTTGCCATGATACCCTGAATATTGAGATGGACAATCCTGAGCCCCTTGGTATTGAAGCAGGAGGTGGAGTTTGGAGTAGTAGGGGAGGGAGGAGGACCAGGGTTTGATTAAACATCACCTGATAGGGTGAGAGAGAGAGCGAGAGAAGTGCCATGTGGCACTAAGATCGGGTAAGAGGATACTAGGGGGAGGCCTTCAAGAGTAAAGTTTGGCAAGGTAACACATTATGTGGAAAATGTACTATCTAGTCTGAGTATCCATGAGATGTTTATGCTGGTGGTAGAGTGAAGTAAGACATTTGAGAATTGAAAATTCTGACTGGGTATGTTATCAGACTGAACAGTATAATTAGGAGTAGGGAGGAAGAGGCTGGAGATAGAAAGAATGGATAGGATACCAATGCCTGTTATTACTGTGGCACAAAGGGACAGCTTACTAGAGGTCATAACAGTACTGTTATTTTAATTGATGTGTGTTTAATAGAGAGCTTTACACATGGCTGTCACTCTGAAGATGTTGTGACATTGAAACATGAGATATGTTTCAGAGTCAAGTTTGTTTTTTGTTGATAGGTTAGATAACCATTACAACATTACAAAAACTACACAATAACTATTACAGACATATAATCACATGTACATTATCTATCATTAATGCAGTAAAATTTAATGCATTCTCCCTAAAGCTCAATTATGCTGGCCATGCCAATTTTATAGCACGAGCGGTAGTCATACTGGATCCTAGATAAAGAAGATCAAAGCATTTAAGACTCTCTCTGGATGTCTAGGTGTCCATCAGAAATACTACAACATTACGAAATGAGAACACAGTCTCTAGGACTACCATTAAGATCTCTATGATATCAGTGAGTCCATCCCACTTTAAGTGAGACTTCAGGTGCACCTCACAGCTCATGCCGCCCCGTGCTCCCTATCCCAAGATATGGGAGGATTTATACACCAATTACATTGAGAGTCACTTAAGGTATACCCTGACCATAGCAATCACTCTGTCCATTCTTTTCTTTCTATATTTGGCCATCAAAACAGCCATTTAAGGGACATCTATGCCCATCAAATCTAATCCAGAAAAACAGGTTCCTACCACCATTATTCAGATCCCATTTGGGATTCCAGAACCACCTATTAAAGTACTCTATTCTAAACAGAGTGGCAAGATTCTGTCCCCAGACCAGCCTTCAGAAATCATATGTTGTTGATAATACCTTCACCTCTTTGGTGTAACCCCTGGTGCACCCTGCAGCACATGCTGCTCCTGGTGTTTGCCAGGTACAGGAGGATGTATAAACCAATTACAAATTAAAAATCTTATGCTAGTTTCCAGAGACCCTATCTAATTCAACCTATCTACAATTTCCTTATAACATTTAGGCCCCTAGAGCCCATTATTAGGGCCCCACATAACTACCAATTTCAAGCCCAATTCAAGCTGTCAGCAGGTAATTGGATGCTAGTTCAATCAGTTAGGCATACCTAGTGAGCAAATAAACCTTTTTTTTCTACATTTGGCAGTAAATAACACACCAGTTAAATACATCTCTGGCAATACAGAACTATTTATATATATATAGAAGAAAAAATAATTAAATATGACGCACATTCCAAATATAACATTTTGCATCAAGCTATCGCTATGCACTTGAATAGCTAAACCAACATAGACATTTTAAACTTCTTAGTCTGGGGAGTTCATCATTTGCATCAAAATTTTAGGACTCTGGAATAAAGGATAAACAAAGAATAAAAAAAGTTCAGAACTCAGATCAGTGTATGTATATACTTGCAGTTCAACTGTGCCAGAGTTCAAATTCGACTTAGGACCTATCTTCAGGAGCCCAGTTTCCCAAGCACAGAAGGCACCAAATTCCTAAATTCCTGAATCTTTCTGGATTTTGGCATCCATCTCCTCTGACAAGCCATTCATCACGATTTCAAAGAACAGGACCATCTCTGAGCACCAAGTCCACAACACACACTCAGTCTCCGTCCTGAATGTTCCTCTAGCTTTCTGAGAGTCTACCAACTCCCCTCATCTTCTCTAGAGTTTCATACACCAGTTTTTCTACTCCTTCCTTTTAGCCTAACTAGGCATAGCAGCCTGAATCCTATGCACAGCAAAGCATCATGCTTTCTTATCTCTGTAACAAACCTGTGAAACCAAAAAGGTAAAAGACACACTCCTTTGAGTGCAATACATTTTAGTATTTTAAAATACTCTTTACAAGCCCTCTGGCAACATTAGCATACCTTTTATAGATTTGAATGAGCTTGTCGGCAAAATTGCCATAGGTACGAAGCAAATAAGCAACCCTTTTTGTTCTATGCACTCCAGTCTCCGATCTCCTCTGGTTTCCTCACAGTTCAGCAAAATATCTTCAAGATAATTGCCTGGATATCCCCAGGTCCACATTTCTAGGAGCTGCTTTAAGTATTTAGCTTCACCAAGCTTATCAGCATTTTACACCTCTTCTATATGACTCCTTAGTCATTCTCCCTGAATGGCGAGTAATCAAATAAAACTGCATAAACGCCAAATGCCGAAGACAAACGGTCGCTCAGCTAAGTTGCTTAAAGGCTCTCGAAAACACAATATAGCTTAAAAAGCTCACCCAACCAAATATATTTGGGGTTACATTCATAAAAAGATAAAAAGAGCCTCCAAAAGATAATTTTAAAACCAGAAATTAAGCTTAGAGAGCCAGCTGTGGAGCGAAGCAGAGCAGCCCCTCAGCCATCTCACTGCCACCTGACATATGTTTTTTAGGTACAGTACATGTAATGTGCTGGTCAGCTGAGTAAAAAAATAAGTTTTCTTAAGCAGTTTATAAAACTACTACTGCTGTTTTCAACTGCACAAGCAATCTTGAAACAGGTAGTAGTGCAAAGTGTACATTTTGACCTGGACTATCTGCTTGGACAACTGTTTTGATTGTTTCCTGCACAAAGATGAAATTAAACAAAAAAGCTCAACAAAACCAAAAAGAAGTGTGTTAAGCCTATTATTCTGAGTGCTGACCTTCTACTACACCAGATTTGTGTTTTACTATATTTGTGTTAAGCCCTGGTATGCGCACCATTATGCTTGTGTAAGGGACCTACTGCATGTGTGCTGTGCCATATGAGGTCTGGTTGTCACTCAAACTCATACAATATAATTAAGGCATCCATGGCATTTCTGCAGTTGGCACAAGGCATTCAACACAATTTTTAAGAAAAACAAAATTACAAGAATTTGAATACATTTTCAGTCATGGATCCCACCCCAGAGACAATAGGGTGACCAGATGGATTGTGTATGTCTTTGTGTATTTTCAGTAGTATGTAAAAGATAGGTATGGTTGGGGAGAGATTCCAGATGTAGCTGAACTCATTCTCAGTAATGTTTCTCCTTATGTCTGCCCCACTCTAGTAAAGACAATCATAGAATCATAGAAATCTGACAGCAGAAAAGGACTACACTGGCCCATCGAGTCTGCCCCTTTCTTCTTTCTTGTTATAGATCATGGGAGCACTCCTGACAAATTGAAGTACTCCTTTCCTCTATGCATAAGACACTCTAATGCTGGTAAACTTGCTTAACAATTGATTTGTCCCTTTGGTTGGAACAGTTCTGGTGGGAGCAGAAAGAATCCTCAAGTTTGGTCATATCTTTGTCCTTTGAAGCCTGCACTAGGGGAACTGATAAGGAAGTCTCTCCAGTGAGAAAGGAGAGACTGTTTTGTTTACCTTCCTCTACTTACCTTATTTAATCAGTGACTGTTAGTGGACTGGCACTATCCAGTATATTTAATTATTTATTTACCCTGATTTTATGGTCAGAGGGTTGGTGGGTATTTGTTGTGGGATTTTTCAGTAGTGTGGATGGGAGGGTGGGTTGTGGGGAGAAAAGGAGAGGTCTTACAATAGTACTTGAGAATGTGTTGCTTATGTCAGTATCAGTCCTCATGGCTCAGTTAATCCTCATCCCTGCTTAAAAATCTGCACCCCTTTGATTCCCCCCATCAGCTGTGCTTATCAGTGCTACCGGTAGGTTGGTATCATGGGGAAGAGCAGGAAGAGAGCAATGGAGGTGAGGACTGTCAGAGTGGTACTGACTGATGTATTGAGGACCAGGTACCACCCTGGGGTTAGATATGGACTGGAGAGAGGCCAGACATGGTTAGTACCCATATCCCAGGTCCTCACCAGACTGAGTGGACAGGCAGCTGAGGGGATGGCTAACATTTTCCATCTCCTTTGTGCAGTGCTATGTAAAGCTAGGTCAATGAGGAAAAAGACCGAAATTATGGTAAATCTTATTTCCTCTGCTGACCTCGCCTGCATTACCAAGAGCTGGGTAGGGGATGACTCTAGCCCAGTTCTGGAGTCATCAGTCACAGCTGGGTTCTCAGTTGTGTACTTTCCAAGGAAGGGCTGCGGGGAGGAGGGTGGCCATCTGTTTTAGTTCTGATCTGAATGTGGTGGTGCACCCAATGGGGGATACCGAGTTCCTTGAACGTGTGGTCATGCATGGGGGTCAAGGTGCAGGCTGTAGAATCCTCCTCTTGTACCATGTCATGAGGGGGAGTTTCTGTAGGAAATCACATCCTTCTTCACCTACCTGGATTTTAATTGCCGAGATGGCTTATTCATGGTGATTTCAATGCTTGGGTGGATGAAGAACACTCACAATTTAGTCAGGATTTTCTCTAGAGCATGGAAGCTCTGGGCCTTGCAGAACTGATTACTTCTATGACCCATCAACATGGCCATGACTTGGTCCTGATATTCTCCCTGGGGCTTGAGATGAGAATTATCAAGATTGATTCAGTCAGTTGGTTGTATCACTATGCTATCAGGTTCAGTTTCAGGGCACCCCCTAGTGGTCCATCCCCCATGGAGGTGGTTCAATATTGCCCTTTGAGAGGGCTTAGCTCAGCAGGACTTATGCCGATTTCTTACACCTTGGAAATGTTGGCAGCTTGCACTCAGGGTGCAGAGGCAGCCTTAAAAGCCTATAACATGGTTGTTACTGGGTCCTTTGACCTTGTTGCATCAGTTTGTTTATGTCCCCTGGTGATGCACCTCATCTCATCATGGTCTGATGGTAAATTGAGGGCATCGTAGGTCAGAGACAGAGGTTAGAGCATTGTTGGAGGAGGTCTAAGGCCCTAGAGGACAAACTAGTTTTGATGTCCCATTGCGAGGAACATCAGAAAGCAATCACTTGAAAACATACAGAATTTCTGTCAAGAGAGATTGCTGCTGAGAGGAATTGACTGGCTCAGCTCTTTTGGACTGTAGACAGGCTTCTACACCTAGCCTGTCTGGAGTCCGTGAGAGCATTAACACCGGCAAAATGTGAGGAGTTTGCTAGGTTGTTCTCAGATAGGGTGTCCTCTGCTAGGGCTGGGATTACTCCAATTTGGCTGGGACAGCTCAGTAGTGGAGATCTTCCTAGTCGGGGATGCAATCAGTGGTCCTGGGAGGTATTCCAGCCAGTGACAATGAAAGAGGTATGTGAGGTGATCTCAGAGCTGCAGCCAACAGTTTGAAACCTGGATCCAGGTCAGAGGCAATTACAGGTGAGTTGTGTCAGATATCTGGTTGACACGGGGTCAATACCGAGCACGGCAGAATGTCATGCAAAATAATCAAGTTGTGCAATCTGTTGATAACTTTTTTTCTGTGGGGGGCTCTGCCCCTCACACTCCCAGTTACAGGGGGATGTGCCCCCAGACTCCTCCAACTAAGGATTCTAACTCCCTTGGGGGGGATCCAACACGGAGAGCACATAGGTCTGGGTTTCGCATAATGCCGCGCGCTTATTGCTTTATGACATTAAGGACTTGGTACATCTGGTCCCGTGTTTGTTGAGATTTTCTGGTTCTGTTTATCAGAGGATATTTTCCAGTGGTGCTGAAGTATGCACTGGTGAAGCCTCTTCTGAAGAAACCAACTTTGGACCCAGAATTCTTGGAGAATTACCATCTGTTCTTTTACCTTCCCTTTCTTGAAAAGGTTATTGAGAAGGTTGTTGCACTGCAGCTTGAGGCATAGCTTGCAGCCTTTGACATCTTTGAGCCTCTCCACTCTGGATTTAGTTCTTGGCATAGTAATGGAACTGCACTTGTCTGGGTGCCCAGTGACCTGCTCAGGGTGAGAGAGGAAGGATCAGACAGTTCTCATCCTCCTGGATCTCCCATCAACATTTGATGTCATGGACCATGGGCTGCTTCTGGATCAGCTCAAGGAGTATACAGGGTTCACTGGCAAAGTCTTCTGCTGGTTTTATTCCTATCTCAGACACAGAACCCAGAGAGTAGTGTTAGAAACATTTTCTTTACACCTGGTGGTTCTGTCCTGTGACATACCCCAGGGCACAGTCCTGTTGCCCATGTAATTCATGATCTATATGCTGCTCTGGGTAAGGTCTTTAGGCAGTATAGGCTTGGGTTTTATTGTTATGCAGATGATACCTACTCTATATGTCTTTTGCACCTGGGACATTGGGTACAGTTGACATGTTTATTAGATGCCTGGCAGAGATGAAATACTTGATGTCATTGAGCTGGCTGAGACTTTACCCAGAAAAAACTGAAGTTCTAGTGATTGAGCCAGGCCATTGGGGAATGGTGGCTGCCAAGAGAGAGATCGGTCTTCAGCTTAATCCTTCTGGGCTTGTAGCCACTACCATGGTGAAAAATCTCAGAGTTACTCCAGATGAGGGGCTGACAATTGAGGCTCAAGTGTCGGCAGTAGTCTGGAATGACTTTTCCACCTACAGAATATCAACCAGATTAGGTCCCTTATCCCACCTGGCAACCTGGCCATACTGGTACACATGTTTGTGCCCTCAAGATTTGACTACTGTAACGCTCTTTACCTTGGGGTCAGTGAAGGTATGCTGTGACACCTGCAACTGCTGTAGAATGCAGTGGCCCAGTTACTAACTGGCATTCCAAGATCATGCCATAGTTCACCAGCACTGCATGATTTGAACTGGCTGCCAGTCAAATGGCATATCTCTTTTAAATTGAGCATTCTGACCTATGCGGACTGGGCCCAGGCTGACTGGCTGAGCTCCTGCATCCTTATATTAATTACTTCCCCCCAGAGAGGCAGTGTAGTGCAGTGGTTTAAGGCTCTGAGCTGCAAATCTGGAGACCTGGGTTTGAATCCCACAGCCCCCACTTGCATACTGTGTGACCCTGAGCAAGTCACTTAACTTCCCTGTGCTCCTAGTTTGCACCTGTAAACAAGCTTTCAGCTTAGTGTGTCTCACCTGGTTAAACAACTGGGAAAAAAACGGTTAGTATTTTAAATGAACACTTTTGTAGGGTCTTTTCAGAGCAAAGATTGAAACAAATTATTTAAGACACCACTGTTGCCACAGACATAATCTTCTCATTAGAAGAAATAGGAAAGAAACTGAATTTAGTCAAAATTAGTTAATCCCAGGGCCTGATGGGATTACTGGAGGCATGATAAATCTTATGAAAGAGCATTTAATAATTCCTCTAAAAATCATTTATGATGAAAGTATCAAGGTAGAACAACCACGAGAAAATTGGAAAATAGCTAATGTAACTCATATTTCTAAAAAGAGGGCAAAAAATGATGTAGATAATTATCATTCTATAAGCCTAACCCCAATACTAGGCAAAATCATAAAGAGTTTGATAAAGGATAAGTTCTTTGTTGAACAAAATACTTTAGATATGAATGAACACGGTTTCACCAAAGGACATTCGGTTTCAGAAAATCTGCTGAGTTTTTATGAACAGATAAGTAAATGTTTAGATCAAGGGTCTTCATGTGATGTTGTCTTTCTGGACTTCTAAAAGGCCGCTGATTCAGTACATTATTGGGCCCTATGTGAAAGAATGGACAATATGAGTATTCACCTAAGGATAAAGAATTGGAAAAGTAAAATTGGTTTGTGGGTCGCTCACAAAGAGTAGTTCTGGATGGACACCACTCAGCATCTAGGCCAGTCACCAGTGGTGTCTATCAAGGCTCAGTTTCAGCACCCATGGTATTTCAGCTGTTCACAGCTGACCTCTCCAACAATTTACACAGTTGGGTAACAAAATATGCTGATGACTGCAAAATAGGAGGTTCCTACTATTCTATATCAAACATAGTTAATATTCAGAAAGATCTAACTAGTCTATCTCAATGGGTGAAATCTTGGGGAATGACCTTCAATAATAAGAAATGTAGTGTACTGCATTTTGGATTAAGATATCCAAAGCACAATTATACCCTTGGAGAGTAAACACTAAACAAAATCAGCCGAAGAAAGGAACTTAGGTCTAACTGTTGATGGTACTTTAACTTTTAGTAGCCAGGTATCAGAAATGATTATCAAGTCAAATAAAACATAGTAGGCTATTCAAAGAAATATTAAATTTAAAGAATCTTCTATTTTACTACCCCTATATAGAGCATATGTTCTCCGACATCTCGACTTTTGCTCATAGTTGTGGAACCCATACCATATTAATGAGAAACATAGGATCAAGATGGCACAACAAAAAATAACTAAGCATATAAAGGGGTTGATAAATATGAATTATAATGATAGACTTCAATCCCTTAAACTGACGTGCTTGGAAACAAGAAGACTTCTGGGAGTTTTACTGAGTGTTTGGCATATCCTAAGAGACCAACAACTTATGTCTGATATTGGCTTGAACTTTAAGCAAATTACTGTGGATACCAGAGGGCATCCTTTGCAGCTGTCAAAGCCAATGTTTAACACAGTTAGATGTAGGAATTATTTTTCATTAAGTGTGGTATGACCTTGGAATTCACTCCCTTTAAAAGTAGTCATCAGTGATACGAAGTCTACTTTCAAATATAGACTTGATCATTGGTTGCTGGCAGGAAGTAACTAATTTGACAGGAGCTATCATGGGCTATGCTTTCTGCTCCTTCCTATGACCTTAGTGAACCTTAGTGAATCTTTTATGCCCTCTCTTCCACTGCCCTCCGATGAGGAAGGCCTCCTGGTAGTGCTGAGATTGTGGTTGAAATGTCAGGGGAGCAAGCATTTGAAGTGGTGGTCCCAGTCTTTGAAACTCCCTGCCTGATGCTTTGAGGGAGGCCCACTCAGTAGAGGCCATTAAAAGGGGCCTTAAAACCTGTTTATTTCTGCAGGCATTTAGGGTGAATTTGTAACATCTTGTAACCATATTATTTTTTTTTAATTGTCTAGGTTATTCATATATTTGTTTATTCTTTTAAAGCATGACTGTTTTGAGTGATTGATTATAGTTTTTGGCCCTGTGTTAAGTAATGGTGCCCTGAGCCTCCAGGGGAGGGTGCCACAAATAAAAAAAAATACTTCTACTTGTTCTGTGAAGGAAGTCTCACTCCTCAGCTGCCCTGTAACAGGCACATTCCAGTAATGTTTTTTTTTAATGTATATATTATTGCTCATGCTCAATCAATGATATATTAATAAAGCTGTGGGGTGTAAAAGTGGTCTCACACACATTCTTAGGGTATCAAAACTGCTCACCTTCAGTTTGTGTTTCTCATACCCTAAGAATATGCATGAGACCACTTTCACAACTGTAAGAGTGATCTGCGCAGCAGTATTAACATACAAAATACCTGCGTGGTCAGCCAACAAGGGGTGTAATTTATTTCATCTCACAGTAGTTCCATTACTTTTAAGATATAAACATTTTCTGGCAAAATGTCTAGGTTACCACCCTTATCTGTCAGTTCAAAGATGACTCAGGGAGCACTTATAGTTCTTTCAATACTGTCAATTCATTTGGTGAGATATTTCTCCTAACTGTTTTGATAACAGTATCAAACAATTCATCTACCTTACATACTAACCAAATTCCTTTCAACTGCTTCAGTTTCTGGTTTAGTACATTTTGGGAAAAATTGTGAACTAGGTTTCAACATAGTTTTTCCGATCATTATAAACTTATCACCTGTTACATCATATAATGTACTCAATTCAGAAGAAATTGCAGAAGTTGCATTATGGAGTGATTCTATAGTTTCAGGTTCACAAGGCCTTGTTCTGTGAATGATGCAAGTTCTACACAGTTGTTTGTATCATTATCAGTAGCAAAAATGCTGTTACCTGTTAGTTCCTGTTAAGAAGCTGTAATCATGGATTCAGCTGCTGTTCCACAATCACTGGAACTGTTATGCCCCAATTTTGCCATTCTAAGAAGCTTTCTTAGCAAAATAATCCCTTGCGTTGATTTTCTTAAAACATTTTTCTAGATCCACTTGGATGTTAAAGCAGTCCTGTTTGGAATCAGGAATGAAATTAATTGCTTTGGAGAGAAGAGCAAGTTGAGACCCAGTGAAATGTGTATCAGTTAAGATTATCACTTCTTGGTAATTGCTCCTTTTGATCTCCTGATTCCTAGTTCACTTGCTGCCACTCTGTCCCCTCCTCATTTTGCTTCTTTTGCCCTTTTTGTTTTTTTTTTCCTTCTTCTTCTCTTGACCCTGTTGATTTGATCCCAGAAAAGTGATGCCTCAGGAGGTTGACAGCACTGAATCATCTTATCCTGTAGAACTAGAGCTAGAAGGTGTGTTTGAGTGGCCAGGTTTATTTACTTTAGAGTATTCATTGTTCTGTGGTTTGCTTCTGTATTTTGAGTGCATGTACTGAAATGAGCAGTGCAGCACCACACTTTCACACTAAATGGAGCCACTGTGAAAGTGGAAATATGCCATCCACCATATTCCTGACTCCCAGAGTTTAGAAAAATAAAATAAAGTAAAGTTCCAGCAGGGAAAACAAAGGTGTTTCCTTGTGACAAGCTTAATCAGAGGGTAAGCCTTTGGGGGGGGGGGGCGCCCTGTATTTAGACAGCTTTTCTTTAAATTGTTTACCACACATGTCTCCCTATCTCCAGTATTTGTTGCACTGCCTGCTGTATATTGTGAACAAATCCTTTGCTAAATGTTTGCATAATTCCTGAACTCAGCATTGTAACAAAGTACCTTGTACCTGATTGTAGTTCTCCTGGTACAGTTTGTGCTTTGGTTTATGACATTTATTTTTCATTTACTTGCTTGTATGTCCCCTTGTATGGGTTTTTGCTTATGATGTTTATTTTCCCTTTTGCCTAGTGATTGTAAATAACTCTGGGTCACCCCTGAAAAGGGACCTTTTTTTCTTAGTCGGCCTACCCAGTCATCAAAATTCAAATAAAAATAATAAAGGAAACTATTTTCCTCACATGTAGATTCTGCCTTTCTGATAGTAATGGTTGTCATGTTCCAATTAACCTTGTTTCCTTTTAATTAAGTCCTTTTCATATTTATCCAGCTTTTGTTGCAATGTTTTGTCCATTTAAATAAATTGCTTATGTTCTTGTAACCTGCCAAGTCCTTCTTTTTGTCAACAATCTCCTCTGAGATTATCTGGTGTTTTTATTATCCATGGCAACAGAAGGTAATGTTGTGACTCAGAGGCCTCATAGGGTCTGAGTTCACTCAAGATAGTTTCCTAGTGATATAATATTATCAGTCTCATTTTTTTCTTTGAATAAAAGTCTCACCAGTTCAGATGTACAGTTCTTAAGGATTTTGCTCTGTGGTTTGTTCCCCTATATTGTAAAGGACACCAAACTTTTGTTTTGCAGTCCCCTTTCATTTAGTCAATCCATCAGCTGAGACAAAGCATACAGCTGGTATTATACACTCCTCTGTCTGTTCATTGCTTGATTCGGACATATTCTGAGGTAAAAATGTTGGTTTTTGTCTCAGTTTAGTGGCTGTGTTCAAGGCAAGATCCTAATGAAGTTAGACAATGATGGCATTGACTACCACTGCCTGTGAGCACTACATACAGCTGAGTACAAATGAAGACAAGGAAAGTGTGCACTACTTGGTACAAAGCTAGGATGCTGGTATGAGGATAGTTAGTCCCCCAAATGCTAGGCAAACTACCAACAAGATGTACTTGCACTCCTTATTCCAAAACTCTGAATGTGCCAAAAGAGGGAGTCAGACCAGTTTGTCTGGAGTAGCAAAATATTCCTTTGAACAACTGACTTGTATAAAATGAAAGTTAAAATGCAATTTAATGTATAGTATTACCACTCCAAGCCCCCCCCCCCGACAAAGATCCACCTGATCGAAGTACCAGGGCACTAGGAAAGTTTGATGGTTTTGTGTACTGCTCTCACCATGTTGTCCTTGGGATTTTGGATATAGCATATCTTTGGAAGCAATACAAATATTTTGTTGCTACATACCTACCAACCAACTGCACTGACTCACTCCTTTGTCACACTGAGAATTTTAGAGAAAGGAGTACAGGTACAACTTGCTGATTGAAGTTTTAATGGGAAAATTGTTTAATATATCTAATTTCCAAGGCTTAAGGATTTTACCAAAACCCCTGTAAAATTCCTGAATTTGGACTGCCTCAACACTGGTAAAAAGAATTTAGTGCAATTTAATGTTTTATACCAAATTAGTAAATCTACAAACCTGTATTTTTCTCATAATTGCTTCCTGTACTATTGTTAGTTTGCTTCATTTAAGTATAAGTATATTAAGCCTGCTTTTATTAGAATGTATTTATACACATACTAAAAGAATGGCAGTAGATAGTAGAATATTTGTAAACTACAGAAATTAGACTAACAATCACTGGTGCAATTCTCGGAATTTCAAGTCTTGAAAACAGAATTTCATTATTTTAATCACCATAAAACAGTGGCTTTGGCCATTAAGATATTCTGTACAAGCTGCGCTCATTTTGATATGAAGCAAAACAAAAATAATGAAAAAAAGACAACATAAACTATTTGGGATTGAGAATAATAACTACCTATCATGTTTTTGTAATTAATTTGGAGTATGGTAAATATTTTATGTAATGTGGTATAAATTATGTTGTACTTACTTGGAATGTCTTTGCAAAACAATCAATACACTTTGTCAGCTTTCCACTGATTATCAGGTGAGGGAGAGAGAAGTGAGCAATTGGCAATTTCAGTCTGGCTACAAGTTGGGACAAATAAATTTAGTTTTGCTTCAAGAATTCTGCCAAACCACTTCAGCTTCCAATGCAGTAATAGGCATGGTTTAAAGCAAACTACATATAGGGAGACAAAAAGGTCTTGAGGCCAGCAATGATTAGCTATTGTAGTGTACATGTGGCAGAAGCTGTTGGCATGTATCTGCTGTACATTACTGTTAGCAGTGTTGTGACAGTGTCTGCAAAACCCCACCAACAGTTCCATGGCCCAGTGTATAAGTTACAGTATTAACTACTGTTCATTGCTGACATCAAGGCATATGACTACCTGTAGTCTCTGCTTTACCTCCATGCCAGTTACAATATTATTTCTGAAGTCTCGGTCCACAGAGTTTCAAATTACTGTGTATAATAACGCCACAAAAAAAAAAATTATGCATAAAAAAATAAAAATAAATGGAAAGGCATTAAGCGTAGAGCATTATTTTGGTTTACCTATACCGTAGCGACAGCAATGCTGCTGACATTCCCAATATCGAAAGACACAATGCCAAGTGCCGACATTGTGCTGTTGGGGATGTTGGTGTGCTTTCTTCAGGGGCTATGCCCCCCAAAATCCCCATGTAGGGGGTCCATCCCTCTATATTTAATTATCCAACTCTGAAATGGAGTTGTGTCTGGGAGGGGGTTAAACACCAGGAGTTGCGCTGCCAGTGTCAGCGGGGACCATTATAGTGACCTGTCAATTTCTGTTTCTGTAACAGTCTTTGCTGTGGATGTTTCATTGTGCATTTAGCATATGCATTATTTTACCCATAATAGGTCCTCTTGAGGGCTGTGCAAAATGTGGAAATCAACTGTCAGACTTGGTGTGGATTGGCAACTCTACTTCCGAAATTCTTTCCAGAAGTCATTTTAAATTCTGCAGAAGTCCAAAAAGCATTTCTGTGTAAACTGTAGAAAATGATTCCAAGAATCACATAAACTGCAGAATATTATTCTGTGGATTGTGGAAAAAGAATCTGCAATTTATGTGAACTGCAGAATATTTATCTTTGAAAACTGTTTTGCATACAAAATGTTGGAAGTTCACTACAAATGTAATTCTGTGGAATTCATTCTGCACTGCCCTAATCCTCTTTTTCTGATACTGACTCTGTGTGCTTGGTGTTTTTAATGGCACACTGATTATATTGAGCTTGTTGGTGATTACTCAGGCACTGTGAAAACATCTAAAAGGTCTCCCTTGCAAACTTTATGAGTAGAACTAACAGTATGCATGTCAGATTTCTTGGATCTACTGGGTTGGGTCAGGCAGGTAAGGTTGGACAAATCTGAACCAAAACCAAAAGTGTAATATATAGTAATGATTAGTGGTGCAGTCAATACAACAACACAAAACTAATGTTACACAGCAGGTGTAGACTGGTTGCACTAAAAAGGCTGTTATCTTCCATTTCCCCCTTACAGGACAAATGTCTGTTGTGCTGACAAGAACAATATTTCACCTGTGTGAGATTGTACCAGGGTAGTAGGGTGGGTGGGATGCAACCAACAAAGCTAGAAATATAGAATCTGAATCTGATGGCATATAAGGGCCGCTTGGTTCACCCAGTCTGCCCATTTTTCACAACCTACATTTCAGTACAGACCCTACTTGACCTACAGCTTTTTCTCTCTTCCTCTTCCTTTCCTCTATGATTCCCTTGTGCCTAACTCATGCATTCTTGAAACCCACCACTGTTTCACCCTCACCACCTCCACTTGAAGGCTAGATACAGGCAGAAACTGTTGTATGTCTTAGATTGCCACTAACTTTTCCTACCTCTGTCTTGTCCAGTTATTTTTATTTATTTATTTATTTATTTACTGAATTGTTTCACCAGGAATGATACACTGAGCAACTTAATGCTTGTCTCACAGTACATCCTGGAGGAATGGGGAGAGGGATGAACAGAGAGTACTTAGATACATACATAACAGATGGTGAATACATACATACAATTTCAAACCAGGTTCATGGCAATTGTGTACATAATAGGCTGATGCAACAGTTACTGTACTGGCAGTTCATAGGAACAGCATACCTAAAGAATCAGTACAGGGACAAAAGCATAGAACAATGCATACATTACAGGCAGTTCACTAGTGATGTAGATGCAGCAAGGGTGAGCACGTAGGATTCAGTCACCTTTTTAAGAGCTAGTCTGCAGGGGTAGCATAAGCGCATGTGGGGTAGGGGGATGAGTATGTGGAAAGTAAGAAGGAGAGAAGAAGTGGGAGGGAGACAGAGCGATAGGTATGCAAGGAGGGGGTCAGGAGCAGGTGCAGGTAGGTGTAAGGTAATTGTGCAGAGCAGAGGTAAGGGAACATAGGGAGGTGGAGTGGAAGATTTGTGGAGGGAGTGCATTCCACATTTTGGGCAAGCGGTAAGAGAAGGCTTTCTTGCCTGAGGTGGTAGATTGGCAGGGGACTGAGAGGGTATGAATGTCAGCCTAGGATCTCAGGGAATAGAGGGAGTGGGTAAGGGTGCCAAGAGAGGAGGAGATATATAAGGGGAGAGATCCAAGCCAGAATTTAGAGATGAACTTGGCATCATGTAGCGCTTGCCGGGAGTGTAGGGGAAGGAGGTTGAGAGAGGGGTAGAGGTCACAATGATGGGTGCAGGGAGGGGCATCAAGAGCAAAACGGCAGAAGGAATTGAAGGGAGAGCCCAGTTTGGATAGGTGAGACTGTGGGGCAGAATCATAGACTTTTTAGCAGTAGTCAAAAATGGGCATGATCATCTTCTGTACCAGCTCATGCCTGGCGGCATGCGGAATACAGCTATGGTTTCTGTAAAGGGCCCCAAGCTTAGGCCTTAGTTTTTTCAGAATGGCATTAATGTGTACCGAGTAGTCAAGGTGTCTGTCCAGCCAGATGCCGAGATACCTGAAAGAGAAAGAGTCCTCAAGAGCAGTCCCATCAAGAGTGTGAAAGATGGGGAGGTGACTTAGCCTAGCAAGTCTCTACCTTGTGCCAAAGTGCATGGAGACTGTCTTCTTGCCATTTAGAAACAGTTGATGAGAATTAAACCAGAGCTGGACTTTAGAGAAGTTGGACTGGAGCCGGGTAGTGACATCAGTGACAGTATTGCTAGAGGTAAACAATACTATATCATCAGCATATATGTGGATGTGGATGCTGGATGCAGTTACATACTGCTTTGACCCAGTTGGCCATCTCTAAAAGCTCATTGCAATTTTTTCCACTTGTCTCATTAAAAAAATATATTTTTCAGTAGTCTAGTTCACAATTCTAAGCCTCAGCATGCCACTAGCTCTGCCTATCTCTGTCTGCATATCTCTGCCACGTTATTGTATTCATCTTTGTCTGGTTTTCTTCCCTAAAATCATTTTCACTAGCTCCCACTTGCCACTATCTGTGTCTGTCTCTGTTAGTTTATTGACTTGTCTTCTTTCCTTAAAACAAACAAACAACTAGAGTGTGGTCTGAGAAATATCTGTGTGCTACTTACAGAAATGTGCCAGTACCCTGACAATAATAAGAAACATGAACACAAGAGGCAAAGGTAAGGTGCCAGCCTGCACTGGATCCTTAACTGACTCTTTACCCAGTGCCAAAACCAAAAATAATCAGCCTTTGGAGGCAACCTCAACCACACCAGCTAAGACAATGTCATGTTAATTCCAAATGGAGAAACATGACAGGTCTGATCAAGCTATTAAGCCCAGATGCTTTAGCCTCATGAAACATTTAGGACTGCCAATGAGATCATGTATAACTGCCACATCATCATCATCATCATCATCATCAGTATCTTCATTTAATTGAGAAGTTAACAACCACCTTCCAGGATTACTGTTTCTTCCACAGGTTCTTGCCCGATGTCTCCCTCAGCCACCAGGCCTCTGTCTGCTAAAATACTAGCCCTCATTCAGTTCTTGTACCTGCTGCTGCTCTATTAATGCCCAGAGCACAATCATAGTCCTTGCCCTGCTATAAACCCCCAAATAGTACTATAGTAGTTTGATGTGGAATAATTTTTGGACAAGTTCCACCGATGAACTGAAAGAATTATGCATACACTATTAAATAACCATTACTGGTGGAAGAAAGTCAGTTACATGGGAATCAGTGCTAAGAAGTGACAATTGATGTAGTTGCACCCTCATGTAGCTGCTCATCCAGCAGATCTCATTGAGTCACACAGGGGTGAATCAGATGACAATAATAATAATTATGAATGATAACTGGATCATGGAAGTAGTAGCAGTCAGTTTCTCCTAAGTAATCAAGGTGGCAGAGAGAAATAAATTATGTGGACTCCACCTCCATCAGGTGCATGAAGTAGGTCATCAGCTGTGGATTTGGCATCATCATCTGACACATTCTTATTAACAACACCCATGCTACAGTGGACCAGCAGCACTAGGACCTTGACAAGTCCTTTTCCAAAAGTCAAGCAATTAACTATAGCTCAGTCAGTTGCTAGCAACCCCAAATTTGACTCCAAGCATTTGTCTTCTTCCTGAATTATACAGCATATTGGTGAAATTATAGGAACAGATCTACAGCCCTTTTTCAATTGTGGAAAATATTGAATTCAGAAAGGTGCTTGCTTTTTTTTTACAGGATGAGATATGAAATATAATCCAGGTTTACATTTACCCTCAGAATAGTTCCAGAGATATACCAAGCAGTGAAAAAACTGCATTTTGCAGGCACTTAAGGAGTCACAGGGTGTGGCTGTACAGTTCACCACAGATATTTAGAAAAGCGCATTAACTCATGGGCATATTTCTTTGACTGCACACTGGGTTTCTTTCTTACAGTCAGAAAAGAAGTCTAATCTGACACCTAAAAGGGCAGTACAGCTGACTGCCATTGTTTGGTGCCAGTATTATGGATGATGAAAGCAGTGCAGTCAACATAACACCCTAGAAAGGCTGTGGGAGCAATGTTTACTCAGAAATTGATTAGGTGCAGGAATGACAGTGAAAAATAAAATCCAGCCAAAGTGGCGATACACTAGACCTTAAGCTGCTCAACCTGACTGTAGACGCAGTCCTAATCCCCCTGACCAAAATCTTGAATATGTCACTATGCCTTGGTCAGTTCCCTTCCCAGTGGAAATGGGCAGTGGTCACCCCCATCCACAAGATTGGCGACTGAACCTCTCATAATTACTACAAGCCTATCTTCATTTTCCCCCCTCCAAAATAGCTTGAATAAATCATCACCGACCAACTCACTGACTTCCTGGAATCACATAGCCTCCTCTGCCAGCAACAGCATGGATTCAGGAAGGGCCACAGCACCACCACTGCCCTCCTGGAGTACACCTTATACATCCTTAATGCCCTCAAAAAAGAGGTCTTGGTTGGTTCTGTGTATATAGACCTCGCCAAGGCCTTTGATATGGTCAGTCATTCCCTATTATCAGACTCTCTCCTTTCCACTGGCCTGTCCCAGGAGGCCACTGCCTGGTTCACCCACTGCCTGCAAGGAAGATCCCAGCAAGTGAAGATAAATGGCACCCTATGCCCTAGTCTGCAGGTTTGCTCTTGGGTACCCCATGGCTCCATTCTTGGCCCACTCCTATTTACCCTGTACCTGAACTCTCTCCCGTTGGCCTGCACTGGACGTCTCCTCCTCTATGCGGATGATGCAGTGATTTTCAGTCACCACCTTGACCCCACTCTGTTTCAACAGGACCTGCAGCTCTCCTTCAGGAAGACTGAATCCTGGTCTTCAACCTATAAACCTATTCTTAGTTATAAAATAACAAAGGGAATGCTATTCTCCTATCACCAAAATAAGTACAAGTCCTCCACCCTCTCCATCCTGAATTATCATGGCACCCACCTGGAATCTGTTCCTCATTTTAAATACCTTGATATCACCCTCAATCCTGCCCTCTCCTTCAATGAACACAGTACCACTACCTTCTTCCCAGTTAATGCCAGAATTAGCCTCCTCTACAGAAGTAGGTCTTGCCTTCCCCCTGATACTCTTAAACTGGCTATCTCCAGCTCTATTATATCCCTGGTAGACTGTGGTATAATCATCTATGGGTCTGCCTCAAACTCTTCCCTGAGAAAACAAACTTGCCTTAAACAAAGCCTGCCACCTGGCCACTGGCTGCGACAGGTTGATGCATACCTGCGATGTCTGTCAACGTTCAGCCATGCTAAATTTCCAAGGGTGTCTCTACTATCAGACTTGCCTACTAGCAAAAAAAATCTCTATGAGCCACTCACCCCATGGTTGTAACCTTCTCCTTTCTCCAGGGCAGCACAGGCAGATGACCAGAGACACCGACAAAACTGCTTTCCAAGTCCCATTCTATAGAACCACCGCCGGTCAAAGGTCCTTCAAATATAGGGCCCCTTTATGGATGAACTCCATCCCCGATTCCCTCCCATCCATACTCAGGTTGGGCCCTTTTAAAAAAGATCTGTGGGACCACATCCTGGTTTCATCAAACTGTGACTGCCTGTAACACTGTTGTAAGCCACCAACTATTTCCTCTCCTGCTCCTTAGCCCCACAGCAACGCCCATTGAGCGGCTTTCTGGTCTCTACTATATTTCCAGCTCTCCTTTGGTCCACTTCCTGACCCTGTTTCTCACTTTCTCCTCCATAGCTCCGTTGCTCCCATCTCCAATATTTGTTTTTTCTCCTCTGACTTATTTCAACAATTTTGGTTACTCCCATGTCAATTAACAATGCTTATTGTATTGCATTGTTATTAAATAACTCCCTATTGTATAATTTTCTCTATATATATTTACTGTCATTATCCATGATGTCTGTAACACTTACCTGCCACACTTTGCATTGACATAGCACCTTTGTAATATCTCCTATTATATAATTTGTTTTCTCTTTGTGTACTATTACTGTCATGGTACATGGTCTAGTACTTGCCTGCTACACTTTGTGCTGACATGAAGCATTTGAAAAAGAGGGTTGTAATTCCTAGACTTCAATAAATAAATAAAATAATGCTGCTAACATGATAAATGCTTCAGAAACAGTGATAACAAGAGAGTAAATGTCAACAGGATTATACACACTTTAAATCTAGTTGCCTGCCAAGCTTCAGAGAGAGACAGAAGTATCAGCACTCTTACTGCAGTGGAATGCAGAATAACCAGCCACTTCCACTGGTCTGTGAAAGCAGTTGCCACAATCCAGACATTCCAGCATCTAGTAAAAATGCTTCAACACTCCTTGATACTGTGTGTCACTACTAGCTAGAATTCTACATATTACATGGTAGAAAAACTAGTGGAACAAAAGAAGGCTGTACATGCAATTGCAATGTTACATAACAATGGTGGACCACTTCATCTCTGGACAACCATGGGCCAACTTTGTCAAATCCTTACACCATTTGCCAGTGCTACTCATGAACCCGGCTTCTGTTAGTGAGGTCATTTTGATGGTGCATATTCTCCTCAGCTTTACGACTAAAACACATCACAGTGATAACTACTCATCTAATTTAATATAACTGGCACAGACACTGAATGAAACAGAAACATAGACATTCAGTTTCCCCTATGTTATTACCTTTCCAGATCCCATGACCTATTGTCTAGATGAGGTTTACTCTTTCAACTCCCTACCCCCCAGTTCCCTGCTGTACTGCTATACCTCTGCATAACTATAAGACCCCTTACTCCGTCTCAATGATGCTTGAACCAATGTATAGATGTTGCTCCCACTACCCCAGCTAGAAGGCTTTTCCATGGCTTAACTACTCTCCTTATGAAGTAAAATTTTCTCTGATCCCTTCTGAATGCTCACCCTCCACAGTGCTGCTGGAGATAAGCAAACTCCTGGATGTTTGAGTGTGGAAAATGGTACTTGCAGCCCGTGCCTGTGCATAGGTACAGGTACAAGTGCAAGTGCTAGTTACCATGTGCCATGAAGAGCTCCATATGTTTTTTGACAACATACTGAAACACATATGGCACAGACTCACTGCTACAATATTATATACACATTTTAAGGATGGTTTGCTCATTCTGGGTCCTACTGATTTACAGAATTATAAAAAAACAGCATATAATCATAGAGGTGCAAGTGACCCAAGCACTCCCGAAAGCTCCACTTATTTCAGTACCACAGAGAAACTGCCCTCAGATTTTGGCACAGGGTGCAGATGTCACTTTCCATACTCAAACAACCAGGAGTATGCCTTTCTCTTGCACACCTACAGAGGATGAGCATTACATGCACCATGTAAAAAATGTTTTGAGTTGTTTATGTCAAATTGAAAAAACAAGACCACATTTACGAGCACACAAAAATGCCAGCAGACTAGGCCTTGAGGTCTATCATATCTGCTCGAGATGCAGCTCACAGTTTGATAACTGCTGCTGCCCCTCTCCCCTCTCCCTTCCATCCCTCCTCTGATTTCCATTCAGAGGCCCCCTGGTCTCTACCCATTCTACCAGAATCCTGCCCATGTGTCTATCCTATCCCTTCTTAAAACCTCACACTAATTCCCTTGATACCAACTGTTCAGGTAGAGCATTCCATGGCATCATTACCCTTTTTGTGAAGTAATGCTTTCTCAGATCTCTTCCATACTTCCCACCAACCAGTTTCAGGCTATGATCCCCTGTGGTCCCTTTCCCCTTCAGTCTGAACACTCCATCTGTGTTTACTCTATTAATACCTTTTACGTATTTAAAGGTCTTGATCATTTCCCCCCTGTCCCTTCTGCCTTCCAAGAAGAACATGTTTAGCTACCTAAGTATCTCTGCATTGTGCTTATCCCCCACTCCAAGAATCATCTTAGACACCCTCCTCTGGACCCTCTCAGGAGCATAATGTCCTGCTTTAAGTAAAGGCACCATAACTTTAGAAATCTTGTCAGAAAGGGACTTCTAGACTTCATGGTTACACTTTACTACCCCCCCACTAGAATTGCCATATGTCTGTCCCATGCATTCTTGAATTCCCCCACTGTTTTTGACTCCACAGCCTCTTAAGCAAGGCTGTTCCATGCATCCACAACCCTCTTTGTGAAAAAGTACTTCCTCACATTACCTCTGAGCCTTCTGCCTCTATCTTCAAATTGTGCCTCCTTGTTCTTGCACATCTCTTTTTCTGAAAATGCTACACTCTTGGACTTTGTTGATTCCCTTGAGGTACTTGAAAATGTCTATCACATCCCTTCTCTCCCTCCTTTTCTCAAGGGTATACATATTAAGCTCCTTTAGTCTCTCTTCCTATGTCTTTTGGTGCAGACCCTGCTCCATTTTGGTTGCCCTCCTTTGGACAGCCTCCACCCTGTCTATATCTTTGTGGGGATGGGGTCTCCAGAACTGCACACAGTACTCCAGATGGGGTTTTACCAACTGTCTGTACAAAGGGATAACAACTTCTTGTTTTCTACTGATGATGTCTCTCCCTTTGCATCCCAGTATCCCCCCAGCCCTCCTTACTGCCTTCTCACATTGCTTGCACACCTTTAGATTATCTAATATAACTATATCCAGGTCCTTTTCCATTGTTGTTGTTGTAAATATCTCACCCCCTTCCCATTGTGTACTCTTCCCTTTGGTTTTTGTTTCCCAGGTGCATTACTTTGCACTTCTTTGCATTGAATCTAAGCTGCCATATATTTGACCATTTCTCCATCCTTGCCAAGTCCCTTCTCATCCTTTCCAGCCCACCTTGTGTATCAACCCTATTGCAGATCTTTGTGTCGTCTGCAAAGAGACATACTTTTCCTTCCAGTCTCTCTGCAATGTCACTTTTAAAGACATTAAAAAGGACTGGACCCAGTACTGAACCCTGCAGTACCCCACTAGTAACTCCCATTTCTTCACTGTGGACTCCGTTTACTGTTATCCTCTGTGTCCTGTTGTCTAGCCAATGTTTTACCCAGGCTACCACCCTGGGATCCACTCCCAAGCTGGCTAATTTATTTATTAATCTTTTGTGTGGGACTGTGTCAAATGCCTTGCTAAAGTCTAGGTAGGCCATGTCCACAGCCCCTCCCTGGTCTACTACTTTGGTCACCCATTCAAAGAAATCAGTTAGATTCATCTGACATGACCTTCCCACTGTGAATCCATGCTGCCTTGGGTCCTGTGCCCCTCTGGACTCTAGGTATTCAACAGTTCTTTCCTGCAGTGATTCTATCATTTTCCCTACCACTGAGGTCAAACTGACCTTGTAGTTACTTATTTGTTTCATGCAACTGCATTGTAACTAACCCTTTGGGCAACTGTGAGAGAGCAGTACAAAAGTGGAAGTGACAGCAGACAGCAAGGTGCGCTAGGTGGCAAAAAGTAGAGGCATACTACTCTGATTGACCATATATATATATATATACCTATATACAGTACATATATACTGTGTGTGTGTATATATATATATATATATCTATATATGCACACTGTATATATATATATATATATATATATATATTTTATACCTGTACGGTAGTGCAGGTGTAATTAGGGTTGGAGGTCCACTTTAATGTTAAACCCCAAAGTTTGCACTTTAATAACTTTCCAACCGTTTGTCCAATTTGTATGAGATTGTGCATGCACAGCATCCAGTTGTATATCTCTGGATTTGGAAAGTTTTGTTCTGGTTGGATATACGGTTGCAGAACTGTAAAGCATCCAAAATGTGAAAATTAGTCAACTTTTTCACATTTCTTCGGTCGGGCATAATGAACTGAAGAATGCATCTGAGTGGATTCAGATTTTCATGTCTATGTGAGGCCTGGGTTAAACTGGTGCCTTTTAAAGATATGATGAAAAAATATTAATCTGTTCAAAAGTTATGCATGTTTTTCATGTCGAATTGTAGCTTATGGGAACATTTATATGTACATTGCAAAAACTTTCGTGAAAGAACATTTTTATACATGAAAACATTCCATTATAAGGTATAGGAATATCACAAAAACATTTCTGTTGTCTCCAAAGCATTTTTGTTGTTGAGAAAGCAATACTCCACAATATTGTCCCATCTGTTGTTTCCTTTGTCACTTCATTGTGCCAAGGTGGATTGTGTATTTAGGCTAAAATTTGCAGGGTGGCAAGCCCTGGTCCCACAGATGTGCCTTTTTGTGGTTTAGTACCAAAGCATTCAACAGAGTTGCAGTGTTTCAAAGCATTCTGAAGTTGAGAACTTGCCCACATGATAACATTGCGGCACCCACAGTGCCTTTCGGTTCCCGTATCTCGAAAACGATTTGAGATACAGATTTTTTGCTACCCACAGCTTAGTCCACCTTAAGTGAGTAAGTTGTGAAGTCATAGATTACACCTGCAGTGGAATCTTTTTTGTAACTGCTACAGTTACTGAAATATTGCCAAATAAGTGTTACAAGGGTTACTTTATAGTACTATGGAGCTGCTGTATGGTTCTGTATTTAAGTGTAAGTGGGAGTGCAGGGCCTGGTGGGCCCACACTCCCACATACACATACCATTATGCAAAAAATGGGCAATGTGAAGGTAGCACAGGGCCCGGAGGGCCCGTGCTCCCACAAACACATACCTCTAACCTCTTACATTACACTTTCTTAAAAAGAAGGGAAATTCATTGCAAAAAAACTCTGTTAATGCATCAGTTAGGACTGATGTCACAGCAATAAAAGTTTGGAAATTTGATGTTAGGGTTACCACCTCTACCACCCCACCCACACCCCTCCACCCTACAGGCACCAACAGGCATTTGGGCATGCCATGGGGTCATAAGACCTAATTCTCACCCCATTCTCCTCTACTGTAGAGTGCCAGCTTGTTTATACATGAAATGGAGTGAGAGTAGGGCTTGATGACCCCATGGCATGCTTCAATGCCTGTTGATGCCTATATGGTTGGGGTGGTGGGATATTGGCAAATTAGTGTTACAAGAGTTCCCTTTCAGGTCTATAGGGCTACTGTATGGTTCCATTGTTATGTGTAAGTGGAAGCACAGGGCTCAGAGGGCCTGCGCTACCACAGATGCATATCATTATGTGCAAATGTGCAGTCTGTTGGGGCCCTGCGCTCCCACCAACACATACCATTTAGTGATTACATTACACTTTTTCAAAAAGTAAGGAAATTCATTGCAAAAATCTTTGATAATTCATCAGTTAGGGTTGATGTTAAAGTGACAAAAGTTTAGAATTTCAATGTTACAGTTAACTCCCCTACCACTCAACCCCTCCCCCCATCCTCCACACTAACAGATGTTGGGGTGTGCCATAGGGTCATCAGTCCTAACTCTCACCCCATTATCCTATATTGTAGCATGTCAGCTTGCTTACACATGGAGTGGGGTGAGTGCTTGGCCTGATGACTCCATGGCACACCCTGACATCTGTTGGTGTGTGGAGGACTGGGTCAGGTGGTATGGAAGTTAACCCTAACATTGAATTTCCAAACTTTTTTCACTGTGACATCAACCCTAACTGATGCATTAACAACATTTTTTGCATTGAAATTCTCTTCTTTTTGAAAAAGTGTAATGTTACTCGTATGTGGTTATGGGAGCAGAGGGACCCCCACCATGCATACATTTTGCTATTTCTCTGACCATCTATACATAAGTGTACTGATATTTTAATGATATCACATCTCTGTGGAGTGCATGGCCCTCTGGGACCTGCTCTCCCA
The DNA here is from genome assembly GCA_016271365.2 of Neoceratodus forsteri. NCBI lineage: Eukaryota > Metazoa > Chordata > Ceratodontiformes > Ceratodontidae > Neoceratodus > Neoceratodus forsteri. The sequence continues at coordinate 762,159,912 of CM057452.1, forward strand.
GTGCTGTATAATGTAGGGCCCTGCACTCCCATTATTGCATAATGGGATCCAAATGTGGGAGTGCAGGGACTTATGGGTACTGTGCTCCCATGTACCCATAAATATAGAGACATGGCTCATGTCTAGAGCCATTCCAGGTAACCCTTGTGATGCAAAAGTTGCAATATCTCAGGAACCATTAGGAACGTTTGGAAAAATCCCTTTGTTGTTGTATTCATGCTAGCCATGGCATGCTTAGGACACCAATTACTACTGCAGCTATGCTTAGCAATAAATCTGTATCTCAAACCATTTTTGACATATAGCTGCCGAAAGGCACCACGACCACCACAACGTTATCCTAAGGGAAAATTCACAACTTTGGAGTGCTGTTACTATGGAACCTGTTTCCATTTCTTTACCAAACCAGCAAAAGGCACATCTTTGGGGCAAAAGCTTGCCACCCTGAAAATTTCAGCTCAAAATTCCTGTTTTCTTGCTATGAAGTGTCAAAGAAACTAGTTTTTGGGGCTGTTTACCTGCTTAAACTTTCAGACATATATTTCCCCCCACAGGCTATAATGGGAAACTTTAAAGTTTAATAACTTTAGAGCAGATTAATATTTTTTTCACCAAACCATCAAAGGGCACATCTGTGAGGCAAAGGCTTTCTACCCATAAAATGTCAGACCACAACTTAGAGCCATTTCTGAGATCCAGGTGGACAAAGAAATGTCAAAAACCACAGATTGTTCTGTTTTTTCAATACTCTAGATCTCAGAAACCACACAACGGATTCCCATGAAGTTTGGCAGTTCAAGAGACCTACACTAGACATTATGCATGACAAATGCCATGCAAATCTGTTGAACTGTTCCAAAGTTATTAACATTCAAATATTCAGGTTTAACATAGAAGTCACCTTATGTTATCTTATGGGCAAATTCACAACTTTGGAGTGCTGTATTTATGGAACCAGTATACATTTCTTCACCAAACCAGTAAAGGAAACATCTGTGGGGATAGGGCTTGCCACCCTGCAAATTTCAGTCCATAAATCCAAACTGTTTTCTTGCTATGAAGTGGCAAACAAACTGGTTTTTGGGGCTGGTGGTCTGCTTTCACTTTTAAATCATTTATTTTTTCCCCATAGGCTATAATGGGTAACTGTAAAGTTTAATAACTTTAGAACAGATTAAAATCTTCAGAAGGCAGATCTGTGAGGTGAAGGCTTTCTACCCTGAAAATTTCAGACCACAACCTAAAGCCATTTCTGAGATCCAGGTGGACAAAGAAATGTCAAAAAACACAGATTTTTCTGTTTTTGCAACACTATATCTCAGAAACCACAAAACAGATTCCACTTAAATTTAGCAGAGCAAAAGACCTATCACTAGACACTATGTACACCAGATTTTATGTAAATCTGCTGAATGGTTCCAAAGTTATTAACATTTTAAACTTTGCATTTAACATAGAAGTTTCCTTTCACCCTAACTATATTACCACTACTGTGCCAGTTTAATATATTTCAAGGAAAAATTGCCAAGTGCTTAAACTGATACTAGTCCTTCAGGAAACTGTGAAAGAGCAGTGCAACAACAGATGTGACAGCAGACAGACAGGCAGTCTAGGTGGCAACAAGCAGAGGTGTACTGCACTGGCCTATTGGTCCTATAAATGTTTTTTTTTTTTTTTCAATTTAATAAGCTTTATTATATAATCTATATACAGAAAGTACAATTAGTCTCACAATGAATTGGTTATAACATAGGTATTATAACAAAACATACCCCACATCCCTACTCCCCTAAGAGAATAAAATAAACAGAGACTAATCCATGCATCATCTTATAAATGTAGAATTACATTGGAGGTCAAGAGGATTTTGTACAGATAAAACCCACACTCCTATACCTCCCATTATCAATACCTGACCACCACCCAAATCCTGAAAACCCTAATCCCTCCCCCTCCCTTAATACATAACTACCAATATACCAATATACATGAAAGGAATAAGGAAACTGATAAAAATGAGTAGGAAGGTCGATACAGATCAACCATAATTTAAAACGTCCATACTTTGGGGGGGGGGGGGGATGTGGGTAAGATAATACTTCATGTGAAGTTTTCACCTCCCTGCAAAAAGTTTAATAGAGACTTCTATTGGTCTCAGAACTTTACAAAATTGTAGTACTGAATTGCAATGACTCTCAGCATTTAATGCAGCAAGGGTTTCTTGCAGCCATTCCCTCCTAGTAGGAAAGGAAATACTTATCCAATATCTTAACAAGAGGAATTTAGCCACCATAGAAATTAGGGCCATATGCACTCTATGTTGAAATAGCTTAATAGAAGAGAAATTACCTATAACGCAAACTTATATAGCAAAGTAAGTGGTGTGTCTGAAAAATGGAATGGAAAATTGTTTAATAGAATGCTAAAAGGAGGTTACACCAGGGCAGGCCCATATCATATGGATCAGAGAACCTTCCTCTTGTTGACAATATGACAAGTGGTATTTCCCCATCTACCCATTCAATACAGCCAAAGTAGCGTGTAATATAAGTTATGAAGTATGTTGAATTCAATCAATCTCAGTCTGTCATGTTTAATAAGTCTGTACATATCCAACCATATCTGCTGCCACTTAGCTGCACTGTATGATAAATTAGCTGCTAATTGTCAATAATAGGCGAAAGAAGTGCAAGAATTCCAGAGGCAAGAACTTAGTTCTTTATATAATTTAGAAATTGGCCTTTCCTGAGATGCTAAAAGAGTCAGTTGAGAGAACCATTTGGAAGCACTCTCCGACCATGGAGAAGCTCCTAAGAAGGTACAGAGACAAAGTTTAAGCTGCAAATACTTAAAAGCCAGGAAAGCAGGAAGATGAAAAGTATCTATGAATTATACCACAGATAAAAATGTATCTCCTCTAAGAAATTCTGATAATGAAGACACAGTTAAACCTTCCCAAACATGGGGTTGGAGCACTTTTTTACCAATTGTAATATCTGGGTTATTGAAGAGTGGCTGTCCACAGTCCTTCTGGCTATGAAGTTTGAAAAAATGATAGAGCTGTTGATGAATTCTTACTGACCAGCCAAGCAGAAACTGTTTTAATTGAACAGGGAGTTTATTATAAGGGATATATAATAGAGAAGGCAGAGCCAATTGATAGGGCATGACCTTAAAATGCTCAATCCTCCACCATGCCAAGGAAGAAGACCCCATATTTAGTTCTTTTAGCCACTGATAATATTTGCAACCTTGGGAAGCCAAATTGTGTAGGAATAGCTGCGGTACTTGCAAGCCTCCTATCACTCTGGGTCTACATAGTTTATCTATGGCTCTTCTGGGGCATTTCCCCAGCCACTAAAAGTCTGACCACATTGCATTAACTTTGTGAAACCATGACTTAGGACATAGGAGATTTAACACTGAAAGGGGGTACATAAAGCACACAAAGATAGCCATTTTCAAAACATTTACCCTGCCCCACAAAGTTAGGGGTATATGTTTCCAATGGGTGAGATTTTGTTCAACTTGTTTTACTAACGGGTCCAAGTTTAGATGTTTTAAAGTTTGTAAATCTGCCATGAATTCAATTCCTAATAAAGACAGGGAATGGGTGGTCCATTTGAGACCCAAATCTTCAAAGTCTGCCTTTGTACAAGAATTAGATAGCTCTAGGACTTTAGTCTTATGGTGATTTAACTTGTATCCTGCTAACCTGTTAAAGTCATTTATGATATGTAAGACATTTGAGAGAGATTTGTCCCACTGAGATAAATGAAGCAGAATATCATCTGCAAACATTGAGAGTTTAATCTCACATGGCACCACTCTGATACCTCTTACATCACTTACATCATAGAAACATAAAATCTTTCTAGCAAGGGGTTCTACAGTATATAAAGATTAAAAGGCATAGGTGAAAGGGGACATCTATGGCATGTCCCTTGAGTCAAGAAAAAAAGTGAGTACATTACATCATTGCTCGTAACTTTTGTAGAGGGGTAGATATATAATACTTTAACCCAATGGATAAATTGTAATGGTAAATCATAACAAGATATTATGTTGAACAATAAATCCTATGCTGTCTATTAAACATTTCTCTGTGTTCAAGGAGATGAGCACCCCATTGGCGCCCCCTTCCCAGATGTGGAGAGAATGTGGAAGAGTCTCGCAAGATGCTGCTGGAGTACCTTCCTGCTACAAATCCCACCTGGTCTGGACCTATTAGGGAAACCCACACCCATTTAAGTCAAAATGCCAAAATACTAGCTAATAATTTGATATATGTATTAAGGAGGGAAATGGGTCTATAATTATCTGGGATAGTCGGGTCTCTTCCCGGTTTTGGTAACACTACAATAAGAGCTTCAAATAATGCCAATTCCTTAATATTATGAAGATATATATATATATATATATATATATATATATATATGTAATTAAAGAGATCCTTAAGTATTGGGGCTAATTCCAGCTTAAAGGTTTTGTAAAAAGAGGGAGGAAATCTGTCTGGGCCAGGGACCTTGTCTACACAGAGATGATCAGTAGCCGCTACAATCTCTTGCAGTGATATCTGTCCTATAAGTGTTTGTTGTTGTGGGGTCTCCAGCTGCAACAAATCCACCACTTGTAAAAAATTGTCAAGGGAAATAGAATAATCGACCATCTGAGAAGGGGCAGTTTATATGATCTGATAAACATTTTTTAAATTTCTACAATTTTAGAAGGTTCTGAAGTTAAAGATGCTGAACTAGGGTCAACCAGTGCTGTAACCCAGTAGGCAGCTTTCTTCTCCTTTAACTTGCTAGTAAGAAGTCGTTAAGCTTCCCCCCTGCCTATATATGTTGCCTTCATCCTGGACACAGAGCGGAGTACTGTATCTAATAAAAAAGCTGAATATTTTACCAGCAAAGAAAGGAGCTCTGACCAGAGAGAGACTCGGCTGATATCCTTGATAGGCTAGACTCTAAAGTCTTTATTTTGGACAGCCATTCTTCTACTTGCTGGTTTAAATTCTTCTTCTGTACTGTGGCAAGTCTTATAAATTCCCCTTTCCATAATGCTTTTAATGAACCTCAGACTATGTCTATAGCAGGTATCGAATAAGAATTTTCTTGCCATGAATCCAAAATGAGTATCTTCAAATGTTCCAAAATGTATGCATCCATTAACAATGAAGTGTTTAATGACCAAGTACTAGGCCCAGAGGAATGCGGCAAAAAGGTCACAGTAATCCAAATGGGTGAATGATTGGATAACACCCTAGGGTGAATACCCATGCCTTCCACCTCCTTCATACAAAAATTACTAAGAAGAAAGAAGTCGATGTGTGAGTAAACATGGTGTGATAGTAAATAGTACATGTAATCTTTTTCATCTCTATTAAAGACCCTCCAGGGGGTGATTCAAACTAAGATCAGACATGAATTCCTTTAACTCTTGTTGGGCCAGAGAAAAACTGACTCTGTTATGGAACGACAGGTCTAAATCATTAGAAATCAGCAAGTTCCAATCCCCACCCAGAAGACATGGGTGTCTCAAAGGGGAGCCAGTATATTAGCCAGAGGTGAGAAAAAAGAAGGGGAATCTACATTTGGGGCATATATCGAGCCCAAAATTATTCCGCATTAGTCAGTTGGCCATGAACATATCGGCCCTCTGAGTCACACCACTCCTTAATTAAAGTGAATGGGACTGATCAATGTATTAACAGTGCCACTGCATAGTGCTTGTTCCTGCCCCATAAACCTGCCCCACCCAAAGCTTTTTTTAAATTGTCTAGCTGGTCTTTCAGAATATGATTTTCTTGCAGCATGATTACTTGTGGTAATGTTTAAGATGTCTTAAAACACAATATTTTTTATTATCTTCCCCCTTTATAGTTCATGATATAATGTTAAAGTTATTAATACTTGCCATACCTTTACTTATGCTCTAACATACCTTTCCTGAATGACAAAAAAGGATACCCACCTAACAATCCCCCAAGCTCTCTCCCACTCCATCCCCTCAGACTGCATATTACCCCCAAAATGTCCCTCTCCCCTTCTGCCAACTTACCCACCAGGCCTTTTGCCCACTTCTAATTATCTTGTCAATGATGTCTGAGGAGGAGCTGACTCAGCCATAAGCATGAGCAATCAAAATATATACCACTCTCTCCCCACTGTCATCAAGACTGTCCCACTCTATACTGATTCTTAAGAGAAAAAACAGGCATGTAGCAACCTTGGGGGTATAGCCATTCATTTTATTTATTTATTTATTTTATTTGAATTTTGGTGACTGGGTAACACCACTGAGACAATTGCCGTCCCTTTTTCAAGGTCAACCTGGCAACACAGTGCCAGAAAATACAGTGCAATACAAAACAATTGAATGTGGACAAAGAGCAAAGGCATGGAGTTCACAGTAGTAGAAGTAAATTAGAAGTAGGCAAGGAGCAAAGGGCGTGGAATTCAGGACAATATAAACATTATGCAGTGACCTGTTACAAGACAATATAACAGTTCCAGTCAGAATTCAGAAAATTATATGACATAAAAAAGGTTGCAAACATACATAGTTTTCAGAAACATATGACATATGACAAATAATCTGCTTAACAATGTACTCATATACAAAATCAAAATGGAGCAACATAGGGTTGAGTGTTACCATTTAGAAACTAGGCATTTGGGATTAAGTGGGTAGTACCGTGGGACTAGGGCAGAGGAGGAGGGAGGGAGGGAGGCATAGGGAGGGAGAGGAGAGAAAGGAGGAGTGTCAAAGGGAGCAGGAGTAAGTTGCGGGAGGAGGAGGGAGGCATAGGGATGGAGGGAGAGGGGAGAAAGCAGAGCCAAAGGATGCAGGAGCAAGTTGCCGAGGAGGATAGGGAGGTAAATAGAGAATGTTGGAACAAGGGAAGAGAGGAGAGGAGCAAGACAGAATAGAGGGAGTTAGGGAGTTCCAGTCTGTCACTGGTGCATAAGAGAAGGACCTGCATGCAACAGTGAGCCATAGATTGGGTCTTAAGAGAAGGGGAAGGGATGATGACCTGAGTGCACATGGGGGTTGTTTTAGGTGGATAATGTCATTGAGGCAAGGGGGGGGTAAACTTGTGGACAAGCTTGTTCATGAAACTTAGGGTAGAGTATCTCAGCTTAGTAACATAGGGCAGCCAACCCAGGGAAGAGAGGACAGTGCAGTGGTAATGATGAACATTGACCCCTAAAGTGAACTTCCCCATCCTGTGCTAAGCAAGAGTAAGCAGTGAGAGATTAGATGCATTGGTTGAAAGCAGCAGGGGAGCACCATAAGTGAGAAGTGGAAGGAGAGACAAGGAAGCAATTTTGAGGCAAGACGTAGATGTGAGGAACGGGTGGATTCAGTACAGGAGACCCAGTTTCTGGTTCAGTGCCCTGGTTAAGGAGCAGACATGGATGCTGAAGGAAAGTGATTTGTCTAAGGTGACACCCAAGTATTTGAATGAATGGACATTCGAGATTATCACCATTAAGGGACTTTATGTTCAGAGAGGAAATGGGCAGAGAGGAGAGGGCTTGGTGAGAAAAAAGCATACATTTAGTTTTTTTTTGGATTGAGGACTAGACGATTGCACCGGAACCAGCACTCAAGATCAGCAAAGTCTGCAGCAAGATCACTGTTAATCATGGCGAGGTCAGGGGAAGAGTGATAGATAACAGCTTCGTCTGCATACAGGTGTACAGTCACTCCTCCACAGTGACTTGGCAAATTATTGACAAAGAGGGAGAATAGGATTGGGCCCAATACTGATCTCTGAGGAACCCCATGGGTTATGTTCATGAGGCCAAAGAGTGAGCCAGCCCACTTGACTCTTTGGGAGCTGCAGAAGAGGTAGCTCTGGATCCAACAGAGGGCAGAAGGATCCATTCCTGTAACCTGGAGCTGCAAAATCAGTATACTGTAATCCACTAAGTCGAACGCTTTTGTAAGTTCAACAAAGATAACTCCAGTGATGGAGCCTTGATTCATGGCTTGAAAGATCTTGGAAGTTGCTTTTAAAAAGGCTGTAAGTGTGCAATAGTTTTTTCAGAAACCATGTTGATTAGGGGAAGCAGATTGTGGTGGGCTAGGTAACTCTGGGGGTGATTATAAACAATACATTCTTGGATTTTGGCCAGTGGGCACTGGATGGAAATAGGCCTGAAGTTCTCAACGGTAGTGTTAGGCCCCCCTTTGTGTACCAGAATGACCACAGCAACCTTCCACTTGTCAGGCATGGTACAAGATAGAAAGGAGCGATTGATTAAGGCCCAAACAGGGCGAGCAAGAGCAGGAGAACTGAGCTTTAAAAATCTATGCTCGACAGTGTCATGGCCAGGGGAGCTATTGGCTTTTAGGTACATCAGTACCCTCAGGACCTCTTTACAGGAGGTCAGCTTCAAATGGAAAGCTGGACGGGATCCAGAGTTGTCCTCCTGGGGTGGAGCTGAAGGGGGGTGTCAGGAGTATTAAGAAATAGTGAGGTATATTTATTTAGATCAGTGAAGAATTCATTAAACATAGAGGCAATAGCTGAGGGGTTGGTGAGAGAAACACCCTGGGCAATAAGGGAGCTAGGTAGTTTGGTAGCTTTTCCTTTAGCCAGAGAGTTAATCTACCTCCAGAATTCTCTGGGGTTACAGAAGTGAGACATTTGTAGTGATTTGCAGTGTAGGCATTTGACTTTATGAAGGGTATTCTTACAAAGATTTCTAAGATGTCTGTATTTCTGCCAGTCAGAAGGTAGTCCACTTTTTTTGTAAGAGCTCCAGGCCCGATCACGGGATGACATGAGCATCCTTAGTTCCTTATTGAGCCTGGGAGCCTTGACATCCTTGGATCTACATTTCTTTAGCGAAGCATGGGAGTTAACAGTCTGAGTGAAAGTGGCAATGAAATAGTCCAAGGCATGGTTGATATCAGGGATTGTTGTAATAGAGCTCCAGTCGGAGTCATGGATCGAGGTAATGAATCTGTAAACTTCCAGATTGGACATATCATGGACTAGGGTGACCTTGGGAGGAGGGTTGGAGAAATTGTTCCTCCATACACATAAGGTAGGAGAATGATCACTTATGCAGTCTGGCAAAACTGCTACTGTTTTGATCTTCTGGGGGGCAATTGGTGACAACCCAGTCAAGCAGGGTATGCTTACCAGGCTTATTATTGAGGCGAGTGGGTTCAAGTATAAGCTGAATCAGGATGGAATCAGTTAGAGCTGCTTGCAATTTATTAGCAGTTAGGTTAACCCAATCCTTGTTGAAATCACCACACGATACCAGATCCTGCTGAGGAAGATTGGAAAGAAAGTTGAGGAAGTGGATTAGGCCATGCAAAGCCTTGTCCGGGGGCAGGAAGGCACAGTCAATTATTCATTTTTTGACATTGCTGAGAGTCAGGGAGAGGAACAAGGATTCTACTGAGGATGTTCCAGAGTCAGGGTTGGGGAGCTCATTGGTGTTGAGGTCGGACAGGGTGTATATTAGAACACCCCCAGCCCTTTTACCTAGCCTGTCCTTCCTAAAACATTTATAACCAGGAAGTGTCACCTCATGCTGCTTGATAGCAGGCTTGAGCCAGGACTCAGTGATACAGAGAATATCAGGGTTTTTTAGAGAAACCCAGGCCTCAAGTTCAGCCATTTTAGGACGGAGAATTCAAATGTTCATATAGGCTATTTTTAATCCTTTAGGGAGGTGTTAGTTTGCAACAATAGGGTTAGGTGTAGTGGAAGGACTATAGGGCCCAGGGTTGAGCTCGATGTCCCAAGCAAGTACCAGCAGGAGCAGGGTGGTTATCCATAGAAATAAGGAGGCACAGGGTAGTAGAGAGTTGAGATGCCTTAGGCCATGGGGAATACACAAGCATTTGAAGAGCCAAAGCCCCAGGAGAGCTGTATCCGACCTGGGAAGACAAGGGATAAGTAAATGGATGCATGAGGGGTCAGTCTGTAAGTGACAATGGCAGTGAAATATCCCTGGGGTACCATAAGGGTACCATAATGAATTGGTCAGCAAGGCATAAAATCAATAGGCTGGATAGCAAGACAATCCAGGTGACACGGCCCATAGCTGGAGATGACAGCTAAAAATTAGGGTGTTGAGTAAATTGCTAAGGAATTGTGGTAGCAAATGGCAGTGGTACAAATTAAGGTGTATGCACTAGCAAACAGTCCAGGACTAAGGAAGTACACTGCCTTGAGCCAGCAGCCAATAGCGAAGAGGCTAAGACTCAATCACAGTTGTAGAAGGAGAGAGAGAATTTATAGCCAATAAGAAAGAGGTCAGGGAGAGGCTTAGCTGGATTTAATTGAGGCAGGGCATGGGGCAGGGGTGGGTGGGTGGTCAGGAGACAATCTGCCTTGAAAGAGACAAGTATGAGCAGGCAAGCAGCTCCGTGGACTGCTAGCAGATCTGTGCAGCACTGCTGGGCATCAGGGGAAGCCGGACAGCTCAACTGAGATCCAAAGGCTGTCAACAGATTGGTCGGGTGCAGTGCCCAGCAGCCAATCAGGTTCCAGGCAGCAACAGTCCACCAGTAGCTCAGGAGGCAGCCTCAAGGCACCCAAATTTAGAGCTTGAAACTAGGCTCCAAAGAAGTAGAGCAGTCTGTACCTTATGATTTGGGAGAGGTGTCTGAAGTCTGCAGAGATGCGGTGAGTGGCGGCCAAGGAGTTGCCATACTGTGGGGGTCCGAGGTGATCTGCTCAGAAAAAGGGAAAGAAAAATCTGTTAAGTAAGCAGCTGTAAAGGAAGCCGAGGGGCATGCACAGTATAGGAATATAAAGACAAAGCAAAAGGGGTGATTGGGCCTGGCACCAAGCTTAATCAGGGGGTGGGACAGGAAGGAAGGCTTCAGGGAGCAGGAATTAAGTGGTGAGAAAAAAGAAAATGTAATCTCACGTAGATGGAGTGGGGGGGAGTGAAGGACAAAGTAAAGAAAATGAGTGGAAAAAAATAAAGTTATAGGGAAAGACAAGCGATACGAGTGGGATAAAGGCAGGTTTGCTGGGGGGGGTTGTCAGCAGAACAAGGCAGATGGAGGGGGTAACTAAGCTTTGAGGAGAGATCATGCAAGAGAGAGTACAGAGGTAAATTGGGAGAACAGTACAGTGAGAGAGAGAGAGAGAGAAAGAGAAAGAGAGGGTGGAAAAAAAGCAGTTCAGTCAGTAAGGACTAAACAGCTCAGCATAACGATATTACTAGTGTAACAGTCAGACAATTTAAGCAGATAGAGCAATCACTTAAGCAGATCTATTATACCAGTCAGCCTTATTAAGCAGAAATAGTTAACACAGGTATAACTTAGCTACTATAGCTTAAGAGAAAAGGCAGATTTAGTCCAAGGTCTACAATTCAAACAAGGGGTACTTACTGCAGATATATAACTTAACATGCCTGATATAAGAGGTAATAGTAACTGCTGAAATGAAGTGCTAACATGAAAATTTGCCACAAGAGAGACAAGTACAAGCAGGCAAGTAGCTCCATGGCCCTCTAGCAGATCCGTGCAACACTGCTGGGCACCAGGGGAAGCCGGCCAGCTCAACCGGGATCTAAAGGCTGTGAACCGATTGGTCGGGCTCAGTGCCCAGCAGCCAATCAGGTTCCAGGCAGCAACAGTCCACCAGTAGTTCGGAAGGTGGCCTCAAGGCACACAAATTTAAAGCTTGAAACTGAACTTCGAGGAAGTAGAGCACTCCGTACCTTAAGATTTGTGAGAGGGGTCTGAAGTCTGCAGAGGCATGGCGAGTGGCAGCCAAGGAGATGACTTTCATGTCTGGACCCCCTTATCTTCAGTGTTGACAATAGCATTTTATAACATAAAAATTATCCTTCAGTTGCAATATTACTATTGTATAAGTGAGAATTTAAGTTTCAGTTACTTTCTGCCACTTATTATATCTGAAAGAATAATAATAAAAAAAGAAATCATAACCCCCAACGCAATCTACTATTGTTACTATTATACTGTTCTTAAACATGGAGTCATCAAATGTGCTTAAAAGGGAAAACCTGCATAGAAATGTCTAGCAGTTAAAACAAAAGTGCAGCCTAAAATGAAGTATGTTCTATTTGAGTAATAACGCCCCTCAATAAAAATATCCTAAATTAAACCTATCACCAGGAGGACTAAAAACAAATTGTATCTATACTCCCCCTAATCTGACCTATATACTTGATCCTGTAAACTTAGTTTTCTATTCAAACCCCAAGTCATACTGATATTTATTAAAAACCCAGAATTAACACCAAAAAGTATATATTTCTAATCTTTAACCTTTAAAAAATCTAAATTTTTGAGAAGAAAATCATACTAAGGTCTTGCCAGCATATTTAGTAATACACAAAGTGAGAGATTAACAATTTGGCATATTAGTCTCCAAATTACTGAATTGTTTCACAGCTGAGAGGTAATGTCTTAAACATTATGGCAGTTCTATTTTCTGGATGAAAATAATGTCCAGCATAAATAAGAAAGACATCTGTCCCAAATCAAGATACCTCCTGCAACACCTAGAGACATTTTGCTGCAATTTTTAGATTGATACAAAGTAGTACAAATAAAATAAGAACAGCTTTTATTAACTCTTCTTTGGTCTCTTCGATGAGTGATCATCCTTTATCTTGCAAATTTCCAAATGGAAACAACTATTTGAAATTGTACTATAGAAGTAAAAGCAACTGCGGAAATGGGTCAATCATTTGGATGTCACTCCTGCTTGCTGAAATGTTTCTTCTTAGTACTAGAAAAAGGAAAAAGCTTACCTGATTGTAAACTTTAGCCCCAAGAACTTAAAATGCAGAAACAGGCTTAAACAAAGTCAGTCAAGAGCATAACCGTAACACTAGGGCACCATGGGTGAAAGCATGCCGAAAAGTCTAGAATGCCCATAGCCGGTGCACATTTGTCGACTTACCTGCGCTTGTAGAAGTCATCCAAAACAGTACCTAGGAGACAGACAAAAGTAAATTGGTGGCTTCATAGTTATAAAATAAAAGTGCAAGCCCAAAACCAAGTACAGTTTTTCAGTAGATCCATCCTTGATCTTAATCTCCCGTATAATTGCCAATTTGAAGCTTCAAGGTGTTGAGAAGCATAAAATGAGTATTTATGTCTGCCAGCTCAAACTTCAACATAAGGGAAATCGAAACTTACAAATACCTTATATGATATGGCCAATGATTTTCAGTAAGCTGTAGCAAGAATATCTATCCCTTTAAACAAAAGTCCAGTAATCCACATCAGCCTTCTTTCCCAAAGAGATCGGGAAGCAGATTGCTCAATTCTTGAGCCACTACAGAAGCCGAATCGAAGTGAAATGTCCCTTTAGTGGTGGTCACTTCATGTCGAGCTGGATAGAGCATACAGTGTTTTACCTTTGCAGACCAAAGTTTTGATTGCAGGTGTTGATATGCTGCTCTATCCTGTTTAACTTTCAAGGTGAATTCTGGGGCCAGGAGAAGTCATTTCCCAGCCCATTCCAACTTCTCAGTGTTTCGAGTTGCCTTTAAAATATGATCCCTATCCAGATAGTTCAGCACCTTGAAAATTATATGGTGTGAAGGGTCTTCTGGAGCTGGCTTAAGATGGATGGAATGATTGGCCTGTTCGATAATATATGTTGGGCAGCGTGGAGAGGGTCCTGCTATACGGGTGCAACATTTTTCGATAAAAGTTATTGGTGTTGGACTCTCTTCACCCTCAGGGTACCCCAGGAGAACAAGGTTATTTCTCCTACAGCATCCCTCCAGGTCATCTACTTTGCCCTTCAGTTTTTTAATAGTCTGTCAGAGGGTACCCACTTCTGGTTCCAGCCTCGTCAACTGGTCCTCCATTAATGAAATTTGTACCTCCGCATCTCCAACTTCCTGGAAGACTGCTGACACCATGGGTTTCCAATCACAGAATTCTGCAGTGAGGGTGAATAATGCTGATTTAATTGTTTGAAGGTCAGCATACATATTTTATGAAGTGATATTGGGAGGCCCTTCTGGCATCTGCTCTGCTGGGGATTCACTCCTTCGAGGCTGCTTTGCTTCAAGCTTAGTTGCAGCCTCCTGATCTCCATCTGATTCTTCGAGAATAAGGTCCATTTGTTTGGTTATTATCTTCCAAATCTACCCTCGTCTGGACTAGGCAAGGTCATTTCCCAGCCCATTCCAACTTCTCAGTGTTTCAGGCTGCCTTTAAAATATGATCCCCATCCAGATTGTTCAGCATCTTGAAAATGATAGTGCGTTAAGGGTCTCCTGATGCCAGCTTAGGATGGATGGAACGATGGGCCCATTCGATATTCAGATAGTTCATAGTGGTACTTATGTTCACTGATGGATGGAGTATAATTGCGATATGTAAGTAATAAAGCAGATTAAGAGAAGGTTTATTCAGAAATTATACGATGCTCCTCTGGAGTGCTGCCTACTCCTCAAAAGACATCACGTGACTCTGTTTTTTTTTTTTTTAAGAAAAAATATAGAAATGTGCATAAACTGAGACTAGCCCTTTGGGCAACTCTGACAGAGCAGTACAAAACTGGACATAATATCAGATATCCAGACAGGCTGGGGAAGCAGAGACACATTACATTGACCAACGGTCCTACAATTCTTTTCCTTAGGAAAAATAGTCAAGTGCTTAAACTACAACTAGCCCTTTGGGCATCTAGCTGAAAGCAGTACAGAAGTGGATGTGACAGCAGACAGTCAGGAATGATATGTGTCAGCAAGCAGAGGTGTACTACACTGACTGACTGGTCAAACAATTTTTTTTCATTAGAAATACCCAAGTGCTTAAACTGCAACTAGCCCCTAGGGAAACTGTTAGAGAGCATTACAGCTATAGACATGACAGCAGGCAGACAGGTATGCTACTGTAAGTGGCAACAAGCAAAGGCATACTACACTGACCAACTGGGGCTGTAGGCACATTTTAGGAAAAATAGCCAAATGCACAAACTGCAACTAGCCCTTTGGGCAACTGAGACAGAGCAGGGTACATATTTTCTTTCAGGTGTTCTTTTTAAGTGCAGTTTAGCCATAGCCTGCTCCTGCCCAATGCCCAAAGATGCCCTGGACTGTCTCTTGCCAGGCCTTGCTTCTGCTCCAATGTCTGTCTCTCTCTCTCATTGACTTTGTTTAATAAATATTATTTCTTCATGTATTTTTCAATGCAGTTTAGCTCTAGCCCCCTTCTGCTGTGCCAGATGCCCATACCACAGCTGCCCTAGATTGTCCCCTGACAGGTCTTGCTTCTACTACAGCCTACATCTCTCTGACTGTTTTAAGATATTTTTTTCAGGTATTTTCTCTATCAGTTTAGCTGTAGAGCACCTGCCCCAT
The DNA here is from genome assembly GCA_016271365.2 of Neoceratodus forsteri. Classification (NCBI taxonomy): domain Eukaryota; kingdom Metazoa; phylum Chordata; order Ceratodontiformes; family Ceratodontidae; genus Neoceratodus; species Neoceratodus forsteri. The sequence goes on from CM057452.1 coordinate 762,175,262, forward strand.
ACCCCATTGCCCAAACCTCACTGCCTGGACTGCTGCCTGACTCTGTTCTGCTCTAGTCTGTACCTATTTTTTTTTTGAACAACATACATTTTTCAGATAATTTTTCATTGTAGTTCAGCTGTAGTCCTCCTCCCCCCCAATGGAATGTTCAGTACATTGTTTGTCCTGGACAGTCTGCCAGACCCAGATGCTCTACTGCTCCACTACTGCCATGCCAATAGTCTCAGTTTTTTTAAAAATAGACAGTTTTAAGTGCAATGTTTGTTTAGCAAAAAAAATGTTCTTTAGTTTCAATTTTTGAAATGTCCTATGCAGCCCTAACCAGAACAAATGAACACTCTGTTTCTTAGTTTCACTTTCTGCTCTCTCAGGTGCTCTCCCTCTCTCTTTCTGGCTGCATTGTATGACTTGCCTCCCACCCAGACACCAGCTCCACCCCAGTTATTCTGCCAGCCAGTCAGAACCACTGTGAGACCCCCCCATGCCTACCACAGACAGGCACCACCAACTACCAATTGCATGCCTCCATTTACTAATGGTATTGAGTGATTTGTACCTTGTTCTTACCATCTCTGCAACAGTCTCTTTCACCACCATAACTGGACTTGTCCTTCTTCAGCCCCAGGCATTCCTCCTCCATGTGCTTGTCCTTCTCAGCTGTCCACCCAGTGCCACTTCACCTCCTTCCCCAACAGACACTAAGTGCCGCCCTGCACAAGCCAGCTCAGGCTGTCATGAAAAGCCCCCTTGCCTCCTCCCGCCCTCATCTCATGAGAGTCTAACTGTGCCAGCAAACCTGCTACCCTACCCTGTCACTCTCTTTTTTCTCTATTGCTTTCCATCCACAGCACCAACTGACAGAGGAGGGAGAGCAGAATGGATTCAGCAGAGTCATAGTGCCCTGCCGGCTGACACACTGCAGATGCAGACTGCAGCACAACAGACAAGTGCACGATGAGGGAAGGATTCAGGATTGGGAAGGAGGGAGAGGGACCAACTAGGGACAGTCTTCTTCATGGAGGGAGGGAGGGATTGGGAATGGATTCAGAAATGGGATGATCCGGACAGTTTTTGAAAGAGAAAGTGAGACTGACTCAGTAGGACACCCTCAGTCTGTCTAAAAATCTAATTCTCCAGAGAAGCCCTTGGATCCAATGCCATATAATGGCCAATTTGTCCACAAAAATAATATCAAAATTTTGGATGAGTCAGAAGTGGGTCAGACCAGCTATGGCCCAATTCTGGGTCACCAGATGGGAATGGGCAATACCCGGCTGACCTAACCACTTGCACACCCCTAAGTAGACCCCAAAAAAGTTTTACCAAATCTTATCAGGTTCTACCCAGTGTAAAAGGTTGTACCAGGTACCACCATTTTCTACTATACAGCATATAAACAGAGTTCTACATGCTTTAGTCACTAAAGTTATTTTCATGTTTAGGATACTACATCTATTACATCTGAAGTTGGAATTTGTCCCTAAATTCAAATACTTGGGAGTATGGCTGGACCATAGGCTCTCCTTTATTGAGCACATTGAAGAATTACTCAAAAAATTATGACAGAGACTTGGCCTGTTCTTTAGGATAGCCAGCTTCTTAACTAGAGATGCAAAACTACAGCTGGTACAATCAACCTTTCTATCCTTGATAGATTATGCTGACATCCTCTACAGTCACTGTCCCATTTCTCACCTCACCAAACTTGACACATTATATCATAGAGCTTTCAAGTTCATCACAGGCCTGCCTTATTCCACTCACCACTGCTCCCTATATCAAGCAATGGGGTGGAGTTCTCTTCATTTCAGGTGTGATAAAAATACAGCCTTACGGACCCTGAGAGCAATCTCCAAAAAACTGCCCCAATACATTACAGACTGTCTTCCTATAAAACCAATAGGCAATTACGCCCTAAGAAGTTGCAGATCTCTCCTACTGATGGTTCCCAAAGTTAACTCTCACTTTGGCAGGGCTGCTATAAGCTTTACACTGTCCTCCTTGTGAAATAAATTGCAAAAAAAACTGAAACTGAGGTCACCCATCAGCATCTCATCTTTCAAGCTCTTATATTCACGTCTCAGAAATTATCAGTGCAATTGTTTCCCATGACCATGAATTGTCATCATGCTAACCTGTACCATTTAACCATGAATGAATTACTTCCAGTGCTTGCCTCCTTCTTGGCCCTGGTCTGTCATCATGCTTTCATGTAACACCTTGATGTCTCTGTCCTCCCCTTGATACTGGTCTATCTTCCCACTTTCTCCAGCCTTCTTTTCACAACTCTATACTGCACTCATCCACAATCTACATGCAATAATACTATAAAAGTCCTAACTCCCCTTTCCCTCTCCCTGTAGGCCCCCGCCACCGCATCAGTTCTACCGACCTATCCTTGGGACTTCACTTCTCACAATGTTTATCCTTCACTTACATATTACATACCCCTCCTGGTACCCCATCTGCCATTAGTTGGTGGTTCTCCAAGCCATTTTCATGGCTAGTACTAGTGACTGCCCCTGGTAAATGAATTAACTGGTACGTCTATACAGAGAACATGGTTTATAAACAGTTGTATGGTTCAATGGTGGACCTGCCCCCTTGTATTTGAATCCTCCTCTGTTATGGCTTGCCTTGTGTTCCTTTTATCATTTGACTGCCCTATTACTGCACCATTGTGTTTGTGTTTGTAATCTTATTTACATGTATTTATATGTTTTTACGATGGATGTTATCCGACCCTGTTCTAACCAGGTTCATCTTGTAAAAGAGCTCTGCTCAATGATGTTCACCTGGATAAATAAAGAGTTTGATTGATATGATTGATTGATTGATTACTGTATTAAATAGGGGTTCTTTTGCAAAAAATTGCTTCATTACATACACAGATATGCTGTAAAAGAGTGTGTTGCAGACTCCAATGACTGATATATCATCCAGAATGCTTGGAGCACATTATAAATATGCTTGCAGCATAAGGGTTACCAACCTACTTTAATTAAAAGTTAAACTCTTTAAAAAAATATCACACATCAGTCTTTCTGCCTGCTACTGAGAACAGTATGCTGTAATTCTTTAACGCTATAGGCAGAACTTAAGTACTGTATATTCCCTATGTGTTCACTCTCAGGGCACCCCTCTCTGTTTATTTTTCCCTGCTTGGGATTTGCTACTTTAAAAGTTCAATATCACCAAATAGCTCATCATATTCCTGGATACTTATTACAAATATTGCACTCAAATTGTTTGACAGCTGTCGCAGTGTTTTTCCTATTGTAAACTTTATTTGGAATGCAATCTTCTTTGCCATTAAGACATGGAGAAAATGTTTCAAAACCTTTGGGTAGCAAGGAAACAGTGTGTGGTAACAAAAAGAGTAGCAGCATTTCTGAAGAAATTCAGGGTACAGTTAAAAGTGTACAAAATATCCATGACATTGCAGTAGTCACTCACTGTGATACTCAAAGGATGAGCACAGTAAGAACCATCACAGCGCAGCAGCTAGTTTCACTACTGTAAGCAGAGAAATGGAGAAAGAGGAAGAAGAAACAGAATTAAAACAGAGAATGAAATAAGTAGAACTGATACCTGTAGTATATAAAACAGTAGTCAGCCTGTCAAGTAAGGCAAGCCAAGACAATTTTATTTGTTTGGCATCCTATCCAATGGCAAGGGATGTCTTATCACACTAGATCTTATAAATGACAAAACAATTCTAGAACAGTAATAAGTAAGCAATAAATAACCAAGAAATAAGGACAATTTAAACTGACTAGGCCTAGCTAAATAGAAAGGTTTTCAAGAAGATCTTAATGTTCACAGAGAGGATGTCCCATGACATAGGAGTTGCAACCCCAAAGGCCTTGTCCCCTGCCTGCTTAAGGTGAGAGCCAGGGGCCCAGTACAGGCCTGCATATGTGGAATAGAGTGGAGAGGATGGGGAATGGTGTAGGACAACAGGAGATGCTTTAAATAATCAGAACACAAATCATGTAGGGGCTTGAATGTTAGCAAGCAGATCTTGAAGGTGATGTGCTACTTAACTAGCAGCCAGTGCAGAGCACATAGGATCCGTGTGATATGGTCACTTGAAGAAATTCTCACCATGAACTAGGATGCTGTATTCTGGACCAGATGCAGGTGACACATCAAACCTTTGGATTTCCCTGTGTACAAAGCCTTAAAATAGCCCAGTCTGGCAGTGATAAAGACATCGACTATCATCACTGGGTCAGCAAGCAGCAGATGCGGCTTGATCCGGGTGATGTTACAAAGATGGTAGAAGCCATTTTGGAGTACAGGTGACTTCTGTTGTTCTAATATCAACTTGCAGACCAACAAGATGCCTAGAGCCTCTACCACATCCATGGCACACAACAATTGACCAAAAAGAGAGTCAACACTTGTCATAACCTACCTATGCCAATCTGAATCCACAATCAATACTTCTGTCATAGCTGGGTTGAGATACAGCCAGTTGGAGACCATCCAATTATTGATTTCTGGGAGGCACTGCCCCAACAATGATATAACATTCTTCCCATCTGGAGTGCTAAACAGATAGAGCTGAGTATCACCTGCATAGCAGTGAACTCAACCCCATGCCACCTAATGATCTCACCCAATGCAAAATATACACTGTGAACATCACTGGTGCTAGGATTGAGTCTTGATAAACAGTGAACTCAACCCCATGCCACCTAATGATCTCACCCAATGCAAAATATACACTGTGAGCATCACTGGTGCTAGGATTGAGTCTTGATGAACTCTACAGATGACCACAGCTGCTCCAGAGATGAAATTATGTAGGGAAACCTGCTGCAACCTATCCATAATGCATAACTCAAATTAGTGTAAAACGGTGACAGCAAGTCCACATAGTTCCTTAAGCAATCCAACAGCACAGTGTGGTACATTGTGTCAAATGCCAACAAGATATCCAAGAAAACCAAGATAGAACAAAGCCCCTGATCTCTCACAGTAAGGAAATCATGGAGCACCCAAATGAGAGCAGTCTTATAGCCTTGGTGGGGCCTAAATCACTAGTAGGAAGACTTATACAGGTTAAGTTGTTACAGGTGAGCCTCAAGCTGTGCCGTTACCACTTTCTTGATGACCTTCCCCAAAAAGATGAGGTTCAAGACAGGCCAGTAATTCATAAAATTGTCAAGGTCCAAAGATGATTTCTTCAAGAGGGGCTTCGTCACCGTCCTTTTCAGAGCTGACAGAAAGGCAAGGGCAGGGCAAGGCAAGGCAAATTTATTTCTAAGGTGCCCAATCCCGAAGGCTCTGGGCACTGTACACAATAAAAACAGGATACAGAATAGAAAGATGATATATTTCAGTGATAGCATATTTAAAACAACATTCTTAATAGCATAAATATAAAATATGAAATATAAAATTTGCTGAGGATAGGGAAGGGGGGAGATGGCTTAATCCCCAAAAGCCTGGCAGAAAAGGTGGGACTTAAGCCTCTGCTTAAAAACACCAATCAAGGGAGCCTCCTGGACTGCAGCTGGAAGGGTGTTCCATAAGGTCAGCCCAGAGACACTAAAAGCTCAGTCACCAGAGGTCTTGAGCCGGACCCTAGAAACAAACAGGAGGCCCCTTAAAATGGAGAGGAGGGAGCGGGAAAGGTTGCAGGTGACAGGAGCTCAGACAGATAACCAGGATCCAGCCCATACAATGCATTATAGGTGAGCAACCCCACCTTGAAAAAGACCCTCCACCTGACCGGCAGCCAGTGCAGAACACACAGGACCGGGGTCACATGGCACGACCGAGATAGACCAACCAGTAACCGGAACACCACATTCTGCACAAGCTGCAACCTGTGAAGGGTCTCTCTAATGACCCCAAAGTAAAGAGCATTACAGCTGTCAAGTCTGGAGGTCACAAAGGTGAGTACTAGGGTTGCATATCTTTGTGGGGAATGAGGGGCTTGCTCCTGGTGATGTTCTGTAAGTTGTAGAAACAACTCTTCACAACAGACGACACCTGATCTTCGAAGGTCAGTCTGCTGTCCAGGATCACACCTAGATTTTGCACCCTCAGGGATGCAACCAACAAAGCAGACCCTAGAAAAAGACCAGTGTCTGCTACAGGTAGTACTCTATCATGCCTGCAACCTGGATTGACTACCAGCACCTCTGTTTTGTCTGGGTTAAGTCACAGCCAGCTGGAAGCCATCAAGTCATTGATTTTAGCCAGACAGATATTAAGCACAGCAATTGCACTGGATGTCCCGGGGAAAATGACAGATATAGCTGGGTGTCATCTGCATAGCAGTGAAACTCCATGCTCTACTATCGAATGATCTCACCCAGGGGCAACATATACACCACAAACATCATCGGTGACAAGAATGAGCCCTGTGGAACTCCACAAGACAAAGGCATTGGAGAGGAGGAGAAATTCCCTATCACTACCCACTGCACCCTGTCTGAGAGGACTAAAACCATCTGATGGCAACACCAGCAAGTCCATAAAATTCACAGAGCCAATCAGGAAGCACAATGTATTCCACAGTGTCAAAAGCTGAAGAGAGATCGAGGAGCACAAGATCTGATCTGTCTCCTCTATCTCTAGCCCTGACTAAGTCATTATGCACCCTGACTAGCATGGTTTCTGTGTTGTGTCTAGCCCAAAAACCTGACTAAAATGGCTCATAGATGTTGAAGGACATGAGCCAATCCTCGAGCTGCTATGCTACCAGTTTCTCAACAACCTTGCTCAAAAAAGACAAGTGTGTGATAGGGCAGCAATTCGCTAGGATGTCTGGGTCAGGAGAGGGTTTCTTTAGGAGAGTTCTCACCAGCACCTCCTTCAGAGAAGCTGGGAACACCCCCTCCACCATTGAACACCTGACTACCCCAGCAAACACTTACACCTTCCCTCATGGAACACCCACAAAGTTTGGTGTGAACTGGCCCTGGGAATTCCAGACTGCCAATCAGCAACCAGGTAGGCCCATGGGCAACAAACAGCAAGCAGTTTGAAAACCTGAAATCACGCAAAGCACCACTTCTTCAACAACTGGGTTGAACTCAGCTCCTCATGGCATATCATCAGAGAATCTCCCAGAACAGGTACTGTTAACCCACTGCAGGTATTTTGAGAAGATACTGGTTAGAAGTGGAGGACATCTTGACAAGAAAGAAATGACTAAACTCTTGGCATTTATCAGTGGAAACAGCTTGATTGAACCACAGGCAGGGGGTATAAACTAATCTGTTTCTGTTTCAAAAAAGCTGAGCCAGCGGATACTTACTTGTAACAATCGTCCTTCACAGGAATTGTCTTTTATAAGGTGATTGCCCTCTGATACTCACCGTAGTGAGTACTCAGTGCCAATTTATCCTCCATGGAGTATGACCTCTGCCAAGAATGCTCTGATTTCTGTCCCTTAGTCTTCAACTACTTCATCTTCTTTCAGAATCGTGGTGGGCTATAGTGGTAAGGTCAAGGAATGGACACAGTAGGTTGCCTGGGAGTCCAAAACAGTCAAGAGAATCATGTTATAGTTCTCCACTGCTTTATTGTCTTCCCAAGCACAAGCTGTCATCATTCCTTAGATGTCCAATACCAAATAGAGTTTGTGAGGCTCCAAACAATGTTTTAGTCAATACCAGACCATCTCTATAGTGGTTGTGTTCAGATGGGGATGGGGTCCCGCAAAAGAATGACAAATGTGGTGATTGAACCAAATGACTGGATCAGCTTTGACTGCATTAATGTCAAGACCTGATGAGAAGACATGGTCCAGCATGGGGTTGTGCAGGTGGGAAACACTGGCAAGTACCTGTGTAATGTCCAGAGGTAACATCAATTGGAGGAGCTGTTGATGAAAGGACTAGGTTTCATCATCAGTCCAGGCACTAAAATTACCCAGCACTAGATGTCTTGGGGTGTCTAGCACCTGGTCAAGCATCTAATCTGCCAGTTCCTGCAGGAAATAACCCCCAAATCCCAGAGGCTCATATGTGAGGATGATCCTGTAGCCTGTAACTGATCCACTCCTAATAGTCACACTCAAAAGATGTGAAACTTCCCATGAGGTACACTGTGAATCCCTCAGCATATCAAAAACAAATGACCATCCCACCTCCCTTGCCATCCCATTTCAGGCAATACATCACAGAATGTCTTGCCAGAATCAATGACTCCAGCACAAGACCAGAGTCATCAGCCAAGTATGACTCTGTGATACAATCAAGATCAGCTGAGGAATCTGTGACACGACCCTCCATCACCTCCATCTTATTCCTCAGTGATCTTGAATTACGTAAAACAGTCCCAAAGGGAGGAACAGAGTCAGCTGGCCTGATCACTTTTTGCCTGCTAGTACGTGGCAGAGCTATAGGGAAGGGAACAAGACAGGGGGTCCCCAATAATGATTCCACTTCCTCTCTTGGCATTTCTATGTCTTCACCATCCCATTAACCATTTCTTGGACCTCCTGCATCCCTTGTGCCTTCCTCAGAGAATTCCCAGCCCATCACAGTGGCTGATAACCACTGAAGGCAGGGCCAATGAGGTTCCTCCATAGGAGCAGAGCTGCATTAGGTGATCTGCAGAATAGCTGTCAGAAACCTGACCTTTGCACATCTTACCTAGACAGCTCAAAAAGCTAAAATAAACTCTTCTATTACTAAACATAGCTTTCTCTTCCCAAAAATGAAATTCTACCATTCACTCACACCCCTTTCCACCTATAAATACAGTAAATCTGCCTAAATTCACATGCTGTGAATTCCCAATCATATAGTGCAGCTATAATTCAACTATACAGTTACAATTAAATAAATAACCAAAAAGGTGTATACTTGCCCACACACAGCCACTGAGTGGCAAGAAAATTGTTTTTTAAAACAATGGGAAGACAGAGATACAAATGAAGAAACACCAGGGATTTCAAGTAAAATCTTTGTAGCTTTAGTTGTGGTAGTAGCAGTAGTTCTTGGAAGTGGGAAAGGAGGAATCCAGGGCAAGGAAAATAATTATTTTCAATAATCTGTTTATCTCCATGCTGCACAGTTCTTATTCGGCATTGGTCTGCCCAGCCCCATCACCCTTATCATCTGTAGGGCTTACCTTCTACTCTGATGATCTTTCAGAAATAGCCCCTCATAGTGGGGCCATCAAAGATGGCCAAGCCCCTCTGGAACACAATCCAGACTCAAGTCCAGAGGAGGGCACCTAGCATGTGGAAGTGAAGTCTGCAGCAGTTGGAACAGTTACCTTACTCGATTAACTCCAGTTTTTCCTCCTGCTCACTCCTTGGGTGCCTAGCATACAGTGATACAAGTGCAAGTGTATGGAAGACATTCACTTTCTTTCTACCTGCTGGCAGCCCACCCTCAGTGCTGTTTCCACTGCCCTGCCACTCAACCTTCCCTATGTGACTGACACAGAGCAGAGCAGTCAGACCACCCCTTCCCTGGTATTGGAGAGCAGTCCCTGGGATGCTCAATTGTCTCCCTCTCCAGCTGAGCCCCATGTGACTTGAGTCCACTCCCAAAACCAGTTTGACAACGGGGCAAGTGGTAGCACAACTGCTGAGCCACCGGGCCAGCAAGAAAGAAATTTACAAAGCATGGCATTAATGGTGGTGTACAGACAAATCTTGATTAGGGAGCATAAGGAGATATCAAAATATGTACTAAAACACAGAAAACAGAAAACAAAAGCATTCCTGAGGAGTAGAAATAGTTGCAGTTGAGCCAGTAAATAATGATGAAGCTGTAGCCTGCACATCAAGAAAGTATATTAGAGACTGATAGACATAAAAGTGATACTGGTAGAGGGGGAAGTGGTGGACATTCCCTCCCCAGAAGCAGTGCAACAAAACCCATGATATCCATGGTGTGGGATTTTTTTTCACTCAAGATCAATCATCTTGTTTGTAGCCATGTAGCTGCAAATTCTGCAAACAAAATTAAAATTGGGGGCAATCAATGCAGGTACTTGGAAGGGAATACCATATCAACAGTGATATGAATACATCTCATATATACTGTATGAGTAACTAAAAACACAAAAGGCCCATATACTGTAGTTGCACTGCAGTTAGGTGAGGAGAAGGTGGACATACTCATTAACTAATGTGAGGAAGTAATAGATGAGGAGGGGGAGGATGATGACAGTTCACTTTCCAGTCAAGGCACATCTTCGGTATCTTAGTTCTTTACCCTCTGAGTCTACTACTCTAGCCTACTAGGAGGATGCCATCTACCTCCACCCTCATTGGGGTAAAGGGAAGCAGCCCAGAAAATATTGATATAATAGCCAATATAGCCATCATCAAATTTCTGTGACAGAGTCTTATGATAGCTCACAAAAACATAAGGCCAACAGGCCTGATGCAGAGTGTTTATGCATGGATTACTGAAGCCAGTTTGGGAGATATTAGCCACAGTCTTGCTTCCATTGTCATTTATGACTAACTCAGGTTTTAAAGCACCTATGGAAATTTCAGTGCCAGGGTACCAGGTTCCCAGCTAGACCAATTTCTCAACTGTTGCCATCCCAGATGTGTACAAGGCTATTCAGAAAAGCATGTCTTAGACCTGGAATGGTTCAGTGGGCAGAGTGGTTCATGTCACCACAGATATGTTAACAAGTGGCTTGACAACTGACTGTATGGCAGGGATTGATTATCAGGTTTCCTTCCTTCCTTCCTTCCTTCCTTCCTTCCTTCCTTCCTTCCTTCCTTCCTTCCTTCCTTCCTTCCTTCCTTCCTTCCTTCCTTCCTTCCTTCCTTCCTTCCTCCTCCACATCATCTAACAACAGTAGAGGCTCTGGCACTAGTAAGCTATCAAGGACTTTCAGTGTTTGCAGACATAAGTAAGGTGCCATCAGACAAGATGGTGAGGGATGTGAGCAGCTGGAAGCTTTGTACTAGTACAAACTGTGGACTTTTTGAATAAGTCTGTAGAAGAGTAGAACTGTGTTTCAGAGAAACTTTATAAGACAAACAGATATGAATTAATTCCTGATGAAATGGTCAGAGCTTTGACCATGAAATATCAAACTACTGGTATTAATATGCCAGTGTATTCTGATCTTGTTTGAATAAAATACCTAAACACCATAACTGGTGAGTGAGTCTTTGTCTCCACTGTGTAGTGAGATTCTGCTTAATGATATGTGGACTTGATCCCACCCCGGTGTTTGTTTTGTTTGCAGGTGCTTGGAGGGCCAAACTGCTACATGTGGTATACTACACTTTCACATTTCCCATGCTTTGGAAACACCATTAACCTCATAGTAAAAAGTTTCACTGATAAAGGGAGAAGAGTTCAGAACTTGATTTCAGCAGCCTGTACTTTAACCATGTGAAAGCCAAAAAATTGTTGTGGCAAATTCAGGTTGAAAAAAGCCTCCCTCCCTCCTTCCACCAGACAATACAGAAGATTACAACCCAGTGAAATTATACCTGCATATGATTCAGAGAATGTTCAAACAACAGATAGACATCCACCAATACATAGTCCAACAAGGTATTGGGATAGGAGACATGAATTACCAGCACCAATTAGTGGTATCTGATGGAAAATGTCTGTTGGTTCCTTAAGCCCTTTGAGGAGACTACCTGAGTGGTAAGCACCAATTAATCTGGGCTAAGCCAGATGCTACACCTAATTTCACTCATCAAGCTGAGACTGGAGTATCTCAAGTTACAGTATGTGGGCAGCATAGAAGCATTGATGCTGACAGCAAAAAAATGCTAAATGGCCCTTTCAGTCAGCCAAGTACCTGCATGCATTTGTGCCAAGCTTAATGCTGGACCTGAGCTGCTTAACACTGACCATGACTATATTTTGACACCACCCTCCCTGATCCACTCACCCCCTTCCCTTGACTGCCCACATCCCTCCATCATCTGGTTTGGACTATTTCCCAATGCCTATCCCACTTGTGTATAAATCCTGTGTCAGGCTCTGGATTGGTCACTTCTGGCAATGCATTCTACATCTCCACAATGCTTTCTGCAAAGAACTTTCTTACCATCTTAGAGATTCCCACCACTAGTTTCCATCCATAACCTGTAGTTACCTTGCCCACACTTAGTGAGAATAGGGCACTGCTTAGGTACTTAAAGGTCTATATAATGTCTCCCCTCTCCATCCTGGCATCTAAAATCATATAAACAAATATAGTGACAGCAGAAAAAGTCTAATGTTCATCCAGTCTGCCCGTAATATCCTATCATACTCTGAGACCTTTTGTCAATCCTGAGTTCTTGTCTATGCTATCCACCCCTTGCTCCCTGTCTTACTACCATCCCTCTGAATAACTACTAAGCCCTTATCTCAGTCCCAAACGTTCTTGAAACCATTAATAGTTTTGCCACCTAACACCTCCGTTGTCAGACTGTTCCATGGCTCAAGCACTCTCTCTGAAAAATAAAACTTCTCACATCTCTCCTGAATCTCCTCTCTGCCAGCTTACACTTGTGTCTTTCTGTTCTAGATTCCTTACTCCTGTTGAATAGTTCCTTGCAGTTCACCTTGTTCATTCATTTCAGGAACTTGAAGGTCTATATGATATCACCCCTCTCTCATATGACCACAAGTGAGTACATGTTCAGTGTCTTAAGTTGATTCTCTTAGGATCTGCTCTGCTGGTAATGAACCATTTTGGTTACTCTATATTGCACCATCTCTAGCCTGTATTTGTCTTTCCTTAGGCTAGGACTCCAGAACTGGGTACAGTACTCCTATGTGGCCTCACCATTGATCTATGGAGAGGCAGTGATTCATCTTTCCTCCTGCTGTCGAAACCCCTCCCCATACACCCCACATTCTGTTTGCCTTACTGTAGGCCTTGTTACACTGGCTAGATTGTTTAAGAAAGACACTTGTGATAACTCCTGGATCCCTTTCGTTAGAGGCAGTGCACATGAATATAGATTGTTATTACTGAGACTCTCCTCATATGTCTTCCCCTGTTGTCCTTGAAACATCTTTGTGTCCCTCATATGAACAGCTTCCAAAATGCCCCTGTCCTTCTTTAGCTGTGAAATCCAGAACTATGCACATTATTCCAGGCATGGACAGACAAAGGAATAGTACAAGGGAAGAATCATCTCCTTCCTTCTGCTAGAAACCTTCCTCCTTATTCACCCCAACATCCTATCTGCTTTACCTGCAGCCTTCTGGCATTGGAGATGGGAATTTAGACTGTCACTAATAATGATCACAAGTTACCTTTCCTCCAAAGTCTTCTTTACCCTCACTCTCTCATATCAGTACTTTGTTTTGAGATTTCTTTTGCCAATATGCATGCCCATCCCAGCACAGTGGCACTGAGGGTTGAGGTGCTGGATGCCACACCTCACGCTACACCGGCAACCCAAGTTCAGAAGCAAGCTCGGGAGCCAGGGTTCGGTAGGGGTGGGTCGAGGATTGAGCGCCTGCTGAGCTGCTCTCCTCTCGGGGGGAGGGTTGGGGATAACTCAGTGTGCCAGTGACTCCCAGAGGATTCTGGGGGGCACTGCAGGATGTAGGGCAGCATGCACTCAGTGTGGCTGACACAAGGCAGGGTTGCCATGCGATATCTAAGTCAGGACATGTGCCACACATGGGGGGTGAACACCAGAACAAAGGAAAGGCATGGGGGGTAGGCGATGGCACCTGCCCCATGCCCACGGCCGGGTCCATCCTGCCTGGCCTTCCAAGTTCCTCCACCCGAAGCCCTCACCCATAGCTGGAGACTACATGTGCAAGAGTGCCCAATGAGGAACGGGAGGCCCCACCCTGGAGGGGTTAACCTGGCGGTGCCGACTGTGGACTGGGGGGGGGAGGAGAGCAGAGGCTCAGGTCAGAGTACTTCAGACAGAGCAGGAACAGGCAGGATGCCTGAGAGAGGCCCCATACACCACGGTTGGAGGGAAAAATAGTTCACAAAAGAAAAAATATGCATGCCCATTCACTTTTTGATACTAAATTTGAGTTGACATACCTTGAACCAGTTTTCCATTCTGTCCAGGTCCCCAAGTATTCCCACTATGACAATAATAATTTCAATGCTGCATCACTTGCAGGAAATATGGTAAATATTTTCTTGAGTGACCAGAGCACTATTAATATCTGTAAAGTAGAACAGTGCATTTTGGACACACTTTTGCATCCTCCATTTAAGGACACAACTGAGACATGATTTTAAGGATCTTGAATATTATTCAGAACTTAATTGAGACGGTGCCAGCTTGTAAGTATGTATGTACACTATGTATGTATGTATCTATCTATCTATCTATCTATCTATCTATCTATCTATCTATCTATCTTTTTATGTTTTATTGCATTCAGAATTGCATACAACAGTCATTAAGACAGGGAATGGCAATACATAAAGTCATTTTCCATAACAATTCATTATAGTTGCACATTCCTACTTGTAACGACTATTCAAAGGGTTACTACAAGAGACTGGATTAGTATACTTTTACCTCATGGAGTATTCATGATGTCAATGCTTGGTGAAAATTACAAGGAAATAAATCATTAACACCTTTTCAAACCTGCCAAAATCGCACTTATTACGTACTCACAGTTCTCCCCTCCTAATGGGCTTTCAGTAAAAGCTCTCTATAAGTTCTGGAGCTGAAACTGCGTTGCACATTAAGAAGTTGTATATCTCAATGCAGCTGTATAATATTGAAGTAGGAAAAAATCTTTTTAACCATGGTGCTTAAGTACTAACAAGAAGGTGCACAATGACAAATAATTTTAAAGCGGGGGTAGCAGCCGGCCCAGTGATGCTGAGGGTTGAGGCACTGGACTCCACACCTCATGCCACACCGGTGACCCGGGTTCAGGAATGAGCCAGGTTTGCTGGGGGTCAGCAGGGGAGGGAAGGGATTGAGCATCCAGTGGATAGCTCTCCCTTCCTTAGGGAGCGTTAGAGGGATGCGTCGCTATGTAGTGGCACCTGGAAGTGGCTGGGTGCAGCACAGTCCAGTGACACACACTGTAAGAGGGGGAGGAGCTTGGTGGGTGGTGGCACGTCATGCCCAGCCACCACGGCACGTCCAAGCCCTCAGGGGAAATAAAAAATAGAAAAGCCATCTGTGGAGCCAAGAGATGAAGGAGACTCCAGGGGCTAAGTCCACATCCCACCGCTGACCCAGCACACCAGTGGATTCCATGGCCCAACCCGGCACCAGGTAAGCCCCTCTAATTTCAGAAAGGCCACCGAGGGAGGGCAGGCCCACCCCGGGGGGGTGATCTTGGGGGGATGGACCTGCCTGTTTAGTCAGGGGAGGACACTAGCAAGTGAGCGTTCTGGCTAGGAGTAAAGACTCAAGCTGAGCGGGTACTCTAGAAGGATGCCCGGCCTGCAGAGTGCAGAAATAAAGAGTAAATTAAAAAAAAAAAAAATGAGTAGTGCATCTTGCTGCTCATTTCCATTCCTGGCCACAACAGCAGAAAGGTCACTCAAGAGAATACCTCTTCACAACTTCAGCATGATGACTATGCATGGTGGCCACCATCTTAGTGCTGAACAGATAGATTGCACCACAAGTACTGTATTATTTGTAGCACTGACTGATTTTAAATACAGATCTGCATGTGTTAGTATACTATAATGCCATTATGCTACACACAAACACAACTTGCATTACTTTAAATGGAAAAGAAAAACAATTATGAAAACATATCTGAAATTGTTATACCCCCATCCTGTTTGCTGTCTAGGGTCATACAATGTCTCAACAGAGAAGGGCATTCTTCTAAAAGCAAAAAAGTCACAGATGTCTCTTAGGCACCAGATTTGGAGGTGGAAATCATGTCCCATAGATTCACTGGTCAATTGGAACGCTATGCCTGTAGTTCAGTGGGGGTGAGTGAGTGAGCAACCAGCCATGCCCCTTCCTGAGTTATATAAGCATTTTCTCCCAGCCTCCTTCTGAAGCATTTTTTCTTTGTGGCCGGAGTCTCTGCCTGACCTCTTCCTGGGCTCTGTCTCCCCCCACCCTTTGTGCTGCATTTGTCTCCAATCTTCCCTTGTGCTTGTATTTCTGTTGGCTTGTGCAGGGATTTCTGCTGGTTTGTGCTTCTCCTGCTTTGGGTCAGTATTTGCCCCTGGCTGCAATCTATCTGTGATTCCCTCTCAGTTGTTTGTTTCTGCTTCCTCTGGCTCCTGTGCAGTGTTTGCTTTTGTTTGTTTCTTTTGGACTTTTCCAGTTTTTCTAGTGTACCATTTATTTTCCATACTTAGCAATCCCTCAGTTTATCTGCAATTGTTATCTGTATTCTTCAGCTCAAACTGCTGTTTTTCCTGCCTCTGCCATCTCCTTGCTTTTCCACCTTAAATGTTTGCACCTGGTCCATGCTTCATTCTGCTCACAGCTAGCTGCTACTCCCTGCTGTGCTATGTTGTTGCTCGGAACTCCCTGCTGTGCTAGGCTGTTTCTCAGATACTGTGCTCAGTTCATTCAGTCAGCTCTTCTCAGTTCATTCAGTTATGGCATTCAGTGTGCTATGCTTATTTCATTCAGTGTTTGCTCAATCAGGCAGCTACCGCTCCTTGCACTGCTGTAGTATATTCATGTTGCTGCATTACTATACTGACACAGCTTACAGCTGCTGACATTGTAGTAGTACATTTCTGAATTTAGTTATTCTGAACCTTTCAGTCATTATTTTGCTTCAGCTGTTCACATTACTCTGACAACTTGCTGTCATATGGCTTTGTCCTTGAGTAGGACCTTGCCTGTAAAAGCCCCTCTATTTTTGGGGTTTCCTACCTTACCAACATTACAGTTGCTGTTTGGTCTAATGGTGCTCAGCTTGTAGTTTTCCTGTTATTCCCATGGTGGGGGACTGTGATGTCACAGTGGGGCATTCTGGCTCCAAGTTGCAGGAGCATGCTTTTATATAAGCTATATCATTTGCCCTGCTCCTTTGTCTACATGGCTTTTCAATAATTAATTCATAAATACATTTACCTTGCAGCCTACATGGCTTTCAAGATATTCATTCCATTTCATTACTGCATTGCAGATACTTACTGCCTTGCAAATGCTCCTTTCTGGAATAACCTAACTCTACCTTAATGGCATTTAAGGTATTCATGACAATCATATCAATTCACTATTCATGCTGAAACCATAACAATCATCTGTTGGCTCATCAATTCATTTACGCTAAACCTCATTGATTCAATCATTGGCATCTCAGCCTCTCACTACCTAAACACCTACCTTCTATGTCACCATTAATTTGGTTTCCTTAATGGAATTGGTTTGATTGCTTTTTGTTGGCTGCTACTACTATCAAATGGCTTGCACTGCAGCCTCCTGCCTCTCCCAGGCCACTAGCTTTGCCCAGCCTCCTTATTACTAACCTGCTATCTAATCTATAGCTCCTGGCTTTGTCCACCTTCCTCATCAATACCCTGTTATGTAATCTACAACCCACCGGCTTCACCCAACCTCCTCCTATCTGGCACATCGAAGTTGATTCATGTTCTCACTCTTAAGTCGGAGACGTGCCAACCATGACCATTACCTTTTCTGGCTCTTGGCTTGCTCTGCAGCCAAAGGTCTCACCCTGTAGCCATGAAGTCTGCATCTTCAGCATGTAAAACTTGGAGTGGGGTCCTTCTCTTGTGGCTGATAGCAGAAATGTCTTTGTTCAGGGTGGAGCTTCAGTCATCTAACTCATTGGTGGCACCTCTTGATGTAAAATTTAAGACTTCGGCTGCAAGGGGTGGGGCATCATCATCTGGGCCCCTTTAGCTAGCCGAGCAGGTTCAGAGGCACCTTCTAAGCTTCTCCCTATGACTGTTTCTGGTTATCCCGGTTTGTTCTTAGATTGGTAGGCCAGCTGAGTGCCTCAATGGTCGTCACTCTCCTCCTTCTGCTCAGAAGATGGTACCACGTCATGTATACCATGTTGCAGAGGTATCTCGCAACCCTGCAAGGTGTTCCTGTTAGAGGGATAGAGTGAGAGTTGTTTCCAAATTGGAATATTTTCCACCCCCTGGACTAACCTTCTAAATTGCAGCATCAGAGCCATCACTAACCAAAATACCCTAAAACCTAAAGGGAAGACAACCTAGGCCTTGGATCCCCAGAGGTTTCATCCTTTAAAAGGAGGCTTTTCCGCACCTATGTGCCAAAGGTTATAACATGTAGTTAGTTGATAATAGTATATTCCCTAGTTTCCTTAGGTAGGTTCTGCAGTTGGATATAGACAGATGGTGGACCTACTCACTGTTTCCTCTCTCATTAGGAAGCCCTTATGTTATCAGTGCAATCCATTTTAATTAGTGCAGTCCTGGCAACCTGTTCATCTTATTTGTGTTTCTTCAGCTATCCCGTTGCTGTTAATCTGATTCTTAACCTTGTAATCAATGTTTACTGCTTAATACTCTTTGGGGCTCCTTCCTAAGTTACTTTAGCCAAGGGAATCTTTCACATGGCACCTCTAGGAATAAAACCCTCTTCGTGGGTTTCTTGCCTTCAGTTCTCCTACAGAGTGGTAATTCCCCATGGAATAGAGAGTGCAAATTGCCAAACAGTTATCACAGCTGCACAAGCATACCAATACTCTAGTTGAGTAGGCCCACTGAATTGGAAGGCTATGCCTGTAGTTCAATGGGGTGAGCAACCAGCCACACACCCTTCCTGAGCTATATAAACAGTTTCTCCCAGCCTCCTTCTGAAGCATGTTTTCTTTGCCCCACCATCCTCCCCTCCTCCAACAGCACGTTTCTTTCCTCAGGGGGGATCCTTCCTAAGGTACCTTTAGCCAAGGGAATCTTTCCCAGGGCACCTCTAGGGGTGGAACACTTGTTGAGGGTTCCTTGCCTTCAGTACCCCACAGGGTGGTAATTCCGCATGGAACAGATAGTGCAAATGGCCAGTTATCACAGTTGCATAAGCATAACAATACTCTGGTTGCATAGGTCCATTGAGTGTAATTTACACTGAAGCAAAGTCCGACTTGAGAAATGATTGTTATGAGTCTCTTATTCTCCCTACTGCTCCTGTACAGCCATAGGATAGTTTTTAACCAGTTTTTTCAGTGAAAACGCTGACTGACGTAGTGTCAGTGAAACAATATTCCTTGTTCTTAATAGTAAATTGCAGACTAGCAGGAAAGTTGTGATGTTTCTGGACCCCTGCTCCCCGAAGCTTCACTATAACACATTCAAAAACTTTTCTCCTAAAATAAGCTGCACAGGAGTAGTCAGGGAACAGAATAAGTTTTGTGCCATCAGTACTGGGTGCTTGTTCTCTTGCTGATGTTAAAATGATGACTCTGTCCCCCACTGAGCCTATTACCATAAGAAGTGTCCTGGGGCCCTCTACCTGACCATGAGCTCATCTGGGACTTATCCACTAGGTTTTAATTATTCATGGAGGGTCTCCTAGTCCAAACACCTCCAGGAGCCATCTGTCTAATTACACATCTGCATCTTCACCCTCCCTGCCTTCTGGGACCCTCAGCATGTGGACATTTGGGGCCCAGATGGTGATTTCTAGTTGCTCTAGCTGTGTTCAATGGAGCCCTTACTCCTTCACTGAAGTCACTGCAGCTGCCAGGGCTTTACTCACTACTGCTATTAAATCTGCTCCCACTCCTGCTAAGCCTTCCACTTTGTTCTCTACAAGTACCAGTCATTCGGTGTAGGAATCAAACTTTTTCTCAATTCATTGGTTGGATTGTGTTAATATTAAGAGCTCCCATTGCAGACTCTTGAGGGTGGCAAGCACTTCCCTATCAGTGGGAAGCTGTTGCTGTTGGGTCTCTTGCTTCTTAGAAGGCCCTGGATCTGAGGAGTCCTGTTTTGATGCTCCTTTTGGTCTTACCATTTCTGCAAAGCAGGTAATTTGATGCAGTACTTGCCAGTTTGTGTGCAACATCGATCTTTGGTTGAAAAAATAGAAATTCAGCACTTAAGTTATTTTCAATCCCAGTTGGAGAGAGTGCCTCTAAAAACATCTATCCTGCTGAGCTGCTAGACTCCACCCCACATCAGCATGTATAGCTGAGAAAACAGATAAAGCATTGTTTCCATTAAGGTTATATTCGGAGCTCTCTGCACAAAATCTGGTATTGAGAGAAGGAACACAAACCATCAGATCTACCACTACTGCTGTTGTTACTGCTATTACAAGTACTACCAATTGTGTTTGAGGCTACAAGTCTCTAACCAGAACTGCAATAGGGGTGGCCTCTGCTAGACCCATAGATGACAAGTCTCTGTGGGACAGGCTGTCAGATGTTGTGCTGATAAAGACAGCTGCATAGGCACATTCAACTACTGTAGACTCTGGTTGTGTAGGCTAAAAGTCCCTGCTACAAAAATGGTGAAGGATTATATGGAGGATACAGTGCACTTTGCTGCAGGAGTTAACCACCATGCTTGTATCACTATTGCACTGGCAAAAAAGAAAGCAAAGTGTCTGTCTTTATGTGAGATTGCCATTCAGTACCTCAGTTTCCCACCCTCCACCACTGATAGAGCTGTCACAGAGCAGGAGTGTGCTGATTGTATATGGGCCATCTGCAGGGCATCCATAGAGAGACCACATGACCACTAGTAACTCTGCCATGCAGGATCCAGTAAGTCATTGGTTATAAGCAGTCCAGTTTCTAAAAGTGATCATAGTAATTTTTTTTATGGTAAAGCAACTTTGCATTTCACTGTGTCCATCTACAGTACTGAAAGTGTACTAATTAGTAGCCATATCCAACTGCTGTACCTGTCAAGGTAGGGGTATAAAGGAAGCATAGCTGATACCTATCTAGTTTAGGGGCATAAGGCAGCATAGTCAACTACCTAGCTAGGATATGGGTATATGTGAGGCTTCCAAAGGTGCATCAGGCAGGTAACTCTGTAAAGCAATACCTCAGACTAGACTCCCTATATAGGGTAGGACAGTTTAAGTCTAAATTAAAGGGTAATAGGCAGGTAGAAGGAAGAAGAGTAATATCGGCAGTCCAGCATTAATTGTGTACAAGGAAAAAGCTGACACTATGGAGCATAGGTACAGTGCGGAGGTAGTCAGCTGGAGGAACTGTGAGGTGCTATTCTCCAGGGTAATACTTGCAAAAAGGGGACACTGTACAATATGCAGGACCCTTGGAGAGCTCCATGCTCAGCTGCTACATGAACTGAGCTGGTGCCCACATATTACACCCCTACTCCCCCAGAGGCTCACTGGCCTAGTAGACTGGAGGTTGGTGGGGGGGGGGGGAAGGTAGGCAGGAGCAGTCATATGGTGGTTGACCAAGGCTATGAAATCCAGATGGCAAATTTCTTTGCATTCCTGAAGGAGACACAGCTGCCTGACTCTGTTGGGGGGTTTCTCAGAGTGAGTCAGCAAGAAAGGGCAGGGTGACTTGGAGGCACCCATGGGTGAGAGCCAGAGAAAGTTAGCAAGGAGTATCTTAGTCATAGGGAACTCAGCGATTAGAGCAGTGGAGAAAGTGGTGAGGAGGAGGAAAGTAAAGTGGGCTGGTCAGATGCCTTCCTGGAGCATCAGCCATTCAGGATGTTGATATGGTAAGGAGAATGGTAGACGAGGGTGTGGGGGTGCTTGGGGAGCTGGTAAACTTGGGTATCAAAGATCTAGTGAACCAGCTTGTCAGGACAATGAAGTGGAAATGTCAAAGGCAGGGGGACAGATTGAAGGCATAGTCAGCTTTCCTGGCCTTTTCCATGGTCTTTCCTGTGTGGAGTAGTGGAATGGGAAGAACAGAGTGAGAAAGAAGCAGACTGAGGAGTTTAATGTGTGGTTTGAATGGGTGGTGTCAGGAGCACAAGTACTACTTTGTGGATGACTTTCGGTCTTCTGGGAGAGGAGGCTCTTCAAGGGTAATGGCCTTCATCTAACAAGAGAGGGAACCTGACTGCATGGTAGGCTGAGCTTAGGGATACTACTGAGAAGGGTCAGGAAGTGGGAAACCTAGCTAGGACAGTTCTGTATAATGTGAGCAAAAACAGAAAGGCCGCAGATAAAAAGGGTGCAACCAAAAGACTGCCCATTAAGAAGGCAACAGTTAAAAAGGGTGATATCTCCCAATGCCACCAGAAAGCCAGTCCCACAAAGTATGGCACCATACAGAATTCCATGCTGTAATGTTTCATGGCGATCCACCCCAGACCCCTGAAATTAATATAACCAACTCCATGGCACATCAAAAAGTGGAGGTATCCAATCATATGGGCGAAGTAAATTTAGTGACTCAAAACTGAACAATTCAGGTGTGCCCAAAGGAATAGCTAGTGTGAGGGGATAGCAAGGGCAGAGAATAGCGAGCATAGAGTGATAGAATAGTGAGGGCAAATGACGAGGGAGGTTATTGTCATGTGGGTGAATTAGAGGAAGAAAGTCTGCTGCTCCCAAGCTGGTCATCTGGAGTGGTGGATACAGCCACTGGCTGGGATGGGCATGGTGCCGGGATCAAGACTGCCTCACGGTAAAAGTTTTTTAAATTGTTTTAAAGTGTTGGAATTTTATTTTTTGGGGTGCTCATGGCCCTCCAGCGTTCCCACTGTGTTGCTCCCCAGCTGTGGCATTCCCTGAATACTGTAGGCCCCCCTCCCATGTAGTCACCTGACCCCCAGTGTCTGCCCCACTCTAGTCAATGATATTAATTGGGGGGGGGGTGCAGAGGGCATAGCCCTCCACATTAAACATTAGTATATTTGGTCTGTTTTTTGCATTTTGTTCTTGTGTGGGTGTTTTGATGGTTGCTGTGTTGCTTAGGTGCCAAATTTGTGTTTGGCAAAATGGACTTGCTCTCATGCGAGTCACTGAAAAATAATCACAGTCATGGCATGGAACTGGGAGTGAGAGGCAGAGTGATGCCCTGACAGTAGGTCGACCACAAGTCCTGGACGCTCACATTCAGTGCATCCACATTATGGCGCCCTTGTTCCTGCACCATATATATATATTTTTTTTATTTAGTTGTTTAATCAGGTATAGCACATTAAGCTGAAAGCTTTTTTACAGGAGTGACCTGGGAGCACAAGGAGGTTAAGTGACTTGCTCAGAGTCACACAGTATGCAAGTGGAAGCTGTGGGATTCAAACCCAGGTCTGGTCTGCTGGATGCGACCAAATTTGCAGCTCAGAGCCTTAGACCGCTGCGCTATACTGCCTCCTAAAATATTGACAGTGTACCAGTTAGAACGCCCCCTGAACTGAGGGCTAGACAAATTAGGAAGGAGAAAGAAAGAAACATGGCAAGAGCTCATAAAAGGGTAGAGAATGATGCCAGGGAGATGGTGCTCACTAAGCTTGCAAAAAATGGGAAAAACAAGAATTCAACAAAGTTAGGGAAACATGAAAAGGGATGTCATTTAAAAAACAAAAGGGGTGTTGACACAAGATGGAAGCTGGTCTGCCTTAATGCCAAGAGACTGGGGGAAAAAAATCAGTGAACTCCAAGCATCGGTAGCAAATGTTGAGCTGGACCTTGTAGCCATTATGGAAACTTGGAACACAGCGAACAGTGACTGGGACCTGATAGTCCCAAGCTATACCATTTATAAGCATGATGGGGAGATTAAAGGATGAGAGGTAACCCTCTATATCAGGGAAGGAATCAAGGCAGTAGAGGATGGATCCATCAAGGAAGGGAATTGGGTAATAGAATAGCTATAGGTTCTGCTCATGGAGACATCAGGTAACAAATTAATTGCATATGGGGTGGTCTACAGACCACCAGAGCAGGGGAGTGAGAGAAACAGAGAATTAGTGGCAGAAGAAGAGATGGGGGAAGCAAAATGGGAGGTGGTAGCAGTTGGGAATCTCAACCTGCCAGATATAGACATTGACTTGAACATTCCAGCAGTTAGAAGTGCCAGAAGCCAAGCCCTACTAAATAAATTGCAGGGAAAAGCAGAAGGAACCACATGCAAAGGAAAGGCCAGTGCTTGCTGGTACAGAGCAGAAGCAAACATTCAATAAGTAGCAGCACAACAGGAGCAGAATGAAGGCAAACTACAAAACATAAAGATGTCACAGGGGCCGAGTATAACTTGCTGGTATACAAAATTTTATTGAGGTGCCATATGTGAAAGCACTCACTATATCCCCATGCTTCGAGTCCAGATGAGTCTCCTCTGGAGTCAAAGCACCACAATATAATGTGAGTGTTTTCACATATGGTACCTCAGTAAATCTTTGTATACCAACAAGTTATACTCAGCTTCTGTGATATTTAGGTTGATTAGTTTACCTTCATACTGCTCCCGTGGTGTTGTTACATGTGAATGCTAGATACATTGCAGGACTGCATGCTTGTAGAGCTATTGAAGGAACCCACAAGGCTGACTACAGTTATCGACATGGGGATTGCCAACTCAGAAGGGTAGGCAGACTGTTGATTGGGGAGCCCCTGGGGACCAAGGTCCATAACAACATATGGTTCGATCTGGCCCTTGGTACTGGTAAGTTCAAGTCAAAGGCTGAACTTCTGGACTTCAGACATGCAGACTTCAGCCATATGGGGGAATTAGACCAGGACAGGATAGTTGGAGTGGACAGTATCAGTGAAGTGGAGGAAAGACTGAAATAAATAAAAGGGGCCACTCTTGAGGTGACAAAGGCATGCATGAGAATGGTTACCAAGAGAAACAGGTGAAAGAGACCAATATGGTTCTCTTAAAAGGTTGAGGAGGCAGTGAAGGCCAAAAAACACCTTCATCAGGTACTGTATAAGGCGAAGCAGTAGAATGAAGTATGGGTTGGGGAGAATGAGGGGTGCCAATAAGGTAATCGGGGACACAAGAGCAGAAACAAAACTGTACATTGCAGCGGGGCAAAGGATGAGGAAAAACAGTTTTCATGTATAGAAAGGAAGAAAGAAAAGATGGGTGGGACATTTGTTAGGCTAACAGAGAGAAACAGGGTAATAGAGGAGGATGAGCAGGAAGCAGCCATTCAGATTACTATTTCTGCTCAGTATTTACTAGGGAGTAGAGCAGGCCTTTGCTGGAAAGCAGGATAAAGGCATCTGAAAGGGGGTCCCAGAAACAAGACAACAGATATTTACTACTGAAAGTGTCAGAAAAGTGCTAGCAGCCCTGCTGATAGATAAGGACTTAAGGAAGGATGGGATACACTCAAGGATGCTCAGAGACATGGCATCAGAATTCATCAAACCCCTGTTAGGGATATTCAGTAGCTCTACATAGAGAAGGGTGGTTTCAAAAACATTGAGGGTACTGGACATAGTTCTGCTACACAAGGGTGGGGACAGAGAGCAGATGGGTAACAACACACTTATCAGTATTACCTCTGCTGTGGGTAAGCCTATGGAGACACTGGTCAAAGAGGATATAGTGGACTACCTGGAGAAAAGCAGGCTCCAGGATAGAAAACAGCATGTGTTCATGACTGGAAAGTCTGTAACAGCAGCCTGATAGTGTTCTTTGATTGGTCAACTAGGACAGTGGATAAGAGTCATGCAGTGGATTTACTCTACGTTGACTATTGCAAGGCATTTAACTTGGTTCCACACAGAAGGCTGCCAATAAAGCTAGAGGATCTGGGTGCAGCAAAAACATAGCTAACTTTGTTGGAAGGTAAACAGCAAAGGGTAGTGGTAAATAGAGTCAGACAATAGGAGAAGGAGGTCACCAGTGGAGTGCCATGTGGATCAATTCTGGGTCCAGTCCCTTTCAGTATGTGCATCAGTGACATGGGAAAAGGAATACAGTGCTGGATATGCCCCTTTGCAGACATTACTTTCTGTGACAGGGTAGATAGTGAGGAGGAAATAATGGATATGCAGAGGGACCTGCAAAGGCTGGAAAGGTGGTCCAGTGTTTGGCAGTGAAGGTCAATGCTAAAAAGTGCAAAGTGATGCACATAGGGAACAAGAACCCCAGAACAGAATATTTAATGGGATGGGTTAATCTGGGCACCACTTCTGAGGAATGAGACCTAGGAGCCAGCAGAAGTGACCCCCTTAAACAATGTTGTCAGTGTAGCAATATCTACAGTAAGCCAACAGGATGCCGGGGTGTATTGGGAGGTGTTTTAACAGTAGGAGGAAAGAGGTATTACTGCCTCTCTATAGATCTCTGTGAAACCACACCTAGAGTACTGTGCCCAGTTCTGGAGTTCTTACTTCAGGAATGACAAGGCAAATCTGGAGATGGTGCAGCATAGGGTAACCAAAATTATTTAGGGTCAGCAAAGCAGATCCTACAAGGATTGGCTTAGGGCACTGAGCATGTACTTACTCAAGGCCAAACAAGAAACTGATACTATGATAAAGACTTTCCAGTTTCTAAAAGGAGTGAACAAGATATACTGTGAGGAAGTATTCAACAAAAGTAGTGAATCTAGAACACAAGGTCACAAGTGAATGCAGGTGGGGGGAGGTTCAGAAGTGACTTAAGAACCAGTCTGCCAGTGGAGGTGGTGGATGCTAAAACCAATAATAATTTTAAACACCATTGGGACAGAGTGAATTGATTACTAGCTACTCAGGGAGGTAGCACTAAAACAGGGAGCAAGGAGTTGCATAGGGTAGACAAAGCCTCCATACTGATGAAAGGTCTTGGAGCAAGATAGGGTGTTACAGGCAGACTAGATGTCCCATTTGTCTTTTTCTGCCATCACTGTGTATGTTTTTATAGTTCTATCTTTTGAGACAATTATCAGTGCTGCTGAAGCAATTGTAGATGACTAAAGAACATGAAAAGGCTTACCTTTCTAAAAATGAACCTTCCCATGTTCAGTGACATTTACTGTCCATAATTTATGCAAGCTAACCCAGATGGCATGCTGCATAGATTATTATGCTGATGACAGTGGAACTGGCTTCTGCTGCCAGTAGCCTTTCTTCCTATCTTTCCTTCACTTGTTCCTCCAGTGTCCTCTTCCTTCTCTTCCATTCATGCCAAACAATTTTCTGGTGTCCTCCAGTATGCCACTGAGACCCAACCCAGCCCCAGCAGGCAAAGTGCACCACTGAGTACAAAGATGTGTCCACACTCCTCTGTTGTAGTAAGAAACTGCTTTATTATAAAATAAAAAGGCACACCACCATAGTGGAAATGCCTGGCTACATCAACAGAACCCTGACTGGTTTCATACACAGTACATCCTCAGGGGAAAGTTCCAAGGTGTGGATCAAAGGGTAATTTATACAGAAAAGTGTAAAGTGACAGTGCAATGGTTCCAGTGTTTTAGTGCATTTAAAAAAACAGTGCAATAATTGAATTGCCTAACCACACAATAACTATTCTGAAACAATTTTAGGCACCACCATCATAGCTATACATCTATGTCAAAGTGCTTAAGTGCTTGACAACACTAGCCTGTCCTGTTCATCCAAGATTTTCACTCCCACAGTGACTCTGGCTGTTTTGTAAAATGTTTGGAAACAATCTCTGCTGCCAATTAATTTGTCACTGAGAGATCACCATGTAGCATAAACTGGCCTGCAACTGTAGCTTAAAAATGATCATTGTCATAGTATAAAATAAATTACAAAAACGGGGAAAAGCTTTGAGGTCACCAATGAATATTGATTACTATAGCTACTTATGGCAGGTGTTTGTTGTATGCCACTACTGAGGACTGTTGTGTTTGTGAAGGTTTAACACAGTCTGCAATGAATACAACTTCTGTGTCCCAGTTCTGAGCTATAGTAATTGCTAGTATTCATTGCCAAACTCAAGGCTTACTCACCTGAAGTATCTGTTTTACCTGCATGCCAATTACTATCTCCTCACTGGCCCCCTATATTTTCAAAATGTTTATTTACCCACTCAAAAAAATTATACATCCAAGAGCATAAATAAAGATTAAAACACAGTACTTTCAGAGCACTACATTTACAGTACCTTCCTAATGTTTCATCATGCATGGTTTTAGGTTTGTTTTCTTTTTTTTTTCATTTTTGAATTGTTTTTATGGTTTCATACTAATTGCATTGAAATAATTATGATAGCTCTTGCCTGCTTGCACTAAAGTTGTCATACCTGGACTACATGAAGTAACAACACAATGAACTTGCACATCTGCTTGCAGTCATGACTGATAACTCATTTTCTTCTTTCTTACAGTCACTGCCCCTTTATATTGAGTTGTGTGATGTGATTGATCTCATTGAATCAAATATATCTGAACAGTAAATCACATCTGATCACATGGTGCTTGCTGGGGATGGCATTGTAAAAGCTATACTTTCTACAGGAGGACTTGAGGAGGAGGTGTGTTATAGTCTTTGTGCTGTTTGTTCACTGGGAGTGGTAAACTGGACTGTGATACCACTACTACCAGTGGGAGTCTGGAGAAACTTGCCAGCAGTAGATATAGGAATGGGAATTGCAGTAGACATGACTTTTTGGACATGAGAATAATCAAAAGGATAGCTGAAACTGATCTGCTATATGTTAAATCTGAAAAAGGCTAAGAATTTAGTGTTCTCATGATTTATCCTGGAGTGATGTGGTGAAGTAATATCACCACATGTGCTGAAACATGTCTCTGAAGCAAATGATGATGGATGGCATCTGAGAAAATTAGAAACCAGTTTAGCCAGTGCAGGCCATGTGATTTTCTTGCCTTACCAGAAATTTGATTGAATCACTATTTTGACCAGATGATGGCTCTGATAGAAAATCCTCCATCATGTACTCAGGTGGGATGTCTGTGCTTTCCTCGAAAATGTCTGCATGGTGCCAGTCTCTGTGTCAAAAGTTTCCACATGTCCTTTGATGTCTACTGTGGGACTGTGTCAAATGCCTTGCTAATGTCTAGGTAGGCCATGTCCACAGCCCCTCTCTGGTCTACTACTTTGGTCACCCAGTCAAAGAAATCAATTAGGCTCATCTGACAGCAGGAAAGTCATGTCAGATGAATCTAATTGATTTCTTTGACTGGATGACCAAAGTAGTAGACCAGGGAGGGGCTATGGACATGGCCTACCTAGACTTACCAAGGCATTTGACACAGTCCCACAAAAGAATAGTGAGTCAACTAACTAGCCTGGGAGTGGGTCCCAAGGTGTCAGCCTGGGTAAAACATTGGCTGAACAACAGAACACAGAAGGTAATTGTAAATGGAGTCCACTCTGAAGAAAGAGGGGTTACTAGTGGGGTACCACAGGGCTCAGTACTGGGTCCAGTCCTTTTTAATGTCTTTATAAGTGACATTGCAGAGGGACTGGAAGGAAAAGTATGCCTCTTTGCAGATGACACAAAGATCTGCAACAGGGTTGATACACAAGGAGGTATGAAAAGGATGAGAAGGGACTTGGTAAGGTTGGAGGAATGGTCAGAAGTATGGCAGCTTAGATTCAATGCAAAGAAGTGCAAAGTAATGCACCTGGGAAACAAAAACCCAGGGAAAGATTACACAATGGGGGGGGAGGTAGTAACAACAACAAAAATGGAAAGAGACCTGGGGTAATCATATCAGATGACCTTATGGTTGGCAAGCAATGTGAGAAGGTGGTAGGGAGGGCTGGGGGATACTGGGATGTATAGGGAGAGGTATCACCAGCAGAAAACAGGAAGTTTTTATCCCCCTGTACAGACAGTTGGTGAGACCCCATCTGGAGTATTGCATCCAGTTCTGGAGACCCCATCTCCACAAAGACATAGACAGGATGGAGGCAGTTCAGAGAAGGGCAACTAAAATGGTGCAGAGTCTGGAAGAGAAGCCATACGAGGAGAGACTAAAGGAGCTTAATACGTATACCCTTGATGAAAGGAGGGAGAGGGGGGACATGATAGAAATGTTTAAGTACCTCAATGGAATCAACAAAGTCCAAGAGGGTAGCATCTTTCAGAAAAAGAGATGTGCAAGAACAAGGGGACACAATTTGAAGATGGGGGGACGGCTCAGGGGCAATGTGAGGAAGTATTTTTTCACAGAGAGGGTGGTGGACGTGAAACAGCCTTCCTGAGGAGGTTGTGGGGTCTAAAACTCTGGAAGAATTCAAGAATGCATGGGACAGACATAAGGCAATTTTTGTGGGGGGTAGGAAGAAATAGGCTGTTGGTTAAATAGGATCTGCAGCTTATCTTCTAGGTAGGGAAATGGGCAGACTAGGTGGGCCAAGCGGTCCTTATCTGCCATCAAAGTCTATGTTCTATGTTTCTATGTTTCTACTTATCATCTGTATCCACATTGTCTTCTATGTAGTCACTCTCAAGCTATGCACTGGAAGAATGGAATGTTGACTGATGAGGAGCAGTCTGAGTAGGAAGAGAATGAATCTTGTTTGTTTCTTCACATTGTCTGTGTTACTCCATTTGAAGTAAACATATCAGTTTCTTGTTTAATATAGTTGATGCTTTCAGTGGAATGCACATATCTTTAGATTTGGGATCCAGTAGTACTGAAATGTCAGATTGTGTGCCTGATCTAATGCTTTCAAATCGGTCTGCAGTTTGTGTCAGATACATCTCTGCCATGTCACTTAGACTGTAACTATTGCATCTTGCATGTGCTGCTACTTAGATGACTCAGATATACTTGTGGTATCTCTATGACCGCCTCCAATACCATCACCAACTCTGTTATTCTCATCACCACCACCAGTGCCACTGCCTCATTGACCACAGCCTCTAGCCTTGCTTTGTTGTTGTTGTTTTTTTGTAGAAATTAAAAAAATAATGGCATGTGTGTCATTCAAGTAGACTCACCAAGGGAAAGACCATGCTGAAGGTTGCTGATTTCACACTAAAATCGTTGGTAGCCTGTTCACAAGGTCTTTAAAGTAGAAAATACTTTTGCAGCACACATCGCTGCATCT
Organism: Neoceratodus forsteri; assembly: GCA_016271365.2. Taxonomy (NCBI): domain Eukaryota; kingdom Metazoa; phylum Chordata; order Ceratodontiformes; family Ceratodontidae; genus Neoceratodus; species Neoceratodus forsteri. Next base: position 762,206,028 of record CM057452.1, read on the forward strand.
GAGACGGATATCTCCTACAGGCCACATGATCAAATTCCATAGCCCAGAACATTGCTTTCTGTTCTGCCAGCCTACACGATATAAACAAACTCTGGTCAGAGTTGATAGGGCTGCAGTCGAGGAATTTGGGGTAGAAATATTGAACCTTTAGCAAAGCTACACGCCTGTGTTAGCAAAATGTAATGCAGTTGAATATATTTGTTGTTTTGTAATATTTTTACACAAAATTTTCAACAAAGCCTTGTTATGACCCTGCCTCATAAAGATGGGTAGAGCAAATGCTCAACTCCTACCCAAAAGGTGATTTTGTGCAAGGATTGCAAAATTAACTTTTGGAATGAAAAAACACAATTTGGCCAGGAGTAGTAAAATGAAAGCTGTCATGTTCACAAGGTGCTAGAACGAAATGGCAATGTTGAAAATTTGGGGTAAAAATATTGAATATTCCCAAACTTACCAGCCTGTGTTTGCAAAATTCAACAGAGCCTCATAACTTTTTTTTAATATTTTTACACGAAATTTAGGACATTGCCTTCTTATGACCTCACCTCATGAACAATAGCAGGTAAAATGTTCAACTCCTACCCAAAAAGGTAATTTCATGCAGGGACTGCAAAATTCACCTTTTGGGATGTAAAAAAACATTTTGGCCAGGATTTGAAAAATGACATCTGCCAGATTCATGAAGTGTTGTAAACCTATGGTTGTGTTGTAAATCTGTGATAAAAATATTGAAAATTGTCAAAGTTACGAGCCTGCATGGGCAAAATTCAATGTGGGCTCATAATTTTCTTGTTTTTTTAGTATTTTTACACCAAATTTTCAACATAGCCTTCTTATGAACCCATCTAATGAAACAGGGCAGTAAAAATTATCAACTCCTGCCCAAAAGGTGATTTCATGCAGGGACCACAGAATTACCATTTTGAGCAGATTTGCCTAATGTCAGTGCAATTGTTCATGAGGTGGGGTCTCGATGAAGGCATGTTGAAAATTTGGACCAAACATATGAAAAAATGGCCAAGTTATGCCACTAAGTTCAAAACACCATTGAAATACAGTGAACCGTGTACCCGTTTATTCAGTTTGCAGTCCAGCTTTGACAAGTGAAGATGTGTCTGTGGTCCAGAGAGGATTATGGCATTGGACTCCCAATGGGTAAGTAAGGGCTTGGGGGGTGCGGGTGCATGCTGAGTGGAAGGGTCAGGTGGGGGGACAGGAACAGTTGTGAAAGACATTGATGGACAACTTTATTTTTACAGGATTTAAAAAAAAACCCTGAGGATACTGGATGGTGACACTGGATGACTGGGTACCCCCAGTGTCACTCTTATATTTCTGGGGGTGGAGTGGGGTGGGGTGGTGGGTGCTGAGAGGGAGGATCAGGTGGGAGAGTATGAATAAAAAAAATGAGGATTCAAGATGGTAACACTGGGGATTTTGGCACCCCCAGTGTTATTCTTATCCTTCTCTTGGAGGGTGAAGAGAGGGAGGATTGGATGGGGAATATGAAAATAAAAAAATGCAGCAGTATCCTTATCATGATACAGAGGGGGATTGGGCACCCTCAGTGTCAGTCTTATGTTTCTGGGGTGGTGGGGTGGTCAGTGCTGAGTAGGAGAAGGTGGGATGGGGATATCTCTAATTAAAAAGCGGTGTCATGGCAGAACACAGCACACTCCACCTTGTCCAAGATGGCTGCTATACTCTACAGTGATCGCGCTAGTAGCTCCATACGTGCAGTAGAGTGTGGAGGCCATCTTGATATGGTAGTGTGCCATGTTCTGCCATGACAGCCATTTTTTAGAGATATCTCGCCACCTGACCACCCTCTCAGATCCCACCCCCACCCCGCAGAAACATAAGAGTGACACTGGGGTTGCCCAATCCTGTGTTGCTATCAGGACACAGTTGATTTTTGTAAAGAAAAAAATAGTGCAGCATGTGCAGAGTGCTCCATGGATACGGAGGTGACTGTTGTGCAACTCCAATATATTGTTCAGTCGGAAGGAATGCTGAGTCCTTTTTTGATTGCAAGTGGTCTGTAGGGTTCCACCCACTGCAGCCCTAAAAATGGAGTTTCACATTATCACCATAGCTTTAATTAAGCAAAGTTGCAGAACACTGTGCTTCTGCTGGTATTAACAGAAGAGGTCAGTGTGTTTCAATCAATTAATCAATCTTTATTTTACCATGTGGATCACCATTGTGAGAACTCATTTACAAGGTGGATCTGAGCTAAGGAGAACATAAGTAAGCAATGCATTATAGCACAGTATAGAATCATGTAAAATTCACAGAGCATTGTGGGAACAATTGAAATATCTAGTTATGCCCCATACATTGTTAAGTATTTCATTTAGTAGTGCATTTCTGTCAAGCACGTGATATATGATAAGATTCAGTGCATGGTCAAAACAAAGTGAATGGTCAAAATCTCAATCATTCATGACCTTCAGCATCTTACTCCCACTGTCCATGAATATTTCCACCCTTCATTATGTGAGGATATATCCAACTTCCAGCAGCCATTGGATGAGCCACAGAATGTTTTCTCCACTATGCTTCCCCAGCATGACCAACCCATTATGTATTATCTATTTTATTATTTTATTTTTATTTTATTTATTTAAAAGTTTGTTAACCGGGAGAGGCACACTTAGCCAAGGCTCATTTCCAGGTGCGAACTGGGGAAGGGGAACAAGGGAGTCATGATTACAATAATAATGTTCAGGTTGGTTACAATTTGCCTGGACAAAGTACACAACAACAACAGTATTGTCAGGCTGGTTACAGATAACCTGGGTAAAGTACAAGTACACATTAATACAAGAGTAATGTGAGAAATGAGGTTTACATAAAATATATACATATGTGCAATGCATTACATACAGGAAGAGCATTAGGTTGGGCTAGGTTAGCTAAGGGTTGAGTTAGCACTACATTTAGCAGCCTGAGGTAGATAGTAGGGGACTTAGCTTGGCTGGTAGCAAGAACGGGGGGAGGTGAAGAGTGGGATAGAGCACATTTAAAGAGATTTAGTTTGGGTAGCATATGCAGTGTAGTTGGAAGGGAGTTACAGTTATGAGGGAAATGGCAGGAGAAAGCAGCCTTCATGGAGTCTGAGTGGGGATGGGGAAGAGAGAAGGTTTGAGGGCCTCTGGAGCAGAGATGATAGAATGTGTGGGAGGTAAGGAAAAAGAGGGAGTTGAATTAAGGGGTTTGTGAATCAAACCAGTATTTGGCTGTGAAAATGGAGGTGAGGTTGTGGCAGCATGAGGATGGAGGGGGGTGTGATAGAGAGGAGTATAGAGAGCAGTGGTGGGGCCTGGGGGATCATTTAAGGTGAAGAGACAAAAGTCATTGTATAAAGAGTCCAACCTATAGAGGGTGGAGGTAGCAGTAGACCCGTAGATGATGTCAGCACAGTCAAAGAGGGGAGGATTGTTTTTGTGATGGGGATGGAAAGTGCATCCTTGTTTCTGTAGAAAGCACTGACCTTAGGATGGAGATTAGAGTGGAAGTAGTTGATATGGGCAGTGTAGTCTAGGGGGCTGTCTAGCCAGATGCCTGGGTACTTATAGGAGGAGACAGTGTCCAGTGCAGTTCCTTTGAGAGTATAGTAAGAAGGGAGTGTGGGAAGACTGGAGAGATTTTGTGGGGTGCTGAAAGTCATGGATACTGTTTTTTTGGTATTGACTTTTAATTGGTTGGCTTGGAACCATTTCAGGATGTAGTTAAAGTCATTTTGCAGATGTGTAGTCACTGTGTGGAAGAGGGTCCAGAGGCATTAAGAATGGTATCATCTGTATAAAGACGTATATGGGATGATGAGTATGCAAGAGGAAGATTGTTTAGAAAGATAGAAAAGATGACGGGACCTAGGATAGAGCCTTGGGGTATGCCTGCTAGAATCGGGAGGGTTGGGTGAGAGGGCACCACCTGCCTGAACAGATTGGGTGTGGTCAGACCGGTAGGATTTGAACCATTCAACTGTGGAAGGGGCAAGGCCAGCAAGTTCTAGTTTAGTGAGGAGTTTTAACTAAAAACAATGGGGAAGAATGGGTCTTTTCCCAAGTCTCTGAATACTTACCAAAATATTATTATAACTAAATGTAAATTCCTAGCTTTGAATGCAAGATCTTTAAACCAACTCAAATTAGCAGAACTCGGGTCAAAGTAAAACTTTAAATATAGGTGTGTGGAGTAATGGAAACTTGGTGGGACGATCCTCAATTTGTCCAGAGAAATTCCAGGTTATAAGTTATATCATAAAAACGGATTAGATAAGCAAGGCGGTGAGTTTGTATATACATACAAAATGATATTCCTTCTTTTGAAGTGTGTTCTCCTTTCCTTTGGAAAGTATATGGGTTAAAATCTTATTGAAGGAGCAGTCCTATATAACTATTGGTAACATCTATCAACCTCCATCTGCAAATTCAGATTACACAACTGATATGTTTAAAGAAATTGCACATTTTTCAGAATCTCAAGATACTGTAATATTTGGTGACTTTAACCTCCCTCATATTAACTGGGACTCATTCTCAGGACAGTCCTATGCTGAGAAAGGACTAATAGATGTGGTAGTTAGTACTGGATTACAACAACTTGTTACTGAACCCACTCGAGGTCCTAATATTTTGGATCTATTATTTATTAACATAGAGCAACAAATTAGCAATTTACAAATTTGGGATCCACTTGGGACCAGTGATCATTCATCTATTCTTTTTGAAATTCAACAATTTAAAACTACACAAAGGAAGTTATACTATACAAAAAATTATAACAAAGCAAATTCACTAAAATCAATGAATACTTACAAAACTTAAACTGGGAATCCAATCTTCTTAATTGTACAACACAACAAGCTTAGGAGTTTTTTAAAAACATTGTACGTTATTTGGAAAATAGCTTTATTCCATCTAAGAGGAAATTTAATAATAAAGGAAAAACTCCCCCATTGGTTCAACAAGACAATTAAAAATCAGATTAAAATAAAAATTAAACTTTTTAGGAAACTTAAGAATAGTTCTGTTCCATTTAAAACTACTCTATTACATAAATACAGACTATCTGTGAAAAACTTAAACAAATCTATTAAATTGGCAAATAATAAGCTAGAATTTAAACTAGCTCACACAAAAGACCGTCACAAATCTCTTTTCTCCTATATAAATAGTAAAAAAGGTGTATCAAGGATCATTGGTCCCATTATAACCAATGGCTCGTGTCTATCTAATATAGAAACCTTGAATCTCTTTAATAAGTACTTTTGTTCTGTCTTCTCTCAAAAATCATCTAGTAGTATATTTAAAGTTCACCACATAGATTATCATAGCTTCTATCCAACTGACATTATACAGGCTATCAAAAAACAAAATAAAAATACTAGTCCGAGCCCAGATGGTATTCATCCATGGTTTCTGATCAAAACCTCTATAAATGTGTCTATACCTTCGTGAATTATTTTTAATAAATCCTTACAAGAAAGCATTGTACCAAATGATTGGCATTCAGCAATAGTTACTCCCATATTTAAAAAAGGCAGTAGAGGTTCTGTGCAAAATTATTGTCCAATTAGCTGACCTCAGTGGCTGGTAAATTAATGGAACGAGTAATGAAGTCTCTAATAGATCAAGATTTTTAAAAATTAGATATTTATGATTCAAATCAGCATGGGTTTACTCCCAAGTATTCCTGCTCCACCAATCTGATATCTTTTAACAATAATATAAGTACTCTACTAGATGTGGGTATCCCTACTGATGTAATTCTTTTGGACTTTAGTAGAGCTTTCGATAAAGTCTCACATGAAAAACTCATTACTAAAATGCACAATCTAGGTTTGTCACCTGATATTGTCAACTGGACTTTAAACTGGTTAACAAATTGTTCTCAGAGAGTCAGAATTAATCATATCTTGTCTGATTCGGTAGTGTGACAAGTGGTATATACAGGGTCGGTCTTGGGACCAACATTGTTTAACCTCTTTATCAGCGATTTACAAACAGGGCCAAATAACTTCATAGTTAAATTTGCAGATGATACTAAATTGGGGGGCAAGGTTAATAATCAAGAAAATATTTCTGCATTAAAGAAGGATTTGGAAAAATTAACACTTTGGGCAAATGAAAATCATATGCAGTTTAATCAAGACAAATGTTTAGTAGTGCATTTCGGTTAAATAATCCAAAAACGATACATCATATAAACGGACTACCACTTCACTCATGAAATTGTGAAAAATATGTAGAGCTATATGTTAATAATAAACTTACATCAAATGATCACTGTGTTAGAACTACTTGCATGACCAACAGACTTTTGAGGCAAATAAAATGCACTTTTGTTAATCACACTGAACAATGCCTTATTCCATTGTATAGGGCATACATTAGACCGTATCTAGACTATGGCTCCCCTTTCTGGAATCCAAACCAAAACAAAAGACATAGCAATTCTTGAACAGGTTCAAAGAAGAGTAACTAGAATGATTCCAAGATTAACAAACTTGGATTATCAGAACACATTAAAAGCTATTGGTCTCTTCTCCCTTCAAACTAGAAGATTAAGAGGTGATATGCTTATGTTTTTTAATTTAATAAATTCACAAGATCTAATGGAAAAATGTGGTCTAATGCTCTCCAAAAGGAGACATGTTCAGAGACTGCATAATAAACAGCTTGAAGTAAAAACTTACAAAACCAGCAAAAGGGGAAAATTTTTTCCAATAAGAGCATCCACTGTATGGAACACCTAGCAACAAGAATTGGTAGAGGCAACTAGTGCCACTGTCTTTAAAAACAAATTCGATGTTTGGTTGAGGGATAATAGATAAATAATGTCCCACATAGTGTGGGGAACAGTCTCGATGGGCTCTGGCCTTCTTCTGTTCTTTCATACCAAGTCAAGTAGAGGATGGGCGATGGAGTCAGAGGTCTTTGATAGATCAATGAAAATGGCAGAGGTAAGGTGTCCTTGGTCCATGCCTTTGAGGATGGCATCTGTGACCCGGAGAAGAGAGGACACAGTTGAGTGATTTTTTTTTTTCAAAATCACCGGACAGGTAATGTGAGAGAAAATTTGTGGTGGAGAGGAAGTGGTAGAGCCTGGTTAGGACTAGAGACTTCTACAGCTTGACTAATATGGAGAGGAGGGAGATGGGGCGATAATTACCAAATAAGGAGTGATCACATCCTTTGTGCAGGGGTATCACTTTTGCAGATTTCCAGGCTTATGGGCTGTGCTATGTGAAAAGGAGAAGTTTAGCAGGTGGGATGGGGTTGGGCAATAGCTGGGGCTAAGATTTGAAGAAGGAGCAGATCAAGCCCGTCAGGGCTAGATTTAAGAGGATTTATAGATTGGAGGGCATGAGGAACTTCATGTGCTGTTATGGGGGAGAAATGAAAGCTGTCTGTTGATGTGAGTGTGTGTAAGGAAGAGGGATATGTGCAGGGGTGGAAGGAAGGGCACAGGTTGTGAAGAAATAGTTTAGGGTGGAAGAAATGATGGGGGATCAGAGACTAGCTTGTTGCCAATGGGGAGGGAAGGGGTGGAGGATTTAGAGGAAGGGGTTAAAAGGGAAGAGAGTGTTTGCCAGAATTTGTGGGGAGAAGTGAGGTTTTCTTGTAAGGTGTTCCTGAAGTACTGGGATTTGACAGCTCTAATTGCTTTGGTGCATGAGTTTCTTAGTGTGCTGTAGGTTGTGAGGTCGATGTGGGACAGTGAAGCTTTGTAGTGTGTCCATGCATGGTCATGGGAGGTGCAAAGCTTGATGATGTCTGCAGATATCCATGGTGGTGATGATGTCTACTCTGTGGTATCTTGATGAGGCATGAGTATTCCATGCCTCATGTAGCATGTGGCAGAAGAGGTATAGCACAGTGTTGACATCATTTCAAGTGTAGAAAATGGACCAGTTTGAAGAAACAAGATCACGTAGGAGTGCAGTGGTGTTTAGGGAGCGTAAAGAGATAACTCATCGGTATGTGGAGGCAGAGGGTAGTTGTAGTTTGCTCATGCAGTACATCATGAGGTGGTCACTGGATATGTCAGGGAGTGTACCAAAGGAGGAGATCTAGTGGGGGTGTGTGGTCAGGATCTAGTCTAGGAGAGTGTGGTTGTTTGAGTGGGGATTGGGTCTGGTGAGTTCACTTATGAGTTGGTGGAGGTTTAGTGATTCTGTTTGTTGAGTCATGGGTTTTAGGTCAGGGCGATCCAGTTCAGGTTGAAGTCACCGAGTAGGATGAGTTCACCGGTGGAGGCAACAGATGATGTGAAGGAGATGGTATTAACTATGGAGGTGGGGGAGAATTTGGTGGAGGCATAGAGCACACCAGTGAAGATGATGAGAGTGGAGGAAAGCTGTAATTTAATAAGGAGGAGTTCCCATGTCTTTGGTACAGACTCCCTAGTGATGACCAAGCATGGTAGGTCTTGACGTGTGTAAATGGCTGCACCTTCTCCACATTTTGAGGTGGTAGTTGGGTAAGAACAATTGGGAACTGGGGATTCTGGGAGAAAGCCAGGATTTGGTGATGCAAAGGATGCCAGGGGTGTGTTGGGATACCCAAACCTTGAGGAGGTCAATTTTAGGGAGTAATCTTATGACATTTAGGTGGTACACTGTGAGAGCTTTCGGGAGTAGGAAGTGTTGTGAGGCTGGACCAGGATTTGGTTGGATATTTCCATCTAGTAGGAGGAGTAGGTAGAGGAAGAAAAGTTTATTTACAGTTTTGTGTAGTTTGGACTGGATGTATTGTATGAGTTTGTATGTTGGTTGCCAGGAGGGGCAGAGCCTGTGGATGAGATCCAGGTTGAGGAAGGGGAGCACAAAAGATTAGAAAAGTCACAGGTTCTGATTGGCTGATACCCCTAGCAAGGTGGGCATCTATCAGACAATAAAGCCTGGGTAAAAAGAGTACCAGTCCCATCCGACATGATTAACAACTCAAAAGTGGACCTGTCACTATTTTTTTTTCTCTCTTGCTTAGCAAGAGTGGTACTCAGTAAATGACAAGAGCAAGTGAATCAGCCCCCCTCACATCAACAAACACTGCAGTTATTTCAGTAAAAATGGATAACTATATTAATACATTCACATTTGATGGTGATGGACAGTGCCAATGAAACTCTCACGGTCTGCTCCCCATCACTGTCTCACACATCAGGACCTTCTCGACCATGAAAAGCATGTCGGTGTGGAAGCTCCTGACTAATCTCCTGATTCCCGAGTACTAGGAAAAAAAAATGAACAAAAAACAAACAAAAAAAAGCAGAACTTCTTGGAGATACAGAGGGAGAATGATATAACGTTTCTCCCAACTACTCTAATTGGTGCCACTACTGAACCCACTGTTGCTCTTGCAGTCTCACCCAGCCACAGTCCCTCTTAATGCAGCAGTACTCCTTATGGAGAGTGAAAAAAGAGGCAACTACCGAACTACATAGAAAAAGTTAAAATACATACAACTCTGCCAAAAAAAATCATGGTGCTGTTGGGGGGTGGGGGATACAAGGACACAAGCAGTCTAGCACACCTTAAAGCCACAAAAAATATCTGTATTCAAAACACAAGCACTTTCTACTGGCAGCTATACCAGTGGAGAGATTACTTTACAACAAGATAGGTTTCTATTAATTTACAATATTTTTTAAGTAACTTTATGACACCTCTCAATTATTTTATAAAAATGTCACAACTCTTTGTCTAAGAGCAATAATACCCTCCAAGGTGATCAGTGTGGGCTATACAAGACTTTCCAGGGGCTGTAAGGCCCTCTGCCTGCACCTTTGGGCCTCATTATGCCCCCAGGCAGTCCAGTATAGCCCAATGCCACCCCCACCCTGTCAGGTATTATTGCTTGCTGGTAAGGCAGTTCCTCTATTGGTGTGCCTCTGTGAGGCTGTCTGCTTTAATACAGTGACTGCAGAGGCTGGTAGTGGCAGAGCTGGACTACAAATGGGGGTGGTGTTGTTTGATATGAACAAATCCCTATGGGTAGTGAGGCTTAGGAAGCTTTAGTTTGCACTACTGCTCCAGATATCACTAGTGAAATGCAGATGACCCCTGACTACTTGTTTGAGAAGAATCAATATCTGCATGCATGCTGACTCATATATTATGTTAGGGAGAACACGCATCCATTCATACAACAGTATTCAAAACCGTGTCCTCAATGATAGAGAATGGTTGAGGATCAAGTGCCATCATCTCCTCCATCAGCTGTGTAATTCAGACATAGTTTGGGAGTGTTGATGGCAGCTTAGTGTGAGCATCTAATCACTTGGGAAGTATAGTTTTTGTTGTTGCTGGTGGTTGGAGTGATGCTTTAGAAGCAGCATTAGTACTTGGAGATGCATCAGTTGGCTGCCATGGTTGCTGCATTACATTAACAAATCATCTCATCACACAACTGATGCTGATTGCCCCTGCTGTTGCTGGCCTGTGTGACCTGTGTTGGGACTGAAAATACATGTGCCTGTTAGGGAGATGAAATATTTACACATTAGGTGATCCACCAGAACACTGGTTCCCAATGTCTGAGTAGACTGACCCTGACACTTTTCGGGCCACACAGATTGCACCAAGGTATTTGTGGATTTCTGGGTTCATAGCTAAAATACTCCCACACTTCTGATCTCTTTAGTATTTCAGCTACATGGTTGGGATTCTGGGGTTCTCTGGGACAAAAAAAGTGGAACAGAGAAATTGTCTTTTTCGGCCACAGTAGAATGGTATGTCTGGACTGGATGCCCCTGGCTGGGCAGAACTGGCAGCAGTAAAACTAGGGTTACAATGAGTTATATCAGTATAGCCTGGAGGTTAGAGCAGTAAGCTGTAAATGTGATTGGTACATCCAGTAGACCTGGGCTTGATTCCCACCACATCCACTTCCATACTATGTCACCCTGAGAAAGTCGCTTAATCTCTCTGTGCTCACAGAATGCACCTAGAAACAAACTTCCCCTTACAAAAAATAAATCCATTTTTATGGTTGCAGTGGCTGGAGCCCTGCAGACATTTCACATGTACAGAGGGCTCACATCATGTTTTCCATCTGTAGAACTGGCTGAAGGCGTAAATAGTCTCCTCCGCCTGACCCTCCTCCAAGAAGCAATCTGCCCATGTTGTCCCTATGAACTGCAGCACTACACTATTTCACAGTGGGTGTTTTTTTAACAGTGGGAATTTTTTTAAAAGACATTTCTGCATCCCCTTCCCCTTGCATAGCAAGCAGACTCGGGATCCCTGCCATTTCTGTCCTATTCCCACCCCCACCCAGAACAGTGTCTCTGGTCCAATTCCCCAGCAAATCACACATTGCACTCATTCTGCAAAGCTCGATAGGGTCGGGAACATTTGGCAATAAGGGTGGGTGGAGGTTATGGAGTTAAATCTTGAGGATACGGGAATAAGTAAATCAGCTCATTTTGAATGACCTGAGACCAAACGTCATTCATCTGGCATAAAATGAATTTGTAAGGAGAAATACTGTTTTCACATTTCTGGCACAAATGTATAAAGGGCTTCTTGGCTGCAAAAAACTGGACATAAGCAATCTTATATAGTGATTGTTATTCTACTAAATGAAGAAAAATGTTGAGAGTGAGGGAAATATATCCTACACTGGTGCTACCAAAGATACATTTAGCTGAAGGCAGCAAAATTAAAAGGACTGTATCATGCTTAAACAACACCTGCCCAACATTATTCTGGCAAGGGCATTTATGTGTACATATATAGACACTCTATTGTTTATTGAGATGCATTGTAGTGGAATATCATCACCTGCCTAATCACCCTACATTGCCACCTTCTATTATTTCATGCATACAGTACATCAAGATACAGTACATCATAGCAAGTACATACATTTGCAGATCAATAAATATGGTACCCCAAACCAGAAATCACCTTAGAGACAGGTTGCAAAAAAGAAAAACGCTGCAACAGCATCTGACATATCAAAAGTGCTGATTTATTAGTGCTCCAAAGAGAGAGAACAAAATCAGTTTTTTTATTCTCTCTTTGGAGCCCCAATAAATCAACATGTTTCATGCATCAGACACTGTTGCAGCATTTTTCTTTAGCACAACCTGTCTCTTAGGGGATTTCTGGATTTGTTTGGTTTGTAACTTTCAGGTTTAGGCACCAGCTGTTTTATTCCATCATAAAAATGGTAGAGAGATTTATTTTTTAAAAAGCTCAGGGTACTGGTAAAATCTGCATCATTCAAAAAGTCAGCACCCAGACCGGGACTCATATAAAAGCATTTATTTCCAACAAAGTGCTAAGTGCTAAGTGCAAAATGTCTGGCTCACAACACCATTTTGGTAGCAGGTAGGCTACAAGCTCTTGCTTTTCTCCTTGTTAACCACAAGGCTTCATCAGAGATGACTAGCATTAAAATTCTTAGTGCATATATACCCTACCGGCTACCAAAATGTGCTGACCTTTTGAATGCTGCATATTTAGTTTGTCGAAGCACCATCCAATTCTCCATACGGCTCTCCAGTTCTGGCTGCATACTGATAAAATTTACAGCAGATGCTGGATTATTTAACAAGAAAAGCCCTGCTCACAAAAATGAAGGCCTACCCACATTAAGTTTGGTGGACTTTAATTATCAATTAATGTTAATTTATTTTAATACAATTTTGAATTTAATTTTAATAATTTTTTTTTTTACGATAAACCTCTCTCACAACATTTTGCCTTATATGCAAGCTTTAGCGCAGGGCAGAGACAGAGATTAGCAAGACTGGTAATGCCGGCAGAATGGAGCATAGAAAAGGGTTAGCGGAGTTAGCCTACATTTTCAGTTGTGGTGCAGAGCAGAGTCTGAGATTGGTGAGATTAGTTAGGTTTCATAGCGAAGTACGGAACATGATTAGTAAGGTAGCGTGGTGGCAGGTTTAAGAATAATTAAAAAAGGCTAACTAACTTGAAAATAATAAAACATAAAAAAAAAAGAAGGAATTAAAATGAGGACTTCAATTAATTCCTAAACAGGGAACCTAGACGTGACACACATCCTATTGGCAAACACACATCAGTCATTTACTAACTTGCATCTCACTGGTTAGCATTGTGCCAATACCAGTGGGATAACTTAAAAGGAAAGCTGGGCTAGCAGGCATATGATTTTATAGAGAAACCATAACAAAAACATGCAGTAAACAAAATGCACCAATTTTTTGGTCAGCAATTAAATAAAATATTAAACAAATTGGAGTTGCATGTAAGGCTGTGATAACATTTACTGTGCACATATTACTGGCTGGTAGTAATCATAGAATTTTTTTTTAAGTTTGCTTTTCCAAACTGCTGATAGTCTATTGAAGAAACAATGAAGCATAACTACAGCTTGTGCTGACCAAAATGTTGGTGCATTTTATTTATCATGTTTGTTTTTTATTGTTTCTCCATAAAATCATATGCCTACTAGCCCAGTTTTCCCTTTTAGTGATCCCACTGGCATTGTCATGATGTTAACCAATGAGATGCAAGATAGTAAATGACTGCCGTGTATTTGCCAATAATGTGTCATATCTGGGTTCCGAGTTCAGGAATCAATTGTAGTCCTCATTTTAATTCCTTCTTTTTTATTATTTGCAAGTCAGTTAGCCTTTTTTAATCACTCTTAATCTTGCCACAGTGCTACCTTGCTAATCCTGTTCCATGCTTCACTATGAAACCTATCTAATCTCAACAATCTTGGTCTCTGCTCTGCACTGCAACTGAAAATGTAGGCTAGCCCCACTGACCCTGTTCTGTGCTCCATTCTGCCAGCATTGCCAGTCTCATTGATCTCTGTGTCTTCCCTGCACTGAAGCTTGCATGCAAGACAACATGCTGCAAGAGTGGGTTATCATAAAAATAAAAAAGGACCGCACATGAGTGGTACTTGGGGTGATTTCTGCACTGGGGTTTAGGCACCCCAGTGCCTCTTTTACATTTCTGGGGGGGTAGTGGGGTGGTGGGTCCTGAGAGGGGAGGGTCAGGTGGGGGCTATTTAGTACTACTACAGTCACAACATTAAATGATAATTTTCTTAAATGATCTGATGGTGTTGACAAAAAAAGTACAATGATTTTATTCCTACCTATAACAGAAAACTATATTTATATTTGGCAAGTCTACTTTATAATTGCCAGGGAGGCAGACTTTATTAATAGCAAAATGTCAGAAATGCAAGCCATGAGAAAGAATACATCGGAGAGTTATTGCCCCTGCATATTTTTTTTTGTGGGCTCTATTTAAATCCCTTTAAAATGATTATGATAATGAAAGTAAAAGGTTGCTACACACCCGTGTAGCCTTTCTAGCTGCACTCAGACAAAACTTCACTTTACTAAATTTTGTCAAACTATGGTTCTGTTTAATAAATGTGAATAAAATACCATTCACCTTCACTTTACAACTGATTTCAAACTCAGTGATGTCTCCTTTCTTTTTTAGACCACTGCCCACTGTATCTCAGCTTGCTAAGTTTAAATAAATAAAGTGATTGCAAGTCAGAATTAGATTCATGATTGCAATAGCACTTATGGTCCAAAATGCATTTTCTCTCCAGCCAGAGTTATGAAACTAAAAGAAATTGACTTTTACATTTAACAAGATGCACAGAGAAAGGACAGCTCAACATATAATACTTGTGAGAACCCTTGGGTAAGGCAATTCAGCTAAGAAGAAGCCATAGCTAGTAAAGTGATAAACTGCTCATATCCTAATGCAGCAAAAGTAAAAACTGTTTAAAAAAAATGGGTTGGCACATATGAACTTTAAATTATTCTAGGATTAGGCACTAGAGCCCTAAAGACAAACAAAAAAAAGCTCTGTGATGACTGTTTGCTTCTTTTTGCCTATAAGAAATACACAGTGGGCTGGATATTCAGAAATTGGCATGGGATCATTATGTCACGAGACATAATGCCACATGGCACTATCACGCTGAGTGATTTATGCCATGAGGCATCATGTCTTTGTTCTGTGGGGGGCTCTGCCCCCCCAACACCCACCTTAACAGGGGTCTGTGCCTCCTGGACCACTCCCACTAAAGATTCTCAACTCCAGGGGGGGGGTCCAACTCAGGAACACACAGGTCCGGGTTTCGCCATAATGCCATATGCTATTAAACATGTGACATTATGACCCAGTACATCAGAAATGCACCACAGGAGAGTGCAGGTCTGGCACCGCACAAATCTGATATGCACTGGCACAACAGGAGTGATATTCAGAGATTGCACATGCCGTAGAGCATCAGCACAACCTGGCTGAATATGGCAAAGTTACAGTATGGCGCAACTGTGAATGCACCATGGCGCAACTAGAGGTGTGCCATGGGGCACACACACAGTTGCACCACAGCATCAGAGTGACAGGGGGCATGGCACAGAGAAGTTACCCAGGGACAGAACCAGTGAGGCACAGTGACAGACCACAGGAGTCCACCACCAGCTGGGCACAGCAGTGTGTGAACAGGCACCCACACCCCTACCCCAGAATACAAAAGTGGCACTGAAGGTAGGCAACAGGAGGTGCCAATGGCTAACAGAGGGCCACCAAGGGGAACCCTGTGGGCTGCAGGCCATGCCCCCCAACACAGCCAGACCAGAGCAGGTCACACCCAGGACCATGCAGTCAAGCACACACACCCACAACACTCCCGACAGGCCTCCCATGGGCACCCCATGACACGCCCACCGACCAAGGGGAAGGACACCATCACAGTGAGACACACCACAGCACATAGCAGTAAACCACAGAATCACAACATGCACCCTGACACATGCACACCACATGGACAGGGACTGGGCCACTGCAGCATGGCTCTGCATGCCACCTACAAAGCAGACACTGACACAGGCAGGTAAGTCAAAATATTGTAATATATAATTATGAACAGCAAACTATGTGCAGAACAAAGGGGTTGGGAAAGGGTAGGAATGTGAGGGATGGGGACAGGGAACAGGGACTGTACAGTGGGAAGGGGGACTGTAGGGGGAGGTACAGCAGGAGAAGCAGGGGAAGGTAGGCTGCACACTAGCAGTGTCCATGCCATGCTGCCTCTTGCTGACCATGGTGTCCACCTCCCATCATCCACCTGTGGATCTGGAGCACTGCCTGCATAGTGGTGGACGTTACCAGGATCAGCTTCCTCAAGAGCCTGCAGTAGAGGGGCATCCTCTGCCACCCCTGGACACCTAGGACAATGGACAGGACAGGTGATTAGTGCAGTGTCCCAAGGAACCATGCCCATCCACACCACTCATTGGGCAGTGGGATCATACACCCCCAGAAGGCCTGAACAGGTCACCCGCAGAGAGGTGGGCCAATGACTGCCAGCAACGTGGCACACCACAACAGTACACAACGGTGGTCCCTGCCACACTCTAGCCACCCAACTGCACTATGCCAGTCACATGGCACAGTGTCCTGGCAGCACCACAGCATGGACAGTGGCAGCCGGGCACACACCAACCCCACCAACAGCTGGCACATGAGTACAATGGATGCACCACAGTGGTGGGCACCTCGCACAGTGCAACACACACAGTGGCCACGGCACATGGCACAGGTGGCCATGCCCGCACCCATGCCCCCACAAACCCCCAAGACATGTGGGAAGCACCATACAGTGCCTACCTGCTCTCTGTGGCCCCACTCCACTGGTTCTGGAGCCACTCCTGCACCACCTCCGGGTCCCACTGCAACTTGCAGTCCCACTGCGGCCACCACCACTGCCCTCCAGTGATTATTTTATTTATTTATTTATTTGTACATCAGTTTACAACCTTTGAGCCAGGGGATCATTTTCAAAGGTACCTCATCACAAAGAGGACAATACAGTGCAGGCATTCATGTTACAGAATGTAGGTTACATGGAATTAACATACACGTTTGTGAGGAACATGATAGATACAGCAGTACATACAAAAACTCACTTAGGTTACAGGATATGGGTACATCAGTAAATAGGTGATTGGCCGATATTACAGAGAGGCCAGATTGGTTATTGTGGCAACATAGAGACTGGAAATGGAGCAGTCAGTAGAACAGTGGTAATTTAACAGGTTACAGCAGTATATAATGGTAAGAGCAGTCAGGAGCAGTGGCAAATTAACCAGGTTACAGCAGCACATAGTAACACTGCCAGGGAGAAATCAACAGAGCAATTTAAGCCAAGTTACAGTAACATATTGCAATACTGCAGGTTGAGCAGTCGGCAGAACAGTGGTAATTTTGCCAGAGGAGATAACGTGGTGTGGTTTGGATGCTGCCCAGTGGGCATTGTCAGGGCACAGTGGGTAGGGCCTCAGATTATACAGGTGCAATTTCATGTGGTGAACAGTTCACTTCTGAGTGCGGTTTTGAATTTGGAGTTCATAGGGGCATCTGTGATGTGGAGGGGGAGTGAGTTGAACCAGGAAGGGGCTCTATGGGGGAAGGACCTTTGACCATGGGAGGTCCTGGCTCTAGGTGTCTGGAAGGTAGTCCTGCAGGAAGTCCGTGTACAGACCAGGGGTTTGGCTATGGGGAGGGAGGCCATCAGCCCTGGGGGGGACAGTCCTAGGAGAGTTTTTTTTTTTGCTATTAGGCATGTTTGATAATGCAGCCGTTCATCTAGGTTCAGCAATGTTGCCAGCCCATAGAGCTGGCATGAATGTGTAAGTCTAGGGGCCCCAGTGATTAGTCTGCAGGCCTTGTTAAGTAACAGGCCTGGGAATGGAACATAGACAGGATCACATCAGTACACAACCACAGCAACTGGCCTCCCTGCACAGTGTGGGCCCCTGCCTGGCACGGTCCACACAGAGGCATGTCAATGCAAGTGGTGGTGGGTGATGCTACCCTGCGATGCAAACATTGACAGTACACAACCCTGCAGGACATGCCAGGCAGCCCAGCCAACACCACAGTACAGCAGCAGGGAACACATGCTTGCTGGGCCTACTCACCTGGCTGTGGCACATGCCCACACCTGACGAGTGCCTCCAGCTATCGGAGGTGCTCTGGGTCCTTCTGCATCAAGTACCCATATTGGTGCCAACACTGCTCTCAAGTCCAGGTCACCCCAGTGGAGCAATATGGCAGCCACAGTCGCATGTGGCCACAGCATGCGCCAGATGCACAGGGTGAGGGGATATGCGCTGTGTCCGCCTATTGTGCAACATTGGAGATGGCATGGGCGTGACTGGGAGGGGCGTGCAGGGTCCTCCAGGGTCAGATGTCACTGCAGGGGTTGCAACATGGCCATGCACTGTGCGCATGTGAGCAATTGCTGCCATGGTGCACTGTCTGCCATGGCAACTATTGCGCAGTGGGTGCACAATGTGCAATAGGTGTCAGTGCATCGAACGGCACCTGCACACAGCGCCAATGTGCACAGCGCATGCATGCGTATTGCATCACGTAGTGCTCCAGAGCAATCCTATGACTTGCTCCAGAGCACTCTCATTGCGCACAGCAAAAGTATGCGATATTCAGCCGCCTCATGCTAATGAGCTCATCAGCCAATGCGTGGTGCAATGGGGGCATTAGCATGTCATTACCATTGTGCCAAAGCCTATTTGCATGCAATGCGCCATCAAAGCACCACCGATCGGCACAAGCCATGGACCGGTATTGCATCCTTTTGAGGCAAGTTGCGCATGCTGCTAGGGCACACTGAGCACATACGGCACAGCAGGGGAGATGGCAATGGATGTTGCTGCTGCCACTGACACACTGTGCTGACCATTTCCACAGGAAGTGACATGTCGGAACCTGAGGAGGTTGGGGATCGTGGGCCTGCTCACAAGTGCAGGTCCAACTTCACAAAGGCAGAGTCA
Source organism: Neoceratodus forsteri (assembly GCA_016271365.2). NCBI lineage: Eukaryota > Metazoa > Chordata > Ceratodontiformes > Ceratodontidae > Neoceratodus > Neoceratodus forsteri. The sequence goes on from CM057452.1 coordinate 762,224,877, forward strand.
GAGGCCCTGTTCGAAGCCTACCTTGACAGGGAGCCGCTGTTGAGTGGTGCCACAGGCACCCCACAGGCCAGGGCTGGGGCCTGGGTGGAGCTGGCGGAATGTGTGAATCAGCAGGGCAGCCACCAGTGGTCAGTGCAGAAGTGCCGCAAGAAGGTGGGCACTGACAAGAGGCAGATCAAGGAGAAGGTGGCAGCCATCTGTGCAGCCCAGAATGCCACTGGAGGGGGTCCTGCTGATTTGCCACAGCTCACAATGCAGGAGGAGTTGGTGGCAGCCACCATGTGCTGCATCACTGTGGAGTGTGTGCCTGGTGGAGGATTCCAGACAGGTGGCAGCCCATCTCTGCATGTTACGTATGATAGCAATCCACAGCATGCTGTGGCATTGTGTGGGAAGGGGCACTTGTGGCCATTGCTTCATTGACACACCTGTTTTATCTTCCAGCACTGTCACACCTGCATGCAAAGGATGGGGCACTGGTAGCAGCCATGGAGGAAAGACCAGCCCCAGCCATCCACCTCCATGGGCATCCAGGGGCCTGGGAGGCCGCAGCACACCACCACTGTCCAGCCGAATGTCCTGGGCATGGGGTCGGATGAGGCCCTGGATGTGTTTCTACAGGATGACAGTCTCGGCATCCTCTGCATGGAGACACAGATTGGGGTGGGGTCCAACACTGATGATGATCTCACCCTAATCCTGGATAGCATGGGCAGTGTTGTGGGGGAGACACCCATACTAGACACAGGCAGCACGTCCAGTGACCTGACAGTGGAGGAACAGCTGCCTGCTGCCACTGTGGATGCAGCTGTGTTCACTGCCACAGCTGTGCCATGTGGTGGTGGTATGGCCGCGCAGGTGCTGGGCAGTGTTCAGTGGTGGAGGGGCAACCACAGCAGGATGCAGGTGCCACAGGGCAGCCCGGACACAGGGTCTGCCGCCGGGGCATCAGCTAGGGACATACCCCATGAGTACCCTACTGTGCATAGTCCACCTGAGAGGGGGGTTGTGCAGCATGGCTGGTCACCACAGGAGGGTCAGCATCCTGCCCTGAATCCCCAGTATGCCAACCCAATGGTAGAGCACATCTGTTTGCTCTAGGCCGCCGTACAGCAACAGGTGCAGGTTGCCACTGGGCTGCATGCACTGCGTGCAGAGGTGCACCAGATGGCCCAGCAGCGTGAGAGGGGCATTGCACAGCTCCTGGTGGGGATGCAATGCATGCAGGAGGCCACGACTGCTTTCATGGATCACTTTGCACAATGCATGCAGGAGGCCATGACTCCTTCCATGGATTGCTTTGCACAGGCGGTCACAGATGGCTGTGTGCTGCTGCCCACCACAGGGCATGGCAGGCCACAGCAGACCCCATGCAGTGCATTGTTCACCCCATGAACCTGGCTTTAAGTGACACCCACATTGTCAACACCGGAATCTGATGTCAGTATCCCAGGCATGCCTGGGTTGGGCCTGTTTGGGCACCTACACACCCCTGAGCAGACCTGGTCACTGTCTCATAGGTCAACCCCTGGGGGGCTGTTGAAAACACTTCCTGTGGCTGATGAGCAGCCTGTGGCTGCTGAACGGCCCCGGCACAGTTGCCCCCCTTGGCCTTGGTGGCCAAGGATCTGTGCGGCAGCCCTGATGTGTGACCAGCTCTGACCGCAGTCTGCAGCTGCTGCCCTATGTATGCATGGGTGGTGTGTGCATGTGCATACCACTGATGTGACACCTGTGTGTTGCACCACATGCCGCCTGTGTGCGTGCTTGCCCAGCTGCTGGACCATGTGACGTGGGCATGATGAGGTCAGTTCTGCACCGATTGCACCTGTGCACTGGTGCAATGCATCTGATCCTTGACACATGCCAAAGTCTGGGCTTGTGGGTGCATATGTGTGTGTGGGTGTGTGTGTGCGTGCATTGCTGTGTGCTGCTCTGTGCAATTATGTGTGGTTGTGGGCCACCAACTCCCCTGACCATGCACCATGCCTCTGTGTGTGCATGCCCATTGCCATGCACACCCCTGCATATGTGCTGTACCTGTGTGTGTAGCTCATGCATAGGTTTAGCACCACCTTCCTGCATGCACCATAGTGCTCCTGTGTGATGGTGTTGCAGTGCTGTCAGGCCAGCCTCGTCAGCCATGGATCCCTCCTCCCAAGGGGGCTACCCACCTCCCTCCGGCACATTGCCTCCATCGTCCCCACTACTGTCACCCTCATCACCCTCGACAGCTATCCCACGGTCAATGGTCATGTTGTGCAGTATGCAGCAGGCCAGGAATAGGCCACAGGCTTTTGAGGGGCTGTACTGTAGGGCACCGCCGGACCTGTCTAGGCAATGGAAACATGCCTTCAGCATTCCAAGTACACACTCAATGATGTAACACATGTTGGCATGTGCCTCGTTGTAGCGTTCTTCTGCTGATGACGATGGGCGCTGGTAGGGTGTGAGCAGCCAATGCCTTAGTGGATAGGTGCTGTCACCTGTATGGAGAATGACATGGTTAGCTCTCTGCCTTCCCTTGCTGTGCCCCTTGCCTGTCCAGGCACCCTTGTCTGCTTACCCACCTTGCCTTCCCCCATTCCATGGCCTGCTCTGCCCGTCACCCCTTGCCCATCCCATACTTACCACTAGGTGGCCTGTGGGGATGTCCCCACATTCGAATCTGTGTCACAGCACAGAGCAGTGCCAGATGATCGCATCATGTGCACTCCCAGGGTGTGTGGTACAGACATTAGTGATGCACCCTGTGGCATCACACACCACCTGGCAGTTGATGCTCAGGCTCCCCTTCCTATTGATGTATGCTAGCCCCTTGGGGCCAGGTGGCATGCAGATGCCCATGTGGGTGCAGTTAATGTCCCCAAGCATGCCAGACATATGTGCTACCCTGTGGAAGTCCTGCTTGACTGCTGTATGCTCTGTCTGTGTGCTGGGGAAATGGATGAATTCCATAGCATGTGGCAGCAGGGCATTGAGGAACTGTGTGAGGAGGCATGATGTGGCTGACTGAATTATGCCTGTGGTGTCCCCTGTTGGTCTCTGGAAGGTGCCTGTCGTGAGCAGGCACATGACTGCTGTGACTTTCGTCTCCACAGACATTGCATGGCTCTGTCTTGTAGGTGCCTGCATCTCCTCACTGCACAGCTCACAGAGCTGCCTCAGAATGGCCCTATTCTGGTGGTACCAGCCCACTATCTCCATGTCAGAGAAGTTCTCGAAGGTGGTGCGGGCTTGTACCACCTGTGTCAGGCATACCAATGACGGGCCCTTCTTCAGCCAGGTCGCTGTTCCGTCTGCCCCCTCACACCCCTCATTGTGTCCTCCATCATGCATGGTGCACTATCCATGGCTCTGATGTCTCATCTCCCCCTGGGTGGTTGGCTGCTGCTGGATGTGTGCCACCCTGGTGCACCGCATGGCACTGTGCCTGCCTGTCCCTCTCACTCTCTCTGCCCCTGTGTCCCTTTCCACTGCCACCTCTGTCCCTCTCCCTCTGTGGCTGCCTCTTTCTTTCTTTCTTTCTTTCTTTCTTTCTTTCTTTCTTTCTTTCTTTTTTCCTTTCTTCCTTTAGGGTTTTCTCTCTCTCGTTCTATCTCTCTCTCTCTCCCTCCCTCTCTCTCACCTGGTGCAAGTGCTGTCTGTGTGCTTGCACCATGTATTTATAGGCTCAAGTCTTCTCGGAGCATCTTGGTTTTGCTCCACACATGCGCCATGGTTCCACGGTTGAATATCACACTGCCCTGGATATTCATGGGCATGCCCCCATGCTTGTGCCTACATTCATTATGACTGCACACTGGCACAATATTTTTTGTGCTGTGCAATGGCTCCCACTGAATATGGCTCCTTGGCGCAATTCAGCACCTGCGCTGGCGCAACTCAGTGGCTCCATGTGCAATTGCTTTGATTACCCAGCCCAGTGACTTATCTCTATTTAATGTGCAGTGCCGGTGGACTAAAAGTGAAATGAGACATCACTAAGTTTGAAATCAGTTGTAAAGGGAAGGTGAATGGGATTTTATACACATTTATTAAACAGAACCAAAGTTTGGCAACATTGAGTAAAATGGAGGGTTTTTTTCTGAGTGCTCACAGAAAGGCTGCATGGGTATGTAGCAACTCTTTACATTTAAATTTGATGCTGTTTTGCACCAGTATTGTTCCAGTTTAAAAAAAAAAGATTTAGAGAACAACAAACAGCCCATTCAGTAATCTGATAACAGGATAATGAAATTAGAGCTGTCTGCAGACAGTTGTGCCTGTTCATGGGGCAGTTCTGAATCATTATTATACAGATACAGCCTCAACATTAAACAATACAAGCAGATACCCAAATGGATTTTTTCAAATAATTGCAATAATGCATTCCAGGGATTAAATTAACAATCAAGTAAATACCCCTATTGGCATATTGCACTTGGCTATGCCTAATGCCGCATTACACCTCTAGTTACAGCTGCAGTGGGTGGAGCCCTGCAGATGTTTTGCATGTACTAAAGGGCTCACATCATGTTTTCCATCTGTGAAACTGGCTGAAGGTGTAAATAGCTTCTTCTACCTGACCCTCTTCCAAGTAGCAATCATCCCATGTTGTCCCTGTGGATTGCAGCACTGCACTATTTCAGAGTGGGTGTTTTTTTTTTAACAGTGGTTACGGCTGCAGTGGGCAGAGCCCTGCAGAAGTTTTGCATGTACAAAAGGACTCACATCATGTTTTCTGTCCGTGGAACTGGTTGAAGGTGTAGGTAGTCTCTTCTGTCTGACCCTCCTCCAAGAAGCAATCCTCCCATGTTGTCCCTATGGACTGCAGCACTGCGCTATTTCACAGTGGACTTTTTTTAACAGGCATTTTTTAAAGACATTTATGCATCCCCTTCCCCTTGCATAGCAAGCAGATTCAGGATCCCTGCCATTTCTGTCCCCTCCCTGCCCCCACCCAGAACAGTGGCTCCAATCCCATTCCCCAGCCAATCACACATTGCACTCATTCTGCAAAGCTAGATAGGGTCAGGAACATTTGACAATAGGGGGGTCACGGAGCTAAATCTTGAGGATACGGGAATAAGTAAATCAGCTCATTTTCAATGACCTGAGACCAAACATCATTCATCTGGCATAAAAGGATTTTGTAAGGAGAAAACACTGTTTTCGCGTTTGTGGCACAAATGTATAAAGGGTTTCTTGGCTGCAAACAACTGGACATAAGCAATCTGATATAGTGATTGTTGTTCTGCTAAATGAAGAAAAATGTTGAGTGCCAGTAAGGCCTGGTGCAGCCAACCCGTGGGTGAGCTCCAATGGCCCTGAGTGCCTGTCATTCATGAATCTCCTGGCCACTAGCCTCCTAGGTTACTACTGTTAAGGACTAGCCTCTGGGCCATCTAGGGTTAAGTAACTTTTGTGGAGCCCCCTCCCAGCACTACCAACAATATTTTTCTCCTCTTTTTCTTCCCCCCCAATAAATTAATTGCCTGTCAAAGCACTATCGGGGACCAAGGACCCCCACTAGATCCAGGGAAATAATTATTTTAATACTCTGGCCACCAGGGAAGGGATATTACTTAAATTATTGTCCCCACATGGGACAACTATAGTACCCTGGACCACAAGTGATAAACTATCTATGCTGGGTAACAAGCCCTACTGAGTGACCACTAGTCCTCCTGAGTTACTACTGTTAAATACTAGCCACTGGCCATGTAGGGTTAAGTGACTTTGCTGGGCCCCCTCCACCACTACCAACAATATTTTCTCTTTTTTTTTTGCACATCCCTTAAAAAAATATATGCTTTGTGCTCCGCTGGCCATTGGCTTGACCTTCTGCTTCCTCCTACGTGAGCTACACACCCTACTGAGACCATGCTGCAGCAGCTACTCACACCCATCTGCAACACAGCCATGTACTGCCCCCCCCGCTTATCCCTGGTGGTGGATACACCATCACTGGCATTTCTTCCCCGCAGTCAGCTGGTCCCTTGGGGGGAGTGAAGGTGTGGCTCAGATCCAGGAGTACTGCAGCTAGGGTCCAATGCAAGGGTTTCATCTGCCTGGCCCTTGCATGCTTTTTCTATGTCCTACCCCCCAACCCCCAGTTCCACCCTCACCCAAGAGTGCACATCAGGAATGGCTGCCAGTAAGGCCTGGTGTAACCAACCCGTGGGTGCACTCCAATGGCCCTGAGTGCCTGTCATTCATGAATCCCCTGCACCACAACCTGTGGCTACACAGGTGGCAGTAGAGCATTGGGATGCGAGACCCTGCCTCCCTTCATGGAGGAAGAAAGCATCCTGTCCTCATCTCCTCAGCCTGTTCTCTGACAGTCCTTGCTCATTCCTGCATCTGGGTCATCGGCATTGTAAGCAGTAGTGCTACCACTATGCTGGTGGGCTGGCTGTTATTTGTTTCTGACTTTACTTTCTTTGCATTTCTGTCTTCCTGCTTTGTCTTATCTGTACCTTTTTATTTAGAGCTCTCTTTTTTTTATCCTTTCATATCTCTTTGCCCCCTTTTTCTCAGCCCTTGCTACTGTATTTTCACCATATTAACATGTTTTTCTCTTTACTTTAACAGGTCTGACAGGATTCTGACTCCTTGCACATCAGATAAGTATCACTCTACATCTAACCAGTTCTATTCTTCCTATTTACTCCGTAAGAACTTCAGATCCTTTGTGACCCATTTCCTATATTTTATTTTAAAGATATGATGGTCATTATCCCTTTTAGTCCTACTTCTGGCTCCCTAATATCCAGGTAGGACTCTTTACATAATACCTATACTTTCATGGTTCACTGCAACAATTTGCCCACACGTGTGTGTGTGTGTGTGTGTGTGTGTGTGTGTGTGTGTCTTAAGAGTCCTCTGCATTTTATTGGAAGCTGAGAGTTTGTGGGTGGATGGGTGTATGTGTGTGCAAATAGTGGTGCAGATCATACTGTCAACAAATGGCTATGTGTGTGTATATGGTGTTGAAGTTTGCATAATTTTATTGACATTCAGGCATTTATTGGATGGTAGTGGGGGGATGTACCATTCTATAGTCAGTATATGTATTTTTGTGTGATTGTGTGCATAGGGGAGGGGAGGTGCCTACCTGGTGTCTGAGCATTGACAGTTTATATATTGTAAAGATACCTTTGGATCAGAACATATTTGAAGGTTATCATGATTTAGAAATAATTATTTGAGATCCTGTATAGCTGGAAAGTCACAATAGGCATCAAATAATTATTTTTTAATCATGGAAACTTTCAAATGTGTGTAGAACCAAAGGATATTCATACTAAACATAAATATATTGGCTCCATATAGCAGAATAAAATGAAGTAGTGTGATGAATCATTGAAGGTCACCAAGGTCAGGGTGGCTAATATGCTCACAGTTTTCATATACACTATACACTGATATATGAGGAAATTGTGCCTTAAGTAATTCTTAGTTGTTTCAGAGTGCAATGCTGTTAGGAAATTATCTTGTTTGGTTACAGTGATGTACTCTGAAGTACTGTACTAAATTGTGAAAATGTATTGCCTGGTCATGCATCCAAAAATGCATTTGATATGTGAGGAATGTACTTGTCAGCATTATGCTGTTTGGTAGATGTCCACGTTTGGGGCACATAGCCATTTTATGATGTGCAGCTGCAATCAGCAACTTAGTGTAATGTTCTTCTCAATAACTGGAATTGTGATGACTGGGATGCACTAAGCTGGAAATAATAGGATGCTGTTTGGTGACATGACATGACATGGACAGGACAATGCTCTCTTTAGATCTATTGTTCTGTTAAAAGAATGACATATATACATCTTGTGAATGCTTTCAATTAATTTATCTTGGAGACTGACTGTCTAGATGTACCTTTAAAATCTTTTATCTTCACCTCTACTGTTGTCTGCTGAACTGGCCTTAAGGCATATTTGTTTTTCAGGAAATGTGATTAACATTGTGTTTTCAATTGTCCTTAAAACTTACTGTTTGATAAAAATATATAATTACTGGGTTCTGTTTTTTCCTTTAGGACAAAACGTGCATTAAATACCTTATTACCGGAGTAGGTATTACGGCATTCACGCTGCTTTTTCCCGTAGAAAACTTGACATGCAAGACAGCTCGAGACTGTCAAACTCAAGCTGCTCAACCACAACAATATAGATCTCCACAGCACACTTCCCATCTGGCAAAACAAATCATGTCAGATGGAAACAGTTATCTCATGCATTTCACATCGGTTGTCAAGCCGGCTAGCGTACTGTCACAGAACGTGTGCGAGTAAGATTTTCGGAAAACACCTGCACGCAAGTGTTTACATCTACATGATTTCCAATTTGTTCGAGAGAATTCCAGAGGACATAATCAGATTTTTCAAGAAATCTGGTAGGTTGTAAAACCAGAAAATACCCCGTTTACATGCAGTCTTCTTTCCTGACTCATAAAACCGAAATCTCAGAAACCCACCCGGAATCAGAAAACTGCCTGCATGTAAATACACTGACTGTGAGGATAAAACAGAACCCTTCAATTATACATAACAAAATAAGGGGTGCAGTGTGTTAACTCGAATTTAATACTCACCCTCGTTGTTGGATAGCTATCATAAACCCCTCAGGCTTCGTCCTCGGGGTTTATGTGCCATTCAACAACTCAGGTGTGTGTTAAATTCTCGTAACACACTGCACCCTATACTTTATCCTATATAGAAAACACATGAAGTTGAAGCTGTAATCAAATGGTTTTGAAATGCAGTGACATTCTAAACCAGCTGAGCTGTGCATTGATGTTGCCTTTAAAATGTGGGCATTTTCATGTTATCTGCTTTGCAAAGTAATGTAGTCATAGTAAAGATTTGTGAGACATACAGTTTTTAACTGAAACATAAGATAAAATGTTGTATCAAGTAACATTACATTGCCACGTCATCTCATCTTGACTCCCAGTGTAATCTTTATTTCATACTTCCATGTTAAGTCAATCTAGATTGACTTCAAATATATCTAAATACTCTGTTGGCCAGCTCAGCTGACAATTACCTTGGAATATATATGTTAGGATTCCCTCTGAAACAGTTCTTTGTGTTTAATTAAACTGGCTGTCTTAAAATGTTAGCCTGATATCATAGAAACATAGAAGTTGACGGCAGATAAGGACCGCAAGGCCCATCCAGTCTGCCCATTTCTTTTTCTACCTTATAAATGTGCCATCGGCCTTTGCTCTGTCAGTGACCTATCTATTCATAGTCATTTGTATTGCTCCCTTATGCCTATCCCATGCCTGTTTGAAGCCCTGCACTGTATTCATAGCCACCACTTCTTGTGGTAAGCCATTCCATGCATCTACCATCCTTTCTGTGAAAAAGAATTTCCTCACATTCCCCCTTAATCGGCCTCCTCTAATCTCATGCTGTGTCCTCTTGTCCTGCTATTTTCTTATATTTAAACATGTTAGACTCTTCACCTTGTTTATGCCCTTAAGGTGTTTAAATGTCTCGATCATATCACCTCTCTCCCTCCTTTGCTCAAGGGTATACATATTGAGCTCCGTTAATCTGTCCTCATATGTCTTCTGATGCAGTCCCTGCACCATTTTGGTTGCCCTTCTCTGGACTGCCTCAATTTTGGTTAATGTCCTTGTGAAGGTGTGGCCTCCAATACTGAGCATGAGTACTCCAGATGGGGCCTAACCTAATGTCTTGTACAGAGGGATTATTACCCTCTTACGACTTGTGATACCCTACTAATACACCCTAACACCCCCTAGCCTTACCTACTGCTTTAGAGGTCTGCTTGGATGATTTTAGGTCATCAGTGATGATGATGCCCAAGTCTCTTTCTTCCTTTGTGACTGCTAGCAACTCTCCTCCCAGCCTATAAGTGGCTTGAGGTTTCTCTTCCCTATGTGCATGATTTTGCACTTCTTTGCATTAAATCCCAGTTGCCACTCTTCTGACCATTCTGCTAGTTTATCCAGATCTCTTCTCATTCTGCCCATCCCATCTGGATCATCTACTCTGTTGCAGATCTTGGTGTCATCTGCAAACAGACAAGCCTTACCCTCTAGTCCATCTGCGAGGTCACTAATGAAGATGTTGAATAGGACTGGCCCCAGGACTGATCCCTGAGGTACCCACTTGTGACTTGCATCTCTTCTGACTGTATACCATTTACCACCACTCTCTGTTTTCTGCCAGTCAACCAGTTTGCCACCCAGTTGACCAACTTCTGACCCACCCCGAGCCTACCTAGCTTATTTATCAATCTTCTATGTGGAACAGTGTCAAAAGCTTTGCTGAAGTCAAGGTAGGCGACATCAACTGCTCCCCCTTGGTCCACCACTCTGGTTACCCAGTCAAAGAAATCTATGAGATTAGTTTGACAGGACCTTCCTTTTTGTAAACCCATGCTGTCTTGGATCCTGTGCCCCTATGGATTCCAGGTGTTGCACTATCCTTTCCTTAAGGAGTGCCTCCATAATCTTGCCCACTACTGAGGTAAGACTGACCGGTCTGTAGTTCCCCGCCTCCTCCCTGCTACCACTCTTGTGGAGTGGGATCACATGAGCCCTTCTCCAGTCTTCTGGGACCTCTCCTGTGCTCAGAGACTCACTAAACAATTCTGCTAATGGCTCTGCTAGTTCCTCCTTTAGCTCCTTAAGTACTCTGGGATGTATGCCATCAGGTCCCATTGCCTTATCCACCCTGAGCTTAGCAAGCTCTTGTAGGCCAAGACTTTGATGGCAGCTAAGGACCACTTGGCCCACCTAGCCTGCCCATTTCCCTACCTACAGGATAAGCTTCAGATCCTAGTTAACCAGCAGCATAGTTCTTCTTATCCCCCACAAGAATTGCCTTATGTCTGTCTCATGCATTCTTGAATTCACCCACAGTTTTAGACCCCAAAACCTCCTCAGGAAGGCTGTGCCATGCATCCACCACCCTCTCTGTGAAAAAATACTTCCTCACATTGCCCCTGAACTGCTCCCTCAATCTTTAAATTGTGTCCCCTTGTTCTTGCACATCTCTTTTTCTGAAAGATGCTACCCTCTTGGACTTTGTTGATTCCACTGAGGTACTTAAAAGTTTCTATCATGCCCCCTCTCTCCCTCCTTTCCTCAAGGGTATACATATTAAGCTCCTTTAGTCTCTCTTCATTTGGCTTCTCTTGCAGACCCTGCACCATTTTAGTTGCCCTCCTCTGGACTGCCTCTGTCCTGGCTATGTCCTTTCGGAGATGGGGTCTCCAGAACCGGATGCAGTACTCCAGATGGGGTCTCACCAATTGTCTGTACAGAGGGATAACAACTTCCTGTTTTCTGCTGGTGATGCCTCTCCCTATACATCCCTGTATACACCCAGCCCTCCCTACTGCCTTCTCACATTGCTTGCTAACCTTAAGGTCATCTGATATGATTACTCCCAGGTCCCTTTCCATTTTTGTTGTTGTTAGTACCTCCCCCCAATTGCGTAATCTTCCCCTGGGTTTTTGTTTCCCAGGTGCATTATTTTTCACTTCTTTGCATTGAATCCAAGCTGCCATACTTCTGACCATTCCTTCAAATTTGCCAAGTCTCTTCTCATCCTTTCCATGCCTCCTTGTGCATCAACCCTGTTGCAGATCTTTTTGTCATCTGCAAAGAGGCATACTTTTCCTTCCAGTCCCTCTGCAATGTCACTTATAAAGTCATTAAAAAGGACTTGACCCAGTACTGAACACTGCGGTACCGCACTAGTAACCCCTCTTTCTTCAGAGTGGACTCCATTTACAATTACCTTCTGTGTTCTGTTGTCCAGCCAATGTTTTACCCAGGCTACCACCCTGGACCCACTCCCAGGCTGGTTAATTTGACTATTAATCTTTTGTGTGGGACTGTGTCAAATGCCTTGCTAAAGTCTAGGTAAGCCATGTCCACAGCCCCTCCCTGGTCAAAAACTTTGGTCACCCAGTCAAAGGAATCAATTAGATTCATCTGACATGACCTTCCCACTGTGAACCCATGCTGCCTTGGGTCCTGTACCCCACTGGACTCTAGATACTCAACAATTCTTTCCTTCAGAAGTGATTCCATCACATTCCCTACCACAGGGGTCAAACTGACAGGTCTGTAGTTTCCTGCCTCTGTCTTGGTCCCACTTTTGTGAAGAGAAATCACATCCGCCTTCCTCCAGTCCTCAGGTACCACACCATCCTCCCATGATTTGTTAAAACGGGTAGTCAGTGGTTTCACTAGTTCTCCCCTTAATTCTTTTAGAATTCTGGGGTGAATTCCATCGGGCCCCATTGCTTTGTCCACCTTCAGTTTTTTTTTTTTTTTTAGTCTTTGTTAACCAGATAAGGCCCACTAGGCACAAGTTCCTGTTTTCAGGGGTGACCTGGGAGCACTGGGTGGTTAAGTGACTTGCTCAGAGTCACACAGTATGCAAGTGGAGGTTGTGAGAATCAAACTCAGGTCAGATCTGCTGAATGTACCAAGCTCATTCACACCTCATTCCTTTAACCTCTAGGCTATACTGCCAGCCGAGTTTTAGGAGTTCTTTCAAAACCCTTTCTTCTGTGAAAGGACTGGGATTGACCCCCCCATCAAGAGTGCTTCTGTTAATTGGATTAAGCACCTCCCCCTCCTCCTCTTTTGTGAATACTGAGCAGAAATATTCGTTCAGTATCCCTGTTTTTTCACTGTCGCTCTCTGCCCACCCACCATCCATTCTATTCAGCCTCACTTTCCATCCCTTTATCTTTCTACGCTCCATGATGTACCTATAAAAGGTTCTATCCCCCTTCTTAACCAAGTTGGCTATCTTTTCCTCAGTTTGGGCCTTTGCTATTCTGACTCCCTTCCCCGCTTTCTTCTGCATTAACTGGTACAGCTTTCTGTCCTGCGCCTTCTGTGTTTCCTTATACTTCCTGAATGCTATCTTTTTCTCCCTGACTTTCCTCGTCACCTCTTTTGAGAGCCATAGTGGCTTTTTCTTTCATTTTGAATATTTTCAGCATTGGGGAGATGTTGTGGAAAAACTTCATACATCAACAGTATACATAAATATCTGAGCTCAGTAGATCAGAATAAAATGAAGTAGCTTGATTTGTCCAGGGCGGTCAACAAGGTCATGGTGACTAATTTGCTAACAGGTGTCATACAGTTATGAAATCTATTTATACATATGCAGTATAGTGCAGTGGTTTAAGGCTCTGAGCTGTTAACCTGGAGACCTGGGTTTGAATCCCACAGCTCCTACCTGCATACTGTGTGACCCTGAACAAGTCAATTAACTTCCTTGGGCTTTCAGGTCGCATCTGTAAACATGCTTCAGCTTAGTGTGTCTCTCCTGGTTAAAAAAAAAATGAGGAGATTGTGTCTTGAAATATTATTTTCTATTTTAGAGTGCAATGCTGTTAGTAAATTTTCTTGCTTGGTTATACTGATGTACTTTGAGTACTAAAATGTGAAAATGTATAGCTTATTCATGATCCCTCAAATGCATTTGATAAGGATTGTTGGGGCTTGCATGATTTGTGCTTGACAGTGTTTGGGTCACTTATTTATTTTTAACTATGGAGCTCCGATGAGCAAGTTAGTTTACTGTTGTGGTCCATATGTTGACTTGTGCTGACTGGGATGCCCTAAACTGTAAATTATAATGCTGTTTGGTAATTTGACACCTTTGGAACACTGCCCTGTTTAGGTGTACTGTGCTGTGAAAATACACATTTTACTCAGTGTGATAAAAACTATGAGCATATCACCCACTGTGACCTTGATGACCTCTCATGATTTATCAGGCTACTTCATTGCATTCTGGTCAACTATCCCCAGATATTTATGTGTAGTATAGATATCCTTTGGTTCTGAACATCTTAGAACGTGATCATGACTGAGAAATAATTATTGAGATCCTGTATAATATTGTGCTGTTGGAGATCACTGTCTATAAAAGGGTTGAAGCCTGCTTACTCAGCAAGCCTGTATATAGCAGCCTTGTCTGACAAGAATTATACAGCAATATTACAAGACATGTCAGTGGTCATCCTTAAACCCACATAAAGTGAAATTAAAGGAGGTCTGCTTACTCCGTTGAAGGGAGGTGTGTGCTTTTCTTTTGTACAGTATGTCATAGAAAAGTTTCTCATTCCACTGTGACAGGGAGCTCTCTATTCTTTCAAACAATACTTTGTGTAAACCTTACTTCTGAAGGTCAGGCAGTAACAAAACATGTTAAATGAGAATGTGCACATTGTTACACTTTACACAGATGTCTCACTATTTTTTCTTTGTTTTGTTAGTTTGAAAGAATAGACAGCTGCCTATCATGGTGGTGGCAACTTCAAAATGAGAAACTTTTCTATGACATACAAGAGAACATCATGTACTCTACCTCCCATCAATGGAATAAGCAGACCTTCTTTATTTTCCATTTATGTGGTTTCAATGGTTACCGCTAGCATGTCTCGTGATACTGATGCTAAGACAACTCTGTATTTAAAATACAGGTATCTCAACACAACAGGATAATGAGCAACTAGAAAAAATTACATCCATTTAGAATTCCCATATATTTGTTCAAGATACCAGCTCGGTATACAGCTGTTCCCAACTGACATTTTACACTTTGCGCATTCTCAAACTACTGCTGAACAATTGGTTAGCTATAATTTAAGATCTGCCAGTGTGTACAGTATCCTGGCAGTGGCCTTCCATTGATCAAATTCGTAACTACATGCCTACAGTGATTTGGTGTACAGTTGCTAGGTAATCATAATGTCACCTGTTATATATTCATTCTCTGGCTCCTAGATGGCAAAGTAGTTCATTATATACAAATACAAAACATACAAGCATATGAAAAAACTGGCAGATACAGGCCTTACAGTCTCTCACATCTGCTCAAATATGTAGCTCTTAATGATTATCACTGATGCTGCCCCCTTCCTCCCCTTTTTCCTGTCTTACTGTAATTCTACCCTTAATCCCATCCCACCCTCTTTTAAATCCCTCCTCTACTGTCAGTGATATCAGATCCTCAGTCAATGCATTCCACTCCACCACCCTCTCCATGAAGAAATGCCTCCTCATCTCCCTTCTGAACCTCCCCCTCCAGCTTCCAACCATGCCCTCTGAGGATCCCCTCCTTCCAGAATTTGAACAGACCTTCAGGGCTGACACTATTTATGCCCATTAAGTACTTAAAAGTCTCAATTATGTCCCATCTGTCCCTTCAATCTTCCAATCAGTACATGTTTAACTCTGCCAACCTATCCTCATAGGGCTTTTCCCTCATCCCAGTTATCATTTTGGTCACCTTCCTCTGCATCCCCTCCAATAGCATGATATCCCTTTTTAGGAAGGGGCACTACAACTGCACACAGTACTCCAGGTGTGGCCTCAACAGTGACTTGTACAGTGGCAGGATTACCTCTTCACTCCTTGAGGTGATGCCCCTTGCCATGCACCCCAGCATCCTATTGGCCTTTGCTGCCACTTTCCTACACTTTGCTGCGTGATTTATCTGACCAGTGACCATCACACCCAGATCTTTTTCCTCAGTGGAGATCAATAGCTGTTCACTCTCCTAACTGGTATCTGTGCCCTGGACTCTTGGTTCCAAGATTCATAACCCTGCACTTCCTGCCATTGAACCCCAGTTCTCATGTGTCAGTCCACTTCTGCTGTGTGTCTAGATCATTCAGGAGTACCCTCCCACCTTCCACTTCATCCACCACCACTCCCAATTTAGCATCATTGGCAAACAGGCTCTCCCTACTCTGTATTCCCTCTGCCATATATGATACAAAGATATCGAAAAACACTGGCCACAACACTGAGCCCTGTGGGACGCCACTGATGACATAAAACTGACGGGTGAAAATGTTAATTTTATGCTATAACAGGAGACAAATTCATCTTGAAATTAATTTTAATTTCAAAACTTAACTGCAATCAATAACAACTGCTGCCCCCCCCCCCCCAAGTGTTGTACCTCTTAGGATTTGGAAAATTGAGTCAGCAATACTGCAGGTTAATGTCACTATCGTAGATGATCTTTTCAATGTTATTGATTCTAATATCTTCATTTTTATCTTTTGCAGACAGGAGCTGTTACAGATTGCAGCTTCATTTTTTGGAAAAGGAATACATTTCAAGCAGATGTTGCCTTCTGTTCTAGCAAAAACAGAGCATGTTTACATGCCTATTTTATGTGTGTATAACTGCTTTTTTGTTTGACTGTCAGAGAATGATTGCAGAACTGATGATATTTTGGTTACCTATCAACTGTACACCAAAGCACAGAGTCCATGTACAGTAATTAGGAAGTGGATCAGTGTAAGATTATTATCAGGTTACTATACACACTGGCAGAAATTTTATTATAGCGAATAATTTGTTGAGCACTACTCTAAGGATGCACATAGTACAAAATGTCAGCTGGGACTGAACAGCTGAATTCTGAGCTGGCATCTTGAGCAAACATGTTAGACTTCTACATGATTTTTTTTTTCCTGTTACTTATTTTCTTGTGTTCAGATGCCTACATTTTCAATACAGACCTGTCTTTGCAGCAGTATTACAAGTTGTGCCAGTTGTTGTCCTGGAACCCATATACAGTGAAAATAAAGAAGGTCTGCTTACTCCATGGAAGGGAGGGAGGTCTGTGCTGTTCTTTTGTATGTCATAGAAAAGTTTCTCATTCTGAACTTGGCACCACCATGACAGGGATCTCTCTATTCTTTCAAACTGTGCTTTATATAACCCTTATTAGGACTAAGCAGACCTTATTTATATTCCCTTCATGTGGGTTCAAAGACACGTTTCTTGATGAGATGCATCGACACTATTGGCCCGGTGCATTCTCTGATTATCTGGTGCTCCTTATCTGAGGTGGTCTTTCCTGATGCCTTGAAGGAGGCACTGGTGAGACCACTCTTAAAGAAACCATCTCTGGACCCGGAGGTCAGGGCAAATTACCAACCTATCTCTAATCTTCCCTTTTCAGCAAAAGTTGTGGAGAAGGTAGTGGCGCTTCAGTTGGAGGAGCACCTCATGACCCACGAGCTGTACAAACAATTCCAGTCAGGGTTTTGGGCAAGGCATAGCACAGAAACCGTGCTTGTTTGGGTACAGAATGACCTCCTCAGGGCTAGAGATCAAGAAGAAAAGACAGTTCTTGTTCTTCTTGATCTCTCTTCAGCTTTTGACACTGTTGGACTATGGTGTGTTGACTGACCATCTCAGAGAACTCTACAGACTCACCGGCACTGTCATCTGCTGGTTTGTGTCCTTCTTATCCAACAGGAGACAACGGATTGTGAGGGGGAATTTCTCCTCCTCCACCATTAGTCTCCTTTCCTTTGGAGTACCTCAGGGTTCGGTATTGGCCCCTATGTTGTTTGCAATGTATATGCTGCCCCGGGGGGGGGGTCATTAGGAAGCATGGTTTGAGTTTTGATTGCTATGCTGATGATACCCAGCTATATCTATCCTTTGCACCAGGAACATCCAACGCAGTGGTTGTGTTAAACAGCTGCCTTGCCAAGATCAATGACTGGATGGCATCTAGCTGGTTATGACTGAACCCCGATAAGATGGAGGTATTGGTGGTGGAGTCGAACATAGTGCATGATAGGTTGGCCTCTGATTCTGAGACTGGACTAGTTCTGGGTTCTGTCTCATTGAAGGCCTCCTCAAGGGTGCGTAATCTTAGCATTATGTTTGATAGGAGTTTGACTGTGGAGGCGCAGATTTCCTCCATTGTCTGCTCCTGTTTTTTCCATTTTAGAAATATCACCAGGATAAAGCCCCTTGTTCCGCCTCTGGACCTCCCCACTTTGATGCATGCCTTGGTTACATCGAGGCTTGACTACTATAATCCGCTCTATCTTGGGGTCATGGGAGGATCTCTTCGCAGACTGCAGCTAGTGCAGAACGCAGCTGCCCAGTTATTGACTGGGCAGCTGAAGTTCTGCCATATTACACCGGTGTTGCGTGAGCTGCATTGGCTGCCAGTCAGGTGGAGGATCTTCTTTAAGGTGGGGCTTCTCACCTATAAGGCCCTACACAGTCAGGGCCCTGGTTACCTGTTAGACCTTTTGGTTCCTGCTGTCTGGGCTCACCCCCTCCGTCCCTCCTATGGAGGCCTCCTAATAGTTCCCAGGTCAAGGTTGAAACTGGCTGGTGATAGGGCATTCAGTATCACCACCCCTGTCCTGTGGAACTTGCTCTCTTCTGGGGTTAAGGGGGCCCCCACTTTGGAGGTATTCAAGGCCCGCCTTAAGGCCCTCTTATTCACCCAGGCATTTTTAGATTAAGGTATTGATTGATGAACTCTGATGTGAGTAGAGTGAGGATAGTTGATCTTTTGTTGCAATTTAGTGCTTTTATATATTTATGCTTATAATTAATTTTATGATATTTTGTTGATGTATGTTGAACATATGTTAATTTATTGTATGCGCCCAGAGCATTGTTACCTTACCTTACCACTGGCACGTATTGTGATACTGGTGGAAAGACAGCTCATTATTCAAAATATTGCTGTCTCAACACAAGAGGATAGAGAGCAGCTAGAAATGAAATCTATTTAGAAGTCCCTGGTATTTGTTCAAGACAATAGCTCAGCATTTAGCTGTTCAGTCCCAACTGACCTTTTATGCTTTGCCCAGCCTCACAGTACTGCTCAGCATTAGGTTAGATATAATTTAAGTTCTACGAATGTGTATAGTAACCTGACAAGACCCTTCCATTGATCCAATTCATAATGACATGCCTACATTGCTTTGGTGTACCATTGCTAGGTAATTGTCTTCATTTTATATCTTTTGCAGACAAAAGTTTTTCCAGATTACAGCATCATTTTGTAAATTGAATACATTTCAAGCTGATTTTGTCTTCTGTTATATCAAAAACAGAATATTTGTACCTGTTTGTTCTATGTGTGTATAATGAGCTGCTTTGCAGTTTAGGAGCCAGAGAATAATTGCAGAATGGATGATAGTTTAGTTACCTATCAACTGTGCTCCAAAGCACCATCGGCATGTCATTGGGAACTGGATCGATGAAAGGTCATTGCCAGGGTACTATACTCACTGTCAGAAATTCAAGTATAGCTAATCAGTTGTTGAGCACCACCCTGAGGATGTACAAAGAGCAAACCAACAGCTGGGACTGAGCAGCTAAATGCCTACATGACATCTTGAACAAACATTGCAGACTTCTAAATGGATGATATTTGTACAGCAGCATGGTTGGAGCCATGCAGGCATGTTGCTATTACTGTAGGAGAGAGAAGGGACCATTACTGGATTAGGTCCCAGTTCTCTTCTTCAGTGATGTGCTCTTTGTCCTCAGTGCAGAGATCATTGATGGTGTGTGTGTGTTTTCCTCTGCCTCACCCTTCCATGGCTGGACTTCCTCTCTGCAGTGCAGTAGCCTTAACCCACTTACAGATGCACTACTTTCATATGCTACTTCCACATATTGCCATATCACACATGTTCAAGCAGTTCACGGCAGAAATTCTCGCTGTGCCCAAGTTGGCCACTGTATCAGTGCACATGACAAACTCCAGTGACCATCCTGGACACAGCAGACATTGCATCCTGAACTCCATAACACAGAGACCCCTTCCACCATCACCTCCATGCTCCCCAAACAGTTCTAAGCAGCTGTGTTGGCTCTGACCAGAGTTTGTTTGGACTGCTTTCAGCTTACCTCTGTCTTAATGTTGTTTTTCTGATTTTTTATGGATTAATCGTGCCTCTTTTCTGAAAAGGAATTTTTTCCTTCAACCACTGAAGATTTATTTAGGATTTAAAAATGCTTCTAAACTTGTTTCAAAAAAGTAAGCCTAAACATGGCTTGAAAATAGATTTCCTTTTTCAGTTAAAATGCATTTTTAGATCTGTCTAGTTGATTTACATATTTAACACCATCCCTGCAGTAATTCCTGCAAAATGCCACAGCTTGTGAGGATTGGATATGCATATCTTCAATCAGTTGGTAAGTATTCTTACCTAAATTTGAAACCAAAGGTTGTGTTATTGCTATTCTACTCATTACTGTTACTGAAAAGACAACTTTATCTTTTTTTTTATTTTTGCCCGTTTTCATCAGCAACATGTTTACAAGCAACTATAGTCATTTTGAAAGTTATCAGTGCAGATAGTTTCATATAACATAATACAGTATCATTTGTTCAATATGGATTATTAAAATGAGGATGTACAAAGAGCAAGCCAACAGTTGGGAATGGGCAGCTGAATGCCTACATGACATCTTGAACAAACATTGCAGACTTCTAAATGGATGATATTTGTACAGCAGCATGGTTGGAGCCCTGCAGGCATGTTGCTGTCACTGTAGGAGAGAGAAGGAACCATTACTGGATTAGGCCCCAGTTCTCTTCTTCAGTGATGTATCCCTTGACCTCAGTGCAAAGATCATTGGTGGTGTGTGTGCGTGTTTTCCTCTGACCCCCCCCCCTCCATGGCTGGAGTTCCTTTTGGCAGTGCAGTACCTCAACCTCCTTACAGGTGCACTACTTTCATATGCTACTTTTACATTTTGCCATATCACACATGTTCAAGCAGTTCACGGCAGAAATTCTTGCTGTGCTCAAGGTGGCCACTGTATCAGTGCACATGTATAAACTCCAGTGACCATCCTGGACACAGCAGACATTGCATCTTGAATGTCATAACATACAGACGCCTTCCACCATCACCTCCATGCTCTCCAAAGAGTTCTAAGCAGCTGTGTTGGCTCTGACCAGAGTTTGTTTGGATTGCTTTCAGCATACCTCTGTCTTAATGTTGTTTTTCTGATTTTTTGTGGATTAATCATGTCTTCTTTTCTGAAAAGGATTTTTTCCTTCAACCACTGAAGATTTATTTAGGATTTAAAAACGCTTCTAAACTTGTTTCAAAAAAGTAAGACTTAACATGGCTTGAAAATAGATTTCATTTTTCAGTTCAAATTCATTTTTATATCTGTCTAGTTGATTTATGTTTTTAACACCATCCCTGCAGTAATTCCTGAAAAATGCCACAACTTGTGAGGATTGGATATGCATATCCTTAATCAGTTGGTAAGTATTCTTACCTTAATTTGAAACCAAAGGTTGTGTTATTGCTATTCTACTCATTACTGTTACTGAAAAGAAAACGTTATCTTTTTTATTTTTGCCCCTTTTCATCAGCAACGAGTTTAACAAACAACTATAATCATTTTGAAGTTATCAGTATAGACAGTTTCATATAACACAATACAGTATTATTTGTTAAATATGGATAATTAAAATAATACAATTAAAAACTATGTCATAGAAATCCTGTAATATAACACTAGAAATCCCATAAAAGTATCGTTCAAGTCCTTTAATAATGTCATTTAGAGCTCATAGGACTATTGTTCTGAGCTCTGAACAGTAGTATTAAAAGAGTAACCTAGCATCACAAGCTGACAAATTTGTTGTGCTGAGTGGGAGATGGCTTTTACTCTAACTTTTTTGTATTATAAAACATTGCTGCTGATGAGAAAGTGCATAACTCCCTCCATAAAGGCTCTCTTAAAGTGAATTTCCAAGCTGTTGGTGTGGATTTTTGGCCATTATAACCCATTACAAAAGTGTAAGTCCTAATATATGAAAAATAATTTTCCATTATGCCTGTTGGGAAGGGAAGGGATCTTGGAAGGGATCATAAATCAGGTAGCTCAGTGGGTAGCTGATCCCTTCCAGTTCCTGGTTCACCCCCACAGACAGACATTTTATGATGTCCAACCAGGAAGAGTGCAGGGACCTGCCCCATTGAACACTATGTGTCTCCATTTCAAACCATTTTTTTATATGACAAAGCAATCTCTGGTACATCTGAAAGGCACTGCAACAAATTGACCCCCTTATAAGTTAAGTGTTTGCTTTCATATCTACCAGATGTTGCTTTATCACTTAAACCCCCCAATTTTTTTAAACCAAGCCACATAGATTTCAATGGGTCACGCCACCATGCATTCCCTGGTTATATGCCACAAAATATCTGAGCTTGTGGGCATTGCTGGTAGATGGGGAAGTATAAGGGATTGGCTGGCCATCGAGCATGGCCCAATTTGTGATCCAATTCCCTCAGGAGAAATAGAAAACTATCTTTCATGGATCATAGGCTTACTCTTCTGTAAGGTAATGTGCTTGAAAGCTCAATACAACATGAGGTAAATTTCCTTTAAATGAAGTAGTAACAACTGAAGAAAGAAACTAATTTGTAAAATTTCCTGAGAATGTGAGTACCATAAAAAGATTTGCATTGATGCCCATTCACAACTTCAATAAATGGTGAGCCCACTTCTCAAAGATCTTGGAATGGCACAAGGGGCTTGCAACAGAAGGAATGGCACAAAGTGCCCCTTGCTCTAAAAGATACACTGGGAATGATTCTCAAATGCAACTTGCATCAGCTGCAGGCTGTGAGCATCAAAGGGTGCTTGAGTTATCCTTGCTGCAAAAAATGGGCTGTGGCATGATGCTAGGGGGCATGTGGCAGCTGCAAGCTGCTATATCCCCTAATTAGGTGTTCTCTAAACCTTCCCAGAGGATAAACGTCTAAGTATCCTTAGATCAGTCAGGATGGTCTAAGGGTACTTAGAACATTGCCTCTGGGAAGGTTTGTCCACTTGCACCATTCTCAGAGCCCTCCCTCAACATGTACTGCTGTCCTACCCAATCCCCTTTTAGTGATATTAATTAAGGCCCTGGTAGTCACCCCTGATGTGCCTGTAAAAACAAAAACATTAACAAAATCATTCCTGGGTGGTCTAGCAGACCTCTCCCTATCTCTGATGTGCCCTTATATCAGAATATTAAAAACCTAATTGCCTGATGGTCTAGTGGTCTAGTGGACTACCACTAGGGACCGGTGTTTACTGTGGCAAAGTGGACCTACATTCAGTGGCAGGACCTCATACTTTCTGCGGCAGAACAACTGCTGATTCTGCGGCCATTCTGCGGTAGATGAATTGTGGCTAAACAGCATACCTTCAAAGGAATTAAGTCTTAGTTAACCCTATGACTGCCTTCGTGCAACCACTCTGCTACACTGAAAGTGGAACAGCAGATCATTTAACAGTAGGTAGTCTTCTTATTACAGATATTAAACAGCAGTAATCCAAACTTGGCACAGCCATGGGCATCAGTGTTCTCTTTTAATGAATTTTCCCTCCCACCCCGAATTTGAAGGCTCATCTGTTCTTCTGGAAATTGGTTGCCTTTGCTGTTCTTCTCTAGGTTATAATCAGAGGAGGACATACACATTTAGCTAAAACTACACAGAAGGCACAACCTGCTTGGATTTCTTCTGGTTTATATTTACAGTTAGCAGATATAAAGAGAGACTCCGACTTGAAGGCCATTTTTCTTCTGATCTTGATCAATGTTCTTTTAAATTATTATTTTTTGTAAACTAGGAATACTCCAACTGCCTTGCAACAAACATGCTGAGTGCAGTGTACAAATCTATGTTTTGGGGGTGGGTGGGAATTGTCTTCCTACAATAGTGAAGGAGTGTGTACCTTGCAGTGTCTGTAGGATTTGTTGGCTCCTGATTTTTCTTTTGGGGGACACACTAAAAAATGCAAGCAAGTCATTCATATTAAGCTGGAGTAACCTTGGTTAGCATGTTCTCTTCTCCTCACAACTCAGGGGATGGTGGTGTTCTTCAGTCAGTGACCCTCATTTCACTTATGTATAGCAGTAATCAAACTATCCATTCTGATTTTTTTCTACACATCTGTTTGCTCCAGTTCTAGTATACCCTGATCCCCAACTCTGCTGCAGCTGGGCAACTTGACCCTCCTTAAGAATTGAGCTTGATGCTGCAGCTTCAGATTTACCAAGAAATTAATCTCACACTTACAGGTACAGAACTGCAGCCCAAAAATCAAAACTGTGATAGATGTCGATCAGTGGGGACCGAGTCCTCTGCTCAGTCTGCTGCCAGCCCTATGTTTCTGCAATCAGCTCCCCTTCCAATACTTGTCACCACATTGAGGTCAGTTCCACCTCCATGGGCACCACTGAATCTTTTCACTTCTTGTCTACAGCTTGCCTTCCAGTTCTTCCTTCCAAATTCATCTTCCAAGGATTCAGCATGTGCCATGAGCAGCCTCATAATAAAAAATTAGCATGGCTGAGCTACTCACACCTACACAGCAGCAAATCATAACTGCCGTGGACCTAATCAAGCTCTGCTACTATTGTTTCAGTTGCCCCCCACATACACACACAATACTGACTGGAAGGAGTTCTATAACAAAAGCCAGCACGAGTCAAGATGCCACGCAGCCACTAGCTTTTCTGCTTTGTAGTGGACAGCATCAGTTTGCTGCCCCTTCTAATGAGCATGTGCACCATGGCATACTTAACACATCAATAGCTATGGCCTTGCCTTGTGTGGTTGTATAGCATAGCTAGCATTTCTGCAGCTGAGTGGCTGGTTTTCCTGAATTCTGCGGCAAGCACTGATTCCTGCGGTCAGCACTGAGTTCTGTGACCACTGCTGTAACTGCAGAATCACAGAAAACACGGGGCCCTGACTACCACCCCCCAACCATGGCAGGTAGTGCCTACCACCCTGCTCCCCCATCCTGAAACAGACCCAGCGACTGGCTCAGCCCTCCTCACACCACCATGGCAGACCACTGACTGAGCTGTCATGGAGCATGTTACCGTATACTGTACATGCTTCTTGACTGACAGTTCACTGAAGCTGTCAATCAGCATGTTTGTACTGTATGCAGTATGCACTCCTTGAAAGCTCAGTTGGCAGCCAGATGTGGTGGTGTGAGGAGGGCCATGCCAGTCATTGGCTCTGTTTGAGGATGGTGGGTGCGGAGTGGTGGGGCACTGCCTGCCAGGGTGGAAGTCCTGTAGACCACCAGGAAAAGATGTATTTAATTTGTATGGGCTGATTGGGATAGGGAGAGGGATCCATTAGACCACCAGGGACATGATTACAGTAATTAGAAGGTGATTGAAGCTGGGTGGGGCACTAGCCACTAGGGATGTGATTTTTACGTATAAAAAAGGGATCGGAACTGGGGGGACTGCTAGCCAACAGGGACTGCTGTCCAATGTTCTAGTGCTGTTCAACCATCAAACAGCTTGCAGCACATCTTCCAGATGCACTATCTGTTTGATGCAGGGCCATGGTTGCCATAGATGCCATGGGACTTTGCCGACAGGACCCTACCCAATAGTGGATCTGGCATAGGGTCACTTGCGCACCGGTGATTGGTGCAAGCTGCCTTTGCAGCAGCTTGCACCTATCTTTGTGAATCAGGCCTGTGGCACCTTGTTTACAGTGAGAGCTATATATTTACCTTATACTGTTGGGGTCAAGGCCTGAAACATCAAAATGGACTTGTGTATCATACAGTGAGTAATGACTCTGGTGGTGTTTGACCTTAGGTATCCCCAGGCTAGTGTGCATTTTTGCAACAACTTAAAGAAGAGCAACTTTCATCCATTTGTTCATCTGTCTGCAAAATTGTCAGGAGGCTCCCTTATCTGAAAGGGATTTCCTCCATAGTGGTGGTAAAATGTTTTGATTAGCCTCATAAAGAATGGAAGGGATCGTATTTTGCCCTGAGGGGGCTAGCCACTCAGCCCCATCCACATCCTGGGGTGGAGTGCAGTGGTGGTCAGCACATTGTGCCTCAGATGTCATTGCACATCTGCATTTCAGGGGTCTAAGGGGGAAAATGGCTGGGCGCGACCATGCAGCTTGATGGCCATGCTCTGCCCTGCCCAAAGGACTGTCGTGGAATCACGCTGGGAGGGGTCCAGGCCCGGCCTGGCTCAGAGTGGCATAGGGAGGCCCTCTGGCAGGTCAGTGTGCGGCCGCACTGGATCCCCATCATGCGAGTGAGCTTGCTGCTCACTGGGCAGGCAGAGGTGGCGGCTGGATGCCCCCACTGGTTATGCCACAGTAGGGCACAAAATAGAAATAAGATAAAAAAAAAAGGAAGTGTGGGAACTGCGTCGGTTATCAGAAAGTGGAAGGGATCAAGTGGCTAGCCTGCTCGATGGCAAAATACAATCCCTTCCCTTCCTTATGGGGCTAACCAGAAAATTTTGCCATCCTTACCAAATTTGTCAAAATGACAATACAGTGTTATAACAATGGCAATACCGTGGTAAGCTGAAAAATCCACAATGGTACTACCTAGTGGTACTCTGGGATCACAATGGTAGGCAACATATTGATTTTCTTTGGTGCACTGGCAAAATGGTATCTCTTTGGCATTTTTTACCATTTTCTCTCTTTTGCATACATACACACTAGTAATATAATGATATCACATAATTTTAAGGTTGCAGTTCCTTCGAACACTGGCACTATAGTAGCACCATTGTAGTGTGTTATTGTGATATTTCAGGATTTGGCACCTCTCACAGCAGCCCTGGACTTGTATGGTAGCACAGTTGTATCAGTATTACTCTCATTATACTGTTCTGTAATGCATTGTTACGATAAATTACTCCCCACTGAAGTCCACTACTAAATTTTGTATTAAAGCAGTCATTCATTTTTTTTTTAAGACTAATTTTAGTCATTTTTAATTAAGCAATAAACCACAACAACGTGTGGGTTATGCTGGGATCTTCCCACGCCTGATGTGGTTTGGTCACGGCGAGCGAGTGATAAATCACCAAATGGGTAAATCCACATAACCCACACCCTGGAGTTGTTTATTGCAATTATAAATTACCCCTTTTTCTGGTGAGAGGAAAAAGGTAAAGAATAAAATTTTTTAATTTTATATTATTTTTATTGATTTTATTACTACACCAGGAAAAAAAATAGTTCCTTGTTGTTAGGCAGAAACACCTCACCCCCAATATGTTTGCACATATAAAGAGCTTATGAGTGTTCCCCTGTTTTTATTCCCCTCCTCATCCTGGTGAGTGTGTTACATTAGGAGCAAGAGAGAGCATGGTTTCAGCCTCTTTTATTTATTTTTAAAACTGACAGCCTTACATTTCCTTCATAGTAAATGTTTACAGAAAGTGCTGCAAGAGGTTATGTTGCCATTTTTTGCTTCCGGGTTTGGGGTTGGTTTAATGGTTACTCGTTTTGTTTTTTGCAAAATAAGATTTAAAAACTATTTTTTTCATACATTCCTCGGTCTGTGGTCACATTTGAAGTATGGAGTGCTGGCTCCGTTTTCTTGCGCATGCATGGCATTGATGACAGGCTTCCTACTACTGTGTCCTGGTTGTCCAGAGGGTCCGAGGTCAGAGGGTGAACAGCGGAAGTGATTTAAAATAAGAAATTATGCTGACTGCTCTGCCAGTGCCCATCTTTGTCACTCCTGGGACTGGAGGGTGAAGACATTTAAGTAGAAGGGAGTAGGTACAGGAGATCCAAGGAATGAAGCTTGCTGGATACTGAGCGTGAGGTGAGTGTGATCTGTCTGGTTACGGGAAATAGTTTAGACAGTGTGGAATTCCAGAGAGAAGATTTTATTTTATTTTTTTTACCCAATCATTCATTGGATTGACCTGTCTCTGGTTATGTGAGGGGGTGGACTGGAACGGGAGTGGAGCAAATGAGCAGTGCTGTGAGACGGCCATTTACCACGGATTGACATCTTTGCCAGTCCATAGTTTGTGATGCTCAGATTGATTTTGGGGAGGGTTCCTGATGCGGCAGATTGGCACCTTTTCCTATTGGTATATCATAGGATTTATCACAGGTAAAAGGTGCCCGTCGGCCAATCAGAATGCTTGACTTTCTAACCCCATTGTATAATCATCTTTAATCATCAGCAGAGGAATACTACTACCTCAAAGAATATTAAATTCTAAGAAGTATTCAACTGATTATTTGCTTAAGAGAAAGTTGTTACAAAATGAAGGTTAGGAATAGATATACAATGCTCTTCAAAAGTACAATTTTTTGATTACACACTGAATCATGCCTGAAGACTACAACTAGCTGTCTCTCCCAAAATGTGTTACCAGAATTGTGCTGGTCTTCTTTTGCATTACTGTTTTAATATGCAGTACACTATTTCCATTGTTTTCCAGCAGAAGATATATTTACAGAAATGCAAAATAGGATAGTATCCCTTCTCAAGTTCCATTCTGCTATATACAACCAAAACTTACACATATAGAATAGTGGATGGGAGACCATCCACAGCAAGGCTGTATTTCCATCGAGGGGTTGATGACATCATAGAGACCTCGAGAGTGAAGCTCGAGAGGCCTTTGCTGTCATCAACTCCTGACTTGGAAATACAGCCTTTGTTGTGGATGGTCTCCCATCCACTGTTTCATATAGTATGTGTTTTTCTACTTCTTTGAGATCCTTTACCTTGCTGTTTGCTACTGTTCCCATTCCCTGTGGTGCCGCTCGCACACTCTCCAACTTCGCTCATCTGAGGCCGCAACATTTATTTTTAAATTTTGGGAAAAAATGAATTGCCACACGGAGATGTATGTGGCAATTGAAGTCCCGACTTCTGAAAAAAAAATTAGTGGTGCCGCTGCTGCTCGCTCGCTTGTTCCGGAGAGTCCATTTGTAGGTTCTCGCTAAATCCTATCACCAAGTTTACGCTGCTTTTCTGGGACGTCCCACTGTGTCAGCCAATCTGGTGGCAGGTAAAGGCTAAAAAGCTGTTGTACTATCGTTCTGACATCACATCGATTGTACAACAGCTTTTTTGACCTTTGAACTGCCCTACAACAACTTTCTGACAGCCTCTGATTTCTGTGCACAATAGGAGGTAACCATATACTATAATTAGTGTGTGTGTAATCTAAACACTACTGCTCTCAAGATACATTAAAATATCATTAATTTCCATAAATTTTTCATTAAATCTAGTCAAACCTATTAATTCTCACCACTAAATCATGTTGCAGGTTTTTAATGGCTGTAGTTTTTGTGTCATTAAATTAAAGTTTGCTTGTTGCATTACATTCCTAACATACCCCATTAATGAATCATAGAAATCTGACGGCAGAAAAGGTCCGCTTTGGCCCATCAAGTCTGCCACTGACCTCCCCCCCACACTACACATTTGTTTCATCCCCCAGTCAACCCCTTATAGCTGTCCCATGCCTTCTTGAACCCTTCCACTATTTTGTCCCCATCACCTCTTCAGTCAATTTGTTCAGGGCTCCACAACCCTCTCCGTGAAGTAAGACTCCCTTACATTGCCCTTAATTCTTCCTCCTTCTAATCTTAAAATATGCCCTCTAGTTTTAGCACTTACTTTCCTCGTAAATAATCTCCTCTCCCCACGTTATTAATCCTCTTCATGTACTTAAATGCTTCTATCATGTTCCCCCACTCCCTTCTCATCTCCAATAGGTACAGATACAGCTCTCTACACCTTTCCTCATAGACACTTCTTTGCATACTGTGCACCATCTTGGATGCCTTTCTCTGAACACTTTCAATCTCATCTATGTCTTTGTATAGGTGAGGTATCCAGAACAGGATCCCATACTTCAGGTGTGGTCTCACCATGGTTTTATAAGGTGGCATCGGCACCTCCCTCCTTCTACTTGTTATTCCCCTCCCTATGCACGCCATCATTCTATTCATCTTACCCACCGCCTTTCTGCATCGGTTATCCACCTTAAGGTTGTTTGACATTATGATCCCCAGATCCCTGTCCTGCTCAATTTGCTTTATCCCCCCCCCCCGTGTATATACGGTTTGCAGATTTTTATGCCCCATGTGCATTACTATACACTTTTTGGCCTTGAATTTCAGCTGTCATGTTTCCGATCACCCTTCCAGAATCTGCAGGTCCTTATTCATAACCTCCACCCCCCCCCGGATTGGCCCTAGTACTGACCTCGGTGGGGGCACCCCACTTGTTATTCCCTTCTCCATGGAATGCACCCATTTACCACCACCGTATGGCATCAACCAGTTTTCCACCCACCTAGTTATTTTCTGTCCCACCCCTAAGCTTTATAGCTTATTTACCAGCCTTCCATGAGGGACATTGTTGAAAGCCTTTCTGAAGTTCAGATTGGCCATGTCCACAGCACGCCCCTAATCAATCACCTTCTTCACCCAATTGAAAAATTCTATTACATTTGTCTGGCATGACCTCCCATTTGTGAAGCCATGCTGCCTTTCGTCTAGCAGTCCATTGTCTACAAGGTTATTGATGACCCTTTTCTTTATTAACATGAATGAATGGTGACTAGAGCTCTTTAAATATTTATTGTTTTATTATTTCTAGAAAGTCTCATCAACATCCATTTTTAATGGCAGAATTTATACCCATTACATTATTGTAATGAGCATTACCTTTTTTTTTTACTTTTTTTTATTTATGCTTTATGGCTGCACTGTGGAGCTGATGGGTTGCTCCGGCCCTCCCTCGGAGGGAATCATACTCCAAAATGAATGCGTCAGGTCAACATGGACCCTGTTGGCTACCGAATGTTTTCTGCCTGTTTCTCCCCAGCATCTGAGCTGTTCAATGGACGAGGCAGCTGCCCATGTGGAAGCAGCCAGATGCCCTGGATGAGTGCTCTCCCCTCATCTAGGTGATGTGCCTGTGCCGACACCCAGCCACCGTTGGGTGTCCATCCACAGCGCACCACACTGTCCCCCCTCACCAATGAAGGAGAGCTGTCTACAGTTGCTCAGTCTTTCCTCCCCCAGGAAAAATAGATCTTGCCTGTCTGGAAATTCAGTGCTCTATGAATATATCAGTAAAACCTTGGATAACAAAATACTGGTAGATGTGATCTACCTTGATTTTTGTAAGGCATTCGGTAAGGTTCCCCATGATCATCTAATAAATAAAATGAGACTATTAGGAATGAATAATAAAATTACTAACTGGGTTGAAGAATGGTTGCATGAGTGAACCCAGTGTGTATATATTAGGGGATACATGTCTGAATTATGCTCAGTTACTAGTGGAGTGCCACAGGGATAGGTTCTGGGCCCAATACTGTTTGAAATTTTTATATCTGATCTAAACATCAATATCAACAGTTTTTCCATTAAATTTGCAGACAATACTAAAATAGTAGCACCAGCTAAAACATTAGAAGATGTATCTAACCTTGCTAATGATTTAAAGAAACTTGAGGAATTGGCAGATGGAAATCAGATGTCTTTTAATGTAGGTAAATGTGTTGTCATGCACTTGGGAATTTCAAATATACAAAATCAGTATACACTAAATGGCCAAGTGTTAACACCTATATTGCAACATAATGACTTAGGTACAATGATCAATTCTGATTTAACTTCTCATAGTCATTGTAATTATATCACCAGCAAAGCCAATAGACTTATAGGTTGTATTAAGAGGAGTTTTACCTCCTGGGATAGGGAATGTGTCCTGCCACTGTATAGAGCATATGCGAGACCCCATCTTGATTACTGTTCCTCTTTCTGGAGCCCCTACCTTAGAAGAGATATTGGTAGACTGGATGGAGTACAGAGGAGAGCAACTAAGCTAGTCACCAATATGCATGAAATGAATTATGAAGTAAGGTTGAAGGGAATGGACATGTACTCATTGGAACAGAGAAGAAAGAGAGGGGATCTCCTAATGATGCTTAAGATTCACACAGGCACTGAGTTATTCACTCAGTTAGGAATGTCTTATAATAAACAAGAATGTAATCAAAGAAGCCACAATTACCAATTAGCACTAATATATCCTAGAACTAATAAAAGGAGATCATATTTTAATCAGAGAATAATTCCATTATGGAATACCCTTCCTATGTTACTATTGGAAAACCATAACCATGTTACATTTAAACCAAACCTTGACTATATTTTGTTGCAAACACTGGGATGATATGCCAGCATGGCTGGAGACATACACTTATGGGCCATGGCCTTCTGTATGCCCTCTTTTCTTAGTATGAATCTTAGTATGACAGGGTGGGCATTATGCCGAGATAACCAACTGTCCAGGGTGTAGTGAAACCCAATGCTACAGATGGAGGGTCTTACTGCCCTTGGAATGGTGTCAGTCTGTCACAGCATAATGCCCATCCAAGAGTGTCTTACTATACTTAAAACATGGGTAATAGGTTATTTTGTTTAAACAAATGAAAAGAATAAAAAAAATTAAAGAAAGAAAATACAAAAATGGTTTGATTTTAAAAATGAAATAGTTCCTGCACTATCTGCCACTAGGAAGAGCTGTGATTTTGTGTCTTGCTGTTACATGGTCCCCACAGCCTTCTCTGCAGACCAGGAGGGAGCGATACACAATCTGTATAGTTTTATTTATTTCCCCTCTTTTCTAAACATCTTTTCCCCTCATTGCAACTTTCAGATGTTTTCTGTTGACAATTGCTGGTCCTCTCTGCCTGCTATACAGACCAGGAGTGACTGTATGCATGGTTTGACTTTTTATTTTATTATTCGCTTCAATGAGTTTGTCCCTGTTGTGACACTCAGCCTTTCTCCATCTGTTTTTCCAGTCTTTATTAGCTGCCCTGAGAACAGGGACTATGTGATTAAAAAAAAAGTATTTCCTAGTCCTCACTGCCTGCTCTGAAGACCATGAGTTAGTATGCATCATTTCAGCAGTGTTCTCAGAGTAGCAGCAGACAGGTGAGGGGGATAGAGTGCAATTTAAAATATGCCAAAATCCCTGACGTAAAAAGGAAAAACAATGCCAAATTTGCTCTATTGGAGTGAAGAATGAAGAGAGATTACAAGGTGAGAAGTGGAGCTTTAGGGGTAGGTAGGTTTTTATTTTAAAAAGGTGTCCTTTTAAAATGCAGTGGCTTCTGCTGCACTTGTGCCCAACCTGGCAGCTACAATATTCATTTGGGTAGTGCATGGCACAATTTGTCTGCAATTTGGGTTGTATTGTTGCAGGGTTAGTGCAATAATCCTGCCAGCATGGATCTGTGTTGAATATAGCCCATGAGGAATAGTGCTGTCCAAAACAGGATGGCGCCAAGACCCCTGTTGTTAATGCTTACCCCAAAATGTAAATCAGCCCATTAGGCAAGCAAGAAGCTAACAAGATATTTGAATGCCCATTATGGTTTCATTTTCATGGGGAACAGCAGCCCTTTGCACCACTGACACTGTATTGGAAGCCCAGCTAGTGGTACCCATCTACTCATCCATCCTTGTCACTATTAATGCTCCCCTGAGTCTAACCCTCCGTTCACCTTCTCAGCCAGCTGCCAGCTGCCATATAAGCTGTCAGTGGGTATCACACTTACTGACAGCTCACATTGTGGCCAGCTGGGGAGGTGAATGGAGGGCTTTGCTGGTCACTGTATTGGGCTGTGATGATCTCTGGCCAACCTGATGGTAGTGGGGGGTGGGTGTTGGGAAGTGGCTTGTAAGCAGGAAGATCAGGCCGGGGATGCTGGACTACTACTGATACCGTGTATGTGTCAGAACAGATGATGGGGTACCACTAGCCACCAGGGAACATTTATGGCAATGGGAATGGGTAACTAAGGACACAGTAGACCACCAGGGAGTACTAAGACTGATGGCAATGGGTGATCGGGGGGACTCACTAGACCACAAGTGAGCATTGACAGTGATGAGAACAGACGACTAGAGGTGGACAACTGCAGTACAGTTGCCTGCCTTCGGTGTGAGGGTACAACATTTGTGCCCCATTTAGAGCTGGTTTCTAGTGGTGATACAGCACCACTTTGGGGGCTGTTTAGCACTTTCATAAACCTTTGAAAATGTCATTGCCTTAATATGCATTAGGTGACCCTTTCTTTTGCACAAAAGGTATTTTAGTACCTGGGCACTTCTGGGCTTAGGGGGCTCTACATGGGCCTCTGAATATGGCCCCACTTAAAGCACAAGCACAAACACGGATAGCGCTGGTGGAAACCAGTTTAGTGCTGGCACTACCTTTTGAATATGAGGCCAATGTCCTAAACTGGCACAGTGACGTTTTAATGTTTTGGAGCGCTCTGGCACCGATACTTTTTCCTCAGTGTGCATTATGCAGAGATAAATACACAGCTGCCAGCCTGTCATAGCCAATCAAAAGAATGGACAAATAGGGATGGGAGCTGAAAAAGGCTTCCTACTGCTCCTGTGAGAGCTCACCAAAAATGAAATACCCCAGTTTGACTATCCTTGGTAAATAAATGGTTAAAAATGTGGGTTCCCCAATACAGCCTTCCTATATTGATCCTTTGCCCCCCCCCTCCCCAATTTAATTGTCTGTAACAATTAGTGCATCTTGTAAAACTGTCCTTTTTTTGTTAAACTCATTTTTATTTTGGAAAAGAACATCACATACATTACACAGGTTCTTATCTACCAGTAAGAATCACACAATTATACAAGTTAGGCATCAGACTTTTAATGTTTCTTTCACTTTAAACATCTAGTCATACAGTATGAAAAACTACAATTCCCCAAATCCTTTGGGGCATCGAGATGCATGTTACTTAATTCCTCATGTGACTTCATGAGCCTTCTACATATTTGAATTAGCAGTTGAACGTGTCAGGGCTGGTACACTTTCTATATGGATAGCTGGATGGATTCAAGCATTCTGCAGGTAAAGTATTATTTAGAGAAAATACTTTACAGCTTTTTATCTGAGCAAATCTGGAGTAAGCTGCAGATTGAGAAAGAAATATTTATTTACTGCAGATATTTAAGTGTTTGAATGTATGTGGAGGAGGGGAAGGGGGCTTTTTGCTTGCATTTGATATTGTATTTGATTAAAAACATTTGCTTGTGTTAATCTATTATATTAGTACCCCTGGGACCCTTGTGCTTGTTTCTGGTTCTGTTTTTAAAAGTGCTGACTGTTGTTTATGAAAAAAATCTCCTTATATACAGTACTTGTAGATGAATTTATATTTGATTGCACATTCTGTTTGTAACCTGATGTGAGGTGGGGTGAGAAAACTGATTTTACATTTGATATTGTATTTAATTAAAACTTTAGCATATGTAAATCCATTAAATATTCTAGGATCAGTGTGTTTTTTTTTTCTTTTTTTGAAGACTACTGATGATTAAAATCTCTCTCTTGTATATACCTGTTCAAGAATTTGAGTAATTTTCCTGTTTCTGAAAAGCATGCATTTTTTAACTGACATTTGAATCCATGTAGCTATTTATTTTAAAAGTGCTGTGCTTAGTCTGAATTTTGGAGTACTTGTATGTTAGTTTCTCACATTTTATTTGCACTAGGTTTAGAGGTATGGAGTCCCTGGTTGTGAAAGGGTGATCTGGGGAGGGGGTCTAGTTGCAGAGAGGATGGTCCGGGATGTTCTGCTGTGGAGGGAGGAGGGTGGGTCCAGCTCCTGGGAAGGGTGGTCATCTGTGTGACCAGCTCCAGGGAGCGATCTCAGCTGGTGGCGGCTGTTCCACTGCTGGGAATGATGGTCCCTGGGGTCCAGCTGCGGGAAGGTTGTCTGCTGGGTGAGGCTGGTCCAGGGCATGAAAGGGTGAGCCAGCTGCAGGAAGGGTGGTTGGTGGTGGTGGGGACTAGTATATGTAAGGAAGGGAGGTCCTTCTGCAGGGTTGGTGGTCAGCTGTGTGAGCTGGAAGGGAGCGTGTGGTGGGTCCAGCTCTATGTAGAGTGGTTGGCTAGGGGAGTGCTGGTCCAGGGGCTTGGGGGAACAGCTGTAGAGACTGTGGTCTGTTGGAGTGGAGGCGTGGAGGGTACTCCAATCACATGGTGGTTGTTTACTATGTGGTTGGAGGTTGGTCCGGATGCAGGGAGGGTGATTGGCTTGGAAAGAGCCTGGTCTGGAGGCTTTGTGGTGCTCTAACCCCAGTGAGGTTGCTCATCATGGAGAGACTGGGGTTAGAAGGGTTGTCCAGCTGCATGGAGGGTGGTTGGGTGGTCTGGTACCTGGAAGGGGGATCTAGCAGAGAGAAGGGTGGTTGGCTGTGTGTGGGGGGAGGCTGATCTGGGCACTGGATGGTGGGGATGTGGATCAGACTGGAATTGTTAGGATATGTAATGGGAAACCTTAACTTCTCGGGATGAACTATTAACTACGAATAGTCATAACAACAATCTGTCAGTTCATCCATTAGTGTAAATATTTCCCGTCTATAGCCCTCAACTGATAAGGCTAGTACTGTTGGCTCAGCGCTGTGCCATATGCACTCCCCTCACCATAGTGTCACATGCACTGCCACCACCTCACTGTTCCATACACACTACCGCCACCACACGCTCACATGCATCACCATCTTGGTGCAGTGCCATATGCCCTGCTGACTCCATGCTGTGCCATGTGCTCTGCCAACAACATGCAGTGACTAATGTATTGTCATCACTGCATTGCCAAATGCACTGCCAACTTTGTTGTGTCATGTACACTGTCATTACCGCACAGTGTCGCTTGCACAGTCTTCAGCTTGCTGTTTTCTGCACAATGCTACCACTTGCTGTGCCACATGCACTGCCGATTCCACACTGAGCCACTTCTACTGCTATCAATGTTGGGTGCCATGTGCACTGCCAACTTCACTGGAACTGTGTCTGGTGTTGATCATTGCTGTACCCTTGCTCATTCGCCCTGTGCTGGAGTCTTGGACATGTGTGGCATCAGTTATTTTCATCCAACCATCCTTGAAGGCCCAACTATTGATACATGCTGTGTAGATCAGTTGGTATCCATGGACAGCAGAATTAAGACCTATTATTTTAAAATTATTACATCAAAATGATGGCCTACACTTTAAGGTTATGTCCTTGCTACTCCCCTGACCTGTTCACAATGACACTCATTTTTAACCCAGTTTATTTTTTACTTTATGCCCCCTTCCTCTCCTACAGCCGCCCCTTCCATCGGAGTCCTCAATGCACCACACAGGCTGTGCTGGGAGGACCCGAGGATACCTGCCCCCATTAAGCGCTTCGCTCCAGTAACCATGCTTAGTCCTGGATAACCCCCCAGGTGGGGCAGAGGGAAATCCCCCAGTCCCTCCAGACCACAGGGAAGCAGACACTTGGAGCTGCTCCTCAGGCTCCCCCTAGTCACTGATGCTGAGGCCCGTCTTCTGGTGCAACCATGGAGTACTTTCCTGTGTTTCTGGTCCCTGCCTCCTGCTGACATCGTGCTCGAGGAGGACCAATGAGATGAGGGCATGCCGAGACTTGCCTTTGCTCAGGTCCTCGGCCAAAGTCCACCCCTCCCATCTCGACTGCACTGCCACCCATGGTCACCCAGGTGGCTATTTAGCAGTGAGGGCTGTAGCCCACCCTCCCTGGAGAAGGAGAGCAGCCCTGCAGGTGCTCGATCCTTCCCCCGCCAGCAGCCCAGGCTCACTACTGAATCCGGGACACTGGTGTTGCAAGCAGTAGCGCTGCACCAGCGGGCTGGCCCTTTTAACCATATTTTAAAGCTGAGAGGTCATGTGACATTCCCAAGGTCATATCTTGTGCCAGTGACCATGGTCTGATTTGAACTAGGTATCACCAGGCATGTGAATGTAATATTTATACTTTCCCTGTAGCTCTTCTACCTCTCTGGAACTCTGCCTCTACTCTTGCATTTATTTTTTCCTTATACTAATCCTTTTTTTCCCCTTTATTTAAACATGTCTGAGAGGATATTAACCCCAGCCTGAAAGGACACACACACTCCCTATATATCAGATAAGTATTGCTTATGTTTAACTTTCCCTGTCAGTCGCATTTTGTTCTTAAAGAACTATGTATCCTTTGTGATCCTATGGCTACTTTTTTTTTTTTTACAGGTATAATTAGACATCACTCTAAGACACACATCCCAGGCTCCTCAGGATCCAGGTAAGAGATCTCTTTTCTATGCTAGGTAGCCAAGCTGTAATGATGTAGCCATAACTGTGCATTGCCTGTCTCCTGCACCCTTTGCATTGCCTATGCCCATGACCCACATATCATGTTGATGCATTTGCAGTGAAACATCAAGAATCAGAATGCCAGATTCAGCAGGAATGCAACAAAATGAATATGGGTGCATTCAGGTTATCACATGGAATTTCCTAACCCTGCAGGAAGAAATGTTTTGAACTAAAGCAGATCTGTCAGTTTAAGGGGCTTTGCATCACAGTACCAACATAAATGTTTGAGGACAGCCCTGGGTAAGGTATTAAGGATGGTAAGTCTTGGCCTCTCTTTGGAGTCCCAGGTTTAGGTCATCTTCCAAGGTTCAGAAGGTCTGGCATTTCTCATTAATGAAGGTCAGCAAAAGCTGATTTTCCACCATGGGCAGAGGTAGGCCCTTGAGGTAAAACATGGACTTGGTAGTAGGTAAGCTTTGTCTGTGACCCATTTGAAGAACAGAATGGCATGATGTCAGATGGCTGAGACACCCACTGGAAGAGGTCCTGGGTGTGGCTGCTTCAAGTGCACTGAGGGGGTTGAGTATGGTAACACACTGATAGTGACCCCTTGTTTATGCTGGAATGCTACCTCCGAGAAGGTTTTCAGGCTATGGGCCAAGCCTGGGCTGGCACCTGGGTCCAGGCAACAACACAGAATTTGTCCAGCAAGAAACAGGTTGGCCTCTGGGGAGGGGGCAGGATTGGGAGGAGTAAATCTGTTACTGGCATGCGGGGGCCGATTAGGTAGTATCAGGGAGAACAGTCTCAGCCTAAAGTATGCCAGGCACATTGGGAGAGGCTGAGGGGCAGGTGCAGCAAGAGAGTGGAGGCATTGTGAGAGATAGGCTGCTGCTATATCTTTGACTGTACAGAAAATACAGCAGGAATTGCAGTGGCTTTATCGCAACAGTTAGGCAAGGAATGCGTACGCTTAGTATAATCATTACGTTTAATATAGTCCTTGTGTCTATATGCACATGCTGTAGCATTTCAAGCAGGGAGCTTGCTCTGTGGCCCTGAGGAAGGGAGACAAATGAGCAGGTGTATCATGGACTTCATCCACAACTCACAACCCGCACATCAGCTTGTCTGCCGGACCACGCACTTAGAAAGAACATAAAAAAACAGGAATTGCAATTCAACCAGTTCATGTAAGGGCTCACAACAGTCATGCTACAGATAAGTAACGCTTCTGATTTTTATTGCCATTCACAACATGGCGCAAGGCTCAATGTACTTGCAACAAAATCCAATGCTAGAGCACTCCGGTAGTGCTGCAAAAAAACACACTGACTCACAAAGTGATGCAAATAAAACAGCTTTATTGCTGGTAGTCAAGTGCGTCTCCTAAACACACCACACTCCACTTGCCCCAACTGCAAAAAAAACACAGTGACTCGCAAAGTGATGCAAATAAAACAGTCTGCAAAACAATGCAGTGAACAGGAAATGCAAATAAAAATGCGCTGACTCACAAAAGCAATGTACTGTACTTGCACCTGGAAACATTGAGGGGCATTGTCATTCTGGTCTTATTTCTGTTTCTGTGTAATCTACCATGTGGCAAGGTAGGTTGCAATAATCCCATGCAAAAAACAAAAGGAGCTCCTGGATTAAGATGGTGGCCACGCTGGGTTGCTGTCTGCATGGGCTTTAATGCCTGAGCTGAAACTTTTGTTAATAAACGCTGTTCGGAGACCTTTTTTTTTTGCACGCGTTTGAATTTGCTACACATTTTGCTAAACGTTATAGCTAAATCTGGGGAAGAGGTCCTGTATTTTGGCCTCATTAAGGTTTTTAGTTAGTGTTTAGGTTAGGGCAATGAGTGTTAGGCAGAGCATGTAAAGTGAGGCAGCATAGGAGTTTGTTCTATTATTTTTAGTTAGGGGAAATATTTAGAAAAAATTGCTACAGGATATCGAATGGCTGGTGGCTGTGTAGGGTCATGGAGGAGCTAACTGAAGTCTTGGCACTCACCCAGGGGCAGGAGGAGGAGGGCTGGTGCTGTCAGAGGATTGGAGCATTGGCCACCTGGTTGTGGATATGGACTGTAGTCATTTACTGCTGCTGGATTTTCTGCTGATATCCCGCACAATGAAGGAACCCTGTGTAACTGTTATGGAGGCCGCCTCATGGGCTTAGGGGATCCGTCATGCTGGGGCAGTGGTTGAGCAGTGGGGGTAACCAGTGTGGCAGGAGGTGAGAGCTCCGCTGCCTCCCGGGAGAACCTTGCCTGTCTCCTGCTGCCCAAAAGCAATCTTTGGTGCAGATCCTGGGCTGGAGAAAGGTGGTCCTCTTGTTTTCATCTGTTTTTGGGGTGATGTGTGCCCTTTTGTGGGGCTCCTTCTGGTGACTGGTGGATTGCACCATCCTTCGCGTTTGGATTAATCTGCACTACAAGGACGAACTGTGCTGTATTAAGGAACTAAGTTGGGAATTTGAGGACTTAGAGTTGTCATCACGGGAATTTCCTGTTCTGGAGTGAGTGCTATGAATATTTATTCCCTAAAAAGTGCTGGTGAGAGTGGAACTTTTCTGTTTTAACATCCTGATGGTCCTGTGTGGATAATAGCCTATATGAAAAGACTGCTACCAGTTTTTGTGCCAGGACTGGATTGACTGTTGGAAATTGCTGTATAAACTATATGATCCCAGAGGGAACTGGAGTTCACACTTCCATTTTGAGTCTCATTTCAGTGTTATTTCAGTCCAGACTGACAAACCACTGCTTTTCATCAGTGCGCTGTTAATACACTGCATTGACTTTCTGCTACACTGTTGTACCACTGCTCAATCTTTCTTATTTTTTGATACAGACTGTAAGAGCACTGCAAATAATTATTAGATTTGCATGCACACTTCTTAAGCACTGTATTTCCTTCACTATTTTTTGCTTCACGCTGTAGTAGTACTGGCAACACTTTATAATTGTTATCACACTTCTTTAGCACTGCATTGTCTCAGTAATCTGGTTACCCTTACTGAAGTTGTCTCAATGGCATTACAGTGGTATAGCAATGGCAATACTGTGGTCAGCTGAAAAATCCACAATGGTACTACCCAGTGGTACTCTGGTATCACAGTGGTAGGTGATATATAGATTTTCCTTTGTGCATTGGTAGTGCACTGGCAGAATGGTATCCCTATGGCATTTTTACCAAGTTCTCTTTCTCTCACACATACACTGGTAATACAATGGTATCACGAAATTTTGAGATTTTTGTCGGCTCCCACAAATACTGGTACTCTGGTAGCACAATGGTACTGCATTATTTTGACATTTCGGTATTTGGTACCTCTCACAGCAACCCCAGACTCATGTGGTAGCACAGTGGTACCAGTATTAATCTCATTATACTCTGAACTCTAACGCATTATTATGATAAATTACATTATCAACCTCTTGGAGAACAGCTCTCCATTCCATATTTTTATTTGTTCACTTGTCTTTATCTTACTGGTAATGGACTGTTATTGTTCACATAGACCAGAACATTTAAAGAGCATTTGCGATCACTAAATGAGTAAGTGACTCTCAAACAACACTTTGCACCCCAAAGACTGGGTAGGATCACAAAATGATATCTTGAATAGCATAATTAGTGAGTCTCTGACCAGTTGGTGAATGGCTCTAAAAGATGTTGCCTCCCTAAACCAGGTATTATCATCTCTGCCTCCTACCCCTGCCCCTTTG
Organism: Neoceratodus forsteri; assembly: GCA_016271365.2. NCBI lineage: Eukaryota > Metazoa > Chordata > Ceratodontiformes > Ceratodontidae > Neoceratodus > Neoceratodus forsteri. Next base: position 762,266,400 of record CM057452.1, read on the forward strand.
AGCTCCCACCATCATTAATATCACACTTTGCCTGGTGTTCAGTGGTGCTGCTGTCCGTTCCGTACATCAAAAACTGCCAATACCTATCTGCCTACCCTGTCCCATCGCTCCCACCATTCATGGCCCCCACCATATGTTTACACACTCTCCCCACAGTGGCAATTGTCAGAGACACTTTGCTAACCTCTGTGACCAACTGAGGACAGAATGCCAGTTTTGCACTCATGTGCCTACTGTATAAACAGCTGTGTACAGTTAGCACATGATTGTGAACTATCATCCATTTTGTACCAGATCAAGGAGCTTAGAGGATGGTCTCTGCCAAATGTGGAAGGGTGTCAAATATATAGTAAGCCTGGGGACCACGGGGTAGTATTTGCTGTAAGAACTAACTGGGTCATGGTGGGGACTTCGGATATACAGGGGGCAAGGGCTTTCATGCAACACACCACTGCTCACTCTATCAGGCCCTGGGCTGGCGTCCCCCATCAGCCCAACAGACCTATCTCCTGGCCAGCACAGTTAATAAGGCCATCCAAAACTGATCTACCTCTCCGCAATCCCACCTCCTTTGGCCAAAAGTGTTTGTTTGAGAGCTCTGCCTCACTGCTGGACCCATGCTTTTGTGCCCCCTAGTCTCCACCTGTATGGGTAAATGTGCATTCTCATCTGCAGCCCCTTTCCTTTGGAACAACCTGCCCACTCCACTTAGCACCAATGACTCTCCAGGAATCTTCCACTCTCTCCTTGGATCTCACCTTCTGTCCTCCACTCCTTGCTCCTGCCCTTCCAACTTATTATCATGCCTCTACTTCCCTTCCCTCCTTTTCCTTCTTGGTCCACACCTACACTGCCATGATGCACTTTTTCCTTTACTCATCTCAGATCATGCCTAATTTGTATTACAACTTGGCTACTACTGTACCTGCTGTTGTCATAAATGTTATTTATCCATTGTGCTGCAAGTTTATATATATATTCATATAAATATCCTGTATATTTTTATTACTGTCTATTGTATGCCTTGTCCCAGCCTCCTTTGTACTTGCTTGTATTCCTGTTTCATCCTCAGTGGCCCAGGTAGCGCCTGAAAATGGTTCTCAGATCAGTTCACCTACTTGGTAAACAAATGAATAAATAAATAAATAAATGGGAACCCTTGGACATCGGGGATAGTAACAATCTTCTGTATATCTGAGGGGTGATTGTAGGATGGGGTAGGACTGGAGAACAGGTAAATTAAGAACCTGGACCTGTGGGATAATTAGGGGAGAGGGCCCAATGGAGACTGTTTCCAAGGAGGGTGCTTTGGTGGTGTAACTCCCAGGATACGTTATGCCTGGTGCAGTAATGTGGCCTGTGCTGTAATCGGCCATGGCTGTCACACTAGCATGGGTGAACCCTTTCTCCACACCCTCCTGAGTGTCCACCTTATAACAGGTTTTGGTGGCATCTGCAAAAAGACATACCTTCCCATTCAGTTCTTCTGCAGTTTCACTTATGAAGACATTGAAGTGGCCCACTTCTAGTACTGAGACCCACCCCACACCATGCCTTTAACCAACTGCTGAAAGCCGGTGTGGAGAGTACTATCTTCTCCCCAGATGTATATAGGCAACCTTTTTGCAAAAGCCACCATGCATGCTTGAGGACCCTTCCCCTATCCCTGAAATTTCCCTGCATTTACCCCTACCCCGTCCCTTGCTAGGTCATTTGTCCCCAGGTGGACAATGACATCTAGCTCCCTCTCATCTCCTGCTGTCTAATGATCCACTGTATCTGCTCTCATCCCTCCAAGCCAAAGTACCTCTCAGGTATTTCACCTCTCTCTCCTTTACCCCACCCTGCTCACAAGTCTATCCCCCTAATTAAGTCCCCCACCAGCAGTTGCTTCCTACTCAGCTGGGGGCCTCTTCCTCCTCCTTGTAACTGTGGAATGGTCCATGGACAGTACTTTCCTTGGGGAAGGTTTCTCCAGGGGCTGAAGGGGTGGTTCAGCTGCAGGGAGAGTGGTTGGCTGGGCAGGGCCCATTTCAGATGCAGGGAGAGTGGTTAGTAAACAAAGCAGGTGAACTGGAACTCTGACAAACAAACCAGCACAGGGGAAGAAAATGCAAGCCCCATAGGAAAGAGCACAGTGAGGGCTACAATAGGTAATTTACCAGAGTAGTCACAGGTCAGGGAACTATAGCTGAAGAGAACATGGAGAACAGGCAGGCATCGGAAAATAATGCATGGGGGCAGCGGATGGATGTGCACTCATGACGGCATGCATGGGAACTACAGATGCCGGGGTGCCAATGCTGGGAGGTGCAGAGGCCAGCTTAGGTAGGTGGACACTGATCTGTAGGTAGAGTTCACATCACACAGGGACCCATGCATGCTGGACAGCAGGGAAGTGTACCATGGAGCATAGCCCCACTGCAGCACAGTAGCTGATGGGGGCCCAGGACACTGTGGACACAGAACTTGAATGTGACCATGGTGCACAGCACAGCCATGAAGCACTGGGACTGTGGGCAGACAGTGACACTACAGTGCCAGTACAAACCACCCACAGACAAGTAGCAGCTGACACAGGTGTGGCCCATGGAGTGTGATGTGCAAACAAAGTGCAATCACACCCACATGCCTGAGCTGGAACCAAAGCTGGACAGTGTAGCACAGTCCTCTGGAACAATGGAGGACAGCATGGAAGCCATGGAGGGGCCAGGGTGCTCAACTGCAACCCCAACAACAGGGACAATCTGTGAGGTGGTACGATCCAGGAAAGGAAAGTCCAAGCTGAATGTGAATGGCTACCTCCTGGTCCATGAATGGACATGCAATGAGACAGTGTACTTTTTTTTATCATATCATATTTTTCACCTGCTGTGGCACACACTCTGGCTTGGGGCATCCAGCCACCAGCTCCACCCACCTGGAGAGCTGGGTAGCTCAAACTGCACCCAGGAGAATCAGGAACAGCCATCATGCCATCCTGCTGGAGGGCTTCCCCTCTGCCTCTACCAGCCAGAACAGCCCTGGACCCTTCTCAACAGGACTCCACCAAAGTCCTCCAGGTGGCTCGGAGAACAGCCATCAAGCTGCAAGGTCGTGCCCAGCCATTTTCCTTCGATTGGCGCCAGTAGCATGGATGTGCAATGACGTCCAGGCAGAACATGCTGACATCTGCCGTGCTCCCCCATCTAGTGTCACCGACAATAGTAGCATCCCTGGGCATCCCTAGGGGGCTGCTACAGCATGTTGAAATTCCCCAGCCCACCCCAGGACCGGGAGGGTTGTCTATGGATGTTCAATCCCAGTCCTCCCCTGCTGACCCCCAATGGCCCGGGCTCAATCCTGAACCTGGGTCACTGGCATGGCACAAGGTGTGGCATCCAGTGCCTCAACTGTCAGCACCACCGGGCCAGCCTGAGACAGTGTAATGGTGCTGCCAGCACCATAAGTCCAAGTCCTACCTCGGCCAGGCCATCACACTGCTCCTGGATGGCCAGCCCCACCTAAAGAAAAAGAATGAGGACAATCCTGCTCTGGAGGTGACAGATGCTCTACCAGCACAGGCACTGGCTGGCATCAAGTAGAAAACACACAGCACCATGGTTAGCTCCACATAGCTACTAAAGAGTGAGACAACTGCGATGGCCACTGAGCTGTGGCAACAGTTGCCAAGCAAAAGGGCCCTGCTGCAGATTGTGAACAGGACCCACTGCAAGGACCTCTCACCAGAACCAGTGACACTGGCTGACCTCACTATCCCCAAGCAGCTACAGACAGTGACTGGATGGCCATGGTACAGCAGGATCACCAGCAGCACCATCCACCAAGTCCTTCTACTCACCACAGAGGACAACATCAGGGACCTGGCTCAGACACCCTTCTGGGTGATGGATGGTATGTTCAAGACTGTGCCACACCTGTTCACTCATTGTACACCATCCATCCACTCATGGGGACGGGCCCTAACAACCTCATCATGTCATTGGTGTATACACTGATGACGACAAAGAGCTTGCAGTGTTACTGCACCTTGTTCCAGGAGCTGAGTAAATATGCCAGTATTCAGTCCTGCACCTCAAACCACCTATGATCATCACTGACTTTGTACAGGCTACGATCAATACCTGTAAGATGGAATTTCAGAAGCCATAAACAAGGGTTGCCTGTTCCACTTTGGGCAGATTGTGTGGTGGAAGGTCCAGCTTGGCCTTGCACCACAATATAGAAGTGACCCAGACTTCAGCCTGAAGATCCATGAACTCATGGCCCTCACCCATCTCCTGGCACAGGACATTCCAGCAGCATTCAGCCTCCTGAAACCAACCATTCTGCCCAATGCCACCACACTCCTCTGTTGTTTCAAGCAGACACATGTGCTGGGCAGGATAGAGCTGTACAGTAGGGTGGCTAAGGTGCTCACGAGATACGACCCCATGTTGCCACCTCAGCTGTGGTTGGTTACGGATCTCAATGAGCAAGGTATACTGTGGACCTAAAGCAATGTCGAGACCTGGCACTGCCATTTCCATGCCCTGCTCGGGAAGGTGCATGTAGAGGGCATGACAATGCTAGCAAAGCTCCACAGGGAACAGCAATGGACCTATGTCACCAGGGAAGGCATTTGATGTGGACTGCCATGGACACCATCCAGGAAGAGCTATGAGGAGCGGATAAGGATGGTACTGGCATCCAAGGAGAAGGGCAAGCTGCTGAAGTTTCTCTGTGGCATGGCACACAACACCACCCTGTAGGGTTTCCATGGTGACATGGCATCTGACAGTTGGACACTCATAGTACACATCATGCACAGCTACTGTTGAATAAAGTTTCACCCCCACATTTCACATGCACCCCAACCTGGTGACGATGTCTCATCACGACACTGCTGGGTATCGCCAAGCAGCCCACTGCACACTGCCACGTCTGCACTGTGTGTCACATGTTGCACAGGCCTGACTCTGTGTGAGTCCCCCCAAAATCCTTTCAGCTGTTCATGTGTGCAACACGTTGCACAGGTCTGAAGCTATGTGAGTGCCCCCCAATCTTTCCAGCTGTGCAACTGTGTGGCAACAGCATTCCTGCAATGGGTCCTTGTGGAACCTCCCACAACACACCTGGCAGCCTTCATGCCACAATGGGCTCCTGTGGCACAGGCCCCCCCCAAATACCTCCAGACTTTTTTCTGTGTGCTTACTGCAAGCCCATAGTGGGCTAGCAAGACACGGCCACATGCACACATTTCACAGTTGGTGCGATGGCATGCTGTTCTGTGTCCTGGCATCCACACATGGTGTCCTGGTGCAGCTATCCAGTCTCTCACTGTGCTGCTCTGCTGTGTGCCTGCAGTATCATGCATGCACCGACCAACAGGCATGGTACTCCAATTCCTCCATGCATGCCCAGTTGGCTGGCTGTCAGCTGACATCATCATGCATGCAAGGATGCACGGACAGTCCGCCATGCTGCCTGGGATGGCTGGTCAACACACTGGGGCATGCACAGCTATTTGTTTTATCCCTGTCCCATGGATGGTGAGATAGTCATCCTTACTGGGGGTCTGTGATCAGGTCAATGTGTTCTCAGAGGGTACACCACATAGGGGTGGGTGTTTTCACATTGTCTGGGCTGTTCAGTAGTGGCTCAGGTCCTGGGATAGGTGGCGTAGGTCGGGATCGGGTGCTTCATGTGTTTGTGGAAAATCCACTCAACAGCAGCACAGCATCCAACCTCCTCTGGTCTGACAGTGTGTCAGGCATTGTCCTGGGTCAGGCCACTGTGTGTTGGGCTGCTGGGGCTGTTGGGTTGTTGTGTGTGGGATGCAGCATGTCAGACTAGTAAATGCTGGGATTATAAAAGGGTACCTAGCAGGGGATGGTTTTCTATGTGCAAGAAGAGTGGTCAGTGGTGGGATGGGCAACTGGTATCTGGGCAAGATGGGTAGTCTGGGTGGGTCCAGCTGCAGAAAGAGTTGTTATCTAGGGGGTGCTGGTCCAGTTCTAAGGAGGGTGCTTTGTTTGGTGAGGCTGGGAGGTTGGTCCAGCTGCAGGGAAGGTAGTATACTGAGGTGGGGAGGCAGGTCTGGGGGAGTTCCATCTGCAGGGGGATCTTGTCTGAGGGTAGGAAGGATAGCCTGGAGCAGCCCACTACAGGGAGGGTGATAGTTGATGGGGAGAGGCTGGTTTGGGGCTTATAGGGTGGACTAGCTGCAGGCAAGGTACACAGCTTGGGAGAGGTCTGTTGGGATGTTGATATGGTTGTCCAGCTGGGTAGTCATCTGGGCAGGGGTGTTCAAGATGTGAGTGGTCATGGGGGTGCAGGCCCAAAGGATGCTTGGGAACCCTCACTGAAGTCAAATACTAAATTTAGTATTAAAGCATTCAGTAATTTGCCTTCAAAAGATTAATTTTGAGGTGTTTTAATAATCTTTAATCATCATTCAAAAATATAACCGCTAAGAATACTAAATTCTAAGAAGTATTTCAGCAGACTAGTTGTTCAAGAGAAAGTTATTGCTAAATGAAGATTAGAAATAGATCTGCAATGCTCTTAAAAGTACAATTTTTTTTAATACAATTGAATCATAAATGAAGATTACAGTCAGCGGAGTAGTTTTAGGATTTAAATTAGCCAATCAAGGCTAGGTACATTACCGTGCATTTTAGTTCTACTAAGCAAGGAGACAGATAAAACAACCAACAACACTAATGAATTTTAGAGAAGGTAAGCAATCATAAAATGTAGGTTTTTACCTGGAAATATGGTGCAAAAAAAGTTGGCAGTGTCCCTTTAAAAGTCTATTCTAAACTACTTTTTCCATAAGTCTACTCAGTCAGAGGCCTACATTTCCCAGCTCACTTCCTGTCTGTGCTCAGCCTGATGAAACTGCACGAGCACTCTGTGGTCTCCATTTTTGAACAACTGGGGTTGCCTACAGCTAAGATTTACATGTTAAGGTAAGAGCTTATGTTTAAAAAGTGTATCTTTTTAACTCCCTGAAATGTTAAATACAGTAAGGGAATTATCACTCAGGTGTTTTTTTTTCTAAATGAAATGGTGTGCAGGTTTCACAGTCAATGTTTTGTCTTGAAAACATTTTCTCTTCTCTGAACTCGTGGCTAAACTTTGAAATACACATTTTATTTTCAGTCCCCTTCCCCTTTAAAGTGTCTAGGATGCATTGTGCCTCTAGATTACTTGTTATTTATGGAATTTTTGCTGATTTAGGTACTTTAAAGTAGTGGGGTGTGGGGGCAGGAAAATGAACAGCAGGAAGATTGTATAATTGAGCAAATTCAGAATTCATTTTCTGTGTGTATCCATTTAGTAACCTATTTAATCATATTTACAGAGAAAAGATTACAGCTTTTTTAATTTGAGAAAATCTGGAGTTACCTGCAGATAAAGGAAGAATTATTTGCTGCAGATATTTGAGTGTGTTTGTGGGGGAACTGTTTTTTTGCCTTTAATATTTGTATTTAACAGTTGCATGTGTTAATCTATTTTGTAATCTGGGGATCAGTGCATTTTTTTCTTTTGGTGAAGACTGCATTAATTTATATTTTATGTTTATTTTGTTTTTGTTGACCGGCTAAGTGCACTAGACAGATTCTTGCCTATTTTTAGGCAGGACCCGAAGGGAGGGGGATACAGATGAAAGCCAACTGACCATGAACCAGATTAAGCTGTTGGTGGTATTTCTAGTGAATTGGGGGGAAATTTGGCCAGGGCACCGGAGAAAATTCCCCTGCATTTTTCGAAAAGTGCCATGGGATCTTTAACATCCACCTGAACTACCACCAGAACAGGCAGATGGGACCTTGGTTTAACGTCTCATCTGAAAGACAGTGCCTCAGAAGTGTAGCCATCCCCCTCATGCTGCACTACAGCATCAGTATTGGGATATTAACATAAGTGTCTGGTATGGGAATAGAACCCACTGCATTCTGATAGCCCAGCTTCGGAGGTGAGTGTGCTACCTGCTGAGCCAGTGACACTGAAAATTCAATATGTTAGTGTCAAGTATTTATTTTTGTTAATAGTACGTTGAGAAGTATGGGGTCCATGGTTGAGGAAGGGTGAGCGGGAGGGTCTAGGTGTAGGGAGGTTCATCTCTGGATGGAAGGGTGTGTCCAGCTTTTGGAAAGGGTTTTCAGCTCTGGGGAGGTTACTCAACCTGCAGAGGGGAGGGGGGCTGGTCTGTGGGTGGGAATGAACACAGGTGTCCAGCTGCAGGAAGGATTGTCTGCTGGGGAGGCTAGTCCAGGGCATGAAAGAGTGAGCCAGCAGCAGGGAGGGTGGCTGGTGGTGGTGGGGCTAGTTCAAGGTTGGAAGTGAGATCCAGCTGCAGGGTGGGTGGTTGGATGGTGAGGCTGGTATGGGACTTCTGGTGGATCTAGCTGTAGGTTGAGTGGTTGGGTGGGGGACTGCTGGTCCAGGGGCTTGGAGGGACAGCTTCAGATATGTGGTCTGTTAGAGTGGAGGTTTGGGGTGGTGCTCCAGCTACATGGAGGTTGTATAGAATGTGTAGTTGGAGGCTGGTCCAGATGTAGGGAGGGTGGCTGGCTGGGTAAGCGGCTGGAGCCTGTGTGGTGCTCTAGCTCCAGTGCACATTATGTGAAAGGCTGGGGCTAGAAGGGTTGTCCAGCTGCATGGAGAATAGTCTGGTGTCTGGAAGGGTGATCTAGCAGAGAGGAGGGTGGTTGACTATTTTTTTTGGGGGGTGGGCGAGGCTAAAGAGATTGATCAGCCTAGGAGGGATCCAAAGTGGTGAAATTAATTAGAAACTGGTTAACATGTGTGCCCTTCTGCTTAACAGTAGCACTATGACGTGTGGCGGAGGTGACCTTAGTTCAGGAATGAGTTTGCGACAGGTGCTCTCTGGGGGAGAGGAGGAGAATCAACTGTTATACAAGAGGCTCTCTTCTGGGGAAGGAGGACAGCCAGCTCAGCTGTAGTACTGCCAACTGAGTGACTACAAGTTGCAGTGCAGGTGGGAGCAGCCCATGGGTGGGAAGACATTGACTGGTGCTGTGCCACACGTGTCTGTGCACGTGTTTGTGCACCCTTGCCACTTATGTCCTAGGGGATGGAAGAACATGTAAACGTATCCTGACTACCTAGGCAGCTGCTCCACATATTGGATTCATTCTAAGGTGGAACAAGTCCTGGCAGATGCCAGAGTGATGGTGTGGTTGGAAAACAGAGTAGTAGCTGGGGGTGGGGGTTAAGGTGTCAGAGGGTGATGGTTAATGGCACTCATTACAGTGATGGGACAGTGAGCAGCTCAGCCCAGTACTGGTGCAGATCCTCTTCAGTGTCTTCATAAGTGACATTGCAGAAAAACTGGCAAAGAAGGGAATGCCTTTTTGCAGACAATACCAAAATTTGTAGGGTGGGCACTAAGAAGGGAGCAAAGAGAATGCACATGGCTCTTGGAGAAACTCAAAAAGTGGTCAAGATTGGGGCAGTTGGGGTTCAATGATAAAGTGCAGAATCATGCACCTAGGGCATAGGAAACCAGGAGCAGCTTTTACAGGGTTGGGGGTGGTGCTGATGATCACTAAGGGGGGGGGACCTTATAGTTATTATGATCTTAAAGAGACTCACCAAGATACTGCCCTGCACCATACCAATGGTGCTGTGCCACCAGAAGACCCCAAGGAAGTCCCTAAATTTATAAGCCGTTAAAAAGTTCTGTCCTTCATTTTTTTTTTTTTTTGCAAATAACTGTACTTTATTATAATAACAACAAGACATACACATCATCCCCCATCCCAAATAAATCCCTTACATCTTGGTACAATGAATGGGATAAGATACAAGAAATTAAATGAAAAAGAACCCCACCAACCCATCCCAAATCCCTCCCACCCACTAGGTCTGGCAGCCTGACAAGTAAAAACATGATGAAAGAAAATCCAAATTCCATGGGGATCAATATAGAGGGTAAAAGAGGACTGTATCCTGATATAATGATCCCTTGACCCCGCCAAGGTAAAAGGAGGAAAGGAATAATGTCTCAAATGGGGAGAAAGGAAGGCTAGAGGCGATGGTAAAAGGAAGAATAGAAGAGAAGAGAAAAAAGAGGGGAGATTAACCATTCCAGGCTGCTTCAACTGCTCTAAAGGTGGGGTGAAGTAAAGAGTTAGTCTCTACTTTGGGGAGTGAAGATATGCTAGATGGTAGTTAACTAATAGCCAAATTTGTCTTTTAAACGTTGATATAAGTTGCTCCAGCATTTGTCAAATTCCTACTTGAATTGAAAAAAAGGCTACAACCCCTTCCACATTTAGGGCTTTGGAAAGTGTCCACACCATTCTTTACATGAGGGTATTCTCTCTTCGCCAGTAGCGGAGAAGTCAACAACTTAGCTACTAAGGTAATTAAGGCTATCTGGTGTTTGTGAATTGTGATGGAATATGAGTAAACCTGCCAAGGATACAAGTCTCAAGGTTAAAATGCAGCACTACGTCGCAGAGGGAGTCAACCATAAACGGATTAAGTCCCAGAACTTGACCACTTGGGGCACTCCCAGAGTTTATGTGTAGGTAGTAGCCAAGGGGTTACCACAATCCTGGCACTTTGGGGACCTATGTTTGTATATCACGCGAAAGTTTAGCTGAGAAAGATATAGGTTGTGTAGGATATTAAATTAGAAGGCCCGTAGTCTATCTTGTTTAATACAATTGTATAGATCCTGCCAAACCTTTGTCCAAATCTCTTCTGACCAGCTCAAAGACAAATTCACTTTCCAGTAATGCGGGCAGGGGGAGGCCTTGAGTCTCTTTGAGTTAGAATAAATTTATAAATCTTTGATATCGCTTTGTTAGATAACGTAAGATCTTTTATTCTCTTTATCAAGCTTCCAGCCTCTCAAGCCCTGTCCACCTTTCAGGAAGGAGCAAACGCATTTTCGAATTTGGTAGAGCGAAACTTATCCTTGGGTCTACCATAAACTTACCCATCAGTTCTGAAAATGAAACAGGGTGGCTATCTGAAACAAAATCAGCGATTCTGAGTTTGTGGGAGGTTGCCCATGCACCTTCTTAATGGTTGATTACCAACCAATAGGTTTGGATTATTAATAGGGGTTGCATCAAGTCTTTTTAAGGGATGTTTAAGAGTGAGTATAGGCAGAAGAGCTTTAATATCCCAGCCAAGTGGGGTACCTTTAAGCTTAGGGGGATTTTAGACCAGGAGAAAAAGCAGGGACTTAAATCCAAGCTAACGCTTGAGCCATCAAGCAGTCTAGGATGCCACTTGCTGTAGTTGTTAGTGTTCCGAAGCCCATTGAGTCGATCTTGCCACATGGCTTGCTCAGTAGTAGATATAGAAATCTGGTAACTGTAGGCCTCCTTCTTCCCTCGCGGGTGTAGTTTTCGTAAGCTCTAGGGGGGTTACCATTCCAAATAAAGTCGGTGCAGTATTTATGACAAAGGTTGAAGAAGGATTTTGGAAGATACACATTAAGGTTAAAAAGGAAGTAGGAAATTTTCAGCAAAATCATCATTTTATTGTATTGGCCTCCCCCAAAAGATAGGGAAGCTTGGTCCACCTTCCAAGGTCCTCCTTGATCGATTTGAGAAGGTGCTTAAAATTCAGATCAGGTAACTCAGTTAACTTTTGAGATTTTATGCCCAGATATGGAAGGAAGTTCGTCTGCCAGCACAGGCCTAGGAGGAACACACAAGTTCATTGCAGATGGGGTGAGAGGGATAGACCAAAGTTTTGCTTTTGTTCAATTTGTAACCAGAAAATTCACTGAAGCTGAAATAATAGAAAACAACTGTGGAAGGAGGCCTGACTATGCCATATATGAATTAATAAATCATCTGCAAAAGCGGACACTTTGAATTCAGATTTCAACACGCACTTATGAATACCGTTGTCCATCTTGATGGATCTAATAAGTGGCTCCAAGTATAAGTTAAACAAATATGGTGAAAGGGCACCTTGTCATGTTCCCCGCATTAACAGAAAGGGGGTGAGATCAAATTATTGCAGGAGATCCCCAGAGGAATATATACAGAATCTGGATATAAGCCAAAATTTATCCGGAATACCAAATTTGGAAAGCACCTCAAACATGAATTCCACCCAATTCTGTCGAATGTCTTTTCTCATGCCTAACAGACCAGAGAAGCTTCCTTATCTGGGCTCGCAGACTCTTGTATTAAATAAAACAGCTTTCTAAAAGTGGTCTATGGATGAACGCCCGCCACAAAACTAACTTGCTCAGGGCTTAATAGCCCTGTCCAGGCTAGTTTTCATCCTGTTGGCCAAAATTTAGCAATCATTTAATATCGATATTTAATAAAGATATTGGCCTGTAATTTGTCACCAGATTTGGAGGTTTGTCTGGCTTTGGCAGAAGGATAATCCTTGCCTCAAAGAGAGAGTGGTCCTCTATCCCTTTCTCATACCAAAAGGCATACAGTTGGTGTAATAGCGGGACCAAAGTCTCTTTGAAGGTCTTGTAAAACAAGGCAGAAAACCCGTCCGGGCCTGGTGCCTTGTCAAGTTTCAAGGCATCAATAGATTGTGAAATTTCTTCAAGCATGAGGGGGGCCTCTAAGATCTGACTAAGGTCTTGGGAGAGTTTGGGAAAGGGAATATCTGTGAGAAATTCTCTCGTTCTAGAAATCACATCTGGTGGCAGTGGCTCACTTGAATATAGATTCCTATAAAAGTCAACAAAAATATTCAAGATATCCTCTGGGCTAGAAATGCGTCACCTGTCTGTGGGTGTTTTGTGCTGGCAACCCACCTTGCCGCTGCTCGCTGTTTCAACTGCCATGCCAGCATCTTCCCAGCTTTATTACCTTGTCCTATGTATGACGCCTCAAGCTAGAAGCTGATCTTTCTTTCTCTCTTTCATGGTCGTTTCATACCAAGCTCTTAGAGAAGCAAGTTCTTGCTCCTGGGAGTAAGATCTTGATTTTCACCTATAGGCGTCCAGGGCCTTAATTCTAACCAAACAATCAGATGATAAATGCATAATGTTCTTCTTTACTACTGTTGCCAAGCTAATGAGCTCTACCTCTCACATGTGGTTTCGGTGCAAGAAAGTTCTGTCCTTCATAAAAGTATACAAGCTGGGTCCCAAGGACTTCCTGTTTTTTTTTTTTTTTTCAGCTGTACTAGCTCCACCCCCATAGTTCTCTTGCAGGAGTGACTATGTCAGTGCGGCCGTGGCGCGCATGCATCGAATATGTATGGGTGGCAGCATTTCTATTGATTTTAAATGATATAGTGGCTTCCTGGCAATAAAATGTGGGCACTGTTCAACTAACAAGGGCCTTGTTACTTGACCGATGCCCACGTTTCATTGCCAGGTGGTCACTAGATCATTTAAAATCAATAGAAAAGCTGCCGCCCATTACAGATGAAGAAGAGCGCCTCCGCGCTCTCACTGGCATCTCGTCATCCTGCTACAGAGCATGGGAGCGGAGCTGGGGCAGCAGCAAGCAACTGGGAAGTCATTGGGACCTGGTTTGTATATTTTTACGAGGGACAGAACTTTATAACGGCTTAAAAATTTTGGGACATATTAACTTCCTTGGGTCCTCTGGCAGCAAGGCACCGATGGGTATGGTGCAGGGGCCAACTCAGTTACCTTGGTGAGTCTCTTTAAAGTTGCTGGGCTGTGTGACAAAGCAGTGGGTAGGTTTAGGAGGATGCTGGGGCTGCATAGGGAGGGGTATCTTCAACAGGAGGAGGGAGGTGATGGTGTTGCAAGTAATCCCTTTTTAGTGAGATCTAACTTAGAGTACTGTGTCCAGGTTTGGAAGCTGCACCTTAGAAAGGCCATAGGGTGGAGGCTGTATAAAGGGCAACAAAAACTGTACATGGGCTGTTGCAAAAACCCTGTGAGGAGTCTGGGATCTCAACATATAAAACCTGAAAGAGAGGGGACATGATGGAGACCCACAAGTACCTTACAAGGATGAACAGGGTGCTGGGGGTGCTCCTTCAAATAGGAAAAAGGACCATGGGGCATGTGATGAAGCTTATGGTGGGGGTAAGACAGATGTGAGGAATTACTACTTCATTGAAAGGGTAGTAGACACCTGGAACAGACTTGACAGCATTATATTGTTGGAGATCAGGAATGAAAAATGGTAGGGGGGGCTTAAAACATGTGTGGTATATAGACATAGGGAAATATCAGTAAATAAGCAGGGAAGAGGGAGGGCCATAAGGCAATAACAGACCAGTTAGAGTTTGCAGAGAAGGACTTCATAGGAGCCTATGGTTGCAGTTGTAGCGAGGTCTGGAAACCAGAGCAGAAGGGTGACCTAGAGAGAGGGCTCATCAGCAGTGGGGTTTGCGAGCATGCAGGTTAAGGAAAAAAAATATCTGACAGTTTCTAAGTGCTGGGGAGCTCTGGTGGCAGTTGTAGCGAGTTTGGGAAATCAGAGTGGAAGAGTAAGAGTGAGGGCTTATCAGTTTTTGAGGAAGCAGTAAAAGAAAAGTCTGTTTTGTATATCGAGAGGTGTGGCGAGGAGGCGAGAACACGGCAGCAGCATGCAGAGTGTGACAGCTGGAGCACAGCTTGGAGCAGCCAGTTGAAAAAGGTTTCGTAAAAAAGCAAAAAACTAAAACTGTTAAACAGAAACAAGTGATCACTGTATGACAGGGGGAAGAATGGGGAGAAGTATGACTGAATGGCAGGTGGCGTGGCTGAGGGACGGTCAACCTGGAAGAAACAAAACTAAAAGCAAGATACCAGTAAGCAGTGCCAAACAATGGGGGTGAGGGATGGGGGATGTGTGATGCAGTCCACTATGCACATTAATCGAGGATGATGTAATAAATATATGTGTAAATGTAAGATTCTGCATGTATACACGTACATGCTCAGATAAAATGGATTTATCACACTCCATTTATGTCCACTCCTATTGCATAAATTTACTTAATATTTATAACCCATCAGGGCTCTTTCTCTTTACTGCTCTGTGTTTTTAATTGTGAGCTGTCCTGGACCTTATGCTGTTCTTTTCCTCCTCCAAATCCTTTTGTTAGCCCCTGGTACTTTGGCATTAGCTGCTCTGCAGCGCTATTGCATGCAGTGCTTGCTACTTTCATGGTCCCCTCAGGGAGCCCACTGATTTCCTCTGTTTGCCTCCCACCCACAGCTACTTTTTAGTTGGTTTCAGGCATTGCCCTTCAGCTGCACTGTGGATTTTCCTTTGTGGCCCCTATCTTGTGCATTTGCTCTCCCAGTCACTTTCTACCAGGCCCCCTCAGGGCATCTACAGTCTGCCACCATGTGGTTTAGCTAAAGGTTCCTGCCACCTACTGCTGGCTGCCCACACTTCAGACCCTCTTAACCTGCTACATGGGGGCTCTTCACATGCCATTTTGTGGCTGATGAGTAGATGGAGGCATATTTGCTCTAGCCTCCTCCCCCCTTCCCAAAAATATCCCATCTTCATTCCCACACACATGGAGCAGGCTACAGCCTGAGCTCTGTGGGCTGAATCATAGACACGTAGACCTTGATGGCAAATAAGGACTGCTTGGCCCGCTCAGTCGGCCCATTTCTCTACCTAGTAGATAAGCTGCAGATCCTAGTTATCCAACAGCTGACTTCCTCCTACCCACCAATAGAATTGGTTCATGTCTGTCCCATGTATTCTTGAAGTCCCCCACTATTTTTGACCCCACAACCTCCTCAGGAAGGCCATTCCATGCGTTCACCACCCTCTCTGTGAAAAAATACTTCCTCATGTTGCCCCTGAGCCGTCCCCATTATCTTCAAATTTTGCCCCTTGTTCTTGCGCAATTCTTTTTATGAAAGATGCTACTGTCTTGGACTTTGTTGATTCCCTTGAGGTGCTTGAAATTTTCTATCCTCTCCCACCGCCCCTTTTTCTCAAGGGTATACATATTCAGCTCTTCTCTCTCTGTATGGCTTCTGGTGCAGACCCTTCGCTATTTTAGTTGCCCTCCTCTGGGCTGGCAGTTGAAAGTGCCTGCCATTACTGTCACTGTAGTTCAGTAGCACTAAACTGGCTGCCTAGCAACAGCTGCTGCACTTCTGGTCAGCAGTTTTCTGAACAACCTCCTGCCTGCTACATATAGTCTGGGCCCAAGGACCCCCAACCCCCACACACACTAGGTTCCAGGGAAAGATAATATAAAAAGAAAAAAAATTGCCACTGTCCATGAGGGAGTGACCCATTATATCACCAGCATACCTTTCAAACCACTGGCCTCCTGGGACAACTCAAAGACTCCTGAACCACCAGTGTCCCCTTTTTTAAATAATATAGGGGCCACTAGCCCAAATTCATTCCCACCTGCCCATCTGGCCTACTACTTAAATTTATTGGCTACCTGCAGGACACCTAGGGGCACTAAGCGGGGTTTTGCCGAGTCCCAAATACCACTTTATTCTCTGTTCTTAGCTGTCTGCATTTTTTATTCCATCTCTAGTTTCCTTACTTTGACCTAGTTTGTCTTTTCCTCTAAAACTCCTCTTCCTTTAGTCCTATGCTATATACCTTTTTTGTATCTCTCTACTCTTGCTACTATAACTTCCCCATACTGATCTATTTTTCCCTTTATTTCTAAAGGTCTGGCCAAATATACCAATCAGATAAGTATCTTTGTTTAATTCTAACACTCTAATCTCTCCTCTAGCACCTCCGACCCTTTGTGTCCCTTCAGCCTTCTCTGTTCTTCCCTTTCAGGTCCTACCAGAATACCCCAACCATGACATCCTAACTCTGGACTCCTCTACTCGAAGGAGCAGGTAAGTCCTAATTACTTACGCTGCCTTAGGAATCATAGAAATCTGGTGACAGAAAAGGACCATTTTTGGCCAATTGAGTCTGCCCCTTACCCCCCCCACCAGTCATCATCTTTGTCAAGAGACACCCCACTCTGCCCACTGGTCAGCTCCTGGTGTCTGTCCCATGCCCCCTTGAATCCTTTCACCATTTTTGTGCACACCACCTCTTCCGGTAGTCTGTTCCAGGACTCCACCACCTTCTCAGTAATGTAATGCCCCCTCACATTGCCCCTAAACCTTCCTTCTTCTAATCTTGGTTTATGATCCCTAGTTCTAGCACTTATTTTCCTTGCAAATAAGCTTCCCACTCTCACCTTACTAGTCTCAAGTGGGTACAGATCCGATTCCTTCCACCTCTCCTCATAGGGCTTCCCATGCATAGTGTGCACCATCTTGGTTGTCCTTGTCTGAACCCTTTCAATCCTGTCTTATGTCCTTGTGCAGGTGAGGCCTCCAGAACTAAATCCCATACTCCAGGTGAGGCCTCACCATGGATTTATAAAGGCGCATCAGCACATCCCTCTTTCTGTTTTATAATCCTCCCTTTGCTCACCACTGTGCTGCACTGGTTCTCCACCTTAAGGATATCTGAAATTATAATCCCCAGATCTCTCTCTTGCTAAGTTTCCTTACCCCTCCCCCCATTGTGTGTAAATGGTTTGCGGGTGATTACACCCATGTGCATTACTGTACACTTTTTGGCATTAGATTTCAGCTGCCAAGTTTCTGACCACCTCTCCAGAATCTTTTGGCCCTCCCTCACTGCCTCCACTTCCCCTACCAGGGTGTCTACCCTATTGCAGATCTTCGTATCCTCTACAAATAGACACACCTTCCCCTGCAGTCCCTCCACTATATCTAACATACTAAAAGTCACCAGAATAGACCTGATGGTCTGTTGTGTCTGCTTTGTAGCCAGCCTCCTAATGGGTGTTTTCTTTCCCACCCAGCCCCAGAGAGGGTCATCCTCTGCTTCAGTTTACCCTTGCACCTGTCCCACTCCCTCTTGAAGCCCTCCACTGTGTCCTCCTCCACCAGAATCCTGAACAGTGCATTCCAGGGCTCTGCCACCCTCTCAATGAAGTAATGTCTCCTGCATTCCCCCCCCCGTAATTTCCCCCTCTTGCTTCCACTCATGTCACCTGGTTGTTCCCACCTTCTTTAGTCTGAACATCTCTGAAGACCCTTATCATGTCCCTCTTGTCTCGCTTCTCCTCCAGCGAGTACAGCCCAAGCTCTTCCAGCCTTTTCTCATAGGGTCTTCCTCCCATGCTCTGAAGCATCCTGGTTGCCCTCCTCTGGACTCTCTCCAGCAGTGTTACGTCCTTCTTGAGGTGAGGTCTCCAGAACTGCATGCAGTACTTGAGATGTGGTCTGACCAAGGCATTATACAGAAGGAGGATCACTTCCCTCCTCTTGGACGTAATCCCCCTGGCTATGCAGTATCCAGTTTGCTTTGGCTGCAGTTCTTCTGCAATTTTCAGTGTTATTCATTTTGACATCTACCACCACCCCTAGACCCCTCTCACTCGTTGTGGCTTGCATTATGACCCCCCCCCATGCGTATACACGGCCCGAGTTTCTGACCCTCTGGTGCAGTCCCCTACATTTCCCTGCATTCAACCTCAGTCCCCACCTCCTTGACCACCCCCCAGGGTATCCAGGTCCCTCTGTACTGTCTCTCTCGCTTCGTCCCTGTCCGCCAATGCCCCCAGTTTTAAGTCATCCACAAAGAGACTCATCCTACTCTTAACCGCCCTCCCCATATCCAAGACATAGGCATTGAACAGGAGTGGCCCCAGTACCAAATCTTGGGAGACCCCACTGGTGATCTTCTTGGGGGAGGAGACTATCCACCACTACCCTCTGTATTCGCCCTGTTAGCCAATTTTCTACCCATCTGAGCAACTGTCCTCTCACCCCACCCCTCCAGCTTTATTAGCAACCTATTTTGGGGTACTGAATCAAACGCCTTACTGAAATCCAGGTATAGGATGTCCTCCGGTCTATGCCAGTCAAGGGTCCCAGTCATAAAAATCTATGGGGTTGGTCTAACACGATCTCCCCGGGATGAAACCATACTGTTTTGTTATCCAGTTACCCCAACCTTTCCAGCTGCCTCCTGAGCCTATCCTTGATAATGCCCTCCATTACTTTGCCCACCACAGATGTTAGGCTGACAGGCCTATAATTCCCCATCTCCTCTCTAGACCCCCCCCCCCTTTGTGGATAGGCACCACATGAGCCACCCTCCAGTCTTGAAGCACCCATCCTGTCAGCAGAGAGGTGTTAGAGGCTAGCTCATCCGCCATTCCTTCATAACACTCAGATGCAGCCTATCCTGCCCTGGTGCCTTATCAGTTTTAGTGTCCCAAGGGCCTCCTCCACCCTTTCCACTGTAATTTCTCCTCCCAGCCCACCCTCTCATTTAACCACCCATCCCTTCTAGACTTGGCCCAGCCTGAACCCTAACTTCTTTCAGTCTTCTAGATCTCATCTGACCTCTCGACTCTGCTGGCTCCCCTTCTCCCATTGGGCTGGAGGGATCCCTGCCTCCCCCTGTAAATATCAAGGCAAAGTACTCATTTAGCACCTCTGCCTGATTCCCCTCCTCCTGAGTCCATCCCTCCTCAGTCCTAATCATGCTGATCTGTGCCCTCCCTTTTCTCTTCTCCCTTGTGTATCTATAGAATCCCTTCACCCCCTTCAAGATATCCCTAGCCAAGTTTTGCTCCCTCCTCACCTTGGCTCCCCTCACCACTGTGGTGACCCTTCTAGCCATCAACTCATACCCCTCTCCCTATCCCCCCTAGAGTGCTTAAAACATGCATAGGCAGCCTTTTTATCCCTCACCGCCTCCTGCATCTCCCTGGTCCACCAGCACGGCTTGTTGGCTCTACCATGCCTTCTCCTTTCCTTTGTACAGGAGTTAGTAGTCTCCTGTACCCCCTTCTTAATGGCCTCCCACAAGCTGCCAGCATCCATGTCCGGCCTAATCTTGTCCAAGCTCCCCTGTAGAATCCTGTCTATGCCCACGAAGTCCGCCCTCAGAAGTTCACTACTACTGTATTAGAATGGTTATCCCCCGGATACAGCAGAAACCAGACCGTAGTATGGTCACCACCTGCCAGCGGGCTGCACACCTCCAGGCCCTTTATCTGGTCACTGTCTGCTAGCACAACATCCAGTATCTGCTTCTTCCTAGTAGGTTCCCCCACCTGCTGGACCAGGAAGTCATCCTGGAACACATCCATCAGTCTCTGTTCCCTGGCCACAGAGGATGCGATAGTGTCCTAGTCTGTCCCAGGCATATTAAGGTCACCCATGATCACCCCCATACCTGTTTCATGGTCACAGTGTCCCTTGATGTTCTCAACTAGTTTGTCCTCCAGGGCCTCTTCCATCGTTGGGGGGGTCTGTACACATCCCCTATTTTCAGTCTTTTACCTCCCCTCATTTGTAGGGTTACCCAGATCTCCTCCACCCCCCCCCACAGCCTCCTCCACTCCACTAACCACTATGTCATTTTTGACTATCAGTGCTACAACCTCCTCCTCCCCTCTCCCTCTCCTCTATCCTTCCTGAATATTTTGTAGCCCACCAAATTTAGGTCCCAGTCATTTTTCTGAGTGGCCCATGTCTCAATAATTGCTGCCACATCCACTGATCCCTCAACCAGCATTGCCTGGAGCTTGGGCATTTTGTTGCCCATGTTCCTAGCATTGATCAGGACAGTCCTCCACCCCGACCTGTCTCCTTTCTCCAGTCATCTCAGCACTGAGCAGTCCCTACATGCCCTTTCTTGCACAGCTATGGATAGATTTACATCACAGTCACCTGCCTTCTTTTCATGCCCTAGACATGGACTCTCGAGCAGCATTTCTGGAGCCACTCTTTTACTTAACCCCTCCCTTTTACAAGTTTAAACTCCACCTCTAGACTATGAATCCAGCAAGTTTTAGTTTCAAGATCTCCCTCCCCTCCTAGTTCAGGTGTAGCCTATCCCTGGCATATAACCCCTTGTCCTCCCATGTATCCCCCAGTCCCCCACCAGCCCATACCTTTCTGCCCTGCACCAGTCCCTGAGCCACTGGTTCACACCTCTAAGTTTATGTTTGGTCTCCCCGGACACCCTAGGTAGTGGCAGAGTCTCAAAGAAGAAGGAGATTACGCTTCCTATAGAGTGGTAAACCTGGACAATTCCGAATCTCACCTGATTTCTAGTTCACTGTTCTCTCTAAGTTAGTTTTCTCCAGATGTTTTAGGAAGTCTGGGGACTTCTCATTCCAATACTATCAGTACTAGCTGAATTTGGCATGGTGTATGGATAGGCCTGGGATACATTTAGCCTTTACTGGGCTGCTTTTTCCTTCCCCTGTCCCCTCCCACTGGATGCCCCATGTCATGGAGTCACCCAGCAGGATCACCTTCACCACGCCTCACTTTGCTGGCCCGTTTGATTCCGTCCAGGCTCTTCCTTCTGTCATCAACCCCCAGCTTACTTCTCTTGCCCCCCTGAGCCTGGGGATCACAAGCCTGTGGTTGCCCTACCATGCTCATTCTTCTAGCTGTAGCTCCCAACTTGCTTCTCACCACCCCCAACCTCCTGGGTGGCACAGATTGCCCCCCCCAGATCTCCTCGGACTCTCTGGGCTGGTATCCTCAGATCTCCCACCCAGGCTCCCTTCTACTGCTTCCCTCCTTGTCTCCCTTCCCCTCCCCCACGTTCTGCATCCTTAACCCCATCTGCTGTGTTTCTCCCTACCCCCCATCTTTCCCTCCTCTCCACCTCATCTGATTTCTCCCACCCTGAAGCTGGCCTATCTAGAGTACTCCTTATTCTTGGCTGACTTCCCTAACCTGGATGCTTGCCCAACCCTAGTCCTCCCTCCTCCCACCCTGGCTTCACTCTGCACTCCCCCATCCTCCCCACCTCCCTCCCACCTAGGCTAATGTCTCTTCCCCCCTCCCTCCCCTTCTGTGGATCTGGCTGTCTCTCCTGCCCCATCCCCCCCACAGCTTACTGACCAAACTCTCTCTGTCTGCCTGCCCTCCTCCCGCAGCCTCCACCTCATCTCCTGGATATAGTAGGCTAATCAATTAGTAAGTGATGCTTGCCCCTCGACTTGCTCTCTCCTGTCCCCCTCCTTCTGGTCAGCCACCTCCCTATGAAATGATTTCCGTACATTGCTTGTTTCGTGCCCCCCCCCTCCTGAGTAACCATACGATCCTTGTCCACCTGTTCCCTGGGTTATGCCATATTGGCCTCGTCTACTCTCATGAGGTCCTTTCCACACCTTTCCTCCCCACCCCTCCCACCTTCTAGCTGCCTTCTGATCCCCTCTACTTCCTCCCTAAGACCTGCCACCTGAAAACACACTGGGCACCCTCTGAACCTCCATGCCCAATTTAATATTGCCGCCCCGCACCCTGAACACCCAATCACTCTACCGAAGGTGCCAGCTTTGGCCATCACCAAGTCTACCCTCATTTTAGGTGAGCAATGCGGCCCTCTAACAGAAATAATTCAGTCAGTGTTAAACTAAAACCCAAACAGTTTGCCACCTCCAATTACAGCTATTTTCCATCTTCTTTCTTGACAGTAGCCAGTTTTCTAACCCTAGCAGTAGACAGTTCACAAGCAAAATTAGCCCACCACAACACTAGGCAGCTCAGAGGCCCTAGCAGTAATCAAGTCACACACAGTTTGCCTACTCCCACAGATGTAGTTGGCATACAGTCATTTATACAGTCTGCTTCATTATGCCCCTTCCTGGTAGTAGTCAAATGTTGCCCAAGCAGCACAGTGTACAGGACCCTTTTCCCCCAATCAATAACAATCCAGCTTCCTAGTGTTCCAGTTCACCCAATCTCGACTTGCCCTCCTCCAAGGCTTCACCCTCACTGACCATTTAATAGAGGTCGGGGTCAGGTTGGGTGGTGTGGAACAAAGAACAGCTCTCCTCCTCTGATTGCACTGGACTATTTGCCTTTATGGCCTATCACACAGTCAGTTGCCCGCGCCTGTTCGCTGATTGGCCGCTCCTTTCTGAGTTGCTAGCCTGCAGAGTTGTGGCTGATGTGGCCCCGGTATGCATGGCCTGTCCTCCGCCAACAAGAGCTTCTTTGTCAATCACCGATGTGATCCCATCCTCCACCACCGCCGATGCAGCCCCAGAATGCCTGCACCGACCTCTTCCAGCGACAAGCCCTGGTCCGGAAAGAACAACTCTCCTCCCTGATTGCAACTGGGCTAATTGTTGCTATAGATATTAAAAAAGGATAGGTCACAGCACCGACCCCTGGGGCGCACCACTCCCACCCTGGAATGCACCCTATTTGCCTTACCACCACCCTCTAGTCTCAGTCTTTCAACCAGTTCTCCACCCACCTTGTTATTTTCTGACCCACCCCTAAGCCTTCCAGCTCATTTACCAGCCTTCTATGTTACAAAGTGTCAGAGGCCTTGCTGAAATCTGGGTAGGCCACATCCTCCCCCTTCCACCTTCCTTGTTACACAGCCAAAAAACTCAGTTAAGTTTGTCGGGCACAACCTCTCTACCATAAAACCAAACTGCCTTGGGTCCTGGAGGCAGTATAGCACATTGGTTAAAGGCTCTGAGCTACAGATCTGGAGACCTGGGTTTGAATCCAACAGCTGTCTAAGTGCATACTGTGTGATCCTGAGCAAGTTACTTGACTTTCTTGTGCTCCAGGTTGCATCTGGAAATGAGTTTCAGCTTAGTGTGCTACTCCTGGTTAAACAGTGTTCCCTTCCCCCACTTCCCCTGTAGACCATTGACAACCAGGTGTTCCACTATTCTTTCCTTCAGCAGTATTTCCATTACTTTTCCCACTGTTGTGGTCAGGCTGACCAGTATGTAGTTCCTGCATCCTCCCTGTTAACACTTTTGCACAGTGGGACCACATCAGCCCTCCTCCAATCCCTGGGCATGTCATCAGTTTACAAAGACAGTGTGAACAGGGTAGTTGGAGGCCCTACTAACACCTTCCTTAGCTCCCTCAGTGTCCAGGGGTGCATCTGTCTGGCCCATAGCCTTATTGCTGCCAGTTCCATGAGGATCCTTTCTTTTGCAAAGGAACCTGTGTCCTTTTCTAAGATCGCTCCATCCTTATTACTTAATGCTGGTCCATTTCCTGTCCCCTCCTTTGTAAAAAACAAACAGAAGTGTTTGTTCAGTATTTCTGTTTTTGGTGGTCATCTTTACCCTCCCTCCCCACCCACCCTTTCTGAGACACTCAGTGTCTCCCCTGCCTTCCTTTTCTCCCTGATGTACCTGCATGTAAAAGGTTTTGTCCCTCCTTACCACAATACCCACTGGCTGGTTTGTGTCAAGGGTCCCACACAAGTGTAGGTCAGGTACCAGTGTGCACTTTGCATGTGGAGCCATTTTGGTTTGCCTGCTGTGTGCTGTAGTGTAGTGGATTATGATGAACTGGTTTTGCTTGATTCTGTACTGACCGCTTCATTTGCAGCAGATCCTGGAGTCCTTTGTGGTGGGAGATTGTCCTACAGTGCATGTTACGAGTTTATATAGGCTCTCATCTTTTGTTTACTGGCTCCACTGTATTCCCTGGGCTAAGTTCTGTCATAGACTGATTTATCCCCTGGAGAAGAGCAGAAGTGGAAAACATCTGATCAGAGATTGTGGAAGCTCAAATGTGCACTGCAGGCTATTGAAACTTCTATTGACTGTTGCTCTGGTGCCAGCTGCAGGGAGTTCTGGGACTGGTTGTGGCTGCGAATATCTGCCTAAAGATGGTCACAGTTGGCCTGCTGCAGTGTGCTATACTGCAATGGAGTGGTCGTTGGAAATTCCAAATCATTTGGGGGGGAATTTAGAGGAAAGATTAGGAAGTACTTCTTCACTGAGAGGGTGGTGGACAACTGGAATGGGCTGCTGAGGGAAATGATGGGAGGGTTCACTAGGGCATGGGATAAGCACAGATGGCAACTGGCATGGGGGGTAGGACTACAGAAAAGGCCTAGTGGATATCTAGGCAAACTGGGCAGACTAGGTGGGCTTGCGGTTCCTTTCTGCCGTCACATACCTATGTTCCTATGTATTCTACAGGCAGATTGAGAAAAGGAAGGGGGGATTCACTACACCACCAGGGAAGCATTCATTATGCCTTGAATATCTGTCCCTTGGTGTCTTTATCCTGTCATGTGTTGGTTGATGTCTGGAGCAACATGACCTCCTTCCCCCAAAAAAGATTAGTTCTAGGGGCACGGGGCAAGGAGTCTTCCTCCCTCCCCCAACCATGACATCCCCTGAGTGACCGAGTCCATTCTAAAAGCCAGGTTAATGGTGTGGTACAGGTCTCGTATCCCTCCCCCAACCCACTTGTTTTATTTTAACCTCTACAGAGCCTTCCCAACTGACTAGCTGATCAGTATTTTTATTTTTCATACTGACCCATTTTACCTTTTTATATCTACAGGTCTGGCAGGACATTGACCAGGAGTAGGAGGACACTGACCATATGTATCAGATAAGTATTGTTTTTTTGTTTACACTACACTGTTTGTCATATAGTAGTTCATAACGAGCTGCAGATCCTTTGTGAGCCCATTGCTGTTCTTGTTTTACAGGTACGAATGGCTGCTGTGGGAGACACTGGGTTGGAACTGTACCTTGTGCTTTAGAAAGGAAGCTATGGGATGGGCGTTAAGGTTAGGAACTCCAGGAAACACCACACAACCAATTTGCCAAGACTCATGAGGTTTAAACTCTGTTTTTCATTTTCTTGCTTTGTGCGCTTTGCATTCTAATGCCTGCATTAATGTAGTGTTTTTGTTTTGCAACAAGTACTGTCTCATATACGTGTGTGTATGTGTAATAGATAACCCACTGTAGGGTGTGTGGTCACACTCTGATATATGCATGCCTTGGTGTGCGTTGTTACACATGAGGTGTCGCAGGCCGAGTGCATCAACCACCCAAGCCGTGCCTATATCATTGTGCAACCGCACACCCCACAGTGGGTTATCTGTCTTATAAAATGGCAAAATTGTTTTGAAGGGGAGTAAAAGTGCAGGTGTGTGGTCGCACTCTGATATACGCACGGTCACCTAATGGTGTTTGTCCAATGCGATTGATAATCCCATTATTGATATAATACACACACACACACACACACACACACACTTCACTCGGAACAGCCCCTTGATACCGAAAATCATTTTCCTCACTGTGCATGTGCTCCCAATCCAAAGAGGCTCTCTTCTCCTTTTGAAGATAAACCTGGAAATACTGGTGAGGCCCTGCATATCAGGGAGGCTTCCATACCATTTTCTGTAGACCAGAACCATTCATTTTTCACAAATCCATTTTCTGTAAACCAGAACCATTGGTGGTCATTCCTTTAACTAAATTTACACCCCTTGCTTGTGATTTTGAGTCAAACATGGGGTAACAGACTTTAGTACCTCCTATAGACATAGCCCCCAAGATCTCCATCTTCTTTGGAATTCACAGACAACTTTCTCACTCAGGAACCCTTAAGCAAAGCTTCCTCTGCTGAGGTTGTAGATACTTGCAGATGAATACTTGTGTTTTTGTTGAATTTTATGTGACACCATCTTTAAAGCAGCCTAATACACTGAAACAGAACTGCAACACCGCTGACAGGAGTGCTGCTAAAATCACACTGCACACTGAAGTACACTACACGTGTTGATGCAATGCTAATTAACATAATTCGCACACACTGAAAAAGCAATGCAACACTGCTTCAGGCAGTGTTGCTGACACAACACTGCTTCAGCCAGAATTGCTTTACCAACACTGCTTCAGGCAGTGGTGATGACAAAACACTGCTACTTGCAGTACTTTTACAGTGAGATTGCAGTGCTAATTAACATAATTCGCACACACTGAAAAAGCAGTGCAAAACTGCTTAAGGCAGTGTTGCTGACATAACACTGCTTCAGCCAGTATTGCTGCACCAACACCGCTTCAGGCAGTGTTGATGACAACACACTGCTAATTGCAGTACTTTTGCAGTGTGATTGCAGTGCTAATTAACATAATTCACACACACTGTGTCAGCACTGCATGTACACCAAAAGAGACCTGAAGATGCACTCATTAAACTCTGATGGACTGCATTATGAAATGAAGTGTGCAGGAAGTGTACACTGCTACTGTAACACTGAAATAACACCATATAGTGACTATTTGAACACTTCACTTCCCTCTGGGATTGCTCAAACCGAAATTGGGCTAAAACCCCTTGGTGGATTGGATTGATTTTTATAGCACTTTGTACTTTATTAGTTTTCCAATTGTTATCTGTTTTAAATGCTGTGTATTGGTGTAAGGGGTGATGGAATTTGCCTTTTTATTATTAGTTGGGGGTATTTTCTTGTTTGTGTTAATCTGGTTGGAGAGGAGGGGGTTGGACGTTAGAGAGAGAGTGTGTGTGTGTGTGTTTGTTGTATGGTTAAAGGGAAGAGTTAGTTAATGTATGAGTGGTTGAGTAGGTAGGAAATATTTTATTTTCAGGACTGATAAGTACGTGTCAGGGGTGTCTGGCAATTTAGGGTGGGCTAGGATTGTGTACGAGGTGTCCCAGCTTTATGACCTGTGGCCCTTCACTGACCTCCTGGTATCTAGTATTACAGCTCATCATTGCCAGGAGGTCAGAATTGGAAGAAGACACTTGGTCAGAAGCTGACAGGGCACCCTGTGCATGGTCGAGGGGAGCAGGATAGAGGTGTTTGGGTCAAAAGGCACCCTGGGATTTGACGGGGCTTGGAGAGATGCCAGACATGTTTAGTACCTGTCCCCAGGGTTCCCATGAGACCAAGTGGGCAGGTAGCTAAAAGGGCTGTACTGTCCACCAATCCCCTGAGGGTGGTGCTATGCAATGCCAGGTCAATCAGTAATAAGACTGCAATTATTGTGGATCTGATTTCGTTGGTTGACCTGGCTTGCATTACATAAACCTAGTTGAGGGATGATGCTGGGCCAGTGTTAGAGGCCGCCGTCCCCCCTGGGTATTCCTTTGTGCACTGCCCCAGAGTGGAACGCAGGGGTGGAGGAGTGGCTGTTTGTTTTAGAGCTGATCTAGGCTTCCCTGTGCACCCAGTGAGAATACCAGGTTCTTTTAAATGTGTGGCCATTCATGGGGGTCCGGGCACAGATTGCAGGATTCTCCTGATTTACCGTCCTCCTGGGACGGCTGGAGAATTCCTGCAGGAAGTGGGTGACTTTGTGGCTGGTGAAACATTGGAGTCCCCCAGATGTTTGGTCCTGGGGGATTTCAGTGTTTGGGCAGAAGACGAGTCATCTAGGTTGGGTTATCACTTCCTCCAGGTGATGACATCTTTGGGCCTATCACAAGCAGTTACTGCTATGACCTACCAGGGTGGCCACATGTTGGACTTGGTCTTCTCACCGGGGCTTGAGATTAAGAATCTCAGAACCGATCGGGTCATTTGTTCTGACCATTGCACGGTGGAGTTCTTGCTCAGGGCCCCCTCTGAGATCCCTCTCCCAGCAGAGATGGTGAGCTACCGTCCGTTGAAGGGTTTGACCCCAGAGGGTTTTTTGGCAGAGGTATATCTATCTAGTGTGGACAGTGCATGCAGGAGAGGTGTGGGTGAGGCAGTTGCTGCCTATAATAGGTCAATGACTGAGGTACTCAACTCCCTTGCACCATTCCGTGTCTGACCCAGATCTTCTCACTTGAGGTCCCCATGGCTTGATGGGGAGCTCAAGGCATTGAAGATCAAGGGTCGGAGGTTGGAGTGCTGCTGGCAGAGGCCCTGCGTACACACTATAGTGTGTACCAGGGGGCAGTCAACTGTAAAAAGGCAGTGTTCCTCTCCAGGGAGATTGCTGCTGGGAGAAACTGACCAGCTATGTTTTTTCAGACTATGGACAGGCTATTACATCCAGCCTGTCTACAGCTGAAAAAAGCAGTTTCTGAGGCCTTGTGCAATGAGTTTGCCCAGTTTTTGTCAGTCAGGGTGTCTGCCATCAGGCAGGGAATTCCACCAGTGAGCCATGCTATGGCCAACAGTGGTCACCTGGATTGTCGACAAACACTCCGCCTGGTTGGGGGGAGTTTAAACCAGTGGAGGTGGCTGATGTCATTGAGGTGGCCTCAAAACTGAAGCACACATATTGGGAGCTGGAGTCAGTGTGAACGTGTTTCTTAATGGGATGTGTTGACACTGTTGGCCTGGTGTTCGCCTTGATTGTCCGGTGCTCCTTGTCAGAGAGGGCCTTCCCAGATGCCTTGAAGGAGGTGCTGGTGAGGCCCCTTCTGAAGAAGTCATCATTGGACCCTGACATCAAGGCGAATTATCAACCGGTCTCCAACCTACCATTTTTGGGAAAGGTTGTGGAGAAGATTGTGGCACAACAGTTGGGAGAACACCTTGTGGCATTTGATATCAATGAGCCACTCCAGTCGGGTTTTCGTTCAGGACATTCAACAGAAACCACATTAGTTCGGGTGCATAATGATCTCCTCAGGGCGAGGGATCGAGTTGAGGGGACAATTCTCATTCTACTCTATCTCTCCCCAGATTTTGACATGGTGGACCATCGTGTGTTACTCGACCACCTGAGGGACTTCTGTGGACTTACCAGCACTGTTATCTGCTGGTTTGAGTCCTTTTTGACAAACAGAAGACAGAGGGTGGTATTGGGGAATTTTTTCTTGTCCCCAAGCCTCCTATCTTGTGGGGTACATCAGGGTTCGGTCTTGTCACCGATGTTGTTTGCCATTTATATGCTGCCCCTGGGTGAGATCATTAGGAAGTACAGCTTGGGGTTTCATTGTTATTGTCGTGGGTTGAACAAATCAGGTCACACAGGAATCAACAAATTTGGTACAACATACCTAAATGGTATGATTTTTATTAAACAAACAAACAAAAAAATTAAATCCAAAAAAAAAAATAACAGCTTACAGCAACGAACTTATGATAATAAACAAACAAAATAAAACTTGAAAACAGCACAGCTTCCCTGCCACGGGTCTAGCAGTGGAACATAATCTTGTGCAGTATAACAGAGAGCAGGAGGTCCTCACGTGAACTCTCCCTAACAGCATCTAACTTGAGGATCTAGGCTGGCTTTCTTTTAAAGAGTGGAGCTCCACCCCTTAGCTCAAAGCCCCACCTAATTATTAAGCTATTTACAGAAATATGTCTTATTTCTTTGTACAATCAATTACACAGAATTTACATAAATGAAAGGCATAACAAATAATCCATTATTATGACATCAACATAAACACCCTAATGCTCTATCAGATATGATTGCACATTTTTTTGCAGAGTGGGCTGCATTATAGACAACTCCTCCCCTTTTCTAAAGGTAACCTAGGAGCTTCAGCATATAAAAGAAGGGAGAAAGGTGCTGCTGACTTTCTATAGGAGACAGTACCTTGCAAGGACACCAGCACTGATTGGAGACATGAAACTCCTGGGAGTTGTGTAAGTAGACCACATTTTAGTTCTTCTTCTCTATTATCCTGTATTTTAGTTAATTTGCTAACTGTTTAACCTTTTCAAGAACAGGATATTCCAATCTGCACCTGTACATATCTTAAAGAAAAACATTTAAACTGGCATTGATAATTTCTTAGTTTGACTGTCAATCCCAGCTTGCTTTTTACATTGTGAAAAAAACCTTTGCCTACCAAGTCTGTTTACAGACCTTTAGTTAGTTTCATTCTTTAAGTCTGTGCAGCTCATTTAGACCATTTCTGCACATTTAAGGGCAATGCAAGGAAAAGTGCTTATATTTAACTGGACCATGATGTAGAAGAGCAGAAATAGGAAGGGGAAGAAAAATAGTTTCAATTGTAATACACAGCATCAGATGGCCAGTCTGACTGCAACATATTCTGTATGTTTTACACAGAAAAAGGGGGGATTAGAAAGAGACAGAAAGGAGGAGTCACGTGATGCAGAGCACTGAGTAGCTGCTTTCTCCGAGTGCTCCGACCACCCTTCCTCCAAAACAGCCCAGAGTCTCATTGCAGCTTTCTTTAAAGGAACTTTTATAGCTCTACCAACTCAGAAGACCCTACAAACGTGACTGGAGACCTAATGGAAACAGAAATGCATAAAGCCCCTCCTAAACATACCCCACCTGCGACTCCGGAGAAGGCCATGAAAAAATCCAGGGCCTCGATTTCTCAGCACTCGAAGAGCTCCGAGTTGGGGCCTTCAGAAGAAGAACCCCTTACTTTAACCAGATTTCTAGAAGAGTTTCGCCCTTTCAAAACGGAGATGCAGGAAATGGCGGGCGAAATTAAAAACGTTACCTGTGCGCTTGAAGATCTAGCTCAGAGGACCTCGGATAACGAAGCAAGAATGCGGTTCCTGGAGGCGAACAATGCAAGAATGGACCCTGTGGTGAACCAGAGTTGAAAATGTAATTGCCAAGCTCGAGCTGAAAGTGGAGGATCTGAAGGAAGGAGTCACCGCAATAATGCGGTGATTATTGGACTACCTGAGAGGGAGGAAGGTCCAGACCTGATCAAATTCGTTCGGAAACTGGTAGAAAAAATAACGGGTCCTTCACCATTTGGACCCTCATATATCATAGAAAGGGCTCACCGTGCCTTGTGCCCATTACCACCACAGACTGCACTGCCACGTACCCTAATATTCCGGTTCCTTAATTATCAGGAGAGGCAGTTATTCCTATCAAAAACCAGAGAAGCCAAGGAATTACATTGGGAAGGAGCTAAGATCCGGGTAGCGCAAGATTTACCTTTATCTGTCCGGCAGAAAAGAGCTGCTTTCCACCCACTGGTTAACAAATTAATAGCGGCTGGTATTAAATTTAAAATGGGTTATCCGGTGAAATTTCAGGTATAGATAGCGGGAGAATGGAAATCGTATGAAACCGTGGAAGCTGCAATGTCTGCTCTGCAAACCGCATTCCCCAACCTTTTCAGAGATCCCTGAAATGTTCAGAGGGATCGAAGCAGTACAAGGGACACATGGTGCTTGTCCGGGGTTTATGGATGATCTTTTGGTTGGTGTTCCTGCAGGGGGACTTGCAAACTGCCTAATATGCCTGTGTGGTCAACAGTTGCGCTGAGGTTAGCGTGATCCAGTCCCAAGAAGTGGCTGAATTTTCTTGGCTCAAAGGTCAAATGCTTGCTTTCGTTTTACTACGGTGGTGTTTTATTTTAGGAAACAAGCTTTACTCAAGTCATAACAATAGGCATATCTGTCCCTTGATTTCACTGAGAAGAAGGGAAGGACCGGAGAGCTCCTATTTGATATGTTTAGCTGGCATAGTGGCAAAATTCACGTTTGTTAAAGCTTTAACTTTAACCAGAAGATGGTATTTTAATTTAAATGATCCGCCACAAGAGGGAGCCAGAGACTGCTCGTATGCTATAACACAGCACAACAGAGAGAGACTTATTTAGATTCAAGTTTAAGTAGATACAGTTTTCTCATAATTTAAGGGTTGAATTAATAGGAGCAGTTGCCCAAGAGGCAAAAGCATTTATGGACATTTACAGAGTAAAGTCTTTGGTTATAATGCTACATTAGATCACCAGCAGGGGTTGGTACAATATTGTTTTACATAGGTTTCTATTTAACTGGGTAGCACAATTCATCGTAATTACATGGTGAATGATACATGCTTCAGGTTAATACATTTCAGAGGTTCCTATAGGATCCCGTTTGATTTAATGTGATGTTTAAAGTATGTAAATGTGGTTAAACATTGTTACATAAGGTAGATAACAAATATAGCGGGTTGTCGATTGTTTGATTATGAGTTGTTGTGATGGAGGGAGGGGTGAGGAGTGGTGGAGAGGGCTATGTGTACTGTTGTCATGGGCCATAGATAGTAGGGGTGGGTTGGGAGGAAGGTTTTGTGACCGCTGGGGCTATCAGGGTGGGGGGGTGGAGGATAGAGGGGCTTGGGTGGATATTTCATATGGGGTTTTATTGTGTTTGGGAGTTTGGGGGGGCACAAGACCTCAGGTTCCGAAGTTTGGTACACCGAAGTGGGTTGTGTGAATCATGATATAGGCTAATATGAAGAATCATGGCATCGAATAAGGTTATTAAATTCCTTAGCTGGAACGTCAAGGGGGCACGACTGAAGTCCAAACAGTATCGGATCCTGAAGCATGTAGAGGTTGTAAAGGTAAATTTTGTGTTCTTACAGGAAACTCATCTACTCCACACAGAGAATAACAGTATGAGGCAATTACAAATAGGGATGGTCTTCTCCTCTCAGGGTAATACACAAAGCAGGGGTGTTATGATACTAGTGCACAGGTCGGTTCCCTTTACCCCCCTACAAGTGATCCAGGACAATGAGGGTAGATATGTTCTTGTCAAAGGAAAGCTGCAGAACGCAGAGATCCTAATAGGATCTGTCTACGGTCCCAATGCTGACATGCAGGATTTTGCTGTAAAGCTACTGGAAGCACTTACACCGTTCAACCAACTCCCCATGATTTTAGGGGGAGATCTCAACCTGGCCCTAGACCCCTTAATGGATAGGTCCAGACATTCCCAAATGGGTCCTACCCTTGCCCTAAGAGCTTTGAGGGAATTAGTGGATCATCTTGGTTTAGCAGATGTATGGAGAGTGCTCCACCCAAAATCTAGGGAATACACTTTTATCTCTCAAGCTCACGGCACAGCATCCCTCATTGACTACATATTGCTTTCCTGAACTCTTCTCCCAGGGGTATTGGACTCGGCAATTGTGGCGGGACCTCCTTCAGATCATGCTGCAGTGTCAGCCTCAATATCTTTTTCGTCTTTGCCCAAAAGAGGTAATAGGTGGAAAATAAATAATCAGATTTTGAGATAACCTAATGCTGCCCAATTTATTTCAACACAAATAGACGAGTTTATTACAAATAACCTGAAAGACAATATCCTACCAGATATGTTTTGGGGGGCATTCAAGGCCTTTA
The DNA here is from genome assembly GCA_016271365.2 of Neoceratodus forsteri. NCBI lineage: Eukaryota > Metazoa > Chordata > Ceratodontiformes > Ceratodontidae > Neoceratodus > Neoceratodus forsteri. The sequence goes on from CM057452.1 coordinate 762,300,157, forward strand.
TAAGGGGCATCTTAATTGGCCAGGCTGTTAAAAAGAAAAGGGAGAAGGAACGCATCATGTCGGACTTATTGGCCCAGATAAGGACCATGGAGTCCAACATGTTCCCCCACCCCCGGGAGGAAGATAAACTGGAGCTAGTTAAATTAAGAGATTTGTACCTTAATTTATTAGGGGAACAAGCGGAATTAGCTCTAATAAAAACTAGATCTAATTACCTAGATCAAGGGGAAAAAGCGGGAAAGCTCCTGGCAAGGCGTATCACGCAGTTAGAATCTTCTTGAATAATTTCTGGGATTCAATCCAAGGAAGATGGTGATATTAAAACCACTCCCGGAGAGATTGTTCAAGTATTCTGAAATTACTTTGAATCCCTGTACGGGGCTATGGAATCCCCTCCTGCCAAATCTGAGATACTTGCTTTTCTTGAAGACTTGGAGCTCCCCTCAATGGCGGAATCCGACCGACATGTCTGACTGCCGATATAACCCAAGAGGAGATTGAGGTAGTTATTAAAAGCCTCCGTTAGACAAAACACCGGGTCCGGATGGATTCTCGTCCAATTTCTATAAAAAATTTTCTAAAGAATTAGCCCCACTGTTGCTTATGCTATTCCAACATATTCTCACTGGCCATGAGCTGGATAAGTCGCTCTCCGAGGCGCTCATTGTTCTAATTCCAAAACCAAACAAACCTCCCGAAAAGCCAGCTAGCTACAGGCCTATCTCCCTGTTAAATTATGATATTAAAATTCTGGCGAAACTATTAGCAGAACGAATGAACAGGGTGTTACCTAAACTTATAGGTGCAGAGCAAGTTGGTTTTATGAAAGGCAGGTCCGCTGCCGATCATCTCAGGATGTTGGCCCACGTCTTCTCGGTCTCCGAGAAGAGCAACTCTCCCATAGCTTTCGTCTCCTTGGACACCGAGAAGGCATTCGACAGGGTCCACTGGGGGTTTTTGTTAACCACAATGAGTAAATTCGGGTTTCCAGAGATGTTCTTAGAATGGATAGGTGCCCTTTACTCAAGTCCCACAGCCAGAATCACCCGCAATGGGGCCACATCGGACCCCTTTCCTCTATATGTAGGCACTAGACAGGGATGCCCCTTATCCCCCTCCTCTTTAATTTGTATTTGGAACCCCTTATCAGGCGCATAGTGCGTAACAGGGAGATAAATGGCATCAAAATACTGGATCAGGCCATTAAGGTAACAGCATATGAAGACGACCTTTTGGTATACATTTCGAGGCCGAATACATCAGTCCCAGCTTTATTAGAGTTTATTCGGGAATATAGTTGTCTGTCTAATTATAAATTAAATCAGGATAAAACCGTGGTTTACCCCCTTAGTGAAAGCATCTTCAAGCAAGAGATTACTGAGCTAGGTCTAGGGTGGAAATCTGACTCTTTCAAATATCTGAGTCTTACCCTGATGAGGAGCATGACATGGACACGCCAGTTGAATTTGGATTCCCTGGTGCATACCATTGATTTAGATCTCAAAAGGTGGGCACAACTTCCACTTTCTTTATGGGGTAGGATAAATATAGTTAAGATGAATGTATTCCCTTGGCTTTTCTATCCCTTGAGTATGTTAAACATCTGGCATCCACTTTCATGGTTTAAGAAGCTCCATGGAGCTATAGCTAACTTTGTTTGGGGATATAAGAAAGCCAGGATGGCCTATCACAAACTGGCTGCGCCTAAACTACTCGGGAGATTAAGGTTACCACATTTTGCTCTTTATTTTTGGGCGGTTCAGGTTAATAAATATCTTAGATGGGTTCAGAATACGGACATTCTTACACAGACAACCTATGTACCCTTGTGGATAAAGTCTGAGGTAGCTCTTATCAAGAAATATGGTCTTGTCCCCGAGGCTTTACTTTATCTCAATCCAAAACTACTTCCCTCTCCTCTGAGGAAATCCCTGATAGGGGTTTCTCTAAAGATCCATGCTCAGCTTTGTAGCTTTTTAAAATATGACCAGGTCAAGGATTGGTCCCAACCTATTCGGGGTAACCAGCATTTTTTGATTGATAATAAACCTATCAGCCCCACCTGGTTGACCCTACCAGATAAATGTTGCTTGAAAGATTTCCTCAACGAAGAGGGAAACGTATGTTCCTCATTGGAGATTCTGCACAAATTCAATCTGCCCTCCAAGGTGATTTTTAAAGTATATCAGCTTTGACACCTTTTACTCAACAAAGTAGGTAGGAGTCCAGTCCAGCCTCCGCATGTGGACTTTCAAGAGTCCTTGGGATCCCTGGTGGGCCTCTTACAGGCAATTTCCAAAGTATACACTGTATTATTTAATTGGGCCTACTCCCAAAACCTTGCTCCATGCTCATATTGGGCCACAGTGTTTCCCTATGAAGATCTGAATTGGTCGGCCCTCTGGCAAGGTTGCCATAAATTCATCTGGCAGGACCAGTTAAGACTTGTACAGTTTAAAATTCTCCACAACATTTATTACTCCCCTCAAAAACTTGTGAGCCTAAAATTGGTAGCGGATCCCAAATGTAACAGATGTCATTCGGGAAAAGGGGACCTGTTGCATATCTTCTGGAATTGCCGAAAATAATCCCACTTTGGACAGATATTAAAAACAAGGTAGATCCCTTGCTGGGCCTGGAAGACCTTTTTACTCCTGAAATATGTCTGCTGGGGGATATGTCTCGTATTACAGTTAAGAATAGGAAGTTCTATATGGCCCTGATCTCGATTACCCTGAAAAAGTGGTCCTCAGACATTGGAAGGATTCTAGCGTGATCAGCTACTCTGAATGGCTGGAGGAACTTCTCTAGCCTTAGGATTGAGAGGATGATAGCCATCCTCCAAAATAAGATTCCCAGGTTTGATAAGATATGGGGCCCTTTATACTATTTACTCACTGTAAGAGATATGGGTACCTTTGGTTGAAAAACAGTTTAAAAGTTCTTGTGCGGGGAGGAGTGGGGTGGAATGGGGGTGAGGGAATTTTGTTCTTTTGGGGGGGTTTATATTTTAATTACTTTTTGGCTTTGTTTTTGGTTTTTCATTGGGGGGTATTGCAGAGAATGACTCCTGTCAGTAATTGTAACACATATCAATGTATTCCTTTATGTTTTATGTTTATAATTATGTTTCTTGTATGCATTCTCTGTAAAAGAAAACTGGAATAAAGATTTAATGGCAAAAAAAAAAATAGAAAGAGACAGAAAGACATAAAATGAAGGAGTAAAGTGCTGTTGCGCAACAGTCTTTGGAACAGATGTAGGAGAGAAGAAGAAAACATCAGGTTCAGCTAAGCACTATTCACATGGGGGGGGGTTCAACTACCACATTTCCCTCTCTTTAAGAACAAACCAATAATTTGGTTTGAAGACCACATTCCCTTTTTCACAACATAAACCCAAGGGAATGGGATGGGACTTCCACCCACCCTCACAGAAGTCCCACCCCAGGGCACCCTATAAACAAAAACAATAAATACAATTAACATCATTCATTGTCATACTTTGCCCTGGGGTTGAAATAGGATACTGTATCCCATTCTAGATTAAATTTCCTTAAGCACCATATCTAGAAAGGAAATCTGCGTTTTTATGTTTGCTGCCTGGTCTATGCTTAATCTCAAAATGATAGGGCTGTAGAGCCAAGTACCAATGGAGAATGCGTAGTATTTTATCCTTCATCTGGTTAAGCCAGCATAAAGGGTTGTGATCTGTAATTAAAGTAAATGAGACCCCATAGATAGAATTTCAATATCTCTATAGCCCATTTAATTGCTAAACATTCCTTTTCTATTGTAGCATACTTCTGTTCTCTGGGATATAGTTTCCGGCTGATGAATAAGATGGGATGCTCTTCTCCATTGATATTTTGACACAATACAGCACCAAGACCAGATTCTGAAGCATCTGTTTGTAATTCAAAAGGTTTATTAAAATCTGGAGATTGTAACACTGGTGCTGAACACAGTATAGCTTTTATTGTCCTAAAAGCTAAATCACAAGCAGGTGACCATGGGATTTTATTTGGGACTTGTTTCTTAGTCAAGTCAGTCAATGGGGTTGTAATTGTGGCGAAATCAGGCATAAAGCGTCTATAATAACTAGGTAAACCCAAAAAAGATCTCACTTGTTTTTTTGTTTCTGGGACTGCACATTGGGCTACTGCCTCCACCTTCTCTATTTCTGGACGTACTATTCCATTACCCAAAACGAAGCCCAAATATCTTGTCTCATTCATGGCTAGGGTACACTTGGAAGGATTAATAGTTAAACCAGCTTTTTCAATAGTATATAAAACATTAGACAAATGGGTAAGATGTGTTGACCAGTCTGAACTGAAAATCACCACATCATCCAAATAAGCAGAACAATAGGAAGAGTGATCATTCAACAATTTATCCATATATTTTGTGGTAGGGGCCCCATGTAAGCCAAACGGCATATAAGCAAACTGGTATAACCTTAGGAGTGCTAAAAGCTGTTTTTCTTTAGACTGTTCTTCCAAAGGATCTGCCAATAGCCCTTTGTGAGATCGAGATAGAGATGTATTTTGCCTGTCCAATGTGATCTATTATATCATCCACTCTAGGAATTGGATAGCTATCAAACTGAGATACTTGATTGAGTTTACGGAAATCGAGACATAAACGGATACCCCCTTCCTTTTTAGGTACAATTACCTTAGAGGATGACCATGGACTTCTAGAAGGTTCAATAATATTTAATTTCGGTAATTTCTCAATTTCCTGTACAACCTCAGACCTACTTCTTTCTGGCAATCGATATGCCTTTTGCCTTATTGGGACAGAATCAGTTTTAATCGTATGTACTACATCAATGGCTTTACCTGGGATAGTTGTGAAAACTTTTGTATAATGTTGTAGTACATTTTCCAATTCTGCATGTTGCTGACTGGTTAAATTTGAGTTAATATGTACATCTAATAATTTCTCTGATTCAAGCCTTTATAGGCAGAATCTAATTCAGTGTCTGAACTACTGGGCATAACATAAAGGTCAGCTTTAACATCAGAGTAAGTCTCTCATGCCATTTCTTTAAGAGATTTGCATGATAGATGGTGGCACACTCGCCTCCCGGTATCTCAACTTGGTAAGGACGGACCAGTCTGGGAAACAATGGAGTAAGGTCCCGCTATTTCATTAAAAGCTTATTGTCATTGGATGGCAATAATAATAGTACCTTTTCCTCTGGAAGAAATTGTTTTTCCCGAGTTTTACTATCATAATAGCATTTCTGCTTAGTTTGGGCTACCATATTTTGTTCATGTGCCTTTTTTGTGTACTGCACTTGTCGCTTTCTAAGATTAACCAAATAGTCTAGGATATTGGTATATTTCACTGTGGTCTCTCCCTCCCAAGTTTCTTTAACTATGTCAAGAGGTCCCCGGGGGTTTCTTCCATACAGCAAACTGAATGGTGAAAATCCTGTTGAGGCTTGTGGGACCTCTCGGCATGCAAACAGGAATAAGGGAAGATATTGATCCCACTTTTTACCTTCTTTGTCCACAAATTTCCTAATTATACATTTTAACGTCTGATTTAATCTTTCTGTAAGACCATCAGTTTGTGGATGGTAAGGGGTGGTTCATAATGTAGTAATTCCTATAGCTTTGTACAATTCAGTGAGTAGTGCAGCATTAAAATTTGTACCACGATCTGTCAGGATCTCTTTAGGAATACCCATACGACTGCAGAATTCCACTACTTTTTCTGCTGTTTTTGAGGCTGTAACTGTTCTCAAGGGAAAAGCTTCAGGATATTTGGTTGCATAATCACAAAGGACAAGTATGAATCTATTACCCTTACTGCTTTTTACTAATGGTCCTACCACATCCATAGCTATTCTTTCAAAGGGTTGAGCTACAACTGGTAGGGGCATTAAGGGTACTTTGTCCCTGTGAGTTATCTGGCTGATTTGCTGACAGGAAGGACAACATCTGCAATACTCAGCAACATCCTCCTGTAGACCAGACCAGAAGAATCGTTGCAATAGTCTTGTAGAAGTTCGGTCTCGTCCTGCATGTCCAGCACTAGGGATATGGTGTGCTAAAAATAGAAGATCTTTTCTAAATTTCTGTGGTACCAGCATTTGTTCTATCTGTTCTTGTGTTTTAGGATTTATACATATTCTATATAGAATTTCATTCTGTTGTGCAACATATGGTGAACCCAAAGGTACTTGTTTGTTAAGCTGTGAAAAGAAAGGGTTAAGTGTATTGTCATTTTGCTGTTCAGTTTTAATATCTATAATATGATATTGAGGCATTACATCACCAATCCCATTTTGTTTTTGTTTCCAGTCTTTCTGTAATAATTTCTTTTCGGCCTTTATTTTTCGTGGCCCTTTACCCTCTACAAACAAAGAATCATCAAAAGAAAATATAGGGTCCTGTTGTATCAGTTGTGACTGAGCCCTCGTGGTTACAGCTGATAAGGCAGTGTCACATGAGGTTAAAAGGTGATTAAAGGATGGAAAGTCCTGACCAATAATCAAAGGCACAGGTAAAGTAGGTACAACTCCTAATGTCATATCACATGTCTGTCCATTTATACATACTTGTGTCTGTGCAGTTTGGTACTGATGCACACCACCATGGATACAAATTACACCAGTGGGTTTAGTACTTAATAACTTGTTATCTAGTAGGTCAGCCCGGATTAAGCTTTGTCGGCTCCCTGAGTCCACTAGCCCTTCTACTTGAGTTCCATTTACCATAGTCTTTATAAAAAAGTTCCCCAAGTTCATAGAAGCTAGGTATGCAGACTTTTTCTTTGGGCAGAAATGGGCTATGTGTCCCAGTCCATGGCAATAATGGCATTCTATGGTGGATTCAGTTTTTTTTGATGCCATCTCCCGACCTTCCCCTGTAGTCTTAGCAATCCCTGTCCCAACTGATGAAACAATAGGTCTTACCATAGTGGTTGCAGATGTTGTAGTAGGAATGACATTTTCTGTTCTCCTGTACCCTTTTTGTACCGGTTGTCGTGCAGATAAGAAATCCTCGGCTAGGGTAATTGCAGCTTCAGCATTATCAGGATGGTGTTCCTTACCCATAATTGGACATCCGAGCATAATCTGTACAAATTGCTCCAACACAAACTGCTCAATGATGGCTGGTACAGTCTTTCCCTCAGGTTGTAGCCATTTGTGACACAAGTCATTCAATCTGGTATAGGTCTCCCGAGGTGGTACATGGGGTAAATGCTTTAAAGATTGAAACCTTTGTCTATATGTTTCTGTGTTAATGTCATGTCTTTTTAGTATCTCCTTCTTTACAGAGGTATAATCATTAGCAATCTGGATATCCATACAGGTGTATGTCAATTGAGCTTTGCCAGATAGATATGGGCAAGTCTTACCACCCATTGGGTAGCAGACTAATTACAAGCCTGTGCTACACGTTCAAATGTTGCAAGATATGCCTCTATATCATCAGAGGGAGTCATTTTCGTTAATTTTATGTCTCTGGGATTTGTATGGGCTGCCCCTTGACCAGTCCCAATAAGTTGTAAGGCCTGTATTGTGTCAGCCCACCTCTGGTCTTGTCTCTTTCTTTCAACCTCTCTTTCCCTCAGATCTACCTCTCGCTGTCGTTCCATCTCCATCTGATGTATAGCTAACCAGCGGAGTAAATCCCTGAGGTCTTGGGGGTTCCAGCTGTTCTTCTTCTGGTCTCTTCACACCCGCCTCTTCCATCTTCTGTATGCCCTGTTTAACTTTAGGACATGTGGCAGCAGGTAATCCTTCAAGAAGTGGTTCACCAACAGCAGCCACTTGGGTTCTGGTCAAAACCCCTGATAAGGCACCAACTTCCTCGAGTTTATGTGCCATGTACCTGTTGAAAACCACTTGTGACCTGGATACTATGTGCAGTATCTTTACTGGAGTCCACCTATTCCTTATGGATCTCCAATCAACCCCACTTCTGGTACCAAATGTCGTGGGTTGAACAAATCAGGTCACACAGGAATCAACAAATTTGGTACAACATACCTAAATGGTATGATTTTTATTAAACAAACAAACCAAAAAATTAGATACTGGACTAGTTCTAGGGTCTATCCCATTGATGGCCTCCTCTGAGGTGCACAGTCTTGGTGTGGTGCTAGACAGTGATTTGATGATGGAACATCAAGTGTCATCCATTGTCAAGGTTAGTTTTTTCCATCAGAGAAACATTGCCAGGATTAAGCACCTGTTTCTGTCCCTGGATCTTCCCACCTTGGTGCATGCAATTGTAACATCTAGGCTTGACTGCTGTAATGTACTGTACCTCGGGGTCTCTGGAGGCACCCTCCGTCAACTGCAGCTGGTGCCGACTGCAGCTGTCATGTTGTTGACTGGACAGTCAAAATGCTGTCACGTCACCCCAGTGCTGCGGGAATTGCACTGGCTGCCGGTTCGATGGAGGGTACTTTTTAAGGTGGGCTTGCTGACCTATATGGCCCTACATGGACTGGGCCCTTGCTACCTGGTAGACCTTCTTACACTCGCTGCCTCGGTCTGCCCCCTGCGATCCTCCTCAAGGGGCCTGCTGGTGATTCCCAGGATGAGGCTGCAAATGGCGGCAATAGAGCTTTTAGTATCGCTGGCCCTGCCCTGTGGAATTCGCTTCTGCTAATGGTGAGGGAGGCCTGTTTGGTGGAGGCATTCAAAGCCCGCCTTAAGTGTTATCTGTTTAGCCAGGCTTTCTCAGGTACTGTTTGAGAACACGGATTATCAGCCCCTTTTTAAAAGTAAAGAGGGTGATTATTTATATGCAAGATACTGCTTTTTTGATATGTGATTATTTGTGTGGTTACAGTGTGTATATATGCAATAGTTGTGTACATATATTCAGTGTGATGAATGCATTTATCTGAGTCACTGTATGTATAAATAAATTTATATATACAGTGACCATTTATATACACAGTTACTATGTCACAGATCTCTTTAAAATTCATTTAGAATGTTCGGCCTCAGAAGCAATACTAACCATATTCAAATGGCAATAACTTTAAAACGAAAAAAATATAGCATGGTACTGTGAGCACGAATATTGTTCAGCACAAAATTATCTACAAAATGAGTGGTGTATAAATAACTTTAAAACAGAAAATGATGATATGGTACTGTGAGCATGAAAAATGTTCAGTACAAAAATATCTACAAAATGAGTGATGTTTCATTTATAGATACATTTTAGTTTTTTTTTTATAATTGGCATAAAACAGCATAAAATTCAATTTTCTTTTCCCTTTTTTGACAAACAAATGTGAATAACTTTAAAATGAAAAAGGTAGCATAGTACTGTGATCATGACATTTGTTCAGCAAGAAGTTTTCTACAAAATGAGTGGTGTTTCATTTAATAGCAACCACTATGCTAGGCAGGCATACTCTACGAAAGTTAACCAAAACTCCCAGAAATTATAATTTAAAATAAAGATAAACAGTCAAAACCAAATGTTCCTGCACTGATAGAAAGCATCCGTATTGCATAAATGAAATATACAATGGTGAGCTGTCAGATAAATGATTTATCTACACTTGTGCTGTTTGACCTTGGACACCTCACTCGTGGCTTATGCCACTCGTGAGGTTACCCAAGGTCAAACAGCACTTGTGTAGATTTATCTGACAGCTCACCATTGTATATCCCATATATATGTATATATGTGTATATATATATATACATATTTTTTTTCTTTACATTTTTGTGTGTTTTTATGGTGCCCAGAGCCTCTGGGATTGGGCACCAGAAAAATAAAATTTGCCTTGCTCAAACAAACTCAAGCAACTGCCCTTAGCTCCATGGTTTTGTATCAAATAAAGCAACACTCTGCACTTTTTTTACAACAAACACTGTGTCTCGAACTTGGATTAATTGAGGTTTACGCTACTTTCATTCTTTCCATGGTATTTACTTCATCTGTATTTGTTGGCGTGCCCTTGATCCCTAGCCGTGAGTGACAACTACTTCCTGACTTCTAGGTTACAATAATAGCTCTTAAAATATATGCTCTGATCTCACTGCTCATGCATGCTGTTTATTTACAGCAGAGCATGTGCTTGTGGTCAGTGGGTGTCACAGCATGCATTGGGGTATAGAATCATGAGGTGTGACAGTGGGCATGGTGTTATAGTTCAAGTTTATTGTAGGAAAACTCCATTGAGCAAGCTCATTCACAAGAAGGTCCTTTGACACAGACAGGTAGTTACAGATTGCATAATCGAAAAAACAGTACAAATTCAAGTACAGAATTATGGGCAAGCATTAACATGTTGCATACAAATGACAATGACCTAGAAAAATACAAGTACAGAAAAAAACGTACTAAGTGCTTGTTTCAGAGTTACAAGGCAGCTAATTTCTAGGTAAGTAAGAGGAAGCAGTGGGCTAGGGTTAGAACAGTGAACTAGGATTTAGAAGCAGCTGCATGTATTTTTTACTTTTGCTGCAGCCAACCTTTTAAATAGGCTGACAGGGACAGTACCGGGAAGCTTCAGTATGCCTTGGAGCTGGTTCCAGATAGTTGGGAATATGCTTGATATGGCCCGCTTGCCGAGTGAGGTGTGAGTCCTCGGTACATTGAGGAGGTCATTTTTCCTAAGAGAGTAGGTGCTCCGGGAATTAAGGAAAAGGGTTGTGAGATCGTTCGGGAGCTTGTTCAGGAGTAGCTTAAGAGTCCAGATACCAGCATGAAGCATACATCTAGTTGAGAGTGATGTCCAGCCAGCGCCTATGTACAAATTGCAATGGTTGGTTTGGTAGGGTAGGTTTGTCATGAACCGTATGGCACGGTGGTAGAGGATGTCTAGTTTACTAAGTCCTGAGACCACTGCGGAGGAATAGATTAGATTTCCATATTCGAGTAGCGGCAAGAAAGTGGCCTGGACCAGCCTAGTTCTGGTATCCAATGGAAAGAGGGACTTGTTATGGAAGAAGAAACCTAGCCTAATTTTTAGCCTCTTTGCCAGATCGTCCAGGTGGTCATGAAAGGAAAGCTTGTTGTCTTGCCACATACCAATATATTAGAATTTGGAGGTGATTTCAAGGAGTTCACCTAGGGAGGTAGTGATGAATTCTTTGTGTGTGTTTACAAGGGAAGTGGAGGTGATGTTTGGGGCAAAGATCATGGCCTTAGTTTCTTGGCATTGAGGAGTAGTTTGACATTGATTAGCTTGATTTCTAGTTGTGCAAAGTCGACTTGGAATACATCCCTCACATCAACCAGTGTGCCTGATATATACAGTACAGTATCATCAGCAAAGAAATGCAGATGGGACTGGGATATACGTGCATCAAGGTTATTGATGTACAGGGAGAAGAGGATGGGATCTAGTATGGATCCTTGTTGGACTCCCCTAACAACTGGGAGGGATGCAGAAAAGAGGCTGCCAGCTTTTACTTTCTGAGTCCTTCCAGATAGGTAGCTGGTAAACCACTTGGCAGCAAGGGGGGTGGCGCCTACTTTTATTAGGCTTGAGACTAACAGATTGTGGTTGACAGTGTTGAAAGCTTTGCTGAGATCTAAAAATACTGCACCAATAACTTGGCGTCCATGGCTGTGATCCATACATTGGTAACTTTGGCTAGAGCAGTGACTGTACTATGGTGGAGCTGGAAGCCAGATTGCACAGGGCTGAGAACTGAAGATGATTCGATATGGAGTTTCATTTGGGAGTAAACTAGCTTTTCGAGGACTTTGGAGAGGACAGGTAAGATTGAGATGGGCCTGTAGTTATTTAGGTATCATGGGTCCCCTGTGTTGAATCATGGGAGGATGTGGGCAGATTTCCAGCAGGAGGGAACAGTGGCAGTGGAAATGGAAAGACTGAATATGTGGAGGATAGGAGCAGTGAGGTTGAGATAGCCTAGTTTAAGAAAATAAGGTTCTAGACCATCGTCCCCTGCACTTTTCAAATGTCTATGTTAAGAAGTGAATCTTCGACTTCTTTATAGCTAAAGCAGGAACAACTGGAGCGGGCGGGTTGAAGTTTGTGATTCAGTATTATTACAGTCTTGGTTGCTACCACAGGCTGCATAAGGCGAAGATTCAAATGCTAGGCCAGCAGTTACAAAGTGATTGTTGATTTCCTTGAGGATTAGGCAGCTGTTTTTTACAGCCCTACCATTGCTGAGGATCTTCTGCGGGATGGAGGGGGCTGCAGGCCGACCTTTGATGGACTTGAGTGCCTTCAAAGATTTTTTTTTATAGGCTCAGTTGGAGTGACAGCATGTATGAGCAGGTATGGGGTCATGATGTATGATAGCATGCATGATGGTACAGATCAGCGAGTATGACAGGGTGTATGGGGGATGATAGGTGTGATAGTATATGTGGTCATTGGGTATGACAGTGTGAATGGGGGCACTTGATCAGTAGATGGATGTGACAACATAAGAACATATGAAAATAGCCAGTAGAAGAAGATCTCTTGGTCTAATGAGTCTACTCAGACTGATGCAGGGTCCTGGTCTTGCATTTACACTAGTGACCCTGTCCCCTCCTGCCCACCCAGCCCCCCTTCCTTTCCCTTTCTTGGTCCCATGACTTCACTGTTATGTTTGTCCCAGGCTCTTTTGAAAGATCCCACAGTCTTTGTTTCCACCACCTGTTCTGGTAGCTCATTCCAAGCAGTCACCACTCTTTCTGTGAAAAAAAAAAGAATGCTTCCTTACATCCTTTCTAAATCTACCCCCCCCATCAGTTTTAGGCTGTGTCTCCTAGTGATGGTATTGTCTCTCTTACAGAAGAGGACCTCTCTTTCCACTCTGTTTACTCCCTTCATGTACTTGAAGGTCTCTATCATATCACCCCTCTCCCTCCTCTCTTCCAGGGAGCACATCTTCAGGGCTTCTAGCCTCTCCTCATATGATCTGTCCTGTTGCCCCATGATCATTTGAGTTGCTCTTCTCTGGATCCCCTCCAGCATGCTAATGTCCTTCTTAAGGTACGGATGCCAATACTTCACCTTGTATCCTAGATGTGGTCTTACCAATGTCCTGCACAATGGCAAAATAACCTCACTCTGCCTGCTACTGAAACCCCTTGCATTATATCCAAGCATCCTATTCACCTTTGTCACAGCCTTTCTGCATTGAGTGGAATGTTTTGGGTCACTTGTAATTACCACCCCCAGGTCCTTTTTCATAAGCCACTTCCAGACTCTTCTCTATGTACAGTAGTACTCTGTCCTTGGGCTTTTGGCCCCAATGTCCATCACTTTGCACTTTTTGGCATTGAACCCAAGCTGCCATACTCCTGACCATCTCTCCAGTCTTGTTAAGTCCTCCCTCAGCTCTTGCATCCCTTCCTGGGTATTCACTCTCCGACAGAGTTTGGTATCATCTGCAAGCAGGCATATCTTGCCTTGAATGCCTTCTCCAATGTCTCTAATAAAGATGTTAAACAACACTGCCCCCAACACTGACCCCCGTGGGACCTCTTTGGTACTTGAGCACCCCCCCAACAACTAGAGATGCAGTGAATTTAAATTCCTCTGTCAAAGTGAACCCGAAGTAGGCACTTCGCATTGCTACTCCGCTATGTGGAGTGGGAAATACAAAGTGCTCACTCCACCTTGTCTTTTCCACTTCACGTTAAGGCAGAATGGCAATGCGAAGTAAGGCGAAGTCATTGTTTTTAATGGACTTTGCGTTCCTCATTATGATTCTAAATGACCCACTTGGTGTTTCAGATTTGTCAGCCGGCCCCGCACATCACATGGCTTACAGTACTGTAAGTCACATGCTCTTTAGCTAGGCAGGAAGAAAGTGAGTCATGCAAGCAGATACTTTTACTTTCTTCTGTGTAGACGGAGAGAGAGTAGTGTGTTTTGCGACTGCTGATACTTTGAGATCAGAGAGGAGGAGATTTAAACTTTGATTTAGACCCAACAGCTTTTTTAAAAGCTACATTTTTGTGTCTTTTCTGTACTCTTTTTTACTTAATTTGCTCTTTCTGTAAATTTTATTTTTCTTACAGGCTTAAAATACATCCAAGTAACTACTAAAAAAAAATTAACATTGTGATTCATGACGTGATCATAAATTGTGATTTGTGACTGCATTTGTGACCGTGATGATGAAGAAACGCGAATGCCTACAGCTGTACTTCCCCGGGCCCCGATGAGGTGTGGCACAAAACTCCCTGGCTTAAAAACACTCACTTATGAGTACAATGGTGGGGTGGTGATGAAGCATGGAGAGATACTACAAAACAGGCTTAAAATACATCCAAGTAACTATTAAAAAAAAATTAATATTGTGATTTGTGACATGATCGTAAATCGTGATTTATGACTGCATTTGTGACCGTGATGATGATGAAACATGAATGCCTACGGCTGTACTTCCCCAGGCCCCAATGAGGTGTGACACAAAACTCCCGACCTAAAAACACTCATTAATGAGTACAATGGTGGAGTGGTGAAGCATGGAGAGATACTACAAAACAGGCTTACAATACATCCAAGTAACTATTAAAAAAGATTAATGTGATCCGTGACGTGATTATAAATCGTGATTTGTGACTGCATTTGTGACCATCCATAATGATGAAGAACGTGATTTGTATCACGAATGACTCGTGATAATGGTCCTGACTTAAAAACATATATTAATGAGTACAATGTTCATGCAGAATTATGCACCACACCTGTCTAGTACTCTGAAAGGAAGCCAAAGAAACAACTGTGACTTAAGTTAGAGATGGAGATTGGGCCCTAAAGAGATGAAATGCACAGACAGATTAAGATTGCGCTGCGCACTGAAGAGATGCACATGCAAAGGCACAACACCTAACCAGTGCCCACCATCAGAAATTCAAAAATCTGGAAAATAATTCCTTTTCCAGTTGGGGCAGGCCGTGGAGGGGGACAGTGTACTGCACTGCTGCAGTAACAGTCACTAGTACTAGTCCTAGTAAAGTTACCACAAAGAAGTATAAAAATTACACAACTGCAGTGGATAGCATAGCAGGTTCACATTGCTGAAATTATGTGGCACAATAAAAGGTGTCTGATTTGAAGACATGCATCACATGCATACTCACACACACATTAAGTAATGCATAGCAATTTGAAAACTTCAGTAATATAACCACATATTTTAAACAAACTAAAATTATGCACTGCTGCACCGCAACAATCAGCAAAAAATGGCAAGAATTATTGAAAATATTACTGTGTGTACATTAACACGGTTGTACAAGAAAAATATCACCAAAACAGAATGCTCTATCTTTTTCTCCAAGTTAATCTACCTACACCACAGATACGCCCTTCCCCCAAAGCACACTTCCACTGCCTCTCAGTACACAGACTGAATATTGTACATTAACATTCAAAATCCACACACAAACAATAAACACTAGATGATACAAGCACAGGAGGGTTTCCTATAATCGATGAACTAAAGTTTCAGCAAAACAAATGACCTCAAAAGGCTTTTTTAACAGCTTTTAGAAGGTTTGAATCACAGACCTCTCAGAGCAGATTCTCTCCTACAGCTTCATACACACACTACCCCAAACTGAGGCTGTGCAGAACAATCTAGAGCCCATGTGACCTGAAATCCCATGAACCACTGCAAAATTCGCCTTTGGAGCTTAAAAACAAGGCAAAGTGAGGGGGACTACATTGTTTTCAATGTACTTCACCTTAAGAATTGGTGGAGTAGTGATTTGGGAAGGCAAAGTAATGCAAAGTCATTGTTTTCAATGGACTTCGTGTTACCCATTATAACGCGAAGTACTCCGCTTTGTGTTGCAGAACACTACGCGAATCCGCCTTCACTCCATGGATCACTTCACAGAGTGAATTGGGGCTACTTCACCCACCACTACCAACAACTACCCTCTGTGTTCAGCCACTCAACCAATTTTCAGCCCATCTTACCAGTTTCTCCCCCACCCATAGATCCTTCAGTTTCATTACCAACCTTCTGTGTGGCACAGAATCAAAGGCCTTGCTAAAGTTCAGGTAAATGGTATATTGCCTGGCCTTTGTTCACTGCCCTTATGACCCCATCGAAGAACTCCATCAAGTTCATCTGATATGATCTGCCTGCAATAAACCCATGTTGTTTCTTGTCCTGCAGACCATTCTTCTCCAAGTACCTGACCAGCCCTTCCTTCAGTATGGTCTGAATGAGTTTACATACTCTTGAGATCAGGCTGACCAGCCTATAGTTGCCCAGGTCCTCCTTGGATCCACTCTTGGGGAGTGGCACTACATGTGCTGTTCTCCAGTCTACTGGTACTATTCCCATATCAAGAGACTTATAGAAGAGAATTGTCAGTGGAGCTGCCAGCTCCTCTGCCAACTATTTTAGCACCCTGAGGTGTATTGCATCTGGACCCAAGGATTTGTCTACCATCAGTACCATCAGCCCCACCTTCACTCTTTCTATCCCTAAGATCCATATTAGATACCCCCATTACCTCCCTCCCTTGTCCAGTTTGTGGTATTACTCTCTCCCTTTCCTTTATAAAGACAGCGCAAAAGTATTCATTTAAAACCTCTGCTTTTGTACCATCTTCTGTAATTCATCAGTCCTCTTTTTTAAGTCTGACCATGCCGTTCTTTTTTATCCTTCTTTTCCATTATGTAGGGGAAAAAATGCCTTCTCATCTTTCTTTATTCCCTCTGCTGTTTGGATCTTCTTCTGTGCTTTGGCTTGCTGTGCTTCCTTTCTGGCTATCTTGGCTAGCCTCTGGTACTTTTCTTCCTTCCCCTTCTTACTGTTTTTTTGAATTTCTTGTAGGATGCCCTTTTATCCCTTACTACTCTGGACACTTCCCACTAAAACCAGCATGGTGGTCTTGCCGCTTGACTTTATGCAGCTGCTTGTGGCCTTCTGAATGGCTTCCTTAATGGTGCTCCATATTCGGTCCACCTCCATGCCCTCTTCTATGCTTCCCAGGTCGTCCTTAGTCTCTTCTCTCCTCTTTTGAGGTTCGCTTTCCTGAAATCTAATGCTCGGGTCTTAGTGGGGATGTCTATACTGAACCACACTATGTTGTGGTCGCTTCCCACCCAGTGGTTCCCTAATGTCCAAGTGGGTGTTATTTTTACTTGTGAATTTGCATCTGTTTCTGTTGCTGAAGCCACAGTTGTTTTTTTGGCTTAACATCCAGCATCCCCCCACACAGAGTGAATGTTCCAAAATTTAAATTTGTTTAGAATATTGCTGTTGATCTCCCAAATGCCTGCAAAGGGATGTGCAAGCAAAGCTGGTTCTTGCCATGGCCCTGCTGCCAGTGGTAAGATTTTCCGTGGGCATGGTAGTACGCAGACGCAGAAGTGCATTGCTGATGTGAGGAAAGGCATTTCTCCTGCAATGTTTTTTACCACCCAATCAGAAGCTTGACTCATAGTTGGAGGAGATGATGTTGTCCCAGCTGGTGGTGTTAGTGCAGTTGCTGGTGGTGGTAGTATGAGTATTGCTGCCTCAAGTTCCATTTCTGACCAGTGTACCGTGTCCAAATATATAGTGGAGTGTGAAGCAGTGCAAGTGAGTGGCAGTGTAGATGTCATACTTCCCAGAAACATCCCAGTAACTGAACCTGAGGATTCTGATAATCACATCAATGACAGCATACAATGTGACATTTCTTCCACCGCGGTTCATGTCACACATTTTCCATGCAGTGATTCACAGTGTGGTGAAAAATTATCAGGTCCTGGTGATGGTGATGATGATGATGAATGTGATGATGATGATGATGTTGCTGTGGTTGCAACATGCAGTCCACATGCCAGCAACCAAGCAGAAGATGCGGATGATGTTGATGAATATGATGATGTAATTGACCCCAGTTGGGAACCGGAGAAAAAGAAATTCAAGGTGGCTGCCTGGGTCTGTTTGCATTAATCCCACCCTGTAAAAACTTGTGATTTACCAGTTTCAGGTGGTGGTGGTGGTGTTGGTGGTGGTGGTGATGATGATGATGATGATGATGACGACGACGACGACAACAACCACCACCACCCAGTAATAATAATAATAGGTAGTCATGGTGGTCAGTTGCAATCCAAGTGTGCACTGCCCAAAAAATCACGTAGCACACCCCCCCACTTCAGTGCTTAAAAGAACACAGTCCAATAAGCAGCATCATGGACATGTTAAAAGTAGAGCATCACAATCACTTGTTTGGAATTTTTTTGTGCAGGATGCAAATGATGAGTCAGTTGCAATCTGCCAGGTTTGCCATGTGCGTGAGAGTCGAGGTAAAAAGGGGAGCCATCTGGGCACAGGAGGACAGCATACACATCTTAAGAATAGGCACATGGCACTGTGGACCCAGCACAAGATAGCAGCTGATACCACAGTCAGGTGTTCACTCCCGTCATCAACCATAATGAACATGTTATCCCCTTCCATGAGTGTTAAGTCCAGTAAGAAATTAAATGTGTGCAGTAGTGAGGATATAAGAGCAGAGGATTACTATAGGCATGATGAGGAGGTGGAGAAGAATGATTTTGAAATGTTGTCCAGTGCTGGTGAGAGTAGCAGTTGTGGTGGTGGTGAATGCAGGATGTCTAGTGCAAGTGGTACATCAACCCTGGTTGGTAAATCTGGCAAAATAACTGCATTTCTGGGTTTGTCTTCATCACATGTGCAACTGCCTTCATCAAATGTCCACACTCCACCCCCTGCCATTCACAGACCAGAACCATTTGTCATCACACCCCATGTAAAACGTTTAAGTTGGCCCATGTTACGGAGTGTTTTTACGCATAAGCTGAAGTACCCACCCAGTCATACAGTGTCACGTGATCTTAATGCTGCTGTAGCTGAAATGCTGGCAATTGATCTTTTGCCCTTCTCCTTTGTGGAGAATTCTGGGTTCCAGTGGTTTGCTGCACATGCCTGTCCAAAATGGAAAGTCCCATCCAGGATATACTTTTCGACCCGTGCTGTCGCCGAGTTGTTTCATACTGTATCCGACTCAGTGAAACATGCCCTTCAACATTCCTCCTCTCCATTCATCCACTTAAGTATGGATAAGTGGACAAGTGGCAAAACAGCAGGGAGTTCATATTTGTGTATAACTGCACAGTGGACGCAGGTGCCGGGGGTTGTTTTTGATGTTGGTAGTGTGAATAATCAGTGCAGTAAAGTGGAGTATCATTGTAGCAATCTTCCAGGAATTCGACAACATGCAACGATTGCTATGCGCAATGTGACCTGTTCACACACTGGAGAAACATGTTGGACATGGCACCGACTGAAACTGACAAGTGGCTGAACCCCCTGTCACTGAGAGCTGGGTTCATAGCAAGTGACATTGGGTCAAATGTGGTGAAATGCATCACGAATGGTGACTTTTTTCATGTTCCATGCATGACCCATTGTTTAAATCTTGTGGTGCAGGAGTTTCTGCAGCACCCTGATGTAAAGGAAATGCTGACATTTTCATGCCGTATCTGCTTTCACTTTTCATAATCTGCAAAGGCCCATGACCAACTTTGGCAGTTGCAGATGCAAAATGGTCTCCCTCAGCACCGCTTGAAGATGGAAGTTGTCACCCAGTGGAACTCCACTTTATTCATGGCAGAGAGGTTTTATGAATAGTACAAAGCCATCTCAGAATATCTTGTGATGCACATTAGCCGTGACAGTTCTGGGGCCTCCATGTCTATGATGACTGAACAGTACTGCCTCATGGACTCTGTAATAACAATTTTGTGGCCTTTTGAACTTGCCACACATGCAGTGAGTGGCGAATCTGCCTCCATTAGCCAATCAATTCCACTGCTGCAGGTGCTGAGGCAGACATTGGTGAATGTACAGCATGGCCTTGATGTTGCCATAGACAGTGCTAGCAGTATGTTGCTGAAACACATGCTGACAGTATTCAGCCAAAATCATCACATTTTGAGCATTCAGCGTAGTGCAACTTTGCCATAGCAACAATGCTGGACCCACGATACAAATGTGGAATTGCCTCAGTATTGGAGGGAGGGTCTGAACAGGTGAAAAATGTCAGTGGGCAACTGGTGCGCTTGGTTCATGGGGCACAAAAGTCACATGCCAAGGTCAGCAAACCTCAGCAGCATAATCTGGCTGAAGGAGCACCTGGAGGAGCATCAAGCATATCCTGTAAGTGGAAGAGGACTGCAGTTACAGGTGGTCTGTCATCCAAAGTTGTTGGCATCAACCCACTTTGGGAGGCTTTGTCCCAAGTGAGGATTTGTGAAATAAATGATTCTGGAGAACAGGATGATGCATCAACCACTGAACTTAGTGAAGCACAGAGAATTATTGAGTCATATTTGTCTGAAAACGGGCATCTGTCAATGACTGATGATCCTCTTAGTACTGGAGTGGAAAGTCAGTGAATGGCCAGAGCTGCCTGCAGTGGCACTGAAGTATCTCACATGCCCACCCTCCAGAGTAAGTGTCGAGAGGGTATTCAGCTCAGCAGGGATCATTGGACAAACCTCTCTCCTGCAAATGTTAGTTTGCTAACATTCACAAAAATGAATGAGAGGCACATACCAGCACAGACTTCAACCTTGGTATTCGTACCCTGGCTTAGTCAGGGTGGTTTTGGTGATGTAGAAATGGACAATCCAAGAGGCACTGGCAGAGGCAGCATGAAACGGCCCACCACTGATGTAGATGATGACACAATGGAGAATTTCCCAGTGGTCAGACTTCAGACATAGATGACTGTGAGGGCAGCTTTCTTTATGAGGATGATGATGTGGTTAATGTTGACAGGTTTTAACTGAAGTTGTTAAAAAGTGGTGTGCCCCCCGGACCACCACCACCACCAGGACCAATGTTAGTCACTGCCACCACAGAGAATGACTTTGTCTGCCCCCCGGACCACCACCACCAGGACCGATGCTAGCCACTGCTACCACAGAGAATGAGTTTCTGTCCCACCTCAACCACCACAACCAGGACCGATGTTAGCCACTGCCACCACAGAGGATGACTTTGTCTGCCCCCCAGACCACCACCACCAGGACTGATGTTAGCCACTGTCACCACAGAGAATGAGTTTGTCTGCCCCCCCCGGAGCACCACCAACAGGACCGATGTCAGTCACTGCCACCACAGAGAATGAGTTTGTCTGCCCCCCTGGATCATTGCCACCACCATCGCTGTTAGCCACTGCCACCACCACCAGATGCAGGAAGATATCACGGGGAATGTCATCATGTGCTGCAGCTATCACCACCAACACCCACCACCAGTCTCATTCTGACAATGTTTCCCCATTACACTGACCATGCCAAGGCAGAGGGAATCAAACAGGAGACCAGATCCATCAGCCACAGGCACAAGGCTTCTTAATATTAAAACTATAAAGTGAGCAAGTGTATTAAGGTTTTTTATGCTATTCAACTTCCTTTAGCTGTATATTTTGTTTTCTGTTGCTTTTCTGAGCTGCAATGGTCAAACACATACGGTAAACTTATTTTGTTTTTTTACAGGTTAACAAAAATACTCTCCTTCACTGAAAGTCAGTATGAATGGTACTGCAGCAATACTGTGCACAGGAACCTATGGAATATCCATTTCAAATACATACTGGTAAGTATCAAGATTTTATTTCATCCGTTCAATTTTTTTTAAAAGACTGCAGCAAATGCAACTGAGTACGATTCATAAACTAGGTGACGTGTACATCGCCAAAACTATTTCTGTAAGATATCATGCACTGTAGTATGAACTGTGCAGCCATGACAGTGTTGAAAAAGTTGCACACAGGTTGTGTTACTTGACAAGATGTGGTTTTGAAATGTAGCTTGACTTGAGATTGAAAACCAGGGACACTGTCACAGTGTATTTGTTACACCGCCTGGTACTAAATTAACTTGTGATTGATCTGCTGATGTCATTGTGATAGCTTACTATCTGTGTTAATAATCCAAATACCCGTGGAACAGCCACACTTAAACATAATGGCCCAGATATTCAAACTGCGCTCAAAACTGGCGCAACAGCAGGAGCAAGCACAAACCAGTTGCGCAAATGCGCAACAGGTGTGATATTCAAACATGGAGCAGAGCAAATTGTGCAAGCAACCAACGTCTGAATATCGCACATACTGCGCCATCGCGCAACCAGGAAGGAGAAGCTGAGCCAAAATGCTGCGCTATGGTGCAACCATGGAAGCTCAGCTGAGCAGTGCAGAGCTGCCATAGCGCAAGCACAGCCCCCAGAGCAATGGAACTGCACATCCAGGGAGGCAGGCTGGGGCCCACCGCCAGCCATGCCACACATGGGCACAGGAACTCACTGCAGAACCCACACCACACTGGCACACCCCAAGCAGCATCACTGGGGTGGGACGGCTGATCCACGTGCCCATGGGGACAAGCCAACTAAAGCATAGCAGAGTCATGACGCCCAGCACAACCACTGGCAGGCAGAGAGTGCCACACCCAGGGGGTTGACAACCACAGTGCACATCAGTCCCCCCTGTACGCACAGCACAGCGTGCACCGTGCCCCCAAGACACCACTCATGTGCAGTGACAGGCACTGCAGGAAACACCATGCACCCCCCATGCCACACGTCAACACCATGCTGCAGAGAAGCAGACCACCCAGACCCACCCTGTGCACCCAGCAGTGGGTGGCAGCAGATGGCGAGAGCAACAGAAAGGCAATGCTATGCTGGTGATACCTCCCCATGGACACACACACACACACACACACATATATCCAGGACCATAGTAGCCCAGATGGCATGTACACCCCTGCAACGGAGCACCCAGAGCCAGTTGCAAAGCAGACACCAACACAGCAGTTGTACCAAAATAGAATTTTATATTCAAACAAAAGAGGTAACAAAACAACTAAAACTATGTACAAGTTGGGGGACGGGTAAAGGCAGGGTGTGCAGGGGAGGAAAACAACTTGGAGAGGAAGTCAGGTGAAAGGGATGGGGAAGGGCAAATAAAAGGTGGGCTACGGCCCAGCAGGCTCCTGCTCCTCCCCTGCCGTCTTCCCTCCTGTGTCTGTGCCGCCGTTCCCCTGTTGCTGTAGGGCTTGCAGGAGCTTCTGTTGTCACCGGCCAGCTGTGTCAGGCGCCGACATCGTGCTCGCGCCAAGCACACCAAGGCTCAGGAAAATGGGAACACAGTCAATGGCTGAGACTGACCACAACCCTGAACACCACCCAACCTGCAACCCAGCTAACCCACTGTGTTGCACATGTATGGCATGCACCCACCCACAGTGAACATGCACATGGCATATCACAAACAGGCGGCACCAGCCATGCGCACCACCGCCCACACACACACTGCCCACGTCAATCACAGTACAAACTAGGCTGTCATGTGATGTTGCAACGTGTGCGATGCCAGTCACACAGCTATGTGCCCAGTGCATGCCTGGACCACCTGTGATGCATACACAGACGTGTCGTGATGCTGCACTGTGATGCAGGTCACCTGTGTCACGCCCACATGGATACATAGACAGTGTCGGCAGAGAGGGGCCTATGGGACACCTAGTCTGGCCATTTGGCCTTGTACGATCACTCTCATGTCCTATAAGTCCATTCCCCCTCACCCCTAATCTCCAGAAGTCCCTCATGGCGAGCCCACACATACAGATCTCCCGTGACCAAGTCAGCCCCCACCACATCCTCTGGCAGGGTGTTCCACTCGTCCACCACCCATAATGTGAGGAAACACATTCGCATGTTTCTCTTAAACGAGCCCCCTCCAACTGCATCCCATGCCCTCTACACCTGGAACATCCTCTACGCTGACAAATATTGGTTCCTGCACACTGTTCCCCTGTACAATACTCAGTGACCCCATCATATCCCCACACCTCCTCCCTCCAGGGAGTACATGTTCAGTTCCGCCAACCTGTCTGCATAGGACATGTGATGCAATCCATGCACCATCCATGTCGCCTCCTGTGAACGCCTCCACCCAGTCCCTGTCCATACGCAGCTATGTGTTCCTGAACTGTACACTGTACTCCAGTGGGGACTCACTAGTGTTACGATAGTGGAACTACTACCACCCATCTGGTTGTGTCCATCATGGTTGGTGGTCCTGCCCCCCCAGCATGCAATAGCATCCATGACGTAATGATACTCAAACTCCTCCAGCAGCTCAGTCTGCCGCTGCTGCTGCTGCTGTTGATGCTGCTGCTGCAGGCTGATGGCCTGTGGGACTGGGGCCCTGGCATGGCCCACATCAGCCGCGTCCGGCGCCGTCACCATCCGGCCTGTGGGAGACATATGGTGAGACAAACATCAGTGTGACTCAAAAGCAGAGTGCCTCCTGCCCCAGTAAGACTGCCTGCCCACACAGCCATAACCATCCATCGCACAGCTGCACACACTGACACACCGATGCACAGCCACCCAGGCACACACACCCCTCACAGAGAATATAGGTGAATAGATGGTACACTACGTGGCTCAGGCACCAGGCCCCGCCTGGCACAGGAACGCAGCCGCTTCACAGCCTGTCCCTCCGGGCGGAGATCACTGACCGGTGCTGGCACTGCCCGCAGATCGCCCCGCCAGTGACCCCCACCAGGTCAGTGGCCACTTGCTGCCACACATGGGTCCTCGGTCCGGTGAGGGGGGCCTCACCATACAGTTGGTCATAGTGGGGCTCCACTAGGGCCACCAGGTTGGCCACCTCAACTTGGCTCCACGGCACCGCCCTCCTCCTAGCCATGGCACCAACTTTACAGCAGGCAATATGGCGCCCCGCTGCGCTGTGACCCCACGTGGAGTTGTTGCTCAATAGACCAGCACAGGCACCTATCGCGCTGTTCGCACAGCGCCATCACTTTACATGGCGCTGTAGCCAGACAGCGCAATAGGGACGACACATGGCATGCACTCAGCGCCAGGGCTCAGAGGGCATACCCAAGGTCACGGCACGAGACACAAGGCTACGCATAGCGCCATAGGATGCATAGGGTATCCTGCGCGACCGCGGCACAGCACCAGTGCCACAGGGACTATCACGCAGAGGTGCCACAGCGCCATATAGTGCCCAGTGCTGCAGCGCCACTGGCACAATGGTGGCCATGTCCAGAATAGCCTATCGCTCCAGCAGTTCTGCAGCGCTCGACTCATGCGTAACTCCATCTGGGCATGCGCAATGCAGTGTAGCACACAACCACAAACATGTGCCATCGGGCTCAGCCGACCTTTCCTATTGCGCTAAGCGCATTTACGCGATATTCAGCCGACATATGCAAAGCAGGCGATCAGCTATTCAAAGGCGCAGTGGCGCCGATTAGCATGTTAAAGTTGGGCGCCACACCTCATTTGCATGTGTTGCTATAAAAATACGACACTGGGTTGGACGGCCAGATTTGGTTGTTGCAGCTGAGAGGTGAGTTACATGCTGTGTGATGCTCAGGACAATGCACATGGGCAGGGGTGCTGGAGGGTGTCACGGGATGAGGGCTGAGCATGATGAGGCACTTAGAAGGGCAGAGGGCACCCTTCCATCAGTATCTGCCAGGCAGCGAGAAAGGGGCTTCTGCCCCCGGCCTGCAGCTATGCTCATGGGGAAATGCTGTGGCTGCAGAGTGACAGGTGTCTACTTCCACCCATACAGATCAGCATGACTGACGAGAACCAGGCCGAGGGTGTGGACGGTGGGCGAGGAGGAGGCCGAACTCACCACAGCAGAGACCGAGGCCCTCTTCCAGGCCTACCTGGAGGATGAGCTGCTTTGAGTGGGCGGAGGGCACCTCCAGCGCGCTGCAGCTGCATGGGAGGGGTAGCTCTGGCTGTCAACCTGCACGGAAGCCACCAGCGCTCCGTAGGAGTGCCACAAGAAGATGGGGACTGGACCGCAGGAGGCTGAAGGAGAAGGTGGCAGCCTCAGGGTGGAGACGTGCTGCCACTGGTGGGGGACCACCAGTGGTGTTGCAGCTGACCCCGACCGAGGAGACACTGGTCGCGGCCATGCAGCTGAGTGCCATTGCGGGTGTTCCTGGCGGAGGATTCCAGACAGGTGGAAGCCCATCACTGCACGGTATGTCATGGTGATGTTGTGGGGGCGGCTGTTGTTCACATGCACTCACATGTACTCTCTTTCTGTTTCAGATCCTGTTCGTCTGCAGGAGACTGTGGTGGTGGGTGCTGACAGTGAGGCAGACCTGCTGGACCAGGAGGAGGGACCTTCCACCTCCGCCAGCAGCCTGCACGCACTGCAGCAGCAGGCCGGCTGGGCTGACAACTCCCCCGGCAGTGATACGGTGCAGGGGTGCACAGCCTGTGTCACAGCAGTCTGGCATGCAGGTGTGCCAGCATGCTATGCCTATGGCAGTGGCACGACCGGCACTATTGAGGATGGCAGGCCTGCAATGGCTAGTGAGAGGTGTGTGTCCCACGAGGGACACACGGCAGGCTCGCACGTGCCCCGGGCCGTCCAGCTCCACACCTGTACCAGCATGCTGGCACAGTCACAGGCTGGGCCTCTCAGCACCGTGGGGCAGCACTGGTGGCTGAGCAGGTGTCTGGCACTGTTGACAGCACAGGGGTGGAACAGGTGGACCTGGGGCTCAGCAGTTGGAGGGGCAGCAGCAGCAGTTGCACACCAGGCCTGGGGACAGCGTCAGGCAGTGGCACTTGTCCACCGCCCTTGGATCAGCCCATACCTGGTCCTGGCGAACAGCGGCCACCCTCAAGGGTGCTGTGCACCAGACCATCCACACCCTGGGGTCACGAAGCCATTGGGGCACAGTACCCTTTGACGTCGCACACCCGCCTGCTGCAGGAGTCGGTACAGCTGCAGGGGCGGGTTGCAAGGTCCGTGGAGGCACTGACTGTGTCCGTGGAGCGGCATAGCAGGGAGTGTGCTCGGGACCGGGCCGAGATGGTCCATATGCAGACGGATGTGACCGCTGCCATCGACAGGCTGACCCAGGCAGTGGTCTCTGTGGCGACCGCATTGACCACACTGTCTGGTGACCCTGTACCATGCACCCCACACAGTGCACACTCCACTCCCCATTCCCGGCGTCGTGCGACACCAGGCCTGTTGACGCCGGGTTCTGCTGGCATCCGAGCACCCTGGTGCAAGTTTCTTCAGCGGGATGCAGACCCCTGTGCGGGCAAGGTCGCGGTCACGCACTGGGACCCCTGGTGGTGCAGTAGTGCCACCCGATGTGGCCCCTGCGCAGCCTTCCAGTGCTGCTAGGCCACGGCGGGGCCGCCCACGCATCCGTGGTGGCTGTGGGACAGTGATCCCTGACTGAGCTGTCTCCCAATGCAGGCCCTGTCTGGTGCTGCCCTGTGTGCAATGTGTGTCATGGTGGGCAGTGCACAGCTGGGTGCTCTGCTCACCAAACTGACACACGGACCACCTGCACACTCTCCCAACTGCTGTCCACAGGTGCGTGTGGATGATGATGCCTGCATTGCACTGTACACAAGGTGCAAGGTTGCCCAGGTCCTGACACACGTCGTGGACAGTCCAGGTGGTGAGGTGGTTGGTGGTGCTGTGTGATAGCTGGTAATTTCCGCATTGCTGTGCTGCTGCCCCTGTATGCTGCCTGGTGTGTGTGTGTGTGTTTATTTGAGTGCTCACCCCTCTGCTAATGTGTTGGTATGCGAGACCCTTCAACTCCCTGACCTTCATGCACGGTGTGTTCCCCTGTGTGCCTGTGGTTTGCGCATAGACAGTGTTGCCTGCACATGTCCCCTTGACTTACCTGTGTTGTGCGTAGTGCTCTTCTGCAATGGTGTCCCGGTGCAGCTGGGCCTGCTGGGTCAGTCGGGGGTCCCTCCGTCCTGGGGGCGGCTCATCACCCATATCACCGGCGCCACTGGCATCCCCATCGCTGTCCCGCTCTTGGACCTGTACGGCTATCCCATGGTCTTTGGCCATGTTGTGCAGGATGCAACAGGCCAGGAATATCCCACAGGCCTTTTGGGGGCTGTACTGTAGGGCTCCGCCGGAGGTGTCCAGGCATCGGAAGCGTGCCTTGAGTATCCCGAACACCCGCTCTATGATGTTCCGTGTTGCGGCGCAGCTCATTGAAACCGTGCTGCACTGGGGTCTGGGGCGCCGGTATGGTGTGAGCAGCCAGGGACGGAGGGTATCCACAGTCACCTGTGTGGAGATAGTGGAGATCAGTGTTAGGTCAGGTCCATATTGCCCATATCCTTGTGTGCCACTACCATGGCACCTGTGTCATTCCACCCTTGCACAGAGTTTGCATTCCATACATGTGTACTCACCCACTAGATGACCCGTGGGGATGTTCCCTCCTCGAATTGATGGCACAGTGCAGATTGGTGCCATATGAAGGCATCATGTGCTCCGCCAGTGTGTGGCACAGACATTGATGATGCACCCAGTGGCATCACACACCACCTGGCAGTTGACACTCGGTAGCCCCTTCGGTTCCGATATGCTGCTTGCCGGGCCAGGTGGCGTCGGAATGGCCACATGGGTGCAGTTCTATGCACCCAGCACGCCAGGCATTTGTGCTACCCTGTGGAACTCCTGCATGTTTGCTTTGCACGCTCTGTCATGGTGCTGGGGAAATGGATGTACTCTGGCAGCATGAGGCAGCAGTGCGCTGAGGAATTGGGTGAGGATGCGTGATGTGGCTGACTGCGTGATGCCTGTGGTGTCCCTGTCGGCCTCTGGAAGGTGCCCGTGGCGAGCAGGCACATGCAGGCTGTCACCTTGGTCTCCACGGACAGGCGCGTCCCGTGAGGGTGCCTGCATCACATCACTGCACAGCTCACTGAGCCGTCTCAGTATTGCCCTGTTCAGGCGGTGCCGGCCACGATCTCAACATCACTGTACAGCTCGAGCTGATGTGGGCACGATACGCCTGTCGGGGCATACCGCACGACGGGCCCTCCACGGCCATGTCCCCTGCAGCATGCTGTCTCACCCCTCATTACAGCTTCATGTGGAAGCTGACACTGTCCATCTCCCTGGCTTCTGCCCCCAGCTGCTGTTCCTGTGATTCCCCACTGCCCCACTGCTGCTTCCACTGCACCGGGCACCCCACTGGCCTTTCTGTCCTCCAGGACCCACTGTCCTCTCTGTCCTTCCTGCTCCTGTCTCTGTCTCTGTCTCTCTCTCTCTGTCTCTCTCCCCCGGTTTGCGGCCTGCTCGAGTTCTTGCGCCGCTTCCTTGAGCCGTTTTATTTTGGCTCAAATCCGGTACTGCGCAACTTCCGTCTGAGCCACCATTGCGCAAGTGTTCAAATATCGCATTGTGCACTTTATTCATGGACCCGCCCCCTTCGGTTGCGCATGCCTTCATTTCCATTGCGCTGTGGCTCAGCGTGTTTTCGGTGGCGCAACTGGCCCCTTCTCAATATCGCAGAATGGCGTATTTTTGGAGTTGCGCACGCGCAACCCTGTTGCGCATGGCGCAACCCTCTTGAATATCTGGGCCAATGTGTTATTGCTGCAATCAAGTTGTAAGAAGTCCTTCATTTCTTTTTTTAGGAAACTTCCAGATGCTTTGTAGTGCCATAGTTGCTTTATCAAAAGAAGTTCTTCAACATCAGGCCCCCCCCCAGGCTAGGGCAGACATGCAACACACAGTCGTAATTTCAATCGATGACCATGACCATCATTAACAATCAGACTCGAGAAGGATGCAGATGAAATCTGTGAAGAAGTAACCAAATAAGAAACCGTTAATGAGACCAACCTGCAAATATGCCCCCCCCCCAAAAAAAAATACTTACCTTCATTGGCTTGAGAGTTATCCTTTTGCAATTTTAGTGCAAAAAGTTCTCATCAAGCACTTGAATGTGCACACCAACAGTATTTGTGACCTGTGATACAAAACAATACGAGTACATGTCTATATATGTCAACCCCCCACCTACAAAATGCAAAAATATATTTCTGTAATATATGGATATATATCTACTCACCAAGGCAACTATTAGTGTACAGACAAAGGGCACCCTTCCATCCGGTTGAGATGATCGCATTGCATTTGCAGGAATCACAGCACATATTGGCCCAGCAACAGTTCGCTCGCGGTCATCATTTCTGATGGGACTTTGCATGTGGTGTAATGCTCCCATTTCACTTTGTTAGCACTTGTCAATTTTCTGCACACAAGACAGATGCATTTTGTGTGTTGTGATTATGAGCACATGATGTCATACTTAAATTATGAATTAAAGCAGCATTGCAAGAATGTGGTGACAATTTCGATCTTTACTTTTTTATGTTTTACATTGACAGCCACTAGTTGCCTCCTGACTTGAATGATATCCTTCTTTTCACAATTTGTGTCTGCTTTACTATTTTTTCTAATACTTGAAATAAAAAGGAGCACACTTTTCAATATTGTTCTGATCAGGTTTTTATCGCTATTTGCAGCTGTTTTTCAATAAATATTGTTCTGTGAGGTCATAAAACATTGTCTGCTGCATAACTACTAATTTTACAACAGAAGTGATATATAACAACTGATGGAGAAAAGCAGTGTGGAAAATACTGACAAAGACCTGGTCCACACCATATTAAAAGGAGTGCTCCTTTTATTATTTCAGACATGAAAAAAAGTAGTAAAGCAGACTCAAATACTGGAAATAATAGTATCATATAAGTCAGGATGTAAGTATAGTGGCAATGTAAAATAGCATTAAAAAGTATAGGTCAAAATTTTCAACAGATTGTTGCACTGCTGCTTTAATGAGATTCACCAAGTTACATAGTTATTAGGGTGTTGCACCCAATATATGGGTGCCTTACCTCCAGGGGACTCTTTCTTGCTCCACATGTCCTTACATAGTGCAACACCTTTCTGGCAAAACACCTGTAATTTCATTAAAGCGGGTCATGAAGGACTTCCCATTCTGAACAGCTGCCCACATTCTGCCCCCTACTCTCAGCAACATTATGACGTGATGCCAGGGAGGATGCGGGGGGGGTGCTCTATTATAGTGAATGTTTTGGCAGCTTTCCAAATGTTTCTTTATGTTACAATGGTCAGTTTGTGGTGAAACATGGGCACATTTCCACTAACAAGGCTCTTGTTACTGGAAACTTGCCCACATGTTCCACTGGACAATGGTTTATTCACCTTCAGCTTTGTGAGTTCCTCCAGAACTCTCTCTCCACTGTGAATGAACTGGTGTCCACTTCTCTTCCCACCCCCATTGCTTCTTCTCCCCAGTTGTGGTCCTTGACCCTCTCCCTTCTTAGTGAATACAGAATAGAAGTATGTGTTCAATATTTCTGCTTTGTCTAGATCTCCTCCTTACACTCTCCCTCCTCCCCTTTGAGCCTCACAATCCCCCCAGATTTTTCTTCTGTCACTGATGTACCTATAGAATTTCTTGTCCCTTTTTTTCACAGTCCATGCTAAACCCTCCTCTGTCTGTGCCTCGGCTCTCCAAACAGCTTTCCCTGCTTCCCTTAGACATTCAAGGTACACCTCCCTGCCCTCCTTGCTTTGGGTTCCCTTATACTTTATGAAACTTGCTCTTTTAGCCCTTACTTTTTGTGCTACCTCTTTAGAGAACCATAGTGGTAAGCCAGCCCAGTGGTGCTGATGGTTGAGGTTCTGGATGCCACACCTTGCATCACGCCGGAGACCTGGGTTCAGGAACAGACTCGGGCTGTTGGAGGCTGACAGGGGAGAGGAAGGATAGAGTGTCCCATGACTGCTCTCCTTCCTCTGGGGAGGGTAGGGGCAACGCATTGCACTACAGTGGTGACTGGCAGAGACCAGCCGCACTACAGTTGCATGCATCATGGTGGGGTGCGGCAGGCGTCAGCATGGACGTGCTCTGATGCCATTGCACATTTGGCTCCCCTGGGGAAAAGTAATGTGGAAAAATAGCGGGGTGATTTCACTGACTGATGGCTGTACCCTGCACCCCAGGTCATGAGAGGCGCCTTCACCGGGTGCAGAGCGATGAAAGGCTGGCCCAGTGTGAATGGGGCATTTAAATTCATGCAGCAGACCTGATCCGGCGGTGTGGGTGCTGGCAGCCGGAGATAGCAAGGGATCCACTCTGCAGGGGGAGGGGGGGTGAATTAAATAGAAATATGATAAAAAAAAAGAGAACCATAGTGATTTCCTTCTTCTTTTCCCTTTGGCCACTGTCCTAATGCATTGGTTAGTTACCTCCACTATCGCTCCTTTTAGTTTCCCCCACTGTTCATCCATTCCATCCATTACCTCTCCCTTCCTTGGGGCTGCTGTTAAACATCTACCCATTTCACTGAAATCTACCCTCCTGAAATCTAGTACTTTTGCACTTGTGTGGCTTAATTGAGACCCTGTCTCCATGCCAAACCACACCATGTGGTGGTCATTGGATCCCAGCTGCATCTCCACCTGGACTCCTTCGACTCTGTTTCCATTGGTCCATACCAGGTCCAGAATAGATTTGTCTCTGGTTGGCTCATGCACCAGCTGTCTGAGTCCAACCCACTGCAGGGATTCCAGAATGGGCATGCTTCTGGCTGAAGCAGGTGCCTGGGTGGTGCAATCTACATCTGGCATATTGAAATCCCCCATCAGCAGGATTTCACTTTTAGCTGCCATGTCATGAATTTCCTCCATTGCTAATCTGTCTATTTCCTCCCTCTGTGCAGGAGGTCTGTAGATCACAACATTGCGTATTGCTGTGCCATTCCCTGGTTCAAGGGTGACCCACATTGCCTCTGCCTCCCCCTGTCTTCTCTGTACTTTTGTAGCCTTTATGCCTTCTCTTATATACAGGGCTACCCTCCTCCCTTTTAGACGTAACATAGAAACATAGAAACATAGACGTTGATGGCAGATAAGGACCGCAAGGCCCATCCAGTCTGCCCATTTCTTTTTCTACCTTATAAATGTGCCATCGGCCTTTGCTCTGTCAGTGACCTATCTATTCATAGTCATTTGTATTGCTCCCTTATGCCTATCCCATGCCTGTTTGAAGCCCTGCACTGCATTCATAGCCACCACTTCTTGTGGTAAGCCATTCCATGCATCCACCACCCTTTCTGTGAAAAAGAATTTTCTCACATTCCCCCTTAATCGGCCTCCCTCTAATCTCATGCTGTGTCCTCTTGTCCTGCTATTTTTCTTATATTTAAACATGTTAGACTCTTTCACCTTGTTTATGCCCTTAAGGTGTTTGAATGCCTCGATCATATCACCTCTTCCTCCTTTGCTCAAGGGTATACATATTGAGCTCCATTAATCTGTCCTCATATGTCTTCTGATGCAGTCCTGCACCATTTTGGTTGCCCTTCTCTGGACTGCCTCAATTTGGTTAATGTCCTTGTGAAGGTGTGGCCTCCAATACTGCACGCAGTACTCCAGATGGGGCCTAACTAATGTCTTGTACAGAGGGATTATTACCTCCTCTTACGACTTGTGATACCCTACTAATACACCCTAACACCCCCTAGCCTTAACTACTGCTTTAGAGGTCTGCTTGGATGATTTTAGGTCATCAGTGATGATGATGCCCAAGTCTCTTTCTTCCTTTGTGACTGCTAGCAACTCCTCCCAGCCTATAAGTGGCTTCAGGGTTTTCTTCCCTATGTGCATGATTTTGCACTTCTTTGCATTAAATCCCAGTTGCCACTCTTCTGACCATTCTGCTAGTTTATCCAGATCTCTTTCATTCTGCCCACCCCATCTGGCTCATCTACTCTGTTGCAGATCTTGGTGTCATCTGCAAACAGACAAGCTCTTACCTCTAGTCCATCTGCAAGGTCACTAATGAAGATGTTGAATAGACTGGCCCCAGGACTGATCCCTGAGGTACCCCACTTGTGACTTGCATCTCTTCTGACTGTATACCATTTACCACCACTCTCTGTTTTCTGCCAGTCAACCAGTTTGCCACCCAGTTGACCAACTTCTGACCCACCCGAGCCTACCCAGCTTATTTATCAATCTTCTATGTGGAACAGTGTCAAAGCTTTGCTGAAGTCAAGGTAGGCGACATCAACTGCTCCCTTGGTCCACCACTCTGGTTACCCAGTCAAAGAAATCTATGAGATTAGTTTGACAGGACCTTCCTTTGTAAACCCATGCTGTCTTGGATCCTGTGCCCCTATGGATTCCAGGTGTTGCACTATCCTTTCCTTAAGGAGTGCCTCCATAATCTTGCCCACTACTGAGGTAAGACTGACCGGTCTGTAGTTCCCTCCTCCTCCCTGCTACCACTCTTGTGGGCGCGGGATCACATGAGCCCTTCTCCAGTCTTCTGGGACCTCTCCTGTGCTCAGAGACTCACTAAACAATTCTGCTAATGGCTCTGATAGTTCCTCCTTAGCTCCTTAAGTACCCTGGTATGTATGCCATCAGGTCCCATTGCCTTATCCACTCTGAGCTTAGCAAGCTCTTGTAGGACCCTTTCTTTTGTGAAGGGAGTGGTGCTCCACCTCCTCCCCTGTGTCCATGATGCTGAGCTGTGGGCCCTGCCCTACCTTCTCTTCAGTAAATACTGAGCAAAAATATCTATTTAGGATAGATGCCTTTACAGGTCCTCCTCCTCACATGCTCCTTTTCTCCATTTGCTTAGCAATACCCCTCTGGACTTTCTCTTTCACTAATGTATCTATAGAAAGTCTTGTCACTTTCTTTTACTGTTCGTGCTAGTGTTTCCTCAGTTTGGGACTTTGCCTGCCTTACTGCCTTACCTGCTTCCCTTAGGCAGTTTGGTATGCCTCCTATCTTCATCCCGCTGTGTTCCTTATATTTCCTGAAGGCCAGCCTTTTGGCTCTGACCTTTTCTGCTACTGTATTTGAGAACCAAAGTGGTTTCCTTCTTCTTTGCACTTCCTTTTCTGTCTAACACAATGGGATGTTGCTTCAAGTATTGCATCCTTAATGGCTGCCCACTTTGCATGTACCCCTCACCTGTGTTTTTTTTGCCAGGGCTAGCTTAACTCTATTGGCCATCTTATCAAAGTCAGCTCCTCTGAAGTCCCATATTTTTGCCTTGGAATGGGATGATTTAGATGTAGTAGCCAAATTGAACCATACCATGTGATGGTCACTGGCCCTCAGGTGACCTTCTACCTGGAGATCTGTGATCCCTTCTTTGTTAGTCAGTACTAGATCTAGGATAGCCCTGTCTCTTGTGGGTTGCTGTACCAGTTGTTTGAGGCCCTCCCCTGCAGGAATCCACTATGAGTCTAGTTCTGGCAGATGTTCCTGCTGGTATTGACCAATCTGTATCTGGCATGTTGAAGTCTCCCATTATCAGAACCTCCTTTAGCTGTCATGTTTGTATATCTTCTAACAGTAATGTGTCTATGTCCTCCCTCTGGTCTGGGGGCCTGTGACAACCCCAGTTCTTATGGCTGTCCCATTTCCTGTTTCCAGGGTGACCCACAGTTCTTCTGGCTCCTTATGTGTATTCTGAGTTTCTGTAGCTTTGATATTTTCATTAACATACAGGGCCACTCCTCCCCTTTTTGCACCTCGGTCTCTTCTGAACAATACATAGCCAGGTACTGAAGTCTCCTATGTGGTTACTGGTAAACCACGTCTCACTAATTGCTACTATGTCCAGTTTAGCCTCTGACATTATTGCCTGCAGGTCTGGGATCTTATTTCCCAGGCTGTGAGCATTTGTGTACATGATTTTCCATTGGCCAGATTTTGGTGTGTTAGTTGTTGGGTGAAGTTTGGCATTACCCCTGTGCATCGTATGGGGAGCCAAACCTTTTTTCTTACCTGGTGATGCAAATGAACGGCAAACACGCTGAATTCCTGTTTGACCACTAGCTGAGGGGGGAGGGGTGTTCTTCCCATTCGACGTATGGGGTGCTGCACCCCTCTCCCCATTTGCTAGTTTAAATATTCTGCAAAGACGTCAAACTTCTGCCCCAATGCACTGTCTCCCTCTTTAGTCAGATGCAGTCCATCAAATTTAAAGAACTTTCGCTCCCAGAACTGTTGCCAGTTCCCTACAAATCTGTGTCCTTTTTCCTGGCACCAGTCCTTGAACCACATGTTTAGCTTCCCTATCTCCCCTTCTCTGACCTTCCGTCCATCTGCTCCTCTCTCCCAGACTGGCAGGATCTCAGAGAAGGAGATGCCGGATGAAATAGATGATAGTTTGTCACCCAGCCTAGTCAGGTGTTCCTTGGTCTCCACAACTGACCGGCTGGTGAGATCATTAGTCCCTATGTGTACTAGGACATCAATGGTTTCTCCTGCTTTGTGAACAATTTTAGCAATGCGGTCAGTGTCTCTCCATGCTGATGTACCTTGGAGACATCTGACCATCACCCCTGGCTGGAGATGGGTATCAACTCCCCGAATCATGGAGTCTCCTATGATCAGAAGTTTTTTGGATTTCCTTTGTGCTTGTTTAGTTTTGGTTCCTGATTTGGGTGAGTTTTGTTATGCTAGCTCCTGTGCCGCAGTGTCCTGCTCTGCAGTGTCTTCTGCCTCTTTATTTGATTTCTGAGATAGAGGCAGATACCTGTTTGTAGTGTTTATATGGTTTTTGGAGGCAATGTGATGGAGAGCAGAGAGTGATGGGGCACCTGATTTGCTCCTCCTAACCACCTGCCAACCTCCTGGACCAACTACCCTCTGCGGTCGAGGTTTTTCTGTTGGATGCTGGGAAATGGCGGGTGGTTCTTATAATGTATTTCCTCTTCAATATGAAATTTGAGGCGCAACTCTCGCCCATGCTGCCCGGAGCTGAGCCCTAAGATCTCCAAAGGCCCAGCATGTAGGACAGTGTCCTAAATCCTGTAAGACTGTCCTTCTGAAAATTGTTCCATAGTACCTGCAGTTAATGAAATCCATTCCAAATAACTTACTGGGTTTGTAACCTAGTCAGAGTAATTAGAAGGAAAAAAAGGGAAAAAATGCAAGTAATGGTTTAATTGTGCTTTGTTTAACTTGTTATAACAAGTTAAATTACTAGTGCCCTGTAAATGAGATCACCTTGTGGAGGCCCCACTGATCCACCCCTTCCTGCTCTGCCACAGGAAATGTCACAACTGTGGTACCCTATAAAGGAGTGTAGCGGGGGTGGTTGGGGATGGGTGGGTGCTGGGGCCCTTTCCTGCCTAAAGAAGAACCACAGATGAAAGAACAAGGAGGTAAGAGCAGAAACAATCAGTCAACAACAAATGCAGTAACCCTGAAAGCTTATCCTAATGTTAGATAAAACTGTAAAACCTGTAAAAGCACCACCTGTAATAATTTCAGAGAAGATATACCCTTAAGAAACACTTTGCTCCAGAGCAAAATAAAGCAGTAACAGAAGATATACCTTGCAAAGACAAGTTGAATCAGAAGATTACAACAGTAATCTGTTAGCACACAGCTGTAGGCACACCTTGTAATAATGCAGAAGAAGGTATACCAGCAACAACAATTTGAATCAGAGAAAAAATAAAACAATGAAATGTTAGCAACAAACAGTAGCAATCCCTGTGAGTAAAAAAATAAAAACACCACCACACAGTAAATCTGCTTAGCCAAACTAAGTCTTAATCCTTCTCCCTTGCTCTGGTAAGTTTCTTTACTCTGCCTTTCAAGCAGTCTTAGAAGGAAAGAACTCAGGTGAAGCTAGGTGCCTTGGCCAGCAAACCAAGTCTTCTACCTCCAAGATATCAACTAACCTGACTTTTTAACCCTTCTTTCTGTTGGAAATTACTGACAGTTTACCTTCCCTGTCCCTTCTGAACAGTGTATAGCCTGGTACATTGACATCCCAGCTGTTATTAGCAGAGTACCATGTCTCTGCTATTGCTGCTATGTCAAGGTCTGCATCTGTCATCAAGGCTTCCAGGTCTGGAACCTTATTTCCCAGACTGCGGGCATTTGTGAGCATAACCTTCCATGTTTTACACCCTGCCCTCCCTCTGTTCTTGTTCTATTTCCCTTGCCTGTTTCCCCCACCCCGTTTTTCTTGTTTATGTGCTCCTGCCCCAGTAGCGTAGCAAATTCCCAGAGGGCCTGGGTGCAAGGCGATGTTATAGGGCCCCCCCCCAGTTTTGAATAAATATTAACATTTTGATTTGGGCCCCTCAAACCTCATGGGCCTGGGTGCCACTGCACCCCCTGCACCCTTGTAGCTATGCCTCTGTCCTGCCCCCCCTTATCCCCTCTTATACACACTTCGCCTACCGGCTCCTCACCGCCCATTTCAGTTGTTCCTGTTAACTTGTATTTTTGCATGCTACCATAGGGGAGTGTTCCTAAGCCACCTATCTCTCCTGACTCTTCCCCCCTTGGCCAGTTTAAATGCTCTCTGCTGAAGCATTGCAACTTTTCATCAAGGAGTGAGGTCCCCTTCCTGGACAGATGCAGGCCATCCTCCTGAAATAAGCTCACATCTGCCCAGGTGGAGACCCAGTCCCCTATGAAGACAAATCCTTCCCTTCCATGCCAGTCTTTCAGCCAGGTGTTGAAGGCTTGGATGTGGAGTGCCCTAGCCTCCCCTGTACCTTGTACAGGTAGCACATCCAAGAATGAGATGCAATGTGCTACCTGTTTCAGGTCCCCCCCCAGCTTCCTGAAATCCTTCTGTACTCTGGCTAACTTCACCCTTCTCTCTGCCAGGTTATTGGTCCCCAGGTGAACAATGACATTCAGCTTCTCCCTCCTGGCTATCATCCTAGTGATCCTATGGATTCGCTTCCCATCCCTCCATGTAGTGCTTCCTGTGATGCATTTGACTTCCCTCTCCCCCTGCTAGGTGTCCCTAACTTCAAATCCCAGACAATAGTCCCACACTATGAGAAGCTTCCCCATCCTCCAGGATCCCCTGACCCCCTTCCCTGGGGCTCCAGCTTGGAGGTCCTAACCATCCTCTCTGGTCCCAGTTGTGGGTGCCTGTGTGGGGCATTTCCATTATTCCAAAACAGTGTAGGAGAAATTCAGCTGGACCATTTGGGGAATGTGCTTTTGAATACGCCCCCCACCCTCCCTGAAGCAGTGGTTAGGGGAAGGGTAGGTGTAAAGCAAGGCAGCCCAGAAAGATACAGAGCTTTTTTGGCTCGGCAGGAGATTTGTGTTCTATTTTGGTTTTCTAACTCTTTCTTGTTCATTATTTTTGGTATGTAGTCAGTAATCTCTCATTTTAGAGCTGCATGTAAGAGCCTGCAGCCCTCCTGCAGTCACTCTTAAAATAATGGCTGATCATGGAACTTCCTTTTTGGATTTTTGGCTGTATCCATCCACCACTGCAAAATAATGCACTCCCCATCTGATTTTTGCTATTTGCTTCTCTGTCTTAAAGGTATCTGAAGGAAGGGGATATAAACAAACTCAGGATAAAAACAAAAAAAAAAGCTTTTGAAAGCTGCAGTCTGTTCAGCTCAAATAGATTCATTCTAGTTCTTTCGGCAGCCTAGAGGTTAGTTCATTATCTCCTTGGCCATTGAGCTTTAAATTGGCCCCAACAGGGAAACAGCTTCCAGATGGGCACAGAGACTCAGCTGTTCCATGCTCTGAAGACATGAAGAGTGTGTTTGTGTGTGTGCGCGCGTGCATAGACTCAGCTGTTCCATGCTTTGAAGACATTAAGGCCCCGTCCACACTGCACCCAACAGGGCAGAAATGGTTCCAAACCGTTACAGGCTGCAAATGTAACAGTGTGCCACACTTCCAGGGAACAGGTGTGAAAATGTTCTGGAACCAGCACAGCCTGTCCACATTGAGATGTGAACAGTGTGTGCACCCAACCCCTGTAATGTGGAGTGCATCCCATGGTGCACCTGGGGAAGACAGCTGTGAAGACAGAAACCCACCTGAATGAACACCCAGCTGCCAGTCTACACAGGGCACTCTGAGTGCGGAACAACATGCCTCGGTATCCTGCAGCAATGTGTGCCCAGGTGCACCTGTGGGGAACCAAGGGTGGGCAGCAGGTGAAGGTGTGGAACTGTAATGAGGGGAGGCCCCTACACAAGGCATGAAGTCTTGCAGTGATGCACCAGCACATGCTGGGTACAGGGACCCCACTGCATCCCACAGACAGGCAAGCTGTGCACCACCAGGAAATGGCAAACCATGCCCCGCTGCCACTGGATGCAAGCTGCGTGCACCAGCATACACTGTACAGCCAGGCCACACATCCAGCACCCCCACACTGGCAACCCATGGAATTGGAAGCGCCACTGTGCCCCAGAAAGCAATGTGCGCATGCATGCACACCGCCCAAGCAAACCAGCAACACGGTATGGTGACATAAGACAGCCTTTAATCCAACGCTGCCATGACTTCTGGTGGCAATAAATATTGAACATGTGCAGCGGCAGCATGGCCATGCAGTGGACCATGTGCATGGCTGCGTAACACCACATATCCCCAAAGAAAGCAGACACTGTCATGTGAACAAACAATGCAATACACAATGCCAGGCCACCATATGGGTGGCACTGTACACCAACCTGACAAAGGAACTTACGTGTGGGCCACTGTACTGTCACCTGAAACAATGAAAAACATAACCATGCACAGGTGGTGCCCTAACCCAGGCACCCGTGTGGCCATACTGCATCGGAACCCCTGACACAGCATGTTGCAGAGACGCCATGCAACAGTGCAAGTGACCCAGGAATTGCCCTGTTCAACTGAGTGCCACAGCCGGCACATACCCCTGTGCCAACATGAACCAGGCACTGTGGTCACTGGGCAAAACCCAACAGCATCCCCAAAGTAGGTGGGAAATCAAAAAAGGAGTCCCGTGTGGCAACCGGCGGGATGCACCAGTCAGCCAACCCCTGCATGCTGAATGGGTTATCACCGGGTTGTCCACTGGAACCCGTCACTGTACAGGTCCTGTGTGAAGCTGGGCATGCCTGCTGTGGGATCCAAGGGGCTAGCACTGTGCAGAGCAACGGCACCATGCATCGGGGGTTGGGGTGCTGCATGCAGGTCAGCGGTGGCTGGCTTGACACCTATGGGGTACTGCTGTGCCATACTTGCACCAGCTGGTGTTGCCTTGGACGTGGGCAGCTGGGTGGTGGAGGCAGTGACATCACCCATGTATACTGCATCCTGTAGTGGGGTGTCATGCCTGCGGGGTGCTGGCATAGCCGGGGGATGCATCCTGGTGGAGGCTGCCTGGGCCACGCAGCCTGTCTATCCACCAACGGTGGACGGGTGGCCGATGGCAGGGTCGGCCATGCCACTGTAGTTCTCAGTGGCCACTGGCATGGTGACACTCCCATGGGGGAACAGGGCATAGGAGGATGGGGCTGCAGTGGTATATGCCATTGGGGTGGCACCCAGCCATTGCGATGCGGCTGCTGGGGGTGGCTGCTGGCATTGCATCGCCAGTAACTGGACCATCTGTATGAAGAACCACTCTGTCTGCTCTGCCTCCTGTCTCTGTAACTGCTCCTCCAATGCCCTCTCCTCTCATGCCCACTCCCTCTCCAGGTCCATCATCTCCCTGTGGTGCTCTTGCATCATCCTATGCGTAGGTTCCAGCACCGCCCCAAGTACGTCTGTCATCCATGCTGTCTTCGACTTCCTCTTCCTGAGGTTCACCAGGGGTGTCTGGTCACCCTGCCGCTTCGCATGGTGGCCTCCTCCCACAGTGGAGCCGTCACTGGAGGTTCCTGGCATCACGTCCTGCAGGGCCAAGGACACTGGGGAGACCTCCGCTGCGCTGGTGTCCACCGATGTCCCCTCACCGGGGTCTTGCCCTGGAATGGCAGAACACACCTGTCACCATTACACACATGTGCGTTCCC
The DNA here is from genome assembly GCA_016271365.2 of Neoceratodus forsteri. NCBI lineage: Eukaryota > Metazoa > Chordata > Ceratodontiformes > Ceratodontidae > Neoceratodus > Neoceratodus forsteri. The sequence continues at coordinate 762,341,812 of CM057452.1, forward strand.
ACCCCACCCCCACGGCCAACCCCAGCCCCATGCCTCTGACCCCACTCACCTGTGTGCCTACACACACCACAGGTGCCACATGCAAACTCCCTCGAGTGAACCTGTGCCACCATCCATGTCATGCCTATCACCTTGTGCTGCGTGCCGAGGATACACCCCCACCGGCATGCAAGAACCCAGCATACACATTGCACAATGCACGTACCTGTGTCGGGGCACTCCAGCTGCACACCGTCATCGTCTTCATTCCCCAGGTGCTGGCACGCATCCAGTGGTGTCCCCATCATCCTCCATGTCCAGTTCAGAGCTGGCCACCTGTGAGCTCTCCAGGATGAATGCTGGTTCAGTGGTAGGCCATGTTCCCAGTATGGTATCCAATGTGTCATAGAAGGGGCACACCACACGCACACCCCCCTGATTGTCTGTTGCTGTCCCTGGTTTTATGGTACCATACCTTCAGTTGCTTTATCTTGTCATGGCACTGCTTTGCCATCTGGTCCACCCCATTCACGAACAGGTATTCTGATACCTTCTGATACACCTTCGTGTTGTGCCTTGCACTGGCTAGCTCTGCCTGCACCTTGTCCTGGGTCCAGAACTCCACCAGGAGTTTTGTGGCCTCATCTGACCAGGTGGCGCCACAATCTGACATGGTCCTGCAGGTGGGCAGTGTGGTGTGTGGCTGTGGTCACTGATTGCCACAGGCCTGTCTACCCTCCACCAGTCACAGGTGGTGCTTGGGGGCTGGGGTCACTCTGCAGTGGTGCTGTTGTGGTGTGCTCTGGCACTGCTGTCTTCTGGGGGCTGGTCGTGTTATGGCAGCTGTTGGGGCCCCCTTCACACCTGTGGCACACAGTGCTGGCATCTGCTGCTGCCTCCCTATGGCTTGTGCCCACTGTTTGCCCTGGGCACCAGTGCTCTTCCCCCGTCACAGTTCTTGGACAGATGCTTCAGGCAGCACCCCCTATTGGCACACTGTGCCTCCTGGCTGCACCTCTCTCAGGTGTGTGCACTCAGCTGATTTGGGCTCCGTGCCTCTGACGTTGTGCAGGCACTGCCCTGCACCATTTCCACCTCACTGCAGTGGTTACACTCCTCGCGTGCCTCTCTGCCTTCCCGGCGCTTCCTTCTTCTTCTACCTCCCAATTGCCCCTCTGTGGTGCACTGCCTGCTGGTCTAGCAGATGACTGGGGGCTAAATGGTCATGCGTTTAGACAGCAGACAGTAACGTTACAGCCTTGCAACCATTTCTGTAACCATTGTAGAAACTACCTCCTGACAGGTTTCTAAAAACACCTGCTGTAACGTTACCAGTGTAAACGCATGCCGTTGCCGATGCGGTTTACACCCTCTGTAATGTTACAGAAGGGTTTTCGGACTGCAGTGTGGACAGGGCCTAAGAGTGTGTGTGTGTGTGTGTGTGTGTGTGTGTGTGTGTGAGACACAGTAAATAGGTAAATCCCACAACAATCCTTGCCATGCAGTGTGTTATTGTGATAATAAAATGGACCCAGTTGATTTTAATTTCTCCTAAACAGGTTTATGTCTATCTGATTCCAATACATGTGCTTTTAAGAACTACATAAGCTATAAGCTAAAGCACTTAGACTCTGTTTTCTTTTCATGCCCTGTTTCTTTTTTTCTCTTTCTTTTACCCACCCCAACAGGTTTGCCCCTTTGCCAGAGCCAGGCAAAAACAGGCAAGGGAAGAAATTTGATAACTAGGCAGTCATGCACCAAGACACATGGATTCCACCCTGGGATGCCTGAGTCTAGTGCAGGTTAGTAACAGGTTCTAATGGTATGGGACTCCGTTTTTAGATTTACAGACTGGAAGTTGCTCAGGCATTATCCAAAGAATTGCTTGTTTTGTTGCCTGTCAAGTGCTAGGGCTGTGGATCTCGCTTCAGATTTATTGTGGGGATAGAGGGAAGAACTGGTAGCTGTTGTTCATATTGGAGAGACTGCAACACCATTTACATGCCTACAGTAGGTGAAATGATCAATATGGACCCTTTTCTCTAGCAAAGCAAATACACATTTGTTGCAGGCAGGAAGCCACCTTAATTGCAGCATCAGAGGTAGCGGTAGCCTACTCCCGTGGTCTTAATATAACAGGGTTGTGCTCCTACACATTTCTTTTCATGGCAGTTGATAGGGAGCACAACACCATGCCAGTATATTTATAATTATTGAGCTTGACTCTACATAGTCATTTATTTTAAAAAGTTTCCAATATTTCTTTCTAATAATACTTTTTAGATTATTTTCTTATTAATAATTCAGCGTCAGATATGTATATTCTTTCTTAGTTGAATAATTAACTAATGGCTAACGTTAGTTTTTGATACATTCTACGAACATATGAGCATATGAAAATGTCAGTGAAAATAGGCTATGCGGTCTACTGAGTCTGCTCGACTGTGCGGCTAGCAACTTATCTTGCAGCTGCTCCTCCCACCCCCTTTCCAATATCCCTGCCCCCCCCTGTCCCATCCATTCTTGAAGCTGCCCATTGTCTTACAGGACACTATCTCATCTGGCAAGATGTTCCATTTGTCCGCCACTCTCTCAGTGAAAAAGTGCCTCCTAATCTCCCTCCTGAATCTTCCCCCTTCCAATCTCAGCTCATGCCCCCTTGTGTCCCTCCCCTTTCTCATCTGGAAGAGCCCTTCTGTGTTGGTCTTGTGTATCCTCTTCAGATACTTAAAAGTCTCAGTCATATCCCTCCTCCATCCCTCCTCTCCTCCAGTGAATACAAATTCAACTACCCCAGCCTGTCCTCTTAATCCTTGCTCTCCAATCCCTGGATCATCTTTGTGGCTCTTAGCTGCACCCCTTCTAACAATCTGATGTCCTTCATCAGGAATGGGTGCCAGAACTTAAAGCAGTACTCAAGGTGGGGCCTGACCAAAGACTTATACAGGTGCAGGATGACGTCCCTTCTCCTGGAGTAGATCCTTTTGCAATACACCCCAGCATTTTGTTGTCACATGCTGCCACCCTCCTACACTGAGCAGAGATGTTCATACTCCCTGTAATGATCACCCCTAGGTTCTTCTCCTCTGTGGAGCTCCTCAACTGCACCCCGTTCAAGTGGTACTCCCTCTCCTGGTTCCTGGCTCGGAAGTGCAGGACCTTGCACTTCTTGGTGTTGAACCCCAATTGCCATGTCTCTGCCCACTCCTGCAGCTTGGTCAGGTCCTCCTGTAACCCCTTCCACCCCTCCTCATCGTCAACCATGGCTCCCATCTTGGTATCATCTGTGAACAGATTGATCTTACTCTGGATCCCATGGGAGAGATCTGCAATAAAGATCCTGAACAGTACTGGTCCCAACACCATTTCCTGTGGTACCCCACCCATCACCACTCTTGGTGATGACAGATCCCCCACCACCACCCTTTGTTGCCTTTCCCTTAGCCAGGTAGTAATCCATGTTACCATTTTTGGTCCTACTTCCACATTTTCCAGTTTCACCCCCAACCTCCCATGTGGCACTGAGTCAAAGGCCTTGCTGAAGTCTAGGTACAAGACATCCACTGCATGGCCCTTGTCCAGTTCCCGCATCACCCAGTTATAGTACTCTGTGTGGTTTGTCTGGCATGATCTGCTCACTACAAATCCATGCTGTTGACCATCCTGTAGACCGTTATCCTCCAAGAAGCCCACTAACCTCTCTTAGGATGGTCTCCATGAGCTTTCTCATGATCAATGTGAGTCTCACTGGCCTATAATTTCCTGGTTCATCCTTTGGTCCACTTTTATGGATTGGCACCACATGGGCCGATCTCCAGTCCTGTGCTATACATCCCATGTCCAGGGAGGTATTGAACAGATCTGCTAGTGGCCCCACCAGGATCCTTGCCAATTCCCTTAGTACCCTAGGGTGAATGCTATCAGGTCCAGGAGCTTTATCCACCCTTAATGCCCTCAGCACAGTTAGTACCCTGCTCTCTGTAATCCCTGTATCTGTCATTTCCTTCCCCCTTCTCACCCCCCTCACCTGGGGAATCAGCCCCTCTTCTCTTGCATGAATACTGAACAGAAGTATTAGTTCAGTGCCTGTGCCTGCTCTGCCCTTTCTCCACCCACCCTCTGCCTTTTTTAATCCTCAACAGCTGATCCTTGCTCCTCCTTTGCTCTCTGATGTAGTGGAAGAAGTTCTTCACCCATTTTTGATTCCCTGCACCTGCCTTAGCTCCCTGACTGCCTTGGTCACCCTTACCAGTCTGGTAACCTCTCTGGACTTCTCAGTGTACATACCTTTATCTTCCCCACTACCCAATTTCCTGAACTGATGAAATGCTACCCCCTTTGCCGTCACCGCCTGTGTTAGCCATCTAGGTTTTTTAGCCTTTCCCGTCTTGCTTGTCTTCCTGGTGCCAGAGTCCGTGGCTTCTGCCAGCCCTTCCTTTATAATGCCCCATTTCTGGTCAGCATCCATGTGTGGTTGTATACATGCTAGGTGCCTGACCAGTATCTCCTCCATTTTCCCAAAGTCTGCCCCCTTAAAGTCTATCACACTCATGCCCTTGCTCCCTGCTTACTTCCCTATACTAAGTGTGAACCATATCGAATAGTGATCACTCCCAGCCAGTGGTTCCTCCCCTTTCCGATTCCTTACTTCTTCCCCATTATCCAGGACAAGTCCAGAGTGTTTCCTACCTGAGTCAGCTCCCGGACCACCTGCATCAGAAAGCTGTCCTGGAGTGCTTCTAAAAGAACCCTCTCCCTTGCACTTGTGGTGGTTGGGGTGTCCCACTCCACCCCCAGTAGGTTGAAGTCCCCCAGCACCACTGTGCTCCCTTTCCTGCAGACTCTCCTGATTTGTTCTGCCAATTCCTTATCCAGGCTGCTCTCCTAAGATGGTGGCCCGTATACCACCCCATCCTCATTGTCCTATTCTTACCATCCCGAAACTGCATCCATATTGCTTCCGTCCTCCTGTCCTCTGCTTCCTCCCTCATGCATGTTATCCCGTCCTTTACATACATTGCCTAATAACAGTATAACCGTATGTTTGTGACCATTGATGAACTCCCTTGTACAGTCAGCATGCACTATACTACTTTAATAGGGTGCTTCTGCATTTACTTCCACACATGCCCGACAGACTCTGGTGCAGCGAGAGCAAGGCAAGAGCTCTGAGTATTCTTTTGCTCACTCTTGCCACACTTGCATTGCTCTGAGGAGATATATTGGGTCTGACCAGAGTTTGTTACTTATTTGAAATACTTCTGTATGTAATAAGAGTCTTGCTCCACAGAGCATTTCCTTCAATATGCATCTGGTAACAAATACAGTACTAATGCTACATATATTAAGAATTTGAGACTGTAGGTAATACAGTGCTTTTACTCTGTTGGTGGTAGCTACTTAATTGTTAGCCTTAATGGGAAGTACAGTACAGGCTGTTGTACAGTTCAAGAAACTGGATGTGAGCTTCTGTTGTTTATTTTACTAAATGTGAATGACATGAAATGTGCAGCATCTCTTGTAAATGAGACAGTCTGGATGCTATGGTTAGATTATCATGGTCCTGGGAACATCATAACAAAATCTAAGATGCAAAAAAAAAAAAAACAGATTTTGCTGGTGTATTGTGCAAATGACATCTGAAGCAAAGCCGCCAACTGTTACAATGTTTATTTTTGCTAGCACATTCTCACAATGTTTAATATATTATCTGAACCAGTAGTTGTTGCACTGATGTATTGCAAAGGTCGAGAAGCTGATTCATATCACTATGTGTGATTCCTATTGCAAATGAAAAATAGCAATTCATCTTCTGTATGTAATAATAAGTCTTACTTTATGAATTCTTGTACTTTATGGGTTCTTTCTAGTTGAAAAATGAAGAAGTAGCGACCACTAAGACAAGATACTCTACCCAGGGTAAACAGACTATACAAACAAAAATAAGAAAAAACACCACCACATTGGAGAGACTTGTCAAGACTTTCTTCATTCCTGCTGGTTATGACTGTATTACTAGGTGTGGGTCCATCCAGACAATCTGAACAGATTTCCTATAGACATTTACATATATCTGTACTGTATCAGATGCATGTTCAGACTATAACACTTGGTGCCTTTCTTCTTTGTGTACCCATTTTCATACACAGCTTTGCACATATTGCTTCATGAGGCAGGGTCATAACATGGCTATGTTGAAAATCTGGTATAAAAATATTAAAAAAAAAAAACGCACCAAATTTTCAAGGTGGAAGACTAGGTTTGCTGGCAAAGGCACCTAGCTTCACCTGAGCTCTTTTCTTCTAGGTTTGCTTGTAAGGACAGAGCAAGGAACATTTTCAGAGCAAGGAAAAAGATTAAGGCTTCTTTTGGCTAGGCAGATTTACTGTGTGTTACTGTTTTCTTTTGTACTCACAGGGTTTGTTACTGTTTTTTGCTAACATTTTACTACTTTATTGTTCTCTGATTCAAATTGCTGTTGCAGGGTATACTTTTTGCTGCATTATTACAGGGTGTGACTACAGGTCTGTTACTGTTTTGTGCTTACAGATTACTGCTGTAATCTTCTCTGATTGAAATTGTTTTTTGCAAGGTATATTTTCTAGTACTGCTTTATTTTTAGCTGTAGCAAAGTGTTTTTGCAGGGTATATCTTCTGGGAAATGATTACAGGTGGTGCTTTACAGATCTTACAGTTTTATCTATCATTAGGCTAAGCTTTCAGGGCTACTGCATTTGTTGTTAGTTGATTGTTTCTGCTCTTACCTTCTTGTTTCTTTTATTCGTGGTTCTTCTTTTTCGCAGGGGAAGGGCCCAACCACCCACCCCCATCCCCAACCACCCCATGCTACACTCCTTTTATAGTGTAGCACAGTCATGACATTTCCTGTAGCTAGGAAGAAAGGGGAGGATCAGAGGGGTATCCACACAGTGACCTCACTTATAGGGACACAAGTAATTTAACTTGTTATTATAAGTTATACAAAAACAAACAAAACTTCTAATTACCTGGACCAGGTTATAAACCCAGCAACTCATCAGGAATGGATATTATTAAATGCAGATACTGTGGGACACTTTCAAAAGGGTAGTTATACAGGATTTAGGATGCTATCCTTGGAGATCTAAGGGCTTAGCTTCAGGCAGCATGGGCAGAGATTGTGGGCCTCAAATCCCATATTCAGGAGGAAATACATTATACAAGCTGCCTGCCATTTCCCCAACATCCAATTGAAGCACCGCGACCGCAGAGGGAAGTTGGCCCAGGAGGTTGGCAGGTGGTTAGGGGCAAATCGGATGCCCCATCACTCAATGCTCTCCAATGTATCACCTCTGCAAACCATATAAAAACTACAAACAGGCATCTGCTGCTATCTCTGAAATCAAACAAAGAGGCAGAGGACACTACAGAGCAAGACACTGCAGCAGAGGAGCTAGCACAACAAAATTCACCCAAAACAGGGACCAAAGCAAAAAGGAAATCCAAAACACTTCTGATCATAGAAGACTCCATAATTCAGGGAGTTGATACCTATCTCCAGTTGAGGGTAATGGTCAGATGACTCCAGGTACATCAGCATGGAGAGACAGTGGCCGTATTGCTGAAATCGTGCAGGAAGTAAGAGAAAACATCAATGTCCTGGTACACATAGGGACTAATAATCTCGCCAGCTGATCAGTTGTGGAGACCAAAGAACACCTGACCAGGCTGGGAGACAAACTGTCATCCATTTCATCCAGCATCTCCTTCTCTGAGATCCTGCCAGTCTGGGATATTGGGGCAGATGGATGGAAGGTCAGAGAAGGGGAGATAAAAGAGCTAAACATGTGGCTCAAGGACTGGTGCCAGGAAAAAGGACACAAATTTGTAGGTAACTGGCAACAGTTTTGGGAGAGAAAGTTCTTTAAATTTGATGGACTGCATCTGACTAAGGAGGGAGTCAGTGCATTGGGGCAGAAGTTTGATGACTTTGCAGAATATTTAAACTAGCAAATGGGGAGAGCGGTGCAGCACCCAATACATTGAACAGGAAGAACACCTTCCCCCCTCAGCTAGTGATCAAACAGGAGTTCAGCATGTTCGTAGTTCATTTGTATCACCAGGTAAGGAAAAAGGGCCGGCTTCCTATATGACGTGCAGGGAAAATGCTGGACCTCGCCCAACAACTAACACACTGAAATCTGGCAAACAAGATCCCAGACCTGCAGGCAACAATGACAGAGGCTAAACTGGACATATTAGCCATTAGCAAAACATGGTTAATCAGTAACCACACTTGGGAGACTTCAGTACCCGGCTATGTACAGTTCAAAAGAGACCGATGTGCAAAAAAGTGGGGTGGAGTGGCCCTTTATGTCAATGAAAATATCAAAGCTACAGAAATTCAGAATACACGTAAGGAGCCAGAAGAACTGTGGGTCACCCTGGAAACAGGAACTGGGACAGCCATACGAACTGGGGTTGTCTACAGGCCTCCAGACCAGGGGGAGGACATAGACACATTACTGTTAGAAGATATACAAAACATGATAGCTAAAGGGGAGGTTCTGATACTGGGAGACTTCAAATGCCAGATACAGTTTGGTCAATACCAGCAGGAACATCTGCCAGAAGTATACACATACTGGATTACCTCTAGGGGAGGACCTCAAACAACTGGTACAGCAACCCACAAGAGACAGGGCTATATTAGATCTAGTACTGACTAACAGGGAAAGGATCACAGATCTCCAGGTAGAAGGTCACCTGGGTGCCAGTGACCATTACATGGTATGGTTCAATTTGGCCTCTAGAACTAAATCATCCCATTCCAAGGCAAAAATATGGGACTTCAGAGGAGCTGACTTTGATATGATGGCCAACAGAGTTAAGCTAGCCCTGGCAAGAAGAAATACAGATGAGAGGGTACAGGCAAAGTGGGCAAACATTAAGGATGCAATACTTGAAGCAACGTCCCATTGTGTTAGAGAGAAAAGCAAGAGCAAAAGAAGGAGGAAACCACTTTGGTTCTCAAAAACAGTAGCAGAAAAGGTCAGAGCCAAAAGGCTGGCCTTCAGGAAATATAAGGGAACGCAGCAGAACGAAGAAAGTGAGGCATTCCAAACTTCACTAAGGGAAGCAGGGATGGCAGTAAGGCAGACAAAGGCCCAAACCGAGAAAACACTAGCACGAACAGTAAAAGAAGGTGACAAGACTTTCTATATATACATTAGTGAAAGGAGAAAGTCCAGAGGGGGTATTGCTGAGATCAAATTGGATAAGGGGGATCGTGTAGAGGAGGACAAAGGAAAAGCATCTATCTTAAATAGATACTTCTAGTCAGTATTTACTGAGGAGAAGGTAGAGCAGGGCCTACAGCTCAGCACCATGGGCACAGGGGGAGGGAGGTGTGCACTAGTCCCTTCATAAAATAAAGGGTCCTACAAGAGCTCACTAAGCTCAGGGTGGACAAGGCAATGGGACCTGATGGCATACATCCCAGGGTACTAAAAATGCTAAGGGTGGAACAGGTAGAGCCATTATCAAAACTTTTAGTGAGTCTCTGAGCACAGGAGAGGTCCCAGAAGACTGGAAAAGGGCTCTTGTGATCTTGCTCCACAGAAGTGGTAGCAGGGAGGAGGCAGGAAATTACTGACCAGTCAGTCAGTCTTACCTCAGAAGTGGGTAAGATTATGGAGGAAAAGGAAAAGAGAGTGCAACACCTGGAATCCATAGGAGCACAGGATCCAAGACAGCATGGGTTTACAACAGGAAGGTCCTGTCAAACTAATCTCATAGATGTCCTTGACTGGGTAACCAGAGTGGTAGATCAAGGGAGTGCAGTTGATGCTGCCTACCTTGACTTCAGCAAAGCTTTCGATACTGGTCCACATTGAAGACTGATTAATAAGCTGGGTAGGCTAGGGGTGGGTCAGACGTTGGTCAACTGGGTGGCAAAGTGGTTGGCGGGCAGAAAACAGAGAGTGGTGGTAAACGGTATACAGTCAGAAAAGATGCAAGTCACAAGTGGGGTACCTCAGGGATCAATCCTGCGGCCAATCCTCTTCAATATCTTCATCGGTGACATTGCAGATGGACTGGAGGGTAAGATTTGTCTGTTTGCAGATGACACAAAGATCTGCAACAAAGTAGATGATCCAGATGGGCTGGGCAGAATAAGAAGAGATCTGAATAAACTGGCAAAATGGTCGGAAGAGTGGCAACTGAGGTTTAACGCAAAGAAGTGCAAGATCATGCATATAGGGAAAAGATAAACCCTGAAGCAACCTATAGTTTGAGAGGGGAGTTGCTGGCAATCACAAGAGAAGAAAGAGACTTGGGCATCATCATCACAGATGACCTGAAATGATCCAAGCAGACCACTAAAGCAGTAGATAAGGCTAGAGGGATGTTGGGGTGTATTAGTAGGGGTATCACAAGTCATAAGAGGGAGGTAATGATCCCTCTTTACAAGACACTGGTTAGGCCCCATGTGGAGTACTGCATGCAGTACTGGAGGCTGCACCTGCACAAAGGACAGTGACAAAAGAGAGGCAGTCCAGAGAATGGCAACCAAAATGGTGCAGGGACTGCATCAGTAAACATATGAGGACAGATTAACGGAGCTCAGTATGTATTCCCTAGAGTAAAGGACAGAGAGAAGTGATATGATCAAAACACTCAAACATCTTCAGGGCATTCACAAGGTGAAAGAGTCTAACATGTTTCAATATAAGAAAAATAACAGGACAAGAGGACACAGCATGAGATTAGAGGGATGCTGATTAAGGGGTAATGTGAGAAAGTTCTTTTTCACAGAAAGAGTGGTGGATGCATGGAATGGCCTACCTCAGGAAGTGTTGGGTATGAATACAGTGCAGGGCTTCAAACAGGCATGGGATAGGTATAAGGGAGCAATACAGATGAGTATGAAAACATAGGCTATTGAGTACAGGCCCATGGCACATTCATAAGGTATAAAAAATGGGCAGACTGGATGGGCCTTGCTGTCCTTATCTGCTATCAACTTCTGTGTTTCTATAACCCAAAATCCTTGCCTGCAGCCCTATTGGCTCTGGACAGAGTTTGTTGTGGCTGCAGTGGGCATAGCCCTGCAGACATCTTGCGATCACAGTAGCGTAAAAGGGAGCCTACCAGATACCAGACGATTTGTAAATAGCGAAGGTGACTGGCAATCACTGCATGTCCACCACACTGTTTTGTCTGCCAGTTGCCATGTTCCACTGGCACCCCTTGCTGCAGCCATACCAGCTGTGGCTAGATTTTGTTATTTCTGTGGTTTAGTTTGGTGTGTTTAAGTGAACTACTGTATTTTGTCAGTGTATTTCTGTAGCAGTTTGTTATTTTTTAGTTATATTTTTTCTTAAACTAATGGTGTTCTGTCACTTTTTGTTATACTTAATATTAAATTTCCCTTGTTACCCCTGTCATTTCAATTACTGTGGTGTTTCAAAAAAAGAAAAAAAAACTTTTTGGTTGGTTTTAGTAGTATTTTTTCAGATCACAGTGCTGATCCCTGTTTCTCTGGGGGGGGGGGGTGTCTGCTGTTGCTGATAGGTAATAACGTGTTTACCCCTGTTACCCCTGATGTGCGTATTGTGTTATTTTATTAATCCCTTTGTTGTTTTAAGAAAAGAATAAAAGAGAAAACAAACCTTTTTTGGGTTTGTTTTTCCCCAAGTAAAAATTACCAATAACTTTCAGATTTCAACAATATTCTGTCAACATCATCACCTTTAACTGGGCTCGTCATGGTCAAGAGAGGCTAAAAGATTTCTCCTTTTTATTAACAGGTGACAGGTACAGTAAGAACAGGAGTGGACAACGGATATACTGTGTAGCCATTGCAGTGGCCAAAGTGAAGCTAAATAATTTCTAATTTTTATTCACAGGTGACAGGTACAGTAAGAATAGAATTGGAAAATGGATATATCATGCAACCACCACAGGGACCAGGGGAGGTTAAATAATTTCTTATTTTAATTCACAAGTGACAGGTACAGTAAGAATGGAAGTGGACAACAGATACAATATACTGAGCAGCCACCATAGTGGCCAAGGGAGGCTAAATAATTTTTCATTTTTATTGGCAGGTGACAGGTATAGTAAAAATGAGAGTGGACAGTGGATATACCATTACTGTGCAGCCACCACCACAGTGGCAACTTGAGCAAAGTCTAAATATGTTTTGTTCTTTTCGTGGGTGTCCTCTTTTCAGGCTGTCTCCACCTCCTCCTCCTCCTCCTCCTCCAGCAAGCAAGCCATCACCTTCTTCTCCACCAGATCGTGCAGGATTTCAGAAGGTAAAAAAGGATTACAGGAAGGGCTGTGGGTTGGGGGGAGGGAGTGACATACCCAGCACTGTGTTACAGCAGTATAAATGTTCATGTGGTTAACATAATTCTAGGAGAGCCAGATTTAAGCTTATTTTGCTTTTCTGGAAAATGTGCACTACTGTCTGCAATACATTACAGGAAGGGCAGCCTGTGGCCATGAGACTGACTAGCAACATAATATTTATTCTGGTAACTAAGAACAAGTTTAGTGATAGTGTAGGACTGCACAGTTGCACGAGAAAGAGAACAATAGAGTCAAAATCAGATTTTTTTTTAGAATGGATGAGAAAAACATAATTTAAATAGAACAAAGCAGTAGCAAAAATTAAGAAAGATAGAGAAATTAAGATGAATGTGCAATTTTTTTTCTTGAATTTTTTTTTTCTGTTTAATTTTTGGGGTATAACAGGTAAGAATAAAAGAAACAGGTAAAAGAAAATATACCCATAGGGATTCAAGGGGTATAGACAGAGGGTGCACTGCCACTACGGATTTCTGCCAAACACTCAAGAATGCTTTGCTGATTTCTCAGCAACTCCTGCAACATCTTCTTCATCTCCACAACTTTGCCGGGAGAACTCCCTTTTCTCCCTGAGGAGCTGTACCATTTCCCCATGGTTGAATGTTGGAAGAGGATCTGAGGCCAGTCTTTCAGGTGATCCTTGCAGCACTTGAGTCAGACTACAGGTTCCACTCCCAGTCCCCTCCATCTCCCCCTACTGAAATGGTGCACCTGACCCATCATGTTGATTTTTCTTGCCCTTACACTGCAGCACGGAAGAACCGGTAGGGGTGGCATAACCTCTACCCCTCTCAGCAACTTTTGTCGAACTACAGACATGCTCCTCTCAATTCTGGCAGTGCCTTGCTCTAAGGTGGGTGTGCTGCCACCTGTCCCTAAATGGGTCCCCCATTTCCCACACTGAACAACAGTTTTACATAATTTACATGTGACCACACTGTTGTAGGTGGGGAACTATCAAAGAAGTCCCACACTAAGGACTTCAGTTGCTGAGGAGGGGAGGAGCAAGATGGTCCAGGGTGTGTCTCCTCCTCCTCCTTATGGTGTTCAGGTGATGGTGGTGGTGGGGGTACAATGACTGGTGTTTCCTTTGATGTTGTTGTCATTGCTAAGCCTTTAATTTATTCACGGTGTTCACGGATTTCATGATTACAGTGAAATTTGCTTAGTGCCGTGAAATCAATAAAAAAAAATGTTCTTAAATTCAAACAGGCACTCTAGTCCCAAAGACCATTGACCTGCACTACTTGTTCCAGCCACAGCAAACAGTTGAAATAAAACAGTTCAGACACTCCAAAGGCTTAAACTCACTGGGAAAGATTCAGACAGTGTCCCCGAACTGCCCAGCACTGATCGCTTTCACAAGCACTGAAAACTTAGTCTTGCTGCAGCTGCTACCATTTTCCTAATGTTTTAATTGCGGCTTTGTGAGAAATGTTCTGGTGCCAATTTTGCACAATCTATACCCATGATCACAAAACTAGTAAAAGATGTCGGATGATGGGAAGACAGATCCCACAGAGTCCCAACATTGACTACGGATGCACGCTATGCTACAGCCATGACATCACGGTCCTTCAGTAACTGTAGCAAAGCAGATGATAACGCAAATTGAAGCAGCTCCTCCAGTCTCCCCCAGTCTCCACTCCCCAACTTCTACACAGCACTTACTGGAATCCTCAATAAAAAATTCTACCCACAGCTTATTTATTTATTTATTTATTTATTGTAAAGATCAGTTTTACAACCTTTGAGTCAAAGACTCGTTTACAAAGGTACCTCGTCAAGAAAGGTGGGGGAGACGACAAATAGAGTGGGGTTAGGACAGGGATGACAGACAGGTTAGATACATAAAATATACATTTGGAGAGTGCAGACAGTGAAGTTGTACTGGAGCAAACTCGTGTAAGGTGCTAACATTGGTAAAACAACAGGAGATACATTATTCAATTAACAACATGTCACAACTAATATGTAGAGTTAAAAGGACCGGACAGCGAGGGGCTTGAAAAGGTTAGAAAGGACCGGCACAGGGCAGCTACAAACATTTACAGCATCGGTTGTCAATAATATGCTGGCGGAGGGCGATTTTGAAGCGGCCAATGCCTGGGATCTTGGAGATGGTTTCAGGAAGGGAGTTAAACCAGGACGGGGCTAGGTGATGGAAAGATCTTTGGCAATGGGAGGTCCTTGCTCTGGGAACGTTGAAGGTGGCTGCGTGGCGTACCGGGTTGGCAGGGATCTAGCAGCCCGCTGCAAAGGTCCAGAGACCCCAGGAGGGCAGAGACCTGACATGGATTTTTTGGCCAGTAGGCAGGTTTGATATTTCAGTCTTTCCTCAAGAGTGAGTATTTTGGTGGCGGAGTATAGCAGACAGGTGTGGGTTCTGCTGTGGGCACCGGTAAGGAGCCTACAGGCTTTGTTGATGAAGGTCTGGACTTTGGATAAGGCAGAGGCGTCAGCAGCTGCATAAACCGGGAGTCCGTAGTCAGCCAGAGATACACTGGCGAGGTGATGGCAAGTTTTAAGGCGGGTTCGGGGAGACAGTCTTTGTGGCGGTAGAGAAGACCGATCCCGAGTTCATTGCAGATGCCAAAGCTTTAAGGTGGGCGTGAAAGTAAGGCCGAGTCAAAGGTGATGCCCAGGTACTTGCAGGACGAGACCTGCTCCAGAGGGAGGGCATGCTGGTGGTGATGTGGAGGGAAAGTCCCTGGCATTGTTTTGCGATGAGAGAATAGCATGGACTTAGTTTCTTTAGGTTCAGGACTAAGCGGTGATTACTGAACCACTTTTCGGTTTGGAGGAAGGCGCTTTGCAGCATTACTTGGAGTGGAAGTGGGTCAGGGTGTGATGCAAGGATAACAGCATCATCAGCATAGAGTAATATTTTACTGGAACAGCAGCTGGGGAGGGTGTTCAGGAATAGGCTGAAAAGGGTCGGGCCAAGGATGGAGCCTTGGGGAACCCCCGAGTGTACAGGAAGGTAGGGGGAGAGGGTCCCATTTAGCTTGACTCTTTGGGACCTGTTGTGTAGGTAGCTTGCGAACCACTTCAGGGGGCCGGCTGTGAGACCCAGTACGCTAAGGGAGTTTAGTAGCAGGGGGTGGCACACCATGTCGAAGGCCTTGGACAGGTCTATAAAGACCGCCCCTGCGAGATGACCTTTGTCAAGTGCTGAGTGAACGTGGTGGGAGAATTCCAGAAGGGCAGTGGACGTGCTATGGCCAGGGCGGAAATCATGTTGCTCTGGACAAAGAAGGTTGTAGTTAGTAAGATATTCTGAGAGCTGTGTGTTCACTATTTTTTCTAAGGCTTTGGATAGGGGGGGAAGGATGGAGATGGGCCTGTAGTTATTAGGCAGAGTGCAGTCCCAGACTTGTGGATGGGGGTTACTTCAGCTTGCTTCCGGGCCTTAGGGAATTGGCCGAGGCATAGGGATTTGTTAATTATAAGCATCAGCGGGGTAAGCATGACATCCAGCGCTAGGCGAAGTATCCTGGAGTCAAGAGGGTCATTGATAGGGTTCTGAGAGGCGAGGGATTTTATTAAGAAAGGTTTGGCATCATGGGGTGAGATCATACGGAAGTGGAATTGTGGCCTGGAAATGGGAGCGTGGGTGGGTTTTGCAACCGGGTCTGAAAAGTGGGCCGGGAGGACGGCACTTAAGTCAGTGAAGGTTTTGTTAAGGCAGTCAGCGATACAGGTGGGGTCAGTCGAGACAGTCCCATTTATGACAATCTGGGATGGAGGGGGGGAGCGGGTCTTACCATTTAAATCTTTAATGTTGTTCCAGAAGGCTCTGGACGAGCCCCAGGAGGATGTCAACGCAGCCTGGTAGAATTTAGCTTTAGCCTGCTTGATTGACCAGGTGCATTGATTGCGGCTGTCCTGTAGACTTGTCTGTCAGCAAGCCTACCGGAGTCATTAGCTAAGTGCCAGAGGTTATCTCTCTTTTTTAGTTGTTGGATCAGTGCAGGAGTTATCCATGCAGCAGTCCATTTTTTTATCCTAGGAGAGTTGAGGGGTGCATACAGGTCACAGGCTTGGTTGAAGGCCGTGGAGAGGTAGGTTAGGGCAGAGTTAACGTTAGGAGCGCTGGCCAATGGGGACCAGTCGATATGGGCGAGGTGACGCTTGAGGTTGGCGACCTCCGGGAGAAAACGCGGAGGGGTCCTGCTGTACCCAGGGCAGAGGGTGGGGAGGACCAGAAGCAGATGACAGGGAGTGGTCACTGAGTGAGTCCGCAAGGACTTCAACGGAGACTATTTTATGAGGCTGGTTAGAGAGGATGACATCCAGGAGGGAGCTAGTTCCTGTGACTTTGTTAAGTCTAGTGGGCTGAGTGACCATTTGGGACAGGTCAAGGGCTGCAAGTTCATTCTTCAAATTATCCGCCAACGGGCTGAGCCAATTGGAATTTAAGTCATCCATAATTAACTGTTCGGCTTCCGGGGGTAAGGTAGCCAGGTAGTCAAGGAGAGAGGTGGCTGCAGAGTCTTTGTTAGATCCCGGGGGTAGATAAGCCACAGTTAGATAGAGCGGACCGTGTCCAGGGTAGGGTGTGACTTTTAAGGTGATGGCTTGCGCCCCATGGTTTAGCTCAGGATTGGGAGTGCGAGCCCGAGGACCGAAGGCGCATGCAGATAGCACACCCCACCACGCCTGCCCATCCTATCAGCCCTGAAAATGGTAAAGCCAGGAAGGAGATGGCAGAGTCAGGCGTAGGGAGGAGAGCCAGGTTTCAGCAAGCAGGAGAATATCCGGGGAGTGTTGGGGACCCAACATAGAAGGGCTGCAGTTTTCTTAGGGAGACTGCATATATTAATGAAGGTGATTCGAAGGCCTTTGCCATCTGTGGGCAGAGGCGTGGCTGGGACGACCGGCCCGGGGTTTGGGTTCACGTTGCCAGAGAGCAGGAGCAGCAGGAGAATTAGGCGCCTCGCATGATGTTTGTAGCTCCTTAGATGAAACCAAATATGTCTAAAAACTCAGGACATGATCACAGAGTAATGAATTCTCCAAAATTAAATAAATAATACAAATAAGAGAGAAGGTATTTTGGGGGGACCATGAAGTGCCCCGCAATTACTGCTTTTCCCCATGCATGTGCTGTGAAATTGGCCCATTTTTCCCATGAAAAAATTAAAGCCTTAGTCGTTGCATGCTGCTGTTGGTGCTCTGTTGTTGGGGGTGGGTTTGGTGAAGCTCTCTCCTGCTACCATGAGTTTCTTAATACAGAAGAGACTGCATCTTCCATCTGTTGGCTGCATCTCCCTCTCCTCCGGACCAGTCCCACCCATTTTAATGCAAACAAATGAAGGGAAGCAGAGTAAAAACAGACTAAAAGTGAGTTAAAATAGCACAAATAAAAGTGATGAATATAAAGAAAATTACAGCTAAACAACAACTAAACAAAGACTCCAAAACTGTACAGTAAAAATAAGATGAATAACAAGCAAAAGAAAGCTGAAAACTTGTTTTTATGTTGTCTTGCACATGCGCAAGCAACATCTTGCGGTAGAAGCACATTCAGAGTTGTGTCAGTATTGGCGAATGCAGGGAATGCTTTAGTGGGTGCATCCCTCAGCCACCAATTAGCGAGCATGCTAGCGATGACGTGAAACTTCAAAGAGAGCCAAAACCTTGAAAGAAATCTGCCGCTCCAATGAGATGCAATTTCCTCATTGGAGCATCGGATGATAAGGCTCCATTACATGCTTTCCTGGTGAAACATTCCAATAAATATGGTGGCTCCTGCCACCCACCACATAATCCTCACAAAGCCGACATTGGGGATTCCCAATCCCCATGTCAGCATGTCCCCAACAAGTTCAATTTGTTTGCTTGATGGGGTGCCCAACTCACCGGGCATCATGGCCCCCATGCACACACTTTCTTTGCCGAGGGTGCCCAACCCCTCACAGCATCATGGCCCCCCAAATTCATGGCACACTGGGAGCCTAATGATTTTATTTGCCTGAAAATAAAGCAATCTGTCCCCTGAAGTCCTGTTTCTTTTTTTTACTTGGAAAAAAAAATGGTCCCTCTTCATCCCACTGCGCCCTTTCCCCCAACTCTCACCCACCCTCTGTGCACCCCACCTCCCTGCACCCCTCTCACTCTATACTTGCCTCCAGATGACCATTGCTGCAATCTTCTATGGAGTGGTAAGCTTTATAATAGCAGGCAATGGAGGGGTTTCACCTTAGGTGGATATTGCAGCCATTTCTGAGATTTTTGGTACCAGGTTTTCAACATGGGGTTGTTGGGACGCCACCTCATGAACACATGCACTGTCATCTTGTTACTCAGTCCCAAAAGGTGATTTTGCGGTCACTGTGTGGAATCACCTTTTGGGACTGATTAACAAAACAACTGTTCATGAGGTGGGGTCCCAAAAAGCCCATGTTGCAAATTTGGTGAAAAAATTCCCCAAAATGACTGCGTTATGAGCGTGCATTGTGCAGTTTCCATGCAGTCTCGTAACTTCAACAGTTTTTAATATTTTCAATCCAGATTTTCAACATTGTCATTTTTTCACACCTCCTTATGAACAGTATAGCTGTCATTTTTCAAATCTTGCCCGAAATGTGTTTTTGCACCTGTGGCACACAACGGGGCAGTCACTGTGGGAAATCAACTTTTGGGACAGATTAACAAAATCACAGGGCCACTGTTCATGAGGGGAGGTCCCAAAATGCCTATGTTGAAAATGTGGTTAACAAAATACCCCAAATAATTGCATTACAGGCATGTGTTGCTCATTTTCTTCGCATGATTGTGACTTCACCAGTTTTTCATATTTTCACTCCTGACTTTCAACATTGCCATTTTTTTACACCTGCTCATGAACAGTACATCTGTCATTTTTCACATCCTGCCCAAAATGTGTTTTTGCACCTGAGGCACCAAATGGCGCAGTCGCTGTGCAAAATCACGTTTCGGCTAACAATCTGATAATGCCACTGTTCTTGAGGTGGGTCAGAGAAAGCCTATGTTGAAAATTTGGAGTGAAAATAACAAACAATGCCAGGGGCATTAAGGTTTCCAACTGCAATGCCCCACCTTGTAGAGACTGACAGGCATTCAGGTGTGACTTGGGATTGTCGGCTGTAATGCTCACACCATTTCACCCCCACCCTGCAGCCAGTGACAGGCATCCAGGTATGCCTTGGAGTCTTCAACTCCAACATTTACCCCATTCTCCATATATTGCACCCATCTCAGTGTATTTCCTAATGGAATGGGGTGAGTGTAAGGCCTGAAGACCCCAAGGCACATCTCGACACTTGTCAGTCTCAGCAGTGTAGGGTGAGGGGAAATGGCATGAGCGTTATGGCCGATGACCCAAAGGCACTCACCCACGCCTGTCAGTCTCTGCAGGGTGGGGGTGGGGTTGGTGTCAGTTCGATACTTCACTGCCATTCTTATAATGAATCTCTCTAACTCCTGCACTACCAATGCCAATGCCAACAAGACAACATTTGGCATTGAAAAATGCTTGTTTTTTGGTAGTTTTTAACCCTCTTAAAAGAGCAGATCTGACCTCTTCCACTAACTAACTCAGACTGCAAATTGAAACTAAGGAGGAGTCAGTACATAGAGCAAGCAGTAGCATGTGATCTGCAGGAGTTATTTCCATGTGACCAAGCACCAGTAGACTTGCTTAGAACAGACTTCACCTAACTGTCTTAATGACAAAGTTACTGGTGAATTTACCGGCAAAGTCACTAGGTGAATTTCCAAGCTTACAGAAAAAATGAGCGAAATACTTCATGAAGGCAAAGTTGTTAACTTCGCTGGAACTTCACCAGCAAAGTAAAACTTTGCAACATCTCTACCATTGTTTGTGAAGCTATGGTATGATGCACTGTGCTAACATGCTTGCTCAGTACCTCGGTGGGGCCAGTGAGTGCAATGGGACTGTATCAGTGGGCGATGCCTCACATCCAGGTATATTGGTGGTGGAACTGTTATTTCATGGTGGTGGGACTATCCTGTAGTAGTCTGGGGAGGGAAATGACAGTAGAGGTGGACCTGTTGTCAGTTATTTCTTGGGGGGGGTGCTGGTACATTGGTCCTGTGGGCACCTGCCCATTTCACCCCATCGTGGGGCTGTGTACCATCGGTAACTGTGGTCTGTCCAGTGCTATACCTATGGACCTGTGTACAGTGAGTGTTTTGTGCTGTCACTTGTGAGCCTGTCCTGTGTACTTTAAGCTTGCAGCAGCTCTCCACAGGGCATAGTACTGTGCATGTTGCTCCATGAGCCGGGGAGATGCAGTGCACACCATGCATGTGCATAGGTGTGCTGCATGTATGCAGTTATGTGGCCATGCTCCCAAGCATGTGTATAGTGTTGCTGAAGTGTAGCTACATGGGTGACCTGTTTGCACACCACTGAGGTGCACTACATCAATACCGCTCAGCTGTGGTGTGCATTGTGTACAGATGTACACCATTACACACATGTGTTGCATGACCAGCAAACACTGCAGTGAGTTCATGCATAGGCACCATTATACATAAATTCTGTGCTCCCAGAATTTTCAAGTACCAGAATAAATACTTCAGGCTGCTGGATGCTACTACATGGTGGTGCACTGTGTCAGTGTGGCTCAGTTGGTAACACATCTGTCTCTTGGCCAGAAGGTCATGGGTTCTCATCCCTAACCAGGATTGAGCTCATACCTAAACACTGACACTCGAGTGCAGTACTGGAATGAGACATTAAAACGAGGTCTAGAAGCCTATCCTGATGCTGTTCTAGTGGATGGCCAGATGTAATTAAAAGAACCCAAGGCACTCTCTTCACAAAGAGCAGGGGAATTTTTTTCATTGAAAAAATCATTCCAGGCTTACAAAAGAGCACACATGAAAACACATTAGAATAACTAACAAAAAATTCTGGCTACACACGCATTGAAAAAAATAACATAATGCAGTACACTGGAAAGAACACAAATCCTACTTCTGTACATAAAACAGTTATTGCAAATAATTAATCAAATGTTCATTAAACTGGTAGCCATTAGTGAAGATCACTAATTAATCCAGCATATGTTTTTCCACAGTGGTGCTGCCTTTCTACTACCTAGTTTCTTGTAATCTAGAGTTCGGGCTTGACTAACAGCTGACTCAATCTGCAAAGCTACAGTTAAATTAGTACTTTCAATTGCTTCAATAAATAGCAGCATCTGGCTTGCCATAAGTAAAACTTTATGCATGCAAGGATTACATTTAAAATACTTGGATGATAGTTCCAAAGCCCCCCAAAGTAAATTCCCCAAATTAATATCTCATAAGTAATATTAATAAAAAAAAGGCCAATGCCATTTCTGTGCTAAGAAACTCCAAAACTGACTTACAAAGGGGCAGGAAAGAAGAAATTGTTCCTGAGTTTCCTCTACCTGTCCACAACAGTTCCAGAAACAGTACATGTCATCCAAGGGTTTGTGTTTTAAATTTCCTCTCACCTCTAGTTTCCCGTAACAACTCAGTCATACAATGTCCCAACATTTTGACAGAACCCTATTGTCATTCAGAACTGTAAGCGGAATTCATAGTTTTGAAGGTGGACAGATAAGGAAATCTGCTCTGTTTGCTGAATGTTTTTCCGTGATCAAGGCATGGGGGCCGATTCCAAGATGAAAGGTGTAACTTGCACACAGTTGCGAGTTATGCCATTCGCCCCTATGACAGGGACCCTACACCACATTCCAGGAGCAGCAAGGTCCTGGCACTTGCGACATGAGGAATAGATCAGGCATAGGCTACCACCACATGCCTGGCGTATACAACCCACATGTTGCAAATCGTGGCTGGCGACATGCAGCCCCCTGAAGCCCCCCACTCCAGACCACCTCTGCACACACCAGGGAGCATGGGGGGGCAGGACAGACAGCACAGGCATCCAGAGGGTGCACCAGAAATGGACCACTTAGGGGGGTCCCAGATGATCAGGGATCTGGGGGGGGCAGGAATGTGCTTGAGGGAGCCTGGGGGACAGTACTGCATGGTCTCCGCAGTGCTGCATGGCAGCATCCAATGGTGCCAGCCTTCGGATTCCACTTAGGACAGGAAGGAGCTGCCGTAAGACCACTATGCCAGTGCTCCTTTTGGAATGACACTTGCTGGTTACAACAGCTACCATCCTGGAATTGGGCTGAGTTGCTGTTGTAACCTACACTTATGCCAGGCATTGCAGGCCGCAGCATAATGGGTGGCGTAACCCATGGTTGTCATAGCCCGCATCCACCATGGTGCAAGTCACCACATGGAATTCCACTGGTGTACCATCTGTTGTGATTTGCTGGATACACCAAGGGGTTTGGCGTATATTGCCTTATGCTGGTGTAGTCCGCCCTGGAATTGGCCCCACACAATTGCTTCCTTTCTAGCCTAAGGATGTCAGTTTTACACAAATGTCATTGTCTGGATTTCCTAAATGATGAAACTGCTAAGTCAGGTATCAGTAATGAAGTAGTTATCTTTGGTGGTACAGTTACCCATTTTTCCATCAACAATCTGAACAAATGGACTGTCATGGCTGGGTGCCAGATCCCCATCCTATCTTAAATGTATTGTGAATAAAAAAGGTATGACAGAACACAATATGATGTGTCATATTCAGGTCCCCTTTTTTTGATAGATTAAACCCCATAAAGAGGGATTTCACATATCTACTACCCCACAACATTTGGAAGCAGACAGTAAAAAGTCTGGTATCTAGATTAGCAGGGAGTGGGTAAATATGACATACATAAGTGAAGACTGGCATTAGAAATTTCCTTATGATAAAAACTCTTATTTTTTCAAATATCCAAGATTTCCATACCTGAACTTTTCTATCATCTAAAGCCAATTTTGTTTCCCAGTTTAATTGCAACAGATTACCCCATCCAAAAAGGAGGCCCAGTATGTTAATTGGCTCTTCTGAAAGAGTTAATTGTGCCACTTCAGAAACATTATCGTACCACTTGCCTAAAGACATTACTAGCCTTTTTTCCATATTTATTACAGCTTCAGAATATTTAGAAAACTCTTTTATTATGTGTAACACAATATCCCCTGACCTCTGGTTCCAGACAAAAAGGCAGACATCACCATCCGCATAAGTTGCCATTTTTTGTTCTGGTATAGAGATATGTGGGGTAATCCCTTTTACACTTGTGTCCTCTAAAATTTGTCTAATCCTAGGATCCAATATGAAGTTATACAGTAAGGAACTAAGCAGGTACCCTTGTCTGACCCCTCTTTAAAGCATAGATTCCTGGCCTAACATTCCATTCACTGAGGATACAAAAGTGGCACTATTGTATACAACTTTAGCCCATAAGATGAAATTCAGTGGAATTCCATACATTTGTAGAACCTTGCAGGGAGAGTGTTTGAAATATGATAGAACAGAAACTCTTTTTCTCTGCTTTCATACTGCATACATTTAGTGATGCAAGATGAAGCGAGGCCATAGCAAAAGTAATTAACTAGAGAACAAGTTTCATACCTGTCCTTTTTTTCCTCTTCGTTCCTTTTTTCTTCTTCAACTCAGAAGAACCAGAACACTCTGTCTTCTTCTATCTCTGCTTCTGAAACCACTCGTGACTTGGAGGAAATATCAGATTCAGATGCAGCATCCTTTCTGATATCTTGCAATACTTGGTATGCATTCTGTACTGGAACTGAGTGTGAAGTTAGTTTAGTAGCCACCCAAGTAAGTTTCCTAAGACTAGGGGTTTAAAAATATGAAGGTGGGGCCATGAGACCAGGAGGATTGATCTGTCGTGACCTGGCTCCTGCATTATTGTATTCTTTTCCATGCTCGCTGCTGGGGGGAGGGGAGTAGGCGGGGTGGGGAGGGTGCTCTTCAGCACCATCAGCCACTTTGCTCTGCCATTCAGCTTCATCTGTACTGTTTTCAGGCTCCTCCCTAATCCTGTGTCTGTTGTCAGCTGTCCCTTCTGTGCACTGTATGTGTTCTGTAGTCTGCTTCTGAGCTCGAGTGACAATGCTTTCCTGATTTATATTGGTATTCCTGTTCTGACCAGCCCAAGGACATTGATGGTAAGTATGTCCCAATTTGTCACATAGGTTGCATTTTTGAATATTATGACAGACCTTGCTAACATGACCCAAGTCTCCACATAGTGCATATCTCATTTGGTCAAAGGCACTGCTCAAGTGGATTCTACTGTAACACTTGTAGCAGTCCTTTGGCTGTCTCAACTAAAACCCTTCCCCCTTATCTCTACCAAGAAAAAAGCTGTTAGGGGATATGTTGTACCTCATTATCCCTCTGCATCAATTTTACTTTGAACCTCCAGCCACCCATTCAAATGCCTTCTGAATCAGATATAGCATCTGGAGGTCCCAAGACATTACATTTTTCCTCCAACCAAAACTGAATATAGTGAACATTAACCCCCTCATTCTTGAACATGGTTACTAATTTAAACAGGGGTTTTATAAGTGGGATAGCCATAAATGGTATCCATAACAGGGATGAACCAAGGGCCGCATATTTTTGTCAAAATCTTTCCAAAAGTAAAAAGGTTTTAAAACTAATATCAAATGCATCCTCCCCTGAAACATGTATTAATGCATACACATCAGTTGCTTGGAAGTTCATAGAATTTTTAACTGCATCCTAGTTACATATACCCTATCTGGGTGTTCAGCCAGGCTCCCTCTATAATGCAGCCAAACTATGTATTTATTTATTAAATTTTGATAACCTGGTAGGCCCTCTGAGCCTCAAAGGTCCCTTTTTCAGGGGCGACCAGGAGAGAACATTACATGTGGTTTTACATACAGAGAGTAGGTCACATAGACAGCAAGGTTACATAGAATATACGTGTCAGTGGGACAGGTTACAGTCATTCATTGCTTTGATATTGAGCCTAAGTCTTGGATGTTAGCTATGTGTACTGTAACCAAGCAGAATCCCTTGGGCGAAGGTTATCCGATGGGTTTCAAGGCAATCCGGAGAAGAAAGTTTGCAAGAGCGGGGGTTTAGAGAGATTGTGGGGTTGGACTTTCAAGTGTTTGGACAGTGGCATACGCTGGCTTCAAGCATGTGTGCCTTGAGCCTGGTGTGGAAGTTCGAGAGAGTGGATGCTTCCTGCACCAAGGAGGGGGGGGAGCTTGTTCCACGGGAAGGGGGCAGTGAGGGCGAAAGACTTGCCTCCCGCATTGGTCCGAGTCTCAGGTGTCACAAGTAGCATCTGCCCAGATGACCTAAGGAGCCGAGGGTTGTTCTTGGTGGTGGTGGTCGCTGCCAGGCTGGGTGGGGTGGCTTGGTGGAGGAGTTTGTAGGCCAGGCATAGGTGTGGGTATTGGAGGTCAGCATCAAAGGTTGGCCACTGTAATTTGGCGAGTGGGTCACAATGGTGGTTTCTAGGGTGGTCCTGGGTAGCAAAATGTACTATCTTGTTGTACAGGACTTACATTCAGGTAAACTCCAGTTTGGCCATTCCCTGCATTACAGGGCCAGCATAGGTCAGCATGGGAAGCAGGACGCTGGCTGCAATGGATAACCTGGCTTTAGGTATAATCTGGTCCTTTAACCGATATAGGATAACCAGTTTGCGGGTGGATGAACTTCGTCACGTTTTCCACGTGCTTCTTGAAGTTAAGGCCCTGATCCAGTATGAGACCTAGGTACTTTAGGGTGTCCACTACCTCCATGCTTGTCCCATCGTGTGCGGTGAGCTGTAAGGAGTTGGTCCTGTCCTGTCCCAAGGAGCTGGGTCCGAACAGCGTAGCTCTTGTTTTGCCTGTGTTCAGGACCAGCCTGTTCATCTTTAGCCAAGCCTCAAGTGATATCAGATCAGTTTAGAGTGAGGGCCCAATTTCCGCTAGGCTGTCCGAGGAGCGGCATATGACTGTGTCATCCGCATATTGTATGACTGAGGCCCCCACAATGGAAGTTGAGGTCGTTTGTGAACAGAGAGAATAGAAGGAGGCCAAGGATTGAGCCTTGCGGCACTCCCTCCTTTAGGGTAGGAGGTCTGATAGCACACCATTCCAGATGACCCTCTGAGTATGGCCAGATAAGTAGCTCTTGAACCATTTGATAGCCTGGTGGTCTAGGCCTATACTGCTTAGTTTGGCGAGGAGGAGGTTGTGGTTGACAAGGTTAAATGCCTTGGATAGGTCCACGAATACAGCTCCCGAGGGGGACTCCCTGTCCATGGCACCCAGAATGCCTGTTGTGAGACTGGTGAGGGTGGTGTCTGTCCAATGGTTAATTCTGAAACCATGCTGGGAGGGGGCTAGTACCTGGTGGGTCTCCAGGTACTTGCGGAGTTGGTTATATACGAGTCTTTCCCATAGCTTTGTGAGCAGACAGAGCAGGGAGATTGGTCTGTAGTTGCTCGTGTTTTCTCTGGAGCCACCCTTGTGGATGGGTACCACATTTGCCTGCTTCCACTGGTTATGGACTGCACCTTCCAGCAGGGATTTATTTATTAGCCAGGCCATGGGTCTGGAGAGGGCTTGGGCTCCGTTCTTGAGTAGCCTGGGGTTGATCCCATCAGGTCCTCCTTGGCCTCTGGTTTTCAAGGCTCTCAGGAGGGTTTGAACCTCTTTTGTTTTAACCAACCGCTGGTGAAATAGTGGACAGCTTAGGTCAGGTAGTTTTGTCATTCTGGGTGACTGGGTGGGAGGAGGTAGTCCGCCTTGTATTCCTCGAGGTTGGTGAAGTACAGGTTAAGGGCTGAGGCAATCTGTGGGCTATCGCTCACTAGCTTACCTTTTACTTCCATAGGTCCTGGTTCAGCCTTTGTGTTTCCCTTGATCAGTTCATTTATGTAAGCCCAAAGCAGTTTGAGACAGCCCAAGCTGTTTTTCTGTAGTCTTGTGACATAGTCTCTTTTTGCCTGTTTTGTGTCTGCATTCTTCCTAGGAGCTTGCACAAGTCTGTTGTGAAATAATTCAGAAAACGTAGGCCTTGTATTTTGTCTTTGTTGTCTCTGTTCATTGAACCCAGATGGGGAACTACAGTATGTTCAGTGTCTGAGTCTGTATTTTCCTGAGGTTCCCAATCCTGTCCAATAAATGTAGTTTTTGCAGAAGAACTGTTATTAATAGAGCCAGTAGTAATAAATACCTGACTGGAAGGACACTTAGGAATAGCTTCTGATTGTCCACTGGTAGAAGGTCACTCTTTGTCTTTAGTTATTTCGGGGGCCCCCTGTGCAGAAGTACTTAACATAGAAACATAGAATTTGACGGCAGATAAGGACCGCTTGGCCCACCCAGTCTGCCCATTTCCCTACCTACTGGATAAGCTGCAGATCCTAGTTAACCAGCAGCCTACTTCTTCCTACCCCCACCCCTAGAATGGCCTTATGACTGTCCCATGCATGCTTGAATTCCACCACTGATTTTGACTCTACAACCTCATCCGGAAGGCCGTTCCATGCATCCACAACCCTCTCTGTGAAAAAATACTTCCTTAAATTACCTCTGAGCTGCCCCCCCCCATCTTCAAATTGTGCCCTCTTGTTCTTGCGCACCTCTTTTTTTGAAAGATACTACCCTCTTGGACTTTGTTGATTCCCTTGAGGTACTTGAACGTTTCTATCATGTCCCCTCTCCCTCCTTTCCTCGAGGCTGTACATATTAAGCTCCTTTCGTCTCTCTTCATTTGTCTTCCAGTGCAGACCTTGCACCATTTTAGTTGCCCTCCTCTGGACAGCTTCCATCCTGTCTATGTCTTTGCAGAGATTGGGTCTCCAGAACTGCACACAGTACTCAGATGGGATCTCACCAGCTGTCTGTACAGAGGATAATAACTTCCTGTTTTCTACTGGTGATGCCTCTCACTATGCATCCCAGTATCCCCCAGCCCTCCTTGCTGCCCTGTCACATTGCTTGCCCACCTTTAGGTCATCTGATATGACTACCCCAGGTCCCTTTGCATTTTGTTGTTGTTAGTATCTCACCCTCATTGTGTACTCTTCCCTGGGTTTTGTTTCCCAGGTGCATACTGCACTTCTTAGCATTGAATCTAACCTGCCATACATTTGACCATTCCTCTAACCTTGCCAAGGCCCTTCTCATCCTTTCACCCACCCTGTGCAACAACTCTGTTGCAGATCTTTGTGTCATCTGCAAAGAGACATACTTTTCCTTCCAGTCCCTCTGCAATGTCACTTATAAAGACATTGAAGAGGACCGGTCCTAATACTGAACCGTGCGGTACCCCACTAGTAACTCTCCTTTCTTCTGAGTGGACTCCATTTACTATTACTCTCTGGGTCCTATTCTCCAGCCAATTCTTTACCCAGGATGTCATCTTGGGACCTACTCCCAGGCTGGCTAACTTGTATATTAATCTTTTGTGTGGGACTGAGTCAAATGCCTTGCTAAAGTCTAGGTAGGCCATGTCCACAGCCCCTCCCTGATCTACTACTTTGGTCACCCAGTCAAAGAAATCTATCAGATTCGTCTGGCATGACCTTCCCACTGTGAATCCATGCTGCCTAGGGTCCTGGGCCCCTCTGGCTTCTAGATACTCGACAATTCTTTCCTTCAGAACTGATTCCATCATTTTCCCTATCACTAAGGTTAAACTAACAGGTCTGTAGTTTCCTCTTCTGCCTTGCTCCCACTTTTGTGAAGGGGAATCACATCTGCCCTCCTCCAGTCCTCGGATACCATCCCATCCTCCCATGATTTGTTAAAAAGGGTAGTCAGTGGTGTCACTAGTTCTACCCTTAGTTCTTTTAGAATTCTGGGATGAATCCATCAGGCCCCATTGCTTTGTCCACCTTCAGTTTTGGGGAGTTCTTTCAGAACCCTTTCTTCTGTAAATGGGCTGGTATCAACTTCTGTATCCAGAGTGTTTCTACTGTTTGTTTTAGGTACTCCCCTCTTCATTTGTAAATACTGAGCAAAATATTTGTATAGTATCTCTGCCTTTTCACAGTCTCCCTCTTCCCACCCTCCCTCCCTTTATTAAGCCTCACTATCCCTCCCTTGGTCTTCCCTCGCTCCTGATGTACCTATAAAAGTTTTATCCCCCTTCTTAACTGAGTTGGCTATCTTTTCCCGGTTTGGGCCTTTGCTGTTCTGACTGCCTTACCAGCCTCCTTTTGCTTTAACTGATACAGTTCTCTGTCCTGCTCCTTCTGTGATTCCTTGTACTTCCTGAATGCTTTCTTTTTCTCTTGAACCTTCACTGCCACTTCCTTTGAGAACCATAGTGGTTTCTTAAATCGTTTTGTTTTGTTTATTCGCTTCACACAGAGGCTTGTTACCTCTGTGATGGCAGTTTTTATTATTCCCCATTGTTCTTCCACCCCTCCTTCCTGCCCATTTGCTAGTGCATTCCTTAGGCACTCACCCATTTTGGCAAAGTCAGCCCTCCTAAAGTCCAGTACTTTTGCCTTTGTATGGCTTGACTCTATTGCTGTGTTTATTGTGAACCATACTGTTCGATGGTCGCTAGTTCCCAGATGGCTACCCACTTCTACATCTGTGATCCTCTCTCCATCTCCATTTGAGAGAACCAGGTCTAAGATTGCTCCCTCTCTAGTGGGCTCCAATACTAGTTGTCTAAGGCATGCCCCCTGTAGGGCATCTAGAATAACCCCACTCTTCAAGTGGCTGCTGCAACTGCACTCCAGTTAACATCTGGCATATTCAGATTACCCATCAGCAATATCTCCCCTTTTTCTGCCATTCTAAGTATACTTTCTATCATTTCCTTGTCCATTTCCTCCCCCTGAGAAGGGGGTCTGTATACACCCCCTGTGCGGATTGTGGTGCCATTGCCTGTCTCCAAATTTACCCACAGTGCTTCTTCTCCTCTCTGTTTACCCTTTTGTTCATTTGCTTTTATTCCTTCCCTTATGTAAAGAGCTACTCCTCCTCCTCTTTTACCCTCCCTGTCCCTCCTGTAGATAGTGTATCCTGGTATGTTTGAGAAAATGACTCCCAACACACACCGGGAATCCCCTTGCCCTCTGCAGTTTTTGTCCAGCCAGCGATAAGCAGTGCATTATCTGCAGACGAATCCCGAATATCCTGAGGGCCCTCTGCAGTTGAAATGCCAAATGCGGTACTGATCTCACTGTGAATTGTCTGAGGTTCATTTTTGTTTATTCTGTCCAGGTCCTGCTGAAAGCAACTTTCAGATGACAAGTCTGGATTATGTATATGAATATTGGGCCTTTCAACAGGCCTTGGCGGCCTCTCCCGATGACTCCCTTTTACAGAAAGATTCTCTGCCGAGATGTCTGATGAACAAGAAACCACTTTTACTACCGCACACACTGCTTTCTTGGCACTTAGTGCTGTTCCAAGTGCTCCTGTGCCTGTATTTCTCTCCTGTTACATGTTTCAAATTCTGTATTGCCCAAAATGGTCGTCTCCTGGCGAGGTAGTTCTACCTCAATATCCACATTCGGACCCTCAGTGTCCATCATGCGATGTACATTGCAATCAATTTCTTCATCCCCTGAGATGACCAGAGCAGGGATTGGGGACTGAAACCCTGTCTGCTGCGACACAACCTCCTCCTCCAACACCATCTTGGAAATTGCTGCCCATCAAATGGATAGCAGCACCCCCTACCAAAGATTAGGGGAATTTTGGTATCCTGGCCAATATTCCTCTTCCCATAAAACCAATTTATACAGTTGTCCAGACTGTGTGTGGGTGGTGTTGTGGAATATGGCCAGCACTGCACATTCAGTCACTTCACTACCAGTCTAGCATTGCTTGTAAAGCGCTTTGGGATACATTGTGTATGAAAAGCACTATATAAATGCTAATTCTTCTTCTTCTTCATCTTCATCTTCATCTTCTTCTTCTCATTTCCCATGTCATCTTTCTTGGAAATTAATGACCAGAAACTCTGAGTGTTTTTGTATGAAATGATAATGCTTCTTTGTGGCACTGATCTGGATGATAATTTTCAAGTACTGCTTTGTGTTCTACCAGCAAATGTCAGTATTTATTTTAAATTTTTTTTACTTTTCAGCATGGTTTTGTGGGGGGTGAAGTATCTTTCAAACAATCTTTATTTTCCCTGATTCTCTCATTTCATGTATTTATTATTAGGGTGATGAAATCCTGTTGCTGCATGGGTCCAGCCAGGATCTGCTTATTTAATTTAACATTGTTTCTGACCAGAGAATATAAGTATTATTTATTTATTTTTTTTATTCTCAAAAGTTATTCAGGTCATGTCCAACTTTTCTGTTCCTGTTTATCTCATTTTAGGTCATTTTAAACTTTAGGGGAAATGGTGTGACATGCTAAATAGAGATGAAATCAGAGCTCCTGAATTTTGCTGAGGTCCCTGAAAATATACAACAGGCTGCAGCATGCTGCTACATGGTGCAACACTGGGTTGTAGTACCCACAACACAGTTCTTGTAATGCAAAGGTATGTTTTTTTAAAAGATTAAGCAAAATTATAATTTATTTTAATGTAACTGTGACCATGAAGGAAGGAGGAGGAGACTCTCTTGCCTCATCTTGGATGAGGTAGACAGGTTGGACATGACACAAGTAAATGAATATATTTTTTTAAATGAGTAATGAAAATAATTTTTTTTTTAACATAAACGTGACAGTGACCATAAAGACAGGAGGAGAGTCTCTCATCTCTTCTTGGATGAAGTACAAGGTTGGAGTCAACATAAGTAAATATGTATTTTTAAATGACTATGGAAAATTATCACTTACTTTAACATGACTGTGAAGGAAGGAGGATACTCTCTCACCTCATCTTGGATGAATTAGATGGGTTGGTGTAAATGCTAGTAAATGTATATTTCTTTAAATGGTTCATGAAAATTAAATTTAACATGACCATGACCATGTGTATGACATGTGCATGGATGGGAGCATTGAGCATTTGTTCCCTTAAGGCACAGCTTCCTGTATCACCACCTGCCTTCAATATCTGCTGTACATTTACAGAGCTGGTGACGCATTCAGGAGAACATTAACACCCCCGGTTACCTAACAGGTGTATGCTCTGAAAATATGCACCTCTGAACCAGCACTCTAGGTTCTCAATTTCCTCTCCCCACAGTACCCTTCCCTAGCTCATGCTCTAAAATTGCCCTAGTGCCCATCACTTTATAGGCTTCTACATCTCCTCAGTTACTCGCACTTCCTCTCCATACCCCTTTACTGCCCTATTTTCTTCCACTGCTCATCATCACAACATCCGGTGCTGTACTATCCACCCTCCTCCCTCCTCTGGTAGCTTTGGGCTTGTATACCCATACTTGAACACAGTTATCTTAACCAGCACATAGATCTCTGGAAATCTATATAATGTACATATTATGGCTAGTCCTGCTGATTGCATCATTTACCTAGTATTGGCCAATGAAATGTCTACATATACTGTAAAAACTATGTCTGGTCCTGCTGATTGTACCATGTAATCTGCTGTTGACCAATGAAATGTGTATACACTGTAAATAACTTGTCTAGTCCTGCTGAGGATATCACTTAGTCTCTGTAATTCTATGCTATTTTACCCCTTGCCTTTTGTTCAATGTAAGTGTGATTATATGTTCTGTCCAGGTCCATCTTGAAAATGAGCATTGCTCAATGATGTTCACCTGGTAAAAGAAAGATTTTGATTGATGATTGATCGATTGATTGATAACCTAATATACAGACACAGTTCAGCTTGTATTTCCTATTAGTGCTGTGTTCCTCTTCCCCATTAGTTATTACTGAGGTCATCAGTATGAAAACAGGATCTTTGTTCCTGAATAGTTTGCCTATTCCTGCTGCTTTCTCCCTACCTGAAGTCATAGAACACTGCTTGAGATATCACACTTACTCCCATAGCAACAGATTGTGATGTCACAACAGAGGATTATGACTTGAAGTAGCAAGTAATCTATAGAGGCAGCTGGACTGTAAAGAACCTGTAAGGGATAAGATCATATATTCATGCAAATTTCCTTAGTAATAAATAATGGGGAGGAGAAATATATAAAATATAAATGGAATGCATGCAGAATTGTACCTAATTATTATGCTTTTTAAAGTTTTCTGTGAGGCGTCCATAGCCTTTAACAGCATCTGCCTCAGCACAAATTGAAGTGAGATGGACTAACGCTGACAGATACTGAACTATGGATTTTTTAACCCTTGGTTTTAGATGGTGGTGGTACTGGAATAGTAGAGTGGTGGTAAAGGGTGTTGAGGGGATGGTTTATGCAGTGCAACAATGGGTGACCCACACAGTACTGTATGATTAGGATCTACAACTCCAGGTCGACAAAAATTTTGTCGACTAACATTACCGCGAAACCTTTATGTCGACCACATTTGTGGTCAGCATTAATGCAGTCACTGCCTACCATGTTTTCTTTGGGGCTTTGCCCCTGAACCCCCGAAACAGGGAGATATGCCACACCCCCCCCAATTAAAATAATTAACTTCGAGTTGGAGCTGATTAGTCGAGGGAGTGCAAGACCCCCAGAAAACAGTGCTGAGGTCCAGATCCAACACTACAGCGACCTGGCGCTGTTGTCACTGTAGTGTCGGTTGCTGTTGACATGTCACTGTAGGAGCTGTATACCATATGATCACATCAACAATCTTAATAGGAAAACATGATTGAGGTGGGATGGAGGGAGGAGAAGGTGGAGAGGGAAACTGTGCCACCTCATTTTGGATGAGGTATATATTTTGGAGTCGATGTAAGTAAATTTATATTTCTTAAAATGACTCAGAAAATTACATTTCTTCTAATGTGACATTGACATTTCTTTTTATTCATGTTTATTAATTTTTAATTTTTTTATTTTAGTCTTTGGTAACCGGGTAAGGCCCACTAAGCAAAAGTGCCTGTTTTCAGGGGCGACCTGGGAGCACTGGGCAGTTAAGTGACTTGTTCAGAGTCACACAGTATGCAAGTGGAGGCTGTGAGAATCAAACTCAGGTCTGGTCTGCTGGATGTATCAAGCTTGTTCATACCTCATTCCTCTAACCTCTAGGCTATACTGCCTACATGGGTACAGATGTATTACACATAAACATAATTGATACTGGCAGATATTGATCACAGCTTAATTGCATATTACATTCCAAGGCATTACAGTGTTCACAACAGTACCTTAGTATTCTGTAATTTTCAATGTGACCATGACCGCAAATGAAAGTAGCTACTCATCCACTTTATTTTTGATGAAGTGTATGTTTTGGAGTCGACAAATGTAAATGTATTTTCTTTAAATTATTCAATTAAATTGAATTTATTTTAATGTAACTGTGACTTTTAGTGTGACCATGACCATGAATTAATGAAGGAAGGAAGAGACTCTGCCACCTCATTTTTGATTAGGTATATGTTTTGGAATTGACACACGTAAATGTATATTTCTTTAAATGTTTCAGTAAAATTAAATTTATTGTAACGTGACCATGACCACGAAGGAAGGAAGAGACTCCCAAATTAGTCAAAAACATTTATTCCAAATAAATATTAACTATAACACGGGTGTTCCCAAAGTACAGTAATAAAATGAGAAAAAAAAAACAGTAAAGAAATTGCTAATGAGCAGGGCCGCCTTATGGACAGGCAAACTAGGTATCCACTAGGGCAACCAATAGGGGGTACTGAAAACAGGTTCCATGTCAGAATAACGAAAATAAAATAGCAAAGACAAAATGAGCACATAAACATTAGCGCTGACTAACACAGCGCTATCAAACATCAGTGAACTGTCAGAATAGTGAAAAGCAGTGGGTGTAGCTTCTGGGTTACAAAATACTGCAGATGTATTTATTCTATAATGTTGTGCAGTGGGCTCTGCCATATTTACCCCTCAACGTGCTCCTGCACCCCCTTCTTATATATATAAACACCAGCCTCCAATATATTTTGTGATCCAGAAAGTGCTAACCAAAGCCAAATCTAGAGAACACCAGTAAGCCTTCTTGCCAAAACACCAATACAGCACAACAGCAACAACAACAAAAATTAATCAGCCAAAATCAGTCCTCTTAGCAGCCAGAATTGAACCTACAGCCACACATCCTACAAAGCCCTACCCACACAACTTTCCTAACCTGCATAATACCCTACCCACTGTGCCATGATAACTGGACTGCTAGCAACCTGTCTAAACACACACTTGGTTCACATTAGGACCCCCCAATCATGTTCAAAGGCATAAAGGACTACACAATGTATTGAACTCTACAGGCACAGTAATAACCTTGTTGCTCAAGTCACAAGCACTATTTTTCATTCACTGTAATTGACTTGCTCATTTTAAGTCACTGTTATCACGGGATATCCTAAAAACACAATTCTGTTTTTAAAATAAAGTCCTGACAATGACTAACAGTGTTTTTTAATCTCATTAAAAATGCCATGATTGTATTGCTTTCTTTTGAGTTGCTGTATTGCCTGAATGTCTTGATTGTATTCATTGTGCCTAGGACGTGGAACCTTTGTAAATGAGCACTTGTGCTCAAAAGTATAATCTGATATTTCAAATAAATAAATAGGAAATGTGTACTACTGGATCTGCTGCAGTCTAAATGTCACACTATACATTCAGCAACAGCCAATAGTAGTATTACAGCACATGTATTGGCAGGTAGCAATTATCTCCATGCACCTCCCACCCACCCACACCAAATTGTTCAGTATTTGTTTGGTGCCAACAAAAGTGGAACACAGACAGAATAGGAGCCTGGAGGAGGATAGGAATGGTTGCTGTCTATGGGAGGGTTAGAAGATGCTGCTATTGATCGATGCTCATCAGCGGCAGTGGCACTACACTGGCTGGGCTCTAGACTGAGGAACAGTAGAGGTCAAGAGGAGAATCAGACAGACTGGAAATGGAGGAGAGTCAAGCTGGAGCAGCCAGGAGCAGAAAGAACCAGTGGTGTGGTCTAGAAAAGCCAGCAGCAGCAGTACCTCTAACCGGAGTGAGCTCAGCAAACAGTAAGCTGAACAAACGTTTGGTCTTATTCTTTTTTTTTTTGCTATAATGGTGCTTATCCTCCATGGCAGGACAGGTAGCTATTTCCACTCTGCTCCATCAGCCACAGCCATCTCTGACTCTCCTCCAGTAAATGGGGCCAGTATCCCCTGCAGATTCCCCCTCCCCATGGTGGGGCCGGGAAGGGAATGCCATCCTCCTCCACCTGAAACACAAATCCAGAGGGTCCCAAATCCTGAAGAGAGTGGGCAGGTCAACAGTTTGATGCACAGGGCTTCATGAGCCCATCCCCCAGGTTTTCTTCTTTTTATGTTTCCCCTGGCTCCTCATACAATGTGCAATGAACACATTGTTAGTGCTCCACCTCTGCGAAGTTATGCCCCTGGTGCTCTATCGTGGAGCCCCCCCTTGGTGGTAATTCATGTGCATCTCCACCAGGATTCTTCCAAGTGGTGGTTGATTGCTGAGCCATGCAGATCCCTCTCCCTGAGGGAGGAGAACAGTCCGATGGATGCTCGAACCTCCCTCCCATGACCAGCTCCCAAGTGACCCGCGTCCATTCCCAAACACGGGTCACCAGCATTGGAAAAAGGTAAGGCACCAAAGGCACCTCAGCCCTCTTCACCACCAGGCCAGCATTTGGTCTTATTCTTTGTTCACACTTCTGACTTCCCCTGGTTCTCCTACTGTACCCAGCTTGCTTTGCTCAGTCTGGTAATAGGCCTAACCTGCAATCCAGCTTTCCTTAATTATTTACCATCAGTGACATACAATAATGCAGTATGTTGGGCAGTACAGGTTAAAGCAGGTCAAAGTATCACTTCTAAAAGAAACTGCTGTATAACTATAGGTTGCATGAGACACCATCCCTAAACCCAGTTATGCTTTGTATTATATTTCGTCATTTGTATAGGCACAGACAATGCCTCACTCCTGATGCCCTTAAATTTGGAATCACCTCCTCAGTGCTGTCCATAATTGATTATGGCCTCGTAATCTATGGCTCTGCTATGGAATCAACCCTGAAAAGAACTGTGACTGCCTTAAACAAGACATGCCATCTAGTCCTCAGTGTCCCAATACTAAACCACCGGTGTGACCTCTACTCACAGGTTGGCCAAATCTCAACACTCACATACAATACCAAATCTGTCTCCTAACCAAAAGAGCCTCACTTACCCCTCCAGGTATAGGCTCCATGCTTTATCAGTCCCCTCCTGACTGACCAGGAGGCCCCTTAATACACAGTACAAAGCCCCTTTCCACTGAATGACCCAAGAGCAGTGGTCCTTTATCTACTGTGCTCCAAAGTGGCTTAACTCACTTCCAGCCGACCTCCTTGCAGAACCTAAATTTGGGCCCTTTAAGATAAAACTTCGGTCCCACCTCACTAGCTCCATGACCTGCCTTGATAAAGGTAACTAAATCTAACTTTCAGCACTTTGGCCCATGCCTTGCTTACCTACCCCTTCCTCCACCTACACACTTCCTTCCCCTCTCTTTCACCCACCCTCCTTCACTCCCCTCAACCCCTCTGCTCCCATCGCTCTCACCTTAGCTCAGACTTTCACATTTCCTCCTACCCCTCACCAGCAATCCCCCATTCTTCTTGCACCTTCATTAATGACAGTGGGAACCTTTGAGTCCTCTGACTCCCTGCCAGGACCTCCACTCCTACACTGACAAAGGGCCCCTGGTCCTTCTGGTCTTCAGCCCTGAATCCTGCTGCTCCCCTTCTTTTCCCCTCCCAACTCCAAGCTCTTTACTTTTCCTGTCATTACATCATAGTTATCTCTCTAATTAATATTTGTTGCTTCTCATGTCCGTACCTTGACTTGTCAGCCCAAACATATGCCTACCTGATTGTACGACTATATGTATCTGTTTTTAAATCTGTACTTGACCTACATTTGTACCACCTACTTGACTTAATGTTAACTGTTTGTATTAATTCACAAATGATGTGGAACCTTTGCAAATGAGCTTCTAGCTCAAAGGTTGTAATCCGAGACTTGAATGAATGAATGAATTAATAAATAAATATGAAGACTATCATTTTATGGAATAGGGGGATGATTAAACAACTAAAAACAATTTCCCAGGTGGCTCTAGTAGGCAGGGTCTTTCTCCTCTGCCACCTTATCTTGGATGAGGTAGTTGTGGGATTAGCAAGACACACAACATCAAGACAGGTAATTCTAAATGAATGAGTTTAAGTATTAACTTAACACATTCCCTTGATTAACTAAACAAAAAGACTGCAATAAACATAATAACAGACTGAGAAAAATGATTCACTTAAAGCAGCAGTGCAACGAAAATGGGTTAAAATTTGACCCCACCTTTTTTTCTTCTTAATCGATGACAGGTGTCTTCCAGTTTATTTTGGTGTTAGAAGTTTCAGTTTTCATTATAATTTAAGAATTTTATAAAAGTTTAAAATAATTATTTCTCAAGAAAAAAAGATGGCCGCCTGATTTTTGCATAGAAATAATATTGAGGACGAAAGGATTGCAAGAGTCCAGACAAAAATTCAAATGTACGGTACGCAGCACAGGAAGCATCCAGAAAAGTAAAATCAACAGTTATGTTAATATTTTTCATAACAATAGCAGAAAATTAGCTTTTTGGAATAACTTTTTTCATTGCACTGGTGCTTTAAACACACAACCTGTACTGTGTACATAATATAACAAATTACAAACCACAGACAAAAATAAAGGCTGAAGAAAGCAAATAAGACTAGTGCTCACACTGCTCACAGCCTGCCTTGCCTGCCAGCTAAAACAGCTCCCCTTCCCCACACAGCACTCCTTCAATACACAAAACCAAACCTCCACTTGAAACTAAATAAATCTGCAAAACTACAAACAATGGAAATGTAGATGCACAAGGCACTCTGGATATTTTCAGAGTGACTTGTTTCTAAGTACTCCTAGTTTACAGTACTTTGAAAGGGTTTTTTGATCAACCAATCAGGGATCGACTTCTCTCGAACAGTCTCTTCATAAGATTGCACTGAACACAGCCTCAGCATGGCTACAGCTCATTTCAGTACTATGTGACTTCCAATCCAATGGTACGTTGTAAACTTTAGATTTAAGCATATCAGGTCTCACAGAATGAAAATGCACACAGAACCAGCAAAAGAATCACAGGCAATCCATAATTTCCACAGGTGTGAAAACAGTTTATTGCTAGTGAAAATACACAACAAAGGATAAAAAGTCTGTACAGGGTGGGGGACCACAGTCTGGCGATCCCTGCATTTAACTCAATTTGAACTTCCTTAGGAGACCCTAAGGAATACCAGCTAATTCTGGACTACCTGTGATTCTTTGGTTTTGTGTGCATTTTCACTTTGTGAGTGCTGCAAAGCTTGGTTCTGATGTGTGTTGTTGTGTGGGGGCAAGGCAAGCCCCAGTAGCAGCACTCTGGCCCTCCTCCTCTGAGCTCAACCCCTTCTCGTTTTAGTACATTACAAACTTTGCAGGTGAGACCCACTCAGCTGGTAAAGTTGCCAGACCTGCCATCCGAGAAGTTAGCCTGCACTGTGGATTGGAAATTTGTCATTTGGATTAAATTCCTAAATCTGAGTGAATTCATGAAACTATCTGCAAAGCGAAGTTGGGCAACACCACTAGTCTCAGTCTCTGTCCTGACTCCTTCTTCACTACCACCACTTATAGAACTGTTACTTGATGGAACTGGCATGATGCAACCTTTCCCTGCTCCTTTCATCCTCCTAGCATCCCTTTCTCCTCCAATTCTTTTCCTCATTGTTTCTTTGCAACACGATGGTAGACTCCCCCAACCACATTGTCAAATCAATGCACAGGGGCATTTCCTGACATTGTGCAACTGAGGTGCAGCACAGATGACTGTATGTGATGATGTAGTTCCATTGCAGTCATAAGAGTAGAGTTCTCCCAGACTGGCTCCAGCCTACCATGCTAAGACCGGTGTATGTGTTGTGAATCCCTAAGTGAAAGCACTATAAGTGTTGTATCTCAAACTCCTAACATATTGCTTAATGATAGTGAGCTATGAATGTATGTATAAAATATGTTTACACTTGCACTGTTGTATGTCTTTAGTGCCTGAGTGTGACTGTGTGATCTGCTATCTGAATTATTTAAATTGTTTTTATATGTTTTTACAAATAGAACCATTTTTCTTCAAAACGCTACCATTGAGTACTAAATGCTGGAAACATTTTTGTTGATCTGCAAAAGCTGCATGAGTAAATGGAACTCAATTGAACCATAAACTTGTCAACCTGCTTGCTTGGTGTCTGGGCTACACTGTTATTCAAATATATTTTTCAATATTCCCCTGCACCTTTATGTGGCCTCAACACCACTAGCACTCAGTAAAAATATGTTTCAATGTGTCTTTCAAAAAGTCCTCTGTACATGGTTCCAGAGGACTGGAGGAGGCAGATGTGGTCTTTCTTCATAAAAATGGCAGCAGGGCTGGCAACTATAGGCTGGTCAATCTAACATCAGTGGTGGGGAATTTAATAGACACACTATTAAAAGAAAGGCTAGTGGAGTATCTTGAATACAGCAAGTTACAAGACCTGAGGCAGCACGGATTCATGAAAAGGTGGTCATGTCAAATGAACCTGATTGATTTATTCGACTGGGTGACTAAGGAAATCGATCAGGGTGGGGTGATGGACTTAACCTACTTAGACATCAGCAAGCCCTTCAACACTGTACCACATAGGAGGCTTATGAAAAAACTGGGTAGTTTGTGGTTGGGACCCTAGGTAGTAAACTGAGAACGGAACTGGTTGATAGATAGGCGACAGATGGTGGTGTTACAAGGCAATCACTTTAATGAGGGGAAAGTGACCAACAGGGTTCCTCAGGGTTCAGTGCTGAGACCAGTCTTCTTCAATGTTTTCATAAGCAACATTACAGAAGAGCTAGAACAGCAGGTATGCCTCTTTGCAGATAACACCAAAATCTGCAACAGGGTAGATACTCTGGAGGGGTGGAGAGAATGAGTAGAGACCTGAGAAAACTGGAGGAGTGGGTGAGAGTATAGCAGGTGTGTTTCAATGCAGAAAAAGTGCAAAATCATGCACCTAGGGCCCAGAACTCAAGGAGAGATTTATAAAATGGAGGAGAGGTGGATATTGACAGTCACAAAGCAGGAAAGAGACCTTGGGATTATCATATCTGATGACCTCAATGTGGTTGGTCAGTGCAACAAGGAAGTTGGCAGGGCCAGCAGAATACTGGGATACATAGGGAGGGGAATCACCAACAGAAGGAAAGAGGTGGTGTTGCTATTGTATCAATTACTGGGAGTACTGTATCCAGTTCTGGAGACCACACCTCAGGAAGGACATAGACAGGATAGAGGCTGTACAGATTA
Source organism: Neoceratodus forsteri (assembly GCA_016271365.2). Taxonomy (NCBI): domain Eukaryota; kingdom Metazoa; phylum Chordata; order Ceratodontiformes; family Ceratodontidae; genus Neoceratodus; species Neoceratodus forsteri. The sequence continues at coordinate 762,383,481 of CM057452.1, forward strand.
GGGTAACTAAAATGGTGCAGGGGTTGCATCATAAGCCCTAAGGGGACAAACTGAGGGATCTCAATATGTACACCCTGGAAGGGGGGGCATGACAGATACCTATAAGTATCTTACAGAGGTAAACGGTGTAGCAGGGGAGTATTTTGCAGATGTGAAGGTGCTCAAGGAGAAGAGTGCATTCCATGAAGCTGGAAGGGGTTAATTTAGGAAGGAGGTAAGGAAGTACTTCTTCACAAAAAGAGTGGTGAATGCCTGGTGGTGGTGGTGAAAACAATGGTGGACTTCAAGCATGCATGGGACAGGCACAAAAGAATCTTAGTAGGAAAGCGGGGGAAGGGGGGAGAGATAGCCAGAGATCTATTAGGGTCTGCAGCGACAGCATAGTCAGGGACATTCTGGGCAGAAAGGGTGGGTCAAGTGGTCCTTATCTGATGACAAATGCATTGTTTTTTATGCTTCTACCTTTCCCAGTCTGTTAAATACACTGCCTTGCTCCAGCTGCAGGGCCTACAGTTGCAAGTGAAGACTCACATTGTGTACTCTGTCTTCTCCTCTTCAGTACGGTTCCACTAGCCTGCCTTCCAGAAACAACAGTTAAATTTAGTGAAAATTAGCTGACTGGGATGATAATGTATGATTCTATGATGCCTTTAGACATTTTCTGATCAAGTGCTACTCTTTTTCATATAAATGGGCCTCCTTCAGTAGCCACTGCCACACAGGTCCTTCATTGTAAGAAGCAGCAGAAAATGGCAGTGAGATGTGTGCTGCACAAGGAGCTCTCAGTCTCTAGCATTACTGATGGGCTACTGTAGGGCATGTCAGTGGCCCAGTAGGTAGCACGTTCACCTCTGCAGCCAGATTAGATGGTTGCGGGTTCTAGCTCCACATCAGGTACATGAGGTAATACCCAAAACTGACACTGTAGTGCAGCACTAGGGGTGTGCTGCCCAAATGATGTGCCATCTTTCAGATGAGACATTAAATTGAGGTCCCTTATGTCCATCTCTGGTTTCTGCCCAGGTGGAAGTAAAAGATCCCATAGCACTTATCAGTGAAGAGTAGGGGAGTTTCCCTGGTGACATGGCCACTATTTCTCCACCAATAAAACAGGCTGATGTAACCTCCCCCCCCCAGGATGCACCTGGAAACAAGCTATCACAACAGTGAGTCCCTTTGCCAATCAAAAATTGTAAATAAATAAATTAAAATGTTCTTTGCCAATACAATAACTTGGACATTGTCAGTGTGTGCTCCCTGTAACAAGTGTTGCACCATGATGCAAAGCGTCAAAAGTAAATTGAGTTCCTTTGGATCTGCTTTACCCATGTCTAAATCACCAGATTTAGGCATGTTCACTGAATGCAAATTTGGCACTGGCTCATCCTTTGATCTGGTGTCACCTGGAAAGAGTGTTACTTCCACCAGTGTGTCCCAGACTCAGAAGACATGGTGCCACTTTCAGCCATCACAGTAGTGACTAGTGTGTGGCTGCAGAGTTTGCTCTCCTGGGGTGCACTGCATGTACACGTGGTCATCCATGGTCTGTGAGTGGTGCTAGTGATGGTAGTAGAGTCAGGTATGTGGTACAACCAGTAGAAAAAGGTTGACAGGAAGCATAACAGTGCTGGCACCATCAAACTACATATCTCCTGCTGCTCCACACCATATTGTGAGCTGAACTGGAAGAGTGAAACATGGGGAATGCATAACAAGTAAGGAGGTATCAAGTTTTGAGAGTCACTGATAGAAACATATAAACATAGGAAGTGTCAGCAGATAAGGATCTCTAGGCCCATCCAGTTTGCCCTTTTTCCCTACACTTGTTTGTGGCCTGTGACCATAGCTGATCATGGTTTTTCCCTGAAGTCTTATTGAGGGTATCTAGCCAAGCAGGACCCAAATCTCATGTGGAAAGTATCTTTTATCATATAAAAGTATTGCCATTTTGACCATAAAGGAGGGTAGGCTGAATATGCAGAGTGGTAATACAACACAAAATGATTCTGGGGAAACCCATGGTCAGCTTATATGAAGGCCAAATATTAGAAAAAAAACACTGATATTTCAAGATTAGCCTACCATGACAGGAAGAAGAATTAGTCTTAACATTTTAAGTTTTCTTTTTTTCATGAAGATACTTATAAAAATAAATGACTCTAGTTTGCAGTTTTTGCTTCATGTTCAGAGTTCTGTGAAGTGACAAGTATTTAATGCTTGATCACAAGAAGACAGTTGTACTGCAACTATACGGCTAGTAAATAAGCAAGTGTTCCTGCCAGGTTTCTAATTAGTGTCATAAGCTATTATGATCTTGATGAAGGACATATGAATGCATTTCTTTAAAAAAGTATGCAGGGATTCCATAATTCTGTTTTAAAACATTTATCTATGAGAAGCACTGAGCTACAGTAGCTTATTTTGCTTGAAATGTAGTTCCTGTAGGAATACTTACATAATTAATTAGAACATGTAGCTGAATGACAATGGTGATTCTTTAAAGTTATATATCATAACAAAATGTACTGAATAATAAATAGTAGTATACTATGTAGTGACTTCTATAGTAAGGTGCCTTAAAGTAGCATTTCGATTCAGTATCCAGTTTTACATATATTTGTATCTCTTAAATCACAAATCCTTTAACTAAAATATTACTTGCTTTTCCTGTTTATGATTATTTGTTGGCAAATTACAACTTTGCGAGTTATGTAGACTTATGTTTTAATTTCTAATTTCCCCATTGTACTCATTGGGTCAGACTCTCTCTCTCATTCTGTTCAAAAGCTCTTAATTTAACATCAACTGGAGTAGTCAGGATTGCTGCAGATGTACTCCCTCCTATGAGGAGTTGAATAGCTGGAATGAGAAGTAGCCAGAACATACAAAAATACTGTAGAATTCTACAAGCATAAAGAGGCCTTCAGCCCTTCGCTCCCACCTGTCTAGCACTTATGGGGCCTATGCAGACTTCCCAACTTGAAGCACTGCTTTTTTAGTAAAAAGTGAACCATATGACCCATCTCGCCTTCTGCCTTTTTTACCAAACTAATGTGTTTAACTCATCCACTCTTAAAACCTGTAATCCTCACAATGTTAACCACCACCCCAGGAAGATTGTTCCATCTGTGAAGAAGTATTTCCTCATGTCTCTCCTGAATTTTCCCACCAGCTTAAAATGATGCCTTCATGTCTCAGACCTCCTCACATTGGATGAGCAGCTGCTGGCAATTCATTTCTTGGATTCCCTTTATATATGTTAGAAATATCACTTTCTCTCAGTACAGTTTAACCCCTGCAAGGTATACATATTTTTAAATCAAGGATGGAAATGAGAAAGGAAAAGTGTGGCCTACTGGGATTCAAACCTCAGATCTCTGGTATGCCGTTCCAGCGCTCTAACCATTAAGCTACAGGCTCACTGATCAAAGCGTCTGAGGAATTTCCTTACAGCCACACACACATTCCTTTCTCTAGTGTTGCGCAATTATGCAACTAGGAACCAATGTTAGAAATATCACTTTCTCTCAGTGCAGTTTAACCCCTGCAAAGGTATACATATTTTTAAATCAAGGATGGAAATGAAAGGAAAAGTTGGCCTACTAGGATTCAAACCTCAGATCTCTGGTATGCCGTTCCAGCGCTCTAACCATTAAGCTACAGGCTCACTGATCAAAGCGTCTGAGAATTTCCTTACAGCCACACACACATTCCCATCTCTAGTGTTGCGACAATTATACGGCTGAGGAACCAATGTTAGGGGTTAAACTGCACTGAGAGAAGTGATATTTCAGCATTGAATTTCTAATGATGCTGCAACATAGAAAGAAAAAGGAATATGTATGCTAGAAAACTCCTCAGGCAGCTGACTCAATGACCTGTAACAATAATGACTGGCTTGGAGCGTATCATATAATCTGAGGATTTGAATCAGTAAACCACTTTCTCATTCCATCACTATATATATGTGAAAGTTCAATCATACCCCCTTCCCTTTTCGCTTCCAAAGAGTACATAATCATATCATCCAGTGTTGCCTTATAGGTCTTCTCCTGCTATCCCTGTAGCATTTTGGTTGTTCTCCTCTGGAAGAGTTCTAAGCAATTCTTGTCCTTTTTATTATTAGGATTCCAGAATTGCATGCAGTACTTTAGCTGTTACCCTTACCAAGAATCAGTTATTTCTTTCTGCTAGAAAAGGCCCTGCTTATGCATCATAGCAGCAGACTGGCTTTCCTCTATGCGTTATTGCATTGAACAGTGTTCCTGAGACTATCTTTATGCTTATCCCCTGAGGTCTGGTCTAATCTGAGTCACATCCAACACTGCGTTTTGGGGTTCCTTTTCCCACACTCATGTCCTTTCAGCTTTGGTATTAAATTTGAGATGTTAGATTGTTGATTACTTTTCTAATTTTTCTTGGTCCTTATTCATGTCCCCAACCCCTTTTTCACTGTCTACCCTGTAAAATATCTTAGTGCTGTCTTGTAAACAGACACATTTTGCTCTGGATCCTTTCTCCTATATCACATATAAACAGATGGAAGCACACAGGATCCATGGCCAACTCTTGGGGCACCCCAATGGTCACCCTCTTGACCTCTGAGTGCTTTCTATTTAACACTACCCTTTTAGTTTGTCCTCCTAACTAATTCTTAAAGAGCAAGTGTCATGGTGTATGTGCTCCAGGCAGGCAACTCATATGTGTAGTTGCCTGCCCTAGGAGCCTTTTTAGGTGTACTTGACCATTTTCTGTACAGTCATTTTAAAAAATGCCTGTCATAAAACCTGGCTCGCTACTTCCGTGCACGAGCCGAGCGATCACTTAGTGCTGCAGCCCCACCCCAGAAAAGAGAATAATTGTGTAACAAAGTTAGGAACAGGGCTGCAGCACTGTCTATGGAACATGTATTGGAATTGGAGAGGGAGCTTGTTAAATGCACTAATATTTTCTTTGCTGGGATGGTTACATGTGTTGGGCCCCATGTAGCGTATTTATTAAGTACTAGCCCCATATATGTAATCATCCCAGCAAAGATAATATTAATACATTTAGCAAGCCACTCCCTGAATCCAATAACTGCTCCACAGACAGCGCTGCAACCCTGTTCCTAACTTTGTGTCACAATTATGCTTTTTCTGGGGATGGGGCTGCAGCACTTGGCAATCGCCCGGCTCATACATGGAAGTGGCGAGCCAAGTTTTAAGAGGGGCATATTTTTAATATGACTTCACAGAAAGTGGTCAACTGCACCTAAAAACGGCTCCTAGGGCAGGCAACTACATGGTATAAGTTGCCTGCCCTGATCGTGTCAGCCGCTCTTTAATCCATCTTACATTATACTGAAGAATTCTATGAGGTTTGTTTAACCAGACCACTCTTTCATAAAGCCATTTAGTTCACTGTCCAGGTCACTGCAATTCTCTGGAGAGTCTACAAATTGCTTCTTAATATTAGCAGAATCAATAGAAGAATTAACAGAAGGAGCAGCATTACTATAATGGATTGGAGGCCAGCAGGATGCAGTTTTCAGGGTCTCACCTATCCATGCTAGTAAGCAGAATCATAGCATCAGCTACCTTCCAATCCATGGAAACCATGCCTGTTACTAGTGAGCAGCTGAACAAATCAGCAAAAGGTGCTGCCAGTACCTGCCTCACCTATCTGTGTCCCCTAAGGAAACTCCAGTTCAGTGAAGCGCAGGGATGTCTGGACTGTGGTCCCACATCCTGTACACAGTTACTACTCTTTGTTGTGTATTTGCACTAGCAATAAACATTTTTTATACCAGTGGAAATTATGGATTACTTTCAGTTCTGTGTGTATGTTCACTGTGTGAGGGCTGCTACACTTGACTCTGGCGCTCATTGTGTCTGTGAGGGTCATTGCAAGCCCCAGTAGCAGCACCCTGGTCCTGCATCTCTGAAAGCAATCATTCTTGTCCGGGTATCACCTACCTGAATACCTGGGGATACAGCCCATCAGGTTTGGTGACTGTTCAACCTTCAACCCCTTCAGACACTTGAGCACACTATCTTTTGGGATAGTCCACAATACCATCTTAGTCTCCCTCCCAACATTAATACTAAATTAAGGCAGTGGCATTCCTTTTTTAACAAAGAAGACTAAGGAGATAGTCATTTAATATGTCTTCTTTTATCTATCTTCCTTCACCTATATCTTCTCTCTACTACCTTTCAACTCCCTCTCTGTTTTTGCTCTTCTCCCCGGCATACCTAGAAAAGTCCTTGTCATTTTCCTTCACCTCTTCTGCTGTTCTGAGTTCTGCCACCACCTTAATTCTTTTCACTACAGTACTGGCCTCTTTCAGTTTTCTAAGGTAGAGCTTCCTAGTTGTCTCTGAATTATCTGCCTTACACCTTCTTAAAACAGGGACCTTGGCCTGGACTGCCACTTCTGCCTCCCTGGAAAACAAACTAGATTTCTTGTGCTTCTTTCTCTTCATAACCTGTTCTAGGCATAACTTAGATAGCTCTTGGATTGGATTTACTACGATACCCTGACAGTTAGTTCCCCAACACCCTGAATCTCAATGCTACTTGCCCGAAACCCATTTGCCCAACATTTAGATTTTGCCCATGGTGAGGTTCCTTTCATGTTTCAGGGAGCTTTGCCCCCTGCACCCCCCAATGCAGGGGGCTTTGCAACCCACACACCCCATACTTTTAATAACTAACTCTGTTGCAGGCAAATTCTAAATGTTGGGCAAACAGGTTTCGGGCAGGTGGTGTCGGGATTCAGGGTGTCGGGGAACTGCAAGGATATTGTAATACTCCCCTTGGATCCCTGTTTGATGTTATTTCAGTTATTTTATACCCCCTCTAATTGGCTTGCCCCTTGAGAGACTCCCCAAGCTCTTCCTCTGGTTTCAAGAGCTATGCTGAACCACACTGTGTTGTGGTCACTTGACCCAAAAGAATCTTCTATAATAACCTCCATGTTCTCCGAATCTGACAGAACTACATCTAGTACTGCACCGTCTCTTGCCTACTCTTCTACAAGCTGTGTTAGGAAACCATTCTGGAAGGCATTGATAAGCAAGTACAGTAGCTGCTAGTGCTTCTTGTCCCATGAATGCTCCAATCAATATCTGGCATATTAAAATCTCCTAGCAGAATAACTCCCCACCCCTCACCACCACTGCCTTCCTAATCTCCCCTATTAGTGACATGTCCATCTCTTCTGATTGGTTTGAGGCCTGTAGATCACATCCATTTGGAGGATCTTTCTCCCCCACCACCATCGGCTCAATTGCTAGGTTCTGGGGGGAGCTCCTTATCCTTGGAGACTTCAACTCTAACTGGCTCTCCAGCACAAGCTCCAAGCTATGGAGACATGTAGCTATACTAAATCTGTCCCAACAAATTTCAGAACCCACACATTTGAATCACAAGTCCCAGTACCACTCCCTACTAGATTGGGCCCTTACCATACACCCGCACCACATTCTTGAGTCAGGACTCCTTCTGAACACGCTAAGTGACCACCACATGACCTACATGGTAAGGAGAATATTCAGGCCCAAAGCTCCTCCCCCCCCCCCCATATACTGCTCACCAGGTCCTACAAATCCCTCAACCTCTCAGTGCTCCTATATGATCTGTCCAACTTGGATTGGTCTTTCATCCCTCTGGCCTCCTCCATCGATGTTGCCCTTGACCTTTTCAAGTGTAAATTCCTTGCCGTATGGCACTACCATGCACTGCTGAGAAGGACCCATGTAAGGGGTGCCCACCTGCCCTGGGTCACCACCAATATTATCGATCAACTACATGCCAGGGACCAAGCATGGAAAACCAATAAGGCATCTAATATCCTGGAAGCACTCCAGCTCTACCGTGCACTCTGAAACTCCTGCACTAGGCTCCTATGGCAGGCCAAAGCCAGCCATGTCAAGACCTCTTTCCACTCCAACCTAAATCACCCTGCAAAATTCTGGAAATCAATCAAATCGCTTCTGACCCCCGCCCAGCCCCCACCCCAGCCCTAAGTGTTGATAGCTCCACCATCACTGATCCAGAGAAGTGGCCTCGGTCTTTAACACTTTTATCACTAAGCTACGTGGTGCCTCTTTTATCCACACTCTCCCAAACTCACTCCAGCCCACCCACTCCCCCTCTCACACCCCCCAGGCTTCACTCTTGCATGGTCACTCCACAGTAGCGCAGTTCTATTGGCACTTAACCCCAGGAAAGTAAATGTCCCTTGGGTCTGGACTCCAAAATGCTTTACCTATCTGCCCCTGACATCGCCTCGCCGCTGACCACCCTCTTCAATCTCTCATTCTCGCTTGCTTCAGTCCCATCCGACTGGAAAAATGCCACTGTTATCCCCCTCCCAAAAGGGGGTGACCCCTCTGCACTGAGTAACTACCACCCCATCTCCCTACTCCCCATCCTGGCCAAAATTCAAGAGCGACTTGTGCTCGACCAGCTCTCCTCGTTTCTTAATGCCTCTTCCCTCTTCACACCCTGCCAATCGGGATTCAGGAAGATGCATTCCACCTTCACCTCCCTCCTCAGGCTCACCAACACGGTCCTCACAGGTATGAATCATGGGCACATCACCTCGGCTATCTTTGTTGACCTTTCTGAGGCATTCGACACCATCTCCCACGCCCTTCTACTATTCAAACTCACCCAGGTGGGACTCTTGGGTACTTGCACCAACTGGTTCAAATCCTACCTAGTAGACAGATCCCAGTCTGTGAGAATCGGTCATCATACATCTGCCCCCCTGCCTGTAACCACGGGGGTCTCCCACGGTTCAGTACTTGGCCCGATCCTGTTCTCCATCTTCTTGAATGACCTGCCCTCCATATGTCTACACACATCCATTCATATGTACTCCTATGACACGGCACTGTATGTGTCTGGTCCCTCCCCCACTGAAGTGTCCTCTAGACTTCAGGAGGACTTCAATGCTGTTCAGCTCTGGTTTTGATCTAACCAGCTCTTTCTAAATCCCAAGAAAACTATCTCCCTAACCTTCAGTACTAGACAGAGGCTATCCTGGCTCCCCACAACCCCCACTTACCATACTATCGATGGGACTCCTTTGGAGGCCTGCACCTTCTTTCTGTACCTTGGGGTCTGGCTCAACCAGCACCTTGACCTCTCAGCTCATCTCAACTCAATCCACAAAAAACTTCACCCCAAGCTGGGTGCCGTATATCGTAACAAGGACTGCTTACCTCTGGAAACTCGCAAAGCAAACCTACAGGAAATTATTCTCCCTATAGTTGACTATGGCGATGTAGTTTACAGTGCCGCCCCCAAGTCCACTCTTGCAAGATTCGACCCCCTCTTCCATTCCTTCTGCCATTTTGCCCTGGACTGCCCTCCCTCAGTGCACCACTGTGATCTCTACAAGTTGCTGGACCTCCCCTCACTACAGGATCAGAGACTTAGCCACTGTGTGAGGACGGCAAAATTCTAGACACAGTCCCTCACCCCTAACTTGAGTCTGCCCTTGCAGTTCAACCCTCCTCTGTGTACTCTCTCAGAAACACTGACTCCCGGTTTCTGCATGTCCCACATACGTCCACAAACAAAGGCCAGGCGGCTTTCAGCTACTGCATGTCTAAACTTTGGAACTCCTTGCTGACTGACATTGGGCACACAGACAACCTTCAGTGGCTAAACCAGCTCTTCATGTTGTTCTTTCCCACCTCCTGCTCATGCAGTCTGCTCCACCATAATGCCATATATTCCACCTCTCACCCTTAACCTATACCACTCCTTGGAACATCTCTACTTGACAAGTCCCAGGACCTAGTCTAGTGCCTGGAGTCATCTGGCCTGTAGCGCCTGTCAAAACTTATGTGTCCTTCCAGATTTATTTTATCTCACACTAATTGCTTAGCTGGACTGTTGGTCCACTGGACTTGTTAGTAGTTTGCACTCGGTTAGCTGCTGCCTTTTTGGCATCTAAGTTATTAGCTTTGTTATTGTACTGTATAATCCTGTTATGTTGCTGTATCTGCACTGTAAATTCATATGTTTCAATGCTGTGCATGTCCTCTCCCCCTACCCCCAGGACACAACTGGAATCGAACGCTACTCCGCTCAGTATGCCTTCCTGCTGAAACTCTTAAATAAATAAATAAATCACAGAGATTCCACCAACACCTTCCTATGTCACCTAATCATCCATAACCCTGCCATTCCTGGTGTACAGCGCTACACCTTCATCCCCTTTTTCTGTCTTTCCTGAACAGATCATAGCTGGTGACCATGTGGTCTCAGTCATTTTTGAATGTCACTCATGTTTCTGTTATAGCCATTGTATCTGGCTGGCCTGGCATCTGCTGCCACCTCCTGGAAGTCATACATTTTGTACCCAAGGCAACTGGCTATGTGAGAGGACTTAGAGGATGAATCGGCAGATTCTCTGAAGTCAGAAATGTAATAAATGGTGACCCTCGGGTCAGTCTTGGAGCCCACACTCTTTAATATTTATGTGAGTCATATAGGGGATAGAGTAAAAATGAGTCCCTTCTTTGGTTATATTAAACTCTGAAGGAGGGTGGATACTTTGGAAGGGATTACCAATATACAAAATGATGTGGAAAGGTTAGGACAATGATCAGGCATCTGGCAATTGAAATTCAATGCTAAGAAGTGCAAGGTTATGCACACTGAGAAAAAGAATCCTTAGACAGTCTACTGGATTGTGGAGAGAGGGTGAGGCAAACTACAGAAGAAAGGGATATGGGAGCTGTCATTACTTGTACCCTAAAGAATACCACACGGTGCAATAATGCTTACAGGAAAGCAGGCAGAAATATAAGGTCTATAGACAGAGGTCTTACAAGCAGGAGAAAGAAGGTAATCCTTCCACTGTTCAGATCTCTGGTGAGGTCACTCTGAATTACTGTGTGCAGTTCCGGAGCTCACATTTGAGGAAGGACTGGGACAGGTTGGAGACAGTTCAAAGGAGGGTGACTAACATGATACAAGGCCAGCATGAAAATTCATATGAGAAAAGGTTGTGGAAATTGAACATGCATTCCTTGGAGACAGAAAGAAAGGTGGGTATAACAGAAACCTTCAAGTTTCTTTATGGTATCAACAGTGTGAACTGCTCTGAGTTGTTCACATTACATGACAGGTTGTACACCAAGGAGCACAAACACAAGGTGGTGCAGACAGTTTCTGCAGGGACATGAAGAAGAACTTCTTACATAACAACATGTAGCCCTCCCCCAACTATGTCTAGAGGCCAGATGTTACGGAGAGAAACGGGGCCTCAGAATCTAGAACCTCACCAAGTTCTCCTCAGATTAAAATTGGGATAAAATCATGGGTGTCTTACCTTGAGTCATCTTGGAAACCCACGACACTGAGCCCTAAGGGTGTTTAGTTTCTTACCTAATAGGAAAGTCCAGACGGCGGTCAGGTCAGTTCATCTTCAAACTTCTCCAACCCACCAGACATGGAACAAGAGGGCGTATGGAATTAATTACATCAGACCCCAGGAAAAAAATGGGAAAATCCCTAAAAACTAAGACTTATAATTCATCAAAATCCTTCTATAGCAATAATCAAACTGGACTCCGATTTCTACAAACAAATCAAATTTATTCTCCTGAGCACTTAAATGATTACAGAGCTCAGGGGCCCAATAGCTTAAAACCTTGAAATCATACATCTCCATAGGGATTATTCATTTATTAAACTGATTTGTTGAGAAAGAGAGAGCTACAGGCATTCTTAGGCATGGATTTTCCCTACAACAGAATCAGCAGCAAACTTAAACCCAGGACCAGGGATTAACTAGTGAAAATTCCCAGGAATGTGAAGATCCAGATGACGCACAGGCACTGGTAAGAACCTTACTCTGACACCACTTTTTATATGCTGAAACTTTCCATTTCCCTTTCTCCCCCTTAGGGAAGTGATGTACTTCTCTGCTGCAACTGAGTTAATTCATGATCGGGGAGAAATTGAACAGCCTGAACCCTCCGCGACTGCTCCCATAAATGTTCTTCCCTCTAATACTTGTTCTGACCTGGTCCCTGGAGCATTCTCCTCCACATGTTTCCTGCGGCTCTCACACTGGAGCCGTGCCCTCCAAAACAGCTACAGTGGCTCCCAGATTCCAAACAAAATCCTATTGCCTGAGATGGGCAAGGCCTACATTGACCTCAAGGCCTACCTAATTGTAGGCCCCGGGACATGCCACATACACAAGCATGGGAGGCCCCAATCAAGTCCAGGCCGCTACCCAGTTCCACCTTCTGCCCCTAAGCCATCATACCACATGGGGAAAATGTGATCAAGAGGAGCTGCCACAATTCTCCAGTCCCCTGTTGAGGCCCTGCCACCACCATGACACCTCGATGGCCCAAGAACAGCACCTCCCTAAACTGGGCCCAACACCCCCCCGAGTCCTATATTACCTGCTATGCCAAAACTTCTCTGCTCCCATGGATGCTCTCACCACCTGATTTACCAAGAGAACCCTGTACCCAACGACTGCTATTGCCTATCTGTCCACCTCCCACAGAGACCCCAATCCAGGAACCGGTGCACTGCTGCTGAAGACTACCAACCTGCCTAAGGGGTAGGGGGGAACCGCCCTTCAAACTGCCGTGAGCAAACCCCGCCAGTCTCTCCCCCACTTCCCACCTATCTCCCCTCAATATATACTAATCCAACTCTGCTGCACTATCTGGTGGCAACACAAAGAACACCCCCACAACACGCAAACTCTCTAAGCCCTGGGGGGGGTCCTAAGGATAAAAAATAAGCCCACCCTGAAGAGGAGCTTACACTCTTCCCCCCACCTAAAAAACCTTTTTCTCCTGGAAATGGGGGCAGAGGGCCGTGCAGACCCCCAGTCCAACCAAACTTGGTATGCACACTCCCCAGCAAGTTGGAGGGGCACCCACCAAATTTTGACCCAAAGGGGAGGAACCTCCCCAGCTACTGCTAAAACTACATGAAAAGGAAAAATAAGAAAATATCCTACCCTACCTGTGCCAGGAAGCCTTAAACTTTTCAACTACATTTAGGCAACATTAAGAACATTTTGATTATTGAAAATACTTTCATAGTCTTAAAGTCCCTTCCCCATACCACCCACCAAATAAACCTCACAATGTTCACACACACTCACACAAGACAGAATTTAAATACTCAGCCTTAATGTTGAAATTGAATAAAACTGATTTATAAGATTAGCATTAGTTTTTTTCAAACAAAAATTAAAATTGTCACTGTCCTAGATCTCTAGTCATTAGATTATGAATTTAACATGAAAACACCAACAGCCCTGAAATAGGCCTCTGCTCTGATGAGCAATCTTCCTTGCATAGTTCACAGTTTGCTGGGGCCTAAATGATAGGACCTCTACCCTATGGGAAATAAGTCAGGATCAGGCTTAGTAGCGTGGTCCCCAAACGAGTCCTTGGCAATAATGTAATACTTAATTCTGCAGCCTGGCAAGTCCTGGACTAGAGCAAAATACTTGAACAAAGTCAAGCCAGACCAAGGTGCAGTGAAGCACATGGCATGCGCTTTCTGGAAGAGTAGCTGGGATGGATGACTGGAACTTCCAGGCTTGGACTGCAGCTTCTGGAATTGCTCTAAATATAACCAATCCTCATGCGTTTCTTCAATGATGTCCCACATCCTTTCTGATAGATATGGATAGTCTGCAATAGGGAACTCTATGTGGATCCTTCTTCTTATCCATCACTCCACCTGGGACCATTCGAGCAGCTCCCTAACACTGGTCCTCCTGGCCTCTCCAGGTTCCAGTCACACTCCATTATGATAGGCCACATCGAGAGGGTCATTTCTTATCAGTCCATCCATATTGACCCTCAAAGCTTTAGAATGTGCCATCAGGCATGGGGTTTTATCTGCCAGGGTGCTGACAGGCCGGTGAAAAGGCAGGGGAATATCTTGCTGAATTTCATAATCAGCAAACTGGTGTCACTTGAAAAGCAATTTTTCCTCATCAAATGCAGACTCCTTTGTAATCTCCTTTCACTCAATAGTCACTCTACAGGCTCACAATGTAATAACAGGATGGGATCTTACTGCAGGGGACACCTCTTACATAGCCAGAGGGGACAATGGGCTGTTGCTAGACAGGGACTCTGCCCGGGACTCCCTTAGCTCTGGGGAGTCACCTTATGGCACAAGCAGGCCTACTATGGGAATAGTGGACAGCCAAAGGTGGGGAGCTGGGCAAATGGCTGTGGTCCTCAACCCCCCCCACCTCTTCTTTCACTGATTCCACAATGACATCTGGGGACAGTTCTGTGGCCTTCTCTCCCAAGTCTCCTTTGTCCTGGAGCTTGAACTTCTTGAGGGCCCCGGCCTCTACACTTCTTTGTGACCATATGGATGGTGGTACCCCTAATGAAAAGTAGGTGGTGCACGATCAAAAATGTCTCCAGGGGCAGAGCTGGAGCAGATTCCACATACTGACAACCTGACTACTCCTTCTACCCAAAATCCACATTTGACAAATCTTTCGTCCGCCTGACTCCTCCCTGCCAAATTCCACAACCACATTAGCAGGGAGGTAGGAACTGTCACCTGTGATTCCTCCTGGGGAATAGATCCTTCAGCCATCTTTTATTTTCTACCAGGAATCACCTTCCAAACCCTTTTCTTTCACTCTGGGGAAGGGGGGAACACAAATAATTTAAGTACAGGCCTTCCCTCTTCTCCAACACTGATCAGGAGTGCTAAAACAGGCTTCCAAACTCTCTGGTCTCCTCAGCAAAATGGCACTCAACTCACATTCCTTCTCTCCTCACACCTAACCAGCGGCCAATCAGAAAGGCTAACGCATGCATGTGACCTCCCAGTCACATGTTTGGGTGATAGAGACTGGAGGGGATGAGGTCTAGCCATACCAAACAGGCCTACCCCACACCACCCCACTGAAACTGCACCACACTGGCCTATGCCCAAGGCAGCTGGTCCTGCCAGCTCCTCCAGTCTCTGAAATAGGGGCAAAAACAACCTGCTGGGACAAAGGAAAGAATTCTAGACTTCGTATGCCACCTCAGCAACTTCACCCTTCTATTATATTTTCTTTTAAATGGTATGTATCTTGTGCCAAGATCTAATAGTATGTTTGTAATAAACTCCCATTGATTTTCCTCATCAATATCCTCCATATTCTTTTCCCAATCCCAACCAGCTAACTCCCACCTTTGGTCAAATTTTGCCCTGACAAGGTCATAACATGTTGAACACCATTCATTGTACATGTAATTGTTTAAACTGAATTGAATCATATGATCACTGTGTAGAGATGAGAGGGAAACAAGGTGGACTCAGCACAAGCAAGTGTTCTTTCAACAAGCCAGATGGTGTATTTAGATTTATTTTTGTAATCAGGCAGCAGTAATATAGTGAACTGAGCAAGTCATAAAATTAAAAAAAAAATAGTAGCAAAGCAATTAGCAGCAAAATAAGCAATACACTGCTAAGCAACAGGACATGGAGACAGCACATCCTCACACTTCTGTGTCAGAAGCACTAAGACCTAACTATCTGAAGTGGCTGGTAACTTCATCCCTTTTATACAGTACCTGCCTACAGGCTCCTGTGACCTTGAGCCCACCCCTTCATGGATTCAAAACTTTTATTTTACAATATACAGGCTGTTTATAGTTCAAGTCACAGCCAGCAGTACTTTTTTTCACATTAAAATAACATTTCAGTGGCACAAACTGCTTTTTAATACATATTTTTAAAGATCACAAAAAGAACTCCATGAATTATTCATGTGGTCCACCTCCTTTCCAATGGTCCTGCCCATGTCTGTATAAATATAGTGGCTGAAGGGCTGGCTGGCTCCTAAAGAAGATATTAATTTATGCAGGAAGGAGCAGAACAGGAGGAAGGTAAGTTAAGCTCCTTTTACTAGGTGTGTTTAAACTAGCTTTCTTAACTTTACGTTTTAGTTATATTTAACTGTGGAGCATTCCTTGTTTTGTTGGAGACAAAAAGTAGCTATTGTTTTGGAAGCCCTGTGTTGGCTCAAGTACAGAAAGGAATGTAAAATAGGAGGCCTGAAGCATGAAACTAGTAAAAACTTCTCCAAACTCTGTGAAGCTTTAAACATTCCAACAGGCATTTCTTTTTGTACTGGTAGAAGCTACCTTGAAAATGTGAGGCACATAGCATTTTAAATCCATACTTCAGGCACTTTAAACCATTTTTATACCATTTCTATGATCCATACCTTTTGAGGTCTGTAGCACTCAGCACTTTATTTTATACCCAAGTCTCTTTATGTCTTATGCACTTTACCTATATTTCATTTATGTACTCTGCACCTTTGGAAATTAAATAAGGGACAGAGGAGAACAGAAGAAATAGAGACCCAAAGAAGATAGAACTGCAGGTGGCTGGTCAGTCTTCAATGAGAGAGAAATACAGGGGAGAGCTGCAGTAAAGGGGAAAAAAGTGGGGGATGGTGCTTTTCTTAATCCAGCAGGATTCCTAGTGGCAGGAATATCACCCTGCCACACACTGGTACTAAGGAGCTCTCTGGAAGTTCACTAACATATAATGTCCTTGCATTTGGTATAACAGTATCTTCTTCATTGAGTGGATGGTGACAAAATCAATCAAAACCAATCAAAATCTTTATTTATTCAGGCGAACATCATTGAGCGTAGCTCATTTACAAGATGGACCTGAGTGGTCATACAAATAAGGGTACAAGCTTTTTTTTACAAAGACGTGAGAATAGCATAACATTAGTACAATCAAATAAATAAGAGATATATACAAAATTTACAGATATACAAGGCACAGTAAAATAACTTAACCTGTAAAAATGAAGAGGATAATAGATATAGCAGGGATAATAATCAAATAATAGGGCTTTTATAGGCTTTTATATGAAATGTGATAACTGACTGGGTAGAAGAGGAAACTAAACATAGTGGATTACAGAAGGGAGGGTGTAGGTTGGATGGGAGACTAGGCCTTATGGAAGCAGTTGCACAACTCTGGAAATAGGGAGGTGTATAATCTTTTGAGGATGATAAGGGTAAGAGGGTATTCAGATTCATAGATTTTTGGAGTGAGTTCCAGACAAATGCTAGGGAATAGCTGATAGCAGCCCTCCCAAACCGGGTGCAGGTATTGGGAATCTTTAGCATAATGAGCTTATTGATCCTTAAGGTGTATGGCCTAGATGTGATTCGGGTGAAACAGTCTGAGATATAGGAGGGGAGTTTGCCTGATAAAGCTTTAAAGATCCAGATTGCAGCATTCCTTTTTCTTCTGTACTGTAGGGATGTCCAGTTGACTGCCATGTAAAGAGAGCAATGATGGGTGCTGGAGGGAAGGTCTGTAATAAATCTGATGGCTCTATGATACAGGGTGTCCAGCTTATTTAAGAGGAGAGTGAGCAATGGCCATAGAAAGTCAGCATAGTCAATAGGGATAGGAATGATGCCTGGATTAATCTTTGTTTGGAATCTCTGGTAAGGTAGTGTTTTATCCTGTAAAATAGGCCAAGCCTTTGTCTCAACTTTTTAATAGCTCTTCAATGTGGACAGAGTAGTCAAGCTATTGTCAATCCAGACTCAAGATATTTGAATTTATCCACAAATTCCAGCTTTTCTCCAAATAAGGTGGATAATTGTGGGAGTAATGAATGATGGGGTAGTGGCAGAGCAATTCTTTGTTGCAAGAACATAGCTTTTGTTTTTGGCATTTAGAAGTAATTTTTTCCAATAGGTTGTGTTGTAGGATGGAGAATTCTGACTGTAACAGTTCACAGGCTTTTGATGGTGAGGATTGCTGACATATAATACAGTATCATCAGCAAACAGATGAATGTTAGATTGAGAGAGGTTGGCATCAATGTTATTAATATAAATGGCAAGAGGATGGGGCCTAGGATAGAGCCTTGCGGTACACCTCTTAGCAGTGGTTTAGAGGTAGATAGGTAATTTTCATTTTTACCAATTGTAACCTTCCAGAGATAGCACCTAAACCAATTGAGTGAGAGTGAATCAAGGCCTACAGAGCTAAGAGAGAGATTAATGATTCATGATCCACTGTATCAAATGCTTTACTCAAATCCAGGAACACAACACAGGTACTATTCTTTTATCCAAGGCAGTCTGCCAATCGTTAGTGACTTTGGCTAGGGCAGAGATGGTGCTATGCATTGATCTAAATCCAGATTGTGCTGGATTTAGGGAGGTTGATTGGTGTCCAGATAGGCCCTTAACTGTGAATTTACTAATTTTTCAAGCATCTTGGATAGTACCGGTAGGATGGAAATTGGCCTGTAATTGTTAAGGTCCATGGGATCACCTGATTTAAGTAGTGGAACTACTTGAGCTGTTTTCCATATGGAGGGGATGGAACCAGTAGCTAGGGAAAGATTGAAGAGGTGAGTGAGGGGGGCAGATAAGGCGTGCAATGCTACTTTAAGAAAGTAGGGGTCCAGGGAGTCTGCACCTGCACTCTTATAAGTATCTAAATTGGATAGGAGGTCTTCTACTTCTTTTAAGGATATTGGTTTGAAGGAGAATGTTGAAGCAGCCTTTTGTCCCACAGTGGATTGAAGGTTTAATGATGATCTCAAGAGATTTGCAGGTGAAGAGTCAAATGCTAGGCCAGCTGTGGTGAAATGGTCATTGAAGGTATTTAAGATTTCTTGCTTGTCAGTGATTTCTATGTCACTTAGTAGCAGTTTGGAGGGTAAGGAAGGGGTAGAATTTTGGCCTAGAATTCCCTTTATAGTACCCCAGAATCTGGATGGGTTAGTATAGGATGCATCAATTCAGCTCTATAGTAGGCAGCTTTGGCATTTCTTATTTGTTTTGTGCATGAGTTTCTTGCTTTTCTGAATTGAAGCCAGTCTCTAGTATCCTTTGTTTTCTTGCCTTTTTCCAGAGTTTGTCTCTGGCTAACAAAGCTGATTTAAGGTCAGCAGTGAACCAACGACAAGATTTTACTTTAGTTCTGACACTGGTGATTGGTGCATGTATATTGAGGGCATTAGTGATAATGTCCTTTAAGATCTGAAGAGCTGTCTCAACTGAGGTTGTAAGGTAAAAATCTTGCCAATATAGTTGTATTGCACAAATCATGGAGATGTCCTGAGATGTTGAAATTCTTTTTGACCTTTTATGGAGAAATTTTGCAGGATTGGATGGCTTGAGTGTAGATCTTATGCCAGCTATAGGACAATGATCACTTACATCACTGGGTAGCACTCCAGCATGAGAATATAAGTGAGGCTTGTTTACCATCATAATATCCAGGAGTGAGCTGTTGGTAGTATTTTCAGGTTAATCCTTGTTGGATCTTTGATTAATTGAGTGAATCCATAGATGTCACAGAAGGTTACTAGGGGTGCAGATGCATTAGATAACCAATTTAAATTCAAATCACCAAGGATGATGGTATCTTCAGGGCCTAGACTGAGTATTGATCCTAGGTGGGATAGGAGTTTGAGGCCTGCAGAGGGGCCTATGCAGCCAATCAATTTAAAGGAAGACATGTTAGGAAGGGATATTTTAATTGACAAGCATTCAAATTCCTTTGGTTCGGATGTATTGATGAGGCAGAATGCAGAGATGGTTTCCTTGACGTAGATGGCCACCCCACCACCCCTGGAAGGGCGATCTGATCTGAAGAGCTGGTAATTGGGAAGGTTTATATCACTGTCTTTTGTTGTAGATCTGAGCCAAGTTTCAGAGATAACCAGGAAGTCAGGTAGGGTATGTGCAACCCATGCCTGTATTAAGGAGAACTTTTTTAGGAGGCTGCAGGCATTGAAGTGAAGGAAACTTAGGCCATTTATGGAGGTTAGATCAGATGGGGATAAAAACTTTCAGTGGGGCCAGGATTGATTTCAATAGTACCAATTCTGATCAGAAGGAAGAAATAGAAATGTCTGCTTAGCAGCATGGTCAGTACTAAAACTGCAGCCAGATTCAATGCCAGATGGGACAGATTCAAAAAGTGGGTAGTGGTAGGAAGTGGGGGCATGAAGAAGGAACATCAATTTCTGATGGGGGCATTCTCATGTTGCTTCACATATATGGGCATTTCACTCCTACTAGTTATGGTTCTGGGCAGAGGGGAAGGCCACAGGTAATTTTCTGCCTGTGAATTTCCATGTTATGTCTGTGTAACTTCTATGTACTGTACATCCCCCACTGTAGAAATTCACCCTTTAGAAAAGATTTATTGATGATGTATTTTTTTTCTTCTCTCCGAGCTGGTCAGCTCTCATTCAGCAGGGTGCCCCAGTCTTGTCCCCCCAACATCCACTGGGACTTACCACTAGCCATCTTCCCCCAGGGCTGGCCCCCCCCCCCAGTGAGTAGAAGGTCCCGGGCCCCAGCCAAAGACTGGATCCAGTCCGGGCTGGTGAGTCCAGCTATTCAGGGAGCTGGACCTGCAGGCATCTGCCATCATCTAGCCATGGGAGTTTTCCAGTGTTCTAGTCCCTAGGGAGATGTGACATGCAGTGACATCCAGGAGCATGCCATGCGATTCTGCATGGCATGCACCAACATCTGCCCCATCTCCTGATCTTTTAGCCCAAGCTGTCTTTTCCCCAGCTTCCACCAGGAGACAGGAAAGTAATGCACTCTATATAACTTTCCCCAAGAGGAGGAGAGCAGTTCATCGGACACTCAATCCTCCTGTCCCTGGCCAACCCCTGATGCCCCGTGGTCACTCCTGACCCCAGGTCACTGACATGGTGGCAGGTGAGTCTTGGTGCCTTAGCCCCCTACACTACTGGGCCAGAATTGAGGATGTATTTATCATTTGGAAAGGTACCACAGAGGAGCTCAAGGGCTTGCATATCTAAAGAGTATCTATCTACACTTGCAGTACAATTATGTTTGGAGTATTGCTCTCCAAATATACTATTCATAGATGTAGAATTCTTCAAGAAAGAACAGCAGTTTTCCACAAAGCTGGGTAAAAACCTATAGATAAGAATACAGTAGCACATTCCACCAATTTTGATCCTCAATATGTGATTGACAATATTCCCTTAGGACAGAATATGCAGGTCAGAAGGAACTGTTCCACAACAGAGAGCAGATGGAAGCAACTGAGGGACGAGTTTGTTAAAAGAGCAGAAAGCATAATTTCCATGATACCACAAACACAGATGTTAGAAAAAAAAAAACAACCAACTAAAAGAACCTAAGTTAATCTTTGTGACTACATTTTCTGAGCAGCAAAACAGGATTTGGAACATCATCTACATGCATTGGGAAGTTCTGATGTAAAACTTTAGTAGTACAAAGAAAACAAAACATTTGAGGCTATCGTCTTACATTCTAACCATAAATCCCAAGCAGTCCTATGGAAGCAATGCAACCAAGTTCCTGTATGTCTAGGTCTAGCCAGCAGTTTTGTTTTTAAAGCCTTTCAAGTAATCAGACTTCCCACATCCATAAAACATACAGAAATCACTACATCATCAATGCTATAATTAGTGAAGGCTCTATCTGTTTTCTTACAGAATAACCCACTTAATCATCCCTCAGGTGTTTACAAAACTGTAAATGTAGCTTTTATTAATGCTCACTGGATAAGACATAGCGCTACTGCTGCAAAATTTACTCTAAATCAGTACTTACTGAATGATCCTGGATGCATCATTGTCAGATGGAACAGAAGACATTGTAGGGAAAAGAAGATCAATAAAAAATGCAAACAAGGGGACTCCCAAGGGCAATAAGTGTAGCAGGCAAATTTAGAAAAAAAAAATCCTAATAGCAAACAAAGGGAAAGACAAAATAGGGCAACACATGCAATTGAAAACACTCAGCAAAACATGTTTTTACAAATTCTGACTGTAGTACTCATTTATATGTCTTTGGAAGGTGGACAGTGATTGCTGTGGTGAACAGTCCATGGTCTATCCATTTCAGGGTGGAATCACTGATGCCGAAGAGGGATGAGTTTCTGGAATGAGTTTAGGGAAGCCAGACTGAAAGGGACAAAGAAACCAAGAGTAAGAAGGGGAGGCCACCAGGAGTCTTTCAATCCTTGCATATGAATGATGGGCACGGGAAAAGAAACTGTATTTCTTGCCTGTAGAGTTATAGTGTCGATGAGGGTATAGGTGGAATCTAGGTCGACCAATACTTGGGCATTCCATGAGACTGTAGCCAGTGTTCTGCTGTATCTATTCATTACAGTGTCCCTAATGCAGTTGTTGTCCACCCAGGATCCAGGAACTAGGAAATTGGGCCATGTCAAGGACTAGCTTCTGGTAAAAGCCCTGGTCCTCAACATTTGGCCCATATACGGTTTCCATAGCAAAAGTTTTACCTGTGTGGATTCTGATTTGTGCCAGGGCATAACAAGCTTCAGGGTCTGTTTTGCTGGACATTACTGAACCATGGAAGCTCGAGGGAATCCATATAGCATCTTCTCTGGACTTGGGGCTGTAGCATGAGGCCACCCATGGGCCTTTCCAGCTGTCACTTGTATTTTGCAGTTCATGTTTATTCATATGCATCTCCTGCATTAGAAGAATACTGTTTTTCAATTATTTAACTGTACCTTGCATTCTTTTATGTTCGCTAAGTTTTTTTTTGTTGTTTTTTTTAGATTGTTACCGTTCCAGGTAATACTTACTACTTTGTCAGCCATAAGATATGGCAGAGTCATGAACAAAGCAATTGCATTTGACCAGACCAGTGAAACGTTTAACTTTTCCCCCATTCCCCCCCTCCCAACTCACCCTCCTACACTCCCTGTGTCCCCCACCCAAACAAATGAGTATCCCATAACACATCAGTCAAATATAGAAACCTCAATCTGTAATCTTCCCCACACCCCTCATTCAGGTGTGCCCTTACCTGATAGAAATTCCCCTGCAAACTAATTGTGACAGTCTTATTTCAACATGGCATGTTTGCAACAGGCAATCATACTAAATTAAACAGCAATAGTACTTAGAGATTTAGTGATGGGGTGTGATCTGGGGTGGGCCACAAACTTTCTCCCATGCCCACCCACACTCCATTTCCACTTCTTACTCTTTCCAACACATCAAATGTTATGTGTTCCAAAGAGATGTACAGCTGTCCCTGCATAGTGTTATTTCTGGCAGTCTATATGTTGACCGACAATAAGTAAAAAAAAAAAAAAAAGTAAAAAAGAACCAGCATTCCATGCAAGAAAATTCCAGAATGAAGATTTTTACTGAAAAAAAATCACAGTGTTACACAAAAATTCAATATTAAAATGACACAGGGAGAGAAGGCTTGGGAATAATATCAGGTTAGGCAGAGGGAGGTGGGCAGGGAGGTCAGCCAAGAAAAGGCATTGACGGAGGAGAACATTGCCAAGGTGGTCAAGAAGGGGAATGAGATCTTTTTAGGTATATAGGTGAAAGGAGGAAAACGGAGAAGGGGATTCCCAGCCTGGAAAATGGGGCAGGGGAGAGGGTGGTGGGGGACCAGGAGAAGGCTGAACTGCTGAATAGCTATTTCTGTTCAGCATTCATGAATGAAGAAGAATGGAAAGGGGGTAACTTTAGGGTAGCTGAGATCACAGGGAGGGAGTGAACATGAGCCCGTTTCAAGAAGAGGAGATCCTGAGGGAGCTTAGGGACTTGAAGGTTGATAAAGCCATGGGGCCAGATGGGGTGCATCCAAGGGTTTTGAGGGAACTGAAGGATGTACTGGCTGCTCCCTTGACCAGCCTATTCAACAACTCCTTAAGATCGGGGGTGATACCTAATGATTGGAAATGTGCGGATGTAATACCCCTTCTTGAGGGAGAGGCAACTACAGGCCAGTGAGCTTGACATCTGTGGTTGGCAAGATCATGGAAAAACTGCTTAAGAACAGAATTAACAGCTACTTGGAGGCAAATGGCCTTTGGGACCCGAGGCAACATGGGTTCACTGAGGGCAGATCCTGTCAAACAAACTTGATAGATTTCTTTGACTGGGTCACCAACGGGGGGCTCGGTGGACGTGGCCTATGTTGATTTCAGAAAAGCATTTGACTCGGTGCTGCACAGGAGGCTATTGCACAAAATGGCTTGCCTGGGGATGGGGGAGGTGGTAATAAGGTGGGTCGAGAACTGGTTGGAAGCAGAACGCAGAGGGTTTTGGCCAACAGGGCAACCTCACAGGAGTCTGAGGTCATCAGTGGGGTTCCCTAAGAGTCAGTGCTAGGATCTCTTCTGTTTAATGTCTTTATAGGAGATATGGCGGAGGGTCTGGAAGGGAGGATAAGTCTATTTGCAGATGACTCAAAGGTCTGCAATAGAGTGGACACGCAGAAGGGGGTGGAAATGATGCATAGGGATCTGAAGAGGTTGGAGGAATGGTCCAAAGAGTAGCAATTGTTGTTCAGTGTGGCAAAGTGTAAGATCATGCATTTAGGCAGAAAAAATGGGAGAGCGGAGTATTGGTTGGGAGGAAGATCCCTGCAGGTAACAGAAGAAGAAAGGGACTGAGGCATCATCATTTCACAAAACCTGAAGGTGAGAAAGCAATGTGGAGGGGCAGTGTCAAGAGCCAGCAGAATATCTGGTTGCATAGGGAGAGGGATCTCCAGCTGGAGGAGAGAGGTCCTAGTTTCCCTGTACACACAGCTGGTCAGGCCGCACCTGGAGTATGGGGTCCAGTTCTGGAGGCCATACCTCAGGAAGGATGTGCAGAGGGTAGAACGAGTTCAGAGGATGGTGACAAAGATGGTGAGGGGGCTAGAGCACTTACCATACGAGGGGAGACTGAGTGACCTGGGCATGCACTCACTGGAGCAGAGGAGGGAGAGGGGTGACATGATCGAGATATTTAAATACTTCAAGGGTATCAAGTAAGGTGCCTGTGGAGATCCTTTTCCAATTGAAGGAGCACCCTAGGGTGAAGGGACATGAATCCCAAATCAAGGGGGGGGGAAATTTAGGGGTAACTTCAAGACGTACTTCTTCACTGAGAGGGTGGAGGACAACTGGAATGGGTTGCTGAGGGAGATGGTGGGGAGAATACAGTAGGAGGGTTCAGAAGGGCATGGGATTAACATAGGGGGATGCTAGGGTGGGGGGGAGATTACAGCAAAGGCCTACTGGAAACCTAGGCACACTGGGCAGACTAGGTGGACCTGGTGATCCTTTTCTGCCATCACATTCCTATGTTCCTATGTTCCTAATATATCACACAGCTCAATAACAGCTTAAAACAATAAGAAGTATAAGTCTCCCACACATTAGCCTTTAAACCTCAGTGCTTCGGGGCTTCTGACCCCTTCATCAGGAGGTGTGGCCACTCATCAAAAAAACAGTGTTTAAATACCCTCCACCTCAGGTGCCAGTCATTTCACTTACTATAAATTAAATAAATCAATCAGAGCTTCCACTGGTTCTAATGAATTTAGCCTCATTTACTCCTGCCCTCATTAGTGGAGAGATCCTGCAATCCAGCAATAAAAGTTGGGATTCAAAAAGTTATTCTTTAAATATAGGCTCACCTCACTGCAGGGCCAGATGTGGACAAAAACATAATTACACCAGTGCAAGACACATTTTATTAAAACCATTATTTAGTAATCCAAATCTAGCACCAATTATAATTTTTCTTTTTATTTATTATCTATTTGTTGTTTCTTTAGATGATAAAATACTATGGCGCCATAGTATATAAGGGGACCAAAAATTAATTAATTTCCATCAGAACCATATTTAGGACAAATAACATCAGAAGGCAGATACAATTTTAACTGTCACACTCATCAAAAGCAAAGCCTTAGTCATGTATAAATGGTTTCCAGTCAATTACATCATTAAAACCTGTCGGTTTGAGAGTTCTTTATTTAAATATCCAAGTTGATTCTTTTTTATCCAGTTCTTGCTCCCTATTACCACCCCTCAGGTGTAATGGAACATGATCTATCCTCATATAGCTGTTTTTATGTGATGTTGTATCCCTCACTTCCTGTAAATGTTTAGCTATTGGCTGATTCTCATCCTGCCTCCTCAGAGCCCTATAGTCTTCCTGGATTCGATCTTTTAATAATCTGGTAGTTTGGCCAATGTACACTCAGCCACATGAGCACCATAGAGCCATAGATCACATATTTAGTATTGCAGGTAATAAACTTCCTAACAACTACTCTTCGAAGCCCAAGGGGTCCTGTATTTTCAAAAACCTGAACTTTAATGGCATCCCTGCAGGTCACACAGTGCCTGCAGGGAAAAAAACCTTCAGGTTTACTACCCAACCAGGAATCCCTGGCGTGGTCTTTGATATTGCCCAGGGTCGCCATATGCTTAGGTAGGGCAATGAAAAGGGTGCCTTAGGGATAACATACTCCTGATTCATGCAGCATCTGGTGGGGGCGTCCCCAGCATGCAATTCACCCAAGACCCTAATGTTTCTGTGGGCAGTGTTGTGTAGTGGGTGCCCCTAGAAAGGAAAAGTCTGACAGCTTTAACCATTTCAACACTTTATTGTGAAGGTGTAATACAGCTGGAATCATTGGCAAGATTTGTTTTTAGCACTACGACTCAAAGTCCATACTTTAAAGAACACAATCCTCATCAAGTCTTTGGTTTGAGTTGTACAAGGGGAAGGCACTCAAGAGAGTGGTGTCATTCTGCAGCATGCACTTTACCTTGGCTGTCCTGATCTGGCCTTGTTCGATGTGTCTTGTGAATGCAGATTTTATCATCAGTTGCTGCTGTTCAGTTTAGGGATGTTTGGAGAGTGTGGACCTTGTAGGTGGCACATGTGTCCCCACCATCCATTGGCTTCTGTGGGTTTTCTTCGGCCCAGTGTTTCTTGTTGCAATGGAGGTGCTTGGTGATTGAGCTGGGCCTTCTCCTGGTTCTTCCATGGTAGTTGATCTTCTCCCTATAGTCAGGGCTGAAGCACCTTGATTTTGGCTGTTGGTGGTGCATGGGTCCTTTGTGGTCAGCTGGCATATTTGTCTACTCACTCTGATGCTCTCCTCTTTGCTGGCCATAAGTCGATAGTGTGAGTCTGCTGTAGTGGTTCGGTGACTTATGTGTGATGCGAGCTGATGTCTCCCCTCTGGTTGAAGTCTGTGGAACTGTTGGGGAAAAAATGTAAGTTAGTGTTCAACCTTGACTGCTATGATAAGGGGGCAGTGGGGTTCATACTTACATTGGTTACAGTGCTCTTCCGCCACAGGGTCATGGAGAAGTTATGTACTCCCAGTTCTTCTGCCTGTTTCTTCACCACTTTGCTATGGAAGAGCATGTCATCTTCGATCCATCTGCCTCTATGAACACTGGGGTATTGGGTGCAGTTGCTGATGGCTTCAGTGCGGGGAGTAGCCATCTTGTGTGCTGCGCATAGGTGTTAAGTAACTTGAAAAGGCCACTGTCTATCACCAGCCGGGCTGGTCCTTGCCTTGCAATGGTTTTGTGAAGCAAAATGGTTATGACATAGCTGTCCTCCCCATCTACGATCAGTCTCTCTGATTTCTTCCAGTTGGCCATGGACATATTTTGGATGGCACCAGAACGCTGGGCATTGTGGAGGGCCAAGCTGAAGATGAGGTGATTTCTTGCCAGGCAGTGGTCTTGGTATCCAAGTGTCTTGGCTCTGGGTAAATGGCTAATTATCCTGACTGCCTCCTTGGCAGCAGAGGTGTCCTTATACGGGGAAACTGTCTCTGGTGGTATCTGCCTTTGGGAATCTCTGAACCTGATTTTGTGGCACCGTTTAGTGTTGGAGGCATTGAGAGCTGATCTTCAAAAAGGTACCAGCTTCATGAGGGTGGCAAGTTCATCCTGCTGCTTCTTGGCAAACCCATTGAGATCTATGAATTTCAGGAAGTTGTGGAGGCTGTTGATATAGCCTTGATGGTGCCTGGCTTGCGACCTGAGGCTTTGGCCTGTGGAATCTAAGTGTCTCTTATGAAAGCCCTGGAACCCAGCAGGGATGTGAGTGAAAGGGCTGGGTCAATGGACTTCCAAAGGTACATCAGTTTCTTCTGGTGAGCGGTTGCTGTATCTTGGTCCTTCTTTCCTCCTTCCAAGGTCTGAAGCCAAGATCTGTACAGACGTATCAATAGAAGACCCTCCACCTCTGGCTCTGAAGGAAGGTGAGGTGGTTCAATGGGTGGTGAATCCACAGACGGAGAACATTCAAGATTGACAGATTGATAGCTCTTTCGCGATTCTGTGGGTGGTGATGCATGGCTGTTCTTAGTTGGTGGAGCGATTTGTCTGGTTAATTCTGATAACAAACGAGACTCTGCCATGCTAGCTAGTTATGCAGCCCCGTGCAGTCATCTCCTACTTCTTAGAGGGACAAGTGGCTTTCAGCCACGCTAGATGGAGCAATAACAGGTCTGTGATGCCCTTAGATGTCCGGGGCTGCACATGTACTACACTGAAAGGATCAGCGTGTGTCTACCCTTGGCTGACAGGTCCGGGTAACCCTTTGAACCCCATTCATGATAGGGACTGGGGATTGCAATTATTCCCCATAAACGGGTCACAAGCTCGCAGTGATTAAGTCCCTGCCCTTTGTACACACCGCCCGTTGCTACTACCAATTGGATGGTTTAATGAGGTCCTCGAATCAGTCCTGCTGGAGTCAGTCACGGCCCCGGTGGTGTGCTGAGAAGATGATCAAACTGGACTATCTAGAGGAAGTAAAAAGTCGTAACAAGGTTTCCATAGATGAACCTGTGGAAGGATCATTAGTGGATTGGCCCGGGCAGGCGGCGTCCCTGGCACTCACAGAACCTGAGCCCAGTAAGCTCCCGAGGTGGCCTGTGGGACTGAGCCCACACCACCTGGGGCCCGAGGCAGCCCCCAGATCTGGCTGGGGGTTCCTCGATCTGTGTCCGATGTATGGCAGGGTCCCCCTCTGTGGAGAGGGACCCAGCTGTGCGTGACTCCTTGCGGCAGCCTGAAGAGGGGACTGCTGTGTATGGGGTGGCCATAGCATGGTGTGGCCCTGGGCATTTACAAACCTGAGCTTGGGAGGCTCCCAGGGTGGCTTGCGGGGCTGAACCCGGACT